>CM056815.1:25690000-30490000 GCA_029852735.1 Persea americana
GGATCTTCACCTGCAAGTCCATGAAAAGTAGGCAATAGATGTATTAGTCCAGATTTTAATTCAAAAGTGGTAGTAGCCTCTAAGTTAGGAAAAGTTATGCATAAAGGTTGTTGATTCAAATCTGGGGCAGCGAGCTCTTTTAAAGTTCGATTTCCAGCCATGACTTCCTCCTTTTCTAGATCAAAATCGCTAGCAAATAGGGAATCAAGAGCTAGATCGTCCTCTTCAGAATTTCTCCGAGCTTCCCTCCTTAACCTGTGCAAAGTTCTTTCTATTTCTGGATCGTACTGCAAATCACCTTGATTAGAAAATCGAGTTACAGTCATAAGCAATCAAGGAAACCATAAAATCAAATTAGGAAAAAATCTAGAGCAATAAAAATAAAAATTCTATGCTAATAATTAAAAAAATATATATCACTAAAATAAAAATTGTATGCATAAAAAATTAAAATCTAAATTTTTTTTTATTTTTATTTTTTCAATTTTTTTTTTCTGGTCAAATTCTGCCTTGACCGTACTTCTTGCTGACGTCAGCGCTCTGCAGAGAACTGCTGCTGGGCTTTTAGGCTGAGCAGGTCAGACCTGACCTGGGATCGACCCGAAACTGACCCAGAGATATGGGTTTGACTTGGAACGAAGCTGGGCTTCTGGAGCGGGCGGGCAGGCAAGACCTGACTTGAACCCAAAACTGACCCAAGGCTGGGTTCCTTCTTCTCCCTCTCGACCTGTGCAGTTCTGTGACAGAACCAGCAACCTGCGCAGTGTAGGTTGCTGCCCTTTTTTTCTTCCTCTCAACCGGTGGCGACAACACTTCTCTCCTTTCCAGTTCCAGCGATGAGAAGAGAAGGACTTGTCTGATCAGTCTTCTCCGGTTGTGGCCCACCAAAGATCAAGGCAAACTGGTCTTTCTGTTTACTGTGCGGAAGCGAAATTCATGATCTCTGTCGCAAACATACACTGATCTCTCTTCGTCTTCTTCTGGTTTCTGTAAACAGAATTGAAACAAAGAGAAGAAAAAAAAAACTTGAGGCAAATTTTGCAGCGGCCTTCTTCGTCCTCTCCGGCGATGCAAACGGGAAGTCCGGTGATGGCAGCAATCTGGCTCTTCAGAAATAGGCTTCTTCTCCGTTCTCTGCTTCGGAATTTCTCAAAGAAAGTTTGATCTGTGGTCCACCACAGATCAGTGCAGACCGATCTTTTCTCGCCTTTTGTTGAGTCCCTGATGATCTTCAAAAAGCTGTTGTTGTGGACGATTAAGAAACGACAGAATGAGAGATTCAGAAGAAAGGGTGATGCAAAAGAGACGTCTGGATGATGCAAGCGAATATTGATGTAAGAGACGCTGGAGATCGAAGAGAGCCAGAACAGAGAATTTAGATAAAAAGAAACAGAGAGAAACCAGAAGACAGAGGCTTTTTTTTTTTTTTTAGCAATCCTAAGAAAAAACTTAGAAAAACACAAGAAGCAGAAAAAAAAATAAAAAAATAAAAAAATAAAAAAATCAACTCAAATCACTCCCCGGCAACGGCGCCAAAATTTGGTCGTGCTGTCGCAGGCACCCAAAAATAATAAAACCTTTACTCTTAAAAATATATGTAGTAGTGCGAGTAAGGATCGTTCCCACGGAGAGTGTTTAGTCAAATTTCATGCTATGTGATTAAAGATGAGGGGGTATTTTTTTTTATGCTGAAAGAAAAAAATAAATAAATAAATAAAAGCAAACAAAGAGCAACAAAGTAACGAATTCAATTAAATGAGCAAGCATTGGTCAAAGTTAACATCCACCATCGGAAATTCAGAACTGATCATTGATGCAAAAATAAATCAACTAACACTTTGAATATTCATCGTTGGAATTAAATTCATACCTCCTTAATTAGTTAATTAGAAAACACGCGCTCTAATTAACCCTAATTACTAAATAACCTAAGACAAGCGCCATAGATTTAATTTAGTAACAGCATTAAAATTAGAGAGATCGATGAACCCAGATAACACAGACACACGCGGTTGCATTTAATTTAGCCAAGTGTTCTTCCTAATATCTAACAATCACTGACGCAGTAATTTATTAAATATCAGTTGCTTCGCAAATTAGAGAGATCAAACAATTACGGATTTGATTTCTAATTTAGCAGTAGATTGCAACGAAAAATATACTAGTATGCATCCTAGCAATTAAACGAAACAATCATGATAACAAATAAAACATAGAAGAACAACCCATATTCAAAGCATAAATTGAACAATGAAAATAAATTAGATCTCACAGTATTTATTCCGAGGCTTCAGTCTCCTTTGACCAATTACCGAAAATTAGCCACGCAGGGCCATAAACGAAACTTGCAAAACTAATAAAAGAAAAGAAGAAAAGAAAGAGAACGAGATAGAGAATTCGTCAGAGGAGAAGAAGATGCAGCAAGACAGAGAACGTGCACTGCCAAGATATCCCTCTCGCCTTCAGATCGGTGGGTTTATGTAGAGAAAGGAGGTCTTTGTGAGAACTATTAGGGATGAGAGAGAGATCCACTAGGAGTGTGATACGTGGGTGGTTAAAGAGGAAAGAGAGAAATAATGAGTTCCGATAGGATGAAACCGTGAGAGAGGAGTGTATGCATGTAGGGATATAGATGGAATTTTTGGTTTGGAATTAAAGTTATTGAAAATTCTTTATTCGCCTATATCTTTCCATCCTGGCTCCGGTTGGACTCAGCTCAAGAATTAAAGTTGCACTATTTTCCGTTCTGCACAATATGAGCCCAATATTGGATATGTTTCGACGGACTCCTGATTCTTCAAATTTACCATAATGCCATTCTGCTTGATTTTTCATCCATTTAGCATCTAGTACGAGCAGTAACTTCAAGCCTGATTTCGACCTTGATGCAGCCAGTATCTCTCAAAACTTAAAACATGAAAGTTGTAGATCTTTTTCTTGGCGTTCCATAGCATCTTGAATCACCTCAATTGGAGCTCGGATGAGAGAGTTATACCAAGATTACAAAGCAATATCCAAACTGTCCAGAATCGCCCAATTAGCTTCGTTTTGCACTTAATGCCTCAATTTGCACCTAAATAAAAATACAAGAATAATGAGTACATTTAGGCATCAAATAAGTATAAAGCACTAAACATTAAGGGAGAAAAATATGACATTTTTCTTTCTCATCAAGGTGCCCTAAAAGGTCATATTCTATCCCTATTTCTATCGAACTATAAGCTCTTTCATCAACTATCACCTCAACCTGAATATTAGGATTTTGCGAATCTAAGTTCTGAGAAACAGGGTGAGGGGGTAGTCGGGGAGGAAGGATCCGTCCAGGTCGTAGGTGAGCCTGAGATGCATTTGCGTCCAGGTAAGGATCTGGTTGGGAATTCATGATGATTGGCGATTATCGGTCGTTTGGCTCATCAAAATTTACCTTGTAAAGGTCAGGGGAGTCAATGATCGTATCCATCCCTGAATTGAAGATTTTGAATTTGGTCTTCCCATCCCATGGCGTGATGTATTTTCGATAATCCTCTTCTTCAAAGAAATCACCATGACATGGTTGGCCATGGTTTACACTCCCTTGAGCCGGCGATGTTTATTAATTGGGTCTGTGGGTCCTGTCCAGAGGTTGACGCTCTATGCTGAGGTAAAGGGTTTGTATAAATCTGCATGTTGGGAATATTTTGTGCGGGATTGGTGGTTGGATTTTGATTAAGAGGGGCATTCCGTGGATCATTCCCACCTATTGGCCTAATGTTACTCCAATCAGTTCTACCTTCATCATTGAGATCATAGATCAAATCTCTAACCGTGTAGCATTGGGTGAGGTCATGACCTGGCATCCTATGGTAGGCGCAAAACTTAGTCTTGTCTAGGTGTTCGGACCATGCCTGCGGTCGTTCCGGCGGAAGTTGGATGGCATTCTGATTTAAAAGAGACCAGAAGACAGCAGTCCATGGTTGAGGAAGGGACGGGTAGTCTGCCCTTCTAGGTTCGAATCTTCTTCTATTTCCATTGTTTGGGTTATTCTGGTTGCCATTGTTGTCTCTATTGTAATTGAAGGGGACGGTACCATATTTGGGTTGAGGATTCACGTTCTGGTTTTGCGGCGGAGCTATCAGGTTCGAGACCGGCTGTATGGAATTAGGATTCTGGTTTTGATTCACTGGAGGCCCTTGGTTTCTTGGTGGTTGGTCATAACTTTGATTATTTCTCGGAGGGTTTCGGTAGTTCTGATTGTTCCGCTGATAGTTTTGATTATTCCTCTGATAATTCGGGTTACCACCTCGGAAATTGGGATTGCCATTTTGCCCTTGGTTTTGGTGTTGGTTAAAGCTAACACTGGTACGCTCTTGGTACGGTCGGTAGACCTCTTCCTGATTCAAGCTGACTTCAGGAGTCGTGCGGCTCTCTGGTTGGGTGGTTGTGCCTACCCTACGCGTGTTCTTTTTATGGTCAATGATGGTGTTCAATACCCCTTCATCTAGATTTTGCTTCATCCTAGATAGCCTACGGTACTGGCCACTCCAACTAACGACCTCTCCAATTGTCATCAGGGCTCTCATGGGATCCTTCATGTTCGATATGGCCATTTTTACTTGCTCTTCTTCTTGCATGTTGCAATCTGACCGCGCGAATTGGTTTTGCCATCTCACTGCAAATTCCTCATAGTTTTCATTGTTCTTCTGTTTGAGATTAGCTAAGTCATGCCATAAGGGTTTGTTTTTAGTTAGATGCTGGTATCGCACTAGAAACTTCTCTACTACATCCTCAAAGGTATTGATTTCATGCGAAGGCACGGACGTATACCAAGTTAATGCATCTCCAATTAACGATTCCTGAAAATAATTTATGAGCATGGAGTCATTGTCTGCGATGGCACGACACTTGTTGCAAAACGAGACTAGGTGATGCTGAGGGTCAGTAGTCCCATCGTAAGGTATGAACTTAAGGGCTCTAACAGGGAAGGGTGACCTCTCTTTTTCCTCCTTTTTGGTAAAGTCGTAGAATCCTAGTTTCTTGCCAGTTGAGCTCGAGGATTTTTTTTTAATTTCGTTCTTGAGTTCCTCCACGTTTTTCTGTAACTCCTTGAATGCTAGAGGATCCAGATATTGAATTGTCTGTGGCTGACATTCTCTTTGTGGTTCTAGCGAAGTAGGGGCATAGGCCGGTTCTTGGCATTAGCCTTGGAAATACCGTTGCGAGATAGGCTGATAGCTTTGGTTCAACTGAATTCCCCCATGAGTGGTCGGTTGTCCAAGGCCAATATGGGTCAACTATTGGGCTTAAAGTGGGTGGTTGATATGCTTGCTGATAGCGCGACTCATTCGCTTGGTGTGTTTGATAAGGATTTCCAATGCTCGTGGGGTTAGTAACTTGCACGTTCTGGATTGGGAGATTCCGGTTCGCATTGGGCATTTGATAGATCGGGACTGTTTGATTTTGATAAGTGAGAGGGCCCCCCTCGTATTGAGCCGGTTGGGGATATAACATACCAGCGCCAACCGTCACAAGACTGTAACGAACTTGATCCGTTGGTGGAGGAATCATTGCTTGGAATTGGGGCCGAGCCATCTCGTGTTGCCGGTAGGCGTCTGGCGCTCCCATATGTGTCGAAGGGTTTTGGTGCGAGATGCTGGATGTCGCCAAATGACCTATGCTCATTGGATTATGACTCATCGGGTGCTATAAGTTTTCATTTATAGCAAGAGTCTGGGAAGGCGCGATGGCCCTAACCGGGGTTATGATAGGTGCGTCAGTAGGCATCCCATACTGCGGGATAGAGGAAGTGATTGGCTCAGTTTGGCTGATCATGGAAGAATAGGGTATAACCTGCGACACAACAGGATCACTTGTGCGAAGAGGGTAGTCTCTTGATGAAACGTTATCGTGAACCCTATATCTTATAACCTGGCCGGTGGGACTGACTAAATCCGTATAAGTCACCCCTGAATGCGAGGAGAAATGATTCTCTCTTGATGTAGGAGATGGGGTGGACGTATTAGAATAATTCCTTCCCATTGTTATGGTATTAACTGGTAGCGGGCCTCCTTCGAAGAGGGACCGTCTTATCTGTTGTGGGTCATGGCTTGAAGCTGCCAAGGATCCATCTAATACCCTAAAGGGTTCTACACTTGGCGTGGTTTGGTGTGACCCGCCAGTGGTGCGGATCAATAGTGGGGGTGAGAGGGGTTGAAAGTTGGACATTCCAAACGTCTGACCCTCCATTTGTGAAGAAATGTTTAGATGAGAAGAGAGAGAAGGAGAGGAAGAGAAGAGCACTTGTTATGTAGTTTTGTTGGTGAAGGTTTGTTTCTTATGGTGTAATGGGGAAAGCTTAGTGGACGGTGCATTCGGACCTTTGGTTTAATTTCCAGACTACTCATAACAACCCTAAACCAAATGGGACACGGACATCAGATCATTGATTGGATGTTCGTGTCTTAGAATATTACTCCAGGAAGACCCAAATAAGTGACAGGAAAACGTAAGAGGTCCCATCACGATTGCCAGGCTGTCGGATGTGAATTTCAACCCCCCTAACTTTCCTCTCCAAGAGAGGCATGGTTTGGGGAAATCTCCATTCATCTATATATGCTATTTAAATTTTACATCGAAAATAAGGATTCCGACTACCCTCAAAATCGATGGATCACGATCGCCAGCTACGGAACGGCCGTAACACCGTTCTTCGACAAAAGTCGAAGAAATATGGGGAGAAAAATAATAAGGTGGGTCCTTCCTCTCGTCTAATGTGCTGCCGGCAACACACAACGGTTGTCCTGTCACATTAATTTGGGTCTCTTTGGGTCTCTTTAATTTTGGGTCAATTAAAGGTTATGAGTTAAAGTCCGAATAAAGGTTAATCCTCACATAGCATAATCATAGTATATCCAAGTAAAATAACTAAAACAAAGAAAATAGAATAAAAGAGGGGGGAGGTGCCAAATATTTAAGAAGAGGATCGGCCCCATTCCCGGGTACCCCCTTCTGATCCCTTGGCAAAATAGGGTTTAAAGGCTGATTTTTCAAACCAAAATGATGATGCAAATGAGACTTTGATTTGTGATTTCTGTGTTTTTTGTGTGCGATACACGAGTGATAAAAGTAAAAGGCCGATGGGCCGTAATTAGTTGAAGGTGGCCGATGCGCCAGGATTGATTGGAAATGGCCGATGGGCCAGTGTTTGTTTTAGGGTGGCCGATGGGCCGTGACTGATTAAAAGTGTGTGCGAAATCACTCATCTCATCTCGTTATTCTCATTTATTCAATTTTAGAAATCAGTTCTTTATTCCCTTTATCATTAAGTTCGATTAAATATCTGGCACCTGAGGTGGAGGAGGAAATAAAAGGAAAATCTTTTTGGATTTATTTTGTTGGTTTGATAGTTTTTATGGCTTTTTTATATGGGGCTAGAAGGGCCTAACTAAGGGATTTTACTTGGATTTATGCGATTAATGCTTTATTACTGATCATTGAATTAACCATAACCTAAGGTCCTAGACCGCCCACATCAGCTCTCCCAGTCCCCTAACGGAACAGGAAAAGTGATGGGGCGAAGCCTAATGCGCTAAGCTACCTAACGGGGAAATCCGGTCTAATCCTAGGGTATGAATAGCCTGAATTTGATCGTTCAGCGCCTAAGCAACTTATTAATTGTGATTTTTAATTTGTTCGGTTTGTTTTGAGTTGAAGATTGATTAAGAAGTGAATTAAATGTATTTTGGGGTTTTGTTTAAGTTATTTAAGGTTCTGGAATTTAGGGTTTTAATTTAAAACGTGAAGCGATGTCGAAATCAGCGAAACGGGGTTGACAGAGGACTTAGGCGCCAAAGGGGTGGCGCCTAGGATACTCTGGTGACTTGGGCGCCCAGGTAGTGGCGCCCAAGTGGCTGCTTCTGGGTGGTTTGGCTAATGACGATGGTATCGATATTATTTTCGAAATCCAAGGGGTTCTTACTTGGTGAGTTTCAATGTTTCAAATTGTTTTAATTCTCTAGTGTTCAAATGTCAAAGGGATTTGGATCCGGATTTTGAGACGAAACCAAGAGTTCGCGTTTTAGTGCAAATGAGAGGATGGGCGCCAAGGGGGTGGCGCCTAGGTTGATGGCTTGAGATTTTCAGGTATTCCGGATGGGATTTGATATTAGCCTTTGGGTCCGGGGGTTGTTTTAGGTTCTGGTTTTAATTAATTTAAGTTATAAGATGTTTAATTACTAGTTTTAAATTGAAGTTGTGAACCAAGGTTATAGTGTACGCTAGGCGCCACAGGGGTGGTGCCTAGGTGGTTGTTTGTCGGTTCGTAAAGGCTTTGAATGCTAAGTCCAAACCGATTAAAGTTTCAAACGTTTTAAGTTAAAAGTGTTTTAATATATTGATTCGGATTGGTTTGAATGTTAATTAATTGTATTAAGTTGTTCGCTAGGGGTTCTTTATGAAAACAGGTAGGCTCGGCGCCCAGGGTGTGGCGCCTAGGTTGATTTGGCAGGATGGGCGCCCAGGGGGTGGCGCCTAGGTGACTGTGTTGAGGTTCGGTCGATTTGGTGTTTCTTAGGTCAATTTAAGTTTAAATTGATCAAAGGACTTAGTGCGTTTGGATGTGGAATGCTATTCGTATTCGATTGGGATTTATTTAAACGTCAATTAATTGGGTTAAGTTGTGAATTGAGTTTTTCTGAAAACGGGGAAGCTGGGCGCCCAGAGTGTGGTGCCCAGGTGGATTTGACAGATGGGCGCCAAGGGTGTGGTGCCCAGGTGAACTATTCTATGGTTCGGGTCGGTTCCGTATTTTTTAGGTTGATTGGCGGTTGAGCGTTTATGGTTTGATGTATTTTAAATTAAAATTTTTCTGTTGCGTTGATTAAGATTAAATTCCGTTTCGATTAATTAGGCTTTAGTGACTGGGGAGGCTGGGCGCCCAGAGGGTGGTGCCCAGGTGGAGGTGATAGAATGGGCGCCGAGGGGGTGGCGCCTAGGTGTCTGTCTTGTCTGTCCGAGTTGGTTCGATGTTTTAAGTTAATTCGGGCTTATGGTTTCGATTGTTTTAGATTTCAAGGGTGTTGTGGTGTGTTGATTATGATTAAATTCGGGTTTAATTTCAAGTGGGCGTTTCTTAATGATTGGGTAGGATGGGCGCCAGGAGGGTGGTGCCCAAGTGGATGCGGTAGGATAGGCACCAAGAGGGTGGTGCCCAAGTGGATGCGATAGGATAGGCACCAAGGGGGTGGCGCCCAAGTGGATGTGGCAGGATAGGCACCAAGGGGGTGGTGCCCAAGTGGATGTTTTGTGGTTTATTCGTTTTGTATTCTCTAAGGTTTGAGTCCAAATTGATTAAGGTTTCGAGTCTTTTAGGTTAACAATGTTTTTAAGGTGTTAATTCGGGTTTAATTAATTAATTTTGATTAAGTGGTGGTTTCTAAGGGAATGGGATAGGATAGGCGCCAGGAGGGTGGTGCCCAGGTGTGAAAGGAGTCTGGGCGCCCAGGGGGTGGCGCCCAGGTGTCTGTTTTGTGATTTCGGGTTGCTTTTGCGTTTTTAGGTTGGTTCAAGTCTAAATTGATGGAGGTTTTAGGTTTCTTAAATTTAAAAGTGTTTTGTTATGTTAACTAGGATTAAATTTGGGTTGTGATTGATTAGAAGTTTTAATTAGGGATTCTTTAGAGACGGGATAGGATGGGCGCCAAGAGGGTGGTGCCCAGGTGGCAGTGCAGGCTGGGCACCCAGGGGGTGGCGCCCAGGTGGACTTTTTGGACTTTTGTTAGTTTTGAGTTTTTTGAGTTAATTAAAGATTAAGTTGATTAAGGTTTACTTATCCTAGGTTTAAAATGTTTTACTGTGTTGATTCGGATTGATTTAAGGTCTTAACTAATTATCTTAAGCTTTAACCGGGTGTCTTAGGGAATGAGTAGGCTGGGCGCCCAGGGGGTGGCGCCTAGGTGGCTGTGAAAGGATGGGCGCCCAGGGGGTGGCGCCCAGGTGGCTGTCTTTTGGGGTTTTAGGTTTTTTGTGTTTTTAAAGCTCTTAATTACTTCTAAATCCGAATTAATTAGGGTCTTAAGGTTTTAGGGTTCTTAATGATTTGATGTTTCTTAAGTTAGCTAATTATGATGTTTTAATTAATCTTATGATTTATCCTACTTTGGCGCTAAATTCAATAACCTAGACTATCTAATTAATCTTTTTGGGTTTTCTAGATATCTTTTATTTTGTTTTTGGTTTCTCCTCTAATTTACTAGAGAGTAAGGAAAGAGAAGAAGGGATTTTATGATTTTATGATTTTTTGTTAGGTTTTTCTATGGTTGTGTGATTCAAATGATATGATGTGAAGAGTGACAAAATGGTAAATCAAAGTTCAGAACTGATCAAATAAACAAACATATCATCATCATGCAGTTTCTAAATGAACTAAATGCGGAAGATCGGAAGTTGTGCACAAAAGTGGAGAAATCCACTTGGACGCCACCCCTGTGGCGCCTACCCTGCTCGGTCAGGGTTTTCAATGGAACACAACGAATGCACAAGAATCTTAGTGTTTTCAACACAACTTCCAATATTCAGCGACCGATACGAATGTCTTAATTCGAACTATTAGCGATGCAACTAACAAAACTACGAGCGAACGATGCAACGGGCAGAGATCTTGAACCCGGACCCTGTCTCAGAAGGGTAGGCGCCAAGGGGGTGGCGCCCAGGTGGTTCGAGGTGAAGGCAGGCGCCCAGTGGGTGGCGCCCAGCCTTTCTGCGAAAGGTTGTTCGCGATCTCTTCGATGCAAATGATGATGATGATGATGCTAATGCGAGATTTGACCTAGCTACGCAATTAGAACTACGAAATCAAAGCAAATCTACTATATTAGAATGAACCTAAACATGTTACTAACATGATAATGCACTAATACTATTTTTATCACAAGCTAATGTAGATCTACGATGCTCAAATGGTCCTAAGCATATTTCTAAGCATGAATGGTAATGGTATATAGAAAAAGAAAGGGGAGATCTAGGAATACCGGTATATGACGCGTTCCTCAAGTTCCTAAAGCGAAGCTTTCGCGAAGACCCATGGCTCCAGTTGAAGATATGGAAGTCTCCTCCTCTCTTTCTTCTTCTTCTTCTCTAGATTTGAAGTTCTTCTCTAATGGTGGCTACCTCTCTTCCTTCTTGCTTATTCTCTCTTTTTGCCTCTTTTCTTAGGGTTTTTGGGTAGCCTCCTCTTGTAAATGAAGTTAAGAGGGATTATATAGGTTTTGGGACGAGTTTAGAAGGGCTAGGGCTTCATTACTTCGGGTTTCTAGAAGGTCTCACGCATCCATAGGCCGGTTAAGTTATTTTAGGGTGAACTAGGGTTTGGATGGAGGATGGGCTCCCATAGGGTGGCGCCCAAGTGTCTGTGCAGTCTGGGCGCCCACAGGGTGGCGCCCCGGTGGTCTTGAAGAGGGTGGGCGCCCACATGTTGGTGCCCAGTTGGTTTATGTTTTGCTTTTGAACATTGGTCCCATTTGGAGTCGGGATTGAACGGATATATCCTCAGCTGGGGGGACCTACATTAGCACTTAATAGGCTGGGCGCCACATGGGTGGTGCCTAGACAGATTTCAAGGCTGGGCGCCACGTGGGTTGTGCCTAGGTGGTTCGGTTCGTCTTTGATGGTTGGTCCCTATGTATGAGTGGTCCCGGTCTAATCTCAAGCCAATTAGTGGAATTTGGAGGTGGGCGCCCATGAGGTGGTGCCTATGCAGTCTTGGACAGTGTGGGCACCATAGGGCTGGTGCCTATGTGGAACTTAGGAGGGTAGGCGCCACATGGGTGGTGCCTAGGTGGAGTCGATTCATTTTCGGAGTTTGGTCCCTACGTTGAGTGGTCCCGAGCTACTTTTAAGCTAACTAGTGAAATTTGGAGGCTGGACGCCCACCATGGGGTGCCTAAGTGGCCTTGGGCTGTGTGGGCGCCCACCATGGGGCGCCTAGATGGTTTTCCATAGGGTGGGCGCCACATGGGTGGTGCCTAGGTGATCTCTTCTTAGGACAAACTTCGGAAGCTCATAACTTTTGACTCGCTTATCGGATTTGGACGTTCTACATACCGCCGGAAAGCTCTCGAAGTGAGGAAGCCAATTATCTAAATGTCTTGACAAATAGGGGCTGAAAAATATGAGGGATCTCTGGGCCAATGGATTCGATTTTTTAACTTAGGCTAATCGGGTGACATTTTGGCAAACTAAGTATGGTCTTTAGAAGGATTGGCCTAAGCATGTCTTAAGTGGTCCGGAAAGGGTTTGAGTAGTGTCATGGTTCACTCCTTGTGTGAGTAGTGGGTTGGGCTCGAGATCTCGACGTGACTTGGCTTTTCTCTCACGAATTTCTAGAAATCGTCGAACTAAGTCTAAAATTAGCAACAAGCATCTTCATCATCATTAATTAATCTGAATTATGCCATTAATCATTCAATTATGGGTGAAATGGGGGCATCGCTATATATGATAGGTATTTAAGGCTATCCTAGGGGCCAAATGAGGTGTCTACAGAGACATGTATAACAAAACTTATACTTGAATATCTTCACAACCAATTATGAGATTGGACATCTCATCTGACAAGGTTGCAGTACTTTGATTACTATGAGATAGTGTGATTTGTCTCGATCATCAGAATGTAAGATTCTGGATCATGGTGCTGGTACATTGGATGTATAGAAGGACCATGAGAAGCACCTTATGAACACTGTCTTTACTTTAAGGTCCGCTCTCATAATTCCCTAGCAATAGGCTCTCAATCCTAAGACATTAATGAACTCAAGTTTCTATCTATTAATTTGCTTTGAGTCACCAATGAGTGAGGCCAAATGTAGGTCAACACCTCGGTGATTTGGGTACATGGTAGTAGAGCTGTGGGAACATTCGATGGTCAAGATGGAATCCATCTTTAATATCCCCTTGTGCCAATTAATGGATTTATCATTGGTAAGTGTACACCCATCTCAATTAAGAGTTAATTGGATGGTACTAATGATTACTATAATTAATTGGGTCTCAAGGATAATAAGATATGGGTCAAAATTGGTGGGACAGTCTGTCCAATTGATCCATGGATAATGATAGAGGGGCCCACTTGTAGTGATAGGGAAGTTTAGGGTCTTCATGTAATTTATTCCTAAGACTGGAGTTCAATTGCATTTATATAATGGAGTTATTTGCAATTAATTGTGGGCCCAGATTGCACATGAGATGTGGGGTCGCGGTGTCCCAGTTGGAGTTAGCTTTCTATGGAATCCCTAGTGGTCCCCACGCTAGCCCAAGATTGGATCTTTACTAATTCTATTTGAACTCAAAAAGGAAAGCTACTATTTCTATTTGAAGTGAGACTTCTAATAGTGGTAATAGTAGAGCAAAGGGTTACTAAGTGTAATGGAAGTTGGACTTCTAATTATACACTAAGAGATAAGGTTGAAAAGCTATAAAAGGAAGAGAATGGAGCACCCTTGGATGTCCATGCACAATTCCTCCTAGGGATTCACGCCCATCATCCCCTTGTGCAAGAGTTACACTTCTTCTCCTTCCCCTCTGTCTCTTCTAGTTCCCTTCTAGATTCCTTAGAGATTCTAGATAGTCTTTCTCTTGGAGATTCCACCATCTCTCTTGAGGAAAAAGATCTGAAGTGGGTCATAGCGTGGAAGACGATTGGGCATTGAAGATTCTGATCTTAGAAGAGCTCTTCATCAAAGAGTTGAATCAAGTTCTCCATTAGAGCACAACCAAGCTCCATAGGTATTTTCTACTCCTTGTATGTTGTGGAATTTCGTGGTTGAATGTTTAGTGCTGTTTCTATCCTTTTGATAGGTTTGTTTGCTGATCATGATGGCTGAGTTTGAGGACATGCATCCTGGATTGGGTTTTGATGGCTTTTGGATAGGTGTTTATCACTTCTAGTTGGTGAAAAGTTTTTGAAACCTATCGAAGAGGTCCACCCACTTCCAACATTTTCAACAGGATCATATTTATACCTTTCTGTGTTTTACTGGCTGGTTGTTAGGTGATAGGGAGAGATCCCATCATTTTCTTCGGAACCTGAGCATGGGGTACCGGTGGTTGCTCCAGAAGTTGGGGTTCTACAACCAGTTATGACGAAGCAGAGGTGGGACCTCATGTCGATTTTCCCTCTCCAGAGGCTTCGATTGGAAAGAGCTTTTTGATTACTCTTCCAACAGTGCCTAACATGGGTAGTCGACCAACTGAGCGTGGAGAATCTTCATCTGGGACATCCCTTCAATATGCGAAGAGAGTGACGAAGAGTGTCTTGAGTTCATGGATCGAGACTATCTTATCTGGCCATTTGGAAGCTGGGTTTGGCATGATCAAGCATGTGCAGGACATTATTGCCGAAAGCGAAGGGGTTGGTCTGAACATTGTAGGTGCCAAGGCTTCTGTTGATGAAGTCATTGTGCTTGGAGAAAAGTGGTTTGAGACCAAGAGCTTTTCGAATGGCGACTTCTTCAGGGAAATGTTTTTGAAGCCTTCTAGCAAAGTTAAATCTGAAATGGATGAGATTTCGCGGACTTAAACGCAGTTCGTTTAGGAGAGGAATCTCACCGACTTGGCTATCATTGAGCTGACACAGGACTTGCATCGTCTTGATAGGGAGGTCCTTAAGGCCAGGCAGCGTCTTGGGCTATTGGAAGAACAAGCTGCTGCCAAGTGGACCACCACTGTGGAAGCTTGTGCTAGAGAGGGGACTCTCATTCGCCAGGTTGAAGAAGTTGACAGCAATCTCCGGAGGAAGACTCAGGAATATGAGCATGGCAAATTCTCTGGGAATAACTTCCTCATGCTGAAGATGGGTCACGACAATCTGCCGCATTTTATGGTAAACTTTTGAAGAAGTGTGGCCTGGAAGCTTTGGAGGCTAAGGCCAAAAGTCTGCTTAAGGAGCTGAATTTATGAATAGGCTTTGGCCAAGCAGGCATTGCTCTGACCCGGTAGAGGAAGTCGTCAAGGGTAGTACCGCTTCAAGAACTTGCCGTTGATGGGCAGCATACATCTGTCACCCTCCATATTTAGAAGAGCGCATGCGCCGTTAGAGAAGACTTTGTCGATGACGAAGGGTTCCTCCTATTTTGGTTCAAATTTGCCTTTGGATTTGTGAGCAAAAACCATTGGCCTTTTTACTGCAAGAACCAAGTCACCCTTTTTGTGGGCGCATTGCCTGACCATCTTATCGAAAGATCCTGCCATGCGTGCTTGGTAAAGCTCAATGCTTTTGAGGGCTTCGAGCCATCTTTCATCGAGATTATCCAGTTCTTGGAGTCTCAATTTGACATTGCTTTCTTGAGTCATGTCATTTTGCAGAGATACCCTTAAGGAAGGAATTTGTACCTCCAAAGGGACAACAGCTTCGCATCCATAGACTAAAGAGAATGGTGTGCTATGGGTTGGTCCTTGACCGGTGGTTCGATAGGCCCACAGAGCTTTAGGCAGTTTGTCGCCCCAGTCTCTTTTGTGACTAGAGACCATTTTCTTGATGATTTTGCAGAGTGTCCTACTAAAGGTTTTTGCTATTCCATTCGCTGCCGAATTGTATGGAGTCGAAGGACAACTTTGGATTTTGTATTTGTCGCAAAACCTGTAGAATCTGTGATCCCGGAATTGTGGTCCGTTATCACGGACGAATCTTTTAGGTATGCCTAAGCGACAGATAACGTTGGTGCACAAGAATTGAAGGACTGATGAGGTCTTCATTTCACTGAGCGCAAATGCTTCTGACCACTTGGAGAAATAATCCGTAGCGACGAAGATAAAGCAATGACCTTTGCTTGATGGGGGAGAGATAGGACCTATGATGTCCATACCCCAGGCTTCAAAAAGCCATGAGATCGCTGTAGGGTGCAGCCATTCTAGAGGCATGTTGACATAATCTCCATGAATTTGACATTGTTGGCAGCTGATAAGTCCTTAAAAATGTAGAATTTCCTCATCATTTTAGAGTAATTAAGGACTTAATCATCAAATCATGGACCATTTTAGTAAAAAAATTATGAATTTATGTTTTGAGCATCAAAGTCTAAATTAGAGTCAAAATTCATCCAAAAATTGCATTTTCACATAAAATCATGAATTTCTCTATTTTTTACATTGAAAGTCACAAATTTCCCATAACTTTTTATTCACATGAAATGATGAATTTTCTTTGTACCATTGATTTAATTGAAGAAAACTTGATAAAATGGTGACATTTTATGCATTTATTTGGTGTGAATTGGGACCGCATCTTGCATAATTCCTTACCTATATGATTAGATTATTCTTTGATCTTTGCTTCTATTTTTTGTAGGGAATTTCAGAAATCGGGGCCCACGGAAGAGAATTGATGAATCAAATGCACCATGGACCCACCTTCCTTTGGCATGGAATCTAAGGTAGGGGCGGCCATGGTAGGATCCGCTCTCATATGCAAGAAAAAAATCAGATTTAATCTCTTGAAGATAAGTTCCAATTTGCGGGCCATGAGATGATGAGGTGTCATATCTACTCTCCAACAAATCTTGCTCACATGTCAAGATGGATGGCTAAGATTCAAATCAAGCAAAGAAGAAAACAAAATTGCAAAAAAAGAAAGATCCCTCCAAGGTGAGGACGTCCAAGGCAAGAGAGTCAAGGCTTCTACACTCAAGTGGGGTCCACATGCATTCAAGAATTGCACATCAAATCTGAAATTTCAGATTTGAATTGATCCTTAACCCAAGTGGGACCCAAGAGAGGGAGTTGCATGAGATAAGAACAATCCTAATTTTACTAGGATTGTGAGCCAACCCCTAGAAAATCTCTCAAAAACTCTCCTAATCCTAATCCAACTTGGACCACACACTACTAATGCTTACCCAAATCAAAAGCCTTGCAACCCAAGCTATCATAAATCTATAAATAAACCCAAGAGAGGGCTGGACGTGCATGATCATCTCCCCAACCTTCTTGGACGACCAGCAACAAGAATTTCCCATTTTTTCCATTAATTCTTCTTCATCTCTCCTCCTTCCATCAATATTTCATCCAAGGCCTTCCCTAAGGCACACTACCACTTGGATTTCTACGCCTTCGCACCGCCGTTGTTGCTATCGTCACTCCACCATCGGATCATCCTTGGAATCATCTTCCCTTGCTTGGATTTCAGATCGCGAAACGAGAGCCGGTTGGATCGCCGTTCAAGACCGCGAGTCCCTCTCCTCCGTTTAGTGTTTCTTGTGTCTATGGTAAGGTTGGATGCACTTTATTTTTATTAAAAGAATTTTGTAATGGTTATTTGCTTGTAATGGGTCTTTCATTAATAAATCAAGTTTATGGGGTCTTGGTCTTCACCAATGAGTCAACATTGAATTTTTGTGCGTAGTGACAGTGCGCACTTGGTGCGGTGGTCTTGATTTTTCTTGATGGCATTAAGCAAAGTAATTATTGCAAAGTTTTAAAATTAAAATATAATTTCTTTATTCTCTGATTTTATTTTATTTGATTTGATTTTATTTTATTTTATTCTTTATTCTATGCACCCTTAACAATTATTGCAATTGGTTGGGCTAATGAATCTTATGGTGATGCAGTGGTTAGATTAGGTTTCTAGATTAGGATTTTAATTTTCTTTGGTTGTAATTAATATTTCAGATTTGTAATTAATTTTTAATTCAATTAGGAAATTTGATTTGTATAGTTTTTTTTAGGCTAGAACTAGTTTTTTTTAGGACAGGTTTTGCGATAAATAAACTCTCCGTGGATCGATCCGGTTTCACCGGTTATTACTACAATCAAGGCCTTGCACTTGGGGCTACGATCAAGTTTTTGGCGCCGTTGCCGGGGAGTTTTTCTTCGCTTAAGGTATTTTTTCCAACCTATCTTTTTAATTGCTTTGTGGGTGTGCCTTTACTATTCCGCAATCATTCTAGATCTAAGGGTAGCATGCATGGAATGTTTGGACCAGGCCTATTACATTAAAAAGTGGATTTTTAATCTCTGATTTTTGATAAAATTGGAACTATTTCAGATCTGAAAAATTATTTTTTCTGATTTTTCAAAAATCACATCCAATTTCTGAAAATTGCCTAATTTACTTGTTCTAATTTGGACTAGTTTAGGTCATTTATTTTCGTTTTTTTTTGTTGCTGATTAGGATTAATTAGGATCTGTTAAATTCAGTTATTTTTCATATTTTTAGGTTTTTAAAGTTTCCAAAAAAATTCTGGAACTTTCCCTCACAAAAGCAAGTCGTAGATCGCACAAATTCGGCTTTTTGGCCACCAAACTTGCAAAAATCTGAAAATTTTAGAACTTTCATTGGAAACTCAGTTTTATTAGTTGTTTTTAAATTTAAAAGGACTCTTAAAAACTTGCTGGAGTTTTTTTTAAGAAGGTTAGTTATTTCTTTGGGAAGCCGAACAAATTGCCTTTCTTAATTGGTTCGATGTCTAGGCAAGTCTTGTCCCAATAGATAAGGGAGACAAGTCTCTTGTTCTAGAAAGTGGTTTTTAAGCGGGACCCTTGCAACGCATCGTGACCCCACCACTGATCTGGGGACTTACCTGGTCGGGCCAGTTTCATAGATTTGAGTTTGGGAACTTTCCTTAGAGATATTAAACTCTCTAAGATTAGGACTTTGCAAGAATTTGAGAATCTTCTTTTAAATCTAAGAACGGACCTTAGGTAGTTTTTCTTTCTAGGTTTCTTTATAAAAAAAAAAAACAAAAAAATAAAAAAAAAAGAAATAAAAACTTTTCAAAATTCCAAAAAAAAGGAAAGACCCCCATCTTCTTGGCAGAGGGACTCCTCAAATCGGTTAGTAAGGAAGGAATCACCTGTCAAGAGCTTGATTAAATTCTACGAATCTAGATCTCCTGGTTCTCTTAGGATTCCCAATATGGCTGATAAGCAGAGTGATAACGAGGAGAACGGTAATGAGAATGGACCCAATAATAATGGGGAGGTGAATCAACCTCTTAGGAGTTTACGTGATTACCTTCACCCTACACGACAAGCCACACCGTCGTGCATGGTCATACCCGCAGGTGCGGGTCAATTTGATATCAAACCGGGAGTAATCCAACTTCTCCCCAAATTTCATGGACTTGAATCAGAAAGTGCATATTTGCACATTAAAGAGTTTGAAGAAGTGTGTGCAACACTACACTTCAATAATGTGAGGGAAGACCTTATCAAATTTCGTTTATTTCCATTTTCCCTCAAAGATAAGGCTAAGGCATGGCTTCACTCCTTACAACCCAATTCGATTGCTCTATGGCCCGACATGGTCCGGGAATTTTTAAAGAAATTTTTCCCATTACATAAGACCAACACCTTACGGAGGAATATTATGAATTTTAAACAAAAAGACAAGGAGTCTTATTATAGGTGTTGGGAACGCTTTAATGAACTACTCCTTGCAAGTCCCCACCACGGATTTGAATTGCACAATACAATTGGTCACTTCTATGATGGACTTAGTCCAGAAACACGTCAATTCGTGGAGATGATGTGCAATGGGGAGTTCATGGCGAAAAACCCAAATCAAGCATGGACCTACCTTCAGTTTTTGGCAGATAGTGCACAAAATTGGGACACATCTGAAGGTATAGACCCCGTAAAGCAATCGAGTCAGGCCAAAGGAGGGGGGTTATATGTATTAAAAGAAAGCGATGATCTTCAAGCAAAAATTACCTATCTTACAAGAGAAGTTGAGTCCTTGAAATTTGTGAAGAATAAGGAACCTGCTATAGTTTGTGGCATCTGCGCTAGTGATAAACACATTTCTTCGGAGTGCCCAACACTCCCTGCTTTTCAAGAAGCGTTTCATGAGCAAGCAAATGCCACTAACACATACAACCGGCAGTTTAACAATTCTTTGGGTAACACGTACAACCCTAATTGGAGGAATCATCCCAACTTTAGTTGGAGGAATGGCCCAAATGCTACTCAGCCCAATTTCAACCAAATGTCAAATCAATTTGGGGGTAATCCTAGTACATATGCTCAAAACACACAGCAATTGGTACCCCCTACAACACAAACGACACCTTGGGATGAACTTGTGGCTAAGTTTATGGTGAATCAAGAGTCCATAAATAAAAAACATGATCAGAACTTTGAGAATTTACAGAACACCATGCAGAACCTCTGCAAATTGATTGAATCACAAAATAAGGGGGCTTTTCCAGCCCAACCACAGCCTAATCCAAAAGGGCAATTTGAGGTTCATCAAGGTGGTCCGTCAAATTCAAAGGAGCAGGTTCAAGCTGTTACTATTCTACGTAGTGGTAAAGAGATTGAAAAGCCAGATCTGGAAAAAGATAAACAGCCTGCATCCTCAGATCAGGAAGGGAAAGAAAATGAAGTCCCTTCTATCAAGGAAAAAAGCCCAGTTCCTCCAGGATTCAAGCCCTTACCGCCTTTTCCTAACCGATTAGCTCCTGCCAAGCCATCTATACAGAACCAGGAAATCTTTGATGTACTTAAAGAGGTTAAAATTAACATCCCGTTGTTAGACGCAATCAAACAAGTCCCATCTTACGCAAAGTTTCTTAAGGACTTGTGCACGTTGAAGCGTAAGATACATGTACAAAAGAAAGCGTTCCTCACTGAGCAAGCTAGTGCAATTTTAAAGCATGACGCTCCCCCTAAATTCAAAGATCCAGGATGCCCCACGATTTCATGCATTATTGGAAATTGTCAAATTGAACAAGCGCTGCTTGATCTTGGGGCGAGTGTTAACTTACTACCCTACTCGGTCTATGTAAAATTGGGGTTAGGCGAACTCAAACCCACCCAGGTTACTCTGCAGCTCGCAGACCGATCAGTCAAAAGACCGAGAGGGATAGTAGAGGATGTGCTTGTGCAAGTTGACAAGTTTTACTTTCCAGTAGACTTCATTGTGCTAGACACTCATCCTGTGGCAGATCCTCATGCTCAGATTCCGGTAATTCTGGGGAGACCATTCTTAGCCACATCCAATGCATTGATCAATTGCCGGAATGGAAAAATGACGCTATCTTTTGGTAACATGACATTAGAGCTAAATGTTTTTGACCTTTGCAAACAACCACGGGATGATAACATTGACCTTGAAGAAGTAGATTTGATCAGTGTTCTTACAGCAGAAACTTTTGAAAAATCAATCTCCGATTCCATTGAGTCAATTGAGGGCCTGACCCTCTGTGAAGAAACACTTGATAGCACTGTTGAAATGGTCAACACTATAGGCAAACTTTTTTTTGAAGAGCTATTACCAACTGGTACTCTGTCTCTTCCATCTCAGGTGAGGCCGCCCAAACCTGAGTTGAAACCCTTGCCCTCTCACCTGAAATATGCATACCTTGGAGAAAATGAAACATTTCCTGTAGTAATTTCTGCACACCTTGACAAGGACCAAGAAGTCCAACTCTTAGAAGTGCTCAAACTGCACAAAGGTGCAATTGCTTGGACCGTGGCTGACATTAAGGGAATTAATCCCCTCGTGTGTACACATCATATCTATTTGGAGGAGAATGCAAAACCCTCCCGTCAGATGCAACGCCGGTTAAACCCCACCATGCAGGAAGTGGTTAGGGCGGAAGTTTTGAAACTTCTAGATGTGGGTATCATTTATCCAATTTCGGATAGCCAATGGGTTAGCCCTACCCAAGTTGTACCTAAAAAGGCCGGCATAACTGTAGTCCGTAATGCTAATGATGAGCTCATCCCAACCCGCGTACCCACAGGTTGGCGAGTTTGTATCGACTACAGAAAGTTAAATGCTGTCACACGAAAGGATCATTTCCCCCTACCCTTCTTGGACCAAATTTTAGAACGGGTAGCTGGCCACAAGTATTATTTCTTGGATGGATATTCTGGATACAATCAAATAGAGATCGCCCCGGAAGACCAAGAGAAAACAACTTTCACATGCCCCTTTGGCACCTTTGCTTACCGACGGATGCCCTTTGGGCTGTGTAATGCTCCTGCAACCTTTCAAAGGTGCATGCTGAGTATTTTTAGTGATATGGTGGAACGTTTTCTCGAAGTCTTCATGGACGATTTCTCCGTTTTTGGAGATTCTTTCCAAGATTGTTTGAGCAACTTAACTAAGGTCCTCTCTAGGTGTGAAGAAAAGAACTTAGTACTGAATTGGGAAAAATGTCATTTTATGGCACGACAAGGGATTGTCCTTGGCCACATCGTATCATCTAAAGGATTGGAAGTGGACAAAGCCAAAATAGATCTAATTTCCAATTTGCCCGCCCCAAAAACCGTAAGAGATGTAAGATCTTTCTTAGGGCATGCTGGATTCTACAGAAGGTTCATAAAAGATTTTAGTGTCATTTCTCGACCATTATGCAACCTTCTGCTAAAGGAAGCAGAATTTGAGTGGACGGAGGCATGTCAATTGGCTTTTACCAAGCTTAAGGACATGTTGACGACTGCTCCAATTATGCAACCTCCAGATTGGAGCCTACCCTTTGAAATCATGTGCGATGCTAGCGATTATGCGGTTGGGGCAGTTCTTGGGCAACGTAGGGACAAAAAGCCATATGTAATTTACTATGCTAGCAGGACTTTAAACAGTGCACAGATAAATTATTCTACAACAGAGAAAGAACTATTGGCTGTGGTCTATGCACTGGATAAATTCCGTTCCTACTTAATTGGATCCAAAATTGTGATCTTTACTGACCATTCTGCGCTGAAGTACTTGCTTTCTAAGAAAGATGCCAAGCCCAGACTGATCAGATGGATCCTTCTACTCCAAGAGTTCAATATCGAAATCAAGGATAAGAAAGGAGTAGAAAATGTGGTGGCTGATCATCTTTCTAGGATTGTCCTTTCCAACGCTTTAGAACCCTTGCCAATCCAGGACACTTTCCCTGATGAGCACTTGTTTGCCACATTTTCCCATTCTCCATGGTATGCTGACATTGCTAATTATCTAGCTTCGGGTGAAATTCCAAAAGAATGGACCCAACAAGATAAAAACAAGTTTTTCACTGAGGTAAAACAGTTTTTCTGGGATGACCCATACCTTTTCAAATACTGCCCAGACCAAATCATTAGGAGATGCATTCCAGACCATGAAATGAACAGTGTTATATCATTTTGCCATTCTCAAGCTTGTGGTGGCCATTTTTCTGCTAAAAAGACCGCTCACAAAATTTTGCAATCTGGTTTTTACTGGCCCACTATATTTAAAGATGCATATGATTTCTGTAAAGTATGTGAGCGGTGCCAAAAATTGGGTTCAATTTCCAAAAGGAACATGATGCCTTTAAACCCAATTTTGGTCGTCGAGTTATTCGATGTATGGGGTATAGACTTTATGGGACCATTTCCCCCGAGCTTTGGTTTTCATTATATCCTCGTTGCAGTTGATTATGTTTCCAAATGGATTGAAGCAATCCCATGTAGGAACAATGATGCTAAAACGGTAAAAAAGTTCATCTTGGACAATATCTTTTCCCGTTTTGGAACTCCGCGTGCCATCATTAGTGATGGGGGCACTCACTTTTGTAACCGCATTATTGAGAGTTTGTTTCAAAATTACGGTGTTACACATAAAGTGGCTACCCCCTATCATCCTCAAACAAGTGGGCAGGTAGAGGTCTCAAATAGGGAAATTAAAAGAATTTTGGAGACCACGGTAAAACCGAATCGTAAGGATTGGTCCATGCGGTTAAATGATGCTTTGTGGGCCTATCGCACTGCATATAAGACCCCAATTGGGATGTCTCCATACCGGCTTATATATGGGAAAGCTTGCCACCTTCCGGTGGAGTTGGAACATAAAGCTTATTGGGCCATAAAACAACTGAACTTTGACTTAGACAAGGCTGGGGAGAAAAGAGCCCTTGATCTAAATGAATTAGAAGAATTGAGAAATGAGGCTTATATGAACTCAAGAATTTACAAGGACAGGACTAAGGCCTTTCATGATAAACGGATATTAAGAAAATCATTCCATCCGTCTCAAAAAGTCCTCTTGTACAATTCTCGACTTCATCTTTTCCCTGGAAAGTTAAGATCTCGTTGGACAGGCCCCTACATTGTTCAAGAAGTATTTCCATATGGGGCAGTGACCCTCATTGATCCATCGAATGGTACCTCTTTTAAAGTCAATGGACAACGTTTAAAACCATTCTTGGAGACTATTCCTCCAGAGGAAAATGTAATTCCTCTGATCGATCCTATCTATCAGGATTGATGGACACTGGATCTGACAGTGGCCCATACCTTTGTATATTATGCATATATTTTCTATTTTCTTTGTGTGTTATTTGTCTTACATTGGACAGGTTTTTACACAAAAGCTTCATTACTCCAGGTGCTTTCTACCCTTTTTCCTCCTTTTACATTTTCACCTCATGTTACATTTCATTTCGCATTTCATGTATGACATCGAGGACGTTGTCTAGTTTAGGTTGGGGGGTAGGAACAAGCACACTTGTCCAATTTTAGACAAATTTTTTTTTCTTTCGTAGTCTTTTTAAAAAAATAAATAAATAAATAATAATAAAATAATAAAAAAAATAAAATAAAGTGTTTTCAAAAGGACTTGACGATTCGAAGATGCTTAGAAATCTGGAATTTCAGAATTTTTTGGAAGGAAGTAAAATGAAGGTTCATTATTTTCTAAAAAAATAAAAAGAATACCGAACTTTGTTTTTCACAATACCACGCGTACATCATTTCAAAAGTTTTGGACAAAAAAGATTTAAGTGTCATTTTCAGAGTTCTTTCAAGAGAGAAAAAGAGACGACTTTCTGAAATTTGGCCATATGAGTTCTCCTGGTTCATCGGCATGGTTAGGCCAAAACCAGTGAATTAATTCGGGTGAATTGAAAAGGGCTGCCTTTTGTTGGGGACCGTTTAAAAAGAAAAAAAAATTGCCAAGGGATGCACAAATAAGTGTTTAAAAAAAAAAAAAAAAAAAAAAAGAGTTTAGTTATAACTCTTGAAAAGAATAAAAAGTTATGTGACTAGTTTGGGTTCGTAGCCTTTTTAACCCGAGCCAGTAAGCTCGTAGGGGTATTTATATACCTAGTGCCCTAAAGACATCTGTTTTGGGAGTCATTGGCCTAATGCTCATTATATGGGTTAATTAGAAAGCTTAAGGGACCTAGGCATTGCACAGTCACATGTGTGTCTTTTAAAAAAAAAAAAAAAACAGATGCATCTCGCGGCCTTTGAAAAACAACAGTGCGAAAGCCATCATAGTAGCCTTGAGAGGAGACTTGTATTTTGCCCGAATCTAGGAAAGTTGGAAATTCCGAGGGAGAATTCTGTTTTCATGGCATTATCATAGAACATTTAAAATTTTTGTTTTGATGTATACATTTGCACAAGGCACTCAAAGTTTTGGTATAAATCAAAAAAAAAAAAAAAAAAAAAAAAAAATGTGAACCGGATTTTGAAAAGTCTGAAATCTTGATTATTCGAGGATTCGAGGCATCCGATTTGACTCAATCATCTTTTGAAAAACCTTCCATTGAATTTCTTTCACTTTTAGGTAAATGAATTTTGTGGGCATATTCACTGCAAACCCTCACGAGGCACAACTCGTCCACTAGGGGTAACCTAGGGGTTTAAGGGCTTGCTGCATACGCTAAATGCAGCCGAGAGTGCCAGCGGAAGTGGCGTTTTTCTTTTTGTCTTTGCATTTAGTTTAGATTAGATTAGGCCAGAAGACCTACCATAGTTTGCATATTTTGCTCGGGACTAGCAAAAAGCTGGTTGGGGGGTGTGATAAGTCCTTAAAAATGTAGAATTTCCTCATCATTTTAGAGTAATTAAGGACTTAATCATCAAATCATGGACCATTTTAGTAAAAAAATTATGAATTTATGTTTTGAGCATCAAAGTCTAAATTAGAGTCAAAATTCATCCAAAAATTGCATTTTCACATAAAATCATGTTACATTTCATTTCGCATTTCATGTATGACATCGAGGACGTTGTCTAGTTTAGGTTGGGGGGTAGGAACAAGCACACTTGTCCAAGCAGCGATTAGCAAATTGCATTGCGTCAGCGACCATAGTAGGCCAATAATAACCTAACATTTTTATTTGATCGTAGAACTTAAGACCAACCTGATGGGCTCCATAAAGACCAGTATGAATTTCTTTGAATGTTTCTTCAGCCTCTTGTTGTGACAAGAAGTGTAAAAGTACTCCATTGAAGGATTTTCTGTAAAGCATTTTTGAAGGAATATCAAATGAAAATTTGGTGCTCGTCTTTGAACGCTGACCCGTTCTTTTGGATCTTTAGGTAGGATTCCGAACATAATGTAATCAACGAATGGATCCCTCCAATTGCTGATCCGAGGTTTGAGGATGGATATCCGACTTCCAACCACTTGGTGGCATTCAGCAATTGCTTGGTGTGTGTTGAGATGAGGGAGAATCCTTCTTTGACACACTATAATTTGCATGTTTTCCTCTTCTCGGATTGCCATAGATGCTGCAAGTCCAGCCAGGGCATCTTTTTCACCTTTGCAGATGTGAGTGATGTGATAGATGTCAGACTTTTGTCGAAGTGATTGCGCATTGTTGTAGTAAGGCAATAGATTAGGTTTCCTGATTTCATACTTCTGATTCATTTGGTTGGCGATCAGTTGAGAGTCCCCAAAAGCTTCCAGCACGATGATGCCTGATTCGATGGCGAGTTCCAATCCTACGATCAGGGCTTGGTACTCAGCTGCATTGTTTGAACATGGTTCCAACAGCGAGAAAGCGTGTAGAATCATGTGTTTGTGGGGAGTAACAAAGAGGATGCCAATTCCCGATATTTGATTTTCTTTTTCATTTGTCCTGGTTGCGCCGTCAAAGTACATGTCCCAGGAGGCATTTGATGAGGAAGTCTCCACGTTGTAGACAGGTTCGTCTGGTAGATCATCCCTGAGTGGAGAATCTTTAGGTAGTGGATGCCCTGCGAGAAAGTCTGCTAGAGCTTTGGCCTTTGATTGCTTTTTGTGGTACATACCTAATGTCAAACTGTGATATAAGGATGGACTATATTGCCAGTCGGGCAATGAGAGAACCTGCTTTTATGACAAGGACCCTTAACAGATTGATCCTCGAAATCAAGTATACTGTGTTGGACTGCAGGTAGTGACGTAGCTTTTGTACGCCAGGCATCATTGCGAGGCATTCTTTTTCGACCGGAGAGTAGCGATGCTCTGCACCTACCAAGATGCGGCTGAGGTAATATAGAGCAGCTTCCTTTCCCTCGTCATTTTCTTTTAAAGTAGGGCGCCCAAAGAATAGTCAAGAGCTCTTGTGTACAAGATGAATGGTTTTCTAGTAGTGGGGCAGCCAATACTGGAGGTTTGGTCAGGTATGACTTGATATTTTGAAATGCAGCTTCATATCGAGCATCCTAAACAAAGTCAACACCTTTCTTCATCAAGCGAAAGAATGGACGGCACTTCCCTGACAAGTTGGAAATGAACTGCCGGATGTATACCAATCTTCCTTGAAGCCATTTTAATTCTCTTAAGGTTTTTGGAGATGGCATTTCTAGGATAGCCTTGACTTTGATGGGGTCAAGTTCTATTCCAGCTTTCCGAACTATGAATCCAAGAAACTTACCCGATGAAATACCAAAAAAGCATTTGAGGGGATTCATTCACAGTTTGTGTTTGCGAAGTCGAAGGAAGACTTCTTGAAGATCTTTGAGATGGTCTTCTTTTCTTTTGCTTTTGACGGTGAGGTCATCAAAGTAACATTCGACCGTCTTGTGCTACATATCCTGAAATATCTTCGTCATAGCCCTTTGATATGTTGCACCGGCATTTTTCGGACCAAATGACATGACAGTGTAGCAATACACGCCAAATGGGGTTTGAAATGATGTGTGCCTTTCATCTTCAGGATGCATATTTATCTAATTGTAGCCAGAGAAGCCATCCATGAAAGTCATTTGCTCGAATCCGCAGGTATTGTCAATCATCACTCCCGGTATGGGGAGCGGGAATTCATCTTTGGGGCATACATTATTCAGGTCTCTATAGTCAATACAGACCATAATCTTCCCATTTTTCTTTGTCACGGGGATGATGTTGGCCAACCACTTAGGATGCTACTCCTCGCGGATGAAGCCAACGCTTTTGAGTTTCTGAACTTCTTGTTCAATTTTTTTCATCATGTCAGGATGGAATCTTCTTTAGCCTTGTTTGACGGGCTTGATATCTTTTTGCAAGTTGAGTTTGTGGACTGCTATTTTGGGGTCTAAACCAGGCATTTTAGCGTAAGACCATGCAAAACAATCAACAAACTCACAAGAAAAGAGACATACTCGGGTAACTCATCATCCTTTATATTCTTACTTATGAATACATGATGTGGGTAATCTGGTGTTCCCAAGTCTATCTTTTGAACAAAATCTTCTGTTGGAAGGTTTGAAGGTGGTTACTCCATAATATTTTCGGAGGCTTCCAACTCAACAAGACCTTCCAGAGTTCCAAGGGCATTTTCAGACCAATGCTCTGCTTCTGTCCATAAGTCCTCTTGATCTGCACCCTTCTCAAGGATTGTTATGAGATGGTCCCAATCACCTGCTGAAACTAGGTTGAAGTAGGGCACTTCTTTTGGAGACGATGGTTCTTCTGGATCAGAAAATTGTGTGTCTATGTCATTGGACAATTCCTCTTCATCATCAGAGAAATCGTACCAATTAGATGAACTTCTTGGATCCTTGACGGGTGATTCTTCAAAGAGATATCTAGGGAGATTGATGTCTTTATCGACACGAGATGTTGAGGCCTGGTCGGAAAAACGACTTTGTCGCCTTTGTGTCAACTATCTCATGGGAGTGTCAGGATCATACCCCAACCTGTATGAAGACTTGTCTATATGACGGTGGAGTTTCCAATCTTCCAATCGGCTTTTGGTCAGGGTGGATTCCAACGGTATGAGAATTCCACGGCCACCTCCCAAACCGGTTGGATTTTGACCATCATAGCCCATTTTCTTCATGATAGCTTGTGCCATTGGACTATACAGGGATAGTTGAGACATACCTTTGTTTTGGAAAGCTCAAGCAAAGAATTTGATGAAGAACCTCCCGATCTGTGGAAGAAGATTCGTTTTTCTTCTGCCGAAGTTGCCGGAACAATGAAGGAAGTAAACGCAGGGTCTTCTACATCGGCAGGTGTCTCCAATGGAGTGAGAGCAAGCTGAACTTGCTGAGTATCAACCTGGTTTGACGGTGTATCATCTTCTGGCTCTCAATCCGAATCCGTGTCTTGCCTGATAGACACGAAGGAGACAACAAACTTGCCCCCAGCCTTTTGTTTTGTCTTCTTTGCTTTGGTGGTGATTACCAAAGGCATGGAAGATTTGAAGGAGACAACGAAGGGAGATGGATTGCTTTCTACAGATTTACCAGAAGGTTTATTTTCTTCCGATGATTGCTGAGGAGCCTTGCCTTTATCTTTTTGGAGATTGCTGGTAAAGGGTGTTGTTTCTTTCTCCTTTTCTTCTTTTCATCCTTGTACATCTGAGAATCTGCAAAAAGGACGTCTTTGCCTTTGAAGGGCTTTTTGTCTGCAAACACTCGATGTATCAAGCTGTCATTGCCAACGAACTTGATGTACTTATGTAGAGTTGAAGGGACGACACCATTTTAGTGTATCCAGGGGCGTCCGAGAAGGATCTTATAGCATGAAGGGGTTCTTAATGCATACACAGTGACTTCAAAGATACGATCACCAATTTGCAACTTGAACCTAATTTTGCCGATAGGCCTTTGAGCGCTCCCATCATATCCGAAGATGGATACAGAAGTGTGACTCAGCTTGCTAGGTGGAATGCCCAGCTCTTCAAGTGCTGAAGTAGAGATGAGATTGAGTGCTGAACCTGGGTCAATCTGGACTCTGTGTATCAGCATCTCTTTGATGTACTCTGTGAAGTACAGGGGTTGGTTGTGCTTTGTCTCGCCCAGCAGGAGGTCTTCCTTATCGAAGGTGATAGTTGCACTTGCTGCTTTTTAAACCGAGAAGCATTCAATGCAAGATCCTTCAGTTTTTTTCTTTTCTCCCTCTGAGGAAGTTTTTGATTTTTTTACCCTATAGTCCATTTCAATTTGTAGGACTTGTGGGGCATGTTTTTCAACATCCGCATTCAGCCTTTGCAATTCTGAAATGAGACTATCACGAGTTTGTGGTGACATTCGTAATAAGTCTAGGATGTGCAGTCGTGCAGGTATATGTTTGAAGTGCTCAATCAAGTCATACTTGAAAGCCTCCTTGGGGCCTGCATTTTCATTATTATTGCCACTTGGGGTGTTTAAAGATTTTTTTCCCAAAGAATTTAGATAAGAATAAGAAGATTGGTTGTAATTTTTATGGTAATCCCGGCCAAAGCGGGTACCTCTACCAACTTCAAGGGCTTCTGGAGAAGGTTCTTCGTTTGGAAGATCACCCTCGAGATCAAAGGGTTGATCCTTCTCATTTGCTGAAGACGTTGTCGGATGTGAATTTCGACCCCCCCATTTTCCTCTCCAAGAGAGGCATGGCTTGGGGAAACTCCATTCATCTATATATGCTATTTAAATTTTACATAAAAAATGAGGATTCCGACTACCCTAAAAATCGATGGATCACGATCGCCAGCTATGGTACGGCCGTAACACCGTTCTTCGACAAAAGTCGAAGAAATATAGGGAGAAAAATAATAAGGTGGGTTCTTCCTCTCCTCTAATGTGCTGCCGGCAACACACGACGGTTGTCCTGTCACATTAATCTAGGTCTCTTTGGGTCTCTGTAATTTGGGTCAATTCAAGGTCATGAGTTAAAGTCCGAATAAAGGTTAATCCTCACGTAGCATAATCGTAGTATATCCAAGTAAAACAAAATAACTAAAATAAAGAAAATAGAATAAAAGAGGGGGGAGGTGCCAAATATTTAAGAAGAGGATCGGCCCCGTTCCCGGGTACCCCCTTCTAATCCCTTGGCAAAATAGGGTTTAAAGGCTGATTTTTCAAACCAAAATGATGATGCAAGTGAGACTTTGACTTGTGATTTCTGTGTTTTTCGTGTGCGATACACGAGTGATAAAAGTAAAAGGCCAATGGGCCGTATTTGATTGAAGGTGGCAGATGGGCCAGGATTGATTGGAAATGGCCGATGGGCCAGTGTTTGTTTTAGGATGGCCGATGGGCCGTGATTGATTAAAAGTGTGTGCGAAATCACTCATCTCATCTCGTTATTCTCATTTATTCAATTTTAGAAATCAGTTCTTTATTCCCTTTTATCATTAAGTTCAATTAAATATCTGGCACCTGAGGTGGAGGAAGAAATAAAAGGAAAATCTTTTTTGGTTTATTTTGTTGGTTTTATAGTTTTTATGGCTTTTTTTATATGGGGCTAGAAGGGCCTAACTAGGGATTTTACTTGGATCTACGTGATTGGTGCTTTACTACTGATCATCGGATTAACCCTAACCTAAGGTCCTAGACCGCCCACATCAGCTCTCCCAGTCCCCTAACGGAATAGGAAAAGTGATGGGGCGAAGCCTAATGCGCTAAGCTACCTAACGGGGAAATCCGATCTAATCCTAGGGTATGAATAGCCTGAGTTTGATGGTTCAGCGCCTAAACAACTTATTAATTGTGATTTTTAATTGGTTCGGTTTGTTTTGAGTTGAAGATTGATTAAGAGGTGGATTAAATGTATTTTGGGGTTCTGTTTAAGTTGTTTAAGGTTCTGGAATTTATAGTTTAATTTAAAACGTGAAACGATGTCGAAATAAGTGAAACAGGGTTAACGGAGGATTTGGGCGCCAGGTGGGTGGCGCCTAGGTTACTCTGATGACTTGGGCGCCCAGGCAGTGGCACCCAAGTGGCTGCTTCTGGGTGGTTTGGCTAGTGATGATGGTATCGATATTGTTTTCGAAATCCAAGGGGTTCTTACCTGGTGAGTTTTAATGTTTCAAATTGTTTTAATTCTCCGGTGTTCAAATGTCAAAGGGATTCGGATCCGGATTTTGAGACGAAACCAAGAGTTCGCGTTTTAGTGCAAATGAGAGGATGGGCGCCAACGGGGGTGGCGCCCAGGTGGATGGCTTGAGATTTTCAGGTATTCCGGATGGGATTTGATATTGGTTTTCGGATCTAGAGACTATTTTAGGTTCTGGTTTTAGTTAATTTAAGTGGTAAGGTGTTTAGCTATTCGTTTTAAATTGAAGTTGTGAACCAAGGTTAGAGTGTAGGATAGGCGCCACAGGGGTGGTGCCTAGGTGGTTGTTTGTTTGTTCGTAAAGGCTTTGGGAGCTAAGCCCGAATCGATTAAAGTTTCAAAAGTTTTAAGTTAAAAGTGTTTTAATATGTTGATTCGGATTGGTTTAAATGTTAATTAATTATGTTAAGTTGTCGGTTGGGGTACTTTATGAAAACAGGTAGGCTGGGCGCCCAAGTGGATTTAGAGGGTGGGCGCCCAAGGGGTGGCGCCCAGGTGAACTATCCTGTGGTTCGGGTCGGTTCCGTATTTTTTAGGTTGATTTGCGGTTGAGCTTTTATGGTTTGATGTATTTAAAATTAAAAATGTTCTGTTGCGATGATTAAGATTAAATTCCGTTTCAATTAATTTGGCTTTAGTGACGGGAGAGGCTGGGCGCCCAGAGAGTAGTGCCTAGGTGGCGGTGACAGGATGGGCGCCCAGGGGGTGGCGCCCAAGTGTCTGCCTTGTGCGTCCGAGTTGGTTCGATGTTTTAAATATATTCGGGCTTATGGTTTCGATTGTTTTAGATTTCAAGGGTGTTCCGGTGTGTTGATCGTGATTGAATTCGAATTTAATTTCAAGTGGGGTTTCCTAGTGATTGGGTAGGATGGGCGCCAGGAGGGTGGTGCCCAAGTGGATGCGGTAGGATAAGCACCAAGGGGGTGGCGCCCAAGTGGATGCGGAAGGATAGGCACCAAGGGGGTGGCGCCCAAGTGGATGTTTTGTGGTTTATTCGTTTTCTATTTTCTAAGTTGGTTTGAGTCCAAATTGATTAAGGTTTCGAGTCTTTTAGGTTAATAGTGTTTTAAGGTGTTAATTCGGGTTTAATCAATTAAGTGGTGGTTTCTAAGGGAATGGGATAAGATAGGCGCCAGGAGGGTGGTGCCCAAGTGTAAAGGCAGGCTGGGCGCCCAGGGGGTGGTGCCCAGGTGTCTGTTTTGTGGTTTCAGGTTGCTTTTGCGTTTTTAGGTTGGTTCAAGTCTAAGTTGATTGAAGCTTTAGGTTTCTTAAATTTAAAAGTGTTTTGTTATGTTAACTAGGATTAAATTTGGGTTGTGATTAATTAGAAGTTTTAATTAGGGGTTCTTTAGAGACGGGATAGGATGGGCACCAAGAGGGTGGTGCCCAGGTGGCAGTGTAGGCTGGGCACCCAGGGGGTGGCGCCTAGGTGGACTTTTTGGAGTTTTGTTGGTTTTGAGTTTTTGAGTTAATTAGAGATTAAGTTGATTAAGGTTTACTTATTCTAGGTTTAAAATGTTTTACTGTGTTGATTCGGATTAGTTTAAGGTCTTAACTAATTAACTTAAGCTTTAACCGAGTTGTCTTAGGGAATGAGTAGGCCGGGCGCCCAGAGGGTGGCGCCCAGGTGGCTGTGGAAGGATGGGCGCCCAGGGGGTGGCACCCAGGTGGCTATTTTTTGGGGTTTTGGTTTTTTTGTGTTTTTAAAGTTCTTAGTTATTTCTAAATCCGAATTAATTAGGGTCTTAATGTTTTAGAACTCTTAATGATGTGATGTTGCTTAAGTTTACTAATTATGTTGTTTTAATTAATCTTAGGATTTGTCCTACTTAGGCACTAAATTCAATAACTTAGACTATCTAACTATTCTTTTTGGGTTTTTGGATATCTTTTAATTTATTTTTGGTTTCTCCTCTAATTTACTAGAGAGTAAGGAAAGAGAAGAAGGGGTTTTATGTTTTATGATTTTTTTTGGGATTTTCTATGGATGTGTGGCTCAAATGATATGATGTGAAGTGTGACAAAAATGGTAATTCGAAGTTCAGAACATGTCAAACAACCTAACATATCATTAATATGCAGTTTCTAAATGAACTAAATGCGGAAGATTTGAAGTTGTGCACAAAAGTGGAGAAATCCACTTAGGCGCCACCCCTGTGGTGCCTACTCTGCTCAGTCAGGGTTTTCAACAGAACACAACGAATGCACAAGAATCTTAGTGTTTTCAACACAACTTCCAATATTCAGCGACTGATGCGAATGTTTTAATTCGGACTACTAATTATGCAACTAACGAACCAACGAGCAAACAATGCAACGGGCGGAGATCTAGAACCCGGACCCTGTCTCAGAAGGGTAGGCACCCAGGTGGTTCCGGAGAGGGCAGGCGCCCAGTGGGTGGCGCCCAGCCTTTCTGCCAATGGTTGTTCGCGATCTTTTCAATATAAATGATGATGGTGATGATGCTAATGCGAGATTTGATCTAACTATGCAATTAGAACTACAAAATCAAGACGAATCTACTATATTAGAATGAACCTAAACATGTTACTAACATGATGATGCACTAATACTATTTTTATCACAAACTAATGTAGATCTACGATGCTCAAATGGTCCTAAGCATATTTCTAAGAATGAATGGTGATGGAATATAGAAAAAGAAAGGAGAGATCTAGGAATACCGGTATATGACGCGTTCCTCAAGTTCCTAAAACGAAGCTTTCGCAAAGATCCATAGCTCCAGTTGAAGATATGGAAGCCTCCTCCTCTCTTTCTCCTTCCTCTACTATAGATCTGAAGTTCTTCTCTAATGGTGGCTACCTTTCTTCTTCGTTTTCTATTCTCTCCTTTTGCCTCTTTTCTTAGGGTTTTTGGGTAGCCTCCTCTTGTAAATGAAGTTAAGAGGGATTATATAGGTTTTGGGACGAGTTTAGAAGGGCTAGGGCTTCATTAATTCGTGTTTCTAGAAGGTCTCACGCATCCCTAGGCAGTTTAAGCTATTTTGGAGTGAACTAGGGTTTGCGAAAAGATGGGCGCCCATGGGGTGGCGCCCACATGGCTTGCGCAGTCTGGGCGCCCACAGGGTGGCGCCCAGGTGATCCTGGAGAGAGTGGGCGCCCACAGGGTGGTGCCTAGATGATTTGTGTTTCGCTTTTTTTGGACTTTGGTCCCATTTGGAGTCGAGATTGAACGGATATATCTTCAGCTGGGGGGGACCTACATTAGCACTTAATAGGCTGGGCGCCACATGGGTGGTGCCCAGATGGATTTCAAGGCTGGGCGCCACATGGGTGGTGCCCAGGTGAATTTAAAGGCTGGGCGCCACATGGGTGGTGCCTCGGTGGTTCGGTTCGTCTCCGATGCTTGGTCCTTACGTACGAGTGGTCCCGGTCTAATCTTGAACCAAACTAGTAAATTTTAAGGTGGGCGCCCACCATGGGGTGCCTAGGTGATTCTAGGAAGTGTGGGCGCCACAGGGTTGGTTCCTATGTGGAACTTAGGAGGGTAGGCGCCACATGGGTGGTGCCTAGGTGGAGTCGATTCATTTTCGGAGTTCGGTCCCTACGTTGAGCGGTCCCGGGCTATTTTTAGGCCAACTAGTGAAATGTGGAGGCTAGGCGCCCACCATGGGGCGCCTAGGTTGTCCTAGACTGTGTGGGCGCCCAGCATGGGGCGCCTAGATGAATTTTAGTGGGATGGGCGCCACATGGGTGGTGCCCAGATGGAGTTTTGTCATTTTTTCTAAGGCAAACTTTGGAAGCTCATAACTTTTGACTCGCTCATCGGATTTGGACGTTCTACATAACGCCGGAAAGCTCTCGAAGTGAGGAATTCAATGGTCTAAATGTCTTGACAAATAGGGGTTGAAAAATATGGGGAATCTATGGACCAATGGATTCGATTTCCTAACTTAGGCTAATCGGGTGACATTTTGGCAAACTAAGTATGATCTTTAGAGGGATTGGCCTAAGCATGTCTTAAGTGGTCCGGAAAGGGTTTGAGTAGTGTCATGGTTCACTCCTTGTGTGAGTAGTGAATTGGGCTCAAGTTCTTAACGCGATTCGGCTTTTTCTCTCACGAACTTCTAGAGATCGTCGAACTAAGTCTAAAATTAGCAACAAGCATCTTCATCGTCGTTAATTAATCTGAATTATGTCATTAATCATTCAATTATGGGTGAAATGGGGCATCGCTATATATGATAGGTATTTAAGGCTATCATAGGGGCCAAATGAGGTGTCTACAGACGTCTCTGCAGCAACACTGCCATCCTCAATGACTGCGTTACTTGGAGCATTTTCCAGGAACAAGTCCTGAACAACATCCAGCAACTTTTCTTCTTTGTAGAGCATTTCATCGGTCTAGACATCACCTATGAGGTTGGGTATCTGAGACCAGTTGACTAGGTTTTCGTTGAAGAAGACTTCATCGTCTAGGGCTTCTTCATGGTGATCAGTCGAAAGAGGCTTCAATTTCGATGTCAGTTTCAGGAGAAGAAGGCTGAGAAGATGATATATCAGTGAAAGTCACCCGAGAAGATGAAGTTTCAGAAGATATGCTACCAAACGTAGTCTGATAGTCTGCAACCTCGGCAGATGAAGCTTCAGAGGCACCATCATCCCGAACTATCGCATTGCAAGCAACTCCAATAGAAGATGCCTTCAGAATGCACTGCTGGGATTCAGACTCGTCTTCAGATGTAAGAGGATCATCAATCCAGCAACTTTTTTCATTTTCCGAGGTTATCGGAGGAGATGTTTGTAGATTTTCCAGGACCTCCGGTTCTGGATTTTGATTATGACGAAGCTCATTGAGGCGATCATGCTCTTGCTCTATGGCTAGAAGCTGCAAGATCATTGCATATTCTGGGAGATCGGGCATAGGAGCCAAATCTTCTTCGTCATCTGCCCCTCGTTGTTTAACATTGTAGGGTTCCACTGGGGCATTGGTGGGTGCTGGATCGACAACATTTTATTGAACTGCCTATTGGTCTTCTTCATCATTAGACCAGGATCCTTGTGGCTGTAAAGGGTTATACCAGATTATTGGTATAAGGTGAGATTCAGGAGTCCATTCTTCATTGGAGAGGTATTCTCCTATTTCAAGGGATTCCTCCCACTCATCGGTGTCACTGGCGGTGTCACTGGACTCGTATCCATCCATGTTGAATCCAATTACCGAGTTGGAAGAGTATGATGCCCTCGGCGTAGTTTCGTTTTTGAGTTGTGGTCGCATGAAATCACTAAGGGTGAATTTTCTCGCCGCCCTTGGAGACTTGGAAGGGAGTCTTCCGTTGCCCCCAGTGAAGCAGTAGAGGAGGTCTCTGCCTTTTAAGGGGCTTCTTGTTTTGGTGAACTTTCTCTTGCTGTTTGAGTTTGCGGAGTTGTCTCCTGGCTTGCCTTCGCTGTTAAGCAGTCGGCTTTGTTTTGACGATCCCCCAATTTTCATCTTCTAGGAGATCGGGATGCACCCATATGGGTTGTCCGTCTGGTGTTGGGTAAGGAACCAACTCTTGGGACGTTTGTGTCATTTTTATCACCATGAAGGAAGTAATGATCTTCTCCTTTGGTGACTTTTGTGTTTGTCCATATGACACCCTATTGACGGAGGTTAACCCGTAGTTTTTGTCAAAGGTGATGACTCCTTTTTTCCACATCTCGTTGATCTTCTCTCTCACAATGAAGCATTGATTGAGAGGATGAGAAACCATTTGATGGTATGGACAATATCGGGGATCGTTGGTTTTGTCAACATCTCTCGGTCTTTTAGGGTCAGGCAAGGTGAGTTTGCCGATTGCTAAGAGAGCCCCAAAGATTTCTTCAACGTCTTCATCGAACGGGTATTTCCTCTCTACTCGTTCTTTGAAGGCATCAGAGAGTCCAGGTCTCTTACCCACAGCTTTGTTTCTAGATTTCTCTGGCGCTGAAGAGCTGATTTCTTTGGCGCTGAGGAGCTGATTTGGTTTGCACATTGAGATCCTCCTTTTTCTTTGTTTTGAGGTTGTAATGGCGATCGGCTCTTTCTTTGATCATTTCTGACTGTTTAGGTCTTTGATCACCGTTTCAGCGTCCATGGATGCTTCTAGGGGTTCTCCTAGGTTCGTTGATTTATTGCCGATGATAATGGAGCCGATCCTCGCTCTATGTTGTTACGGAAGATGTCAACCAATGACGCTTGTGGCAGTACATCTGAGCACTTGTGTATCATTGCCTTCCACTTGTGAATGAAGTCGTATGTTGACTCATTCTCTCCCTGTTTTAGGATGCAAAGCTGTTCCATAGTAACAGGATGATTATCACCTTTGAATTCGGTCAGGAAGTGTGCCTCCAGCATGGTCCATTTTTGAATGCTCCAGTAGAGTGGAGTACCAATCAAAGGCTGTACCTTTATGGGTACTTGCAAAGAGACGGATCTTGAGGGCATATTGATCCAGAATAGCTCCCGTCAGGATCTTGAAGTGGATGAGGTGCTGTCTGGTTGAACCTTCCCCCGTATATGTTTGGAGAGTAGGTTGTTTGAATTTTGTAGGAAACGGAACGAGTCCATCCATAGGAGATATGGTGGCTTGGTCCCTTGGTCCTATAGCGTATCCTCTTCTTTTGCTTTGGCGAGGATATCGTCAACATCCTTTTTAGTAAGGGCGCGTGACTCGTTTTCCCCATTTGCCTCGTCATCTTGATGACTCGGAGGAGCTTCACTGTTTGGTGGACGTTGGAAAGTGAGAAGTAGGTTCTCCATTAGAGCCTCTATTCTCTGCTGTCCTTACTCCAGCTGCTAGATGCGTGCGGTTACGTCATCATGCGGCGGAGGATGCTTAGCATTTGTAACTAGGACATTCACCTTTCGAGTGTCGAACGAGGATACCATTTTCGTGACTGAGCTGGAGCGCATCCTTTTAGATGAAGAGCCCAAGGAATGGTCACTCCGGTGTCATTGACTTGAAGGAACAAGAGAGTCCTCCTAATGTCTTCGTGTCCGGGAGACGCTGTGAGTCACCGGGCGTCTGACATGAATTTTGGTTGCTGACTTTTGGCGTCTTTTGGTTTTGCCAACCATATGGACAGCAACAACTTGGTCAGGTCTTTATTTTTCTACCCATTTTTGAGAGACTTGAAGGGTAGAATGCTAGGTTCTTTGCTTCTATAGTCTCTTTTGTCGATATGCCGAGCGGCGACGTATACGACGAGCAATTTGAGCTTCAATTAGCTCGGGCTGTGCTCTAGCAACGAAGGATGTAGTCCCTCGAGCGCAGCAGCTCAGCTTATCTTCTTTGAAGATTAGCATGGACAGGATCTAGACGCGGTCCTTTACCTGTCGTAGTGATGCTCTGAATTTTGCAAGTTCGACCCCTGTTGAGATGAAGGGTCGAGCAGCAGGAGTGCAGCCTTGGCAGGTTCTTGCAGAGGCCTTGTGAAGCATGATCTGATTTTGGGCTTGTAGGAGCAAGCTGGCTCATGCTGAGTTGATTTTGTTTGGCGGATAGTAGGTTTCTCCTCTTTCATGTAAGAGAGAGGGTGGAACCGGTTCTCCTTGAGAGGGGCCAGGTATGCTGGCTTTGTAGATGTTCGGGACCTCCTTTGTTTTGGTGAAGGTCTCGGTGACCAAGTCTTGGGGTAAACCTAGTTCTTTGTAGGTTGAGGCTTCGTGGGGCTTACACAGGCTTCAGGTTTTTTTATGGCTGTATTTGGTGTCGGAGCATCGACATGTCCAGAGGCGGTTTTTTTATTCTTGGCAGGTGCAGTTTCTTCTACGGGAAGTGGGAATGGTCCTAGCGACCCGAAGACGATAGTCCGGGGAGTAAAGGTCGACCTAGTGTTTTGTGAGTTGCCGAGGGAGATGATGCTTCGGCAGCTGGCAAGGCGCTTGTGAGTGCACTTGTTTTGCTTCTCTTGAAGCATAAGCTGCTACTTGTTCTCATGAAAGGTGATGGTTAATGAAGCTACCGTTGTTAGTTTGGAAAACTTTTGAAACAAGACCACATCCATTAGTAATCACAAGAATATGGTTATCGTAAATGGAAAATACTATGGTTTTGTCTTTTCAAATCGTTCGGGGGGACATGGCCTGGCCCAAGCGTAATGAAGTAGGCAAAAACCCATAGAGGGTACAATTGTTTTGAACGCAAGTATATAGGCTCAGAATGAGCGTTTCAGTGACTGCTTGAAACAATTGTAAACCTTAAATCAAATTACCGAAAAGCAAGTCTCACTCGAGGTAAGATGATATAAGGTTGGAAGTACAAATTTGTCAATCGCAAATACAGTAGACCCGAAAGGGCGTACTAGCACTGCTATGTACAAATGTTGCAAATTGCATCCTCGGAATGGACACGAGATGGGATTTTTGAAAGGTCAAGATTGGATTCATAAAGGAAAGCAAATGGTACTCCAATCTGAACACAGGCTCAAACATTTCTTCGAGCACTGAGTCCGAAAAGGAAGGAACTAGAATTTCTCGAATGTGAACCCAAAAATGACGGAAGTTTTGTTTTTTTTTGAAAGGTCAAGATCGAATTCATCAAAAAGAGAAAATGGTGTTCCAATCCGAACGCAAGCTACAAACGATTTCCGCGAGCTTTTATCCGAAAGGAAAAGAACCAAGATTTCTCAAATCTGAACTCAAAAGTGACGGAAGTTTTTTTGTTTTTTTTTTTTTAAGAGATTTTTTTTTGAAGAGTACACATAGGTTTCCAGTTCAGTCTTATGAAACCTTAGTAGATAGATCGGCCCTCAGGTAAGGGTAGGATTACTTAATGAACCCGTTTGAAGGACCCTTGCATCGAACAGTCTAACAGTCTCCACACTCTGGATAAGGCTTTTCTTAGATCCACTTTGGTCAAAGAACGCAATTGATGTGACCTTAGTGTTTTTCTTTTTTTTTTTGAAATATCTCTTCCAGACCCATCAAAGAGAGCGAATGGCCCCTCCAAATCCGAACGTTAGTTACAAACGAATTCCGCGAGCTATTGTCCGAAAATGAAAGAACCAAAGTTTCTCAAATTTGAATCCAAAATAGAGAAAACTGAATTTTTTTTTTAAATCTGAAAAGTTTGAAATCATTTTTCTTTTTTTTTGTTTTTTTGAAGATTCTTATCGGACTCATCAAAGAGAAAAGATGACCCATTCCCCAATATGAACGATAGCTACAAACATTTCTTCGAGCTATCAAGTTCAAAGAAGAAAGGATCAAAGTTTCTCAAAATTGAATCCAAAAATGAGAAATCAGATTTTTTTTTTTTTTTTATAAATTTGAAAAGTTTGAAATCAGATTGTGTTGTATTTGAAGATCCCTATCGGACTCATCAAAGAGAAAAGATGGCCCATTCCCTAATATGAACAATAGCTACAAACATTTGTGCGAGCTATTAAGTTCGAAGAAGAAAGGATCAAAGTTTCTCAAAATTGAATCCAAAAATGAGAAATCAGATTTTTTTTTTTTAATTTGGAAAGTTTGAAATCAGATTTTTGTTTTTTTGTTTTTTGAAGATTCCTATTGGACTCATCAACGAGAAAAGATGGCCCATTCCCCGATATGAATGATAGCTACAAACATTTCTGTGAGCTATCAAGTTCGAAGAGGAAAGGATCAAAGTTTCTCAAAATCGAATCCAAAAATGAGAAATCAGATTTTTTTGTTGAAACGAGAAAGACTGGAAATAAATCCAAAGATAAAAATTCCCAAAAAATCTCTATCTCATGTTTTTCTTAGATGCAAGATCCAACATAGGCCACCAACTAGAAAGAAGCCAAAGAATCTAAGCATTATTTTCTCAAATGGTTCGAGTCCTACCGTGTGCGCCAACTTGAAGGACCTAGCTTTTTTCCTCTACCTCCGCCCCGAGGCTGCCGGGGTCCGGCTGAGGGAGAAAAGCGAGCATTAACATTTTTTTGTACGGGTATGCCAGATTTTCTATCCTACTTGGGATATTAAGTAGTGATCCGGAGATTCATCTTTACAAGTAAAAAAGAAAATCAACTTTTTTCTAACTTTCCATTGCACATATATTTTTAAGAAAAGAGACAAGACTTTTTTGTGCCGTAAGAGGCGATTTTTTCTTTGTTGCCTTGAAAGGCGGTTTTGTGTCGTAGAAGGCGATTTTGCCATAAAAGGCGATTTACAAATCTCATCAATAATGAATGACAAGAATTGTGATTTTTGTCTCTTTAGAAAATTACAAAATACAACAGAAAAGTAAGAAAATGAATCTAACTTCTTAGGAGATTGTGGGGACTTATTCAGATAGACGGTCATGAGTCATGTAGGGACTCTGCCATTGTCCTTTAGATGAGAACATAAGATGCTTTGATTCACTTGGCTTGGCTTGGACCTCATATTTTTAGAGGATAAAGACCAAGGGGAGGTCCTATATCCAATAAAAGGCCGAATAAACGAGCTAAGGATCCACGTCTAGCCATGTTGGATAGAAGAAGATAGGACCTTGGGTTAGTGGCCCCCCAAGAGACTTTGATCACCTTGTGGTGTTTGTTGCAACAAAGTTTCTTCAGAGGAGGAGAGATTGTTGCAGCAACTGTTGCGGAGTTCTGAGTTTTCTGATTTCCAATCGATCGATTTCCGGGCCGTTCTTCTTGGAATGACCCTCCTTTTATAGGCTTTTGGTAGCCATTAGGTGGGTTTATGAGCATTGATTACATTAATGCTCCATGATGGGAGGAGTTACAAGTTTTTATTTCATGATTTTGTAACTCCTTTTTCTTGGCTTCTGATTGGCCGATGGAGAATGATGGGCATTTAATCACCTTTAAAATTCATGATCAGGGGAGTTACATGATTTATTGCCATGATTGCTTGGACTTGTAACTCCTTTTTCCTTGCTTTTGATTGGGCCGTCCAAAATAATGAGTTAATTACCGCATTAACTTGTCATAAAATGAGTCATTTAACTGTATTAAGTGGTCGCCGGGGCGCTTGAAGAGTCGCGGGCCGTACCGCATTTTTTTGGAATTTTGCTTGCGATGATCGCCGATGGATCCATGTATTGTTTGAAATCGGATGACCATGCAACTTTAGATATTAATTGATATCAGTGAGCCGGCAACAACTGTCCTGTTCATTTCTCGATCGGTCGGGCAGAAAGTGTGTTTTCTTGGTCTGCCGGTTGGTGATTTTGACATATCAGAAAGTGTTGGGCTGTGCCGTGCCATGCCAGCCCGGCCCATTTGACATATCTACCTCTAATCAAGGCTCTTTGACATTGTCACCATCCAATCACCTCAGAATCATTAACCGCCACCCAAGCCATTCATCATGAAAACCATATTTTGCCCTACCTCCACCAAGGGGACATTAGCCCTCTTCCCATGGAGCAAGAAAATGTGTTTTACATAATGTCAATGTTTCTCAAAAATCACCTTCTTAAAATTAATTAGCAAATGAATGCATCCCACAATTTTAGATGTGTGAATTTTCTTACTGTTTTTAACAAATTTCTCAAAATTTATAAAGACTCAATATATGGAACTAAATATCTTGATTCTTATCATTTATATCAAATATTAAACAGTTCAGATCATGAATTGGTGCTCACTGAATTTTACAGACATAGATCTATAGGTTGGAGTTTTTTAGGCTTTTCACAAATTTCTCAAAATATATGAAGACTTAATATATAAAATAGCATACCTTAGGATTAATTACAATAGTAAAGAAGATAAACAACTCGGATTACCATTTAAGGGCCCATAAAATCAAGAAAAAAGAAGTGGTTAGAGTGGTTCAATCTACAACCAATTTGGGCATGCGCCCTAACTTAACCCTGTACTACAACTTCTCATTGGTATATATATATTGTTTACCACCTTCATATGTATGTAAATTAGAGGCTGAAATTGGCCTCATTTATACACCATATATGCGCTTGAGCAATGGCGGCTCCAGGAATTCAAGTCAATGGGGTCAACAAAAAACTTATTTTCCGCAAAATCGAATAAATTTAAATATATGTGACCAAACAGTCATTCATCCATTGATCTCCCATTCGTTTATGCAACCTGTTATTTACGTATTTCATTGCTAAAAAAGCTCTTTCTACCGTCGCAGTCGCAGCTAGTTAAATCAGTGCCAATTTTAGAAGCAAATAAACCAATTGGCATACGATATCCTTCTTTGTCTCCGCTAATTTTATAGTAATGTCACCAATTCCTTGAGGTTCTAACAACTCGTTGCTAGAGCACATATCAGCAATGCGGGTCCATTAATTTTTTTTTATTTTGGTAGACAACTAGCCCATTAACTTAGGCGGTGGGTATTTTATAGTGAATTTTGTTCACTATCATAGCAACAAATAAAATGTGTAAAGTTAGCTAATGTAGGGGGTGAAACTCTTAAATTGAGTGGGGTCAAAGTCAAAAGTTTATGTGGGGTCAAACTAAAAATTTCAATTCATGACATAAAATTTTTTATGTTTCAATATTTTTTCAGATCTCAGTTGACCCCATTGTGATCAATATTGTGGAGCCGCCCATGTTCTTGAAAGCCAATAGACACAATCATATGTAATAGTTATGCATGTGCATCATTTATATATGTAAATGAGTGCAAACAAATGACCCCTTCAGGAAAAATTTGGGCAGGGACATGTGTAGTTGCATGAGCGCAAGAGTTCAAACTCTTGTAAAGTACAAAGAAAAGTGGTGTAATTTGAGGCCTTCTTGCTATGAGAAAAATGTTAAAAAGAAATCACTCCAAATTTGTGCTATTCGATTTTTTACTTGTTAGTAGGAAGAGTTTCGCCATGGAAAAGCTCATTATTGAACTTCATCCTTGGTAATAAAGAGGAAAGCAAAATACAAGGGAATGGTCGGCGAGAAGAATTTTTGTAATGGTCTTAAAAGAGGAAAAAAAAAATAGAGTGAAAAATCTTCTTCTTATAAGGATACCTTTTATATTTGGGTTTTTTTTCCATACGATCACTCAAAGTTATTGACAACCCTCCCTTTTTACCAAATTACACAATTTTACATGCCCGTTCTCCGTGCTGGCCGTACGTTCATGGAGGCAAAAGGTTACTTTTTTATTTATGATATCACAACACATTATGTGATATCGCAAATAAGGAGTTGCAATATCGCAATTTAAATATAGCTTGACTGCCAGTTTGAAATAATCTGAACAAACGAGGAGATCACCATCAGCTCTTATGGTTATGAACGTAAAGCTTCGGCCACTATGATACTGATATTGCATGTTTGTATGCTCATTGTAAAGCTCCCAACCAGTTTCTTCATTTATCTTTTCGAGTAGTTGATTGAAAGTTATATTGACATCGACCCATATTACCTTTTGCTTACCACCATTGTAGACTGGAAGTGGATTACTTGCATCTAATATACCATTAAAGTGGCATATTATACATATCTTAATATTGTCCATCCTACCAAGGAGAACACAAATTTCAAATAATAATATTTACTTGAATTTATTTTTGACATTATTCACAAACATTCACATAATCTATGAAAATTAAAGTGTGAAACTAAATATCGGAATAAGTGTTTCTTTAGTAAATAAGATGAATGTTTGGAATTACTGAAATTTGAAGGTTGTTAAATATAAAATAAAAAACTACTCTGTGTGTACATAGAGAATTAAAAGGTTTAAAATCTAAGCATTGTCATTTAGGATAGCATGAAGCTACATATTTTTATAACATTAACAACCAAATAACAATGCATTATCCATTCCAAAAATAAAATAAAATAATGCATTATCCTAATTAATTGTACACCTAGATATTCTAGCAATACTTATTTTACATCTCATTGGTACTAATTGTCTATATTTGTCAAAAGTATATATATCATAAAACACACATTTAAATAAAAATATAGTAACAACATGGGGGTTGGTCAGTTGGTGCCATATCCTTGGGATCGATTTTGATCTTAGATGGTCACAAATGTGTTTAACTATTGTCCAATCTAGCTACAAAGTCAGGCCTCAATTGTTATGTCATTTACTCTGACATAAGCATCACCATTTGTAAAGGAAGGCCTGAAATGTAGTCTGATTGTCAACTATTTTCAGGGATATCAACAGAAACTCAGTGGTGCATCCTAGGTAGGACTAACCCATGAAAGTCGAAGTCTCATCCGTGACTCAACAACATGGGCCGTTCTTACTCACCGGGCAAAATATGATATATGTTCAAACGTAATTGGAATTCGGTAGAGTATCAAAAGACATTAGGCCGAATGCCCACGTTTCCCACGTGGATGTTCATAAAAAAGTGAGGCTTTACAAGTCCCCCATAAGGTCACTACAAATATTTATACAAAATGTTTCAAATGTTTCTACATGTGGGATTCCTTGTGCCCTAACCACCTTCAAAAGACACAAATTGGGAAAAACTATACAATAAATAAGAGGGAGATACATACAATGTGGGAAATAGGGAATGAATACTGCAGATGTGGCAGGAGATTGAATGCTATATATGACAACGGAAGAGATTCACTTGCATAGAATGGAAGCAAAAGACAAAAGCTACATAACGAAATAAAATTATAAACATAAATGCATTCGCTGACTTTTAACGTAATACTTTATGTGATATCGCAACTCCTTATTTGCGATATCGCAATATATAGTTGCGATATTACATAATGTGTTGTAATATCTCAAAAAAAAAGTGGCTTTTACCTCCGCGAACGTTTGGACAATACGAAAAACGTGTGGGTAAAATTGTGTAGTTTGATAAAAAGAGGGGGTCATTGATGACTTATTTGTGACAGTACAAAAAGAAAAAAAAAATAAAAAAAACCCTTCATATATTAACACATCGTTTGCTTGGTTTGGGATACCAAAGCCACAAGCACCGAAAAAATCATAAAGCAACATGTTATCCTTTGGGAGGGCTCCAACTGCATAGTAAAGGTGACAAGTCACACTTGTATTAGAAACATGACCATTCATCGTACACACTGTTGGAAAATTGTATGGCCTAACTGTCATTGGGCCCATGCCAGATCTAGCCTGGTGGTGTGCCGCGGATGAACTCCGAACAAGTCTTAATCTGGTAGAGTCAGATAAGGATCAAACTCTTGGTGGTAAAGTTTAGATCATGTTAAACCTCCTGGTTTAGCAGAATCCCCACGCTAGTTAGGAGATGTGGGATTCCAAGAGGGGTAAAGTCCATAGTAGTCATGACTCCTAGGGATTGCTCTATATAAGGGAGATGAGAACCCTTGTTTGATTATCCAGTAGATCTAAGAGCATTTGCAGCGAGTTTGCTTAATCTATCTTACACCCAAACTTATAAGGTTCTCGACGAGTTCGGTTCCGACACCCATCTGGGACTAGCACTTCTTCCAAGACACATGATATAGGCTGGTGTGAACTATTTTCTGTTTTTTGTGAAAAGTTCTAATTAGAGATTTTTGGAAACTATGAATTCTTATTTCTATTTATAATTACTGATTTTTGAGAATATGTGGTTCCGATTCATGTTTCGATTCTTCTGTTTGAAGAATTAAAATTTTTAGCCAACTATAATATAGATTATTTTTAATTCTTTCATTTATTTGTCATCATCGATTGATCTAAACCTTGTCCGAGGTTGAGTCCCCCCCGTAGAACACTCTACGGCAAAAGCTGTAGCGGATGGAGAGTCGTAGACTCCTTATCCTAAATTATTCCAAACCTTCAATTAAAGAACATAAACATCTTCGACTCCATGTGAACAAAAACGCTTCCAACCTGTCATCTTCAAATTATATATAATACACACATCTTGCTTCTACTGTGAGAGAGAGAGAGAGAGAGAGAGAGAGAGAGAGAGAGATGGGAGGAGATCGGAAAGAGGGGTATCTCCCTCTGTTTGAGACCAAGGAAGCAAAGGGTCGGATTGCTTATAGGATGTTTGTAATCTCCATGTTTGTGGGTGTGTGTTTGATTTGGGCGTATAGAGTTACTCATGTCCCTGCAGGAGGGATTAGGAGATGGGCATGGTATGGTATGTTCGGTGCTGAGCTTTGGTTCGGATTCTACTGGATACTCACTCAATTAGTTCGTTGGAGGCCAGTCTATCGCTACACCTTCAAAGAAAGGCTCTCCCAAAGGTATCCCACACTAACTTCTAGCCTCTAACACCATTATTATATTAACTATGTCAATAATGATGCTGATGACTAGAGAGATTGTTTCCTCTATCAAAGAGCTTGTGAAAAATAAAACCAACCTTTTTATTATTTTCTTTTGCTAATGGAGGTTTCCAACCCTGTGGTTGGACTAATCCCTTCGGCCTAGAGAAAAGCCGGGTAAAATCCCTATGGCCCCTAGGTGGTAGCACAAGTGGACTCAACCTTCGGTTCCTGAAGATAGGAGAACTGTGGGTCGATACTAATACCTCTAGCTCTAGAGGAGGGGGGAACCGTGGTCCTGACCACTCGGCCATCTCTTTGGGATAGTTGCATGTGAGAGTTGCACATGTGCACAAAGAGGAATCTGTTGTTGTAGAAAGAAATTATTCTGAATTTCCTTGCAGCCCATTCTTTTAATGGTGTGGTTTGGTGCAATACTTCTATTTTATGAAAATGAAAAAAAATGAACTGATCTTTCTTGATAAACAAGATTTCTATTTCCTATTCTAAGGGTAGAATGCAAGATTATCACTGCTTTTTTTTTTTTTTTTTTCCTGAAAATAGAAATCTTGGAGAATGGAATCCCCTCCATGGACACACACACTTATTATATCAGCTCTCTCCAGCTGATTTTTTTTTTTTTTTTTTCAAGGAGGATATGAATTCACATTTTGAGGCATTCACACCAATGTCACCAACCTGCTCGGTAGCAGCGTGGGAGAGCAGGAGATGAATGGTTTACTCTGTCCCAGAGTTCAATTTATTATTATTGTTATTTTTTTTTTCATGACCCACAGAGTTCATTTTGATGGATGTTCTAGATAAAATTTACTTGGCTCAGATCTTTTTATCACCCAGGCTGCTTGGTTTGGTTCATCTTAGATCAGCTTGTTATAAAGCTTGGCTCAAGCTCGAGCTTGGCTTTAGTCAGTTTATTATTTTTACACCAGTACATATTCATATTTTTTTTTCAGAAGACATGAATGAACTATAGATCCATTTAATTTATCATATTTAAGTTATATTTTTCTCAGAATCTTCTGAAGAAGAAACAGGATCCTCTTTGTAAGTCTTCGTGAGTCTGTTGGAGATGAGTTATGTCACTCATGTATGTAGGCTTTACTTTTGCTTGATCCAAGTCATTCATATCAGAAGTCTCTTTATTTATTTATTATTATTATTATTTTAGAATATACACTCAACTAAAATTCACTCCAATCAAAGTAGTAACACTCAACCAAGTCATTGGATTTGTGTTTTAAACTAGAGATTTGATGAATAACTATTTCATTTTTCACTTAATTATCGATCTACAACTGAAAATTCGTACATCTGGAGTGATACTTGGAGTGCTAGCAATAGTGGAACGGGTTCTTTTTTTTTTTTTTTAGGGGCTACCTTGCTATTAAAACTTATCAACAGATAGTCCTACATAAGCGTGAAAGGGGTTTTCAAATCCCAATATGGGAAGTGGTTATTTGGATGGGTTTAATCAATAAATATGAGTCGCAATTTTTTTTTTTTTAATAATGTAGATAGATGGGTTCAAACTTATGCGTCACCCAATGCACACTACACATTTCTCCAACCGAACAAGAACCACCTGAATTTAAGTGAGAGGACCACACTGCATTTCTGACCTTGCGAATTGGCATAAGCTCAAGCATGTTCTTAGACCCTTCTAAATATGAGTCAATATGCCTCTGGAAAAGTTAATAATTAGAACAAGTAACATTTAGATATTTTACTTGTTCTTAGACCCTTCTATCATTTTATTTGTTTTTTTTTTTTGTTTTTTTTTTGCAGACTGCCGATAGGTCAATATGTGTTGGTTGTATCGTTGATTCATATCATTTACTTAATTCCCAGACTAATCATGTCTTTTACTCTGCTTCAAACTTCTAATTGCCAGCTTGTTTTAAGTATTTGATAAGGACGTTTGATTTATCCCACCATCTAAAGATACCTGTCTTTGTCAGAATATAAATATCAGTTCCTATGGTTGAGAGAGAAGGGTATATTCCAGACTCTCCATTTATTGTCATGTTTTGAAAAGATCCTATAAATTAATGTATGGACAAAAAACGCTCAAATCAGTTACCACATGATGTAATTAACTTCCTTAGCCGACTAGCCCCATTGGCCAAGCCAAAACTGGCCAGTCTATTGTCTCTTATGCCCAGCCAAAGAGGCTTGTGTAAAGTCAAGGCTGGATCCAGCCCATTGGTCTGATTGTAGAACTCCCATTGACAAAACATTCAGGCCCAGGCGTTCACATGAAATTTATTAGGGGTGCAACTTGGACCCTTAAGTGCTTAAGTGTAGTTTTGGGCCAATTTGAACCCAACCCGAGTTCTAAAATGATCAAACTGACTCAAATTTAACAGAAAGTGACCCAAGGTGATCTCACCCTGGTCCTAGAGGCTAGAAGACCAACCAAAATCCAACTTCCCACAACTTGACCCATGTTACACCCTTCGTTTATATTGCAAGTTCTCAATATGTATACTTCCACACGAACCCTACTTCTCCCCAACTTAAATCCAACCGAAACCAGAAGAACATGTTCTTGGATTTCGATTTAGGCTCGAGACTGACCGGGTTTTAATTTGGTCGGGTCACTCAGGTTCTGGTTGGATCATACCTCTATATTTTATGACTATCCTGGGCTATTTATTTGGGCATCTACAAGGACAGAAGCTGCTGCACAGAAACATTTAGCTATCCAGAATTCAAAATCCTAGTGCCCAGGCCTAGCCAACAGATCTTAAAAGGCCCACAAATCCAGCTCAAATTGTTCAGTTATTTCAGTGTCAAAAACTTCCTAATACAACATTTTTTTTTTCCTTCTTTTTTCTATGTTCCTTTGCCAAACAGATATGAAGATTATTTGCCAGCAGTGGACATTTTTGTGTGCACGGCGGACCCCACCATGGAGCCACCAATGCTAGTGATCAACACCGTTCTATCACTGATCGCTTATGATTATCCATCAGATAAGTTGGCCGTCTATCTTTCTGATGATGGTGGGTCAGATCTGACCTTCTATCCTCTCTTGGAGGCATCTCACTTTGCAAAACATTGGATTCCATTCTGCAAGAAATTCAAGGTGGACCCAAGGTCCCCGGCTGCCTATTTCTCCAGAGCATCCGAGACACACGATTCTCACTACATTGAAGCATTGTCCATTGTCAAGGTAGAGCGTAGTGACCAGCAGTGAATGTTTCATGCAAACTGAACTCCTCCGAGGAATTTGAAGAAATACATTTCTAAAGTGGTTAAAATGGGAAAAACAAGGATGAAGATAAAAACAAATCCTAGAAATGTCAGGGTCTCAATCTACATTATAAACCTTCACTCCTTACCTCTAAGGTTCTTTCATTTGGCACCAATTATTTATTTATGAATTTCTACGAATTCAATTACATGCAGACAAATGGGCTTCAAATATAAATGTATATTAAGAAAATGCCTTGCAACTTTACAGATTTTAAGGACTGAAGCTTTTTGACTGATTTTTTCTGCATCTGATTGTAGAAATTGTATGAAGAGATGGAGTGCCGGATAGAAAGTGTAGTTAAGATGGGAAAGGTTTTTGAAGAAATTGGAGCAAAGCACAAAGGATTTTATGAGTGGAATTCGGTGCTAAATTCACATAATCATCAAGCCATTCTCCAGGTAAATCTAATTTCATGTTATTAACATTTATATCGAGAGAAGGGTTTTGCAGCTAATTAGTATTGGAAAGCATATTGCAAAGCGTCTTGGACATGATAGACTAATTTTATGGGGCCTCCTATGGAAGAAAAATGTCCAAACGATCAATCTTTGATGAACCCCAGCAATGACCACGGACCACCAAATGGATGATTCAATGGTCCAATGTTCAAAATCAAATGGCTAATCCCTCAGCCATATCTCAGTTAGTTAGGGACATGGGAGTGTGAGTAGAGTGCATGAGTTCAAATTCCAAATGTATGCCGGGCTAGAGTTGTTGGGTCTGTAGGATTCTTGGAACATAACCAATCAAATCAAGCCCCACGTTTTGGTGATTTGGATTGCATACATGTATTTACATTCATTTTTGTATCCTAACTAGTTCATTGCATGTTTTTTTTTTTTTTTTTTTTGCACTTTCTGCTCAGATATTGATTGATGGGAGAGACCCAAATGCTCTGGACAATGAAGGATGTGCACTGCCAACTCTTGTGTACTTAGCCCGTGAGAAGAGACCCCAACACCACCATAACTTCAAGGCTGGATCTTTGAATGCATTGGTAATTTCTCATGCATGCATGAGCAAAAATAAGAAGATACAGCATGCTTTTTAAACATCAGTATAACCAAGTTTGCATCAATCAATACATATATTTGTTCATCCATAAAAATGTATTAGAACTCTAATATTATCACCTTTATATATTTTTGTATTTTTCTTTTTTACATTTAAAACATCATAAAAGCAGTCAGATAGAGGTTTTCACATACAACCCTGCCTTCAATTTGGAGTAATTATTATAAACCCTCTATATTTTTATCATGATGTAATCAATATGTTTGAACCAAACATATTTCGACCAGTTTGACTAAAATTCGGTGCCTCTTTTGGGCTACCATTATTATATTATCACTTTTTATACTTTTTACTATTGTGTTTTATGAGTAATATGAAACTTTCTTTTCACTGGAACAAATATTATAAAATTTTCTTATTCCCAAGTGAGTGAGTTGAGTTGCAAGGGCGAATATTCTTTTTTACCTTTCCCTGTTTTATAACGTGCATTATGCTTTTGTAAGTACTCTTCTCTTACCCTATAGACAATATCATCATCTTTTTCTTCTTTTTACCATTGGTAAGTTCCTTGCAAGAAATCATGTAGCCACATTGGTAAGTACCATTGGCTGAGACCTGTGTTGATTTCCTGATTAGGTCTTATTCTGTGATCTTAGGAGAGTTTGGATTGGGACTGAATTCTTGGTAGAGTCTTAGATCAGCATCTAAATTGGCATGGCTCACCTACTCACTAGTCAAGTAGTTATAATGAGGGATTTCAGGAGGCCTGGAATTTGTCTCCTATGGATTGCCTATTGAAGGGGGTTGGGATTGGGAGCCCTTTGGTCGACCATCTAGAGGACAGACCGACAGAGCATATGTGTGAAGCAGGCAGAATCTACCTTACACAGGAACGCATAGTGATATTGGATCAGATCGGCGTCTAAATCATCTCGGACTAGCATTTCTACTATTTTAATCTGTAGTGGTACGGTCATTGGATCTTAGGCATCTCGCTAATCCCTTTAGTATGGTTAATAAACGTTAACATCGAAGATAACCATCCGGCAAATGTTTGACTACCGTATTTGGAAGTTAATTTATAGTTAACTAAAATTATATTTTTACTAATATGTTAATTTTCAATTTACCCTTTTGTACAGGTGATACTAATAATCATAAGGCCAAGTATAAGTAAACCACCAAAGATATTCAAAATTGTACATACATACATGTAAGACTACACTAGACCCAAAATCCACCTAAATTATATCATGAAATGCATGAATCTAAACAAGCAAAGCGAGCTGGCAAACCAACTTCACTCAACTTGATTAGGCACAAGCTCGAGCTCAGCCTCCTCTCTAAGACCCAAGCTCAAGTTACGGTTAGCTAGCTCAGTTAGCTTTGACATAGCTCTCCTTGTTGAAAGGCTAGGCTTAACTAGGCATGACACATGCATGTCTCTTGTGCACAATGATAGATTTGGATGCGGAGGCTCCGACACTCGGCTAGAAATCTATGTACCTTCTGGTGATTGGGAAGCTCCGCGGATCTCTTCGTTTCTTGTCTCTCTTATGGGATGGAATGAATACCTACCTTAGAGCTCCCTTATCTTATATAGACGAGTCCTAGAGAGTCACACTTATTGGAGACTTCTTCGCCAAGAAACCGAGATCCACCAATCCTATTGGGAGTCTTATTGGGGGGCCCAGATCAAGTCTTACGTTAAGGGAAATTAGTATCAGCCTTGCTTGATCTGACATAGAACTCGTGGCGTGCGGGCCACACGATTTCCTACACACATGACCTCAACACCTCCTAATGGGGCTCATTTGATTACCCATGTGAGTGGACAACACATTAAACTTACGACTTGTTGAAAACTAGCAAAATGGAATGATAACAGCAAAATGATAATATCTTTCCAATGAGATTAAAATATATTACTTTCAACACTTCTTTCGCTATTATTGAGGCCTATAGGTCTACACCCACTAAAATCTGCACCTGTGATGATCCATTTGAATTGATCTTAGGTCATTCCTATTAATGCATGGCCTTCTATCCCTTTGTTAGTCTTTTTTTTTTTTTTTTTTCTTGTTATTATAGTTATTTATAGCAAAAAGTAGACCCCATATTTTTGGTTCTCTAATACTGAAATATAAGTTGTGCTAAGGAGAAAACTTACTCAATGTTTGATAATGGGTGAGTAAAGCTTGACTTGACCTTGAAATTTATATGTATGGTCTAGCCAAGCTCAAATTGTGCTTGGTTGGGCTTGATTACTGTTCGAACATGGCTGGTTTGGCCCATCTCTGTCCCTAATCAAATGTACCAAGTAAGCATTCAAGGATATAAAGGAATACTAAACCATGTTTTCCATTATCAAATATGCAGATAAGGGTGTCATCAGAAATAAGCAATGGGCCCATCATTCTCAATGTGGACTGTGATATGTATTCCAACAATGCTGAAACAGTGAGAGATGCACTGTGTTTTTTCATGGATGAGGACAAGGGTCACCAGATTGGTTTTGTTCAATATCCACAGAAATTTGAGAACATCACCAAGAATGATATTTACTCTAACTCCTTCAGAGTGCTACTTAAGGTGAGCACATTATCAAATTGCTAATTGCAAAAATAATGCTGTCATCATTTACTGAGGAATTGTATTATATCCACGACGTATCGAATGGATGGTACTCATCATTTTCATCATCATGAACTATTATATCATTTTTCGTAGGGAATGTGGGGCCGGTTAAGCTTTAAGTTTTTCTCTTTTAACAAAATTTGTTTTGGGTTGTTGGTTGTTGTGTTGGGACTAGAACATGACATGGGGCAGATGGTATTGCCATAACTTAGTTACATTCGAGTGGGGCCCACAGGGTTGCAAATGGTTGACCCAATTGCTTTTAGATCCTTATCATAGGATCCTTACCTAAAGTAGGACCCAATTATATTCGAGTTGTCCTTGGGTTATCGCTAAGCCTATCATTTGATCTGATGTGTTGGTGGTTAAGAGTGGCCTATATATGCCTAAAATTCTTAATATAGACCCATCCTGGTCAGGTACTTTTAAGAAAAAAGGGTTGCATTTCTTCAGATGGCCCAATAACCAGATTAGCCCAGAACCAAAATTGTAATGGTTAATTGTTATTTTGGCATACTTTCAAGTACGGGTTCTATACTTCATTTAAGTAAGTTTTACTCATGTTAGCCATGCCTACTGGGCCTATAGATGAGCATATGTACAAGCCCAGACAATTAGTAATCGGACCCTACAAACGTGGGCCAGGTTAGCTATGCATCAATAGACCATTGCATAAAAAATCTGAAGCTTTTCTCAGCTAGGACAGCTGTCTGGCCGGGTCTACTGTTTCATCCTAGTTTCGACTGAGTCGCAAAGTCAAAATACAGTATTTTATACAAAGCAAAAGCAATTGAAGTTTTAATTACTTTCCTCTTGAAGTCCCGGACCCCAAATGCTCACTACATATATTTTTTCCACTCTTGTTTTTGGTTATGAAGGTGGAATTTTCTGGCTTTGATGGATATGGAGGGCCTCCCTACATAGGCACTGGATGCTTTTTCCGGAGAGAGAGTCTATGTGGGAAGAAGTATGGCAAAGACTACAAGGCAGACTGGAAGCAAGGACTCAAAACACAGGGGAAAGAAACTGTGGAGGACTTGGAACAGAGAGCAAAGGGCTTTGCAAGTTGTGGCTATGAGCTGGGCACTCAATGGGGAAAAGAGGTCTCTCTCTCTCTCTCTCTCTCTCTCTCTCTCTCTCTCTCTCTCTCTCTCAGTACTTCTCTCATAATTGCTTGGATTTGCAGATGGGTCTCATGTATGGGACTGTGGTGGAAGACGTGACCACTAGCGTAGCAATTCACTCTAAAGGATGGAAATCCACTTACTTTGACCCACCAAGAGATGCTTTCTTGGGTTTGGCTCCTACAACACTGCTACAATCACTAGTACAACACAAGAGGTGGGTAGAGGGACACCTTCATCTCTTTTTCTCACAACACTGTCCCTTCATACGAGGGCATGGAAAGATCAAGTTTCCCCTTAAGATGGCTTATTGTATCTACAACTTGTGGGCTATCAATTCCATCCCAACCCTATATTATGTTGTTATCCCTCCCCTCTGCCTTCTTCATGGAATTGCCTTGTTTCCTGAGGTATGACTCTCTCTCTCTCTCTCTCTCTCTCTCACTAAACATGACACTACCAGGATTGTTTCATGTATTGCAGATAACAAGTCCATGGTTCAAGCCCTTCTTGTATGTTATCATTGCCAGATACACATGTTCCCTAGGAGAGTTCCTTTGGTTTGGAGAGACAGTTAAAGCTTGGTTGAACTATGAAAGAATCTGGTTATTTAGAAGAACATCAGCCTACCTCTTCGGCACCATCGACGGTGCCCTCAACCTACTAGGTATCGCCAAGTCAGCATTCACGATCACAGAGAAAGTTGCCGATGACGAGCTCTCTAAGAGGTATGAGAAAGAGATAATGGAGTTTGGAACCACTTCACTCATGTTCACCACATTAGCGACACTTGCAATGATTAATTTGCTCTGCTTGTGTGGCGCAATGAAGAGGGTGGTCATGGATGATGGAGTTGGAGCAGTTGGGCCATTGATGTTGCAGTTTGCTCTATGTGGGTTGTTGGTTATGATCAACATACCTGTTTATGAAGGCCTATTTTTGAGGAAAGACAAGGGTCGGATGCCCCCCTCTCTTACATTTACGTCTTCTGCTTTGGCAGTATTGGCTTGTGTTATTATAATACCCATGCACTGAAGTTATTTCACTACACCTGGCGTATGTATGACGGGAGGCACTATTCTTCAGTGTCTTCTCTTCAATTGGTCAAAGCACCCTCCTTTCCTTTTCTTTTTTTTTCTTTTTTTTTTTTTTTTTTTCAATTGATCTCCTCTCTGTCCACCATATACTTGTGTATATTTATTAATGTATTGTCTTTTTGCATAGTTGTTACTTAGAGGTCTATTTCCTGACCGAATATCTAAAATGGGTTGGGCTTAGATCTAGATACGTTGTGGGTGAAAACGTAATAGAAAACTCAAGAGAAACTGAATGTGGAAGAATTGATTTCATAGATTGATTTTCACAAAACAAGTGTTGCAACTTTATACTAGAATTGTACATCACGATCCTATTCTATTGCCTACAATTATGACTAACCAAATATTCTATTGACTACAATTACGACTAAATGAATACAAAACAAGTAAATAACAAAGTATCTGTCATGTCCCCAAAATAAGAATTAGGGATAAACGTGAAAAATAAATCAAATTCAAATCCTTGTGTTTAATACAACACAAGCTTCCAATAGTGGACCCACAAAAAATTTCTCAACATGTGGTGAGTCAAAATAAATTTCATTAAATGCAGCGGAAGCTTTATTCAATTGGTAATCCATGTTTCATAAATGAAACCCAACACAAAAATCAAATAAACACTAATAGTTAAAATTGCAGAATTATAAAATTTCTAAAAGAGGTCTCAACACTAAAAGAAAGTTCATTGATATAATTCTAAGATGACGTTCTCTCTTGTGCTGGTTCAGACGGCTCCAAAGCCATCTTCGACATCCCACTCGGGTTCATCAGTTGGCTCAAACGTTTGAAACGCTTGATCCTCCTCCGTCTCCTGGGTAAAGTAGGGCTCGCTACCTATGCACCAAATATAACAAGGTAAATAGCAAGAACATAATCATAATTCGAAATTTAATACGAGAACGAGAAGAATATAGACAAGTGTGATCATAATGAAACAATGACAGAGATAATAATGAGAAAGAACGTAAAACAAAAGGCTAACGATACAAATGGAGCAATATAGAATCACACGGTGACAAGTGTCCCCGTTGTGGATGGTCAGCCCTAAATAAATCGGGAAAGCCCGTCCATAACGGCGGTGGTCATAAACCGATCAAAATAAAATCAGGATAACCTGTGCATAAACAAAGCGGATTATAAGTGATCCGGTCACATCAGTGATCAACCGTCCATATATCGATCTGCAGTCGTCCATAAATGATCCACATAAACACATACACATATATTCATAATAGACCTGATTAATAATGCTCCGAAACAAGGATCCTAAGTCATATTCAAATAACCACTCATGTATGCAAATCCGAAGGTCAAAGAATAACTACAACCAAATCCTAAAGTCAGACATAAGGTCTCGTACCCAATAATCACAGGAATCTCTAATGGATAAAAGATCAACGCATCCCTTTTTCCATCAATGGTGCATAGACCCAATTAAGGGTTTTCCAATAGGAATGAGTTGAGCTCGAATCCATTAGGATTTCCCCGAAGTCATATTAAGCACTAAACCCCATGCTAGTAAGATACCGTGTGCCCAGACGGTATTTACACAGTCCAATGATACAATTAATAAAGTACAAACATATAATTTTAGCACATTAAAAATCCAAGATACCATAAAAAAAATTAATTTGCAAATAAAACTAAGAAGTAACAATCCTTAATTTATAATTTTAGAAAACCTAAGGACCCATCCATAAATATTGTCCACATTCAAATTAAGTCAAAGGATTTCATTAAAATTTATAAAACAATAGGCCTTTTATTAAATTACTAAAAGTTAATAGGTAAAGTACTACCCAACAGTACTTTAGCCATTTAGTCACATGAATGCTTTATCCCATCATCATCAGGTTATGCATCAAGTCATACAACTCTCACTCTTTCCTCCATATTCCCATCAGGTCAAGTACTAATGTCACATGTGGTGACATCATCAAACATCTCCCTTCTCTTATAGTTTTTTCAAAACCCATCCAACCACCAAGTTAAACGTACCCAGTCTTTCTCTCCTTCATCTCTTTCTTTCCAACCCATGTTCTGTGAAAACGCCCAATGCAGAACCCATTTTGCCGACGCCAACCTCTGGGACACTCGGATAGTGGGGCCCCCTGATCATGACCCAAGATCAGATCCATCAAATAAGGTCGCCCAGGCGCCCTCTTCAAGATGCAGGGACCTGATCAAAAATAAATGGCCCACATGGGTCCCACAGTCCCAAAAACGAAAATACCCTTTTTTTTTCTTTCTCACTACCGCTGCCCCTTTTTGGCTGTTGGATGGTGGACCAAGCAAGGCCCACCTCACACGGGTCCGCCATCCCTATGGTTGCCCCGCTGTGTCCGACCTGATGAACGGACCAGATCTGTGATCTGATCATCCCGTGGGCCCCACAACTAGATCAAACAAAAGAAAACACCTCCATATGAGTCACGCCTCTGATTCCTAAACCATTAGATGGTGGGTCGAATGGGACCCACTTCTCACTGGTCCAACACCTCTAAGGTTGCCCGTGGGTCCTCCTCCAGATCCACGGATTAGATTGGTCATCGGGTGGCCCACCTGGGTCCCATGGTAAAAAAATCACAGACGATCCCAAATTGTGTAATCCCCTTGTACACAGAAGTCATTCCCTGCAACAACATGTGATTCGCCTGCCATCAAGGCCACTTGAAATTGTGGTCTCACAACCCCAAACACCATTGTACAGAAGACGGAAAAAAAAGAAAAGGGTTTTAAAATCCAACAAAGGGCTACGGGCAGAAGCCATTTGTAGCAGTAACATCAATCGATTGGGTCTAGAGATCCCCAATCTCATTGCAAAATAAAATTGTATTACAAAGTTATCATAAGAAAAGGCATAAAAGGGTTTCTACATGCATACACACGCAAATCAAAGAGAAGAACAAGTATTAAATTCACAAATTATAATTAGATACTTGCCTTTCACCGGGATTGAAGAAAAATACACAGATCCTAACCAATATCTAAACTGCGATTCCCACAGCGCTTGAGAATAATCCTACCACCGATCTGACAAAGAATATGAGAAAGGAATGCTCAGATGAACAGATCTATGGTATTCCTATCCAAAACCTAACCTTGGAAAGAATAGGAAGATAACCTAAAAATATAGATCTACTCCTAATGATTTGAGGAGAAGGTTACCTGAGATAAGAAAGTTGAACCAAGAATGCTGGTATCCTCTGATCTTGATTCTGATAACTGGATTCTGAAGCTGGTATGGCTTGGGAAGTTTAAAGAGGAAGAAGATGAAGATAACCGGGAGGAGTTGCAGAGATTAGTGGGGAGAGATAAGAAGGGTTTCGTTAAAAAGGGGATTAGGTTAAAAAAGAATACTACTGGGCTTAAGTCATTGGGTCAAACTACGGGTATGGCCATCTACCCATTAACCCAACTCATCAATCTATGCAACTAATCTAACGTGTGCCCCACTTAATCCTACCCACTTAAATAACTAAAATACATTCAATTAAAATAATAATAATATCTAATTAAAATATAATAGAATAATAAATATGTGGGACCGGGATCTTACGGTATCAATTTACAATATTGACTACTTATTTTGTGCGATCTTCTTTAACACTCCCCCTCAAGTTGGAGTGTATGTTTATGACACCCAACTTGCTGAGCAATACTTCAAATTGTGTCGACATCAATGGCTTAGTGAACAAATCAGCTGGTTGATTCATGGTTCGTTTGTAAGTTGTTCATATCATCGCTTCTTGAATCTTTTCTCAAACTAGGTGACAATCTATCTCTATGGGCATCGTTCGTTCGTGGAATACCAAATTGGAAGCAATATGCACAGCGGCTTGATTGTCGCAGAAGAGTGTAACTAGTTGTGTGTGATTTACTCTCAAATCCTCCAAGATGTTTTTCAGCCATGTAATCTCACAACAAGTAGTAGCCATAGAACGATACTCCGCCTCCGCACTTGATCGAGATACAGTGCTTTGCTTCTTCGTTTTCCAAGAAATTGGTGCTTGGCCGAGAAGAATGCAATAATCAGTTATCGACCTTCTTGTATCGACACAACGAGCCCAATCAGCCTCACAAAATGCCCGTAATTGTAATGAACCTGTGGAGGGTAAGAAAATTCCTTGCCCAGGTGTTTGCTTGATGTATCTAAGAACCTTATGCGCTGCTTCAAGGTGTAGCTGCCGGGGTTTATCCATGAATTGACTCAATACATGAACTGCATAAGCTAGATCAGGTCTTGTGATGGTCAAATAAATTAACCTACCTACAAGCCGTCTGTATGAAGATGATCATTCAGTAGCCTCCCATTTGTCTGTGAGTGACAAATTTTGTGCCAATGGAAACCGTGAAGGTTTAGCACCTAGGAACCCATCATCATCCAATATTTCCAGTGCATATTTTCGTTGACACAAAGTAATATGATGTTGTGACCTTGCAACCTCTATTCCTAAGAAATATTTAAGCTGACCTACGTTTTTGAGCTTAGATCTCTTGGAAAGAAATTGCTTAGTGTCCTCAATGTCTTGTAAGTTGTTGCCTGCCAATATCACATCATCAACTAGACAAGTAACGCTATGAAGCTACCTTGACGATTTCGGACGAACAATGAGTAGTCTGACAATGATTGATGAAATCCAGCAGCTTTGAGAGCGGGTGACAGTTTGAGAAACCATTGTCTCGAGGCCTGCTTTAGTCCATACAAGGATTTGTTTAACTTGCACACACGAGTCTCCCCTTTTCGTCCGAAACCAGGAGGCAAGGTCATGTAGACATCCTCATTAAGATCACCATGCAAGAATGCATTATTAACGTCTAGCTGGTGTAAGTGCCGTCCTTGTAAGGCTGCAATGCTAAGAAGCACACGAACAGTCACCAATTTTGCCACAAGAGCAAATGTTTCCCTGTAATCAACACCCTCTATTTGACTATACCTTTCCGCCACTAACCGAGCTTTGTACAGCTCAACGGTTCCGTCTGGTTGTAACTTGATTTTGTAAACCCACTTGCATCCGATGGGGCGTTTATGAGAGGTCAAGGGCATGAGAGTCCACGTTTTGTTGGCTTGGGGGGCTGCAATTTCATGTTGCATGGCATCTTGCCACTTTGGATCGGTAATTGCCTGTGAAAAACTTGTGGGTTCTTTGAGAAGAGTGAGGTGGGTGGTGAAGGTTTTATGAGTAGAAGAAAGGCGATCATAGGACAAAAATTGAGAAGGAGAATAAGCAATACCTGAAGACTGGACCACGTTCGTGGAAGATGGAGATGCGGGTCTCGATGGGAGGGCTGCCTCGACATGAAAGTCCTGTAAAAATGATGGTGGCTTGGTTTGACGTGTACCACATCGTAACGGTGGTGGTGTTGAAGAAGAAGAAGAAGAGGAGGAGGGTGACGGTGGAGATGGGAGAGTTGGTGACGGTGAAGATGGAGTTACGGAAAGGGAGGGGGTAATTAAGTCTTCTTGTGGTATTGGGGAAGAGGTAGTCTCTTCTGATATGTAGGCTGAAGATATTGGCTGTGGGAAAGAGTCAATATCAAACGTCAAGAAGGGGGCATGAGGTTGTGAAAATGGATGTGGTGTCGCGGAAAGAGCATGATTTTGAAAGGGAAATGTTTCTTCAAAGAAGGTAACATCCCGTGAGACAAAAACCTTTTTGAGGATAGGATCAAACACATGATACCCTTTTCTGACCATAAGGGTATCCAAGAAAAATGCAACGAGTTGTGCGAGGGTCAAATTTTGAAGGCTTTTGTGCGTGGGTGGAGAGAAAACATAAACAACCAAATACCCTTAAGTGAGAATAATTAGGAGCTTGATGAAACAATTTCTCATATGGCGTTTTACCATGAAGAAGAGGGGTTGGTGTTCTATTTATGAGATGCTGAAGCAAGAATTGCATCCCCAAAATTGTCTAGGTAGCCTGACTTGAATAAGCAAGGCTCGTGCCACATTGAGTAAATGCCTATGCTTGCGCTCAGCGACACCATTTTGTTGTGGTGTGTTGACGCAACTAGATTGATGAACAATGCCTTTGAGGGCATAAAAATTTTCAAGTTTGAACTCAGGACCATTGTCACTACGCACTATTTTGACCTTAGAATTGAATTGAGTCTCAACCACGTGAATGAATTTAACTAGAAGATCCCTTGTATCTGATTTATGTTTCATCAAATAAACCCATGTACTCCGAGTAAAATCATCTGCCATAGTGAGAAAATATTTTGCACCAAAAAGAGAAGCAATTTTATAACCACCCCAAATGTCAACGTGTATCAAATCAAAACATACTTTACTGGAAATGAAACTCAACCGAAATGGTGACCTTGTTTGTTTGGCCAATGGGCAAATTAGACACTTGTCTATATTACAAGATTTATTTTTGGAAAAGGGAAATAACTGAAAAACTTTGTTTGACGGATGTCCAAGGCGTTGATGCCAAAGACTAGAGGCTAGAGTGTGAACGGAGTTGCATGTTCCTTGGTTGATCGAGATAGTAGAGTCCCTCCCGCTCACATCTCGTCCCAATCATCTTCCCCGAGCGCAGGTCCTGTATGACACAAAATTGGCTTACAAACACCGTGATACAAGAGGAATCTGAAGCCAACTTGCTAATGGAAATTAGATTGAGTCGAAAAACTGGTACACATAAGACATTATTGAGAATGAAATTGGGAGAGAAAGCAATATGTCCAATATGGGTGACATGAGGAAAGGGACCATTTGGTAATTCAACAGTATGATTTTCAACCGTTTTTTTTATGTGTAATCAAATCAGGGCTACAAGCCATATGATTCGTAGCACCACTATCCGAGATCCATGTGTTTGTCTTGCCATTATAAGTGAGGGAAAAAGCTTTACCTGAAAATTCTTCATGATTTGAAGAATTACCAACTTGATTGGCCATAGAGGATTTGTTCTTGCTCAACATGTGAAGAATCTATTTACATTCCTCCTGTGAAAAAGGGAAATTGGACGTTGTCGCCTTTTTGTCAGATGCATATGACGAAACCTGGTTGCCCTTTGAGAGACTACCTTGTTTAGTCTCTAATGCAACCGCTCTCTTACAGCAGTAATCGAATGTGTGACCTTTCCAGCCACAAAAAGTGCATTTGAGATGAGCGCGGCATTTTTTGGTGTTGTGGTTCGTCTTGTTGCACTTTGCACACCGAAGGCCCCTCTCTTCTGATTCGGATTCATGACTCGGCTTCTTTACGGCAAAAATGACTGCTTCTGGTTGGGTAGAAGTTTTCCCAATAGAAATCTTCGCCTGCCGTTCATGTCGAAGGACCAAAGAATATGCTTTGTTTACTGTGGGCAATGGTTCCAATAAGAGCGTGTTACTACGAACAGTGGCATATGAGTCGTTTAGACCCATGAGAAATTTCATTGTTTTCTGAGTCTCCATGTATGAAGCAATCGCCTTGATTTTTCTGCATGCAGCTACATGCTGGAACTGGGCACAACGCATCCCGTTCATCCCAAAGGCTCTTAAGTTTAGTAAAATAGGAACTCACAGTCATGCTACCTTGTATGCTGTCATGGATTTCATTCTCGATATGGAAAAGTTGAACGGTATTCACATGAGAGAATCGCTCTTGGAGATCAAGCCACATCTGACGCGCGTCTTTGCAGTGAATGATGCCGCTAGCAATTTCCTTCGACATTGATCCCAATAGCCATGTCTTGACTAAATTGTTGCAGCGCTTCCATTGCTGCAATTCATCAGGTTTATCCCCACTTGGTTCTTTGATCGACTCATCAACGAAGCTAATCTTGTGTTCGGCCGTTAAGGCCATGCTCATGGACTGAACCCATGTGTTGTAGTTATCTTCTACCAAAGGTTGCGGAACAAGGATTATGCCGGGTTGGTCTGCATGATGAAGGTAGAGAGTGTGGTTGAGGTTTTCCCAATTTGGCTTTGAAGGCATGCCTGTGTCGGTTGACTTCTTTTCGGTGTTGTCACCCATGGCTATGTTGCTAGGGTGATGTTTGTGTTTGCTCTAATACCATCAAGAGAAACTGAATGTGGAAGAAATGATTTCATAGATTGATTTTCACAAAACAAGTGTTACAACTTTATATACTAGAATTGTACATCACGATCCTATTCTATTGCCTACAATTATGACTAACCAAATATTCTATTGACTACAATTACGACTAAATGAATACAAAACAAGTAAATAACAAAGTATCAATTTACAATATTGACTGCTTATTTTGTGCGATCTTGTTTAATAGTTTATGGAAATGGTAGAGAGTATGTTAAGTAATTCTATATTATTTGACTTAATGTGTTAAGAATCCCTAAATATAGCTGCGTATATCCTAAATTGTGTACACACTAAGGTTGTTCCCAAAACTCCTATTGAATTATGGACATATAGGAAGCCAAGTTTAGAGCATCTGCATGTTTGGGGTTGTCCAACAATAGTTAGAATTTGTAACTCATAAGAGAGAAAATCGGACCATATGATTATCAGTGAGTAATTTATTAGATATCCCCAAAGGTCCAAAGGATTTAAGTTTTACGATCCTACTCATGCCACGCAAATTGTTAAACGGAAAATGTCAAATTTATAGAAAGTGATGGCATTAGTGAGAGTAATGCACCACAAAATTTGGTATTTGAAGAACATCGGATACCCACAAATGTGATATTTGAAATAGTTAAAGTCGGTATTCCAAATGACTTTGTTCAGAACAGTACGATGGAAATGCAAACTACCATATTAGATGCACCACTAGATGAAAATGTCACTTATAATGATGTTATATATTTAAGATATTGCTCATCCGAATAAGAATTTGATAAAACTAGAGGCTTTAAGAAGATCTCAAAGATCTAGAAGGCGTGCCATATCGGATTATTATAACTTTTTATCTTGAAGAATCTGATTTTGATATAGGTGTCAAAGAAGATTCGGTAACATTTTCACACGCCACTAAAATCAGTGATGATTCGAATAAATTAAACGATGTCATGAAAGAAGAGTTAAAATCCATTTTTGTAAATAAAGTTTGAGATCTCGTCGAATTGGCTCGAAGGTCTACAGCTATAAGATGTAAATGAGTCTTTAAGACCAAACGAGACTCAAAGGGCAATATCAAATGATTCAAGGCCATAATTGTAGCTAAGGAATTTACCCATAGGCGAAATACTGATAATAGAGAGACCTTTTTACCAGTTTCTTTGAGGGAGTACTCTTTTCTAATCACCATGGCATTAGTAGCTCATTTTAGTTCAGACTTACATCAAATTGATGTGAAAACAACGTTCTTAAATGGAGATTTAGCTGAATATATATATATATATATATGAAACAAGCATAATGATTTGAGGAAAAGGCAAAGAAAATCTAGTTTGTAAATTAAAAAAATCTAAAGATGAGCTTAAATAAGCTTCAACGTAATGATATATTAAGTTCAATGTTACTATTACCTCTTTCAGGTTTAAGGAGCACATTATTGATCAATGTATATACCTAAAGATAGGTGGGAGCAAGTCATTATTTTAGTCCTATATGTTGATAACATTCCACTTGCTAGTAGTAACCTAGGCCTATTACATGAAACAAAAGAATACCTCACAGAGAACAATGAAATGAAAGATAAGGGTGAAGCATCCTTTGTATAAGGAATCAGGTTTTTTAGAAACAGATCTCGAAGATTATTAGGTCTATAAAAAATTTTTTTTTTTATAAAAATAGAGTTCTTGAAAGACTCAATATGTACAATTGTTCTGGAGGAAAAGCACCGATATTCCGAGGTGATCAATTCTCTGAGGACCAATGTTCTAGAAATGACAACGAGAGGAAACAGATGCAGAACATTCCATACGCTTCGCAGTAGGAAGTCTCATGTATGCTCATACTTGTACACATATAGACATCACTTTTACAGTAAGCATTCTAGGAAAGTATCAATCCAACCCTAGCACTGCACATTGGAAGGCATATAAGAAAGTTATGAGACATTTACAAAGGACTGACGAACATATGCTCACTTATAGAAGATCTAATCACATGGAAGGGATTGAATATTCATCTTCGGATTTTGCTGGGTACCTCAACATGGGGAGATCTACATCGGGATATATTTTTCTCTTTGATAGTGGGGCTGTTTCGTGGAAGAGCATTAAACAAATAGCAATGGCTTCTTCCACATCTGAAGCTGAATTTGTGGCATGCTTTGGGGCCACTACTCAAGCTATATGATTACGGAATTTCATTTTAGGGCTTTAGATGATGGATTTTATTACTAAGCCGCTAAAAATTTATTGTGATAATACCTCAATCATTCACTTCTCTAGAAATAACAAGAGTTCCATCGATACAACACATATTTAAATAAAATATCTTGCCATAAAAGATAAGGTTTGGGATCGTCAAACGCCTAAAGAGCAAATAAGTACACAACTCGTGATTGTAGATTTTATGACTAAAGTATTACCGGCAAAGGCCTATAATGATCGTGTTAAAGAAACGAGTCTCATTTTGTTCCCTCAATATATGTGGTTGAAAGGATTAATACTAACTTATTAGACACTTTTAGTTATTCAGTCTTCATTAATGATGATTCCATTTTCTTTCTTAATTTTGTGCACATTTAGTAAATTATTGAAAAGTAAGATAATTTTCAATTTGCACCAATAAATAGGAATTTTAGTCTTCTCCTATTATTTTTCCTCAAACTATGACTTGATTAAATGGAATTACTAATGTTGTGATACATGGAAGGAACTATGTCGCATAATTGATGTTAGACCGCCATGATTTGCATTTAGTATTAACAAGATTGATTGGGTTGTTTTCTCAAATGAGTGGCCACTCATCATGATTTTAAAAACCTATTGAATCCAAAATGCGCGTTTTACAAAAAAATAGTTTAGTCGAACCAAGTGGGAGATTGTTAGACGTAAGTGGTCCACATGACCCTATGTCTAATAATGTTAGGCCCCCACCTTAGATCAGTTGATTTTTTATAAGCTTTTCCCTTTAGTTTTGATTTGAATAAATTTGGCTTAGATTTACTTTAAGAAAGCCCAATCCATTTAGAACTCTTATTTGGCTAATCAATGAGAGAATTAAGAAATCTTCTTGTCCTTTCTCTTGACTCGCGATATTTGCAAAGTACCCATTACCTCTCACACATCTTGGAGTGAGTCACAAGGGAGATGAGAGAAAACCTTTTGTTCCATCAAGGTCGTTGATCTCAACGCGATATAATATAAAGATTGAGTCCGTAGGTTTATTTGTGTTACAAACCAAATTACATCTTACGAGAAAATTATCTTTAGAGAAAAAGAGTTACGCACATACGAATAGGTTCTTGATTAGGGAGGTGTCTTGTGGCTAAGTTTTGTGGTTCTTTTGGGTTGTTAGTTTTTACGACTATTTTCTTACTTCTGGATTGAATGAATTCTATTTTATAAAAAAATCAGCCTCATGAAATTATTTTAGCCCTTGATCTGACACCCTTAAGGGCGTATTTGTGTGGCGAGAGGAATTTGTGGTAGAGAGGAAACTGTCCCAAAATCCGTTGCATGTTCTTTTATGGTCGTTCAAGGCCACATTTTCTTTGCAAAAAAGAAGAAGATGAACTAATTTTCCTCAATAGAGGGGCCGGGATATTAATTTCTTATGTGAGGGGTAGGGATATAGGATTCCTTTCTCTCCCTCTCTCTCTCTCACGGAAATGGAAGTCCTGAGATGGCAGCAAGTGATACAAAGCCAAGTTAGTTGCAAAAGGTTTCCAACATAAGGTAGGTATTGATTACTCCGAGTTTTTTTCTCCTTTCGTTAAATTAAACACAATCAGAAGTATTCTGAACATTGTGGAAATAGAATTACATCTTGAGCAGTTAGATGTGGAAACTGCATTTCTCCATGGTGACTTGGAAGAAGACATCTACATGTTAGGTTAATGTATTGTATTCCGATTTAACCGGATTGGTTCATTGGTTTGGCCAATGACCAAGTTCAGGGTTAAGGGTATTTTGGTCATTTTTATTGAAGCTTGATTGGGGGTCAAGAAAGCAGAGATTATATATTGATGTAATCAGTAATCCTAGACATTGAGTGAGAAATGTAAGAGATCTCTCTCCTGTGGTTCCGAACCACGTGGGGGCAGATGTGAGAGCAAGATTGAGACCTATTGGGGGAGAGAGTATGCTATGTGTTAAAGGGTTTGGAATCCTCATAACGAGTCGCCCAATTTCCTGCATATGAAAATTCTCGTAGCCCCATAGATGTAGACAAGTTTTTCGAACCACGTAAATCTGTGTGGCTTGTGACTGCCATGCGTGTTTTTCCCTAATTAATTCCCCAACAATATGCATCACCCACAAGGATATGTTGTCCTAGGAAAGGAGGAAATGGTGTGTAAACTCAAAAAGAGCTTATACGGTTTAAAGCACGCCCTAAGATAATGGCACATTAAATTTGACAGATTTATGTGCAACATATGTTACAAACTATGTCAGGCAAACCATTGTTGTTATTTTAAAAGTTTTGATGACTGTTACATTATTCTACTCTTGTATGCATATGACATACTTGTTGCAGGTTCAAACATGCATGAAATTAACAATGTGAAGAAATAATTGTCACAAGAATTTGAAATGAAGATTTCGGTGTTGCAAATCGGATTCTCAGTATCAAAATCAATAGAGACAAAACAAATCGCACATTAGATGTCTTAGGCAAAATATATTGAAAATTTTCTAAACATATTCCACATGCAGGGTGCTAAGACACTTAGCACTTCACTAGCTAGCCACTTCAAACTGTCAAAAGAATTGTCTCCTAAGAAAGAAAAGGAGAAAGAAAACTTGTCTAAGATCCCATATATTTTAGCTATTGGCAGCTTGATGTATACTATGGTTTACACTAGACTAGACATTGCTCATCCAGTGGGAGTTGTAAGTAGATTTATGAGAAACACTGAGAAAACGCATTGGGAGGCAGTTAAGTGGATTCTAAGAAACCTGAGATGTACTACTAATGCAGCATTATGTTTTGGAGGATTAGAAATCAGATTTCAGGGCTGTGTTAATTGGGACTTGGCAAGAGATCTTAATAAAAGTAGAAGCACTATGGGATATATCTTCGTATTAGGTAGTGCAACAATAAATTAGAAGTCAGAATTACAAGACGTTGTTACACTTTCTACTACAGAAGTGCTTTGTAGTCAGAATTACAGGACGTTGCTGCACTTTCTATTACCAGAAGTAATAGAAAGTGAGCACAGTAACAACAACAATTCCTAATGCTTACAAATGTGCTCCTCAGTGCATGCATATAAAGATGCCTTATGATTTGAAGTGTTAAGGAAAGACTCTACAGGTGTAGCACCAACAGGTTCATTTCAAAGATAGTTTCAAGTTCTGTTGCCACAAAATAATTTAAGGATCATGTAAAATGTGTGCATGTAAACCTTCAGGTAGAACCTAAGCATTGAAGTATTAAACACATGGTACGGATAAAATTGGAATCAATTGGCAAATGACAAACATTTATTGAAACAACCCAAATTTTCAAAGATTTTAAAGAGATACAGTGATCAAGTATAGAAAAAATAATGATAATGTATCTAAATCTTTTCAGATATAGGATGCACTAAAAGACCTCAAAAAAGGTACATTCCAAATTCAAATTTCCTATGGTCATGTTGGCTTCGGAAGTGAAGCTGTGTTTAAAGGTTCTTGAAGATCAGGCCTTTCACTGCCTGAAGTTTCAACAAAGGATATACTGGGTCTAGTTGGGCCACTACTAAGATCGGCACCCATTTTTTTAAATCGGTCAAGGCAATTTCAGTGTCTGTAACTAGTATCGCAGATGTACGATCTGCAGGCCTTGTCATGAGAACTGCACAGAAGTAGAACAGCCTTATGGGGATGGTCCATGCAGATTGGGCATGAAGCTTCATCCCATTCCTTGTGCAGAGAACGGATATCTACAGCGCTGGACGTGCTTCCTTTCATACCAGTCATCTTGTATGCACTGTGTTAAGTTATTTGAAATATTTGACTTATTAGGGCCCAGGACACCTGTAGTCCTCATGAAAAAGCACAAGCTGATACTAGTTTTGTACTGGAAGTGCACAGGAATCAGATTATTAAAGCAATGTGGTAGCTGAATGCATGGACCATAAATCCATTTAGCAAATTTTCCAGTCCCAAAGTGAACAGAAAGGTTAGTTTACATCTCAGCAAGCTCCCAGATAAAAGTTTCCGATGGGCAGCTTTAAGGAAAGAAACTGTGATCCATTTTGGAAAAATAAGGAAACTGGAGTGATATGTGACTCGGTGTTTGAAAGAAGAAAATAAAGGTCCTCCAACAGTTAAAGAGTGTTCAATTCTTTATAAACACACTTTTAGAGCTGAAATCCCATCGAACTCAATTTACACAACTACCACTATGGAACAAAGATAAAGGTTGTAATGACAAAGTCGAGTAGCACAGTTGGTCAATAAGTGTCAATGTTCTAGCATCAAGTGGTAGACCAATGCGTATAAAATCCACAACCTTTCATGAAGGTGATGGAGCAAATCCCATGAAAGTAAATGCGAAAAGTGGTGATTTAAAACAATCTGAAATGCTGTTTCAAGAAATCACAACTCATAATCCCTCGATTAGGAATGTGAAAAGTGGTGATTTTAAACAATCTCAAATGCTATTTCAAGAAATCATAATTCATAATCCCTGGAGAAGGCCTTTCCCTTTGATAAGTATCTTTCTTTTATAATTTAAAATGAAAATATCAGTGGCAGTATTCATAATGTTCAAAGGCAATAAAAAGATATAAAGATTTGGAGGGCACACAAGATCCACAAGTGAATCTCTCCCCACGCCCTTGTTTAGTAAGCAAATGGGCATCTACGTTAGCTTCTCTAAGGATATGGAAACATGAAACTAGCTAATCCTCCCCCTAAAATCCTAAGAAAGATGTCAAGTGGTAATGAAATACATGCTCATTTGTTGAGGGTTCAAAAGCTATTTTTTGCTGGACAGCACCAGCGAATATAATTCAAATTTCAAACTGTTGATCAAATTCGAAGCAGGGAACAATTCTTATAACATTGTTTATTTATTTATTTATTTATTTATTTATTTATTTATTATGACACTAATAACAATGTTCTATTTGCAGAAAAAGAAACCATCTCCTTCTTTGAGAAGGAGCAGGAAAAATTTGGAACCACTTTTCACCTCTTATTTAGTATTATATAGTAAGTTCCATGGAAGCTTTTTCTTTAAAGAACAAAGTTGGCAAAATGGGCCCTTTTACTCAAAAAATTTCTATGTAGCGTTCTTCGATTTGCAGCCATTTAATTGAAATTGAGAGAAATAAACAGCTCTTATCATCCTTAAAATTCCATTGGCTTGAAGGCCCTGCTCAGGTCATCGAGTTCAGGTAGCAAAATGTATATTTGTAAAGAAAGAACACAGGGGAGATGTGCTAAACATATCATGTGGGGCGAAAGAGTAGTTGTTATTAGAAGCAAGAAAACAAAATGGATGATGGCAAGTTGAAGTCAAGTATGCCCAGTTCTTGAAAGCACATTGTAGACATAGTGTACAAAAGGCATTAGAAAGGACCACAGAAAAAACACAATGAGTTCTTTTGTGCCAGTTGTAGTCGCAGATTCAAGCCACGCAGAAGCATTTTCCATAAGAAAGGCACTAAATATCTTGTCCACAGCCTTACCCAGCAGAAATATTATAGTAGAAGAATAAACTTGGATTGAACTAGGACCCTTTGGCAGTTTGATTCTGTTTAAATCAGGAAAGCAAATGGGCTCACTGGCAATCTTGCAAGGAAGGTGTAGATAGGGATCCTTTTTTATTTGGGAAAAAAATAGATTACCTACTCGTACTTTGGTATTTTTGCAGAGTACCCCTTGTACTTTGGTATTTTGTACTAAACCTACTTGTAGTTTTAACTAACATGCAAACATAGACGGCCGTGACGGAAAATAGGAAATGGCGAATTTACCCCTCCATATATAAGATGCCTTTTAGCGATTTTGGTTCATTTTTCCCTCTTTTGCTTGCGGCTAGGGTTCATCTTCGCTGGCGATCTAAGGAGAAACCGCCCCTCCTTCGCGACGATCAACATATCCCTCAAGAGTCTGTGTCAATCAGCGCTTTTAGAGGTATGATCTCATACCCTTAACTCTGTCTTTCATGTATATTGTGATGCATGTGGTGGTCTACAAATGATGACTGTAATTTCGGGTTTAGGGTTTAGAACGAACATCTTGATTTCATAGCTCTACGTGCATGTATTTGGAGGATCTTGTTGATGGGTTTCCATGATTTCTGTAAAGTTTGAATTAGAAAAGTATCATTTTCTTTGTCTCATATAGTGAAAGGGGATGATTTAGGGTTCTTTTGTTGTCTGATAGCGATGTGTATGAAAATGGTCCCCTCTTGATGCGAACTGTTTCTTTTAATTTTTTATTTTTGAAAAAAAATTTTTTGAATGTTTGGTGGAATAGAAACCCCACCTGTCTGCACTGTGTTGGCCACTTTGGTATACAGAGAATGGTGGCAGTCACACATGGAGGGGACCACAGTCAAGGAATTTTAGTTTCCAGCAGATGGTTGATAGGTTGATATGAAAAAACCCCAACCCACCTGGTGCGAAACATCTAATTGTTGGAATTCCAGTCACTGAACAGAAGCCTTCTCTCTCTCTTGTATCATATTTCAGTGGATCCATTCATCATCACTCATAAGAAGTTTATTACTGCTATTAAAAATATAAGGTAAGACCAATTAAGGGATTTTTTTTCATGCTATCATAAACATCAACCATAACCATGATGTACTTTTTTTTAATAGTAACAGTAGGATGATATTAAAGATAAAATTGTTATCATTTGCTGGAATGGCCTCAAATTCCAACAAGTGAAGAAAGAAACCTTGCATTCTATGTCCTGCTATATTGGAGGACTTTAAACAATTTCTCTCAGTTCAGAGGGGTCTGTATTTAGACCAGTTACGTCTTATGTCACATATTTCTTTCTCTTTCTTTATATAGATTTCCTATTGAGAATCTTGTAATTTCCTTTTGTTTTTCTCAGTACTGGGTAACTTTTTGCTATTCTATTCTGTTTGGATCAGGAGTTAATTCAAATGTGAGTCTCACTCAACTCAAAATTTTGTGACAGTCCACTCTTAGCATATAAGTCTGAGTTGCATGATATAACTTTCATTTCTATTTCTTTTTGTGTTAAAAATCACATGATGTAAGTTGGATAAGAATATTGCAACTGCTCAATATTGGCCATCAAATGGACGGTCAAGAAATAAATAAACTATCACTGGCTCACATTCAATGGATGGAGTTGAATGGTAGGGTGGTGCAACCACAAGGTGTTTTGGCATCATCCATCTAGTTAGGACTCTTTTGAGTTCTTTGGATTGTCATATCCTCATGCGTCTAGTTGTGATTGATGAGTTATATTCTACATCAGGTTGGGTAGGGCTGACTAGTAAGAAAACAAGAGGAAACCACAAGAATTTTGAACCAAATGAAATATTGTAGCAAAAGGACAAGTAGGAAGGCAGTATCAGACCCATGACTTGTTTAGCAATCAGTAATTCCCCTCAAATGTACATCAATTTAGGAATACAAAAAGTAAAGATGTTTGGATGCTTTATTTCATTTGGTACATTTTCCGTTCCACCCATGTTCTCTCCTTTTTGGGCGTTTATTTCCCTGGAACTACTACTAAGCACCAGTCAAAGAGAGAGTAATCTTTCACCCATGTACTTTTTTAGTTGAAAATGTACCCTCTTTACAGTCTTTCAGCAAGTAAATCTACTTGTATATCAAGATAACCAATCAAACCCCGACAAGAAACTTGAAAGGAAAATAAATGGAAACATAAGAAGCCAACCCAATAATACCTAATTTGAACATTATCAAATATTATGACAGTAGCACCCATATGCTTGAATGGAAATAGCCTAAATACGACTTATGCTATATATTGAGAGAGAGGCCTTATCCACTTTGTTTAATTTTAGTTTCTTGCCTCAAATAATTGTTGTTTACATGCAGATGTTGTTTGGTGAAGTTACAATTCAATTCCACCATGGTAGTTATTTTATAGACCCACCAAATAGTGTATACATTGGGGGTGTGGTAGATGAAATAGCTAATTTTGATATTGATAAAGCATCATTTTTTGAGTTCAGAGATTATGTGATAGAATTAAGGTACCCAGCGAACAGTTCAATGTACTTTAAGGTGCCGGGATTGGATTTTGATGGTGGTCTGAGGCGGATTGAATCAGACAAGGATGTAGTTGCTCTATTAGAATATTATAAGGACAGTGAAGTGTTGACTATTTATGCAGAGAGGGGACATGAGCCTTTGATGGTAGTGTCACCTAATGGGAAGATATTGTTGCAAAATAGCTCTACGTGCAAAGGTCCCTTGAAGCAATTACCTGCAGCAGAAGTTGCATCAGCGAGCAAGAAACACTGTGAAGAGGACTATGGTGCTGACGTTGAGGATGAAACTAATGATGACCAAAACCAGCAACATGGTCATCATGATGACTCTAATGTTCATCACCATCCTGATATTGAGGATGATCATAACTAGCAGCATCAATTAAATGATGACAGTGAGGTTGAAAGTGAAGAACAAGGATTTGATCCTGATGAGCCTCCGGAGTTACATGAGGATGTTGAGAAGCCTGAAGATGAGGATATCTTTAGAGGAGCTTGTGAGAAGGAAAAACAATCTCATGAAGCTGAGAGTGTGGAAGAAGTGCAGAAAGCAAAGCAACAGGTACCAGTTGATGAGAATTGGATTACAGATGATGAGGATGGGGATGATTTTCACTCTTTATGCAGCTCATCTAATGAGAACAACAAGAATAAATGGCCTGCATTTAATGAGCTAACTGATATGGAGAATCCTCAACTGAAGTTGGGTATGACATTTTCAAGTCCACAAGTTTTCAGACAAGCACTTGTTGAATGGACTGTAAGGCAGGGCTATGACATTAAATACCTGAAAAATGAGAACAAGAGGATCACGGCTATTTGCAAATATGATTGTGGATTTAGGATTCATGCATCACCCATGCAGGGTGAGAAGACATTTCAAATTAAGACATTCAAGCCCAAACATGAATGTGGTATAAGATTTCAGAATCACTTGGTAACTTCCAGCTATATAGCTAGTAAATACCAACAAAGGATGAGTGACAATCCGAAGTGGTCAATTCCTGCAATGCAAAAGGACTTGAGAAGAGAACTGAAGGTAGATTTGTCGAAGCATAAGTTGTATAGAGCCAAGAGGAAGGCATCAGGTAACATCTCTGGAGATATTATAATCCAGTACACTAGATTGAGGGACTATTGTGTCACTATCCAGAAGTATAATCCCAACACAAAGATATTTGTGGTGACACAAAGACCGCACATGGATACAAGTCCAAATTTCCAGAGATTGTACATCTGTTATGAGGCACAAAAGTCAGGGTTCGTGAATGGATGTAGACCCATAACTGGTCTAGACAGGTGCTTCCTCAAAGGCAGTTATGGTGGATAAGTGCTAGCTGCAGTAGGTAGAGATGAGAATGAAAATATGTTCTCAATTGCAATGGCTGTTGTAGAGGCTGAAAATTTGGACTCATGGACTTGGTTTTTGAAATCACTAATTGATGACATTGGAGATGGGGGTGACATGGGCTGGATTTTTATGTCTGATAAACAGAAAGGGCTTGAAGCAGCATTTGAGATAGTAGTTCCTACTGCTGAAATCAGACACTGTGTGAGGCATATGTATGATAACTTCAAAAAACTTTTTAGAGGCAAATTGTTGAAAGATGCTATGTGGGTTGCAGCATCATGTGGATCATCCAGAGAATTTGATAGTCATATGCAGAGGATCAAAGAGATGGACTAGGCTGCATATAATTGGCTGATAGCTGCTAATCCAAACAGGTGGGTCAGATCTCATTTTTCTTGCAGGGCCAAATGTGATGCAATAACAAACAACCTTTGCGAGTCTTTCAACAGTTACATACTTGAAGCAAGGGAGAAACCAATAGTTGGTTTGCTTGAGTGTGTGAGGAGGAAGCTTATGACCAGAACTCAAGTGAAGTTAAAAGGAATGACCAAATATGATGGGACAATCTGTCCAGGGATATTAGAGAAGTTGGAAAAGAACAAGGATGACAGCAGGCACTGTTTTCCCAATTGGTCAGGTAGAGGTGAGTTTGAGGTGGACTGTTTTGCCAAAACTTTTGTTGTTAACATTGAGAGTAGAATATGTTTATGCAGAATGTGGGATTTGATTGGGATACCTTGTAAGCATGCCATAGTATGTATATATATGAATCAAGAAAAGCCTAAAGATTATATTCATGCATGCTACAGCAAAGAGATGTATTTGAGGGCATATAATCATATGATACATGCTGTACCTGGCATGCATGATTGGGTACAAAGTGGAATGGAACCGGTTGCTCCATTTTATAAAAGACCTGCAGGTAGGCCAAAGAAGTTGAGGAGGAGGGAAACAGATGAGCAACCTACTTCTTCTAGAGTTTCTAGAAGGAATAGAAAAAGGACTTGTGCTAGATGTTTGAAAACAGGCCATAATACCAGGTCTTGCAAGGGACCAGTACATCCAAATTCAAGACTCTTTGGTTCTTCATCACAGCCCATGCCACCTTCCTAGCCAGCCTCACAGCCCTTGCCAGCTTTTCAGCCCTTTCTAGCTTCCCAACCAGTTTCTCAGCCATCTTCTCAGCCCATGTCAGCACACAGGGTACAGTGTTTTCACCATGTTTTATACTTCAAACTAGATTATATGCATTTAATCAATAATGTCTTGAAAATTTTGATTGATCAGGGGAGAGTCAGACAATCTTTTTCTCAACCACTGCCAGCTTCACGACCATTTTCCTCAGCAAGTAATACAAGTGGTAGGGGGAAGTTACAAGCAGTGAGGTCTACATTAACACCCAGAGGTAGAGGAAGGACTGGAGCAGGAAAAGGCATCTCAAAAACGGCTTGATGTTTTGCTTGGGTGATGATGGTGTTGCATACATGACTGTTTGGGTGATGATGGTGTTTTAAAAAACTTTCACCAGTTTGTTTTTTACTGTTTGGTTTGTCTGTTTGGATGACAAGTTTGTATGGAGCAGCATAGATGACATTCTTTGTTATTGTTAGGATTGAATGTCTATTAGATGATGACTGTTTAGAACAGCATAGATGACCCCTTTTTACTGTTTGGATTGACTGCTTGGATGACGATGATTTTCTTATTCCAGGTTAATTAAAGTTCAGAGAAAAATAAAGAGTAAACCAAACAAATACATGTATTGACAAACAAACAACACCAACCCATTTTCATAATGTTATATTCCAACTGATACATTTGATCATGGTAATTCCAACCCATCTACAGGGAACCAAGCTATCAGTAGGTAACACATAAACAACAAAAGGACAATTCCAGCCCAACTCCAGAGTAACACACGTAGGTAAAATTTTTCCCTTTGACGAGCTGTCTTCACTTCCCACTCCAACACATCGATCCTATCCAATAGCCTGGGCAGAAGCTCTATTTCTCCATCAACCCATTCAAAAAATCCACACGCTGGATGGATCTGGAAAAAAATTGGAAAAAAAAATTAATACTAGCAAGAGGGTTGACCAGACATCAAGAAAAGCAATCAGATGGTTCACAGCATAACTCCATATAGTGCACAGCCAAGAAACCTCCTCCCCATGTTCCGCTGTGTTCGAGAAGCTCTCAAAGCAGCCCTATGCCCGTAGTGACAGTAACGAATTTCACCATCAAATTGAGAGTTTTGACCACGAGAACAATGGGTGCAAGAGTTTTGAGAGTTTTGAGAGGAAGACATTTTCTATGGCTTCAAAAATGACTGAGAGTTGCTCCTCTATGCGTTACCCTTTTTAAAGGAGTGGTTCAGGGGTAAATGAGCCTTTTTTGGCGAGTAACTTGCCGCCAATATGCACTAGACGCTATTTATACGGCCTACACCGTCAATACTAACAGAATCCTTTATATTTGCACGTTAGTTAAAACTACAGGTATGTTTATTACAAAATACCGAAGTATAGGGGGTACTCTGCAAAAAGATCAAAGTCAAGGTAGGTAATCTGCTTTTTTCCCTTTTTATTTTCATCATGCTTACTTTTAAATGTGTCTCTACTAGTTTCTATATCTGTGGCAGCTATGTGAACTCATGTTTTTTCCTATTTTATCACCAAAGTGATTAGTGAGAGAGCAATAAAGACAGAAATTCCAAGCAAGGAAAATAGGAAGAATCTAAAATGCATAGGCTCCTTACCCCGACCTCAGCAAGTGAATCAGCATCTAAACTCTCTTCCCTAAAACTATGGGAGAAAGAAACTGGACAATGTACCATTCCTTATATTGTATGTACTTAATAAATCACTTGTGTTACCAATGAAACCAAACACATAACCATTCAAGCTGAACAATGGCATACCACAAGAGACAGGTGCAGGTATTGATCAAAATTTTGCAGATGAATAAATTTAGTGGAAAAATTAAAGAAAGCCAGTCCATCAGACAGTAAGGCAAATTAGAAAGCAATTTGGATATGATACATACAAACTAAAAATAAAGTATGTGAGAATTGAACTAGCAGCCCCTCAACAATACCAAGAAGTACTCACCCAAAAACGCAACTCTGAACTTTAGTCCCTTGAAGCTTCTGAATTGTTATAACTATAATCAGCTTTTATACATGACGAACATGAACATTCTTGACATGCAATGAAGAAAATCCTATAAACCAAGCAATGCTGAAATCTTTACAATGAATGCAACAAATAATTCAGCGCACTGAAAATCTCAAAGAAAGTACAGCCTTGAATAAAGCATTATCAATCATCTCATGCACCACAAAGTGTCACCAGTGATTCCTAAATTCCTACACTAATCCAATTGAACAAGGACAATGTTCATGCATCAATTATCCAAAGGTCACAAGAAGCAGAAATACCAAAGCAGAGATAGGCATTAAATATCCACAAACACAATATGTAAATAAATATACATTATTTATCGAAGAAAAAAATACATAAATAAATAAAAATTATAACATCTGAAAGCTAAACTCGAGATTATATATATCAGAATTATGGATGCATTTGGATGTACCCTTTTTTTATATGTAACACGAATCGAACCTGTAACCTTGTGGTTGCAACAATGAGCACCTTTCAATGTGCTACACTGCTACAAGTTTCTGTCATGCAGTCCAAATCACAATTAGAATATTTTAAACAGAAAATTTTTATATGTTCCAGTATGCACTTCGAGCAATATGAAATTTGGGAACAACATCATACGTGCGTACCATGTTAATCAACCTCTTTGACCCCAAGAAATTATCACCTACCATTGCTGATTGCAGATATCGATTAAAAGAAGATAACTATAGGTTGGCAAAGCACTACCCAACTAATTCGATTCCCCATGCATCAATCAAATACTAGCGTACATGGAAAGATATTTCAACAGATTAAAAAAAGAAGAGGAAGAAAACCCCTTCAATCACCACTGCTTTGAAGAAGACATCGAATGAAGATTCCTCCACAGGTAGCAGCCGCTAGCCATGTCGACGCAAGTCCAAAACCAGGAACGATTGTAAAGAAGACCTAAAGAAGATAGGCACACATAGTAGAACGAAATCAAAAGTTAGGACTTGCTGCTTGGATGTATGGGAAATAAATAAATATATATATATATATATACCTTGGAGGAGATTGGGGCAGATTTCTCTATTGTCTTGTAGAGGATCGTCGACGGGATCTTGGATTTTCTTGTTTGGATTTATGGCAGAGAGAAAGCCAGAGAGAGTAAAGTGCAAAGAGGGAGCCGTAGAGGGTTCCGTTTTTAAAACACTATTAACTAAGGCGGGGGATTGATTAGAAAAGAAAAGAAAAAAAAAAGCAGGAGATCGAACAAAAGGGGAAAATTAGACTTAATTTTTTTTGCAACGCTAAAAAATAATGTCGCTAATAAAAAATTATCTACGATACATCTAAATCCACGTCACAAAAAAAACCTCATTATTTGTGATGCTTCAGGTATACTGTCACAACTAAATATTATTTGTGACGTCAAAATTGTGTCCCAAATAAATGTATAATTTTTTTTCATAATGGTGGCAAAGGGAAGAAATTAGTGACTTTTTTAGCTTAAAATTTTTATGGCACCATATAATGGAGGTCGCTAATAATAATTATCTGCAACACAAAGACATTAGCGTCTTGAATGAGATATTATGTGCGACGCAAAAAAGAAACTGTTGCAAATAACCTTAACTTTTCTACGACATAGCCCAGACTAAAAACTATTTGCGAAGTGGGGACTGTTTCGCAAATAGAGACACTTATTTACGACATATAATTGTGTCGCAAATGTGCATCTAGCGTTGCGAATAATTTTACTGCCATTTGGCGCCAATTATTTTTTGACACATTTGTTTGCGACATACTATATTCATTGCTGAAAGTATCTATTTGCGATGCATGGAGTCTTGTGTCGCAAATACTTAACTTGTTGCGATGGGTCTAATTTTACATTGAAAAAAGTCCATTTTTTGCGACACTTTGGGTTGTGTCACAAATAGTTTCGTCGCTAAAATTCTCATTTGTTGTAACGAGCAGAGTCTGTTTCCACTATAGAAGCTAGTAAGAAAGTGATTTGGTTATAAGAGTTAATGGATGAGTTGTAAGAAACAAGATAACAACAGACTTTATAGTGACAGTGAGAGTGCTATTAATCTTTCAAAGAATCTAGCCTTTCATCTAAGAGCCAAGTACATTCGTATGAGATATCATTTCATACGGTGTCTTCTGAAGGAAAAATGTTGAAACTAGAGAAGATTTTATTAAGTCAGAATCCTGTAGATATGTTCATAATGGTAGTGAATACAGAGAAACTGAAGCTATGCTCAGCTTCAGTTGGTCTTCAAGCACAAAGATGAGGTATCGAGATTTGTAGCTCGTTCTGCTATTGTAAATGTCATTTAATATGATTAGTGTTCAAATGGGAGATTGATGGATTGGTGAAGCCCTATCTAGACATTAGTAATTTACAGGAGTTAATCTGTGATTCATTCTGGATCCTTTGAGATAAGGCCAAACTCAACGGTTATAGGTGTCTAGAGGTTTTGGGATTTATGTATTTATACTGGGTGGCGAGAGCATTGTACTCTAGGGGGATTGAGAGATTGTATGAGAGATTTGTCGGATGTGAATTTTGATCCCCCCCGAGAGGGGAATCGCCATTCAACAGTGTGAGATAAAAAAAATACATCAAAAATGAGGATTCCGACTACCCTCAAAATCGACGGATCACGATCGTCAGTTACGGATTCGGCCGTAACACCGTCCTTCGATGAAAGCCGAAAGAATGCGGGAGGAAAATGGGGTGGGTTCTTCTCCCGTCTAATGTGCTGCCGGCGACACACGACGATTGTCTCGTCACATAATTTGGGTCTTTCAATTCGGGTCGAACTTGGGTCAAGGGTCAAATTACGGGCTTCAAGATGGGACCATAATGAACTAGGCAGGGGAAATCAACATCCAGGGTTGAACAGACTAATTAAAGTTAAATCCAAGTATCCTAGGGGATAAGCAAATTAAAATGAAAATAAACTAAGAAAATAAGGGGAAAGGTGCCAAATATTTAGAAAAGGATCAACCCCATTCCTGGGTACCCGCTTAGATGTCCTTTGACGACCTAGGGTTCAAAGGCTGATTCTTCGAATCGAAAGAATGATGAAGATGAAACTTCGAGTTGTGATTTCTGTGGGTTTCCGTGCGATACGCAGGTGATAAAAGTGCATGGCCGATGATGGGCCAGAAGTAAGATAAAAATGACCGATGTTGGGCCGGGATTGATTGAGGGTGGCCAATGATGGGCCAATAGTAAATAAACTGATATTGGGGTGTGTGAAATCACTCGTCTCGTTTCGTCATTCTCATTGATTCAGGTTCTCGGAATCAGCCTCTATTCCATTTAATCATTGAGTTCAGATAAATATTTGGCACCGGAGGTGGAGGAAAAGAGAAGAAAATATTTTTGGGATTGGTTTTGTTGGTTTTATAGTTTTTTTTGGATTTTAATAATTGGGGCTAGAAGGGCCTAACTAGGGGAGTTCCTACTTGGATTCAATCTAACTGTTTCATTTCCCTAATGGATCTCTACCCTATCCTAAGGTCCTAATCTCCCACATCCACTCTCCCGGTCCCTTAGTGGGGCCCGGAGAGAGAGTGGGACCTAATCAGTTGGGATTAATGAAACTAGGGTAGTCTAATCTGGCTAGGGGGAGACCTAGATCTAGGTCCGGGGTCTGACCTAATCATTTAGGCTATAGTCTAATTTCTAACTCCAATTTATTAATATTTTTTAGAGTTGTTGATATCTTTTACTTTATTTTTGGTCTTTTGATTTTTATAGGTTTTTATTTTTATTTTTGAGTTATTTATAGGGCCTAAGATCCTAAATTAATTTATCCTATTGAAATGGGAAGAAGAGGGGAGTGAATTTCTAAATTTTTTTTAATAATTTATTTAAAGTTTCCTAAATAAGATTTCCTGATCCTAATGAGATGGGGGAAGAGAAGAGAAGTCAATTATTGGATTTAGCCTAATTATTTCTAATTAATGGGGTAGCTAAAATTCTATTTTTAATCTTTACTTTTTACAGCCATTTTTATTTTCTTTTGGTGTTTTCGGTTTTTATTCTAATTTTTATATAGAAAATAACATAAACAGATAAAGGGAATGCAGTCTTAATTTTTATAAAGAGGATAAACTAAAGAAACAAGATGTAATACGATTATAATGCATGGGCATGTTAAATGCATCTTGACATACAGATTATGGCTAATTTTAAAGAAAAAAAAATAATAATAAAAATGGCCTAAAACACTAATCTAAATGCATGGCATGTTAGATGCATGAAGAACAAAAGACAGACCACAGTGAATAAAGAATTAAATGCGGAAAATAGATAGCGGAGTGAAACTGGGCTGTGCATGCATGGGGTGGATTGGTAACTGAGTTGGTTTGGGTAAGTGGGTTGGGCTTGGAATAGATGGATTGGCTCGGACAAGTGGATTGGTCTTAGATAAGTAAGTGGGCTATTGTACTAGGTTCGGTGGGTATAGCTGTGTTTAATAAAGTGAGCTAGCAGGTGGGTCAGGTTGGATAGATGTGGCATGTTGGGTCTAATGGGTTATGGGCCGTGTTTTTTTTTGCGATTTGATTTGGGTTGAGAGGCGCGGGGGCAGTGTAGGTGAGTTTGTGGGTCAATGGCGTTTAGGGTCCACTGATCGGGTAGATGAGGGAGATGGTCGTTTGGGCCATGTTTGATTAGAAGCTGTGGTAGCCAATGTCTTCTGGGTTATGTGATGGTGATGACCCTAGTGTTTATAATTTATTTTTGTAGGATTTGAGAATGATGGTGGTAGGAATGATCCTATAAAGGGTTCCAATCTATATGATAGAAAAATGAGGAAATATAATGATGACGATGATTACAGCAATATACTGTTGCTCTATATGCCCGGATGTGATTGACTTGGATATTGCACTAACAGAATGATGAATGATTGGAGATGGTGGAATGATGCAGTCTCAACCTAACAGGAATCCCTTCTTATTTTATATGTGTATACTACTATGATACTTATCAGAGTTTAAATGCAATAATAATAATAAAGAAAAAGAACTTTAATAATGCATGGAGCATAGGTTAACATGCATGAGACAAACAGATAATAAAAGCATGCTATTTAAATGCATGAGTGGGTTATCAATCTGAGCAGAAGAGGGGGTCGGACTGAACACACCATGAGTTGTTCCTAAGTCTTCATAGGGGTCTTCATAGGCCAACTTCTGCAACTCTTCTTTTCATGTGCACTGTTAAATTTGGCTACTTCTTTCCTGGTGTTGGTCGGTTTCTTCTCTCTCTCTCTGTCTCGGTGTGAGGCTTTCCGAGTTCTGCTCAAATGGCTTCCTCTCCTTCTCCTGCGTTCCGCATGAATGGGGGCGCTGCCTCAATGGGTTCTGTGAATGGAGATGATGGTGGTGGCTGCCTGAGGGTGGAGAAGATGGGCTGCAACGGCTGGGCTTGAGAGGAATCTGAGGGCGAGGGCACGATGAGCTGTGATAGAGTGGGTTCGGGGCAGGTTGGTAGGAGATGAAGGAGAGAGCTGGCTGGCGTGAGAGAGGAATGGTGACGGAGAGGTCCGCGCCTGGGGAAGAAGATGGAGCCTGGGAGGAGATGGGTTGGATGGAGGATGATGGGCGCAGAGATGGGAGAGGAGAGATAGGGAGACGGGTGCAGGGGATGGATGTGTGTGAGATGGGTTGCGGGGGAGACGGAGTTGTGAGATGGAAGGGAGAGATGGGAGATGATACGTAAGAGGACTGCGCCTAGGATCTGCGCAGGGATGTGAACGAGAGGGGAGATGTGATGGGTCTGAGATGGAGAAGGAGATGATCTGGATGGAGGATGATGGGTAGTAAAAGATGGGTTCCGGATAGAGGTTCTCCGTGTGATGAAGGAGATGGACGTGCGTGAGAAGATGATGGGTCTGATGGTGATGCCGGAGATGGGAGGATGATGAACGTGAGATGGGTTCTGGGAAGGAGATCCTGTTCCGGAGTCTGGCGGCGAGGCGGAGGAGACAGTACTGCGAGGATGAAGAAGATGCTCCAGAGGGTGGCGCGCGCACAAGGGGCGGTGCTGTGACGATGCTGAGTACGGAGACGGGGTTGTGAGATGGAAGGGAGAGACGAGAGATGATGATGGGGTGCTGCGTGAGGGAGGTGAGTCGAAGATGGGTTGTGGCCAGAGAGAGGTCAGATGGAGGGAAGAAGGTGATGGTGGTCTGGAGAGGAAACGAGCGCAGAGATGGAGGGGGTTGATGGAGATAATCAGGCACGGGGTTCTGGGAGGTGGAAAGCAATGATGGAGATGGAGTGATGGGTTCTGCGTGAGAGGACCCTCGGAGATCTAGGATGCGTGGGTTTTTGGATGGGCTTGGGTGTTTGAAATTGAGAAGGATAAGGCCCGGGTTGCGAGAGACATGGGAGGGATAAGGCTCGGGTGTTAAGAGATTGAGAGGGAAACTAAGAGGTTTAAGGGGGAGGGGAGAGTCCGGATCTCATGGACTGTCCTCTCCCATGCAGCTAATGGGGCTCGTGGGACGGGTCAAGTTCGGGTCAGGAGGTTTGGATCAGGCTCGGGTTGTGTTTGGGTCAAGTGAGGTCTGGACTTGGCCTAATGAGTTGGATCGGGTCAGGTTCAGTTTGGGCTGGAGTTCATTGGGCCAGGCCTGGTGGGTTTGGATTTAAAAGAAACTGGTTTGGGTCGAGAAGGTGGGGTCCGGTGGAGATTGGTCGAGTTATCATTAATGGGACCCAGGTTTCGTAGATTTCGATATGCTCGTCGGATTTCGACGTTCTACATATTGACGAAAAGCTCTTGGCGAGTAGGTCACGATGAGCCAATTTTTAAGGAAATCAGAGGTCCAGAAATGATAGCTGATTTTTCACGCGGGCGCCGCGGGGTGTGGGACCCGCTGTCTTGATTTTTGATCCGCTCGTCAGATCTTGGAGTTCTATATATGGGCAGAAAGCTCTCGATGAGTAGATCAAGATGTGCCTATTCCCTGGGTGATCAGAGGCCTAGAGACGATAGGTGATTTTTCACGCGGGTGCCCCGGGTTGTGATCCCTCTGTCATGATTTTTGATCCGCCCATCAGATCTTGGAGTTCTATATATGGGCGGAAAGCTCTCGATGAGTAGATCACGATGAGCCAATTCCTGGGGCGATCAGAGGCCTAGAGACAATAGGTGACTTTTGACTCGGGGCCTAATAAGGACATCATTAAATAGGGTGGACTGAATTGCCCCTCATAGGGTGCCAAAACGAGGTGTCTACAAGATTGAGAGAAACCAAGCGAAACAGTGAGGGATTGTACTCTTGTGTATCACAAAATGAGGTTTTTTTTTTCTTTTGTTAATGGAGGGTTCCCAACCCTTTGGGCTGGACTAATCCTTGTAGGCCTAGAGAGAAGCTAGGTAAAACCCCTGTGGCCCTCAAGTGGTAGCACAAATGATCTCAACCTTTGGTGCCTGAAGAGGGGGGAACCGGAGATCGATACCAGGACCTCTAGCTCCGAAAGAGAGAGGAACCATGATCCTGACCACTCGGTCAACCCCTTGGGGTTAAAGGGGGTTGTTCTTCTTATTGGTGATCTCCATAAATAGTGAATCGACTTAATCTCCAGCAGATGTAGGCAAGTTTATCGAACTACGTAAATCTGTGTCTCGTAGATTGCTTAATTGTTCCGTAGATCGTGCTCGTGTTTGATCCCTAACAACACACATGGCCGTCAAAGTGGTTCTTCACTTGTGGATTATTATAAGTTTCTGTAACGAGAGTGATCTTACCAAGGCAGCTCATTCCCACCATGGAGATCAACACATGTTCTAGCCTTCCACGTGTACATCGTGTGTCCTTCTCTTTGTGTGGCTGCTTGCTTCTAATCTGGATTACAGTAAATTACTAGATTAATCACTTGGTTTTGCAAATCTAATAGAGATATTGTTATTGGTACCTAAGCCTATGTTAAGGCCGGGTTTTTACAATTGTCTGATCAAGAAATCCAGGTTTTTTCTCGATCCCCATAATGTTGTCGTATGAGATCCTGCTAGCCCTTGGTGCCTTCCTTGAATATGAATTAGAGTGGTCGGCATATCAAAATGCTTCTTTTCTTCTTTTTTTTCTTTCTTTTATTTTAGAAAGGCAAATCAAAATGTTAAGATGGAGATTGGGGGCACTTAAATTATCAAGCTCATAAGAAGATTCAAGCCCTTTGGTTTCGGTTCTCAAAATTTAACTATCATGGATCATATATAAACCAAACAGTGTTTAATACCTCTTTTTATTGCCATTTACTTATGGGGTCCTTCCTATTATAATTACTTGTATATCTTCATCAACCAAAATAGATTTTTTCGTTATTTTTTCATATTGTCATGTGTTGCAGGAATATTTATTTTTTTTAGTTATACAATTTTTTGTATTCTTAAATGTAAAAAGAATACATATACATACACGCGCACCCGCGCGCACACACACATTTATATATATATATATATATATATATTCTGGCAACATATATGTAAAAACAATAAAATTTTATAATTTCAATTCCTAACAACTACTGACTAATTTTATTTAATTTTCTTAAATATATGCATGCCCATAATTTTTTGGATGATTTTTTTTAATGTGCTTCATGATATTTTTATCTTTTACGTTTTGGGCTGGAGTTGGGTTGAGGTCAAAATAAATCACCCATTACCGACAGCTGAAAACGGTTGTTTTTCTAAAAAAAAAAAAAAAAAAAAAAAAAAAAAAAAAAAAAAAACAAAGGAAAAAACAAGAAAATGGATAAGAATGCCGGAACCACAGGCAAAGACTTTGCAGTCGTTTTATGTGAACGATGTACAAATACCGCCGATAATTTCAATATAAAACAACTATTTAGATCTGTCATTTATGCCATGGTACAAACTGACAGCCTATGTATGTCATTTTTTTTTTTATGAAAAAATAAAGGGAATTTTACTGGAAAAATCCCAAAACACACCCATTTATCCCTAAGGATCCTCGGAAAATGTGCAGAACCAATGTGGTCTTCCTGCCAGTTTTCTATTTTTTTTTATATTTTAATACTAGTGACGATAGCGTCACTTAAGAAAATATTGAGTGACGCTATCGTCACTTGTCGCACCTTCTATATCTACCTATCGTTCTCCGTTTTCCATTCTTCTTCTACCCGACCTTTTTCAAAACTTCTACTTTTCTCTCCAACTCAAGGCAGATACTTTCAAAGGGCTCCTTTACTCACTTCATCGGTCATTTTGATTCCATTTTAGTGGTTAATGATGTTCATTTAAAAGGTTTGTGTATCTATCTCTACTTTTGCAGATTTTCATGAAAAAGCTGAATATAATTTATTGTTTGTGGTGCTTTTCCTTTTGGTTTGGTATAAAAGAAGCTAGACAAGCTCACAGGCGTTTGTATTGTTTATTTTATAGTTTGAAACGTATTTCCTATACTATATTGTTGCATATATTTTGTATTTATTGTAACCTTAGGCAGTTTTAAATATTTGTGAGTGTTGGGTGTTTTAGGCCATAGATTAGCATGTTTAGCCCTTTCCAATATGTATGTTTGAAATTTTCTGTGTGTATGTAGTTTTAGGACACTGTGTTATGCCTTTAGCCCCTTGCAATCTCACACTTCTTTGTTTAATGAGGTGTCGTTGGCATTGGAAGCATATGTTGGTACAGTAATGTGACGTACATAATCGTTTTCTGTTTTTAAAATAGGATGTCGGGTGGTGAGTTGATAGTGATTTTTCACTATGATGGGGAATTTAAATTTGACATGATTCACCCGATGTACGAAGGCGGAAAACAGAAGATGAGGTTCATTCAAAGCTACATAACATTTCCCGAATTGGTGAACATAGCTCTTGAAACCACAGATTGGCAGGAAACTTGCGATAACCTTAGCATACATTATCTCCATCACAATGGTCATGTGTTTTTATTAGCTGCCATAGAGGATGATAATGACATCAAGTGCATGTTAACACTTGCAAACCAAAATACAAATGGGATTTATTTATACATCAATAGAAGACCGATCGGTTATGACAAACATATCGGAGAACAGAGAAGACACATAATTGTTTTAGTCGTATTTTAAACAATGCAGAAAACTATTTATAGTTAATGTCTAATATAGTTCTTTCCATGTGTTTGTCTTGAAGGTCATTTGGGATGGACATGCGTTCTTTACAAGGCAAACAAACTGATTATTCGGCAAGCAATCATGATGTTATTCGCAAAGTACCTCCCGTTGAAATGCATGAAAAGCCTACTGTCAATCTATGCGAAGACGAAGACATTCATTTCTCAGCAGAGCAGAACATTGCTAGCGATGAATTGGCGAAGGAAAGTCATTGTGTTCTCGTTGACCGTGTTGATGTAGTGAACATTTCTGATGACAGACAGTTTGTCACTATTGAATCTGCGGACACAAGAGCCAATCTTGTAGGGAGTTCAAGTGTACGAGGCAAAAGACCTCCGATGCAGAATGTTGGAGAACATAGCTCCCATATTTGGAAAGTTATATTCGATGATGACATGGTCCCCGATGAATCTGATACACAGTTGGAGCACAGTTCATCTCGGGAAATGTGGATTGGTCTCAAATTTGCGAATTGTGATGATTTTAGGAAGACTTTAGCGAAATTTACAATATACAATAACTTCACTCTTCAGCACTTGAAGACACAACAGTTTAAAGTGACTGCATGTTGCAAGGAAACCATCTGTCCATGGCGCATTCATGCATCCATAGTTGAGAGTAGACCGCGCTTCAAGGTTCGTACCTACAACCCACTCCATAAATGTTCGAAGCCAATGATGGGCATGGCACATCGGCAGGCATCATCAGAACTGATTGCAGATTACATTTTGGAGAGAGTACGGTTAAATCACAACATCAAGCCAACGGAAATAATTAATGACTACCAAATGGAGTTTGATGTCACAATTTCTTACAAAAAGGCACACATGGCAAAGGGCATTGCACTGCGCATAGTTAGAGGCTCGTATGAAGAATCGTTTAAGATCCTCCCTCTGTATTGTGAGGAGTTGAAAATGATGAACCCAAGTACTGTCACCAATATTGATTTCTCAGATGACGACAGGTTCAAGAGATTTTTTTTTGGCTTTTGGTCCTTGCATTCGGTCATTCACATCATCGCTTAGGCCAATCATTGCGGTCGATGCATCACATCTCCGTGGCAAGTACCCAGGAATTTTGATGGTGTCCGTGACCCTCGATGCAAACCACAAGCTATTCCCAATAGCCTTTGCGTTTACGGAGGCAGAAAGGAGCGACAACTGGGAGTGGTTCCTTGCTAATCTTTCTGTAACACTGGGAGAACCTACGAACTTGACAGTTGTCTTCGACCGCCAGAAGGGCCTTGTTCCTGCATTGGCAAATGTTATTCCAAGTGCAAGTCATTGTTACTGTTGTCGCCATCTCGCGGAAAACATTAAATCAACCTACAAAGATCGGGTGGTTGTGATGAAATTCTGGTGTGCCGCAAAGGCATACAGGGCGTGTGAATATGAGGCTTTTATGGAAGACATTAGGGTTGTCAGCCAAGATGCATATAATTATATACACGGATTTGGTCGGCAGCATTGGGCAAATGCATTTGTTGAAGGCAGGCGATATGACATGCTTACAAGTAATGTCACTGAGTGCACAACCAGCATGTTGAAAGATACTCGAGCTTTACCGATAGTTAAGCAAGTGGAGGAGATCAGAGCTAGATTGATGGAGTTCTTCCAAAAACGTCATACGGAAAACCTCATGATTAATAGTCGTTTGACTCCATACGCTGAGAAGATGCTAGGACACGAGACAGAAGAAGCCCAGAGGCTGCACGTTCACGTTGCCGGTCTAGTCGAGTTCCAAGTTCAGTCTGCAAACTATGTAGACATTGTTCATCTTGATCGTCGGACTTGCACCTGCCACAAATGGGAAGTACTTGGGATCCCATGTTCACATGCAATCGCTGGAATGAGAGTGAGGAAATATAATCCATATGATTTCTGTGACAATTGGTATCTTACAAGTGTACTACAAGCTACGTACAACGAGGTTATTCATGCTACTCGTGATAGCAAACAGTGGGAGCACAGATCTAATAAAATAGTTTTACCTCCTTTTGCATCTAGGCAACATGGGAGACCAAAGAAGAATAGAATACGAACCGAGGATCGTTACAAGCAGCGTAGGGTGTTCACTTGCTCCAATTGCAAAGAGAGAGGACACAATCGGCAAAGTTTTCGAAATCCGCCTACTCAAAACTGAACACTTACCAAGAATTTCTTGTTAAATCAATAGTCAACACAATACTCCTTCTGTAAGAAATTGTAATTCCAATGAATTTGGAGCATATTTTTGTACCTAACTTTTTGTAAGAAACTTTTGTAAGATATTGTACTAATGAATTTGGAGCATACTTTTTGTAGTAATGAAATGATCTAATTTTGGAGATCAGTTATTTTTTTTTATTTTTATTTTTGTGAGTAATGTGGATGAGAATATGTGTGGCTTTGAATTAAATTTTCATCATTTGTATGGGTCTCAAGCTGTCCGCGTCTGAAATGTAAAATGTACAAATATTGACCTGTTACAGGATTGAGCTAATGCTTGATACAGAAATCAGTGAAGTGACGATAGCGTCACTTATATTTAGCTTCAGAAAGTAGTAAAGTGACACTAGCGTCACTAGAATTGTATTCTGTTTCCGAAATGTACATGACAACAGCGACGCTAGCGTCACTTACATTTAGCTTGAAAAACATTGGAAGTGACGCTAGCGTCACCATAATTCTATTCTGCCTGGGAAATCTACATGACAACAGTGACGCTGGCGTCACTTACATTTAGTTTCAAAAACACTGGAAGTGACGCTAGCGTCACTATAATTGTATTCTGCCTGCGAAATGTATATGACAACGGTGACGCTAGCGTCACTTACATGTTCAGTTGAGTGACGCTAGCGTCACTTCACTGATTCTTGTATCAAACATTAGTTCAATTCTGTAACAAGCGAATAATTGTACATCTTAGATTTCAGATGTGGACAGCTTAAGACCCATACAAATGATGAAAATTTCATCATAAGCCACACATATTCTCATTCACACTACCAAAAAAAAAAAAAAAAAACAAACAACTGATTCCAAGAATTAGATCATTTCATTTCCCAACTGTACAAATTAAACAAAGTACATTTCTTCCATGTGCTGCCAAAAAAAAAAAAAAAGCACATCGGGAAACCATTCATTCTGTCAGTGGATCAATATAGTTGTTTGATACATCATTGGGACAGTGGATCAATATTGAGACAATTGTTGTTCAGCTCCCAACTTCTACCATAGATGTCTATAACTATCTTGCTTTGGTAGTAGGGTATGTCAGAAGATGTGAAGGCAGGGGGTGGTGCCGTCACCAGACCATGATGCTTCTGGCCGTGCTGTCGAAGCTGGTGTAGGCACCGAGCTAAGAACGGTTGGCGCTCTGAACAGAGCGCCGAGCCTGGAGGGTGGTGCCGTCACCAGACCCTGATGCTTCTGGCTATGCCGTCGAAGTTGGTGCTGGCACGGAGCTAAGAACGGTTGGTACTCTGAACAGAGCTGCCGAGCCGGGGGGTAGTACCGTCACCGAACCCAAGAAGGTTGGCATTTATTCCGAGTTGCACGGGGTCGGTCCCTCTTGAAGGATCTCGTCACTCTTTGTTAAGTTCATTAATTTGCATATTTATGCATCATTTTAGGATGAATTAGGGGCTTTATTTGGTGAATTACATCATTATTCCATCATCTCATGCATTTTCACCTATAAACATGAACTTTTATATTTTTCATATATTTTCTGCATTAATTTAGAACATTATGCAATTTTTCTTCGAAGAGTCCCAGTTGGAGTAAAACTCTATCCGGATGGGTCCCACTTCAATATGGGCTCTTTAGTGTTTGATGTGTTGAATTAGAATGTGCAGAAAATGAGAATTGCAGGCCTCTGTCACGGAACCACTTTCAAGCATACATAGTCATCCTGGGCCCTACATTGCTAAATTGAAGCTTAAAACGAAGTAAATTGAATAATTCACCATGTGGACCCCACATACAAGCCATGTGCAAATCAATGGAAGGAGGGGTCCACTAATCATGTCAATTGAAGAGTCCTAACTACAGTAGAAGACTTCTCATAGGGCCCACTGTTCAAGCAGATGAAATGTCCCACATGGCAGGGTCCGCAGTTGTTGCAGACTTGAAACTATTAATGGATAATTCAAAGAGTAAAAGTTTGATTGGAATAAAAAAGAAGAGTTTGAATCATCCACATCTGATATCCTTTCAAAAATGAAAGTTGTGCAGAGATAGAGTTAATTGCAAATCAAATTTTAAAAGTTAATCCCGTTTTTCTCAGGATAACTCATCTTCAAATGACCATATCTTTCAATCCGACCGTCGGATTGATGTAATTTACCTACTGTTGGAAAGCTTATTCAGAGTAGATGTCCGTGGAGCCCAAGATTGTGCAAATCAGAGCTAAATCAACAAAGTTATGGGCCCGGAGATTTTCATATTCATTTTTAGACGGGATTGCACTAAAATCCACACCGTTGATAATCCATTGCTGCATATCTCTTGTGGGACCCCATCTGAAGATTAGCCAAGCCATCCAGAGGTTTCCAGAAGCTTCCATCTCATTCAAATTCAAAAAGGATAAAGAGATATACCTTATCAATGAAGATAAACCAAATATGCAGAGAAGGTGTCCAGATTCAATTTATCTGTAAGATAACCGGGAATTATAAAAGGAACCAAAAGAAAGCATACGGGAGACTCACCCCCCCTTGGACGTCCACTACATTATCTCTCTCTCCTCTCTCTCTTCTTTTTCCTAATTAATAGAATTAGAGATATTTTTGGGTATTCTGGAGCCCTGTTCCAGAACTAGGTTAGAAGAGTGTGAGAGAAGATTGTAATTGCCATGAAGTTCTCAATGAAAATCACATCTTTTGCAATGGAGGAGTAGATCCCTGGATCAGAGTATCAGATGAAGTTAGGTGTTTCTTATCATTAATCTATGTGATATTTTTGTCTCTTACGTATTAATTATAATAATAAATCTGCCTTCTGTCATTGACAACCTATGCTATTTAATTTTTTTATTTGAACAATGCTTTAATCATGTATGTTTTCTTAATAGATTATTCTTAGATTGAAATTCTTTGATAATCTATCTTTGATTAATATGTGATATTTAGTTAAGTTCATAATTTCATTAGGTGAAGGAGATTTTTGCCTTAAATAAATTGTGGAAAATTGTGCTCTTTGATAGATAAATTATCCAAATAAGAAACATTGATTTGTTTCTGATTTGAAGGATTTTTGGGACAAATTTATTTTATCAATTGCATAGAATGATGGTGGGACTACTTAATGGATTCTTGATATTCTGATCTGCTTTTTATCATATCTTATTTCTGCACTTTAGATCTAGAATTTTCTCAATTTTATTATTGTTTATTTTTATCTCTCTTGTCATTATCATTGATAAAAAAAAAATCAGATTTTAAATTTTAACTTAGTAGTGCTCCCTGTGGGATCGACCTGTAATTGACACTGTCTCAACAAGACAACTGTGCACTTGCAGTATTAAAGGATTGAATTTAAAATCACATCAAGTTTTTGGCGCCGTTGCCGGGGAGCCAAATCTGAGTTTTTGTTAGAAATCTGAATTTTTTTTATTAGATTAATATGCATGCTCATATTTAGGTTGCATTAGTTGTTTAGTCATCATATTTGCATCAGTAGTGTTATTTGCAATTAGTATTAGTTATTATTTCACTTTACTGATTTTTCTGAATTTTCTGATTTTTGGGATATTTCTGATATTTTTTATATAATTAACTAAATTTTCGGATTAATTAAGTAATAATTAAAAAAAACCAAAAAAAAAATTTTTTTTTTTTGAAGGATTTCTTTAATTCCGAATTTCAGTAAATTAAAACAAAAAGAAAATTTATTTTAGATTGGTTTTACTAATATGTTGCTTGGATTAGATTAGGATTGGTAAGGTAGAGTTTAAAATCTTTAGGATTAGGTTGTTTTGATTAATAACTAACTTTTAAATTCTGAAATTAGGTAGTTAGAAATTTTAAAATTCTATCCCTTAAGTTGTTTAGATTACTTGGAGTTTTAAAATCTGAAATTTGAATTGGATAAGATTGGATTTTTGATAATTTGAAACTTTTTGAAAACTCTAGCCATATCTAGACACTTGTTTGGATAATTTAGAATTTCTGAATTTTTATTTTTTAGATAGAGTTTTATTTTATTTTATTTGTTTCAATAACTTAGAGTCTACTTTGGATAAAGTATTGATTAACTTGGATGTCTTTTATTTGAAATTAGGATAAGATAGAATTTTTCGGATAGGATAAGAATTTGAGTTGGTTTGTTAACTTAGGATTTACTAATAAGAGTTTCTTCTGGATAGGTGATCTTGCTAGGAGGAGAGTTGCACAAAAATAGGAAACTGCGTGGATTTGCTCTTAAGCAAACAAGTTGCTCTCAGAATTGCTTAAAACAAATTGCTCTCAGAATTGCAAAATTGCTATAAAAAAAATACAGGTTAAGCTTGCACAGTTTAAATATTAGCGTGGACCCATTGTAAGAGTTTCTAAACTTTACCCCACGAATCTTTTACTTGCAAGTGGGGCTTGGGTGATTTAATTTTTGCAAAGTGTGACTGCTTGCTTGACACACCAATTAATTGGATCCACACACTTAGTTGAGGGCAATTGACCCCAATAAGATAAGGACTGGATTTCATCACCAGATCCTTGCCCAATTAGGTTTAACCACCTCTCACATAGTAACCTAATCATTAATTAAAATCAAGTAGAAACGAGACCATAGGGCTTGAGCTCATTAGGACGAAGACCACAAAAGGTTGCACCAATTGCGCTCTTTAGTCAAGTCGATGTTTAGGTAAGTCCTGTCCCTCCAAAGGGTGGCAGTCTCTGTTCTAGGAGTTTGGTTCTTAAGCGGGACCCTTGCCAAGTGCATTGTGACCCCACCACTCATCCTGGGGACTTACCTGATCGATTTGGCTTCATAAGACCGGATTGGAGGCCTTAGTGCACTCTTCAAACCAGTTAGGAGCTAGTGAGTTAGGTTAGCCCTAGGATAATTTCTTGTGCTCAATCCTTGTGCGTGACTGCTTGATTTCTTTGTGCATCATATTGGAACTAGTAGGGCCCTGCATATAGATTAGGCTTGCATTTCTTTAAGGTTGAACCCGATGCATGCGCTCTAGACCTGAGAGAGAGAAATTGTGGGTACGCAAGAGTAAAAGGTTAGTAAGGATAGAGCCCGAATTAGCCTTAACCATTGTAGGAAAGTCTTCCATCTTTGAAGAAATTGTTAGGATGGCTGATCAAGAAGACCCACCCATGACTTTGAAGGATTACATGTACCCCACTAGAACAACTCAACCGTCCTGCATCACCCTGCCTCAGACCAATGCCACATTTGAGCTGAAATCTGGCATGATCCAGATGCTCCCAGTATTCCGTGGGCTAGACCAAGAAAATCCATATCAACATGTTAGAGAATTTGAGGACATTTGTGGGACCATGAGAATCAATCACATGACTGAGGAGGCACTTAAACTTAGATTATTTCCTTTCTCCATAAAAGAAAAGGCTAAAGCTTGGCTTTATGCCTTACAGGCCGGGTCCATCACTACATGGGCCAAGCTAGTCGAAGAATTTTACAAAAAGTTCTACTCTAAGCAGAAAACCGCTTCCATTAGGCAGGCCATAAATGGATTCCATCAAATGGAAGGGGAGACACTTTATAGTTATTTGGAACGTTTCAAAGACCTCTTAATCCAATGTCCCCACCATGGATTTGAAAAAATCCGATTAGTCCAAATTGTGTATGAAGGCATGGATTACCCAACCAAACAAATGGTGGAATCTTTTTGTAGTGGAAAATTTACACAGAAAACAGCGGAAGAAGCTTGGACATTTTTGGAAGATACCGCTGAGAATACATTGCAGTGGGCCCCTATCAAGAGGGAGCCCACTAAAACCACCATTCCTGAAAAAGGAGGGATGTTCAAGGTTGAACCCAAAATTGAGGCAGAAGTCAAAATGGCCACACTGATGAGAAGAATAGAGGCCTTAGAGCTAAACCAAAAGCCCACTCCAAACACTTTGGAGTCATTGAAATATAACCAGGCCATGAATGGAGGGATCGACCCAACAACTTTGGGTCAGGCCGAATCTGTTGAGGAGGTTAATGCACTATATCAAAACACTCGTTTTGATAATCGTCAGAGGTATGACCCATACTCCAACACATACAATCAAGGTTGGAGGGATAATCCGAACTTTTCTTGGACCAAAGGCCCAACTCAGGGTGGCCCATCTCAGTCCACTCAATTTCAACCCATTCAATCTCAAGTCAATGCCCCACCCGGTTTCCAAAAACCCAACTTCAATCCTAGTCCATTGACCCAGAGGGTAGATTCTTTAGAAGAGGCCATGAAACTCATGTCTCAAACCACGGCCCAATTGTCTCAGAGTACTGCTCAATTCCAGCAGACCACTACTCAACTTTTAAATGGCCACACTCAAACACTTGCAAAATTGGAATACCAAATGGGCCAATTGGCCAATTCATTGAGTGCTAGAGACAAGGGAACATTTCCTAGTCAACCTGAACCCAATCCCAAGGGCCAAGTCGTTCATGATATAAAAGGAAAAGGCCCAGAACAAGTTAAGTCCATCATTACTCTTAGGTCGGGTACACAAATTGATAACAATGTTGAACTCCCCAAAGAATCTAAGAAAACACCAAGTGAGGATGTGGAAAGTGATGAACAAATTGTAAATGCCGAACCTATGGTAGAACTTGAGCCGGTCAACGAAAACCCAGTCAAAACTGACCCATCACCTAGTGAGCCATCTCCTAAGACTTATGTTCCCAAGGCACCATACCCACAAAGGCTAGGCCCAACAAAATCAAACGTTCAACTGGATAAAATGCTAGAAGTATTCAAACAAGTGAGGATCAATATCCCACTACTTGATGCTATCCAACAGATTCCGGCCTATGCAAAATTTCTAAAAGACCTTTGCACTTTCAAAAGGACTACTAATGTTCCCAAGAAAGCTTTTCTAGCCCAACAAGCTAGCTCTATCATTTCCTGTCCAACCCCGATCAAATACAAGGACCCGAGGTGTCCTACAATTTCTTGTCAAATAGGGGACCATCACATAGAGAAAGCTTTGCTAGATTTGGGTGCAAGTGTAAACCTTATTCCGTACTCTGTTTATGAAGAATTAGGTTTGGGAGAGTTGAAAAGGACACATGTGACCTTGCAATTGGTAGATGCATCAATTCGATACCCCAAAGGGGTAGTCGAAGACGTTTTGATCAAAGTCAGAGACTTTGTATTTCCTGTTGATTTTGTTGTCTTGGACACCAAGCACACATCTGGGGTTGAACCCAAAATTCCAATAATCTTAGGGAGACCATTTCTAGCAACCTCAAATGCCTTGATCAATTGTAGGAATGGAGTGATGCAAATTTCTTTTGGGACCATGACAGTTCAAGTGAACATTTTTAATGTCAGTAAGCAACCTCCTGATGATGATGATGGAGTTTTAGAAATTAGTTACATTCATGAATTGGTGGAAAATCACTTACCCCAATTGAAACTTGAAGATCCACTAGAGGCTTGTCTGGCCCACTTTGGAAGTGATTTTGATGTAAATGGACATATTGAGGAAGTCAATGCACTGTTAGACTCCACCCCACCCATGGACTGCTCCAACTGGCAACCGAAGCAGGAGATTCTGACTCCATCTGCTTCCCCACCTGTTCCATCGATTGTAAAGCCCCCAAAGTTAGAACTCAAGGCATTGCCAGATACCTTGAAATATGTGTTTTTAGGCCCACTAGAAACCCTTCCAGTGATTATAGCTTCAGACTTGGACCCTGTCGAAGAAGAAAAACTCATAAAAATTTTGGATGAACACAAGGAAGCTATTGGATGGTCCATCGCAGATATTAAAGGAATAAGCCCATCTGTGGTCCAACATAGAATCCATTTAGAAGAAAATGCAAAAACTTCTCGTGAACCACAGAGGCGACTAAACCCAGCAATGAAGGAAGTGATTAGGTCGGAAGTCTTGAAATTACTTGATGCAGGGGTGCTTTACCCCATATCTGATAGTGCATGGGTGAGCCCAGTTCAAGTGGTACCAAAGAAATCTGGAATAACAGTGGTTCAAAATGAGGGCAATGAATTGGTACCCACTCGGATACAGACTGGATGGAGGGTATGCATTGATTATCGGAAGTTGAACTCAGTCACTCGGAAAGATCATTTTCCCCTCCCATTCATGGATCAAATGCTCGAAAGGCTAGCCGGACATGCATATTATTGTTTTCTTGATGGTTATTCCGGCTACAATCAAATTCCAATTGCACCTGAAGATCAGGAAAAGACTACCTTCACTTGTCCTTTTGGTACATTTGCTTACAGACGCATGCCCTTTGGGCTATGCAATGCACCGGCCACCTTTCAAAGGTGCATGTTGAGCATATTTTCTGACATGGTAGAAAGATTCATTGAGGTTTTCATGGATGATTTTTCGGTCTTTGGCAATTCTTTTGAGGAGTGCTTATATCATTTGTCCCTTGTGCTTGAAAGATGCAAAGAAAAGAATCTAGTCTTAAATTGGGAGAAATGTCATTTCATGGTGAAGAGAGGGATAGTCCTAGGACACATTATCTCTCAACAAGGAATTGAGGTGGACAAAGCAAAAATTGATTTGATCTCCAAATTACCACCACCAAAATCAGTTAAGCAGATTCGATCATCCCTCGGCCATGCTGGTTTTTATCGTAGATTCATCAAGGATTTTAGTAAAATTGTTAAACCTTTGTGCCAATTGCTGACAAAAGAGTCATCGTTTGAATTTGATGAGAAGTGTTTAAAGGCTTTTGAGAGACTGAAAAATGAACTAACTTCAGCCCCTATAATCCAGCCACCTGACTGGACCATTCCATTTGAGCTAATGTGTGATGCATCAAATACTGCTATTGGAGCTGTTTTGGGTCAACGGGTTGGGAAGTTACCTCATGTGATTTACTATGCAAGTAGGACCCTCAATGATGCACAGCTAAATTACACAACAACTGAAAAAGAATTGCTAGCTGTGATTTTTGCCTTGGAGAAATTTCGGTCCTACTTGATAGGGTCTAAAGTCATCGTCTACACGGATCATGCAGCTTTGAGATACCTTCTATCTAAAAAGGATGCAAAAGCTCGATTGATCCGGTGGATCCTTCTGCTACAAGAGTTTGATTTTGAAATTAGAGATAAAAAAGGATGTGAAAGTGTTGTAGCAGACCATCTTTTGAGGTTACCCTTAGAGCCATTAGATGAGGTCCCACTGAATGAAAATTTTCCTGATGAACAATTGCTCGGTATTTCTCAAATCCCTTGGTTTGCAGATATAATTAATTACCTTGTTACAGGGGAGATGCCCAACCATTGGTCCAAACAGGATCGATCAAAATTTCTAGCTGAGGTCAAGTATTTTTTCTAGGATGACCCATATCTTTTTAAGTACTGTCCAGACCAAATAATCAGGAGGTGCATTCCTGATGAGGACCATCAAAGTGTTATTTCATTATGTCATGATCATGCATGTGGGGGCCATTTTAGCTCCAAAAACACTGCTGCAAAAGTTTTGCAATGTGGTTTCTATTGGCCCACAATCTTTAAGGATTGTCATGTATTTTGCTTGAGTTGCGATAGGTGTCAAAAGCTTGGAAAAATCAATCGTAGGAATATGATGCCCTTGAACCCAATCTTGATAGTGGAAATCTTTGATGTGTGGGGGATCGATTTTATGGGACCATTTCCAAGTTCCTTTGGAAATTTGTATATTTTACTTGCAGTGGACTATGTTTCAAAATGGGTGGAAGCAATACCGACCAGAAATAATGATTGCCATGTGGTGATCAAATTTGTGAAGGAATACATATTTTCTAGGTTTGGTACACCCAGGGCAATTATCAGTGATGGTGGAACCCATTTCTGTAATGGGACCTTTAACCATCTGATGAAAAAGTACTCCGTTACTCATAAGGTTGCTACGCCCTACCACCCACAAACTAGTGGCCAAGTAGAAGTTTCGAATAGGCAGATCAAACAAATTTTGGAGAAGACGGTCAATCCAAATCGGAAAGACTGGTCTTTGCGACTATTGGATGCATTATGGGCCTATCGAACCGCATACAAGACTCCTATTGGGATGTCCCCTTATAGGTTGGTCTATGGCAAGGCTTGTCATCTGCCTGTTGAGTTAGAATATAGAGCTTACTGGGCCATCAAAACCTTCAATTTTAATTTGCCCTTGGCAGGTGACCGTCGTAAATTGCAACTCAATGAGCTTGATGAATTGCGAAATGATGCTTATGAAAATGCCAAAATTTACAAGGAACGGATGAATTTGAACCATGACAAATCAATCCTTAGGAAGTCATTCAAACCTGGCATGAAAGTTCTCCTCTACAATTCCCGATTACACCTATTTCCAGGAAAATTGAGATCTCGATGGTCTGGCCCATTTATTGTGCATACTGTTTATCCTCATGGGGCAGTGGAAATTGAGAACCCCAAAAACGGGGAAATTTTCAAGGTTAATGGTCAACGTCTGAAACCTTTTCTGGAACTGAAGGGTAAAAACATTGAAGAAATCCTTCTGGAAGACCCAATTTACCAGGACTAATCATTTTTGTCAAGTCGGGCTGACGACATTAAACTTAGCGCTCTTTGGGAGGCAACCCAATTTTGGAAGGTAATTGAGCTGGTTGATCACACTCTTGCAATCACCCCACCTGGTAAGACGTTCCAATTTTCCTTATAGTTCATTTTCACATTACATATGCATTCATAACATTGAGGACAATGTTGGATTTAGGTTTGGGGGTGTGAGTTAGAACTTGACATGTGATCAGTTGTTCAATTTTCATTCTACATTTTTCTTTTTCGCTTTATTTTTTTAGGTTTCTAGGAGATTTAAAAAAAAAAAAAAGAAACTTTGCTATTGTTATGGTAGAGGGAAACTTTCGAGAGAAATTTTTTGATTGAAGATATTTATTTTGGGCAAAAGAAAACAATGGTTCACTATTTTATTTATGGAAAGGATTTTTGGAAAAGTGCTGAATTTTGATCCCTCACTTTTACACAGGATGTATACGTTTTTAAGGTTTTGAATGTGAAGCTATGATTACCGTTTTTCTTTGATAATTGAAAAAAAAAAAAAAAAGGAAATCGACCCCAACCCTTAGTGCTACAGTGCTTCCTGGTTCAACGGGTGGATACATGGAAATGGCTGCCTATTGTTGGGGTTTGCGAAAAAAAAAAAAAAAGAAGAGAAAAGAAAAAAAAAAGGGTTAGAAGTCTTGAAAAGAATAAAAAGTTTGTGACTAGCTTGGGTTCGTAGCCTTTTTAACCCGAGCCAATAAGTCCGTAGGGGTATTTGTATACCTAGTGCCCTAAAGCCATCTGGTTTGGGAGTCATTGGCCTAATGCTCATTACATGGGTTAATTAGAAAGCTTAAGGGACTTAGGCATTGCACAGTCACATGTGTGTGTTTGAAAAAAAAATTGCGGCCTTTGAAAAAACAGTAGTGCGAAAGCCGTCATTATCGCCTTGAGAGGAAGACTGTTTTTCTTTGCTAAAGTTAGGTGGCCCAAAATAAAAAATAAATAAATTATTTTCACGGAAAATCTTGGTGGATCATTTGATGCTTATTATGTATACATACTTATCACCGTGCACGATCAATTTAGCATGATTTCGAGAATTTCTGACCAAAAGATGGGATTGGTGAACCGAATTTAAGATTTGTCTTTGAAAATTCCGAGCACTGAGAATAGTCGGTGTTTATAAATTTTCTCTTAGAAGAAGTTTCCCTGGATTTTGTTAGGTTTTAATCATTTTCTTCAAAAAATAAAATAAAAATAAAAATAAAATAAAATAAAAATAAAAAATAAAAATAAAAAAATAAAAAAAAGGAATTTTGTGGGTAAATTCACTGCAAACCCTCACGAGGCACAACTCGTCCACTAGGGGGAACCTAGGGGTTTAAGGGCTTATTACATACGCTAAATGCAACCGAGAGTCCCAGCGAAAGTGGTTTTATTTCCATATTTATTTGTTTTTCTTAGATTCGGTCAAAGAACTTCAAATCTTTTTGCTCGCAACTTTTGCTAAGGGACTAGCAAAATGCTAGTTGGGGGGTGTGTTAAGTTCATGAATTTGCATATTTATGCATCATTTTAGGATGAATTAGGGGCTTTATTTGGTGAATTACATCATTATTCCATCATCTCATGCATTTTCACCTAGAAACCTGAACTTTTATATTTTTCATATATTTTCTGCATTAATTTAGAACATTATGCAATTTTTCTTCGAAGAGTCCCAGTTGGAGTAAAACTCTATCCGGATGGGTCCCACTTCAATATGGGCTCTTTAGTGTTTGATGTGTTGAATTAGAATGTGCAGAAAATGAGAATTGCAGGCCTCTGTCACGGAACCACTTTCAAGCATACATAGTCATCCTGGGCCCTACATTGCTAAATTGAAGCTTAAAACGAAGTAAATTGAATAATTCACCATGTGGACCCCACATACAAGCCATGTGCAAATCAATGGAAGGAGGGGTCCACTCATCATGTCAATTGAAGAGTCCTAACTACAGTAGAAGACTTCTCATAGGGCCCACTGTTCAAGCAGATGAAATGTCCCACATGGCAGGGTCCGCAGTTGTTGCAGACTTGAAACTATTAATGGATAATTCAAAGAGTAAAAGTTTGATTGGAATAAAAAAGAAGAGTTTGAATCATCCACATCTGATATCCTTTCAAAAATGAAAGTTGTGCAGAGATAGAGTTAATTGCAAATCAAATTTTAAAAGTTAATCCCGTTTTTCTCAGGATAACTCATCTTCAAATGACCATATCTTTCAATCCGACCGTCGGATTGATGTAATTTACCTACTGTTGGAAAGCTTATTCAGAGTAGATGTCCGTGGAGCCCAAGATTGTGCAAATCAGAGCTAAATCAACAAAGTTATGGGCTCGGAGATTTTCATATTCATTTTTAGACGGGATTGCACTAAAATCCACACCGTTGATAATCCATTGCTGCATATCTCTTGTGGGACCCCATCTGAAGATTAGCCAAGCCATCCAGAGGTTTCCAGAAGCTTCCATCTCATTCAAATTCAAAAAGGATAAAGAGATATACCTTATCAATGAAGATAAACCAAATCTGCAGAGAAGGTGTCCAGATTCAATTTATCTGTAAGATAACCGGGAATTATAAAAGGAACCAAAAGAAAGCATACGGGAGACTCACCCCCCCTTGGACGTCCACTACATTATCTCTCTCTCCTCTCTCTCTTCTTTTCCTAATTAATAGAATTAGAGATATTTTTGGGTATTCTGGAGCCCTGTTCCAGAACTAGGTTAGAAGAGTGTGAGAGAAGATTGTAATTGCCATGAAGTTCTCAATGAAAATCACATCTTTTGCAATGGAGGAGTAGATCCCTGGATCAGAGTATCAGATGAAGTTAAGTGTTTCTTATCATTAATCTATGTGATATTTTTGTCTCTTACGTATTAATTATAATAATAAATCTGCCTTCTGTCATTGACAACCTATGCTATTTAATTTTTTTATTTGAACAATGCTTTAATCATGTATGTTTTCTTAATAGATTATTCTTAGATTGAAATTCTTTGATAAACTATCTTTGATTAATATGTGATATTTAGTTAAGTTCATAATTTCATTAGGTGAAGGAGATTTTTGCCTTAAATAAATTGTGGAAAATTGTGCTCTTTGATAGATAAATTATCCAAATAAGAAACATTGATTTGTTTCTGATTTGAAGGATTTTTGGGACAAATTGATTTTATCAATTGCATAGAATGATTGTGGGACTACTTAATGGATTCTTGATATTCTGATCTGCTTTTTATCATATCTTATTTCTGCACTTTAGATCTAGAATTTTCTCAATTTTATTATTGTTTTTTTTATCTCTCTTGTCATTATCATTGATAAAAAAAAATCAGATTTTAAATTTTAACTTAGTAGTGCTCCCTGTGGGATCGACCTGTAATTGACACTGTCTCAACAAGACAACTGTGCACTTGCAGTATTAAAGGATTGAATTTAAAATCACATCACTCTTGGGTGGCCGATCCTTGTGGTGGCCACCAACGTTCTCCCGTCCTCGAGCCTCGTCTTCTTCTGCCTTGATGAAATGACTCGCCCAGGTCATTAATTCTTTCATTGTGGGCACGGGGAACATGACCAAATGCGCCCGTAGATTGGTGCCCGGTCGCAGAGCTTGCTGGAAGGACTTTACGGCTGTTTCGTCGGAAGTGCCCTCAATCTGGCTATAGACAGTCCAGAATCGTCGGGTGAACCGGGTGACGTTCTCGTCCTCTCGCATCCTGAGGGCCATTAGGTCGACGTACGTCCTTGGGATGATCCATTGGCCTGGAACTTAACTAAGAAGGAGTGCCGGAGCTGATGGAGCCCTCGGGGAGCGAGCAGAACCATCTCAGGGGGAGATCTCCCAAACTGGAGGGAAAAACTCGACAGTTCAGGAAATCATTGTTGCCCCACACCGACATTCTCTGGACGAAGTGTCGGAGGTGCGCTACAGGGTCCGAGGTTCCATCGTATAGGGTGAACCTCGGGACGTTGAATTCTTCAGGGAGGGTGAGCTTTCTGATATCTCTGGAGAAGGGAGATGCGCCCGTGTCTTTAGCTTCGAAGAAGCCGAACTGGTCTGGGGCGATACCAGCAGTCTCCATATTTTGACGAACAGCCTGCTTGATCTGTTTGTCAAGCCACTACTTGAGCTCCTCTTCGTCTTCTGGCATCTGGCGCTGCTTCTTTGGCCCTTCATGGACATGGCCGCTACTGGAGTCTTCTTCTTTGTGGACCCGATCACACCTCTTATTATTGAGGACGTGCCTCAGGTCTCGCTCGTGGGTCAAAGGTTGGCCGTGCTTGGGTGGAGGACCCGAGACACGACTATGCACAGGAGGCGGGCTCGGAGCCCTTTTATCCTCGAGCTTCCGCTTGAGCATCCGGATGAGTTCTTCTTTCTCCTGGATGAGGAGGTTTTGGGCCATGACAGCATCCTGGAGAGGATCTTCATGGTCGTTGGGGTTGGCCTGATGATGAGACTTAGCCTGCGCGGACTTCTCACCTGGTTGGGTGACAGATTTGTCACCTTGCCTGGTGTGCTGTTTATCGTGGCAGGGCTGCTTTGGAGGTGGAACATTGTGAAGAGAAGGCATTATCAGCCCTCTTGATTGCGATACCAACTGGACCGTGAGGGACTTTTCTCCTGACCTCCTCTGTCGAGGGGGTGGATTTTGTCCCAGCACAGGCTGCATGGATGGACCTTTGCCCATGGAGGGTCCTTCACCATTTCTGGTTTTTGGAGGCACGGCTCTTGAAAGCTTTTTGTTCAGTTCCCCACAGACGGCGCCAAACTGTAGGCGGTAAAAACACGACACCTACTTAGATTGAGATGAACTTTGTAGATCAGGGAAAACTGAACGCCGAGAACCTGAAAAGGGAAGGAAAAAGGCTTAGGTTAGAGCCCCTGCCTGTCGTGAGCCGAAGGCACTCCGATGCCTGAGTTAGTTCTGAGAAAACTAAGTAGGAGGAGGAAGAAGAGAATGAGAGATAGTATGTTGTGTATTGCGTGTCGCGTATCGCTTACCTCCATGGGGCTGATCCCATGTGTATATGAAGGGGATTCCTCGTTCATTCTCTGTGAGTGAGGGTAGGTAGGGTAAGGTCCCATCGGCCTTACCCTGACATTCGGCGGTATGTAAAAAGGGCGCATCCCATTAGTAACTTTCCATGCTTTCAGTCAGTTGATGTGAAGGGATGATAAAGCCGAGTTCTTATCGCCATAAATGAGCGCCCCTATCTGTCAGGGCTCGCCCGTGCTTTTGGTAGGTGTGATGGCCCACTCTTTGCCTTCGTACTTTTACTGGGATCAGGAACGGTCTGGCTGGGCTGACACTCTGCTGGCACTCTTTAACCGAGTTGCCGAACTGCCAAGCCTCCTAAGCTGACGCTTCTTATTGGGCGGCCGAGATGCTGGCTCTGATTATTGAGACTGAGGTGAAGGGTCAGTGGATTACAGTGGTCCTCACTTAATCTCGTCATTACAGTATTTTACCCATACAATTGTCATTATAATTAGTGCATAGTCCACTGTGTTTTTGGTGGGTGGCTTCGTGTCCCATCACGTTCTCTAGTAATCATAGGATGACGCTGAATGGTAGACGGTACCGAAGTGATATCAGGTGAGTTCTCGACTGGTTCAAGGACCAAAGGTGTTGTGGAGGCCGCATGATGGACATATTGGTCTACTTGGGTGTGAGCCACAATTGTGTTTGAGACAGGTGAGAGATTGGGAGTGGGTGAGGTAGATGATAGGGCAGGTGGGGTCGGGGTGAGATGGACTTGTTGGTCTACTTGGGTGTGAGCCACGCTTGGGTATGAGATAGGTGAGAGATTGGGAGTGAGTGGGTGGATCGTGGGGTTGGAGGTGGAGGTATTGTTCGTGTATGAATTGATGGTGAAGGAAATGTGATCGGTTCAACGACATGTGCTGGAGGAGTGAGATTGGCACTCTTCGCGTAAGAAAACTTTGATTCATTGAAGATGACATGATGGGACAAGCACACACGTCCAATGAGTGGATCTAAGTACCTATAGCCCTGATGATTAAGTCTATAGCCTATAAAAACACATTTTTTAAATTGAAATTAAAGTTTATTTTTATTGTAAGGTGTCAAATATGGAAAGCAAGAACAACCAAAGGTATGTAAAATTAAGTAGTTGGTTTCCGGTTGAATAACTTCACATAAGGTGAGGTATAATTAAGAATTTTAGTGGGAAGCCTATTAATGAGAGATATTACATCATTAAAGACTTCAACCCAATAGGCTGGAGCAGCAATAGAATCAGCCATTAATGTGAGACCAATACCCACAATTGGTCTATGTTTTCTCTTAGAGGCTCCATTTTGTTCTGGAGTGTATGGGCAAGATATTCTATGAAGAATGCCAAATGATGAGAGATGATTTTGAAAAAGTGAGCTTAGAAATTCTTTTGCCCCATTAGATTGTAAAGATTTAATGGTGAACAAGAACATATTTTCTACTAATTTTTGAAACTTGACAAAGCAATAGAAAATATGGAAAGAACCAATTGTATTTAGAATAGTCATCTAAAAAGATAATGTAGTAAAGTGAACCTTTTATTGACAAATGTGGGAAGGGGCTGCAAACATCTGTATGTATCAATTCCAAAGGTGCTACAGAAATAGTGGTAGATCCCATGGGACAGAAATCACAACATAAAAAATTATTTAAAGAACCTAGAGGGTGGGGGTGGTGGGTTTGGCATTCAAAATAGAATATGGGGGGGGGGGGGGGGGGGGGGGGGGGGGGGTGAGGGTGGTGGGAGGGGGGGAGGGGATGCAAGATGCACCAGGACAACATAAAACCTCATTTAAAGGGAACATGGAGTTATTGGCATTGAGATGAACCAATATGTGAGATTGATAAACCTGTACCATTGCCTACTGCCACATGGTCATTGCCTTGGTGTTCATTGTTGAGAGACGGGTTCGCTATATCAGGTGTCATATGAATGGTTGTTACGAGATGGAGGAGCCTGAGATGCCATCATAACTTGAAGTTTCTTTGGTGGAATCCTTCCTTTGCAGTCATGATGCATATGTTGATAACAATCTATCGCGCTATATATGATGCCCTCGGCCACAAATCTGGCAGATAGTTTTGGAATTTGAATAAGTGGCAGGATCAACTGATCCTTTTGATTTACCTCCATTATTGTTTCGATTGGTACGAGCATTATAAGTGGTAGAACTTTTCCCGTTGAAGGGCCCATTTCTCGAGGTATAAAGAGCAGTAGTCGTACCATCCAACTGAGTGGAGGGCTCAGTTTCTTCACGACGCATTTCAGCGCTAAGGAATAAGCCATGGAGATCGACTAATGTGATTGGTGTTTTTCTGGCATGAACATAGCCCACTGTCCCATCATATTTTGTCCCCAGACCATTAAGGATCAAAGTGACCAGATTATCCCCTTTCCACTGGTTTAGCAACCGGAGATAAATTGTTAGCAATGGATGTCATTTTCCCGATGTAGTCCGTAATGGAAAACATGCCACGTCAGGTTGTTTGAAGTTGCCGTCTCAAGTGCATAATATGAGATTGAGATTGGAATGCGTACCGTCTTTCAAGAGATGTGGGCAGCCGTGCGACTGTGGAGATAACTAATGATGTTTGTAGGCGGTAAAAACACAACACCTACTTAAATTGAGATAAACTTTGTAGATCAGGGAAAACTGAACGCCGAGAACCTGAAAAAGGAAGGAAAAAGGCTTGGGTCAGAGCCCTTGGCTGCCGTGAGCCGAAGGCACTCCGATGCCTGAGTTAGTAATGAGAAAACTAAACAGGAGGAGGAAGAAGAGAATGAGAGATAGTATGTTGTGTATTGCATGTTGCGTATCGCTTACCTCCATGGGGATGATCCCATGTGTATATAAAGGGGATTCCTCGTTCACTCTCTGTGAGTGAGGGTAGGTGGGGTAAGGTCTCATCGGCCTTACCCTAACATTTGGCGGTAGGTAAAAAGGGCGCATCCCATCAGTAACTTTCCATGCTTTCAGTCAGTTGATGTGAAGGGATGATAAAGCCTACTTCTTATCGCCATAAATGAGCGCCCCTATCTGTCAGGGCTCGCCCGTGCTTTTGGTAGATGTGATGGCCCACTCTTTGCCTTCATACTTTTACTGGGACCATGAATGGTCTAGCCGGGTTGGCACTTTGCTGGCACACATGCCGAGCTGCCGAGCTGCCCCCTGTCGAGTTGGCACTCTGAACAGAGCTGCCGAGTTGATACACTAAGTTAGCACTCTTTAACTGAGATGCCGAGCTGCCAAGCCTCTTGAGCTGACGCTTCTTATTGAGCCGCTGAGCTGCTGGCTCTGATTACCGAGACCGAGGTGAAGGGTTGGTGGATTACCATGGTCCTCACTTAATCTCGTCATTACAGTATTTTACCCACACAATTGCCCCTAGCTTTTGACCTCTGAAAGTCTTCGAACTTGTGGAGGTCGGAAGCTAAGTGACTGCCTAGCCGGTACCTCTACCGAGTTGGAGAAATGGTTGCCGAAGTATGAAAGAGTTTACCGAGACGACGGAGTCCCGGTTCGAAGGAGGGGTCCCTCCTTATCCTGATGCTTTTGGCTTTGCCGTCGAAGCTGGTGCTGGCACCGAGCTAAGGACGGTTGGCACTCTGAATAGAGCTGCCGAGCTGAGGGGGGGGGGGGTGCTGTCATCGGACCCCGATGCTTCTGGCAGTGCCATCGAAGCTGGTGCTGGCACTGAGCTAAGGACGGTTGGCACTCTGACCAAGCTGCCGAGCCGGGGGGCAGTGCTGTCACCGGACCCCAATGCTTATGGCAATGCCTTCGAAGCTGGTCCTGGCACCGAGCTAAGGACGGTTGACACTCTGAACAGAGCTGCCGAGCCGGGGGGTGATGCTGTCACCAGACCCTGATGCTTCTGGTTGTGCCGTCGAAGCTGGTGCTGGCACCGAGCTAAGGACGGTTGGCACTCTGAAAACAGCTGTCGAGCCAGGGGGTGGTGCTGTCACCGGACCCTGATGCCTCTGGGTGTGCTGTCGAAGTTGGTGCTAGCACTGAGCTAAGGACGGTTGACACTCTGAACAGAGCTGCGGAGCCGTGGGGGTGGTACTGTCACCGGACCATGATGCTTGTGGCTGTGCCGTCGAAGCTGTTGCTGGCATCGAGCTAAGGACGGTTGGCACTCTAAACAGAGCTGCCGAGCAGGGGTGGTGCTGTCACCGGACCCTGATACTTCTGGCTATGCCGTCAAAGCTGGTGCTGGCACCGAGCTAAGGACGGTTGGCACTCTGAACAGAGCTATCGAGCCGGGGGGTGGTGCTGTCACCGGACCATGATGCTTTTGGCTGTATCGTCGAAGCTAGTGCTGGCACCGAGGTGAGGACGGTTGGCACTCTGAACAGAGATGCCGAGCCGGAGGGTGGTGCTATCACAGGACCCTAATGCTTCTGGCTGTGCCGTAGAAGCTGGTGCTGGCACCGAGCTAAGGACGGTTGGCACTTTGACCATGCTGCAGAGTCGGGGGGTAGTGCTATCACCGGACCCTGATGCTTCTGGCTGTGCCGTCAAAGCTGGTGCTGGCACCTAGCTAAGGACGGTTGGCACTCTGAACAGAGCTGCCGAGCCGGGGGTGGTGCTGTCACCGGACCCTGATACTTCTAGCTGTGCCGTCAAAGCTGGTGCTGGCACCGAGCGAAGGACGGTTGGCACTCTGAATAGAGCTGTCGAGCCGGGGGGTGGTGCTATCACCGAACCATGATGCTTTTGGCTGTACCGTCGAAGCTAGTGCTGGCACCGAGGTGAGGACGGTTGGCACTCTGAACAGAGCTGCCGAGCCGGGTGGTGGTGTTGTCACCGAACCCTGATGCTTCTGGCTGTGCCGTAGAAGCTGGTGCTGGCACCGAGCTAATGACGGTTGGCACTCTGACCAAGCTGCAGAGTCGGGGGGTAGTGCTGTCACCGGACCCTGATACTTCTGGCTGTGTCGTCAAAGCTGGTGCTGGCACCTAGTTAAGGACGGTTGGCACTCTGAACAGAGCTGCCGAGCCGGGGGGTGGTGCTGTCACCGGACCCTGATGCTTTTGGCTGTGCCGACAAAGCTAGTGCTGGCACCGAGCTAAGGACGGTTGGCACTCTGATCAGAGCTGCCGAGCCGGGGGGTGGTGATGTCTCCGGATCCTGATCTTTCTGGTTGTGCCGTCGTAGCTGGTGCTGGCACCGAGCTAAGGACGGTTGGCACTCTGACCGAGCTGCATGGGGTCGATCCCTCTTGAAGGATCTCGTCACACTTAGGTGGCCGATCCTTGTGATTGCAACAAAGGTTCTCCCGTCCTTGAGCCTTGTCTTCTGGAGTTTGGCGCTGCTTCTTTGGCCCTTCATGCACATGGCCGCTACTAGAGTCTTCTTCTCTTTGGAGCCGATCACGCCTCTTATTATTGAGGACGTGTTTCAGGTCTCGCTCGTGGGTCGGGGCTTGGCGGTGCTTGGGTGGAGGACCCGAAGCACGACTGTGCACAGGAGGCGGGCTCGGAGCCCTTTTATCTGGGAGCTGCCACTTGAGCCTCCGGATGAGCTCTTCTTGCTCTTGGATGAGGAGGTTTCGGGCCAGGATAGCATCTTGGAGAGGATCTTCATGGTCGTTGGGGTTTGCCTGTTGACGAGACTTAGTCTGCGCGGACTTCTGACCTGGCTGGGCGACAGATTTGTCACCTTGCCTGGTGTGCTCTTTGTCATGGCGGGGCTGCTTTGGAGGTGGAGCATTGTGAAGAGAAGGCATTGTCAGCCCTCTTGACTGCGATACCGACTGGACCGTGAGTGACCTTTCTCCTGACCTCCTCTACAGAGGGGTGGATTTTGCCCCGGCACAGGCTGCACGGATGGGCCCTTGCCTTTGCAGGGTCCTTAATCATTTCTGGTTTTTGGAGGCATGGTGTTTGAAAGCTTTTAGTTCAGTTCCCCATAGATGGTGCCAAACTGCAGGCGGTAAAACATGACACCTACTTAGATTGAGATGAACTTTGTAGATCAGGGAAGACTGAACGTTGAGAACCTTAAAAGGGAAGGAAAAAGGCTTGGGTCAGAGCTCCTGGCTGCCGTGAGCCGAAGGCACTCCGATGCCTGAGTTAGTTATGAGAAAACTAAGCAGGAGGAGGAAGAAGAGAATGAGAGATGATATGTTGTGTATTGCGTGTCGCGTATCGCTTACCTCCATGGGGCTGATCCCATGTGTATATGAAGGGGATTCCTCGTTTATTCTCTGTGAGTGGGGGTAGGTAGGGTAAGGTCCCATCGGCCTTACCCTGACATTCGGCGGTAGGTAAAAATGGCGCATCCCATCAGTAACTTTCCATGCTTTCGGTCAGTTGATGTGAAGGGATGATAAAGCCGACTTCTTATCGCCATAAATGAGCGCCCCTATCTGTCAGGGCTCGCCCGTGCTTGTGGTAGGTGTGATGGCCCACTCTTTGCCTTCGTACTTTTACCGGGACCAGGAATGGTCTGGCTGGGCTGGTGCTCTGCTGGCACATATGTTGAGCTGCCAAGCTGCCCCCTGTCGAGCTGGCACTCTGAACAGAGCTGCCGAGTTGATACACTAAGTTGGCACTCTTTAATCGAGCCGCCGAACTGCAGAGCCTCTTGAGCTGACGCTTCTTATTGAGCCGCCGAGCTGCTGGCTCTGATTACCGAGATCGAGGTGAAGGGTCGGTGGATTACCGTAGTCCTCACTGAATCTCGTCATTACGGTATTTTACCCACACAATGTTAAAGTTGCATTAAGCCAACTGAGAATGAACTGATCTGTCTATTGCCATTGTAAATACTCTGAAGTAACTATTGTTGTGGTCGTATTGTCGGAGTCAACAGTAAACTTCTCCGGGCAAGGCAACGTGCCGTGTACATAGCCCGTCAGATTGGCACTGTGGAGAATAGGTCCAAACTGTACAAGCCATAAGATGTAGTTTGTATGACCAAGCTTGATCGAAACAAGTTGATAGATGTTGGAGATATTAGGGAGAGATGGCTGGGAAGAGCAAGACACGTGGTCACTTGATTGTCGTCAGGCACACAGGCTCTGATACCATAAAATATTCCAAAATAGTTTACTGAATTTTCAATTTGATTGCACGCTTTTCTTGTCATTATTACATGGTATAAATAGAATAGAGGAATGTGTTACAGGTGTATGAATCCTAAATCTTTGGATCTGTGAAAATTTGAAAGATTTGAAATACAACATATGTGGAAAGACAACATTGCAGTGGATTTGGCAGAAGGTTTGACCACATAGATGTGGAAAGATTAGATGATAAGGCTTGATTGGGTTGGATAAGGCAGGATATGGCAAGATGTTTGAATGCATTGCAGGCCAGCCCCAACCCATGTAGGTGGACAGATCACATAGATGCATTTCCAATACGCTGGATCTAGGGAGGAAAACAGATATATGATTATCTGATTATCTGGTGGCTCTGACCTGTAAACAACCAAATTTGGAACTGGTTTTAGGTTTTGATTAATAAATGGTTTCAGATTTGGAATCCAATTTAAGTTCTGATTGTTAAATGCATCCAATTCTGAATCTATACTAGTTTTGCCCCATTGACCCAGGACCAAGCTCATTTTCTCATACCTTTCTCATATCTCAGATGCTTTGTTTGATAATTCTATCAATATTTAGAATATAGAAATTGTATGTAATCTAGTTCCATTGTTGTGCAAATGTTGTATATGGATCGCCCTAGTTGTTGCTCAATTGATTAGAAAGACAGTGCTGTATGTTTGGGTTCTTGAATTTAAATATCTTGCCAAGTGGAAAATTAAAAACTTAAAAAAAGATTAGATATGCGTCTTTAATCTTGCAAATTGTATCTCAAAAGAAACCTCAGTTGGACATTTTTATATTTAGTTTTATTGGTAGCAGACTTGATGCACTATTATATGTTGAATGTTATCCTTATTTTAAGAAAGAAAAATATAAGAAAGAAGTCAAAATTGATATTGGAACGGAATCCCGGTCCTCTAATTGGAACTAAATTTGAGTCCTCTTATCGGAACTAGGCTTAGAACCAACAAATTGGCTTGCAAGATTTCCTACAATCTCCCTTTCAGCACAATTGCGATGCATACATTAAATATTCTTTATCTGTTCCCACATGCATCATATTCTCGACCATCTAGATAATAATTAGGTGGAAAACAACAATCTACTCCACTGGTGGAACACAAGAGATGAAAATCAAAATATTTCTATCCCACATCTGAGAAACATTGATATTCTTGATGTTCAAATGAGAAACTGTAAAATTAATGTTTCATTTCAATAATGTGATCATGGGCCCTCAACATTCTCATCCACTCATCAATTCTTAACAACTTCAAGATACCCATGAAGAGATCCAAACCGATGGCCTCTTAGACTACTACATTACTATTTTGTACTAGGTTTCAGCTCTCGATGGAGATTTTAAGATCTACTTTTTACTTATTTTGGAAAAATAATATTTTCTTGAGGTAAAGATATAACTAGACGTGGACTCCCTCTTCTCCAAGTAACTACCTCAATTGACATTCATACAACCATACGGTTCTAAATCAACAATTGCTCCACAAGTAATATAACAAATGTTTTGATGTGCAATAAATTTCTTATTTACTTGCCAATAGACACACCCGGATTACTTAGGAGTCTAACTACGAGATGTATAACAATATAAATTTTGGTCTTGTAAAGCAGGTCATACAACATCTCATGCACGATGCTCCTCCCACTATCTATGCATAAGAGTTGTCGTTTGTGAACAACTTTCGCTTTTAGATATAGTGGGGTCCAGATGGTTAGGAAGTTTTTTACATATGCATATGGGAGTGTTTATTGGTTTGCATGTTATCATAGTTTTCAGATAGGATCCCATCATAAAGTTAATAATTCATTAGATTGATTATGGGTTATATTTATGCCAAGCACTTATTATGCTTCATCCGTGTTTTTTCATGTCAAATATCAACTTTAAGCACTGTTTGATCTCTTTGATATCTTCTGATTCATTGCCAACAATTAACATGTTAATCATTGACAAGAAAATACTACTCACACTGCCTTAACATAAAAGCTTGTCACTATTTCTGAAGATAAAGCAGCCTTTTCTTATAACCTTGTGAAATCCTCATATCACTATCTCGAGGATTTTAAAGAATAGGGTGTAAACTTCTACCTTGTGACTTTACACCTCAATCTTTACAAGCCTATCTATTCTAAACCACCATTGCCACTAGGACTTCTATGGATGGAGAAACTTCATAGCTAGAGAAAATATTTCATCATAATTTATTCCTTCCAGCTGTGTGAGTCTTTCATAACTAGCAACCGTGCTTTACAGCTTTATCCTTACTCAAGAATCCATTCGACTTGAACTCCCTTTTAAGAAATAATGGCTTCGATCTTGTGGTAGATCAAATATCTATCGTACTTGGTTCTTATTAATTGATTCTATCTCCCCTCTCAGTCTCTTGCCAACTACGTGTGTCATGCACATTGACTGCATTAGAGCGAGAGGTTGAATCAAATTCCTTCCAGGTTTTCATTAAACTGCAATAATCATCCACTTACGTTGGATGTTATCAACCATAGGATATCAAAACCATGTGCGTTGTTTATTGTCTAGTAGGCCATGTCCAAGACTTTTATCTTTGACATTATCTACGCGGAAACTCACTCTGATCTTAACACCCTTTATCTTTTGAGATTATTAAATTGTGGCTCATCTCTATAACTTCCCTAGATTCCATTGGGAAGTATACATTTTGACACTTGGTTTTTATCCGATTACTGTGATTAAAGATACCATATCATGTTGGATGATTTTAACGAAAAATGATTTACTTCATTCCCGTTTACAGTTCCTTTTTAATTTTTTTTACCACAATTGTAAATGTACAACATATCCCCACACCTAATAGATCAGACTTAAGGTTAACATAACTCCTACAACTCGTAAAGGGTCTTGGACACAAATCTGGAGGGTTCCTGGAGCAACATGTTAGATTTATCCTTAATCACTCCTTAATCACAGTACAACATACAACATGCAATTAATTTATCCTCCCCACAAAATAAGCGGAAGAGTCATGGCTAAACATCGACCCAATATGGTCAATAAAGAATGGTTTCACTTTTAGCCACACCTTTTTTGGTTGAGGTGTGCAGAATTAAATCCCATACATACATAATAATTTACAATATTCTATTATATGCATAAAAATGCACACATCCCCCTTCTCCAATCAAATCTTCTTATTTTGAGTTTTTTGTAATACCCCCCTAGGCTTTGTTTCTCCTCGTTGTTTCCTTCTTCAATTAGGTCAAAGGGTGTAACATGCCCTAATAGTATTATAGTTGGTAAAAGCCAACCCTACTTGCGTATGACCAGCACAACCTGACCCCCATAATATACGGGTCGGTTGTGGGTTAAACTTTCCTAGCCCGCAAATAAACGGGTTGGGTTAGGGGTAACTCGTTTAACCGCACAACCCTTATTTTTTATTGATGCTAAAACTTTAATCACACTAAATTCTATGGAGTGCATCCTTTTATTTTGATATGATTTTTTTACGAAAAATTTAATTTATTTCTATTAATTTTGTTATTCTATTTCTAGTCACTTTTTAAAAATATATATATATATATATATACACACTATACTCATTGTATAAACAATCCCTTCTCATTCTTTTTTCTCAAGTAGACCATTTCTCAACTTATTTTTTTGTTTTGATAACGGAGGGTGGCCTTGCTCTTTGGGCCAGAATAATCCCAACGAGCGCAAGCGGAGCTGGGTGTAAACCGTGGTCCTAGACCCCTTGTGGCCCCAGTGTGGTAATTTGGTTTCGAACCCTCAACCTCCGGGTCCAAACCGTGATGCTAGACCCCTCAGGGTTGTTTCTCAACTTAAATAATATTTTTATGTGCTCTTCTCTCTTAGGATGATCATGGATATAAAGAAAATACAATTGATATGACATACAAAATAAATAAATCAAGTAATAGCTGAGTTCATACTAAGTTTCCATACTATTTTCTCCTTACACGAGCACAAGCTAGAGAGAATTGTGAATTATGGCATCATGACCCTGGCCTAAGCCTAGGTTTTCAACCCAACATAGTTGAGCCTAAGTCTGATTTATCATCATATATGAAAGAAATTAACAATTGACATATCATAATCCAAATGGAGCTTGTACATATTGCCTATCATGATAGGTTTTAAATTGCACCAAAAAGTTTTAGAAAGTTAAGGATTGTTCTTTTAGATCTTATGTCGTTTTTATTAATCAACTTATTGGTTTGAGTCTAATTTAAACTTCATATATGGTTAATGCCTTAAAGGATTGTTAATAAATTTAGGTTTAGGAGCAAGTTCTACTCGGGTAAACTTGACTCGTAGTAACCCACAAGGGTTATGCGGGTTAATATGGGTTGGGTCTAGTTAACCTGCAGCTTGTACGAGTTAGGGGTTTCTAACCCATTTGATAAATGCGTCGGATATGGGTTAGGAGCATCAAACCCATTTAGCCCAACCCGACCTGTACATGGGTAGATGACACATGTCATCTTCTCTCTTAACTTTTCTCCCTCCGACTACTTTTTCATCTTCGCATATAGCCACATTCCCTACACATCTCATTAGACCTATCCACTTTTCCATACACCAAGCCATATTTTCCACACATCTCATTACTCCTATCCACTGCTTCATACACCAAGCCACATTTGGCAAACTTCCAATATTTGTCATTTTTTCATTCAACGACTTCTAATCTTTTCCATGTTTTTCCACTAATTATGCTCACTATGCTAGAAACTTCGAAATCTCTCTCTCTCTCTCTCTCTCTCTCTCTCTCTCTCTCTCTCTCTCTCTCTCTTCACACACACACACACACACACGCACACACGCGCGTGCGCATATCTATATATATATATATATATATGGGCCCCGCTATATGGTGCTCAAGCGTTTTGGAGAGAAAAAAGCACCCCCTCCATTCCATGAATTGCAATTTGCAATTTGTGCCAAGTGGACTTCTAATTTACTTTTAAAAACCTAATTCTAAAGTAAGATGAGTTAATGTTTGAACAGTTGTAAGGGTCATAATTGCGACGGATGTTAGGTGAAGAAGGTAGAGTCATGGCTCGCCATAGTGAGTGTGGACGGGTTTGCCATGTTGGATCTAGACTCTAAGGAAAAGTTTGAGATGACTTGTTTTTCTTAGTGTATTGACACTAGAAGTCTTATGTGCAGATTTGGGGCTATATATTAGGTGTTTCTCTCAACCCAAAGATCTATACCTTAATCTGAGTGAGAGATATCTTAGAGAGAAAATTATTCTTTGGAGCAGTTGAGAGACTGTTCTGAATGGCTGCTTTAGAAGGTTTTGTTGCTTTTACACTTTTGTAGAAGATTGATCATCTTAGTTGACAAGGTGTGACTAGATCAAATAAGGAGAACGGTGTACGGTAGGGAAGTCGTGGCAGTGGAAGTTGTGCAAGAACAACTAAGTCCTTAGGTTGAGGTACTGACTGAGGTAAATGAGATGTGAGTATATCTTGTAACTGTTCATGAGTTCTTGATTTCTAGATTGTGGTTTTTTTTTTTCACTGGAAATGGTTTACATGTTAAGTTGCGCTGGTTTGATTCATTAGACTAGCATCCATTCTATTCAGTTTTACATGAACTCTTAACAGTTTCCTAGTTTTTCTCTTCCTTCAAATCATTTCCCTTGTTTCTCTCTTCCTTCAAATCATTTATTGCTTAGCCACTCATACTTTTTCTCCTCCTCAAATCATTTGAATCAAATGAAACATGGAATGATATTATAGAATTCAAAGAAAGAAAGAAGTTCGATATTTCTAGGATGGCCCACATAATTTTCATTTTTATGGTTGGGCTTAAGTGCTAAAAATAACTCTATGCGACCTACTCTTATTGGAGAGTGAGAATTTCAAAGTTCAAGGAAAGATATTCTATGGGTTGTTTCTTGTAGGTTTGGCAAGAAGACAATAAATGCAAAGTGACCAGACTTCCAAATCTTCATCTTTTTAGCAAATTTCAAAGTAAGTTCAAGGAAAGAAAATTTTCCCTAGCTTGCATTGGCCGGAAGTTATGAGGGGTAGAAACGCCGCTTTCAGTAAGGGGCATTCTTTAGAATTCATAGATATATATACACACACAAGTGTGGGCAAACTTCTTTAAAAACCAATGTCTATAAAACTTATGAGCAAGTAGAGAGAACTAAAGTTATATCAACAAGAAATTTATATCTTATGCAAGTGGTGGTCTCAAGTTAAACTTGTAATGTTTTCTCTTTGAATGGAATTAGTCTCTTCCTCCTTATAGTTTGATTATTTTTTTATCTTGCTGATTTTATATACTATTTGAAAAATGAAGTTTTAGATATTGTCTTGAGCCGTGTACAGGAGCCTGTCAAAAGTCTTCCTCGTCCCTTTCCGTGACTTTACTTTTCATGCTTTCCTTTTATCGAATAGAGAAAAAAAAAAGGTCAAAAGAACGCCATGTGCATGCGCCTTTTTATCTCTAATGTGATGCATGATCTCACGTAACAACGAAGACAAATTAACTTTGTTTCTTCCCGTTGTTTTCTTCTTCAATCAGGTCAAAATGTTATTGGGAACACGCAAAATGCAAGGCACAAGCAACAAATGCACACGCGGCACTGACTAGACTTCCCTCTCCTGTCCCACTTCTTTTGATTCGTTTCTGGCAGTTGCAGAAAACAGAGATGGACATAGTCAGATACCAAAACCGCAAGGGATGAAAACGTGGAGAGTTTCGGTTTGGTTCCACGGTGGATCAGAAACTTAGTGTACATGAGAAGATGGAATTAGAGCCCATATGGATTCCGTCTATGGACCGGTCCTGATTTCTTTATAGAAAATGATTTGATAAAAAAAAAATAACTATTTTTAAGAAGGGGCTTTTGAAAATTAAGGTAATATGTAAGGTCTTGCATCCACGGGCTTAAAATGAGGTAGAATTGGATCTAGAATCGTTTAGGTCATGGCATTAAAAAAATGATCCAGACCTAGACCCGTTAATTTATTGAGACCAAAAGAAGGACCCAGACATAGTCGGAACCTCCGGAAACCTAAAAGCAACAAGATTCTATTTAAAACATACAAAGGCTTGGTCATAAAAAGTAGCATAATGACATCATGGACCCTCAAACCGCCCCCTTTAAAAATTTCTTTGGGTTTTGACTTATCCACCAATTAGGGATGTCAAGCCATGGCATGGCCCGTTTGGCCGGGGCATCGGCCTAGCCGTGCCGTGCTCGAGTGTGCTTCCACGCCTATCATGCCATGGGATTTATGCGGTTTTTACCTTTTGGGCTGAAAAACCAAAGGTCTTATAATAAAAAAAATTAAAAGAAACATACAAAGAAGACACACAAATTTAAGTGTTTCTATCAAATTCGACATACTCCATTGAGACGGGAGCCATTTGGATCTTTTCTGTTTGAATATTTTTCAATAGGATGATTACCTTTGAAGCCTTTACAATTTTTTTGGATCAAAAAATAAAAAAAATAAAAAATTTATATTTATAATTAAAATATCAAATATCCTATGCCGTGCCGTGCCTCGCCTTTGGCGAGCCATGCGCAATCGTGCTAACTGTGCCTAGCATAGCGGTCCAGCACGGCCTATGCCCTGGGTCGTACCGTTGACCTGGCCGGGCCATGCCATGGGCCGTTGACTGCCATGTTGGGCTGTGCCGTGCCATGCTGGCCCTGTCCATTTGACATATCTACCTCCAATCAAGGCTCTTTGACATCGTCACCGTCCAATCACCTCAGAATTGTTAACCACCACCTAAGCCATTCATCATGAAAACCATATTTTGCCCCACCTCCACCAAGGGGACATTAGCCCTCTTCCCATGGAGCAAGAAAATGGGTTTTTCATTATGTCCATGTTTCTCAAAAATCACTTTCTTAAAATTAATTAGCAGATGAATGCATCCCACAATTTTAGATGTGTGAATTTTCTTACAGTTTTTAACAAATTTCTCAAAATTTATAAAGACTCTATATGGAACTAAATATCTTGATTCTTATCATTTATATCAAATATTAAATAGTTTAGATCATGAATTGGGGCTCACTAAATTTTAGAGACGTAGATCTATAGGTTGGAGTTTTTTAGGCTTTTCACAAATTTCTCAAAATGTATGAAGACTTACTATATAAAATAACATACCTTAGGATTAATTACAATAGTAAAGAAGATAAACAGCTCGGATTACCATTTAAGGGCCCATAAAATCAAGAAAAAAAAGTGGTTAGCGTGGTTCAATCTACAACCAATTTGGGCATGCGCCCTAACTTAACCCTGTACTACAACTTCTCATTGGTATATATATATACTGTTTACCACCTTCATATGTATGTAAATTGGAGGCTGAAATTGGCCTCATTTATACACCATATATGCGCTTGAGCAGTGGCGGCTCCAGGAATTCAAGTCAGTGGGGTCAACAAAAAACTTATTTTCCGCAAATTGAATAAATTCAAATATATGTGACCAAACAGTCATTCATCCATTAATCTCCCATTCATTTATGCAACATGTTATTTACGTACTTCATTGCTGAAAAAGCTCTTTTTACCATCGCCGTCACTGCTAGTTAAATCAGCACGAATTTTAGAAGCAAATAAACCAATTAGCATATGATATCCTTCTTTGTCTCCACTAATTTTATAGTAATGTCACCAATTCCTTGAGGTTCTAACAACTCGTTGCTAGAGCGCATATCAGCAATGCAGGTCCATTAATTTTTTTTATTTTGGTAGACAGGTGGCCCATTAACTTAGGCAGTGGGTATTTTATGGTGACTTTTGTTCACTACCATAGCAACAAATAAAATGTGTAAAGTTAGCTAATGTAGGGGGTGAAACTCTTAAATTGAGTGGGGTCAAAGTCAAAAGTTTATGTGGGGTCAAACTCAAAATTTCAATTCATGACATAAATTTTTTTATTTTTCAATATTTTTTCAGATCTCAGCTGACCCCATTGTGAACAATATTGTGGAGCCGCCCATGCGCTTGAAAGCCAATGGACACAATCATATGTAATAGTTATGCATGTGCATCATTTATATATGTAAATGAGTGCAAACAAATGACACCTTCGGGAAAAATTTGGGCAGGGACATGTGTAGTTGCATAGCATAAGAGTTCAAACTCTTTTAAAGTACAAAGAAAAGTGGTGTAATTTGAGGCCTCCTTGCTATGAGAAAAATGTTAAAAAGAAATCACACCAAATTTTGCTATTTGATTTTTTACTTGTTAGTAGGAAGAGTTTCTCCATGGGAAAGGCTCATTATTGAACTTCATCCTTGGTAATAAAGAGGAAAGCAAAATACAAGGGAAGGGTCGGCGAGAAGAATTTTTGTAATGGTCTTAAAAGAGAAGAGAAAAAAAAAAAGAAAAAAAAAAGACTAGAGTGAAAAATTTTCTTCTTATAAGGATACCTTTTATATTTGGGTTTTTTTCTGTACAATCACTCAAAGTTATTGACAACCCTCCCTTTCTACCAAATTACACAATTTTACATGTGTTGACACAAAAAATGTCACTTTACCTCTTCAACATCAAAAGCTACATGGAGCCGCATCCTACAACAAACAGGCAGAGCCGCTTCAAGCATCAGATCTTGTCAGAATCAAACAAAAACTCCAAGATCTTTCAAAATAGCCAAAAGAATGGTACAATGAAGTTTCGGGCTATTTCGACACCGTTTGGCCTAACTTCAATCCTCCAACGGCTGAACAGGAGCTCCCGGCGGCGACAGTGTCGAAGATATCAAATCTTCGATCAGAGCCTATAGATGGTCTCAAAATACCTTCAAAAGGCTCCAAGTCAAATTTCAAGTCAAACCGACACCGTTTGACCCTCCATCAACTCTTGAACGGCGAAATCAAGCCTCTCGGCGGCGAGAACCACCGATGCCGCCACTCATCAAACAAAGCACATAGGTAGCTTCTACATGCTTCCAAAGGGCTGCACGTCAAATTTTAGATCATTTCGACGACGTTTGACCCGGCTTTGACGCTTGGAAACAAAATTAAGCCTACCGGTGACGGAGCTCCCCGGGACAATGGCATCCAAATCGGAGCTAATGGATGTCTCAAAATGACTCCAATAGGCTCCCTGTCAAATTTTAGGTCAATCGGACATCGGTTGACCGTACATCAAAGCTCGACATCTTTCGCGTTGTGAAATCAAGTTTAGCATCGACGGGACCTCAAACGGCTTCAAAACTCAAAATCAAGTCTATCATGGTTGGTCCTATGTATTGCTCAGGAAGCTTCACCTCAAATTTCAGGTCATTCCGACATCATTTGACCTAGTTTCGACTCTTGACAGAAAATCGGCTGCAAAGTCTTCGGCTTTTCAAAAAATAGGAAACTTTGTATTCTGATTTACGCTGCTTCTCGTCAGGTTTTCCTCAAGAAAATCAAGTCAATAAGTGAGGAAAGATGTCAAGAGAAATACAGGGGAAAAAAGAAACGAAAAAGACGGAAAATCGGCGACCGAACGACGACTGAAAAGGGACAAAGGTCCCATGGTCGCCGGCGACCATAGGGATCCGGGTCACCGAATCTTGCCCGGAAACTCGCTTTTTCAGGTATTTTTCTAGTTTCGAGTTGTTTGGCCCCTGTGATTTTTCCAAAATCTAATTTTTTGAGCATGATATCCGTCGATCTTTGTCAACATCACGGATCCGCCATCTAAATCATCAAATCACCATCCGACGTTTCGGGATCGTCAACCGGCCGACCAAGAAAACACACCTTTTGCCCGACCGATCTTGAAATCGACTGGATAGATGTTGCAGGCCCATTGGTGTTAACCAATGTCTAAAACTGCATCGCCATTCGACATCAAACAACATGCGGATCCATTGACTATCATCGTAAGAAGAATTCCAAAAGACGCGGCGCAGCCCGCGACTCTTCAAGCGACTGGGCGACCAACTAATGCTATTAATTGACCCATTTATGACAAGTTAATGCGGTCATTAACTCATTATTTTGGACGCCCCAATCAAAAGCAAGGAAAAAGGAGTTACAAATCCAAGCAATCATGGCATTAAACCATGTAACTCCCCTCATCATGGAGATTAAAAGCGATTAAATGCTCATCATTCTCCATCGACCAATCAAAAGCTAGGAAAAAGGAGTTACAAAATCAAGAATTAAACATTTGTAACTCCTCCCATCATGGAGCATTAATATAATCAATGCTTATAAACTCATCTAATGGCCACCAAAAGCCTATAAATAGGCAGTCATTCCAAGGAGAAAGGGTCCGAAAAAATCGTCCGAAATTGTGTAGAAAAATACAAGAAAATTCCCAAAGAAATCTCTACGCAAAGAAGCTCCGCTACTTTGAAGAAATTCTATTGCACGAAACACCATAAGGTGATTGAAGTCCCTTGGGGGGTCACCCCCCCAAGGTCCCCTCTCCTTCTATTCAACATGGCCTAGATGTGGTTTTTTAACCCGTCTACTCGGATTTTTATGGGATATAGGACCTTCCCTTGGTCTTTATCCTCTAAAAATCTGAGGTCCAAGCCAAGCCAAATGAATCACAGCATCAAGTGTTCTCATCCAAGGGACGATAGCAGAGTCCATACATGACTTGCGACCGTCGATCTGAACGGATCCCCATAATCTCCTGAGAAGTTAGATCCCTTTTCTTACTTCTTCTATTGTATTTTGTATTTTTTTTAAAGAGACAAAAAATTTACAACTCTTGTCTTTCTTTATTGATGAGATTTGTAAATCGCCTTTCACGACATTAAAAATCTGTCTCTTTTCTTGAAAATATATGTGCAATGGAAAAATAGAAAAAGTTTGATTTTATCTCTACTTGTGAAGGTGGATCTCCGGATCACCATTTCTAAATTCCAAGTAGAATAAAAAATCTAACATACCTGTACAAAAATGTTGATGCCTGCTTTTCTGCCCCTCCGCACCCCGGCGGACCCAAGGCGGAGGAAGGCTAGAAGCCGAGTCCATCAACATGCACGTTCTCCGTGCTGGCCGTACATTCGTGGTGGCAAAAGGTTACTTTTTTATTTACGATATCACAACACATTATGTGATATCGCAATTGAGGAGTTGCAATATCGCAATTTAAATATAGCTTGACTTCCAGTTTGAAATAATCTGAACATACGAAGAGATCACCATCACCTCTAATGGTTATAAACGTGAAGCTTCGGCCATTATGAACTGATATTGCATGTTTATATGCTCATTGTAAAGCTCCCAACCAGTTTCTTCATTTACCTTTTCGAGTAGTTAATTGAAAGTTATATTGACATCGACCCATATTATCTTTTGCTTACCACCATTGTAGACTGGAAGTGTATTACTTACATCTAATATACCATTAATAAAGTGGCATATTATACATATCTTAATATTGTCCATCCTACCAAGGAGAACACAAATTTCAAATAATAATATTTGCTTCAATTTATTTTTGACATTATTCACAAACATTCACATAATCCATGAAAATTAAAGTGTGAAACTAAATATCGGAATAAGTATTTCTTTAGTAAATAAGATGAATGTTTGGAATTACTAAAATTTGAAGGTTGTTAAATATAAAATAAAAAATTACTCTGTGTGTACATGGAGAATTAAAAGGTTTAAAATCTAAGCATTGTCACTTAGGATAGCATGAAGCTATATATTTTTATAACATTAACAACCAAATAAAAATGCATTATCCATTCAAAAAATAAAATAAAATAATGCATTACCCCAATTAATTGTACACCTAGATATTCTAGAAATATTTATTTTACATCTCATTGGTACTAATTGTCTATATTTGGCAAAAGTATATATATATATATATATATTTCATAAAACACACATTTAAATAAAAATGTAGTGAGAACATGGGGGTTGGTCAGTTGGTGCCATATCCTTGGGATCGATTTTGATCTTAGATGGTCACAAATGTCTTTAACTATTGTCCAATCTAGCTACGAAGTCAGGCCTCAATTGTTCTGCCATTTACTTTGACATAAGCATCACCATTTGTAAAGGAAGGCCTGAAATGTAGTATGATTGTCAACTATTTTCAGGGATATCAACAGAAACTCAGTGGTGCATCCTAGGTGGGACTGACCCATGAAAATCGAAGTCTCATCCGTGACTCAACAACATGGTCCGTTCTTACTCACTGGGCAAAATATGATATATGTTCAAACGTAATTGGAATTCAGTAGAGTATCAAAAGACATTAGGCCAAATGCCCGCGTTTTCCACATGGATGTTCATAAAAAAGTGAGGCTTTACAAGTCCCCCATAAGGTCACTACAAATATTTATACAAAATGTTTCAAATGTTTCTACATGTGGGATTCCTTGTACCCTAACCATCTTCAAAAGACACAAACGGGGGAAAAATATATAATAAATAAGAGGGAGATACATACAATGTGGGAAATAGGGAATGTATACCACAGATGTAGTAAAGAAAGATGTGGTAGGGGATTGAATGCTATATATGACAACGGAAGAGATTCACTTGCAGAGAATAGAAGCAGAGAACCCAAGCAAAGACAAAAGCTACAGAACGAAATAAAATTATAAACATAAATGCATTCGTTGACTTTTAACGTAATACTTTATGTGATATCGCAACTCCTTATTTGCAATATCGCAATATATAGTTTTGATATTACATAATGTGTTGTAATATCGCAAAAAAAAAAAAAGTGACTTTTACCTCCACAAACGTTCGGACAATACAAAAAACATGTAGGTAAAATTGTGTAGTTTGATAAAAAGAGGGGGTCATCGATGACTTATTTGTGATTGTACAAAAAGAAATAAAATCATATATTAACACATTGTTTGCTTGGTTTGGGATACCAAAGCGACAAGCACCGAAAAAATCATAAAGCAAAAGGTTATCCTTTGGAACGGCTCCAACTACATAGTAAAGGTGACAAGTCACACTTGTATTACAAACATTACCATTCATCATACACACTGTTGGAAAATTGTATGGCCTGACTGTCATTGGGCCCACGCCAGATCTAGCCTGGCGGTGTGCCGTGGATGAACTCTCAACATGTTTTAATCTGGTAGAGTCAGATAAGGATCAAACTCTTAGTGGTAGAGTTTGGATCTTGTTCAACCTCCCGGTTTAGTAGAATCCCCATGCTAGTTAGGAGATGTGGGATTCCAGGAGGGGTAAAGTCCATAGTAGTCATGACTCCTAGAGATTGCTCTATATAAGGGAGATGAGAACTCTTGTTTGATTATCCAGTAGAGCTGAGAGCATTCGCAGTGAGTTCGCTTGATCTATCTCACACCCGAACATATAAGGTTCTCGACGAGTTCGGTTCCGACACCCATCTGGGACTAACACTGGAGAAGATAATCTTCTACGAAGGAAGCAAAAGAATCTGGCTCTCTAGAGTACTTGGCAGCACAACTCTTCAAAAATCTCTAGAGAGATTTTCTCTCAATTAAATCACCAATTCAGAACTTGAGAGATGATCTGTGTCTATTTGGGTTGTGAGAAACACCCAATATATAGCCTCAAATCCGTGCTTAAGTCTTCTAATCATAATCCACTTCAGAATATCAAGTTTCCTCAAACTTCCACTCAGAGTCCGGATCAAACTGCACTTTCTGTGCTTAGCTCGCTATAGCGAGCATCACCCTCGCTATAGCGAGAGGTGTCTCTGCCATTTCTCGCTATAGCGAGAAATAGTCTCGCTAGAGCGAGATAACGTTCTGCCTCTTTCTTCATTTCAATGTTTTGGTAGCCCCTTTTGTTGACCCATTATGCCAATTGACTTTTACAATCTCCCCCTTTTGGCAATTCTTAGACAAATCTCTCTAGAACAATATAATATGATCTACCCAAAAGAAAAACCCAAAATACATTAAATTTAAAAATAAAAAAAAACCAGCACTGTAGATCTTGTATGGCCTCTGCTTGAACTTTTCAGATCTTGAATTGCTTTGACTTGTAAAAGTTCCCCCTGGCTTCATTCTTCTCCCCCTGTATTTGTCCATAATTGACAAACAAATATCATCATGCAGCTTCTGTTAATCTGGATGCAGTAGCTCCCCCTTAATTTCAACTCCTCCTGAATGTATCCTCGTAGCAGCGCTGTGGGTGGGAGTTGGACCTCCTTGATTAGGGCTTTTTATATGTAGCCACCCACACTTGTGTAGTTTGATCTTTCAGCATAGTGTGAGCAAACTCCTTTGGCAAATCAGACTTTTTAACCAAAATTGAAGTCGTCTTAGGTGGAGAGAAATTCTTCTGCCATTGCTTGATCTTGGGTAGACTTTGTAGCTTCTTGCAGTGGAGACGAATGTGTTATTTCTTTCCACAATGATGACAAGTGGATGTGCGCGCAGCATGTGACACATTCTTTTCTTGAAACTACTCGACACGTTAGTAACATGTGCAACATGTGGAGTAGTATGTGCAATACTTGAAACAAAAATTGTTTTACTTTTAGCATTTGAAGTGGATGTACCATCATCATAACCGTGATTGCTTCTGTCAAAAGGAGACTTCTGACTACACAAGATGTTTGTAAGAGTCTTCGAACCTATGTTCATCTTGTTTAGTGAAGCTTGTTTCACTTCTAACTCGGACAGAGTGATCTTCAATCTTCCTTGCAAGTCTTGATTTTCAGCTTTTACCATCACTATCTCTTTTTTCAGATTCACTATTTCTTTTTCAGCCTTCTCAAGTTTTTGACCATCAGTAGTAAATTTTCAGCCATGCAATTTTTTTGACTTTTCAAGAGAAGAATCTGTTTTAGTGCTTGCTCTAATTCAATCTTCAATGCAGAATTTTCTTCTTGAGCAACTTTGAACTTGATAGTAATCTTGTTGCCATACTTGGTCATCCTGACGCAATCAGTATATGTAGTATCGTATAACTCTTTATAATCGTTCTCTTGATCTGACATCTCATTATCATGATCTTCATCAGTTTCATTGTCAGACAAAGACTTAGCTATGAAAGCCACGAACTTGCCATTCACAGTTTCTGAAGAATTAACCTTAAGATCTTTTTCCTTTTCGGAAGATTCTTCATCCCAAGTTGTGTTGAGAGCCTCTTGCTTTGTACCCTTTTTCTTATTGGCACACTCATTAGCATAGTGACCATAGCCTTGGCACTCCAAACACTTTGTTCCTTTCGCAAAATCCTTTTTTTTAGATTTAGAACTCGTCCACTTGGCTTGCTTTGACTTCATATACTTTTTGAAGTAATTTATCAATTCAGCAATATCATCTTCAGCCTCATATTCAGAATCAGACTCAATTTTCTTTTCAAGTTTCTTTCTTTATTCATTGCTAGTTTTCAAAGCAATACCTTTCTCTTTAGATTTTCCTTTATCCAAACGGTTTGCTTCAAAGGTCTGAAGATTTCCAACCAGCTGGTTGATCTTGAGGGTATCAAGATTCTTATTTTATTCTATAGCATCAACTTTAGAATCGAACCTTGAAGGTAGAGAGACCTCATAATTTACTTGACAATCTTATTTTCTTGAATTTCCTCACCCAGAATGAAAACAGAATTGACAATATCATTCAGCTTAGCATATAATTGATCGAAGGTCTCATCTTCTTCTATCACGATGGTTTCAAATTCTTTAGTTAGCATTTGCAATTTAGATTGCTTCATCGTATCTGTACCCTCATATACTGTCTGTAAGACTTCCAATGCTTCTTTTGCTGTTTTGCAAGTGGAAATCCTACTAAACTCTTCAGCAGACACTCCATTATAAATACCATTAATTGCCTTGTTATTACAATTGGAGGTATGCTTCTCATCCTTAGACTATTGGACTTTAGGTTTAGGAACAGTTTGTCCATTAGCCACAACTGTTAGTTTGCAGTATCCCTCTTTAACAATATCCTAAACATCATCATCAATGGACTTAAAGAACCCAATCATCCTTTGCTTCCAACATGCATAATTGGAACCATCTAGCAAAGGGGGCTTTGTAGTTGATGTTCCTTCTTGATTGAGTACCATTCTAGAAATCTCTTTAGATCAAACACAACAACTTAGTCCAACTCGCTCTGATACCAAATGAGAGTTTAGGGTACGAGATCTCTAGATTGGTCTACTCAATAAATCAATCCAAAAAGTGTGCAAAAATAGAAAATATGCAGCGGAAATAAAATCATAAGCACACACCACAAGGAAACTAGATTTTTATGTGGAAAACCCTAATCGGGTGAAAAATCACAGATCCGATTTGGATCTAATCAAACACTATGAATCTCGTAATTACAAGAAATTCAGATTTCTTCCCCAGATATCCCTTACCTAAGGACTGAAGTTACCTTGTGTCGCTTTACGCTTCAACGACTTCACACCGTTAATTGCAATAGACTCAATTCAGCGCTTGACTCCTTAAATCTTCTCCCAAGAAGATAATCTTTTATAAAAGATGCAGAAGAATCTGGCTCTCTAGAGTACTTGGTAGCACAACTTTTCAAAAATCTCTAGAGAGAAATTCTCTCAATTAAATCACCAATTCAGAACTTGAGAGATGATCTGTGTCTATTTGGGTTGTAAGAAACACCCAATATATAGCCTCAAATCTGTGCTTAAGTCTTCTAATCATAATCCACTTCAGAATATCAAGTTTTCTCAAACTTTCACTCAGAGTCTGGATCAAACTGCACTTTCTGCGCCTAGCTCGCTATAGCGAGCATTACCCTCGCTATAGCGAGAGGTGTCTCTGCTATTTCTCGCTATAACGAGAAATAGTTTCGCTAGAACGAGAAATAGTCTCGCTAGAGCGAGATAACGTTCTGCCTCTTTCTTCATTTCAATGTTTTGACAGCCCCTTTTGTTGACCCATTATGCCAATTGACTTTTTCAAACTCCTTATCCTAAATTATTCCAAACCTTCAATTAAAGAACACAGACATCTTCGACTCCATGTGAATAAAAAGTCTTCCAACTTGTCATCTTCAAATTATATATAATACACACGTCTTTCTTCTACTCTGTGAGAGAGAGAGAGAGCAAATTATATATAATACACACGTCTTTCTTCTACTCCGTGAGAGAGAGAGAGAGAGAGAGAGAGAGAGAGATGGGAGGAGATCGGAAAGAGGGGTATCTCCCTCTGTTTGAGACCAAGGAAGCAAAGGGTCGGATTGCTTATAGGATGTTTGTAATCTCCATGTTTGTGGGTGTGTGTTTGATTTGGGTGTATAGAGTTACTCATATCCCTGCAGGAGGGATTAGGAGATGGGCATGGTATGGTATGTACGGTGCTGAGCTTTGGTTCGGATTCTACTGGATACTCACTCAATTAGTTCGTTGGAGGCCAGTCTATCGCTACACCTTCAAAGAAAGGCTCTCCCAAAGGTATCCCACACTCACTTCTAGCCTCTAACACCATTATTATATTAACTATGTCAACAATGATGATGATGACCAGAGAGATTGTTTCCTCTATCAAAGAGCTTGTGAAAAATAAGACCAACCTTTTTATTTTTTTCTTTTGCTAATGGAGGTTTCCAACCCTGTGGTTGGACCGGAGCATGAAAATGCATAACCTTAGCTTTTAATTTGGTCGGGTCACTCAAGGCCTGTTTGGCATCGTTTTCGTGTTGTTCCTAGTTTTGTACTCAGATCAGGTTGTGCTAAGATCGGGTTATGCCGAGACTATACTCTCCAAATCTTGTTTGACAACATTATATTAAATTATTCTGTTGAGAATATGTTGTCTAGAACTTGTCTAGTAACATTATAAAAGTTTTGCTCTAAAGAATGAAAGCAAAAGAATCCTAGGATTTATAATATGAGACCCACTTTTTATTATTTACAGCACTCTATTATTGTCGTATATGCGACCTACTTGTAAAATTATAAGTCAGTACCACCTTTAAAAATTAGAACACGGGTCTCATATTTATAGGATTTACGATATGGGCCCACTTTATAGGAATTATAATGTGGGGCCACCTTTTTGTAAATGTAAATATGGTACCCACATTTAGAAAATACAACATCGTACATACCTTTAGAAATTAGAATATGGGCCCACATTCATAAGATTTACAATATGGGTCTACCTTTTATGATCATGATCATGTGACCTATATTTAAGAATGACAAAGTGGTGACACGTTTTTTGTGATTGTAGACACATGACCCATCTTTAGAAATTACAATGTGGTGCCCACCTTTAGAAATGAGAATATGGGGACACGTTCATATGATTTACAGCGTGGGCCCACCTTTATCAAATTTATAATGTGGGGCTATCTTTTGATTGATTGTAAATACATGACCCACGTTTAGAAATTACAAGTGGTGCCCACCTTTAGAAATTAGAACATGAGGCCTTATAATGTAGTTCCACTATTATAAAAATTATAATTTGGATCCACCTTTTGTGATTGTGACCATGTGACCCACCTTCAAGAATTACAAAGTGAGGCCACATTTTTTGAGATTGTGAACATGGGTCTACCATTAGGATAAGTGAGAGGATTTAAAATCTTTTTAAATGACCTATTTAAAATATAAGAGATAAGTATGAACCAACTGTGCCAGAAAGTTGTTTCTTAAAAAGAAAAAACAAAGATTTTTTATTCCAACTTTCTTATGCCAGCAGCTTAAGATCTTGGGATTCTTTCCCATGAGACCAAAATTGGGAACAATAATTTACACAAACCAAACAAGTTTTTCGTAGCCTCGTCTCGTGGGAACATGAGAACATCCGAATGGCACGATGCCAAACACGCCCTCAGGTTCTGGTTGGGTCATACCTCTATATTTTATGACTATCCTGGGCTATTTATTTGGACATCTACGAGGACAGAAGCTGCTGCACAGAAACATTTAGCTATCCGGAATTCAAAATCCTAGTGCCCAGGCCTAGCCAACAGATCTTAAAAGGCCCACAAATCCAGCTCAAATTGTTCAGTTATTTCAGTGTCAAAAACTTCCTAATACAACATTTTTTTTTTTCCTTCTTTTTTCTATGTTCCTTTGCCAAACAGATATGAAGATTATTTGCCAGCAGTGGACATTTTTGTGTGCACGGCGGACCCCACCATGGAGCCACCAATGCTAGTGATCAACACCGTTCTATCACTGATCGCTTATGATTATCCATCAGATAAGTTGGCCGTCTATCTTTCTGATGATGGTGGGTCAGATCTGACCTTCTATGCTCTCTTGGAGGCATCTCACTTTGCAAAACATTGGATTCCATTCTGCAAGAAATTCAAGGTGGACCCAAGGTCCCCGGCTGCCTATTTCTCCAGAGCATCCGAGACACACGATTCTCACTACATTGAAGCATTGTCCATTGTCAAGGTAGAGCGTAGTGACCAGCAGTGAATGTTTCATGCAAACTGAATTCCGAGGAATTTGAAGAAATACATTTCTAAAGTGGTTAAAATGGGAAAAACAAGCATGAAGATAAAAACAAATCCTAGAAATGTCAGGGTCTCAATCTACATTATAAACCTTCACTCCTTGCCTCTAAGGTTCTTTCATTTGGCCGTACCAATTATTTATTTATGAATTTCTAAGAATTCAATTACATGCAAACAAATGGGCTTCAAATATAAATGTATATTAAGAAAATGCCTTGCAACTTTACAGATTTTAAGGACTGCAGCTTTTTGACTGATTTTTTCTGCATCTGATTGTAGAAATTGTATGAAGAGATGGAGTGCCGGATAGAAAGTGTAGTTAAGATGGGAAAGGTTTCTGAAGAAATTGGAGCAAAGCACAAAGGATTTTCTGAGTGGAATTTGGTGCTAAATTCACGTAATCATCAAGCCATTCTCCAGGTAAATCTAATTTCATGTTATTAACATTTATATCGAGAGAAGGGTTTTGCAGCTAATTAGTATTGGAAAGCATATTGCAAAGCGTCTTGGACATGATAGACAAATTTTATAGGGCCTCCTATGGAAGAAAAACGTCCAAACGATCAATCTTAGATGAACCCCAGCAATGGCCACAGACCATCAAATGGATGATTCAATGGTCCAATGTTCAAAATCAAATAGCTAGTCCCTAAGCCATATCTCAGCTGGTTAGGGACATGGAAGTGTGAGTAGAGTGCATGAGTTCAAATTCCAAATGTATGCCGGGCTAGCTACTGTTGTTGGGTCTGTAGGATTCTTGGAACATAACGAATCAAATCAAGCCCCACGTTTTGGTGATTTGGATTGCATACATGTATTTACATTCATTTTTGTATCCTAACTAGTTCATTGCATGCTTTTTTTTTTTTTTTTTTGCTCAGATATTGATTGATGGGAGAGACCCAAATGCTCTGGACAATGAAGGATGTGCACTGCCAACTCTTGTGTACTTAGCCCGTGAGAAGAGACCCCAACACCACCATAACTTCAAGGCTGGATCTTTGAATGCATTGGTAATTTCTCATGCATGCATGAGCAAAAATAAGAAGATACAGCATGCTTTTTAAACATCAGTATAACCAAGTTTGCATCAATCAATACATATATTTGTTCATCCATAAAAATGTATTAGAACTCTAATATTATCACCTTTATATTTTTTTGTATTTTTACATTTAAAACATCATAAAAGCAGTCAGAGGTTTTCACATACAACCCTGCCTTCAATTTGGAGTAAATGTATTAGAACTCTAATATTATCACCATTATATTTTTTTTGTAACGTTCTTTTTTACATTTAAAACATCATAAAAGCAGCCAGATAGAGGTTTTCACATACAACCCTGCCTTCAATTTGGAGTAATTATTATAAACCCTCTATTTTTTTATCATGATGTAATCAATATTTTTGAACCAAACATCTTTCGACCAGTTTGACTAAAATTCGGTGCCCTCTTTTGGGCTACCATTATTATATTATCACTTTTTATACGTTTTACTTTTGTGTTTTATGAGTAATATGAAACTTTCTTTTCACTAGAACAAATATTATAAAATTTTCTTATTCCCAAGTGAGTGAGTTGAGTTGCAAGGGCGAATATTCTTTTTAACCTTTCCCTGTTTTATAACGTGCATTACGCTTTTGTAAGTACTCTTCTCTCACCCGATAGACAATATCATCATCTTTTTCGTCTTTTTACCATTGGTAAGTTCCTTGCAAGAAATCATGTAGCCACATTGGTAAGTACCATTGGCTGAGACCTGTGTTGATTTCCTGATTAGGTCTTATTCTGTGATCTTAGGAGAGTTTGGATTGGGACCGAATTCTTGGTAAAGAGTCTTAGATCAGCATCTAACTTGGTATGGCTTACCTATTCACTAGTCAAGTAGTTACAATGAGGGATTTCAGGAGGCCTGGAATTTGTCTCCTTGGGATTGCCTATTGAAGGGGGTTAGGATTGGGAGCCCTTTGGTCAACCATCTAGCGGATAGACCGACAGAGCATATGTGTGAAGTAGGCAGAATCTACCTCACACCGGAACGCATAGTGATATTGGATCAGATCGGTGTCTAAATCATCTCGGACTAGCATTTCTACTATTTTAATCTGTAGTGGTACGGTCATTGGATCTTAGGCATCTGCTAATCCCTTTAGTATGGTTAATAAAGGTTAACATTGAAGATAACCATCCGGGAAATGTTTGACTACCTTATTTGGAAGTTAATTTATAGTTAACTAAAATGATATTTTTACTAATATGTTAATTTTCATTTTACCCTTTTGTACAGGTGATACTAATAATCATAAGGCCAACTATAAGTAAACCACCAAAGATATTCAAAATTGTACATACATACATGTAAGACTACTCTAGACCCAAAATTCACCTAAATTATATCATGAAATGCATGAATCTAAACAAGCAAAGCAAGCCGGCAAACCAACTTCACCCAACTTGATTAGGCACAAGCTCGAGCTCAGCCTCCTCTCTAAGACCCAAGCTCAAGTTACGGTTAGCTAGCTCAGTTAGCTTTGACATAGCTCTCCTTGTTGAAAGGCTAGGCTTAACTAGGCATGACACATGCATGTCTCTTGTGCACAATGATAGATTTGGATGCGGAGGCTCCGACACTCAGCTAGAAATCTATGTACCTTCTGGCGATTAGGAAGCTCCGCGGATCTCTTCGTTTCTTGTCTCTCTTATGGGATGGAATGATTACCTACCTTAGAGCTCCCTTGTCTTATATAGACGAGTCCTAGAGAGTCACACTTATTGGAGACTTATTCGCCAAGAAACCGAGATCCACCAATCCTATTGGGAGTCTTATTGGGGGGCCCAGATCAAGTCTTACGTTAAGGGAAATTGGTATCAGCCTTGCTTGATCTGACATAGAACTCGTGGCATGCGGGCCACACGATTTCCTACACACATGACCTCAACACCTCCTAATGGGGCTCATTTGATTACCCATGTGTGTGGACAACACATTAAACTTACGACTTGTTGAAAACTAGCAAAATGGAATGATAACAGCAAAATGATAATATCTTTCCAATGAAATTAAAATATATTACTTTCAACACTTCTTACGCTATTATTGAGGCCTATAGGTCTACACCCACTAAAATCTGCACCTGTGATGATCCATTTGAATTGATCTTAGGTCATTCCTATTAATGCATGGCCTTCTATCCCTTTGTTAGTCTTTTTTTTTTTTTTTTTTTCTTGTTATTATAGTTATTTCTAGCAAAAAGTAGACCCCATATTTTTGGTTCTCTAATACTGAAATATAAGTTGTGCTAAGGAGAAAACTTACTCAATGTTTCATAATGGGTGAGTAAAGCTTGACTTGACCTTGAAATTTATATGTATGGTCTAGCCAAGCTCAAATTGTGCTTGGTTGGGCTTGATTACGGTTCGAACATGGCTAGTTTGGCCCATCTCTGTCCCTAATCAAATGTACCAAGTAAGCATTCAAGGATATAAAGGAATACTAAACCATGCTTTCCATTATCAAATATGCAGATAAGGGTGTCATCAGAAATAAGCAATGGGCCCATCATTCTCACTGTGGACTGTGATATGTATTCCAACAATGCTGAAACAGTGAGAGATGCACTGTGTTTTTTCATGGATGAGGACAAGGGTCACCAGATTGGTTTTGTTCAATATCCACAGAAATTTGAGAACATCACCAAGAATGATATTTACTCTAACTCCTTCAGAGTGCAACTTAAGGTGAGCACATTATCAAATTGCTAATTGCAAAAATAATGCTGTCATCATTTACTGAGGAATTGCATTATATCCACGACGTATCGAATGGATGGTACTCATCATTTTCATCATCATGAACTATTATATCATTTTTCATAGGGAATGTGGGGCCGGTTAAGCTTTAAGTTTTTCTCTTTTAACAAAATTTGTTTTGGGTTGTTGGTTGTTGTGTTGGGACTAGAACATGACATGGGGCAGATGGTATTGCCATAACTTAGTTACATTCGAGTGGGGCCCACAGGGTTGCAAATGGTTGACCCAATTGCTTTTAGATCCTTATCATAGGATCCTTACCTAAAGTAGGACCCAATTATATTCGAGTTGTCCTTGGGTTATCGCTAAGCCTATCATTTGATCTGATGTGTTGGTGGTTAAGAGTGGCCTATATGTGTCTAAAATTCTTAATATAGACCCATCCTGGTCAGGTACTTTTAAGAAAAAAGGGTTGCATTTCTTCAGATGGCCCAATAACCAGATTAGCCCAGAACCAAAATTGTAATGGTTAATTGTTATTTTGGCTTACTTTCAAGTACGGGTTCTATACTTCATTTAAGTAAGTTTTACTCATGTTAGCCATGCCTACTGGGCCTATAGATGAGCATATGTACAAGCCCAGACAATTAGTAATCGGACCCTACAAACGTGGGCCAGGTTAGCTATGCATCAATAGACCATTGCATAAAAAATCTGAAGCTTTTCTCAGCTAGGACAGCTGTCTGGCCGGGTCTACTGTTTCATCCTAGTTTCGACTGAGTCGCAAAGTCAAAATACAGTATTTTATACAAAGCAAAAGCAATTGAAGTTTTAATTACTTTCCTCTTGAAGTCCCGGGTTAGTAATGTCTGAGTCTTGAGTGAGTCCTGTTTTACAAACCAATATTTTCACAGAATCCTATGGAAGTTATGAGCCGACTTGGTTACTTTTCGAATGTGACAAATTCTGGAAATGGGAAATGGACAATATTCTAGATCAGTTTGGACGTGCAATTGGGCCTACCCAATCCCACCCCAAATGCTCACTATATATATTTTTTCCACTCTTGTTTTTGGTTATGAAGGTGGAATTTTCTGGCTTTGATGGATATGGAGGGCCTCCCTACATAGGCACTGGATGCTTTTTCCGGAGAGAGAGTCTATGTGGGAAGAAGTATGGCAAAGACTACAAGGCAGACTGGAAGCAAGGACTCAAAACACAGGGGAAAGAAACTGTGGAGGACTTGGAACAGAGAGCAAAGGGCTTTGCAAGTTGTGGCTATGAGCTGGGCACTCAATGGGGAAAAGAGGTCTCTCTCTCTCTCTCTCTCTCTCTCTCTCTCTCTCTCTCTCTCTCTCTCTCTCTCTCTCAGTACTTCTCTCATAATTGCTTGGATTTGCAGATGGGTCTCATGTATGGGACTGTGGTGGAAGACGTGACCACTAGCGTAGCAATTCACTCTAAAGGATGGAAATCCACTTACTTTGACCCACCAAGAGATGCTTTCTTTGGTTTGGCTCCTACAACACTGCTACAATCACTAGTACAACACAAGAGGTGGGTAGAGGGACACCTTCATCTCTTTTTCTCACAACACTGTCCCTTCATACGAGGGCATGGAAAGATCAAGTTTCCCCTTAAGATGGCTTATTGTATCTACAACTTGTGGGCTATCAATTCCATCCCAACCCTATATTATGTTGTTATCCCTCCCCTCTGCCTTCTTCATGGAATTGCCTTGTTTCCTGAGGTATGACTCTCTCTCTCTCTCTCTCTCTCTCTCTCTCTCTCTCTCTCTCTCTCTCTCTCTCTCTCTCTCTCTCTCTCATATTAAACATGACACTACCAGGATTGTTTCATGTATTGCAGACAACAAGTCCATGGTTCAAGCCCTTCTTGTATGTTATCATTGCCAGATACACATGTTCCCTAGGAGAGTTCCTTTGGTTTGGAGAGACAGTTAAAGCTTGGTTGAACTATGAAAGAATCTGGTTATTTAGAAGAACATCAGCCTACCTCTTCGGCACCATCGACGCTGCCCTCAACCTACTAGGTATCGCCAAGTCAGCATTCACGATCACAGAGAAAGTTGCCGATGACGAGCTCTCTAAGAGGTATGAGAAAGAGATAATGGAGTTTGGAACCACTTCACTCATGTTCACCACATTAGCGACACTTGCAATGATTAATTTGCTCTGCTTGTGTGGCGCAATGAAGAGGGTGGTCATGGATGATGGAGTTGGAGCAGTTGGGCCATTGATGTTGCAGTTTGCTCTATGTGGGTTGTTGGTTATGATCAACATACCTGTTTATGAAGGCCTATTTTTGAGGAAAGACAAGGGTCGGATGCCCCCCTCTCTTACATTTACGTCTTCTGCTTTGGCAGCATTGGCTTGTGTTATTATAATACCCATGCACTGAAGTTATTTCACTGCACCTGGCGTATGTATGACGGGAGGCACTATTCTTCAGTGTCTTCTCTTCAATTGGTCAAAGCACCCTCCTTTCCTTTTCTTTTTTTTTCTTTTTTTGTTTTTTTTTTTTTTTTTTTCAGTTGATCTCCTCTCTGTCCACCATATACTTTCGTATATTTATTAATGTATTGTCTTTTTGCATAGTTGTTACTTAGAGGTCTACTTCCTGACCGAATATCTAAAATGGGTTGGGCTTAGATCTAGATACGTTGTGGGTGAAAACGTAATAGAAAACTCAAGAGAAACTGAATGTGGAAGAATTGATTTCATAGATTGATTTTCACAAAACAAGTGTTGCAACTTTATACTAGAATTGTACATCACGATCCTATTATATTGCCTACGATTATGACTAACCAAATATTCTATTGACTACAATTACGACTAAATGAATACAAAACAAGTAAATAACAAAGTATTTGTCACGTCCCCCAAAATAAGAATTAGGGATAAACGTGAAAAATAAATCAAATTCAAATCCCTGTGTTTAATACAACACAAGCTTCCAATAGTGGACCCACAAAAAACTTCTCAACATGTGGTGAGTCAAAATAAATTTCATTAAATGCAGCGGAAGCTTTATTCAATTGGTAATCCATGTTTCATAAATGAAACCCAACACAAAAATCAAATAAACATTAATAGTTAGAATTGCAGAATTATAAAATTTCTAAAAGAGGTCTCAACGCTAAAAGAAAGTTCATTAATATAATTCTAAGATGGCGTTCTCTCTTGTGCTGGTTCAGACGGCTCCAAAGCCATCTTCGGCATCCCACTCGGGTTCATCAGTTGGCTCAAACGTCTGAAACGCTTGATCCTCCTCCGTCTCCTGGGTAAAGTAGGGCTCGCTACCTATGCACCAAATATAATAAGGTAAATAGCATGAACATAATCATAATTCGAAATTTAATACGAGAACGAGAAGAATATAGACAAGTGTGATCATAATGAAACAATGACAAAGATAATAATGAGAAAGAACGTAAAACAAAAGGCTAACGATACAAATGGAGCAATATAGAATCACACGGTGACAAGTGTCCCCGTTGTGGGTGGTCAGCCCTAAATAAATCGGGAAAGCCCGTCCATAACGTCGGTGGTCATAAACCGATCAAAATAAAATCAGGATAACCTGTGCATAAACAAAGCGGATTATAAGTGATCCGGTCACATCGGTGATCAACCGTCCATATATCGATCTGCAGTCGTCCATAAATGACCCACATAAACACATACACATATATTCATAATAGACCTGATTAATAATGCTCCGAAACAAGGATCCTAAGTCATATTCAAATAACCACTCATGTATGCAAACCCGAAGGTCAAAGAATAACTACAACCAAATCCTAAAGTCAGACATAAGGTCTCGTACCCAATAATCACAGGAATCTCTAATGGATAAAAGATCAACGCATCCCTTTTTCCATCAATGGTGCATAGACCCAATTAAGGGTTTTCCAATAGGAATGAGTTGAGCTCGAATCCATTAGGATTTCCCCGAAGTCATATTAAGCACTAAACCCCATGCTAGTAAGATACCGTGTGCCCAGACGGTATTTACGCAGTCCAATGATCCAATTAATAAAGTACAAACATATAATTTTAGCACATTAAAAATCCAAGATACCATAAAAAATTAATTTGCAAATAAAACTAAGAAGTAACAATCCTTAATTTATAATTTTAGAAAACCTAAGGACCCATCCATAAATATTGTCCACATTCAAATTAAGTCAAAGGATCTCATTAAAATTTATAAAACAATAGGCCTTTTATTAAATTACTAAAAGTTAATGGGTAAAGTACTACCCAACATTACTTTAGCCATTTAGTCACATGAATGCTTTATCCCATCATCATCAGGTTATACATCAAGTCATACAACTCTCACTCTTTCCTCCATATTCCCATCAGGTCAAGTACTAATGTCACATGGCGTGACATCATCAAACATCTCCCTTCTCTTATAGTTTTTTCAAAACCCATCCAACCACCAAGTCAAACGTACCCAGTCTTTCTCTCTTTCATCTTATTCTTTCCAACCCATGTTATGTGAAAACGCCCAACGCAGAACCCATTTTGCCGATGCCAACCTCTGGGACACTCGGATAGTGGGGCCCCCTGATCATGACCCAAGAACAGACCCATCAAATAAGGTCGCCCAGGCGCCCTCTTCAAGATGCAGGGACCTGATAAAAAATAAATGGCCCACATGGGTCCCACAGTCCCAAAAACGAAAATACCCTTTTTTTTTTTCTTTCTCACTACTGCTGCCCCTTTTTGGCTGCTGGATGGTGGACCAAGCAAGGCCCACCTCACACGGGTCCGCCATCCCTATGGTCGCCCCGCTGTGTCCGACTTGATGAACGGACCAGATCCGTGATCTGATCATCCCGTGGGCCCTACAACTAGATCAAGCAAAAGAAAACACCTCCATATGAGTCACGCCTCTGATTCCTAAACCATTAGATGGTGGGTCGGACGGGACCCACTTCTCACGGGTCCAAACCTCTAAGGTCGCCCGTGGGTCCTCCTCCGGATCCACGGATTAGATTGGTCATCGGGTGGCCCACCTGGGTCCCATGGTAAAAAAATCACAGACGATCCCAATTTGTGTAATCCCCTTGTACACAGAAGTCATTCCCTGCAACAACATGTGATTCGCCTGCCATCAAGGCCACTTGAAATTGTGGTCTCACAACCCCAAACACCATTGTACAGAAGACGGAAAAAAAAGAAAAGGGTTTTAAAATCCAACAAAGGGCTGCGGGCAGAAGCCATTTGTAGCAGTAACATCAATCGATTGGGTCTGGAGATCCCCGATCTCATTGCAAAATAAAACTGTATTACAAAGTTATCATAAGAAAAGGCATAAAAGGGTTTCTACATGCATACACACGCAAATCAACGAGAAGAACAAGTATTAAATTCACAAATTATAATTAGATACTTGCCTTTCACTGGGATTGAAGAAAAATACACAGATCCTAACCAATATCCGAACTGCGATTCCCACAGCGCTTGAGAATAATCCTACCACCGATCTGACAAAGAATATGGGAAAGGAATACTCAGATGAACAGATCTATGGTATTCCTACCCAAAACCTAACATTGGAAAGAATAGGAAGATAACCTAAAAATATAGATCTACTCCTAATGATTTGAGGAGAAGATTACCTGAGATAAGAAAGTTGAACCAAGAATGCTGGTATCCTCTGATCTTGATTCTGATGGCTGGATTCTGAAGCTGGTATGGCTTGGGAAGTTGAAAGAGGAAGAAGATGAAGATAATCGGGTGGAGTTGCAGAGATTAGTGGGGAGAGATAAGAAGGGTTTTGTTAAAAAGGGGATTAGGTTAAAAAAGAATACTACTGGGCTTAAGTCATTGGGTCAAACTACGGGTCAGGCCATCTACCCATTAACCCAACTCATCAATCTATGCAACTAATCTAACGTGTGCCCCACTTAATCCTACCCACTTAAATAACTAAAATACATTCAATTAAAATAATAATAATATCTAATTAAAATATAATAGAATAATAAATATGTGGGACCAGGATCTTACAGTATCAATTTACAATATTGACTGCTTATTTTGTGCGATCTTCTTTAACACTCCCCCTCAAGTTGGAGTGTATGTTTATGACACCCAACTTGCTGAGCAATACTTCAAATTGTGTCGACATCAATGGCTCAGTGAACAAATCAGCTGGTTGATTCATGGTTCGTTTGTAAGTTGTTCATATCATCGCTTCTTGAATCTTTTCTCAAACTAGGTGACAATCTATCTCTATGTGCATTGTTCGTTCGTGGAATACCAGATTGGAAGCAATATGCACAGCGGCTTGATTGTCGCAGAAGAGTGTAACTAGTTGTGTGTGATTTATTCTCAAATCCTCCAAGATGTTTTTCAGCCATGTAATCTCACAACAAGTAGTAGCCATAGAACGATACTCCGCCTCCGCACTTGATCGAGATACAGTGCTTTGCTTCTTCGTTTTCCAAGAAATTGATGCTTGGCCGAGAAGAATGCAATAATCAGTTATCGACCTTCTTGTATCGACACAACAAGCCCAATCAGCATCACAAAATGCCCGTAATTGTAATGAACCTGTGGAGGGTAAGAAAATTCCTTGCCCAGGTGTTTGCTTGATGTATCTAAGAACCTTATGCGCTGCTTCAAGGTGTGGCTGTATCTAAGAACCTTATGCGCTGCTTCAAGGTGTGGCTGCCGGGGTTTATCCATGAATTGACTCAATACATGAACTGCATAAGCTAGATCGGGTCTTGTGATGGTCAAATAAATTAACCTACCTACAAGCCGTCTGTATGAAGATGGTCATTCAGTAGCCTCCCATTTGTCTGTGTGAGTGACAAATTTTGTGCCAATGGAAACCGTGAAGGTTTAGCACCTAGGAACCCAGCATCATCCAATATTTCCAGTGCATATTTTCGTTGACACAAAGTAATACCATGTTGTGACCTTGCAACCTCTATTCCTAAGAAATATTTAAGCTGACCTACGTTTTTGAGCTTAGATCTCTTGGAAAGAAATTGCTTAGTGTCCTCAATGTCCTGTAAGTTGTTGCCTGCCAATATCACGTCATCAACATAGACAAGTAACGCTATGAAGCTACCTTGACGATTTCGGACGAACAATGAGTAGTCTGACAATGATTGATGAAATCCAGCAGCTTTGAGAGCGGTTGATAGTTTGAGAAACCATTGTCTCGAGGCCTGCTTTAGTCCATACAAGGATTTGTTTAACTTGCACACACGAGTCTCCCCCTTTCGTCCGAAACCAGGAGGCAAGGTCATGTAGACATCCTCATTAAGATCACCATGCAAGAATGCATTATTAACGTCTAGCTGGTGTAAGTGCCGTCCTTGTAAGGCTGCAATGCTAAGAAGCACATGAACAGTCACCAATTTTGCCACAAGAGCAAATGTTTCCCTGTAATCAACACCCTCTATTTGACTGTACCCTTCCGCCACTAACCGAGCTTTGTACCGCTCAACGGTTCCGTCTGGTTGTAACTTGATTTTGTAAACCCACTTGCATCCGATGGGGCGTTTATGAGAGGTCAAGGGCATGAGAGTCCACGTTTTGTTGGCTTGGGGGGCTGCAATTTCATGTTGCATGGCATCTCGCCACTTTGGATCGGTAATTGCCTGTGAAAAACTTGTGGGTTCTTTGAGAAGAGTGAGGTGGGTGGTGAAGGTTTTATGAGTAGAAGAAAGGCGATCATAGGACAAAAATTGAGAAGGAGAATGAGCAGTACCTGAAGACTGGACCACGTTCGTGGAAGATGGAGATGCGGGTCTCGATGGGAGGGCTGCCTCGACATGAAAGTCCTGCAAAAATGATGGTGGCTTGGTTTGACGTGTACTACGTCGTAACGGTGGTGGTGTTGAAGAAGAAGAAGAAGAGGAGGAGGGTGACGGTGGAGATGGGAGAGTTGGTGACGGTGGAGATGGAGTTACGGAAAGGGAGGTGGTAATTAAGTCTTCTTGTGGTATTGGGGAAGAGGTAGTCTCTTCTGATATGTAGGCTGAAGATATTGGCTCTGGGAAAGAGTCAATATCAAACGTCAAAAAGGGGGCATGAGGTTGTGAAAATGGATGTGGTGTAGCGGAAAGAGCATGATTTTGAAAGGGAAATGTTTCTTCAAAGAAGGTAACATCCCCTGAGACAAAAACCTTTTTGAGGATGGGATCAAACACATGATACCCTTTTCTGACCATAAGGGTATCCAAGAAAAATGCAACGAGTTGTGCGAGGGTCAAATTTTGAAGGCTTTTGTGCGTGGGTGGAGAGAAAACATAAACAACCAAATACCCTTAAGTGAGAATAATTAGGAGCTTGATGAAACAATTTCTCATATGGCGTTTTACCACGAAGAAGAGGGATTGGTGTTCTATTTATGAGATGCTGAAGCAAGAATTGCATCTCCCAAAAATTGTCTAGGTAGCCCGGCTTGAATTAGCAAGGCTTGTGCCACATTGAGAAAATGCCTATGCTTGCGCTCAGTGACACCATTTTGTTGTGCTGTGTTGACCCAACTAGATTGATGAACAATGCCTTTGAGGGCATAAAAATTTTCAAGTTTGAATTTAGGACCATTGTCACTACGCACTATTTTGACCTTAGAATTGAATTGAGTCTCAACCATGTGAATGAATTTAACTAGAAGATCCCTTGTATTTGATTTATGTTTCATCAAATAAACCCATGTACTCCGAGTAAAATCATCTACGATAGTGAGAAAATATTTTGCACCAAAAAGAGAAGCAATTTTATAACCACCCCAAATGTCAACGTGTATCAAATCAAAACATACTTTACTGGAAATGAAACTCAACGGAAATGGTGACCTTGTTTGTTTGGCCAATGGGCAAATTAGACACTTGTCTATATTACAAGATTTATTTTTGGAAAAGGGAAATAACTGAAAAACTTTGTTTGACGGATGTCCAAGGCGTTGATGCCAAAGACTAGAGGCTAGAGTGTGAACGGAGTTGCATGTTCCTTGGTTGATCGAGATAGTAGAGTCCCTCCCGCTCACATCCCGTCCCAATCATCTTCCCCAAGCGCAGGTCCTGTATGACACAAAATTGGCTTACAAACACCGTGATACAAGAGGTATCTGAAGCCAACTTGCTAATGGAAATTAGATTGAGTCGAAAAACTGGTACACATAAGACATTATTGAGAATGAAATTGGGAGAGAAAGCAATATGTCCAATATGGGTGACATGAGGAAAGGAACCATTTGGTAATTCAACAGTATGATTTTCAACCGTTTTTTTATGTGTAATCAAATCAGGGCTACAAACCATATGATTCGTAGCACCACTATCCAAGATCCATGTGTTCGTCTTGCCATTATAAGTGAGGGAAAAAGCTTTACCTGAAAATTCTTCATGATTTGAAGAATTACCAACTTGATTGGCCATAGAGGATTTGTTCTTGCTCAACATGTGAAGAATCTATTTACATTCCTCCTGTGAAAAAGGGAAATTGGACGTTGTCGCCTTTTTGTCAGATGCATATGACGAAACCTGGTTGCCCTTTGAGAGACTACCTTGTTTAGTCTCTAATGCAACTGCTCTCTTACGGTAGTAATCGAATGTGTGACCTTTCCAACCACAAAAAGTGCATTTGAGATGAGCGCGGCAATTTTTGGTGTTGTGGTTCGTCTTGTTGCACTTTGCACACCGAAGGCCCCTCTCTTCTGTTCGGACTCATGACTCGGCTTCTTTACGGCAAAAACGGCTGCTTCTGGTTGGGTAGAAGTTTTCCCAATAGAAATCTTCGCCTGCCTTTCATGTGGAAGGACCAAAGAATATGCTTTGTTTACTGTGGGCAATGGTTCCAATAAGAGCGTGTTCCTACGAACAGTGGCATATGAGTCGTTTAGACCCATGAGAAATTTCATTGTTTTCTGAGTCTCCATGTATGAAGCAATCTCCTTGATTTTTCTGCATGCAGCTACACGCTGGAATTGGGCACAACGCATCCCGTTCATCCCAAAGGCTCTTAAGTTTAGTAAAATAGGAACTCACAGTCATGCTGCCTTGTATGCAGTCATGGATTTCATTCTCGATATGGAAAAGTTGAACGGTATTCACATGAGAGAATCGCTCTTGGAGATCAAGCCACATCTGACGCGCGTCTTTGCAGTGAATGATGCTGCTAGCAATTTCCTTCGACATTGATCCCAATAGCCATGTCTTCACTAAATTGTTGCAGCGCTTCCATTGCTGCAATTCATCAGGTTTATCCCCACTTGGTTCTTTGATCGACTCATCAACGAAGCCAATCTTGTGTTTGGCCGTTAAGGCCATGCTCATGGACTAAACCCATGTGCTGTAGTTATCTTCTACCAAAGGTTGCGGAACAAGGATTATGCCGGGTTGGTCTGCATGATGAAGGTAGAGAGGGTGGTTGAGGTTTTCCCAATTTGTCTTTGAAGGCATGCTTGTGTCGATTGACTTCTTTTCGGTGTTGTCACCCATGGCTATGTTGCTAGGGTGATGTTTGTGTTTGCTCTGATACCATCAAGAGAAACTGAATGTGAAAGAATTGATTTCATAGATTGATTTTCACAAAACAAGTGTTACAACTTTATATACTAGAATTGTACATCACGATCCTATTCTATTGCCTACAATTATGACTAACCAAATATTCTATTGACTACAATTAAGACTAAATGAATACAAAACAAGTAAATAACAAAGTATCAATTTACAATATTGACTGCTTATTTTGTGCGATCTTGTTTAATAGTTTATGGAAATGGTAGAGAGTATGTTAAGTAATTCTATATTATTTGACTTAATGTGTTGAGAATCCCTAAATATAGCTGCGTATATCCTAAATTGTATACACACTAAAGTTGTTCCTAAAACTCCTATTGAATTATGGACATATAGGAAGCCAAGTTTAGAGCATCTGCATGTTTGGGGTTGTCCAGCAATAGTTAGAATTTATAACTCATAAGAGAGAAAATCGGACCATATGATTATCAGTGAGTAATTTATTAGATATCCCCAAAGGTCCAAAGGATTTAAGTTTTACGATCCTACTCATGCCACGTAAATTGTTAAACGGAAAATGTCAAATTTATAGAAAGTGATGACATTAGTGAGAGTAATGCACCACAAAATTTAGTATTTGAAGAACATCAGATACCCACAAATGTGGTATTTGAAATAGTTAAAGTCGGTATTCCAAATGACTTTGTTCAGAACAGTACGATGGAAATGCAAACTACCATATTAGATGCACCACTAGATGAAAATGTCACTTATAATGATGTTATATATTTAAGATATTACTCATCCGAATAAGAATTTGATAAAACTAGAAGCTTTAAGAAGATCTCAAAGATCTAGAAGGCGTGCCATATCGGATTATTATAATTTTTTATCTTGAAGAATCTGATTTTGATATAGGTGTCAAAGAAGATTCGGTAACATTTTCACACGCCACTAAAATCAGTGATGATTCGAATAAATTAACCGATGTCATGAAAGAAGAGTTAAAATCCATTTTTGTAAATAAAGTTTGAGATCTCGTCGAATTGGCTCGAAGGTCTGCAGCTATAAGATGTAAATGAGTCTTTAAGACCAAACGAGACTCAAAGGGCAATATCAAATGATTCAAGGCCATAATTGTAGCTAAGGAATTTACCCATAGGCGAAATACTGATAATAGAGAGACCTTTTTACCAGTTTCTTTGAGGGAGTACTCTTTTCGAATCACCATGGCATTAGTAGCTCATTTTAGTTCAGACTTACATCAAATTGATGTGAAAACAACGTTCTTAAATGGAGATTTAGTTGAATATATATATATATATATATATATGAAACAAGCATAATGATTTGAGGAAAAGGCAAAGAAAATCTAGTTTGTAAATTAAAAAAATCTAAAGATGAGCTTAAATAAGCTTCAAGGTAATGATACATTAAGTTCGATGTTACTATTACCTCATTCAGGTTTAAGGAGCACATTATTGATCAATGTATATACCTAAAGATAGGTGGGAGCAAGTCATTATTTTAGTCCTATATGTTGATAACATTCCACTTGCTAGTAGTAACCTAGGCCTATTACATGAAACAAAAGAATACCTTACAAAGAACAATGAAATGAAAGATAAGGGTGAAGCATCCTTTGTATAAGGAATCAGGTTTTTTAGAAACAGATCTCGAAGATTATTAGGTCTATAAAAAAAAAAAAAAAAAAAAAAACCTTATAAAAATAGAGTTCTTGAAAGACTCAATATGTACAATTGTTCTGGATGAAAAGCACCGATATTCCGAGGTGATCAATTCTCTGAGGACCAATGTTCTAGAAATGACAACGAGAGGAAACAGATGCAGAACATTCCATACGCTTCGCAGTAGGAAGTCTCATGTATGCTCATACTTGTACACATGTAGACATCACTTTTACAGTAAGCATTCTAAGAAAGTATCAATCCAACCCTAGCACTGCACATTGGAAGGCATATAAGAAAGTTATGAGATATTTACAAAGGACTGACGACCATATGCTCACTTATAGAAGATCTAATCACATGGAAGTGATTGAATATTCATCTTCGGATTTTGCTGGGTACCTCAACATGGGGAGATCTACATCGGGATATATTTTTCTCTTTGATAGTGGGGCTGTTTCGTGGAAGAGCATTAAACAAACAACAATGGCTTCTTCCACATCTGAAGCTGAATTTGTGGCATGCTTTGGGGCCACTACTCGAGCTATATAATTACAGAATTTCATTTTAGGGCTTTAGATGATGGATTTTATTACTAAGCCGTTGAAAATTTATTGTGATAATACCTCAGTCATTCACTTCTCTAGAAATAACAAGAGTTCCATTAATACAACACATATTCAAATAAAATATCTTGCCGTAAAAGATAAGGTTTGGGATCGTCAAACGCCTAAAGAGCAAATAAGTACACAACTCGTGATTGTAGATTCTATGACTAAAGCATTACCGGCAAAGGCCTATAATGATCGTGTTAAAGAAACGAGTCTCATTGTGTTCCCTCAATATGTGGTTGAAAGGATTAATACTAACTTATTAGACACTTTTAGTTATTCAGTCTTCATTAATGATGATTCCATTTTCTTTCTTAATTTTGTGCACATTTAGTAAATTTTTGAAAAGTAAGATAATTTTCAATTTGCACCAATAAATAGGAATTTTAGTCTTCTCCTATTATTTTTCCTCAAACTATGACTTGATTAAATGGAATTACTAATGTTGTGATACATGGAAGGAACTATGTTGCATAGTTGATGTTAGACCGCCATGATTTGCATTTAGTATTAACAAGATTGATTGGGTTGTTTTCTCAAATGAGTGGCCACTCATCACGATTTTAAAAACCTATTGAATCCAAAATGCGCGTTTTACAAAAAAACAGTTCAGTCGAACCAAGTGGGAGATTGTTAGACGTAAGTGGTCCACATGACCCTATGTCTAATAATGTTAGGCCCCCACCTTAGGTCAGTTGATTTTTTATAAGCTTTTCCCTTTAGTTTTGATTTGAATAAATTTGGCTTAGATTTATTTTAAGAAAGCCCAATCCATTTAGGACTCTTATTTGGCTAATCAATGAGAGAATTAAGAAATCTTCTTGTCCTTTCTCTTGACTCGCGATATTTGCAAAGTACCCATTACCTCTCACACATCTTGGAGTGAGTCACAAGGGAGATGAGAGAAAACCTTTTGTTCCATCAAGGTCGTTGATCGCAACGTGATATAATATAAAGATTGAGTCCGTAGGTTTATTTTTGTTGCAAACCAAATTATATCTTACGAGAAAATTATTTAGAGAAAAAGAGTTACGCACATACGAATAGGTTCCTAATTAGGGAGGTGTTTTGTGGCTAAGTTTTGTGGTTCTTTTGGGTTGTTAGTTTTTACGACTATTTTCTTACTTCCGGATTGAATGGATTCTATTTTATAAAAAAATCAGCCTCATGAAATTATTTTAGCCCTTGATCTAACACCCTTAGGGGCGTATTTGTGTGGCGAGAGGAATTTGTGGTAGAGAGGAAACTATCCCAAAATCCTTTGCATGTTCTTTTATGGTCGTTCAAGGCCACATTTTCTTTGCAAAAAAGAAGAATATTAACTAATTTTCCTCAATAGAGGGGCCAGGATAATAATTTCCTATGTGAGGGGTAGGGATATAGGATTCCTCTCTCTCCCTCTCTCTCTCTCTCTCTCTCTCACGGAAATGGAAGTCCTGAGATGGCAGCAAGTGATACAAAGCCAGGTTAGTTGCAAAAGGTTTCCAACATAAGGTAGGTATTGATTACTCCGAGTTTTTCTCTCCTTTCGTTAAATTAAACACAATCAGAAGTATTTTGAACATTGTGGAAATAGAAGACTTACATCTTGAGTAGTTAGATGTGGAAACTGCATTTCTCCATGGTGACTTGGAAGAAGACATCTACATGTTGGGTTAATGTATTGTATTCCGATTTAACCGGATTGGTTCATTGGTTTGGCCAATGACCAAGTTCAGGGTTAAGGGTTTTTTGGTCATTTTTATCGAAGCTTGATTGGGGGTCAAGAAAGCAGAGATTATATATTGATGTAATCGGTAACCCTAGACTCTGAGTGAGAAATGTAAGAGATCTCTCTCCTGTGGTTCCGAACCACGTGGGGGCAAATGTGAGAGCAAGATTGAGACCTATTGGGGGAGAGAGTATGCTACGTGTTAAAGGGTTTGGAATCCTCATAACGAGTTGCCCAATTTCCTGCATATGAAAATCCTCATAGCCCCGTAGATGTAGGCAAGTTTTTCGAACCACGTAAATCTGTGTGTGGCTTGTGACTGCCATGCGTGTTTTTCCCTAATTAATTCCCCAACAATATGCATCACCCACAAGGATATGTTGTCCTAGGAAAGGAGGAAATGGTATGTAAACTCAAAAAAAGCTTATACAGTTTAAAGCATGCCCTAAGATAATGGCACATTAAATTTGACAGATTTATGTGCAACATATATTACGAACTATGTCAAGCAAACCATTGTTGTTATTTTAAAAGTTTTTATGATTGTTACATTATTCTACTCTTGTATGCATATGACATACTTGTTGCAGGTTCAAACATGCATGAAATTAACAATGTGAAGAAATAATTGTCACAAGAATTTGAAATGAAGATTTCGGTGTTGCAAATCGGATTCTCGGTATCAAAATCAATAGAGACAAAACAAATTGCACATTAGATGTCTTAGGCAAAATATATTGAAAATTTTCTAAACAGATTCCACATGCAGGGTGCTAAGACATTTAGCACTTCACTAGCTAGCTACTTCAAACTGTCAAAAGAATTGTCTCCTAAGAAAGAAAAGGAGAAAGAAAACTTGTCTAAGATCCCATATATTTTAGCTATTGGCAGCTTGATGTATACTGTGGTTTACACTAGACTAGACATTGCTCATCCAGTGGAAGTTGCAAGTAGATTTATGAGAAACACTGAGAAAACGCATTGGAAGGTAGTTAAGTGGATTCTAAGAAACCTGAGATGTACTACTAATGCAGCATTATGTTTTGGAGGACTAGAAATCAGATTTCAGGGCTGTGTTGATTGGGACTTGGCAAGAGATCTTAATAAAAGTAGAAGCACTATGGGATATATCTTCGCATTAGGTAGTGCAATAATAAATTGGAAGTCAGAATTACAAGACATTGTTGCACTTTCTACTACAGAAGTGCTTCGTAGTCAGAATTACAGGATGTTGCTGCACTTTCTATTACCAGAAGTAATAGAAAGTGAGCACAGTAACAACAACAATTCCTAATGCATACAAATGTGCTCCTCAGTGCATGCAGATAAAGATGCCTTATGATTTGAAGTGTTAAGGAAAGACTCTACAGGTGTAGCACCAACAGGTTCATTTCAAAGATAGTTTCAAGTTCTGTTGCCACAAAATAATTTAAGGATCATGTAAAATGTGTGCATGTAAACCTTCAGGTAGAACCTAAGCATTGAAGTATTAAACACATGGTACGGATAAAATTGGAATCAATTGGCAAATGACAAACATTTATTGAAGCAACCCAAATTTTCAAAAAATTTAAAGAGATACAGTGATCAAGTATAAAAAAAATAATGATAATGTATCTAAATCTTATCAGATATAGGATGCACTAAAAGACCTCAAAAAAGGTACATTCCAAATTCAAATTTCCTATGGTCATGTTGGCTTCGGAAGTGAAGCTGTGTTTAAAGGTTCTTGAAGATCAGGCCTTTCACTGCCTGAAGTTTCAACAAAGGATATACTGGGTCTAGTTGGGCCACTACTAAGATCGGCACCCATTTTTTTAAATCGGTCAAGGCAATTTCAGTGTCTGTAACTAGTATCGCAGATGTACGATCTGCAGGCCTTGTCATGAGAACTGCACGGAAGTAGAACAGCCTTATGGGGATGGTCCATGCAGATTGGGCATGAAGCTTCATCCCATTCCTTGTACAGAGAACGGATATCTACAGCGCTGGACGTGCTTCCTTTCATACCAGTCATCTTGTATGCACTGTGTTAAGTTATTTGAAATATTAGACTTATTAGGGCCCAGGACACCTGTAGTCCTCTTGAAAAAGCACAAGCTGATACTAGTTTTGTACTGGAAGTGCACAGGAATCAGATTATTAAAGCAATGTAGTAGCTGAATGCATGGACCATAAATCCATTTAGCAAATTTTCCAGTCCCAAAGTGAACAGAAAGGTTAGTTTACATCTCAGCAAGCTCCCAGATAAAAGTTTCCGATGGGCAGCTTTAAGGAAAGAAACTGTGATCCATTTTGGAAAAATAAGGAAACTGGAGTGATATGTGACTCGGTGTTTGAAAGAAGAAAATAAAGATCCTCCAACAGTTAAAGAGTGCTCAATTCTTTATAAACACACTTTAAGAGCTGAAATCCCATCGAACTCAATTTACACAACTACCACTATGGAACAGAGATAAAGGTTGTAATGACAAAGTCGAGTAGCACAGTTGGTCAATAAGTGTCAATTTTCTAGCATCAAGTGGTAGACCTATGCGTATAAAATCCACAACCTTTCATGCAAGTGATGGAGCAAATCCCATGAAAGTAAATGGGAAAAGTGGTGATTTAAAACAATCTGAAATGCTGTTTCAAGAAATCACAACTCATAATCCCTCCATTAGGAATGCGAAAAGTGGTGATTTTAAACAATCTCAAATGCTATTTCAAGAAATCATAACTCATAATCCCTGGAGAAGGCCTTTCCCTTTGATAAGTATCTTTCTTTTATAATTTAAAATGAAAAAAATCAGTGGCAGTATTCATAATGTTCGAAGGCAATAAAAAGAAATAAAGATTTGGAGGGCACACAAGATCCACAAGTGAATCTCTCCCCACGCCCTTGTTTAGTAAGCAAATGGGCATCTACATTAGCTTCTCTAAGGATATGGAAACATGACACTAGCTAATCCTCCCCCTAAAATCATAAGAAAGATGTCAAGTGGTAACGAAATACATGCTCATTTGTTGGGGTTCAAAAGCTACTTGCTGGACAGCACCAGCGAATATAATTCAAATTTCAAACTGTTGATCAAATTCGAAGCAGGGAACAATTCTTATAACATTGTTCTTTTTTTTTTTTTTTTATAACACTAATAACAATGTTCTATTTGCAGAAAAAGAAACCATCTTCTCCTTCTTTAAGAAGGAGCCGGAAAAATTTGGAACCACTTCTCACCTCTTATTTAGTATTATATAGTAAGTTCCATGGAAGCTTTTTCTTTAAAGAACAAAGTTGGCAAAAATGGGCCCTTTTACTCAAGAAATTTCTATGTAGTGTTCTTTGATTTGCAGCCATTTAATTGAAATTGAGAGAAATAAACAGCTCTTATCATCCTTAAAATTCCATTGGCTTGAAGGCCCTGCTCAGGTCATCGAGTTCAGGTAGCAAAATGTATATTTGTAAAGAAAGAACACGGGAGATGTGCTAAACATATCATGTGGGGCGAAAGAGTAGTTGTTATTAGAAGCAAGAAAACAAAATGGATGATGGCAAGTTGAAGTCAAGTATGCCCAGTTCTTGAAAGCACATTGTAGACATAGTGTACAAAAGGCATTAGGAAGGACCACAGAAAAAACACAATGAGTTCTTTTGTGCCAGTTGTAGTCGCAGATTCAAGCCACGCAGAAGCATTTTCCATAAGAAAGGCACTAAATATCTTGTCCACAGCCTTACCCAGCAGAAATATTATAGTAGAAGAATAAACTTGGATTGAACTAGGACCCTTTGGCAGTTTGATTCTGTTTAAATCAGGAAAGCAAATGGGCTCACTGGCAATCTTGCAAGGAAGGTGTAGATAGGGATCCTTTTTTATTTTCATCATGCTTACTTTTAAATGTGTCTCTACTAGTTTCTATACCTGTGGCAGCTATGTGAACTCATGTTTTTTCCTATTTTATCACCAAAGTGATCAGTGAGAGCAATAAAGACAGAAATTCCAAGCAAGGAAAATGGGAAGAATCTAAAATGCGTAGGCTCCTTACCCCGACCTCAGCAAGTGAATTAGCATCTAAACTCTCTTCCCTAAAACTATGGGACAAAGAAACTGGACAATGCACCCTTCTTTATATTGTATGTACTTAATAAATCACTTTTGTTACCAATGAAACCAAACACAAAACCATTCAAGCTGAACAATGGCATACCACAAGAGACAGGTGCAGGTATTGATCAAAATTTTGCAGATGAATAAATTTAGTGGAAAAATTAAAAGAAAGCCAGTCCGTCAGACAGTAAGGCAAATTAGAAAGCAATTTGGATATGATACATACAAACTAAAAGTAAAGTATGTGAGAATTGAACTAGCAGCCCCTCGACAATACCAAGAAGTACTCACCCAAAAACGCTACTCTGAACTTTAGTCCCTTGAAGCTTCTGAATTGTTATAACTATAATCAGGTTTTATACATGACGAACATGAGCATTCTTGACATGCGATGAAGAAAATCCTATAAACCGGGCAGTGCTGAAATCTTTACAATAAATGCAACAAATAATTCAGCGCACTGAAAATCTCAAAGAAAGTACAGCCTTGAATAAAGCATTATCAATCATCTCATGCACCACAAAGTGTCACCAGTGATTCCTAAATTCCTACACTAATCCAATTGAACAAGGACAATGTTCATGCATCAATTATCCAAAGGTCACAAGAAGCAGAAATACCAAAGCAGAGATAGGCATTAAATATCCACAAACACAATATGTAAATAAATATACATTATTTATCGAAGAAAAAAAATACATAAAGAGATAAAAATTATAACATCTGAAAGCTAAACTCGAGATGATATATATTAGAATTATGGATGCATTTGGATGTACCCTTTTTTTATATGTAACACGAATCGAACATGTAACCTTGTAGTTGCAACAATGAGCACCTTTCAATGTGCTGTGCTGCTACAAGTTTCTGTCATGCAATCCAAATCACAATTAGAATATTTTAAACAGAAAAGTTTTATATGCTCCAATATGCACTTCAAGCAATATGAAATCTAGGAACAACATCATGCGTACCATGTTAATCAACCTCTTTGACCCCAAGAAATTATCACCTACCATTGCTGATTGCAGTATCGATTAAAAGAAGATAACTATAGGTTGGCAAAGCACTACCCAACTAATTCAATTCCCCATGCATCAATCAAATACTAGCGTACATGGAAAGATATTTCAACAAATTAAAAAAAGAAGAGGAAGAAAACCCCTTCAATCACCACTGCTTTGAAGAAGACATCGAATGAAGATTCCTCCACAAGTAGCAGCCGCTAGCCATGTAGATGCAAGTCCGAAAACCAGGAACGATTGTAAAGAAGACCTGAAGAAGATAGGCGCACATAGTAGAACGAAATCGAAAGTTAGGACTTGCTGCTTGGATGTATGGGAAATAAATAAATATATATAAATATATATACCTTGAAGGAGATTGGGACGGATTTCTCTATTGTCTTGTAGAGGATCGTCGACGGGATCTTGGATTTTCTTATTTGGATTTAGAGCAGAGAGAAAGCCAGAGAGAGTAAAGTGCAGAGAGGGAGCCGTAGAGGGTTGCGTTTTTAAAACGCTATTAACAAAGGCGGGGGATTGATTAAAAAAAAAAAACAAAACAAAATGCGGGAGATGGAACAAAAGGGGAAAATTAGACTTAATTTTTTTTTGCAACACTATAAAATAATGTCGCTAATAAAAAATCATCTACGATGCATTTAAATCCACGTCACCAAAAAAACTCATTATCTGTGATGCTTCAGGTATACTGTCACAACTAAATATTATTTGTGACGTCAAAATTGCGTCCCAAATAAATGTATAATTTTTTTTCATAATGCTGGCAAAGGGAAGAAATTAGTGACTTTTTTAGCTTAGAATTTTTATGGCACCATATAATGGAGGTCACTAATAATAATTATCTGCAACACAAAGACATCAACGCCTAGAATAAGATATTATGTGCGACGCAAAAAAGAAACTGTTGCAAATAACCTTAACTTTTCTACGACATAGCCCAGACTAAAAACTATTTACGAAGTGGGGACCGTTTCGCAAATAGAGACACTTATTTACGACATATAATTGTGTCGCAAATGTGTATCTAGCGTTGCGAATAATTTTACTGCCATTTGGCGCCAATTTTTTTTGACACATATGTTTGCGACATACTATATTCATTGCTGAAAGTATCTATTTGCGACGCATGGAATCTTGTGTCGCAAATACTTAACTTGTTGCGACGGGTCTAATTTTACATTGAAAAAAGTCCCTTTTTTGCGACACTTTGGGTTGCGTCACAAATAGTTTCGTCGCTAAAAATCTTACTTGTTGTAACGAGCAGAGTCTGTTTCCACTATAGAAGCTAGTAAGAAAGTGATTTGGTTATAAGAGTTAATGGACGAGTTGTAAGAAACAAGATAACAACAAACTTTATAGTGACAGTAAGAGTGCTATCAATCTTGCAAAGAATCTAGCCTTTCATCTAAGAGCCAAGTACATTCATATGAGATATCATTTCATACGGTGTCTTCTGGAAGGAAAAATGTTGAAACTAGAGAAGATTTTATTAAGTCAGAATCCTGTGGATATGTTCATAAAGGTGGAGAATATAGAGAAACTGAAGCTATGCTCGGCTTCAGTTGGTCTTCAAGCACGAAGATGAGGTATCGAGATTTGTAGCTCGTTCTGCTATTATAAATGTCATTTAATATGATTAGTGTTCAAATGGGAGATTGATGGGTTGGTGAAGCCCTATCTAGACATTAGTAATTTATAGGAGTTAATCTGTGATTCGTTGATGAAACCTAGATCCTCTGAAATAAGGTCAAACTCAACGGTTATAGGTGTCTAGAGGTTTTGGGATTTATGTATTTATACTGGGTGGCGAGAGCATTGTACTCTAGGGGGATTGAGAGATTGTATGAGAGATTGAGAGAAACCGAGCTAGATAGTGAGGGATTGTACTCTTGTGTATCACAAAATGAGGTTTTTTTTTTTCTTTTGTTAATGGAGGGTTCCCAACCCTTTGGGCAGGACTAATCCTTCTTGGCCCAGAGAGAACCTGGGTAAAACCCCTGTGGCCCTCAAGTGGTAGCACAAGTGCACTCAACCTTCGGTGCCTGAAGAGGGGGGAACCGGAGATCGGAAGACCTCTAGCTCCGAAAGAGAGAGGAATCGTGATCCTGACCACTCGGTCAACCCCTCGGGGTTAAAGGGGGTTGTTCTTCTTATCGGTGATCTCCATAAATAGTGAATCAACTTAATCTCCGGCGGATGTAGGCAAGTTTATCGAACTACGTAAATTTGTGTCTCGTAGATTGCTTAATTGTTCCGTAGATCGTGCTTGTGTTTGATCCCTAACAAAACACATGGCTGTCAAAGTGGTTCTTCACTTGTGGATTATTATAAGCTTTTGTAACGAGAGTGATCTTACCAAGGCAGCTCATTCCCACCGTGGAGGGCACCACATGTTCTAGCCTTCCACGTATACATCGTGTGTCCTTCTCTTTGTGTGGTTGCTTGCTTCTAATCTGGATTACGGTTAATTATTAGATTAATCACTTGGTTTTGCAAATCTAATAGAGATATTGTTATTGGTACCTAAGCCTGTGTTAAGGCCGGTTTTTCAGAATTGTCTGATCAAGAAATCCAGGTTTTTTCTCGATCCCCATAATGTTGTCGTATGAGATCCTGCTAGCCCTTGGTGCCTTCCTTGAATATGAATTAGAGTGGTCGGCATATCAAAATGCTTCTTTTCTTTTTTTTGTCTTTCTTTCTTTTTAGAAAGGCAAATCAAAATGTTAAGATGGAGATTAGGGGCACTTAAATTATCAAGCTCATAAGAAGATTCATGCCTTTTGGTTTCGGTTCTCAAAATTTAACTATCATGGATCATATATAAACCAAACAGTGTTTAATACCTCTTTTTATTGCCATTTACTTGTGGGGTCCTTCCTATTATAATTACTTGTATATCCTCATCAACCAAAATAGATTTTTTCGTTATTTTTTCATATTGTCTTGTGTTGCAGGAATATTTATTTTTTTTAGTTATACATTTTTTTGTATTCTTAAATGTAAAAAGAATACATATACATACACGCGCGCGGGCACACACACACATATATATATATATATATTCTGGCAATATATATGTATAAACAATAATATTTTATAATTTCAATTCCTAACAACTACTGACTAATTTTATTTAATTTTCTTAAATATATGCATGCCCATACTTTTTTGGATGATTTTTTTTTTAATGTTCTTCATGATATCTTAATTTTTTACGTTTTGGGCTGGAGTTGGGATGTGGTCAAAATAAATCACCCATTACCGACAGCTGAAAACGGTTGTTTTTCTTAAAAAAAAAAAAAAAAAAAAGAAAGAAAAAACAAGAAAATGGATAAGAACGCCGGAACCACAGGCGAAGACTTTGCAGTCGTTTTATGTGAACGACATACAAATACCGCCGATAATTTGAATATAAAACAACTATTTAGATCTGTCATTTAACTGACAGCCTGTGTATGTCAGTTTTTCTTTCTGAAAAAATAAAACTTAGAAAAACAAAAAAACTGATAAAACGGTGGTTTCTAGAAGTTTTTCTTAGAAAGAAAAAAAAAAAAAAAAACAAAATATTTAAAAATAAAAAATTTAAAAATCTTACACCTCTCAACAACATCATCAATAGCCAATAACTAAAAATTCATTTTCAATAACCATTCAAACATCCATCTAATAGTCAAGAACAATATATCCTGCATCTACATTTAATAGCCAAATACAAAATATCCATTCACATCTAATAGTCTAACACTAAATATCGATTTACATGATCTAAGTCAAAGACATTATACCCATCCATATCTAATATTAAAAATTAAAAATACCCCCCAAATATAATCCAAACAGTCTTATACACCAAACTAGTAAAATATGGTCTTCCACTTGGGCCGCTCGGTCACATCTTGTCATAAGATCTTCCATCTTGCCATTTCTGGTTGGCCCAAAGTTCACACTTCCTTTAATGATCTCATCTAGGATGATCTTATAGCACCCTGGATTATCTGGCAAGTCACCCACCACTCGGCCATAAGCAACAACGCATGCGGGCCTCTTTGTATCTTGCATCAACTTATACAAACTTGTACCACAAACTTGTACCTGTACGTGTGTTTGTTGCGGGGTCAGACTCTGTTGGGAAATCATGTCTCGCCTACAATTAACAACATTTAATGGATGTTATCTTATATTTTATGAATCCCCACATTATGTTAAATTAGGAATCTACCGTTTTTCTGAAATTGCTTTATGCCCGAGAGCAACTCCCAGCGATTGGTAGGTGTCCTGCACTATGTCCCACCAGGAAAAAAGGATGCAAATATCTTTTGAAACAGCCCATACCCACCCAGTCCCGTTTATGACCTATTCTATACCTTAAAGCTAGATGCTAGTAAGAGGAAATAGAGGAAAGAAAAAGGCAAATCTTGCCTCTCCTTGGGCTACATCAGCATGGTACAACCATGGACAGATACAACCCTTCATGTGCAAAGACATCCATTCACATATAGAAACACATCTCCCTCCCAAGGAAACATCTCTTCTAAAGTATTAAGACTTATCTTCCTTTGCACACGACACAAACTTTTCTTTGTCTTTCTCCCTACACTACACTGACAAACTTGCTCCTGTGTCTAAAATTGGTGTGGCTCCATTTCTCACATATGCCCTTGGATTCCAATGAAGGCATGGTTTCTGTTCTAAATGCATGTTTGTAATTCTTGTTCCCACACATGTGTCATCAATGCAAATTCCAATATGATCAGCTCCAATTTTACTAAAAATCTAAATGTGCTTCTACCATTATTTAGAATTTAACTCAAGCATTATTATGTTCTTTTTACTTAATTATGTGATAATATGAACTTATATTTTGAAATCACACAAATAAATTTATCATTCAGATTTTTTATTCATTAATTAATAATTGATTTAAATATTAAACTTATTTATTATTTAACTTGCATAAGATTAAATCATGCATCGCACGGGGCAATTGCGCTATTTTATATAAATAAAACTTCAGACACAAACTCAACAATGTGAGTAACTCAGCGGTGAGGCACCTCCTCACTACAGATAATAAGGGATTGACCCATAGATGCAGCACTGATCTTGAGGGATTGTGTAGAGAGTGCGTGCGTGGTTGCGTTCTTTACCCGAAGGAGAGATCAAAATCATGTACCTTGGAGGGTTTTCAAATCTCATAAGAGTCAGTTCAGGTGCTAGGTGAGGCAGGACCAGGAGAACCTGGCAGACTCGAGGATTTTCATCGACTGTAAATGGACCGTTGCCACACCTTCCTCAATCATTTATTCTCAATCGATACTCTTCTATTGATTATAGATATAAATAGTAATTATACTATTCCACCGAATAATAAAAATAATAACTAGAATAAAACCATATTCATTCCTGTTTTAAAAGAGTGCAATTGTTTTTTTTTTTTTTTTCTTGGTAACCCAGTCAAGGAGGCTGGGTTTCAAGAGAGAGCCCGCAAGAAGACAGCCCACTCACGTGAGAAAGGATCCCGCACATACGGAAATAGGTGAGATACCCATGGTTAGAACCCTGCGCACACGCGGATAATTGAAAGAAGATACATTACATTGAATTATTGTTGTTTTATAAATTCTATCTTTTCTAGTGAGTACATTGAAGGAAACGGGAGGGACTGCAAAACGACAGTAGTGAAACCTAGACTTGTGGACCCATTTTTATTTATTGAGAAATGACCCATGAAATGAGTCTGTGTTTAAGAGAAACAGTCGCTAATAACCAACAGTTTTCAGCCATCGATTAATCACTTGTTGTGGTGCCGGTGATACATTTTGACATAGCGGTGCAGGAATGTTTTATTGCCCGCTGTATGAGGGGTAAAGCATGCCTAAAGCCCTGGCAGTAGGTTTGGGCCGACCCATCTTTTTTAACACAAAGGAACAAAAATAATTTTGAAGATTGATTGGAGTACTTGAGCCTAATTTTTAGGTTGGTGCATCAGACTTCTTCTAAATATTATGCACTATAATTAAATGAGACTTGCACAATTTCTAGGAACATAAAGTCCTCCAAATTTTCATTTAGGCAACTTTTTGTCATATTTTGATTTCAAAACACCTTTTGGAGATTTTTACGAAAAAACCCATTGAATTAAAAAACAAACAAATGTGGTGGGCCCAAACACTTCATAACAAAGGGCCTCCAGCACTTTTTTTTTTTCTTTGGGGCGTTAGGCCGCAGGTCCCTCGACATTGTATTTTATTGCAATAGGTCTATGTTTTTTTTTTTTTTTTTCGTAGAGGGAAAGGTCCATTTTCAAGTTTTAAACAGTTGAAAAGTCTAGAATTCCCCTCTTAATACACTTTGTGCGTTATACAAAAAAGAACAACAGATTTTGTTAAGAATTTCATTTGGAGAGAAAAGTGGGGGAAACTCGTCAATTTCGTGAAGATGATTTGACTGCACAAATTAAGGATTACGACAGATAAGAGAAAGAAAAGGGGGAAACCTGATTCAAAGAATGAGAATTCATCTAGAAAATTTACACATGGGACTGGGCTTCTTCTTCTTCTTCTTCAACCTCTGTAGCTATTCTCATTCTCGCTTGCTTGAAGATCTGCCAATTCCATCTCTTTCTATCCGTTGAGTCTATCTTTGTCTCTGTTTCAGATTTTATTAAAGGAGAGAGAGAGTTATGAGATCTGAAGAACAAGAATAGGAAAGGAGAGAGAGAGAAATAGAGACAACTAAATAAGGATAAATTAGCCAAAGGTTACCCTTAACCTTGTCGTTTAAGGACTCCAATACACAGCATTTTCACTTTATCTAATTTTTTTCAAAAGACAAATAAATTTTTCTGAGTTTTGAAAGAAAGTTACATAAATTTATTTGGCTTTTGAGAGTTTTGAATAAATTTATCTGAGTTTCGAACAAATTAATTTGAATTTGGAACAACACCCTACTATTGGTACACTAAATCCTTTGCGGGTGACAATTGATAAAGCTAGGTTATTCTAGTAATTTTCACTGACAATACTATACAATCCAATTTAAAAAATTAAAAAAAAAAACCTGATTGAATTGAGGTGTTTGGGTAGGCACATGGTGGGCACATCACCACCCATTTCGGATAAGGGATTGGGAAATCAAACCCAGTACCACGTTCTGATGGCACCATGTGCTACATGACACAATCGTGGGTTGAATGGTCTGGATTTGGTATGGCCAATAACGTTCTGAAAACAACATTTGCTACATCACCCCAAGTTCTAATACCTTTGATCATTAATTTGATCTTCTGCAAAACTTCCTCAATAGGTTCTGCAACAACAACTATCTTATCTCTGGTCTCTGCAACAGCGCAAGCGATGGGACTTTTTCTTCTCAAGCAGTAGCAAGCTTCGAGTTGCTAAATGAGGAAGTATTGCTTGGAAGCATTGAGTATGTAACAGAAGACGTAGCAACATCGTTCCCTCACATTTGAATTTTGAAACTTGATCTATTCCCTCCCATTTGAATTTCAAACCTTGACCTAAAACTCGGAAATAAAATCCATTAGGCAGCTTGATTTGTTTATAGGGGCAAATCAGTCATTAAATATCATATTAAGGAGCTTAAAACTAGGGATTAAATTCGTGATATAGCTTCAGACAGTTAGAAGGGCAAATTAGTCTTATTAATGTATGATCTAGCATACTCCTCCGCCTGAAATAAGTCTAGGAGCATGGACTAGAGGCCTTACCCAAAAATCATGTGGATTAGAGGCATTAAACATCAGTATTAAGGGACCTCTTGGTAATTTTCCCTTTTACTTTTGTTTAACAAATTTACGCCCATTCCATTGGTTACAGATATGGGGATTGGTAAGGAAAATCTTGTATGAGTGATGGGCATGGGATGGATATCTTTTCTTGTGAATCCGATTTCAAGATATGTAGGGACTATATTTTTGGATGATTTTAAGATAGGCGAAGCAATTTGCCAAAGCCGCAACAAACCCTATAAGGTGATTGACCTTGAGCAATGGATACACGGCGGCGTCTTCCACTGCCACTAAAAATGGAGTGTCTGTCATTGAAAGGAAGTTATCTATGATAAAATCGGTCAAATCAATGCTGATCGTGAGAAGCAAATGCATGATTTTAATCACAATGGGCGAAACAAATGAAACTTAGGGGCTCGAAGAGGAAGAAGAGTAGGAAAAGCAAAGAAGAAAAGGGGTTTTAGATTTTAAACTTGGAAAACATATTCTTAACATATCATGAAATAATTGACATTCCATGATATTGTAGAAAGGGGGGAATTTTGTCAAAAAAGAAAAAAAAAAAAAAAAGTAGTGGAAGGCTGTCCGTTATCATTATAAAGTGTTCAGACACTGCATTTTTTAAAAAAAATTGAAGGTTTTTTTATAGAAAAATCCCTTATTTTATTATTAATTGAAGGAATCATGTTCATTTGGCAACCACCAACACCCTCCGCATCTTAGCCACATTGTAAGCCAAAGGTTTTTCCCCTTTCATGTGCATTTGGTTAATTGGAAAGTATTGGCCTCTTGAATTGGGTTGAGGAGCCTTGATGTTCAATTTCGTCGTAGCGTTTTCCCATGTGAGTAGATGAGCAAATGAGCACACAGGAAGAGGCCCCATATATGTGTATGATATCATGCTTTAGCAAAGGTAGTCAAGATAGTTAAAAAATATTTTTAACTGAAAAAAGTAAGAGTACAACCTAAGAATTTGTATCAATTGGTTCTAAAAAAGAGTTTTATCTGGCTAAATGTGGATCAGAAAGACAATGTCTATGATATAATCCAAGATGGTGTAATATAAGACCGTGAAAGGCCACAAAATAGCCAACCAAGGACTGGACAAAATAAAAAGCCACGATGTCTCTAAATTGTGCCACCAATGAGGTTTACTAGGGAGTTGATATAGGCTTTACTTGCAGCTGGTATAGCCAAGGTCCAAATCTATACATAGCTCTAGGCCGAAGGGCCCAAAATACTATATATCACAAGGCAATACAACATTTAATCAACATCGAAAAATTTGAGACTCGGACTTGACTCGTCCAATGCAGAAAAAAAAAATTGACTTGACTAGAGTCAACATGATGACTCGAGAGTCTTATCTTTTTAAAAGAAATTAAAATATTTAAAAATATATTAAATGCTTATAATATATATAAATATATATAATATAAATATATATATATATTTACATGCATTCATGATAATAAACTCAAATTAATAAATTTATATATATGAAAAATATTAGAATATGAAAATAAATGAAAAAGATTGAATATTACGTGATTTTCTAGTTCAAATATCAAATATAAGTTTTCAATTGCATTTCAGTTATCATATTTAAATTGTTGACTCATTCATACTTAAAAATAAATATTAACTGTATAAAATTAGATCTACCTAATGCAAATAACTTACTAAAGTCCTTCATCAAAATGAGATGAATCGGGAGAGTCAACAGTCAACTCCAAGAATTTTCCAACCATGCATTTCATAACAATATGGCCAACGCCAAAAAGTAGGTCTGTGACAACCCTAAAAGGGAATCCAAACATGCCTGTACATTTGTAATCTTGCAAGATCCGTCTCAAATACTAAAGATCAAAAGACAAGGAATCAACAGGTTCCAAGACAACTTGCAAATATAGAAATGCAAGATCAACTTCAAAGAACAGAAACAAACTTTCATACGCCAATACGTCATAGTGTAAATATAAATAAACTAACACAAGAAACAACAGTAGAGGGAGTGTAAATATAAATAAACTAACGCAAGAAAAAACAGTAGAGGAAGGGCTTCGCTTCTGGTAAGCATGGTATGGCTGCATGGCCGGTTATAGAGTAGGTGATCTAATGAAGAAAGAGAAGAAGATGGTGGCATAGTTGCTAGTGCAGAAGCATGTGTTGAGATGTAGAAAAGTTCTGATAACTTCATGATTGGTTAAGAAATATGCTCTCCCACTTGTCAAAGTAGACAAATCGCCTAATATATGGTTAAATGAGAGCTTGCACCTGAATTAAATCAATAAGACCATAGTTGTTCCAAATTTCAAATGCTGGTGGAGAGTAGGCATAGCAAGGCAATCAAATGATGTGGATCAGAAGTGTAGAGCTATAGAAAAGATGAGTTTCACACAAATTCAAACCTAATGAATGAAGAAAAATCCAAACCTTCCAATAAAATGGGAGAACATTGGAGAGATTGCATGCCGGTGTGCTAGAAGTGCATTTGCCAATGTGAAAGAAGAAGACTCTGAATTAGAAATACAATAGTGCAGCTTACAAACACTTCAACCATGCGTTAACATGTAAATTCAGACCATTCAAAATAAACGCCCAACTTGTAGTGGCTCGCATGTAAATATCACTTAAATAAGAGTCAGGAAGACCATCAAATTGATCACTTGTAAAACATTGTTTCTCCTTTTGACGGACACTGATTGTATATTGCCATAGCATGGCCAATTTCTAGTTAGAAAATAAACTAAAGCCTCTGTAGCGGCCACAACTGATTTGTTTTCAAATGGGCTCAATAAAGTTGTAAATGGCGGTCAATTCTCTATTACTTGATCCAATCTTTCAAGTTTCAGTCATTGGGCTAGCTTGTGTTTAAAGTTTTACTTCAGATTGTCTCCACCTTTTAGCTAAAGAGTCATATTTCCTCTTCTTAAAAAAGGACAAGTAGTTCATGATTTTTCAGGGGCTCCCTTGTCGCACTGAATAAAATGAAGGTTCTTAATTTAGCCACTTGCCTAAAACAAGGTAGATGATAAATTTGACCATATGAATGGTTACAATAAGAAGTCCTCCCCTCTTCAACTAGCTACCCATTTCATGGCCTTTAATTATCAAGTAAACAACACTTAGTAGTCAATCCAACTTTTTGACAGGTGGCTAATCTATAAAACCCTCACTTTAACTAGGAAAAAGTGTAAAGAACTTTTCTGAAAATTAGAAGATTCAAGCTATAAACATGCACAATCCAAACTCTCAAAACCGGTATTAGTATAAACATCTTTGGGGCAGAAACTATAATGTGGTGCTGCCACATAAAATAAAGTGCGACTTTCTACCTAAATCCAATAGTGGAGCCTACCCTCTATTAAACTCAAACTAATCACCCATTCCAACTTAACTTTAGCCCATATTTTGAACTCAATAATTGTAAGGTCCCCGACCTTAATAGGGTGTTTAGCTTCTTAATTTGACGATTAGCTTAATTAATTGTGATTCTAGCTAATTAGGCGGGTTTAGTGGCTAAGCTAGTTTCTTTTCTCATTAGAAAGTTGTGTGCGAAGTTTCGTTTGATTCCGACCGAATTTGGGCTCATTGGAAAGATCCTGTCGCGTTCATCACTTTCCGTTCTTAACTCATCACGATTCGGTGCCTCAAAGTCCCTCAAATAATCAGTTTTCTCTCAATTCACTCATGAGGGCATTTTGGACTTTTCCTCCTTCACCTCTCATTTAAACTCACTCCAGTAACTATTCTCGTTCATTTCATCCCATTTCAAGAGGGTTGCATGGTGCTGGAGCTTCTTCTTCTTCACTCCTTCACTCTCTCTTCTTGCATGTGGGTCTAAAGGCCAAGCATTGAAAATCCAAGTCCACTATCTCCTTCCTTTACCTTCCTCATCTCCCAGACCCATCTTGGTAAGTTTTTCCCCAATTCTAACTCTCCCAATTTCAATTCCTCTTGTTGTAAATGTCTTGCATGTTGATGAATTCTTCTTCCTTCTTTTTCCTTGTGCCCTTGGAGTGTAGGAGAAGCCTTGGTAAGAGAGGGTTTGGCTAGTGTGTGTGTGGAGAACTCTTCCTCCTCAATTCATCTTAATTTCTCTTCTTTTGGTTGAGGCAAGTAGATTAGCCCTATATATGTAGCATGCGTGTATGTTTATTTGTTTCTTGTTCATTCAATTACTTAGAATTCCCTAAATTCCAAGCCTGGTTATGTTATTTTGAAATTTACATGCTAATTTAGAGACTTAATGTAATTGGACTTTAATTGGTAATGGGTGGATGAATTGATAGATGGAATGGTATGTAGTTTGAGAGAGAGAGCATGGAGGCTTTTCTCATGCAGGTACAGGCTTGGAAAGGCTTAGGAAGGAAGGGAATGGACCCATGGTGAATGGGATTGAAAACAGCTTAAAATAGGCCAAATATGCTTTGGGCAGGGCTCAGGCAGCAAGCAGGCTCACTCTAGCATGCTTAACCCTTGCTAGAGCGACCTTTGCTATTGTTCTGAGAGCCCAAGCAAAATGCATTCTCGCTAGAGTGAGACTGCATTCTGCAGACAACAATATCCGTTTCAAATGGGTATAACTTTTGACCCATTCGTCGGAATTTGGGTTCTATATACCGTTGGAAAGCTTTTGAAGCAAGGAATCCAATGATAGACTTATCTTAATGATTATAGGTTGAGAAAAGAAGTAGATATTTGGGTCAATGAACTAAGCCCTTATCTCTTTTGGAAAGGGACTCTAAACCTAGTTGGACCCATAGGTTGACACCCATTCGCCTTACCCTTGCATGACCAACTTTTGGAAATGAAAACGGATCACGATTGGCTTGGTGTGCTTTATCGGTTGTTCGAGCTTCTGTGTATGGTTGTATCTTGGCCGAATGCATACGAGAGTCAATTAGTACCTACTAACTTCTGTACACGAAGGGCTCACCACACTATGGCCTCATTGACTCTTTCTCCGTAAGCAGTCCGTTAGGAATACATGCGGTACACGATGGACAACCCTTAACCTAAGATTGGCTTGTTCCTCACTCTTGACTTGTAAATCTTGTATCCGTAGCTTGACGCACTTTATACACTCTATTCTTGAATACTTGTATAACTTGTAACTTAACTTGTAGAATTAGGATTTGACCGGACTTAAAGTGTATCCTTAAGAACCTTTTTCTCTTGTATTTGATGGACACGTTTGGATAGAGTTTTAATAGGACTACTCGTGGAATTGGGAACTTGACTTGTATCTTGGATTGACTTGGAGTAGCCCTCAACTTATTATCTTGTATTTGGAAACTATCCATGTCTATTTGTCTTGGATCTTGTGTCATGTGCTAAATCCATCATCATCATCTTGCATTCATGACCAGATGGAGTCTAACAATTCTTGAGTGGGCCGGTTATTCGGATAATAGGGTGGGTAGGATAATGGCAGCTGGCAAGATAACGGTAGTCGGCAAAGACGTAGTTGTTATCCCTAGTAGGTAGCTTTGGATGCCACTAGAGCCGGACTTTTGGGTATTCGTAGTCGGCTAGAACGGCAGTTATACCCCCGTGAGATGGCTAGGACATCCTCGGAGTCTCCTCTTACTTGACATTGCATTTCATGGATGGTTATTCTTGAATAACTTGCTATGATTTATATTGTTACTTGATTCTTATAGAAGTTCGCTCGAGCGAACTGGTCCTAGTTAAGAAGGGTCGAGCGAACTGGGAGAGTGGCTCAAGCGAACAAGTCTCTGGAAGGGGGTTCGCTCGAGCGAATTGGAGTTCACTCAAGAGAACTAACTTCTGGGAGGGGTTTGCTCGAGCGAACAGAAAGTTGGCTCGAGCTAACCATGTTCTGTGAGTGTTCGCTTGAGCGAGTATAGGTTCACTTGAGCAAACTGCTTCAGAAACACTCCGTTTCAGCAGTCCAGGCCTCATCTTCTCTCCCTTTCTAACAACTTTTTAAACCACCATTTGACACCATATTTATGGGACTTCCAACTACCCAAACCACATTCACTTTCTCCAACAACAATCCATTCAAACCCATTAAAATCATAATAATTTCCAACCTCATTCAATGCAAAGAACAACCACCATAAATGAGAACGCAAAGATTGACAAAATACAAACTTAATGTACAAAAGCTTAAGAGAGTAAATAAGAGGGGAAGACTATCAATATGCACATTTCTAAAACATTATAAACCATAGGAATATATGTGGAAGAAAATCATACAAATCCATATTTCTCCATAAAATCAGAAATTATGAAATTAACCCATTCATCCACTTGCCTTGGTCTCCAAATAAGTTAATAAGCTCCTAATCAGCCTTCTTTAGCCAAAACACCAAGCTACACAAAACCCCCAAAATACACTCATTACAAACCCTAAAATGGCCAAACCATGAAATAGAATGAGAGAGCTCCCAATAATAGAGATGAAACTCCTCTAGGACTAGAAGAACACATATCTAAGAGATGAGAGGAAGAGCTTACATGGAGGGTTCTCAAATGGCCAAAACTTGCTCAAAGAGTGCTCTAGAGTTGGTGGATCTCTCTACAAATGGTACCAATGTGAAGCCTTCATGGAGAGGAAGAAGAAGATGGTCTCCATTTCTCTTTTAGCGATAGGTTGGTATGGATTTGGAGATGGAGAAGCAAGAAGAAAAGGGAGCAAACCCTAGGTGGGTGGAACTTCTTCTTCTCAAAAGAAAAGTTGCAAGAAAAGGAAGAAGGAAGAGGACTCCTCCTTATAAAGAAAGTGGGGATGGGTCCAACCACTTAAGAGTCTTGTGGGGCTTAAAACATCGACTTTTGAGCCTCGGATGGATTCAACGAAGAAGGAAGAATTGTTCGCCGAAATTTTTAGTTTCCAAAAAGTATATATTTCACGGGTTTTGGAGATATTGAAAATAGTGTCCAGATTTTTGTGCAAAAGACTGTTTTACCCTTATCATTAGCAAAGTGGGGTCTAGAGGTCTCGAACGGAAATGGGGCCAAACACGAAAGTTGTGGGGAATGATAAAATAAATCAAACGGAGTAAAAATACAGATTCCCCAGAATTATTAAATAAATCCAAAAGTCTCTCAAAACACAATAAAGGAACCCCTAAAGGGCCCCACTAAATCAAAAAGTTCTAAAAATGATCCAAAGCTATGTAAAAGTTATTCTAATCTCACTTAAAACTAAAACACGACTTAATTAGCACTAATCGAAAACTCTCGGGACGAGGTCTTACATGAATAATATATATTGCTTATCTTCTTGCCAATATATTATTGATCCTTTATTTCTTGGTATGCAGACAACACCACCTAGGCAATCCCAAAGAATCCTCAGTCGGGAAAGGAGGACGAGTTATGTGAGTAGGGTGCCTATGACATAGCTTAGCGTCATCACTCTCGGCATTTGTGTGCGTTATACTAGGATATATGTCATCTTGCCACCTCAGACTCCATCTTTTGGGTTTTCAATATTTTGGAATTATCCTATCATATTGTATATCTTTTGTTCCAGGACCTAAGTTGTTAGGATCCTGATGTGTATAAACTATATATGTCTTTATCTTTTGAGACTTAAATATATAATGGGACAAAATGCATACTGGCTTTGAAATTCATACATCTAGGTTTAATGAATATGGTTAACTGATAAGTCTTGCAGGTTATTTTGTTAATAAGGCTCAAATACATAATTCTCATAGTGGTCTTCGATCCTTGGGCATGAAGGGCAAAATTTTTAATTAGCTCTAAATTTCACACCCCAGATCCGATTTATTCACTAATCGGGTTTGGGGCCGTGACAATGGCAGTGGGGATAAAGACCATGTGTTTTTCTCATGAAGAACTCCCTTTGAGTTTATAAAGAAAAGAAAAGGAGCATAGTTAATATCATGTAGAACTTTTGATCAACCCATGCTGGGCCTTAATGTAGGCATGATTGGAATTACAACCGGTGTCAAGGTGAGTTAACAGTGAAAATGAAAATGATTTATTTAATGTTGGCCTTAATGAAAAGTAAGTGAGTTTATTATGATTGTTTTGAATTTTAAATTAACAGTAGGGCTCACTATTAAATTCCTCCATTTTCTTTTATTTATTTATTTATTTATTTATTTGAAGAAGACAAGCGGGAGAGAAAAGTGGGGCTCACCTTTTCCACATTCCTATTCTTTTCAGAAATACTATTAGAAATTGTAGAATAAAAGGTATAAATTAAACTTAGTTACCTCATTTTCGTTCCCCTTCTTCAGTACTCTTCTTCGTTTTAGAGGGAATAAGCCTTTCACGGACACATTTTGTGGAATTAAAATTAATGATGTGTGGGGGCATTTCCGCAATGCCGAGATCGAGCCAGTTTCGGTAAGAGTACCGGCTGGGCTTGACTTGGTCTCGGTCATCTGCAGCTCGGCAAGCTCAGCAATGGTGTTGACCTAGGTGCTCAGCAGCTCGGCCAGCTAGGCAGTTAGGCAGCAATGCCAGCTAGGCAGCTTTTTCTGATCTCGGTATCATCTTCAGCCCGGTTTAGTCAACCAAGATGTGCACTGAGCGTTAGACAATCACAATCATGCTCCTATAAAAGTACGGACACGTCGTAGGACGTGCTGTCAAATAGGATGATTGCCTGACAGAGGTAAGGAGTTGTCCTTATCTGGCGAAGCCAAGGTAAGGTCCGATGGGACTTTACTCCCACCTACCTCCACTCAGAAAAAGTCTAATGGGACTTCTGCCTATATATATATATGCAAAGGGTTAGTCCCAAACAGGTACGCGTTGATGCTCACACGCAAGCATACGCACACATACACCTTCCTCCTTACCACTCATCCTTTGTCTAGTTGCAGAATTAACTTAGGCATCGAAGTGCCTTCGAGTGACAGTAGCCAGGGCCTCTGACCTCTATTTCTCTCCTTCCCTTTCAGGTCTCAGGCAGGTTATCGTTCTCGAAAAATTCTACATCCGCATCAGTAAGTTCTAATCGATTTTTGCACTTACTGTTGGCGGCGTCTGTGGGAAACGATTGAGCAAGATTTACTAACGCCATGCCTCCAAAGACTAGAAAATGTGAAGGATCGTCACTACCACCAGTATTACCGCTGGTCCCCCGCCAGAGGAGATCTGGGGGAAGATCTAGTGTAGAAAGCGTGAAGGAGCCTATCACTCAGTCAGGCTCATCGTCGAGGGGGGTGACAGCACCTCCCCGGCAAGTTGACCCCCCAATAGCACTTTCCCGACAGGATACCAACAATGATAGCCACTCACTCCTCGCGGGTATCAGGGCCTAAAACCTTGTTATCCAAGAGCAAAGAGAGCTAAATGTCAACTCCGGCGACGGCTCCAGGAGAAGAAGAAGGCTCTAGTTCTGCTCCCTAGACACAGTCGGACTCCCTCGCTTGCATAAGGTTTGAGGCAAATCCTAAATAATGAGAGACGTGGCCGAGCTTACGACGAAGGCTTGAATGGCACTCACCTGTGCCAAAGACCGGAGGACAGTGACAACCTGAAAGGATGGCTCAACCGACAAGTCAAGCAAGCGGTCCGGCAGAATATGGAGATAGTCGGCTTCACCCGAGGAGTTCGACACATCTCTATTCTCTCAGGAGATAAGGAACTTTGCTCTTCCTGAAGAGTTTAGTGTCCCAAAGTTTGTTCTTTATGATCGGATCTCAGATCCTGCAGCACACCTCCGACACTTTACTCAGAGGATGTCGGTGTGGGGCGACATAGGCCACCTAAACTGTAGAGTCTTCTCTTCCAATTTAGGAGACCTCCCCCTAAAATGGTTCTGCGCACTTCCAGAGGAGTCAATCTCGAGTTGGTAGCAGCTCCAGAATTCCTTCGTGGAAAAGTTCCAGGCTCATAGGCTCGTCCCTAAGACGAATGACGACCTGATGGCGATCAGAATACAGCGGACCAAGAACATCACCCAGTTCTCTAAGAAATTCTGGATGATCTACAGCTAGGTTGAAGATGCCACAGATAGGGTGGTCATCGGGACCTTCAAACAGGCTCTATTGCCAGGCAACGAGCTTCGAAAAAATCTTGTGCGTTTCCCCGTGGTCATGGTGAAAGCACTGATGGCCAGGGTGAACCAATTTATCGAGCAAGAAGAAGACGAGGCCCGAGCTCGGGAAAGCCTTGGCCCTCAGCAGGACGACAGACCCTCCAAGAAAGACAAAAAATCATCCTGGAAAAAGGAGGTGGACCAAGACGAGGCTCCAACAAGCTCGATGGAAGCCTTAGATCTCACCTCGGAGTCCAATAGGACCTCGTCATCAAAGCATTGATTGCAATGCTCAACAGATCTTGGGGGCACGACAGATGGTGGCTTTCGGTGGTTCTCAGCTTGTGATGAGCCAGCTGAACAGAGACTACCAAGCTTGATAAGTCCACAAAATTGTAGTTTTCATTCATCATTTCATATGCATTTGTGGACTTAATTAGGTTAATTGCATAGAATTACACTTAATTTCATGATTTCATACATTTGAGCATCAAAGTTGGAATCTTAGTCAAATTTGGTCAAAATTCATTTCATTGCATGACTTTTGTGAAATTAGGGATTTTCATCTCATTCATCACCCAAAACTTAGTTGTTTTGGCTTCACTAATGCATACCTTCTAATTTTGACGCCATGTGCTATTTTTGGAAAGTTAGGTACTTTTGGCGCATTAAGTAGGCATGTAGGGTCCCATGCATAGTCCATCTAGATTCCTCACACTTGATTATTATTGACATCATTTAATTTTATTTTTTAGGATAAATCAAGAGTGAGACCTGCATTGGTGAAATTTGAGAGAGATCAAAGGCGGGACACGCTTCATGGTGGGCCCACATATCTTGACATCTTGGTGGAGTTGGAAAGATTGAAAAATCTCAAAGATGGAAAGGGAATCAAATAAGCAAGTAAAGAAAGAGTCCAAGCATGCCTTGGACGTCCAACATGGGTCCCACACACTCCATTGCATACCAAACATAGAAGTTTCCTTAATTGCACAATTATTCCCGGATTTTTCAGAGGAAGCAAATTGAAATCTCCATAACTCTCAAACCGTGTGTCGGATTGATGCAATCTACCTACCGTTGGAAACCTCTTTTCGAGTAGATATCCGTGGAACCCAAGATTCCATAAATCGGAGCTGTATTGAGGGAGATATGACCTTGGAAAGTTGGCTGTTATAATTCTATGCGGGAATTGCAAAAAGTTTTCTAAATTGGCAACATGAGAGATGTTTGAGGAGTTCATTTTGGCAAGACTTGGAACTCAAGAGACCACATTTAGTAGCAGATCCCTCTTTCCAAGTGTGAAGCCTAACTTGAGTCCTAAGCAAAAAATCTCTCCAAATAAGGAAACAAGTCCTAAAAGAGAGGAGATTCTTTTCTAAAATGGAGGCATCAACATCTATAAAACCAACCCAAAAAGGGATGGAGGAATAACACATCCAGCCCTCTCTCCAATTCCCTTCTTTCTTTCTTCCTTTCTTGTTTTCCATTCGTGTTCTCTTTTTATTTATTTTATTTTGGTAGCCTTGGGCCATGTCCAAGGATTTATTTTGAAGGAGAAGTTTTGTGAAGGAGAAGTTGTAAAGATGCAATTTTTAATGACAAATCAAGAAGTATTCTTTGCAATGGCGGGCTAATTTTCTTGATTAGAGCTATGGATGAAGGTAAGTAACTTCTTTTTATTTATTTAGTAATTCTAATATGTGTTCCATGGTTATGTGCTTAATGGTTAATAGGCTTGTCTTCGTGCCTTAGGTAAATCTCCATTCTTAAATTCTGAAAATAAAAATTGGTTTTTGACTATTCATGCTTAGGTTTGATAGGCCATGCTTAGGATTTAGATCTTTTGATGGTTTATACTTACTTTTAATGGGTAGTTCTTAAATTATTTTTATTCGTTTATGAGATGAAGGAAGTCTTGAGTTTTGAATTTTTATGATTGAAAAAGGATTTTATTAGTTAGATTTTCCAAATTAAAAGCATTGATTTGTCTTTGATTTGAAGTAAAAATTGGAACAAATTAGGACTACTTGATAAATAATTTGCAGATGCTTATTGGATTCCCATGCTCTAATCACTTTCATTAATTTGTAGTTTTTGATCTTTCTAAATTAGTTGCTTGATTTTATTTCTAAATACTCAAAACTTTCCTTGATTGTACTTAATCTAAAAGTTTCTTTAATAAGCTCCCTGTGGGTTTGACCCATTCTTGCCATTGTCTCATCTAGACACCCGTGCACTTGCGGTATTTTATGATTGATATTGATCACATCAAGTTTTTGGCGCCGTTGCCGGGGAGCCAATTCAAAAGGAACCTTTTAGTTAGGATTTCTAACATTAATTTTTGCATATCATGGCATATTTTTGTAGTTAGTTTCATTCATAGCTTGCATTAGGTTTAGTTTTGTGTTTCTTAATATTTGTGGTTACTGTTTTTCAAGTTTTGGTTGCTGATTATTAGTTAATTTTCGAACTGATTTCAAGTGGTTACATAGAAGACAAATTTCAACATTATTTTTTTGATAGATTTGGCTTGTTTTTTCCCCCAAAAGTCCACACTATTTTAAAACCACTCAAACGGACTCCTTTCGACTTGAAATGCCGCTGGATTGGACCTTGGTATAATGACTTTGAACCATCAAAATTTCAGAAAGAAATACGTTTTGGAAGTCCAACTTTTAGTGCCGCAAATAGGGTCAGTCAGTTAGGCAGATTCTGCAATCAGCAGAAAAACTTGTTCAAGTAGCCAACTTCATGATAGCATAACTTCTTCGTTTTTTATCCTTTTTAGTCACTGTTTTTTTTTTTTTTCTTTTTTTTTTTATTTATTCTTGCATATTAGGAGATTATATCCCAGTCATTGTTTTCTGGTTTTGATTAATAAGAGTAGATCGTACTGATCTGTAAACTTGGGCCTACGCAACAGGTTCCAACACTTAGAATTTTTTTCAGCACTTGACAGCATGGTCTCCATTTAACTTAGGACTGCATTAAGAGTTTTAGAAGTGCACATTTCATTCAAATTGCAGTAGTTTAGGGTTGTGAAATTTAGATTAGGTTTATTTTTCAATTTAGAAATTTTATTAATAATTTTTCCTACTTTTAGTAGATTATTTAGATCTAACATTTTAGTTGTTTTTTTTGATGTTACAATCCGCATTTTGAAGGACTCTAAAAGGAAGGAAATTGCGGGGATTACTTTGAAGCAAACAAGTTGCTCTCATAATCGCTAAAATTGCTCTCAGAATTGCAAAATTGATAAAAAAAAATTACAGGTTAAGCTTGGACAGTTTACAGATTTACGTGGACCCCGCTGTAAGAGTTTCTAAACTTTACTCTACAAATCTTTTACTTGCAAGTGGGGCTTGGGTGATTTAATTTTTGCAAAGTGTGAATGCTTGCTTGACACACCAATTAATTGGACCCACACACTTAGTTAAGGGCAATTGACCCCAATAAGATAAGGACTGGATTTCATCACCAGATACTTACCCAATTAGGTCTAACCATTAATTAAAATCAAGTAGAAACGAGACCATAGGGCTTGAGCTCATTAGGACGAAGACCACAAAAGGTTGTACCAATTGCGCTCTTTGGTCAAGTCGATGTCTAGGTAAGTCCTGTCTCTCCAAAGGGTGGCAGACTCTGTTCTAGGAGTTTGGTTCTTAAGCGGGACCCTTGCTAAGTGCATTGTGACCCCACCACTCATCCTGGGGACTTACCTGGTCGATTTGGCGTCATAAGACCGGATTGGAGGCCTTAGTGCACTCTTCAAACCAGTTAGGGGTTGTCTAGTGAGTTAGGTTAGCCCTAGGATAATTTCTTATGCTCAATCTTTGTGCTTGACTGCTTGTGCATCATCTAGTAAGACCATTAGGGCCCTACATATAGATTAGGCTAACATTTTTTTATTAGACCCGGTGCATGCAATCTAAACCTTAAAGGAAAAAATTGTGGGAACGCGAAAATCGAAGGTTGACTAAAATAGAGCCTGAGTTAGCATTGACCATCATAGGAAGTTCATCAATTTTCGAAGAAAAAATGACTGATCGCGTGGACCCACCCATGACTTTGAAGGATTACATGTACCCCACCAGGACAACTCAACTGTCCTGCATAACCCTGCCTCAAACCAATGCCACATTTGAACTGAAATCTGGCATGATCCAGATGCTCCCAGTATTCCGTGGGCTAGATCAGGAAAACCCATATCAACATGTTAGGGAATTTGAAGACATTTGTGGGACCATGAGAATCAATCACATGACTGAGGAGGCCCTTAAACTTAGATTATTTCCTTTCTCCCTAAAAGAAAAGGCTAAAGCTTGGCTTTATGCCTTACAGGCCGGGTCCATCACTACATGGGCCAAGCTAGTCGAAGAATTCTACAAAAAATTCTACTCTAAGTAGAAAACCACATCGATTAGGCAAGCCATCAATGGATTCCATCAAATGGAAGGGGAGACACTTTATGGTTATTTGGAACGGTTCAAGGACCTCTTAATCCAATGTCCCCACTATGGATTTGAAAAAATCCGATTGGTCCAGATCGTGTATGAGGGTTTGGATTACCCCACTAAGCAGTTGGTGGAATCTTTCTGTAGTGGAAAGTTTACATAGAAAACAGCGGATGAAGCATGGACATTTTTGGAAGAAACTGTTGAAAATACACTGCAGTGGGCCCCTATTAAGAGGGAACCCATCACACCCACCATTCTTGAAAAAGGGGGAATGTTCAAGGTTGAACCTAAAACTGAGGCAGAGGCCAAATTAGCCACATTGGTGAGGAGAATAGAGGCCCTAGAGCTAAACCAAAAACCCACTCCAAATACTTTGGAGTCATTGAAATATAATCAGGCCATGAATGGGGGGATTGACCCAACACCTTTGGGTCAGACCGAGTTTGTTGAGGAAGTGAATGCGCTTTATCAAAACACTCGTTTTGATAATCATCAGAGGTATGACCCGTACTCTAACACATACAATTCAGGTTGGAAGGATAACCCGAACTTTTCTTGGACCAAAGGCCCAACTCAGGGTGGCCCATCTCAGTCCACTCAATTTCAACCCAATCAATCTCAAGTCAATGCCCCATCCGGTTTCCAAAAACCCAACTTCAACCCCAGTCCATTGACCCAGAGGGTAGATTCTTTAAAAGAGGCCATGAAACTCATGTCTCAAACCACGGCCCAATTGTCTCAAAGTACTGCTCAATTCCAGCAGACCACTACTCGACTTTTGAATGGCCACACTCAAACCCTTGCAAAATTAGAATTCCAAATGGGCCAACTGGCCAATTCATTGAGTGCTAGAGACAAAGGAACATTTCCTAGTCAACCTGAATCCAATCAAAAGGGCCAAGTCATTCATGATATAAAAGGAAAAGGCCCAGAACAAGTTAAGTCCATCATTACTCTTAGGTCGGGTACACAGATTGATAACAAGGTTGAACTACCCAGAGAAATTGAGAGATCAAGTGTAGATACTGAACCCATGGTAGAACCTGAGCTAGTCAAAGAAAACCTAATCAAAACTGGCCCATCACCTAGTGAGCCATCTCCTAAGACTTATGTTCCCAAGGCACCATACCCACAGAGGTTAGGCCCAGCAAAATCAAATGTTCAACTGGATAAAATGCTAGAAGTATTCAAACAAGTGATGATCAATATCCCACTACTTGATGCTATTCAACAGATTTCGGCCTATGCAAAATTTCTGAAAGACCTTTGCACCTTCAAAAGGACTACTAATGTACCCAAGAAAGCTTTTCTAGCCCAACAAGCTAGCTCAATCATTTCATGTCCAACCCCGATCAAATACAAGGACCCAGGTTGTCCTACCATTTCATGCAGGATAGGGGACCATCATATTGAGCACGCTTTACTTGACTTGGGTGCGAGTGTCAACCTACTTCCGTATTCCATATATGAAGAACTAGGTTTGGGGGAGTTAAAGAAAACTCAGGTGACTCTCCAATTGGCTGATGCTCCAAAGGGGGTAGTGGAGGATGTCCTGATTAAAGTAGGAGAGTTTGTGTTCCCTGTAGACTTTGTTGTCTTGGACATGAATCAACCAACAGGAACTATGACCAAAATACCAATCATTCTAGGACGACCATTCTTAGCAACATCCAATGCTTTGATCAATTGTAGGAATGGAGTGATGCAAATCTATTTTGGGACCATGACAGTTCAAGTGAACATTTTTAATGTCAATAAGCAACCTCCTGATGAGGATGATGGGGTTTTTTAAGTTTGTTACATTCATGAATTGGTGGCAAATCACTTACCCCATTTTAAACTTGAAGATCCACTAGAGGCTTGTCTTGCCCACTTTGGCAGTGACTTTGATGTAGATGGCTACATTGAAGAGGTGAATGCACTGCAAGCTACAACTCCATTCATAAAAAAGAATAGGTGGCTACCGAAGCGAGAGATCTTGACCTCAATTTTGGAAGGTAGGTTTGTTTGGGATCCAGGTGGATTCCATATTAGGTGTCAGATAGGGTAGTTTCTTTTTCTTTATTTTTATATATATTATTATTAGTTTAGGTTATCTTTTGTCATTGTTTTGACTAATTTTGGATAGGGAGCGCCATGCAAAACCATTAGGTAACTTCTTTCCTTTACCTCATGCTATTTATTTTTCCTCATGTTCCATTATCAATTTCTGCATTACATGCATGACATCGAGGACACTGTCTAGTTTAGGTTTGGGGCTGGGAACAAGCACACTTGTCCAATTTTAGGTGATTTTTTCAATTTTAGGCAAACTTTTAATTTTTTTATATTTTAGGAAAACTTATTGTTTGTGCACTTTTATTTTATTTTTTTTAAAATGGAAGTTTTCAAAGGAATTGATAAAATTCAACGATGCTCAGAAACCCGGAATTTCAAAATTCTTCGAAGGAAGTAAAATGAAAGTTCAAGACTTTTCTAGAATATTTCAAACTTTGTTTTTCACTGAAACACGTATACATCTATCAAGATTTTGGATTGAAAGCTTTAGTGTTGAATTCGAGATTTCTCAAGAAATATAGGATGACTTTCTAAAGTTTAGCCTTGTAAGTCTACCTGATTCAACGGGATGGTTAGGCCAACCAAAACCAGTGGATTAGTTCGGGAGAATTGAAAAGGGCTGCCTATTGTTGGGGTTTGCAAAAAATAATAATAATAAATAAAGAAAAAAAAAAGAGAAAAAAGAAAAAAAAAAAAAAGAAGAAAAAAAGTGTTTAGTTAGAAGTCTTGAAAAGAATAAAAAGTTTGTGACTAGTTTGGGTTCGCAGCCTTTTTAACCCGAGCCAGTAAGCCCGTAGGGGTATTTACATACCTAGTGCCCTAAAGCCATCTAGTTTGGGAGTCATTGGCCTAATGCTCGTTACATGGGTTAATTAGAAAGCTTAAGGGACCTAGGCATTGCACAGTCACATGTGTGTGTTTGGAAAAAAAAATTGCAGCCTTGGAAAAAACAGTAGTGCGAAAGCCGTCATAGTAGCCTTGAGAGAGAAACTTATGAGCCACTAAATCTAGGAAAGATCAGAGCATTTGAAAGAGAATTTTGTTTTCAAGGCACCATAGCGGAACATTTGAAGGATTGATTTGATGTGTACACCTACACAGAGCACACAAAGTTTTGAAAAGAAAAAAAATTCTTTAAACTTGAAAGGTGAACTGAATTTTGAAAAGTCTGAGATTTTGATTACTCCAGGTTATACAAGTGGCATCCGAGATGAGTTGATGTCCTTTCGGGAAATTTCTTTTATTTTTTTTAGGATAAATGAATTTTGTTGGTAGATTCACTGCAAACCCTCACGAGGCACAACTCGTCCACTAGAGGGAACCTAGGGGTTTAAGGGCTTGCCGCATATGCTAAATGCAGTCGAGAGGACGAGCGAAAGTGGCATTTTTCTTTTTATTTTTCTGCATTTGTTAGGATAGTAAACTTCTCCTTTTTCACTTATTTTGCTCGAGGACTAGCAAAAAGCTGGTTTGGGGGTGTGATAAGTCCATAAAATTGTAGTTTTCATTCATCATTTCATATGCATTTGTGGACTTAATTAGGTTAATTGCATAGAATTACACTTAATTTCATGATTTCATTCATTTGAGCATCAAAGTTGGAATCTTAGTCAAATTTGGTCAAAATTCATTACATTGCATGACTTTTGTGAAATTAGGGATTTTCATCTCATTCATCACCCAAAAATTAGTTGTTTTGGCTTCACTAATGCATACCTTCTAATTTTGACGCCATGTGCTATTTTTGGAAAGTTAGGTATTTTTGGCGCATTAAGTAGGCATGTAGGGTCCCATGCATAGTCCATCTAGATTCCTCACACTTGATTATTATTGACATCATTTAATTTTATTTTTGTAGGATAAATCAAGAGTGAGACCTGCATTGGTGAAATTTGAGAGAGATCAAAGGCGGGACACGCTTCATGGTGGGCCCACATATCTTGACATCTTGGTGGAGTTGGAAAGATTGAAAAATCTCAAAGATGGAAAGGGAATCAATTAATCAAGTAAAGAAAGAGTCCAAGCATGCCTTGGACGTCCAACATGGGTCCCACACACTCCATTGCATACCAAACATAGAAGTTTCCTTAATTGCACAATTATTTCCGGATTTTTCAGAGGAAGCAAATTGAAATGGCCATAACTCTCAAACCGTGTGTCGGATTGGTGCAATCTACCTACCGTTGGAAACATCTTTTCGAGTAGATATCTGTGGAGCCTAAGATTTTATAAATTGGAGCTGTATTGAGGGAGATATGACCTTGGAAAGTTGGCTATTATAATTCTATGCGGGAATTGCAAAAAGCTTTCTAAATTGGCAACATGAGAGATGTTTGAGGAGTTCAATTTGGCAAGACTTGGAGCTCAAGAGACCACATTTAGCAGCACATCCCTCTTTTCAAGTGTGAAGCCTAACTTGAGTCCTAAGCAAGAAATCTCTCCAAATAAGGAAACAAGTCCTAAAAGAGAGGAGATTCTTTTCTAAAAAGTAGGCATCAATATCTATAAAACCAACCCAAAAAGGGATGGAGGAATAACACATCCAGCCCTCTCTCCAATTCCCTTCTTTCTTTCTTCCTTTCTTGTTTTCCATTCGTGTTCTCTTTTTATTTATTTTATTTTGGTAGCCTTGGGCCATGTCCAAGGATTTATTTTGAAGGAGAAGTTTTGTGAAGGAGAAGTTGTAAAGATGCAATTTTTAATGACAAATCAAGAAGCATTCTTTGCAATGGCGGGCTAATTTTCTTGATTAGAGCTATGGATGAAGGTAAGTAACTTCTTTTTATTTATTTAGTAATTCTAATATGTGTTCCATGATTATGCATTTATTGATTAATAGGCTTGTCTTCGTGCCCTAGGTAAATCTCCATTCTTAAATTCTGAAAATAAAAATTGGTTTTGACTATTCATGCTTAGGTTTGATAGGCCATGCTTAGGATTTAGATCTTTTGATGGTTTATACTTACTTTTAATGGGTAGTTCTTAAATTATTTTTATTCGTTTATGAGATGAAGGAAGTCTTGAGTTTTGAATTTTTATGATTGAAAAAGGATTTTATTAGTTAGATTTTCCAAATTAAAAGCATTGATTTGTCTTTGATTTGAAGTAAAAACTGGACCAAATTAGGACTACTTGATAAATAATTTGCAGATGCTTATTGGATTCCCATGCTCTAATCACTTTCATTAATTTGTAGTTTTTCACCTTTCTAAATTAGTTGTTTGATTTTATTTCTAAATACTCAAAACTTTCCTTTATTGTAGTTAATTAGTTTTCTTAATCTAAAAGTTTCTTTCATAAGCTCCTTGTGGGTTCGACCCGTTCTTGCCATTGTTTCATCTAGACACCCGTGCACTTGCGGTATTTTATGATTGATATTGATCACATCAAAGCTCACGACCTACAGAGATCAGATACGTGAAGAACTGTTCATAGCAAGCACAAAACGAGAGAAGTGCAACTGTAGCGGCCTCAACATTTGCACCAGCCTCGGCCTGCGTAGCTTCGATTGTGGCAGCATCTGGGCAAGCCTTGGAATCAGTGGATGGAGCGGGGGCATTTCCGCAGTATCGGGACTGTGCTAGCTTCGGTGAAAACACTGGTTAACTCTGTCCTGGTCTCGGTTATTTGCAACTCGTCAGCTCGGCAACAGTGCCAGTTCAGCAACGCGACAACGGAGCCAGCTCGGCAAGCCAAGCAACAAGGCCAATGTTCCTGTCCACTTCCTCCATCAGCTTGCGGATGACAGCATCCACGGCTGCTTGGAAATCCTTCTTCTCGTTTCTGCTGTATCGGGACTGTGCTAGCTTCGATGAAAGCACCGGTTGACTCTATCTTGGACTCGGTTATTTGCAGATTAGCAACTCGGCAACAGTGCCAGCTCCTAGCTCGGTAACAGTATCAGCTATATGTAGCTCGGCAGCAGAGCCAGTCTGTCCAGCTCGGTAACAATACCGGCTATATGTAGCTCGTCAGCAATGCCAGCTATATGCAGGCTTGGTAGCAGTGCCAGTCGTATACAGCTCAGCAGCAAGGCTAGTGTTACTGTCCTCTTCCCCCCATCTACTTGCGAATGATGGCATCCAAACTTAGAAGACTCCTCCATCATAATACTTAGCTTCCGATCTCAAAGAATTAAAGAACTCCAAGAGGTCAGAAGCTAAGGGCAATTGTGTGGGGGCATTTCTGCAATGCCGAGATCGAGTCAGGTTCGGTAAGAGTACCGACTGGGCTTGACTTGGTCTCGGTCATCTGCAGCTCAACAGGCTCGACAATCATGCCGACCCGGCAGCTCGACAGCAGTGCTAACTAGGTAGCTCGGCTAGCTTGTCAGCTCGGCCAGCTCAGCAGCAGTGCCAGCTAGGCAGCTATTTCTGATCTCGGTATCATCTTCAGCCTGGTTCAGTCAATCAAGATGTGCACTGAGCGTCAGACAATCATAATCATGCTCCTATAACAGTACGGACACGTCGTAGGACGTGCTATCAAATAGGATAGGCGCTTGACAGAGGTAAGGAGTTGTCCTTGTCTGGCGAAGCCAGGGTAAGGTTCGATGGGACTTTACTCCCACCTACCTCCACTAAGAAAAAGTCTGATGGGACTTCCACCTATATATATGCAAAGGGTTAGTCTCAGACAGGTACGCATTAACGCTCACACGCAAGCATACGCACACATACACCTTCCTCCTTACTGATGTGCTCAAAATAGTTAACCGGAATCGAACAAATTTCTATTAAGTAGATAATAGCAAATACGGGTCGATCCACAGAGATTTGTAGAAACAAGATCCAAAAATCTTCAATCACTTTTCACACTAGAGATTTTAAAACAACAATTAGTCAAGGAAATAATAACTAAACTGATATCAAAAGAAATCTAAACACAAACTTGATCAGAGAAAGAGAGATCAGAGTATCGGATTTCACCAAAACAGATTTAATCATTCCAAAATTACTTCATAGTCTTATCCTAATAAAACTCAATCCAATGTGCAAACAATTGCCTTGGATCGGAAGATTTAGCTTTGAAAACCCTTTTTATTGGAAATTATCCAATTATCTAAATAGTACCTAAGACTCCCTTCACTTTAATATGTTGAAACTCTAATAACTATTTGTCAAGATCAAGCACAAACCATTAAAGGAATTTAACCTAAACATGATATGTCAAGATCAAGCATAAAAAGTAAAAGACATTCCAAATAACCTTTACAAAACCAGAAGTTGAATAACATTCATGAAGGAGAACCTATTAAATCATTAAGCATAATGAGGGAAAGACATAGAAGAATAATAAGGAACGAACTCACCGGTTTTGGTTTCCTCCTCCACCCTAATCTACGGATTAGCCAAGCATTGTAAAACAAACAATAACAATGAAGCAAATCGTCATTATTGAAAGCCTTCAAGTTGTCTATTACACCACTCAATCTTCACCTTCAATTTCTAACAAAGATTGAAGAAAACTAGAATTCACTCTAGAGCAAAAGAGAGCCTCCCCTTAAAAAGAAGAAAAATACAAGAAGAAAAAGAAAGAGAAATCACTCAAATTCGTCATCCCTCATATCCCTCCACTTGACAGCCTGTTTTGACCCCCAAAACGTTAGAATTGGGAGATCCTCGTGAGGTATGATATTCCTTTCCTTTGAGTCCTCTTTCCAACGCATCTGACCTTGCCTTAATCGGATTCTTGAGTCACAAGTTATGGTCAAAATAGTAAAGCTTGCGCAGGATGGCTACAATTTCGAAAATCTTCTTTCGTTCATGCTAAACAATGACTTTCTTATTGATGTCCATGAGATTCCTTCCATTTCTTGCAAAGTTGATTGCTAAGTTTTAGCAACCATTATCAAGCATTAGATATGGTGGGGGCCACCAAATTCGGTCTTCACAAAAATAAAAACTGATTGTGCCAAGTCTTGAACTCATGACCTCTAACTTGAAATTTCAACTCTCTTCCAACAAGCCTATATGCTCTTTGTGTATAACTTTTCCCAAATGGGGTTTTAGCTTTAAACCTTTCCAAATTAGGCTCAAATATTCTCAGCTCCTTTCAATTCCTGCGTAACAAGAAAAAGGCTATAAGTAGAACATTTAAAACGAAATAAACAACTAACAAATTCAAATAAAAGGGTAGTTATTTATATTATGCCATGCATATTACTTACCACTCATCATTCATCTAGTTGCAGAACTAACTTAGGCATCGGAGTGCCTTCGGGTGACAACAATCAAGACCTATGACCTCTGTTTCTCTCCTTCCCTTTCAGGTCTCAGGCAGGCAATCGTTCCCGAAAAATTCTACATCCACACTAGTAAGTCCGAATCGATTTTTGCACTTACAAATGATTTGTGGAATATGCTGGAGATTTACACCTTCATCTCCCTTAAGAATTCCCCTGACATGTCTTTTAGGAATAGAGACTGGAGAATTGTAAGGTACTGAATGCCCTCAGGCACACTCTTCAACTCAGGGCAGCTGCCCAAAACTATTTCTTCAATGCAATTCTTTGATTCCTCTTCTATGTTTATCCGATCCAATAGAGGTAGATGGAAAAACCCGAACTTCTTGAGTTTCAAGAGGCATCCACAACGAATGCATAGTTCCTTCCCAACATATGCCTTAATAAGATAAAGGTAAACAAGATTAGGCAAAGCTTGGAATGAAGACAGTGGATCATCATTCACTTGAGACCAATGTAAATACACTTTTGTGAGATCCTGAAGGGATCCAATCCAGGGAGGAAGCCTCTCCAAACGCCTCATTAATGCAAGGGTTTCAAGATGGGTAGGAGGGCGTTAATGCATCCAAATCAAGAATTTTTTCCTCTGTTATAGCAATTGCTGCCAAAAATAAAAGGGATTCCAATTTATGTAATAAGGAGGCACATAGATCTACTCCACGGTATCTTTTTACTCGTCCAATCATCAATTTTCGTAGTTGAGTCAAGTTTCCGACTTTTCTATCTCATCATCTGCTCCAATGAGTTTTAAAGTTTGCAAGCACTCTAAGTTGCATATTCCAGTGGAAGCTGGTGGGGAATCATAAGGATGAAAAACTACTACCAGATCATACTGATTCTCTTCTCCTTTTTGATAAAGAATAGTCTAGGCCCAGACCCATGTATTATATGTTGACTGGGTATTATTGGTTGTAAAAACTCATTCCTATTTCACCAAGTCCACCAGACTGTTTCATTAGTTTTTATTGTCCAATATTTTCTCACTTGCTCTAACTGTATCGTAATATATATATATATATATAGGAAAATATTCAAGTGAGAACTACTTCTCACCTATTATATGAGAACTTTTTTGCGGGGCCCAGCTAGCAACCCATCCAAATCTAACAACCAATAGGGAACCCCCTGATAGTCACTAATCCCAAGGACTGGCACACATCCGAATGAACCGAACCGTTAGATCGAGGGTTGAATTTTTTTTTAATATAAAGTCATTAAACTTGTGATCCACGAATAAAGGGATTAGGAGCATGGGTTTGGGGCCAAATTTGACACTTAGAGTGATCTCACATAGATCTTTCTATCCCCCCAGGTCCCATCTCCAAATGGATCCCACAATTGGGCCCAACAAAAAAGTTCTCACATAATATGTGTGAACAGTTCCTACCTGAATATTAGCCATACATATATATATATATATATTCAAATATACTTATCCAAATCAATCAATCAATCAAGATTTGGATTTCCATTAGATTATCATTGTTCTACTTTTAAATGATAACTATATGTATACAAGTGCCTCAATTTCTTTAACTTCTCTACTCCTTTTGGTAGAGTCCTTATTCCCGAATTCCTAATGTCGAATGTTTGCAAGTTCCAAAGCCTATCTATAGATTTTGGAAGCTCCTCAACATCTGTGTATCTCAAATTCAAGTAGCATAAATTGAATAATTCAACTAATTCATCTAGCACACTCGGAAGAAGCTCGTAGATCTAATACTCAATAATTTAATGCTTGATGCAATGCTATTCAAAGAGAGCGAAGGAACTTCTATTGAGAACAAAATCAAGGAGCGAATATAACAAGTAATCGACCGATTGTTTACAATGCTACTGTACAATAACAAGTGACGGGTTTTGTTCTTCTGAGTCTTTTCTTTACCATCATGTACAATGCAAAAACGCTCTTCACGGCTGATTGATAGAACCAACTCTCGCAATATATAATGCATTCGGACCAATTTTCTTATTTTTCTATCATCCTCCACAGCTTGAAGCACGCTTCTACATATGAGGACTTGGACATATTCTGCAGCCACATCTTCGAGTGTGTCCTATACGCTCTTTTACGAACCCTTCTGCAACCCATAACCATATCAATTTGTTTTGCGGAATCGACTATAGATAAGCAAAAGTATGTTCTTCATCTTTTCCAATTCTTCTTTATTGCTTAGCTGCCAACTAAGATTATCTACTGCCTTCTTCCACTCCAAACTCGACTTTCTCATAGTATATCACTACAGAGGAGATACAAGAGGAGGTATACTACATAAGAGATTTCTCTCATAGTCACGCCGGATATGGGAGGGGCAAGTCACCTACAAGGTCGAGGATATCATTGACAAGTACATGTATTATATTGCGGAGCAATACAGAGATGAAGGATTCATGAGAAGAGCTCTCCATAAAATTATTCTCCGCCCAAAACGTTACTGGTTCAAGCACGAGATTGCCTCCGAGCTACTAGCAATCAAATCTGAGACTCAACTAAGATTGTCTTCTACCTTCTTCCACTCCAAACTCGACTTTCCTTTCATTAACATCATCACCCCCTATAGCTACAATCGCTAGGGGCAGGCCCTCACATTTTTGTACTAATCTTTCTGCACGTGGCTTTAACTCCGGAGGGCATGGGCATCTTTTGTTGAAAAATGCTTTCTTACAAAAGAGAACCAAAGCACCAACATTGCGAAGGCGGAGAACATTTTTATCTCAAAAAGATTATGAGATATGAGACATTCTCTTTCCCTGTTGTGATTATAACTCTGCCTCCAAGCTCATTGTTTGTGGAAGTATATACAAGTTGCATTCCCAATAATGGGCATGGGGGCAGAGTCAAAATCACAAAACGAAAGAGAATGTCTCATCATCTCTTTTGGAGATAAAAATGTACTCATATATAGTACCTGAGATATTCTTGCCATCTTCCCGTGGACATAGCCCTCAATGGGTGATATAATACATGTAATTGTCGATGATATCCTCGACCTTGTAGGTGACTTGCCCCACCCATATCCGAAGTGACTATGAGAAAATTCTCATATATAGTATACAGCCTCTGTAGTAATATACTTGCCATCTTCCCGTGGACGTAGCCCTCAATGGGCGAGTAATATACTTGCCATCTTCCCGTGGACGTAGCCCTCAATGGGCGAACCACGCAAATCCTGTGTGTGTGGAACTGTTGATTGATTGCATGTGTTCATGCATAGTTACATCTAGACCATCGCTCACTGGAATTTCCGCTGCGCCACTTTTCTCAGTAAGTGGTAATAGAGCCCACCACAAGATCTGGTATGAGAGTTCAGATCGAAGGTGGGCCATGTTCTTGATAAAGGATCAGGTGCTGCTGTACGATGCAGAGATCGCTCAGTTTGTGTGATCGATGGATCTAGAAATCGGATCTAGTTGGAGAAGAGATCAATCGCACTTGATCTCGGTGGGCCATAAAGACCCTCTGTTGCAGAGCTGTTCCCGGAAGAAGGAGAAAGAGACAGTCGATCCCCAGACTCTGTGTTTTTGTTGAAGAACGGAGTCGATCTGCGCGTGCTCTTGCAGACGATGGAAGAAGAAGCAGGGGTTCTGCGTTGAAATCGAAGAGGATCCGGAATCTCTCTGGCCGAAGAAGTGATCCTGACCTTCAAATTGTTGCAGCCGCTGGAGAACTGGTCACAGCCGCAGATTTCAGGCTGCGTTTGCAAAGGGTCTGCACGTTGCAGAAATTAGATCCGGAGGAGACAGAGGACCCGATCTTATGGTGGGCCATAACCTTGGAGAAGTGGAGACCTGTTGCAAAACAGAGGATCCCGATTTACAGTCAAGGTGGGCCATCACGCGCAGATCCGGGACGAAGTGGAGGAGTCGAAAAAGAAGAGGCCACAGTTCTGCATGTTGCAGAAACGAGAACCGAAGAAGAAGAGAAGCACCGCCAAAGCTAGCCGGAGTTGAGGAAGAATCAGAGAATCGCTGCCCAGTTGCTGTAGCCGGAGAAGCAGACCAGTGCCGCCGCCGTCGTTGGCCTAACCGAAGAAGAAGAAGAATAAGAAGAAAGGCAGCCTAAGGCTGCCTTGCAGAATCTGTTGCAGAACCGAAGGAGGAGGTTCTGCACGCAGGAGATTGGGAAGAGGATTCCGGATCCAGGTTTGGCTACCGGAATCGACGCCAGAGAAGTGAAAGACCATCAGACCCCTATTTGGTTTGGATAGAAGATCTGTTGCAGATATGTGTCGGTTCGGTGTTGCAAAACGCAGAGAAAATAATCCATCAGGTTTCTGTCTTGCAGAAATCGAAGGAGGGTTTCTCTATTGAGTGAGAAGCAGCAGCAGCAGCAGAGTCTCGGTTCAGTCTGCGAAACACAGAGGGACTCGCCGGACTCTTTGAATTGCAGCAGAGCTGAGGATAGAAACAAAATAAAGCCATTTTGTCCTCCTGTGGTTACGTGGTAAGAAAGAAAAGAAAAGGATAATCACATGGGAGAGAGAGACTTCTGACAAGTGTGGGCAGAAAAAGAACAAGAAAAAGAAAAAAAAAAAAAAAAGTGGGCCTTCGTGTTTCTGGTGGAGTGAAACAAGAGTCATGTATTGTTTCACTTTGGTTGAGAGAGGACAAAAGGTAATAAAAGTAAGTAAATAGGGTGGAAAAAAAATTTTACGGTTGAATAAAGGACCATTCATTTCTTTAGGTCATGTATGGCAACCGTCCACGAGCTGTGGATTTTTGTCCGGTTTTTCTTATTTGTATGGAAAGTTCACTTTTGGTAAATCACAGAAAATAGAGGGAAGGATGCTGTCGTTTTATGCAAGCGAGTATTTTGTCCGTCAGACCCTCCCCCGTCTTATTCTCAACATCCACGCATGAGAGGAAATGCTCTGCTACAGTACCAAAAACGTTAGTGTAGGACACCCGTTTTTTGCATTTTTTGTTTTATATGGGACCCACAATCAAGATCTGAACCGATAATAGTGTTAACAAGATCCAAAACAACTACCCTACCAAAAGCAGCCGTTGATTCCATCTATAACTTGAGATATTTGCAAAACAATTATAACCGTTGACATGCCTCACAGTAAAAAAAAAAAAAAAAAGGGATTATGAGGCAGGAATTTTTTTCATTTTTCTAATTTTTGTGGGCCTCGAAATCATCATCTGAACCGTTAATAATTTAGAGGAGACCAAATACAACTAGGGGCCCAAATTTCAACCGTAGATCTATCATGTATTTTGAGATATTTGCAAAAAGTCCATACTTTAAAATATTAATTTTTTAATTTATGTGGCCTCCTTTGCACGATCTGAACCGTTCAAAATATCTGAAGAGCCAAAACTGGTTATGAGGTGAAAGATCAGCTCTTGATACTTCATTGATTATGAGAAATTGACTAAACACTTATGATTGTTAGATCACACAATGCATAGACTCCATGATTCCTTTCTACAGCCAAACTTGAAACTATTTTTAGGAAATCCTCTATGATGATGGCTTGGTTCCAACAGATCAAAACAAACCTCTAACTAGGGGATTCCTATCAGTTTGCCAAACGTGCGTTTTTGGTCGGACTGCCAAGTTAGTCCGTTAAAATGGATATAGGGTCCGGCTCATTTTAAGTATGAAAACATAGGGTTTTAAATTAATTTGAGCCTAGCAAGCTGGGCTTGAATAAATTTTTAAAAGCTTGGATAAATTTTTAAAAGCCCGGCCAAAATGAAACTAGGAGTTAAGGTTTTTTTTTTTTTATATATTTACCAAAACTGACCCCATCTAACAGTGGGATGTGTGATGTATGTATGTGTGTGTTGTATATATATATATATATATATATATATATAAATATATATGCATGAACCATGGATTTCAAAAGCCATATAAGTTCTCTGAATGCAGTATGGAACAAAGTAATTTGAGCAAAGTAAATTTCAACTAAATGCTCTCTAGTGAAAGAATGAAACAAAGCAAAATAACCAGGTTGGTAATTTCATGAGCAAAAGAAGCCAATAAAAAACTACAATACCCTGATACTAATAGAACTAAAAACAAAGTGTATATACAGTAGGAAACGAAATTCAAACATAACACTGGAGTTGTGGACATGTTACAGTACAGATAAGTTTCTTGCTTTCAAGTATCTGGAACCATATAGACCAAACAACGGAAAAGAAGTGGGGACTAATTTAAGTGGCCCCACCAGAGATTAACAGCAATGCCAACGAAAGAAGTGATGCTTTTTCTTTTTAATTTTTAAGTCGGTCAGTCATAGTTGTAGACCTGGGCCATTTGGGCTTGCATAAAAACTATGGGCTCAATGTTTTAGTGGGTTATTCATGGAGCTAGAACATGTGCCAACGAGTTAGAAAATCACAAACCTATTTATGATAAAGCCAATGTAACACTAGATTGGCATAATCCCTTTAATTTGGATAATGGGAGTTTCTAACAACAAATAGTATATACTTTTTTAAAGAAGGTAACAAAATGGAGGAATATTGGTAGGTAACGTGTGTGATTCTGATGGCTACGTGGCATACCCTTGGCTCCACTGCATGTAAATCAAAGTTATGGCCACATGCCATCATCTTCATAGCCACTTTCCTATTTATGCCAAAAAAAATAAAAAATAAAAATAAAAATAAAAACATAAGGGGCATTTGGCGACAGGTCCTAAATATTTCACTTTCTTGGTTTAGATCTACATTCTGTTTTCATAGTATGGTAGGTCATTTTTCAAAATTTGAAGACCTAGAATGTCCAAGTTACCATTTCTTTAAAAGTTCTTATTTATTTAAAGATAAATCATATCTCATGATTAGTGGGATATGCCATTAATAATAGCCAACTACCATTTCAAAAGACAAATAAAATTAAAAAACAAAAATAGATTTCAAAATTTCAAAATTTTGAATTCAGATCCTCTTGGAAGATTTGAAATTCAAAAATTTTTAATTTGCAGAGGATTATCTGAAGTTGCAGAAGAAACTTGAATCAGAGAATCCGAACATATCTCAGTGATCAAAGAGAGCCAAGCCAGATCGGATCAATTGAAGGAAGACAAAGGTAGGGTTTGTGCTCGAGTAGTAGAATCTGGACTCGAAGGAAGAACACAATCAAAATAGAGGATATTAGCAGGATTGAATATCGTTTCCGGAGAAGATTAGGACTTCAAGACTGGGTTCTATGTTGCAGAGGAAGGAGACCGAAGTGGGTCGAGTTCTTCTGTCGGTGCTCGTCACTCTTCACTTCGTCGTTGCCGAAGATCAGCTCTAGTCGTTGTCAGAGAAGAAGAGGATTCCGTCGTTGCTGCACACAGGAGAAGATCCGGAATTAAGCACTGCCTGTTGCTGTTTGTAGAACCCAGAATTTCTGCAGAAACCAGAAAACAGAGGAAGAAGAAGAAGTTGTAGCTCCAGCCACTCGGAATCGCAGTCGTCCCATCGGAGAAGGCTGGCACGCTCGCCTAAGAAGTTTAAAAAAACTCAAATAAATTTGACAAAAACTCAAAATTTGATAAAATTCAGATAAATTTCACAAAAACTCAGATAAGTTTCGCAATAATAAGAGGCGGTCTCTAGGCACAAACTGCCCTCTTTCTCTAGCAACAGTGAACGAAACTAGAAATCTTCTCAGATCTTCACTGCCTCTGCCTTGACTCCGATTTTCTCTGCAACTTCCAACCGTCTTCTCGGCAAACTCAGATCTGCGTCTTCCTCATCGGAGACCGTGCGCCGTAGCAGAGCCCAATACCACCTATGTTCTGATTCTACAGCAGTAACCAATACACGACTGTCTGTTGTCTTCCTCGTTGCCGATGATGGAGCAATACCGGCTACGGCCGCATCGACCGGCACGGATTCAGTTCGGCGAAACCGAGAAACCAAGAATCTCCTGCACTTCGATCTTCTACAAATAGAGAATTAAAGAAATGAGAGAGCACCTTACTTAAAGTTGAGGGAGAACGGAAGATTTGAAATTTAAAATTCAAAATTTACGCAGAAACAATTGAAAGGGCAACTTAGTAATGAAAATATCTGATGTAGTATGCTAAGGGACCTCCGCCTCTATTAATTTCATGCGTAAGGGACTCTAGGCCTTAAATGATAATACAGTGTACGAGAAATTTTATAACACAATACTTAGAAATCTCTCCCTAATTTACCAAGAAACAAAAGTCTAACGTTTGAGTTGTATGGACATGAAGGGCTACTTTTTCTAATTTAAACGATATGTACTGATGCAGCCTCAAAAGTGACCTTTTTCTAGTTTAATTAAGATTACCTATTAAATGATATGGAATTTTTTTCCCATGTTTACCCTATTAGTTTAAGGGAAATAATCAGGTGAGAAGTGTTCTTACGGTTCAAACCGTGAGAACTATGGGGTGGGGCCACCTATCACCCAATTCAAACCTTGCAATGGACATGGAACCCTTTAATAGTGACACCCCTCATGGTTTGGCACCTATGCGAATGAATTAGACCGTTGGATCGACTATATACCCATACAAATGGATTGGGCTTGTCGGCCATAGATGAAAGGGTTAGAAGCATGGGATTAGGGCCAAACATGATATTCGTGGGAGTCCCACATAGATCTTTCAATGCCCACCGGTCTCATTCCAAAATGAGGCCCCAAATGAACCCCATAAAAAAGTTCTAACGGTGACTCCGTGAGAACCGTTCCGACCGGATCACATCCCTTCGTTTAATGGGTCACTTTTCCCTCGGTTTGCATGCTTTGACGAAAAGTAGTAAAAGTGTCATCCTAATCCAACTCTTTGAGAGAAAGGAAAAAAAAAAAAAAGTGGCATCCTTGAATTCATCGTTGCTTCTAAGGTGACGTGCTTTTAGTAGATGGAGAAGGACGCGGCATACTGGTATTGGTGTATCAAAACCCGCGCCCCTTGAAATCCTCCCAATAATGAAAAGCGGCAACTTCAAGATGCCATCTCCAGTGGTTGCTTTATTCCTCCCAGAGAGGTAAAGTCTCATCAGTTAAGTCTGCCACTGCCAATTTTTTTTTCTTTTTCTTTTTTTTTGCCTTCACATGATTTCTGTTATTTTGAATGGGATAGAAATTAATATGTTTTTACACACTTCCTGTTTTCCTATATTTCTTTTAAATCGTGCTAAATACTAACCCCATCAAAAATTTTAAAAATTAATCTTTTTTTTACATTTGCCCGTTCTCATATTATTTTTTTTTTACACCACCTACACATGAATTACAACCATGTGTTTTTTAAGCTTTCATCAATCTAACGGTGGATCATGTATATATTGGATAAATCATAACCGGTTATAAATTCATGCATTGATTGACGTCATGATCAATTTGGATTTAATGAAATGAGCTTTGTATTCTCTCCCACCAAGTCTAATTGTTAATGCCACATGCTTTATAAAAAAGATTTGAGTCCAAGCTTTTGAAATTATGTATATAAGGATGAAAGAGATGGGAAAAAGTATCATTTCGTTCTAAAAACCTTTAGTGGTTGGAAGATTATTGATTTTGTGGATACGAAAGGTATTAAAATGAAAATGCATGAGCCTATTAGCAAACACAAAATCCTCAAGGGCTTATTTACAAATCCTACAAACTAGTGCATAAAGAAAAAGCTTTCATTTTATTAAAGCAATGTGGTTTTTAGTACATGCGGTTTTGACTGCATTAAAGATTAGTATGGATCACTAAACGCGACTATATTAAAGATTATGGACTAAACGCGATTGTATTAAAGATTATGGACTAAACACCACCACAGGCCCCACCCTGAACCTGTCACGCCCTGAGCCCGAGACTGCACTCATCTCGAGGCGCGACAAACGCCCGCATGGGGATTCGAGTCAAACTCGTTGACTCTTCGTCCCCACAAACGGAATTCACCCATAGGATATCACGTGTGAGGTTCAAACTTCCATAAACCTGTATAATTTTGTCAAATCGATATCCAAATTGTAAACGAATAATATCACATCCATCAAGATATAGAGCATAAAAGTTCATGAGCATAGATTAGAAATTCAAGTCTAAGCTCAAGAGATAGGAGGAAAGAAAGAAGTAAGTAAAGTTAAGGGTTACAAGCTTTAGTCTAAAGCAAGTTAATAAACTATTGCAAAAGATGTGGCAATTCCAAGCCACGGTCCATAAGTAGTGTGAGGTCTAAGCTCAAAGATGAAATGTCTAAAAAACATCTTCTGAAGTCCATTCAGCTACGTGACAGGGAGATTCCTTCTCCTCGTGGGTCTCCGGGGCAGTAGTATCGAGGTACTCACCTGTAATGCCAAGTGTAGCACCATTATACTAAGCTAAGCAAGATAAACAAATATAAATCATATAGCATGTGGATAATGAATAGTTAGACAGATATACACAACAACAGAACTAATTAACTCAATGGCACATCCACATTAGCTATATTCTCTCAAATTAATCATAAAAACATGAATGTAAAGTGAGAGCAAAAAACAGATCAGAGTGGTGCCACTAGGAGAAAAAGGGCTCAAAACTCTCCATCATGGACCTAGGGTGCCGGTCAACCCTCAGAAAATAATCCCATCTGCAGAGGACTAGAAATATATACTAAACCCACACTTAGCAGGGTCCAACTTAGATAGGGTCAAAGCCAAGTGGTGCCGACTCATGGAATAATGCGAACAAAATAGCAGAACATATTACAGAAAACAGATCATATCATATGGTACATAATCAGGATTTATTAAAAATGTAACGGAACAGATACTGAAGCAGATATAAACACAAACACATGCTTAAACAAGGTATACAAGAACTAAACAGATGTATGATCAAGTCATACAAGAATACTGAAACAGGATGCAATGCATGTACGTAAATCATATACGGAATCAAGAAACAAAGCAAACCAATCCTACGGTCTTGGGAATACTCGTGGCCTTCACCGTCCAACTCGGTGTAATACTAAGGATTCCGGTGTTGGTGACCTACTAAAGAACCCTTGGCGTTACTTAATTTGAGCACCGAATCCCTTAGTATAACACATTTGGTTTGGATCTCAATTTCGAAGAACAGAAGACCCCTTGTGGGTGCACGGTTGCTCAAGCCGCATCCACTTAAATCACAAGTCCTTTGGCATGGAAAAGGTTCAAGGTATCCATCCTTAAAGTCCAACTATCAGGCCAAAACAATCTAAACATACTATGGTTCAACACTTGGCTCACGGTACCATTCGGTTGCCAAGATTATATAAAATCAAATATCCTCTTTATCTCCGAATTTCAAATCAAATATATGTAAGGATCATTGGATTCTACACTTCAAGATTTTTCCAATGGTATATAGAACTCTAAAATCGGATTTACGGTTAAAAAGTTATGCCCGTTTAAAAATCTGCCAAAAATTTTGGCTAAGTACCAAGAGTTCGAACTCTCACTGTAGAGTTCGAACTTTCAGCCCAAGCCAAAGACCCGAGAGACCAAGAGTTCGAACTCTCAAGTGCAGAGTTCGAACTTTCAAGCCCAGAAAGTGTTATAGCTGAATTTTTGGAGTTCTATCCATTTCCAAACCAACTCCACCCTTTCTAAACCATTCCAAGGGCATTTAACCTGCACAAAAATAAGCCGTCATGCTCCCCTCCAAACAACCATTTACCACCATTAAATCAAGCCATACAAAACCATAATTTACATAAATTTAAACCCAAAAATCACATTGAGCTAAGAGGTGGGTAATCTAACATGGGGGAACATATTAATGGAATCAAATGAGGATGCATCCATACAATCATAAATGTTTAACTTGCCTTGGTGCTAGAAATTCAAATCCTACTCCAAATCAACCTCTCCTAGCAAGTCCAAGCCCTTGAAACTCACAATCCCAAAAAGTACACCTCTAGAAACACCCTAACATAAATAGATGAAATGGAATGAGGGAGAAGAAGATGCATGCACGAATTATAACATTCTATGACCAAAAGAAATCAAGAGGAAGTGATTAAGAGAGAAAGAGCTTACCAAAGAACAAGAAGATAGAAAGATGGAGGAGTGCTAGAGCTTAGAAGATGAAATTCTTGTTGGAGAAGATGGAGAAGATGAAGTGGAGATGAAATCCACTCACATGCAAAGGATCCTTTGATTGGTTGCTTGAAGTGAGGAAGGGCTGAGGTAATGGAGAAGTAGAGATGAAGAGACTCAGCTGGAACAAAACATTCGTTTGAAATGGGTAAACATGGGTTTTGAATCAATTTTCTTCCTGCAGTGCATGCAAGTCCACTAAAGGACTGGAAATTTCAAAAAGAGGCTTTTGTCTACTAAATGGGCCAAATTGGATCTGAATCCATTGGGTCAAAACATGAAAATCAAAGCCCATGCTATACTTTATGCAATGCACCCCAAAACCCACAAAATTTCTAAAGACACGCAAAAGCTAAAATACTCCAAAAGTCATAATTTACCTAGTCAAACGTCAACCCAACTAAATTCTACCTAATTAAACCCAATCACATACAAAACATCCATTAAACTACTAATCTCAATTAATTAACTATTAACTGAAATTAAGGCGGGTCAAGGTGTGACAAAACCCACACACGCACGCGCTTGTAACTGTGATACAGATGGAAAGAGAGATGAAGCTCCATGTCCTGCTTTCTAAAGATAGGTCCCATGTAATTTTTAAATGCTAACAATGGATCTACACCTTAACATCTAAAATGCTTAAAATCATCATCCCATTACAAATGATAAAAAAGTTAAAAAAAGATATTATTAACTAACAAAAAATGTGTTTCACGATTTGAAAAAATATTAAGCGATTAAATGATACAAATATTACACATTTTAAAAGAATGACCAAGGAATTAAATAATAAAGAATATGACATAGGGTCAAGCTTTATTTGGGAGGTGTTTAATAGGCGCCTGCCAAGGCCACTTATACTTTTATCCATGAGAGTTGAAGTTTAGGATCCAGTGCCCATGTCATAGGGCCCACGTTTATAGGAATTACAAGATAGAATAACTTTTGTAAAGTGAATATGGGCCCCACCCTTAAAAAACCCAACTTGTACCCACCTTTTAAAAGTATAATTAGGCCGAACTTTTTTTGTGTACGGATATTTGTTTATCTCATAGGCTTCCCAATTCGGGTCCCTATCGCATACACGGTTGCCACGAGCACTCACCAGCTTACACACACTCACCTCATGCATACTTTTATTACTAATGACCTTCGGTTGGATGCAGGAAACATGTCCCTAAGGTCCCATCTCCATCTTATTATTCTCAAAGCTTGAATGTTAAAGCAGCCTCCTGACATTTTTAAAACACCTTGAAGCTTAAATTGATTAAAACCAGAACCTAAAACAAATCTCGAACCCAAAGACCAGAGACTAAGTCCCATTCGAAATATCGAAGCACAGACGAAGCCATGAAATCATAGATAATCCACCTGGGCGCCACCCCCTTGGTGCCTATCCCTTCACTTATCATGAAACGCGAATTTTCGACTTTTTTTCAAAACCAGGACCTGAATCACTTTGACATTTGAACACCAGAGACTTAAAACAATATGAAATATTACAATTCACTAATTAGAGCCCATTGGAATTCGGAATATAAATGAATTATCTCGGAAATCATCGGAAAACACAAACTGTCAGGATAGGAGGACCTGGGCGCCTACCCCTACTTTAAGCATCAAATAGTGATTTTCGATCACATTTTGAATTCCGGTCCAAAATTAGCTTAGACAGAACCTCTCAGAACACAGGACGACATTGAAATCCAAACCCGATAACCCTTAAACCCCTGGAGTTCTGAATAGAGACAAAAAATCTAGAAAACGGAGAACTGTTAACGTAGGCTTCGCCCCTTGGGTGCCTACCTTGCTTTTAGTCCTAATTTGAGGATCTCGACCTCTCTTCAAATTTCAGATCGAATTCACTAGAATTAGAACTGTCCATAATGCAAAACGAACCTAAAACAGTAACATAATCAAACAAAAGCCAATTGGAACTCCGAATCATAGTTGAATTATTGATAATGTTGAAAACACTGTAGCAGTCAGGATAGGCTCCACCAGGGTGGCACCTACCCCCTGTTTTGACCCTGAGTGCAATTTTTGACTATTTTCTGGAATTATGATTTGAATTAAAAATAACATAACCTTAAAATACTTAAAAACGCGCTAAACAGAACCATAAAGCATCCCTAAATCACCCATAACCAAAAACACATAATTTAAAATAGACTGAACCAATCAAAAGTACATATAACAAGCTACTTAGGCACTGAAACTATCAAACTTAGGAAGTTTGCACCCTAGGAGTAAATCAGACTCTCCCGTTTGGTAGCTTAGAGCAGTAGGTTTCATCCCATCACTTTTCTTGTTCTGTTAGGAAACCGAAAAAGCTGATGTGGGCAATCTAGGACCTTAGGTTAGGGTTAATCTGATGATCAGTAATAAAGCACTGATTACACAAATCAAGTAAAAGTCCCCTAGTTAGGCCCTTCTAGACCTAATATTAAAAATCCATAAAAACTAAAAAACCAACAAAATCAACCCAAAAAATTTTTCCTTTTATTTCTTCCTCCACATTCGGTGCCAAATATTTAATCAAACTTAATGAAAACGAAATGAAGAACTGATTTCTAAAATTGAATTGATGAGAATGATGAGATGTGATGAGATGAGTGATTTCACACACTTTGCATATTTTTATTTCAGTCCATTTTCAAACATACATCGGCCCATCGGCCACCTTTAAACAATCTCGGCCCAACGGCCACCCTTATCAATCAATGTCGGCCCATTGGCCTTTCACTTTTAGCGCTCGTGTATCGGACACGAAACTCACAGAAATCACAAATTGAAATCTCACCTACATCATCATTTTGGTTTGGAAAATCGGCCTTTAAACCCTATTTCACTGTGACATTTGAAGGAGGTACCCGGGAAAGGGGCCGATCCTCTTCTAAAATATTTGTCACCTCCCCATTTTATTTACCTTACTTTAGATATTATCTTACTTTTATTGGATACACTGTGATTATGCTATATGAGGATTAACCCTTGTTTAGACCTTAATTCATGACCATGAATTGACTCAATATCAAAGAGACCCAAAGAGACTCAAATCCATGTGACAGGATAACCGTCGTGTGTTGTCGGTAGCACACTAGACGAGAAGAAGAACCTACCCATTATCATTTTTCTCCCATTTTTTCTTTGACTTTCGTCGAAGAAACGGTGTTACGGCATTACCATAACTGGCGATTGTGATCCATCAATTTTGAGGGTAGTCAGAATCCTCATTTCCGATGTAAAATCTAACTAGCATATCTAGATTAATTGAGATTTCTCAAGCCATATCCTTTGGGGGATCAAAATTCACATTCAACAGGGGTCTTACACTACCTATAAAAGGAGATTTTGTAACATTGTGAAGGCCTAGATATTGTATTCTTCAGAAAGAGGGGGATCCGCTGTGTCCAACTCTAACAAATCTGCCAAATCAGTTTCATCCATTGAAGTGGTGTTGGCTTAAGTTCTACAGTTGATAATGTTCAGCTTTCCATTCACAAGTGAAGTTACCTTGATGCAACACAGTAGTGAGGGGGGGCAAACGAGGCTATGAACAGACTGGCAGCAGCACAAGATGCATTTCTTATTGGGGAAACATGTAACTGAAAATTTTTTTACCTCACACCTGCTCAGGTGAGTGAGGTTATTTGATGCGCAGATTAAGGAGCTTAAGATACACACACCTACCACTTTTCTTGGATATCTTCACCTTCCTTTTGTTTTCTTTTTCTTTGTGCCATTGCCTCTGAAAAACTCACAACAATAGCTGTTCTTAGAAACTTGTTTGAAGGAGCTAAGGATGGAGGACCTGCCAAAGGGTTATATGCCTAATGTTGGAGTGTGCATCCTCAATTCTGATAACCTAGTAAATTTATGCTAAATCTTTTGAACTTTGTTGTCTTGGTTAATTTGACTATGTTTCATTGCTCATGCCTTTTGAATTTATTTTTCCTTCAAGTTGGTAGGTTAAGAAGTTTCACTATAATGGGTTATGTGCGTGTGTGTCTGGTTTTTAAGTGAGTTGTGTTACTTTTGGTAATGGGGTAGTGGGGGGTTGGGACTGAAATTTAAGGGTGCTTTTGGCATCGTTCCTTTCGGATGTTCCCATGTTCCCACGAGATAAGGTTGTAAAAAACATGATTGGTATGTGTAAATCGCTATTCCAAAATTTGGTCTCAGCGGAAGGAATTTCAAAATCTTAGCCCGCTGGCATATGAAAGTTGGAAAGAAAAAACTTAATTTTTTTAGGGAGAATTTCAAAAAAGTCATTAAGTTTCGGCCTTATTTCAAAAAAGAACACAAGTTTCAAAACTTTTCAAATTAGTCCCTAAGTTTTTAGGAAGTTTTCAATTAAGGACATCCATCTATTTAAAGTTATTTTTCGGCAATTTTTCCCTTTTTTTTAAAACACCAAAATTACCCTTCATTGTAATAAAACTCTCCTTCACTTCCTCTATATTCTCCTCATTTATCTCGCCGGTGTTCTCAAGGTGATCAAGGACACTCAATATTCCCACAGCGATTGGCTGCATGCAGTGGCTGCCAAAACCATGTTATGACTTTAAATAGAGGGTAATTTGAATATTTTCAAAAAATTGAGGGAAAAAGTCACCAAAAAATACCTTTAAATGGCCGGATGTCCTTAATTGAAAATTTACTGGAAAACTTAGGGACTAATTTGAAAAGTTTCAAAACTTGTGTCCTTTTTTGAAATAAGGCAAAAACTTAAGGCCATATTTAAAAATTTCCCTTTTTTTAAAAAAAACAATCCACTAGTACAATTGTTTCATACTTATCTCTTGCCTTTTAAAGAATGACATTTAAAGATTTCAAATCCTCTCATTTATTTCAAATAAAGTGGCCCCACCTGGTAATTCCTAAAGATGGGTCATATGGTCACAATCACAAAAGGTGGGGCCCAATTTTAATTTTTGAAATGGTGTGACCACATTATAAATTCTATGGATGTGGTCCCCATGTTTCAATTTCTAAAGGCGGGCATCATGTTGTAATTTCTAGAGGTGGGTCACATAGTCACAATCACAAAAGGTGAGACCAATTATAAAATTATATTAATGGTGGGACCACATTATAAATCCCATGAATGTGGACTTGTCTTCTAATTTATAAAGGTGGGAATGACGTTGTAATTTCTAAAGGTGGGTTCCATGTCCACAATAGAAAAGGTGGCTCCACTTTATAATTATTAAAAGTAGGTCATATGGTCACAATCACAAAAGGTAGAGCGGCATTGTAAATGCTATGAATGTAGGCCCACATTGTGAATCCTATGAATATGACCCCATGTTCGAATTTCTAAAGGTGGGTACCGTGCTCACAATTAACAAAAAAGATGTTGCAACATTATAATTCTTGACCCACATTGTAAATCCTATGAATGCTTCGCACTCATATTCTAATTTTTAAAGATGAGGCACTACACTGTAGTTTTTAAAGGTGGGCCCTATGTCAACAATCACAAAAAATGTGGATCCACTTTGTAGAATTCATAAATGTGGGTCATATGGTCACCATCACAAGGGTGGACCCACATTGTAAATCCTATGAATGTGAGCCCCATATTCTAATTTCTATAGGTGGTGCCATATTCTACTTTCTAAAGGTGAGTCACAGATTTACATTTACAAAAAGGTAGCCATACATTATAAGTTTTATAAAGGTGGGCCCATATTGTAAATCCTATGAATATGGGTTCCATGTTCTAATTTTTAAAGGTGGGTAACATATTGTAATTTCTACAAATGGGCCCCATGTACGATAATAATAGCGCCGCAAACAATAAAAGGTGGGTCCCACATATTAAATCTTACGTTTACTCCTTAGACCAAAACTTTTATAATGTTACCAAACAAGTTCCATACAGCATATTCTCTATAGAGTAATTTAATATAATGTTTCCAAACAAGCTGTGAAGAGTATAGTCTTAGCACAATCTGATTCGAGCACAAAATTAGCAACAATACGATAATGATGCCAAACGGTCCTTAAAATTTAGGGTTTTGATGGGTTTAGGGGTTTTCTATCATTTAGTGCGGTCTATTTAGTGGCTGCTTTACTCGCCTCTAAATGTAATTTTTCTTGTAATGTGTATTAAGTTCAAAGATCTATCAACAAGGAGACAGATCTGAACATGCACAAACAAGCATAAAGATCTACGAATATAACTAGTGCAGATTTATACCTGAGAAGTTCGGTTGTGCTCAAATCGTGACTTTTGACTCTCGATTTTGTAAAAAACCTTATCAGGGACACGATCTCTTAGGCCTTTCGATCTTCGACGCTATGACCCAATCGTAAAGAACTTCTCAAAGAGAATGGTGGGATCTCAATTGAAAAGAAAATAATAGGCACTCCAGTAGAGCAACCAAAGGCGAGAGGAAAGGAGAAACCCTTGAGCGTCTTGGGGTATTCGGCGTGCCAAGCATATGGGACGTCCGGCCATGGTCTCCTTTTATGCTTTTTGGAACAACCGCTCCAAATACACGTAGAGTAACTCCAACAGACACTTCAAATGGCCATGTCAGCCTCCAACAGCTCAAATTGATATATGAGATTGTCTCCGACATATACTTTATATCCTACATGGCATTTGAAGTATGCAATGGTATGCCCGATTTGGCATACCATAAAGCATACTTCAAATTTTTATTTTGAATAAAATAATGGTGAGGACCCACTTGCATTTGAATTGTTGGGTGTAAATCTTTATTTTGAATAAAATAATGATCATGGGCCCACTTGCATTTGCATTTGACATCTCTCTTAGAGTTGCCGAGTTACATATGCCAAATTGCATATGCCACATCAGCCTTCATTTTTTAAAAGGCATATCCAAATTTAAAGTATCTCTTGGAGATGCCGTTAGAAGTCTTACTTCTAATTCTCATATGTACCCCACTCCTCCTCTTATGAGTACTGTTTGGCTATAACTCTGCTTCTTAGGGCTAACATGGGGACAACTAGGGATTCATTCAAATTGGCTTCGATTGAAGCATCTCAACCCTATATCTCGTATAACTTCCAGACCCACGGTTTATTGTAAATAACTCTACTGCATAAATGCAATTGAACTCCACTCCTAGGAATTTAAAAAAAAGACCATAATCTTTTCAATTACTGCAAACAGACCCCTTCATCAATTATATCCATAGATCCATTGGAATTAAACTATTTAACTCAATTGGATCCACCTCTTATTATCCTTGTGGCCCAATTAATCACACTCATCATCCATATCATCTAATTAACTCATAATCAGAATGAGTGCGCCCTTACAGACGATAAATTCCATTATCGGCACAATTGAGAATTAAAGATAGTGTTTTGTATAAGGTGCTACTTACGGACTTTCAGTACATCCAATGCACTAGCACAACAATCCAGAGTCTTTTACTCTGATGATCGAGACAAACCATGCTATCTCATAGTAATTGTAGTGCTACAACCTTTTCAGATGAGATGCTCAGTTTCATCGTTAGTTGTGAAATGCTTCAAATATAAGAGTTGTGATTTATGTCTCTTGCATGTGAATCCCATCCACACAAAAGAATCACATTTAATATATCATGCCATTTTGTATTAATTATGTGCAACCATTAATCAAATCCAATTCATCTCATGCTTAAAAGCATGAATGTTATAAATCAATTAAGATAATAAATGAGTTTATCTACATCATCCACTGAATTAAGGACATACAATCTAACCGGTCCAAGCCAAATGATAAACATAAAATCGATGGTGTTGTAGATCAATTTTCTGGGCCTGCTTCTAGCGAAATCAAAGTAAGATTTTGACCATTTCCCAGGACAAATTCAGATTCTGTTTTGGGTTTGGCAGGATCATTTATTTTCCTTTCGTGACTCAAGGTGGGCTAGGTTCTAATTTGGTGTGTTCCATGTGTTTATAAACATGGGTCCTCTGGGAATTTTTTTTATTTATAAGATGACAAATATTAAATGACGTCCAATGATCTCTTATTTGTATCTTTTTCATATACTTTGTCGAGAAATAAGTGCTTTTTTAATTTACCGAATAGAATAATTATGAATTTGTACTTAAGAATCAGAAATAAGAGGTAATTTTTTAACTAAAAAAAGAAAGAAAGAAAGAGACCTATGCGTTGCCCATCCTAACAAGGACATATAGCTGTAGCAAGTGGGACATCTGCAAATGAAGTTAGGGATGGAGGGAGGGGGTTTCGAGTGGGGTTAATTGACCCCTCTCAACTTTTGAGATTTGTTTGGATATATGAAAGAGGTTGCAAAGAGTTTTATGGCATTTTATCCCTTACAATTTTGTCCCACTCACTACTTTTCATACACAAAAAACTAGAGAATTTAAAAAGATTCAAGAATATGTTTGTCTTTTAATTCTTTCCAAAGAAATAAGAAAATGATTCTCCAAATTTTTAGGAGAGATTGCAGCTTGCAATCAATCCCTTCCCTCTTTATCTCCAAAATATTCATCTTCACGGCAATTTGAAAGAAGCCTCTCTACAATTAGATTTGGGCATGTTAGCTTTTTCTATAGATTGATTTTGAAGTAAATATCCACCATTGGATTGAATCTCAAAGAAATCTATAGCTAAAAGATCACTAAACATAACAGCTATTAAATCAAGGACTAGGATGATCTAAAAAAATTTCAGGTCATTAGAAATGAAGCCCCTCTCCTTTGTTTGGTTGCCCACAATGTTTACTTGATAGGAGTTGGTCCAACCATATTGAGCACAAAATATATATATATATATATACACATTATGTGCTCAATCTTATGGTAGAACTAACTCCTAATATAGTAAGATTTAAGGAAACCACTTAAGGGAAGAGCATGGATCTACCTACGTTGTTCACTATTTTATAATAGTAGTCAATGGTCTATCAATGATGTTCTCTTAATCATCTATTCTATAGCAAGCATCGTGGCCCATCAAAAGATTCAACATGTGAAACTGATAGACCTCAGCAATGCCCATACCTCAATAACATTTTAGAAAATCGACAATTTGACATGTTCGGGTCTCACTCTCTGAGCAAGTTGAAAGATGGTCCGACTAGAACAAATCCATGAAAGAAAACGATATGGATTGGATATTGTGAGCAATTCGGCCTAATTCTATCAAATGAATAGTCAATACATATAAAGAGACGCATCCCTGTAATGGCTTTGTTTGGGTCCCTAACAACCTCCATTGTATCTAATCATCCCCTTTTACGGCTCGGTTGCTGGGCCTTATAAATGCTGTCAGTCTGTCTACTAGTTAAGAAATGGAATTGAAGTTTTTTCCGATAACTTACCTGTAGAGATAGCCTTTTCCTCCCCCTTTCCCAAAAATTTAATTCTTCCTAAACCTTCTCTATGCTAGGGGAAATGACAAAACTGCCCAAATATTATTTTCTCGAGGCATCCCCATTTCTTGATTTTTATTTTCCCCCCCACAATATTTCATAAGACCCCCCGATATTTCATAAGATTGCTTTACAAAGACAACCCAGGGGCAAGTGGTGAGCTTCAGCTGTTTCACATTTTGCATTTTTATTGGATGATTGGTGGGTTATGGTGGAGGAACTTGTGAGTTTGGAAAGGGGGTTGCTGTTTCTTCAGGTCTTCTCATTAGTGCGAATCTTTTGGCTGTACGATGTAGTTTCGTTGATCATCTTGGCTGTATAATTAAGGAGTTCTTTTACCTCTTCCAGCCCTCAGAACATGAATTTTGCTGTCTTCTCTCTCTCCTGTTTGTGACTCCAAGTTGGCAATGTAGCATAAAAAAAAAAAAAAAGGAAAGAAGAGAAAAGACTGGAGAATTATCCCGGGCTGTAGTTCAGTTGGTTGACGATACAACACAAAGTAAAGAAATAGATGTTTGGAGAATCTCTTAGGATTAATTTTTGGAGAAAGTGCACTGATGGGTGCCAAATGAATGTATGTGCAAAAAGCTCTCTTGGATGGTCATCTTACCCTTATATCCCGCAAGCTTGCAATTACTATAACGCACAATGGACTGCGGCAGTGCTAGAGTATCAAATCGCTGAACCTTTGGTTATTTAAACCAGTAAGTAAATTTTCTTGTCATAGTTGTTCCTCCCCTTGCATAGATTTGTAGAATTAACCGAGCAAGGACAGCTGAGGTTCAAGGATCCAAACAGGTAAAGCACAGGTAAGCTATGGGGAAAAAGAATAAAAATCAAGGAAACGGGATGCCTCAAGAAAGGAAGATTTGGGCAGTTTTGTCATTTCCCATAGTATAAAGAAGGTCTAGGGAAAATTAGAGTTCTTTTGGAAGGAGGAGGGAAAAGTTATATCTAAAGGTAAGCTATAGTGAAAAACCTCAATGGAATTCTATAGACAACTATTTTTCTCTTTTCTATTGATTACTACTTTTAGAAGGCCCTTTTTCGAACTCTATTCTAGGATAGTGCTCTAAGCAAAGGTGGTCAAGATAGCTTATAAATTTAAACTAAAAAACAATAACAGTATTGCCTAGGATTTGTATTGATCGGCTCTAAAAAAGAATTTTTATCTAGCTAAATGCATATCATAAGGACAATCAATACAATAAAATCCAAGATAGCGTTGTAAAATCTTATATGGTTTGCAACACAAATAAACTTAAGGGTCTCGATTTTATACATTAACAATGGATAAACTGAAAAACTAAAAGCATATATTGAGCCATGACCTTGATGATGAGCGGCTAGGTATTCTCCTATCTCCATTGTCACTCACTCTAAAATGCATGAGAGTTGGGCCTTATTCGGTATCTCTACTCTTTTTTACATGGCACGAACCAGGTCAATGATGGCCCAAAATGGAATCCAACATATATGCCACTACATCTGTCATCTATCAAGATCCAAGTCAAATAGCCATGAAATCAATAATCCTTGGTGGAGCAAGTTCTAAGACAAATTGTAAATAAAGAAGCACAAGATCAAGTTCAGACAACAGAAACAAACAGTCATAATACCATATATCATAGGGTAAACAGAAATTAACTGAAGCAAGAAACGACAGCAGAGGAATGTCTATGCTTATAGTAAGTAAGATATAATTGTATGGCCAAATGTAAAGTAGGTGATCTAAAGAAGCTGGAGCAGAAGCATGGGCCGAGAGATGCAAAACATCGTGAAAATATTGCCAAAAGCATCAAAGTAGACCTGCAGAGAAGATGAATTCTACACAAATTCAATCCTAAAGCATGAAACAGAGTCCAAACCTTCAGATGAAGCGGGCAAATATTGGAGAGCTTCTATTCCAATGTATTGGGAGTGAACATGCCAATGTGGAAGAAGAAGACTCGAAATTAGAAATCTGATACTGGCGCCTACAAATCCATTTGTCAGGCCTTAACTTGTAAATACAAACCATGTAAATACAAATTTATCACTAGTAAAACACTGTATCTTTTTCTTTTTTTTTTGTAAAAAAACTTATCATGAACCTTTACAGCATGGGCAAAAGCTAGTTAGAAAAGAACCTAGATCCTCTGTGGCTTCCTGCACTAACTTGTTTTCAAATGGTTCTACAAGTTGTAAGGCGTTATGTCCCCTATGACTTTTTTTTTTTTGAATGGTAACTGAAAAGATATACTAAGATTGGAAAAAACTTACACCAATGAAGAAAGAAAAAGAAGAAAGCACGCTTAGGTACATGAGAGACTATGATGCTTGGATAATTCAAAATGGGCAACGTATTGTGTCGTATCGTATCCGATACTTCACTTTTTATGTGTAAAATCCGTGTCTCTGCCGTGTACATGGCGTGTCCTTACCGTATCCATGACGTATTTGTGCATCATAGATGAGAGATATACCCAAACACCATATACAACTAAATATTTGAAAGATTGGGTCCCCTATAACCTGACCCAATCTTTCAAGTTTCAGTCATTGGGCTAAGTTTTGTCTTTAATTTTTAACTTCATCTTGTCTCCACCTTTAGCTAATGAGTTCTCGTCCTCTTCTATTTATTCTTTTTTTCTGTGTGTCATATTCAAATAGAGGACATGACGTAGTTTATTTTTTCAGGGGTTCTCTTCCCCACTAAATAAAATGAAGGTTGTTATTTTAGCCACCTACCAAAAACAAGTAGATAGAAGATTGCTTTCTTTCAATTGAATTGAAGGTCGGCCATATGAGTAGTTACAATAAGAACTCCTTCCTTTCCTTAATAACTAGCTGCCCGGCCGATTTATTGCCTTTGAATATGCAATTACCTAACAGCGCATAATCAAATCAACTGAATTTTTTTTTTTTGCAGGTGGCTACTTTACAAAACCTTCATTTTAACTAGGGAGAAAATGTATCCCAGCAAATGCAGCATACTATTCAGAAATGACGAAAATAAATTTCCATTAATACCAATTTGTACTCTCAAAAGCTTTATTTGAATACTTATCCATTTGCTGCAAATAAATTAAAATAAATTGTGACGAGATTAAAATAAATTGGAGCTATGACATTAGGATAAATTTTATTTTTCACCTAATTGAGTTGAGCCCTCCCTCCATTAAATTCAAGCCGCTCATCGACTCACTCATCTTCTATTAACTTTAGCCATTATCTTTTTAGCTCAATAGCAGTGGGGATCATAGATCATGTGTTTCCTGCATTATGAACTTCCTAAGATTTTCTACAAGAAAAGGGGTGAGTGGAGTTAATTTCATGCAATTTGTTTGATCAATCCATGGTGAACCTTAACGTAGAAATGAGTCAAATTGCAATCGAAGTCAACACAAGGTGATTCGAAATTTGGCCTAAAGTCAACATATAGTGAGTGAGAGTTTATTATGATTGTTTTGAATTTCAGACGAAATTTCAAGTAAATCACAATGGGGAGCACTATTGATTGATCCACTTTTCTTTTTTGAGATAGAAAGTGGGGCTCTTCTTTTTCACATTCTTATTTTTAAGTAATGCTAGATAGTGCAAAAAATATATAATATTTAGTTACCTCATCTTCCTTCTTCAAAACCATTGAAATAAGTCTGAAGTAGAGGTAAAATGAGTGATCTTGGGAATATGCCGGAGATTTACGCCTCTATCTTGCTGAATCCTCCTTAAGAGTTCCCCCGACATGTCCCATAGCAAGAGTTCTTGAAGACTAGTAAGATATTGAATACCCTCAGGTATGTTCTTCAACTCAGGGCATTTGACCAAACCTATTTCTTCAATGCAAACCATCGACCCCTTTTCAATGTATATCCTATTCAATTGAGGGAGACTAGCAAACGTCAACTTCTTGAGTTTCAAGAACCATTCGCGACGGATGCATAATTCCTTCCCAACATATGTGTTTATAAGAGAAAGGTCCATGAGATTCTGGAGTGCTTGGAGTGAAGATAATGGATCGTCATTTAGTTGAGAACAGTGTAAATACACTTGTGTGAGATCCTGAAGGGATCTAATCCAAGGAGGAAGCCTCTCCATACGCCCTGATAACGCGAGAGTTTCAAGATGGATTGGAGGATGAGACAACGCATCCAAATCAAGAATTTCTTCCTCTGTTATAGCCATCACTATCAACAATAGAAGGGATTTCAATTTTTGCAAGGAGGCACATAGCTTCACTCCATGGTATCTTTTCACCTGTCCAATGACCAATCTTCTTAGTTGAGTCAAGTTTCCAACTTTTCTAACTATCTCATCATCTGCTCCAATGCATTTTAAAGTTTGCAAGAGCTTTAAATTGCATATTTCTGCCGGAGCTTCTGGGAAATCAAAAAAACCAAAATCTACTAATGGATGGGTAAGATAACTATGTGTATTCAAGTGCCGCAGTTTCCTTAACTTCGCTACTCCTTTGGGTAAAGACTTAATTTTAGAACCCCTAATGTCCAAAGTCTGCAAGTTCCGAAGCCTCCCAATAGATTTTGGAAGCACTTCGACATTTGTATCCCTCTAACTCAAGTAGCACAAATTGAATAATTCAACTAACGCATCTGGCACAGAGACAATGGAAGAACCACGTAGATCAAGTACTCTCAATAGTTTAATGCTTGATGCGATGCTGTTCAAAGAAAGTGCATGAATCTTCGTTGAGAACAACATCAAGGAGCGAACATGCCAAGTACTTGACTGAATGTTCACAATGCTATTATACATTGACAAGTGACGGGCTTCATTTTTCTGAGTCTCTTTTTTACCATCATGTACAAAGCAAAAATTCTCTTCACGGCCTATTGCTAAAGCTAATTCTCGCACCACATCATGCATTCGAACCAATTTTCTTACTTTTCTTCTACCCTCCACAGCTTGAAGCATGCTTCTACATATGAGGTCCTTGATGTATTCTGCAGCCACCTCCTCTAGTGTTTGTTCTCCACTCTCTTCTACAAAGCCTAGTGCAACCCATAACCTAATCAATCTATTTTGCTGAATTGCATAATCTTCCGGGGAAGAGACTACAATATAAGAAACAGTGTTTGAGGGTGTATGGCAAATCGTTATAGCTAAGAAGCAGTATGTTTTTCATCCACCCCAATTCTTTATTACTGCTTAGCTGCCAACTAAGATTATCTTCTATTTTCTTCCATTCCAAACTCGACTTTCCTTTCGTTGACATGAGCCCCCCAATTGCAACAATCGCCAGAGGCAGGCCCTCACATTTTTGTAATAAGCTTTCTGCATATTGCTTCAGCTCAGGAGGGCAACTCTTGTTAAAAAATGCTTTGTTACAAAACAGAACCAAAGCATCATCATTGCCTAAAGGCTTCAACTGGAGAACATTTTCATCTCCGAAAGATGCTGAAACATTTTCTTTCCTTCTTGTGATTATGACTCTGCCTCCGCATTTATTGTTTGGAAATGCAACATGTATGTCTCGCCAGACATTAGGTTCCCACACATCATCTAAAACAATCACATACCTTTTATCCTTCAAATAGTCGATTACCGTCTCAACAAGCTCGCTGGTGTTCATTTCTCTAACGGAATCCGGAACGGACTTCTTGTTCGATTTGTACAACTCCTTTATTAGGCTTCGTAAGAGCTCTTCAAACTTGTAAGACTGGGAGACGGTGATCCACGCATGACATTCGAAGTAGTTCTTCACATGTGGGCTGTTATAAGCCTTTGTAACGAGTGTGGTCTTACCGAGGCCGCCCATTCCCACCACGCAGAGCATCACACGTTCTGGCCTTTCATTTTCATCTGTCAAGCGTTGAATGAGGAAATCCTTGTTTTTGTCGATCCCCACAATGCCGTCATCTGGCATGTGGCTTAGATATTCTCCGGAGCGTTGCCAGTTTTCACAATCATCCCGCATCTTGGATCTCGATCCTTCTTCAAGCAAGCCATATCGTTTGCTCCTGTCTGAAATTTCGGTAATCTTTGATCTGATTTCTTGCAGCTTAGAGGCAATCTGGCGCTTGTAATAGTAACGCCTGGGGAGGAGAATGATTTTATAGACCCTTCTCGGGAGTCCCCCACCTATCTCTTCATTTGCGACGAGATACATATACTCGTCGATGATGTCCTCAACTTCGTAGACCATTTCTCTTACTTGCCCTACCCATGTTTTCACTCCATCATCACTATATTTTTTTTCTATCCGCGTCTTTCAAGAAGGAGCGCATGCTTTGTAGCTCCAGTTGGATTTCCCGAAGGCTGCTGCGCAATCCTTGAAGAAGAGATGCTTCTTGCTGCAGAAGTGAACCTACGGTTTGAAGCAAGAATTCCACGGCACTCTCCGCCATGTTTGTTTTGCTCTGTTTATTTCTCGCTCACAATAGAGTTTTTTTATTAGATTGAAATGTGAGAAGGCTTTTGGCTTCCCAAGTCGAATCTTGCCGAGTCCTTGAGCCTGGTTAGTCGTACTCATCAACTTGCACTGGCTATGAATTATATCGGCATTTCAACGCTTGAATGTCACCGTCCAGTTTATGGTAGATGGGATGGACGGTCTTTAGCTGGCGTGTATTTTTTGCAACATGGGAAGAGGACTACGTTTCCCACTCCAGCAGAAACATTTAACTAGGAAAAATTATAAAACAAATTACATGAAAAAGTTTGCAAAGGCCAGCTACCCTTGCTATTACTTCAATAAAACTTGTGAGTGCATCTCTCCGTTGACTGATTCCTATTTTCTGTTGTATTGTATTTGTAGGCCATGTTGGTAGTAGAGCCTAAAATAATCTGTAGCATTTTTCATAATATTATGTAAAATTGTAGATATTTTCAAATTTGTTTGGGTTGTCACAAATTTTTACACCGGCCGTCAACCTATCTAATGCAACCCTCCTCCTTTATCTGGACTTGGGACCGGCAATATAAAAAACTAACGGAGTTAACGATAAAATTAGAAATAAGCGCTTTTGAACATTTAGAGGTAGTAACAATTTGGATAAAATTAACAAAATCCATTTGAGATGTTTTTTGTGATGGTTTGGGCATGTCTAATGTAGGTCGGTAATGGCGTGGGTAAAGAATAACTTGGACATGAAGGTTATTGCCCCACCAAGGGGGGAAGGGGTAAGTAAAAGAAGACGTAGATAGAGGTAGTAAAAATAGATATGAAAAAGTGTAACTTATCTAAAAGTTTGGGTCAAGATAGATCGGAATAGAGAAATAAAATTCATTTAACCGATCCTAACATAGTTACGACAAGCCTTTGATGATAATGATGATGTACATATTTTCAAGCTTGCGTGCTACTTTGGCACTTAATTATTTGTGGACAATAACATATTGGGATCTAAAAATGCCATCTATAACTGTGATAATAGTTAGCCTTAGGCCCTGTTTGGCGTCTCTTATCTATATGAAACAGATCTGTATATGACCCTGTTTGAAATAGATGGTATAGAAATAGTTTGTTTGGTTACATAAAAAAAATGATTAAAATATACATTTTTAAAACAATGGTTGAAAATTTTTCATAAATATCTCAAGATCCATGAGGATTCAAGTATTGAAATTTGACGTCGTAGTTGTGTTTAGCCTTACAAAGAGAATTAATGGTTTGGATCTTGCATTTGAGGGCCATGGTTTTAAAAAAAGGTAGATATAAATGTTTTTGGTTTTTTTGTAAATATCTCAAAATCTATGATGATCCAACGGCTAAAATTTGAGCCCATAGTCGCGCATGATCTTCTAAATATATCCAATGGTTTGGATTATGACTTTTGGTGGCTGAATTTACAAAAAAAAAAAAAAAAAAAAAAAAGAATAAACCACATTGCCTGTGTATAATTTCAAAACCCAGTCAATAATCATGGTACATTAATGGTCAAAAACGTTTTTATAAATATCTCAAGATCCACTTGGATTTAAAGGCTCATTTTGGACCTATGACCATTTTTGGCCATCCAAAGAGAATCAATAGATTGAATCATGATTATGGGGTGCATAATGTCCAGAATATTAGATCAAAGGGCTCAAGTTTTTTTTTCAAATATCTCGAGGTCCAAGATAGATCAACGGTTGAAATTTTGACACTTTGCCGTGTTTGACCTTCTGAATATTTCTAGCGGCTTGGATCATGATTGTGCGTCCCAAAAATTAAAAAAAAATGAAAAATCGGACCTTCCTAGGAGGACGTGCATATCACTGTAGCTACATGCATTTATCTGCTTTAGACCACTTTCTCTGATTGGATTCTGCCACTTTTTTTTACTTCATGAAACAAACACAAATTGTCTTAATGCCATATGAAATGGACAAAGTAAAAGCTCATACCAAACATGCTAAAACCGGATTCAATCAGTTTTAAGCCAATAAGAGGGGAAAAGTAGAGATGCCAAACTGAACATTAGAATTTTCAAAGTTGTAGGTTCCATGATTTAGGGTGGAACTTTAAACTAGAGGTATGATAAAAGGAAAAACAAAAGTGTAGCTGTGCATTTTTTATGTTCCATTGAATGTATCTAAACCATTCAATAGACCGGGGACCTCAAAACGACGACGACGACGACCAAAAAAAAAAAAAAACAAAAGAAAAACAGAAAAAAAAGAAAAAAACAGAAAAGGAATTAAATGTGTGTGCTTGTGTTGAATATGATCCCTTGAGTGGTCTATTACAATCTTCCCATGAATGGGATGTTACTCACCATGGCCCCACCTACCAATAATATGAACCAGATTAAATTTCATCTCCCTAGTTACCTAGCAGCACGTCCTCAAATTTCAGTTTCATATGTTTGGTATCGGTGTATGATTGAACACATGAAATAACGTGATTAGAACAACATTATGAATGATTATTTTCATGCATTAATTATTTTATCAATCATGTATTCAATTCTACGGTGAGATCAAATACTTTGAGTAAAAGCAATTTGAACATATGCCGTCGGATGGTGTAACAGTCAATTTTAATCATCAGTTGGTCCGCTAAAAGGGTTTGACCAAATAATAAATGAGACGTACAAAGTTTCCTACCGCCTGTTGTGGTGCGGTTGCAGATCATGGAATCCATGCTTTTATCGAAAAATAGAAAATGAAGGGCTGGAAAGAAGAGTTATGTTATCAACGAGAGAATCTCAGAGAGGAAATTGATTGGATTGAAAATCTGCCCATGTCACTCCATTTGCTTCTGTTCACATCGTTCCCTTTTGGATTTGACAGGTATGACTTCAAGAGGGAGCAGCTGCCCCAGTCATGGTACTGATTGAAGGAGAATTGGTAGCAAGAACTATTGGGCTCTGCTAAATCCTCAATTTTTTTTTTCAATTATTGTAGCATTGTCCTTATGCTTCCCATTCGTCGGTTCGGGGGAAGGAAAAATTGCAGGAATTTTGATCATTTAATCAAGATGTACTAAACCAACGGAGGTCATTTTACCTAGGTATTTGAAAAAAAAAAGGAAAAAAAAAAACTAATTAATCAAAAGTAACACTCTTTTCCACAATAAATGCCCCGAATAAGCTATTTCCTATAAAAGGAGAGAAAAATTGCCTATGAAAATCTGTATTTCACTTTTTTAGTGTGGATGGTGCAGCACAAATGTTAAATGCACGGTTGGGGCCACCTTTGGAAAATCTAAATCTCTCAGCAGCCTTAGCACCCATTGTAGTTATTAAATAATATATTTTTTCTTTTAAATTAGTGAGATGGCCGCTGCTGGATTAACTAAAGCTGGAACAATTTATTTACCTTCTTTACTTTCCTCTTTTTTATGGGCAATAGAAGAGTCTCTCACGAGCAAAATCTATCTATTGAAATCGAAATAGATTATTTATATGCAGAGAATACAATGGGTCCTAGGACTGGAGAAGGGTTTAGATTTTCCAAAGGTGGGCCTCACCCATTTATATAACTAGGGCAATACGCTATATTACAATGTAGTGGCGCCGCATTGTACTTCTTCCCTATTTTATTTTTTTTTCCTGTTATTCTTATTCTTCAAAACGTTCTTTCATTCATTTTAGTTATTAGACTGGAACTCCAGAGTGGGGCCATCCATGAAAATTAGAACTCCTCATTGATGAAATGATCATGCCTCCCTCCATATGATCAATGGCGTAAAAGGATTTGTGGAAGAGGAGATAATGGTTATGGGAGCATTGTGTCTGTACACTTCGATTAGAGTAATGAAGATATCAATCTAGTGGACCTTTCGTGGAGACCATCCAGCCTTTATTCGATCATCAGACCTGTGGCCTTCAAAAACTGGTGGAAGAAGAGACAACGATCAAAACATACAGGTTAAAGGACCATTTCCTCTAAGATTTCTATCTGGCAGCCCCACTATGATAAAAATATTCATACCATACCATCTATCCATCAGATTTATGAATGAAAGGATTGGTGGAATAAAAAAGAACAAAAAAGGCAACACACACACAGGGCAAGGGACCAATATGTCTGGGTACTCTTCATCAAATTAATTTGGATATCCATTTTGTGGGCCCCATGCTTGAAATGATCGTGTCAATATGCATCATTCCTATGGTCTAGAAGACATATGGAGAAGAAGAGACAGTGGTTAATAGTTAAGGTAAAGGAACATATTTTCTATGTACGCATGATTAGAGGGCCATATGATGGAAATGAACGTGCCATCTATCCATCAACTCTCTGGCCTAAAAGCGCAGGTGAGAACAGTGAGACAATGGTTAAAGAGTCCGGATGCCTATTTGGAATATTTGAAATTCCCTTAAACATGAATATTTTATAAAGAAATAGGCCCCAAGTATTTGAAAGATGATGATAGAACTCACATCTACCGCAAGGTCGATGAGTACAGCAACCCCAGGATTAGTTGCAGTTTGTAGGTGCCTCTGCTTAAATCAGTCAAATTACAATTGTTGGTTTATTGCATCTTGAACAAATGACTAGACTTCTTTCACTTTTCTCCTACATCGAATGAGGAATAGAGAACAAGAGCACATTGGTTGGTACAATAATTGAAGAAAGATGACGACAACGTGATATTGATAACTTGGTTGGTAACCCACCAATTACTTGGTTACATAGAGTCGATCCGGGCAATTTGGGTAATTCACTTGTAAAGTGAGTTGAAGTAAATCTTCAAATTAGAGGTTAGATAAAAAAAAAAAAAGAAGTAACTTTAAAATTCTTGATGTTCTTAACTTTTTATCATTTTGGGGCACGACAATAAAATAGTAATTTCAAAAGATTGCATTTTGCACTAAATTGCCTTGAGATTCCCAAAAGTTGTTTCCTTGAGAATTCCAAATCCCTCTTCTTGATGGACCATTTCAAAATTCCAACCAAATGCATGGAATTCTAGGAAACCCAAAAGGTCATTTAAGACCTTTAGGTGACTTGAATTTAGAATTCTACTATAAGAGATTGGAAGGTCAAAAAGTATGTCAGGCATCAAATAGTGGCTGTCAGAGCCAATTTCTAGAAAGTGGTCTCGCTATAGCGAGACTCTAGCTCACTATAGCGAAAATGGCGGATGTTGCCCAGTCCGATCCGGATTCTTATGAGTAGTTTGAGATAAACTCCTATTTTGATTGGATTATTATTAGGAGTCTCTTGCACGAATTTGAGGCTATATATTGGATGTTTCTCATAACCTAAAGCGACACATATCATCTCTCAAGTTCTGAATTAGAGATGTAATTGAGTGAAATTTTCTTTAGAGATTTATTAAAGAGTTATGCTACCAAGTACTCTAGAGAGTAGGTTATTCTGCATCATTAGTAGAAGATTATCTTCTTAGGAGAAGATTTGAGGGGTCAAGTGCGAGACTGGGTCTGTTGCAATAAGTGGTGTGAAGTCGTTGAAGCATAAAGCGACACAAGATAACTTCAGACCTTAGGTAAGGGATATATGGGGAAGAAATCCAAGTTTTTTGTAATTGCGAGATTCATAATGCTTGATTATTGATCCAGTTCGGATCCGTGGTTTTTTAACTGGTTAGGGTTTTCCACGTTAAATATAGGTGTCCTTGTGGTGCTTGCTTATGATTTTATTTCCATTACATAGTTATTATGTTTGCACACTTTTGGGATGATTTATTGAGTGAGCCAATTTAGAGATCTCATACCATAAACTTTCAATTTGTATTAGAGCGGGTTGCACTAAGTTATTGTGTTTAATCTTAAGAGATTTCTAAGATTTCTAGAATGGTACTCAATCGAGAAGGGACATCAACTTCGAAGCCCCCTTTGCTAAATGGTTCCAATTATGCATATTGGAAGCAAATGATGATTGAGTTCCTTAGGTCCATTGATGATGATGTTTGGGATATTGTTGAGGATGGCTACTCCAAACTAACAATTGTATATGATGAGAAAACCCTTCCTAAACCTAAAGCTTAATGGACTAAGGATGAGAAGCATGCCTCCAATTGTAACAAAAATGCAGTTAATGAAATATACAATGGAGTGTCTACTGAAGAGTTCCATAGGATTTTCACTTGCAAAACTGCAAAAGAAGCATGGGAAGTCTTACAGACAATATATGAGAGTACAGACATGGCGAAGCAATCTAAATTACAAAGGATGACTAAAGAATTTGAAACCATCGTGATGGAAGAAGATGAGACCTTCGATCAACTCTATCCTAAGCTGAATCATATTGTCAATTATGTTTTCAATATGGGTGAGGAAATCCCAAAAACAAGATTGTCAAGAAAATTCTGATGTATCTACTTTCGAGGTTCGATTCTAAAGTTAATGCTATTAAAGAAAATAAGAATCTGGACGCCCTCAAGGTAAATCAACTGGTTGGAAATCTTTAGACCATTAAAGCAAACCATCTGGATAAAAGAAAATCGAAAGAGAAAGGTATTGCTTTAAAAGCCAATTCAGAATCAAGGAAGAAACATGAAAAGAAAATTGAGTCTGATTCTGAATCTGAGGCTGAAGATAATATGATTGAATTGTTTAATTGCTTCAAGAAGTACATGAAGTCAAAATAAGTCAAGTGGAAGAGTTCTAAATTTGAGAAGAAGGATTCTGTGAAAGGAACTAAGTGTTTTGAGTGCCAAGGCTATGGACAGTATGCGAATGAGTGTGCCAATAAGAAAAATGGTACAAAAAAAGAAAGGCTCTCAACACAACTTGGGATGAGAAGAAGAAAAAGAACCTTCAGTTGATATTTCTGAAATTGTGAATGACAATTTTGTGGCTTTTATAACTAAGTCTTTATCTGACAATGATACTGATCAAGATAATGAAGATGAGATATTAGATCAAGAGAAAGATTGGGAAGAGTTATACCATACTACATATGCTGATTGCTTCAAGATGACTAAGTATGGCAACAAGATTACTATCAAGTTTAAGACTGCTCAAGAAAAAAATCCTGCATTGAAGAATGAATTAGAGCAGGCACTAGAAAAGGTTCATCTCTTGGAAAGTCAGAAAACTACATAGTTGAAAATTTGACTACTGAAGGTCAAAAATTCAAGAAGGCTGAACAAGAGATTAAGACTCTGAGAATAGAGTTGTAGAAGGTAAATTCTGAAAATAAATGTTTGCACGGAAGACTGAAGATCACTTTATCTGAGCTAGAAGTGAAACAAGCTTCGCTAAACAAGATGAACACTAGTGCGAAGATTCTTACAAACATCTTGTGTAGTCAAAACTCTCATTTTGACAGAAGCGGTCTTGGTTATGATCATGGTGCATCCACTTCAAATGCTAAAGGTAAACAAATTTTTGTTTCAAGTATTACACATGCTACTCCACATACTGCACATACATAATGTGTCGAGTAGTTTTAAAAAAAAAATGCGTCATGCATGATGGACCCGGCTTTCGTCTCTTCCGTCCTGGGGCTGCGGAGGGCTAGCGGGCGAAAAAGCGAGCATAAACATTTTTTGTACGGGTATACCACATTTTCTATTCTACTTGGAATATGAGCCACATTTTTTATTCTACTTGGAATATGAAGTGGTGATTCGGAGATTCACCTTCACAAGTAGAAAAGGAAATCAATCTTTTTTTTAACTTTCCATTACACATATATTTTTAAGAAAAGAGACATAAATTTTTTAATGCCGTAGGAGGTAAATTTCATTTGTTTGCTGTGAAAGGCGGTTTTGTGCTGTAGAAGGTGAATTTTTTTATGCCGTGAAAGGCGGTTTACGAATCTCATCAAAATGTAAAAGACAAGAAATGTGATTTTTTTGTCTCTTTAGAAAAATACAAAATACAATAGAAAAGTAAGAAAATGAATTCTGACTTCTTAGGAGATTGCGGGGACTGGTTCAGATTGACAGTCACAAGTCATGTATGGACTTCGCCATCGTCCTTCAGATGAGAATATATGATGCTTTGATTTTCTTGGCTTGGCTCTAACCTCAAATTTTTAGAGGATAAAGACTAAGGAGAGGTCCTATGTCCAATAAAAAGCCGAGTAGACGGGCTGAAGAGCCACTTCTAGCCATGTTGGATAGAAGGAGAGGGGACCTTGGGGGTGGCACCCCAAGGGACTTCTGTCACCTTGTGTTGTTTGTTGTAGCAGAGTTTCTTCGAAGGAGAGAAAGTTGTTGTAGCAGTTGCAGAAGTTCTGGATTTTCTGATTTTTTGATTGATCGAATTCGGGACCGGTTCTTCTTGGAATGACTCCCCTTTTATAGGCTTTTGGTAGCTATTAAGAGGGTTTATGAGCATTGATTGCATTAATGCTCAATGATGGGAAGAGTTACAAGTTTTTATTTCATGATTTTGGAACTCATTTTTCTTGGCTTCTGATTGGTTGATGGAGAATGATGGGCATTTAATCGCCTTTAATTACATAATTTAATGCCATGATTGCTTGGACTTGTAACTCTTTTTCCTTGCTTCTGATTGGGCCGTCCAAAATAATGAGTTAATGACCGCATTAACTTGTAATAAAATGGGTCATTTGACTACATTAAGTGGTAGCCAGGGTGCTTGAAGAGTCGCGGGCCATACCGCATCTTTTGGAATTCTTCTTGAGATGATCGCTGATGGATTTTCATGTTGTTTGATGTCGGATGACCATGCAACTTCAGACATTGATTGATACCAATGGGCCGACAACATCTGTCTAGTCGATTTCCCGATCGGTCAGACAGAAAGTGTGCTTTCTTAGTCGGCCGATTGGCGATCTTGAAGTGTCCAATGATGATCCAATGATTTCGGCGGCGGATCCGTGATGCTGACCATGGGGAATTTTCCCATTTTGCTTGTCGTTTTTCGGCCTTTTTTCGACCTTTTTTGTTTCTTTTTTCTTATGTATTTTTTCTGACATTTTCCCTCATGTATTTGACTTGATTCTCCTGAAGAAAACCTGATGAGAAGTCATGTAAATCAGAGCACAAAGTTTCCTATTTTCTGGAAGAAGCTGAAGACTTTGTTGCCAGTTTTCTATCAGAAGCCAAAACTAGGTCAAACGCTATGAGAATGACCTGAAATTCGAGGTGAAGCCTCCTGAGCAGTAGATAGGACCAACCATGGGCTTTTGTTTGAGTTTCGGAGCCGTGCGGGGTCCTGTAGCCAAGAGACTTGATTTTACCGCGAGGAAGATGTCACGCTTTTTATGTATGGTCAAACGATATCCGATTGACCTGAAATTTGACAGGGAGCCTACTGGAGTCATTTTGAGATGATCCATTAGTTCCGATTTGGATGTCAGGCCTGATTTTGTTTCCGAGCGTCAAAGTTTGATCAAACATTGTCGAAATGACCTGAAATTTGACGTGTAGCCCTTTGGAAGCATGTTGAAGCCACCTATGTGCTTTGTTTGATGAGTAATGGCCTCGGTGGTTCTCACCGCCGAAAGGGTTGATTTTGCTGCTCAAGGGTTGATAGAGGGTCAAACGTTGTCGGTTTGACTTGAAACTTGATATGGAGCCTTTTGAAGGTATTCTGGGACCATCCATAGCCTTTAATAGAAGAAATGTATTCGACACTGTCGCCGCCGGGAGAGCTGACTTTGTTGCTACTGTTTGCTTTTTGGGCCAAATGGTGTCAGAATAGCCTAAAATTTGATGTAGAGCTTTCTAGTGACATTTTGAAGCCAACTGTGTGCTCTGCTTTATGTGTCAAGGTCTCTGGCTTCACCGCCGCCGAGAGCTCCTATTCAGCTGTCGGAAAATCAAAGTTAGGCCAAAAGATTTTGAAATGGCTCGAAAGTTCATGTGTACTATTCTTTTGGCTGTTTTGAAGGATCTTGCAATTTTTGTTCGATTCTGACAAGATTTAATGCTTGAATCGGTGTTTTCTTGTTTGTGGTAAGATGTGGCACCATGTAGCTTTTGGTGTTGAAGAGGCAAAGTGATATTTTTTGTATCAACAATGCGTTGCATGCACATCCACGAGTCACTATTGTGGAAAGAAAGGACACATTCGTCCCCATTGCAAGAAGCTGCAAAGTCTACCCAAGACCAAGCAATGGCAAAAGATTTTTTCTCCACCCAAGACGGCTCAAATTTGGGTTAGAAGATCTAATTTGCCTAAGGAGTTTGTTCACACTATGCTAATAGATCAAACTACATAAGTGTAGATGGCTAATTATAAAAAGCCCTAATCAAGGAGGTCAATCCCCCACCTCCAGTGCTGATACGAAGATTCTATTGAGGGGGAGTCAAAATCGAGGGAGAGCCACCGCATCCAGATTGACAGAAGCTGCATGATGATTTTTGTTTGTCAATTATGGGCGAATATAGAAGAAGAAGAATGAAGGCAGGGGGGAGCTTTACAAGCCAAGGCAATTCAAGATCTGAAAAGTTCAAGCAAAGGCAAATCAAGATCTATGGTGCTGATTTTTTTTTTTTAAATTCAATGTATTTTGGGTTTTTCTTTTGGGTGGATTATATTGTATTGTTCTAAGGAGTTTTGTCCAAGAATTGCCAAAAGGGGGAGATTGAAAGGTCAAAAATTATGTCAGGCATCAAATAGTGGTTGTCAGAGCTAATTTCCAGAAAGTGGTCTCGCTATAGTGAGACTCTAGCTCGCTATAGCAAAAATGGTGGATGTTGCCCAATCCGATCCAGATTCCTATAAGTAGTTTGAGATAAACTCCTATTTTGATTGGATTATTATTAGGAGTCTCTTGCACGAATTTGAGGCTATATATTGGGTGTTTCTCACAACCCAATGTGACTGTCGTCCCTCTTTGAATTTGATCTCTTTTATCAATCTTTGTAATTCATCACCATTTAGTGAAAGATAACATTTTCATTAGAATTGAAAAAACATTATCATTATTCCTTTCTTATGTGAAGAAAACAAAGTAAGACTCTGGAGATTTTCGAAGGGGCATAGGATTACTACTGCCTGGCCATTTTCTTGCAGCAGAGTTTCAAAATGCATTTTTATGTGAATGTCATTGCTCCTTCGTCCTTGTTGTCATTCTTGGCTTCAATACTTTTCGTTTTATAGTTGTTACGAGGGCCATAACTGCTGTAAATTGTGGAAGAGTGGGGAGCAGTTTCAAGAAGTGGAGTAAATAGGGTGTAATTATTTTCACCATATGTCTAGCAGCTAGTTGACTTAGTTAATCAGAGATCGTGGGATCTCGCATTTAAAATCAAGGTTTCGATATATATATATATATATATATATGGTAACGAGGAAATCATAGGCTCCTTTGGGTTGATCATTGTTAAACTCCCAGATACACAACACCCCATAATCATTGGAGTTGATCATGACGATGTACCCAACCTTTTACTTTGGAAAAAGATGAAGAGCACGTCAAGATGACTTATCTTGTCCAAAGTCTTGCAAAAGAATTGATTGGGTTGAAATCTAGTTAAGACGATTGCTTCCTCGAATAATATGAGCTAATTGTCTACAATGAGACAACTGGCTATAGGAATTATTGAACACTTCTATCCTCTTTCTTCAATTTTTGTACCGTGCTTTTCAATTTTTCAATGATTCATTTATCCCATGTAAGGGGTTGGGTCCCCATAGACTCGCACCTACGAAGAGAAAAACCTGCAATTACAACGAAAGAATTCGATTGATTAACTCACACATGCAAGGATAAGGAAACTCGCATATGCAAAATGAATTGACTGCCCCTGCTTTCCACTCATAGGTTGAATCAAAGAAATGTGTAGTAAAAAAATAATTAATATTCGTTCTGCAAAAGTACATAATTCATGTAAAATTTTAATTTCCAAATTTTATGTGCATTTTTAACTTCTGCCATCCATAAAAATTGTAAGGCTGACATCTGATTCTTAAGCATTCTTTCTATCACGTAGGATATATTAACTTTACTTAAAATGGCCAGGTCAACTTGGCCAAACCCATAGGGATCGTGCTAGGTTATGAGTCAATCAGGTGGGTCAGGTCAATTGGCTTTCATCTAAAATTAAACCAAAACAATTTTAACCCAATGTAGTCAACTAGTATCTCTGACAAGGTTGAGTTGGACTAGGATAGTTTCTTAGTAGTTGCAAAACTATGCTCTGCATCATGTATTCCTATTAGTTTCTTCAAACCTTATGTTTTTCAACTGTGTTTGAGGGTGTTTCGGAAATTGACCGATTGGAGAAACCCAATTTGGGTCACTTTGATACATGTCTATCAATAAAAGCAGGGCAGATAGAAAGGCCAGCTTCAATTTTACTCGTTAGCAAGCCAGTGGGTCAACGTCCGTGGTCATATAAATACTTGTTTCGGCCCAATACCATGTCTACGTAGGAATTGAATTTTGGCCCGATTTAGCCCATTGAAGCCTTACATTTGTGCAACGAAAGCCCTCTGACTGGTTACCTGCTTTCCACTATATCCTGCAATCATCATTTCGAATAATAAAAGAACTAGGTCATGCAAAAACCTCGGAGCAATTATTTGGAAAACCTCGGAGCAATTATTTGGAAGCTTACTTCTCCCCTGCCTCCTAACCTCAATTTTCTGGTTCTGCCCCTGCGGACCTAGATTGAACTCAAGCTCTTCAATTCCATAGCTGCCCAGACTTGGGCCCCATCTAGGCCCAACAAAAAACTAGCTGGTTGACTGACCATGCACTGTCTTTCCATTATGTAAAACTCGGCATGGGCAAGTCCATTCCATTCAAAGATAATTTTGTCAAATGAGGTCGAATGAGTTTATTAGGGAACTTGGTAATTTATTCTCCTTGCATTTTATTGCAAAAGGTCCACGTTTTTTTTCGTAGAAGTAAATGTCCCTTTTCAAATTTTAAATAGTTAAAAAGTCTAGAATGCCCCTCTTAATACACTCAGTGCGGTATACAAAAAGGAAAACTGATTTCGTTAAGAGTTTTGCTTCGGAGAAAAAAGGGGGAAAATCCGTCAATTTCGTGAAGATGATTTGATTGCACAAATCAAGGATTACGATAGATAAGAGAAAGAAAAGGGGGAAAACTGATTCAAAGAAGGAGAAATCATCCAGAAATTTTGCACATGGGATTGGGCTTCTTCTTCTTCTTCGACCTCTGTAGCCATTCTCATTCTTGCTCGCTTGAAGCTCTGCCAATTCCATCTCTCTCTAACCGTCTGACTCTCTCTGTCTCTATTTCATATTTAGTCAAAGGAGATAGAGTTAGTAGATTTGGATAACGTAAAGAGGAATGGAGACATAGAAATAGAGACAAATAAATAAGGATAAATTAGCCAAATGTCCCTTAACCTTGTCGTTCAATGCCTCTAATACACAACATTTTCGCTTTATCTGATATTTTTCAAAAGACATAAATTTGTTTGAGTTTTGAAAGAAAGTCATATAAATTTATGTGAGCTTTGAGAGTTTGTAATCACTTTACCTGAGTTTCAAACAAATTTAGCTGAGTTCAGGACAGATGTATCTGAATTTGGACAAAATTTATCTGAGTTTGCAACAACACCCTGCTGTTGGTACACTAAATCCTTTGCTGGTGACAATTGATAAAGTCAGTTATTCTAGCAATTTTCACTAAAAATACTATACAATCCAATTAAAAAAATAAAATAAAAAAACCTGATTGAATTGAAGTGTTTGGGTAGGCACATGGTCGGCACATCACCACCCCTCTCGAATAAGAGATTGGGAAATCCAAACCCACTACCATGTTCTGATGGCACCATGTGCTCACCCAATCGTGGGTTGAATGGTCTGGATTTGGTGTGGCCAATAACGTTCTGATGACACCTTGTGCTACATTACCCCTTGTGCCAATACGTTTGATATCTGATATTCTGTCAAACTTCCTTCGATTTTTTCTTCTCAAGCAGTTGCAAGCTTCAAGTTGCTACATGAGGAAGTCTTGCTTGGAAGCATTGAGTGTGTAACAGAAGACGTAGCAACATCGTTCCCTCCCATTTGAATTTCGAGACTTAATCTATACCCTCCCATTTGAATTTCGAAACTTGATCTAAAACTAGAAAATAAAATCCATTAGATAGCTTGATTCATTTATAGGGGCAAATCAATCATTAACTACCATGTTAAGGACCTTAAAACTAGGAATTAAATTCATGGCATCACTTCAGACGGTTATAAGGGCAAATTAGTCCTATTAATGTATGATCTATCATACTTAAGGACCTCCGCCTGAAATAAGTCTAGGTGCATGGACAAGAGGCCTTAGCCAAAATCCTGTGAATTAAAGGCCTTAAACATCAATATTAAGGGACCTTTGGCTAATTTTCCTATTTTCTTTTGTTTAACAAATTTACGCCCATTCCACTAGTTACAGATCTGGGTATTGGTAAGGAAAATCTTGTATGAGTGATGGGCATGGGATGGATATCTTTTCCCGTGAATCCAATTTCAAGATATGTAAGGACTATTTTTTTGGATGTTGTTAAGTTAGGTGAAGCAATTTGCCCAAGCTGCAACAGACCCAATAAGGCGATTGACCTTGAACATGGATACACGGCGGCATCTTCCACTGTCGCTCAAAATAGAATGTCTGTCGTTGAGAGGAAGTTATGTATGATAAAATCGTTCAAATCAATGCTGATCATGAGAAGCAAATGCATGATTTTTGTAACATCCCGTCCCTTAACCTTCTATTAATTATGACTAATTGTGTGATTAGTTAGTAAGTGGGTTTAGAGTCGTAGAGGGTTGGGTTTGGCATGTGGATCTTGCATGGGAAGTTTTCGGGGGTTTTTATGAGATTATGAGTTTTGTGAGTTTGGGTGCATCTGTTAGGTTGCGGCATTTTATAAACTTTAGTCTTCAATCGCATTTCAATTCGACGCGTCAAATAGGCCCAAATGATCACATTTAGCAAACCAAGGACTAAACTTAAATTACCCATTAACCTAACCTAATATAAGCCCTATCCCTTCTTTCATTCCATCTCTTTCTAATTTTACTGTGCCATCTCCAAAGCTCCCAACGCCTTCACTGCCTCCTCATTGCCGATGGCCAAGCTTGCCAAGCTTCCCATCTTCTCCCAAGCTCACTCCCATCTCCTTTTCTAAGCTTTTCATCCACAACCCACTTCAAGTTAAGCTCCTAAAGCTTGTTCGCTTAGTGAATCATCTTCCTTTGGTTTACAAATGGTTTAGAGAAGCTCACCCAACCTATTTGCATCCATTTTTATAGGTGGTTTTGGGATTGAGAACCATTTGTGCAAGTTTGAGCTTTGAGAGGACTTTTCCCCAAATTTTCTTTTTTTTGGATTCTGGTCAAGCTCTTCATCAAGGCAAGTAGAAATCTATATTTATGCTTGATATGTTTGTCTTCATTGTTTTGTATGGAAAAATGATGAATTAGATGTTAAATGCTCATTTGATACTTTAGAGGTTTGAAAACATGATAATTAGGTTTGTTAGCCTAATGAAATGGATTTGGTTTTTCATGACTTGGTTAGATAGATTTGTGGGTTGAGGTTAGACTGCCTTTATACTTGATATTTCTTACTTATCAGGTTCAGGGAAGAGAGGAATGGATTTGGACCCATTCCACTGCAGAAACAGAACTTGAGTTCTATTTCCACAGTGTATGCGGTCGACCGACGATGGGGCCCGGTCGATCGGCGACACTGAGTCAGGTTCCATGGAAGCTGACGAAAACACTGCTCATCTATTTTCAATTACAACTTGATGTCGACCCGGGCATTGACCAGGTTGACTGGGCATGAAGGATGCCGACCGGCCTCTCTGTGTATGCGATCGACCGACCCTTCTGTGAATCCCTTTTTAAAAAGGGTTCTTTTCACCACATTTTGGATGGACCTAGGTGGACCCTTGGCTACCCTTTTGGACTCATTTGACAATATGTGAGGTTGTTTTGAGCTGACGTTCTTTAGGGTTATTCCGGTTGTATTGAGATCCAACCTAGCTCAATATTGAACAGTACGGGGCGACGGGATACCCTTATTTAAATCTATACACGAAGATTGTTCGTCTAGGTATCGCGAACCTTATTCCTTTCGTTAACTGAGTAGGTTGTATGATGCTTCAGGTTCAACACTAAACTTAGATTTGGATTGTCCCTCACTTTTGATTATGAATCGTACCGTCTGGTACTTGTCTACATGTAACGAACATGTTCATTAGCTCTGTTTACTTTACTTTGTTTGGGATTACATGAAGAACTTAGGTAATGGACTTAGGATCCCTTTTGATGTTCCATTTGTTTTGAGGTTTGTTTGAAAGTGTTGAGACTAGGCGGCTTTGATTGTAAGGGTTGAAGAGAACTACTATTGAAGTCTGACGTTTGTTGGAAGCCTGACCTGATCTGAAGTAAAGTAGTCTATCTATTGTTTGATGAATCTTGTTAGCACAAGAAAGCTTAGTCCCTCACTGATGTCTGGTTAGGACTCTTTGTGTCAGGCACCACTCAGCTGTTAACATTCAACACAGCTGGGGCACCACCTGTGTGGGGACTTTGAATTTAGAACCTTGAGGTAAGATTGGGCCAGAGCTCACGGGGCCCGAGCCGCATGAGCCAAAGAGGATCGTCTGCAGATTGTGTTGGTGTATTGGACACCAAAGTGTAATGGACGCCGATAGATGCCAATGGGGTATCGGTCTAAATATTCTGATTGAAAGGGTATGATCCCAAACTATTTATATCTCCACCACAACTCAATGTGAGTAGGGAGGGCAATGACACTATCCCGTGGTAATTAGCATATGTAGACCGCCTATCTTGATAGATGTTTATGTTAGTGTATTATTGATTCCGATGCTTTGCATTCTTATAATCTTGTCTATCATTTACTCTATTTAGTTTTGCATATCTTTGGTGATTTATATATTTATCTACTTGCTGACCTTCGTGTTTGATGATGCTACTCTTGGTGCAAAGGTATCGAGTCCTTCACCACCAAGGAGGAGACGACGGAGGAAGTTCAGGTAGATCAGCCTAATGACTTCCTAGATTATAGTACAGACGACGTTGTATAGCCGTATCGACCCCGTATACGAGAGCCATCACGCTATTTCTGATTAGTCTCATCTTTTGGTCTTTTGTTCTCATTTTTTTTTAGGCCCAGTTTTTTTGTGGCCTTCTTATTGTAATTAATATTTTTGTTAACTGTCTTCAACTTGAACTTAGATAATGTATTTCAGTATTTACTCTTAACTATATAGTTTTAAGATACCATTTGTATTTCTAAAGCTTCCGCTTATTGTTGTTATATTCGAGGAAATATTTATACATCACAGCAGCCTACGATCCAGATGGGACATGATTGAGGCCAAGTTACGTTTGATTTATATTGGAAAAATTTTAATTGGCCCTAATTTCACGCAAAACCCCGGTCTCACTTTTGGGGGCATGACAATTTTGATCACAATGGGTGAAACAAATGAAACTTAGGGGCTTGAAGAGGAAGAAGAGAAAGAAAAGCAAAGAAGAAAAGGGGTTTTAGATTTTAAATTGGGAAAACAAACTCTTAACATATAATGAAATAATTGACATTCCATGATATCGTAGAAAGGGGGGAATTTTTTCAAAAAGAAAAAAAGAAAAAAAAAGTAGTGGAAGGCCCTCTGTTATCATTATGAAGTGTTCGGACCCTCCCTCCATTTTTTCTTAAGTTGAAGAATTTTTTTTAACCGTACTTATTTTATTATTAATTGAAGAAATCACGTTCGTTTGGCAACCACCAACACCCTCTGCATCTTAGCTATAGAGTAAGGCCAAAGGCTTTTCCTCTTTTCATGTGCATTTGGTGAATTGGAAAGTATCGAACTTTTGAATTGGGTAGATGAGCAGATGAGCACAAGAGAGGAGGCCTCATATATGTGTATGATATTGTGCTTTAGCGAAGGTGGTCAAGATAGTTAACAAATTTTAACTAAAAACAAAGTAACAATACAACCTAAAATTTGTATCAATCGGTTCTAAAAGAGAGTTTTTATCTGGCTAAATGTGGATAAAAAAGACAATGTACATGAGATAATCCAAGATGGTGTAATATAAGACCACGAAAGGCCACAAAATAGCCAGCCAAGGACTGGCCCAAATAAAAAGCCACGTTGTCTCTAAATGGTGCCATCGATGAGTTTTACTAGGGCGTTGATATAAGCTTTACTTGCAGTTGGTCTAGCCAAGGTCCAAATCTATACATAGCTCTAGTCCGAAGGGCCCAAAATACTATCACAAGGCAATACAACATTTAATCAACATCGAAAAACTAGAGACTCGGACTTTGTTAGGGTTTTCATTTGTTGCAATTTGATTAGACACATTCATTTTCATCATAGCTTAATCTCTCATTCATTCATAATCTTAAGTTTTAAATTGCAATATGCATTGTTTTTAATCTTTTAGAATTTTTGTATCATGCATGTTTTGTTCTTAAACTTGGATGTATTAATTTTTTAAAAGAAAATTTTTGAATCATGCAAGCTAATGGTTTTAAAAGTTTCAAATCATCTTAGGCATTTTAGGTTCATGGTTTTAAAACTCCTCGGGTAATGTAAATATTCACTTTCCTTGAAAAAGAGATCGAGAACTAGACTATGATGAACCTCGTACACTAACCTTGCCCGATATTAATTTTTAATTCAAAATTAAACCCGAACAATTATCGATGCATGTGGAGCACGGTGACTTCTAATTTTATCTGAACTTAGGGATTGGATATTCCCACCTTCCGAATGCATTAAGTGTATGAAAATACACTGATATCTATCCCTTTGAGAGTACAAGTTTGAGAATCATCGTACTTGCATGTTTATGATTATTTCAATTAAACTTTTCGTACTTTTATCATGCACATTGTAAACCTAGCTTTAGCATCTTGCCACATGGGACTCCTAAGGACTTAGCGCACGATTTTCTCCTTGCTTGACCATTGGATGTACCCGGATCCTTAAAGGTTTTCTCGGTTTGTGTGCGAGGAATTGGTTGCCCTACCCTTCTGAGATACCTAGATCATCTTGCCTTTCTGCCTCCCATTTTGTGTCCCCTATCTGTACTTGAAATGCTGTCCGCTTTTGCGTAGAATTTCCCAAATTTAGAAAAATATTGTTTTGAAGCCCGCTTTAACCTGTTTTATCGTTTTAAGCCTGAATTGCTTAGTTAACTGTTTTAAAAGGCCGAATTAACACCGTTTCTCCGTTTTGAGGCATTCTAAGTATCTGTCATCCCCCGTACTTGCACATGCGTTTCTTGAGTAACTGAATTACTCATTAATTCCTGATTTAAGCACGGAACCCCCGCTTTTTGCATTGATTTGTGGGTTGAAATAATTATGTTATTATTATCATTCCTATATAACTACGTATTGCTCCCCTCTGCGATCTTCTGTAAGTGACCGATGCCACTAATGCTCGGGCTGGATACAAGTCTCCCCGTGGTAGGACCTTATCTGGGCTCGATACAGGTTTCCCCGTGACAAGGCTCATTAGTAAAGTACCTACTTACCCAGGCTCGATTCAGGGTTCCCCGTGGTAGAGTTAACGGCTCCAATACAAGTCCTAAGGTACTATCTGTCTAAATATTAGGAAATAATGGATTTTCCCCTTTTGAATATTTGTTTGAATATGTTGAATTAGTTGATAATCCGCTTAATTATTTTTTATGCTTCGGTTAATTATATTCTTATGTACTACTCTGCTTGACTTACTGATACTGTATTTTTATTCTGCTTTATACCTGCAAACTATGCACTTTATGTTGGATATTTGCTAGACACCTGTTTGATCTACGCTTGATGCCGTAGGTATGATTTCCCGACTTGTACCCCAGTATAGTTTTTGAGGAGGCAGTTGTTGGGCCGCAAGTGACGTGTGATTGAGGTGCAGAGGTTGTCATGTCGACTTCGTTCCTTTCACATGAGAAGCAAAATACCTGGGAGTATTATTTAAGGTTTATATTATGTTATACTGGCCTCTGTTGGCCTTTTATTTTGGGAATCCAATAAATACATCTTTTGTAATCTCTAACTTGAGATATGGCAATAAAATCTCCTATTTACTTACCATCTCTGTTTATATTCTGTATATGTTATACCAGTCTGATGATGTATTGGATAATATGATTCTACTGGTAAGACATTAGTGGTGCAACACGGAATTCGATGAGCTCCATACTTCTGGTTACATCGCAATGGAAGCTTCCGCTAAATATTCCATAACGGTGAAGGACCTTGAAATTCTCACCAATGCGGATCCAGAGGAAAAAGAAATATTATGCTACAGTAATCCCCTATGCACGACCCACTAATCCTACCCCATTTCGGGGTCGTGACACTACGTAGGAATTGAATTTTGGCTGGATTTAGCCCATTGAAGCCTTATATTTGTGCAACGAAATCCCTCTAACTGGTTACCAGCTTTCCACTCTATCCTACAATAGTAGTTAAAGATGTCTAATTTATTTGAGGAAAATCAGCATTTCAAACAACAAAAGAACTAAGTCATGCAAAAAAACTCGGAGCAATTTATTGGAAGCCTACTCCTCCCCCGCCTAATAACCTCAATTTTCTGGTTCTGCCCCTGCGGACCTAAATTGAACTCAAGCTCTTCAATTCCATAGCCGCCAGGGCACGGGCCCATCTAGGTCCAACAGAAAACTCTTCTGTTAACTGACCAGGCACTGTCTTTCCATGATGTGAAGCTCGACATGGGCAAGTCCACTCCCATTCAAAGAAAATTTTGTCAAATGATGTCGAATGACTATTAATCTTTCACCCAAAAAAGATAAAAGGGTGTTTTAGTTACCTCCATTTCATGTGAGAATGAGGGGTTGCCAAATTAGTTGGCAACCCTGTCTCTCACTTTGATTACCAGAAATTGATCATGGTCTCCCCCACTCCTCGGATGTGTGGTTCTTACTCCCCGCATGTGGGGGATCTCTCTACTCGTGTCTACGGGTACTCTCATGCTCCCAGCTACGCCTTTGCTAGGCTCCCCCCCAAAAAAAATTACTGATCCTAATAATCCTAAGCTATTATCTGGAATAAGAATTTCCAATGGCCACCTTTCATAAATGACAATGTTTTCTTCCATATATGTCATTTAACTGGGGTTTTTATTCATGTTTCGGGCTTGATTGGGCTCATCTGCTTATCCTTTGATGGATCTGAACTTGTGCATGCATGGCTGGTCCAGGTTCATAGCATTTCAATTTTCTAGTCATACCCAATTCCTATTGAATTATATATAATATAGACTCAGTACGATATGCCACTCTTGGCACATCATTTTATATGATGAATCAGACCCATTGACTTTTATTTTATTTTTTTTGGCACCACAGTCAAGGGGGCTAGGATCCAAGAGAGAACCCGCATACACAAGAGAAAGCAGCATACTCAAGTGGGATGCAAGCCCGTACACATGGGAAGAATGCCCGCATAAGTGAGAAAAAAGGCCGCACACATGGGAAGAGATGACGTACCCAAGATTCGAATCCCAGGCAACCAGGTAAGAGCTGACGCTCCTTACCACTCGGGTACTTAGCCGTTCTTCAGATCCATTGACTTAAAGCTTGTTATTTGTTTTTGTTTTTTTGGTAGAAGACTTAAAGTGAGCCCTAATAAGTTGCCTAAAATAATCCCTAACAGGTATTAGTGAACAGCTTAGATTGGCACCTGCTCTTGCATTATGTGACATTTTGTGATGCCACTTTTTCCTTTTTCTATTTTTTATATGGCGATAGTGTTTGGCCTCTTTGAGAACCGACTATACCCCGGGCACGTGAAGGCCCTAACTTTCCCACGCATCGGATGAGTCAGACTTTAACCTCGGCAAGCATAGATGCCTTCTTTTAATTTTACCGAATAGAATAATTATAAATTTGTATAAAAAATTAGAAATAAGAGGTAAATTTTTTAACTTAAAAAAAACAAAAAAGAAAGAGACCTTGCCTCTGTCCTTGTAAGCACATATAGCTGTAGATCAAGTGGACATCTGCAAATGAATGAAGTTAAAAAACGTGGAAAAGCGCGGCGTTTGAAACGGGTAGACCTCAGCCATGCCCATAACTCAATAACAATATAGTAAAATGATAATTAGACACTGTCCTGGGTCTCATTGGCCAAACAAGTCACTATTTTAGATACATGAAAGAGAACAAAATGGATGGGATATTGTCAGCGATTCTATCAACTGAATGGTCAATACATATAAAGAGAGGCTTTCCAATTTGGAAATCCCTGTAAAGGCTTTGTTTGGATCCCTAGCAACAATAACAGTATTGCCATTTATGTTTATGGTAGTGCTTTAAGCAAAGTTGGTCAACAATAACAGTATTGCCTAGGATCTGCATTCATCGGTTCTAAAAAAACGAAGTGTTATATTGCTAAATGCAGATCAGAAGGACAGTCCATTTAATAAAATCCAAGATAGTGTATTATAAAACCTCAAAAGGCCACAAAATAGCCAGCTAGAATTGGCAAAATCAAGAAATACATTGTCTCCAAATGGCGCCGCCAATGGTTTTACCAAGGAGTTGATGTAGGCTTCCCCTTTACCTGGTCTTGGCAAGGTCCAGATCTATGTATAGCTCTAGGCCATAGGCCCAAAATACCATCACAAGAATCACAACATGTAATAATAACATATGATCCATGCCAGGAACCAGGTCAATCATGGCCCAAAATTGAATCCAAACATATATGCCACTACATCTGTCATCTATCAAGATCCAACTCAAATAGAGAAGATCAAAAGCCAGGAAATCAATAATCCTTGGTGGAGCAAGTTCTAAGACAAATTGTAAATAAAGAAGCACAAGATCAAGTTCAGACAACTGAAACAAGCAGTCATAATACCATATATCATAGGGTAAACAGAAATTAACTGAAGCAAGAAACGACAGCAGAGGAAGGTCTATGCTCATAGTAAGCAAGATATAACTGTATGGCCAAATGTGCAGTAGGTGATTTGAAGAAGCTGGAGCAGAAGCATGGGCTGAGATGCAAGAAAATTGTGAAAACATTGCCAAAAGCATCAAAGTAGACCTGCAGAGAAGATGAATTTTACACAAATTCAATCCTCAAGCATGAAACAGAGTCCAAACCTTCAGATGAAGCGGGCGAATATTGGAGAGCTTCTATTCCAGTGTATTGGGAGTGCACATGCCAATGTGGAAGAAGAAGACTCTAACTTAGAAATCTGATACTGGCGCCTACAAATCCATCTGTCAGGCCTTAAACTGTAAATACAAACCATGGAAAAAAAAACGCTCACCTTGTAGGCTCACATGCAAATTCCATTTAAATAAGAGTCAGGAAGACCATCAAATTTATCACTAGTAAAACACTGTATCTTTGTTTTTGTTTTTGTTTTCTTTGGGTTTTATTTATTTATTTATTTATTTATTTATTTATTTATTTTATTTTTTACAGAAACTTATCATAAACCTTTACGGCATGGGCAAAAACTAGTTATAAAAGAACCGAGATCCTCTGTAGCTTCCAGCACCAACTTGTTTTCAAATGGTTCTACAAGTTGTAAACGGCGGTGTGACCCTTATGACTTTTTTTTTTAAGGGTAACTGAAAAGTTATATTAAGATTAGAAAAAACTTACACCAATGAAGAAAGAAAAAGAAAAAAGCACGCTTAGGTACATAAGAGATATACCCAACCACCATATACAAGTAAATTTTTGAAAGATTGGGTCCCCTATAACCTGACCCAATCTTTCAAGTTTCAGTCATTGGGCTAAGTTTTGTCTTTAATTTTTAACTTCAGCTAGTCTGCACCATTAGCTAGAGTTCTCCTCCTCTTCTATTTATTCTTTTTTTCTTTGTGTCATATTCAAATAGAGGACATGTAGTATATTTTTTCAGGGGTTCTCTTCCCCACTAAATAAAATGCAGGTTGTTATTTTAGCCACCTACGAAAAACAAGAAGATTGAAGATTGCTTTCTTTCAATCAAAGGTAGGCCATATGAGTAGTTACAATAAGAACTCCTTCCTTTACTTTTTTGGGAGGTGGTTACTTTACAAAACCTTCATTTTAACTAGGGAGAAAATGTACCCCAGCAAATGCAGCATACTATTCAGAAATGACGAAAAGAAATTTTCATTAATACCAATTTGAACTCTCAAAATCTATATTAGAATAGTTATCCATTTGCTGTAAATAAATCAAAATAAATTGTGACGAGATTAAAATAAATTGGAGCTATGACATTAAGATAAATTTTATTTTCCACCTAATTGAGTTGAGCCCACCCTCCATTAAATTCAAACCACTCATCGTCTCACTCATCTTCTATTAACTTTAGCCCTTGTGGTTTTTAGCTCAATAGCAGTGCGGATCATAGATCATGTGTTTCCTGTGTGATGAACTTCCTAAGATTTTCTAAAAGAAAAGGGGTGAGTGGAGTTAATATCATGCAATTTGTTTGATCAATCCATGGTGGGCTTTAATGTAGAAATGAGTCAAATTGCAATCGAAGTCAACACAAGGTGATTCGAAATTTGGCCTAAAGTCAACATATAGTGAGTGAGATTATTATGACTGTTTTGAATTTCAGACGAAATTTCTAGTAAATCACATTGGGGAGAACTATTGATTGATCCACTTTTCTTTTTTGAGATAGAAAGTGGGGCTCTTCCTTTTCGCATTCTTATTTTTCAGAATGCTAGAAGATATTGCAAAAAAAATATAATATTTAGTTACCTCATCTTCCTTTTTAAAAGCCACTGAAAGGACCTTGAAGTCTCGACCATAGAAGGACCTTGAAGTCTCGGGAATATGCTGGAGATTTACGCCTCTATCTTGCCGAATCCTCCTTAAGAGTTCCCCCGGCATCTCCCGCAGCCAGAGTTCTTGAAGACTAGTAAGATATTGAATGCCCTCAGGTATGTTCTTCAACTTAGGGCAATCGAAAAACTTTATGTTTCTAATGCAACTCAATGATTCCTCTTCTATGAGTATCCTTTCCAATCGAGGAAGTTTTACTAATGTCAACGACTTGAGTTTCAAGAAGCTTCCACGACGGATGCATAATTCTTTCCCAACATATGCATTTGCAAGATCAATGTTCACGAGATTCGGTAATGCTTCGAGAAAAGTGAATGGATCTTCATTCAATTGAGACCGTAATAAGGTCACTTTTGTGAGATCCTGAAGGGATGTAATCCAGGGAGGCAGCTTCTCTAGACGCCCAGATAAGACGAGATTTTCAAGATGGATTGGAGGATGAAACAAGTTGTCCAAATGAAGCATTTCTTCTTCTCTTGTAGCCTTTACATGCAAATTTAGTAGGGATTCCAATTTCTGTAAGGAGGCACATAGCTCTTCCCCATGAAAACTTTTCAAGTCCATAATTGTCAATTCTCTTAGTTGAGTCAAGTTTCCAACTTCTTTAACGATCTCATTATTTGCTCCAATGCATTGTAAAGTTTGCAAGCGCTTCAAATTGCATATTCCAGTCGGAACTTGTGCGAAATCATAATAGCCGAAGTCCTTTGAACAAACATAATTGTATGATAACAAATGTCGCAGTTTCTTTAACTTCTCTACTCCTTTAGGTAGAGTCTTCATTTTAGAATCCCTAATGTCCAAAGTCTGCAAGTTCTGAAGCCTACCTATTGATTCTGGAAGCTTTTCCACATTTGTATTCCTTAAACTCAAGTATCGTAAATTGAATAATTCAACTAATTCATCTGGCACAGAGTAAATGGAAGAACCCTGTAGATCAAGCACTCTCAACAGTTTAATGCCTGGCGCAATGCTATTCAAAGAAAGTGAAGGGATATCTGTTGACAACAACATCAAGGAGTGAAGATGACAACTACTTGACAGAATGCTTCCAATGAAATAGTGGAATGACAACCTCCGGGCTTCATTGCTCTGAATCTCCTCTTTAGCAACATGTGCATCGCAAAATTTCTCTTCACGGGCAATTTCTAGAACTAACTCTCGAAGAACATCATGCATTCGCAAACATATTCTTCTTCTTTCATGATCCGCCTCAATTTGAAGTAGGCTTCTACATGTGAGCTCCTTGATATATTCTGCAGCCACCTCCTCTAGAGTTAGTCTTCCACGTTTTTCTATGAAACCTTCTGCAACCCATAACCTAATCAACCTTTTCTGCGGAATTGTGTAATCTTCGGGGAAGATACTACAATATAATAAACAACATTTGAGGTTGTGTGGCAAATCGTTAAAGCTAAGCAATAGAATGTTCTTCAACCTTTCTAGTTCTTTATTATTGCGCAGCTGCCAACTGAGATTAGCTTCTACCTTCTTCCATTCCAGACTAGACTTTTCTTTCCTTGACATGAGCCTCCCAACAGCTACAAGCGCTAGAGGCAGTCCTTCACATTTTTGTACTAAGCTTTTTGCATATGGTTTCAGCTCCCAAGGGCACTCATTGTTTCCAAATGCCTTCTTACAAAAGAGAACGAAAGCATATTCTTTGTGTAGAGGCCCAAGGCGGAGAACATTTTCAACTCCGAATGATGATGATATGACATTTTCATTCCGTGTTGTGATCATTATCCTGCCTCCACATCTATTGTTTGGGAATGCATCTAGTATGTCCTCCCAAACAGTAGATTCCCACACATCATCTAAAATAATCACGTACCCTTCCTTCTTCTGCAAGTAGTCAAAGACCATCTCAACAAGATCGCTGGTGTTCATTTTGCCAAGAGCAGCATACGGAATGAGCTCGTTGCAAGACTTGTCCAACTCCTTCATCAGGCTTCGTAAGAGCTCGTCAAATTTGTAAGACTGGGAGACGGTGATCAATGCATGGCAATGGAAGTGGTTCTTCACTTGTGGACTGTCATAAGCTTTAGTGACGAGTGTGGTCTTACCCACGCCAGCCATACCGACTACAGAGAGCACCACACGTTCTGGGTTTTCATCTATCAGCCGTCTAATGAGGAAATCCTTGTTTTTCTCGATCCCCACAATGTCCTCGTCTGGGATGAAGCGTGGACGTTTTGCTGAACGTTGCCAGTTTTCACCATCTTCATGATCGTCCTTGGTCTGAGATGAGGTTGATCCTTGTTCAATTTGAAAGTCATATCGTTTCCTTCTCTCTGAAATTTCACAAATCTCAGATTTGATTGCTTGCAGCTTAGAGGCAGTCTGGCGCTTGTAATAGCGATGCATGACGGGTCTTGCAGCCCCACCTCTACCTTCATTTGCTACAGTGTTATACTTGTACTCGTCGACGATGTCCTCAACCTTGTACGCGGCTTCTCTTACTTGTCCCACCCATGTCTTCACTCCATGATCACTATACATTTTTCTATCAGCATCTTTCAAGAAGGAGCGTATACTCTGTAGCTCCAGTTGGATTTCATCAAGGCTGCTGCGGAATCCTTGAACAAGAGATGGTTCTTGCTGAAGAAGTGAACCAAGGGTTTGAAGCAAGAAAGCCAAAGCACTCTCCGCCATGTTTGTTTCTCGCCAGATTGAAATGTGAGAAGCCTTTTGCTTCCTTGGTAGTCTCACTCTCACCTTTATCTTGCTACCAAAAAGATCCCCAAGCCTTGGATCCGGATCTACTGTTTCGTACAAACAGGGAGCCTAAACAGGAGCCTGCTTGGACGAGTCTGAGCCGCCAGTTGCGGGGGCGAAGGGGGGAGGAAAGAAAAAAAACATTTCCCCAGGGACTTTCATTTGTTACATCAATGAAACATTTCCCGTGTGGACGAAACAGGGATCTGTTTCCCAAGGATTTCATTTGTTACATCAATGTTTGTACCTGTTATTTACCAAAAACAAGATTTTTGAACATCACCGTTCATTTATTTGGGTAAGTAAATGAGATGGACGGTCTTACCTGACCTGACCGGGTCTTTGCTCCGCTAGCTAGAAGTTTTATTGAGCATTGTTGGTTGTGTGGTAATATATTTTTTCTTTTTTTAATGAAATATTCATAAAATTTTTTTAAAATACTCCATGTAATTCAATGGTTTCCATGATCTTTATTTTATTTATTTTCTTTATTCCTTTTAATACTTATTTGTTAAGAAAAGGTGTCAATGTGTTTTGTGTCCTTTCCGTGATTTAAGGATTTTTTTTTTTTTTTTCTCTAAAGATTAGTGTGCGTGAATGTGTGCTGTGTCCATCTTCCATTTTCCTACCGGTGCCACACTTAACGCAGAATATGACTTCGCCGTGTTGCCTTGGGTGGCCTCCAATCCCCATTTACGCAGAATATGACTTGCGAACAAGAAAATCTGGATTGGATTTAAAACCGACTGCCACTAAGGGCATGCTTGGCATGATTCCGTGGAGTTGTCAACATCCCGTGCGTGAGCAGGATTCATTTAGTCAAACCCGGGTACGAATAGGGGCTCCTTGTCAAAGTAAATAGGTTGTCTTTCCGCGTGGAAAAAGACTAATGAGACAGATTGTATTGTGAAATTGATCACGCTCGTCACTATGCAGGCGAGTGCGGGGTCAAATCTACAAAGAGATAGTAAAAAACCACTTAAACTTATCTAAAATAAATTCTATTTCTAATCTAATTAAAATCAAATTAAATTATAAAAAGAATGACCAAATAACTGAAATTAAAAATTAATTACAACTCTTCCAACAATTAAAATAAGATCAGACTAAAGCCAACCTAACTAGATACTGTAAAAACAAAATATCGAATCAAAACAACCAATTTTTGGAATTAAAAATCGGAATTAATTAAATTAAAATTTGAGAAATACTAAAGAGAAATTTACAACCTAAGGATATAAATTAGTTGCTTTTCTGAGCACTAAAAATATGAATAGCTTAGATCAATCCCTTCCATAAGGATGAGCCAAGATGATAAATCAAAATTGTTGATGTTTGTAAGAGGTATCACACTTCATCCAAGCTCCAAAATGCTTTGTTGACTTCGGTTCTAGACGTACCTTTTTTTTTTTTTTTTAATGTGAAATAAGGGCAATGGTTAAGAGTTTGTTCCATCTCACACCTTTTACAAAATTCTTCATGTTCCAAAACATCTCAATAGCGTCTTATCTTTGAAAAATCTTAACTATTTACATTCAGCTAGCTTTTATGAATTGGCATTACCTTTAATTTGACACCGATATGACTATTAGGTGTTCTTGGATTTCAATGAAAATAATAAATGCACTTAAAAAGCCCCAATTATTTTAGGCGTTTAAAAATTCAGAGCTAAAATTATCTAATAAAAATGATACTTTGATCACCCTATATCCTTGAAGTTTCATGCACATACAAACTACTTTTATAAATTGGCTGGCATCGCAAGTCACTTTATAGAGGAAAATATATGTCCTTATTAACGGGTGTACATCCGCTTTTGCACTATCAAGAATATATAAAAATAATATAAAAAACCTAAATAATAAACAATAAAACTAGAAGAAAGGGATAGATGGCACCCGTGCAACACTTATCACTTATACATTAAGTATAATACATACCTTTAATAATTAAATAGAGAAAAAAATTAACCAAGTATGTGTGTATTGATTTTTAAGGCGTTTTGTAATGGGTATGGGGCTATGAAATTACATTTATATCCTCTGATTTATTATTACTAAGTGACTTTGATAAGGAAATTTTAGTACGTATTTGCAAATATAAATATATGCTATACAAAATAAAGAAAAGAAGGAGGGCCAGGGGCAAGGGACGGGCGGAGCTAGTATTGCCCAAGCCTAGCCCCCTAATTTCAGGGCCTGTAGAAAATTGTTCAAGCTCTTTAGGGCATTTCCTTAGTAACAAAAGCCCTCATTCTAAGGGCATTTTAACGGCCGGAACCCCTTGTCTTAGGGCCAAATTGTCAAGCTTAGTCCTTATGTTGCTTTCTACCATATGGTGGAAAGGTTTGATTTAATTAATAATAAATAACCTGCATCAAGTTGCCAAGTGGCCTGCCAATCCACAAATCCAAATCCTCTACGCTTTACCCTGGAGAAATCCTAAATGAAAGGACTGAAACTCCGCAGTGGTACTCACTTTCCAAAATTTGAACCGTTTAAAATAATTTCCCTTCACATATATGTGCTGTCTTCAAATTTTACGTTGATCAAGCTTTCCTCATCATCAGATTAATTGCTTGGTAAAAAACATTATTAACATAATTCCGAAATGGTTAATTTATTAAACAGTCTGGATTTCAATAGGTGGGCTCCACTATAGAGTTCAGTTGCTTCAACTCAAGATTTCTCTTCTTATCGGACTTAGGATTTCTCTAGTTCTTTGCATATTCATAATGTACATGAAATTCTAAGCAACCTAGTATATTTACTTGAGTTCATATGTGTAAAATGGGTCCCATGCGTGGCCTGATAGTTTTTACATAAAATTATTATCGCTGAATTATTCATTTGCTTTTGTAGATAATACAACAAGACGGGACCCAAATGTCAAGTTAAATCAAGGAATCCAACAAAGAAAGAAATCCAAGATGAAAATCAAAGAGAGAAAACTCCATTATGTGGGACCCACCATCCTTACACAAAAACTCTCCTACTTTTAGGAGACTTGAAATCTAAAAGGAGAGACCAAGCCAAGCAACAAAGTTAAGACTTTGAAGTCAAATAAGGTGGGGCCCAAGAAGAGTGAAGCAGCAATGAAGAGATGAAAGAAAGAAGAAAAATCAAAGGTGGGACGTATAAGGAGTGGGGTCCACCAGCCTTGCACACCCCATGGGGGGGGGCCAACTGTTGAAGAATTCACAAAGAAATCTTCTGTTTTTAAAGACTTTTCAAATTTGAAGGTTGTATAGTATAAAAAATCGGCCAATACCGTTTCATATCAGCCGATATATCGGTATCGGCAAAATATTTCCAAAATCTCGGTCCATCTCAGCCAATATAAATATAATATCAGTATTACTGATATCTTGGCAGATATTTTCAAATATCGGCCGAGATGTTGTATGGTTGACAAAACCCCTAGTTGAATTTCTTACTTTTTACCAATCTTTTTCTCCTCTCCTCTCCTCTCCTTAGAGCATCTACACTCCATACTCCATAGCTCATCTCCATCACTGTTTCTTGAAGAAAATACTTTATTTGGTAAGAGAAAATAAACTTCACTTCTTTAATTTTACTAGTATTTTTTTTTCTTAGATAAAGCATAGAAATGAATGTAAAGATCATTGGGTTTGTCACATGTGTTGTGTTCTTCACTTAAAAGTTAGATCTACACTATTTCTTGCTAGATCTACTTCTATATATGATTTTGGGTGTATACTTTTGTTTTTTAGATCGTCTACTTTAAAAATAATAATTATTGGAATATTTATGATACTAAATAGTAAATATCTCCACTATAAATTTTATTGGTTTTGTGTGTAGACACAATTAGTAGTTGAGTATCTGGCAACTTGACGTAGAGAAATAATTTATAATAAACCTCATGCACCGCATCTTCTTTGATGCTTTACTTTCTTTAGATATATGGAATGCTTGTCTATATCCCTTCATTCCTTATTTTTGGAAGAATTGTTGCATGCTTAGAGTCACTTTGGCTATGTGCAAAAGAGATTAATGAGGCTTAAGATAATTAATTATTTCTGAAATTATTTGTCTAAAATACATATTCTTTAAATCATTTTCTAAAGTAGAGTGACAATCTATTTTAGAAAGGACGATTTGGATCAACCTGTATATATCTTCAATCATTAGGAAGAAAAGTGGATTTTGGATCCTTAGAAATCCATTATCATTATTATTTTATTTCTTTTTAACTCTGATTTTATCTTTAAACTGGTTTGTTTGATTAGGTTGTTCATTTTGAAGCAATCTAGTTATATATATTGATTGTTAGGATTTTTAGATTAGGATTTTTTTAATTGCGGTGTAATTATTGTAATTAATTTTATTTAAGAACCCAATTGATTGTGTAGACTTTAACTAGGCTAAAATTAGATTTTAATTAGGCTAGGTCAAGCCCAGATCTGACTTCCATCGCTGAGGATTGACGTCGGACTTACCAATATTTATTCCTTCGTAATAACCCTACACTTGAGGTTTGCATCAACATCCTACGTACCTAGAGGAGTAACCAAAATACAAATCCGATGCTTTTGTTTTGGAGTTCAAAGAGTTTTTTAAATTTGTATTTGGTAGCCCACGCTTTTTAATTTGTAGTCTCCAAAAAGAAGTGTATCTATATGATCGACCATCACTGCTTTGTATGTTGTCTTTGTTCCTTTTTTTTTATTTATTAATTGTTTATTAATTTTATTTTAATATTTTTTTTAATATGGTATTTTGTTTATCACTCCGACAGATTTGGGTTCTACAGAGATGTTTGCGTTTGTAGGTATTAGGATTTCATGTGTAGGACTTTTTTGATTTTAGGTGATTATTTACTTGGTAGTTTTTTTTTCTTTTTTTTGGAAGTGGAGGAAGTCAGTAAGTTTTTATGAGTTTATGGAAGAAGGGTTTGTCTCTAGCTGTTATTATCAATGTGAACCCCATTGATAAATGACTTCCAATTAAAGTGGGCCAATGTACATTAATTTCTTATCAAAGTGTGCCGGATGAAATAAAATCATGAAACTTATTTGTGGATAGATTTTAAGTAAATTTGTACTTTTTAATGGATTTTCAATAAATATGTAGTTGCTATTTTTTTGTTCAATAAGTTTATATGTTTATTATTATTCTTTTTAATATAAACACCCTAATAATTTAAAGTAGTGGATATTAGTAGGATACTAAAAATATTTTAAATGGGCTCCGTAAATGACTTCATCCACTTATACGTATATCTATAAAACTCAGGCATTGGCTTAACATGGTTGTCTCAATATGAAGATTGGTTCAAATTTTTCTTGAAATTGAATGTCGTTGCTTTTCGTCTTACCATCTCCATAAAACTCATACCGAAAATATGATTATTTAAAATTATAAGCTTTTATCTTTTTATAAAGATATAGTATCATGAATTATGTTGCTCGTGCCAAGCACGGGAGCATTTTGCTCGCATTAATTATTTGATTACCTTGAATTTGCAAATTTGCAAAAAATATTGGATATAGGAGGGTCTAGCAACCCAACTTTTAAGCCTTCTTATCTTTTTTATGCAACCCTTCTAATTAATTCAAAGGAACTATAGTTTCTAATGATTTGGACTTGTTCATCTCTTTCCGAACCTTCATCAAAGGTGGGATCCCCTAAATTTCACCAGGCCCACGAGTCCCACGTGACGAACAACACCATGCATAGTGCACTACACATAGGATGAAATCAACCAATCATATAATATCTAGAACTAATAATATATTAAAAACGGCCTCTTACCACAGTGATAAGAGGTGTCAGTTCTCACATGTTTGCCTAGAGTTTGAGCAATGATAACTGTTTGCCCACGTCATCTTGGAGGCTTTAGCTTAGAGATCAGTCCACCTATTTAAAATTGGGATTTTTCCTAGGAATTTTATTTTGCACCACCTATGGATTGGATGGTCCTGCATATCATATGTTAGATTATAAGGTCTTAATCCAGTGGATAATGTAATAAATTGATTTATTTCAATATAATCATGCTTTTCTTTCATGAGATGAATAGTATTTTATTATTTAGTTATTCATAACCAACGCGAATTACATGATGGTTCATCAGATAAACTGGAGTACACAAGTATATTAGATGTAATACATGTGTGTGGATGAGATCTACATACAGGAGACATGTGTCACAAATCTTATACTTAAATTGATTCACAACCAGTGACGAAGTTGGGCATCTCATCTGACAAGATTACGGAATTATGATCACTATGAGATAGTGTGATCTGTCTCGATCATCGGAGTGTAAGACTCTGGGTCATTATATTGGTACATTAGATGTAATATTGAAGGGTCATGAGAAGTACCTTATGAAACACTGTCTTTACTTTAAGGCATTCTCTCATAATTTCCTAGCAATAGGTTCTCAATCTTGAGACATTAATGAACTCAAGTTTCTATCTATGCATTTGCTTTGAGTTACCAATGAGTGAAGCCAACTATAGGTCAACACTTCGGTGTCTTGGGTACGTGGCAGTGGAACTGTGGAAACATTCAATGATCAAGATGGAATTTATCTTTATTATTCCCTTGTGCCAATTAATGGATTTATCATTAGTAAGTGCGTAACCATATTAATTAAGAGTTAATTGGTCGGTACTGATGATCACTATTATTAATTGGATCTCAAGGATAATAAGACGTGGATCTAAATTGTTTGGACATGTTTAGTCCAATTGATCCATGGATATTGATAAAGGGGCCTACTTGTGCTGATAGGGTAGTTTAGGGTCTTCTTGTAATTTATTAATACGACTGGAGTTCAATTACATTTATATAGTGGAGTTATTTGCAATTAATTGTGGGCCCGGATTACATATGTGATGTGGGGTCGGGGTGTCCCAGTTGGAGTCATCTTTCTATGGAATCGCTAGTGGTCCCTACGCTAGCCCAAGATTAGATTATTACTAACACTACAACAATATGCACTTTTGATGGCGCTAAATAAGCGCCGGTAAAGGTCCATAAAATGCCGGGAAAAACTATTTCCGACTATTTCTCCTGCGCCGGGAATAGTATGCCAGCAATAATATTTGCCGGCGAAAAGGAGTCAACGCCAGTAAAAGCCTATACATTGCCGGCGTTTTATTTCGCTAGGAAAAGATATTTATTTCGTAGGGAAAAGAGTTTTTTTTTTTTTTATAATAAATGTTAGAAAAAGCTTTTGCCGGTGTTATTTTGCGCCGGGAAAAGTGGTTTATTTTGCAAAAATAAATTTTGAAAAAACTTTTGCCAGCGTTATTTTGCGCCGCGAAAAGTGATTTATTTTTCAAAAGTAAATATTGAAAAAACTTTCGCCGGCGTTATTTTGCACTGGGAATAGATTTACAATTTACGAAAATTATTTTTTCAAATTTTTTTGCCGGCATTTTTTCTAGCCGGGAATAATGTTTTTTTAAATATAATTTTTTTTATTTATTTGACTTTTAATTTTCTTTTCCTATGTGTGACATGAATAAATTGAAATTGCTAATTCCAATGTCCAAGACCAAATCTACTACACCCAACATCCATTTCCATCCCAAAATCATCAAAAGATGAAACAAGAAAATTCATTCCACTTCGTATTAATATTCAAACATCATTTCAACATTGAAAGCACTTTACCATTACCATTACAAAATTAAAAAAAAATGGTAACATTCTACTTTGTACCAACATTCAAATGCCAACGAAAATTTACATATTCATATATGATCATTTCATTGTTGCACCATTCCAACACCTGCACCATTGTTTTAAAAAACTTCATGCATCCCTCTTTAACATATAGCAATCTGTTACTCTGCATACTTGGCCTTCATGTTGGCTGCATCCTAGCTGCATGGACTCTTTCAACAAAATTTCATTTTCAATTTTCATTCAATCTGCATAAAAAAAATTTAGCAAGATTAACATACGATTAAGAATGTCATATGCATAACTTTTAGTGAAACTATATATAAACAAAGCAACTGAAACTGATTTCAGAGCCTCCTTCCTAAGATAGTTCCCGTTCCTTCAGTTATTTTAACTTACATGCACCCCAGTGATTGATGACACCTGTAAGCATAAGCATATAAACTACTTGTTGAGCTACAGCAAGATTTCTCTTTACACCATTTTGCACCATGTACTCTAAGCTTATACAGTTATACCACCAGTAGATACTGTTTGAAAAACCTGGCAAGGCTAGTGATTTTTAAGTACTTGAGAAAGGTAATCTATAATCCAAGCAACCAACTTTTCTACTTCCTAGTTCTGTTTTTTTCATTTAGATGATTGTTGTGGTTTCTTAAAGATTTCATTTTGTCACACTTACAGGATGCCATGAACTGTGTAGAGGACTATGTGAAGTTTCTCTACAAGTGGATATTTGAAAATTGTTCAAATGATATGAAGCTCTTGGCGAAACGAATAGACAAGACTAGTATGGATCGCCTTCGATCAGTGGCATCAAGCACATTTGAGAGGTTGACCTACACAAAAGCGGTGGAGCTTTTGAAGGAGGTACTTGTGATATGAATCATTGAGGATATATGCATTTCATCATAATGCAATTGTAAATAATTTCTTCCTCACTCAATTTGTACTTGGCAAGTGATATGTTTAATTTTATTCTCAACTCTAAATAATTCCATCTCTGAAATTGGTCAACCAGGTTGCAGATAAGACATTTGAAACAAAAGTATACTGGGGTATCAAACTAACTGAGGAGCACGAAAGGTATAATTATGATCTTCGGCTAGATGTCAACATGTGTTTTTCGGATCTATTTATTTTATTCTTAAAAATTCTTGTAGAACTTCTGTGTCAGAAAAGATGTCTCTGGTTCTTTTAATTTGATGAGCAATTATCCGAAAGAGGTAAAGCCATTTTATGTTCAAGTTAATGATGATGGGAAGACAGTTTCTGCTAAGCATCTAGTCTTGCCCCAGGTACACATGCTTCATTGAAAATGGTAAAGTAATAATAACAAGAACAGGAGGCCAACCTTTTAGTTTTGACAAAGGGTGAAAGAAAACAAAGAAAGGAATAACTATTCAGTCTCTTAAAATAGTAATAAATCAGAGAAGAGAGAAAAAGAACCAAAAAAATCACTCAAAAGTAATCTTAATGAAGAACTAGTCAGGTCAGCTGACTTGAGTGAAACGGGTCTAACTGATTCTGAACAAAGTAGTTAAGTTCAAGTCAGCCAAATTTAAACAATGATGTAAGGTCAGCTGGCTCAGAGAAACGGGTCTAACTGATTCCAGACACAGTAGTTAAGTTCAAGTTGGCCAAATTTAAACAATGAGGTCAGGAGGTAGAGAAATGATTGATATTCATTTAACAAACAAGAAGAAGCAGAGAAACGATTGATATGCATTTAACAAACAAGAAGCAGAGAAATGATTGATATGCATTTAACCAACAAGAGCCAAATAGCCCCTAAGCTTTTAAGATGGTCCAGGGAAAATCCCTTTCCACTGATCCAGACTAACCGTAGTAGAAGATGCATCCATAAGCCATCAATGAACAAATTCCCAACTGGGTCGCTTGACTTGTTACTCTGAATCCAAAATCAAGATCTGCAAAGCCATCTATTACAGTTTTAATTAAAAAGAAACACAGCAAAGTAGAACATCCAAATACTCTCTCTCTCTCTCTCTCTCAAGATTGGAAGTAATACAAAAGGCAAAACACGAGAGACGGTCAAGTTGAAAGAGAATATCACAGCATGCTGGCATTTCCCCAAAGTTCAAAATTAAGCTCTAGTGGCCCTGTTTTTTGGGGGAGCTCCTCATGCACAACATGAACAATTCATTGAAACCCAAGTAAGATGGTTCGATGATCTAAAAGTTTGACTGAACTGGCACAGAAACCTCGAACCAAAAGCAGCCACCTCATGCCAAGTACAATTGAAAAAGGATAATTCATTCCAGCCTTTGCAGCAGGCTGATCATATGACTTAAGGCTAGGCCTGGTAAAACGGCACTTGGCAAGAGCTCAAACCCAGTTCCTCGGATTCAAATTGAACCTAACTAGATAAGCAGCATTTCTAGGCTGCACCCAATTCCTCAGATATACATTGAAGGAGGAGGAGGAGGAGAATATCAGTCACAAACTATGGAAACTAAGAACTCCAATAAAAACCGAAACATTATGTGCCACTTCAAAGAACCCACCAGCCATTCAATATTTACCACTAAGGTGCTACGAAATTGACAACAAGCTCAACAAAGTAAACGGGTGATGCAAATCAAGTCTAGCTCACAACAAATTTGGCACAATTCTGTAAGCATTGCTTGTAACATCAAAACAAATGCTTCCTGTAATGAAAGATACTGGAACAGTTTATAACATCAACCAAAATTACAACAAAGCCAAGGCAATCAATATTCCAGCAATACAACAGAGTTCTCCATAAAAGAGGAAGATGTACATACAGACTGGTTTGTTGCCCATCGTTCATAATAATGGGTGTATCGTTCCAAAGAATTTTTTGCCATTTCTCTTCTCCTCAGTTTCATCATACTGCAAGAAATGAAAATATTACAACAATAATGTCAATAACTTACTAAAAGTCCTTTAATTTTCCTTTCTCTTGAATGGTACATTTTCTAACAAATCAGTTGCCCAAGATAAAATGTCACACAAGAAAATGGTTAAAATCGATGAGAATACCGCTCCCTCCTGCTTTGCTGTCTCATACCATTTACAGGCATAAAAACCACCTGTCCTCTCACCATGATCTGACCATGCACCAAGATACAGCCTACACACATGAGAATGCACAAACTGGGAAAGCAGAAGAACAAAAAGTACTCTAAATTTATCAAAATTTCACCCAAAAAAGAAAGTCTTAACAGCGAAACTCAAATTTGCAAGGGGGTGTGCATGTAATATGCATACAGCCTTGGTTTTTCTCAATCGGGCGCTTGCACTTAGGACAATGGCCGGATGAGACGGAGAAGGCGATAGGTCGCTGGCGCAGCGTGCGTTAAGAGGGAGGGAGATTCAGAGGATGTGAGAGGGACCGAGAGGGAGGGAAATGCAGAAGGGATTTTGAGGGAGACACCTATGATAGACAAAGAGGGTCGATTGAATCGGTGCGCGGGCAAAAAAATTGGGAATTATATATATTAAAGCAAAGGGGAAGGTGGGCTGTGAGAGGTGCCACCTCAGCACCTAATTATTCTCCTTTTAGAAAAATCACTTAGAAAATAGTGAGGGAGCCTTTGCCTTTCAAGTGGGGCCTTCTCAAATCTCCTAAAATCTCTCCATCCCCTCCAATTTCTCCTAAAAAATCTCTCACGTCTTTTTTTGTACATATGAAAACTTCAACTAATGATAATTATTCTAAGATTCTCGAAAGCAAGCCATACGAGGTCTATTTATGGGGCTATATCTATATCTAAACTGCTCAAAATCACCATTACATTACCATCATTGGTCAAATTTCATTCTACTTGAAGTTAGGCCCGCCATCTAAAATTGAAAAACTTAATTTTTTCTAGATTTTATACATTTTTCTAATATATATCTCTTTCATATAGAATCAATTAAAATTAAAAAATTTCTAGATTCTCTCGAATTAGCTATCTTAATGGACTCTTCCTATCCTCATTGGAATAAAAAGAAAAATACACACCCATATTTAAATTTTAATATATTTTTATTTTGGGCCCGAGCTAAGTGCGGGGCTTTGTTGCTAGTATTAATAATAACAATCCCGGTGCGAATAGTGCGTCGGCAAAAATAATTTTGCAAATATATTGAAAAAAAAAATTCCCAAATAAAGGTGCAATTTTCCAAATGAAGGCGCTAAAGGAATCGCGGAGTTAGCACGGGAAATTTTCCGCAAAAATATAAACTTTGCTGGCAAAAATAAAAATGCGCCGGGAAAATTTGAACTTTTGTCGGCGAAAACAAAAAAGTGCCGAGAAAAATGGAACCTTTGCCGGTGAAAAGAAAAAAAGGCCGGTAAAAATGGAACTTTTGCCGCTGCAACAATGTCACCGGGAAAACTATATCTTTTTCTGGCGAAAGAAGTTTTTTCGCTGGTAAAAGTTATACTTTTCCCGGCGTTTAACGATTGCGCCGGTAAAAAACGTATGCCTGTAAAAGTGTAAATTGTTGTAGTATAATTCTACTTTAACTCAAAAGGAAAAGAAATAGAAAGTTACTATCTCTAATGGAAATAAGACTTCTAATAGTGGTAATAGTAAGTTACTAATTATTATGAAAGTGGGACTTCCAATAATAAACAAAGAGGATGTGACTTTAAGCTATAAATAGAGGAGCAAAACGAGGTAGACGTCCTCATGCAATTCCTCCCTAGGGATTCACGCCCAAGTCTCCTTTGTGCAAGAGTTGCATATACTCTCTCCCTTTTTTCTTCTAGTTTCTCTTCCGGTTTCCCTTGAGGTTCTAGTTGGTTTTCTCTTGGAGATTCCACCATCTTCTTTGAGAAAAGAGATCTGATAAGGGACATAGTGTGGAAGATGATTGGGTTTTAGAGATTCTGATTTGATTTGTAGAAGAGTTCTTTATCAAAGAAAAAGATCAACTTTTCCATTAGAGCACTACTAAGCTCCCAAGGTATGATCTACTCATTGCATATTGTAGAGTTTCGTGGTTGCTTGTTAGGTATTGTTTCTATCTTTTAGATAGAAGTTTTTAATGATCATGGTTGATGAGTTTGAAGTTTTGGATCTTGGATTGGGTTTTATGGCCTTATGAATACTTGATCCCTGAGTCAAGTGGGTCAAAAGTTTTGAAAACCTATTTACGAGGTCCAACTACATCCAACATCATCAACTATATAATTTTATAGGGAATGCAATGCAGGTTAAGGGTTTTTTAACTACAAATTAAATTATGATCAGAGTTTTGTTCAGCCAAATTTTACACTGGTTACTTGTTGACAACCTTTGTGATATTGTTGTAGGTTCTTTTTTTAAGGTTTTTTTCTGATTTTTTTATATTCGACTAGAACATGACATGTGGCAGATGGTATTGCCATAACTTAGTGAGGCCCATTGGGTTGAGAAATGGGTCAGACCAATTGAGTTCGGGTCATAGTCATATGTCCATACCTAAAATAGAACATGATTTTATTTAAGTTGTCCTTTGGGCTGGATATGTTCCTCGTCAGACTGGTCCCAGCCCAAGAGTCATATTGTGCTGGATTTGCACTATGTCTTAGTGTCATGGGCTAGGCCAGGGCCTAGTGTTTGATCTGATGTGAAGGGGGTTAAGAATGGCTTGTGTATTCCAAAAGTTCTGAATATGCACCTATTCTGGAATGGGATTTTTAACAAAGACTGGGAAGAATCTCTTCGAATGGCCCATGGAATAGATGGGCTTGAAATGATCAACATTGCATAGATTCCTTTAAAATTTTGCTAACTTTCATGTAGAGTGCCTCACTTCATTTTAGTAAGTTTAATCATGCTCGGCAGGCCTAATTGGCCTATAATGAGCATTAAGACAAGCCCAGCCCATCCGGCGATGCAGTCCAACATAGAGTGTATTTGCCAATAGGATTTGGGATGAGATTGGTAGTGGCTTGGTAGAGAAGATACAAGTTACAAGATTCACAATCCAATGCCTCCACCGTCCTTACAATAGAGCATTCACTCAACACTCAAGGCAGAACCCATGCCTCCACCGTGAACTCACAACAATCCTGCCGTGTGCTATAACTTAGTACAGGCCCTTGAATTTGAAGTTGCGTTTGAATTATGGGTGTTTAGGGGAAGATGTGTCGGCTCCCATTTGAATTCACAATTTGCAGTTCGACACTTACCCCAGAGATTCAATGGGATAGATTCATTTAGTTCATTATACAATTTGATTTATTTGAAGTTCAAACTTGACAATTGGATACAATAATTAAAATATATTATTTTTTGAAAATTCCGATGACTTACATATTCTTGGACAATTACATGCAGTGACACAAAATATAAAAGGTCGTACTTGTCCCAAATACACCAAGAATCGAACTGATAAGACTTCATACAAGTTCTAACTCAGTTGCATAGACAAAACAATGGAGAAAGACTGCGACTATTTCTTTTTCTTCATTTCAGAAATTACATTTGATTTATAGACTCTGTAGGTGGTAAAAATGACACCCACTTAATTAGGAGGAAACAGATCTTGATGAACGGGAACCTTCTTATCCCCATAAATCAGTCACCCTATCTGCCAGAACACGCCCGTACTTTTCGTAGGGATGCGATGGCCCACCTCCGGACTTAGTACCTTTGTCGAGATCAAGAATGGGCTCGCGGAGGAAGGGCTTTAGCTGAGCTGGCACTCTACCGAGCTTCCTCTGCCGAGCTGAAGGTACCGAGATCAAGCATCTGACTGGTACTATTACCGAGGTCCTGCTTAATTTCGGTGATGGTATTTTATCCACACATATTCTTAAACAAGTAACTTCAACTTATTGAATAGCAGTGGTAAAGACAGTAAACAACTTTACATAAATAAACTTATAAATGACACAAAATGGCACATAAATAAATGCTTGTAAATAACACTAATACCAGCCTTCATAAAGTTCTATAACATCTTCAATCGTGCATGTGCAGGATGCACTAAATTTGTGACACTCCTCCGTAACTTGTTTTCCCATTCGAACATCATTCAACTCAATTTCCTGTTCACACCTTCTCACGAATGAAATGATGTTGAACCTAAATGCGCTCAATACGAGCATTGAACACCTGATTTGCAGCCAACCTGATTGCACTTTCATTGCCGCGTCAGATATGAATCGCATAATCAACCTTGTTGTATGTCACCGATCATCCGTTTCAACCAAATGCCTTCGTACAAAAGAGAACGAAAGCATCTTCATTTTGTAGAGGCCCAACGCGGAGAACATTTTCAACTCCGAATGATGATGATATGACATTTTCATTCCGTGTTGTGATCATTATCCTGCCTCCCAAACAGTGGATTCCCACACATCATCTAAAATAATCACGTACCCTTCCTTCTTCTGCAAGTAGTCAAAGACCATCTCAACAAGATCGCTGGTGTTCATTTCACCAAGAGCAGCATACGGAATGCGCTCGTTGCAATACTTGTACAACTCTTTTATCAGGCTTCGTAAGAGCTGGTCAAATTTGTAAGTCTGGGAGACGGTGATCAATGCTTGGCAATTGAAGTGGTTCTTCACTTGTGGACTGTCATAAGCTTTAGTGACGAGTGTGGTCTTACCCACGCCAGCCATACCCACTACAGAGAGCACCACACGTTCTGGGTTTTCATCTATCACCCGTCTGATGAGGAAATCCTTGTTTTTCTCGATCCCCACAAAGTCCTCGTCAGGGACGAAGCGTGGACGTTTTGCGGAACGTTGCCAGTTTTCACCGTCTTCATGATCGCCATTGGTCTGAGATGAGGTTGATCCTTGTTCAATTTGAAAGTCATATCATTTCCTTCTCTCTGAAATTTCACAAATCTCAGATTTGATTGCTTGCAGCTCAGAGGCAGTCTGGCGCGTGTTATAGTGATGCAGCACGAATCTTGCAGCCCCACCTCTATCTTCATTTGCTACAACGTTATACCTGTACTCGTCGATGATGTCCTCAACCTTGTACGCGGCTTTTCTTACTTGTCCCACCCATGTCTTCACTCCATCATCACTATACATTTTTCTATCCGCATCTTTCAAGAAGGAACGCATGCTCTGTAGCTCCAGTTGGATTTCATCAAGGCTGCTGCGGAATCCTTGAATATATAAGAGATGGTTCTTGCTGAAGAAGTGAACCAAGGGTTTGCAGCAAGAAAGCCACAGCACTCTCCGCCATGTTTGTTTCTCGCCAGATTGAAACGTGAGAAGGCTTTTGCTTCCTTGGTAGTCTCACTCTCATCTTATCTTGCTACCAAAAAAATCCCCAAGCCTTTCATTTGTTACATCAATGTTTGTACCTGTTATTTACCAAAAACAAGATTTTTGAACATCACCGTTCATTTATTTGGGTAAGTAAATGAGATGGACGGTCTTGAGCTTTCATGCTTTTATTGAAACTGGTGGGAGGGGACTGCATTTGCACTCCAAAAAAGAAAAAAGAAAAAATATTAAAAAGAAAGACATTGAAATGAGTTACAACGACCGGTAAGCATCGTTACTTTTACAAGAATCCTGTGAGCGCATCCATCCATTGACTGATTCTACACTTACTGAATTTCTCTAATACCGTCACTATCAAATTACATTTTGCATGGTTAGCCATGGAAATCTACCGTAATCTGAAATTAAGTTGAGAAAATTACCGAGATGGTACTACTTTTTTGCAATATCAAAACACATTTTTCGGATATTGAGAAATTTTAATCACGTTATGCCGAAAAAAGTCCTTTATTGTCTTTTTAAAAAGATAGTTTTATGAGCTATCACATAATTCAATTAGAATTTTGCAATATCATAAAGAAAAAATAGTATTAAAACATCTAGTGATTTTTTTTTACTTTCGTCACGAGCCATGGATTTGCATGACCAATGGTGATTGTATATAAAAAAAACTTCCACTTATTTTGTAAGAATAGCGGCTAGAGTTTAAAATATCAAACTCAGGCCTGGACTCAACCTAAGCTGAGGATTAGGCATTTTTTTTGTATGGGATGTCATTAAAATTTAGAAGAGTTGACAGCACTGATAAATTGAACATAAAATGAATAAAGTGATTAATAGATATAATAATCACGTTATTCATCATTTGATCAACCTAATGATGGATCCAACTTTTAGTTGAGCAAAATCTAAGGATGTCCAATAAATAGTAATAGCAAAGCATCGCAAAAAAACATCGCTAAAAGTGCAAGTTGTTGTAGTGAGGCGGCGAACAACAACAACACAACTCAATTTTGGCTTTTCCCTCCATGTGATGAGCCCGGTGCAATGGACTGATGGATAAGAGAACTGAGCTGGCCCAAAAGGCACTTGGGCTCATAATCAATGTCTTTTAAATCTAATATCGACTATCGATTCCAAAATTCTTCTCTTCTTCCCAGACTGAACGGACTCTGCTTTTCTGCTAAGCAAAAGGATAGATAAGGCTTAGCCAAAGGGTTAACCAGCTTCGCTAAATCTATTAGGTTGAATGGTGGCAAGGCTCCTTGGTTCTTCAATCGTTAGAATTCAATCCAGCTCAAGGTTTGGGTAGAGTTACCTTGTTTCGTGCTTTTCTTCAATCCAGCTCCACTCCAGAAAGATTTAGCGAAGGATAAGGCGGAATGATAGAAAGATCAAGTAGTCTGTTTACCGACGTTTTTTTTCAATGGTAAAATAAAAAGGAAAAATAAATAAAAAATAAAAATAGTTTTATCAACATTTGTTTTCATCTGTAATATAAGAAAGAAAAATAAATAAAAATAAAAGCACTTTTGCCGACGTTTTTTTTTCGTCCGTAAAATAAAAAAGAAAAATAAATAAAAATAACAAAACTTTTCCTGATGTTTTTTTTTCATCGTTAAAATAAAAAAGAAAAATAAATAAAAAATAAAAAAACTTTTACCGACGTTTTGTTTCGTCGGTAAAATAAAAAAAATAAAAAAGGTTTTACCAACGTTTTATAATTCGTCGGTAATAATATCTTCTTTTTTAAAAATGAAATTAATTTTAAGAATGAAATTTGCCGATGTTTTTAGGAAAACGTCGCTAAAAATAGTATTTTACAGACTTTTTTTAATAAAACATCGCAAAAAAATTGCCTTTTAGCGACGTTTTATATAAAACATCTGTAAAAGGCTAATTTTAGCGATGAAATTACATACGTCGGTAAACAATACTCTTTACCGACAAATTTATAAAAGAAGTCGCTAAAAGTACAAGTTGTTGTAGTGTGAGTCGATTTTGGAATAAAAGACTCATGTTTACAGAAACACTGCCACCTTGAAAGCTGCATCCAATTGTAATTATGCTGTGGGGTATAATGCTCTTATACCTCTTTTCTTTTTTTATGTCTGGTCCTAAATGGCTTTCCTTTTCTCTTAAGAAATTTGTGGTTGTTACTGATTAAAAAAAAGTTACATCCAATAAATTGCAATCATAAGAATTGTATTTTATATAGAATAGGACCAACTTTTAGAAAAAGCATGACTGAGAAATTAACATCCTAAACTGATTCTGTCAAACATCAAATTAACAGCCTTTGACATTGCATTTAGAATCATAATAAAACAGCACTAATGGGAATGCAACAAACCTTTACAAAAGGTGTGATTGCACAATTTTCTTTAGAACAGGAGCACCAATTTTTATTTTTTTTAATAGTTAATACATGAGCACCATAATCATAAACAGTTCACCCAAAAAAAAATTCATTTGAAGAGATTCCCCTTGTGTGTAATCGATAATCCTTTTAAACCACTGAATTCTTGAATTCTAACCAACAAATCTGGAAAAAAAAACCCCCAAAATCGTAAAGAGGGAAAAGAAAACTCTAGATCATTTAGTGAAATCCCCATCTTACAATTCTCATAATAATGGTTTCAATGATGGAAAATGCTTCTTCTCATAAACTGTGAGAAATCTACATCCCTATACAATTTCTCAAAGCATCAATTTATCAAAATTGTTGAATCAATTGCTTCTAATAATCATATAAATAAGAACGTTAATGTTGAAGTAGAACGGATCTTACACAAATATTCATCAGTATCCTGACATGATCGGAAACAGTAATGAGTCATCAACAGTGCCCTGTCCCATCATTTTGAGGATTGTTTATCTCATCAAACGAATGACTTAGACTATGGCTTCACACAATCAAGTCCATATTTCATTCAATCACGTCCATAGGAATGATTTGCCCCAGATAAGAAAACGATAAATCTCAAAGAAGAAGCCATTGAGAAATCCACTTCCATATACAATCCTTTCAAAAACATCAAATTGCAAGCTTTATAGCATCAAACTTCATCTAATTACATCAGATCGATTCCGATAGAACAAGAGCGAGATTATTGAAAAAACACCACCGAAGAATCCACATGTGGTCCCGATTCTTAAAAAACCAATTCCAATGAAGATACAAAAAATGCAATTTCAAAAAATAGGCATACAACACAAAAATTCCTCCAACACGAAGATCTTATCAAAATCAACAAGTAGAACTTCCGTTTGATTCACTTCACAAGAACCGATTCCTTCCTTCCGATTCAAAAGATCTAAAAAAAAAAACTAAAAACATCGAATCGGATCAAGCATCAAAAGAGAAATCATATATGGATTCGAAGATCTACTCACCATAGTAATCGACTTGCGCAGCGTGGATCGAACAGTGTAGGAGAAGAGCCGGGAAAGCAGTAGAGAGACGAAGCCGATGAATCTAACGGCCATGATTGAGAGAATCCATAGGAAATACAGATCAAGAATGGATCTTACTTAGGAAGAGAGAGATAGAGATAGAGATTTGGCGGGATCTTGTTCTTTGGAGGGTTGGAAGTTGGAATGACTAAAACCCTAGATTTTCTGTGAGGGGTAGAAGGAGAGGGACCTCAGAGAGAGGGAAAGAGAGAGCTGGGAGCGGAGAGGGAGAGGGAAAGAGAGAGCAGGGAGAGTAGGAGTGGCGGAGAAAGAGAGAAAGGGTGGGAGAGGTTAAATTTTGGGGAAGAATGGGAGAACCAAATCGATTGAGGTATAAGGTCTATAATGACATGATGATGTCGTTCGCAGAGTGAGGGGTAAAAGCGTCCAAAAATGCTCTACGAACACCAAAATGGGTATATTGATGTATTTCTATTTAAAATGGGTAAAATTCCCAAGAAATAATTGCCCAAATAAATTAGTTCACAAAAGCAAACTAATTTAATGGCCCCACCAAAGATTAACAGTTATCCCAACGAAAGAAGTGATGCTTATTCTTTTTTACTTTTAAATCGGTCCACGGGGAACTTGCATGTAAGTGACCCTGCTAGAGATTAACAGTTGTCCCAACTTAGACAGCTAGCATTGACGTGGGCCCCACGAGAAGGGTGTGTAGAGTATTTCTAGCTCGTCATTTCTTGGCTTTTATAAGGGTAGTATAGTATAGTAGTAGAAGATAGAGTAGAGTGTTCCTAAACTACACTTTGACTTTCAGCCACAAGTATCAGGTGGGCACGCCAAAAGAGAGTCATAGTTGTAGACCTGGGCCATTTAAGCTTGCATATAAACTATGGGCCCAATGTTTTAGTGGGTTATTTATGGAGTTCGGGATTAAGAGGGAAAGAGAGATATCAAGAAAGAGGGGAGAGTCCAGATCGGCCAGGTCGGGCCTGGGTCAGGCATCGGTTGGAGGCCAAGTGAGTTGGGCTTGAGTGGATTTGGACAGGCTGGCCTAGTAGGGGCCATGGGTCAGGTTAGGTGGGTTTCAGAATTTGGGTCAGAGGTTTGGGTTCGGGTTGGATCCGGGTCTAGTTGGATTGGATAGGCAGTCATTACCAGGGCCCAGGCTTCATAGATTTCAATTCGCTCATTGGATTTCGACGTTCTACACATTGGCGGAGAGCTCTCGGCGAGTAGGTCAAGATGAACCAACTTTCGGGGATATAAGAGGTCTAGAAATGTTAAGTGATTTTTTGCGTAGGTGCCCTGTGGGCGCGGGACCTGCTATTATGATTTAATCTGCTCGTCGGATCTCAAAGTTCTATATATGGACGGAAAGCTCTCGACGAGTAGAACATGATAAGCCAATTCCTAGGGTGATCAAAGGTCCAGAAATGTTAGGTGATTCCTCAGGGGGGGCGTGACCCTAGGTGTGCGGAATTTACTGTTGTCATTTTAAGGTTCTGATTTTCACCCTGGCAGCTAACTCGGCCTCAACTACCCGACTAGCACCTTGCACATCCAGGCTACATAACTTAGTCTCTAGGCATTTTTCAGGGACAGATGCACCCTAAATTCTTCCAATTTTAATTGGTGATTTTTAACTCAGGACCCAATCGGAATATCATTAAATAGGGTGGACTTAATTACAGATCATAGGGCGCTAAGATGAGGTGCATATAGAAACATAGCGTACGCCAGCGTGGAAATTCGAACCAACATGAATTCCACAAACGGGTTTTCCCACAGGTTATGACATGTGAGATTAAAAATTCCTTAATTTGTATAGTTCAATCATAACTATCCATACATATAAATATCCATCAAATCTGTAATCCTGATAAAAGAGCATAATCTAGTCCACAAGCATACTTAAGAGTTTAAATTTCAATGTTAGAAAATAAGAAAGAAATACTAAAGCATAGCGGAAGCAACTATTAATTAAGTTTATAATCTCAAATAAAAGTCTAAATCAAGTCTAAGTCTATGGCAATCCATGCCGTGGTCAAGGGAAATGGTGACGCATGTACACTCAACGCATAAATGTCTAAAAGACATCCTCTGGGGCCCACTCTACTAGTTGTTGAGGAGTCTCCTCCCTAACCTCCTTGATCTCCTAGGCAATGGCGTCGACGTGGTCCTCACCTATAATGCCAAATGTAGCACAATTAAACTACGCTAAGCAAGGTAAATAAGAATTAAATATAACATGCATATCAAACTAGTAAGATCAACAAGATAGATCATATGAGGTCAAGTAAGAAAATCTAGGCATACATGATGTGTGAGTAAGCATGATACGTAAGGAATCAAAGATGACAAGTGCATAGACATACATATCATGACTAGATGGCAAAACCACATAAGCTATATTCTCCCACATGAACATGTAAACATAGTCACATGAGAGCATCGCATAACATAACATAAACATGAAGTGCCACTAAGAGGCATAGGGCTCTGAAACTCCATTGCGGATCAGAGGTACCGGTCAACCCCCCATAAAAATACCATCTGCAAAGGTCCATGAAAATTAACGAAACCCGCACCCAGCTAGATCCAACCGGGCTAAGGTCAAACCTAAGTGGTGCCGACTCAAGGGATAGAGTGTACATCAAATATCATGGTGTGACATAGAGTGAGTATAAACATATACAAATATAAACATTGACAAGTACATGACGATAATCATAAGTGCGTAACATGACATATCATATGAACATGCATAGATACATAATGCATAAGGAAACATATGACATAAAACAACAAGGGCACATGAGCTAAGCAAATAGATATGAGATAGCATGTCCATATCATGCAAGCGCACTAGAAACGGAAATGAAATGCATGTATAAGGATTATATACGGAATCAAGGATGCATGACAAGCCAATCTTAAGGTTTTGGAATACTCGTAGACTTCACCGTCCAACAATGTGTAGGCTTAAGGTTTCCGACATCATTGGGCTACGAAGGAACCATTGGCGTTACGTAATTTGGGACGCTAAAAACCTTAAGATAGCACCTTTGGTTCGAGGTAAAAGAAGGCCAAGAACGAGTTTCCATGAGAGTGTACGTTTGATCAAACAACACCCTCTAGCAATAGAAATCCATTGGACTTAAATTAAGTTTCAAGGATCCAATACTAACATCCAAAACTAGGTCCATAGTCACTTAATAATCCTATTAAGTTGATTTCGAAAGAATCACACTTGGTTCACCTATGTATGACGTGGGTAGCATGAGTTATGGGGCTAAATTCATTAGTTTAAATATCCCCAAACTTTCCCAACATCTGATCATAAAACTATATGGACCAATGAATTCTACATTCCAAGAGCTTTCCAACGATATGTAAAATTCCAAAATTGGACTTACGAATCAAAAGTTATGGCCTTTTGAAAATTTGTCGATTCGGTGAAGAATTTGCCCAAATTCGGTTGAACGAATTATTGACCGAATTTCTGACTTGAAATTTGACATAAACCATGAATTCTATGCCTGAAACTCTGTCTATGGAGTGGGCTCCTTCCCCAACCTCTCACAACCTTTCAAAGCCATTTCATATGCACAAAAGGAGTCTCCAATACCCACTCCGAATCATCAAACACATTCCCAATCAAAATAAAACCCAAAAGAAATATGAAGTTATTATTACACCCATTTACAAATTTAAATCAAATTAGAACAATGGACAACATGAGATGAAATATGGTAATCTAGCATGAGATCCACTACAAGAATCATAAATAGAGAAAAACATGCACATTTTTATAAATATTTATTTGCCTTAGGTGCTTGCAACACAAATTTATAGAAATCCAAGCTATATCCACTCAATACCAAGTTCTAAGCAAAAACCCCAAAAATGAAACCTCAACAAAGCTTCCTACAATGGTGAATTTGAAGAAATAACTACAAAATCAACAAATATTCACTACTAAAAACCTCTAATCATTGCTTTGAACAATAAGGAGTGATTTGGGGCAAGTTTTGCTTACCTATGGAGTGGCATGGAAGAAGAACAACAATGGAGAGCTTGAAGAAGATGAGACTTGTAGAAAATGGGTTCTTGCTTGAGGAAGATGAAGGACAACACTCTCAAACCCCTCTATTTGGTGTTTGGTAGCAAGGAAAATGATGAAGAATGGGTAGGAAATGGAACCCTAGGCGCCTCTTGCTAATGGAGATGGAATGAAATGAAAGAGATAGGGATTAGGGTTTAAGGTAGCCTTTTATACTATGAAGTTCTAGTATTTGGAGGAAATTCCAAAAATATAATGAAGATTTATAATCTAGGGCTTTTGGCTTCTAAATGGGTCTAAATGAGCTCAAATGAGTTCGGTCAAAATATAGAAATTGAAGAATGACTCATAAACTATGAGACGCACCCAAAATCCTCAAAAAAATAGAAAACACACACAGAGGACCCAATAAACCCAAAATACCAAATAGTCATAATGATACCTAGTCAATTTTCAAACCCCATTCTAATCTACCTAATCAAGCCCAAATACATTCAAAACATAAATTAGGCATCTAATTAAAATTAATTAGATACTAAACACAATTAGGGTAGGATCAGGATATTACATCACCCTTAACCAAACACATAATTTAAAATAGACTGAACCAATCAAAAGTACATATATAGGCGCTGAAACTATCAAACTTTGGATGTCTGTACCCTAGGAGTAAGTCAGACTCTCCCGTTAGGTAGCTTAGAGCAGTAGGCTTCGTCCCATCACTTTTCATATTCCGTTAGGGGACCGAGAAAGCTGATGTGGGTAGTATAGGACCTTAGGTCAGGGTTAATCCGATGATCCGTAATACAACACTGATTACGCAAATCCCAGTAAATATCCCCTAGTTAGGCCCTTATATCCCCAATATAAAAAATTCATAAAAACTACAAAACCAACAAAATCAACCCAAAAAGATTTTCCTTTTATTTCTTTCTCCACCTCCGGTGCCAAATATTTAATCGAACTTAATGAAAAGGAAATGAAGAACCGATTCCTAAAATTGAACTAATGAGAATGATGAGATGAGCGATTTCACACACTTTGCATATTTTTATTTCGCCCCATAAGCCATTTAATTTCAAACAAACATCGGCCCATCGGCCACCTTTAAACAATCTCGGTCTATCAGCCGCCCTTATCAATCAATGTTGGTCCATCGGTCTTTTGCTTTTAACGCTTGTGTATCGCACACGAAACTCACGGAAATCACAAATTGAAATCTCACCTACATCATCATTTCGGTTTGACAAATCAGCCTTTAAACCCTATTTTTCCATGGGATTTGAAGGGGGTACCCGGGAACGGGGCCGATCCTCTTCTAAAATATTTGACACCTCCCCCTTTTATTTTCCTTACTTTAGATATTATCTTACTTTACTTGGATACACTGTGATTATACTATGTGAGAATTAACCCTTATTTAAACCTTAACTCAATACCCTAAATTGACCGAACATAAAAAAGACCCAAAGAGACCCAAATCAAAGCGACAAGATAACCGTCATGTGTTGTCGGCAACACATTAGACGAGAGGAAGAACCTACCCATTATCTTCTTTCTCCATTTTTCTTTGACTTTCGTCAAAGAACTGTGTTACGGCCGTTACGGTAACTAGCGATCGTGATTCGTCGATTTTGAGGATAGTCGGAATCCTCATTTTTTATGTAAAATTTTATTAGCATAATAGATGAATTGAGATTTCTCAAGCCATGTCCTTTGGGGGATCAAAATTCATATCCGAAAGAGATCTTACACAACCTACAGAAGGAGATTTTGTAACGTTGTGAAGGCCTAGATATTGTATTCTTGTGTCCAACTCTAGCAGATCTGCCAAATCAGTTTCTTCCATCAAAGTGGCATTGGCTTAAGTTCTGCGATTGATAATGTTCAGCTTTCCATCCACAACTGAAGTAACCTTGATGCAGCACAGTAGTGAAGGGCGGCAAACGGGGCTATGAAGAGACTGGCAACAACACAAGATGCATTTTTTATTGGGGGAACTTGTAACTGGACAAGTTTTTACCTCACAACTGTTGAGGTGAGTGAGTTTGCTTGATGCGCAGATTAAGGAGCTTAAGGGCCTGTTTGGAATCGTTCTCATGTTATTCTTAGTTTTGTACTCGGACCAGGTTGTGCTGAGATCGGGTTGTGCCGAGACTATACTCTTCAGATCTTGTTTGGCAATATTATATTAAATTATTCTGTTGAGAATATGTTGTCCAGAACTTGTTTAGTAACATTATAAAAGTTTTACTCTAAAGAACAGAAGTAAAAGAATCATAGGATTTATAATGTGGGACCCACCTTTTATTATTTGTAGCTCTCTATTATTGTCGCACATGGGACCTAACCTACCTATAAAATTATAAGTTGGTACCACCTTTAAAAATTAGAACACGGGGCCCATATTTATAGGATTTACGATATGGGCCCACTTTAGAGGAATTATAATGTGGTGCCACCCTTTTGTAAATGTAAATATGGGACCCACCTTTAGACATTACATCGTATATACCTTTAGAAATTAGAGTATGGGCCCACATTCATAAGATTTACAATGTGGGTCCACCTTTTGTGATCATGATCATGTGACCCACATTTAAGAATGACATAGTGGTGACACATTTTCTGTGATTGTGGACACATGACCCATCTTTAGAAATTACAATGTGGTACCCACCTTTAGAAATGAGAATATGAGGACACGTTCATAGGATTTACAATGTGGGCCCACCTTTATAGAATTTATAATATGGGGCCATCTTTTGATTAATTGTAAATACATGACCCACGCTTAGAAATTACAAATGGTGCCCACCTTTAGAAATTAGAACATGGGGCCTTATAATGTAGTCCCACCATTATAAAAATTATAATTTGAGTCCACCTTTTGTGATTGTGACCATGTAACTCACCTTCAAGAATTACAAAGTGGGGCCACCTTCTTTGGGATTGTGAACATGGGGCCTACCATTAGGATTAGGATAAGTGAGAGGATTTGAAATCTTTTTAAATGACCTATTTAAAATGTAAGAGATAAGTAGGAACCAACTGTGCCGAAAGTTGTTTCTTAAAAAAAAGCAAAGATTTTTTGTTCCAACTTTCTTATGCTAGCGGGTTAAAATCTTGGATTCCTTCCTGTGAGACCGAAATTGGAAACAATAATTTACACTAACCAAACATGTTTTTCGTAGCCTCATCTCGTAGGAACATGAGAACATCCGAATAGCACGATGACAAACACACCTTTAGATACTATGAGTGGAACCCTAGCAATCCAATGTTGTCTCTCTGGGTGGATGGTCAATAACTATGATTGGACCATGTCGTCTAAAACATGGATCTAATGGTCCTTCATGATGTGTAAAAGTGACCAGTCTTAACAGGAGAAGTTCTTCATGATCGGCATTCTAGTACAAACCTAAAGTTACAATTTTCACCTTTATCATTTTTATCTTTTTGTAGTTTTGGTGTTAAAAACTGTATAATACTCTTACAATGATGAAATTTGGTGCGATGAAATTGTTGGGAGTAACTATCCCGGTATTGATCTTAGTTAAGTGTTTTCCTAAAATTACGATATTGTCCGTAACATCGTCTTCTCATTTCTACGCTTGTGCAATATTTTGAATTGAGGATGATCAGAAGGTTTCTTGTATGTGATTTACTGTTTATATTTATTTCATTAGTCGAGTTTCATTGTCAATTTCTTGTAGCCGTTTATTTGAAGCCCATTAATCAATAATCAGAAGGCCAGCAGCGATGTCAAGAAAAGTGGTCTCTTGTCCGTGCCACATCCACATTATGGAAAGCAATTAGGAAGATCTCTAGTTGGAACAAGTCAACCAACTAATAAAAACAACCACTTGTGATTTTTGTAGGCACACATTTAATGGGGGCGAAACGGGTGCGTCGTGAGGTCTTTAGCGGACAACATAAACCGGCGCTACAAAAGTAACAAAACGAACCTATAGTGGCCAACAAAACTAAAAATAGTGGCAAAACAAAAATGCTAGGAATACATGTTCAGCAGCGGATTATAATCCACATCAGCGACGATTTTAAACAGCCCGCTATTGATAATGTTTTTGCAGGGCGGACATTTTTCCACCGCAAGAGGAGTTAGCAGCGGTTTTCTATCATTTAGCGGCGGTTTTTACTAGCTGCTAAATGTAATTTTTCTTGTAGTGCGTATTGAGTTCAAAGATCTATCAACAAGGAGACAGATCTAAACATCCACAAACAAGCATCAAGATCTACAAAAATAACTATTGCAAATCTATCCCTGAGAAGTTCGGTTGTGCTCAACTCGTGCCTTTTGATCCTTGATTCTTGATTCTGTAAAAAACCTTATCGCAGACACGATCTCCCAGGCCTTGCGATTTTCCACACTATGACCCAATCGTAGAGAACTTCTCGAAGAGAATGGTGTGATCTCAATTGAAAAGAAAACCCTAGGATCTCCAGTAGAGAAGCCAAAGGAGAGAGGAGAGGAGAAACCCTTGAGCGTCCATTCGACGTGCCAAGCATATGGGACGCCTAGCCCTAGGTCTCCTTTTATGCTTTTTGGAGTAACCGCTCCAAATACACTTAGAGCAACTCCAACAAACACTTAAAATGGCCATGTCAGCCGCCAACAGCTCTAATTGACATATGAGATTGTCAACAGATACTTCATATCCTACATGACATTTGAATTATGCGATGGTATGCCAAATTTGGCATACCATAAAGTATACTTCAAATTTTTATTTTGAATAAAATAATGGTGAGGACCCACTTGCATTTGAATTTTTTGGTGCAAATCTTTACTTTGGATAAAATAATGATCATGGGCCCACTTCCATTTGCATTTGACATCTCTCTTGGAGTTGCCAAGTTACATATGCCAAATTGCATATACCACATTAGCATTCATTTTTAAAAGGCAAATCCAAATTTAAAGTATCTCTTGGAGATGCTCTTAGAAGTCTTACTCCTATTTCTCTTATGTATTTCACTCCTCCTCTGATGAGTACTGTTTGGTTATAACTCTGCTTCTTAGGGCTAACATGGAGACAACTAGGGAGTCCTTGAATCTGGCTCCGATTGAAGCATCTTGACCCTACATCTCATGTAACTTCCGGATCCACAGTTAATTATAAATAACTCTACTATATAAATGCAATTGAGCTCCACTCCTAGGAATTTTAAAAGAGGACAATAATCTTTTCAATTACTGCAAACAGGCCCCTCCATCAATTATATCTATAGATCCATTGGAATTAAATTGTCTCACTGAATTGGATTCACCTCTTATTATTCTTGTAACCCATTAATCACACCCATCAACGATACCATCTAATTAACTCCTAATCAGAACGGGTGCGCCCTTACAGACGATATAAATTCCATTAATCGGGACAATTGAGAATTAAAGATAGTATTTTGTATAACGTGCTACTCATGGACTTTCAGTACCTCCAATGCACTAGCACAACAATCCAGAGTCTTCTACTCTGATGATCGAGACAAACCATACTATCTCATAGTAATTGTAGTGCTACAACCTTTTCAGATGAGATGCACAGTCTCATCATTAGCTGTGAAATGCTTCAAGTATAAGAGTTGAGATCTATATCTCTTGCATGTGAATCCCATCGCCCACACATAAGGATCACATTTAATATACTTGAACGATCATGCCATTTTTGTATTAATTATGTGAAACCATTAATCAAATCTCATTCATCTCATACTTAAAAGCATGAATATTATAAATCAATTAAGATAATAAATGAGTTTTTCTACATCATCCACTGAATTAAGGACAAACAATCTAACCGGTCCTAGCCAAATGATAAACATAAAATCGACGGTGTTATAGACCAATTTTCTGGGCCTGCTTCTAGCGAAATCAGAGTAAGATTTCCCCGGGCAAATCCAGATTCGGTTTTGGGATTGGCAGGATCGTTTATTGTCCATTCGTGACTAAAGGTGGGCTAGATTCTAATTTGGTGTGTTCCATGTTGTGTTTATAAACGTGGGTCCTCTGGGAAAAAAAAAAAACTTTTTTAAGATGACAGATTAAATGACGTCCCATGATCTCTCATTTGTATCTTTATCGTATACTTTGTCGAGATATAAGTGCTTTTTCAATTTACTGAATAGAATAATTATGAATTTGTACGTATGAATTAGAAATAAGAGGTAATTTTTTAACTAAAAAACGAAAGAAAGAAAGAGACCTATGCGTTGCCCATCCCAACAAGGACATATAGCTGTAGCAAGTGGGACATGGGGTTTTGTCACTTAACCCCTCTCAACTTTTGAGATTTGTTTGCATATAGGAAAGAGGTTGCAAAGAGTTTTATGGCACGTTTGTCCCTTGCAATTTTGTCCCACTCACTACTTTTCATACACAAAAAGCTAGAGGATTTAAAAAGATTCAAGGGTATTTTTTTTTTCTTTTTAGTTGTTTCCAGAGAAATAGGAAAATGATTCTCCAAATTTTAAGGAGAGATTTCAAGTCATATCCAAAATATTCATTTTCACTGCAATTTGAAAGAAGCCTCTCCACAACTAGATTTGGGCATGCTAGCTTTTTCTTTAGATTGACTTTGAAGCATTTATCCACCATTGGATTGAATCTCAAAGAAATTTATAGCTAAACGATCACTAAACATTATAGCTATTAAATCAAGGACTAGGATGATCTAAAAAAAATTCAGGTCATTAAAAATGAAGCCCCTCTCCTTTGTTTGGTTGCCCGCAATGTTTACTTAATAGGAGTTGTCCCACCATATTGAACACACACAATATATATATATATATATATATCATGTGCTCAATCTTATTTATGGTGGAACTAACTCCTATGAGAGTAAGATTTAAGGAAACCACTTAAGGGAAGAGCATGGATCTACCTACGTTGTTCACTATTTTTTACTATTAGTCAATGGTCTATCAATGATATTCTCTTCAATCATCTATTCTATAGCAAGCATCGTGGCACATCAAAAGAATAAACATGTGAAACTGATAAACCTCAGCCATGCCCATACCTAAACAACATTTTATAAAATCGACCATTAGACATGTTCGGGTCTCCCTCTCTGAACAAGTTAAAAGATGGTTTAATTAGAACAAATCAATGAAAGAAATCGATATGGATTGGATATTGTTAGCAATTCGGTCTAATTCTATCAAATGAATGGTCAATACATATAAAGAGACGCATCCCCTGTAATGGCTTTGTTTGGGTCCCTAACAACCTCCGATCCATTGTATCTAATCTTCTCCATTTTGGGCTCGGTTGCTAGGCGGTATAAATGCTGTCAGTCTGTCTACTAATTAAGAAATGGAATTCTATAGACAACTACTTTTCTTTTTTCTATTGATTACTACTTTTAGAAGGCCCTTTTTCGAACTCTATTTTAGGATTGTGCTCTAAGCAAAGGTGGTCAAGATAGCTTATAAATTTAAAACTAAAAAACAATAACAGTATTGCCTTGGATTTGAATTGATCGGCTCTAAAAATGAATTTTTATCTAGCTAAATGCACATCATAAGGACAATCAATACCAAGATAAAGTTGTAATATCTTATATGATTTGCAACACAAATAAACCTAAGGGTCTCGATGTTATGCATTAACAATGGATAATCTGAATAACTAAAAGCATATATTGAGCCATCACCTTGATGATGAGCGGCTGGGTATTCTCCTATCTCCATTGTCACTCACTCAAAAATGCATGAGTTAAGCCTCCTATGCCATCTCTACTCTTTTTTACATGCCAAGAACCAGGTCAATGATGACCCAAAATGGAATCCAAACATATATGCCACTACATCTGTTATCTATCAAGATCCAACTCAAATAGAAAAGATCAGAAGCCATGAAATCAATAATCCTTGGTGGAGCAAGTTCTAAGACAAATTGCAAATAAAGAAGCACAAGATCAAGTTCAGACAACAGAAACAAACAGTCATAATACCATATATCATAGGGTAAACAGAAATTAACTGAAGCAAGAAACGACAGCAGAGGAAGGTCTATGCTTATAGTAAGCAAGATATAACTGTATGGCCAAATGTAAAGTAGGTGATCTGAAGAAGCTGGAGCAGAAGCATGGGCCGAGATGCAAAAACATCATGAAAATATTGCCAAAAGCATCACGGTAGACCTGCAGAGAAGATGAATTTTACACAAATTCAATCCTAAAGCATGAAACAGAGTCCAAACCTTCAGATGAAGCGGGTGAATATTGGAGAGCTTCTATTCCAGTGTATTGGGAATGAACATGCCAAAATGGAAGACGAAGACTCTAAATTAGAAATCTGATACTGGCGCCTACAAATCCATCTGTCAGGCCTTAACCTGTAAATACAAACATTGAAAAATAAACGCTCACCTTGTAGTGGCTCACATGCAAATTCCACTTAAATAAGAATCAGGAAGACCATCAAATTTATCACTAGTAAAACACTGTATCATCTTTTTTTTTTTTTTACAGAAACTTATCATAAACCTTTACAGCCATGGGCAAAAGCTAGTTAGAAAAGAACCTAGATCCTCTGTAGCTTCCAGCACTAACTTGTTTTCAAATGGTTCTACAAGTTGTAAACGGCGTTGCGTCCCCTGTGACTTTTTTTTTTTTAAATGGTCACTGAAAATATATATTAAGATTAGATAACACTTACACCAATGAAGAAAGAAAAAAGAAGAAAGCACGCTTAGGTACATGAGAGATATACCCAAACACCATATACAACTAAATTTTTGAAAGATTGGGTCCCCTATAAACTGACCCAATCTTTCAAGTTTCAGTCATTGGGCTAAGTTTTGTCTTTAATTTTTAACTTCATCTTGTCTCCACCTTTAGCTAAAGAGTTCTCCTCCACTTCTATTTTTTTTTTTTCCTCTGTGTCACGTTCAAATAGAGGACATGTAATTTACTTTTTCAGGGGTTCTCTTCCCCACTAAATAAAATGAAGGTTGTTATTTTAGCCACCTACCAAAAACAAGAAGATTGAAGATTGCTTTCTTTCAATTGAAGGTCGGCCAAACGAGTAGTTACAATAAGAACTCCTTCCTTTCCTTAATTACTAGCTGCCCGATTTATTGCCTTTGAATATGCAGTTACCTAACAACGCATAATCAAATCAACCGAATTTTTTAGGCAGTTGGCTACTTTACAAAACCTTCATTTTAACTAGGGAGAAAATGTACCCCAGCAAATGCAGCATACTATTCAGAAATAATGAAAAGAAATTTCCATTAATACCAATCTGAACTCTCAAAAGCTTTACTAGAATAATTATCCATTTGCTGTAAATAAATTAAAACAAATTGTGACGAGATTAAAATAAATTGGAGCTATGACATTAAGATAAATTTTATTTTCCACCTAATTGAGTTGAGCTCACCCCCCATTAAATTCAAACCGCTCATCGACTCACTCATCTTCTATTGACTTTAGCCCTTATCTTTTTAGCTCAATAGCAGTGGGGATCATAGATAATAGGCCTTTTACAAGAAAAGGGGTGGGTGGAGTTAATATCATGCAATTTGTTCGATCAATCCATGATGGGCCTTAATGTAGAAATGAGTCAAATTGCAATCGATGTCAAACACCAGGCGAGTCGAAATTTGGGCTAAAGTCAACATATAGTGAGTGAGAGTTTATTATGATTGTTTTGAATTTCAGACCAAATTTCTAGTAAATCAAGATGGGGTGCACTATTGATTGATCCATTTTTCTTTCTGTTTTTTTGAGAGAGAGGTGGGGCCCTTTTTTCACATTCTTATTTTTCAGTAATGCAAGAAGAAATTGCAAAAAATATAATATTTAGTTACCTCATCTTCCTTCTTCAAAACATTTAATTGACCACTTTAGGTAATACGGCAGAGATTTACGCCTCCATCTTGCCGAATGCTCCTTAAGAGTTCCCCCGACATGTTCTGTAGCGAGAGTTTTTGAAGACTAGTAAGATATTGAATACCCTCAGGTATGCTCTTCAACTCAGGGCAATTGCCCAAACGTATTGTTTCAATGCAAATCATCGATCCCTTTTCTATGTATATCCTATTCAATTGAGGGAGCCTACCAAACTCCAAAATCTTGAGTTTCAAGAACCATTCGCGACGAATGCATAATTCCTTCCCAACATATGCGTTTATAAGAACAAGCTCCACGAGATTCGGGAGTGCTTGGAGTGAAGACAATGGATCGTCATTTAGCTGAGACCAGTGTAACCACACTTGTGTGAGATCCTGAAGGGATGTAATCCAAGGAGGAAGCCTCTCCATACGCCCTGACAACAGGAGAGTGTCAAGATGGATTGGAGGACGAGACAACGCATCCAAATCAAGAATTTCTTCCTCTGTTATAGCCATCACTGTCAACATTAGAAGGGATTCCAATTTTTTCAAGGAGGCACATAGCTTTACTCCGTGGTATCTTCTCACCTGTCCAATAACCAATCTTCTTAGTTGAGTCAAGTTTCCAACTTTTCTAACTATCTCATCATCTGCTCCAATGCATTTTAAAGTTTGCAAGCACTTTAAATTGCATATTTCCGCCGGAGCTTCTGGGTAATCATATAAATCAAAATCTACCATTACATCAGTAAGATAACTATATGTATTCAAGTGCCGCAGTTTCCTTAACTTCGCCACTCCTTTGGGTAAAGACTTAATTTTAGAACCCCTAATGTCCAGAGTCTGCAAGTTTTGAAGCCTTCCAATAGATTTTGGAAGCACTTCGACATTTGTACCCCTCAAACTCAAGTAGCACAAATTGAATAATTCAACTACCTCATCTGGCACAGAGACAATGGAAGAACCTTGTAGATCAAGTACTCTCAATAGTTTGATGCTTGATTCGATGCTATTCAAATAAAGTGCAGGAATCTTTGTAGAGAACAACCTCAAGGAGCGAACATGACAAGCACTTGACTGAATGTTTACAATGCTATTGTACATTGACAAGTGACGGGCTTCATTTTTCTGAGTCTCTTTTTTACCATCATGTACAATGCAAAAATTCTCTTCACAGCCTATGACATTAGCCAATTCTCGCAACACATCATGCATTCGAACCAATTTTCTTATTTTTCTTTTACCCTCCACAGCTTGAAGCATGCTTCTACATATGAGGTCCTTGATATATTCTGCAGCCACCTCCTCTAGTGTTTGTCCTCCACACTCTTTTACAAAGCCTTCTGCAACCCATAACCTAATCAATCTATTTTGCTGAATTGCATAATCTTCCGGGAAGAGACTACAATATAAGAAACAGTGTTTGAGGGTGTATGGCAAATCGTTATAGCTAAGCAGCAGTATGTTCTTCATCCGCCCCAATTCTACATTACTGCTTAGCTGCCAACCAAGATTATCTTCTATTTTCTTCCATTCCAAACTCGAGTTTCCTTTCGTTGACATGAGCCCCCCAATTGCAACAATCGCCAGAGGCAGGCCCTCACATTTTTGTACTAAGCTTTCTGCATATTGCTTCAGCTCAGGAGGGCAACTCTTGTTAAAAAATGCTTTGTTACAAAACAGAACCAAAGCATCATCATTGCCTAAAGGCTTCAACTGGAGAACATTTTCATCTCCGAAAGATGATGAAACATTTTCTTTCCGTGTTGTGATTATGACTCTGCCTCCGCATTTATTGTTTGGAAATGCAACATGTATGTCTCGCCAGACATTAGGTTCCCACACATCATCTAAAACAATCACATACATTTTATCCTTCAAATAGTCGATTACCGTCTCAACAAGCTCGCTGGTGTTCATTTCTCTAACGGAATCCGGAACGGACTTCTTGTTCGATTTGTACAACTCCTTTATTAGGCTTCGCAAGAGCTCTTCAAACTTGTAAGACTGGGAGACGGTGATCCACGCATGACATTCGAAGTAGTTCTTCACATGTGGGCTGTTATAAGCCTTTGTAACGAGTGTGGTCTTACCAAGGCCGCCCATTCCCACCACGCAGAGCACCACACGTTCTGGCCTTTCATTTTCATCTGTCAAGCGTTGAATGAGGAAATCCTTGTTTTTGTCGATCCCCACAATGCCGTCATCTGGCATGTGGCTTAGATATTCTCCGGAGCGTTGCCAGTTTTCACAATCATCCCGCATCTTGGATCTCGATCCTTCTTCAAGCAAGCCATATCGTTTGCTCCTGTCTGAAATTTCGGTAATCTTTGATCTGATTTCTTGCAGCTTAGAGGCAATCTGGCGCTTGTAATAGTAACGCCTGGGGAGGAGAATGATTTTATAGACCCTTCTCGGGAGTCCCCCACCTCTCTCTTCATTTGCGACGAGATACATATACTCGTCGATGATGTCCTCAACTTCGTAGACCACTTCTCTTACTTGCCCTACCCATGTTTTCACTCCATCATCACTATATTTTTTTCTGTCCGCGTCTTTCAAGAAGGAGCGCATGCTTTGTAGCTCCAGTTGGATTTCCCGAAGGCTGCTGCGCAATCCTTGAAGAAGAGATGCTTCTTGCTGCAGAAGTGAACCTACGGTTTGGAGCAAGAATTCCACGGCACTCTCCGCCATGTTTGTTTTGCTCTGTTTATTTCTCGCTCACAATAGAGTTTTTTTATTAGATTGAAATGTGAGAAGGCTTTTGGCTTCCCAAGTCGAATCTTGCCGAGTCCTTGAGCCTGGTTTGTCGTACTCATCAACTTGCACTGGCTATGAATTCTATCGGCATTTCAACGCATGAATGTCACCGTCCAGTTTATGGTAGCTGGCGTGTGTTTATTGCAACATGGGGAGCGGACTACGTTTCCCACTCCAGAAGAAACATTTTTCTAAGAAAAATTATAAAACAAATTACATGAAAAAGTTTGCGAAGGCCAGCTACCCTTGCTATTACTTCAATAAAACTTGTGAGTGCATCTCTCCGTCGACTGATTCCTATTTTCTGTTGTATTGTATTTGTAGCCCATGTTGGTAGCAGATCCAAAAATGACCTGTAGCATTTTTCATAATATTATGTAAAATTGTAGATATTTTCAAATTTTTTTGGGTTCTCACAAATTTTTACGCTGGCCGTCAACCTATCTAATGCAACCCTTCTCCTTTATCTGGACTTGGGACCGGTAATATAAAAAACTAATGGAGTTAACGATAAAATTAGAAATAAGCGCTTTCGAACATTTTGAGGTAGTAACAATGTGGATAAAATTAACAAACTCCGTTTGAGATGTTTTTTGTGATGGTTTGGGCATGTCTAATGTAAGTCGGTAATGGCACGGGTAAAAAATATCTTGGACATCAAGGTTATTGCCCCACCAAGGGAAAGGGGTAAGTAAAAGAAGACGTAGATAGAGGTAGAAAAAATGGATATGAAAAAGTGTAACTTATTTGAAAATTTGGGTCAAGATAGATCGGAATAGAGAAATAGAATTCATTTAACCAATCCCAACATAGTTGCGACAAGCCTTTGATGATAATGATGATGTACATATTTTCAAACTTGCCTACTACTTTGGCACTTAATTATTTGTGGACAATAAGAAATTGGGATCTAAAAATGCCATCTATAACTGTGATAATAGTTAGCCTTAGGCCCTGTTTGGCGTCTCTTATCTATATGAAACAGATCTGTATATGACCCTGTTTGAAATAGATGGTATAGAAATAGTTTGTTTGGTTACACAGAAAAAATTATTAAAATAGACATTTTTAAAACAATGGTTGAAAATATTTCATAAATATCTCAAGATCCATGAGGATTCAAGTATTGAAATTTGACGTCTTAGTTGTGTGTAGCCTTACGAAGAGAATTAATGATTTGTATCTTGCATTTGAGGGCCATGATTTTAAAAAAGATAGATATAAATGTTAGTGGTCTTTTGTAAATATCTCAAAATCTATGATAATCCAACGGCTAAAATTTAAACCCATAATCGTGCATGATCTTCTGAATATATCCAATGGTTTGGATTATGACTTTTGGTGGCTGAATTTACAAAAAAAAAAAAAAAAAAAAAAAAAAAAAAAGAAAAAACCACACTACCTGTGTATAATTTCAAAACCCAGTCAATAATCATGGTACATTAACGGTAAAAAACGTTTTTATAAATATCTCAAGATCCACTTTGATTTAAAGGCTCATTTTTGGACCTATGACCGTTTTTGGCCATCCAAAGAGAATCAACAGATTGAATCATGATTATGGGGCGCATAATGTCCAGAATATTAGATCAAATGGCTGACAATTTTTTGCAAATATCTCAAGATTCGAGATAGATCAACTGTTGAGATTTTGATACATGGCCGTGTTTGACCTTTTGAATATTTCTAACGGCTTGGATCAGGATTGTGGGTCCCAAAAATAAAAAAAAATAAAAAATAGGACTGTCCTAGGAGGACGTGCATATCACTATAGCTACATGCATCTATCCGCTTCAGACCACTTTCCCTAATTGGATTCTGCCATTTTTTTTGACTTCATGAAACAAACACAAATTCTCTTAATGCCATATGAAATGGACAAAGTACAAGCTCATGCCAAACATGCTAAAACCGGATTCAATCAGTTTTAAGCCAATAAGTGGGGAAAAGTAGAGATGCCAAACTAAACCTTAGGATTTTCAAAGTTGTAGGTTCCATGATTTAGGGTGGAACTTTAAACTAGAGGTACGATAAAAGGAAAAACAAGTGTAGCTGTGTATTTTTTATGTTCCACTGAATGGATCTAAACCATTCAATAGACCGGGGACCTCACAACAACAACAACAACAACAACAACAACAACAACAACAACCAAAAAAAGAAAAAAAAGAAAAGGAATTAAATGTGTGTGTGCTTGTGTTGAATATGATCCCTTGAGTGGTCTATTACAATCTTCCCATGAATGGGATGTTACTTACCATGGCCCCACCTACCAATAATATGAACCATATTAAATTTCATCTCCCTAGTTACCTAGCAGCACGTCCTCAAATTTCACTTTGATATGTTTGGTATCGCTGTTTGATTGAACACATGAAATAATGTGATTAGAACAACATTATGAATGATTATTTTCATGCATTAATTATTTTATCAATCATGTATTCAATTTTACGGTGAGATCAAATACTTTGAGTAAAACAAATTTGAACATATGCCGTCAGATGGTGTAACAGTCAATTTTAATCATCAGTTGGTCCGCTAAAAGGGTTTGACCAAATAATAAATGAGACGTACAAAGTTTTCTACCGTTTGTTGTGGTGCGGTTATTTTTCTTTTTAATATAATTATATGGAGCCTGGTGCACCAAAGAAGGAAGCCCATTGAAGTGAAAAGAAAGTCCGGCATACCCGGAAAAGAAGCCCACCGAGATAGGAGAAAAACCCGCATATACATATATAGGAACAAATAAAAAGGAAGTCGGGGTTGAAACCTAACCTCTCCACCAAGAACGAAACTTCTTATCACTGGTATTTGCTGCGGGGCGGTTGCACATCATGGAATCCATGCTTTTATCGAAAAATAGAAAATGAAGGGCTGGAAAGAAGGGTTATCTTATCAACGAGAGAATCTCACAGAGGAAATTGATTGGATTGAAAATCTGCCCATGTCACTCCATTTGCTTCTGTCCACATTGTTCCCTTTTGGATTTGACAGGTATGACTTCAAGAGGGAGCAGCCGCCCCAGTCATGGTACTGATAGAAGGAGGATTGGTAGCAAGAACTACTGGGCTCTGCTAAATCCTCATTTTTTTTTTTTTTCAATTATTGTAGCATTGTGCTTATGCTTCCCATTCGTCGGTTCGGGGGAAGGAAAAATTGCAGGAATTTTGATCGTTTAATCAAGATGTACTAAACCAACGGAGGTCATTTTACCTAGGTATTTGAAAAAAAAAGGAAAAGAAAAAATAATTAATCAAAAGTAACACTCTTTTCCACAATAAATGCCCCTGAATAAGCTATTTCATATTTCCTATAAAGGAGAGAAAAATTGCCTATGAAAATCTGTATTTCACTTTTTTAGTGTGGATGGTGCAGCACAAATGTTAAATGCATGGTTGGGGCCCACCTTTGGAAAATCTAAATATCTAAACAGCCTTAGCACCCATTGTAGTTATTAAATAATATATTTTTTCTTTTAAATTAGTGAGATGGCCACTGCTGGATTAACTAAAGCTGGAACAATTTATTTACTTTCTTTACTTTCTTCTTTTTTATGGGCAAAATCAGAAGAGTCTCTCATGAGCAAAATCAGTGGCGGACCCAGGATTTTTATTTAACTGGGGCGGATATGGTCAATTGAAATCAATTAAAGAAAATAAAATAAAGAGAACTCACTGCCTAACAAGTTGTTCCAACAGAAATAAATTAATAATAAAATGTTTTAGTAAGAATTAAGAAATAGAGAGACCTGAATAGATAAAGGAGACAAAAAATAGTTAAGGGGTTTTACACCGTCTTTTATCTAATACTTATTTCTACTATGTAGATCTAATATAGAGAGAACCAATATCAACCCAAATGCATCCCAACAGCTCAAAAATCAAAATGAAATTAATTAATAAAATTTCCACAAGTAGTCAAAAACACCTATCTCTTAATTCAATTCTTCTAAGACCCAAAGAAAAAAGTTGAGATTTCAAATATTGATAGGTAGGTGGCATTTGCTCTTACCCAGCAATCAAATGCCCAGAGAACTAAAAAAAAAAAAAAGAATCAAAGAGAGAAATTCAAATAAATCCAAAAGTTCAAAAATTAAAAATGAAACAATTCCAGAATTCCTAAAGGGCATAATGATTTTGGTAGCTATAAGCTTATACCAAATCACCAAAATGTTACTTCATTTCTTCTAATGGAAGAGCACAATCGGTCAGAAGGATTGAAGACTCCTTCCAAGTTCACCGCTTAGATAATAGCTTCGAAGCTTCTATATACTATCTTAATTGGAATGGAGAGGTATCTAGTAATGGGCCCCCACCTTTTGGTGATATGGACTGTTTATTGGAGTCTTTACATGCATGAATGTCTTAGAACTCTTCCTAAGGCCCCACCATATGTAGTTTTCCATGGTTTTTGTGATTTCATTAATCCATTATCAGGGACGACCATTGGCATTTGGCTGCACAACCAAGAGCATCATAGCATCAGATAAGATTGAAGATACAGAGAGAGAATCAGAGAAGGGAGAAAGGAGAAGAAAGAAGGAGTGCGACCTGAATAGGAGCGAGCCGTTTTGCCCATGCCGGAGGGGAAGAAGGAGGGCTAAGGATTAGGGTTATTAATTTTGGGACTTTTAAGGTGGGACGACGTCATACAAATAAGAAGGCATAGGTCATTTGTCCCATATCCTGTTTGGGCATTTTGACCATCCAACCTGGGGTGACCACCCCAGGACCCCATACCGTGGGTCCGCCTCTGAGAAAAATCTATCTACTGAAATCGAATTAGATTATTTATATGCAGAGAATACAATGGGCCTTAAGGCTTGAGAATGGTTTTGATTTTCCAAAGGTGGGCCTCACCCATTCATATAACAAGGGCAATACACTATATTACAATGTAGTGGCGCTGCATTGTAGTTCTTCCCTACTTTTTTTTTCCTGTTATTCTTATTCTTCAAAACGTTCTTTCATTCATTTTAGTTATTAGACTGGAACTGCAGAGTGGGGCTGTAGGCGGTGAAAACACGACACCCACTTAGATTAAGATGAACTTTGTAGATTAGGGAGGACTGAACATCGAGAACCTGAAAAGGGAAGGCAAATGGCTTGGGTCAGAGCCCCTGGCTGCCGTGAGCCAAAGGCACTCCGATGCCTGAGTTAGTTCTGAGAAAACTAAGCAGGAGGAGGAAGAAAATGAGAGATTGTCTGCTCTGTACTGTCTATTGCGCGTACCTTTATGGGGCTGATCCCATGTGTATATGTAGATTCCTCGTTCACTCTCTTTGCTGAGTGGGGGTGGGTGGGGTAAGGTCTCATCAGGCCTTTCCCTGACACTCGGCGGTAAGTAAAAAGGGCACATCCCATCAGCAACTTCCATGCTCTCGGACAGTTAATGTTAACGGATGATAAAGCGAACTTCTTATCGTCATAAATGAGCGATCCTATTGCCATGAATGATCTCCCCTATCGCCATAAATGAGCACCCCTATCTATCAGGGTGCGCCCATACTTCCCACAAGAGTGTGATGGCCTACCCTATCTTCAGTACTTTTACCTGGACCAGGAATGATCCGGCTGGGCTGGCATTCAGCTGGTACTTACGCCGGGTTGCCGAGTTGAGTAATGCTGAGCTGGCACTCTTAACCGCGCTGCCGAGTTGCCGAGCGGGGGAACCTTGAGCCGACACTTCTTGCCGAGCTGCCAAGCTGCAAGGCTATGGTTACCGAGACCGGGTAAAAGGTCAGTGCTTTACCGTGATCCTCACTTAATCTTGTCATTACAGTATTTTACCCACACAGAGGCCATCCATGAAAATTAGAACTCCTCAGTGATGAAATGATCATGCCTCCCTCCATAAGATCAATGGTGTAAAAGGATTTGTGGAAGAGGAGATAATCGTTATGGGAGCATTGTGTCTGTACACTTCGATTAGAGTAATGAAGATACCAATCTAGTGGACCTTTCGTGGAGACCATCCAGCCTCTATTCTATCATTAGACCTGTGGCCTTCAAAGATTGGTGGAAGAAGAGACAACGACCAAAACATATAGGTTAAAGGACCATTTTCTCTATATTTATTTTGATCAAATTAATTTAGATTTCTATCTGGCAGCCACTATGATAAAAATATTCATACCATAGCATCTGTCCGTCAGATTTGTGAATGAAAAGGATTTGTGGAATAAAAAAGAACAAAAATGCCAACACACACAGGGCAAGAGACCATTATGTCTAGGTACTCTTCATCAAATTAATTTGGATCTCCATTTTGTGGGCCCCATGCTTGAAATGATCATGCAGTATCCATCATTCCTATGGTCTAGAAGACATATGGAGAAGAAGAGACGGTGGTAAATAGTTAAGGTAAAGGAACATATTTTCTATGTACGCATGATTAGAGGGCCATATGATGGAAATGATCGTGCCATCTATATATCCATCAACTCTCTGGCCTAAAAGCGCAGGTGAGAACAATGAGACAATGGTTAAAGAGTCCGGATGCCTATTTGGAATATTTGAAATTCCCTTAAACATGAATATTTTGTACAAAAATAGGCCCCACGTATTTGATAGATGATGATAGAACTCACATCTACCGCAAGGTCGATGAGTACAGCAAACCCAGGATTAGTTGCAGTTTGTAGGTGCCTCTGCTTAAATCAGTCAAATTACAATTGTTGATTTATTGCATCTTGAACAAATGACTAGACTTCTTTCACTTTTCTCCTACATCGAATGAGGAATAGAGAACAAGAGCACATTGGTTGGTACAATAATTGAAGAAAGATGACGACAACGTGATATTGATAACTTGGTTGGTAACCCACCAATTACTTGGTTACATAGAGTCGATCCAGACAATTTGGATAATTCACTTGTAAAGTGAGTTGATGTAAATCTTCAAATTAGAGGTTAGATAAAAAAAAAAGTAATTTTAAAATTCTTGACCTTCTTAACTTTTTATCATTTTAGGGCACGACAATAAAATAGTAATTTCAAAAGACTATATTTTGCACTCAAATGCCTCAAGAGAGTCCCAAAAGTTGTTTCCTTGAGAATTCCAAATCCCTCTTCTTGATGGACCATTTGAAATTCCAACCAAATGCATGGAATTCCAGGAATCCGACCTTTTAGGTGACTTGAATTTAGAATTCTACTATAAGAGATTGGAAGGTCAAAAAGTATGTCAGGCATCAAATAGTGGCCGTCAGAGCCAATTTCTAGAAAGTGGTCTCGCTATAGCGAGACTCTAGCTTGCTATAGCGAGAATGGCAGATGTTGCCCAGTCCGATCCGGATTCTTATGAGTAGTTTGAGATAAACTTCTATTCTGATTGGATTATTATTACGAGTCTCTTGCACGAATTTGAGGCTATATATTGGATGTTTATCACAACCCAAAGCGACACAGATCATCTCTCAAGTTATGAATTAGAGATGTAATTGAGTGAAATTTTCTTTAGAGATTAATTAAAGAGTTATACTGTCAAGTACTCTAGAGAGCAGGTTCTTCTGTATCCTTTGTAGAAGATTATCTTCTTGGGAGAAGATTTGATGAGTTAAGTGCGGGATTGGGTCTGTTGCAATCAGCGATGTGAAGTCTTTGAAGCATGAATGCGATACAAGATAACTTCAGTCCTTAGGTAGGGGATATCTGGGGAAGAAATCTAAGTTTCTTGTAATTGCAAGATTTATAGTGCTTAATTATCGATCCAGTTCGGATCCGTGGTTTTTCAACCGGTTAGGGTTTTCCACGTTAAATGTAGGTGTCCTTATGGTGCGTGCTTATGATTTTATTTCCGCTGCATAGTTATTATGTTTGCACACTTTTGGGATGATTTATTGAGTGGACCAATTTAGAGATCTCGTACCCTAAACTTTTAATTGGTATCAGAGCGGGTTCCACTAAGTTATTGTGTTTAATCCTAAGAGATTTCTAAGATTTCTAGAATGGTACTCAATCGAGAAGGAACATCAACTTTAAAGCCCCCTTTGCTAGATAGTTCTAATTATGCACATTGGAAGCAAATGATGATTGAGTTCCTTAGGTCCATTGATGATGATGTTTGGGATATTGTTGAGGAGGGCTACTCCAAACTAACAATTGTATATGATGGGAAAACCATTCCTAAACCTAAAGCCCAATGGACTAAGGATGAGAAGCATACCTCCAATTATAACAAAAATGCAGTTAATGAAATATACAATAGAGTGTCTACTGAAGAGTTCCATATGATTTCCACTTGCAAAACTGCAAAAGAAGCATGGGAAGTATTACAGATAATATATGAGAGTACAAACATGGTGAATCAATCTAAATTACAAAGGCTGACTAAAGAATTTGAAACCATCGTGATGGAAGAAGATGAGACCTTCTATCAATTATATCCTAAGCTGAATCATACTGTCAATTATGTTTTCAATCTGGGTGAGGAAATCCCAGAAAACAAGATTGTCAAGAAAATTCTGATGTCTCTACTTTTGAGGTTCGATTCTAAAGTTAATGCTATTAAAGAAAATAAGAATCTGGATACCCTCAAGGTAAATCAACTGGTTGGAAATCTTTAGACCATTAAAGCAAACCGTCTGGATAAAGGAAAATCGAAAGAGAAAGGTATTGCTTTGAAAGCCAATTCAGAATCAAGAAAGAAACATGAAAAGAAAATTGAGTCTGACTATGAATCTGAGGCTGAAGATGATATGGCTGAATTGTTTAATTGCTTCAAGAAATACGTGAAGTTAAAACAAGTCAAGTGGAAGAGTTCTAAATTTGAGAAGAAGGATTCTGCGAAAGGAACTAAGTGTTTTGAGTGCCAAGGCTATGGACACTATGCGAATAAGTGTGCCAATAAGAAAAATGGTACAAAGAAAAAGGCTCTCAATACAACTGGGATGAGAAGAAGAAAAAGAACCTTTAGTTGATATTTCTGAAACTGTGAATGAAAATTTTGTGGCTTTTATAACTAAGTCTCTGTCTGACAATGATATTGATCAATATAATGAAGATGAGATATTAGATCAAGAGAAAGATTGGGAAGAGTTGTACCATACTACATATACTGATTGCGTCAAGATGACCAAGTATGGCAACAAGATTACTATCAAGTTTAAGGCTGCTTAAGAAGAAAATTCTGCATTGAAGAATGAATTAGAGCGTGCACTAGAAAAGGTTCATATCTTGGAAAGTCAGAAAACTACATAGCTGAAAATTTGACTACTGAGGGTCAAAAATTCAAGAAGGCTGAACAAGAGATTGAGACTCTAAGAATAGAGTTATAGAAGGTAAATTCTGAAAATAAGTATTTGCAAGGAAGACTGAAGATCACTCTATCTGAGCTAGAAGTGAAACAAGCTTCGCTAAACAAGATGAACACTAGTGCGAAGATTCTTACAAACATCTTGTGCAGTCAAAACTCTCAGTTTGACAAAAGTGGTCTCGGTTATGATCATGGTGCATCCACTTCAAATGCTAAAGGTAAAACACTTTTTGTTTCAAGTATTGCACATGCTACTCCACATACTGCACATACATAATGTGTCGAGTAGTTTCAAGAAAAAAAATGCGTCACGAGTGATGGACTTGGCTTTCGTCTCTTCCATCCTGGGGCTGAGGGGGTCCGGCAGGCGAAAAAGTGAGCATAAACATTTTTTGTACGGGTATGCCAAATTTTCTATTCTACTTGGAATCTGAAGTGATGATCCGGAGATTCACCTTCACAAGTAGAAAAGGAAATCAATCTTTTTTCTAACTTTCCATTGCACATATATTTTTAAGAAAAGAGACATAAATTTTTTAATGCAGTAAGAGGCGAATTTCATTTGTTTGCCGTGAAAGGCGGTTTTGTGCTGTAGAAGGTGAATTTTTTTTATGCCTTAAAAGGCGGTTTACAAATCTCATCAAAATGTAAAAGACAAGAAATGTGATTTTTTTGTCTCTTTAGAAAAATACAAAAAATAATAGAAAAGTAAGAAAATGAATTCTGACTTCTCAGGAGATTGCGGGGACTTGTTCAGATCGACGGTCGCAAGTCATGTATGGACTTCGCCGTCGTCCATCAAATGAGAATATATGATGCTTTGATTTTCTTGGCTTGGTTCTAACCTCAAATTTTTAGAAGATAAAGACCAATGGAAGGTCCTATATCCAATAAAAAGCCGAGTAGTCGGGCTGAAGAGCCACGTCTAGCCATGTTGGATAGAAGGAGAGGGGACCTTGGGGGTGGCCCCCCAAGGGACTTCGGTCACCTTGTGGTGTTTGTTGTAGCAGAGTTTCTTCGAAGGAAAGGAAGTTGTTGCAGCAGTTGCAGAAGTTCTGGATTTTCTGATTTTTTGATTGATCGAATTCGGGACCGGTTCTTCTTGGAATGATCCCTCTTTTATAGGCTTTTGGTAGCCATTAGAAGGGTTTATGAGCATTGATTGCATTAATGCTCCATGATGGGAGGAGTTACAAGTTTTTATTTCATGATTTTGTAACCCATTTTTCTTGGCTTTTGATTGGTTGATGGAGAATAATGGGCATTTAATCGCCTTTAATTACATGATTTAATGCCATGATTGCTTGGACTTGTAACTCATTTTCCTTGCTTCTGATTAGGCTGTCCAAAATAATGAATTAATGACTGCATTAACCTGTCATAAAACATGTCATTTAACTACATTAAGTGGTAGCTAGGACGCTTGAAGAGTCGCGGGTCGTACCGCATCTTTTGGAATTCTTCTTGAGATGATCGCCAATGGATTTTCATGTTGTTTGATGTTGGATGACCATGCAACTTCAGACATTGATTGATACTAATGGCCCGACAACATTTGTCTAGTCGATTTCTCGATCGGTTGGATAGAAAGTGTGCTTTCTTAGTCGGCCAATTGGCGATCTTGAAGTGTCCAATGATGATCCAATGATTTCGGTGGCGGATCCATGATGTTGACGAAGATCAATGGATTTCATGCTTAAAAAATCAGATTTTTTGGAAAATCACAGGGACCAATCATCTCAAAATGCGAAAATAACCCGGAAAAGTGGGTTTTTGGGCAAAATCTGGCGAGCTGGATTTATATGGCCGCCGTCGACCATGGCCCAAGGTCACTGCCGACGACCATGAGGATTTTTCCCCTTTTGCTCGCCGTTTTTCGGCCGTTTTTCGATCTTTTTTGTTTCTTTTTTCTTCTTTATTTTTTTTGACATTTTCCCTCTTGTATTTGACTTGATTCTCCTGAAGAAAACCTGATGAGAAGTTGTGCAAATCAGAGCACAAAGTTTTCTATTTTCTGGAAGAAGCTGAAGACTAGGTCAAACGATGTCGGAATGACCTGAAATTCGGGGTGAAGCCTCCTGAGCAGTAGATATGACCAACCATGGGCTTTTGTTTGAGTTTCGAAGCCGTGCGGGGTCCCGCAGCCAGTTGACTTGATTTTGCCGCGAGCAAGATGTCTCGCTTTTTATGTATGGTCAAACGATATCCGATTGGCCTGAAATTTGACAAGGAGCCTACTGGAGTCATTTTGAGATGATCCTTTAGTTCTGATTTGGATGTTAGGCCTAATTTTGTTTCTGAGCATCAAAGTCTTGTCAAATGTTGTCGAAATGACCTGAAATTTGACGTGTAGCCCTTTGGAAGCGTGTTGAAGCTACCTATGTGCTTTGTTTGATGAGTAATGGCCTCGGTGGTTCTCACCGCCTAGAGGGTTGATTTTGTTGCTCGAGGGTTGATGGAGGGTTAAATATTGTCGGTTTGACTTGAAACTTGATATGGAGCCTTTTGAAGGTATTCTGGGACCATCCATAGCCTCTAATCGAAGATTTGATGCTTTCGACACTGTCGCCGCCGGGAGAGCTGACTTTATTGTGACTGTTTGCTTTTTGGGCCAAATGATGTCAGAATGGCCTAAAATTTGATGTAGAGATTTCTAGTAACATTTTGAAGCCAACTGTGTGCTCTGCTTTATGTGTCTGGGTCTCTGGCTTCATCGCAGCCGAGAGCACCTGTTCAGCTGTCGGAAGATCAAAGTTAAGCCAAAGGATGTTGAAATGGCCTGAAACTTCATATGTACCATTCTTTTGGCTGTTTTGAAGGATCTTGCAAGTTTTGTTCGATTTTGACTAAATTTGATGCTTGAAGCGGTGTTTTCTTGTTTGTGGTAGGATGTGGCACCATGTAGCTTTTGGTGTTGAAGAGGTAAAGTGACATTTTTTGTGTTAACAACGCGTTGCACACACATCCATGTGTCACCAATGTGGAAAGAAAGGACACATTCGTCCCCATTGCAAGAAGCTACAAAGTCTACCCAAGACCAAGCAATGGCAGAAGAATTTTTCTCCATCCAAGACGGCTCAAATTTGGGTTAGAAGGTCTAATTTGCCTAATGATTTTGTTCACACTGTGCTGATAGATCAAACTATATAAGTGTGGATGGCTAATTATAAAAAGCCCTAATCAAGGAGGTCAATCCCCCACCCCCAGTGATGATACGAAGATTCTATTGAGGGGGGGTCAAAATCGAGGGGGAGCCACTGCATCCAGATTGACAGAAGCTGCATGATGATTTTTGTTTGTCAATTATGGGCAAATACAGAAGAAGACAAATGAAGGCAGGGGGAGCTTTACAAGCCAAGGCAATTCAAGATCTGAAAAGTTCAAGCAAGGGCAATTCAAGATCTATGATACTGATTTTTTTTTTAAATTCAATGTATTTTGGGTTTTTCTTTTGGGTAGATTATATTGTATTGTTCTAAAGAGTTTTGTCCAAGAATTACCAAAAGGGGGAGATTGAAAGGTCAAAAAGTATGTCAGGCATCAAATAGTAGCTGTCAGAGCTAATTTCCAGAAAGTGGTCTCGCTATAGAGACTCTAGCTTGCTATAACGAGAATGGTGGATGTTGCCCAATCCGATCCAGATTCTTATGAGTAGTTTGAGATAAACTCCTATTCTGATTGAATTATTATTAGGAGTCTCGTGCACGAATTTTGGGCTATATATTGGGTGTTTCTCACAACCCAAAGTGATCGTCGTCCCTCTTTGAATTTGATCTCTTTTATCAATCTTTGTAATTCATCACCATTTAGTGAAAGATAACATTTTCATTAGAATTGAAAAAACATTATCATTATTCCTTTGTTATGTGAAGAAAACAAAGAAAGACTCTGGAGATCTTCGGAGGGGCATAGGATTACTACTGCCTAGCCATTATCTTGCAGCAGAGTTTCAAAATGCATTTTTATGTGAATGTCATTGCTCCTTCGTCCTTGTTGTCATTCTTGCCTTCAATACTTTTCATTTTATAGTCGTTACAAGGGCCATAACTGCTGTAAATCGTGGAGGAGTGGGGAGCAGTTTCAAGAAGTGGAGTAAATAGGGTGTTACTGTTTTCACCGTATGTCCAGCAACTAGTTGACTTAGTTAATCAGAGATCGTGGGATCTCGCATTTAAAATCAAGGTTTCGATATAAATATATATATATATGGTAATGAGGAAATCATAGGCTCCTTTGGGGTTGATCATTGTTAAACTTCCAGATACACAACACCCCATAATCATTGGAGTTGATCATGACGATGTATCCAACCTTTTGCTTTGGAAAAAGATGAAGAGCATGTCAAGATGACTTATCTTGTCCAAAGTCTTGCAAAAGAATTGATTGGGTTGAAATCTAGCTAAGACGATTGCTTCCTCGAATAATACGAGTTAATTGTCTACAATGAGACAACTGGTTGTAGGAATTATTGAACACTTCTATCCTCTTTCTTCAATTTTTGTACCGTGCTTTTCAATTTTTCAATGATTCATTTATCCCATGTAAGGGGTTGGGTCCCCATAGACTCGCACCTACGAAGAGAAAAACTTGGAATTACAGGGAAAGAATTCGATTGATTAATTCACACATGCAAGGATAAGGAAACTCGCATATGCAAAATGAATTGACTATCCATGCTTTCCACTCATAGGTTGAATCGAAGAAATGTGTAGTAAAAAAATAATTAATATTCATTCTGCAAAATTACATAATTCATGTAAAATTTTAATTTCCAAATTTTATGTGCATATTTAACTTTTGTCATCCATAAAAATTGTAAGGCTGACATCTGATTCTTAAGCATTCTTTCTATCACGTAGGATATATTAACTTTACTTAAGATGGCCAAGTCAACTTGGCCAAACCCATAGGGATCGTGCTAGGTTATGGGTCAATCAGGTGGGTCAGGTCAATTGGCTTTCATCTAAAATTAAACCAAAACGATTTTAACCCAATGTAGTCAACTAGTATCTCTGACAAGGTTGAGTTGGACTAGGACAGTTTCTTAGTGGTTGCAAAACTATGCTCTGCATCATGTATTCCTAATAGTTTCTGCAAACCTTATGTTTTTCAACTGTGTTCGAGGGTGTTTCAGAAATTGATCGATTGGAGAAACCCAATTTGGTTCACTTTGATACATGTCTATCAATAAGAGCAGGGCAGATAGAAAGGCCAGCTTCAATTTTACCTATTAGCTAGCTAGTGGGTCAACATCCGTGGTCATATAAATACTTATTTCGGCCTAATACAATGTCTACGTAGGAATTGAATTTTGGCCGGATTTAGCCCATTGACGCCTTACATTTGTGCAACAAAAGCCCTTCAACTGGTTACCTGCTTTCCACTATATCCTACAATCATCATTTCGAACAATAAAAGAACAATATCATGCAAAAACCTCGGAGCAATTATTTGGAAGCTTACTTCTCCCCTGCCCCCTAACCTCAATTTTCTGGTTTTGCCCCTGTGGACCTAGATTGAACTCGAACTCTTCAATTCCATAGCTGCCAGACTTGGGCCCCATCTAGGCCCAACAAAAAACTGGTTGGTTGACTGACCAGGCACTGTCTTTCCATGATGTAAAACTCGGCATGGGCAAGTCCATTCCATTCAAAGATAATTTTGTCAAATGAGGTCGAATGAGTTTATTAGGGAACTTGGTAATTCATTCTCCTTGCATTTTATTGCAAAAGGTCCACATTTTTTTTCGTAGACGTAAATGTCCCTTTTCAAATTTTAAATAGTTAAAAAGTCTAGAATGCCCCTCTTAATACACTTTGTCCGGTATACAAAAAGGAAAACTGATTTCGTTAAGAGTTTCGCTTCGGAGAAAAACGGGGGAAAATCCGTCAATTTCGTGAAGATGATATGATTGCACAGATCAAGGATTACTACAGATAAGAGAAAGAAAACGGGGAAAACTGATTCAAAGAAGGAGAAATCATCCAGAAAATTTGCACATGGGATTGGGCTTCTTCTTCTTCTTCGACCTCTGTAGCCATTCTCATTCTCGCTCGCTTGAAGCTCTGCCAATTCCATCTCTCTCTAACCGTCTGACTCTCTCTCTGTCTCTGTTTCAGATTTAGTCAAAGGACATAGAGTTAGTAGATTTGGATAACACGAAGAGGAATGGAGACATAGAAATAGAGACAAATAAATAAGGATAAATTAGCCAGATGTCCCTTAACCTTGCCGTTCAATGCCTCTAATACACAACATTTTCGCTTTATTTGATATTTTTCAAAAGATATATAAATTTGTTTGAGTTTTGAAAGAAAGTCATATAAATTTATGTGAGTTTTGAGAGTTTGGAATCACTTTACCTGAGTTTCGAACAAATCTAGCTTAGTTTAGAACAGATTTATCTGAATTTGGACAAAATTTATCTGAGTTTGGAACAACACCCTGCTATTGGTACACTAAATCCTTTGCTGGTGACAATTGATAAAGTTAGTTATTCTAGTAATTTCCACTAAAAATACTATACAATACAATTAAAAAAATAAAAGAAAAAAACCTGATTGAATTAAAGTGTCTGGGTAGGCACATGGTGGGCACATCACCACCCATCTCAAAAAAGAGATTGGGAAATCCAAACCCACTACCATGTTCTGATGGCACCATGTGCTCACCCAATCGTGGGTTGAATGGCCTGGATTTGGTGTGGCCAATAACGTTCTGATGACACCTTATGCTACATTACCCCTTGTGCTAATACGTTTGATCTCTGATATTCTGTCAAACTTCCTTCTTATCATCCGATGTGATTTTTTCTTCTCAAGCAGTTGCAAGCTTCAAGTTGCTACATGAGGAAGTCTTGCTTGGAAGCATTGAGTGTGTAGCAGAAGACGTAGCAACATCGTTCCCTCCCATTTGAATTTCGAGACTTAATCTATACCCTCCCATTTGAATTTCGAAACTTGATCTAAAACTAGAAAATAAAATCATTAGACAGCTTGATTCATTTATAGGGGCAAATCAATCATTAACTACCATGTTAAGGACCTTAAAACTAGGAATTAAATCCATGGCATCACTTCAGACGGTTATAAGGGTAAATTAGTCCTATTAATGTATGATCTATCATACTTAAGGACCTCCGCCTGAAATAAGTCTAGGTGCATGGACAAGAGGCCTTAGCCAAAATCCTGTGAATTAAAGGCCTTAAACATCAATATTAAGGGACCTCTGGCTAATTTTCCTATTTTCTTTTGTTTAACAAATTTACGCCCATTCCACTATTTACAGATCTGGGGATTGGTAAGGAAAATCTTGTATGAGTGATGGGCATGGGATGGATATCTTTTCCCGTGAATCCAATTTCAAGATATGTAAGGACTATTTTTTTGGATGCTGTTAAGTTAGGTGAAGCAATTTACCCAAGCCGCAACAAACCCAATAAGGCGATTGACCTTGAACATGGATACACGGCGGAATCTTCCACTACCGCTCAAAATAGAATGTCTATCGTTGAGAGGAAGTTATCTATGATAAAATCGTTCAAATCAATGCTGATCATAAGAAGCAATTGCATGATTTTTGTAACATCCCGTCCCTTCACCTTATATTAATTATGAGTAATTGTGTGATTAGTTAGTAAGTGGGTTTAGAGTCGTAGAGGGTCGGGTTTGGCGTGTGGATCTTGCATGGGAAGTCTCATGCGAGTCCAAATTCATTTGCGTACAGTAGGGTGGTGGTTTGCAATTTCAGGAAGTTTTCAGGGGTTTTTATGAGATTATGAGTTTTGTGAGTTCGGGTGCATCAATTAGGTTGTGGCATTTCATAAACTTTAGTCTTCAATCGCGTTTCAATTCTATGCGTCAAATAGGCCCAAATGATCACATTTAGCAAACCAAGGACTAAACTTAAATTACACATTAACCTAACCTAATATAAGCCCCATCCGTTCTTTCATTCCATCTCTTTCTAATTTTATTGTACCATCTCCAAAGCTCCCAGCGCCTTCACTGCCTCCTTATTGCCAATGGCCAAGCTTCCCATCTTCTCTCCCAAGCTCCCAAGATCACTACCATATCCTTTTCTAAGCTTTTCATCCACAACCCACTTCAAGTTAAGCTCCTAAAGCTTGTTAGGTTAGTGAATCATCTTCCTTTGGTTTAGAAATTGTTTAGAGAAGCTCACCCAACCTATTTGCATCCATTTTTGTAGTTGGTTTTGGGATTGAGAACCATTTGTGCAAGTTTGAGCATTGAGAGGACTTTTCCCCAAATTTCTTTTTCTGGATTCTAGTCAAGCTCTTCATCAAGGCAAGTAGAAATCTATATTTATGCTTGATATGTTTGTCTTCCTTGATTTGTATGGAAAAATGATGAATTAGATGTTAAATGCTCATTTGATGCTTTATAGGTTTGAAAACATGATAATTAGGTTTGTTAGCCTAATGAAATGGATTTGGTTTTTCATGACTTGATTAGATAGATTTGTGGGTTGAGGTTAGACTGCCTTTATACTTGATATTGCTTACTTATTAGGTTTAGGGAAGAGAGGAATGGATTTGGACCCATTCCACTGCAGAAACAGAACCTGAGTTCTATTTCCGTAGTGTATGCAGTCGACCGACGATGGGGGCTCGGTCGACCGGCAACACTGAGTCAGGTTCCATGGAAGCTGACGAAAACACTGTTCATCTATTTTCAGTTACAACTTGATGTCGACCTGGGCATTGACCAAGTCGACCGGGCATGGAGGATGCCGACTGGCCTCTCTGTGTATACGGTCGATCGGCCCTTCTATGAATCCCTTTTTAAAAAGGGTTCTTTTCACCACATTTTGGATGGACCTAGGTGGAACCTTGGCTACCCTTTTTGGACTCATTTGACAATATGTGAGGTTGTTTTGAGCTGACGTTCTTTACGGTTATTCCGGTTGTATTGAGATCCAACCTAGCTCAATATTGAACAGTACGGGACGACGGGATACCCTTCTTTAAATCTATGCACGAAGATTGTTCGTCTGGGTATCGCGAACCTTATTCCTTTCATTGACTGAGTAGGTTGTATAATGCTTCGGGTTTAACACTAAACTTAGGTTTGGATTGTCCCTCACTTTTGATTATGAATCGTACCGTCTGGTACTTGTCTACATGTAACGAACATGTTCATTAGCTCTGCTTACTTTACTTTGTTTGGGATCACATGAAGAACTTAGATGATGGACTTAGGATCCCTCTTGATGTTCCGTTTGTTCTTAGGTTTGTTTGAAAGTGTTTAGACTAGGCGGCTTTGATTGTAAGGCTTGAAGAGAACTACTATTGAAGTCTGACGTTTGTTGGAAGCCTGACCTGATCTAAAGTAAAGTAATCTCTCTATTGTTTGATGAATCTTGTTAGCACAAGAAAGCCTAGTCCCTCACTGATGTCTGGTTAAGACTCTTTGTGTCAGGCACCACTCAGCTGTTAACATTCAACACAGCTGGGGCACCTCCTGTGTGGGGACTTTGAATTTAGAACCTTGAGGTAAGATTGGGCCAGAGCTCACTGGGCCCGAGCTGCATGAGCGAAAGAGGATCGTCTGCAGATTGTGTTGGTGTATTGGACACCAAGTTGCAATGGACACCGATAGATGCCAATGGGGTATCGTTCTGAACATTTTGATTGAACGGGTATGATCCCAAACTATTTATATCTCCACCACAACTCAATGTGAGTAGGGAGGGCAATGACAATATCCGGTGGTAATTAGCATATGTAGAGTGCCTATCTTAATAGATGTTTATGTTAGTGTATTCTTGATTCCGATTCTTTGAATGCTTATAATCTTGTCTATTGTTTACTCTATTTAGTTCTGCATATCTTTGGTGAATTATATATCTATCTACTTGCTGACCTTCGTGTCTGATGATGCTACTCTTGGTGCATAGGTATCGAGTCCTTCACCACCGAGGAGGAGACGACGGAGGAAGTTCATGTAGATCAGCCTAATGACTTCCTAGATTATAGTATGGACGACGTTGTATAGCCGTATCGACCCCGTATACGAGAGCCATCACGCTATTTCTAATTAGTTTCATCTTTTGGTCTTTTGTTCTCATTTTTTCTTAGGCCTAGTTTTTGTGTGGCCTTCTTATTGTAATTAATATTTTTGTTAACTATCTTCAACTTGAACTTAGATAATGTATTTCAGTATTTACTCTTAACTATATATTTTTAAGATACCATTTGTATTTCTAAAGCTTCCGCTTATCGTTGTTATATTCGAGGAAATATTTATGCATCACAGCAGTCAACGATCCAGATGGGACATGATTAAGGCCAAGTTACATTTGATTTATGTTGGAAAAATTTTAATTGGCCCTAATTTCACGCATAACCCCGGTCTCACTTTTGGGGGCATGACAATTTTGATCACAATGGGTGAAACAAATGAAACTTAGGGGCTCGAAGAGGAAGAAGAGAAAGAAAAGCAAAGAAGAAAAGGGGTTTTAGATTTTAAATTGGGAAAACAAACTCTTAACATATCATGAAATAATTGATAGTCCATGATATCGTAGAAAGGGGGGAATTTTTTCAAAAAGAAAAAAGAAAAAAAAAGTAGTGGAAGGCCCTTTGTTATCATTTTGAAGTGTTCGGACCCTCCCTCCATTTTTTCTTAAATTGAAAGGTTTTTTTTAACCGTACTTATTTTATTATTAATTGAAGGAATCACCTTCATTTGGCAACCACCAACACCCTCCGCATCTTAGCCACAGAGTAAGGCCAAAGGTTTTTCCTATTTTCATGTGCATTTGGTGAATTGGAAAGTATCAAACTTTTGAATTGGGTAGATGAACGGATGAGCACAAGAGAGGAGGCCCCATATATGTGTATGATATCGTGCTTTAGCGAAGGTGGTCAAGATAGTTAACAAATTTTAACTAAAAAAAAAAAACTAACAATGCAACCTAAAATTTGTAGCAATTGGTTCTAAAAGAGAGTTTTTATCTTTCTAAATGTGGGTCAAAAAGACAATGTACATGAAATAATCCAAGATTGTGTAATATAAGACCACGAAAGGCCACAAAATAGCCAGCCAAGGACTGGCCCAAATAAAAAGCCATGTTGTCTCTAAATGGTGCACCGTTGAGTTTTACTAGGGTGTTGATATAAGCTCTACTTGCAGTTGGTCTAGCCAAGGTCCAAATCTATACATAGCTCTAGGCCGAAGGGCCCAAAATACTATCACAAGGCAATACAACATTTATTCAACATCGAAAAACTAGAGACTTAGACTTTGTTAGGGTATTCATTTGTTGCAATTTGATTAGACACATTCATTTTCATCATAGCTTGATCTCTTATTCATTCATAATCTTATGTTTTAAATTGCAATATGCATTGTTTTTAATCTTTTAGAATTTTTGTATCATACATGTTTTGTTCTTAAACTTGGATGTATTAATTTTTTAAAAGAAAAATTTTGAATCATGCAAGCCAATGGTTTTAAAAGTTTCAAATCATCTTAGGCGTTTTAGGTTCATGGTTTTAAAACTCCTCAGGCAATGTAAGTATTCTCTTTCCTTGAAAAAGAGATTGAGAACTAGACTATTATGAACCTCGTACACTAACCTTGCCCGATATTAATTTTTAATTCAAAATTAAACCTGAACAATTATAGACGCATGTGGAGCACGGTGACTTGTAATTTTATCTGAACATAGGGATTTGATATTCCCACTTTCCGAATGCATCAAGTGTATGAAAATACACTGATATCTATCCCTTTGAGAGTACAAGTTTGAGAATCATCGTACTTGCATGTTCATGATTATTTCAATTAAACTTTTCGTACTTTTATCATGCACATTGTAAACCTAGCTTTAGCATCTTGCCACATGGGACTCCTAAGGTCTTAGCACACAATTTTCGCCTTGCTTGACCATTGGATGTACCCGGATCCTTAAAGGTTTTCTCGGTTTATGTGCGAGCAATTGGTTGCCCTGCCCTTCTGAGTTACCTATATCACCTTGCCTTTCCGCCACCCGTTTTGTGTCCCCTATCTGTACTTGAAATGCTGTCCGTTTTTTCGTAGAATTTCCCAAATTTAGAGAAATATTGTTTTGAAGCCCGCTTTAACTTGTTTTATCGTTTTAAGCCTAAATTGCTTAGTTAACTATTTTAAAAGGCCGAATTAACACTGTTTCTCCGTTTTGAGGCATTCTAAGTATCTGTCATCCCCCGTACTTGCACATACGTTTCTTGAGTAACCGAATTACTCATTAATTCCCGATTTAAGCACGGAACCCCTGCTTTTTGCATTGATTTGTGGGTTGAAATAATTATGTTATTATTATCATTCCTATATAACTACGTATTGCTCCCCTCTGGGATCTTCTGTAAGTGACCGGTGCCACGAATGCCCGGGCTCAATACAAGTCTCCCTGTGGTAGGATCTTGTCTGGGCTCAATACAGGTTTCCCCGTGACAAGGCCCATTAGTAAAGTACCTACTTGCCCAGGCTCGATTCAGGTTTCCCCGTGTTAGAGTTAACGGCTCCAGTACAAGTCCTAAGGTACTATCTGTCTAAATGTTAGGAAATAATGGATTTTCTCCTTTTGAATATTTGTTTGAATATGTTGAATTAGTTGATAATCCGATTAATTATTTTTTATGCTTCGGTTAATTATATTCTTATGTACTACTCTGCTTGACTTACTGATACTGTATTTATATTCTGCTTTATACCTGCAAACTATGCACTTTATGTTGGATATTTGCTAGACTCCTGTCTGATCTACGCTTGATGCCGTAGGTATGATATCCCGACTTGTGCCCTGGTACAGTTTTTGAGGAGGCAGTTGCTGGGCCGTAAGTGATGTGTGATTGAGGTGCAAAGGTTGTCCTGTAGACTTCATTCCTTTCACATGAGACGCGAAATACCTGGGAGTATTATTTAGGGTTTATATTAAGTTATATTGGCCTCTGTTGGCCTTTTATTTTGAGAATGCAATAAATACATCTTTTGTAATCTTTAACTTGAGATATGGGAATGGAATCTCCTATTTACTTGCCAAGCTCTGTTTATATTCTGTCCATGTTATACCAGTCTGATGATGTATTGGATGGTATGATTCTACAAGTAAAATATTAGTGGTGCAACACGGAATTCGATGTGCTCCATACCTCGGGTTGCATCACAATGGAAGCTTCCGCTAAATATTCAATAACGGTGAAGGACCTTGAAATTCTCACCAATGCGGATCCAAGGGAAAAAGAAATATTATGCTACAGTAATCCCCTATGCAAGGCCCATTAATCCTACCCGCCGGATTTAGCCCACTGAAGCCTTATACTTGTGCAATGAAATCCCTCCAACTGGTTACCAGCTTTCCACTCTATCCTGCAATAGTAGTTAAAGATGTCTAATTTATTTGAGGAAAATCAGCATTTCGAACAATAAAAGAACAAAGTCATGCAAAAAAACTCGGAGCAATTTATTGGAAGCTTACTACTCCCCCGCCTAATAACCTCAATTTTCTGGTTCTGCCCCTTCGGACCTAAATTGAACTCAAGCTCTTCAATTCCATAGCTGCCCGGACTCGGGCCCCTCTAGGTCCAACAGAAAACTCTTCTGTTAACTGACCAGGCACTGTCTTTCCATGATGTGAAGCTCGACATGGGCAAGTCCACTCCCATTCAAAGAAAATTTTGCCAAATGAGGTCGAATGAGTATTAATCTTTCACCCAAAAAAGATAAAAGGGTGTTTTAGTTACCTCCATTTCAAGTGAGAATGAGGGGTTGCCAAATTAGTTGGCAACCCTGTCTCTGACTTTGATTACCAGAAATTGATCATGGTCTCCCCCACTCCTCGGATGTGTGGTTCTTACTCCCCGCGTGTGCGGGATCTCTCTACTCGTGTCTACGAGTACTCTCATGGTCCCAGCTACGCCTTTGCTAGGCTCCCAAAAAAAAATTACTGATCCTAATAATCCTAAGCTATTATCTGGAATAAGAATTTCCAATGGCCACCTTTCATGAACGACAATGTTTTCTTCCATATTTGTCATTTAACTGGCGGTTTTATTCATGTTTCGGGCTTGATTGGGCTTATCTGCTCATCCTTTGATGAATCAGAACTTGTGCATGCATGGCTGCTGGTCCAGGTTCATAGCATTTCGATTTTCTAGTCATACCCAATTCCTATTGAATTATATATAATATAGACTCAGTGCGATATGCCACTCTTGGCACATCATTTTATATGATGAATGAGACCCATTGACTTTTATTTTATTTTTTTGGGCACCACAGCCAAGGGGGTTGGGATCCAAGAGAGAACCCGCATACACAAGAGAAAGCAACCCACTCAAGTGGGAAGCAAGCCCGCACATATGGGAAGAATGCCCACATAAGTAAGAAAAAAGCTCGCACACACGAGCAGAGGTGACATACCCGGGGTTCAAACCCCGGGCAGCCAAGTAAGAACTGACGCTCTGTACCACTTGGGTATAGAGCCGTTCTTCAGATCCATTGACTTAAAGCTTGTTATTTGTTTGTTTTTTTTTTTTTTTTTTTCTGATAGAAGACTTAAAGTGAGCCCTAATAAGTTGCCTAAAATAAGCCCTAACAGGTATTAGTGAATAGCTTAGATTGGCACCTGCTCTTGCATTATGTGACATTTTGTGATGCCTCTTTTTCCTTTTTCTATTTTTTATATGACGATGGTGTTTGGCTTCTTCGAGAACCGACTATAGCCCGGGCACGTGAAGTTCCAAACTCCCCCACGCACCGGATAAGTCAGACTTTTACCTGGGCAAGAATAGGTGCCTTCTTTTAATTTTACCGAATAGAATAATTATAAATTTTTATAAAAAATTAGAAATAAGAGGTAAAATTTTTAACTTAAAAAAAAAAGAAAAAGAAAGAGACCTTGCCTCTGTCCTTGTAAGCACATATAGCTGTAGATCAAGTGGACATCTGCAAATGAATGAAGTTATAAAACGTGGAAAAGCGCGGCGTTTGAAACGGGTGGACCTCAGCCATGCCCATAACTCAATAACAATATAGTAAAATGATAATTAGACACTGTTCCGGGTCTCACTGGCCAAACAAGTCACAATTTTAGATACATGAAAGAGAACAAAATGGATGGGATATTGTCAGCGATTCTATCAATTGAATGGTCAATACATATAAAGAGAGGCTTTCCAATTTGGAAATCCCTGTAAAGGCTTTGTTTGGATCCCTAGCAACAATAACAGTATTGCCATTTATGTTTATGGTAGTGCTTTAAGCAAAGTTGGTCAACAATAACAGTATTGCCTAGGATCTGCATTCATTTTTTTTTTTTTTTTGCTATAAGGTAAAATTTGTATTAAAGAGGAAAGGGAAGAAGGGCAATGAGCCCCCAAAAAACAGAGGAAAAAACAAACTAGAGGGGAGGCTAACAAAAAATGCCAAACCCCACTCGGCAAAAGGCAACAGAAAGAGAAAGAAGCCTGAAGACAGAGAAGAGAAAGCAAGGAAAAAGAGGCAGCAGAGAGAGGCAGCATAGAGAACTATACAACCTAGCACAGCTCGGAGAGAAGGAACAACCGTCCACTGAGCTGCACAATTATAAGGCATCCCAACAGGGAGACGCCGATCACAACAACATTAGAGAGGAAGACCAGAAGCTCTACAATTCACCATACAGCTCAGCTGAAAACCAGAGATCCCTGATCTGCAAAGAATTCTGCAAAACCAAACTCCAGAGAACACAACCCAAGTAGAAAGCATCCCAAAGCCAAGCTCCTTTGACTACTGAGAGTCCCTTACCAACTGCAGAATATTGGGAAAGGCTAGAGGAGAAGAATTCCTGCCTGAAACCGAAATGGACATGCCTTTCACACGGTCCAAAAGAACTGCTTGGGCGCGTTCAAGAGAGGGCTGATTGCTGCTATGCTTGGAGTCATTTGGGAGTTGCCAGAGGACGAAGATGGCATGAAGGAAGATGGCTGCTGCACAGTTCCTGCCTTGGGCATCTCCAGCCTTGGCAATCGCATACCAGTTGGAGGATGCAGAGAAAGGAACAGGGGGCCTGACAGCACAACAACTAAGGAGCCATCGCCAGAGCTTCAGAGCTAGATTGCAATAGAAGAATACGTGCAGGCCTGATTCTTCATCTAAGAAACAGTTGTGACATCTTGAGGGCAGAGACCAACCTTTCCTTTTGGCCCAATCTTCCGTGGGGGTGCTCCTATGCATTAAGCGCCAGCTGAGACAGGCCAATCTGGGATTAACCATTTTGTTCCAAATCAAGCTGGACCAACCATTAGTACAGACAAGAGTTCTGATTAGGTTCCAGACATCTTGAAGAGATGGCTTCCCTGAAGAGGATTTCCAAGATAAGGAGTCTGGGGCAAGGGAAGGGCCTAAAGAGATTAGACTGGTGGCATGGGAGAGGAGCTCTTGCAGGAAAGCTGGTAGCTGGCTTGGAATGACCCAATCAGTCTCAGAGATTAAATCTGAAACTAGGTCGACGTCCGAGAACTGGATGTGAGGATATCTGGAGGAAATGGAGTCATTTTCTATCCAATTATCATGCCAGAGGAGGATGGACTTCCCATTCCCTACTATCCATCTGCTGCTGCTTTGGAGAGTAGGAGAAAGAGCTCTTATCTTCTTCCAGATAGTGGAACCATATTTTGGGTTTCTAGGATGCCAGATGGAGAGACCTTTACAGTATCTGGTATAGAACCAGACAGCCCAAAGAGAGGATCTGCATTCATCCGTTCTAAAAAAAAAAGAAGTTTTATATTGCTAAATGCAGATCAGAAGGACAATCCATTTAATAAAATCCAAGATAGTGTATTATAAAACCTCAAAAGACCACAAAATAGCCAGCTAGAATTGGAAAAATCAAGAAATACATTGTCTCCAAATGGTGCCGCCAATGGTTTTGCCGAGTTGAGGTAGGCTTCCCCTTTACCCGGTCTTGGCTAGGTCCAGATCTATGTATAGCTCTAGGCCATAGGCCCAAAATACCATCACAAGAATCACAACATGTAATAATAACGTATGACCCATGCCAGGAACCAGGTCAATCATGGCCCAAAATTGAATCCAAACATATATGCCACTACATCTGTCATCTATCAAGATCCAACTCAAATAGAGAAGATCAAAAGCCAGGAAATCAATAATCCTTTGTGGAGCAAGTTCTAAGACAAATTGTAAATAAAGAAGCACAAGATCAAGTTCAGACAACTGAAACAAGCAGTCATAATACCATATATCATAGGGTAAACAGAAATTAACTGTAGCAAGAAACGACAGCAGAGGAAGGTCTATGCTTAGCAAGCAAGATATAACTGTATGGCCAAATGTACAGTGAGTGATTTGAAGAAGCTGGAGCAGAAGCATGGGCTGAGATGCAAGAACATTGTGACAACATTGCCAAAAGCATCAAAGTAGACCAGCACAGAAGATGAATTTTACACAAATTCAATCCTAAAGCATGAAGCAGAGTCCAAACCTTCAGATGAAGCGGGCGAATATTGGAGAGCTTCTATTCCAGTGTATTGGGAGTGCACATGCCAATGTGGAAGAAGAAGACTCTAAATTAGAAATCTGATACTGGCGCCTACAAATCCATCTGTCAGGCCTTAAACTGTAAATACAAACCATGAAAAAAAAACGCTCACCTTGTAGTGGCTCACATGCAAATTCCATTTAAATAAGAGTCAGGAAGACCACCAAATTTATCACTAGTAAAACACTGTATCATGGTTTTTTTTTTTTTTTTTTTTGTTTTCTTTGGATTTTTTTTTTTTTTTTTTACAGAAACTTATCATAAACCTTTACAGCATGGGCAAAAACTAGTTATAAAAGAACCAAGATCCTCTGTAGCTTCCAGCACCAACTTGTTTTCAAATGGTTCTACAAGTTGTAAACGGCGGTGTCCCTTATGACTTTTTTTTTAAAGGGTAACTGAAAAGTTATATTAAGATTAGAAAAAAACTTACACCAATGAAGAAAGGAAAAGAAGAAAGCACGCTTAGGTACATAAGAGATATACCCAAACACCATATACAAGTAAATTTTTGAAAGATTGGGTCCCCTATAACCTGACCCAATCTTTCAAGTTTCAGTCATTGGGCTAAGTTTTGTCTTTAATTTTTAACTTCAGCTAGTCTTCACCTTTAGCTAAAGAGTTCTTCACCTTTATTCTTTTGTTCTTTCTGTCATATTCAAATAGAGGACATGTAGTATATTTTTTCAGGGGTTCTCTGCCCCACTAAATAAAATGCAGGTTGTTATTTTAGCCACCTACGAAAAACAAGAAGATTGAAGATTGCTTTCTTTCAATCAAAGGCAGGCCATATGAGTAGTGACAATAAGAACTCCTTCCTTTCCTTAATAACTAGCTGCCTGGCAGATTTATTGCCTTTGAATATGCAGTTACCTAACAACGCATAATCAAATGAACCGAATTTTTTTTGGGATGTGGCTACTTTACAAAACCTTCATTTTAACTAGGGAGAAAATGTACCCCAGAAAATGCAGCATACTATTCAGAAATGACGAAAAGAAATTTCCATTAATACCAATCTGAACTCTCAAAATCTATATTAGAATAGTTATCCATTTGCTGTAAATAAATTAAAATAAATTGTGACGAGATTAAAATAAATTGGAGCTATGACATTAAGATAAATTTTATTTTCCACCTAATTGAGTTGAGCGCACCCTCCATTAAATTCAAACCACTCATCGTCTCACTCATCTTCTATTAACTTTAGCCCTTGTGTTTTTTAGCTCAATAGCAGTGCGGATCATAGATCATGTGTTTCCTGTATGATGAACTTCCTAAGATTTTCTAAAAGAAAAGGGGCGAGTGGAGTTAATATCATGCAATTTGTTTGATCAATCCATGGTGGGCTTTAATGTAGAAATGAGTCAAATTGCAATCGAAGTCAACACAAGGTGATTCGAAATTTGGCCTAAAGTCAACATATAGTGAGTGAGATTATTATGACTGTTTTGAATTTCAGACGAAATTTCTAGTAAATCACATTGGGGAGAACTATTGATTGATCCACTTTTCTTTTTTGAGATAGAAAGTGGGGCTCTTCCTTTTCGCATTCTTATTTTTCAGAATGCTAGAAGATATTGCAAAAAAAATATAATATTGAGTTACCTCATCTTCCTTTTTAAAAGCCACTGAAAGGACCTTGAAGTCTCGACCATAGAAGGACCTTGAAGTCTCGGGAATATGCTGGAGATTTACGCCTCTATCTTGCCGAATCCTCCTTAAGAGTTCCCCCGGCATCTCCCGCAGCCAGAGTTCTTGAAGACTAATAAGATATTGAATGCCCTCAGGTATGTTCTTCAACTTAGGGCAATCGAAAAACTTTATGTTTCTAATGCAACTCAATGATTCCTCTTCTATGAGTATCCTTTCCAATCGAGGAAGTTTTACTAATGTCAACGACTTGAGTTTCAAGAAGCTTCCACGACGGATGCATAATTCTTTCCCAACAAATGCATTTGCAAGATCAATGATCACGAGATTCGGTAATGCTTCGAGAAAAGTGAATGGATCTTCATTCAATTGAGACCGTAATAAGGTCACTTTTGTGAGATCCTGAAGGGATGTAATCCAGGGAGGCAGCTTCTCTAGACGCCCAGCTAAGACGAGATTTTCAAGATGGATTGGAGGATGAAACAAGTTGTCCAAATGAAGCTTTTCTTCTTCTCTTGTAGCCTTTACATGCAAATTTAGTAGGGATTCCAATTTCTGTAAGGAGGCACATAGCTCTTCCCCATGAAAACTTTTCAATTCCATAATTGTCAATTTTCTTAGTTGAGTCAAGTTTCCAACTTCTTTAACGATCTCATTGTTTGCTCCAATGCATTGTAAAGTTTGCAAGCGCTTCAAATTGCATATTCCAGTCGGAACTTGTGCGAAATCATAATAGTCGAAGTCCTTTGAACAAACATAATTGTATGATAACAAATGTCGCAGTTTCTTTAACTTCTCTACTCCTTTAGGTAGAGTCTTTATTTTAGAATCCCTAATGTCCAAAGTCTGCAAGTTCTGAAGCCTACCTATTGATTCTGGAAGCTTTTCCACATTTGTATTCCTTAAACTCAAGTATCGTAAATTGAATAACTCAAGTAATTCATCTGGCACAGAGTAAATGGAAGAATCCCCTAGATCAAGCACTCTCAACAGTTTAATGCTTGGCGCAATGCTATTCAAAGAAAGTGAAGGGATTTCTGTTGAGAACAACATCAAGGAGCGAAGATGACAACTACTTGACAGAATGTTTCCAATGAAATAGTGGAATGACAACCTCCGGGCTTCATTGCTCCGAATCTCCTCTTTAGCAACATGTGCATCGCAAAATTTCTCTTCACGGGCAATTTCTAGAGCTAACTCTCGAAAAACATCATGCATTCGCAAACATATTCTTGTTCTTACATGATCCGCCTCAATTTGAAGTAGGCTTCTACATTTGAGCTCCTTGATATATTCTGCAGCCACCTCCTCTAGAGTTAGTCTTCCACGTTTTTCTATGAAACCTTCTGCAACCCATAACCTAATCAACCTTTTCTGCGGAATTGTGTAATCTTCAGGGAAGATACTACAATATAAGAAACAACATTTGAGGTTGTGTGGCAAATCGTTAACGCTAAGCAATAGAATGTTCTTCAACCTTTCTAGTTCTTTATTATTGCGCAGCTGCCAACTGAGATTAGCTTCTACCTTCTTCCATTCCAGACTCGACTTTTCTTTCCTTGACATGAGCCTCCCAACAGCTACAAGCGCTAGAGGCAGTCCTTCACATTTTTGTACTAACCTTTTTGCATATGGTTTCAGCTCCCAAGGGCACTCATTGTTTCCAAATGCCTCCTTACAAAAGAGAACGAAAGCATCTTCATTGTGTAGAGGCCCAAGGCGGAGAACATTTTCAACTCCGAATGATGATGATATGACATTTTCATTCCGTGTTGTGATCATTATCCTACCTCCACATCTATTGTTTGGGAATGCATCTAGTATGTCCTCCCAAACAGTAGATTCCCACACATCATCTAAAATAATCACATACCTTTCCTTCTTCTGCAAGTAGTCAAAGACCATCTCAACAAAGATCGCTGGTGTTCATTTTGCCAAGAGCAGCATACGGGATGAGCTCGTCGCAAGACTTGTACAACTCCTTTATCAGGCTTCGTAAGAGCTCGTCAAATTTGTAAGACTGGGAGACGGTGATCAATGCACGGCAATTGAAGTGGTTCTTCACTTGTGGACTGTCATAAGCTTTAGTGACGAGTGTGGTCTTACCCACGCCAGCCATACCCACTACAGAGAGCACCACACGTTCTGGGTTTTCATCTATCAACCGTCTGATGAGGAAATCCTTGTTTTTCTCGATCCCCACAATGTCCTCGTCAGGGATGAAGCGTGGACGTTTTGCGGAACGTTGCCAGTTTTCACCGTCTTCATGATCACCCTTGGTCTGAGATGAGGTTGATACTTGTTCAATTTGAAAGTCATATCGTTTCCTTCTCTCTGAAATTTCACAAATCTCAGATTTAATTGCTTGCAGCTCAGAGGCAGTCTGGCGCGTGTTATAGTGATGCAGCACGAGTCTTGCAGCCCGACCTCTATCTTCATTTGCTACAACGTTATACCTGTACTCGTCGATGATGTCCTCAACCTTGTACGCGGCTTTTCTTACTTGTCCCACCCATGTCTTCACTCCATCATCACTATACATTTTTCTATCCGCATCTTTCAAGAAGGAACGCATGCTCTGTAGCTCCAATTGGATTTCATCAAGGCTGCTGCGGAATCCTTGAATAAGAGATGGTTCTTGCTGAAGAAGTGAACCAAGGGTTTGCAGCAAGAAAGCCACAGCACTCTCCGCCATGTTTGTTTCTCGCCAGATTGAAATGTGAGAAGGCTTTTGCTTCCTTGGTAGTCTCACTCTCATCTTATCTTGCTACCAAAAAAATCCCCAAGCCTTTCATTTGTTACATCAATGTTTGTTAAACAAGATTTTTGAACATCACCGTTCATTTATTTGGGTAAGTAAATGAGATGGACGGTCTTGAGCTGTCATGCTTTTATTGAAACTGGTGGGAGGGGACTGCATTTGCACTCCAAAAAAGAAAAAAGAAAAATGAAAAAATATTAAAAAGAAAGACATTGAAATAAGTTACAACGACCGGTAAGCACCGTTACTTTTACAAGAATCCTGAGAGCGCATCCATCCATTCACTGATTCTACTTTTTCGTTGCATCGTGATTCGTGAGCCAGGTTACTACACGTATTGAATTTTTCTAATACCGTCACTGTTAGCCATGGAAATCTACCGTAACGTGAAATTAAGTTGAGAAAATTACCGAGATGGTACTACTTTTTTGCAATATAAAAATACATTTTTCGGATATTGAGAAATTTTAATCACGTTATGCCGAAAAGAGTCCTCTATTGTCTTTTAAAAAAGATAGTTTTCTGAGCTGTCACATAATTCAATTAGAATTTTGCAATATCATAAAGAAAAAATAGTATTAAAACATCTAGGGAACTTTTTTTACTTTGGTAACGAGTCATGCATTTGCGTGACCAATGGTGATTGTATATAAAAAAAACTTCCACTTATTTTGTAAGAATAGCGGCTAGAGTTTAAAATATCAAACTCAGGCCTGGTCTCAACCTAAGCCGAGGATTGAGCATTTTTTTTGTATGGGATATCATTAAAATTTAGATGAGTTGACTGATAAATTGAACATAAAATGAATAAAGTGATTAATAGATATAATAATCACGTTATTCATCATTTGATCAACCTAATGATGGATCCAACTTTTAGTGGAGCAAAATCTAAGGATGTTTTCAAGAGAAGGTGGCATTACCCGTTGTTTTAGCCATAAAAAGTTCTTTGTTGTAGCTTCTATGATTGAAGGTGGGTTTGCAATATGTGAAATGAGCAAAAGTTAAAAAAAGAAAAGGAAAGGGGAGTGGGTACTTTTGAATTGCTGGTCGAATGCCTAAAGCTAGAAAGTGCTTTTGTGTAGAAACTATATTTTGGTTTAATACCTTACCTCACCGGGTCTTTGCTCTGCTAGCTAGTTGTTTTATTGAGCTTTGTTGGTTGTGTGGTAATGTATTTTTCTTTTTTTAATGAGATATTCAGAAATTTTTTTTTTAAAAACTCCATGTAATTCAATGGTTTCCATGATCTTTATTTTCTTTATTTTCTTTATTCCTTTTAAAACTTATTTGTTAAGAAAAGGTGTCAATGTTTTTTGTGTCCTTTCCGTGATTTAAGGATTGTTTTTTTGTTCTCTAAAGATTAGTGTGTGTGAATGTGTGCTGTGTCCATCTTCCAAATTCCTACTGGGGCCACACTTAAGCAGAGTATGACTTCGCCGTGTTGCCTTGGGTGGCCTCCATTCCCCATTTACGCAGAATATGACTTGCGAATGAGAAAATCTGGATTGGATTTAAAACCGACCGCCACTAATGTTAGATTGGCCATTCCCTGGAGTTGCCGACATCCCGTGCGTCAGCAGGATTCATTTAGTCAAACCCGCGTACGAATAGGGGCTCCTTTTCAAAGTAAATAGGTTGTCTTTCCGCGTCCAAAAAGAATAATGAGACCGATTGTATTGTGAAATTGATCGCGATCGTCACTATGCAGTTATACCGGTGAGTGTGAGGTCAAATCTACAAAGAGATATCTAAAATAAATTATATTTCTAATCTAATTAAAATTAAATTAAATTATAAAAAGAATGACCAAATAACTGAAATTAAAAATTAATTACAACTCTTCCAACAATTAAAATAAGATCAGACTAAAGCAAACCTAACTAGATACTGTAAAAACACAATATCAAATCAAAACAACCAATTTGTGGATTTAAAAATCAGAATTAATTAAATTAAAATTTGAGAAATATTAAAGAGAACTTTACAACCTAAGGATGAAAATTAGTTGCTTTTCTAAGCACTAAAAATACGAATGGCTTAGATCAATGCTTCCCATAAGGATGAGCCAAGATGAAAAATCGAAATTGTTGATGTTGATGTTTGTGAGAGGTATCACACTTCAACCAGACTCCAAAATACTTTGTTGACTTCGGTTCTAGATGCACCTTTTTTTTTTCTTTTGTGAAATAAGGGCAATGGTTAAAGAGTTTGTTTCATCTCACACCTTTACAAAATTCTCCATGTTCCAAAGGGCAATGATTAAGGGCAATGGTTAAACATGGAGAATTTTCAATAGCGTCATATCTTTGAAAATTTTTAACTATTTACATTCAGCTAGCTTTTATGAATTGGCATTACCTTTAATTTGACACCGATATGACTATTAGGTGTTCTTGGATTTCAATCAAAATAATAAATGCACTTAAATTGCCTCAATTATTTTAGGCGTTAAAAAATTCGGAGCTAAAATTATCTAATAAAAAGGATACTTAGATCACCCCATATCCTTGAAGTTTCATGCACATACAAATTACCTTTATAAATTGGTTGGCATCGCAAGTCACTCTATAAAGGAAAATGTATGTCCATATTAACGGGTGTACAACCGCTTTTGCACTATCAAGAATATATAAAAATAATATAAAAAACATAAATAATAAACAATAAAACCAGAAGAAAGGGATAGATGGCAACCGTGCAACACTTATCACTTATACGTTAAGTATAATACATACCTTTAATAATTAAATAGAGAAAAAAATGAACCAAGTATGTGTGTATTGATTTTTAGGGCGTTTTGTAATGGGTATGGGGCTATGAAATTACATTTATATCCCTAATTTATTATTACTAATTGACTCTCATAAGGAAATTTTAGTATGTATTTGCAAATATAAATATATGCTATACAAGATAAAGAAAAGCAGGAGGGCCAGGGGCAAGGGACGGGCGGAGCTAGTATTGCCCAAGCCTGGCCCCCGAATTTTAGGGCTTGTAGAAAATTGTCCAAGCTCTTTAGGGCGTTTCCTTAGTAAAAAAAGCCCTCATTCTAAGGGCATTTTAAGGGCCGGACCCCCTTGTCTTAGGGCCAAATTGTCAGGCTTAGTCCTTATGTTGCTTTCTACCATATGGTGGAAAGGTTTGATTTAATTAATAATAAATTACATGCATCAAGTTGCCAAGTGGCCTGCCAATCCACAAATCCAAATCCTCTACGCTTTACCCTGGAGAATTCATAAATGAAAGGATTGGAACTCCGTAGTGGCACTCACTTTCCAAAATTTGAACCTTTTAAAATAATTTCCCTTCTCATATATGTGCTGTCTTCAAATTTTACGTCGATCAAACTTTCCTCACCATCAAATTAACTGCTTGGTAAAAAATATTATTAACATAATTCCGAAATGGTTAATTTATTAAATAGTCTGGATTTCAATAGGTGGGCTCCACTATAGAGTTCGGTTGCTTCAACTCAAGATTTCTCTTGTTATTAGACTTAGGATTTCTCTAGTTCTTTGCATATTTATAATGTACATGAAATTCTGAGCAACCTAGTATATTTATTACTTGAGTTCATATGTGGAAAATGGGTCCCATGTGTGGCCTGATAGTTTTTACATAAAATTATTATCGCTGAATTATTCATTTGCTTTTGTAGATAATACAATAAGACGGGACCCAAATGTGAAGTTAAATCAAGGAATCCAACAAAGAAAGAAATCCAAGATGAAAATCAAAGAGAGAAAACTCCATCATGTGGGACCCACCATCCTTATTCAAAAACTCTCCTACTTTTAGGAGACTTGAAATCTAAAAGGAGAGACCAAGCCAAGCAACAAAGTTAAGACTTTGAAGTCAAATAAGGCAGGGCCCATGAAGAATGAAGCAGCAATGAAGAGAGAAAAGAAAGAAGAAAAATCAAAGGTGGGACGTATAAGGAGTGGGGTCCACTAGCCCTGCACACCCCATTGGGGGGGGGGGGGGGGGGGGGGGGTTCCAATTGTTGAAGAATTCACAAAGAAATCTTCTCTTTCTAAAGACTTTTCAAATTTGACGGTTGCATAGTTTAAAAAATCGGCCGATACCGGTTCATATCGGCCGATATATTGGTATCGGCAGAATATCCCCAAAATCTCGGTCCATCTCGGCCAATATGAACATAATATTGGTATTACCGATATCGGCCGAGATGTTGTATGGTTGACAAAACCCCTAATTTTCTTACCTTTTCTCAATCTTTTTCTCCTTTCCTCTCATCTCCTTAGAGCATCCATACTCCATACTCCATAACTCATCTCCATCACTATTTCTTGAAGAAAATATTTTATTTGGTAAGAGAAAATAAACTTCACTCCTTTAATTTTACTAGTATGTGTTTTTTTTTTTTTAGATAAAGCATAGAAATAAATGTAAAGATCATTAATTGGGTTTGTCACATGTGTTTTGTTTTTCACTTAGAAGTTAGATCTACACACTTTCTTGCTAGATCTGCTTCTATATATGATTTTGGGTGTAGAATTATTTTTTTTAGATCGTCTACTTTAAAAAAAATAATTATTGGACTATTTATGATACTAAATACTCATGGCTTATTAATCATGAGCATCAATAATGATTGTATATATGAAATACTGGAGAAGAAATTGAGCTGCAACACAGACATGACTCATAACTTAAGGTGGCCGATATTTTGATTTATTGTTACTAACGGAAAAAAATATTATTTTCCAGTATTTTCTAATATTCTGAATTTTTTGGATATTTTGCGAATTTTCTAGGATTAAAAAAAAATTCACACCGGTACGACCGTGACGGACCTATAACCGCAACCAAAATCGAGATTTTAAACCACGCACAATTTGCAAGAAAGAAAAGAAGACTATTTTCGCAAAAGGGAGCAAGAGTAGGAAATCCTTATGCAGCAAGTAAATGAAGCTGGAAAGATTTTCAAAAGGCCCTATCTTTTCTTCTTTCCTCCATATTTGTCTCCTTTTTTTCTATTTTCTCTCCCTTTCTTTCCTTTTCTTTTCCTATTCTTTCTCCCCAAGTCCCAAAAGCTCAAAAATATATATATATATATATATCTATATATATAAATACATATATATATAAGAAAATTACGAGGAGTGGACCTCCAACCTATCCTATCCTATCCCATAACACAAGTCACAACACTTGCTCCCACTTGATTTTTTGCACTTTATGTATATCAGTGACACGTTCGAGATGGAGATTGTGAAGATCAAGACCATAAAAGGCTAAGGGTATTTCTCTAAGGTGACGAGTGAATCTTTTTTCAAATTTTATTGGTTTTGGTAGACACAATTAGTAGTTGAGTATCTGGCAACTTGACGTAGAGAAATAAATTATAATAAACGTCATGCGCCGCATCTTCTTTGATGCTTTACCTTCTTTAGATATATGGAATGCTTGTCTAGATCCCTTAATTTCTGTATTTTTGGAAGAATTGTTGCATTCTTAGAGTGACTTTGGCTATGTGCAAAAGAGATTAATGAGGCTTAAGATAATTAATTATTTCTGAAATTATTTGTCTAAAATACATATTCTTTAAATCATTATCTAAAGTAGAGTGACAATCTATTTTAGAAAGGACGATTTGGATCAACCTGTATCTTCAATCATTAGGAAGAAAAGTGGATTTTGGATCCTTAGAAATCCATTATCATTATTATTTTATTTCTTTTTAACTCTGATTTTATCTTTAAACTGGTTTGTTTGATTAGGTTGTTAGTTTTGAAGCAATCTAGTTCTATATATTGATTGTTAGGATTTTTAGATTAGGATTTTTTTAATTGCGGTGTAATTATTGTAATTAATTTTATTTAAGAACCCAATTGATTGTATAGACTTTAACTAGGCTAAAATTAGATTTTAATTAGGCTAGGTCAAGCCCAGATATGACTTCCATCGTTGAGGATTGACGTCGGACTCACCAATATTTATTACTTCGTAATAACCCTACACTTGAGGTTTGCATCAACATCCTAGGTACCTAGAAGAGTAACCAAAATACAAATCCGATGCTTTTGTTTTGGAGTTCAAAGAGTTTTTTAAATTTGTATTTGGTAGCCCACGCTTTTTAATTCGTAGTCTCCAAAAAGAAGTGTATCTATATGATCGACCATCACTGCTTTGTATGTGGTCTTTGTTCCTTTTTTTGTTATTAATTGTTTTTTAATTTCATTTTAATATTTTTTTTAATATGGTATTTTGTTTATCACTCCGACAGATTTGGGTTCTACAGAGATGTTTGCGTTTGTAGGTATTAGGATTTCATGTGTAGGACTTTTTTGATTTTAGGTGTTTATTTACTTGGTAGCTTTCTTTTGGAAGTGGAGGAAGTCAGTAAGTTTTTATGAGTTTCTGGAAGAAGGGTTTGTCTCTAGCTGTTATTATCAATGTGAACCCCATTGATAAATGACTTCCAATTAAAGTGGGCCAATGTACATTAATTTCTTATCAAAGTGTGCCGGATGAAATAAAATCATGAAACTTATATGTGGATGGATTTTAAGTAAATTTGTACTTTTTAATGGATTTTCAATAAATATGTAGTTGAGATTTTTTTGTTCAATAAGTTTATGTGTTTATTATTATTCTTTTTAATATAAACACCCTAGTAATTTAAAGTAGTGGATATTAGTAGGATACTAAAAATATTTTAAATGGGCTCCGTAAATGACTTCATCCACTTATATGTATATCTATAAAACTCAGGCATTGGCTTAACATGGTTGTATCAATATGAAGATTGGTTCAAATTTTTCTTGAAATTGAATGTCGTTGCTTTTCGTCTTACCATCTCCATAAAACTCATACCGAAAATATGATTATTTAAAATTATAAGTTTTTATCTTTTTATAAAGATATAGTATCATGAATTATGTTGCTCGTGCCAAGCACGGGAGCATTTTGCTCGGATTGATTATTTGATTACCTTGAATTTGTAAATTTGCAAAAAATATTGGATATAGGAGGGTCTAACAACCCAACTTTTAAGCCTTCTTATCTTTGCCATGCAACCCTTCTAATTAATTCAAAGGAACTATAGTTTCTAATGATTTGGACTTGTTCATTTCTTTCCGAACCTTCATCAAAGGTGGGATCCCCTGAATTTCACCAGGCCCACGGGTCCCACGTGACGAACAACACCATGCACAGTGCACTGCACATATGATAAAATCGACCAATCATATAATATCTAGAGCTAATAATATATTAAAAACGGCCTCTTACCACAATGATAAGAGGTGTCAGTTCTTTCTTGTTTGCCTAGAGTTCGAGCAATGATAATTGCTTGCCTACGTCATCTCGGAGGCTTTAGCTTAGAGATCAGTCCACCTATTAAAAATTGGAATTATTCCTAGGAATTTTATTTTGCACCACCTATGGATTGGATGGTCTTGCATATCATCTATTAGATTACAAGGTCTCAATCCTGTGGATAATCTAATAAATTGATTTATTTCAATATAATCATACTTTCCTTTCATGAGATGAATGGTGTTTTATTATTTAGTTGCACATAACCAATACGAAAGACATGATGGTTCATTAGATAAACTGGAGTCCACAAGTATATTAGATGTAATACATGTGTGTGGATGAGATCTACATACAGGAGACACATATCACAAATTTTATACTTCAATTGATTCACAACCGGTGACGAGGTTGGGCATCTCATCTGACAAGATTGCAGTATCATGATCACTTTGAGATAGTGTGATCTGTTCGATCATCGGATTGTAAGACTTTGGATCATTGTATTGGTACATTAGATGTATTGAAAGATCATGAGAAGCACCTTATGAAACGTTGTCTTTACTTTAAGGCATGCTGTCATAATTCCCTAGCAATAGGCTCTCAATTTTGAGACATTAATGAACTCAAGTTTCTATTTTTTCATTTACTTTGAGTCACCAATGAGTGAAGCCAACTGTAGGTCAACATATCGGTGTCTTGGGTACGTGGTAGTGGGACTGTGGGAATATTCAATGGTTAAGATGGAATTTATCTTTATTATCCCCTTGTGCCAATTAATGGATTTATCATTAGTAAGTGCACACTCATCTCAGTTAAGAGTTAATTGGTTGGTACTGATGATCACTATGATTAATTGGGTCTCAAGGATAATAAGACGTGGATCTAAATTGGTGGGACATGTTTAGTCCAATTGATCCATGGATATTGATAAAGGGGCCTACTTGTGGTGATAGGGAAGTTTAGGGTCTTCTCGTAACTTATTCCTAAAAATGAAGTTTAATTACATTTATATAGTGGAGTTATTTGCAATTAACCATGGGCCCGAATTGTACATGTGGTGTGGGGTAGGGGTGTCCTAGTTGGAGCCAGCTTTTTATGGAATCCCTAGTGGTCCCCACGCTAGCCCAAGATTAGATCATTACTAATTCTACTTTAACTCAAAAGGAAAGGAAATAGAAAGTTACTATTTCTATTGGAAGTAAGACTTCTAATAGTGGTAATAGTAAGTTACTAATTATTATGAAAGTGAGACTTCTAATAATAAACAAAGAGGAGGTGGCTTTAAGTTATAAATAGAGGAGCAAAAGGAGGTGGACGTCCTCGTGCAACTCCTCCCTAGGGATTCACGCCCAAGTCTCCTTTGTGCAAGAGTTGCATATGCTCTCTCCCTTTTCTTCTTCTAGTTTCTCTTCCAGTTTCCCTTGAGATTCTAGTTGGTTTTCTCTTGGAGATTCCACCATCTTCTTTGAGAAAAGATTTTTGATAAGTGACATAGCGTGAAAGACGATTGGGCTTTGGAGATTCTGATTTGATTTGTAGAATAGTTCTTTATCAAAGAAAGAAATCAACTTCTCTATTAGAGCACTACTAAGCTCCCAAGGTATGATCTACTCATTGCATGTTGTAGAATTTCGTGGTTGCTTGTTAGGTGTTGTTTATATCTTCTAGATAGAGGTTTTTAATGATCATGGTTGATGAGCTTGAGGTTTTGGATCCTGGATTGAGTTTTATAGCCTTATGGATACTTGATCCCTGAGTCAAGTGGGTCAAAAGTTTTGAAAACCTATCCACGAGGCCCACCTACTTCCAACATCATCAACTATATAATTTTACAGGGAATACAGCGCAGGTTAAAGGTTTTTAACTACAAAATTATGATCAGAGTTTTGTTCAGCCAAAAATTACACTGGTTACTTGTTGACAACCTTTGTGATATTGTTGTAGGTTCTTTTTTTAAGGTTTTTTTCTGATTTTTTTATATTCGACTAGAACATGACATGTGGCAGATGGTATTGCCATAACTTAGTGAGGCCCATTGGGTTGAGAAATGGGTCAGACCAATTGAGTTCGGGTCATAGTCATATGTCCATACCTAAAATAGGACATGATTTTATTTAAGTTGTCCTTTGGGCTGGATATGTTCCCCGTCAGACTGGTCCCAGCCCAAGTGTCATATTGTGCTGGATTTGCACTTTGTCTTAGTGTCATGGGCTAGGCCAGGGCCTATTGTTTGATCTGATGTGAAGGGGGTTAAGAATGGCTTGTGTATTCCAAAAGTTCTGAATATGCGCCTATTCTGGAATGGGATTTTTAACAAAGACTGGGAAGAATCTTTTCGAATGGCCCATGGAATAGATGGGCCTGAAATCAACATTGCATAGATTCCTTTAAAATTTTGCTAATTTTCATGTAGAGTGCCTCACTTCATTTTAGTAAGTTTAATCATGCTCAGCAGGCCTACTTGGCCTATAATGAGCATTAAGACAAGCCCAGCCCATCGATGCAGTCCAACATAGAGTTGTCTTTGCCAATAGGATTTGGGATGAGGTTGATAGTGGCTTGGTAGAGAAGATAAAAGTTACAAGATTCAAAATCCAATGCCTCCACCGTCCTTACAACAGAGCATTCACTCAACACTCAAGGCAGACCCCATGCCTCCACCGTGAACTCACAACAATCCTGCCGTGTGCTATAACTTAGTACAGGCCCTTGAATTTGAAGATGCGTTTGAATTATGGGTGTTTAGGGGAAGATGTATCAGCTCCCATTTGAATTCACAATTTGCAGTTCAACACTTACCCCAGAGATTCAATGGGATAGATTCATTTAGTTCATTATACAATTTGATTTATTTGAAGTTCAAACTTGACAATTGGATACAATAATTAAAATATATAATTTTTTGAAAATTCCGATGACTTACATATTCTTGGACAATTACATACAGTGACACAAAATATAAAAGGTGGTACTTGACCCAAATACACCAAGAATCGAACCAATAAGACTTCATACAAGTTCTAACTCAGTTGCATAGACAAAACAATGGAGAAAGACTGCGACTATTTCTTTTTCTTCATTTCAGAAATTACATGTGATTTATAGACTCTTAAACAAGTAACTTCAACTTATTGAATAGCAGTGGTAAAGACAGTAAACAACTTTACATAAATAAACTTATAAATGACACAAAATGGCACATAAATAAATACTTGTAAATAACACTAATACCAGCCTTCATAAAGTGCTATAACATCTTCAATCGTGCATGTGCAGGATGCACTAAATCTTTGACACTTCTCCTTAGTGCATGCTTGACACTCCTCCGTAACTTGTTTTCCCATTCGAACATCTTTCAACTCAATTTCCTGTTCACACCTTCTCACGAATGAAATGATGTTGAGCCTAAATGCGCTCAGTACGAGCATTGAACACCGGATTTGCAGCCAACCTGATTGCACTTTCATTGTCGCGTCAGATATGAATCGCATAATCAACCTTGTTGTATGTCACCGATCATCCGTTTCAACCAAATGCATTCTTGAGCAGGCTTACTGCAGCCATATATTCTGCCTCTGTACTAGAAAGAGCAACACTTGGTTGCTTTTTACTACACCATGAAACTGCAACATAACAGATAGTAAAACAATAAAGTGAGGTGTTACACCTCATCCCGAGTTAATCAAGATTAACTCTAATTAATTGATATCAATACTAATTAACTATATTTAATTAAGCTAATAATGGTTAATTACCAAATTGAATTGAATTAGTCTCAAATGATAAATTTGAGCTTAAGGAAATGATGTTATATTAGGTTGAACTAATTGAGTTGATTTTAAACTCAAACAAGGAAGAATAAGGACTTTTCCGTAAATACGAATTTTCGCGTATTTGGTCGAATATGCTCACTCTTGATACTGACGCGTGTATCTCGAAGAGTACATTAACTTTCATAATAGGCTTAATTGCACTTGACCTCAAATGGATCAAATGAGTCTTCATATGACTTGAATTGTAAATAAGTTGTAAATGAGAGAAGTAAAAAGGGCTTAAATGCAAAAGTGGGTTTATAAGGTCCCAAATGAACCCTAAGTTCATTCATTCGGTGGTTTTCATTCAAAATAGTGGAGAGCAAACCCTAGGCTGTTTTCTTCTTCTTTTTTCATCAATTATCAAGGAGAAGAGGTTTGCAAGTGATTTTTGAAAAAGAAGTGCAAGACGTCATCTTCTTCACCATGATCTCTCATTTGTTTGGGAGTTAGAGTTGGAGAGGAAGCTCAAAGGTTTCCTTCCTAAGGTTACAAAGTAAGTAGCTTGAACTCTTTTTAGAGTTTCCAAGTTCTATTGAATGGGTTGGAGAGCGTTCTAGCACAAACAACTCATAGGAATCCTATATTTGAATGGCCTTTGATTTTTTGGTTTAGAGAAAGATTCAATTTGGAGATTTGATCTCAAAATCAAGCTAAGCAAAGGGCTTTGTGTCAAATTGATCTCAAACTAAGGCAAGTATAAACAATACTTGTGATTAGATGCTAGTTAGTATGAGTTTTGTTTTGATTTTTGTCATTGATTTGTATGTGTGGTTGATTGATTGAAAAAGAAGATTGGGTGTAATGAATAAATTGCTTATGGAGCATTGGAGGCTCAAATCATGTCTAAATGGTCTTTGGAAAGACCTAGAAATGAGTAGAAAAGGTGGGAAGAAAATCAGTGTAAAACAGAACATTACAGGTTCTGTTCTGGAAAAATCTACACTGAACGTTAGAACTCTTGTTCCAACGTCCGAACTCTTGCATTGAATGTTTGAACTCTTGTTCCAAACATTCAAACTCTTGGCCTTGCTGGCTTTTGGCTTGGAACATACTGCACTCGAATGTTCGAACTCTTATACTGAACGTTCGAACTCTTGGCAGACATGGATTTTGTCAAATTTTCAAACAGCCATGACTTTTTATCCGTATGTAGGATTTTGGACTTCCAAATACGTTGGAAAGCTCTTGGGACGTAGAATGTAGTGGTCTACATATCCTCATGATTGGAAGACTCAAAGTTGGGTCCAACAAAGGTGATTCTAATTGAATCAAAAACTCGTTTGCTGTGTGTAAATATGTTTATAAATTAGTCTAGAGACTATTTATAGTGTAATTGAGGTTTATGGACTATAGAAGGAGTATTAATGAGTTTGAACCTTATTTCAGTGGTGTGTGTTAATCGTTCATTGTACCTAAACCTTTATAGGTGTTAGGTAAGGATATCATTATGTACAAACTACAAACAAAGTGCTGTTCATCAAGAATAACACGTACATTAGATAACGAACCTTTCACATAAATAATTGGTTTGGAAGTGTGAAAATCATAGAAATTAATGCTTGTTTAGTAGTCTAATTCTATGAAATGGAGTTGATTTTATATTGTTAACCTCAAGTCTCATTCCCTTTAATTGTTTGAACTGAATTTGTTGATTTGAATTGATTCTGGAGTCTAGCACTACATAGTAGCTATTAAGCTCGTTATAGAGTTGAATTGAATTAAGGAATGAATTAATGAAACAATCCCACTGTAGTATATGGATTGGGGGCGTACCGGAGCTCTGTAGTGATGCAAGTGATCTCTGATCCAGACATCGGTAGATCCCACAATTATTGAAATGAAAAGATACTTACTGAAGAGTACTCACTGAACAATGTATGAATGACTAGTATTTGTGTTTACAAATACAATGACTGCTTCATTTTGAAAGAAATTAAATGAATACTATTGTAGTTGCCATCTAGTAATTGTCATTACTTGATTCTGAATGCACATGTAATTGTTATTCATTTAATTGTCTAGAACTGATTATTTATTGTAGAATTGATAAACAGATTTATTCCTTATGTTATTAGCATGTACTATTATAGATCTGGGTGTACATTGTTGAACTGCCTTACTCACAGTGTTATTGATGACATTACAGGTCCAGTTGCCCGTGCCAGTCTTGCAGAGGCCGCGCTGCCTAAGGAGGAGGCCAATCAGATTCCTCCAGGAGGATTGATAGAATGGACTTGACGGGATATCATTTGATATTGATATCTGAGTGTGAGAACAGAGGTAGAACTATTTGAATGAAATGAGTTAAAACACTTTGGAAAAATATTTTGAGAAATACTTTTGTATATTCATTTTTTAGATGTAAATAGTTGTCACCTGTATTGTATTTGAATATGCAGCGGTTGATATAGATAGGGAAATGCAATGTGTATATTGAACTTTATGTTTATGTAAAAGACTAGTACAATTTACTTGGTATCGTCAATGTATATATTCCACAAAAGTGTACATTTGACAGGTATGAATGTTTGTTTATCCCTTGTGAATTTCGTTTTAACTTCGATTAATTTGGAGTTTACAGGAGTAAGTATGGTCGCGACTCGGGATTTGTCCGGAGTAATCAAATTTCGGGCTTGGGTCGTGACATACTTATTGTATGGTATCAAAGCTAGTTAAAAAAAAAAAAAAACAACTTTTAAAGGACTTAGGAAATGTGAGAGCGAAGTGAGGAACGTTAAGTTTCGTAACAAATCCAACTTTGGATTTATGGTTTAGTGCTTTCACTATATTTGATAAATATGTGATGGAAGGGTAGAGATATATATCTTACCTTCCGTATTGTTTACACCATGGCATCTAGATCAGGATCAGGGAATGATGACTTTATCGAGGTTGTCACACCTTCCCCTCCTATATCTGATGCGGATGCGTGATTTGCTGCTATTTTAGGACATATGGCCAAGAGCCATGAAGCACAAATGGGTATGCAAGCCCAAATTTCTTCTATGTTACAAATACAGAGCCAGATGCAGCTCCACTACAGACTCCATCGGTACTGCCAGTCCAGCAACATCATAATGCTGGGACGTAGGTGGTGGTGCAGTTGAAAGAGAAGGATCCTAATATCCTTTATGAGCAATTCTGGAAGAGAGGAGCTACTGAGTTCCATGCCACTGAAGATGTCATGCAAGCTAATGAGTGGTTGGAACACATTGATGATGTGTTTGGCACAATAGTTTGCACTCAGAACCAGAGAGTCTTGCTTACCTATTCCATGCTGAGAGGGCTAGCAAAGACATGGTGGAAGAGTGTCAGAGATGCACTCCTTGAAGGTCCAGCAACATATATCTTGGAGACTTTCAAAAAACAATTTCAAAGAAAGTTTGTACCAGAACATGTGCAACAGTTGAAGGAAGCAGAGTTTATAAACTTGATACAAGGTCAACCGACTGTGTATGCATATGTACATACTTTCCTGCAGCTATCCAACTATGCTACCTACTTGGTAGATACTGAGGCCAAGAAAGTCACGAGATTTATCAATGGATTGAATTCATTGTACAAGGTAATAGTAGTGGTTTATCATAAGCCTACTACTTTCGATGATGCCGTTGATAGGGCATTTACAATTGAGGAAGTACACAAAGAGAAGATGGCTGTGAACACCAAAAGAAGTGTTGATTCATGCTTCAAGAAAGGAAGACAGTCCAAGAACAAGAGGCAGAAACAGAAGTTTGTTGGGAGGAATGCGAATAGGCCAGTCTATGAGACTTGCGGAAAAGCTCATAGGACTGAGTTATGTTGGAGAACTACTGGAGCTTGCCTAGTCTGTAGTTCTTTGGGACACAAAATGGCACATTGTCCAAGGGAAAGGAGGGATACTAGGGCTCCATATCAGCAGCCTGCTCAGGGACAAGTAGCACGTCCTGCTCTCCCACAGCAATTGGCTTTGCCAGCTCCTTCTAGGCAACAACAACAGCAGCCTCAACGTCAAGGCCAACAGCGTCAATAGCATTAGAGGCAACAACCAAAGCAGCAACAGTAGCCAAATAGGCCACAGATGGCTGGAATGGATCATGCTATTAATAGAGAACAAGCTAAAGTTGCAGCCAACGTGGTTGAATGTATGATACTTGTAGATAGTAGGCCTGCATTTGCTTTATTTGATCCCGGTTCTATGCACTCATTTGTAGCACCTACATTTGCTTGTGACATGCAAAACTTGATAATGCAATTGCCATATGATTTTACAATAGCTACTCCCTCAGGGAAAATAGCAGTATGTGAATTGTATATCCCCCAGTGCAATGTTAAAATTGGAGAAGTGTCGATGCCAGCTGATCTGGTAGTACTGTCAATGAACGATTTTATTGTAATCTTTGGCATGGATTGGCTTGTGAAGTATAGGGCTTGTTTAGATTGTTTACGGTTAATGAAGCCAGTGCCAGTGTATTGTTTGAAGCAATTCAAAAGAAATTCGATACCAGGCTTGTTTTAGCACTCAAGGCTGAATGAATGATGTGTAGTGGTTGTGAGGGCTACATCGCATTCATTCTAAAAAGAAGCCAGTACAAGAGTTAAGAAATATTCCTGTAGTCTTTGAATTTCCAGACGTGTTTCCCGATGAAGTGCCAGGTCTACCTCTAGCAAGAGAAGTGGACTTTACTATCGAACTTGTGCCTGGTACTGCACCGATATCCAAGGCACCGTACAAAATGATACCATCAGAGTTGTATGAACTGAAGAAACAGATACAGGATTTACTAAACAAAAGTTTTATTAAACCTAGTGTATCACCGTGGGGAGCACTTGTATTATTCGTGAAGAAGAAAGATAGCCCCCGTAGAATGTGTATCGATTATAGGCAGATGAATCAACTGACAATCAATAACAAGTATCCACTGCCTAGAATTGATGAGTTGTTTGACCAACTACAAGGTGCAGCATACTTTTCCAAGATTGATCTTCGATCTGGATATCATCATATTCAAGTTAAGGATCAAGATGTGCAGAATTCTGCATTTAGGACTCATTACGGTCACTATGAAAGTTTAGTAATGCATTTTGGTCTAACAAATGCACCTACAGTTTTTATGGATTTAATGAAAATAGTGTTTGCTTCGTATCTATACCAGTTTGTCGTGATCTTTATAGATGACAGCCTGGTATATTCAAAGTTAGAATGGGAGCATTCACATCATCTAAGGACAGCCTTGCAGATACTAAGAGAGAATCAATTTTATGCAAAACTTAAAAAGTGTAACTTTTGGTTGCAGCAGGTTGCAATTCTGGGTCATATAATCACCAGAGATGGATTAGCTGTTGATACAGCTAAGATTGAAACGGTTACCAATTAGCATAGTCCGAAGCATGTAGCAGAAGTTTAGAACTTCTTAGGGTAGGCAGGTTATTACAGGAGATTCGTAAAGGACTTCTCTAAGATAGTAACTCCATTAACGAAACTGACTCGGAAGAATATTACATTCCAATGGAATGATGCGTGTGAGTCTAGTTTCCAAAATCTGAAACAAAAATTGATATCAGCCCCAATCTTGGCTTTACCTGCTGAAAGAGGAGCATTTGAGATTTACTCAGATGCCTCAAGTATTGGCTTGGGATGCGTATTAGTAGGGTAATTATATATGGTTCACATCAGTTGAAGGAGCATAAGAAGAACTATGCTACGCACGATTTAGAGCTTGTGGTTGTTGTATTTGCTTTGAAGCAATGGAGGCATTATCTGTATGGAGAGACTTTTGAAGTCTACTATGATCATAGAAGCCTCCAGTACTTGTTTACTCAGAAGGATATCAATATGAGGCAACGCCATTGGTTAGAACTAATCAAGGACTACAATTTTTCATTCACATATGTACCTGGAGAAGGTAATGTAGTAGCTGATGCTTTAAGTTAGAAATTTGCTGATTTGGCATCATTGGTGAGCGAATGGAACCTGATTGAAGAGTTCAGGGATTTGGATGTGTCCATCAAAATGGTGGATGATAGAGTGATGGTGGTGGTAATGTCCATATTCGAACTGATTCTTATCCAGCAGATCAAGGATAGACAGTTCAAGGATCCTGAATTGATGAGAATCAAGGACAACATTGTAACGAGACCAAACTTTGTGTTGGTAGAAGGAGTTCTTTATTTCAGAGACAGATTGTGTATACCAGCACAGGGAGATTTGAAACAGAATGTGATGTTTGAAGCTCATCACACTAGATATTCTATGCATCCAGGAAGTACAAAAATGTATAGAAATCCCAATGACATGTTTTGGTGGAATAACATGAAGCGGGAGATAGCAGGTTATGTATCTTCCTGCTTAACTTGTCAACGTATAGAGTTTGAGCACCGAAAACCGCCTGGATTGCTTCATCCACTGAATATATCAAGATGGAAATGGATACATCTTACGATGGACTTTATTTCTAGTTTACCGAAGGCGAGGAAGCAACATGACACCGTATGAGTGATTGTTGATCGCCGTTGAAAAGAAGTTATCTATGATAAAATCGGCCAAGTCAATGCTGATCATGAGAAGCAAACGCATGATTTTGATCACAATGGGTGAAACAAATGAAACTTAGGGGCTCGAAGAGGAAGAAGAGAAAGAAAAGAAAAGAAGAAAAAGGGTTTTAGATTTTAAATTGGGAAAACATATTCTAACATATCCTGAAATAATTGACATTCCATGATATCGTAGAAAGGGGGGAATTTTGTCCAAAGAGAAAAGAAAAAAAAAGTAGTGGGAGGCCCTCCATTATCATTATAAAGTGTTCGGTCTCTCCCTCCATTTTTTCTTAAATTGAAGGGTTTTTTTTTAATAAAAAAAGTACTTATTTTATTATTAATTGAAGGAATCATGTTCATTTGGCAACCACCAACACCCTCTGCATCTTAGCCACAGAGTAAGACCAAAGGCTTTTCCCCTTTTCATGCGCATTTGGTGAATTGGAAAGTATTAAACTTTTGAATTGGGTTGGTGACCCTTGATGTTCAGTTTCCTCTTAGCGTTTTCCCATGTGAGTAGATGAGTGGATGAGCACAAGAGAGGAGGCCCCATATACGTGTGTGAAATCGTGCTTTAGCAAAGGTGGTCAAGATAGTTAATAAATTTTAACTAAGAAAAAGTAACAGTACAGCCTAAATTTGTATCAATTGGTTCTAAAAGAGAGTTTTTATCTAACTAAATGTGGGTCAGAAAGACAGTGTATATGATATAATCCAAGATGGTGTAATATAAGACCACGAAAGGCCACAAAATAGCCAGCCAAGGACTGGCCCAAATAAAAAGCCACGCTGTCTCTAAATGGTGCCATTGATGAGTTTTACTAGGGAGTTGAAATAGGCTTTACTTGCAGCTGGACTAGCTAAGGTCCAAATCTATTCATAGCTCTAGGCCAAAGGGCCCAAAATACTATCACATGGCAATATTACATTTAATCAACGTCGAAAAACTTGAGACTCAGACTTGACTTGTCCAATGAAAAAATTAAAAAAAAAAAACCCCGATTTGGATAGAGTCAACACGATGACTCGAGTCGTGTCTTTAAAAAAAATAAAAATTATTTGAAAATATATTAAATTCTTATAATATATATTTACATGCATTCATGAAAATAAACTCAAATTAATAAATTTATATATATGGAAAATATTATAATACGAAAATAAATGAAAAAGATTGAATATTACGTTATTTTTTAGTTCAAATATCAAATATAAGTTTCCAATTGCATTTCAGTTATCATCTTTAAATTGCTGACTCATGCATACTTACTTAAAAATAAATATTAACGGTATAGAACTAGATCTACCTATCAATTCGGTCAAATGCAAATAACTTACTGAAGTGAGGCAACTTGGTCCTTCATCAAAACGAGATGACTCGTGAGAGTTAACAATCAACTTGGAGAGTTTTCCAACCATGCATTTAATAACAGTATGGCCAAGGCTGAAAGTAGGTCTATGATGGCCTTAAAAAGGATTCCAAACATGCCTGTACATTTGTAATCTTGCAAGATCCGCCTCAAATACAAAAGATCAAAAGATAGGGAATCAACAAGTTCCAAGATAAATTGCAAATATAGAAATGCAAGATCAACTTCAAAGAATAGAAACAAACTTTCATAAGCCAATACATCAGAGGGTAAATATAAATAAACTAAAGCAAGAACCAACAGTAGAGGTAGGGCTACGCTTCTGGTAAGCGAGGTATGACTGCATGGCCGGTTATAGAGTAGGTGATCTAAAGAAGAAAGAGAAAAAGATGGTGGGATAGTTGCTAGTGCAGAAGCATGGGCTTAGATGCAGAAAAGCTGTGATAACTTCATGATTGGTTAAGACATGCTCTCCCACTTGCCAAAGTAGACAAATCGCCTAATATATGGTTGAATGAGAGCTTGCACCTGAATTAAATCGACAAGACCATAGTTGTTTGAAATTTCAAATGCTGGTGGAGAGTAGGCATAGCAAGGCAATCAAATGATGTGGATCAGAAGTGTAAAGCTACAGAAAAGCTAAGTTTTACACAAATTCAATCCTAAAGAACGAAGAAAAATCCAAACCTTTTTGATAAAACGGGAGAATATTGGAGAGATTGCATGCCATTGTGCTGGGACTGCACTTGCCAATGTGAAGAAGAAGACTCTGAATTAGAAATCCTATAGTGCGGCCTACAGACGCATCCACCATGCGTGTTAACATGTAAATTCAACCCATTCAGAATACATGCCCAACTTGTAGTGGCTCGCATGCAAATATCACTTAAATAAGAGTCAGGAAGACTATCAAATTGATTACTTGTAAAACATTGTTTCTCTTTTTTATGGAAACTTCTTGTATATTGACCTAGCATGGCCAATTGCTAGTTAGAGAAGAAACTAGAACCCCTACTAACTCAAACAGGCTCAGCAAAGCTGTAAATGGCAGTCAATCCTCTATTACTTGATCCAATCTTTCAAGTTTCAATCATTAGGCTAGCTTGTGTTTAATTTTTTTCTTCAGGTTGTCTCTACCTTTTAGCTAAAGAGTCCTTTTTCCGATTTTAAAAAAAGATACATATAGTTCACAACAATATGCACTTTTGCCGACGCTAAATAAGCGCTGGTAAAGGTCCATAAAAAGTCGGGGAAAACTATTCCCGGCGATTTCTCTTGCGCCAGCAATGCTCCGGGAAAACTATTCCAGTAAAAACATTTGTTGGCGAAAAAGAGGCAGCGTCGGTAAAAGCCTATACATTGCCGGCGTTTTATTTCCTCGGGAAAAGTGGTTTATTTCGCCTGGAAAGGAGCTTTAATTTTTTTAAAATAAATGTTAGAAAAACTTTTGCCGGTGTTATTTTGCGCCGGGAAAAGTGGTTTATTTTTTCAAAAATAAAGTTTGAAAAACTTTCTCCGGCTTTATTTTGCACCGAGAAAAGTCGTTTATTTTTTTAAAAATAATTTTTGAAAAACTTTCCCCGGCATTATTTTGCGCTGTGAAAAGTGGTTTATTTTTTCAAAAATTAATTTAGAAAAACTTTCGCCGGCGTTATTTTGCGCCGGGAATAGATTTACAATTTACCAAAATTATTTTTTCAAATTATTTTGCCAGGAATAATTTTTTTTAAATATATTTTTTGTTTGATTTTCTTTTCCTGTACGTCACATGAAAATTTTGAAATTGCTAATTTCATTATCCTAGACCAAATCTACTACACCCAACATCCATTTCCATTCCAAAATCATCAAAAAATAAAACAAGAAAATTCATTCCACTTCATATTAATATTCAAGCATCCTTTCAACATTGAAAGCACTTTACCATTACCATTACAAAATTAAAACAAATGGTAACATTCTACTCTGTACCAACATTCAAATGCCAATGAAAATTTACATATTCATATATGATCATTTTATTGTTGCACCATTCCAACACCTGCACCATTATTTTAAAAAACTCCACGCATCCCATTTTAACATATAGCAATCTGTTACTCTGCATACTTGGCCTTCATTTTGGCTGCATTCTAGTTGCATGGAATCTTTCAACAAAATTTGTTTTTCAATTTTCATTCAATCTGCATAAAAAAAATAGCAAGCTTAACGTATGATTAAGAATGTCATATGCACAACTGAATTCCCTTTATGGTTCGCGGTATAGTTGCTAGAGTGTGAAAATTAATATGCATTCAGGTGAGGAACACCACAATCATACCACATTCTATACATATCTGACACAAGATAATACCAATATCAGCATCTTCTATCATTCATTCGAATCATATAAACTTTCATCATCTATCAAAGCAAAAGAAAGAAAGCTTCAAAAGGAACTTTCTGACTTCAACAAGGGATTAGTTACTATAGAGGAAAGATAAACTTAACTCAAAAAGCCTCCATACAACCTCCATCCCATATATGTAAATATGTAGGTCTAGATAGATATATAGATAACTTAAACTATCTAACAGAAATCAACACAAACCAACTCCACGAACAGTCTCCACATGAACATGCTATCATCCGCAGTCTGAAGAAACCCAGTAAAAATGGATTACAGATGGAGAGAGAGGTCGAGGTTTGACATGGTTAGGGCTGGAGGGCGGTTCAGCGGATGGACCCACATGGGAATGGGTCATGTAGGGGTCCAGCGATGAGGGAGCTATCAGTTTGGGGCTGTCAGTTTTCGCACTGGAGGATTATTACACATTCATACATCCATTAGGCCACATAGACCCCATGAGAGAGACTCATTTGTCTAAATCTGTTTAAAGAAATGACAAGACAAAAGGGGCAAAAAAATCCAAAGACCCAATTGAACAAAAAGAAAATCACAACTGAATCCAGATAAATTAAACTTTTTTTTTATTTTGAAAAAGAAAGCCCATCTGAACCCATTTTTATTTTGTCAAAAAGAAAACCCATATGAATGCAACCCCACTTTGCCTTAACGTTCTCTACCTCCAATCAGATTTGAAAATACTTTTGAGGTCCTCCACTTCAAAGAGGAAAAACTGACTAAAAACCACAGCTGAAAAAGGCTGTATAAACCCTTTACGAGGGCCCCAGGATGCATGCCAATTACAAGAAAAAGAAGACCCAGAGTTTGATCTAAATGTTGCAAATAAGATCATAACAAGTTTAGGTAGTGGATATGGAGTAGAAACGTAACTGCATGGCTTAACAAATTACTTAGTTTGTGGATATCAAGGACATCAACCCAGCAGCACTATAAACAACAACAACCCAATAGCATTAGTTTCCATTTAGGTTCAGCATATCCATCAAAGCATCTAAGGATCTACATTTTGTAAGTAAATCACTTAATAATCCATCAAGAGCTAGTTAAATCACTAAGAACCAGCCAAAAACTGCCAAAAACTACCTACAGCATAATCATCATACTACCACCTATTAAGAACCAGCCACTGGGTGAAAGCAAATTACTACTGGCATATAATTATCATCATCAATTAAAGTGCATAGTCGAGTTTACCCATTTACTTACTGAATATACAATGGAGATAAGCTCAATATCAGGTCTCAGTCTCCAAGCACTTGGATCTTTTTCAACAGACAATGAGACTGTTGCACATTGTACAGTCCCAAAGAAGCAATTAAAAGCAACTATGGTAATCTCCGCTGGATAAACTTTAACAGTTCCTGCCTGAAAATATCAAGTTGTAATGATTTCCATTTTATTTATTTTTAAGGAGAGTTCTCATGAGTCAAAGAAAATATGCACTAAGTATAAAATTTGTTCCCATAAATTTGGCTGAATTAAGAAGGGATCAAGCAAATTTTTGTATGAAAGCTGAGTCATTCAGTTTGACAGTGCCTGACCGAGGTGAACATTAAGTACTATATGCTGTGTGTACTTCTTGGGCCTTGAATTTGTCCATGTGGGATAATCTTTTGTTGCCCCAGACCATTGATCTGATGGTCTTAGCTCTAGATGAACCATGCCTCAAAAGTGATCCTGATTGAAATTGCTACCTACACTTTGGATTCTTTCCCCCTTCCTATATGAAATTTGGTCTGTTACTTGTTTGGCTTCCAGCTAGATGAGTCAAGTCAGTGACAATGCTGACTTTAGACTTTAGTCCACTCGGCAGGTGGAAAAATCAGAGTAATATATGACTCCATAAAGGTTAAGATAATCGGTGAGTCATATTTGTCACTAGTGGCTGTCGATGAGTTGATCCATGGTGGGAGGCTACTCAACTTGGATTAATTCTTTCTTTATGTTATCTTTGTAATTTTAACATGACTCGGTTTATTTGTTAGGTTCATGATGGTCGCCAATATAGTTAAGAATTAACTTCATGTAAATGAAGAGGAGTCATACTTGGAAAGCCACCTGTATGGTGCTCAACAGTTAGAAGACATTTGTGTTGATGCCGATAATATTAGTTAACAAAGGGCAGATGTACCTGGGAAAACTATTGGCACACTTAGAGGCACCCAAGCAATGATAGAGGACCAGGGAGATGATTCTGAATTTGATGACACCGAGTTTGTGGATTCTGACATCATTTCAGATTTTCGTTAAAAGGTATGTGTAAAGAAACAACATCAAAAGATAATAAAAGACAAAGTATCACGGATAGATATTGCGTGGGATGTTAATCATGAGTCATGATGCACATTCTCAGTAATCAACCACATGAGCAACATTCCTAATAGTACTTAGAACTGATTCTAAACAATCCTTTCTTTGTTTTCGTTGCCCATCATCATAATTATATCAGGAAGACAATGTTTCAAATAAAAATAGAAAGGAGGTAGGGATGAAGCTTTAATTTCAGTGTCTATTGCATAAAAAATTTCTTCAGTATGTTCTAGTAGAGCCTTGGTAACATTGATATTTTGGTGAGTACTGATTATAAGTGGAACTCGGTTATGTCCTGTTTCTCTCATTGGTGACCACCTATCAATGGTGCTCACTAAATTCTACTTGCATCAATAATCTCCTGGACATTTATATGCACTCTCTAGTTATGTAGCATGTTGGCCTTGTTACTTTTTTTTTCCTAATGCTTTACGCATCGGTTTGTGCAGGAGTCGAGACAGGCAAGAGAGGAAGGTGAACGAAGGAGAAGGGATAGGGATCGTGATCGGCGTCACCGACATAGGGATCGCTATAGGGAGAAATACGGAAGGGTACGTTATGTCCCCTCTTTCTTGGGTCTCACACTGTGTTGGCATGTGTGGAAGGTGTTTGTGTTCTGTTTGTGTTCATTCATCTATTTTAGAGTTGTGGACTAAGTCTAGTTTTAGAGTTGGAGAAATGATCTGATAAGGATGGAAACTATCAAATCTGATTTAGCTACACAAAGATCACTCTTAATTGAAACTAGCCCAAACTTCAATTAGAATTTTACACACCATTAGATTGATTTGATGTTTTTATCATCTGTTTTTTTCCTCCATCATTCCCTTTGCTTTTATGATTCTGTTTAGCTTATTTATCATGAAGCTAATGAATGGGTATTTTTGGTTTTCTTTTCCAATTTGGAATGATGGATGTGATCATGAGAACAACTTAATCTTATTTTGTTGAATTATGTGGATTTTTGAGATGCTGGTGTGTGATTGACTATGGAGCTTTTTTAATGGTGTAGTTTCTTTTTGGTCATGTGTTGGACGTCATTCAAGATCATTTGCATTGCATGTTCACAGGCTTATCTTTGGTTTCAACACAACTTGAATGAAACAAATTGGTGGACAAGATCACTGATCTTGAGCAATGAATCTGCTGGTAATGTCTGGATCAGTCATGGTGATATAATTGAACTGGTTGCAATATCCCCAATGTCCATTTAGTTGCATACTGTTCGACGCATTTTGCAATTTATTTGTGAATAATACTGCATTATTATTTGTTCATTTCTATCTTCTACTTACCAATGTCCCTCCACAATAAAGCATTATTCTCATGAAACTTCAAGGGAAGAGTCCCAACATGCTATTAGAACAGATTACAGCATTTGATAAAAGAACCTTAAATATAAATCCTTAGCTAATTTTAACTATCTATTGATCTAATGGTTTAGATGCCTTCTAAAAAAAGAAGTTGGTTACTTGTCAACACTCACCATTCCATCTTCATTAAAAAAAATAGAGAGAAGACAAATATCTAGATATAACCATCCAATGGAACAAAGGGTCCTCTTATTGTAAAATATGTGAATTTCAAACATTCATTGAATTAGAAACTATGGATTGACAGGCACGGATTTGAGGAAAAATTATGATGCTATACAAGAAAACGTGTATGAGGGGATATACATGTTATAAAAATGTTGCTCAAATTTTTTTATATAATCTTTTATAAAATGGTATTAATATTCTAAACTTTAAGCATTGCATTTAAAAATATGATATGCTATTCATTACAGACAAGAAAAAAAATCACATAAATCATAAATGCACTCACATAATATTCGTAATTTGTATTTTTTTACAGAAGTTTTGTCCAAAATCAGAGACCCCATTTCTCAGCCATTTTCAATGAATGCACAAGTCATGGAACTGTTTGTTTCCTAAACATGGAAGTTGGTATTGGTATGACAGATTTTATCAATGCAAAACCACCCCTTGGCCACATTCTCCAATCACTGTAACACCCATGAATATATGAGAGAGAGAGAGAGAGAGAGAGAGAGAGAGAGAGAGAAGCCATAAACATCTTCAATGAATACACAATCGATGAAACTGTTCTCTGAAGTTTGAAGTTGGCTTTGGTATGGCAAATTTAATAAATTGAAAACCCTTCTGAGATCAATTCTTCAATCACTGTATGACCCATGAGAGAGAGAGGGAGCATCTTCGATGAATGCACAACCCATGAAACTGTTTGTTTCCTAAAGTTTGAAATTGGTACTGGTATGGCAAAATTCATCAATGAAAGCCCTCTCTAGGCACTATTATTCAATCACACACGCACGAGAGAGAGAGAGAGAGAGAGAGAGAGAGAGAGAGAGAGAGAGAGAGAGCATCTACCATCTTCCTAATCCTAACGTTTTCACTAAAAGTGGAACCTGCAAAATACAGCCCAGCTCACATCTAGCCAGCCCACTAGAGAACAAACCTCCTAACCCTTGTTACGTGGCAACGTGTGAATAAGAAAAGGTAGAGAGGGGGGCAGAAAGGGGTGGTGGTTCCAAGGAGAAAGATGACTGCATTTCTTTTTCCCTCTTTGAAACACTTAGCCCAAAAGGAACACAAGTGAACAAGAAGCCATCGATAGGGGAAATGCCAGAACATGACAATATATTCTGCAAAAAGGGGGAAATCAAAACATGCAATCTGAGAAGAAAAAACCCATACCTGATACCTGAGTTTTCAAGGCATTTCTTTTCCTCTTCCTCTCACAAATTTTTTCTTCCTCTTTTCCTCCTCTTCTTCGTTCCCTTCCACATATATTAATTATCAAATATAAAAGAGCAAGAAAAGATAAATCATATTACATAAATAAAACTGCAGTGAAATTATCATATTACAGGACCTAATCTCACCTGCAGTTAAAGAGAACACCGCCTGGCTTGGACAGAGTCTGACTTTTATGGATGGAACCCTCCTCAGTTTTGTGTTGCCTGAAAACCGAGAGAGAGAGAAGATTTGGGGGTTTTCGAATGGAGAGGGTTTTCGATGATGGGTTGGACGATGGTTCCATTAAATTAAAATCCTAACCTAGCATGATAGGAAATATCCATGTCCATTACAGGATATCAATTTGATTGGAAAAATCAACCCGCCCGCCCACCCCTAAGCAGTAGATACTTAGCCACTAATTCATCCAAATAGCATTATCCACAAATAAGTAACTCGTGGCCGGATTAGAATTTCCACTTTTCAATACAACCTAAAAAAAAAAAAAAAAAAGACAGTGTCCTTCAAAAAGCAATCATATTTCGCAAATGCAAGACAATTTTTCTTCTCTGTTGGAAACGAACTGTTGCTTTCCTGAATGTTCTTTCAATCCATAAAATCTCATAGAATAGCAACTAGATAAACAGATCAGCCAAAGGTGGGTGCTTTCCAACAGCACACCCTTCCACAACAAAACCGCCAAATTAGGGTTACGATCAAATACACGTTTCCAAAAGATTGCCCCTCTTCACCATACACCAATCTCATCGAATTCGAAACAGATACAGTAAAAAAGATCACAGCAAACAAAAACGAAACAACGGAATCACGCAATAATCGTCAAGAAAACATAAAAGCGGCAACAGATCTGGTGAGATAAGAGGAAATGGTGAAGAAACATATGGATTGAAGGATAGATCTGATGATACCTTGTACTGGGATTTCTCCTTTCTTGGTGGTGGAGAAGTACTACGAGTCGTGGCCTCTAGAAATGGAAAGGAAAGGGGTTTTGGAGAAGAGACGGAGGTGCTCTTGGAGCTGCTGCTGGAAATGCAAAGGGGGCAGAGCTTCAATTCAAACACGATTTAGAGAAAGAGGGGGCGCTGGAAATGGATATGCACTTTTGCGGGCGCGGGAAATGGAAAAGGGTCCACAGTGCTGGAATGGGTAGAAGTTATTTTCAAGCCTCCATTTAACTTTTATTCCTCCGAAAAAAATAATAAAATATATTTTTTCCAGGCGCACTAAGCACCGGCAAAAGTTAAATAAGTGCTCAAAATTTGGCAGGGTGACATTAGCAGCGATATAGGTATTTTTCCGACAAAAAATATAGCCTTTACCGGAGACACAAAATTTTTGCATGGAAAAATATAATCTTCGCCGGCGAAAAAAGGAGTTCGCCGGTCAAATCTAAACCTAATTTTGCCGGTAAAAGTATAACGTTTCCCGGCGAAATAAGCTTTTTCGCCGGCAAAAGTTATACTTTTTCCGGCGTTAAAATATTGCATCGGCAAAAAAAGCCGGCAAAAGTGCAAATTATATATATATGGTTTTTCAAGGGTTCCCTTGTCGCATTAAATAAAAAGAAGGTTCTTAATGTAACCACTTGCCAAAAACAAGGTAGATGAGAAAGTTTTCCATACGAATGGTTACAATAAGAAGTCCTCCTCTCTTCAACCTACTCATTTCATGGCATTTAATTATCAAGTAAACAACGCATAGTCAATTAAATTTTTTGGCAGGAAAATGTGTAAAGAACTTTTCTGAAATTTAGAAGATCCGAGCTATAAACTTGTGCAATTGGTCTTAATTAATGTGATCCGAACTCTCAAAATCAGTATTAGTATAAATATCCTTGGGGCAGAAACTATAATGTGGTGCTGCTACATTAAAATAAAGTGCGACTTTCAACCCTAAATCCAATTGTTGAGCCTACTCTCTATTAAACTCAAACTGCTCACCCATTCCAACTTAACTTTAGCCCATATTTTGAACTCAATAGCAGTGGGGACAAAGACCATGTATTTTTCTCATGAAGAACTCCCTTTGAGTTTATAAAGAAAAGTGGAGTTAATATCATATTGAACATTTGATCAACCCAAGCTGGGCCTTAATGGAGATATGATTGGAATTACAACTGGTGTCAAGGTGAGTTAAGACTGAAAATGAATATGATTTATTTAATGTTGGCCTCAATGAAATGTAAGTGAGAGTTTATTATGATTGTTTTGAATTTCAGATTAACAGTAGGGCTCACTATTAAATTGCTCCCCCTTTTCCACATTCCTATTCTTTTTAGAAATACTAATGGAAATTGCAGAAAAAAAGCTATAAATTAAACTTAGTTACCTCATTTTCGTTCCCCTTCTTCAGTAGTCTTCTTCGTTTTAGAGGGAATAAGCCTTTCACGGACACATTTTGTAGAATTAAAATGAATGATTTGGGGAATATGCTGGAGATTTACACCTTCATCTCCCTTAACAATTCCCCTGACATGTCTTTTAGGAATAGAGACTGGAGACTTGTAAGGTACTGAATGCCCTTAGGCACACTCTTCAACTCAGGGCAACTGCCCAAAACTATTTCTTCAATGCAACTCTTTGATTCCTCTTCTATGTATATCCTATCCAATAGAGTTAGATGAAAAAACTCGAACTTCTTGAGTTTCAAGAAGCATCCACACCGAATGCATAGTTCTTCCCAACATATGCCTTATTCAGATAAGGCTAAACAAGATTAGGCAAAGCTTGGAGTAATGATAATGGATCATCATTCAGTTGAGACCAATGTAAATACACTTTTGTGAGATCCTGAAGGGATCCAATCCAGGGAGGGAGCCTGTCCAAAAGCCCTATTAATGCAAGGGCTTCAAGATGGGTAGGAGGAGGATCAGATAATCACTACAACAATTTGCACTTTTGCCGACTCTAAAAAAGCGCCGGTAAAGGTCCATTAAACGCCGGCAATGTCTATTACTGGCGATTTCTCTTGCGCCGGCAATGTGCCAGGAAAAGCTTGCGAGCAATAACATTTGCCGGCGAAAAAAAGGCAACGCCGGTAAAAGTCCATACATTGCCGCCATTTTATTTCTCCGAAAAAAGAGGTTTATTTCGCCGGGAAAATATTTTTATTTTTTTTAAAAAATAAATGTTAGAAAAACTTTTCCCAGCATTATTGAGTCGGGGAAAGATGTTTATTTTTTCAAAAATAAATGTTATAAAAACTTTTGCCAGCGTTATTTTGCGCCCGGAAAAGTGGTCTATTTTTTCAAAAATAAATTTAGAAAGACTTTCGCCGGAGTTAATTTGCGTCGGGAAAAGTGGTTTATTTTTTCAAAAATAAATGTAGAAAAACTTTTGCCAGCGTTATTTTGCACTGGGAAAAGATTTACAATTTACGAAAATTATTTTTTCAAAATTTTTTTGCTGGCATCTTTTCTCTATGAGAATAAATATTTTTTAATATTTTTTTTATTTGATTTTTAATTTTCTTTTCCTGTTTGTCACATAATAAATTGAAATTGCTAATTCCACTATCCAGGACCACATCTACTACACACCCTACATCCATTTCCATTCCAAAATCATCAAAAAAAGAAATAAGAAAATTCATTCCACTTCATATTAATATTCAAACATCCTTTCAACGTTGAAAACACTTTACCATTACCATTACAAAATTAAAACAGATGCTAACATTGTACTCTGTGCCAACATTCAACTTCCAATGAAAATTTACATATTCATATATGATAATTTCATTGTTGCACCATTCGAACACCTAAACCATTGTTTTAAAAAACGTTATGCATCCTTTCTTCTGCAGTCTTCTGATTTCTAGTCTCTGAAGAATCTTTTTGAGCTGAACACAAGGAAACAAAAGAAATTGAGAAAACCATCCATGTTCTTGAGTTTCTTTGGTATAAAATCTCTTGTAAAAATAAAAAAAGGATACAGTGGATCCAAGCCTACCAAAATTTTTTAAGGCATACTATGCTCTCTAGATGTCGCGACCCCGGACCAGGATCCGAGCCCGCGGCAATGTGGTGAGGTAATAGACATACATACATAGTACTGTGTTGATGTGGTTTGCGGTTACAGCAATGAATATTATGAATATACACTCACTTAATTTTCCACAGGTTTCCTCGGTGAGGATTTCACACACACTCACAAAACATTTACATTGGTGCGGAAGCGTGTAGCAAATCAAATTCTTAATTCATTTCACAATGCAAGACTGATAAATACATATAAATGACATGATGTCAGAGTGAGCAATGATCTCATTGGCATTATCAAAATATAAAGTTAGAGTTTAAACAAAGATCAGTTAAGTTAACATTCCCCAAAAATAATGGCCAACAAAGGCCAGTACAACTAAAAGTGTATATCAATGACAATCTAAAAACTCTCCAAAATGTTACGCAGCTCAAAGCTAAACCAAATGTCTAAATGACATTGTCAGCTTACCACTCCACTAATCGTTGCGGTTCACCGACCGCCCCCTCTGGCTCTTCCTCGAAGGCAATAACGGGGACTGGACCTGAGTACCACAAAAATGGGTCAGACACGACGGTCTGGCAGGTCGGTGAATAGATAATACTATTAAAGAAATCAAAGCATATCTTAAACATTATGAAAACTCATTAAAACAATCACAGTCTTAAAACAGGATGCATTGTTCATTTAAAGTATAGATGCAATATAAATCATGTAGGGTATTCAAGGTACAAGAATTGACTAGATGGCAACCACACTAAAGCTAAATCCTTTCTATCACTAATGCAATGAGAGCACATTCAGTGCGTTGGGCTCGAGCACATGAAGTGACGAGAACCAACAATATATACGTATACATATAACTAGACAAGACCATGGCCGCGGAACCGGGAAACTGGGCAGGACAGGATCCAAGTTGCAACTGGTGGGAGCACGAGGGGGAGTCCCAAGTTAGTTGATCAGACTAACAAGGACGTCCAAGCTTAGTGGTGCCGACTCATAGGCTAGATGAGAAATCAAAACATGTACATAACTATATCAGTGTAAAACACTCAGGCAGGCGGGGCATGGTGCTCATAGGCACACATTTCATATCATTATCTTTTCATGCATATACGGGGTTGGCAGGACATGTCAGATGCATAAATCCATAGTTTGAGATAAAACCAGTGATATCGGGTAAAGACACGTATAATCTGAGTAAAACAGTACAATGAATCCTTATACAGTTACGGACTATATATTGGGGCTTCCGTATTCCGACAACATGTATAAAGATCTTGTATGTCTATTATTGCCCTTAGTATGGTACTCGAATGATAGAGGGCATACCAAGTTTCCTTATGCAATTGATGAATCCAAAATCCCCAATACATTTCCGAAATGGAGTTTCTTTCCAAGTCGATTTCCTTATGTCATCCCCTAGGTATTTCCAAGGTGGTAGGGCATCAGAACAACCCATCCAAACCTTTAAATACCATATCTGAAAACAATAGAAAAGACTCAAGAATTCTGGGTGAAATTCGGTCACCTGTCGGTTAGCTGGCGGTTAGCCGCCGAGGAGTTTGGCGGTTAACCGCTGGCTGACCGCGGGGCTGACCGTGGTTCACCATGCTAAAATACAACATTCTGTGTTTCTGACCGCGCATTTCGGCTACCTGGCGGTCACATGGCGGTTAGCCGCGGTCAAGGGCGGCTAGCCGCCTGTGCTTGCCCAGGATTTGAGTATTCTGGATTTGTAACCGAATCTGGGTCGGTTAGCCGCCGGTCACCTGTCAGCTAGCCACCAAGGTGACCGCCAGCTGACCGCCCAGCTGCGGGAACTACACATCAGGTGCAGATTTATGCTCTTTCTTTCCCAACCCATTCTACTTCCACTTCATCCATTTCCTGACATGAAATGGGTCTATTCCCTTCCATTCAACATCTATTCATTTCCTCCAACAACCACTCCATCAAGGCATTAATTCTCCTTCTAATATAAACCTCATTCAATGCAAGTACAAATATCATTTATGAAGTCCATAATGGCAAAACAAAGCTTTAGTAAATGAAAGCATACATTCTCATAAAACTAATTAAGAGGAAATCTTATCAATAAATACATTTCCAAAAGCAATATGAAACATAGGAAACTAGAAGAAGATGAGTAGTAAAATCCACATTTTCAATAAAACAAGAACTCATTCAAATCAACCCATTCATCCACTTGCCTTGGTCTCCAAATATGCTAATCAAGCTCTAAGCACACTCTCTAGCTCAAAATCCACAATCTACACAAAAATCCTCAAAATACACTCATTACCAACCCTAAAATGGGTAAACCAAAAAATAGAATGAGAAAGCCCCCATTAATGAAGATGGGGCTCCTCAAAGACAAGAAGAACACTAATCTAGGAGATGGAAAGAATCACTTATATGAAAGGCCTCCAAAAAGGCAAAGTTTGTTCAAAGTGAATCTTGGAGTGGAGAGCTTCTTCTAAAAATGATACCAATAGGGAGCCAAGATGGAGAGGAAGGAGAAGGTGAGCTCCATCTTTCTTTTAGCAAGAGTTTGAGAGTGATTGAGAGATGGAGAAGCAAGAAACGAAGGAGCAAACCCTAGGGCTGGAACTCTCCTCTATCTCAAGAAAGTTGTAAGAAAAAGGAAGAAGAGAAGAAGACTACTCCTTTTATAGAAAGTGGTGATGGGTCCCACCACTAAAGAATCTTGTGGGATTTAAAACATCGACTTCCGGGCCTCGGATGGATTCGACGAAGAAGGAAGAATTGTTCGCCGAAATTTCTAGTTTCCAAAAATTATATATTTTATGAGTTTCGGAGACATTGAAAATAGTGTCCAGATTTTGTGTAAAAAGACTGTTTTACCCCTATCATTAGCAAAGTAGAGTCTAGAGGTCTTAAACGGAAACAGAACAAATACGAAAGTTGTCGGAAATAATAAAATAAATCAAACGGGGCAAAATACTGATTTCTAGAATTATTAAATAAACCCCAAAGTCACTCAAAACACAATGAAGGAACCCCCAAAGGGTCCCGCTAAATCAAAAGAGTTCCCAAAATAGTCCAAAGCTATATAAAAGCTATTCTAATTCAAACTTAATCAAATTTCACTAATCTCACTTATAACTAAAGTACGTCTTAATTAGCACTAATCGGAAACTCTCGGGGCGGGGTCTTACACTAGAGGGACTCATTCCAAGACTAAATTAGACAGATTTACTATTTTATCCTATCCATAGAAATCTAAAGAACAGCTACTCAAAAAGAAAACATCCATTTGCACGATATGTACTGGCCAGTGCTAAGAAGCAGAAGCATTGATCCTTGCGCATGCACCACCCACAATATATCAGAAGATAAACAACCTCAAACATGTATAAGGAGATAAATATGTCATAAAATGCATAGAAACTTACAAAACTTAAAATCATAGATATAATTAAAAAAGAGATAACTGGGCAACAGTTTTCTTATCGTTATTTCAGATTCCATTAATTCTCCATATTGCTCTATAATCGTTTTCATAATTCACTAGCAAAAAGTTCCCATGCTTAGCACGGGGAAGCAACCAACAACATTTGCATAGTTAAATTTGTAGAGTGAGAGAGAGAACAATGCAAAGAAAAGATGAAAAGTGAAAGTTGTATAAATGATGTTTGGCCACATTTGAAATTCAAATTGATCACATGTGATTAGCACAGCTCCAGCTAAAGTATAATTTTTAGTGATATGGTTCAATGTGAAATAGTGATTTTTATAGTGTCTTCTATAGTGTTAAATCTTCCATTAAAGTTTGTTCCAAAAACTATCAATTTAAATGGTTAAACATTTATAAGTACATGAATAAGAAACCATTGGGCATATAGAAAAAAGAGAACCGATCAAATCAACTGTCTTGTGAGGCCCACTTCATCTGTATGTAACTACATTTGATGACCATAACTATCTCATGAAAGGCATCTAAAATAAACATTTAGAGCCTAGTTTGTTCTATAGAGCTGAACCATGGCTCAATTTGTTTTCAGATTGTGATATATGACTGTATATGATGACAAATAATAGAGAAACACAATGTCGTACTTCAAGAGAACACTTTTTTTTTTTTTCATGAAAACAAACTTCAATCGGTCATTACTAAAGATGAACAAAACAAACAAATTGTAATCAGGATGAATGGTAAAGACTTCATGTCACATTTCAAGGTTATAGGACCTGTCATTAATAGAGGATATGACCGCATCTAGAATAAGTACAGGAAGTACCTAAACTACAAGAACCTCTGAACTTTTATCATGAATTCCTTGTATATCGTTGTTGATATCACATTGGACATTCCAAGATCATTATTTCATTTGTACTAAAATCTATACAATGAATACTATTAAGCATTAATAGAAGAGAAGAAGACCACGACAGCTAGGTAAGAAGTAAAGTTTTCAATTTGAAAGAGAGAAAAGCGGGGCTCAGATACCTCTTTAATGGAGTGAATACAACAGGCAAATGGAGATCATTAGAATGCTGGAAGAAGATAAATTGTGGAGACTTGTGGAAAAGACTTAGCCACCACTCAGATATATGAACCCCAACAATCAAAACAAAACAAAAGTTACAAAATAATCAGACAACAACATCGAATTAGTGTATGAAATCAAAGAGGTTTCAGAGCAGATGGAAGAAAACAAAGAAATGCATTCAACTAGAAGAGAAAAGCGAATCTTACATAAAGAAGAGTTTTAGGGTCTAGTGGTATTGAAGGAGAAGATGGAAAAGAAGAAACAAACGTCAACCCGGCTTGCTGTTGTTAGGCTTCTGCACAGGGGTCAGGTCAGAACTGACCTGGAACTGGATAGAACCTGGTCTAGCCCTGGCTCGATCTTCTTCCTTCTTCGTTTTCTATTCTATCTGCAACCCAAGCCCTCCTTACTCTCTGGCAACGGCCCAGCGGTGACGAAGACGACTAATGGAAGTTTTTTCCAGCGACGGAAGCACCGGATCCTCGGTTAATCTGGGTTCTCTGCAACTTGGGAAATTTTTTTGGGAAAAACCCTTCGTCTTCCACACGTCCTCTCTGCAACAGAAAGTGGCGTTGCTCTGCTTCTTCTTCCTCACTTCTTTTACCATCTCTGATCGTTCTTGTTCTACGCACAGCAGTGTGCACAAAAGACGTAGCAGTCCGGAATCCCCTAAAAGAAAAACTCATCTTTCTCTGTTCTACGGTACGCAGAGGTGAGGGATGTCGTGGTCTTCTGATGAATGGTAGGGATCGGCCTCAGGTGATGGGGATAGAGGAGAGACCGAGATGGGCGATGGAGATGTTTAATGCGCAGGGGAGGTTGTGAGATGGGCGATGGAGATGCTTGATACACAAGGGAGGCGTGGAGAAGGTGAGGCGTAAGAGAGGAATGGTGTGATGGGGACGTTTACACAGGGAGGAAGAAGATGGAGATCGAGATGGAAATGCGGGGGTTTTGAGATGGGATCAGGGTGATCGAGATGGAGGAGAGGGGGTTCTGCGCCTGGGAGATAGAGGAGAGAGAGGTTCTGCGCAGGTCGCCTGGAAGATGGAGGAGAGGGCTGAGATCATGAGGGAGAAGGAGATGGAGGGATCGAGACGCAGGGGATGGATGGCTAGAGAGGATTAGAGAGATAAGGCATGGCGGGCGAGAGAGGGTCAGGGAGATGAGGGATTGAGAAATCGGTTTGGGGCTCTGGGGCTTTAGTAATAACAATCCAAGCGCAAATAGTGCGCAGGCAAAAATGTTTTTAAAAATATATTGATAAAAAACATTGAAAATAAAGGTGAGGGCATTGGCGGGTGAAATTTGCCAGCAAATTATATAGGTCGCGGGTAAAACATTGACTTTTGTCGACCAAAAAAACAAATCGCTGGGAAAAATAAGACCTTTGCTGGCAAAAAAATATATCGCAGGGAAAAATAGCACTTTTTCCGACGAAAATTTATCACGGGAAAACTCTATATTTTCCCTACGAAAAAAACAAATCGCCGGGAAAAATAGGACCTTTGCCGGCAAAAACAAAAATTCCTTGGAAAAATAGCACTTTTCCTGGTGAAAATTTATTACCGAGAAAACTCTATCTTTTCCCAACAAAAGAAGTTTTTCGCCGGTAAAAGTTATACTTTTAGGGCGCGTTTGTTTAGAGGTAACTTCCATAGAAAGATGAAATTGTCACATCAGCAAATTCTATGGTTTTTAAATACCTCATAAAAGGTTTTCTGAGGAAGTTAGAAATTTATGTTTGGTGAAAAAAAAATTTCCCCGATGAATTGGTGCTAATGTTGTTTGGTTCAGCTACGGATTTCTTTAGTGAAAACTACTAGGTGGGTGGGTTGGTATGTGCGTGGGGAAGGTGAGTAGGTAGGTGGGGTTGGGAGGGGAGAGAGAAGAAAGAGGGTGGCTGGGTGGAGTGGGGGTGGGAGTGAGGAAATGGGGGGTCAGTTTTCCGTGGAAATGGACTTCCCATACCCCCCCCCCCCCCCCCCCCCTAATAGGAAGTCCATTTCCATGCCTAGGAAAGATAAAGCTGACGTGGCGAAAAAGCAGTTCCATGGAAAACTGCAGCACCAAATACATGAAAAATGAGTTTTCCGCAAGAAACCACATCATTTTCCGTGGAAATGGGCTACACAAACTTGCCCTTACCGGTGTTTAATAATTGCATCGGAAAAAAAAGCCGGTAAAAGTGCAAATTGTTGTAGTGAATGCATCCAAATCAAGTATTTCTTCCTCTGCCATAGCAGTTACTGCCAAAAATAGAAGGGATTCCAATTTCTGTAAGGAGGCACATATCTGTACTCCGTGGTATCTTTTTACCTGTCCAATCATCAATTCTCATAGTTGAGTAAAGTTTCCAACTTTTCTACATATCTCATCATCTGCTCCAATGAGTTTTAAAGTTTGCAAGCACTCTAAGTTGCATATTCCGGTGGGAGCGGGTGGGGGATCATAAGGATTCAAGATTGCTTCCAAATCATACTAATTCTCTACTCCATTTTTTTTAGAGAATAATAGTCTAGGCCCAGACCCATGTATTATATGTTGATTGGGTATTATTGGTTGTAACAAACTCATTCCTACTTCACCAAGTCCACCGGACTGTTTCATTAGTTCTTATCGTCCAATATTTTCTCACTTTCTCTAACTATATCCTAATATATATACATATACATATACATATATATATATATATATATATATATTCAAATATACTTATCCAAATCAATCAATCAATATTTGGATTTCCATCAGATTATCATTGTTTTATGGTATCAAAGCATCTCGGTTCTGAGAGGATCATTTTGTGGAACTGCTGCGCTATCAAATATATTTCGCATCACGGTATGGCTTCCTCTGCATCGTCTTCTTCTACTCTAGTCTCATCTTCTTCTTCTTCCACTGTTACACCCAATCTAGTAATCTCCAATATTTCTAATCTCATTCCCATCAAGTTGGATACCACCAACTTCTTATCTATTATGGAAGTCCATGCTCCGACCTATTCGGCGTAGTCACTAGAGCATTTCATTGATGGCTCCAAACAAATCCCATCTCGGGAAATCGTTAGTGCAGATGGGAAAACCTCTCCTAATCACGCCTTCTCTGCTTGGTTTGAGCGTGATGAAACTCTACTTTCTTGGATTAATGCTACACTATCAGAATCTGCCCTCCCTGACATCGTCTGAAAGGAGACTGCAAAAGATGCTTGGGAGTCCCTGGAGCATCGATATGGCTCCCGCTCTCGCTCTCATGTTGTTAACCTCAAAAAGCGCCTTCAGCATGTTAAAAAGGGTTCTTCTACAATGCAATAGTATTTGGATCAAATCAAGGTGATCGCCGATCAACTGGCGACATGTGGTGCACCGGCCAACGAGGACGACCTCATCCTCTATACTTTATCCTATCTTCCATCAATTTATAGACCGTCTCAGACTTTAATTCGTACACGGTCAAGGCATGACCCAATTTCTACTGAAGAGCTCCACACTCTTCTTGTGTGTGAAGAGCTTAGCATTGCAGATGGTATCAATATTGAAGCCTCTACTGCCTTCACTACCAGCAAGTCTACGCCCGCTTCTCAAGGACGGTCTCCTCCCTCTTCAAGTGCGGATCAACGCAGAACTCCGAATTCAGCTTGTCGTTCATATCGAACTTCCAGTACCTCTTGACCCCGCCCAACCTGTCGAATTTGTGGGGAAGTGGGGCATCTTGCCATTGATTGCTATCATCACCTGCATTTTGCATTCTAGGGACGTCATCCCCCTCAACCCCTCATTGCCATGGTTGCCTCTCATCAGCCCAACTTATCACAGGATTGATATTTTGACACTGGCGCAACACACCACGTTACCTCTTATTTGGATAATCTCTCTCCTCTCTTCATAACATGGCTCTGGCTTTGTCCATGCTGTTAATGGGGCTGCTCTATCTCTAATACTGGTACTACTACTCTAAAAACACCTTGGTCTCAGTTTTCTTTTAGTAATGTTTTGCATTGCCCTCAGGCTTCTGCCGATTTACTATCCATTTCACAATTTTTTCGTGATAATCATTGCTATTTTTTTTATGACAATGGCTTTTGTGTGAACGACAAAGCTTCGGGGAGGATGCTCTTCCAAGGCCCAATTGAACAAGGGCTTTACCCTATTCATCATGCTTTTTCTTCAGTGGCTTCAAATAAAAGCGTCAAGATTTCTCTTCTCAGCCATTGTGTTTCCATTGACATCACTGTCGTCTGGGGCATCCATTGTCCATTCTCCAGCGAACTATTTTATCTACTTTTCCTTCTTATAATAAACATGTGCAAACAATGTGTTCTTCATTCCGTTTGGCCAAAAGCTCAAAGCTTTCATTTTCTTTATCTACATCTATTTCTCATAATTAAACCTTTAGATATTATGTGCAAACCGTCACATTGTTGAGACTGGGCTTTCTCTTTTGGCTCATTCCTCCTTACTAACAAATTACTGGTTTGAAGCTTTTAATACAGCTATTTATTTAGTAAACCGGATGCCCATAGTCTCAAAAGGTTTCCCCATATGAAGCTTTATTTTATGCAGCCCCTGACTACACTTCTCTTCGTATTTTTGGATGTACGTATTACCCATAGCTATGGCCTTATCAGCCTCATAAGCTTGATTTTAAATCAATTAAATGTGTTTTTCGGGGTTATAGCCTTTCCTGTAAGGGCTATCGATGTCTAGATCCTTCGATTGAACGTATCTTTATCTCTCGTCATGTAATTTCTGATGAACAAACATTTCCATTAGGTATGGCACCATCCAATTCTTCCTCCTCTTCTACACTTGACCCTTTGGCAATTTTTGGCAGTATCCAACTATGGCTCTCCAGCGGAAATGTATATCAGGCAACACCCAGCCCAGGAACCAACCAGATTAGACCACCCTCTTCCTAGGCCACATCTCACCTAGATCAGTGATCTCCTAGGCCACTTATCCAAGCCGAGCCCTCCTCTAACCCAGACGGGCCCACTTTTCTCGTCCCCACCCAGGCCGGTCCAAAACACCAATCAGCCACATGCAGCCAAGGTTTGTCATCCACATCCCAACCCTCTTTCCATCCACGCAGCTACCTGCTGCCATTCAAACTTCTGACAACCAGCCCACATGTCCACATAGCACACTACCACCTGCCCAATTGCCATTCAACCCACATGTCTACTTAGTACACTACCACCTGCCTAGTGCTGCTAGCTCACTGCCCACGCCAATCCTAGTCCCCCGCACCTGCCCAGTGCCCAGTGCCCAGTGCCCAACACTAGCCGCCCGCCCCCACGCCCCCCGGCGCAGGTCTCAATCCGGCATATTCAATTATTGAATTATGGCTGAGCACAGAATATCCATTACCATGTACTCTATTGGCTGCATCTCAACCAGCTGAACCCACATGTTACACGCAGCGATAAAATCTTCTGATTGGTGGGCCGCGATGGATATGGAATTCAGATCATTACAGTGTACTGGGACTTGGGCACTGGTTCCTCATGAGCCACACGTTAATGTGGTCGGTTGTAAATTGGCGTATAGTTCGAAATGCAATCCCGATGATCCATTAATCGCTATAAAGCCCGCTTAGTTGCTAAAGGTTTTGATTTTGTTGATACTTTCAGCCCAATGGTCAAACACACCAACATTCGCATGGTACCTGCGTTGGCCATAGCTTACAATTGGCCACTTTGTCAATGTGATGTTGAATGTACATTCTTGCATGGTGATCTTCGTGAGGCTGTCTTCATAGCTCAACCTCAGGGCTACATAGACCTCACCAAACCTGCTCATGTGTGTCGTATGATCAAATCTATCTACGGCCTACGCCAAGATCCACGAGCATGGTATGAGAAATTTTCAAGAAACTCCTAGACTTGGGTTTTCTATTATCCACATCGAACGCGTCACTTTTTGTTCGAAAGAGCCATGGTTGTATCACATATCTTTTACTTTATGTGGATGATATTATTATTAATGGCAACAACACCACCTTTATTGGTCATTTTATATCACAACTAAGCTTGCACGTCAAAATGAAGGATCTAGGTTAACATATTTCCTTGGCATTGAAGTTCAACGTAATAAGAGTGGGTTATTTCTCTCACAAGCAAAGTATATTACAGATCTTCTTCTCAAATCAGACATGGTGGGTTATAAACCAATTGGTTCTCCAGCATCCAAGTCTAAACTTAGTCCATCTGATGGATCTTCTTTAGACGATCCATCCACATATCGCAATAGCGTGGGTGCTCTCCAATATGTCACTTTGACCCGACTTAATATATGCTTTGCTGTCAATTAAGTATGCCAGTTCATGCATGCCCCCACTGACATTCACAAGATTGTTGTCAAGCGGATTCTATGTTTTCTCAAAGGTACTATACAATGTGGATTTCATTTCAGGCCAGGCCTTTTCTCCCCAAGCCTACTGTGACACCGATTGGGTTGGTTCTCCTTTTGATCGACGCTCCGCTCATCCACTGAGGCCGAATATCGTTGCTTGGCTCATACTACTGCTGAAGTCACTTGTTTATGCTCTCTCTTACGTGATCTTCATATTCCTTTGTCCTCCATTCCAATCATTTGGTGTGACAATATTAGTGCAATTTCTCTTGCTTTCAACCCAGTATTCCATGCTCGAACCAAACACATCGAAATAGATTACATTTTCTCCTTGACAAGGTGGCCCACAAACAGCTTGAGGTTCGTTTTATTTCTACATTGGATCAAGTCGCAGATATCGACCAAAGGTCTTCACTCATCTCATGTTCGTGATCTTCAGGCCAAGCTTGCGTCTGGCCTCGTCCGCATCAAATTGAAAGGGGGTGATAGAGAATAGTCTAGTCCCAGACCCATGTATTATATGTTGATTGGGTATTATAGGTTGTAACAAACCCATACCTACTTCATCAAGTCCACCGGACAGTTTCATTAGTTCTTATTGTCCAATATTTTCTCACTTGCTCTAATTGTATCCTAATATATATAGGCAAATGATCGGGTGAGAACTGGTTCTCACCCAATACATGCGAACTCAAATCTCTACCGTCGGATTGCATCTGAGATCCAACGGTCCGTGTCATGTACATAAAACATTGTAAAAGGGCAAAATCCCTCCAAATCCCTCAAACGCTCCCGCTCTCAGGCCCTCCAAATCCCTTGTTGAAAAAGGGAAAAAACCTCTTTCAATCGACCACAGCTCCCATTTCATCTTCTTGTTTCTCATCTCCCCCATCATCTCCGGCCATCCTCGACGCCTCAGCTTCGACCGTACTCTTCCCCTTTTCTTTTCTTCTTCAACGAAAAAAAGAGGGAAAAGTTTGTCTGAATCTGTGGTTGTCTTCTTCCCCTGCGCGGTCTCCCCCATCATCTCCGGTCATCCCCGCTGTCGTCCAAAGCCCTCCAAATGGATGCTGCAGACCCAGCTCTCCTACTGCGGCTCCAGGTCTGGACCCCCTCACAACAGCCATCCCCATCTCAATTTCTAGGCTCGTGGTTTGATACGACGGCCATCCCTGTTGAGACCATCTCGGAGCAACCATCCCCATCTGAGTTTCATGGCATATGGCAGACAGGGACGTCCATCCCCATCGATGTCACAACACTCTTGCAGCAGCCATTCCCATGTGACGTTAGTTACCCGACCGAAGTTTTGCAGGTTTTCCCTCTCTCTCTATACAATCGATGTTTGCGATTAATGTATTTGCAAGCTTATAATTTAATCAGTACTTATCAATATTTATATCTTCACACTGGTGACTAATGAAAAAACACCAATCTTCGAAAATGATAAAGCGACCAAACCTGATAAACTTCTGTTCAGGCTTTAACACCAGCTTATCAAATTTTCAAAAAGATAAGAATATACAAGAAGTATAAGTTTACCAGGTAAAGTTTGCTAGAGTTTGAGCAATGCAGAAGATGACTATTGGCCCTCTCAAGAGCCACATGCAATGAACATAGTGCGTATATGCCAGACTTGCTCCTTGATTGTGCTGCCTCTAAGGCTGGAAAAATTCCTAACACTTTACAAACAATTCTGGAAAGTATTCTGCACATGCCTCCATGTAACTGCATATGTTAATCGCAAATGTGTTAATTACTATGGCTCAGTCAATAAGAAGAATAAAAAATCATCTTTTTTATCAAGATAAGGAAGCATGATGTATTAACCCTAAAGACTTTAAAATGTGTAACCATGTTTGATAAATATCCATGCATTGAAAAATGACAGAAACTAAACATAGCACAAAATTTCGAGTTAAATGTTGCCTTGGCAAATGACCAAAGTAGTTGCGTGGTCAATATGACCAAACAGAAAGGTAAATAGGTAGTAGCACCTTCTTCTGCAGGAAGGTTCATGCTGCTAGTGCAAATGCACAAAACAATCTTATCAAAATTACTTTTAGACAACAGGAAATGTTCCACATTGGACACACACAAACAAAAAATACCCTGTTCAAAAACTTTAAATCCTTTTGTCAGTTATAACTAATAGGAGTAGATTGCCTTAAACACCTTTGCATCAGTGGCAGCAAAAAAAATTTCTTCAACCTCTTGAGCATCCATGATCCCCTTTCAACAGAACTTCACTTTGGTTGAAAAGCCGTAACAAATTTGATTTGAATTACTTTTAGATTAGAGACCTCCATCCACCATCCAAATGTAAACCAAACATAAGAAATTGTGACGGCGTCAGCAATGATTCCAATAATTGATCTGCGACCACAGTTAATTACATGAAATTGTGATGGCGTCAGAAATGATTTATGAGTTTGTCAAACCATTTGGTTGAAAAGAGAGGCAATGAATTGCTCTTCTACCATATGGTTAGCATTTCTGTCTTGGTTCAGTTGTCTATATTTGAGAAAAAGTTTGTGTCAGGGGAATAAATGATCCAACCAATGTGTTGAAATAATATGAATTTATCTTGATTTTTAGATCCAAACTTTGACTATCAATGAATATAACATGTGACATGAAATTCGTACTGTTGGAATAATTTACTACATCCTTAATAATTAGTTTCTTATTACTTTTATTTGGTTTTTTTTTTTTTTTTTTTTTTTGCATGATTTTCATGGTGTGGTTCTATTATTGTCCTTAAACCGTCCAAAAGAATGGTGCAAGTCCAGCTTTACCAATGAATACATTTATACCACAAGTTGAGGAGGAGAAAATACCGAAAGTTGGAATTATTTTTGAGAACATAGAGGATGCTTACGATGCTTATAACCTTTATGTGAAATTGGCGGGTTTTAATATCAGAAGAAGCTCTGAGACAAGGCTGAATAATGAAGTTGTGAGTCAAAAATTTGTATGTTCCAAAGAAGGTTCTAGGAAAGAAAAATTAGGCATTGAATCTATGGTGCAGAGACGGAACTCAGATACACGGGTAGATTGTGGGGCACACCTTCAAATTAGAAAAAACAAAGGAGGGGAAATGGGTGGTATTTAAAATTATTGTGGAGAATACTCATTTGTTAAGTACCCCGAGAAAGACTTATATGCTACGATCACATCGTATAGTCAGTGCTCCCAAGAAAAAATTGATCTGTACTTTTGGGGCTGCTAATCTACAACCGAAGGATCAAATGGCACTACTAGAGCAGCAGGCAGGTGGGAGAGATAAAGTTGGTTTCACTGAGACAGATTTTCGAAATCAAATTAGAAACAAAAGGGAAGAAACAAAAGATCAAGATAGTGAGATGTTCTTTGAGTACTTCAAACAAATGAAGGAGAGAGATCCAAGTTGTTATTTTGCCATTGAGAAAGATGATGATATTTTGCCATTGAGAAAGGTGATGATGATCACATTAAACATGTGTTTTAGGCTGATTACTATTTTCAGAAGTCACATGAGGAATTTGGGGATGTTGTTTCATTTGATACAACATATAATACAAATAGATATGGTCTCGTTTTTGGTGCATTCACCGGAATTAATCACCATCATCAATCAATATAATTTGGTTGTTGTCTAATATCAAATGAAACTTTTGATACATTCGTGTGGGTATTCAACAAATGGATTGAAGCAATGCGAAGGGACCCACCCAAAGCAGTCTTAACGGACCAAGAAGCTGCAATGACAAAAGCGATCAAGTCCGTTTTTCCCACCACATGTCATCGTTATTGCTTGTGGCACATTATGCAGAATTTACAAAAGAATTTGGGTGGAATTGCGATTCATAATCAAAACTTTATCAAAAAATTTAAGAAGATTGCATAAAATTCTATCACAATAGAACATTTTGAGATGGCTTGGAAGGATATGTTGAGAGAATTTGATCTTGTAGACAATGAATGGCTACATTAGATGTACGGTATTCATGAGATGTGGGTGCCAAAGTACTTGAGAGACATTTTTTGGAGGGATGTCTGCAACTTCAAGAAGTGAGAGTATCAATGCCTTCCCTAAGCAATACGTGACACAGAAGAATGGTTTGTATGATTTTATGTAGCGATATGAGTGAGGCATCGCAACTCAAAAGTATCGTCAGTTGAAGGCTGATCATGACACTATAAATGGAAGACCAAGATTGATGACAGATTTGCCAATGGAGAAGAAGATGTCCAAAATATATACGAAAAAGATGTTCTACAAGTTTCAAGAATAGTTCTGTTACATAACATGGGGCATTGTTGAGCTCATATATGATGACATCGAGCAACGTGTTTATAATGTTTTTTCATTCAAAAATGATCAAGAAATTGAACAAACCGTCATCTTCAAAAAGGACGACAAAGAAGCAAAATGCTCATGTCAATGATTTGAGATTCGAGGAATTCCATGTGGACATATCGTTTGTGTTTTCAAATAAGAGAAAATTTATGAATTGCCTCAATGGTTTATTTAAAAAAGATGGACAAGGTTCGGAAGAATAGACGATGAATCTGACAATAGAGCATGCTTTTCATGTGATGGTTCATTGCTTGAACGACATGGAGATTTATCATATGATGCTGTAGTAGTCGTTGATGAGGCATCCATGTGTAAAACAACATACCAACATGCGAAGGAGGTTTTACAAGAGTTAAAGAAGAGTATTCGTGAGATAAATGAAAAGGAAGTAACGGCAAAAGATGATAGTAAGAGAAGAGACAAGGGCACTTGCCATGAAGATAGATATCTTGCGCCAAAGAATAACAAAGACGAAGGGTCGTCCAAAGAGATTAAAGTCTTCTAAGGAAAAAGCAATGAGAAAACCCCAGCTTTGTCGTGGATGTGGCAGGCGTGACGTTGCACATGACATGCGCAATTGTCCTATGCTCGTCAAGAGGTATAATTTTTTTTTTTATATTAGAATCTTTTACATTTGATTTTTAATTTTATTATCATATAGATTGTGCTTTCTATTCTTCTTCAGTCCTATAGTTCATGTTTCTGGAAGCGATGGGAGTATTTTAGAAGACGAGGATGATGATCTTATTGAATGTGAGGGCTTGGAAATGGCTATTTTCGATGATGGTACTTTGACACAGATTTAGGTATGCAATTTCGTTGTAAAAAGAGAAATTTTATTTATGTAGTTCACTTACACATATTTCAGTTTATATGAATGTTAATTACTTTTACAATTTTATTTTGTAGGCTTCAAATGAAGATGTGCACCACAGGTTTATGTTGTCGCATCTGGCAGTGGTTCAATCGGTGGCATCAGATTTCATTTGTGATGGTTGTTGGTTCATTTTGATTTGTAATTTTGAGGTTCTCCACAGGTTTTCAAAGAATGTTGCCAATGTTGGACTTTTGTAGTTTCATATGACTCCACAAGTTGTTTTGATGTTGGAATTTGTAATGTATTATGGTCAATTGTTTCGAATGAAAGAGGTGCATTTGAATGCAAATTTCAGTTGTGATGGTTGTTGGTTCATTTTGATTTGTAATTTTGAGGTGCTCCACAGGTTTTCAAAGGATGTTGTCAATGTTGGACTTTTGTAGTTTCATATGACTACAAAAGGAGGTTTTGGCTCGAATGGTCACCTGATATTTTGAGAGTTTTATTTCAACTATGATCTTCCAATATGGAAGGTGATGATATGAATTCTAGGTTTGGAATATTTTGCTGCAGGTGGTGTTCATTGAGTCAATTTGTGTTAACCAGGTTGAAAAAGTGCCCGATTTTAAAACATAGCAAACGTGGTCGTACTGAACTAAAAATTAGCAGATTTTGAGTTTATGATATGGACTTGGAAAGCCCGAATTTCAGCCAAAAAATCCCCTGGGAAGTGGGCCAAAAAATTCCCTAAACAGGGGTACTCGGCAAGATTTGTGCAGATTTTGTCAACCGGGTTAAAAAAGTGCTCGATTTTAAAACATAGTAACCGTGGTCGTACTAAACTGAAAATTAGCAGATTTTGAGTTCATGATATGTCTTGGAAAACCCCGAATTTCAGCCAGAAAATCCCTCAGGAAGTGGGCCAAAGAATTCCCTAAACAGGGGTACTCGGCAAGGTTTGTATAGATTTTGTCAACCGGGGTTGAAAAAGTGCCTGAGTTTAAAACATAGCAAACGTGGTCGTGCTGAAATGAAAATTAGCAGATTTTGAGTTCATAATATGGACTTGGAAAACTCTAAATTTTAGCCAAAAAATCCCTTGGGAAGTGGGCTAAAAAATTTCCTAAACAGGGGTACTCGGCATGTGCAGATTTTCTCAACCGGGTTGAACATTCATATTGTAGTGTAACATGTATTTTTCTAAAATAGCACCCAATGTGACTTACAATTTCACAAATCAAGAGAGAACAACAAACATGAGAGGAAAATCACATATACGCTTGGGCTAACATCCATTGGATGAAATTTTGTCAACATATACAACATCAATTGGATTAAATTTTGTCAACATATACAACATCCATTCCACACTTCCTCCAGTTCTCCCCTCACATATTTTAGCATAATATTTTCAACATGCAAATCACAATCATAAGACAACACAAAAACATCACTAGAAAAATTGCTTTATTTGATTTCTTCCTTTCTTCAGATGCATGTGTTATCTCTTCAACTGCTGCCCATAAAATCTCATTCTGCCTATCCATCATACTACCAATCAACTTTTTCATATCTTCAATCATATATGCTAGATTCTTTTCATTGTCAATTTCATCTTTCCATTTGAAGCTTCCGCAACCATGTTCATGCTGCAAAAAAATAATAATAAAAATAATAAAAACACAAATTGTCTCTAATTAGTACATCATAGCATTATTGCTAAAAAAACGCATATGAAACACTTACTTTCCAATTAGGATATCTCCAAAACTTTCTATTTGGGTTAGACATTGTATGAGAGGTCAAACAAATCATATCACCACATGAGCACTTTGGCACCCATTGATTGGAATTAGAATTTGACGATGACATGGCCACGCTTGTTTGCAGTAAGTTGAACTTGGGGGAAATCTACTAAATAAAAATAATCGGGATTCATACAAGTAATTAAAAAAATTTCTATGATTTAAAAAAAAAATCAGATGGAAATAATCATAAGATTTGGAGGCCTGGGAGCGGGAGCAATTGAGGGGTTTGGAGGGCTTTGGACGACAGCGAGGATCCGCTCAGGGGAAGAAGACAACCGTCAAACCAGACAAGCTTTTCCCTCTTTTTTTCGTCGAAGAAGAAAAGATCGGAGATGATGGGGGAGACCGGAGATGAGGCGTCGAGGATGACCAGAGATGATGGGGGAGACAGCACAGGGGAAGAAGACAACCACAGAACCAGACAAGCTTTTCCCTCTTTTTTTCGTCAAAGAAGAAAAGACCGGAGATAATGGGGGAGATCAGAAATGAGGCGTTGAGGATGACCGAAGAAGATGGGGGAGACCGCGCTGGGGAAGAAGACAACCATAGATTTAAACAAGCTTTTCCCTCTTTTTTTCGTCGAAGAAGAAAAGAAAAGGGGAAGAGTCCAGTCGAAGCTGAGGCGTCGAGGATGGCCGGAGATGATGGGGGAGACGAGAAACGAGAAGATGAACTGGGAGCAGTGGTCGATTGAAAGAGATTTTTCCCCTTTTTCAACAAGGGATTTGGTTCGTACGGATTGGGTGAGAACAGTTCTGACCCGATCATTTCCCATATATATATTCAAATATACTTATCCAAATCAATCAATCAAGATGTAGATTTCCATCAGATTATCATTGTTTATTTTAAAATGATAACTATATGTATACAAGTGCCTCAATTTCTTTAACTTCTCTACACCTTTAGGTAGTCTTTATTCCCGAATTCCTAATGTCAAACGTTTGCAAGTTCCAAAGCCTATCTATAGATTTTGGAAGCTCCTCAACATTTGTGTATCTCAAATTCAAGTAGCATAAATTGAAAGTTTCAACTGATTCATCTGGCAAACTCGGAAGAAGCTTGTAGATCTAATACTCAATAGTTTAATGATTGATGCAATGCTATTCAAAGAAAGTGAAGGAACTTGTATTCAGAACAAGATCAAGGAGCGAAGATGACATGTACTTAACAGATTGTTTACAATGCTATTGTACAATGACAAGTGATGGGTTTTGTTCTTCTGAGTCTTTTCTTTACCATCATGTACAGTGCAAAAATTCTCTTCACGGCTGATTGATAGAACCAACTCTCACAATACATCACACATTCGGACCAATTTTTTTTAATTTTTCTATCATCCTCAACAGCTTGGAGCACGCCTCTACATATGGGTCTTGGACATATTCTGTAGCCACATCCTACGCTCTTTTATGAACTCTTCTGCTACCCATAACCTTATCAATTTGTTTTGCGGAATCGAGTAATCTTCAGGGAAGAGACAAAAATGTAAGAAACAGTATTTTGAGGTTATACGACAAATCGCTATAGATAAGCAAAAGTGTGTTCTTCATCTTTCCCAATTCTTCTTTATTGCTTAGCTGCCAACTAAGATTATCTTCTACCTTCTCCCACTCCAAACTCGACTTTCTCATAGTACTTCACTTTTGTCATAGTATTTCGCTACAGAGGAGATACAAGAAGAGGTATACTACATATGAGATCTCTCTTACAGTCACTCCAGATATGGGTGGGGCAAGTCACCTTCAAAGTCGAGGATATCATCAACAAGTACATGTATTATATTGCCGAGCAAGATAGAGATGAAGTATTCATAAAAAGAGCTCTCTGTAAAATTACTCTCCACCCAAAACGGTACTAGTACAACCACGACATTGCCTCTGAGCTACTAGTAATCAAATCTTAGATTCAACTGAGATTATCTTCTACCTTCTTCCATGCCGAACTCGACTTTCCTTTCTTTGACATCATTCCCCCCAATAGCTACAATCGCTAGGACAGGCCCTCAAATTTTTGTACTAATCTTTCTGCATATGGCTTTAACTCTGAAGGGCATTTTTTTTTTTGGAAAATGCTTTCTTTGAAAAAAAGAACCAAAGCACCAACATTGCGAAGACGCTTAAGGCGGAAAACACTTTTATCTCCAAAAGATGATGAGACCTTCTCTTTCCGCGTTTCCGTGTTGTGATTATAACTCTGCCTCCAAGTTCATTGTTTGGAAAGATATACAAGTTGCATTCCCAAATAATAGGCATGGAGGCAGCCCTCAATGGGTGATATAATATATGTACTTGTCGATGATATCCTCGACTTTGTAGGTGACTTGCCCCACCCATATCCAAAGTTATGAGAAAATTCTAGTGTAGTATACCTCCTCTGTAGTAATATACTTGCCATCTTCCCGTGGAAGTAGCCCTCAATGGGTGAACCATGCAAATCTTGTGTGTGTGGATTGATTGCATGTGTTCATCTAGACCATCGATCACAAGAATTTCCGCTGCGCCACTTTTCTCAATAAGTGGTAATAGAGCCAGCCACAAGAACTGGTATGAGAGTTCACATCGAAGGTGGGCCATGTTCTTGATAAAGGATCAAATGTTGCTGTGCGATGCAGAGATCGCTCAGATTGTGTGATTGATGGACCCAAAAATCGAATCTAGTTGAAGAAGAGATCAATCGCAGTTGATCTTGGTGGGTCATACAGACCCTTTGTTGCAGAGTTGTTCCCGGAAGAAGGAGAAAGAGACAGAGTCGATCCCCATATTGTGTTTTTTTTTAAGAATGGAGTCGATCTGCGCGTGCTCTTGCAGATGATGGAAGAAGAAGCAGGGGTTCTGCTTTGAAATCGCAGAGGATCCGGAATCTCTCTGGCCGAAGAAGAGATCCGGAACTTCAAATTGCTGTTCGTGCTGGTTTCTGATTTTTCCGGGGCCCGTTTCCTGTTCCGGACCCCTGGTGGGTCCTTTTCGAGCCTAAGTGTTGAAAAATGGGATGTTTTCGCTTCCAATTCTCTAACTGGGAGTCCTATTTGCGAGCTGTCAGTTTCTAAAGGTTGCTCTAGCCTCAAGTGAAGTGTTCGCTAGTCTCTAATTTTTCCGGGGGCCGTTTCCTATTCTGGACCTCCGGCGGGCCGTTTTCAAGCCTAAGTGTTGGAAAAAGGAATGTTTTCGCTTCCAATTCTCTAATCCGGAGTCCTACTTGCGAGCCTTCAATTCCTGCAAGTCACTCTACCCACGAGCGAGGTGCTCGTGCTAGTTTCCGATTTTTCCGGGGGCCATTTCCTGTTCCGGACCCCCGGCGGGCCATTTTCGAGCCTAAGTGTTGGAAAATGGGATGTTTTTGCGTCCAATTCTCTAACCAGGAGTCCTATTTGCGAGCCGTCAATTCTTGCAAGTCACTCTACCCTCGACCGAGGTACTTGAGCCGGTTTCTAATTTTTCTGGGGCCGTTTCCCATTACAGACCCCTGGTGGGCCATTTTCGAGCCCAAGTGTTGGAAACTGGGATATTTTTGCTTCTTATTCTCCAAGGGGAAGTCCCATTTGCGAGCCGTCAGATCCTGCAAGTCACTCTCGCCTCAAGCGAGGTGCTCGTGCCGGTTTCCAATTTTTCCGGGTGCCGGTTCCCGTTCCGGACCCCTGATGGGTCGTTTTAGAGCCTAAGTGTTGGAAAATGGGATGATTTTGCTTCCAATTCTCTAACCAGGAGTCCTATTTGCGAGTCGATAGTTCCTCCAAGTCACTCTACCTGTGACCAAGGTGCTCGTGCTGGTTTCCAATTTTTCTGGGGGCCGTTTCCCATTCCGGAGCCCCGGTGGACCGTTTCGAGCCTAAGTGTTGGAAAATGGGATGTTTTTGCTTCCAGTTCTATAACCGGGAGTCCTATTTGCGAGCCGTCTATTCCTGCAAGTCACTCTCGCCTAGAGCGAGCTGATCGTTCTGGTTTCCAATTTTTCCGGGGGCCATTTCCCGTTCCAGACCCCCGGCGGGCCGTTTTTAAGCCTGTGTTGGAAAATGGGATGTTTTCGCTTCCAGTTCTCTAACCGTGAGTCCTATTTGCGAGCCGTCAATTCCTGCAAGTCTCTCGCCTCGAGCAAGCTGCTAGTGCCGGTTTCTGATTTTTCCGGGGGCCATTCCCCATTCCGGACCCCCGGCGGGCCATTTTCGAGCCTAAGTGTTGGAAAATTGGATGTTTTCGCTTCCAATTCTCTAATCGGGAGTTCTATGAGCCGTCAGTTTCTATAGGTTACTGCACCCTCGAGCGAAGTGTTTGTGCCGGTTTCCAATTTTTCCAGGGGCCATTTCCCATTCCGGACCCTCGGCGGGCCGTTTTCGAGCCTAAGTGTTGGAAAATCATATGTTTTCGCTTTTAATTCTCTAATCGGGAGTCCTATTCACAAGCTGTCAGTTCCTACAAGTTACTCTATCCTCAAGTGGAGTGCTTGTGCCGGCTTCCGATTTTTCCTCGGGCCATTTCCCCTTCCAGACCCATTCCGAGGTGTTGAAAATGCTACATTTTCAGTGTTTATAAATTTCTACTAGTTATTATGTTAAAATTTCAAGAGAGTAATCTACTAACCAAAGTGTCGCATCATGATCTCTAATAGCTGCGCCATCACCAACAGAAGTGGTCCCTCTCGTGATGTCGAAATAGCCGGTTGGATCTATCCCTGCCGCAGCTGCCAGCTGTTGAACGAGAGCCTCAAGTGCAAGTGTGCTCTTGTCCTGCTCAGCCTGCCTCCTAGCCTGCTCAGCTAGCTGCTCCTACAGGGCGATCACCTCAAGATCCTGTGCCCGAGACTGTGTGGAAGATGAAGAGGTCCTCGTGTATATCCCATACCCTTTTACGTATCCCGACCTCTTCCCAAGCACATCAACAGCAATCTGTTCCTTAGTCATCGGCGTTGTGATAGAGGGCTGTGACTGCTCCTCAGTCCGCTGCACCAATGTCTCCTGCCATTTAAATCAATAAGGGATTTAGAATGCTTTTATGGCATTATTGATCATAATTGAATTTATTAGCAAACATACATGTCTCTGCTGAGCCACCTCATTTACCTACTCATTACTCTTTTGTCTGTAGTGGGTGTCGTGGAAGAACTGAGTAATAGGCGGCGCTTGACCGGCATTCCGTGTCGTCTGTCATTTGAAATAGCTTTGAATTAGATATGAACCCAGCTACATATTGATAAATTAATAAACTTAATCAAGTTTCTTCATATGAATATAATCAGTACCATTAGAGACATCCTCAATGCAAATGACCTGGAGCCACTAGTATGATTATATGGCAGCTTGGCTCGACTCTCTTGAGCTTTTTTCGACTTCTCCTACATAGAAAAACAATAATACAATAGCAGTCATTCATAAAATCATTACTAATAGAATTATGTTGGAATATAATTAATTGTTGTAGATAACATCCCAAGGTTACCTTCCAGGCGGGTGATTCCCAGCACTGCAAGACCATCAACTGCCAGTCAGCTAGACCACAACCCTCTGCCGGGTGGTCCTGGGGTCGGGGAACCCCTTGCTCCAATAGCTTGAGATAGTGACTATGCAGCTCGTACTTCCAACTCCTATACAAAACCCAGCATTAGCGGTCAATGTCCGCCCTGAGCTGTATATCGTGCTTGTAGTCCCCGATGTAAAAAATTTGCTGCAATTAGGGGAGAGCCGTATAAAGATTAGTAATAACAAAATATAATCAGATATTGTAATGAAGAGCATAACTATAATCAGTTTGGTTGATATTTCTCGTTTCAGTTTACCTTAACTTCAGCAATGACTGCAAGCTTGATCCCACTGTCAAACTTCTTCCAGCCATGGGGCCTTACTAGGGCAACCTCTCTAATGGCTAACCCAAGATGGTTAACCAGTAATGGGCATGTTCCCCTTCTGGCCTATGACTGGAGATCCTATGACTGGAGATGTGGATCAGGACTGGGATGTTATGACCCAGCTGTTTGCTCAGCTTTGTCACATTCTTCCCTCGCGTAACACCCCTTACACGACTCGGAACCTCTGAGACCGGGGCTGATGTTGTTAAGATGACAGTGCTAAATGAGTTAGTGAACACAAATCATTAAATTGAACCATTCCAAATTTTAAAAGGTCATAATTTTCTTACGTACGTTGCTCCCGATTGTATGAGGACTTGTGGGATGCTGGGACGGCTGAGGGTGGGTCAACGAGGGCTGTGTGGTCGGAGGTTGAATCGGCAGAGGTTGGGGGGCTTCCAAATCATGGGTGCTTCCCACTACAACAACTTGCACTTTTAGCGACGTTTTTTTACGACGCTTTACTAAAAGAATGCGGACAGAGTTCAATCTTAAAATTAATTCATTTTTAGGAAAAATAAATATCAGATACTATTATCGACGAATTTTATTTTTTGTAAAACGTCAGTAATGTTTCATTTTATTTTTTATTTATCAGAGTCTTTTACCGATGAATTTTTTTTATCGATGAAAATTAGCGTCGGAAAATTTATTACCGGCGTTTAATATAAAACATCCGTAAAGGTTGGTAGACTTTTTTACTTGTTTTTAAATAATAAAAATAAAATAATTTTTACCAACGAAAATCCATTTTTTGCGACGAAAGATAAACGTCGGTAAATTTCCCACTTCTTTTTTCCCTCTCTCGCCTCCAAAAGCCCTCTTTCTCTCTCTCTCCCGATCTGCTCTTCTCTGACTCTCTCTCCTCTCTCTCTGCTATTTCTATCTCTCTCTCTCGCTCGATCTCTCTGCGCTCTCTCTCGCTCGATCTGCTCCTCTCACTCTCTCTGCTCTCTCGCTCTCTGCTATTTCTCTCTCTCTCTCTCTCTCTCTCTCTCTCTCGTGGGAGTAACCTAAATCTCCAAAACAGAACAATACTCCAACCATCATCTGCTAAGACTCTCGAAGAACACGGCTAGCGTCTCTCCATTTTCCTTCTTGCCAGACGCCAGTGAACATTCAAGAAGGTATGTGAAAGCTCATTCTAGTTTAATCTTCTTCTATCTCTACTCCTTCATTCTCTTCTTCGTACCAGTTAGATAGGCATGCTGCTGGTCGCCCAAACCCCATGCCGCTATACCCGCCCCACCACCACCAGTCGTCCATTGATGCGCTGGTCGTACACCCTGACTTTTAGCAGCATTTTACTTAAAAACGTCGGCGGAGTTCAATTTTCGATTTAACTTCGTTGTTAGGAAAAGTAAAAATCAGAGATTATTATCGACAAATTATAAAACGTCGGTAAAATTGACTTTTAGCAACGTTTCCTTGAAAACCATCGGCAAAGTTGAATTTTATTGTTAACTTTATTTTTAGGGAAAATAAAAGACTATTATTGACGAATTCTATTATCAACGAATTTTATGAAGTCAGTAAAATGAACTTTTAGCGACGTTTTTTTTTTGTAAAACGTTGGTAAAGTTTAATTTTATTTTTAGGAAAATTAAAAATAGAGACTTTTACTGACGAATTTTTTTTTACTGATGAAAATTAGCGTTAGAAAATTTATTACCGACGTTTTATATTAAACGTCGGCAAAGGTTAAGAAAAATAAAATAATTTTTACCGACGAAAATATAAAAGTCGGTAAAGGTAATTTTTCCCACTCCCGCCTCCAACATCCCCCTTTTACCTCTCCAAGCCCTCTTTTCCCTCACTCATTTCTTTCTCTCCCCTCACTCCGCGTGAATCGCCCAGAACCCATCTCCATTGTCGTCCTCTCATCTCCGGAAAAACCACTCCAGAACCCATCTCCTCTCCTCCCTTTCTATCTCTCCCTCCCTCTCCAGACCTCTCCCAAGCGGAAGACCCACTTCATCTTCCTCCGCCAGACGACCACAGCAGCACTGCCAAGCGCGCACGTAGCCCCCGGACGCCCGCAGAGCCTTCATCTTCCTCCTCGCGCCTCCGGACGCCTCCCCTGCACCAGGTACACCCCTCCCTCTTCCTGCACTCCGCACACACCGCGCACCATTCCCCCTCTCCTCTTTCTTTCTTCTCTGTTCTCTCTCTCCCTCGTTCCCCATCTCTCTGTTTCCTCTCTATCTGCTTTCCTCCCTCCCTTCCTCTCTTCTTCTTCCTCCCCTGTCTCCCCTCGCCTGCGCTTGCTGCAGTGCCCACCTGCAAACCACTCCCTCTCTCTCTCTCTCTTTCCCTCTCTTCTCTTCTTCCTCCCCTATTCCTCTCCCTCTCCCCTGCTTCCTCCTCTGTTCTGCCCTGCACCCACCTGCACACCACTCCCTCTATCCCTTGGTTCTCTCTCTCTCTTCCCCTCTTCTCTTCTTCCTCCCCTGTTCCTCTCCTCTCCTATGCCCTGCGCAACCGCCTTTTCCTCCTCCTCCTCTTCTTTCTTTCTTCCTTATCCTTCTCCCTTATCTCCCTTTCCCCTTTCTCATTCCACGGTCTCAGCAGCCCCCTCTCTCATTTCCCTCTCCCTTCTCCACTGATTCATCTAATCTCCCATCTAATTTTCGTTTCTCTCTTTCTTCCTTTCTTTATTTCCTCCTCATTCACTCTTCCTAGCAACGTGACTGAGCACCCACCCATTTCACTCTCTCTCTCTCTTTCTTTCTCTCATTCTTTCTGATTTCTTTCCTCCCCCTCTTTGCCCAGTGGACCACCGAGCACCATCACCACCACTATTCCAATGGGCCATCGATCAAGTGGGCCCCACGATCTTCATCATCCCTAACTTCAAGCTTGATTAGGTTTTGTTAATTGGGGGGTTTTCCATTAATTAGTGTTAGATGAGTTTGTTAGCATGTTAGATTGTGATCTGTAGAGTTATTTATGTGGGTTTGTTTCTAATTCATAGGTTTTGGGCATTTTGAGCTAAGTTGTAGATTTGATCAGTTTGGATTTCCTCACCCAAAGGCAAGTGAATATGTATTTATTTTTATGGATATGCATGTGTTTTTATGGAACTGTAGCTTTGAAATGATTTCATTATTGTTTTAGATTTAATTGTCTGATGGTTTTGATTTATGGAAAATAAATGGGATGAATTGTGATGATGGAAATGATGAATGAAGGGGAGATTTGATATAAATGATTATACTTTGGTTTCTTCATTTAATTTTCACTTTCAATTATAGTTGCATCTTGTTTTTTCAGCCTCTACCCATCTCTTTTAAAGAAATGCATCTGTGCTGAGAGTGAAATGGTTGCCTTTTATTTTCTGTCCCCAGAAAATCTCTGTTAGCACATATATAGCTTGAAACAAGATATGGGATTTTGGTGATTGCATCTTACAGTGGATTTGCACTGATTGGTTCATCAAATGGCATTTTTGTTACACTAGAGATGCCACAATACACCATTTGGGGATCAGTTTAATCTGAAGCCATTTCAGGGAATTTTAGGGAGACGTCGAAAAGAAGGGTTGGGTTGGGGGAGATAAAATTTTAGAAGATTAAATCCCATGTTTCTTGGGTAGTGGAGAGAGATCCAATATGAAACTGCACCTAAACATGATCAGTATGGAATGAAATTAAATGACCATTGAATTGTTCTTGGGAGGCGAGATTTATTTTTGGAAGCTAAAATTTTATCTGTGCAGTATGTATTACTAGTGAATTAAATGCCAGTATCGTTGAAGAAGAACAAAAGGGATTAGTGGACAACATATTGAGCAGTCATATAATAATAGTGAAGTGATATCACAAAAAGTAGATTCTTAAAGATTATATGGCAAGTTAGTTTTCTATTTTTAATTACCTAGTTTTCTATTTTTAATTACCCATATCATTTTTTTGGAATTAATTAACTATAAATATCACAAAAAAAAAAAAAAAATCATCATTTCATATTTAATCAGAATCTTTTATTAAATAATTTACATGAGAACTAACCCATGGATCGCGCGGGCTTTAATGTTAGTAATAGCTCAATAGAGGGCTTGGCCTATTATTTTGATACAGGGAATGATGGAATGAATGGATTCATTATTGGGTTTTACTCTTTTAGGATCTGTAAGTAAAGAGGAAAAAATGAAAATCTCAAAGTTTCTTGGGTTCTTCAATCATCTTGTAGCTGTTGTGAATTTTCCATGTTTATGCAACCGAGAAATTGATCTTATGCTTCCCCATTTTTTTTTCCTTTCCTATCATAGTACATTATTTGGTAAAGCATGTTGGGATGTTGAATGTCTTAGTTTTAACTGTAGTTTCATATCATAGCCATATAAGTGGTACTGACCCACTATGGATTGTTTGGATATCATCTTCAACCTTCTGTTGTTTTGATATGTTGGCACGATGAATGGTTTTATGGTCTGGAAATTTGGATGTTGTATTTGGATGCATATAATTTTTAACCATCTTTTCCTTGACTCAAATTAATTTTAGTGATCAGCACCTATGGGGTCTAGCTAATGTAATGTTCTGTTCTTTTTGTTTCTTAATGCTGCCTCAACCGCTTGTTTAGTTTCTTAAGTTCTTTTTAACAACCGGTAATAGTGATTTTTTTTTGAAAAAACAAGAAAAAACCTTGAAAGAACATAGAGGAAATTGGTATGAAAGCCTTGTACCAATGCGCAAACCACGGTTATGTAATTTTTATGAAAGCCTTACAGGAAACTATTTATCCGTGCTACAATTTTTTTTTAATTATTCTACTGCTACTCTTTAATTATTCATGTTTGAATTTGTTTTATGCTTGTGGACTTTGTGCAAGAAAAGATTGCATACTATTGGTTGAAACTTCTAGGGACTACTTTGCTAATACTTTTTATAGAAAATTAATCTGTCGGCCGAAAGAATTACCTAGTACCCAATTTGAATTTTATTTTTGTTTGTTTATGAATATCCAGTGGTTGACGTCAAGTTGTTGGAGTTTCTTATTACCTCATCTATCACTTGAAAAGATTTCTAATTTATTGCCTATCCATGGAGGGACCCATGCAGGCTGCTTCTTACTGCTAATTACTTGTGATTAGGTAATATATGGATAGGAGTTGGTTATTATATTATCAGAACCGATTTAGTGCGGAGTACATAGCTGGGGTGAACTCATTTATTGATTTTGCAAAGGCGAATTTGGGCAGGGCATTGTTGATTAACTGCCCTTGTAACGATTGCTGTAACCATCGGAAGCATGACTATGTAACCGTGAGAAATCATTTGCACATTCAAGGAATGATGGTCTCATACCTACGGTGGATATATCACGGGGAACCTATAGTTCAACCCGATGATTCGGATGAGAGCGAGGATGAATCAGAAGAGAATCAGGATGAATATGATGAGTTGATAGAGGACCATCATAGGGGAACTTACTTGGATGAAGATACTCAAGAGAGGGATGATGTACAGGATTTTGAAAATTTGTTGAAGGCTTCTCAACGTGGCCTGTACCCAGGATGCAAAAGCTCAGATACTCTATTATCGTTTGTCATCAAGATATTGCATGTGAAGTAGAAAGTGGGTGTAGCAATAAGTCGTTCGATAAGGTTCTGCAGATTTTTAAGGACTTCTTACCCGAAGGTCATGTGGTGCCGGCATCAGTTTACGAGGCGAAGAAATTATTACGTGACTTAGGCATGGGATACAAGAACATAGATGCCTGCAAATACAATTGTGTGTTGTATTGGAAGGAGAATGCTCAATTGGATAAATGTCCATAATGTGAAGAGCCTAAGTACAAGGTCAATGATGGCAAGCGAAAGAAGATCCCTCATAAGGTGCTCCGTTACTTCCCATTGACACCGAGGTTACGCAGATTGTATATGTCAAGGAAGACAGCCATAGAGATGAGATGGCACAGTGATAAGCTCGTTAACGATGGGATAGCGCGGCATCCGGCTAATTCAATGGAATGGAAAGAATTTGATAAAAAATATCCAGAGTTTGCCCAAGAGACACGTAATGCGAGGCTGGGGTTAGCCACCGATGAATTCAATTTTTTGGGTAACATGAGCACCTCTTATAGCATGTGGCTTGTCATACTTATGCCCTATAATTTGCCACCATGGATTTGCATGAAGGAGCCCTTCTTGATGATGTCATTACTTATTCCAGGACCAAACTCACCGGGAAGCGATATCGATGTATATCTGAGGCCCTTGGTTGATGAGTTGAAGGAGTTGTGGAATCATAGTGTATCGACTTATGATGCCTCCACTAAACGACCTTTCAAATGCATGCGGCTGTGATGTGGACGATAAATGACTTTCCTGCATATGGAAGCTTGTCTGGGTGGAGCACAAAAGGTTATAATGCTTGCCCCTCGTGTAACGACAGCTCGTGAGGGGTGAAGTTGAAAGATAAGATTGGGTACATTGGCCATCGAAAATACTTGGAACTGAACCACCAATGGTGTAGAAGCAAGGCCTTCAACGGTCAGCTTGAGCGTGAAAAGAATTCTTTGGATTTACTGGGGCAAAAGGTACTAGACCAGCGAGAAGAACGAGCGCAGGTCAGGTTTGGCAAGAATAACAAAAGACCACATGACTCTGGAGAACTGAATTGGACAAAGAAAAGCATCCTATTTGAATGGCCCTATTGGAAGTGCAAAAAACTCCGACATAACCTTGATCCTATGCACATTGAGAAGAACATTTGTGTAGCTTTGTTTGGAACAATTTTGAGCATAAAGGGCAAAAACAAGGACACCGAGAAAGCGCGCAAGGATTTGAAAAATATGGGCATCAGTCCAGAGTTGCATCCAGTGGAGAGGGGCGATGGATCCAGCTTGAAGCCGCATGCCTCTTACACTTTGGAACCAAAACATAGAGATGGCTTTTATCAATTCTTAAAGTAGATCAAATACCCAGACGGCTATGCGGCGAACCTCTCGAGGTGTGTAATTTCGAAAAATGATAAATTATCTAGTTTAAAAAGCCATGATTGCCACATCCTTATCCAACGCATCCTTCCTATTGGCGTGCGCGGCTTTCTGAATAAGGATATTTGTACAACATTGTATGAGTTAGGCAGCTTTTTCCAAGACCTCTGCTCGAAAACACAGAGACATGATGATTTGAAAAAATTGGAGGAGTAGATAGTTTTAATATTGTGCAAGCTGGAGAGGATTTTTCCTCCTGCTTTCTTTGATGTGATGGTTCATCTATCTGTTCACTTGCTATGCGAGGCCATGCTTGGTGGACCGGTGCAATATTGGTGGATGTACCCGATAGAAAGGTAATAGTTGATGACCATTGATTAATTATTTATGTATTAGTGCAATTGCCTTGCATTGAAAATCGTAATTGTTATCATTGCTTGTTTAAATGTTTCTGAACACCCTAAAAGGGTACGTTCGCAATCGAGCTCGGCCTGAAGGTTCGATCACCGAGGCTTACATTGTCAAAGAGTGTCTCACTTTTTGCTCAATGTTTTTAAGGCAGACTGATTGAGTAGAGTGTTATGATGATGGTGGTGAATGTGGCCCGAGGATGTCGGTCTTCACACAAAATGTCCCTCCCATAGGATTGATGCCAAGGGCACATGATCCTTCTCAAAGAGAGCGTGACATGGCTCATTGGTTTGTGCTGAATAATTGCCACGAGGTGGAGCCGTATCTACAGTATGTGCTTCAATTTGGCCATATTTATGCATTGCTTGTTAACTCCTTTATTTATTCTCTACTCGGACTTGGTCATTAAAAGCTATCTTGAGTAGGGATCACAGGAATTTAGTGCAAGATCAAAGAGGTGGAGATGTCAGGCAGATACAACAAAAAGAATTTGCAGAATGGTTCAAACAACGTGTAAGACATATAAAATATTATCATTTTAGTTGCTAGATATTATTAGATTACACTTCAAATAACATTAGTCTAATACATTTGTCATAATCTGCTTATGTAGATGAATCAATTGCGAACTCTAGGGTCACCAGAAACTTTTGATGAGATGTGGTCATTAGTAGATAGCTTTAGATCCCTAGTGAATCTTTACTAGGAGTGTGATTGCAATTGCATCCGATACCACACTATAGATTGTGAGAAATACCGTAGGAGCCACAGTAGCGGCTTGGTCGTGGAAGGGGAATACGAGGGGTGAAACTTGACTACTATGGCTACATCTGCAAAGTCTGGGAATTGTTCTATCGGCTTGGGGATAAGGTCGTCTTATTTGAATGTGAATAGTACAACACTAGTACCAAGCATAAAATAAATATCGAAGGCCATGTTACAGGCATTGATATCACGTGTCGTTGGTGTAAGGATGATCCATTTGTCATACCAAGTTAGGTGACACAAGTCTTCTATGTCAATGACACCAGCAGAGGAAAAAATTGGAGAGTCGTAGGACAGGTCAAGCCTCGAGGAGTATGGGATGTACCCGCTAAGCGGGATGACGACGACGACGACGATGATGATGTGCCTAATGATGCATTTCAACAGGACGAAACGACATTTGTTGTCCCAGTCCTCGTTGAGGGTACTAGTGTCCAATACTCTAGGGATGATATAGATCCTGAGATCATTCTTAGTGATGAGTCAGTAGACGATGATGGCCAAGACAAGGATGAAACACTGGCGGAGTATGAAGATGATGAAGAAAATGATGTTCATAGTCAGGAAGATGATGACATGGAATATGACATGTAGTGTTTGTTTCAGGTTTTGCACATGCAACGATTAAGTAAATTAATAAAGATCTTGTCTTACATAATGACATTGTCTTCAATTTCATTTTCTCTTCTGATTTGTTCATATATGGATAAGACATTTCTACATTTCACATTTTATTCTTATTTTTATATTTCATAGTTGCAAAAGATGCCAAACGGAGGGAAAAAATGGGTCAAACCAGGAGAGTTGTCCCGTCAAGTGCAAGCATCCAATTATTTATTAAAAAGAAAAAAGACAATTAAGTAGAATGTGGAAAAACGTGCATCTCTAGGGCTCCCGCCGACCGCACGTACTATATTTGGTTCGGCTTAAGAGACAAACGAGAAGGGAAAGAGGAATGTTAGTGGGAATGATAAGGATGAGAGCTGCATCCCCCCCCCCCCCCCCCCCCCCCCGAAGATGATGATGTAGTTGACGAGACATCTTGGTCTCAATCGGATGAGGTAATCTTTCTGTGAATGTCTATGACGTGTACTTGAAAATATTAGTTTTGATGGTGACACTCATGCTAAAATGATTTCCATTTCCATTTAATGTAAATTGCTGATATTCACTTTACTAATATTATTGATTTTTGCTAATAATTATTTATTTTCCTTGTCACTTTGCTTTAAGCCAGATTGTAGATATGCCTCGCGAAAAGAGGGCGAAACATGCTTGGCAGATCGCAGCTGCACTCATAGGTTAGCTCGTGTAGAGAGCACACCTGAGCCCTCGACACAGCCTCCGCCAGCTGCTCTCGAGGTTACACAGTCTGGAGGATCAGGGCACTACAACAACTTGCACTTTTAGCGATGTTTTTATAAATTCGTCGGTAAAGAGTATTATTTACTAACGCATGTAATTTCATCGCTAAAAATTAGCCTTTTACCGACGTTTTATATAAAATGTCGCTAAAAGGCAATTTTTTAGCGTTGTTTTATTAAAAAACGTCGGTAAAATACTATTTTTTGTGACTTTTTCCTAAAAACGTCGGCAAATTTCCTTCTTAAAATTAATTTCATTTTAAAAAAATCAGATATTATTACCGACGAATTATAAAACGTCGGTAAAACTATTTTTAGTTTTTTTTTTACCGACGAAACAAAATGTCGGTAAAAATATTTTTATTTTTTATTTTACCGACAAAAAAAAAAGTCAATAAAAGTTTTTATTTTTTATTATTTATTTATTTTTTATTTTACAGACGAAACAAAACGTCGGTAAAAGTTTTTTTTTTATTTTTTATTTATTTTACTGACGAAAAAAAACATCGGGAAAAGTTTTTTTATTTTTATTTATTTTTCTTTTTTATTTTACCAACGAAAAAAAAAACGTCGGTAAAAGTGTTTTTATTTTTATTTATTTTTCTTTCTTATTTTACCGATGAAAAAAAACGTCGGTAAAACTATTTTTATTTTTTATTTATTTTTCTTTTTTATTTTACTGATGAAAAAAAAAACGTCGGTAAACAGACTCCTTGATCTTTCTCTCATTCCGCCTTATCCTTCGCTAAATCTTTCTAAAGTGGAGCTGGATTGAAGAAAAGCACGAAACAAGGTAACTCTACTCGAACCTTGAGCTAGATTTAATTCTAACGATCGAAGAACCAAGGAGCCTTGCCACGATTCAACCTAATAGATTTAGCAAAGCCGGTTAACCCTTTGGCTAAGCCTCATCTATCCTTTTGCTTAGTAGAAAAGCAGAGTCCATTCAGTCTGGGAAGAAGAGAAGAATTTTGGAATCGATAATCGATATTAGATTTAAAAGACATTGATTTAGGCACCAAGCCCCTTTTGGGCCAGCTCAGTTCTCATCCATTGGTCCAATGCACCGGGCTCATCTCATGGAGGGAAAGCCAAAATTGAGTTGTGTTGTTGTTCGCCGCCTAGAGTCGATTTTGGAATAAAAGACTCATGTTTACAGAAACACTGCCACCTTGAAAGCTACATCCAATTGTAATTATGCTGTGGGATATAATGCTCTTATACCACTTTTCTTTTTTGATGTTTGGTCCTATAATGGCCTTCCTTTTCTCTTAATAAATTTGTGGTTGTTACTGATTAAAAAAAAAGTTACATCCAATAAAATGCAATCATAAGAATTGTATTTTATATAGAATAGGACCAACTTTTAGAAAAAGCATGACTGAGAAATTAACATCCTAAGCTGATTCTGTCAAATATCAAATTAACAGCTTTTGAAATTGCATTTAGAATCATAATAAAAACATCACTAATGGGAATACAACAAACCTTTACAAAAGGTGTGATTGCACAATTTTCTTTAAAACAAGAGCACCAATTTTTAATTTTTTTAATAGTTAAAACATGAGCACCATAATCATAAACAGTTCACCCAAAAAAAAATTCATTGGAAGAGATTCCCCTTGTGTGTAATCGATAGTCCTTTTAAACTACTGAATTCTTGAATTCTAACCAACAAATCTGAAAAAAAAAAAAAAAAAAAAAAATGAATCGTAAAGAGGGAAAAGAAAACTCTAGATCATTTAGTGAAATCCCCATCTTACAATTCTTATAATAATGGTTTCAATGATGGAAAATGATGCTTCTCATAAACAGTGAGAAATCTACATCCCTGTACAATTTCTCAAAGCATCAATTTATCAGAATTGTTGAATCAATTGCTTCTAATAATCATATAAATAAGAACATCAATGTTGAAGTAGAACGGATCTTACACTAATATTCATCAGTATCCTGACATGATCGGAAACAATAATGAGTCATCAACAGAGCCCTGTCCCATCATTTTGAGGATTGTTTTTTCATCAAACGAATGACTTAGACTATGGCTTCACACAATCAAGTCCATATTTCATTCAATCACTTCCATAGGAATGATTTGCTCAAGATAAGAAAACTATAAATCTCAAAGAGAAGCCATTGAGAAATCCACTTCCATATACAATCCTTTCAAAAACATCATGCCAGCTTTATAGCATCAAACTTCATCTAATTACATCAGATTGATTACGATAGAACAAGAGCGAGATTATTGAAAAATCACCACCGAAGAATCCACATCTGGTCCCGATTCTTAAAAAACCAATTCCAATGAATATACAAAAATTGCAATTTCAAAAAATCGGCATACAACGCAAAAATTCCTCCAACACGAAGATCTTATCAAAATCAACAAGTAGAACTTCCATTTGATTAACTTCACAAGAACCGATTCCTTCCTTCCGATTCAAAAGATTAAAAAAAAAAAAAACTGAAAACATCGAATCGGATCAAGCATCGAAAGAGAAATCATATATGGATTCGAAGATCTACTCACCATAGTAATCGACTTGCGTAGCGTGGATCGAACAGGGTAGGAGAAGAACCAGGAAAAGCAGCAGAGAGACGAAGCCGATGAATTTGACGGCCATGATTGAGAGAATCCATAGGAATACAGATCAAGAACGGATCTTATTTAGGAAGAGAGATAGAGAGAGATTTGGCGGGATCTTGTTCTTCGGAGGGTTGGAAGTTAGAACGACTAAAAGCCTAGATTTTCTGTGAGGGGTAGAAGGAGAGGGAGAGGGAAAGAGAGAGAAGCGAGCGGAGAGGGAAAGAGAGAGCAGGGAGAGCAGGAGCGGCGGAGATAGAGAGAGGGTGGGAGAGGATCAATTTTGGGGAAGAATGGGAGAATGAAATCGATTGTGGTATAAGGTCTATAATGACATGATGATGTCGTTTGCACAGCAAGGGGTAAAAGCGTCCAAAAACGCTGTACGAACACCAAAATGGGTATATTGATGTATTTCTATTTAAAATGGGTAAAATTCCCAAGAAAGAATTGCCCGAATAAATTAGTTCACAAAAGCAAACTAATTTTAGTGGTCCCACCAGAGATTAACAGTTATCCCAACGAAAGAAGTGATGCTTATTCTTTTTTATTTTTAAATCAGTCCACAGGGAACTTGCATGTAAGTGACCCTGCCAGAGATTAACAATTGTCCCAACTTAGACAGCTAGCATTGACGTGGGCCCCACGAGAAGGGTGTGTAGAGTATTTCCAGCTCGTCATTTCTTGGCTTTTATAAGGGTAGTATAGTATAGTAGTAGAAGATAGAGTAGAGTGTTCCTAAACTACACTTTGACTTTCAGCCACAAGTATCAGGTGGGCACGCCAAAAAAGAGTCATAGTTGTAGACTGGGCCATTTAGGCTTGCATATAAACTATGGGCTCAATGTTTTAGTGGGTTATTTCTGGAGTTGGGGACTGAGAGGGAAAGAGAGATATCAGGAAAGAGGGGAGAGATGAGAGTCCAGATCTCGTGGACTCTCCTCTCCCATGCAGCTAATGGGCCAGGTCGGGCCTAGGTCAGGTATGGTTTGGAGTCCAGGTGAGTTGGGCTTGAGTAGATTTGGACAGGCTAGGCCTAGTAGGGGCCATGGGTCAGAGGTTTGGGTTCGGGTTGGATCCGGGTCTGGTTGGATTGGATAGGCCGTCATTACCAGGGCCCAGGCTTCGTAGATTTCAATATGCTCGTTGGATTTGGACGTTCTACACATTGGCGGAGAGCGCTCGGCGAGTAGGTCAAGATAAACCAACTTTTGGGGCAATCGGAGGTTTAGAAATGTTAGGTGATTTTTCGCGCGGGCGCCCTATGGGCGTTGGACCTGCTATTATGACTTAATCCACCTGTCGGATCTCGAAGTTCTATATATGGACGGAAAGCTCTCGACGAGTAGAACATGATGAGCCAATTCCTAGGGTGATCAACGGTGTAGAAATTTTAGGTGATTCCTCGGGGGGGGCGCCCATAGGGGTGCGGAATTTACTATTGTCATTTTAAGGTTCTGATTTTCACCCCGGCAGCTAACTCGGGCCTTAACTACCTGATTGGCGCCTTCCACATCCAGGCTACATAACTTAGTCGCTAGGCATTTTTCAGGGACGGATGCACCCTAATTTCTTCCAATTTTAATTGGTGATTTTTAATTCAGGACCCGATCGAAATATCATTAAATAGGGCGGACTGAATTACCCCTCGTAGGGCGCCAAGATGAGGTGCATATTGAAACATAACGTACGCCCGCGTGGAAATTCGAACCAACATGAATTCCACAAATGGGTTTTCCCACATGATATGACATGTGAGATTAAAAATTCCTTAATTTGTATAGTTCAATCATAACTATCCATACATATAAACATCCATCAAATCTGTAATCATGATAAAAGAGCTTAATCTAGTCCACAAGCATAGTTAATAGTTTAAGTTTCAAAGTTAGAAGATAAGAAAGAAATACTAAAGCATAGCGGAAGCAACTATTAGTTAGGTTTATAATCTCAAATAAAAATCTAAATAAAGTATAAGTCTATGGCAATCCATGCTGTGGTCAAGGAAAATGGTGACGCATGTACACTCAACGCATAAATGTCTAAAAGACATCCTCTGGGGCCCACTCTGCTAGTTGTTGAGGAGTCTCCTCCCTAAAATCCATGATCTCCTGGGCAATGGCGTCGACGTGGTCCTCACCTGTAATGCCAAGTGTAGCACCATTAAACTACGCTAAGCAAGGTAAACAAGAATAAAATATAGCATGCATATCAAACCAGTAAGATCAACAAGATAGATCATATGAGGTCAAGTAAGAAAATCTAGGCATACATGATGTGTGGGTAAGCATGATACGTAAAGAATCAAAGATGACAAGTGCATAGACACACATATCATGACTAGATGGCAAAACCACATAAGTTATATTCTCCCACATAAACATGTAAACATAGTCACATGAGAGCATTGCATAACATAACATAAACATGAAGTACCACTAAGAGGCATAGGGCTCTGAAACTCCATCGCGGACCTGAGGTACCGCTCAACCCCCCATAAAAATACCATCTGCAAAGGTCCATGAAAATTAACTAAACCCGCACCCAGCTAGATCCAACCGGGCTAAGATCGAACCTAAGTGGTGCTGACTCAAGGGATAGAGTGTACATAAAAAATCATGGTGATATATAGCGTGAGTATAAACATATACAAATATAAACATTGACAAGTACATGACGATAATCATAAGTGCGTAACATGACATATCATATGAACATGCATAGATACATAATGCATAAGGAAACATATGACGTAAAACAACAAGGGCACATGAGCCAAGCAAATAGATATGAGATAGCATGTCCATATCATGCAAGTGCACTAGAGACGGAAATGAAATGCATGTATAAGGATTATATATGGAATCAAGGATGCATGACAAGCCAATCTTAAGGTTTTGGAATACTCGTGGACTTCACCGTCCAACAATGTATAGGCTTAAGGTTTCCAACATCATTGGGCTACAAAGGAACCATTGGCGTTACATAATTTGTGACGCCAAATACCTTAAGATAACACCTTTGGTTCGAGGGAAAAGAAGACCAAGAATGAGTTTCCATGAGAGTGTACGTTTGCTCAAACAACACCCTCTAACAATAGAAATCCATTGGACTTAAATTAAGTTTCAAGGATCCATTAATACTAACGTCCAAAACTAGGTCCATAGTCACTCAATAATCCTATTAAGTTGATTTCGAAAGAATTACACTTGGTTTACCTATATACGACGTGGGTAGCATGAGTTATGGGGTTAAATTCATTAGTTTAAATATCTCCTAACTTTCCCAACATCTGATCATAAAATTATATAGACCAATAAATTTTACATTCCAAGAGCTTTCCAACGATATGTAGAATTCCAAAATCGGACTTACGAATCAAAAGTTATGACCTTTCGAAAATTTGTCAATTTGGTGAATAATTTGCTCAAATTCGGTTGAACGAATTATTGACTGAATTTCTGACCTGAAATTTGACATAAACCATGAATTCTATGCCTGAAACTATGTCTATGGAGTGGGCTCCTTCCCCAACCTCTCACAACCTTTCAAACCCATTTCATATGCACAAAAGGAGTCTCCAATACCCACTCCAAACCATCAAACACATTCCCAATCAAAATAAAACCCAAAAGAAATATGAAGTTATTATTACACCCATTTACAAATTTAAATCAAATTAGAACAATGGACAACATGAGCTGAAATTGAGTAATCTAGCATGAGATCCATTACAAGAATCATAAATAGAAAAAAACATGCACATTTTTATAAGTATTTATTTGCCTTAGGTGCTTGCAACACAAATTTATAGAAATCCAAGCTATACCCACTCAATACCAAGCTCTAAGCAAAAACCCCAAAAATGAAACCTTTACAAAGCTTCCTACAATGGTGAAATTGAAGAAAGAACTACAAAATCAACAAATATTCACTACTAAAAACCTCTAATCATTGCTTTGAACAATAAGGAGTGATTTGGGGCAAGTTTTGCTTACCTATGGAGTGGAATGGAAGAAGAACAACAATGGAGAGATTGAAGAAGATGAAACTTGTAGAAAATGAGTTCTTGCTTGAGGAAGATGAAGGACAACACTCTCAAACCCCTCTATTTGGTGTTTGGTAGCAAGGAAAATGATAAAGAACGGGTAGGAAATGGAATCCTAGGTGCCTCTTGCTAATGGAGATGGAATGAAATGAAAGAGATAGGGTTTAGGGTTTTAGGTAGCCTTTTATACTATGAAGTTCTAGTATTTGGAGGAAAGTCCAAAAATATAATGAAGATTTATAATTTAGGGCTTTTGGCTTCTAAATGGGTCTAAATGAGCTCAAATGAGTTTGGTCAAAATATAAAAATTGAAGAATGACTCATGAACTATGAGACGCACCCAAAATCCTCAAAAAAAATAGAAAATACACACACGAGGCCCAATAAACCCAAAATACCAAATAGTCATAATGATACCTAGTCAATTGTCAAACCCCATTCTAATCTACCTAATCAAGCCCAAATACATTCAAAACATAAATTAGGCATCTAATTAAGATTAATTAGATACTAAACACGATTAGGGTAGGATCAGGATATTACATCACCCTTAACCAAACACATAATTTAAAATAGATTGAATCAATCAAAAGTACATATATAGGCGCTAAAACTATCAAACTTAGGATGTCTGCACCCTAGGAGTAAATCGGACTCTCCCGTTAGGTAGCTTAGAGCAATAGGCTTCATCCCATCACTTTTCATATTCCGTTAGGGGATCGAGAAAGCTTATGTGGGCAATATAGGACCTTAGGTCAGGGTTGATCCGATGATCAGTAATACAGCACTGATTACGCAAATTCAAGTAAAAATCCCCTAGTTAGGCCCTTATAGCCCCAATGTAAAAAATCCATAAAAACTACAAAACCAACAAAATCAACCCAAAAAGATTTTCCTTTTATTTCTTCCTCCACCTCCGGTGCCAAATATTTAATCGAACTTAATGAAAAGGAAATGAAGAACTGGTTCCTAAAATTGAACTAATGAGAATGATGAGATGAGTGATTTCACACACTTTGCATATTTTTATTTCGCACCATTAGCCATTTTCAAACAAACATCGGCCCATCGGCCACCTTTAAACAATCTCGGTCTATTGGCCACCCTTATCAATCAATGTCGGTCCATCGGCCTTTTACTTTTAACGCTTGTGTATTGCACACGAAACTCACAGAAATCACAAATTGAAATCTCACTTGCATCATTTTGGTTTGACAAATCAGCCTTTAAACCCTACTTTTCCATGGGATTTGAAGGGGATACCCAGGAACGGGGCCGATCCTCTTCTAAAATATTTGACGCCTCCCCCTGTTATTTTCCTTACTTTAGATATTATCTTACTTTACTTGGATACACTGTGATTATACTATGTGAGAATTAACCCTTATTTAGACCTTAACTCATGACCCTGAATTGACCGAACATAAAAAAGACCCAAAGAGACCCAAATCAAAGTGACAGTATAACCGTCATGTACTGTCGGCAGCACATTAGACGAGAGGAAGAACCTACCCATTATCTTTTTATTCCATTTTTCTTTGACTTTCGTCGAAGAACTGTGTTACGACCGTTACGATAGCTGGCGATCGTGATCCGTCGATTTTGAGGGTAGTCAGAATTCTCATTTTCGATGTAAAATTTAATTAGCATAATAGATGAATTGAGATTTCTCAAGCCATGTCCTTTGGGGGATCAAAATTCACATCCGAAAGTGATCTTACACAACCTACAGAAGGAGATTTTGTAACGTTGTGATGGCCTAGATATTGTCTTCTTGTGTCCAACTCTAACAGATCTGCCAAATCAGTTTCTTCCATCGAAGTGGCGTTGGCTTAAGTTCTGCAATTGATAATGTTCAGCTTTCCATCCACAAGTGAAGTAACCTTGATGCAGCACAGTAGTGAAGGGCGGCAAACGGGGCTATGAAGAGACTGGCAACAGCACAAGATGCATTTTTTATTGGGGAAACTTGTAACTGGAAAAGTTTCTACCTCACAACTGTTGAGGTGAGTGAGGTTGCTTGATGCGCAGATTAAGGAGCTTAAGATACACACACCCACCACTTTTCTTGGATACCTTCACCTACCTTTTTGTTATTTTTCTTTGTGCCATTGCAGCTGAAAAAATCACAACAGTAGCTGGTCTCAAAAACTTGTTTGGAGAAGCAAAGGATGGAGGGCCGACCAAAGGGTTATATGCCTAATGTTGGAGTGTGCATCCTCAATTCTGATAACCTAGTAAATTTATGCTAAATCTTTTGAACTTTGTTGTCTTGGTTTCTTTGCCGTTTGAATTTTTTTTCCTTGAACTTAGTAGGTTAAGAAGTTTCTCTATAATGGGTTATGTGCGTTTGTGTCTGGTTTTTAAGTGAGTTGTGTTAACTTTTGGTAGTGGGGTGGTGGGGGGTTAGGATTAGAGTTTAAGGGTGCATTTGGCATCATGCCATTCGGATGTTCCCACAAGATAAGGTTGTAAAAATCATGTTTTTTATGTGTAAATCAATATTCCAAAATTTGATCTCAGCGGAAGGAATTTCAAATTCTTAACCCGCCGGCATATGAAAGTTGGAATGAAAACTTCATTGTTTTTAAGAAACATCCCACGGGCACAAAACTGAAGATCTGAAGTTGGAATAAGTCAACCAAATAATAAAAACAACCACTTGTGATTTTCGTAGGTAGTGGCCAACAAAACTAAAAATAGTGGCAAAACAAAAAAGCTAGGAATACATGTTCAGTGGCGGATTATAATCCACATCAGCGGCGATTTTAAACAGCCGCTATTGATAATGTTTTTGCACGGCAGACATTTTTCCACCGCAAGAGGAGTTAGCAGCTGTTTTCTTTCATTTAGCGGTGGTTTTTATCAGCTGCTAAATGTAATTTTTCTTGTAGTGCGTATTGAGTTCAAAGATCTATCAACAAGGAGATAGATGAGAACATCCACAAACAAGCATCAAGATCTACAAATATAACTATTGCAAATCTATACCTTAGAAGTTTGGTTGTGCTCAACTCATGCCTTTTGATCCTTGATTCTTGATTCTGTAAAAAACCTTATCGCGGACACGATCACCCAGGCCTTGCGATTTTCCACACTATGACCCAATCGTAGAGGATTTCTCGAAGAGAATAGTGTGATCTCAATTGAAAAGAAAACCCTAGGCTCTCCAGTAGAGAAGCCAAAGGAGAGAGAAACCCTTGAGCGTCCATTCGATGTGCCAAGCATATGGGACGCCTAGCCCTAGGTCTCCTTTTATGCCTTTTGGAGTAACCGTTCCAAATACACTTAGAGCAACTCCAACAAACACTTTAAATGGCCATGTCAGCCTCCAACAACTCTAATTGACATATGAAATTGTCAACAGATACTTCATATCCTACATGACATTTAAAGTATGTTATGGTATGCTACATTTGGCATACCATAAAGCATACTTCAAAATTTTATTTTGAATAAAATAATGGTGAGGACCCACTTGCGTTTGAATTTTTTGGTGCAAATCTTTATTTTGAATAAAATAATGATCATGGACCCACTTGCATTTGCATTTGACATCTCTCTTGGAGTTGCTAAGTTACATGTGCCAAATTACATATACCACATTAGCCTTTATTTTTAAAAGGCATATCCAAATTTAAAGTATCTCTTGGAGATGCTCTTAGAAGTCTTACTTCTATTTCTCTTATATATCTCACTCCTCTTATGAGTATTGTTTGGTCATAACTCTGCTTCTTAGGGCTAACACGGGGACAACTGGGGAGTCCTTGAATCTGGCTCCGATTGAAGCATCTCGACCCCACATCTCGTGTAACTTCCGGACTCACAGTTAATTGTAAATAACTCTACTATATAAATGAAATTGAGCTCCACTCCTATGAATTTTAAAAGAAGACCATAATCTTTTCAATTACTGCAAACAAACCCTTCCATCAATTATATCCAAAGATCCATCGGAATTAAAATGTCTCACCGAATTGGATCCGCCTCTTATTATCCTTGTGATCCATTGATCACACCCATCATCGATGCCATCTAAATAACTCCTAATTAGAATGGGTGCGCCCTTACAGATGATAAATTCCATTAATCGGCACAATTGAGAATTAAAGACAGTATTTTGTATAAAGTGCTACTCATGGACTTTCTGTACATCCAATGCACCAGCACAACAATCTAGAGTCTTCTACTATGACGATCGAGACAAATCATACTATCTCATAGTAATTATAGTGCTACAGCCTTTTCAGATTAAATGCCTAGTCTCATCATTAGCTGTGAAATGCTTTAAGTATAAGACTTGTGATCTATGTCTTTTGCATGTAAATCTCATCCACACATAAGGATCACATTTAATATATTTGAACAATCATGCCATTTTTGTATTAATTATGTGCAACCATTGATCAAATCTCATTCATCTCATACTTAAAAGCATGGATATTATAAATCAATTAAGATAATAAATGAGTTTATCTACATCATCCACCAAATTAAGGACATACAATCTAACCGGTCCTAGCCAAATGATTAACATAAAATCGACAGTGTTGTAGATCAATTTTCTGGGTCTGCTTCTAGCGAAATCAGATTAAGATTTTAACCATTTCCCCTGGCAAATCCAGAATCGGTTTTGGGTTTGGCAGGATCGTTTATTGTCCATTCGTGACTAAAGGTGGGCTGAGTTCTAATTTGGTGTGTTCCATATTGTATTTATAAGATGTTAAATGACGTCCCATGATCTCTTATTTGTCGACATATAAGTGCTTTTTTAATTTACTGAATAGAATAATTATGAATTTGTACTTAAGAATTAGAAATAAGAGATAATTTTTTAAATAAAAAACGAAAGAAAGAAAGAGACCTATGCGTTGTCCATCCTAACAGCTATAGCAAGTGGGACATCTGCGAAGTTTGGGGGGGGGGGTTGTGGGTTGGTGGTGGGCGGTCTTTTGAGATTAGTTTGCATTCATTTATGAAAGAGGTTGCAAAGAGTTATATGGCATGTTTGTCCCTCACAATATATATATATTTTTTGTTGGTGGGGGGTGGGTCCCTTACGATTTTGTCCCACTCACTACTTTTCATACACAAAAAACGAAAGGATTTAAAAAGATTCAAGGGTATTTTTGTCTTTTAGTTGTTTCAATAGAAATAAGAAAATGATTCTCCAAATTTTAAGGAGAGATTGGAGCTTGCAATCAATCCCTTCCCTCTTTATCTCCAAAATACTCATCTTCACGGCAATTTGAATGAAGCCTCTCTACAACTAGATATGGGCATGTTAGCTTTTTCTTTAGATTGATTTTGAAGTATTTATTCACCATTTGATTGAATCTCAAAGAAATCTATAGCTAAAAGATCACTAAACATTATAGCTATTAAATCAAAGACTATGATGATCTAAAAAAATTTAGGTCATTAAAAATGAAGCCCCTCTCCTTTGTTTGGTTGCCCATAGTGTTTACTTAATAAGAGTTGGTCCCACCATATTGAGCACAAAAAAATTAAATATCATGTGCTCAATCTTATTTACGGTGGAACTAACCTCTATTAGAGTAAGATTTAAGGAAACCACTTAAGGGAAGAGCATGGATCTACCTACATTGTTCACTATTTTATAATACTATTAGTCAATGGTCTATCAATGATATTATCTTCAATCATCTACTCCATAGCAAGCATCGTGGCCCATCAAAAGATTAAACATGAAAAACTGGTAGACCTCAGCCATGCCCATGCCTCAATAACATTTTATAAAATCGACAATTAGACATGTTCGGGTCTCACTCTCTGAACAAGTTAAAAGATGGTTTGATTAGAACAAATCAATGAAGGAAATCGATATGGATTGGATATTGTGAGCAATTCGGTCTAATTTTATCAAATGACTGGTCAATACATATAAAGAGACGCATCCCCTGTAATGGCTTTGTTTGGGTCCCTAACAACCTCCATTGTATCTATATCTAATCTTCTCCTGTTTGGGCTCGGTTGCTAGGCCTTATAAATGCTGTCAGTCTGTCTACTAGTTAAGAAATGGAATTCTATAGACAACTGCGTTTCTTGTCTATTGATTACTACTTTTCGAAGGCCCTTTTTTGAACTCTATTTTAGGATAGTGCTTTAAGCAAAGGTGGTCAAGATAGCTTATAAATTTAAACTAAAAAACAATAACAGTATTGCCTAGGATTTGTATTGATCAGCTCTAAAAAAGAATTTTTATCTAGCTAAATGCATATCATAAGGACAATCAATACCAAGATAGCATTGTAAAATCTTATATGTTTTGCAACACAAATAAACCAAAAGGTCTCGATGTTATGCATTAAGGATAAACTGAATAACTTAAAAGCATATATTGAGCCATGACCTTGATGATGAGCGGTTGGGTATTCTCCTATCTCCATTGTCACTCAATCTAAAATGCATGAGAGTTGGGCCTTGTTTGGCACCTCTACTCTTTTTTTACATGCCACAAAACCAGGTCAATGATGGCCCAAAATGGAATCCAACACATATGCCACTACATCTTTCATCTATCAAGATCCAACTCAAATAGAAAAGATCAAAAGCCATGAAATCAATAATCCTTGGTGAGCAAGTTCTAAGACAAATTGTAAACAAAGAAGCACATGATCAAGTTCAGACAACAGCAACAAACAGTCATAATACCACATATCATAGGGTAAACAGAAATTAACTGAAGCAAGAAACGACAGCAGAGGAAGGTCTATGCTTATATAGTAAGCAAGATATAACTGTATGGCCAAATGTAAAGTAGGTGATCTGAAGAAGCTGGAGCAGAAGCATGGGCCGAGATGCAAAAACATTGTGAAAATATTGCCAAAAGCATCAAAGTAGACCTGCAGAGGATGAATTTTACACAAATTCAATCCTATAGCATGAAACAGAGTCCAAACCTTCAGATGAAGTGGGCGAATATTGGAGTGCTTCCATTCCAGTGTATTGGGAGTGAACATGCCAATGTGGAAGAACACGACTCTAAATTAGAAATCTGATACTGGCGCCTACAAATCCATCTGTCAGGCCTTAACCTGTAAATACAAACCACGAAAAATAAACGCTCACCTTGTAGTGGCTCACATGAAAATCCCACTTAAATAAGAGTCAGGAAGACCATCAAATTTATCACTAGTAAAACACTGTATCTTTATTTATTTATTTTTACCAGAAACTCATCATAAACCTTTACAGCATGGGCAAAAGCTAGTTAGAAAAGAACCTAGATCCTCTGTAGCTTCCAGCACTAACTTGTTTTCAAATGGTTCTACTAGTTGTAAACGGCGTTGTGTACCCTATGATTTTTTTTTTTTTTGAATGGTAACTGAAAAGATATATTAAGATTGGAAAAAACTTACACCAATGAAGAAAGAAAAAGAAGAAAGCACGCTTAGGTACATGAGACATATACCCAAACACCATATACAACTAAATTTTTGAAAGATTGGGTCCCCTATAAACTGACCAAATCTTTCAAGTTTGAGTCATTGGGCTAAGTTTTGTCTTTAATTTTTAGCCTCATCTTGCCTCCACCTTTAGCTAAAGAGTTCTCCTCCTCTTCTATTTTTTTTTTCTCTGTGTCATGTTCAAATAGAGGACATGTAGTTTCTTTTTTCAGGGGTTCTCTTCCCCACTAAATAAAATGAAGGTTGTTATTTTAGCCACCTACCCAAAACAAGAAGATAGAAGATTGCTTTCATTCAATTGAAGGTCGGCCATATGAGTAGGTACAATAAGAACTCCTTCCTTTCCTTAATAACTAGCTGCACAATTTATTGCCTTTGAATATGCAGTTACCTAACAACGCATGATCAAATCAACCGAATTTTTTAGGCAGGTGGCTACTTTACAAAACCTTCATTTTATCTAGGGAGAAAATGTACCCCAGCAAATGCAGCAAACTATTCAGAAATGATGAAAAAAGAACTTCCATTAATACCAATCTGAACTCTCAAAAGCTTTATTAGAATAATTATCCATTTGCTGTAAATAAATTAAAATAAATTGCGACGAGAATAAAATAAATTGGAGCTATGACATTAAGATAAATTTTATTTTCCACCTAATTGAGTTGAGCCCACCCTCCATTAAATTCAAACCACTCATCAACTGACTCTGTCTTCTATTAACTTTAGCCCTTATCTTTTTAGCTCAATAGGAGTGGGGATCATCAATCATGTGTTTCCTGCATGATGAACTTCCTAAGATTTTCTACAAGAAAAGGGGTGAGTGGAGTTAATATCATGCAATTTGTTTGATCAATCCATGGTGGGCCTTAATGTAGAAATGAGTCAAATTGCAATCGAAGTCAGCACAAGGTGATTCAAGATTTGGGCTAAAGTCAACGTATAGTGAGCGAGAGTTTATTATGATTGTTTTGAATTTCAGACGAAATTTCTAGTAAATTACCATGGGGCGCACTATTGATTGATCCACTTTTCTTTTTTCAGAGGGAGCGAGGTGGGGCTCTTCTTTTTCACATTCTTTTTTTTTTTTTCACTAATGGAAGAAGAAATTGTAAAAAAATATAATATTTTAGTTACCTCATCTTCCTTCTTCGAAACCATTGAAGTAGAGACACACTGAATGATCTTGGGAATATGCTGGAGATTTCCGCCTCTAGCTTGTCGAATCCTCCTTAAGAGTTCCCCCGGCATCTTCTGTAGCCGGAGTTCTTGAAGACTGGTAAGATATTGAATGCCCTCGGGTATGTTCTTCAACTCAGGGCAATCAATCAAAATTATGTTTCTAATGCAACTCATTGATTTCTCTTCTATGAGTATCCTATCCAATCGAGGTAGTTTAGCAAATTTCAGCAACTTGAGTTTCAAGAAGCTTCCATGACGGATGCATAACTCTTTCCCAACATATGCATTTATCAGCCGAAGGCGCAGGAGATTGGGCAATTCTTGGAGTATAGTCAATGGATCTTCATTCAATTGAGACCAGCGTAAGGTCACTTTGGTGAGAGACTGAACGGATTTAATCCCGGGAGGCAGCATCTCTAGACGCCCATATAAGTGGAGCTTTTCAAGATACGTGGGAGGATGAAAATGAAACAAGGTATCCAAACGAAGCATTTCTTCTCCTCTTGTAGCTTTTACTTGCAGCATTAGAAGGGATTTCAGTTTCTCTAACGAGGCACATAACTCTTCCCCATGAAAACTTTTTACGTCCCTAATTGTCAATTTTCTTAGTTGAGTCAAGTTTCCAACTTTTCTAATAACTTCATAGTTTGCTCCAATGCATCGTAAAGTTTGCAAGCAATTCAAATCGCATATTCCGTTAGGAGCTTGTGCGAAATCAGAAAAGTCAAAGCCCCTTGAATCATTGTAACGATATGTATACAAATGTCGCAGTTTCTTTAACTTCGCTACTCCTTTAGGTAGAGTCTTTATTTTAGAATCCCTGATGTCCAAAGTCTGCAAGTTCTGAAACCTGCCTATTGATTCTGGAAGCTCGTCCACATTTGTTTTCCTTAAACTCAAGTAGCGTAAATTAAATAATTCAATTAATTCATCTGGCACAGAGCAGATGGAAGAACCCTGTAGATCAAGCACTCTCAACAGTTTAATGCTTGACGCGATGCTATTCAAAGAAAGCGAAGGGATTTCTGTTGAGAAGAACATCATGGAGCGAAGATGACAACTACTTGACTGAATGCTTCCAATGAAATTGGACAATGACAACCGCCGGGCTTCATTGTTCTGAATCTCCTCTTTAGCAACAAGTGCATTGCAAAATTTCTCTTCACTGGCGATTTCTAGAGCTAACTCTCGAAATACATCATGCATTCGGAAACATTTTCTTACTTTTAAATGATCCGGCTCAACTTGAAGGAGGCTTCTACATGTGAGCTCCTTGATATATCCCGCAGCAACCTCCTCTAGAGTTAGTCTTCTATGCTCTTCTACCAAACCTTCTGCAACCCATAACGTAATCAATCTTGTCTGTGGAATATTGTAATTTTCCGGGAAGAGAGTACAATACAAGAAACAACGTTGGAGGTAGTACGGCAAATCGTCATAGCTAAGCAACAGTATGTTCTTCATCGGTGTAAATTTCGAATTACCGCTTAGTTGCGAACTAAGACTCTGCTCGACCATCTTCCATTCCAAACACGAGTCTCCTTTCGCCAGCATGAGCCCCCCAATTGCTACAATGGCCAGAGGTAGGCCCTCGCATTTTTTTACTAAGCTTTCTGCAAATGGCTTCAGCTCAGGAGGGCAGCTCTTGTTATGAAATGCATTGTTACAGAAGAGGACGAAAGCATCCCTATGGCCTAGAGGCTCCAGGCGGAGAACATTTTCAACTCGGAATGATGATGAGACATCATCTTTCCGTGTTGTGATCAAGACTCTGCCTCCACATCCATTGTTTGGGAATGCAACATGTATGTCTTTCCAAAAATTAGATTCCCACACATCATCTAAAACAATCACATACCTTTTTTCCAGCAAATAATCGGTGACCATCTGAACAAGACCGCCGGTGTTCATGTTGCCAAGGGTGGCATCCGGGACGTGCTCGTGGCTAGACTTGTACAACTCCTTTATCAGGCTTCGTAAGACCTCGTCAAATATGTAAGACTGGGAGACGGTGATCCACGCATGGCAGTCGAAGTGTTTCTTCACTTTTGGGTTGTTATAAGTTTTTACAACAAGAGTCGTTTTGCCAAGGCCGCCCATTCCCACCACGGAAAGCACCACGCGTTCTGGTCTTTCTTCATGGTCTGTTAGCTTTCTGATTAGGAAATCCTTGTCTTTCTCGATCCCAACAAAGTGGTCGTCTGGGATGGAGCTTAGATATCCTCCTGAACGTTGCCAGTTTTCACCATATTCATCCTTGGTCGTCTTGGATGTCGATCCTTGTTCAATTTGAAAGTTATATCGTTTGCTTCGCTCTGAAACTTGGCTAATCTTACATCTGACTGCTTGCAGCTTAGAGGCAATCTGGCGCTTGTAATAGTAACGCTTCAGGAGGTGAATGATTTTATAGAGAGATCTCCACAGCAGTCCTCCGCCTCCATCTTCATTGGCCTCGTCAATACATGCACTTGAAAGATACATGTACTCGTCGATGATGTCCTCGACCTCGAAGGCCATTTGTCTTACTAGCCCTACCCATATTTTCACTCTATCATCACTATTTTTTCTTCTATCTGCATCTTTCAAGAAGGAGCGCATGCTCTGTAACTCCTGTTGGATTTCATCAATGCTGCTCAATTCTTGAAGAAGAGATGATTCTTGCTGCACAGCTGAACCGAGGGCTTGAAGCAAGAAATCCACACCACTCTCCGCCATGTTTGTTTTCCTCTCACTTCTCTCCACCAAGTTAAGATACAGCAGTTTTCTGACACATGGAACGGCTTTTGCTGCCCTAAAAATTGTCTTTAGATCTTATCCTGCCGAGTCCTCCTTTCTCACAGCCCAGCGGCCCAAGCCTTGCTTGATTTGTCCTGCTCATCAATGTTTGAGTTGAATGTGACCATCCATTTTGGGTAGATGAGATGGACGGTCTAGAGCTGTCCTGTCTTTATTGAAACTATGGTGGGGCAGAGGACTTTAAATTTGAGGTCTTAAGATTTTTATTGGACTAATAAATTCTAAGATATTTAGTTTATTAGATTTTGAGGACACTTCTATTATGCACTACAGTATTTGATTTGATTGAAAAGGACTTCTACTTGACTGCTTTCACCCACCACCCAGCCTCCCTCACTTTACGGACAAGAAAATCTCTCCAAAGATTTGATTGAATTTAAAACTGACCACCACTAATGTTATGTTGGCCATTCAGTGGAGTTGTCAACATCCCGCGCGTGACAGGATTCGTTCAGTCAGACCCACGTATGGATAGGGGCTCCTTTACAAAGTAAGTAGGTTGTCTTGTGCGGACAAAGAATAATGGAGAAGGACTGTTCTGGTCATCTCATCCCCATTTGAGGTGAAATATACTCAAATTTAGCACATGACTAATAATGTGATTAGCATAATACTATACATTACTATTTATATGCCTTAATTGGATGGTGGGGACCCACTCGTGTTGAAGTGAAAGTGAAATTTGAGCTCATCCGAGAGGATAAAATTATCTCCAATGGTAGGTTATCATTTTAGATGCACCCCACTTCATTGCCATTTTTTGCGATCGTGCGCATTTTTCATTTTTGGATGAGCATGGATTTTCAGAAGATGGACCGGCGACTTCTGCAGCAACGATTATTGTTAGAATCGGACCTCACCCCTCGGACGCACAGAATCTATCGAAGCAGAGAAAGGCGGAGCTATAATAACAAGAACAGTAATCGGACAGTGATGTGGTATTAATAAGTTTTTACTTTCGGAATGTACCTTTTGGGTCCCATAGTTAAGATCCAAACCGTTGGCAACCTTTAACAACTCCAAATCGGCCCACCTCACCAAATTTCAACCGTTGATTCCTCTTATATCTCAAGATATGTGTCAAAGCGTCTGACCATTTACACTATTCTTTCTCTTTAAAGCTGAATGTTGGTTGGAAAAAAAAATAAAAAAAAAAAACCCTCAATTCTGGCCTTAGGAGAAGCCACGTCAGCTTCCTAGGGCTCATTTGTGAATGTGTCCTTTTAAAAACACAGTTTCCTTGGGAGGGAGATGAGTTTTTGTTTGTAAATGGATGTCTTTGTACATGAAGGGTTGTATCTATCCTTGGGTATACCATGCTGATGTGGCTCAAGGAGAGGGGTGATTTGCCTTTTCTTTTTTTCTTTTTTCTCTATTTCCTCTAACTAACATCTAGCATTTAAGGTATAGAATAATATTTGCCTTTTCAATAAAATGTGTCTCTTGGGCTACATATATACCTTTTTCAATAAAAATGTGTTTCTTGGGCCCATTTGTATGGATGTGATTCAAAGGGATGCCCTCCAACTCTATAAATTATGGTTATTTCCAAAATTTTGATATAGTCTTCAAAATGAGCAAATATGCATACGAATCCTTTATTTTTCAAATGAAACGCGTATGCTTACTTGGATTAAAGGAAGAAATGTTTGGTTTTCATAATTTTTTGGTTGATTTGAGTTTTTTAATTATTTTGTTATAAATAGATTTATATGAAAGGAATATTAGTTTTAATATATTATTTAGGTTACACAAGACTTGGGGCTTGTTTGAATGCACAAGAAAACACAAGAAAATGATTTTGTATAGAATATAATCTTTTATTTTCTAAATAAGAGAGTCTTGTGCATTTGGCTACCCAAGAAAAATTTAAAGAAAAGATTCTTTTCTTTCAAAATGCTCAATATTTTCTCTTACAGCTCTACCATTTAAAAAACATTCTACAAGATAAGAATCTTTCAAAATGACAATAAAAAAGATGTAGAGTACAGTAAAGACTTTAGTTTACCAAATTCATCATAATGTGTTTGTTTACATATATGGTAAAGTAGACTAAAAGTAAATGTCACGGCACAGTAAAGTTGGGCTAAAGTAAAGGTGGGATAAAATATTTGCTAAAGTAAAGTGGAAATGAATGGTAAAGTAGTTTCTTTTTATTTGACTTTATTTTATCACATTTTATCATAGTTTTATATGGTAAATAAAAAGTGATTTATTTTACAGGTGTGGTAAAGTAAAATAAAGATTGATGTCATATGATAGTAAAAGTGAGGTAAAATAAGATCAGATTAAGTATGTGGTTAAACAAAGTGGGAGAGAGAGTTGGTTTACATTGCATGAGGAATTCGACATGTGAATATACCCTACACATACACAACAGGGAAGAGGTGATAAAAAAATGTGAACGTGATTATGTTGGTTTACATCGCATGATGGGTCCCCGTGTTGGTGACGGTTTCCACTGCACGATGGGCGGGTTTGATTTGATCGATAATAAGTGATATACATCAAGTTGCCAAGCATGGCATACCTATCCAAAAATCTGGATCCTCTGGCGATTAACTAATGGCATGTTTGTGTGACACTTTTTCACAAAAAAGTGAATGGTTTTCGCGGAAAATTCATTTTTCATGTATTTGGCGTGAAATAATTCCACGAAAATGCTTTTCTGCCTTGTCAGCATTTTCCTTGCTAATGCTAGAAATGAATTTCGAATGAGGGTATGGGAAATGAATTTTCTCAGAAAACTTTTCCTACCTATATAATCTCATTTCCTCACTTTTTTCCATTTCAACCCAAAACCCTATACTATCATTTTTTTTTTATTTCTTTAGATGTTGAAAAAATTATATACATGTTATGTTATCTTTCTTTAAAAAAATAGGTGCACCAAACAAGAAAATTTAATTTTCTATAAGAAATCCACAGCCGCACCAAACAACATTAGCATCAATTCAGCGAGGGAAAAAAATCCGCACCAAATATGAATCTTTAAATTCCACGGAAATCCTTTTCCGAGATTCTTCATTTCTATGAAATTTGCTGACGTGACAATTTTTCCTTTCCACATAAAGGGTGTGTACACAAACATGCCCTGAGAGAAATCACGAGTTAAAGGATTAGAGCTCCACTGTGGCACCCACCTATTCAAATCTAAACCGTTTAAATTAAATGCCCTCTAAGTATATGTGATGTCTTACAACTTCACATCAATCGGATTCTGTCTCAGCGTTTGATTAACTGTTTGATATAAACCCTAATTAGTAAAATCTTTTGTATATTCAATATAGCATTTTTTTTCAATGAAAAGGTTAAGCTTACGGTAGGGCAAACTTAGTTTAATATAAAACTTGACTAAAGCCTATTAATATGATATTTATTTTGAGCGTTTGAATTTCGAACTACATTGAAAAGTTTCAATACCTTTTAACTCAAAGATTTCTCTCTATTAAAGCTTGGGAGGGTTCGGAATCACCGTCCACATTAATGGAATCCTTTTATTGTAAAAAAAAAATAAAAAAAATGAAGAGGTAGAAAGCGAGCTTTAGCTCTCTTTTTTTAAACCCAAAGGCCTAGTTAAAGGTGATTGGACCCAAGGGAAAAGTGGCATGAAGACGGACAGGTGACATGTGCAAAGAGTCCCTTTTTTCCTTTTTCTTTTTTCTTGACCAGGGGTGTCCAACACCTCTTTGAGCACATGACTAGTCTCCCGGGGTGGTGGCCTCCCCCTGTTTTCACTCACCGGGTTCATCGAGTTATATAATAGCCTAGGGTCCTAACGCATTGGCGAGCTTCCATACTAAAACCTCTAGATGATTTCGGAGTACCCCAACCAACGGGGCTACCAATCGTTGGTGTGCAAAGAGTCCTTATCTTATCAACTTTGAAAAAGAAATACAATTGGTCTGCAATCTTATAAGAACTATGGGGATGTCCGGTTCCTCTTTCTTCAATTATTGCAGCACCAGGACCATGCCTCCCATTAATATATGTGATTTGATTTGAAGATTGACTTCAATTGCCAATTGCTCAATTGAACTCTTAATTTTTCTCTATAATTAACTCTTCTATTATTTAGGGAGATTCCTTATCTCATGCCTTGCAAAGATTTAAGTTCCTTTATGAAGCGCTTAATATAATGAGATATTAAAATTTCAGTTTAATACAAGTTTGGGTCTATGTTTGCATCTATTATATTTGAATTTATAAGTCTTCGGGAATCTATCATGGGTTCCACATAATTATAATCCAAACCGTTCAGATCAATTTCAACCATTCCAATGACATAGATTAAAATTTCATTTCAATAATAAAATTTTATTTTAATATACGTGGACTCCACTGTTTAATTGAGCACATGATAGAATTGTGACCTGGCGATGATGTGGCCAGTCCCATTCTTTATAGCTTTTATATGTGACCTTATAGGTATCTGGGAATTTCTCATGGGCCCAACGTAATGATAATACAAGCCGTTTAATCAACTCCCTACTAACATACATTAAAACTTAATCTCAATAGATGTGAATCCCATTGTTCGATCGAGCGCATGATGGAAATGTGATTAGGTGGTGATGAATCCAAGTTTGGCTATATGTTTGCATTTATTATATTTGAACTTTCAAGTCTTCGGAAATTTATCGTGGATCCCAAATAATTATAATCCGAACCATTCAAATCAATTTCAGCAACTCCAATGTCCAATGACGTATTAAAATTTCTTTTCAATAGTAAAATCTCATTTTAATATTATAAGTGGATACCATTGCTGAATTGAGCACACGATAGAATTGTTACTAGGTGATGATGAGGCTTGTCCCATTCTTTGCCGCTCTTATATGTGATCTTACATGTCTCTGGGAATCTATCATGGGCCACATGTAAAGCGCCAATTCCGAATACCGAAGATAATGCTAAGGTACTCGAATTTGGTGCGCTACTGCCGGGAAAATCCGAGAACTTCTAAGATCATAGTCCGCAGTGAGGTCAAATTTTTAAAACTTTTTAAATAATAACATAATCAACAGTTGTATTACGGAAGCGTAAGAAAAGATAGCAGTAGCAATAGTATCATGTAAATGAGTCAAATATAACAGTGCGGAAGTCTAATAAAAATCTCAAAGTGTAGTTATCAAAATTTATACAAAATGTCTATCTACCTACTCACTACACAAATCCTCTCAAAACCCAAAAGAAAGAACTGCACTCATTCCCCTTGTAAAGGCGCTCCGTTCTCCAGCTCGACCACCTGGTCAGCCGACCCCCACCCGTAGTCACCTACTATAGGTGCCTCGTAGTACACGTCACCCGCGGGATATTGGTCGAGACCTAAGCACCAAAGATGGGTCAAATTCAAGGATCTAGCAAGGCACCATATACAGATAACACATGATGTATACAATAAAAGAGAATATAGACATATATGTAATCATAAGAGTAACAAAGATACATGATCTAAACAATTGAGCAATGATAACAATATAGAATCAGAAATGTAAAGTAATCTAATCTAATCAGATAACAAATGGCACATTCACACAAGCTGGATATACCGTGGGATATTATGTCGCGGCCTTTCATACTGTAAGCATCCCATACTGTAAACAATTTGCGGTGGGGAAAAAGGTAAGATAACCATGCAAGAGATAACAGCCCTGCTAATAATAACATACATATTATAACACCGATCACACCCTTTTATCGCACCGATCACACCCCTTTATCACACCGATCACACCCTTTCATCAGATCAGATCGGACCCGGTATCACACAGTCCGTCTAATTATAACTCATCATGATAGCTCTAAATAACCAATATAGCTCCTACCAGCGATGATTTGTCAATTGGCTAAGCTTAGATCAATTAAGTGAATGTTTAGTGCCGACCCAAGGAACAAGTACAGGTCTGTGTCTGTCTAGGCTTATCTTGCGTGAGCAAGGTCCTAACCAAATCTCTAAGAGGTTAAAGTATGATATCATGGGACACAGTCCAATATCCAAGTCCAAGTCCAATAATCATTGGATCCAGACCGAGGCCCACAACCATGCCCTGAAGCAATACAAATACAATACCATGTTCATTCCATAAGTGATCATCTCTTGCTCATACACAATGAGCCATTAATTCATTAAAACTAACTTCTCCATTCTAGGGTTCCACATACCCAACTTTAAGCCGTATGAGGGCCCACCTAGCCACAGACACGGGTCATTTATCTCCAAACACATCATAGGGTCACCACTAGGTTGTCTTAGGTTCAGGTCCTCTAATTTCTATTAATTAATAGGTTTATAACAATGATAAAGATATGGGAGAAGGGCTATACATATGATCCTCTAATTCATAGAGTCAAATGGAATAGACAAAGGTCCAAACCTAGGTAATGGTCCACTCTTGGTTTAGGCCTCATCATGTGATTAGATCCTTAACTGTAGTCTCAGATGTCACAGATAATATATCTGGTGCTTCAAAAGTTATGGACATCATGGACTACATTTAAGGGCTGAATCATTGACGATTCAAATCCCAAAACCTCAATTGGTGGACCCCACGAGTCAAGGCTGAGCCACCATTGATTTGTGCTTGGCACACATGATGGAAGCCTATTTGGATGGTCAATGAACCCCACAATTGATCAAAACATCAAAGAAATGAAATCTGGAAAGTTCACTGTGCACAGTGTGCCCGGTTGACATCATCACCAGGGATGTCGACCGAGTGCACTGGATGTTGACCCCCAGGTCGACATCCTGTAGTATCTCCTGTCGACATCATGGTCGTTATGCCGATCGGGTCTACTGGGACCTGGAGCCAAACAGCTGGGGGGTTCCTCAGGTCTTGCTGGGTTTCCGGTCGACATCATGGTAGTGATGTCGATCGGGTACACAGAACTTCGACTTGTTTGAGAAATCTCAGGTCTCAGTTAACTTCTGCAGGCACGTGTATCCGGTTGACCGGGTACAGGGTCCGGTCAACTGGGTACACTAGACTGTATTATTACAGAACCTTTAACTGGGACTTGATTTCCTCTCTGTTCAGTGTGCCCGATCGACTGAGCTAGGGGCCAGTCGACCGGGTACACGCACTGAGCTGAATTTCAGATTTTTGGGATTTTTCCATCTTCAATCCATTTTTCATCCAATTCATCCCCAATCTCCTCCATTCATCACATACACACGAATAAACAACAAAACACTTCTATAATCTCCATCTATCATCCAACCGGGCCATTGATCTTCCAAATGGGAGAACCTATCCATCAAATGGCCATTATCCATAAACCAAGCTCAAAAGGAAAGATCTACACATGTATCTCTACTAATTGAATTGAAATTGCAGAATCAATAGAAGAGAAGCATGCATCATGTGAAATTAGCATAGGGTACTTGCTTCAATTCGAAGTTGGAATTAGAGTTGAGAAAGAGATGAGAATCCAAGCTCCTAATAGTCTTGATAGTGCAATTGGGGTGGTCTCTAGTTTCTCCTTGTGCTGGAATTTGGGGAATTAGGGTTTCTTAGGGAGAGGTAGGGAAGATGAGAGTGAATTAGGGTTTTAGGCTAGGTTTGCAATAGTTGGGCTTATATAGATTAGGGTTTAGGATAATTACCAAAATGGTAGCTTAGTTGTAAATGGAGAATAGATAGAGCCATGGGAAAATAGGTCTTTAGGTGGGTTTCTAGAATGTTCCTAACTCATAATGCCCCTCCTATTAATTTTAATATTAGCTAAGTCCTAATCTAATTAAACTCTATCAAATTTACAGCAAGCACCTATTATCTATAAAGAATTCTATAAAAACTAAATTTTAAGACTTAGGATTATTAGCAACTATTCTACTAATTCCTATTAATTAGCATATTAAAGTAGGAAATATTATATTAATAATTATTTAAAACAAATTGAGGGCCCACAAGGGGTGGAGCCTCACACCACACATAATGATAATCCAAACCGTTTAAAATGAATATCAACCCCTCTACTGACATATATTAAAACTAAATTTCAATAGATGTGGATCCCACCGTTCTATTGAGCATATGATGGGAATGTGATTAGTTGGTGATGAATACAGGTTTGGCTCTCTATTTGCATCTATTATATTTGAACTTACAAGTTTTTGGGAATCTAGGTCCCACATAATTATGTTCTAAACCGTTCAAATCAGTTTCAACTACTCCAATGACATGTATTAAAATTTAATTTTAATAGATGTGGATCCCACCTTTCGATTGAACACATGATAAAAGTGTGATTAGGTGGTGGGTGTTTAGTTTGTAATTGTGATTTACTAAAATTTTCCTTGATTCTTTATTGAATAAATGCTTAATTTATGATTTATAGCTTTTATTGTTTCAATATGTAAATCTTGGGATTAGAAATTCATGAAACTCAAATTAGAAATTTCGAGTTTAGAGTTAGTGATTTCTAAGATTGGAAATAGGGCTTCTCAATTGATAATGTTGGCTTTATTTTAAGAATGATATAATTTAGCACGTTTTTAAATTTATTTTCTATCTTAAAATTAATGGAAAGTAGAAAATATGTGAAATATTTTTTATATTTTATGACTGTTAATTCTGATTTAAATATTTATTCTAAGAATGATAAATCTAGCACATTTCTAAATCTAATTTCTTAATTTTTTTATTTTTATTTATAAAAATAAATGTTTTTTTTTGTATGGATTTTATTGACCACACTAAGACTAGTGTATTGAATGATCTAGATAGGGGTGCTCATGCACTCGACCGGCCCGAGCTGAACCATGGACCAGCCTGATTTGGGTGGGGCTTTAGCCGCAGGTTTTTATACGTGGACCAAACTTAGACCTAAAATCTATGTAGGATTAAGCTGTGGGTCGGACTTGGGTTCAGTAGCAAAGGGCCCAAAGCTCAACCGAACCGAAATAAGATAGACAATTTAATAAAAAAATATATTCATTTCTAATAATAAATAATTTATTTAAAAAACTAATTCTTAAATGGTTAAGTATTATTTACAATTAATAGTATATTTAAATATTACTTGTTGGTAATTCATCGCTGGATTTTGCCTTCAATCTTGAAACAATTTTGGTTTTATCTTCTCAAATAAGAAGTGCCATATATGATATAGATTCCTTAATTCTTATCAATGGTGATCATGGACTAGACCCTTCTAAGTCCGACCTGGGCTTGGATTTACTGGTAAACAACATTAACTAGGTTTGACCCGAAAAAGAAACATTATTTAAGCAAAAATTAGATTTTTTTTAATAGAGGTGACTCAAATACATACCCATTCACATACACACATATAACCTAACCAGCCCTTTTTCAACTTTAAGTAGAAAGAAAAAGACATTTTTTTTTTTTTATATAACATGATCCAATTGGGCTAGGGCTTAACCTTTTTCAAGTGGGCCGGGCTTCAGCCAAGCAATTATGACCAGAGTCAGAAAAGGGCCGGGCTTAGGCCAATGGTCTAAAAATGGGTCAGGCCTAGATATTGCACAGCCCGCACAGGTCTTCCCTAATCCAGGCCATAAACAACCCTATTGTCAACCTTTCATACCACAAATTTGAATACCAAAGTCTCACATAATGTAGACTCTTCATCTATAGTAGTTATTTTTTCATCCTATCATATAAAATGTTTTTTTACTTCTTTTAGCTCTTTTACATTTTTGAAATTTAACACAATCTTTCTCATCATCTAAGTAACGAGCACGGGCATATTGATTGATCTAGAAAGGCATTGTGAAAAATATAAATTTTAGCGGTGGAAAAATCCGCTTTTAGCATCAATTTTTTCCACCGCTAAAAGTCAGCTATGAGCCACTAGATTTTTGTCGTTAAAATCTTCGGAAAAGCTTAGATGGTGCCTTTCGGGGCATAAATGGTAACTTCTATTGCGTGAAAACATTTAGTTCTAAGCTTTTAGTAAGCCTCAATTTACTATTTAATTTCTTTTTTGAAATTGGGATTATGGTTTTTAGAGGGTGGGGTGGGGGTGGGTGGGTCGCGGGCGGCGTGTTTATGATTTTTAGTTTAGAGTTTCTACGATTTTTATAGACTTCTAAAATTTATCTTATCAAATAAGAAGTGTCATATACATCTTGAAATATTCCTTAATTCTTATCAAGGAGGGGTAATCACGGACCGAACCGGCCTGAGTTTGGGCTATCCCACTTTCGGCCGAGCTTGAGCCTTAGATCTTAGCAAGCAGGAGGGGCTTAGATTTAGTGGAGCTTGAATCCCCCGGTGTAGGCCGAATAAGATAAACAATTTAAGCAAAAACCAAACTCTTTTAGACACAAACAAAAAAACCCAATCAACTAAGCTGTAGCTTTAGATGGTAGGTAAAAGATATATTTCTTTTTAAATAAAAACATGTTTCACCTAGGCCCAGGCTTAAAATATTTCAAGCAGGCCGAGTTTTGGTCAAGCACTTACGTCACTAGTCGATGTAGCTTGAATATTGCACATGCAACCCACCCCAACCCGTGCCATGACAACCTCTATTGTCAACCTTTCATTTAAAATCTTGTCATTGGTTAAACTTGTGAAGTCATTTATGGAGAGGGCTACCCGATGTGGGTGCAACAAATTTAATGAGACCCACAGATAGCATTTATCTCTTAGAAATGTTGGGGATTCATTTGTGAAAAATTGTAATGGAAACATAAGGTTGATTAATATGGATAGAATTTCCAAATAAGATGTTGGAGACGATACAATCGCACAAAGACTCAACATTCGCATTGAACAGTTTTATTTTTCATTTCAAATCTCCTCCAAAAAATAGACTGGAAACAATTCATATCCTGTTTCTAAGATTAGACCAATTGACTATATTGCTCAATCAAAACATCTGTTATCATTAATTACTTATGCTCAAGTTATACAATCAACTTTCAATATCAAACTTTACATCATTATAAATTCATAATGATATCATTTTATTATTTATTGTTGAAGTACACATTTTAAGTATTTTACTTATATTTTATTGGATGGACAGTTAGATTGAATATGTGGTCAACTAAAGTACTTTTTACTTATTTATTGATTGAATGTTTAATTTAATTGTATTCACTGTCTCATTATGTTAATATGTAAAATTCTAATTATTGAAAAGGAGCTACCAACTGAGAAAAATAGGGGTAATGACATGTTAATTTCGCCAGAATTGCTTGACTGGTTAACGTTTTATTTATTTTTTTAAACTTTTTTTGAACCATATCTCGTAATATCATGGGATAGTTCCATGATATCATAGGATTTTTTTAATTTCCATATCTATACCTTGTGCAATCAGCAAGAGAAATTTCTTTTACATAACACAAAAAATGACGTTTTTGTGAAAAGTAAATATATAATTGCCTACCATTTCTCATGTTCTAACATTTAAAAAATAAAATAAAAAATTCTCTAAGATGCTGCATAAAACCATGACATCATGGGACAATTCCCTATTATCTGTATTTGTGACATACACCGCTATCATAATATCATGGGAAATGAACAAAAAAACGTTGAAGTATTAACCATAGTCAAACGACTGTGGGTCACTATAGAGCACTTGCTTTGGTGAATAGCTGGTTGGATGAATTATTCAGCTGTTTACTCCATTTCAAGAGAAATGAAATAAATTGTGTTCCTCTGTATGAGTTTGTTGGAATGGTGAAGAAGAGGCGTGAGGACTCTATTCCAAATCCCACACCCCCACCGAGAAAAAAAACAAAAGGAAGAAGAAGAGAGAAAATATGACAAAGAAAGAAAAATGCCTCAAAAGAAAAAAAAAAAAAAAAAAAAGGGGAAAGACCAGCCCCGTTGACAGATTCCTACTTTTGTGTTGTTTTGTGGTCCTTGTTGCTGGTATAACATGGAATGACCCAATTTTTTGGGAAAAATGATAAGTTGTATTGGTGATATATATATTGCTTTACCAATTCCAAAAATAAAACCCAAGATTAGGGGTGTTCATGGCCCGCGCTGGGTCAGGCTGAGGCATATCCATGTGAGGTCTAAGTTTAGGAATGCAGGCCCCTGAGCGGCCCAGCACTGAAACAGGCCAAAAAAATCAGCCCTGAGCCTGCCAATTTAGTCAACCGGGCTGGACTGAACTGGGCTTTTGATCAATTTCATGGGCTTTCTAGCAAATCTTTGGCGTAATAAAATTAAATTACGTCCACTTCTTATATGGGCCTGGCAGGCCGGGCTTGGGCTTTCTTTCACTTAATCCAAGCCCGCCCAAATTATTAATGGCCCCAAATCACATATACAAGCGCGGCCTAAAGCGACCTAGGCTGGGATTGGGCTCAGGCTGGCCCAGCCCATGAACATCCCTACCCAAGATGTCCATTGGAACCATTTTCTTTGTCCTAGCTTCTATGATTCTGATAAATAATGCAATCTGATAAATGCCCTAGCTGGGCCGGGATTGGGCTCAGGTGGGTTTGCAATCTGATTAATGAACAAAAGTATAAAAGAAAGGCAGTGACTCTGCTTGCCTAGTTTTTTTCGAACTTTGTTGGTTCTATGGCGGTGTATTCTCTTTTTCAATATTCATAAAAATAAAAAAAAACACAATGTAATTCAGTGGTTTCCATGATCTTATTATTATTATTATTATTTTACTTTTTGTTGCCATTATCTAATTTTATTGGACGAAGGACTTCAAAACAACAAAAATGATGAGGGACCCAAGCGTGGAAGTGTAGTCAGTTTCGGAGACCTAGGGCTAGTAGGGTTTGGTTTTTTATATTTTAAGAATAGCTGTGAACGAGCTTTGTGTCCCTTTGAGAGACGAGCCCCGATCCCGTGTCTCAACGTAACAGGGGAATGCTGCTTGGCAAATACCAAAGAATTCTCTTAGAAAAAAATGCTAGGCTACCTATGGTCCTCTTAACTATTTCTTTCGAATGGAAAAAGAAAGAGCAAATTAGCCAAAAGTCCCTTTAGATGATCTTGTAAGGCCTCCAGTTCAATAACTTTTTTTCTAAGGCCGGTAGCCTATACAGCTGAACATATTTTTGCGAGAGGCCCCTAGATAATATTTTCATGACTAATTTGCCATTTCAACAATTTTAGGCATAAAATTTTGAATTTTAAAATTTCAAATGTTCCATTCTCCCTCATTACTAGGGCTTGGTTCCATCTTTCGCAGAGAAGAAGACACCAGAGGATCTTGGATTCTGATTTTCGATTGCAGAAATTACAAAGACGACAACAACTCTTTCGTTCCTTTTCATTTCTTCTTCTTCATCTTTTCTGTCCCAAAACCCCAATCTTCCATCCATGGCTTCATCCCTTAAAGGCGACATGGCCACGGATGGATCCAACACCGTTCCCCTACCAGATGTCATGAAGACAGCTATTCACCTCGACATCGTCAACTTCATCCACTCCAACATCTCCAAGAACTGATTCTCCAATAATCAGATCTCATTCGCCGTTGCTTTCACTCTTGCCACATTGGCAGTCCCATCGCTCGTCCTTGCCCGCGGCCACTGCATTGAATCAGTCCTTGAGCTCCCCCTCGTCTTCTCCGATTCTGCTGAATCCGTGGAGAAAACCTCTGCTGCTTTCAAGGTACTTACGCAGGTCAGACCCCTCTTCTCGACATGTGTGTGGCCAACCGATCTCGCGATCAGCAGTAGATCTGTGATACAGCCGAGAACCCTATTCAAGATCTAATCTGATCTCCTCCGTGCTCCATTGATCTGATCTCCTCCGTCCTCCATTGATTTGTCAAATTTATCTGATTTTTTAGCTTTTGTAAAAATTTATTTGAGTTTTGCACAAATTTATCTGAGTTTTGGAAAAAAATTATATGAGTTTTAAACAAATCTAGTTGAGTTATATCAAATTTATCTGAGTGCCGAACAAATCCATCAAAGTTTTGGCAAAAACACTTGAATTTTTGGCAAATTCTAGAAAAATTGGTTTATCTTAGTTTTGGAAAATGTATTTGCGTTTTTTGAAATTAATTTGTAAAAAAGAATTTTATTTACGTCGTTTGAAATTTATTTTCATCTTTTTAAATCTATTTACATTTTTTGAATTTTATTTGGATCTTTTGAAATTTATTTATGTCTTTTTACTTACGTCTTTTGAAATTTATAATGCGTCTTTTGAAATTTGTTTACATTTTTTGAATTTTATTTGGTTCTTTTGAAATTTATTTTCTTCTTTTTAAACTTCTTCGTGTTCTTTTAAAATTTATTACATTTTTTGAAATTATTGCATTTTTTGAAATTTATTTGCATTCTTTTGAAATTTATTAGTATTTTTTGAAGTTTGTTTGTGCTTTTTTAGAATTTATTTGAAAATCTCATCAATGAGATTTCATTAATCATGGTCAATTCAATGGTAGTTGACCATTTATTAATGTCATAGGCCACTAATCAAGAGATATGATTTAAAAAAAGGGTAAATTAGACTTTTCAGGTCTACAAATTTGAAAAATGACCTATCATACTATGAAAAAAGATTGTGGATCTAGGCCATAAAGTGAAATGTTCAAGGACTTGTCGCCGAATAAAGAAAGGGTCTTTTTTACAAAAAAAAAAAGTTGAGTCAAACAAAAAATTCTAAAGTATTCTTTTGTCTTCTGCAACATTAACCATGGGTTGAGTTTCACGCCTCTTCTCCATCAGTTAGATGGATAGTGGACTCCACATGTCCCATTCCACAAAAGGGTTGGATCATCATGGTTGCCCAAGGGTCCACACTTAGATATGTGGGCCTGATCTTCGATCCAGTGTGTCATAGACTCCTATCATGTTAGAATAGAAAGAGAAATTGTATGCCTAGCTTGTTGCTCCTTTCATTTCTGTATTCTTCACATTCATATCCAATGCCAACAACTTAAATGTGAGGGCTCCCACCCCTGTCTCTCATATAAGGTGAGATATATTTCTCATAGGAGCACCTCCTATATATATAGATATTTTGAAAGATAAGATAGTCTTTCTATTCTTATTAAGAAAAAGGAAATAAAATATAAATAGGGATAACTAGAAACTTAGTTAATCCCCAATCGGGCATACTCCATTAAAACCCACATCCCGAGTCAAGAAGATAAACAAAAGAGCCCACAGGTCGAGCATCAGTTACCCTTTACACAATTGATTTAGCTCTTGATCTGAGAAATGCTTAGCAGAAGTTGATACTCTCCAAGAAGGGCAAGATATATGAAAGAAATTTTGGGGATTTCGATAATTAAGTGTACTATGCACAGTTCTTGCAAGGAATCGCTAATCCCAGTCTAAATCAGAAGGACACCTTGCCATTTTTAGAAAGAATGAATCCAACTCAAAAAGAAAATGTTCCACATAAAGGGGCAACAATTCCATAATCACTCCCACTGCAAAAGAAACATTATTCTCCAAAGAAATTGCCTGATGTTGACGGCTTGAATGTGTCCAACAAATGCCCACTATCCATGGAGATAATTTGGCAATTGTAATAGGCCAACTGTTTGGTAAAGAAATGACTACAAGAGGTCTTTTTATAGGTCTATCAACAGGGAGATCCCAATGAGACCCAATATCATCTGGTAGCTGAATTCCCAAATGCACAATCCTACTACGAACATGATATTGAATTCTCCTCTATACAGTAGCAACATTCAAGTTTGTTTGTTGAAAAATTCTACCATTCCGCTCGTGCCACACATTCCAAACCACAGTCGGAAAAATTAATTCACCCAACAGCTGAATATCACTTTTCTGATCCAATCGATGAATAATAGTCTTAATCATCTAAATTGGACTTGGAACTGGAATTAATTGAAGGCATAACTTTCGGAGCATAGATTGCCAAATAAGAATAACAAAAGGGCAATGTGGAAACAAATGATTGCTGGATTCCCAAGTCTCATCACATAGAACACAATGTGTATCACAGTTGATAATCCGTTGCATGCTGTCGGAATTCCTTTGTTTTCATGCATCGTTTAATTAGCATCCAGGAAAACACAAAGTGTCTACGAATGCACCCTTTGAGGTTCAAAGAGAAGGCCATGAAACAACCTGTGAAACCTGATTTCTAAACAAAGAATATGTTGATTTTATCGAAAATCTCCCATTCTTCTCTAGCTTCGAGATCACCTCATCAGGGAAAAGTGTAGCTCGATACACTTCTATTGTATTTCTCCCCAAAATTGTGATGATGTCACTAGAGGTAGTAGGAGGGAAATGCCATCATCAAAAATAAATTCATTTGACTTTAATCTTGGAACCAAGGCCGAGATCATAAACCGCTTCTTCACCGTATTGATCAATAAGTCTGCCCCCTTTATGCTAAGGATCCATCCAAAACTCCGTGGACGCACCATTACCAATCAAATGACTTATTTATGGAAGAATGGAAGATCTAAGTGATAGAATACCGCGCCAACCCCATGATGAGCATGTAGAGATAGAAACACACCAAAAAGATGAATCTTTAATATATATATATATATATTAATAGTTACTTTACTTAAGATAACCAAGTCAACTTGGCCAAATCCAAAGGGGTCATGCCAAATTATGAGTCAATCAAGTGGGTCAGGTCAATTGAGTTCCATCTAAAATTAAACCAAAACGATTTTAACCCAATGTAGTCGACTAGTGTCTCTGAGAAGGTTGAGTTGGACTTGGACAGTTTCTTAGTGGTTGGAAAACTATGCTCTGCATCATGCATTCCTAATAGTTTCTTCAAACCTTATGTTTTTCAACTGTGTTCGAGGGTGTTTCAGATATTGATTGATTAGAGAGACCCAATTTGGGCCACTATGATACATGTCTATCAATAATAGCAAGGCAGATAGCTAGAAAGGCTAGTGTCAATTTTATATGTTAGCTAGCTAGTGGGTCAACGTCCGTGGTCATATAAATACTTATTTCAGCCCAATACAATGTCTACGTAGGAATTGAATTTTGGCAGGATTTAGCCCATTGAAGTGTTACATTTGTGCAACGAAAGCCCTCCAACTGGTTACCAGCTTTCCACTCTATCCTGCAATCATCATTTCGAACAATAAAAGAACGATGTCATCTATCCTGCAATCATCATTTCGAACAATAAAAGAACTAAGTCATCTATCCTGCAATCATCATTTCGAACAATAAAAAGAACCATGTCATGCAAAAAAACTCGGAGCAATTAATTGGAAGCTTACTTCTCCCCTGCCCCCTAACCTCAATTTCCTGGTTCTGCCCCTGCGGACCTAGATTGAACTCAAGCTCTTCAATTCCATAGCTGCTTAGACTTGGGCCCCATCAAGGCCCAACAGAAAATTGGCCGGTTGACTGACCAGGTCCTGTCTTTCCATGATGTAAAACTCAACATGGGCAAGTCCATTCCATTCAGAGAAAATTTTGTCAAATGAGGTCGAATGAGTTTATTAGGGAACTTGGTAATTTATTCTCCTTGCATTTTATTGCAAAAGGTCCATGTTTTTTTTCGTAGAGGTAAATGTCTCTTTTCAAATTTTAAACAGTTAAAAGTCTAGAATGCCCCTCTTAATACACTCTGTGCGGTATACAAAAAAGGAAAATTGATTTCGTTAAGAGTTTCACTTCGGAGAAAAAAAAGGGGAAACTCCGTCAATTTCGTGAAGATAATTTGACTGCACAAATCAAGGATTACGACAAATAAGAGAAAAAAAAGGGAGAAAACTGATTCAAAGGAGAAATCATTAAGAAAACTTGCACATGGGACTAGGCTTCTTCTTCTTCTTCAACCTTTGTAGCTATTCTCATTCTCGCTCGCTTGAAGCTCTGCCAATTCCATCTCTCCCTAACCGTCTGACTCTCTCTCTCTCTCTTTCATATTTAATCAAAGGAGAGAGAGTTAGTAGTTATGGGTAACAAGAAGAGGAAGGAGAGATAGAAATAGAGACAAATAAATAAGGATAAATTGGCCAGATGTCCCTTAACCTTGTCATTTAAGGCCTCTAATACACAACATTTTCGCTTTTTCTGATTTTTTTCAAAAGACATAAATCTGTCTGAGCTTTGAAAGAAAGTCATATAAATGTATATGACTTTTGAGAGTTTGGAATCAATTTACCTGAGTTTCGAACAAATTTAGCTGAGTCTAGGACAAATTTATCTAAGTTCGGACAAAAATTATCTGAGTTTGGAACAACACCATGCTATTGGTACACTAAATCCTTTCATGGTGACAATTGATAAAGCTAGTTATTCTAGTAATTTTCACTGAAAATACTATACAATCCAATTAAAAAATAAAAGAAAAAAATCTGATTGAATTGAAGAGTTTGGGTAGGTACACGGTGGGCACATCACCACCCATCTTGGATAAGAGCTTGGGAAATCCAAACCCACTACCACGTTCCCCACATCATGTGCAACATCACCCAATCGTGGGTTGAATGGTCTGGATTTGGTGTGGCCAATAACGTTCTGATAACACCATGTGCTGCATTACCCCTTGTGCTAATACCTTTGATCATCTGATATTCTATCAAACTTCCTTCTTATCTCTGGTCTCTGCAACAACGCACGCGATGAGATTTTTTCTTCTCAAGCAGTAGCAAGCTTCAAGTTGCTAAATGAGGAAGTCTTGCTTGGAAGCATTGAGTGTGTAGCAGAAGACGTAGCAACATCGTTCCCTCCCATTTGAATCTCGAGACTTGATCTATACCCTCCCATTTGAATTTCGAAACTTGATCTAAAACTAGAAAATAAAATCCAATAGACAGCTTGATTCATTTATAGGGGCAAATCAATTATTAAATATCATGTTTAAGGAACTTAAAACTAGGAATTAAATTCATGGCATAACTTCAGACGTTTATAAGGGCAAATTAGTCCTATTAATGTATGATCTATCATACTTAAGGACCTCCACCTGAAATAAGTCTAGGCGCATGGACAAGAGGCCTCAATCGAAAATCCTGTGAATTAAAGGCCTTAAACATCAATATTAAGGGACCTCTGGCTAATTTTCCCATTTTCTTTTGTTTAACAAATTTACGCCCATTCCACTAGTTAAAGATCTGGGGATTGGTAAGGAAAATCTTGTATGAGTGATGGGCGTGGGAAGGATATATTTTCCCTTGAATCCGATTTCAAGATATGCAAGGACTATTTTTTTGGATGCTATTAAGTTAGGCGAAGCAATTTGCCCAAGCTGTAACAAACCCAATAAGGCGATTGACCTTGAACATGGATACACGGCAACATCTTCCACTGCCGCTCAAAATGGAATGTCTGTCGTTGAGAGGAAGTTATCTATGATAAAATCGACTAAATCAATGCTGATCATGAGAAGCAAATGCATGATTTTGATCACAATGGGTGAAACAAATGAAACTTAGGGGCTCGAAGAGGAAGAAGAGAAAGAAAAGCAAAGAACAAAAGGGGTTTTAGATTTTAAATTGGGAAAACATATTCTAAAACATCATCAAATAATTGACATTCCATGGTATCGTAAAAAGGGGGGAATTTTGTCAAAAAGAAAAAAGAAAAAAGAGTAGTGGAAGGCCCTCCGTTATCATTATGAAGTGTTTGGATCCTCCCTCCTTCTTTTCTTAAGTACTTTTTAAAAAAAGTACTTATTTTATTATTAATTGAAGAATCATGTTCATTTGGCAACCACCAACACCCTCCGCATCTTAGCCATAGAGTAAGAACAAAGGTTTTTCCCCTTTTCATGTGCATTTGGTGAATTGGAAAGTATTGAACTTTTGAATTTGGTTGGTGAACCTTGATGTTCAATTTCATCTTAGCTTTTTCTCATGTGAGTAGATGAGCGGATGAGCACAGGAGAGGAGGCCCCAAATATGTGTATGATATTGTGCTTTAGCAAAGGTGGTCAAGATAGTTAATAAATTTTAACTAAAAAAAAGTAACAATACAACCTAAAATTTGTATCAATCTGTTCTAAAAGAGAGTCTTTATCTGGCTAAATGTGGATCAAAAAGACAATGTACATGAGATAATCCAAGACGGTGTAATATAAGGCCAGTAAAGGCCACAAAATAGCCAGCCAAGGACTGGCCCAAATAAAAAGCCACGTTGTCTCTAAATGGTGCCACTGGTGAGTTTTAGTAGGGAGTTGATATAAGCTTTACTTGCAGCTAGTCTAGCCAAGGTCCAAATCTATACATAGCTCTAGGCCAAAGGGCCCAAAATACTATCACAAGGCAATACAGCATTTAATCAACATCGAAAAACTTGAGACTCAGACTTGACTCATCCAATGCAAAAAAAAAAAAAAAAAAAACCCGACTTGGATAGAGTGAACACGATGACTCAATTCGTGTCTTTAAAAATATATTAAATGCTTATAATATATATATATATATTTACATGCATTCACGATAATAAATTCAAATTAATAAATTTATGTATATGGAAAATATTACAATACGAAAACAAATGAAAAAGATTGAGTATTACGTGATTTTTAGTTCAAATATCAAATATAAGTTTCCAATTACATTTCAGTTATCATCTTTAAATTGTTGACTCATGCATACTTACTTAAAAATAAATATTAATGGCATATAATTAGATCTACCTATCAATTGGGTCAAACGCAAATAACTTGCTAAAGTGAGGCAACTTGGTCCTTCATTAAAACGAGATGACTCATGAGAGTCAATAGTTAACTCGGAGAGTTTTCCAATGATGCATTTAATAACAGTATGGCCAAGGCCAAAAGTAGGCCTGTGATGGCCATAAAAGGGAATCCAAACATGCCTGTACATTTGTAATCTTGCAAGTGTTAGGCCAAAAGTCAACCTGATAGAAAATCTTGTCAGGCTGAGACAGTCACATGTCTCGCTATAGCGAGACCTATTCTCGCTAGAGCGAGAGTGGAGAAGTGATGCAGGCGATGGTTTCCAGTAGCAGGTCTCGCTATAGCGAGACTAATGCTCATTATAGCGAGCTGGGCGCAGAAGTTCAAGTTTGATCCGGACTTTATGGAAGAGTTTGGATATGAGTGCTGTTCTGATTGGAGCTTAATTAGAATACTCATGCATGAACTTAAGGCTATTTATTGGGTGTTCTTCTCAACTCAAAGATACAAGACAAGAAGTTAATTCTTTCTCTTGATCTGAGGTTAGAATACCCTATGAGAGATTTCCTTGTTTCTTTAGAGCCATTGAGAGATCATTCTGAATGACTGCTCTAAAAGGTGTTTGCTGCTTCTACTCTCTTGTAGAAGATTGATAATCTTGTTTGACAAGGTGCGAGAAGATCAAGTAAGGAGAACGGGGCACGGTGGATGTCGTATTAGTGGATTCTTTACAAAAACAACTACAGTCCTTAGGTCGAGGTACAGACTGAGGTAAAGGAGCTTGTGAGTATATCTTGTAACTATTCGTAAACTTTTGATTTCTGGTTCGTGGTTTTTCTCCCTGGATAGGGTTTTCACGCTAAATATTATGTCTGCCTTCTTGTGGTGTGTGATTGGTAGATAGCTAGTTCTATTTTGTTTAATTGGTTATTTTCACTCCATGTTGATTGGTTAAACTTGAACTAGTATTCCATTTTGGTGGGTCCTGCAAAATCCTCAGCAGGATCCGTCTCAAATACAAAAGATCAAAAGACAAGGAATCATTAAGTTCCAAGATAAATTGCAAATATAGAAACAGAAGATCAATTTCAAAGAACAGAAACAAACTTTCATAAGCCAATACATCACCTAGTAAATATAAATAAACTAAAGCAAGAAACAATAGTAGAGGAAGGGCTACGCTTTTGGTAAGCAAGGTATGATTGCATGGCCGGCCATAGAGTAGGTGATCTAAAGAAGAAAGAGAAGAAGATGGTGGGATAGTTGCTAGTGTAGAAGCATGGGTTGAGATGCAGAAAAGTTGTGATGACTTCGTGATTAGTTAAGAAATATACTCTCCCACCTGCCAAAGTAGACAAATTGCCTAATATATGGTTGAATGAGAGCTTGCACCCAAATTAAATCAACAAGACCATAGTTGTTCGAAAGTTCAAATGCTGGTGGAGAGTAGGCATAGCAAGGCAATCAAATGATGTGAATCAAAAGTGTAGAGCTGGAGAAAAGACGAGTTTTACACAAATTCAATCCTAAAGAATGAAGAAAAATCCAAACCTTATGATAAAACAAGAGAATATTGGAGAGATTGCATGCCATTGTGCTGGGAGTGCACTTGCCAATGTGAAAGAAGACGACTCTGAATTAGAAATCCAATAGTGCGGCCTATAAACACATCCACCGTGCGTGTTAACATGTAAATTCAAACCATTCGAAATAAATGCCCAACTTGTAGTGGCTCACATGCAAATATCACTTAAATAAGAGTAAGGAAGACCATCAAGTTGATCACTTGTAAAACATTTTTTTGGCGGAAACTTCTTGTATATTGGCCTAGCATGCCAATTGCTAGTTAGGAAAGAAACTAGATCCCCAACTGACTCAAACGGGCTAAGCAAAGTTGTAAATGGCGGTCAATCCTCTATTACTTGATCCAGTCTTTCAAGTTTCAATCATTGGGCTAGCTTGTGTTTAATTTTTTACTTCAGATTGTCTCCACCTTTTAGCTAAAGAGTCATTTTTCCTATTTTTAAAAAAAGGTCATGTAGTTCATAGTTTTTCAGGGGTTCCATTGTCGCACTGAATAAATTGAAGGTTCTTAATTTAGTCACTTGCCAAAAACAAGGTAGACTACCCATTTCATGGCCTTTAATTATGAAGTAAACAACGCATAGTGAATTAAATTTTTTGGCAGGTGGCTGATCTACAAAACCCTCACTTTAACTAGGAAAAGTGTAAGGAACTTTTCTGAAAATTTGAAGATCCAAGCTATAAACTTGTGCGATTGGTCTTAATTAATGTAATTCGAACTCTCAAAATAGGTATTAGTATGAATATCCTTGGGGCAGAAACTATAACGTGGTGCTGCCACATTAAAATAAAGTGCGACTTTCAACCTAAATCCAATTGTTGAGCCTACGCTCTATTAAACTCAAACTGCTCACCCATTCCAACTTAACTTTAGCCCATATTTTGAACTCAATCGCATTGGGGACAAAGACCATGTATTTTTCTCATGAAGAACTCCCTTTGAGTTTATAAAGAAACGAAAAGGAGTGGAGTTAATATCATGTAGAACTTTTGATCAACCCATGCTGAGCCTTAATGTAGATATGATTGGAATTAGAACCGGTGTCAAGTTGAGTTAAGAGTGAAAAAGAATATGATTAATTTAATGTAGGCTCAATGCAAAGTAAGTGAGAGTATATTATGATTGTTTTGAATTTCAGACCAAATTTCTAGTTAATCATAGTAGGGCTCACTATTAAATTGATCCACTTTCTTTTTAAAAAAAAAAAGCAGGAGAGAAAGGTGGGGCTTACCTTCTTCACATTCCTTTTTTTTTTTTTTTTCTCAGAAATACTATTAGAAATTGGAAAAAAAAAGCTATAAATTAAAATTAGTAACCTCATTTTCGTTGTCCTTCTTCAGTAGTCTTCTTCGTTTTAGAGGGAATAAGCCTTTCGTGGACACATTTTGTAGAATTAAAATGAATGATTTGGGGAATATGCTGGAGGTTCACACCTTCATCTCCCTGAATCTTCTTTACCAATTCCCCTGACATGTCTTTTAGGAATAGAGACTGGAGACATGTGAGGTACTGAATACCCTCAGGCACGTTCTTCAACTCAGGGCAGCTGACCAAAACTATTTCTTCAATGCAACTCTTTGATTCCTCTTCTATGTATATCCTATCCAATAGAGGTAGAAGAAAAAACCCGAACTTCTTGAGTTTCAAGAAGCATCCACAACGAATGCATAGTTCCTTCCCAACATATGCCTTATTAAGATAAAGGTAAACAAGATTAGGCAAAGCTTGGAGTGAAGACAGTGGATCATCATTCAGTTGAGACCAATGTAAATACACTTTCGTGAGATCCTGAAGGGATCCAATCCAGGGAGGAAGCCTCTCCAAACGCCCCATTAATGCAAGGGTTTCAAGCTGGGTAGGAGGGTGATCAGTTAATGCATCCAAATCAAGTATTTCTTCCTCTGTTATAGCAATTACTGCCAAAAATAAAAGGGATTCCAATTTCTGTAAGGAGGCACATAGATCTACTCCATGGTATCTTTTTACCCGTCCAATCATCAATTTTCGTAGTTGAGTCAAGTTTCCGACTTTTCTAACTATCTCATCATCTGCTCCAATGAGTTTTAAAGTTTGCATGCACTCTAAGTTGCATATTCCAGTAGGAGTTGGTGGGGAATCATAAGGATTAAAAACTGCTACCAGATCATACTGATTCTCTTCTTTTAAACGATGACTATATGTATACAAGTGCCTCAATTTCTTTAATTTCTCTACTCCTTTTGGTAGAGTCTTTATTCTCGAATTCCTAATGTCCAACGTTTGCAAGTTCCGAAGCCTATCTATAGATTTTGGTAGCTCCACAACTTGTGTATTTCTCAAATTCAAGTAGCATAAATTGAATAATTCAACTAATTCATCTGGAACACTCTTAATGGAAGAAGCCTGTAGATCTAACACTGTCAATAATTTAATGCTTGATGCAATGCTATTCAAAGGAAGTGAAGGAATTTGTATTGAGAACAACATCAAGGAGCGAAGATGACAAGTACTTGACCGAATGTTTACAATGCTATTGTATATTGACAAGTGACGGGCTTTATTCTTCTGAGTATCTTCTTTACCATCATGTACATTGCAAAAGTTCTCTTCACGGCTGATTGATAGAGCCAACTCTCGCAAAACATCATGCATTCGGAGCAATTTTCTTATTTTTTTATCATCCTCCACAGCTTGAAGCATGCTTCTACATATGAGGTCTTGGACATATTCTGCAGCCACATCCTCTAGTGTGTGTCCTTTACGCTCTTTTATGAACCCTTCTGCAACCCATAACCTTATCAATTTATTTTGCGGAATCGAGTAATCTTCAGGGAAGAGACTAAAATACAAGAAGCAGTATTTGAGGTTATATGGCAAATCGTTATAGCTAAGCAAAAGTATGTTCTTCATCCTTTCCAATTCTTTGTTACTACTTAGCTGCCAACTAAGATTATCTTCTACCTTCTTCCATTCCAAACTCGACTTTCTTTTGGTTGACATGAGTCCCCCAATAGCAACAATCGCTAGAGGCAAGCCCTCACATTTTTGTACTAAGCTTTCTACATATGGCTTTAGCTCCGAAGGACAGCTTTTGTTCGGAAATGCTTTCTTACAAAAGAGGACCAAAGCATCAACATTGCCTAGAGGCTCAAGGTGGAGAACATTTTCATCAATGAAAGATGATGAGACATTCTCTTTCCGTGTTGTGATTATGACTCTTACCTCCACATCGATTGTTTGGGAATGCCACTTGTATGTCTTCCCAAACAGTAGATTCCCACACATCATCTAAAACAATCACATACCTTTTTTTCTGCAAATAGCTGATCACCATATCAACAAGATCGCCTGCATTCATTTCGTTAACGGCATCCGGAATGGCCTCCTTGTTAAACTTGTGCAGCTCTTTTATCGTGCTCCGTATTAGCTCTTCGACTTTGTATGACTCGGAGACGGTGATCCATGCATGGCATTCGAAGTAGTTCTTCACTTGTGGGCTATTATAAGCTTTTGTAACGAGAGTGGTCTTGCCAAGGCCGCCCATTCCCACCACACAGACCACCACTCGCTCTGGTCTTTCTTCTGTCAGCTGTTTAATTAAGAAATCCTTGTTTTTCTGGATCCCCACAATGTCATCATCTGAGATGAAGCGTAGATATTCTCCCGAGCGTTGCCAGTCTTGACCATCATCCTTTGTCTTGGATGTCGATCCTTCTTCAATTTGAAAGCCATATCATTTGCTTCTTTCTGAAATTTCTCGAATCTTAGATCTGCTTGCTTGCAAATTATAGGCAATTTGGCGCTTGTAATAGTAATGCTTTGGGAGTAGAATGGTTTTATAGAGAGCTCTTCTCATGAGTCCTCCACCCCTATCTTCGCTTGCGATGTGATACATGTACTTGTCCATGATGTCCTCCACCTCGTTGGCGACTTCTCTTACTTGCTCCACCCATGTCTTCACTCCATCATCACTATATTTTCTTCTATCCGCATCTTTCAAGAAGGAGCGCATGCTCTGTAGCTCCTGTTCGATTTCATGAAGCCTGCTGCGCAGTCCATCAAGAAGAGATGCTTCTTGTTGCACAAGAGAACCCAGAGATTCAAGCAAGAAACACACAGCACGTTCCGCCATGTCTGTTTTGCTCTCGCTTCTCTCTCGCTATAAATTTTTTTATTAGATTGAAAATTGAGAAGGCTTTTGCTTCCCATGTCCCATCCTGCCGAGTCCTTAAGTCAAGTTTGTCGTACTCATCTACTTGGACTAGCTAATAGCTATGAATTCTACGTACCATTCAATGCTTGAAAGTAACCGTCCATTTTAGGGTAGAGAGATGGATGGTCTAGTGCAGTTGCACTACTACTGTCCAGTGTTTATTGGTAACTTGGTATCCAAGGCAGGACCAGCTATATATGGCTAATAGGGTTTGATACCACCAATCATTAATGATACCATCCAAGTTGCCTCGTATGACCATCCGCCAGTCAATCCACTCTTTTAATTACTTTGAAAAACAATGAAGAGCAAGTCATGATGACTTATCTTGTCAAAAATCTTGCGGAAGATTTGATTGGATTGAAATCTCGCTATGGCCATTGCTTCCTCGAAATAATATGAGCTAATTGTCCACAAAGAGACAATTGTCTGTAAGAATTATTGAACACTTCTATCCTCTTTCTTCAATTACTGGATCGTGCTTTTCAATTTTTCAATGACTTTTTTATCCCATGGAGTTGGGCCCCATAGACTCGCACCTATGAAGAGAAAAACCCACAATTACCGGAAAAGAATTCAAAAGAATAACTCACACATAAGAATAAGGAAACTCTCATATGCAAAAGAATGGACTGTTCATGCTTTCCTTTCTTACGTTGAATCGATGAAATGTGCAGTGACAAAATAATTAATATTCGTTCTGCAAAATTACATAATTCATGTAAAATTTTAATTCCCAAATTCTTATGTGCATATTTAACTTCTGTCATCCATAAAAAATGTTAGGCTGACATTTGATTCTTAAGCATTCTTTCTATCATGTAGGATATATTTACTTTGCTTAAGATGGCCAAGTCAACTTGGCCAAGCCCATAGGGGTCGTGCCAGGTTATGAGTCAATCGGGTGGGTCAGGTCAATTGGCTTTTATATAAAATTAAACCAAAACAATTTTAACCTAATGTAGTCGACTAGTATCCCTGACAAGGTTGAGTTGGACTTGGACAGTTTCTTAGTGGTTGGAAAACTATGCTTTGCATCATGCGTTCCTAATAGTTTCTTCAAGCCTTACGCTTTTCAACTGTGTTTGAGGGTGTTTCAGGTATTGATTGATTGGAGAGACCCAATTTGGGTCACTTTGATACATGTCTATCAATAAAAGAAGGGCATATAGAAAGGCCAGTTTCAATTTTACATGTTAGCTAGCTAGTGGATCATAAAATGTATACGTAGGAATTGAATTTTGGGCGGATTTAGCCCATTGAAGCCTTACATTTGTGCAACGAAAGCCCTCCAACTGGTTACCTGCTTTCCGCTCTATGCTGCAATAGTAGTTACTAGTTAAAGATGTCTAATTTATTTGAGGAAAACCATCATTTCGAGCAATAAGAGAACTAAGTCATGCAAAAAACTCGGAGCAATTTATTGGAAGCTTACTACTCCCCTGCCCAATAACCTCAATTTTCTGGTTCTGCCTCTACGGACCTAGATGGACTTGGGCCCATCTAGGTCCAATAGAAAACTCTCCAGACCAGGCACTGTCTTTCCATGATGTGAAGCTCGACATGGGCAAGTCCACTCCCATTCAAAGAAAATTTTGTCAAATGAGGTCGAATGAGTATTAATCTTTCATCCAAAAAAGATAAAAGGGTGTTTTAGCTACCTCCATTTCAAGTGAGAATGAGGGGTGGCCTCCGCTCCTCGGTATGTGTGTTTTTTACTCCCTGCGTGTGTGGGTTCTCTCATGACTCCCAAAAAAAAAAAAAAAAAAAATACTGATCCTAATAATCCTAGGCTATTATCAGGAAGAAAATTTTCCAATGGTCACCTTTCATGGACGACAATGTTTTCTTCAATATATGTCATTTAAATGGGGTTTTATTCATGTTCCGGGCTTGATTGGGCTCATCTGCTTATCCTTTTATGAATCCAACTTGGACATTGCTGGTCCAGGTTCATAGTATTTCAGTTTTCTAGTCATACCCAATTCCTCTTCAATTATACATACTATAGGATCAGTACGATATGCCACTCTGGGCACATCATATGCCAATAAACAACATATGCGTTGCCCGTCCTTTAAATGTGAAACTGGTAAACAACATATGCCAATACCTCACTCAATAACATTTTAGAAAGTTGATAATTAGACATGCCCGGGGTCTCGCTGGCTAAACAAGTTAAAAAAAATTGCTTTGATTAGATTAGATACATGAAAGAAAACGATATGGATTGGATATTGACAGCCATTGGGTCTAATTCTATCAAATGAATGGTGAATACATGATATAAAGAGAGGCATCCCTGTAATGGCTTTGTTTGGGTCCCTAGCAACCTCCATTTTACCTAATCTTCCCCTTTTAAGGGCTCGGTTGCTAGGCCCTATAAATGCTGTCCGTCTGTATACTAGTTAAGAAATGGAATTCTATAGACAACTACTTTTCTTTTTCAGATTGATTACTACTTTTATAAGATAGCTTATAAATTTAAACTCAGAAACAGTAACAGTATAGCCTATGATTTGTGTTGATCGGTTCTAAGAAAGAATTTTTATCTAGCTAAATGCAGATCAGAAGGACAATCCATATAATAAAATCCCAGATAGTGTAATATAAGACCTCAAGAGGCCACAATATAGCCAGCTAGAATTGGCAAAATCAAGAACTACATTGTCTCTAAATGGTACCACCAAAGGTTTTACCAAGGAGTTGATGTAGGCTTCACTTTTACCTGGTCTAGGCAAGGTCCAGATCTATGTAGAGCTCTAGGCCATAGGTCCAGATACTATCACAAGAAGCACAACATGTAATAACATATGACCCATGCCACGAACCAGGTCAATGACGGCCCAAAATGGAATCCAAACATATATATATATATATATATATATATATATGGTAGTATTTTTATGCATACTTCCCTCATCATAGGGTGAGGGACATTTTCCTTTTTGAAAATTTTCAAATACATATATATATATATATATATATATACACGCCAGTACATCTGTCATCTATCAAGATCCAACTCAAATAGAAAAGATCAAAATCCATGAAATCAATAACCCTTGGTGAAGCAAGTTCTCAGACAAATTGTAAATAAAGAAGCACAAGATCAAGTTCAAACAGAAACAAACAGTCATAATACCATATATCATAGGGTAAACAGAAATTAACTGAAGCAAGAAACGACAGCAGAGGAAGGTCTATGCTTATAGTAAACAAGATATAACTGTATGGCCCAATGTAAAGTAGGTGATTTGAAGAAGCTGGAGCAGAAGCATGGACCGAGATGCAAAAACATTGTGAAAATATAGCCAAAAGCATCTGCAGAGAAGATGAATTTTACACAAATTCAATCCAAAAGCATGAAACAGAGTCCAAACCTTCAGATGAAGCGGGCGAATATTGGAGAGCTTCTATTCCAGTATATTGGGAGTGCACATACCAATGTGGAAGAAGACGACTCTAAATTAGAAATCTGATACTGGCGCCTACAAATCCATCTGTCAGGCCTTAACCTGTAAATACAAACCATGAAAAAAAAACGCTCACCTTGTAGTGGCTCACATGCAAATTCCACTTAAGAGTCAGGAAGACCACTAAATTTATTTTTATATTTTTTTATGTTTTTTAACAGAAACTTATCATAAACCTTTACAGCATGGGCAAAAGCTAGTTAGAAAAGAACCTAGATCCCCTATAGCTTCCAGCCTTTGAATATGCAGTTACCTAACAACGTGTAATCAAATCAACTAAGTTGTTTTTTTGGCAGCCTTTACAAAACCATCATTTTAACTAGGGAGAAAATGTACCCCAGCAATTACAGCATACTATTCAGAAATGACGAAAATAAATTTCCATTAATACCAATCTGAACTCTCAAATGATTTACTAGAATACTTATCCATTTGCTGAAAATAAATTAAAATAAATTGTGATGAGATTAAAATAAATTGGAGCTATGACATTAAGTTAAATTTTATTTTCCAACAAATTGAGTTGAGCCCACCCTCCATTAAATTCAAACCACTCATCGTCTCACTCATCTTCTATTAACTTTAGCCCTTATCTTTTTAGCTCAATAGCCGTGGGGATCATAGATCATGTGTCTCCTCCATGATGAACTTCCTAAGATTTTCTACAAGAAAAGGAGTGAGCGGAGTTAATATCATGCAATTTGTTTGATCAATCCATGGTGGGCCTTAATGTAGAAATGAGTCAAATTGCAATCAAAGTCAACACAAGGTGATTCGAAATTTGGCCTAAAGTGAACTGAACATATAGTGAGTGAGAGTTTATTATGATTGTTTTGAATTTCAGACGAAATTTCTAGTAAATCACATTGGGGAGAACTATTGATTGATTCACTTTTCTTTTTTGAGATAGAAAGTGGGGCTCTTCTTTTTCACATTCTTATTTTTCAGAATACTAGAAGACATAGCAAAAAAATATATAATATTTATTTACCTCATCTTCCTTTTTAAAACCCATTGAAAGGACCTTGAAGTCTCGACCATAGAAGGACCTTGAAGTCTCGGGAATATGCTGGAGATTTACGCATCTTAAGAGTTCCCCCGACATCTCCCCTAGCCGAAGTTCTTGAAGACTAGTAAGATATTGAATGCCCTCAGGTATGTTCTTCAACTCAGGACAATCGAAAAAATTTAAGTTTCTAATGCAACTCAATGATTCCTCTTCTATGAGTATCCTTTCCAATCGAGGGAGTTTAGCAAACATCAACGACTTGAGTTTCAAGAAGCTTCCACGACGGATGCATAATTCTTTCCCAACATATGCATATACGAGACGAATGTTCACGAGATTGTGCAATGCTTGGAGAAAAGTGAATGGATCTTCATTCAATCGAGACCAGTGTAAGGTCACTTTTGTGAGATCCTGAAGGGATGTAATCCAGGGAGGAAGCTTCTCTAGACGCCCAGATAACATGAGAGTTTCAAGATGGATTGGAGGATGAAACAAGTTGTCCAAATGAAGCATTTCTTCTTCTCTTGTAGCCTTTACTTGCAACATTAGAAGGGATTCCAATTTCTGTAAGGAGGCACAGAGCTCTTCCCCATGAAAACTTTTCACGTCCCTAATTGTCAATTTTCTTAGTTGAGTCAAGTTTCCAACTTCTTTAACGATCTCATTGTTTGCTCCAATGCATTGTAAAGTTTGCAAGCACTTCAAATCGCATATTCCGGTTGGAGCTTGTGCAAAATCATAAAAGTCAAAACAGTCTACATTAGTGTAATGGTATGTATACAAATGTCGCAGTTTCTTTAACTTTTCTACTCCTTTAGGTAGAGTATTTATTTTAGAATCCCTAATGTCCAAAGTCTGCAAGTTCTGAAGCCTACCTAATGATTCTGGAAGCTTTTTCACATTTGTATTCCTTAAATTCAAGTATCGTAAATTGAATAATTCAACTAATTCATCTGGCACAGAGCAAATGGAAGAATCCTGTAGATCAAGCACTCTCAACAGTTTAATGCCTGGCGCAATGCTATTCAAAGAAAGTGAAGGGATTTCTGTTGAGAACAATATCAAGGACCGAAGATGACAACTACTTGACTGAATGCTTCCAGTGAAATAGTGGAATGACAACTGCCGGGGTTCATTGCTCTGAATCTCCTCTTGAGCAACATGTGCATCGCAAAATTTCTCTTCACGGGCGATTTCTAGAGCTAACTCTCGAAATACATCATGCATTCGCAAACATATTCTTACACTTTCATGATCCTCAATTTGAAGTAGGCTTCTACATGTGAGCTCCTTGATATATTCTGCAGCCACATCCTCTAGAGTTAGTCTTCCATGCTTTTCTATGAAGCCTTCTGCAACCCATAACCTAATCAACCTTTTTTGCTGAGTTGTGTAATCTTCAGGGAAGATACTACAATATAAGAAACAACATTTGAGGTTGTGTGGCAAATCGTTAAAGGTAAGCAATAGAATGTTCTTCAACCTTTCTAATTCTTTATTATTGCGTAGCTGCCAACTGAGATTAGCTTCTACCTTCTTCCATTCTAGACTCGACTTTTCTTTCCTTGACATGAGCCTCCCAATAGCTACAAGCGCTAGAGGCAGTCCTGCACATTTTTGTACTAACCTTTTTACATATTGTAGGCGGTAAAAACGACACCTACTTAGATTGAGATGAGATCGAGGTAAACTTCTTAGGACGGGGAATGCTGAACGCCAAGGACCTGAAATGGAAGGAAAAAGGCTAGAGTCAGAGCCCCTGGCTGCCGTGAGCCGAAGGCACTCTGATGCCTGAGTTAGTTATGAGAAAACTAAACAGGAGGAGGAAGAGGGGAATGAAACGATGTGGAGTATTGTGAGTTGTGTATTGCGTACCTTTCATGGGACTGATCCCATGTGTATATATAAGTGAGCGTTCCTCGTTCATTCTCTCTGTGAGTGGGGGTAGGTGAGGTGAGGTCCCATCGATCCTTACCCTGACTGGTAACAGTAGGTAAAATGGGCAACACCCCATCCTCACTTTCCATGCCTTCAGTCAGTTGACGTACAGGGCTGATAAAGCGAACTTCTTATCGCCATAAATGAGCGATCCTATCGTCATAAATGAATGCTCATATCTGTCTGAGCGCGCCGTATTTCCAGGAGGGTGGCGGCCCACTCTGACTCTAGCATTCTAGTCTGAGACCAAGGATGGCTTGGCCGTGGTGTGCCTTTGTACTGAGCTGGCACCTATGCCGTGCTGCCGAACCGCGGTGCCGCGCTGGCACTATTGACCGAGCTGCCGAGCTGACGGGCCATGACCACAGAGGCCGAGGTGATTGGCGAGTCTAGCCGTAATCCTTGCTTAACTTCGTCATTACGGTGTTTTACCCACACAATTGCCCCCTAGCTTCTGACTTCTGAGAGCCTTCCGGCTCGAGGAGGTCAGAAGCTTGATGACCGTATAGCTGGCTCCGCTACCGGGCTCGAGTGAGGGTTACTGTCATATGAGGGAAATACCGGGACGAGGGAGCTTCGGATCAGGAGGGTCCCCTTAGGCCTGGTGGTCGTTGCTAACGTGCGGTCCCCTTCGAGATGTCCCTTCGCCTGTCCTGGATATTTAATAGCCCTCGGATATCGCGCTAATGGTGGCACGTGTCGCCTCTTTTGGCTGTCTCGCAATTACTTCGAGGAGACGTTAGGGCTGCGAGATGGGAGCCTCTTAAAGGCTCTCCTCGAAAGTCGAATCGACGGCCCTAGGCCTTATAAATCAGGGCGCCTCCTTCGTCTTCACTTTCCTCTGCTTTCTTCAAATTTCTACTACGCTCTGCAAGAGGACTTCTCCGGCGCCTGCGAACTTCTGACGATCCTGCTTGTGCGGTCCCCCTTCGTAGGACTCCTTTCCGTTTTTCTCGTCTTTTCTTTTAGATAGGCCCTTGTCTGAGTTGAGAATGGGGGTCTATAGACATCTGTTAGGAGACCCAGGTTCCATAGATCATTTTAGGGATTTATACAAGGTCCCAGCCAGTGTGGAGGTCAGACCGGATGGCCCTGATGACGGCCTCGCCTATCGCGATGGCTGGATGCCGTTCTGGCTGGTCTCTGTAGTGGAAGGGGGGATCCGCTTCCCCCTGCACCCACTGGTCCGGGACTGCCTCTGGGAGTGGAGGTTGTGCCTATGCCAACTACTTCCCAATGGATACAAAATCATAATGGGAGTAGTGCGGCTCAACCAGATTCTGAAAATCGGCCTCGGTGTCCCGGACATCGAGGACACGTATGACCTCTGCAAATCCGCAGAAGAGGACACTTATTACCTCCGGCTGAGGGTCCGCCGGACTGGGTTCGTGACCGCGCTGGAGGACTCCAATAAGTACGCGGGCGAAGACCGAGTACTCGTCAAAGGAGGATGGGAGTTTGGTGAAGCGGAGCCTGCCACCACGGTCCGGGTTCCTCGAAAAATAGGGACTCCTCCAAATAAAGACCGAAGTCCTTTCGGTTTGCAGTTCTTTCATTTCTCTGTGTCTGGCTCCTGACATGGTTTTGTCTATACAAATTTCTACGAAAAGAGGGAGCTTGCGAGGAGGAACCGCTGGAGGGTGAACAGCGCGTGGCACGAGCAGGTGAGGAACTACCGTGGCCACAACTGTCGTGCCGCGTGGTCTCTCCTGGGGTATGTGCCCCACTACAGGTCCTTCAACACCTCCAGAAAGGTATCGGGAATAGACTCCGTGCTGAGTGAGGAAGGCGTCAGTCAAGGAACAGCGACGACCGCGGTGCCTGGCTCGGCGGCGGTGACCGTCGCGATTCCCACCGGACGTCTGATTGAGTCGGGAGACCGTGCTCCAGCAATCTCCGTCGCGGAGCCTGTCGGGACCTCGCGAGCTGAGCCCCGGCCTTCCCCGAAGGAGGCTAGTAGCTTCCAGCTCGGAGGAAGAGGAAGAGGAGATGCTGCGCCAGCGCGGGCGACGCTACGCTGCAGAAGACCTGTCTGCGGCGGCCTTCGGGGACATCGGAGGCGAGGTCCGAGATCCCCCTCAGGCAGTGGCTCCGACGCCTCCGCCATTTGCGGGTGGCACTCCTGCCCCAGACGCTGAGACGGTCTGTATCGCCACGACCGGGGCTGCTCGGCCTGACGAGGCAGAGGTCGTCTCAGCTCCGCCTCCGGCCGTCGTCGTGGATGACTCACCCCCTGAACATGCTGTGGGGGCTGGAGGTCGGGCTCGCTCCGCCGAGGTCGCTGAGGGCGGGCGACCCGAGAAGAGGGCAAGGGTCGAGGCCTCGCCTGGCCCCTCCTCGCCTCCGCCTGCTGGTGGGACGATCTTGCCTCCTCCTCTGGCTCCGTGGAGGCCGGCCATCGAGGAGGTTCTGGGGAGGCAGCTGGCCGAGACAGACCGCGCAATCGATCCCCAAGTGGTCGCAGTGCTAGGACGAGCCTGCGCCCTTCCTCAAGACATGGCGAGGTGGGCCGAGATGGACAACGAGTCACTCCTGCTCTCCTCGATGCGATCTCTGGTGTCGGTAAGTGCAGTATTCTTCCCTCAGCTTTTAGTCCGGTGTCGTTTTATTGACTTCGGGTTCTCATCTTGCAGCTGTTGCAGAGGTGCCAAATGGGCATTGAGAGGCTCGATGCAGCCGAGGCGCGGGAGGCGGAATGGGTGGTCGAGAGGGACGAGCTGCGGGCGTCCTTGGCGTCTAAGGACGCGATGCTGGCAGAGGAGGTGGCCAGGAACGCCGGCCTCGTCTTCGATTTCGAGGAGTCAAAGGTCGAGGTCGAGCGCCTCAAGGACGAGCTGGCGGACGAGAAGAGCCAGAACCTCCACCTTTCCTCTGAGCTTGACGATCTCCGAATTGCGGCAAAGCGACTGGAAGACGACCTGCAGAGTGCGAATGGGACAAACAGGAGGCTCCTCTCTCAGCGGAACCAGGCGCAAGGTTCCCTGGAGATGGCGCTGAGGGGGAAGGCAGTCGAGATTGAGTCTGCTCTGGCAAAACAAGAGGCCAGGCTCAAGGAGGAGTTCCTCGCTGAGCATAACTCCATCATGGGGGAGGAGGTCGGCAGGCTGTCCGCTGACTACAAGGCTCAGCTGCCGTGGATCCGGGACCGAGCCTGGGAGCTTGGGTGGAAAGCAGCCTTGAACAAGGCTGGGGTCCCCGAGGATAGCCCTCTCTTCCTAAATCCCCCAAAATTCTCCTGCTCGGACTCGGCACTCGCTGCCGTGTCTCGGGTTTCTTCTCACCCTCCTTCGCAAGCCTGTCTGGAGGCGAGTGCCGCCCCCGGGGCGCCTCAAGACGCTCCAGCTGCCAGTGCTGATCCCGAGGGCTCCCAAGTGCCCGCGGTCGTCGAGGCCCCTCCCGTAGCTGTCGCTCCCGAGGCTAGTGTTCCTGAAGCGAGCGCGGTTGTTCCTGAAGCTACCCCGACCGCTCCTGAGGCCAGCGCGGTCGTGGCCGAGGTCCCTCCTGAGGTCCCTCCAGAGATTGACTGCAATGTGGAAGCTGCAGCCCTCTGAGGCTTTTTGTAATTTTTCTTTTGATGTATCTCCATTTATCTTGTAATCAGGACCTTCGATTAATGAAAAACTTTCTTCGCATTCTGGCTTCCTTTCTCCTTGTCTTTGATGAAATGGGTGTGGTCGACCTTATGTCGCAATGCTTTTCTGTTTGAGTTGTTGGTCCGGATAGCCGAACTCCTGGCCATTCTCAAAATTGAGACATCCGCCCATGACCGAGACCCGGTGTATGAACCGTGGTCTCGGTCTGCTGTGCACCCACAATCTGCCCCCCAGGTTTTGACCTGTGAGCTCATTCGAGCAGGTCGGAAGCTGAGTGGCTTTGTCAGGCCGGCACTGCCGCTGATCTTTAAGAGTACCCGGAGTGTGAAGCATTGCCGAGACGGCGGAGTCTCGGTTCAGGGAGGGTTCCTCCTTATCGCCTTTTGCTGACGTGGAGTGCCTCATTGAATTCTTTTCGTCAGTCGAGGCATTTGCCCTCTCGTATGTCGAGACATTTAATAGTCCTCTGGAAGTGCGGCGCCGGTGCCACGTGTCGCTTCTCCGAAGGGCACGCAATCATATCTGCAGGACGCCCGGGCTGCCCGATACGGCGTTAGGGCTATTTGAGGTGATGCCGCATTAAAGGCTTCTCTTGAAATCTGAATCGACGCCCTCAACCCTTATAAATTAGGGCACCTTCTCTGTCTTCCTTCTTTTCGATCTTCCAGAGCCTCTGTTGCATTCTGCTGGAGAACAGTACTTCCTGCGAGCATTCCTGTTTGCACGGCCTTCCATCGTAGGATTTCTTCCTTCCGTCTTCTCCCTTTCTAGTAGGTAGTTCTCCGTTTAGGGTAGAGAATGGGCGTTCACAGATACTGGCTAGGGGATCCACTGTCCATAGGCCTGTTTAGGGAGACATACAAGATCCCTGCGAATGTAGAAGTCAGGCCAGACGGCCCTGACGATGGCATCTCATACAGCGACGGCTGAATGCCATTTTGGCTAGTGTCCGTCGTGGAGGGAGGGGTCCGGTTCCCCCTTCACCCACTCCTCAGGGACTGTCTCCGGGAGTGGGAGTTGAGCCCCCGCCAGCTACTTCTCAATGGGTATAAAATCATCATGGGAGTAGTGCGGCTGAATGAGATACTGTGAATCAACCTCGGTGTCCCGGACATCGAGGAGGCGTATGACCTCTGCAAATCCGCAGACGGGCATACCTACTACCTCCGGCTAAGGGTCCACCGAACTGCCTTCGTGATCGCGCTGGAAGATTCCAATAAATACGCGGGGGAGGACCGTGTCTTTGTCAAAGGGGCATGGGAGTTCGGCGAGGCGGAGTCCAGCACCACAGCCCGGATCCTGCGAAGAATAGGAGTCCCCCCAAGTAAAAACCGAGGCCCCTTGGGTTTTGTAGTTCAACATTATGTTTCTTTCCTTTTGTTAACATTGGTCTGTTTTTGCAGGTTTTCGGCAGAGAAGGGAGTTGGCCAGAAGAAACCGGTGGAAGGTGAACAGAGACTGGCACGAGAAGGTGCGAAAATACCGCGGCCATCACTGCCGAGCTGCGTTCTCGCTTCTTGGGTATACGCCTCATTACAAGTCATTCACCACCTCGAGGCGGGTGACCGGGATTGACTCCGTGCTGCTCAGAGAAAACATCAGCTCGAACACCGTACAGACCGAGGGCCCCATCTCGGAGACGGTCACTGTCGCGATTCCCAGCGGGATTCCGGCAGAATCAGGCGAACAGTCTCCAGGCCGTGAACCTGCGGGGACTGTGAGAGCCGAGACTGGGCGCAAGCGGCAGAGGCATAAATTTGTCGTTTCCAGCGCGTCTCGGGGCTCATCCAGCTCGGAAGAGTCCGAAGTTGAGATGTTGCGCAGTCGGGGCCAGCGCTTCGTGGCCGAGGACCTGTCCGCCGCAGCCTTTGGGGACATAGGGGGCGAGACCTCGGACCCTCTTCGGGCCCCCAGCGTCGCCCCGACCACGGCGCCCGTGGCTGCTGTAGAGGTTCTTGCTCCCGCGGCCGAGACGGGTCCAGGAGCCGTTGACGCGGCCGAGGCCGGACATCCCGCCGTGGTCGAGGGCGGCACTGATCATCTGGCCATAGTCGTTGACGAATCGCCCTTCGACTCAGGCAGAGAGGGTCCTGCAGAGGTCGTCGAGGCGCGCAGGTCGGAAAAGAGGGCGAGGGTCGATCTCCCACCTGCCCCCGAACCGCCTATGTCGGTTGGGGAATCCGCCACTCCTTCCGAGTTTGTCCCCTGGAGACCGGACATCGAGGGCGTGCTGGGGAGGCAGTTAGCCGAGTCGGACCGAGCGGTCAACCCTGAAGTGGTTGCCGCACTGGGACGAGCTTGCGCCCTTCCCCAGGACATGGCGAGGTGGGCGCGGATGGACAATGAGTCGCTGCTGCTCTCCTCAATGCGGTCGTTGGTAGCGGTATGTAACCTTATTCTTCATATTCCTCTTTCTGCCGCGTTCTTTCAGCTGACAATCTGTTCTTACTGCAGCTCTTGCAAAAGTGCCAAACTGGCATGGGGAGGCTGGATGCAGCCGAGGCCAGGGCAGCTGTCTGGGCGGCGGAGAAAGAGGAGCTGCTGAAGTCCCTGGCGGCAAAGGATGCGACGCTGGCGGCGGAGGCAAGTAGGAATGCCGATCTTTTTGCTGAGCTCGACGCAGCGCGGGCCTTGGCCGAGCACCTCAAAGAGAAAGCAAAGGAGGAGGCGGACTAGAACGCCCACCTTTCCTATGAGCTAGACGAGGTCCGGCTTGCGTTGTCGCGGCAGGAGGAAGATATGCAGATGCTGCGGGGGACGAACAAGAGGCTCACCTCTGAGAGAAGGCTAGCTGAAAGAAAGCTGGAGATGGCTCTGGAGGGGAAGGCGGCCGAGCTCGAGCTGGCTCTGAGAGGGCAGGAAGCCAAACTCAAGGAAGAGTACCAAGCCGAGCACGATGCCGTGATGAATGAAGAGGTCGGCAAACTGGCAGCTGACTATAAGGCGCAGTTGCCAGGAATCTGAGATCGGGCATGGACACTTGGGTGGAAGGCAGCCTTAAAAAGGGTTGGAGTTCCCATGGATAGCCCTATCTTCTGGAATCCGCCCAGGTTCCCTCGCTCGGACTCGGAGCTGCGTGCCATCTCGGAATTCGCCCCAGCTCCCTCTGCCTCGGAGGTCGCCCCAGCTCCCTCCGCGCTGGATGTCGCCCCCGCTCCCCTGGTGGTTCCCGAGACTGCCTCGGCCGTTCCCAGCGAGAGCACTGCCGGGATCGATTGTAATAAGGAAGCTGTAGCTCCCTGAATTTTGTACTTTTCTTTTTTCTTTTTACATTGTATTACGGCAGGTTCTTATGTAATAAAACAACATTCTTTCCACATGTTCCGTGCATGATTTGTGTCTTGTTTGTGGTGGAATGGGTATCGACACAGGTAGTCTGCCAAGTAGTTTAATAGGTACTAACTGAGGGCGGTTGGCCCTCTGAACAGAGGCGCTGAGCCGCGAGGGTGGTACTGCTACCGGACCCTGGTGTGCATATGGCTGCGCCGCCCAGGCTGGTGCAGGCACCGAGCTGAGGGCGGTTGGCCCTCTGAACAGAGGCGCCGAGCCGCGAGGGTGGTACTGCTACCGGACCCTGATGTGCATATGGCTGTGCCGCCCAGGCTGGTGCAGGCACCGAGCTGAGGGCGGTTGGCCCTCTGAACAAAGGCGCCGAGCCGCGAGGGTGGTACTGCTACCGGACCCTGATGTGCTTTTGGCTGTGCCGCCCACACTGGTGCAGGCACCGAGCTGAGGGCGGTTGGCCCTCTGAACAGAGGCACTGAGCCGCGAGGGTGGTACTGCTACCGGACCCTGATGTGTATGGTTCTGTCGAAGCTGGCGATGGCACCGAGCTGACAGTTGATACATCGAGCCACGGGGAATCTCGAAGTAATGCAAAGACTCATTCCAGAAAAATCGCCATTTATTGATATTTGATTTCTTTAATACATTTTTCAGAAGTAGAATTTTTTGAGATGCATCGCATTCCATGGTCGTGGGAGCGCATTCCCCTCCATGTCTTCAAGTCGGTAGGCAGATCTCCCAACTGTTGAAGTTATTCTGAACGGTCCCTGCCAGTTGGGCGCCAGCTTGCCTTCGTTTGGATCTCGGTCGCCAGGAAGTGTTTTCTTTAAGACCAACTCTCCCATCGCGAATTTTCTTTCCTTGACCTTCGGGTTGTATCCCCTGGCCAACTGTTGTTGATAGGCGGCCAGGCGGATAGCTGCCGCCTCTCTCCGCTCTTCAGCCAAGTCCAGCTCTCGCGCTACGTTTAAATCGTTCAGGCCCTGATCACAGAGTTCCGACCTCAAGGTCGGGAGGCCGACCTCAAGGGGAATAACTGCTTCCATGCCGTAGGCAAGGGAGAACGGGGTAGCCGAGGTGGAACGCCTTGGAGTAGTTCGGTAGGCCCATAGAACACTTGGCAGCTCCTCTGCCCATCGACCTTTGGCTCGGTCGAGTCTCTTTTTAATTCCGTCGAGGAGCACTTTGTTCGAGATCTCGGCCTGACCGTTGCTTTGAGGATACGCCGGGGTGGAGTAGACATTTCGAATGCCGTGCTCTTGGCAGAAGCTTTTGAAGAAGTTGGAATCGAACTGCGTTCCGTTGTCGGAAATGAGAGTACAAGGAATTCCAAATCTTGTGATGATGTTCTTCCACACAAAGTTCTTCGTGTCTAATTCGGTGATGGAGGACAAGGGTTCAGCTTCGACCCATTTCGTGAAGTAGTCCGTGGCCACTATCAACCATCTTTTGTTTTCTGGAGTTCGGTGAAGTGGTCCGACGATATCCAGGCCCCACTGGGCGAAAGGCCACGGACTGGAGAGGGGGCTCAGGTCCTGGGCTGGCTGGTGGAGAGAGTGAGAGAACTTCTGGCACTTTTCGCATTTTCTGGCATAGAGCTGGGCGTCCTTTTGCATGTACGGCCACCAGTAACCTTGACTGATAGCCCGGTACGCAAGAGACCGACCTCCTATATGACTGCCGCAGATTCCTTCGTGAATCTCGTAGAGGAAATCGTCGACTTTGCTGGGGTGAACGCACTGGAGGTAGGGCCCTGTGAACGACTTCCTGTAGAGCTTGCCGTCTGGGGAGAGCCAGAACCGGGTCGCCTTCAACCTGACCTTACGAGCTTCAGTCCTGTCCTCGGGTAGCTGGTCGTCCTTCAGGTATGCAATGATGGGGTCCATCCAGCTCGGTCCGAGACCAAGGCACATGAGCTGCCGAGGTTGCTGGAGGCAGATGCTGGGCTCCCGCAGCTTTTCTACTACAATAGTTCTTTTATTACCGGCTTCGACAGCCGAGGCGAGGCTGGCGAGGGCATCTGCATGGGAGTTGGATTCTCTGCCGATCTGCCGGACCTCGGCCCTTTCGAACTGGGAGAAAAGTCCCCTGGCGCAGGCAGGGTAGGCCGCCATCCTGTCATCCCGAGCTTGGTAGTCTCCGTTGAGCTGGCTCGCCACTAGCTGGGAATCACTGAAAATTACTACGGATCGAGCTTCCAAGATTTTGGCACTGTTGAGTCCGGCAATGAGCGCTTCATACTCGGCCTCGTTATTGGATGCCTTGAAACCGAGTGTCAGAGCTTGTTCAATGACGAGGCCTTCTGGAGACTGGAGGACTATGCCAGCGCCAGCTCTTTTGGACGTTGAGGATCCGTCGACAAAGACTTTCCAGGACGAGTCTAGGAGCTCTCTCGAGGACTGTTCTTGCTCGGTCTCGGTGACAACCTCTGTACCCCTATCGCCCCCCAGTTCGGTGTCGAGCGAGGTCGGTGCCGAACTCTGAGGAGTGAACTCCACAATGAAGTCCACTAGGACTTGAGCTTTGATGGCCGTTCTGGGCTGATAGCTGATGTCATATTGCCCCAGTTCGACAGCCCATTTGGAGATCCGTCCGGAGAAATCTGCCTTCTGGAGGAGAGCCTTCAGTGGGTATTCTGTTACGACCACTATTGTGAAGGTTTGGAAGTAGTGGGAGAGCTTTCGAGAGGCGCTAACGAGCGCCAGGGCGAGCTTTTCGAGCTGCAAGTACCGGGTCTCGGCGTCCAGCAGGGTTTTGCTCGTGTAATAGATAGGCCTTTGTTGGCCGTTGTCTTCTCTGATGAGCACCGAGCTTACTGCATGGTCCGAGACCGACAGGTACAAGAACAGTGCCTCTCCAATAGTCGGGGTTGACAGCAGCGGTGGAGAAGAAAGGTAGTGTTTAAGCTGTTGCAGCGCCTCAGAACAATCTGACGTCCATCGGAACTTGGAGCCCTTTCGCAAGAGTTGGAAGAAAGGTCTGCACTTGTCCGAAGCTCGACTGATAAATCGGTTCAGGGCGGCAGCCATTCCGGTCAGCCGCTGAACTTGTTTTGCCGAGGTCGGACACTGGAGCTCCTGGATCGCGGTGATCTGGTTAGGGTTCGCTTCGATCCCCCTTCTTGTGACCAGGCTCCCTAGGAACTTGCCGAAACCGACACCAAAGGCGCACTTGAACGCATTCAGCTTCAACTGGTACTGGCGAAGGATGTCAAAAATCTGGCGGAGGTCGGTCAAGTGGTCCTGCGACCTTCTGGATTTGACGACCATATCATCGATGTAGACCTCCACCGTCTTACCGAGCTGGGCCTGGAACATCTTTGTCACCAACCGCTGGTACGTCGCTCCTGCATTCTTTAACCCGAAGGGCATCACCTTGTAACAATAGGTGCCCCTGGGAGTGATGAAAGCTGTCTTGTCCTGGTCTGCCGCATACAGGGGGATCTGATGGTACCCCCGGTAGGCATCTAGGAAACTCATTCGGTCGTGTCCGGCAGTGGGGTCGATGAGCTGGTCTATCTTCGGAAGAGGGAAGCTGTCTTTGGGACAGGCCTTATTGAGGTCGGTGAAATCCATGCAGACCCTCCATTTTCCAGTCTTCTTTTTGACCACCACGGTGTTGGCTAGCCACTGCGGATAGTGGACCTCCTTTATTGCGCCTGCCTCGAGGAGTTTCTGAACTTCCTCAACCACGGCCTCGGTCTGCGGGATCCCAGTCCGGCGCGGTTTTTGAAGCACAGGCTTATGGTTGGGATCCACCTTCAGTTCGTGGCAGATGACTGTCGGGTCAATGCCGGGCATCTCATAGGGTGTCCAGGCAAAGACCGCCTTATTCTCCACGAGGAGGTCTAGCAGTTCTGTCTTCTCGGACTCGGGGAGCTGGCTTCCAATGAGTAAGAATCTGTCGGGGTCGGCGGGATCAATGTTGACCTTGGTGAGGTCCTCGATGCTTTTCTGCGCCGGAGCCCTGCCGACGTCCCCGAGCTCGGCCTCTCTGTCCAGTTCGGCCATATTGACTTGGGATGACTCGGCCTCGCCAGGCAGCACGGCCAGCAGGCATTGCCTGGCCATGTGCTGGTCGCCTCTGACGGTGATCACATCCGTTCGGCCCGACCGGTTTTCCAAAGGGAATTTGAGCTTCTGATGCCGGGTGGAGGGCACCGCCTCCATGCTATGCAGCCACGTCCTCCCCATTATAACATTGTATGGGGAGGGGACATCGACTACTAGGAAGTCAACTTGCCTGCAGGCGCCACCCACTTGGACTCTGAGGGAGATCTTACCCTTGGGATAAACAGGCTTGGAGTTGAAGCCGACCAGAGGGGTACGGGCAGCCTGGAGGTCCTCGTCCTTCAGTTTCAGCTTCTTGAAGCAGTCGTAGTAGAGGACTTCGGACGAACTGCCAGGGTCGACAAGGGCTCTCTGAACCAAGAAGTTCTGCAGCTACAAGGTGAGCACTAGAGTGTCGTTATGCGGGAGCTCGACGTCTTCCAAGTCCTTGTCAGAGAACCATATTCTGACCCCCTCTGTTCTGGCTTTCTTCGCGGCCGGCTCTGGTGCCGCGGTCAGCACCTGTTTCTGATGGGAGGCGCGCCTGGCCTCGGCGCGAGCCTGAGAGCTCTTCTTGGGTGGGGCGGTGAGGTGAATGACGTTGATGATGCCTTCTGGCTCGCTGTCCTGGTTGTCAGCGTCTCGCCGCGGAGGTCGGTCATCACCTCGGCCCTCCTCCTTGATGTAATCCCTGAGGTGCCCCTCCTTCACGAGGTTCTCCAGGTGGAACTTGTAGCTCCTGCATTCGTCGGTTCTGTGCCCATTTTGCTTGTGGTAAGCACAGAACTTACTCTGGTCCCGAGAGGAGGGGTCGGTCGTCATCGGCCGCGGCCACTTGAAGAAAGGCTGCGCTTTTATTTTATTGAGGAGCCTATAGATCGGCTCCTTAAAGATGGTATTTACTGCCACGTGGGAGGCCGGCTCGCGGCCTGATCTTCTGCCGTTCCCCGATCCCGCTGCCGAAGTAGAGGGGGTTCGGCACTACTCCAAGGACCGAACCTTGCGCCGATCCGGGGACGGATCTCTGCGACGATCCTCCCTCCTGGAGGACCTGCTATCTCCCTTGGCTGGTTGGCTCTTCTGGGTGAGGCCGAAGTTTTCGCGACCTCGCACCTCGTCTTCTTCCGCCAATATGAACCGATTCGCTCGGGTCATCAGCTCCTTCATGGTGGTCACGGGGTACATGACCAACTGTGCCCGAAGCTGGATGCCCAGCCGAAGAGCCAGCTGAAAGGACCTCATTGCCAACTCTTCAGAAGCGCACTCGATCTGGCTGTAGACAGTCCAGAACCGACGAGCGAACTGGGTGACGCTCTCGTCCTCCTGCATCCGGAGGGCCATTAGGTCAGCATCGGTCTTTGGGATGACGCGATGTGCCTGGAATTTTCCTAGGAAGGAGGTCCGGAGCTGCCGCCAACTGGAGATGGAGTCTTCAGGAAGCGAGCAAAACCACCGCAGGGGGAGATCCGCCAAACTGGAGGAGAAAACTCGACAGTTTAGGGAGTCATCATCCCCCCAGACCGACATCCTCTGGACGTAATGTCGGAGATGAGCCGCAGGGTCCGAGGTTCCGTCATATAGGGCGAACCTCGGGACGCTGAACTTCTCGGGGAGTGTGTATTTTCTTATCTCCCTAGAGAAAGGAGACGCGCCAGTGTCCTCGGCTTCGAAGGCGCTAAACTGGTCTCGGACGACACCAGCAGTCTCCATATTCTGGCGGATCGTCTGCTTCACCCGTTGGTCGATCCACTGCTATAGCTCTTCATCTTCCGAAACCTGGCGCTGCTTCTTCGGCCCTTCATGCATGTGACTGCTGCTGGAGCCTTCTTCCCCTTGGTCTCGGTCGCGCCTCTTATTGTTAAGGACGTGCCTCAGGTCTCGCCCGTGGTCCAGGCGCCTGGGTGGCGGACTCTGACCCTTGTCGTCGAGCTGCTGCTTGAGCCGTTGGATAAGCTCATGCTGCTCCTGGATGAGGCGGTTCTGAGCCCTGATGTCATCCAGGCGGGGGTCTTCACTGTGATCGAGGCTGGCTTGATGGTGTGACTGCGACCCAGCCCGCACTGACTTCTCGCGTGGTTTGGTGACCGACTTGTCGCCTTGCCTGGCCCACTCATAGCTATGGCGGGGTTGTTCTGGAGGTGGGACATCACAAAGGGAAAGCATGGTCACTCCCCTAGACCGTGACTGTGTCTGGACCGTGGGAGATTTCCCCCCTGACCTCCTTTGCTGAGGGGGTGGAGGTGGAAGATTCTGCGCTAGTGTAGGTTGTATGGACAAAGCCTTGCCTTTGGAGGGTCCTTCGCCGTTTCTGGTTTTTGGAGGCATGGTGTTTATAAGCTTTTTGTTCAGTTTTCCCACAGACGGCGCTAAACTGTAGGCGGTAAAAACGGCACCTACTTAGATTGAGATGAGATCGAGGTAAACTTCTTAGGACGGGGAATGCTGAACGCCAAGGACCTGAAATGGAAGGAAAAAGGCTAGAGTCAGAGCCCCTGGCTGCCGTGAGTCGAAGGCACTCCGATGCCTGAGTTAGTTCTGAGAAAACTAAACAGGAGGAGGAAGAGGGGAATGAAACGATGTGGAGTATTGTGAGTTGTGTATTGCGTACCTTTCATGGGACTGATCCCATGTGTATATATAAGTGAGCGTTCCTCGTTCATTCTCTCTGTGAGTGGGGGTAGGTGACGTGAGGTCCCATCGATCCTTACCCTGACTGGCAGTAGTAGGTAAAATGGGCAACACCCTATCCTCACTTTCCATGCCTTCAGTTAGTTGACGTACAGGGCTGATAAAGCGAACTTCTTATCGCCATAAATGAGTGATCCTATCGTCATAAATGAATGCTCATATCTGTCTGAGCGCGCCGTATTTCCAGGAGGGTGGCGGCCCACTCTGACTCTAGTATTCTAGTCTGAGACCAAGAATGGCTTGGCCGTGGTGTGCCTTTGTACTGAGCTGGCACCTATGCCGTGCTGCCGAACCGTGGTGCCGCGCTGGCACTATTGACCGAGCTGCCGAGCTAACGGGCCATGACCACAGAGGCCGAGGTGATTGGCGAGTCTAGCCGTAATCCTTGCTTAACTTCGTCATTACGGTGTTTTACCGACACACATATGATTTCAGCTTCCAAGGGCATTCATTGTTTCCAAATGCCTTCTTACAAAAGAGAACGAAAGCATCTTCATTTTGTAGAGGCCCAACGCGGAGAACATTTTCAACTCCGAAGGATGATGATAAGACATTTTCATTCCGTGTTGTGATAATTATCCTGCCTCCACATCTATTGTTTGGAAATGCAACTAGTATGTCCTCCCAAACAGTAGATTCCCACACATCATCTAAAATAATCACATACCTTTCCTTCTTCTGCAAGTAGTCAATGACCATCTCAACAAGCTCGCTGGTGTTCATTTTGCCAAGAGCAGCATACGGGATGAGCTCGTTGCAAGACTTGTACAACTCCTTTATCAGGCTTCGTAAGAGCTCGTCAAATTTATAAGACTGGGAGACGGTGATCAATGCATGGCAATTGAAGTGGTTCTTCACTTGTGGACTGTCATAAGCTTTAGTGACGAGTGTGGTCTTACCCACGCCAGCCATACCCACTACAGAGATTACCACACGTTCTGGGTTTTCATCTATCAGCCGCCTAATGTGGAAATCTTTGTTTTTCTCGATCCGCACAATGTCCTCGTCTGGGATGTAGCGTGGACGTTTTGCTGAACGTTGCCAGTTTTCACCATCTTCATGATCGTCCTTGGTCTGAGATGAGGTTGATCCTTGTTCAATTTGAAAGTCATATCGTTTCCTTCTCTCTGAAATTTCACAAATCTCAGATTTGATTGCTTGCAGCTTAGAGGCAGTCTGGCGCTTGTAATAATGATGCATGACGAGTCTTGCAGCCTCACCTCTATCTTCATTTGCTACAGTGTTATACCTGTACTCGTCGATGATGTCCTCAACCTTGTACGCGGCTTCTCTTACTTGTCCCACCCATGTCTTCACTCCATCATCACTATACATTTTTCTATCAGCATCTTTCAAGAAGGAGCGTATGCTCTGTAGCTCCAGTTGGATTTCATCAAGGCTGCTGCGGAATCCTTGAACAAGAGATGGTTCTTGCTGAAGAAGTGAACCAAGGGTTTGAAGCAAGAAAGCCAAAGCACTCTCCGCCATGTTTGTTTCTCGCCAGATTGAAATGTGAGAATGCTTTTGTTTCCTTGGTAGTCCCAGTCTCATCTTATCTTGCTACCAAAAAAATCCCCAAGCCTTTCATTTGTTACATCAATGTTTGTACCTTTTATTTACCAAAAACAAGATTTTTGAACATCACCGTTCATTTATTTGGGTGAGTAAATGAGATGGACGGTCTTGAGCTGTCATGCTTTTATTGAAACTGGTGGAAGGGGACTGCATTTGCACAACAAAAAAGAACAAAGAAAAAATATTAATGCGAAAGACATTGAAATAATTTACAACGACCAACGAGGCACCGTTACTTTTGCAAGAATCCCGTGAGTGGAAATTTACCTATGGTGATCTGAAATTAAGTTGAGAAAATTATCGAGACGATGCTACTTTTTTGCAATATCAAAATACATATATTTTTGCAATATCAAAATACATTTTTTGTGATATTGAAAAATTTTAATTAAGTTATACAATATCAAACTAAAAATAGAAAAAAGTTCTCAATTGTCTTATTAAAAGGATAGTTTTATGAGCTACACTAAATTCAATTAGAATTTTGCAATATCACAAAAAAAAATAAAAATAGTATAAGAACATCTAGGGAACTTTATCAACTTTCGTCACGAGGCATGAATTTCCATGATTAATGGTGATGGTATAAAAAAAACCTCTACGTATTTTGTAAGAGTAGCAGCTAGAGTTTAAAATATCAAACTCGAACCTGGACTCGCTGTCATTAAAATTTATTTAAAGGAAGAGTTGGCCTTACTGATAAATTAAACATAAAATGAATAAAGTGATTAGTAGATATAAAAATCACGTGATTCATCATTTGGCCAATCTTATGATGGGGTCCAATTTTTAGTGGAGGAAATTGTAAGGATATCCAATAAATAGTAAGGCTATTCAATTTCATTGGTGAAAGTTGCGAAATAGATGGTCCCACTATTATGTATTATTTCTTCAATACAGTTGGTTTACCAAATCCAAATCTAAAACCAAAGATGTCCATTGGATCCATTTTTCTTGCTCAGCTGGATGGACCACTTGAAGATGCAGCCTCCACAAAAATAAATAAATAAATAAATAATCCTTGCAATCACTACTCCGCAATAGATGGAAGCAGATAAAACCGATGGAAGAAAAATATGTAGCATTTTTTTGTAATATATTCCAATTAATTTGTAGATATTTTCAAGATAAGGTGGCACTACCCGTTGTTTTAGCCATACAAAATTCTTTGTTGCAGCTTCTATGATTGAAGATGGGTTTGCAATATGTGAAATGAGCAAAAGTAAAAATAAGAAAAGAAAAAGGGACTGAATCTGTGTACTTTTGAATTGCCGGTCTCATGCCTAAAAGTTGGAAAGTGTTTGTGTAGAAACTATATTTTGGTTTAATACCTTACCTGATCGGGGCTTTGCCCCGCAAGCTAGTTGTTTTATTGAGCTTTGTTGGTTGTGTGTAATGTATTTTTCTTTTCTTAATGAAATATTCATAAAATTTTTTTAAAAAACTCCACGTAATTCAATGGTTTCCATGATCTTTTTTTTCTATTTTCTTTATTCCTTTTAATACTTATTTGTTAAGAAAAGGTGTCAATGTGTTTTGTGTCCTTTCCGTGATTTAAGGCATGATTTTTTCTATCTAAACTCTAAAGATTAGTTCGTGTGAATGTGTGCTGTGTCCATTTTCCATACCTAGCTAGTAGGGCTTCAGTAAGGTTGTACACGGATCGGATTGATGTGGATTGGGCCAAATCCGTCACCAATCCGTTACTGTTCAAATCCGATCCGATCCGATCCGTAGAGGAACGGATCGGATCGGATCGGATTAATCCGTTCAATCCATCCCTTTACATTACATGAAAAAAAAAAGAAAAAAAAAGAAAAAGAACCCTCAGATGGCGCTACTTCGCATTGGCGTCGTCGATGAGGGCGGCAACCTTGACGCAGATAGTCCCCTGAACGCGGTGGAGGGGGGCGGAGCCGTCGTGGCGTCCGGCGGATTCCTTCATCAGGCGGAGGGCTCTGGTGTGGTTGCCGCAGCGGAGGGTAGTGAGAGCGCGTTCGCAATCGACCTTGACGGAATCACTGGGGCCCAGCGGGGGTTCCAGCAGGCGATGAGGGCGCCGACATCGGACGGATCGGCGGGGGGAGGCGGAAGAGGAGATAAAGGGCGGGGATTGCCACTGCGCGGAGAGGGGATTCGCTTCTTATGCCCCATGCTCTTCTAACCTAATTCCTCTCGCATACATCAGACAGAGACACAGTAGAATCTGAGATGACAACACGAACAAGGGAAATATCACAAGCAGCTGGTGGCCGTGGGCGTAAGAAGTATAACAAGACGAAGTAGAAAGAAGGGGAAAATAGCACAAAACAGTTGGTGGGTGTGTGAGAGCTGGTAGAAAGAAAAAAAAGAGGCGTGGGTCGATGGATCGGATTGCTGATGTCTGCAGCGAAGAAGAAGCCACGGATGCGAGATGGAAGAGATGGGAGATGAAGGTCTGTCGTTGGGATTGGTTTGGGACTTGGGAGATGAAGCACAGAAGCAACGAATGGGGTAGGGTATTGGTCCTTTTGGGGATAAAGGTTTGGAATTACATTTTGACCCTTCTTAAGTTTTTTTTTCTCATTTTAAATTTAGACACCTAATTTATATTTAGACCCTTTATATTTTTTTATTTATATTTAATGTCAACGGATCGGATCGGATTGAATCCGCGGACAGATTGAATCCGCGGATTGAGGGTGAAATCCGCCACCGATCCATTGCTAACGGATTACAAAATTTTCAATCCGTCACCAATCCGTTTACCTTCGGATTGGATTAAAATCCGCGGATCGGATCAGATTTACGGATCGACAGATTTTTTGTGCACCCCTAGGCTTCAGTATTATTAAGAATGGGGTTTGATTTGATTATTAATAAATGATTCTTCTACCTACCGGGCACACATTTATGCAAAATATGACTTCGCCGTGTTGCCTTGGGTGACCTGCGATCCACATTTACGCAGAATATGACCTGTAACAAGAAAATCTCCCGAAAGATTTGATTGAATTTAAAACCGATCGCTGTTGGCCATTCAGTGGAGTTGTCAACATCCCGCGCATGACCAGGATTCATTCAGTCAAACCCGCGTACGAATACGGACCGCTGGTGGCCATTCGGTGGAGTTGTCAACATCCCGCGCGTGAGTAGGGTTCATTCAGTCAAACTCGCGTACGAATAGGGGCTCCTTTTCAACCTAAGCAGGTTGTGATTCCGCTTGGAAAAAATAAATCCTATTTCTAGCTTAATTAAAATCTAATTAAATTATAAAAAGAAGAGAAAATTATCGAATAAATCCCTGTAGGTCCCTATACCACTTCTGAGGTCCTTACAAAACCGTATTAATGGAATAGGTCCTCATGGTCATGGTATATTTTTGTATTTTTTTTTTGTTGTGTAGCGATATGGCCGATATCGGCAGTTATATAGACCGATATCGGTCATTATGTGACAACCCTTTATCTCTCGTCCCGATAGTGGTTTGTTCACAACTCTCATCTTTCCTTTCCTCGACTTTTTCCTCTCCTCGACTTGGGTATGGCGATTTTCCCCCTTTCAAAAACCATGTAAAAAACTTCTGTGAATTGGTTGTTGGACTTCATTAAGAGGTAGGTTTGTACATTAAACAAACATTTTAATGCACTATCTTCTCTAATGTCATATTGTAACCGTGATTTCTCTCCATTAATGCATTCTTGTTAACCCTAAAACCCTGTAAAATCCTCTTTCATCATTAGAGTTCCCAGTCTCTAAACCAGGCTTTCTTTAATGCTCATAGAAGAATTTTGTGTTTCAAGGGTTTGTGGAAAACCCACTTTCATCATTAGAGTACCCAGTCTCCATTATTTCATTCTTGTTAACCCTAGAACTGTGGAGAATCCACTTTCATCATTAATGCCCTATAACTGTTTGAGAGAGCGTCAATTTGAATCATTTTGTGTAATGGTTTTTAGGGTTCTGTTGAATCCAGCGGTTGGAGATATGGTGGGTCTTGCATTTCGTTTTCTTTATGTTTAATGTGCATCAGAAATCCATAAACTCTTATTCTATTTAATAATAGACTGTGAAAGTGAATTTGTATGTTTTTATACTTTTTTATATTGATCTTTCAAACATGGAGACTTTAAAGTCAGTATATCATCCAATTGGAGTTGGTTGTCTTGATGACTGATGAACAATAGGAGAATAGGTGGAATACCGTCTGAATAGCAGCTAGGGACAAAGAAATGGGTCTAATACTGATCTATTGTAATTGTCATTCTGAATCTGCCTACATTTTACTGATATCTTCATAATTTTCCTGTGATTTAATGATAGCATGTCAGATAAAGAGGTGTTGTTCATATTCCACTATGACGGCGACTTTCAATTCGACATCAGCCGTCTGGTGTACAATAGAGGAAAACAAAAAATGAAATATTTATCGTCAAACATCTCTTATCAATGCCTGGCTAACGAAGCAATTGAATCATCTAATTGGGATATAGCCATCCAGAATTTAAGCATGCAATTCCTGTCGGATGTGAATTTGGATCCCCCCTCTCCAACAGAGGCATGGTTTGGGGAAATCTCCATTCATCTATATATGCTATTTAAATTTTACATCGAAAATGAGGATTCCGACTACCTTCAAAATCGACGGATTACGATCGCCAGTTACGGTAACGGCCGTAACACCGTTCTTCGACGAAAGTTGAAGAAATATGGGGAGAAAAATAATAAGGTGGGTTCTTCCTCTCGTCTAATGTACTGCCGGCAACACACGACGGTTGTCCTATCACATTAATTTGGGTCTCTTTGGTTCTCTTTAATTGGGTCAATTCAAGGTCATGAGTTAAAGTCCAAATAAGGGTTAATCCTCACACAGCTTAATCATGGTATGTCCAAGTAAGATAAAATAACTAAAATAAAGAAAATAAAAGGGGAGAGGTGCCAAATATTTACAAAGAGGATCGGCCCTGTTCCCGAATACCCCCTTCTGATCTCTTGGCAAGATAGGGTTTAAAGGCTGATTTTTTAAACCAAAATGATGATGCAAATGAGATTTTGACTTGTGATTTCTGTGTGTTTCGTGTGCGATACACGAGTGATAAAAGTGAAAGGCCGATGGGCCGTAATTAATTAAAGGTGGCTGATGGGTCGGGATTGATTGAAGATGGCCGATGGGCCAGTGTTTGTTTTAGGGTGGTCGATGGGCCATGATTGTTTAAAAGTGTCTGCGAAATCACTCATCTCATCTCGTTATTCTCACTTATTCAATTTTAGAAATCAGTTCTTTATTCCCTTTTATCATTAAGTTCAATAAATATCTAGCACCTAAGGTGGAGGAAGAAACAAAAGGAAAATCTTTTTGGGTTTATTTTTGTTGGTTTTGTAGTTTTTATGGCTTTTTTTTTTATATGGGCTAGAAGGGCCTAACTAAGGGATTTTTACTTGGATTTAAGTGATTAATGCTTTATTACTGATCATCGGATTAACCTAACCTAAAGTCCTACACCGCCCACATCAGCTCTCCCAGTCCCCTAACGGAACAGGAAAAGTGATGGGGCGAAGCCTAATGCTCTAAGCTACCTAGCTAGATAATCCGATCTAATCCTAGGGTGTGGGCAACCTAAGCTTGATGGTTCAGCACCTAACCAAATTGTTAATTGTGACTTTTAATTGGTTCGGTGTTAATTCGAATTAAAAGTTGATTAAGAAATGGATAAAAGGTATTTTAGGGTTTTGTTTAAGTTATTTAAAATTCTGGAATCTTAGTTTTAACTTCAAATGATGAAAAGATGTCGAATTCGGTGAAGCGGGGTCGGCGAAGGACTTGGGCGCACACAGTGGCGCCTAGGTCACTCTGGTGACTTGGGCGCACCTACAATGGAGCCCAAGTGTCTAGTTCAGTGTGGTTCGGCTAGTAGTGATGGTATTGATATTAATTTCGGGATTCGGGGAATTTTGCTAAGTGTAAGTTTTTGTCCTGATGTTGTTTTTGGTTTTGGTTGATTTTATTGTAATGACTTTAAGTCCGGAACTCGAAACGCAACTGAAATTCACAACCCAGGCGAGACAGAGGACTCGGGCGCACCTGTGTGTGCGCCTAAGTGGTTCTGTGCACTTGGGCGCACCAGCAGTGGCGCCCAAGTCTTAATTTGATGCTCTTTGGTCCTCTGACTTCAGTTCGAGGTTCCGGATGGGTTTAAGTTGATTAAATTTTTAATTCCAAGGCTGTTATCGGTTCTGTAAAGGTTTTGGGATGTTGATCAAGTTAGTTTCGTGTTTTTTTTAGGGTTGGTTTGAGGTTGAACTTTTATGGTTTGACGTTCTTTAAATTAAATGTAATTTACTGTGTTGTGTTGATTAGGATTAAGTTAGGTTTCAATTAATTAGGTTTCTTAATGATTAAGGGAGGATGGGCGCCAAGAGAGTGGTGCCCAAGTGGATGTTTTCGTGGTTTGAATTGGTTCGATTTTTAGGTTAATTCAGGCTTCTAGTTTCAGCTGTTTTAAATCGTAAGGGTGTTCTAGTGTGCCGATTTGGGACAAGATTTGAGATTAATAGAGATTCGGTGGTCCCGGGGGCAAAATGTTGCTTGGTTCGCGAGTTTTGGTTGTCTTCGGGAATTGTTCACTTGGATTTGGAGTTTTAGGTGATCTATATTAATAAATTCCGAATCCGGAATTGGTTTGAGTCTCTAGACCTTAAGGGTGGTAATGATTCGGGCTGGGTAGTCGAAACGCAACCGAAGCGTGTCTTGGGGTTGGATTAAGGAGTTAGGCACACCTGTGGGGGCGCCCCAGGTGTGTACTGTGACTTGGGCGCACCTGTGGTGGCGCCCAAGTGTCAGTCTACTAATTCGTTGTCTTCTAGGGTGCTTTTGAGTCAGTTTTGGGTACTTGACTCTAGTTTCGGTTGGGACATGTTTTTATCTTCAAAATGTGATTGGTTTATCGTTTTAATTAGGTCTTGATTAGGATTTAAATAAAAAGTTGGTAATCAGGGTTTGATTAAAGTTTGGTTAAGATTTGAATTTGGGGTTGTTAATTAGACTTCGTTGATTAGGCCTTAGTAGATTAAAGCTTATTGATTAGGGATTGTTAATTAGGATTTTAATTGGGACTTATTGATTAGGGTTCTGATTAATTAGGAATTTCATTTTATTTAATTTTTGTTTAGTTAGGATTTATTAAATTAGGGCTTTATTAATTAGGGATTATTGATGAAGTTTTACTAAGTGGGTTTTTGGTAAATTGGAGTTTTATTAGGGATTGTTAATTAGGCTTTAAGGGTTTGATTAATTAAGTCTATGGATTTTAGTTGGATGTTTTTTACCTAGGCGTTTTGAATTAAGTGTTTTAGATTAGGGTTGATTAAGTTAATTAATTTACTTAGGCACGAGTGCAATAACCTAGGATCACCTACTGAACATCTACTCTATTTTTGTTTGGATTTTTCTATGTCTTTTTATTGTTCTCTTCTCTAATTACTAAAGAGTAAGATGAGAAGGGAAGAGTTTTATGATTTTATGATTTTTTTTGGTGTTTTATGCAAAAGTAATGCAACCTAGGCTAAAGTGTGATGATTCAGCAATTCAGAGTTCAGAAGTTCAGCAATGATTCATGTTCATCATGGAGATTCAATAGCAAGCTAAATAAAATGCAAAATATGAAAACGCGACCGGATGATGAACTGGGGACTTGGGCGCACCCATAGTGGCGCCCAAGTGTCTCCCTGCGGGTTGGGATGCACTTGTAGTTTTTTTTTACGATACTCTGACACGATTCTTAGCACTTTATGACTAAATGCAGGGTCCTAATGTTAATTAATGATGTCGGAACCTTTGGATCGAAAAGCGATGACACGAGGATCCAAATTCAAGGGAAGAATCCCTTTGGCAGAGACTTGGGCGCAACCACAGTGGCGCCCAAGTGCACTGTCTGTTTTTCTCTTCTTTTCCTTCCCTTTTGGTAATGTATTTGCTTATCTTTTCAATTCTTTTCATGATTTAGAATGTAAATTTACAGATCCGAGGGCTCTGATATCAACTTATACGAAGAAAGAACCGTATTTGAGGAATAAAATGCAGGTAATACGAAAAACGAGGTTGAAACCCAACTCCTGGGACTTGGGCGCATACACAGTGGCGCCCAAGTGCTTTTCTGCACTTTTTCTCTTCCTTTCCTCTTTAGTAATGCTTTTACGTATTCTTGTGATGCTTTTTGTGCAATTTAGAACACGAAGTTATAGATCTGAAGGCCCTGATAACAACTTACACCAAGAAGAACCCGAATTTGAGAGACAAAATACACGTATAACAGAAAATGGGGTCGAAACCCAGTACTTGGGACTTGGGTGCAACTGTATGTGCGCCCAAGTGCTTTTTTGCACTTTTCTCTTTCAAGCTCGGATTTTTCTTAATGAATATGATGCAGATGCAAGCTCTAACTTAATCACGAGTTTAGAATGATGAGAATGGCGTAAATCCATTACTTATGAATGATCCTAGGCATGTTCCTAATAATGGATGATTGTTGAAAATCAGATTTACCGCTAAACTGCTATTATTAATGAAGATCTACCATGTATGAATGATCCTAAGCATATTTCTAAGCATGTATAGCAATGGAATGCAATAAAAGAAGAGAGATCTAGGAATACCGGTATAGTGAAGTGTTTATCAAGTTCTTAGAACAAAGCTTTCGCAAAGACCCATAGCTCTAGTTGAAGACATGAAAGCTTCCTCCTATTTCCTTTTCTCCTTCTCTAGATCTAAAGCTTTCTCTAACTGTGGCTACCTTTCTTCTTCTTCTTTATTCTCTCTTTTCTCTCTTTTCTTAGAGTTTTGGGTAGCCTCTCTTGTAAATGAGGTTAAGAGATCCTTAAATAAGGGTTTAGGGCGTTCAAGAGGGATTAGGGATGCTATTTGCACGAATTTCTAGAAGGTTTTCACATTACAAGGTGAATCTAAGGCTTCTCAGGACTTGGGCGCACCTGTGGTGGCTCTCAAGTGGGTCCCATGAGTTGGGCGCATATATGGTGGTGCCCAGGTCTTGTTTCAAAGCTTAATGAGTTCAGGGTTCGGTTTTGGATTGTTTTTGGGTTTAAACTGAGTTGGAATTGCGAAAAGTAAAGTGGGACATACCTAGGTATACACCGAAGTGCATTTTTAACATTACTGGGGACCTGGGCGCACCTGTGTGTGCGCCCAAGTGAAGCTTGGGACATGTGTGGGCGCACCTGTAGTGACACCCATGTATGTATTGAGTGGGGGCCGTTAAAGCAATCTTCCGAGGGCCATATCTTTTGATCCGATGGTTGGATTTGGATGTTCTATATATCGTCGGAAAGCTCTCAAAGCGAGGAATCCAAAGGTATAGTTGTCCTGATGATTAGGGGTTAGGAAAAGTGAGGGATATCTGGATCAATGATCTTAGTCTCCTAACCTATGCCAACTACATCGTACTTATGCAAACTAAGTGTAGTCTCTCAAGGATCAACCCAAGTGAATCCTAAGTGACCCAAAAAAAGGTTTGAATAGTGATACGGTCCGCTCCTTGTGTGAGTAGTGGGTTTGACTCGAAGTCTCAACGTGATTGGCTTTTTCTCTCACGAACTTTTAGAGGTCGCTGAGCTAAGTTTAGAATTATCAACAAGCATCTTCATCGTCGTTAATTAATCTAAATTATGTCATTAATCATTCAATTATGGGTGAAATGGGGGCACCATTATATATGATAGGTATTTAAGGCTATCATGGGGGCCAAATGCTATGTCTACAATACCTTCATCACAACGGACGGGCATTCTCAATGGCTAGCATTGACGATGATAATGATGTACGTCTTATGTTCAAAGCATTGGGAAATGAAACGAATGGGACATACTTGTACATCTCTAACAGTATGAACAACAATGAAAGTATAAGGGGAGAGGACAGGAGGTATGCCTACTAATTGTATCACTAAATTTTAAATTGCGAAATTAATTATTTATGTTAGTACTTGTTTATTTATGCACTGATTCATTGTAGGTTACGAAGGACCACAGTAGGATTTAAGAGTCCAAAAGTGTCAAGAAGCTCGTCAGCCAATTTGAAGAGAGAACAAGTGAAGTTATCAACTAGTCCTCGATAACACCCCATCGCTGATCTTGGCGATGACACAGACATGCATTTTCCATCTGTACAGGATGATGATGATGTATCCAATGAGGCGTTAGATGATGATTTTGAATTTGGGATGATGCATGCTGATGATATCCATCTTAACCGACCTCCCTCTAATGGACAGCTTCATTCAAGACCAATCTTCAAGGCCGAAAGTAGCAGTCATGAAGCCAATCCAACCAATACCAATTTGTGGTCTAATGAAATTTCAGTTGTTGATTTTGATGATAAAATGGAGCCTGATGACATGGAAATGGATTTTGGCAACAACTCCGCACAGGATATGTGGATTGGCCGTGTTTTTCTTATCGATAGACGTTTCGGAATACGTTGGCTAAGTTTACAATATAACATGACCAAAGTGACTACATGCTGCAAAGATCAGGATTGTCCATGGCGTATCCATGTTTCTATTGTCGAATCAGGACCACAATTTAAAGTTAGGACGCACAATCCTAACCATCGATGCTGAAAGCCACTGATGGGCATGGCACATCGTCGAATTGTAACCTCAGCGCTTATTACAGAGTTCATCATGGAATGGGTCAGGCAGAATGTGAATTTGAAACCGAAGGAGATCATGAATGACTACCCAATGGAGTTTGGTTCAACAATTAGCTACAGAAAGGCTTATATAGCAAAGGAGATGGCACTTCGTATGGTGCAAAGATCATATGAAGAGTCCTTCCAGCTGCTACCTCTCTACTGTAAGGAACTTAAGTTGACTAACCCTGGCACTGTGACAAACATAGACACGACTTCGGATGACCGTTTCAGAAGTTTTTTTTGGGCATTCGGACCGTGCATAAGATCTTACACGTCTTCGTTGAGACCAGTGATTGCTGCAGACGGTTCACATCTCCGAGGCAACTATCCAGGTGTGTTGCTTGTTGCTATGACACATGATGCCAACCATAAGCTACTTCCCATCGCCTTTGCCTTTGTGGAAGCCAAGCGTCACAATAGCTGGGAGTGGTTCTTTGCGAACTTGTTCATATCTATAGGAGAGCCTCTAAACCTTACTATTGTTTCAGACCGTTAGAAGGGTCTCATTCCAGCGCTGAAGAACACCATACCTGATGCAATGCACTGTTACTGCTGCAGTCACATTGCTGAGAACATCAAAGCAACTTTCAGTGATAGGGCAATCGTGATGAAATTTTGGCATGCGGCAACGTCATATAGGCCATGCGAGTACGAGGCTTATATGACAAATATCCGTGCAGCTAGCCAAGAGGCCTTCAATTACATTGATAGGCGGCAACGGTGGGTAAATGCATACATAGAAGGCTGTCTGTACGACATGCTAACTAGCAATGCAGCTGAGTGCACTAATAGTCTCCTAAAAGACACGTGAGTCCTGCCCATCACAAAACAGGTCGAGGAGATACGAGCAAAGTTAATGGACTTCTATCAAAAGCGGCATCTCCAATCTGAAAACGTAACAACTCGTCTTACCCCGTATGCGAAGAAAGTTCTCAGTCAAGAAATGGATGAAGCTTGCCGATTGGACGTTCGTTTGGCTGGCATCGTAGAATTTTAGGTCCAGTCTGCAGAGTATGTTGACGTTGTTGATATCGGACGGAAATCCTGCACATGTCGAAAATGGGAGATATTGGGTATCCCGTATTGCCATGCATTGACTACAATGAAAATTAGAAATTACGACCCATACAAATTCTGCGAGCATTGGTATTTTGCAAGCACGTACCGTACAACGTACAGTGAAGTGCTTCATGCTACCTGTGAGAGCAAGCAATGGGAGCAAACAACTGAATTGAGGGTTATTCCACCAATGGCCAGTAAACAGCTCGGACGCCCCAGAAAGAACAGGATTCAGACTGAAGATATTGGCCGCATTCGAAGGGCAGTAACGTGCTCAAATTGCAAGAGGAGAGGGCACAACCGTGGAAGTTGTCACAATCCTCCCATACCATTCCATGTACTCATTAGACTGCGCTGCTGCAGCACACACCTCACCTTGAAGTCCAAGCTGGGCTCTTGCTCCCCACGATGACACCACATCCTTATCCATCATTGCCGCATAATCGACAATAGACCGAAACGTCCTTTCTCGTCTTACGATTGGCATTGTAAAAGGTGGTGGGACTATTTGCTTTAGCCCGAATTATTTCATAACTTGCCATGTGTTGTGGCGCTCGGCAATCCAATACCATACCAGAATAGTGGACGAATGTAGGAGACTGCGATCAACTTTAGAGACCTTTGAAAAAAACTTTTTGCCGTACCATTCATATGGTTGCCATATGAACTGCAATACACATAAGTAACAAAGTAGTTAGTCTAGTATCTCAGCAAAATAGAATGCATATAATTGAAAGCCGAACTAAGGAACGAGTTGATTTCGTGTATTACCTCATCAACTTTCAAATTGTTTAACTGTCCTCTAACCTCCTTCACTGAGGTGAGGGGTGGGTTTTTAGCCAACCTCTTTTGCCATGTCTTGAAGAGTGGGAACTGTATGTCCCCCTGCCATGAGTCTTTTGGCTTAGGACACCTTCCGATTGACATTCTTGTGTAAGCCCATAGTTGCACCAGATCACATCACAATAACGGGTTACTTTGAATTTAATTAAAAATCCAACTAACATTCGTTATGAGAAGAATCACCTGTAATAGTTGTAGTGGCCCCATTGGTGTTTTGCATAGGTGTCCTTCAAGCTCACCTTGCTTATCTTTCCCCTCTTCCACAGCGACTATCTTTTCCGGACCCCATTGAGAGGCATTGGTCAACATCCTATACAGATTGGCGAGACAAGCCGGTGCCCATGCATACAGTTTAAATTCTTTGAACAGCTCGAGTATGAAGGCCGGTCCACGGGCACCAGTAGTTTGTGAAACAATCTGACCGGACACTAGAAAGAAGAGGTAGCCTCGCGTTGCACAAATCTCGTAATCCTTGTATTTCTTGTGCTTCTTTTTTTTCTCAAGTTCGGCAGTTGTAAAGTTGTCTTCAAGCCACTTAAACTTCACCATTATACCATGAAAGTCACGCTTCTATGGTCTAATACCGAGGACCTCCTCGCACACTGACGCTACAAACTTCCCCGGGAAAGTTCGTCCAGCTACCAATGGGCCATCTACAGGTAGGCCGTAGATGTGTGCAACAACTTCTAGAGTGACTGTTGCTTCACCCGATGGAAAGTGGAAGGTGTTTGTCTCCGGGAGCCACTTTTCTACTAGACCAGCTATTAGCGCATGATCAATGACCATGCGATCTATCTCTACAAAGTAGTGGAGGCCCGTCTGCCTCACGTATGCCTTTTGTTGTTTCGTAAGCTGCCATATATTCTTGTCCGGATTAGTTGGTATGCACCTAAGCCGACCAAACTCCTAGCAACATAACAATTGCCGAATGTGGTTAGCAAATACAAACCGAATATAACCAACAACAATGTGTATCGATACTGTGAATTAAGTATCGATTTCTGGGATACATTATACCTCTCCTTACCGTATTCCCTCCGATACGTGAAAGCTTTGGTTGTATAGGAGAGTCTTCGAAGATTTGGGGGCTTGTTCTTCACTTTCCTGCAAAGAAATATGAATGTCAGCAACTTACAAATATACACGTTGAATATGAATTTCTTCAAACATGAACTTGTCCTAAAACTATATATTAGTCAAACCGGCAGAAAGACACAGATCAATTCAATAAACAAGGATCCCAAATCAATAAACTTACAAGAGTTTTTCTGCTTTTAAATCGAAATAAACAAGGATCCCTATCAGTCACAGGGGATTGGAAGAGAACCCTCGAAGGATTTTGGAGGAAATGGAAGGAACCCAGATCAATTCAATATGCAAGGAGAAAAACCCATGAAGGATTTTGGGCGGTTTTGACCCATTGGGTGGTCCTTTTCGGGTAGGTTTTGATTTTGGCTTTTAGTTTTTGCGGGGACCCAAGTGGGGATTTTGGTGGATTTTTGTACCAACTTATGGATTTGGGCTATTGCTTTTGGATAAGCAGAGTACCCCAAGTGAGGATTTGTGTATCTTGAAGACATATCAAGAGTTTTGGTAGTTTCTGTTTTAAGATCTTTCTAATCTTTTCATTTGGAAAAGACCCAAGTGGAGATTTGTGGTGGTTGAGGAGAATTTGTGGCCTAAGAGATGTTTGAGCAGTTGGAGATCAAGTTTAGATTGCATGACGGATTTGTTATCGGGCCCAGAAGGTTTTCCTGCTGCCACTAGTGTTGCCACTGTTAAGGAAAGTATCCTTGCTCAGTGGCATAAAGGTGTTCCTTTGATCTTGTTTTATTATCCCATTTAATTTCTTTTGTTTTTCCTCTGCTTCAGTATTCGTTAGTTTTTTTGTTATTTGGATAATATATTGGTGTTGTTGGAAAAATCAGGGTTGATATTTTGTTTGCCTTGTTGTGATTTGGTTATGCTATGTGCTCACAGGACAGGTATCTTCCCCTTGAAATGGGAATACCATCCCATTGAAAATTTGTGTAAGCACCTCAAGCTTTTGCAATTTGAACACCTGTGGCTCTCTCACCTATAACTTAATGTCTGTACTTGTTTCCCCCTATTTCCTTTATGCACTCTTTGATTAAACCTCCTTTGCAGTTCATATAAAGTCTTTGGAATCTTGTAGTTAGACATCTCCTATCCACACATCTTTCCAAAACAAATGTGGCTTTCATGCCCCAATAAGAATGCAGAGTTTTCAGCTCATACTCTTAGCTTACTACTGACCTCCCTTACCTTGAAATATCCATCCCCACTTTTAATCTACTCTTAGTCTTCTACTACTCTACTTTTCTATCCCTCACTCTCTATCCTTTCCCTGTTCTTTGAAGCAATTACCTTTCTCTATAGTGTATCCCTATCCACTCCAATTCTACACCTGCAATCCAGTTTCTGCACGATAATTTCTGTGCCTAAACCCCCATTTTCCTTAGGCTTCTTCTATTCTTGATCTTCTTCTAATTAATAGATGAAAATCTTTCTTATCACCTCTCCACCCGCAATAGATTTCCTTTGGATCTTTTTGACATCGAGCTTCGGCTGGGAAGAGGATACTACCAAATGAAAAAAGATGAAACATCATTAGCTACAGATTGTTGGCCTAGCTTTTCTTCATCTTCCACTGATTCTGGTGCAATGCAGAATAGTGTTGGAACACTCTAGAGTATCAATACAACACAAGTGATTATGGGTCATGACTGGGGTCTATTTCATATGCCTGCTACAAATGTGAGTTTCCAAAGTGAAAAGAAGAATTCTTTTGTTGTGGATGAGCAACTAAGACAAGAAAGAGCAAAACAGCCACCTTGGCTTTTCCACGTTGTGAGCTGGTAACATGAAATGATATTCTTGTTTCTAATTTTCATTCCTAGTTCCTGTTCAAAACCAGTTGGGTTTTCACTCAATTGCTAAACCTTTTTATTGTCACTTGGCATCATTTCTACTAAGATGTATTTAAATTTCCATTTGTAATCACTTTCAAGGATGATGGAGTCTAAAACCTATGACCCAAGAATGTTTTAAGGGAAATTGTCTCTGAGGACGGTCCAACCGATCTTGGGTTAGCAGCGGCCCTCTTGTGGGACCCACCTGGATACATCAGTCGTGAGGGTGTAGGGTAGGGTTGTAAACGGGTCGGTTCCGGTCCGGGTCCATGGTGGACCCGGAACCGAACCGTTAAGGAGAAGGTGGAACCGGACCCTAACCAAAAACCTTTTCAAAACCAGTTTCTTGGCTCCGGAACCGGAACCAGAACCATATATGGGACGGGTCTAGATCCGGATCCAGGTCTAGGTAGAGAATGATATTAAAAAAAATATGGATTTTATATTAGATTTTAAAAAATTGAGGTAATATGTCGGGTCTCGGGTCCACGGGTCCGAACCAAGGTGGAACCAGACCCAGACCCATTTACTTATCGGGGCCTAAATAAGGACCCAGACACGGTGTTTAACGGATCGGAACCTTCGGGTAATTAGAGAATCGGGGACCCATTTACATCTCTAGTGTAGGGATTTGAAATGTCTCGCCAGGACTAACCTGTGTGCAGAAACTAGGAACCAAGATAGATACTGTTTTGGTGGCTCAAAGATGTCCATTCCTACATGCTGGTGACAATTCATAAGAGTGGAAATTGTTGAAAGAGTTTAAATAATGGGGACCTACTGGGGCCCATAGGTGGGAAAGCTCTTGTGTGTAAGGTTAATCAAGTACAGAAAGTATTGGGTACTAAAAATCTTCACTAGTCCTAAAGAATAAATGCCATAATTAATCACCACACTCATTTTAAGGTAATCTCCCAACAATATAACAAGTTAGGCCTGTCTGTTTATAGTCACAGGTCAACATTATATTTAAACTAGTGGATAGAGTAACCAAATCCTAGTTCAAGCTTTGGTTAATCCTTTATTTCAGTAATCCTGGTCTAGGAATAGTCCAAACGGGCTTCCACCATAACCAATTACAATAACCACGGTTTCAGATAATTTCAGTTATAGGGCAACCTAGTTCCCATGCATGGAAATTCAACTACCATTCCACGCAGACCAGAAAGAAGAGACCTTAACTCTATTGGTTGTACCCTTTTAATTCCACTTGGATCAACTCAACCTTACCATCACAACAGTTGTGTTGGATCAACAATTTTGTAATGGAGGATTTAGTTGTTGCCAGACAAGACCTTACAATCCAATGGACCTTTCTATCCAATGTCTCAAGTGATCTCATTGCTTGTCAGAGTACCTTACGTGGCTAGGGTGGCAGTGAATTGTAGCCAACCTCACCACCCCATCTAGGGTTGTGCTTTGCAATAAAGATGGTTTTCTCACTGCCCTTGTTTTACCATCTCTTTCAAACAATGCAAGCCTCTTCTATATCCTGTTCTAAATCTATAAAGCTCTGAACTTAATAAACGGTCACTGACACTGTTAACGGTTCCTGAAATTTAGCCCATATATTCATATGAAACTGATTTTAGGATGTTTTAGATGTAAAGGAAAGAAAAGAAAAATATAGAATATACAGGTGCTGAGAATGGAGTACCATACATTTTTGTTTTGTATTAAACCCAACGGAAATCACTATTAGTCATGGTCAGAACTTGGATGAGTCTAAGGGATGGGACTCCGTTGTTTTTTTAACCTTATTTCATAGGAAATGTGGTGTTCAATGCGTTTTTTACATGACAGGGAAGGAACTATACAGAAGACTGTCTTGAAAGGTCATCTCTGTCAATGATGATGTTATAAAGCTCTTGAGAAGATTTACATTTTAGTTCTGAAACCACCTCAAAGCACCTTAAAATGGCAAGAAGATTCTTAAGTTGACCAGCATTGTGTTGAGCGAAGTTACTTTCATCAACATTCAATAGTTTTGTGCATCACGAAAGATTCCATGACTCCAACTCCATAATTCTACAAGACATACGCATCAACCCAAAAGAAGCTATTCATAAATTGCCTCGTTTGGGGGAGATTTATAAAATATAGAGGATATTAGCCATATACAACTCAATATGTCAAATTTACAGTAGATCTAGATATCACGTCTACGCAATGGGCAACGAAGATGAGAAGAAGATGGGAAGAGATCCGTTTGGATAGATGAGGAGAAGATGAAGAGGATAACAGAGCCATCAAACCGAACCCTAGAACAACACAAATTTTCATTCAAAATCTAGGGCACAAAGCAAAAGGGTTCCAAACCAGGGAGAAACATACCTCCATGCCAGCCACCTTAAAAAAATTGGCGCCAAACTGCTTGGGAGCAGCTGCTTGGGACCACTGGAACGGGAGAGGGTGTCGACGGCGAGGAAACGAAAACGAAAGGGCGAAAGTGATGGTCGAACGAAAAGGGGAAGGGGCCACCAGCGCGTTATGTATGTAGACGATGTATGACCGATATCGGCCATATCACTACACGACAAAAAAAACTATAAAAACATACCATGAGGACCTATTCCATTAATACGATTTTGTTGGGACCTCAGCAGTGGTATAGGAACCTACAGGGATTTATTCGGTAATTTCCTCTAAAAAGAATGACCAAATAACTAAAATTAAAAATTAATTACAACTCTTCCAACAATTAAAATAAGATCAGACTAAAGCATACCTAACTAGAATCTATAAAAACAAAATATCAAATCAACCCAACCAATTTGTGAAATTAAAAATCAAAATTAATTAAATTAAACTGACAGAAATACTAAAGAGAAGTTTACAATCTGAGGATGAGAATTAGTTGCTTTTCTAAGCAACTAAAATACGAATGGTTTACATCAATGCCTCCCATAAGGATGAGCCAAGATGAAAAATCGAAATTGTTGATGTTTGTGAGATGTATCACACTTTAGTGAGATGTATGAAAAATGCTTTGGTGACTTCCGTTCTAGACGTACTTTTTTTTTTTTTCTGAAATAAGGGTAATGGTTAAAGAGTTTGTTCCATCTCACACCTTTTTACAAAATTCTCCATGTTTCAAAACATCTTAATTGCATCTTATCTTTGAAAATTTTAACTATTTACATTCAGCTAGCTTTTATGAATTGGCATTACCTTTAATTTAGCACCGATGTGACAATTAGGTGTTCTTGGATTTCAATCAAAATAATAAATGCACTTAAAAAGGCCCAACTATTTTAGTCATTAAAAAATTGGGAGCTAAAAATATCTAATTAAAAGGATATTTGGATCACCCCATATCCTTGAAGTTTCATGCACATACAAACTACATTTATAAACTGGTTGGCATCGCAAGTCACTCTATAGAGGAAAATGTATGTCCTCATTAACAGGAGTACAACCTCTTTTGCACTATCAAGAATATATAAAAATAATATAAAAAACCTAAATAATAAATAATAAAACTAGAAGAAAGGGATAAAGAACAACCGTGCAACACTTATCACTTATACATTAAGTATAATACATACCTTTAATAATTAAATAGAGAAAAAAATGAACCAAGTTGTATTGATTTTTAGGGCGTTTTGTAATGGGTATTGTAGACACCTCATTTGGCCCCCATGATAGTTTTAAAAACTTGTCATATATACTGGTGCCCCCATTTCACCCATAATTGAATGATTAATTGCATAATTCAGATTAATTAATGACGATGGAGATACTTGTTGATAATTTTAGACTTAGTTTGTCGATCTCTAGAAATTCGTAAGAGAAAAGGACGAATTGCGTCGAGACTGTAAGTTGAACCCACTACTCACTAAGATACATGAACCAATGAGTTCTAAGTCCCAAGATCTTTTCGGCGATATGTATAACGTACGAATCTGACCGCTGAATCAAAAGATATGACCGCCGGGAGAATACCCTAGCGGCTCCCATTGGAAACACACTTGGGCGCCACCATAGGTGCGCCCATGTCCCAAGCTGTACTTGGGCGCACACACAGGTCCGCCCAAGTCCCCAATCACCTTAGAAATGCACTTTGGTGCATATTTATGTGTGTCTCACGCTACTTTTCGCAGTTCCAGCCCAACCTTAGCCCAAAAACAATTCGAACCCAAACCTCGCATCCATTAAACCCCAAGAGAAGACCTGGGCGCACCTGTGTGTGCGTCCAACTCATGGAACCTACCTGGGCACACTTGTGTGTGCGCCCAAGTCCACCCAAAACCCTAATCCACCTTGGTATGCGTGAATCTTCTAGAAACTCGTGCAAACAGCAACCCTAATCCCTTTTGCACTGATGGACCCAACTCTTGCCTTCCTCCGCCCTGGGTCTGCCAGGGTCCGGCGGATGAAAAACATGCATCAACATTTTTTGTACGAGTATGATAGATTTTCTATTCTACTTGGAATTTAGAAATGGTGATCCGGAGATTCACCTTCACAAGTAGAAAGGAAATTAATCTTTTTTCTAACTTTCCATTGCATACATATTTTTAAGAAAAGAGACAGATTTTAAAATGCTGTGAGAGGCGATTTTCTTTTATTTGTCGTGAAAGGCGGTTTAGTGCTGTAAAAGGCGATTTTGTGCCGTAGGAGAAGATTTTGCTGTGAAAAGCGATTTACAAATCTCATCAACAATGAAAGGCAAGAATTGTGATTTTTTTATCTTTTTAAAAAATACAAAATACAACAGAAAAGTAAGAAATGGAATCTAACTTCTCAGGAGATTGTGGGGACTCGTTCAGATCGACGGTCGCGAGTCATGTATGGACTCCGCAATCGTCCTTCAGATGAGAACACATGATGCTTTGACTCTTTTGGCCAGGCTTGGACCTCAGATTCGTAGAGAATAAAGACCAAGGGGATGTCCAATATCCAATAAAAAATCGAATAAACGGGCTGAAGAGCCGCGTCTAGGCCATGTTGAATAGAATGAGAGGGGACCTTGGGGGGGTGGCCCCCCAAGAGACTTCGATCACCTTGTGGTGTTTGTTGCAGCAGAGTTTCTTCGAAGGAGAGGAAATTGTTGCAGCAGTTACAGAGGTTCTGGATTTTCTGATTTTTCTAGACTTTTCTGATGGATTTTTCCCGACCCGTTTTTCTTGGAATCCCCCCTATTTATAGGCTTTTGGTAGCCATTTAGGAGATTCTATGGGCTTTAATTGTCATAAAGCCACATAAAGGGAGGAGTTTTAAGTTTTAATTCATTTATTCTGTAATTCTTTTTCCTTGGCTTCTGATTGGCCAGTGAGAAATTAAAAGGATTTAATTTCTTTTAATCTCGATCATGGGAGGAGTTTCATGGTTTAAATGCCATGAATTCTTTGACTTGTAACTCCCATTTGCTCGCTTCTGATTGGGCCGTCCAAAATAATGAGTTAATGACCGCAATAAGTTGCCATAAACGGGTCAATTAATAGCATTAAGTGGTCGGCAAGTTGCTTGAAGAGTCGCAGGTCGCACCGCGTCTTTTGAAATTCTTCTTGTGATGATCGCCGATGGATCCACATGTTGTTTGATGCCGGATGGCGATGCAACTTCAAAAATTAGTTGACACCAATGGGCCGGCATCATCTATCCAGTCGATTTCACGATCGGTGGGGGCAGAAAGTGTGCTTTCTTGGTTGACCGGTTGGCGATTTTGAAGCGTCGGATGATGATTCCATGATTTTGACGGCGGATCCACGATGTTGACGAAGATCGATAGATATCATGCTCAAAAGATCAGATTTTGGAAAAATCACAGGGGCCAAACAACTCAAAACACAAAAAGGGACGGAAAAATGGCCCTTTCAGCGAAAATCCAGCTACCCGGATTTCCATGGTCGCAGGGTCTCCGGCTTTCGGCCTTTTTTGCGGTTTTTTCGATTCTTTTTTCTTTCGATATTCTTTTTGATATTTTTTCACATGTTGTTGGCCTGATTTTACGGGAGAAAATTTGACGAGAATCCTTGCATATCAGAGTGCAAAAGTCTCTGATGTTCTGAAAAAGCCGAAAACCTGGTTTGTGCGGAGTTTGCCGATTTTCCGTCAAGAATCAAAACTAAGTCAAACAATGTCGAAATGGCCTGAAATTTTGAGGTGAAGCTTCCTGAGCAATAGATCGGACTAATCATGGACTTTTGTTTGAGCTTTGAAGCTGTTTGGGGTCTCGTCGCTGCTAGCCTTGATTTCGCTGCGAGGAAAATGTCGAGCTTTGATATACAGGCAACCGATGTCCGATTGACCTGAAATTTGATAGGGAGCCTATTGGAGTCATTTTGAGATGATCCGTTAGCTCCGATTTGGATGCCATGGTCTCGGGGAGCTCCACCGCCGGGAGGCCTGATTTTGATTTCAAGCTTCAAAGTTGGGTCAAACGATGTCGGAATAACCTGAAATTTGACGTGCAGCCCTTCAGAAGCATGTAGAAGCCACCCATGTGCTTTGTTTGATGAGTGATGGCCTCGATGGTTCTTACCGCTGAGAGGCATGATTTTGCTGCTCGAGAGTTGATAAAGGGTCAAACGGTGTCGGTTTGACTTGAAATTTGACGTGGAGCCTTTTGGAGGTATTTTATGACCATCCATAGGCTCTGATCGAAGATTTGATATCTTCAACACGTCGCCGCCGGGAGCTCCTGCTCAGGCACTTGAGGAGTGAAGTTAGGTCAAATGGTGTTGAAATAACTCGAAACTTCATACGTACCCTTCTTTTGGCTATTTTGAAGAATCTTGCAGTTTTTGTTTGATTTTGACAAGATCTTATGCTTGAAGCAACATTGCTTGTTTGTAGTAGGATGTGACTCCATATAACTTTTGATGTTGAAAAGGCAAAGTGACATTTTTGGTGTCAACAAATGTCCACTTGAGGTACAGCGACGAATTGCATAACTTTTGCAATCGATGTGCCTCGAAGAAAAATTTGAAGGAGGGCTTCTGACTTAACCAAGAGTCTGAGCATTTTTCTTTTGTTAGAGTAGCCTTTTTTGAGTTTGCAAGGGGATTTTATGGCAATAAAAGAGATTACGTACCATCTAAAGGCGAAGTTTTGAAAATGACATTTGGATTTGGTTTTTGGGTTTTGGATTTTGGGATTTTTTTTTCTATTGACCTTGTGGACCTAAAGGCTTTATGTGGCGCATTAGGCGATCAAGAAGGTTTTTGGTTTTTTACCTTATGACCTAACAAGCTGTATGTGGCAGGTTAGGGGGTCAGGTTTCGGATTTTGATTTTGACATTGTGACCTAACAAGCTGCATGTGGCAAGTTAGGGGACCGGGATTTGATTTTTGGTTTTGACCTTGTGACCTAACAAGTTGTATGTGACAAGTTAGGAGACCATAGTTTGGTTTTTTATCACTCTTTAGGACAATTTTGGGTCCATTGGAGTGGTTTAGGTTTTTGTGGAATGTCAATTTCAAGATTTTGGCTTAATTTGGTTTATGAGGTTGGATGGTTTGGATTTTTGGAAACTCAGGAGGCTTGGATTTTTCTTTGTATTGGTCTAATCGACTCGAAAGAGGCATGGAACCATTTTTGTATGCTCTTGGTAAAAGGAAATTTTGACTAAAAGCCACTTTTAGTGCCTAGGTGGTTAAACCTGGCTCATGTAGGCTAACCCATGGGACCTTAAGCTTTAAAGATGGCTTAGATCTCATGCGGTGTCATTTTTGTGAAGAATATCTAAAAATATCTCTTTTGGGTAGAGAATATCTAAAAATATCCTCACTTGGAGAGGATCTCTCAAGTTTTCTTGTTTTTGGGAGAGAATATCTCACATTCCCTTTTTTTTTTTGAGAGAATTTCTCAAAGGATCTCCTTCTTGAAATAGAATATCTCAAAATCCTTTTATGTTAGGAAGATTGTTAATTTATAGCACTTACCTCCTTACTTCTCTCATTCTTTCCTCTTTTGGTTTGCTCTCTTCTATAAAAGCATGGGGAGGTTGGATCTCTTGCTCTTGTTGCTTTCTTTTCACAAAAAGGTCTTCAAGAGTGCTCCAAGATCTTCTCTTCTTCAAGAATCTTCAATCTTTTCTTCTTCTCCATCTATGGCTTCGAGTAAGTTTTCTTCCACATCTAGAAACTCCATGTAGAAGTAGGAAAAGTTTCTTTCTTTCCTTTTCTTTTCTTTTTCTTTTTGGCTTTTTTTTTTCTTCTTTTTTTTTACGTGTTTTCTCCCTTTCTTTTTTTGTCACACGTTTTTTTTTTCTTTTTTTCTTCCCTCTTTTTTTTTCACGTGCTTCCTTTTTTTTTTCTCTCTCTTTTTTTTTCCTCGCGGTTTTTTTTTTATCATTTTTTTTTCTCTCTTTTTTTCCCTTTTTTTTCTTCTTCTTTTCTTTTGGTTGTACGGACAGGTCCATACTAACCTGGCCGTATTGCCACGTGGCAGCGGGCCATGGCCCGTGGGCCAGCCCAGAATTTTTTTTTTTTTTGAAAGAGGTTCTCTCCTTTTTTTTTTTTTCTTTCCCCTCTTTCTGCTCACCATGATAATGAAGTTTATGGGTTTCAAGATGCTCATGCATGACAACTTTCCTTCTATGCATGATTTTTGTAAATGGAATTGGAAGCATGATAAGGCACACCTAGAAATCTTTTGCAAGTCTTGGGATTTGGAGCTTGCAACAACGTTGAGCCATTTCTTTAGTCTTGCGGGGGTTTTGAGGAGCTTTGCAAGTTTTGGAGTCTGGAGCTCGCAGCAATATTGACCCCTTTTCCAATTTTGCGGAGATTTGAGAAGACTGGCTTAATTTCGCAGCAATGTTTGAGTTCGAACATTCTTTGAGAATCCTCCATTGATTATGAGCTCGCAACAATGTTGAGCTCATCTTCAAGCTTCCTATCTTCTTCTGGGAGTTTCCCTTTTCTTCAGAATTGTCTCAGAACCATGCCAAGATTTCACTAGGATTTTAGCAAAATTATGTCATTTTGAGGATTGATTTTTTCTTTTCCATCCTTTGCAGGTAGTTTCTCCAGAATGAACAAGGGTAAGGGCCCTGTTACTGTTGCGCCTTGTCGGTCTGCTAGATCTTCCAATGCGGCCGTACAGCAGGCCTGGGAGAAGGTCCAGTATGTGGAGAGGAATTTGGAAGAGTGTAACTCGCTCAACCGAGATGAGATGGGGCAATGTTTGATCGCCCTCAAGGATGAGGAGTTCTACAAGATTGTGGTAAGCAATCTTCCTTGGGTCATGGACGATCAAATCATTGTGCCCAAGCCTACCTTTGTCTTTGGTGATGCAGTCCCTGACGACTTGACATACCAAATGAGATGTTTTTAGTTCTCTTACACAGCTGATGGTGAAGAGAGAACTGTTTCTACCCGGTCGACCTTCGATCGCACTATCTCGATCATGAGTCTTTCTCCCACATTAAAACATGTCTGCAGATTGAAAGGCTTTTGAGAAACTTTCTGTGGTCCTCTGGTCCTGATAAAAAGAGATGTAACTTAGTGAATTGGGAAAAGGTTTGTCTGCCAAAGGTTGAGGGTGGTCTTGGCCTGCGCGGGGTGAAAGAGTTTAATGATGCCCGTTTGCTGAAGTTGGGGTGGTCAGTTGCGACTACTGATTCTCTCTACGCTTCTTCATTCTGTGGTAGATATTTCAAGCACTCTCCCATTTGGTTCTCCGGAAATACTAAGGCCAGGTCCTGCATATGGAAAAAGATCAAATCCTCAGCCATATTGCTTCAGCAAGGCAGCCGCTGGGTTTTGGGGAATGGCCACTCCATTCAACTTTGGCTAGACGACTGGATTGACCATGATTCAATTGCTAAAAGATTCCCCCTCCTCCACTTCTCTGGAACCGACCGGGTGGCTGACATTACTCAAGGCCTTTCTTGGAGTATCCCTGACTCCATTCCTGCTGAGGTGCGGAGCTTCCTCCTTTAGAAGACCGAACTTATCCCTCTCTCAGCCTCTATTCCTGACAATCTCTCTTGGAAAGGTCATGCTTCAGGGGCTCTTTCCCTCAAATCAGCCTGGAACGCCCTGAGGTCCAGTAGAGAAGCCGTAGTAGTTTGGTCTGGACTCGTGTGGAATAAGCTCATCAGCCCCAGGCTTTCCTGCTTCAGCTGGCATCTCCTTCTTAAGAAAACACCTATAGACTCTTAGGTAATGCATATTCGGTGCTCCATGGCTTCAAGATGCTATTCCTACCACAATGATAATGAATCAGATCTTCATCTCTTATTCTCTTGCTCCTTAGCTCATCAGCTATGGCTCTGGCTCCTCAGCCAAGAAGGCTCTACCCCAACTCCTCTCTTTGCTTCCTCAGTTTGGTCCGCTTTAGCTAATGGTGTAGACGGCCCTAGAATGTAGACGGCCCTGGAATGAAAACAGCAGCAGCTATCTTCTTCCAAGTCATCAATACCCTCTGGTTCCTTCGTAATGAAGCCAAGCACCGCAGCAAAATGCCTTCCCTGAAGAAGGCTCAGTTGGTCTTTCAAGATAGTATTAGTGGCATGTTTAGGTCCTCATCAGGTATGGCTATCCCGTCTCATCCAATTCGAGAGCATTAGGTTGGGGTGATTAGCTTTCCTTCAGCTTTCCTCCTCCTCCCCTCTTAGCTGCTTCCCTCTTCCGGTTGGAGCAGTTCCTTGTCGCTCAACCGTTGGTTACAGCCGCCGAAGGAGAAGCTTTGTGCTCGGTTTCTGAGATTCCCTCATGGCAGTCGCCTCTTTTGTTTTGCGCTGAACTGGTTGGTGATGGATTGGCATTCTGAGGTTAGGCTTTTGCTATGCTTTGTTCTGAGAGGGCGCCTTATCAGTCCAGAGTCTGCAATGGGGATTTCCTTGGTAATCTAGAAGCAGTGATTGAGAGATTATAAAAGTAAGCAGTGACGTATTTATTGCTTCTCCCTTTCTGCTGAAGGTAAGTGCTTTGTTTTGTAGTTTGCTGTGCTTATGGGAGTAGTAGTTTTATTTTCTTCTCCCTACCAGTTGGTTCCTAGTTTCAGCTGAATCGGTCTTGTTAGTTAGTGCCCCTGTTGCTTCAGGGAAGTCCTTTTTGGTTCTTTTTATTTGGTTGTATTCTTCCTGCTTTTTGTCCTGAGGGCTCTGCCGTTTCTCATTCTTTAATACAAATTTACCAATTAGAAAAAAAAAGTACGGCTTCGCATTGTGGGGTTGTAGAATTTCCTTTGTAGCCACTAGATTTTGACTTATAACTAGAGCTAGGTATGTCTCTTCCATCTAACGGATAAAGGTCGGCCTCATCAAAATTCATTTACTTCCTACTTTTCTTTTGTAAAAGTGCGACATTCATAAAATTCACACAATCTTGAGATGGGTTCTATAGTTTTGCTTTGTTGTTGCACTTTACTCCCTTATCAAGAAATAGTTGTGTACGGTGCATCCGTCATTAATGAATATGATTAATGATGTACAACATTGTATTAATTAAGTATTGATCATATACTTAATCTTCATGTGGGGCAGCCTAGTTTTAGAGGAAAATTATTTGAGGACATCCCATAAACAAGACATGCTATTTTATTTTATTTTATTTTTGAGTGGCTAGGATTTTTATTGGGTACTGGGCCTCACTCGGCTCCGTACTCCCCACTCACGGGTGGGAGACCACTCCGGCTGTGTTAAAGGTAGAGTCTATGTTATTTGTATGGCTCAATTGAAGTAATAAATCTGGTAAACCGGGCCCCTGTATTGCCCATGTTCTACTGTGATTAGAAGTAGGTCTATTATCATAGGTCTACTGTGATTAGAAGTAGTGTTTGGGTGTAACTGGGTATTGGGCTGATATTATAAATAGAGACTAAGGGTCTCTATGATGTATACGACCTCTTCTGATTGCATAGTGAATTCTCCCGTCTTCCTCGTGGACGTAGGCCAAAAGCCGAACCACGTAAATCTCCGTGTTCTTGTGTGTGCTTGATCTCTTCTCATAGGCCCTAGATCACAACAAATTGGTATCAGAGCTAATTGGCGTGATCGAAGGAGATCTGACGGATCGGATCTTCAAAGGGTTGATCGGAGAGAAGGGATCGCTCCCTATTTTGGATTGGTACGCAGGCAGAAGGTACAGAGGATCTGGGTTCCATCAGATCGATCTTAGAGCGTATCATTTGGAAATCTTAGAGAAACGATTTGAAAAATCGCTGGGCAGACGATTTGCTACCTGCACTGTGGGCAGACGATTTGCATAGTGATTTCTTGCTGTCGCCGTTTCTCTATTCTGGTTTCATAAACATACCGGTTTCTGTTTGGTCTCGCCGCAAACAAATCGTCGGAACCGGAGAAGCCTGCACCTGCGCCTGAGTTGCCGCTGTGAGTCGCCGGAAGAAGGTGGCCGCCGCTGCGCTCTTACCGTGGAAGAAGAAGATCGGAGAGGAGAAACCTGTCTTCGGTTTGGGTTCCTTTTGTTTTCGGTGGGCCCCACATCGCCGTGAAGACAACCCACCGGAGTTTTCGCCGCCGTCGCCGCCGTTGCCGGAGAAGAAGCGCTACCTGCGCTGCGTGACGCCTGCGCCGTTGACGTGGAAGAAGAATTCTGGAACCGTCCTCTGTTGCAGAACAGAACGGTTGAAGAAGAAGAGGTAGTGGGCCTGGGCTCGCAACAGTTCCGGGTCGATTTCAGGTCAGGTCAAACCTGACCCGTTTCAGAAGCCCGTTAGCCAGTCCTGGTTGGGTCCAGTCCAGGTCAGCCCGACCCGTTTTGTGGAAGCCCAGAGTCAAAGCCTGTTGCAGAATCGCTGACGTCAGCAGATCGTACGGTCAAAGTCAGTTTGACCGAATCAAAGGCTGAAAATTGTTTTCGCGATATCTTAACGATCCGGAGTCCGATCTGAGATCCGTTTGAACCTACGGACTCGTTGCAAGCAGATCTACGCTGTTGTGGAAGAAGATTGGCTGTTCAACGGTCAACAAAGAAGATTGACTGATCGGAGCGCAGAAACTTATTTCTGCGATATCTTAGCCGTCCAGAGTCGGATTTCAGATCCGTTTCTTCCAGCGTGCTCGTGGTGACCAGATCTACACAGTTCCAGTGAAAGATTTGCGGAATGGCTGCTAAATTCGAGATTGAGAAATTCGACGGTAATAATGACTTCGGTCTTTGGCGTCTGAAGATGCATGCTTTGTTGGTACAGAATGGGTTGCATAAAGCTTTGAGGGGAAAGAATGCTCTATCTGAAAAATTGTCAGATGAAGAGAACGATGAGTTGCTAGAAAAGGCGTATGGTCAGATTCTGCTGTTCTTGAGTGATGGTGTACTGCGAAAGGTTGTTCAGGAAAAAACTGCTGCTGGCATATGGCAAAAGTTGGAGAACTTGTACATCAAGAAATCTCTCACGAATCGCTTGTATCTGAAGAAGCGGTTGTTCACGTTACAAATGCAGGAAGGTACGTCTGTTTCAACTCACCTTGATTCTTTCACAAAAGCTATTATGGATCTGGAAAATATCAATGTTGAAATTGATGATGAGGACCAAGCTATTATGTTGCTGTGCTCGTTACCACCCTCATATGAGAACTTTGTTGATACCATGATGTATGGTAGAGAAACTCTTTCTAAGGAAGATGTTGAGTCAGCCTTGAACTCCAAAGAGTTGAAGAAAAAGGTTGCAGCTAACAATGATAGTTCGGGTGAAGGTTTGGTAGTACGAGGAAGAACAAAAGACTCCAGTAATAAGAGCAAACATAGATCCAACAGGAAAAACATTGAATGTTATTATTGCCATAAGAAAGGGCACATCAGAAAAAACTGTCCCGAAAGGCAGAGGAAAGGGAAAGAAATAGAAGATTCGTCATCTGATGATGATTCAGTCAGTGTTGCAGATGGAAGATCAGATTATGTTTCCGACAATGCACTTTCTGTGATTGAAAATGGTATTCGTCCTAAGGATGAATGGATTCTTGATTCGGGTTGTTCTTACCATATGTGTCCCAATAGGGACTGGTTTACCACTTATAGAGAAATCAACGGTGGTAGTGTCTTGATGGGCAACAATGTTGCATGTAAGACAGTTGGGATTGGAACAGTTAAAATCAAGATGTATGATGGAATCGTCAGAACGTTGGCAGAAGTTCGGCATGTTCCTGATCTGAAAAAGAATCTTATTTCTCTTGGTGCCTTGGACTCCGATGGTTGTAAGTTCTCAGCTGAAGGTGGAGTTATGAAGATTGTGAAAGGTGCTCTGGTTCTTATGAGAGGTAATAGAGTTGGAAACTTATATGTTTTGTCTGGAAATACAGTTACAGGTGGAGCTGTAGTGTCTTCCTCAGATGACCATGAATCTGTCTCAACACGCTTATGGCACTTGCGCCTGGGTCACATGAGTGAGAAGGGATTGACAATACTGAGCAATCGGAATTTGCTATGTGGCACGAAGACAGGCAAGTTGGATTTCTGTGAGAGATGCGTCTTCGGGAAGCATCGAAAGGTTAGTTTCAAGACAAGTATTCATCGCACGAAAGGTATCCTTGATTATGTTCATTCAGATGTATGGGGGCCTTCTAAGGTTTACTCCAAGGGCGGGTCCCGGTTTATGCTGACTTTTATTGATGACTATTCAAGGAAAGTCTGGGTTTATACTCTGAAGACGAAGGATCAGACCTTTGTTACATTCAAGCGATGGAAAGAAATGGTTGAGAAACAAACTGGCAGAAAGGTGAAGAAGTTGAAGACAGGTAATGGCAAGGAGTACAGATCGACAGAGTTTGAGAACTATTGCACGGATCATAGCATAGTTCGGCATTACACCACTACAGAAACTCCGCAGCAGAATGGAGTTGCAAAGAGGATGAACAGAACGATCTTGGAAAGAGCTCGTTGTATGTTGTTTACTGCAGGATTGTCCAAGGACTTTTGGGCTGAGGCAGTAAATGCTGCAGGCTACTTGATAAATAGGTCTCCACACACAAAGATTGGTTGCAAAACACCGGAAGAAATGTGGTTAGGTAATCCAGCTGATTATTCTAACTTGAGGATCTTCGGTTGTCCGGCTTATGCTCGCGTGAAAATCGATAAGTTAGAACCAAGGGCTGTTAAGTGCATCTTGGTGGGATATGCTTCTGGGGTGAAAGGATACAGGTTGTGGTGTACTGATCAAGATTCACCCAGATTTATCATCAGCAGGGATGTTACATTTCATGAAGATGCTTTACTCGAATCGAGAAAGCAGGTGGAGAGGACAGAAGTAGGTAGCAGCAGTGACACCGTTCAGGTGGAGTCCGACGTCCTAGTGAGGAAGGAGAGTGCATCCGACTCCTTCCGAGATACAGGGGATCGTCAGACTGTGCAGCAGATGCAGCAGATAGAGCCGCAGATGCCGCAGACGGGTAGACCGCAGAGAGAAAGGAAACCGCCGGTTAGATACGGTTTCGAGGATATGACGACGTATGCGTCGACATCAGACAGTGGCCGTGATGATATGGTTGCATACGCATTGACGACTGAGTCTCTTGAATTAATGGAAGGGCTGGAAAGTAGTCAGCAGGCAGCAACTATGACTAAAGAGATGGAGTCTCTTGATGAGGAAAATCAAGCCATCAGATGCAAGCGGTTCTACGAGGAAGATGAAGGAGCTTCCAGTGCATGTAGAGTGCAGTTTAAGGTTCCTGATCATGTATGCAGTTTAAAGAAATCATTGTACGGGTCGAAGCAAGCTTCTGGACAATGGTACAAGCGATTTGGTGCACTCATGAAGGAATGGTTTAAATTCAAGTTCAAGCATTGCTTGGACTTGATCGGTGTGCTCAGTACCTGAGTGCCCTAAGGGGCAGGTGGAGACGGTGAGACGTGTTTAGTGTATGAGGATCAGCTTCAATGTTCGCCAAGGTGGAGATTTGTTATTTGTATGGCTCAATTGAAGTAATAAATCTGGTAAACCGGGCCCCTGTATTGCCCATGTTCTACTGTGATTAGAAGTAGGTCTATTATCATAGGTCTACTGTGATTAGAAGTAGTGTTTGGGTGTAACTGGGTATTGGGCTGATATTATAAATAGAGACTAAGGGTCTCTATGATGTATACGACCTCTTCTGATTGCATAGTGAATTCTCCCGTCTTCCCCGTGGATGTAGGCCAAAAGCCGAACCACGTAAATCTCCGTGTTCTTGTGTGTGCTTGATCTCTTCTCATAGGCCCTAGATCACAACAGTCTAGAAGCTTTATTTTACTTGTTTTTTCTTAGTTTTGGTTGGAAATATTTACACCCTTTCGCCCTCTTGAGGGTTACTTCTCCAATTGTTATGATCGAAATGGTTGGTTTTCACCAAAATCGCTTGTAATGGCAAGTATGCACAGATGGGTTAATTTCAATGCATGAATCTGTCACATGGCTTTGAAAATCTAAAATGTACTTTTTCCTTTTGTGGATGGTTGGAATATATATAGTTTGGGCCGTAAGATGTTTGTATTCACTAAAGTTTTGATATAAAACTAGAACAAGGTATCTCCTTAATTTCCTTACAATACATAAAGGTAAAGAGTCTGCCAAGTTTGCTTAATAGCTTTCCTTTTTATTTTCTTATTTCATTTTAAGATGATCCCACTTTTAAAATGGAAAAGAAATTTGTGATATGGTATTACAGGACTTCACTTTGATGTGATTTTGCAATTTACTCCCTTCGCAAGAAATAGGTGAATCCGAATCATCTTGACTCCACCCAGTAGTGTTTTATTTTTTTATTCTCTTTTGTTGGGTTGTACAAGGTCCTTAGCAGTCAAAATTTTTTGACTTACAACTAGATCTAGGTATGTCCTTTCTTTGCAATAGATAAATATCGGCTTCATCAAAATCACATTACTTCCTCCCTTTTCTTTTCACAAGTGATACTTTCAAAAAAGTCAGAAAATCATGAGATGGGTTCTAAGCTTTGATTTGTTGTTGCACTTTACTCCCTTATCAAGAAATAGGTGCGTACAGAACATCTGTCATTAATGAATATGATTAATGATGTATAAGATTGTATTAATTACGTATTGATGATATACTTAATCTTCATGTGGGGCAAGCTAGTTCAAGAGTAAAATTAATTGAGGACATCCCATAAACAAGACAACCATATGTATTTATTTTTAGTGGCTAGGATTTTTATTTTGTGGGCCTAACTAGGTTCCATACTCCTCACTCACGGGTGGGAGATGACTACAGCTGCATTATAGGTGAAGCCTATAAGCTTTATCATTCCTTTTTTATTTTTCATCTTTTTACTTTAGGTAGGAAATATTTACACCCTCACACCCTCTGAGCGGTACTTCTCCGATCGCCATGATCAAAATAGTTGGTTTTCAAAAATATTGCTTTACAATAGTAAGTCCGCATCATGCAAGCAGATGGATTAATTTCAATGCATGAATCTATTGTGTGGCTTTGAGAATCTAAAAACTAGTTTTTACTTTTGTGGATTGTTAGAATACATACAGTTTGGCATGTAAGTTGTTTGCATTCACTTAATTTTTGACATAAAACTAGGGCAAGGTCAACTCCTTAATTTCCTTGCAATATATAATGGTAAAGAGCATGCCAAGCCTGCTTGAATTTTTATTTTTATTTTTTCTTTTGTTCCTATTTCATCTTGAGAGGATCCAACTTTGAAAAGGGAAAGAAATTGTGATAAGGTATTGTACGGCTTTGCTTTGTGGGGTTGTAGAATTTCCTTCGCAGTCACAAAATTTTGACATATAAATAGAGCTAGGTATGTATCTTCTATCTAACGGATAAAGGTAAGCCTCATCAAAATTTATTTACTTCCTCCTTTCTTTTGTAAAAGTGCTACTTTCAGAAAAGTCACACAATTGTGAGATGGGTTCTATAGTTTTGATTTGATGTTGCACTTTACTCCTTATCAAGAAATAGCTGTGTACGGAACATCCGTTATTAATGAATATGATTAATGATGCATAAGATTGTATTAATTACATGCTGATGATATACTTAATCTTCATGTGGGGCTAGCTAGTTAACGAGTACAATCAATTGAGGACATCCCATAAACAAGACAACCATTTTTTTTTTTAGTGGCTAGGATTTCTATTGGGTGGGCCTCACTCGGGTCCATGCTCCCTACTCACGAGTCGGAGATGACTCCAGCTGCATTATAGGTAGAGCCTATAAGCTTTAAATTTCTTTCTTCTTTTTTTTTTCTTTTTTTTACTTTTGGTAGGAAATATTTACACCATCTCACCCTCTTGAGGGATACTGGCCATTATCACCCTCGTACTCCAATTTCTACCCATGTACGAACTAAAAAAGATATATAGTCTATGATACTTGTGTCATTTCATCAAGATTGGAATCATGGAAACCCTTTGGAGAGAATGACAAATATTTCTCTTTTGCATTGTCCTAAGGGCATCGTATATATTATTAATGCTGGTCCTCATCTCTCTTCAAAATTTGTTAAAAGATTGCATGTTGTTTTGATTTAGGTAGTGTTGGGTCCGCATGAAGTTGGCTACAAGTTCCTCCAAAGGCCTTTGTTGAGGTGGTAGCACTCATTGTGGATTTTGATGGAAGGGTGTCGTGGTGCCACCAAATTGGTTAGGTCTTTGGGGAAAACTGTCCTGTGTGGCATTTGGCTCGTTTTTCCAACTGAAGTTGGGGTTGTTCTGCTAGCTTGAATTGTACATGTTGCCTATCACAATGTTGTTGAATGATCGTTGTTACGTGTTGGTGGCATTAGCTTGATCTTGCAACACCTCTTGAAAAGCGGGAATTGTTGGACAATCTTCTGATGTATGGGTGTCACAAGCGTATATGCCACAAGCAATGACTGGTTCCCTTTTCTTTCCGAATTTCAGTGCCTCAATTTCTCATGTGAGGGCAGCTACCTTTAGCATGAATATCCCGGTCCTCTTTCAGTAAGTATAACCCCCGCCCACACCCACCCCCCCCCCAACCTTAGACTGGTTTGGTTACTATGTTTGTTCAATTCCTTCATATGTGTCCCAGTTTTGTGCATTGTCAACTAAAAACTAAATGTAATCCCTTCCTGCATTAGGAGCTTTTGTAAGGAATTCCTTGTTGCATGTCATTTCTACAAATTGGCGAGTCTCAGAACTAAGCTCTTCATAAAAGAGCCCTATGACGCACCACATCTCAAAGCCATGATGTGGACATGCAAGGAGGAGTTCATTAGAATGTTCCCAACACCTATAATAGGACTCTCTTTCCTTTTTTTTGTAGTTCATCATATACTTCCTTAAGGCGTTGGTTTTGCGCGGCGGGAATTTTGTTTTAGAAATACATTGACCATATCATTTCATGAAGCAATCTAATTTGGTCTTAAGGAGTGGAGCCATGCTTTTGCATTTTCTTTGGGGAAAAAGGAAATAATCGGAATTTCAACATCTTCACTCACATTGTTATAATGAAGCGTGGCACACACTTCTTCGAATTCCTTTAAGTGCAAGTATGCACTTTTAGAATCAAGGCCATGAAATTTCAGGAGAAGTTTAATCACCCCCGTCTTGATCTCAAATTGCCTAACACCAACGGGCATAACCATGCAATTTGTCGTGTAGGTTGGAGGTTATCATGTAATGTTCTAATTCCTTTAAGTGTAAGTGTACACTTTCCGAATCGAGACGGTGAAATTTCGGGAGAAGTTGGATCACCCCCAGCTTGATACCAAATTGTCCTAAACCAACAACCATAACTATACACGATGATGTAGTTTGTCGTGTAGGTTGGAGGTAATCACGTAACGTTCTAAGAATCGAGGCCGTGAAATTTTTGGAGAAGTTGGATCAACCCCAGCTTGATCTCAAATTGCCCTACACCGCCGGACTTAAACGTACACGATGGTGTAAGTTGGAGGTAATCACGTAACATTCTAACGGGTTGTCCCACCTCCTCATTTTCATTGTCATTATTCCCATGCTCACTATGGTTGTCCGCCATTATTTTAGAAAATCTAGAATAAGGAGATCTTGGTAGATCTCAATTAACAGCTTGATTGGTGATTCCTTTCTCTCTAATCTATGTGTTGAGTCCCTTTGCCAGAGAGGCCTTTTACTCATACAATTTTAGGAATCAAGAGGGGCGGGTGTCAATTTTTTTAATTTTTTTTGTCTTTGATTTTTTTACAACCTAAAAAGTGAGTAAACTAAAAACAACTTGGAAAACTAAGTCCCAAAAAGAATTCTGGATTTTCCATTTTTAGGCAATTTCCTTGCCAAAAAGCTGAAATTGGAAGGTTTCACCCCAAAGTTTTTTTTCTTAAAATCCTAGAACTTTTTCCAGCAAAGGGGGCTTAAAAGTGATGAAAAACATAAACTAAATTAATCCTAGAAGCCCCAAAACAGTAACCAAAATAATCTACCTAAACTAACTATCAAAAGGACAAAAAATTAATGTAATTTTCATGAAAAAGTGAGATTTTTTAAAAAGTCAGGAAGAATTATTTTTCAGATCTGAAAGTTGCTAGTTTTAGTAAAAAATTAGAATTTACTAAAAAATCAGAATTTAACTCCCCCTTTTAAACTTCCAAGGCCTGGGCCAAGTATTCCATGCATGCTACCCCTAATCTAATATGATGATTGGAATTAAACCACACCCATAAAACGATTAAAAAGCCGGTTCAGAAAATTACCTTAACGATGGAGGTCCCCGGCAATGGCGCCAAAAACTTGACTGAAGCCCTAAGCGCAAGGCCGCGATTGTAGTAATCATCGATGAAACCGGGTCAATCCACGAAGAGAGATTAATCGCATGAAACATGTCCAATTGAAAAAATAGTTCTAGCCTATTAAAAAACCATATAAATAAAAAATCATATTTTAATTAAAAATTAATTACAAGTCTGAAAAATTAATTACAACCAAAGATAAATAAAAATCCAAATCTAGAATTTTAATCTAATTACTGCATCCACCATAAGATTTATCAGTTCAACCAATTGCAGTAATTAATAATATGCATAAAAAGAAATAAAATAAAATCAAATCAAAAATTAGGAAAATGGATTTTTTTTTAGGTCTAAAACCTTGCGATAATTACTTTGCTTGATGCCATAAAGAAGACAAATACAAGACCACTACAGTTTCTAGTTATAGCGAGGGTCGACGTCGACCGTAAAAAAAAAGTACAAAAAAGAGGTTTTGTGAGCAAGAAGGCTAGCTAGCTGTGATGTTTGCTGAAGTGACTTTTTTGGTCTACTGGTCACCTAAAGTATTTTTTCTGGTAAAACCCCCTAAAAGAAAGAAAGAAACTGGTAAAGTGAGGCATGTGAAACTAGAAATGTAAAAAAAGAAAAGTGCGTTGTCTCTTTCCTAATAAGGACATATATATGGATCTCCGATTCTCTGATTACACGGAGATTCCAACCCGTTAAAAATCGAGTTTGGGTCCTTGTTTAGGCCCCGTTAAGTAAATGGGCTCAATCCCTTTTTTGGACCCATGACCTAAATGGGTCCGTTTCTGGTTACACCTTGGTTCGGACCTGCCCCATATATGCTTTTGGTTTCCGGTTCAGCTCCACCTTCTCCTTAATGGTTCCAGGTCCAGAACCAAAAAACTGGTCCCCGAGATGGTTCTGGGTCTTGGGCCAGGTCCACCTTTTCCTTAACGTTGACCCAAGTTGAAACCGACCCGTTTACATCCCTAGACATATCGATGAAGTAACCAAACGTGGAAAAGTGAGGCAAGTCAAACTCGTAAACCCTCATTAACATTTTAGAAAGTTGATAACGAGACATGTCCGGGGTCTCACCGGCCAAACGAGTTAAAAGATTGTTTGATTAGGTTAGATATATGAAAGAAAACGATATGGATTGGATATTGTCAGCCATTTGGTCTAATTCTATCAAATGAATGGTCAATACATACATAGAGAGGCTTTCCAATTTCGAGATATCTGTAATTACTTTGTTTGGGTCCCTAGCAACCTCCATTCTATTTAATCTTTCCCCTTTTACGGGCTCGGTAGCTGGGCCCTAAAATGCAGTCCGTGTATCTTCTACCTAAGAAAATGGAATTCTATAGACCACTCATTTTTTATCTGTTCCTATTGATTACTACTTTTCAAAGGCCGGCCTTTGTCCAACTTTATTTTTGGATGGCCTGCGGAGCACCTATCCTTCACAGCCACTCCCTAGTCCCTAGACCACCCTTGCGTTGGCATAAGCTAAAATTTTACTTTGTTTAGAACATTAGAAACTCCTGATTTTCCTGACAATAAAATAACTCGAGTTTAAAACTAAGAGTAGGATTATTTTATGGAGCAGCTGTCTCTTATTTCCTTCATCTATGTTTAAACCTTTCCATTGTGTTTGCCTGTTTTGGTGTTTGGCATATACATCCAAGTGGGCTCCATTGTATTTAAGGATACAAAATATAAAAAAAAACAGGCAAGGGTCTTTCCTAGTAAAGACCATTAATTAAGATATGTACTCTAAGAACTCAAAGGCAAAAGGTTGAGAAGGACTCAGGCTCCTAATCCTTATTTCTTAAAAATCGATTAAAGAATACTGACATTCTCCCTCCAATCACGTAATATACTCTAGAAGTTCCAACTTTTCTTCTTAATTACTTATTATATAATACATGCTTTCTTGTACTCCCCACCCCCCTCCCGCGAGAGAGAGAGAGAGAGAGAGAGAGAGAGAGAGATATGGGAGGAGAAGGGCGTCTCCCTCTGTTTGAAACCAAGGAAGCGAAGGGTCGTATTGTTTATAGGTTGTTTTCAATCTCCATATTTGCAGGTATTTGTTTGATTTGGGTGTACAGAGTTACTCATGTCCCTGGAGAAGGGATGGGAAGATGGGCATGGCTTGGTATGCTTGGTGCTGAACTTTGGTTTGGATTCTATTGGATTCTCACTCAAACAGTTCGCTGGAGGCCGGTCTATCGCTACACCTTCAAAGAGAGGCTCTCGCAAAGGTACCCCACACTCACTTCCTAGCCTCTAAAAACGTTCTTTTTAACTATGTAGATGATGATGATGATGATGATGATTGAGGTAGAAGGAGGAAATTTTGCATTGGGGCCCATTAAAGTGAAATAAATATAAAATTTTCAAAGACTTTTGGGTGGGGGTAGGGCATCCACTGTTGCCCCAGTTCCACCACTGATGATGATGATGATCATAAAAGGTGTAGAGAGATGGTATGTCTCTATTTTGAGTTGGCTGCCATGCATAAAATAAAGAGATTGTGAACACTCATCCATTTTATTTTATTTATTTTTCTTTCTTTTGAGAGTTAAGATCGATTTCTTTACCTTAATGGATTGATTTTCATTTTGGGGGAGATGAGGAATTTTATACTCTCTAAAAACTTTGTTTAGATTGATGATCTAGATATTTGACCCCATGTGGGGAGGAATTGGAGAATTCTACTGCTAACTCTAAATCTATCAAGGAGGTTACAAGATGTAAAAACTGCTCCAACACAACAACCCATGCTTAGTACAAGAATGTTCACCAATAACTGCAAAAATATGTTTTAAGATTTATTAAAAGGAAATTCAGTTTACACAAAATTATCCTCAAACACCTATCGGCATGATTTGGTGCACATAGAGTATAAAATCAAAAAAAAAAAAAAAAAAAAAAGGAATAAAAGAACAGAAGATTATGACAACACCTCTTTTCCCAATTTAGGAGTCGTGAATTAGAAATGAGCAAAGAGAAGTAGGGGTAGAAAGAAAGGAGATGAATAGATAAAAAAAAATGATATATGAGATTTCGGATGGAATTGAAGTTGTTACAAAAGAATGGAAAGTGAGAAGAAGACTTGAGTGGTTACACGTTGGAAGTTTAGGGAGAATGTAGGTGAATTATAGAAAAATAATTTAATTAATTTTTAGTCAAAAGTAGAAGTCATGTTTAAAACTATCTTCAAAACTCACGGCTTTAATATAGTATATTGTTGTGTTTTGCCTTTTGGTGAAACAAACAGCTCTAGAAAAATGGACTTATGATCATGTCCATAACACATAAATAAAATATTCAAAAGAAATAAGAAAATAGTGAAATCATGTCTTTTGTGTGATTATTTTATCTATCCGCATAACTTTTATGCGAAGAACATCCCGCTTAAAATGTATACAAAGTGGCATTTATTTAGATTTTATAAATGAGATGCTCTATTAAAGTAATCTAGACAAGTAATACTAAAGTTTCTCCAATTCTATTTTGTATCAAGAACTCCAATTTTAAACCCTATAGGGGTTGGCAGAGTGGTTAGGACCACGGTTCCTCCCTCTTTCAGACCTAGACGTCTTGGTATCGACTCCCGCTTCCCCCTTATTCAAGAATCGAATGTTGAGTCCACTAGTCCTACCACCTTGGGGCCACAAGGGTGTTTAACCGACTTCCCTCTGGGCCCAGAGGGACTAGTCTAGCCCAAAGAGTTGGAAACTCTCCTATAGAAAAAAAAAAAACCAACTTCCCAAAAAAAATTCCAATTTATCTAAGATATGATTTAGTATGGCTAAAATATAATTCTTTAGAAAGAGACTGTATACTTTATTGGACACTATTGGTGGCCTCCAGACATGGGCTGATTAGGTGTGTCAGCTGCTTAACGTATTCTACCGAAAATGATATTTTATAGCGAAAAACGAAGTCACATGCAACATGGACCAACGATTGTTTTTGCAAAGGTGTAACCTTGTAACAACTACATTGATTAGTGGGAACCAGAGCTTGCTTATATTGCTAAGCAACTCGCCCAGTTGCCGAAGGTTCAATTCCATGGTTTGATGTCCTCTTCCCATTTATGTGAGCATTCTGTGCATGTGTGTGGGCTCTCTTCTCATATATGTGGGCTTTCTTCTCATGTGTGTGCTCTCATGGGTCCCAGTTCCCTTGAGTGGAATATCAAAAAAAGAGCTGCATTGCATAGTAAATTCATCATCATCAAAGCCTTATCACAACTATGTTGCGGTCAGTTACACGAATTTATTTTTTTTAGCATTCCAATCTATTGTGAGTCAAACCTTCTTAGAAGTTACACGTCTTCGGACCGAATTTTACTAGTCCAACTCAAGTTAGTAACAGACAATTTTGCTTAGGTAGCTGGCCCTGATCCAGCCCATCAGTGTAATTGTTAGCTTGATCCGACAATTCAGTGATTATTTAGGCCTGGATATTCACGTTGAAATGTTTTACGGTGCAAGTTGTGGTCCTGGGTGGGTAGTGTTTCTTTTTGGGTAGTCTGAACCCAACCCAAATTCTACAATAACCAACCTGACATGAAATCAAACTTGAACCCAGAATAACACAGCATGATCCTTAATTTTTAGGATTCTCAGTTACAAACACACCATAGAATGTGAAGATCCTCAACTTAAAAGGAGAGGGTATTAAATCCTCAAAATTTTGAATTCCTCTCTTATTACCAAGCATGATTTAACAGACTGTCAACTATACAAATCCTCAATGCGAAAAACCTTGTTTTAGAGATTGCTGATTTTTAAAATTTACGGGTTTCCCATCTATTACCGAGTTGAGTCATTTGTTTACACCCATGCATTTATGTACGTAAATGGGTTCGAGCCAAGTAGTGTTACATGCAAGCCGCGGTCAGGCTGCTCGGCACGTGTTGCTGCCAGATCAGGTGGGCTGCAATGCTAACACGTGTAAGGTGAAGCTGGGACTTGATCTGACGGGATGAGCAAGGATTGGGTCAGGTGGGCCATGTGGCCATAAAGGAGCGGTTGTGATTGATGTAAGGAGAAAAGGAAGTTTTGGCGGTCTATGCAAATTGGTTCTTTATTTATAGAATAGTCCCTTTTTTGTCATAGTGTAGAGTAGGGGTGCACAAAAAATCCGTCAATCCGTCAATCCGATCCGATCCGATCCGATCCGCGGATTTCAATCCGATCCGAAGGCCAACGGATTGGTGGCGGATTGGATATTGTGTAATCCGTTAGCAACGGATCGGTGGCGGATTTCACTCTCAATCCGTGGATTCAATCCGATCCGATCCGTTGTCATTAAATATAAATAAAAAATATATAAGGGGTCTAAATAAAAATTAGGTGTCTAAATTTAAAATAAGAAAAAAAATTTAGAATATATGTCACAGTGTATTTAAGTGATAATAATTTTTTTTTGCAATTTGAATTTTGGCTGTGGACACACTGATGATATTTTAGGAATGATCCAAGAGGATTCCAAAACCCATCAGGTTACTTTCAACGTTCAATTATTTTGCTTATTCTGGTTAGCTTAGTGACAAAAGGTCACCACCACCCTTTGAAAGTCTCTTAACTAGTGTTCTGCTCTTCCACATGCTTACACTTGCATTTTCTTATCTTTCTGTCTCCCTCATTCCTTCATTTTCCCACTTGAACATTTCTATCTCTTTCAAATCATTTCAAAAGAATATGGCCACCAATCTCATATGGGGTATAATGTACATGTGAGTATTATGTACATTGTGAAACATTTTGATTACATGTGCATCCATCTGTCTTGCTTATAGTATCTCTCAATTTCTTATTTTATTCATTGCATTGTTGGAGTATGAGTCTTAGAATGGTTGAGAGTAGAGGAAGAATCTGAATTTTTTCATGGGTTTTTTTTTTTTTACATGTATTGTACAGTAACGGATTGAACGGATTAATCCGATCCGATCCGCTCGTCCACGGATCGGATCGGATTGGATTTCAACAGTAACGGATTGGTGACGGATTACAAATCCGTCAATCCGTAGGCAACGGATTGGTGACGGATTTGGCCCAATCCGAACCAATCCGATCCATGTACACCCCTAGTGTAGAGCTCTGTTTTTTTTTTTTTAAGGAAAAACAGGATAAAATAGAAAAAAACCATTGGGGGGTAATTGCAACTTGTAGTCATTTTGCAGTACTGGTTAACAAAATAATAATAAAAATTCGAAATCTAAGTCCCCACTTGACATGGGACAATTGTACTATGAACTCATTATATATGTGTTCTTGTGGGTCCAAATTGTGTCCCTTGCACTGAAGGAAGATTGAGGTTTAGATTCCATCAAATCTGGAAAGATAATTATATATCCATGTTTTTCACTTTGGTAAGTGAAGAATGGGAAAGTTGGGTCACACCTAAAAAAAGGTGTAAAACAATTATATACCTCCTCGGTTAATGTTGGAGATTGGATGTGATATCAAATTCCTTTAGTAATTTTTATTTTGAGACTTTTTTGAGCCCTTAAATTTTAATCCAACCGTCCTAAATTTTTATTGCCGGTTAAATGTCAAAATATTTAATTTCATGTGAAAATGGTGTTTCCAAACAAAGTTTTTATTAAAATTTTATGTATGTAACCTAAACCATTCAACGTACTCATGATGTGAGAGCGGTTTTTCCAAACAAACATGGCCTTCTCATAAAAAAAAATACATATATATGTGCATGAGAGTGCATCGTGGAAACTGTCAGCCCTAGATGAGAATAAGGAAAAGAAAATTCAAATCTCTGTAACAGATATTCAGAAAAAGATGAAAGATAAATGCAGTGAAACTTACATATAATTATGGTAAGACATCATTGTAAAATATCATGAAACCAACAAAAGTACTCTATTAGCTTTCTCTTATCTGGATCTTCAAAACTGTCTTGACATTTTTCACCTTTTGTTTCATCTTCTTTGCAAACAAGGTACAAAGATGACTTGCCAGGAGTGGACATTTTTGTGTGCACAGCAGACCCCACCATTGAACCGCCTATGCTAGTGGTCAACACAGTCCTATCCCTGATCGCATATGATTATCCATCAGATAAGTTGGCCATCTATTTATCAGATGATGGAGGGTCCGATCTCACATTCTATGCACTCTTGGAGGCATCTCACTTTGCAAAGGATTGGATTCCATTCTGCAAGAAATTCAAGGTGGATCCACGCTCCCCATCTGCCTATTTCCCCCAAGCATCTGAGCCACTGGATTTTCACTATAAAGAGGAATGGTCCACCATGAAGGTAGCTTATTGATCTGTAGAAAATGCGTCAATGACGATACACAGGAAACCATATATATTTAGATTCCTAAATTAACCTTCATGCCTGTAGGCCCTTTCGTGAGATTTTACACTAAAATCTAAACCGCTCAAAAGTTATTTCCAACCAATGCATTGGCACTGGGAGGACTTTTAATTCAACCAGCGCTGAAACCATGGTCCAAATCAGCAGCTTTATAGATAAATAGAAGATAAAATCTTTATGGGTCTCAAACTCTCTGACTTGACTCTTAAGTCTCCCGGGTCATCTTATTTTGCTGAAGGACCGAGTCTCCCATGTATTTGACTCGGTCGAGTCATCTCCTTCATTTAAGTTGTTTGCATTCTTAGCCATTTCATTGGTAGATCTAATTTTAAACAGTTATTGCTTTTTTTAAGTAAGTATGCATAAGGCTGGAATCAAATAATTTAAAAATGATGTTTGGAATATAATTTGAAGCTTACATTTGATCTTTTACATTCGATATTTGAACTAACAAATTATGCAATATACAATATTTCTTTTTTTTATTTTTCTTGTTGTAGTACTTTTCTTTCATATGTAAATTTATTAGTTTGAAATGAGTATCATGAATGCATGTAAGTAAATGCATCTTTATATTTCATAAGTGACATATTTATTTTTAAATATTTTAAAAAATTTAAAATAAGCATGACTCTCTCAAGTCTTTTTGTCAACTCTATCTTAGTCAACTTTTTAGCATTGGATGAGTCAAGTCCGAGTCACGAGATTTTTAACCCCGGTCCAAGATATGGGCCTACTTTTAATTTGGATCCTGTTTGGTACGGACCCAAATGAAGTTAAAGGTTTCTTAAATAAAAAGTTTGAATATGGGACATGCACTAACCATTGCCCGTATGCCTTCTATGTGGATCAAGGTTTGGGTTTGAGCCTATCATTTAAATATAGGAGCACGTACATATTTGCTGAGATGGATGTTTTTTTATAGGGCACGTACAATTTCACTTGATCGAGTTCTACAAATTTCTATATCTCTGCATCTAAGATAAATCCAAATTTCCTTTACAATTACTTGATCTTGAGTGACTCTTTCTTGATGTGATCGTAGAAATTGTATCAAGAGATGGAGGATCGGATCCAAAGTGTAGTTAAATTGGGACAGGTTAATGAAGAAATCCAAGCAGAGCACGAAGGATTTTCTGAGTGGAATTCGGTGCTGAATTCGCGCAATCATCAAACTATCCTCCAGGTAAAGTCTTAATTGCATTTTAATTATTAACATTCATAGCGAGGAGGTTGTGGGGGGCCCATAGATGAGGAATGGGGTTAGTTTTAAGCGCAAATCATCAAATGATCTTTAGCTATGATATGATATCATCCGTCCATTTGTTGGAACTATCAATCAAATGATTCAACATGCAACATGCAAGATCAAATGGTTAGGATAGCTGAATAAATTGGATTTTTGAACCACAACAATAGAAAAAAAAAAAGTGTTTTCTGGGCCATGATTCAATCAATTAAATTGGAGCCACTAATTGAGGTGGCTCTAATTGTGCACATGCATGTGCATGGGTTAAACCATATTTTTCAAGGATACATTTGGAGTTTTACATGAGGAGAAACTAAAAGGAGGGATTATTACTTGGAGGAGAAATTAGAAGAAATCCAAAGGTGAAGAATTCCAAAATTGTGGAGAATAATAGTAAAATCAATGTCAATCGTTTGTTTGGCTTAAAAGCTTTCTTTCACAAGCTTTGTTTTTTCATCTGAGTTCATACACATCTGACATCTCGTTCTTCTTTTTTACCCTTTTGTTTTTTTTCCTCATTGGTTTCCATTTGTGAAGCAAAATTCAGATTTTGATTGATGGGAGAGACCCAAATGCTGTGGATAATGCTGGATTTGTGATGCCAACTCTCGTGTACTTGTCCCGTGAGAAGAGGCCCCAACACCACCACAACTTCAAGGCTGGAGCTCTGAATGCATTGGTAATTTCATTCTTTAAATGTAAAGATGGGCTGAAAGCTTAAAACCGTGTCATCTTAGCCTAATTTTTGTAGGAACTGATATGGATTAGGGGACATCTTAGCTTAAATATTGATTGTGGCAGCCCGCTAATTGCTCATAAGAAAATTACACACGTTCCCTAAACTGGTATTCTGATACTTTTTTTTTTTTAATGAAACATAACCAAGGATTGAAAATATATAAATTCCAAACAATATATATATGTTTGCCATGACAATGTGTGCAGATAAGGGTGTCATCAGAAATAAGCAATGGGCCCATCATTCTCAACGTGGACTGTGATATGTTCTCCAACAATGCTGAAACAGTGAGAGATGCACTGTGCTTTTTCATGGATGAAGATAAGGGTCCAGAGATTGGTTTTGTGCAGTATCCACAGAGATTCATGAACATCACCAAGAATGATTTTTATGCCAACTCCTTCAGAGTAATCAGCAAGGTGAGCAGCTTCTATATTTTCTAAACGTAAAAAATGATATTTTCATCTTTCCAAGACGAATTGTAAGATGCAAGGCCGGACTTTGACCGAGTCAACCGTAGTTTGCCCAAGGGTGAGTTTTTCACTGATTACTTGGTATTATGGCTAAACCTACCCCACTCACCGGATTAGCAACTCGATAGACGACCCAAAGCGGGGTAAAAATAGGCTCTTGGGCCCAGACCAGGCCCACTTGATAGGTCACTATATTTTTACTCTTGTTCTTGGATGAAGGTGGAACTCAGTGGAATGGATGGTTATGGAGGGCCTCTGTACATTGGCAGCGGATGCTTTTTCAGGAGAGAGAGTCTATCTGGTAAAAAGTACATTAAAGGCTACAAGACAGACTGGAAGAAAAGGGCCCAGAGACATGGAAGTGAAACAGTGGATGAATTGGAAGAGAGAGGAAAGGTCTTGGCAAGTTGTAGCTATGAGTTGGGTACTCAATGGGGAAAAGAGGTCTCTCTCTCTGCCCTTACCTCTCTCTCTCTCTCTCTCTCTCTCTCTCTCTCTCTCTCTCTCCTTCCTTACTTCTGTCTTACACTTGGATTTGCAGATGGGTTTGAAGTATGGATGTTTAGTAGAAGATGTGACAACTGGCTTAGCAATTCACTCTAGAGGATGGAAGTCCATTTATTTTGAGCCAACAAGAGATGCATTTATGGGTTTGGCTCCGACAACACTACTGCAATCACTTGGACAACACAAGAGATGGGTAGAGGGCCACCTTCATATCTTTTTCTCACGCCATTGTTCCTTCATACAAGGGCATGGGAAGATTAAGTTACCTATTCAAATGGCTTATTGTATCTACAACTTGTGGGCTCTCAATGCCCTCCCCACCCTATATTATGTTGTTATTTCTCGCCTCTGCCTTCTTCATGCCATTCCCTTGTTTCCTGAGGTATGACTCTCTCTCTCTCTCTCTCTCTCTCTCTCTCATATTCATGAATCACTGTATTTAGGGGTTTTGACATATTGGTTAACCTTAATCTCTATTTTTCAAATTTCATGACCCAAATTTAGATAATATCATCAGAGTCGTTTGACTCTGGTCAACATTATTTTCTTTACTTTTTTGCATTGAATCTCATGATATCATGGGATCTATCAGTTTCTAGAGGATTTGACATATTAATTCCCATTAAATCATGTTCCTCAAATTTTCATGACTGAAAATCAACTAATGTCATCAAAGTTGTTTGACTCTGGTCCACAATTTATTTTTATTTTTTTACTTTCCCGCCCTAGATCCAATGATATCATGGGTTCTAAATATAAAAAGTTTAAAAACCCATGTTATCATGGGACCCAAGTCTAGATAAGAAGACATTCTAGATTTTTTTTAATGTAAGGGGTTTTTAATTTTTTACATTTGGATCCTATGATATAATCAGATCTAGGCTAGAAAAGTAAAAAATAAAAATAAAAATAAAAATTTGTGGACCAGAGTTAAACGATTCTGGTGACATTAGTTTAATTTCAGTCATGAAATTGGGAATGCTGGGTTTAGGGGGGATTAATATGTCAAATCCCCTTATAATTATCCCCGCATAAATTCCGGGAGCTAGCTTTTGTGGGCCAAGCTATGATCAAGCCAACACCCTACGCTTTTTGATACTTCGTGAAATAGTTCAAATACCAAATTAATACCAATGCAACTGTGCTGACGTTGAATTTGAAATGCCAAATTTTTTTCTGAATTTTTGTGTACCGCCTCTGATCACATAACCCTTCAACGCTCTTCCAATTGTCACTTTAGATTAAAACTAAAAGCAATGATACCTTTGGAAATATTAAAACCTGAGTTTCCACATAGCCAAAACTCAAAACTGAAAACTCATGCCATCGTTGCTGAGCAATTGAATTAAAACCCAAAACAGTGATGCATTTTATAACCTATTAAAAGTAATGGTCATAGATCTAAGAGTTAAGATGATCTAATAGAGATGATATTTTGCACAAACATAGGTCTTATTGAGATCTTTCCGTTCCTCTCTCGCCCTTGACTTCTGTGCCCTAGTTAGGCCCAATAATTCCTCTCTCTCTCATGATTTGCATGACCTAGGTAAGCAATATATATTGATTTCATTTTAATGGCAATGGTTGGATATACAAGTGTCATCAAATCACTCCGGCAGGAGGGATGTGCACACACATTGATTGTTTAATGAGTTGCATTCCTGATGCCCTTGTTAAAGGGTCTAGAAGCTACCAAATCTCATGTGGGATTCATAATCTAGGCCCAAGCCCCTGTAATTCAAATCCCAGGCTAGTTATGTCCCATCTAAATGTAATTCATTTGACTATAAATTCCTGTGCATTCAGTTCTATGTATTCTATCTAAAATAACTGGGCCTTGCTGTTAATACTGCAACCATCATTTCATATATTGCAGATAACGAGTCCATGGTTCATACCCTTCTGCTATGTTATCACAGCCAAATACACTTACAGCCTAGCAGAACACCTTTGGCATGGAGAGACACTTAAGGCTTGGTGGAATGACCAGAGGATCTGGCTGTACAGAAAGACGTCAGCCTACCTCTTTGGTACCATTGATTGCGCCCTCAACCTACTAGGGATTGCGAAGTCAGCATTCACGATTACAGTGAAAATTGCTGATGACGAGCTCTCGAAGAGGTATGAGCAAGAGATCATGGAGTTTGGGACCACTTCACCCATGTTCATCATCTTAGCCACACTTGCAATGATTAATTTAGTTTGCTTGGGCGGTGCAATCAAGAGGGTGGTCTTGGATGATGGTGTTGGAGTTGAATCATTGGTATTGCAGTTTGCTCAATGTGGGTTATGGGTTTTGATCAATTTACCAATCTATGAAGGCCTGTTTTTGAGGAAAGACAAGGGTCGCATGCCCCCATCTCTAGCATTTACATCTACTGCTTTGGCAGTATTGGCTTCTGTAATGCCCATGCATTAAAGTTCTTGCCTAAACAATTTCTTGAATTGATTGTGAGCATTTGTTATGCCCTCTTATCATTTGGGGTTACTTCACAGTATCCAACTTCTTTTGTGACCAACATTTGTTTAGTTTTCTGTCCTCACATTTCTCTTTTGTTAATGAGTCTCATCCAATAAGACCAATACAATGATAGCATCAAATTCAACCCGCATGACCTTCTAAGGTCCTCCAATAAATAGCCACCACAGCCCCATGTACTTGAAACTCAATTCGAAAAGGTTGGGAAGGGGAAAAAAAAGGCCTCTGCAACAAGGGAACACTTGAAAGTTTATATACTTTAAACACAAGCATTAAAAGAAACAAATATATGTTCCTGATGAGTGAAACGATGATGCAAGCAAGACATTATTGTTTATGGCCAAAGCAACCATGGAACGGGTTCTTGCAGAAATGAATAAAAGGCATATCATGACATGGTTGTACATTGATAGATGCATGCACCAGAATCACCCATCCATCCTAACCAATTTCAAGTTATTCACAAACCATTTGATACATAAAACCAGGTCCTTGATTTCAGTGCAAGAATATGGACAAATCAACATTCTAAGTTCTTTGTTCTCCAAATTCAATTACAACAACTAAAGTTAGCCAATATGACCAATACAATGATAATACCGTACTCAACCTGCATGAAGATTATTGTGGATATTTTTTTACATAATTTTTTTGTTTGTTTTAAAAATTTTCCAAGTTTGATATTATGCAATAATCAATAACATTTGCAAGTTGCTATCTGTCTTGACTAATATGCCAACTGAAACTCCTATTCTGAAACATTCAAGTATCTATCAAGCACATAAGCATTCTTAATATTTTGAAACAATTTCAAATACGCAGTTCTTTCTGAGCACATTGAGATAAAACCGCACTTGAATTCTAGCCTTTTCCAATAAACTGAATTTAAAACTGCCAAGCAAATCATCTAAGATTCAACATAAAAAAAAAAGGAAGAACAACACTGATGATAGGTTTGTGCAACTATTGTTGAAGCGAGGAAGAAAGAGGGAAGGAGGAGAGATCGGATGCTTGACAAAGGTAAATCAATAATGCCAAGATCCCAAATAATAACCATCCAACTCAAAAAGAGCAAATGGGTATAAAAAAAAGATGAAAAAAAATCACAAAACAGATGACAAATGCATGTTTCCTACTATTTTTTTCAGTAAGAAAGCTAATTTTCAATATCACACACCGACAATATGAAGCCAACTACCAAACAAGAGCAACCCTAACTTTTAAAGTCCAAGAACGTAAAGACCCCAAAATCAAAATCCAATACAAAAAATAATTCAAATCAGAAATGGTAAAAAAAAAAAAAAAAAAAAAAAAACATAAAGCAAATACCTTGAATACAAGGGATTCATCTTGAAGAATCATGATAGAGTCTTACTTGTTTCATGTTTCAGAGATTGAAGAGTAGAAATGGAGAAAGTGGCATTGAAGAGGAGAAACGGAGAGACGAAGAGAGGGAGGGATTAATCATCTGTTTGTGGGGGAGAAATGAAGACTTGAAAGCTTACATCCAGTTTTTCCTTTTATTAAAGCAATGTAGAGAAGATGTCACGTCCCCAAAATACAACCAAGGGATAATGTAAAAAATAAAAATAAACATTCAATTTTCTATGTTTAATGCAACACAAGCTCCCAAATATGGACCTACAAAATCCCAAAACATGATGTGTCATGATAAAATAATTGCGAAAACATTAGATCAATTGATATTCAAAATCAAACCAACACATCACTAACTGAATATTTAAGGTTAAAGTTTCCAAAATAACATAAATAAAACAACTAAATAAAATTAGGTTCATTATGAATGATTTTCTACTAAAATAATCTCTATAATGAAAGTTACTCCCATGCGGATTCAAACGGCTCCGTAGCCATCATCGGCACTCCACTTGGGTTCATTAACTAGCTTAAACGCTTAAAACGTTTGACATTCCTTCGTCTCCTCGGCAGGGTAGGGGTTGGTACCTATGCACCCATAAACAAGGTAAACAACAAGCATGAAAACATAATTTACAAATAAAACACAAGACCAATTAGAGTAATAATAGGTAGTGATCATAAGAGAATAACATCGTGACAATAATGAAAAGAACGTATAACATAAATCCAACCTACACAATAGAGCAATACAATAATCACATAGAAACAATGCCACTGCTTTGGGTGGTTTGCCCTAAATATCTCAATCACGTCAGCGGTCATAAACCGATCAATAATCCGGAATACCGGTCAAACAATCAATTCGGATATTACAATATCCGTACATATCGGTGATCAGCCGTCCAATTACAACTGCATTCGTTCGAATATGACCCAATTGATGTATATATATACATATCATAATAAAATAAACTTAGTAACTTGTAATACTCTGACACAGAAACCTAAGTCAAAGTAAAGGGCTAGCTACACAATAACCCACAATCATTACCGATAAATCATTCAAATAAACCTCTACAATATCTCAATCAACACCAAACCACATCACAGTCCGTATCCAATCAATGTAAGGTGTGCAACTAATAAAACAACATCAATCTCAATCATGTATGCAAACCCGAAGGTTAAAGAATTATCACAAGTCAATCCTAAGGTCAAACATAAGGTCTCATACCTAACAACCACAAGAATCTCTCAATAGATAACATGTTATGTCACATGGGCTATCTTCCTTTTCCCAAATTTGTTTCAAGTCAACCCGCCACGAACCTATTCTCAAAGAAAAGAATGGTCTTTTCCAATTTCTTAGAAACTTGGCACCACTCTTAATAGAAACTCACAACGAGATGCCATCTTTCCAATACAAGCTCGGTCAAAACCGCCCCACAAGAAACTCGGTTTGGAAGGGGAAAGCTTCACGCCGGTTGTATCATGGACGTCAGGGCAGTTCGCCCCATACATCAAGAACTTATAATGGGTCTAACTCCTAAGGTGACTCATGCCCCTAATATTGAACCATCATATGGTGGCCATCTATATGCAAGGTCTTATCACAAAAATAGAGAAAATCAAACCTTAGGCGTAAAAGGGGTTTCTACATGCATCCACACTCGAATCAACGAGTAACACAAACATTAAATTCACAAATTATAGTTAGGTACTTGCCTGAGGTCCGCGATTGAGGGAGAAGGTCTAGAATTTCTATTGCCAAAGCCCAAGTGATATCCCTGAGAAAAGTTGGAAGAGAGAGAGTTGTGTAGGAGGAGAATAAAAGAGTATGGTGGTGTTCTATAAATCGAGAATGGGAATAGGAACTGGAGTCTAACTTAAATTTTAAAACGAATAGAGTTCAGGTTCTAAATAGATAAGAGTTTGGGTTGGAAAAGAACAAGAGTTTTGGTTTGAGAACAACTACACTTACTAAACTGGGCCCGAGTTAACTACGGGTCAAGCCACCTATCCAACAAGCGTAACTCACCAAACCTAAGCTTAACGTGGTCCCCACTTAAACTAATCGCGTATTTAACTAAAATACAATTAATTACATAATACTAAAATAAATAATATATAAAATATAAAATAATCAAAACGTCACAAAAGAAGAGTTCAAAACTTGCATACACTAGCAGAGCAGAGGTTTAGGGTCTGGCATGTAGACAAATCGAACAGGAAACCCAAGGCAAACATTCAAACATGGCAAGGCAAACTTGGATTAAGTGGGCCCCACAGAGGTGGAAGTATCTCAAGCACTAGAGGAGGACAGCAAGCAGGAGGGAAGTAGTTGGAGGCACGCAAGTGAAACAGCAGCTTTTGTAATATGGTAAAGGTTAACATAGGGTCCTCTTTTCTGAACTGGAAAAACCAAAGTATATACTACTAGCATAAGATTATAATTGTATCAAGCATGGCGGCTTAATTTTAAAGCGTCTTGTTGGAGACCAACCTGTTTTTATATGTTATTTTTATTTTGCTATATTTAAAATGATGAAATCAGTTGCATTAATGTAGAATGTATCTCTAAAATGCCAAGATTGAAGATTTACCAACAAAGAGATATCTTGAGAATATTGCTTAAAAACTTATCATGTGTGTTCGTTGACTAATTAAACCCATGTGTAAGGTGATTTATGTTAGCCGGTCTATTAAGATTGAATTCGAGCTCATGTACAAGTGGTAAAATGTTGATGAAGACGTACAAATTTGATGTAGTATGTATTGTAGTTAAAGTGTTGCATTGTAGAAATGTTAGATGATGCTTACAACATTCTCTCAAATTGTGTTTCATTATATTGATGGTGAGTCAGACATGCATTTTCTCTCTCGAATTTGTCGATCCATAGTCTTCATCCCCTGGTATAGTTACTGGAGTTTATAGTTCCACTGATTATAGAATCAGAAGGGACCTCTGGGACCATCTCACTACCTCTTCCCAAACTTCTCTCCCCTGGTTTGTCATAGGTGATTTCAACTCCATTCTTCTGGCCTATGAGAAACTTAGCTTCCGGCCCTCCTCTTCCCCCTCTATTAGAGACTTCAATAATATGGTCCTCTCCACTGGCCTAAAAGACCTAGGTTACAAAGGGAATACTTTCACCTGGGCCAATAATAGGCAAGGGCAAGCTTATGTTGCAGCAAGATTGGATAAAGCCTTCACCAACTCCACCTGGTTGGACACCTTCTCAGACCCCTCAGTTTCCCACCTTCCCAGACTATCTTCAGACCACACTCCTCTCCTCCTTTCCCATACAAGCAAATCTTCCCCCAAGAATTCTCCCTTTAAATTTGAAGAGATGTGGCTTTCCCACAATTCTTTCCAGGCAGTAGTTGAAAGGAGCTGGTTTCCAACAATTAGAGGTAATCCTCAATTCATCTAGCCCTAAAGCTGAAAACTCTCGAAGACAATCTTAAGGCCAGGAACAATGAAATCTTCGGGCAATTGAACAGAAACATTGCAGAAGCGGAGGCTGCTGTCCTTCAGGCGTAATTGGCTCATGATGAGCACCCCAGTGATCAGTCTCTTTCAGCTTTAAATTCCTAGAAGGCAGCCTTACACAATTAGCTGAATGCCGAATCCATCCATTGGAAACAAAAGGCCAAACTCAGGTGGCTAAAAGACGATGACCGTAATACTAAATTTTTTCATCAATCGGCAAAGTCTAGGAGCATCTTCAATCGTACAGACAAAGTCACTGTAGATGGAATCCTCTACGAGGAAGAAAAAGATACCAAAGTTCAGGCATGCCTCCAAGCCACAGGTTCAAGCATTATTTTGGATGAAACCCTTTTTTACCTTACAGGTCCCTCTCTCAATGAAACCCAAAATAACTTACTGGTAGCTGCCCTTGCCCCTTTGGAGATCCGTGAAGTTGTCTTTGGCTTGAAGAGGCATAGTTCCCTTAGCCCAGATGGCTTCTTAGGGGCCTTCTCCACTCATTGCTGGGATATCGTGGGCCAAGATGTTGTCAAGGCAATAATCCACTTCTTTACCTCAAGCAGACTTCTTAGGGCTTCCAATGCCTACTTCCTAACCCTTATCCCTAAAATCCAATCTCCTACCTCTTTCTCAGACTTCCGTCCCATTAGCCTCCTTAATTTCGCTTATAAAATTATAGCCAAAATCCTGGCCACCAAGCTATCTAACATCATTCCTCAGCTCATCTCCAAACATCAATCTGCCTTCGTCAAAGGTAGACCTATCCATCATCATGCTGCTCTAGCCCATGATCTAGTTCAGAAGATCAATTCCAAGACCAAAGGTGGAGTCGTCTGCATGAAACTCGACATATCCAAGACCTTTGACAAGCTGAGTTGGGATTTTCTCTTTCGAGCTCTTCATTTCTTCAAATTTTCCCCTATTTGGATCAACCTTATGAGAGAGCCGGTTTGTAGCAGTAGAGGCTCAGTCCTTGTCAACAAAAGTCCATGTGACTTTTTTAGTTCAACTAGCGGTCTCCTGCAAGGTTGCCCTCTATCTCCATATCTCTTCATCCTGGCCAAGGAGATCCTTAGTCTTCAGGTGGAGAAACTTAGGATCGAGAGAGCCATTACTCCCATCTCCCCAGTTTCCTCCACCCCCTGCCATCTCTTCTATGCTGATGACATGTTATTCTTCCTCAAAGCCAAGAAGAAAGACCTTACCAGACTGTCAGCTATTCTCACTACAACAAAAATCATTTTTCGCGACGCAAATATTTGTCGCAGAAAATCACAAAATCGTCGCCGAATAGATTCTGCGACGAGACCATTTTTGTCGCCTGTTCGTCGCCTATTTGGCGCCAGTGATTATATTTGGCGACGATCACAATTAATCGTCGCCAAATATCCATTTTCTGCGACAACACATAATCATCGCCAAATATCAATTTTCTGCGACAACACGTAATCGTCACCAAATATCACTTTTCTGCGACAACACTTTATGTCAGCAAAAAGGATATTTTTTGTCGCTAAATATCTATAATTCATTGCAAAAAAATGGTTAAAAAATGGTGAAAAAGAATTTGGCGACATAATAGAGTCGTCGCTGAATTTAATTTTTTACCGACAAAACTTTATTGTCGCTAAATAGTATATGAATTGCCATGAGTTATAATAGGCGACGAATTTGTTTTGTCGCGCAAAGTTTATAGACATTAGGCAACCACTTTAATTCGTTGCCCAATATTTAACATTGCCACAAATTCTCTTAGGCGACAAATTATATACGTTGGGGATAATATGCAAAGATATATTTATTCTTATTCGGCGACAAATAAAATTCGTCGCTAAAAATAATATATTTATTTTATAAATTACTGCCTGCCACCTCAAATATCTCCTGCTCATTCAATAAAAATAAAATGTATAATAAAACCTTCCCATTCAACAAAAATAAAATGTACAATAAAGTCTGCTCATTTAAGTAATCAAAAATGTACAAAACCTGCTCCTCCAACATATTAGGAAACATGTAACAAAATGTAGCATCCAAAATAGTGTAAGTACAATATTCTTATGAAAACCAAAAAGATCTTCAACCAATTGGCCTCTATTACATTGATATCCAGTCCCAATCTGTGGTACAAAAAATAAAATGTTAGGAATTAAACATGGGAATAAAAAACAAAGTAAGTTAGACAATTTGGGTCTTATGCGTTTCATAGTCAATCAAAAGGGCATCATTAGAAGATTCATCACAGTGAGAGAAGTATGCTACATTTTTTTTCCACAAATATTAAAAGGGCTACTTTTTACTATCACTATCAGGTCCATATCACATATAAGGCAGGGGTGAAATGTGGAACCCTGGAGCAAAGGAGAAGAGCAAAAAATCTAGTATATCTCAATATTAGAACAACTATACTGAAAAAGATTAAAAAATGTGTGGCTGTGATTTCAATGTCAAAAGGACAAGCTTAATGTCCTTTTGACAGAGGCATCCAAGTCATACTTCTCATGGCACTTTGAATCACAGCCCTCCAAAGTTGCCAATTGCTTGAATACCAAATGGACCCAGACCTACCAAATAGACCCAGATCTGCAAGTAAGATTGTCACGTGTGAGTTGTGACACATGTTCAGAGCAGTTGACTCCTTTTTCTGATGTGGTGGGCATTCCACCAGAAGGCCTTTCTAATGATACTGTGAGAGGAAGTTTGGATTGAGAGTCCTCAATAACAGTATCTGTACTTGTAATTGATTAACATCTGTTACATACCAACTCACTGAGGCACCATTCTAATCAAATATGCTTATGCCCACTGGGCCACACCTACTCTATAAATATGAGGTCAAGTTCCTAAGTCCAACAACAACAACAAAAAAAAAAAAAAAAAAAAAGAGTTCCTAAGTTTAGTTCAGACTCATTTGAGCATGTCAATAGACAAGCTGAATTCACAGAGGTCTGCTCCAGTAATGGGTTTCTTGAAGTTCTTTTTAAGATGCATCAAAGTGAGCATAATCTAGATTCAGATTTGTAATGGAGCAACTGTCAATATTCATCAGAGTCACAGCCATTAATCTAAGGCCTTCTAAACAATGTACATTTAGAGCCCAAAGTCCAAACAGACAACTAGGCATCTAATGGGGTAGAATTGACACATATACCCTCGTTTCCCACCATATGAACCATTTGAGTTTCCAAAATACAGGCATGTCTTTGTCCCATTAGTAGGACTAACAATCTACAATATATCCTTATTCCAGTAAGTTGAACAGAAGATTGTAAGATTTAGAAAGATTCATCTTTTGGTTGTTTGTGAAAAGCTAATTCTTAAACACAGGTGTATGTATTTTTCATATCAGCTGGGCCTGAACCTCAGATCAATACCACAATGTTCTCATGAGCCACCTAATCTCCATGATAGTGATTGGACAATCAGATTAAAATGTTGGGCCCCACTTAGAGAAATTGGATAAAATGTCCTCACTCAGCTGGCCATGCTTGTCCCTGTTTCTTCTTTCCATCTTACAAAACCAGCAGAGAGAAAGAGAAAGAGGAGCATGGATTGTTTCAAAAGGGCCTGTCTATCTTCAATTTGCACCCATTACCTTCCTTAGTTCACACCAACGACAACTTTAAACTCAGTCTATTATCTCCAAGTGATTGAATCACAACATAATGCACCTTACAAAAACAGTAGACTAAATAAGCTCACAACAGAATGCACCTTATAATATAGACTAAATAAGTTCATAGTTTACCGTAGTCCGTTCATAGTCATAAATGTCTTGAGCACTTCCAAAAGTGTGCACAGCATCAGTTCAGCATAATAATCTGTAAACCTGTTGATCTTTAGTAAATTGCAGACCAGCAAAGTGTTTATGGATTAATTCCCTCCCTAAGATCTAGATAGAGGGCAGTAAATCTAAAGTAATGTAAAATGCAGCAAATGAAATGGGTACAATAAATAACCCTCGAAGAGAAACAGAGGTGGGTTTAGATTATACCTTTACTTGAAAGTTAAATTAATTGAGGAATAACAGCATGTGTTTGGTTGCACCTAGATATCTGGCAGTTTAAACATTACCAAGTTGGTCCTAAGTCCTAACCAACTTGATCAATTGACCTAATCAAATTCCAAACTACAGTACTTGAAAAATCTGATGTGCAACTTCCTATTTGGATAACCGCTGTTAAAACTATTATGGAGATATTCAAGCAACAAGCAAGATAAAAGAATCCAATGTCTACACTTTAATCTTAGCGATTTTGCCATGTGCACATTGTGTAACTAAAGGAGATTGCAACAGGGCCAGTAGATCAGGATAAGGTGCCCAGGCAGCTAATGCTGTAGACATTGAAGGGAAAAAAGACACCCATAATGAGTATGTAAGATTATACAAGACACATACAGAGCGGCAATGGTGAGCATGAGTTTCCAATTAGAGTAGGATTCTATCAGGCCTGTGTGAAGTCACTACTTTTCGCCTTGATTATGGACTACTTAACAGATCCAGGATAAAGTTCTATGGTATAGGTTATGTGTAGATGTTGTGGTACTCATAGTCAGACAAGAAAACAAATAAATGGTTAAGTTGGAATTCTGGAGAAAGGTATTTGAGTCTAATTGGTTGAAAATTAGCATATAAAGACAATATATTTGGAGTGGAAGTTTAGTGGATCTGAAAGTATTGACACTACAAAAAAAAGTCACTTTTAGTGACACTTAAATAGTGGCTGTTTTAATCATCAGCCACTAAATGTGTATTATCACCGACAGATATACACATTCAGATCAGTGGCTGTTTTAATCATCATTTCTTGCTATCTCATTCAGATCTGGTCTTGTTTGTGTTTTTTTTTTTTTTTTTTTAAGAACACTGTTTAGATCTGGAAGAGTTGGAAACGCTCGATCTGATTTCTGTTTTAGAGCTGTTGTTTTTTAGCTGTTGTGATGCTCTAGTAGTAATTACTGTCGGTCGGTCGAAAACTAGAGGAAATGGAAACTAACTGATTCCTCTTTGCAGTTGCTTTTGCTGCCATTACTCTGTTTTCACTAAAATAGTTGTTTTCTAGTTCTAGAGTTTGATGCAGATCTTGAAGAGAATTGTGGCAAGCTTATTGTTTAATGATTTGATGCAGATCTTGATTGATTATTACTTCCTTTAAATGCTGAACCAGTTTGTAGTTGTGCCTTGAGCTTTAGGATGTAGATTCATGTCTTTTTTCTTTTTTTTTTAAATGTTGGATTGAATGCTTCTTCGGCATCACTGAGATTAATTTGTTATAAACTAAATCTTTGTAGATCTACTGGTTTTGCATTCTTCTTGATGTATTGTAATATTTTAATGCTCAGTGATGTTCTTTTAGTAGATCTTTTGCTTCCTATTTTTAACATGGGTAATTGATTTGTGTGAAGTTTTGAGTTTAAAATTGTTCTTTCTCAGTTTTGATGAGCTGTTGTCATTGAAAATTTATTGAGATGCAAGATATTGTTAAATGAAAAGCATGAAAATTTTGGGATGCAAACCATAGTTGCTAGATTGGGAAACAGATGCAGCAAGTGCTGTTGAAAATGAATATGTGAGTGGCCTTATTTTGCATCATTTTGTATGTTGATTACATGAAAGCGTGGAAAGAATGGTAGAGGTAGGAAGCGAGAAATGAAGATGTTTTGGTGTTTTGAGTGGAAAATAGTTTCCTGCTAACTGTTGTCAAAAGCATTAAGATGATTGCAACTCATCTATCTCGTAGATCAAATTGATTGTTGGATCTTGTAAAAGATGAACACAAGAACCTTTCAAGCAGATCACTGAGATGTTTTAAAAATTCTATCTGCATTGTGTACAGTGGGGCTCACCCATGAGAGATGCAGCCCATCCCCACTCTATCTAAACCCTTGTTAATTGACTCTCATCTAAATTTGACACTGATTTGACTAGAGACCACCTTAAAACAACAAGTTTTGAGGCTTCAAAATCAAGGGCTGGGATTGTTTTATCAGAATGGCATTTGGACCACCCCATCTTCAAAATCCCTTGCACATCCCAGTAATTGTTGTCTTTTTGTTCATGAATGTGAACACAGGATCTTTTGCATTTTTCTGTGGGCTTATTTGTAGAAAACTGAAAATGAAGAGAGTGCTTTTCAAGTTAGAATTAGTTTCATTTCTCTCAAATGTGGTATGAGAATGGTTTTATTCTGTCAACATGTGTTTATGTATTCCATTTAAATTTCTGATATCAGTGTTCTAAAAATCTATCTAAATATAGTGCAAGAAGGTATGCATAATTTTGTACAGGTCTTTTGTGTTTCTCTAGTTGAAGTTTTGTGATTGGAAGACACAATGAATTTGTACAGCTATGCACAATTCTATATAGGTCTTATTTCTATTATAAAAAAATGAAAAAAATGAAACTAATCCCTTTCTAGTTTGATGTCCTTTTACTAGTAGTAGCAGTAACTTTTATCATTGCTAATACCTGTTTTCCTTTTATTCCTCCTAGTGGCCAGGAGTATTAGTGCCCTCACTGGCCTGGCTATTTATACATCAGCTTCTTTTTTTTTAATGAACCCCATGTAAATATCTCTAATGGGCTGCCTCATTTGTTTCAATGGTAGGGTATTGGAAGACTATTTAGATGCCTCTGCAATCCAGCATATGATGTGGATGATGATGAGATTGTATACAGAAGTAAGTGATTGATTTTATGCTCTACTAATGTTGACAAATAAGATTGCACCTCTATAAGATTGGACAGTTTGAAGTCAAGTATATTCTTGGAGATCTCAAGCTTGAGTTGCTAGCGCTTACCCTTGGTTTGAAAGACTCTTCTTTCCTATTTAGCTACAGTCATCATTATTGAGCTTGGATTTACTCTCTTCTTCTTCTTCTTTTTTTCTGTTGTAGTTGGAATGTCACCTTACTTGTCTTTAGGAAATCTTAAGATTTGAATATTTCCTGATACAGTCCTCACCATTTAGTCAGGCCAGACCAGCAGATTAGGCCTGCAGAGGCCATCTGACTATGCAATAACTATGCACTAAATAGACAGCAAACATTTGAAGTAATGAAAGATTATATCCAATTTAATCCTAAATAAATCATGAGTGTTGCTTTTATATGATGGACAAATTTCAAAAACACCACATAGAAAGATTTCTTGATCCCTTCCCATAGCACACATAGATTGTTTGAAATTGTGATTTTGATTTTCTATAGGGATGCCTAAATGGTATGTTAGTATTCAGTTGTTTGATTTTCTTCTCTTCTTGTCACATTTGACTGCCTGGCTATGATAGCAGGATGCTTCAATATAGGCTACATATTATATTGTATCCTTAGTTCATCTTTCTAAGGGTTTCTAAGTCTTTTGCAGTTAGTTTTCAATATTTTTTTAGCAGATATTGCATTCTGATCATTTTTTTTAATTTTTTTCTGTGATGCATCTTTGAATGAACCTTCTAAGGAATCTAGAGTTGAGAGATTTCAATTTAAAATTAATTTTTTACAATCTCTGAACTGAACCAGTCAAAATGTATTGTTTCTCTATAATGGATTATCATTCTTTAAAACTGTGTTGTTTTATCGAAGTTATTATTGTCATTCTTCAGCATTAAATATAAGTTTGGTGCACATGTTATGTGACTATTATTGAATATATGTTATCTTCTCCACAAGCAAGAGTCCAGCCATTGCAGATGGACACTCAAACATCTACGTCTGGTAATTACATAGCATGTTCTGGTGGTGCATCTTTTTTTCTCAGTAGGACAAAATGGATATTTGCATTGTACATTACACTAAACATGCACCCAAATGCAAGTAGTTGCATTATATATATTTTAAGCATTTAGATAAATGCATTACAAATTACAAATTACCTTATCTGTATTTTCTTCTTTACTAAATGTGTCTTACTGCCATTTTAGGGTTCTTAGTGGGATACTAGGAATACTAAAAAAATAAATGGTTTAAACTTAATGGATGCACTTTAATTCAATCAGAGAGGAAACTAGGAATACTGACCAAGAAGTAAGCACTCCATCCTATGTCATAATGTCTGATCCCGTCACTCTCGCCACCAACCGCATCATCTCCTCCATCTGTCGCTGCATGGCTACTTGATTATTCTTCATCTGCTCCATCTCTTGAGACCGAGCTGCGTTTTCATTTTGCAATCTCTCCACCGTAGATCGCAATGCCCCACGTTCACCATCCTCTGAGTCCGTCCTGGTGCTCCTAGTTGTAGACGTGGGCTTCGGCCCGTTTCCAAACCCTCTCAAGTATCCGGACCGACCACCAAGGACATTGATTGATATTTGCTCCTGAGTCAATTCGATCGCACCCTCCTGCATACACTTCTCTCGCTCTGCAACAAGTTTTTCCTGTCATTTGAAATAAGTTAAATCATATTGTAGTTGAAAATGATCACGAATTATGCAATTTTAAGTACTTATCATTGTACTGACATGTATTTCCTGACATTTTTGGTCTGTCCACTTCTTTTTCTTCTTATTGTAGTGCGACTCCTTATAAAACTCAACGATGTGGGGCTCCTCCCCTGTCTCGGGGTCCGCCTACTTGCATAAATTTCAATGTCAGTACATAATTAAGATTTCATGAAAGGCAATAACAAATTCAGAATTACACAACCACAAATTTAAAAAACTAGAAGTGAAAACACTTCACCAAGGCATGCATTGCAGCTGTGAAAGACTTGGAACCCATGCAATGATTGTAAGGCAATCTCTTCCGACTTTCAGTATTCTTCATAGAGCGTTCCTGTACACAAGGAATAACAAGTGAATGGAAAGTTTTAGTTATTGTACGTGTTGACTAAATAGAAACATAACATATCAGCAGTAAGGATTGAAAACAAAGTTGAAAAACATAGCCTGTTACATGGAATTTCTCATCCTCGTACACATTTTCTATCACCCACACCCAATCATCCTTGTCAACACCTGAAAAGGGTACGGTCTTTGGATCGATCTCCTTCTTCAAGCAATTCTTGTAATGAGTGTGCATCCAATTGCGCCAATCCCTGTATCTAGCTTGAAACTTACGATCAACAGCTACCCGCACATCATCACTAGTGTCGTAATCCACGACCTCATACTTTGTCTGAAATTCAAATTAATACGATTATTTGAGGACCCTTTATACATCAAACAATTGTCAAGTTTAGACTTACAAATACGCGAGCCTTGATAACTTGTCTAACATCAGCTGGAACCTCTTTCCATCTCTGCACGCCCCTAATTGGGGCGATGTTCCTAACTTGCAACCCAATCTCGCTCACAAAATCTGAGGCATTTATCCCTATTGGCACATTATTCTTGAACTGAACTAGTAGTTTGCCCCCGGTCTTGGCCCTTGCACGCTCCGAGCGAAACCCTTTAGTTGGGCCCCGCCCCCGTCGGGATGTAGAACCTACAAATTCCACATAAAACTTGGTTAGTACAAACAATATATGCACTGAAGCATCAAGCTTACATGATTAGATTTGATATCTTACCAACACTGCTGCACTCCGTATGAGAACTGGGAGTTGGTATGCATGGTGATGAAATCGCATCAGCTGGGGGTAGAGTGGTGTCAGTAGATAGTAATGCGGATGCTGGTGCAGATCGAGGGCGAAGTCGAGAAGAAGGTGCCATGTATGTGACCTGCTTAAAAAAAGGTATCTAAAAACATAACAATATAGTTACCTTACCATATATAAGAACAATTCATTATACAGTGAATTGTTAAGTAATACTAGTAAGAGGATAAGATCTAACGCTACCAGTAGTCCTGAAGATATCTTGCTTGTGGCCTGGCTGTAACCACCTATTTTTGAAAAGCTAAACACAGTGAGGCCATGCCTAAGCAAGAAACAGAGACTTTTATTTTTTTTGGGTAACATGCATTGAACCCACAACCTTAGGATGCAATAGTGAGAAACAGCGACTAGCTAACATTTTAACAATGCAAATTGCAGGTGCATGAGCTGAAACATGACCAACTTGAAAGAGAATTGTTTTCGTTCCAACATATGTAAATATCTTCAAGTCGCCACAAACAAGTGCAGATAGGTGTGCAAGACAAGTTGGGAAGATTGTATTGGTTCAAACAAATATATGTATTTAACAAAGATACATGGGTAATCTCAGAAGTATACCAATACCTGTGGTTGCATTTATTCTGTTCTAAATGTGGATTTTTTTTCATTAGATTCTGATAAAATATAACTTACTTTCTTGGTCTAGCCTACTCAAGAGTCCCATGTATTTTGTGTCATCCAGATTGCAGCTCTCCACTAATGCCAGTTCAGCTATCAGCTGCTTGACAATGTAGCGTTAACCACTAATTGGGTTACTTAAGGCAATGTAATACGCAATCTGAGTATTGCTTGTTTCTTTCAAAAGAAGGGAAAAACAAGCAGCTGTACAAATGGAAAAATTCATCAATACCCACTATACCTCAGCAATATAATTTCCTCATTATCCTAAGAATCTCTGAAAAACAAGTAGCCAATTTCTGAAAGCTATTACAGTCACAGAGAAAGGACTACCCAGCGAAAAGCAAGAATCAAGGAGGAAGAAGTTTACAAGTATCCAACAACTGGCTCTAATGCCTGCTTTAAAAATTAATATTACTGAAAGTTTAGAAATGAATTTGCAGAACTCACTTCATTCAGTAATATTTCACATCTGCATCTCCAAATCATCTTACAGCAGCTTAAAAAGCATTAGTCTTGAGAGAAACAGAATATCAAAGAATTACTGGAACAATTCCAGCTGCAAGATGTTTTGAAAAGGGTGAAGTTAAAGTGTTTCCATTAAATGCATGGTGTTATATGTTGCTTTCTTTCTATGAAAACACCTCTCTCATGATATTACTGCTATGTTGCTCTCTCAGCCAAGAAAGAGTGAAGAGTAGCACAGAGGCAGTAATAATCATTGAGGGGAAATACAATATGCCCATGTCTCTACAGTGTTTTAAACTTCTATGCATAGAATAATTGATGCTTGGTCATGGCTTGGTGGTTTAGGAATATCAGTTCCATCAGCTGCCACTCATCTCAATCTAATCATACAGATCTACATATTACATAATGATAATTTTTCCTTTCCACAAAACAACATCATAAATAACTTACTGATAGAGATGTAGAAGAAAAGAAATGCCACGTAAAGATTGTTATACAAATAAACATTAACTACAAATCTTCTCCAATGTCTCATCTTCGTCATTTATCACAATACTCCTTCAATATCTCATCTTCATCATCGCAGATAAAGTCATCATCAACCATCATATCTTCTCGGCTATTTTCCTCCGAGAGTATTCCACTGGTAACAATCTCTGGATCAATATCAGACCTATCATACCGTGGTTGATCCATCCTATCTGGATCTTCAACGAGGATGGGGACCACACCAGTTGTTTTTTCCTGCTGGAATGCATCATCTTGAATAGATGGTTCATCATTATTGGATTCTACATCATCCAACTCTGGTATATCCCATATTCCTCGATGTTGAATCCGCTGGACGATTTGCCAATGTGGGCCTAATTTGGGATCATTCACATAAAAGACTTGGTGCACTTGACTAGGCAGTACAAATGGGTCGTTCTGATACCATCTACCTCTTACATCGATTGATGTAAAATGTGCATCGGTTTGTACAGTTCGCCCACTACCAAGGTTAAACCACTCGCAACAAAACAAGACAACTCGATAGCCAAAAATGTAAGTCATTTCACAGACGTTACACAAATAGCCGTAGAAGTCAATCGCTTTCCCGTCATGATCCCCGTTTACCACCAGCCCACTGTTCTGACTTTTACGCCGGTTGTCACGGTCTTTAGTGTGAAATCGGACTCCATTACACATGCAACCTGAGTAAAACTTCATTAACATATTCGGACCATTTGCCAATGACCAAAGTTCATCTGTAGCTTCTGCTAATTGTTGACTTCGCAATTCATTCATCTGCATGACCAAAATATATAGAGAGAAGCATAACATAACGAATGATTTATGTTTAAGTTGTGTATACAGGAGGTAACTATGTATATCTTACCCGTTTTTCAAACCACTTCGGAAATTCTCGTTGTTGTCGCTGGTCAATATCACAACTGCTTTGCATCATTAATAGGTTCTTGTGCTCCCTAATTAGAAAACATGTTATTGGTAATTAATTAATTATAAGCATCAACACACACTATTACAAGTAATGCTCATGCGTAGTATATGATCACATACTCTAGATAAGGTGCCACCTCTGGGCTATTATGAAGTATAAACAACTAGCCATAGCACGTTCATTCTGCGACATCTCAGGTGCATTTCTTATTTGACCGAAAGGACGCACATTTTGTGAGAATACCTCCAGCCCTGGCCCACCTTCACCACCATCATCATTTCGTTCATCCCGATTGAATACAGTTTCTACCCCTTGTAGATACATTGAACAGAAAGTAAGGCATTCCTTGACTATGTAAGCCTCAACAATCAAACCTTCAGGTCGAGCTCGATTGCGAACAAACCGTTTTAAAGTTCCTAGTTGCCTTAAAAAAAAAAAGATTTTAATTTTTGTTAGAATGAAAATGCAGTAGAGTTAAACTTTTAATTTAAATGAAAGTTAGTCATTAATACCTTTCAATAGGGTACATCCATCGATATTGCACTGGCCCAGCAAGCATGGCCTCACGAGGTAAGTGAATGGCTAGATGGACCATAACATCGAAGAATGCTGGTGGAAAAATCTTTTCCATCTTGCATAGTATTAAAACTATTTGGTCCTGTAATGCCTCCAAGTCCTTCAATCTTAGTCTCTTTGCGCACAGCTGCTCGAAGAAATTGCCTAGCTCAAACAATGTGGTACAGATATCTTTAGGAAGATAACCACGTACTCCTATCGGTAGAAGTCTTTGTAAAATTACATGGCAGTCATGACTTTTCAGTCCTGATACCTTACCATCCTTGGTGTTTACACAGCTCGAAATGTTTGCTGCATAACCATCAGGAAACCTGACCGATTTCAAGAAATCACAGAAAGCCTGTCTTTCCTTTAGGGACAATGTGTAGATCGCGGGGGGCTTTTCAAAGGACCCATCAGCACGCTTTCGTAGGTGTAATTCTTTCCTGATTTTCATACCCTCCAAATCCATACGAGCTTTTTCCGTGTCCTTGTTTTTCCCATCTATGCCCATCACTGTTCCAAGAGTGTTGTCACATATATTCTTCTCCACGTGCATGACATCAAGGTTGTGTCGGAGTTTCAGTTTCTTCCAGTAAGGTAACTCAAATAAAATGCTTTTCTTTGTCCAGTTCAGTTCCTCCGGCAAGCGCTTTCTTTTCCTGTTGAGTGGATGCTTCCCAAACTTGACATTCGTCAAGCAATCCAATTGCTCTAATATTTGTTCCCCCGACAATTCCACCGGAATCGTTCGGTTCTCTAACTTACCGTTAAAGAGCTTACTCCTTCGCCATGTGTGGTTCTCAGGTAAGTAACGGCGAGCACCCGTGTACCCTATCTTATCTTTCAACCTTTGTGATGATGGATCTTTGTTACAAGTGGGGCACGCCATATAACCTTTAGTACTCCATCCTGACAAGTTACCATATGCTGGAAAGTCGTTTATGGTCCACATAAGAGCCGCATGCATTCGGAAAGTCTCTCCTTTGGATGCATCATAAGTTAATACACCGTCTTCCCAAAGCTCTTTTAACTCCTCTATTAATGGCTGCATGTACAAATCGATCTCTTTTCCCGGTGCCCCCGGTCCAGGAATAAGCAAAGACATCATACAAAATGGTTCTTTCATACACTTCCAGGGTGGCAGGTTATAAGGCATGAGTATCACAGGCCACATACTATAGGAGTTGCTCATATTACCGAAGGGGTTGAACCCATCAGTAGCCAGCCCTAACCTAACATTGCGGGACTCCTGGGCAAATGCAGGATACTGCCGATCAAAATCCTTCCACTCTATACGGTCGGCGGGGTGCGTCGAGAATTCCCCCGCATCCACAAGCTTCTCCTTGTGCCACCGCATATCTATAGCTGTCTTCCTTGATATAAATAATCTCTGTAACCTTGGGATCAGTGGGAGGTGTCGCAGTACCTTAACTGGAATTTTTTTACCCTTGCCATCATTGTGCTTATATCGAAACTCCCCACATTCTGGACAATTTTCAAGATTCTCATTTTCTTTCCTGAAAAGCACGCAATCATTCTTACAAGCGTGAATGGATTTGTATCCCAATCCCAGTTCACGTAAGAATTTCTTTGCTTCATAAAGGGAACCTGGCACCATCTCACTCTCTGGTATAACATCCTTCATTATCATCATCACCATATTGAATGCCTTGTTGCTCAAGTTATTCAACACCTTTACATGCAGCATCTTAATGACAAATGACAACAATGTAAACTTTGTGCAACCTGGATATAAGGCACGCTGGGCATCTTTTAACAATTTTTCAAATTTCTGGACATTCTCTTGCCCAACACTATCAAAACCATGGCCAGATCCCAGATCCCCCAAATCATCATCCATAAGAACTCCCCTATATATGTCTTCCAGAAGTTCGGGCAACTCATCATGAGGATTGTCTTCCGTGTCAGAGAGTCCACCCTGAACACTTCCCCCCTCATCGTCAGAATCATCGTCATGTACACCCTCGACATTCATAGGCATTTGCTCCCCGTGGTGTATCCATGCCGTGTAAGAAGTCATGATTCCGTTAAACAACAAATGTTCTTGGACGGTGGGGTAAGAATGCAATTCTACATTCATGCATCTCAAACATGGACACCAAATCTTACTTTGCTCACCCATATGTTCACTGGCAAATTTAATAAACGACCTCACCCCATTTGTATACTCCGGTCGAAGTTTATTCCTACAATTCATCCAAGTCTTGTCCATATTTGGTGACCTACAACATCACAATTAAATATAGTTTCATTCCGGAAAGATCTTAAATATCACACATTTCAGTTCAATTCAAGGACTGCTCTCATTAAATTCTTCTACTAAAGTATACGGTCACAAAATCAACTAAAGGACACGAAAAAGACTCAATTTTGCATGAAATCCATATGCACCCTTCTTTTTTTTCTCCTTGATATCAAATTCCTAGGAATTCATAAAAAAAGTTAGGTGGAACAAAAGAACATCAAAGATCCAATTCCCAAACCAGTAACCAATCATTGTGAACAAAAATCTAAATTTCTTCAAAAACCCAAAATCCTCAAAGCAAACAACTCCAAAATCAACATTAGTAAAAAAAATCCCCACCCCCACCCCCAAAACCCAAGATCCAAAATCTCCCCAACCCCCAACAAAAAAAAAAAAAAAAATCCCAAGAAGAAAGGAACCCAAAATCCAAACCATTGGCTTGAGATCATCCCCATCCAGATCTTGACAGCATACATAATAGAGATTAAAAAAATTACACTCTCCAATTATAACTTAGATGAACTTCATTCAAGTCATGTGGAACCTAAAATGAAATACTTTCTTCAACTCAAAACACTCTCTTCCTCTGCATCCAGTCACTCACTGTAAAACTCAGATTAATCTAATCTGACCAACCATCGATGTAATTCAATAACTAAATGGATGACTACTGGAAAATTAGGATCAGGGGTAGTAAAACCTGACCAACCATCGATGTAATTCAAACAGTTATTGCAAGGTTCAATGGCACTGTATTTAACATTTAAATGCAACTTTAAATATTCAACAAGTGGAACATAAAAGCATTTATATGGAATATGCACAGCATAAATAACTGTTTGCAGGAACAACTATGCTAATAATACAATGCCCTTAAGATCACAAAATACAATAAAAGTCTGTTCAGGAAGTGAATGGCATGATCCCTGTTCAGGAAGTGAAAAGTAGACTTTTGGTTGAACTGGCTTTGCAATAATGTAAATGAAAGTTGTGGATAAAACATTGTTTGAGCAAAAAGGAAAGAAAAATGGGTTTAGCCATGTAATATTCGAAACCAAATTGGCACACACTGCTTTAGAGTTTAGGCATCTGGAAGAGTGACATGTAATAAACCGGTATATTCAATAGACTAGCTTATTTTATTTTTTTTAATCGACTAGCTTTTCATCAAAGTGATTCTTCCCCTTAAATCTTAATGTATAGATATCCTCTCAAGTTTTTCTACAGCCAGAAACCATTGATCAAAGTGACAGCATCCCACAGTTCACTTCACGGGGATTGTATACAAACACACTCTCGTTTGGTGATTTCACTTATGAGTATATTATTCTTAAAATAAGGGTTGTGAAAACAGAATTTAGGCCTCTGCATATTTGTTTTCTATAGCATTTACAATACTCTTCATTGAAAAAAGAGGAAAAAAAATATGTGGCCGCAAAAGCTGCAGCAACTGTGAGAAAGCACCACCTATGCCTCGGCCATTCTGCCCTGTTTCTCCGGAAACCAAAATCCCCAGCGACCCAGTTTCTCTACTCTGTTTTTCAAGAAACCAAAATCGCTAGCAATCGATTTCGCTCAAAATCTATGGCTGCAAATGTCATGCAAGCTCTCCTTCCATTTTCTTGGTAGAAATATCCATATCCTTTTCCCTTTTTCTTTTTCTTTTTTTTTTTTGGTAGAAAATGTCATTATGCAGTTAAAAGATACTGATTCTTAAAACACCACAAACATGATCAGGATGTTGGATTCGCAGATTACACAGTTAAAGAGTAAAAACAGTAAAAACGCTCAGATTAGGCGAGTTTTCTAGAGATGTACACAGCATGCAAAAACCTAAGCAAAAATCAGATTTCCAAACTCCAAATCACCATACAGAAACTTGAAAATGCAAAAGAAAACGCGAGTTTTCCAACTCACCGAATCGATATTAGCAGATTCCGAGAAGCCCTCGCGTATCAGAAGCAATTTCTTCTTCTTTGGTAAAGATCCGAAGATAAATCTAGAGAAGAGAAATGAAAGAGAAGAGAAGAGGTTGAGAGAAATGAAAGAGAGAGAGAGAAAAGGGGGGAGAGTTGACGTGGGGAAGAGGAGAAGGCGCTGTTGTTACGTTATTTCGTTCGTCGCCTTTGCTCAAAAATGAACCGCGAAGAATGATCCGCGCCAACGCCAAAATTTAAGTATTCCGCGACGAAATTATTTCGTCGCAGATTTTTTTTTTCATGGATTCTGCGACAACTTATTTTTGTCGCGAAATGTTTTAAGTTAAATATCCTGTAAGTGATTTCCCGACGAAAATAATATGTCGCCAAATAACAATTTCGTCGCAAAAAATTTACCTCTTGTTGGCGCCAACTCTTTTTTTTGCGCCAAACTTTTTGCGACAATTGTTAGCGACAATTGAAAATTTTCGTCGCTAAATAATTTGCCTTCTATTTTTTGGCGACGAGATGAATATTTTGTCGCTAAAAACCACATTTAGTGACAAAATTTCAAAACGTCGCGGAATATTTGTCGCGAAAAATGATTTTTGTTGTAGTGTCTAAAAGCTTATCAGGATTCCTCCGGCCAGATCATTAACCTTCAGAAAATCCATCTTTTCCTTGGAAATTGTAACACCAAAAGAACTCATATGGTCACAAAGCTTCTCCAAATTCATTAGTCAACCCTTCCAACAGACTACTTGGGAGTTCCTCTATTCCTTGGTAGCAACCGCCACTCATACTTCACCAAACTTCTAGATACTGTCAGAACTCGTCTAGCAGGCCGGAAGACCAAATTTCTCTCTTTTGCTAGTAGGCTCATTTTGGTGAAGCACGTCCGCAATTCCATTCCTATGCACACAGCCCTGGTCATCCCTCTCCCTAGCAAAACTTGCCTTCATATTGAAAGGCTGATGCGAAACTTTTTATGGGGAGCAAATCCATCCAATTCCAGGGATCATTTTGTGAGGTGGGAAAAGATTTATCTTCCAAAGGCCGAGGGTGGTTTAGGTTTGAGGAGACTCAAGGATCTGAACAAAGCATGGATGCTCAGGCTAGGCTGGTCTGTGGCTACTGAGACTTCTCTTTGGGCTAATTTGTTCTCTACCTGATACTGTAAAGGTCTTTCCATCTGGCATCCTAGTAACCCAAAATATGGCTCCACTATCTGGAAGAAGATAAGAGCTCTTTCTCCTACTCTACAAAGAAGCAGTAGATGGACAGTAGGGAACGGGGAGTCCATCCTCCTCTGGCATGATAATTGGATAGAAAATGATTCCATCTCTTTCAGGTATCCTCACATCCAGTTCTCGGAGGACGTCCTAGTTTCAGATTTAATCTTAGAGACAGATTAGGTCATTCCCAAGCCAGCTACCAGCTTTTCTACAAGAGCTCCTCTCCCAAGCCACTAGTCAAATCTCTCTAGGTCCTTCCCTTGCCCTAGACTCCTTATCCTGGAAATCCTCTACAGGGAAGCTATCCCTTCAAGATGCCTGGAACCTAATCAGAACTCCTGGCTCTACTAATGGTTGGTCTAGCTTGATTTGGAACAAAATGGTTAATCCTAGATTGACCTATCTCAGCTGGCACTTAATGCATAGGAGCACCCCCACGGAAGATTGGGCCAAAAGGAAAGGTTGGTCCCTGCCCTCAAGATGTCCCTGCCTTCCAGAGGGTTGTTTTCTCAGATGAAGAATCAGACATGCACTTATTCTTCTCTTGCCCTCTAGCTCTGAATCTCTGGCGCTGGCTCCTTAGTTTTTGTGCTGTCAGGCTTCCTGGTCCAATCTGAGCGTCCTCCATATGGTATTCCATTGCCAAGGCTGGAGATGCCAAAGGCAAGAATTGTGTAGCAGCCATCTTCCTCCATGCCATATTCGCCCTCTGGCAACTCCGTAATGATTCCAAGCATAGCAGCAAACAACCCTCTTTTGAGCGAGCCCAAGTAGTTCTTATGGATCGTCTGTAAGGTATGTCCATTTCGGTTTCAGGCCGGAACTCTTCTCCTCCAGCTCATCCCATTCTACTTGTGGTAAGGGACTCTTAGTAGTCAGAGGAACTTGGCTCTAGGATGCTTTCTCTCTGGGTAGTGTAGTTTGGAGTTTGGTTGTGCATAGTTCTTTGCTGATATAGGATCTTTGGTTTTCTGCTAAGTTGAATGGTGAATTGCACAGCCTCTTGTCTTCTTCGCTCATGTTGAGATCGGAGTCTCCCTGTGCTCCTTTTCTGTGCAGCTTAGAGGATTGGTTTATGTTTTTCTACGAGCTGTGTTTGGTTGTATAGCTCTCCCTGTTGCCCTGTTTTCCTTATTTTACTTTTCTATCTTCTGGTTTGACTTCTTAGTTGCCAAGTGGGGTTTGGCATTTTTTTGTTAGCCTCCCCTCTTGTTTGTTTATTCCTCTACTTTTCGGGGGCTCATTGCCCATCCTCCCTTTCCTCTTTAATACAATTTTTACCTCATAGCAAAAACAAAGTAATTCACAAATATCATCACTGTTTGAAAATTCTGATCCCTTATAGGTTACTTGTGCTTCAAAAACACTCTTGGAACCATTTGAATAGGTAAATATGATGAAGAAAGTAAATCATTTTGTCGTAGAAGGGTTTTGATCATGAAGATGTTATAGGCCATTATAAACAAGGAATTTGTATACATCAATACATGACATGTATAGCAATGCAGCATAGGTATCTTGTAGTTTATGGTTGTGTATGTGTTCCAAACTGTATAACATATTTCAGTCTCAATTTTAGGATCACAGTGATGTTGACAAAGGAATGGAAGCCATGGGTGATCCATCTCATTTTTTGGGGAGGAACAGACAGTTCCAGGTTCTTTGTGACATCTGGTGTTTCACTCGAATTCTTATTAAAAAATCTTTTTGCATTCCAATGGTACTTTACTGAAGTGACTAAAGGGGATGAGATTGAAGTGCTTTCAGGTTCTCAATACTCAGGCTCTTAGGAATTAGATATTTATTAGTACGTTTTGAGGTTCTTGAAGGAAATAGAAAATTGTTTACAATTAAGAAGAAAAGGAAACTCATCAATCAAAATTGAATTTTATCCCACCCAACCAAAATGCATTAATGAATTTCATTCTACCCAATCGAACTCCCATTACAACAGAAAATCAAAAACCTACCTTGATGAACCTGAAAAACAGGGACGAATGGGACAGAGATTGTTTCAGCGACGAAAGGAGTTCCGTCTGAGAATTCAATAAAACACTGTTGCATGCATTGGGCCCCACCAACAGATGGGCACCTCGTATCTATGGGGCGTACAGCTGCCAACTTGCACATAAGTAGGAAACACATAGAAGGAAACAGATAAATGTAGAAAAAAGGAAGCAGCAGGAGTCAGGGAAATAAACAGGAGAAGTCAATTTTTTTTTATAATATGGTCTAGACATAAACCACCCACACAATTTCAACATATCAGTCATCTCTACAAGTGCTAAAAATGGCTTTTGACGAATTGTGGTGGGGTTTCACTAAAAATGACCAAAAATGGATGAGAATGTCCTCTAACTGTAGTTAGCCTCTATAAAATGCATTTTGTTGAGGTTAACTTTGAAATTAGCTAAAGTAATATACAACTAGCAACAAAGGCCAGTGTTAATCTCGGGCCCAAAATGATAAACTAGGCATAAAATTAAAGTTTATTAAAATAGATGTGAAAATCAAAGATGAGCAAAGTACTCTTGAGAGGCATGTGATTGTTGGATCCTTAAGTATATCAAAGAGATGCTTCTATTTATAAAGAGAATCTGAATTAAAAAGCTTATAATGACTGAGATTTTAATGGTTATTTCATGAGGAATGAATGACTTTTAGTGCCTTTGATTGAGCGAGACAAGTAGAAAAAAATATTACTATTTATTAGGAGTGAATTCCGTTTAGTGTAGAGATCGAGATACTGATAAATTATATGAATGGGCACCTAACCAAGTAGAGAGAACGGCTTGAAGGAATTACAAAGCGGATTTGAGAAGGTCAAAATAAATTGTGCAGGTCAAAATCGTTCCGGACTAATTTCTCAATGGAAACCAATCGCTTCATATTATATAGAATAAATAATAGTAAATTTTCCATGGTAACTCTAGTTAGGTTATAGATAAGACTGTGTTTTTGTATTTTATATTATTTCTAACTTGGGATAAACACTTAATTTACTGCAAATTAGCTAGCTTAAGGTAAAGAGGGCTTTGTCATTTAAAAAACTTTAGCTATTAAACAACCCATTATATATTTATATATATATATATATGGGAAACGCTCATGTGAGAGGCACATAAATATCTCAAATATTTATGTGAGAGCCCCCACCAATCTCTCACCAACTTGGTGAGAGTGCCTCTCACATGAGCATTTCCCTATATTTATATATATATATATATATATATGGGAGGTGCTCCTATGAGAGGCACTCTTACCAACTTGGTGAGAAATGGGTGGCCGCCCTCACTTCCATATCCACTTTCATCAACTTAAATGCAAGGACCCCCAACTTAAATGTGAACGCGACACTGTCTGAGGTGTTAATTTTAAATGGCTCAAACTTTCAATAGGTGACTCGCACACTTTCTCACTATGGTGTTTCGATCCTTTAATTTGAGATTTTCTCTAAGTTAAAGCCTCATGGAACCAGTAGTAGGACTAAATGTAAAACCAGTCTTCTCGTGGATGTTCCACCTTTTAATAATGAGGAAGTTTGCCCGCATAGAATATATAGAAACTGAATGATAGGAATTCATAATCAAATGAGTCCTATTACAAAATTATATGAGCTTGATGACCGATGAATTTAAAATGGAAATATAGATCAGACTTCAATTTTCTTAAGATTTGAATTACGAGAGTAGTGATTATTCAACTTTCATTATAGGAGAAATTATTTTATTGTCATTTTTAGACATTCACTATTAATTATTTATGTTTTAATCGGTCATAGATTTATTATAAGAACTCAATTACACAAAATAAACACGCCCCAAAAGGATGGGCTCGGTAAGGTATCTTTCATTCATTAATTTGATGGTGTGCTCTCACTGCAGGAGCTGTATCTCAAATATCCACTCCCATGTGGGCCATCCACCATCTACATCAGGCCCCATCAATTGAACGGCTAAGATCCGGCCCACCATCAAGAACCTAGAGATGGCCCATCCAAACCCCAAAAAAAATTTTTAAAAAATCAGCGAACGAGGCTTCTACTTCTTCTAGAAAGAAGGGCAGAAAAGCCCAAAATGTATGCTTGCAGGCCACGTTAGGATCCTTGCATTTTTTTTATATAATTTCTTTTATTTTGCTAAGTTGGACCACTGGTTACATGTGATGCTTTAAATGTCAAGACCCAGGAATTGATCCCTAGCTATGTGTATGATTCTAACGTACTAAGACCAATCAATTTTAAGTATGTTGGCTATAAATGGAATAAGTTTTAAGAATGATAGATAATACATTAGTTTTTTTAATATTTACTTTTTTTCTTAAAAATCATTTAGTAAAAAATTTAATATTATTATATTTTCATTTTTGGGCTCAGGCTAAGAACGGGCCTTTGTTGCTAGTCCACTCTATATGGGTCCAACAGTCTGCCTTCTGCAACACAAATACCTTCAGAGCAGTAGTGTACCCAAGCCTTCTTGCTAACCTTTTTGAAGGCAATGATCCCACACAGATGTCTTACCTTTAATGTAACAAAAAAAATATATATGGTAGTGGGCAATGGGTCACAAATTGATATATTTAAAGACAAATGTATCCGGGGTTCGATATCCTTGCAAATATGATCCCTACCAAAATACCACTTGAATCAATGGGCCATCTAGTTCGTTGGGTTTCAAACCTCATTATGCATCTCCTCCAATATGGAACATGAATTTGTCGACTCAAATATAGGACGATAATGTAGTTTCTATGGCCATTGATGGGCCCAGGTGCTCGGTGTTAGGGATTAGAATAGGCTGGGCAATGCACTATTTATTTTTCTTAGTTTTTTTTCTTGCTAGTTGGGTTAGTGGTTCACATCATGTGAGACAACCTACCTGCATACAGATCAATTCCTAGGCAGTTTGATATTAGACACCCTTGCCATTGGGTTGTCTTGTGCTCTCAATGCACTATTAAATCTTTATATAAGTACATTAGTAACAACAAAGCCCCGTGCTAAGCCCGAGGCCAAAATTGAAAATTTATTAAAATCTAAGAGTCTTTAAATATAATTAATGAAAAATAAACCTAAAATATTATATTATAAAGAATAGATGGAAGGAATTTTATTCTGATGGATTACAAAATCCACTAAAAAAAATATCTTTATTTTCTAAAAGAAAACCCATATAAATAGAAAGAAAAACCATATGCGAGTGATTTTTGGGAAAAAAACCTAACAAATTAATAAACATAAGATATTGCTCTCCTAGGTAAAGAAATAATGTATAAAAAAACCCCAATAAAATCTGCAAAATGTGATCATAATCTCTTTCAATCGATCCATTGATCACCCAGATATAGTTTAGTTGTCGGTGGGCACATCAAAATTGGCTTCTAAGAATAAATAGGCAAGTAATTTACTCATTTCAATTAGCTAAAACTTGATAGCGGAGTTGCAATTGGGAGACACCAACGCCATCACGGAGTTTTGATATTTAAATGGGATATATATAAGGAGATGCACCTATGAGAGATATCTCTCACCTTATATGAGAGATAAGGGTGGGGGCCCTCACATTTAAGTTGTTGGCATTGGATATGAATGTGAGGGCCGCCACCTAATCTCTCATTTGAGGTGAGAGATATCTCTCATATGAGCATCTCCCATAAATACACACACACACACACACACACTGGCCCATGGTATGAATGGTAACATGAAAATCGTACATAAGAGTAATCAATGGTATGAATGGATAGTATGAAAGAATAATTGTGACTCGCCGATTTTTTTTAAGACCATAGATCATGTGGCCCGGTAGCTGGCCTTCTTAGGTGGAAGGTAAAAATCAAATTATTTTAAACTAAAAAGAAATAGTGAATTACCTAACACGTCTATAATTTTATTACTACTAAAAGAAATTCCAAGATAAATATTGCATCCCCCTTAAACAAAAGGGGACATAGGGAAATCAACCACTGGTTTCTCACGAATGATTAACGTGTGTTCCTCCTCTATTTCTCCTCTGCTTGTCATGCGAACACTACACCAAAAACGTGTATTAGGAACGGTAGGTTGGAGCGGTGTTGATCCATTTGTAATTTGAAACGGTCTCAATCCGTCTAAAAGACAAAAACCATTTCAATTTCAACTATTAAACCCTATTCTTAAAAAACAAAGAAATTGTTCATGCCGATTTTCTCCTCCTCTCGCCCCTCCCTCGGAGAGAAAACCCCAACGTGCTGATACTCCTTCCCACCGACCCCTGATCTCGCCCCACCGATGGCTCCCTCCGTCTCTCCTCATTCTGCTTTGGCGGCGCCTTTATTTCAGGTTTTGGGAGATGAAGAGAACTTGCTTAATGTGCTGACCTTTTGATTCTTGGGTCTTATTCAGTTAAGGAAGAAGGTGTGGAATTTATGTTGAAGTTTGTGTTTTTATTGTTTTGTAGGTGTTGGGTTTTTGTTTTGGAAGACATTAAAGTTGGAAAGTTTTGTAGTACTCTGTAGATATTTGTTCTATGTCTTCTATTTTTCTTGTTTTGTTTTAAGATTTGTTGTTCCTTTCATGGGGTTTTCTCCATTTGACTTGGTTTTTCTGTATTGGGTTTGTGCTATGATTGGTGGAAAGGACGGGTGTTGCAATAATGTTACAGCACTTAGCTCAAAGCGGGATTGAATGCTTTCATGTTTAGATGATTAGTGGAAACTAACATGGAATCTAAAAAAGTTTCTGTTGGCAAGATGCCTCAATTGGGGCTCATTTCTGTTTCTATGGAAATGTGGTTTGTACCATATCAGGAACCTATTTCTTTGAAAGATAGGAATAGCTTGTCATTTAATGGCTATTGGGTTCTCTGTGTGAAATGTAAAAGTGGTTTTAAAAGAACTAGATATTTCATGAAATCTGAAATCATTGTGAGAATTAGTAGCTTATGTTCCTCTGTTCTAAAATACCTGGTTTGAGAATTTTTGTAGTAGTTTTTAATATTTGAATACATATTCTTTTGATTACTGTACCTACAACCTATATTGACAACGTGCTTGTCATCTTTGTTTCACATTTGCATTATGTGTTTTGCTGCTATAGTTTTAGCCCCGATTATTTCAATGTTGATTATTATTACCATATTAGACAGTCGTTAGGTACCGGGTGTAAAGTCATATATTTAAATAATTCATCTAGATTTGGAATTTGGATGGCCACCTATATACGAATTTCAAGACATTGTAGTATTGCATAAAGAGGTGGTCCAGAGATTCTTAGTGAATGAACATTTGTTTCTTTATAAAGTTTCATGCCCAAGATCTTTACTTATCATGGTATGATTTACATTTTATTACAGAAGAAGAACTAGTGAAAAATAATGGGTAAATTATAGATTGGCTTACAATGTCGAGGCAGCCTCCCCTCCCACCTCGATACCCATTTCAAAACGTACAGGGGTATACCTGTAATGCTTCTATGTTGTTAATTGTAGTAGTATCAGTGAAATCTGTGTAATAGTAGGGAGGTTTGTGGTTTGCTTGATGTCTTATTTATAATTTTCCTAATTCTTTTGTGCACTATAACTACTATAAATGTGCAAGGTTGAATGATTGATACACTTATCTTTGGTTATCCTATGTTGTCATTCATGTTAAAGAGTTCCAGTGAAACTTGTGCATCTTAAGTCAGTTTGAGTGGTGATTCACCTTCTTTTAAATGTATTTGCAGTTACCTATGCAAATTGATGTAGATTTTTTTCTTTTTTAGCATATGGTTTTGTGGTTGCACTGATATTGAAATTTTTTCTTCCTATAAGAAATGGGCTTGTTCAAACCAGATGACTTCCAGGGTTTGTGACATGAAAAATATCGCATCAATAAGGATGGAGAGATCGTAATTTCTTCAACTAAGACCAGAACACAGAAGTGAATTTCTATCCGCTACCTCTTTTTTGTTGTCTTTGTTCAATGTTTCCATGGCAGTTGGTTTCATTTTTCGTCTTCTTCAGGGGAAACATTGAAGATGCTTTGGAGAAATTGCAGGTAAAGGGTGCATGTTAATTTGGTTAATTTGAAGGTGTATTGATGCGGCTGGGACCTTCGAAGGAGAACCTTCGCGAAGGGTAGGTCCTGCAAATAGAATAGTTTAGATATAAGTAGAATGGATAGTCCTGGGATGCCACTCAACCGGGGGTAGCGGATGCCACTCGACGCTACTAATCGCGGATGTCACTGAACGCGACCAAGCCACACACTTGATTGTAGGAGGAATCACTCACTCCAAGCAAGGACACTTGCAAATATATCTTTTAACCAACTTAATCTCCATTTTCGTTTTTCTCATTGACATATATAATAGAGTACATGACTTCAGCACTAATGGCTTACATTTAATGCTTAGACTTCCAACATAACTACAACTTACTAGGCAGTCAAAATAAGACTTTCAAAGCATTAAAATTAACTGCAGCTATTACCAAAAACTAATAAAGACTTAGACTTAAATACTTTGACTAGAAAACTAAAAGTTTGAATAAGGTTTACAGATTTGATTTGATTTCTGAGTCTGGCACTACATAGTAGTTTCTTAAGTTCGTTATAGAGCTGAAATGAATTAATGAAATGAGTTAATGAATAAATTAATGAACAATCCTACTGCAGTAGATGAACTAGGGCCGTTCCAGAGCTCCATGGTGATGCTAGTGTTCTCTGATCCAGACACTGGTAGATCCCACAAATATTGAATGACAAGTCACTTAATAAAGAGTACTCACTAAAATAATTGAAAATGAATGAAAATGAATGACTATGAATATGAATGAATATGGATGAAGGACTAGGATTTGTGTTTACAAATACAATGATTGTTTCCATTGGGAGAAATGAAATGAAACAAATACTATTGTAGTTGCCAATTTAGTAATTGTTATTACTTGACTCCAATTTAGGTTACTGTTATTGATTTGGATTGTTTAAGATTGATTGTTAATTGTAGAATGATAAGCAGGTTTGTTAAATGTAATAGCATGTACTGTCATAGATCTGTGTATACAATATTGTTGAACAGTCGTGTTTACAGTATTATTGATAACATTATTGGCCCAGTTGCCCGTGCCGGTCCCACACAGGCCGCGCCGCCCACGGAGGAGGCCAATCCGATTCCTCCGGAAGGACTGATCAAATGGACATGAACAAGAGTACGAGTTGGATTGGAAATATTTTGGAAATTTTTTGAATGGCCTTTTGTTATAATTGGTTTTGAAAATGTAAATAGTTGTCCTCTTGCATTGTATTTTGCATATGTAAGGTGTGACATGAATAGGGAAAGAAATGAAACCCTAATTGTATATAAGGAACTTTACTTTTGGTAAAGCAATCGTGTAATTGTATTTTTATTTTTTTTTGTCAATGTATATATATTTCCGCAAAAGTGTACATTTGATAGGTCTGAATATATGTTTATCCCTTGTGGATTTCGTTTTAATTTCGGTTAATTCAAAGTTTAGGGGAGTAAGTATTTGCTCGTGACTCGGGGTTTATCCGGAGTAATCAGATCTCGAGCCTGGGTCGTGACAATTGGTGATATATTGCTTTACAGAGTTTATAGACTTCTAAAATTTATCTTATCAAATAAGAAGTGTCATATACATCTTCGAATATTCCTTAATATCCTTATCAAGGAAGGGTGATCACGGACCGAACCAGCCTGAGTTTGGGCTATCCCACTTTTGGCTGAGCTTGACCCTTAGATTTTGGCATGTGGGAGGGGCTCAGATTTAGTGGTTTAGAGCTTGAATCCCCGGTCCAGCCCAAATCAGATACACAATTTATGCAAAAACTAAACTCTTTTAGACACAAACAAACAATCGAATCAACTAAGCTCCATCTTTACATGGAAGGTAAAAGATATTTTTTTAAATAAAAACATGATTCACGTAGGCCCGGGCTTAACATTTTTCAAGCGGGCCGAGTTTTGGTCAAGCACTTCCGTCACGAGTCGATCTAGCTTGAATATTGCACATGCAACCCACCCCATCCCGCGCCATGACCACCTCTATTATCAACCTTTCATTTAAAATCATGTCATTCGTTAAACTTGTGAAATCATTTATGGAGAGGGCCACCCGATGTGGGTGCAAGAAATTTAATGAGACCCACTGATAGCATTTATCACTTAGCAATGGATCTTAGAAATGTTGGGGACCCATTTGTGAGAAATTGTAATGGAAACATAAGGTTGATTAATTTGGATAGAGTTTCTAAATAAGATGTTGGAGATGATACAATCACACAAAGACTCAACATTCGCACTGAACAGTTTCATTTTTCATTTCAAATCTCCTCCAAAAAATAGACTGGAAGCAAATCATATCCTGTTTCAAAGATTAGGCAGATTGAATATATCGCTAAATCAAAACTTCTATTATCATTAATTACTAATGCTCAAGTTAAACAATCAACTTTCAATATCAAACTTTACAACATTATAAATTCATAATGATATCGTTTTATTATTTATTGTTGATGTACACATTTGAAGTATTTTACTTATATTTTATTGGATGGACAGTTAGATTGAATATGTGGTTAACTAAAGTGTTTTTTACTTATTTATTGATTGAATGTTTAATTTAATTGTATTCACTGTCTCATTATGTTAATATGTAGAATTTTAATTACTGAAAAAAAAGAAGCGACCTTGAGAAGAATAGACGTAATGACACGTTAATTTCGCCACAATTGCTTGACTGGTTAACGTTCTTTTAAAAAAAAAACTTTTTTTGAACCATGTCTCGTAATATCATGGGATAGTTCCATGATATCATGGGATTTTTCAATTTCCATATCATATACTTTGTGCAATCAGCAAGAGAAATTTCTTTTACATAACACAAAAAATGACGTTTTTGTGAAAAGTAAATATATTATTGCCTGCCATTTCTCATGTTCTAACATTCAAAAAATAAAATAACAATTCTCTAAGATGCTTCATAAAACCAAGACATCACAGGACAATTCCCTATTATCTGTATTTGTAACATACACAGTTATCATAATATCATGGGATGTGAACAAAAAAAATTGAAGGAAAAATATTAACCATAGTCAAACGACTGTGAGTCGCTAGCTAGAGCACTCGCTTTGTTCAAGCTAGAGCACTCGCTGAAGAAGAAGAGAGAAACGTATGACTAAGAAAAAAAATGCCTCAAAAGAAAATGAAAAAAAGGAAAGACGAGCCCTGTTGACAGATTCCTACTTTTGTGTTGTTTTGTGGTCCTTTTTGCTGGTATAACATGGAATGACCCCGATTTTGTGGGAAAATGATAAGTTGTATTGTTGATATATTGCTTTACCAATTCCAAATATAAAACCCGAGATGAGATGTATTAGTGTTCATGGCCTGCGTTGGGTCTGGCTGAGGCAAGTGAGGCCCAAGTTTAGGAACACTGGACCATGACCGGGACAGGACCGAAACAGGCCATAAAAATCAGCCCCGAGCCTACCGATTTAGTCAATCGGGATGAGCTGAACCGGGTTTTCGATCAATTGCCTGGGCCTTCTAGCAAATCTTTGGCGTAATTAAATTAAATTACATCCACTTCTTATACAGGCCGGACAGGCAGGGCTTGGTCTTTCTTTCACTTAATCCAAGCCCACCCCAATTATTAATGGCCCCAAATCACATATACAGGAGCGGCATAAAGCGAGCTAGGCTGGGGTTGGGCTCAGGCTGGCCCAGCCCATGAACAACCCTACCCAAGATGTCCATTGGATCCATTTTCTTTGTCCTAGCTTCTATGATTTTGATAAATAATGCAATCTGATATACGTCCTAGCTGGGCCGGAATTAGGCTCAGGTGGGTTTGCAATCTGATAAATGAACAAAAGTATAAAAAAAGGCAGTGACTCTGCTTCCCTGGTTTCGAACTTTGTTGTTTCTGTGGTGGTGTGTTTTCTTTTTCAATATTCATAAAAATAAAAAAAACACAATGTAATTCAGTGGTTTCCATGATCTTATTATTATTGTTATTATTATTATTTTACTTTTTGTTGCCATTATCTAATTTTATTGGACGAAGGACTTCAAAACAACAAAAATGATGAGGGACCCAAGCGTGAAAGTGTTGTCAGTTTCGGAGACCTTGGGCTTATTTTTTAAGAATAGGTGTGAATGAGTTTTGTGCGGATCCCGTGTTTCAACGAAACAGGGGAATGCTGTCTGGGCAAATACCAAAGCTGAGAGGGTCTTTTTTACAAATCTAAAAACCAAGTCAAACAAAAAATACTGAAGCATCCTTTCGTTTTCTCCAACATTAACCATGGGTTGAGTTTCACGCCTCTTCCCCTTCAGTTAGATGGATGGTGGACTCCACATGTCCCATTCCACAAAAGGGTTGGATCATCATGGTCTCCCAAGGGTCCACACTCAGATGTGTGGGCCATAGACTCCTACCATGTTAGAATAGAAAGAAGAATTGTATGCCCAGCTTGCTGCTCCTTCCATTTCTTAATCTTTTATTCTCATGATATAAGTTTTAAATGACTCGAGTGTGAAGGTAATGCAAAGGAGAATGATTGGGCCCTAAGATGTATTACCCAATGCATCACCTCCAGCAGTTGGTGAGTGTGTAAATATGATATTACACGTTTCTACTAAAATTTTAATTTTTTATATTCATCATTTAGTTAAGTTTCCAATTGTGTGATTTTAAGAAAGCCTATAATTTTTTTTTAAAAAGCCTATAATTTTTTTGTTTGTTAGAAATACTTGAAGAATTGACTGTTCATGCTTTCCACTCATACATTGAATGGAAGAAATGTGTAGTGACAAAACAATAAATATTCCTTCTGCAAAATTACATAATTCATGTAAATTTTAATTTCCAAATTCTTATTTGCATATTTAACTTCTGTCATCTATAAAAATGTGAGGCTGACATCTGATTCTTATGCATTCTTTCTATCATCTAGGAGTAGGATATATTTACTTTACTTAAGATGACCAACTCAATTTGGCCAAACCCAAAGGGGTCATGCCAGATTATGAGTCAATCAGGTGGGTCAGGTCAATTGGGTTCCATGTAAAATTAAACCAAAACGATTTTAACCCAATGTAGTCGACTAGTATCTCTGACAAGGTTGAGTTGGACAGTTTCCTAGTGGTTGGAATAATATGCTCTGCATCATGCATTCCTAATAGTTTCTTCAAACCTTGCGTTTTTCAACTGTGCTTGAGGGTTTTTCAGATATTGATTGATTGGAGAGACCCAATTTGAGCCACTTTGATACATGTCTATCAATAAAAGTAGGGCTTATAGAAAGGCCACCTTCAATTTTACATGTTAGCTAGCTAGTGGGTCAACGTCCGTGGGCATATAAATACTAATTTCAGCCCAATAAAATGTCTACGTAGGAATTGAATTTTGGCCGGATTTAGACCATTGAAGCCTTACATTTGTGCAACGAAAGCCCTCCAACTGGTTACAGCTTTCCACTCTATCCTACAATAGTAGTTAAATATGTCTAATTTATTTGAGGAAAATCATCATTTCGAACAATAAAAGAACTAAGGCCTGCAAAAAACTTGGAGCAATTTATTGGAAGCTTACTACTCCCCTGCCCAATAACCTCAATTTTCTGGTTCTGCCCCTGCAGACCTAGATTGAACTCAAGCTCTTCAATTCCATAGCTGCCAAGACTTAGGCCCATCTAGGTCAAATGGAAAACTCTCCCGTTAACTGACCAGGCAGTGTCTTTCCATGATGTGGAGCTCGACATGGGCAAGTCCACTCCCATTCAAAGAAAATTTTGTCAAATGAGGTCGAATGAGTATTAATCTTTCACCCAAAAAGGATAATAGGGTGTTTTCGACACCTCCATTTCAAGTGAAAATGAGGGGTTGCCGAATTAATTGGCAACCCTGTCTCTCACTTTGATTACCAAAGATTCATCATGGTCTCCTCCACTCCTCGGATGTGTGGTTCTTACTCCCCGCGTGTGTGGGATCTCTCTACTTGTGTTTGCAGGTACTCTCATGGTCCTAGCTACGCCTTAGCTAGGCTCCCCAAAAAAAAAAAATGATCCAAATAATCCTAAGCTATTATCAGGAATAAGAATTTCCAATGGCCACCTTTCATGAACGACAATGTTTTCTTCCATATATGTCATTTAATTGGGGTTTTTATTCTTGTTTCGGGCTTGATTGGGCTCATCTGCTCCTCCTTTGATGAATCTGAACTTGTGCATGCATGGCTGGTCCAGGTTCATAGCATTTCAGTTTTCTAGTCAGACCTAATTCCCGTTGAATTATTTACACTATAGACTCAGTACGATATGCCCCTCTGGGCACATCATTTTATATGATGAATCAAACCCATTAACTTTTACTTTATTTTATTTTTTGGTACCATAATCAAGGGGCTGTGACACAATAGAGAACCCGCATACGCAAGGAAAAGCAGCCCACTCAAATGTGAAGGAAGCCCGCACACGTGGGAAGAATGCCCACATAAGTGAGAAAAGAGCCCGCACACGCGGGAAGAAGTGACGTACCCAGGGTTCGAACCCTGGGCAGCCAGGTAAGAACTGACGCTCCTTACCACTCGGGTACGGAGCCATTCTTCAGACCCAGTGACTTAAAGCTTGTTCTTCTTTTTTTTTTTTTTTTTTTTTCCTTTTTTTGCATAAGACATAAAGTGAGCCCTAATAAGTTGCATAAAATGAACCCTAACAGGTATTAGTGAACAGCTTAGACTGGTACCTAAGCTAGCCTCTGTCCTAACAAAGACTGGCCCATGCCCATAACTCAATAACAATATAGTAAAATGATAATTAGACAATGTCCCCGGTCTCACTGGCCAAACAAGTCAACATTTTAGATACATGAAAGAAAACGAAATGGATTCCATATTGTCAGCGATTCGGTCTAATTCTATCAACTGAATGATCAATATATATCAAGAGAGGCTTTCCAATTTGGAGATCCCTGTAATGGCTTTTGTTTGGGTCCCTAGCAACAATAACAGTATTGCCCTTTATGTTTATGGTAGTGCTTTAAGCAAAGGTGGTCAAGATAGTTTATAAGTTTAAACTCAAAAACAACAACAGTATTGCCTAGGATTTGTATTGATCGGTTCTAAAAAAAAAGAGGTTCTAAAAATGCAGATCAGAAGGACAATTCATATAATAAAATTCAAGATAGTGTAATATAAAACCTCGAAGGGCCACAAAATAGCCAGCTAGAATTGGCAAAATCAAGAAATACGTTGTCTCCAAATGGTGCCGCCAATGGTTTTACCAAGGAGTTGATGTAGGCTTCCGCTTTACCTGGTCTAGGCAAGGTCCAGATCTATGTACAGCTCTAGGCCATAGGCCCAAAATACTATCACAATAATCACAACATCTAATAACATGTGACCCATGCCAGGAACCAGGTCAATGGTGGCCCAAAATGGAATCCAAACATACATGCCACAAGTACTACATCTGTCATCTAGCAATACCCAACTCAAATAGAAAAGTTCAAAAGCAAGGAAATCAATAATCTTTGGTAGAACAAGTTCTAAGACAAATTGTAAATAAAGAAGCACAAGATCAAGTACAAAGAACAGAAACCAACAGTCATAATGCAATATATCATAGGGCAAACAGAAATTAACTGGAGCAAGAAACGACAGCAGACGAAGGGCTATGCTTATAGCAAGACAGATATAACTGCATGGGCCATGGCCAAATGTAAAGTAGGCGATCTGAAGAAGCTGGAGCAGAAGCATGGGCTGAGATCCAGAAACATTGAGATAGTATTGCCAAAAGCATCAAATAAGACCTGCAGAGGAGATGAGTTTTACAAAAATTCGACCCTAAAGCATGAAACAGGGTCCAAACCTTTAGATGAAGCGGGCGAATATTGGAGAGCTTGTATGCACTGTATTGGGAATCCACTTGCCAATAAGGAAGAAGACGACTCTAAATTAGAAATCTCATGGTGGGGCCTACAAATCCATCAGTCAGGCTTTAACCTGTAAATACAAACCATGGAAAATGAACGCTAACCTTGTAGTGGCTCACATGCAAATTTCACTTAAATAAGAGTTAGGAGGACCATCAAGTTTTGCACTAGTAAAACACTGCGTCTTTGTGTGTGTGTGTGCGTGTTTTTTTTTTTTTTTTTTTTTTTTGACAGAAACTTATTGTAAACCTTTGGTATGTGCAAAGGCTAGTTAGAAAAGAACCTAAATCCTCTGCAGCTTCCAGCACTAATTTGTTTTGAAATGGCTCTATAAGTTGTAAATGGCGCCCGTTCCCCTATAACTTGACCCAGTCATTCAAGTTTCTTTAAATTTTGACTTCAGATTGTCGCCACCTTTAGCTCTACTACTTCTTTTCTTCTCTGTGTCATATTCAAATAGAAGACATGGAGTTCATTATTTTTTCAGGGGATGTCTTCCTAATAAATAAAACTAAGCTTGTTATTTTAGCCACCGGCCAACAACAAGTAGGTTTAGCATCGTGTTCTTTTTTTTTTTTTTTTTCCAAGTTAAGATTTGATATAAAAGAGAAGAAAAAATACACAACAGAGAAACAGATTTTAGGTATCGTGAGCACAACCACCCACAACACCAAAAACAAAACAAAGCCCATCAATTAGGTATCGTGAGCATTGTGTTCTTTCCCATCAAGCACGACCACAGAAATAGATACAATAAGAAGTCCTCGCTTATCAATTAGCTATCTAATTTATGGCCTCTACAAAGCCTTTATCAATTGTTAATTTGCAGTTAACAATGCATAATCGACCGAATTTTGTTTTTGGCAGGTGGCAACTCTTCAAAGCCTTTATTTTATCTTTTTTTTTTTTTTTTTTTTGGTAAAAACCTTCATTTTAACTAGTGAGAAAGTGAACTCCACAAATGCAGCATACTATTCGTAAATGACGAAAATAAATTTCCATTAATGCCAATCCAAACTCTCAAAAGCTTGATTAGCATAATCATCCATTTATTGGAAATAAATTAAAATAAATTGCTACAACATTAAACAAATTGGTGCTGCGTCACAGAAGAAAAAACCATATGCATCCGTGCAATGACACTAAAATAAATTTCACTTTCCATCTAAATCAATGAGCTGAGCAAAATTCTTCATACTGCTCATCGATTCTAACTCATCTTGTATTAACTTTAAGGCACCTAAATCTTTTTGCTCAATAGCAGTGGGGATCATAGATCATCTGTTTTTCACATGATGAACTTGCTTTGATTTTCTACAAGAAAATCAAAGCAAAGTGTTTGATCAATCCATGGTGGGCCCAGAATGTAGAAATGAGTGAAATTGCAATCGACATCAACACAAGGTGATGAGTTGAAGTTTGAGCTAAAGTCAAATGATATATAGTGAGCGAGAGTTTACTGCGATTGTCTTGAATTTCAGACGAAACTTCTAGTAAATCAAAGTTGCTCACTATAGATTGATCCACTTTTCTTTTTTAAAAGTGAGGGAGAGGGAGAGTGTCACATCCCGGTCCCGAATCACCCTGGCCTAGGGTAATCCCCGAGGTGCGACATGCGTAATCCCGTGTTACTGTACCTGTCTCGAGTCAAATCCAGCAACACGAAGGATAAAATTTCTCTTTCCACATACCATTCATAATTAAATAGCGGAAGCATAACAATAATAATCACTTGAACCATTGCACAGTCCTAATTAAAAGTTGAGTGTTGAGTTTATACAAAACATAATTACATATTCAACCCAAGTAGGGATTACAAAAATACCCTACATCCTATTACAAAAGAATTCCTAATTGTCCAAATAATGTGGCCCACACAAAAAGGGGATAGCCACACTCTACAGTTTGATTCTCAAAAGAATATTTCGTGGCACTCTTCGTCGACCCAGACTACATAGGCCCATTACCGGCCCACTCTTCTAGTCCTGGAGGAACCTCTTGGGCTTCCTCCTCTCCCTCCTGGGCCTCTTCAAGGCCGGGAGTTGCATCTGCGTCTGTGACACCAAAGGTAGCATCATGAATACGACGATTCGACAAGTATAAGCATTAATAATAAATCACATGTTGTATCAAATTGAATAAAAGACAATTGATTAAAAGATGCCAATGTTAAGTAAACTAGGCACTTGTGCAATATCGAATAAATCATGCTCTCTGAATCAATGGAATAATAAAACACACTAATTGGCTACCACATTAAGCTCATCCTCTCAATAGAGAGCGAATCTAGTTGGGATGTCACCAGCGGCCCGGCCAAAGGCTAGCTGGCTACCCGGTTCTGGAGTTCCGGTGCTCCAGACGATCTACTGCAGTGATCTCGAATAACTAAACCAAGTTTAACCCCGTCGGGTATCACGTGGTCGAAGCTCAGTAGTGCCAGACCAATCGAATCGAATAAATACGCACATGAGTAAGATTGTTTTTACTTGAATCGAATCGAATCATAATATCTAGAATATTTCACACATAACTTACTCATCCAAAATTTCAATTGAGTATCGTATAACCGTACAAGTGTAACGAATAGAAACGAAGCAATTATGCATATAAATCATTATTTAGAATTTGGAAGTCAAATATAAAATAAATCCCAATATGCACATGCACTGATTAAGAAGAATCAAGAGTCATTTACTAAGTTCTCGTCCTTCACATTCTCACCCGATGAAGTTTGGAGATCCCGTGTATAGCTATCTTTAATTTGGTGCCACTTTGTATAGGTGTAGTGTACCGGGTTCTCCGAGCCTCATCCATGACAAGGTGGTAGACGAAAATATAATTCACATGAGATAATCTTAGCCTCAATGATCTCTCACGTGGTTAATTACCATTGGTCCGTTGATCTCGTTAAAGGTGCAATTTTCTAGGGTCCCACAAGTACTTAGGAATCCAAAATCCTAAATGGGTTTAGTAATTATATAATATCGGGATATTCATCAATTCTTCATGTGCAAAATAAGCATTTTTGTACCAAAATCCCGGGCCCTACACAGAACCCATCCTCGCTATAGCGAGCCATCCCAGAAGTGGACCTCGCTATAGCGAGCTCCATCCTCGCTATAGCGAGGGACTCTTCTGGTTCGGTGTCCAAAGTCCACTCTGCTTCCTGTTTCTCCATTCCACCTGCTACCTGATCATTCCCATTCCAACATTATTGACATACACTCATTCACAAGCATTTATATAATCCAGCCCATGCATTGAATTCTTTGACTACTTTGAAAAAGTAGAAATTCCAGCCCATTTCAACCTCCTGCACACATGTCATCAACATAAATAAAGACATATTTTCCCACCTTCACTTTAACTACTCCACATGCACAAACTTTTATATACACCTTCCATCTACACCCATTCCAACCATCTCATAATTACCATTTATTTCCAAGCAATCCAGACCACATCCATTCTCAATTTTTAATCAAAGAGGCTAATCACTATAAAAAGGTAGTTAATAGAATTTGATAATCCAATCAAGAATTAAACCACATGCATTAATCATTAAAGCTTATACTTGCCTCAATTAGCTTTCCAAACCTTTTTCTCTAACCTTAGCTCAAAAGATTCAAAAACCCTCAAATCTCAAACCCTAGACAAGAAACCCACAAGAAAATGAATAAATATGCATGTATGATTACAATGGGGGTCCTTTTGACTCCTTTCTACACAAAAACACACGAAGGAGGTGGGTTGAATCTTACCTTTATCAAGAAATCCGAAAATGGGTTTTGGAGAAGAATGGATCCTTGCAACCAAGAGTAGGAGAAGATGAAGAAGATGAGGAAGCTGACTTCAAACTTTACCTTCACTTGGACAACTGTTAATGTGATTGGAGAAGGAAGAAGAATGGAAGAGACAAGAAAAAGCTGGAGAGAAAGGAAAGGCACAGCAACACCATCGAATGGGGAAAGTGTATTGAGTCTTTGGGTGATAAAGGCCCCCTTTTTGCAAGAAAGTCCACCTATAAATTGTATTTCCATTTAGAGTCAAATGGGGGTCCACTTCTCTAACGGTTGGTCCAATGGGGTAAGGTTGTATACGAAAATTGACGAGCTCGACGAAATACACGCGATGACACCAAGATGACGTGCATATGATGCAAAAATATAAAATCTATAATTACGAAAACGTCCTCGACTCTACCCAACTGAGTCAAATCGGTTCAACTCACCCATTCGAGACTCAAACTAACTTCCAACTCACCTATAAGGGTCTAATCAACATTAATTACTTTAAGTAGCGACTAATCACAATTAAATCAACTAAAGCCCGATTAATTAGTATTAATTAGGCTAAATTTGGGGCTGGGGTGTAACAGAGAGGGAGAGAGAGGTGGGGCTTTCCTTTTTCACATTCTCCTTTTCAGTAATAGGCATACGGTAAGAAACTGCAAAAAATATAATATTTAGTTACCTCGTCTTCCTTCTTCAGAGGCTTTCATAGACATATTCGGTAGGATTAAAATGAATGATCTCGGGAATATGCTGGAGATTTACACCTCTATCTTGCCGAATCCACATTAGGAACTCCCCCGACATGTCACATGGGGAGAGAAGCCGGAGGCTAGTAAGGTATTCAATGCCCTCAGGTGCGCTCTTCAAATCACGGCAATTGACAAAATAAAGTTCTTCAACGCAACTCATCGATTCCTCTTCTATGCATATTCTATCCAATCGAGGGAGTTTCTCAAATGTTAATGACTTGAGCCTCAAGAAGCTTCCACGACGGATACATAATTCGTTCCCAACATATGCATAATCAAGACCAATGCGCAGGAGATTGGGTAATGCTTGGAGTAAAGTGAATGGATCTTCATTCAATTGGGACCAGTGTAAGGTCACTTTTGTGAGATCCTTAAGGGATCCAATCCAGGAAGGCAGCATCTCAAGACGCCCAGATAAGTGGAGATATTCAAGATGGGTGGGAGGATGAAGCAAGGTATCCAAACGCAGCATTTCTTCTCCACTTGTAGCCTTTACTTGCAACGACTGAAGGGATTTCAATTTCTGTAAGGAGGCACTTAGCTTTCCCCCATGAGAACTTTGCACATCCCTAATTGTCAATCTTCTTAGTTGAGTCAATTTTCCAACTTTTTCAACAACCTCATCGTTTGCTCCAGTGCATTGTAAAGTTTGCAAGCACTTCAAATTGCATTTTCCGGTCGGAGCTTGCGCGAAATCATAAAAGTCGAAGTCCTCTGAACCAAGATGACGGTATGAATACAAATGTCGCAGTTTCTTCAACTTTTTTACTCCTTTAGGTAGAGTCTTTATTTTAGAATCCCTAATGTCCAAAGTCTGCAAGTTCCAAAGCCTACCTATAGATTTTGGAAGCTTTTCCACATTTGTATCCCTCAAACTCAAGTAGCGTATATTGAATAATTCAACTATTACATCGGGCACAGAGTCAATGGAAGAACCCTGTAGATCAAGCACTCTCAACAGTTTAATGCTTGATGCAATGCTTTTGAAAGAATGTGAAGGGATTTCCGTTGAGAACAACATCAGGGAGCGAAGATGACAAGTACTTGACTGAATGCTTCCAATGCAATTGTACAATGACAACCGACGGGCTTCATTGCTTTGAATCTCCTCTTTCGCAACATGTACATTGCAAAATTTCTCTTCACGGCCGATTGATAGAGCTAACTCTCGCAATACATCATGCATTCGGACCAGTTTTCTTGCTCTTTCAGTGTCCTCCACGACTTGAAGCATGCTTCTACAGATGAGGTCGTTGATGTATTCTGCAGCCACCTCCTCTAGTGTGTATTCTCCACACTCTTCTATGAAACCTTCTGCCACCCATAACCTAATCAATCTTTTCCGCGGAATTGCATAATCTTCCGGGAAGAGACTACAATATAAGAAACAGCATTTGCGATTGTACGGCATATCGCCATAGCTAAGCAAAAGTATGTTCTTCATCCTTTCCAACTCAGAGTCTTTACTGCTTAGCTGCCAACTAAGATTATCTTCTACCTTCTTCCATTCCAAACTCGACTTTCCTTTCTTTGACATGAGGCCCCCAATAGCTGCAATCGCTAGAGGCAGGCCCTCACATTTTTGTACTAATCTTTCTGCATATGGCTTCAACTCCGGAGGGCAGCTTTCGTTGGAAAATGCTTTCTTACAAAAGAGGACCAAAGCATCAACATTTCCAAGAGGCTCAAGGCGAAGAACATTTTTATCTCCAAAAGATGATGAGACATCATCTTTCCGTGTTGTGATTATGACTCTGCCTCCACATCCATTGTTTGGAAAGGCAACTTGTATGTCTTTCCAAACAATAGCATCCCACACATCATCTAAAACAACCACATACCTCTTATTCTCCAAACATTTGATGACCCTCTCAATAAGATCGCCGCTACTCATATCGCTAATGCCATCCGGAACGACCTCCTTGTTAGACTTGTACAACTCCTTTATCATGCTTCGCAGGAGTTCGATGACTTTGTAAGTCTGGGAGACGGTGATCCATGCACAGCAGTCGAAGTGGTTCTTCACTTGTGAGCTGTTATAAACTTTAGTAACAAGAGTTGTTTTGCCAAGGCCGCCCATTCCCACCACAGAAAGCACCACACGTTCTGACCTGTCCTCAGTCAACCGGTCGATTAAGAAATCCTTGCTTTTCGTGATCCCCACAATGTCTTCATCCGAGATGAAGCCTAGATAATCTCTGGAACGTTGCCAGTTTTCACCATCAACCGTCATCTTGGATGTGGATTCTTCTTCTATGAATCCATATTGTCTGCTTCGCTCTGAAATACTGCAAATCTCAGATTTAATTGCTAGTAGCTCAGAGGCAATCTCGTGCTTGTACCAGTAACGGTTTGGGCGAAGAACAGTTTTACGGAGAGCTCTTCTCATGAATCCTTCCCCTCTGTGTTGCCCGGCAACATAATACATGTACTGGTCAATGATATCCTCCACCTTGTAAGTAGCTTCTCTGACTTGCCCTGTTGAAAGTGATTCGTATTGAAGATGTCAAAGAGTTGTCCGAGTCTTGAGGAAGCTGAGAAGTTAGAGTTTGTTTTGTTCTAGTCAAATAACATTCCTTGAGTATAGGAACTTTAATAGCTATTAGTTGTTTTCTGTTTCTATGTATTCTGCCTATAAAATGGCGTTTTCAGTATCAATAAAGGTAGCTATCACTGCATTTCTTTTATCTCTCATTCAAGTTTCAACATTGTGGTATCAGAGCCACCTTGTTATCAATAGAGAGTGAGTGTAAGTAAACACATGAGCAGTAGTGAGAGGGTGCAGATTAAAGATATGGCAGCTGGTAATAGCAATGGCAATGCTATGGGGATGGCGCAAGGAACGGCCCAACCGCTTATACCTGTATTCAAAGGTGAAAATTATGAATTTTGGTCGATACGGGTTAAGACAATTCTTAGATCGCAGGATCTTTGGGTCTTCGTGGAGACTGGACTGACAGAACCAGAAGAAGGCGCAGAGCTCAGTACTACAGCAGAGGCAAAATTCAATGAAGCAAAGAAGAAAGATGCAAAGGCCTTAGCAATAATTCAGCAAGCAGTTCATGATACCGTGTTTTCCAGGATAGCAACGTGCAGTACATCACAACAAGCTTGGAATGTGTTAAAAAAGGAGTTTCAAGGTGATTCGAAGGTGATGGTTGTCAGACTACAATTGTTACGTAGAGAGTTTGAAACCTTGCAAATGAAGAATGACGAAAACATATCCGAATTTCTCAGCAAAACCACTGCAGTGGTAAGTCAAATGAGGACTTACGGTGCTAAGATAGATGATCAAACTATTGTCGAGAAGGTATTGCGTAGTTTAAATTCCAAGTTTGATCATGTTGTAGCTGCAATTGAGGAATCAAAGGATTTGTCTATTTTTTCATTTAATGAACTTATGGGCTCTTTGCAAGTGCATGAAGTCAGGATAAATAGAGGGGTAGAAAAAGAGGAGGAAAAAGCTTTTCAGGTGCAGGACAACAGCTTCAAGCGTGGTCGTGGTAGAGGCAACTATCGTGGTGGATTTCGTGGTCGATCTCCTGGAAGAGGCCGCACATATGCGCGCGGAAAAGGTCGAGGAGATGAACAACGTTCATATATGAATTCAGTGCAATGTTACAATTGCGGAAATTACGGACATATGAAGGCAGATTGTTGGTCTAAAGACGAACAAAGCAATTTTACCAAGGAGGAAGGAGACGAAGGAGAACACATTGATGGTGAAGAGAAACTTTTTATGGCACAGAATGAGAAGAACGAAGAGACACATCAGAGCCATGTGTGGTTCATCGATAGTGGCTGTTCGAATCATATGACCGGTTGTAAGTCCCTTTTTTCTTTTCTTGATGAATCGGATAAGCAGAAAGTTCGACTAGGTAATGGTTGTATGCTATATGTTGAAGGAAGAGGTACTGTTAAGTTGGAAATTAGTCCTGGAATTTTCAAATTCTTACATAACGTACAATATGTTCCTGCTCTTGGATTTAATTTGATCAGTGTCGGTCAACTAATGCAAAATGGGTATTTAGTGTTGTTTGATAATGGAGAGTGCTGTATAAGGGAGAAGAAGACAGGGCGTAAGATGATAAGTATTATGATGACAAAGAATCATATGTTTCCATTGGATTTATCAACAGTGGGACATTTCGTTCTTATAGCAAGAGCCGAGGAAGATTCAACATTATGGCATCTCAGGTATGGCCATTTGCATTTAAAAGGATTAACATTACTTAGAAACAAAGGAATGGTTACAGGTTTACCTGAGATTAGAGATATAAAATTCTGTCAAGGATGCGCTTATGGAAAGCAAACGCGGAGGTCTTTTCCAGTTGGTCAGGCTTGGCGTGCAAGTGAGTGTTTGGAATTGATTCATGCCGACTTGTGTGGTCCGATGCAGACTACTTCTCTTGGTGGTAGTAAGTTCTTCTTTCTTCTTACTGATGATTATAGTAGGATGTCATGGGTCTATTTTCTTGAAAGCAAAGGTCAAGCATTTGACAGATTTAAGCAGTTCAAGGTGTTGGTCGAGAAACAAAGCGGATTATATATTAAAACTCTTCGCACAGACAGAGGAGGAGAGTTTGTGTCTCATGAGTTCATATCTTTCTGTGAAGAAAACGGGATCCAAAGAGAACTTACTACTCCATATACTCCAGAGCAGAACGGAGTAGCTGAACGTAAGAATCGCACTGTGGTTGAAATGGCCCGAAGCATGCTGAAAGGAAAAGGTTTGCCGAATAATTTGTGGGCTGAAGCTGTAGCAACCGCAGTATATCTGCTCAATCTTTCTCCAACTCGAGCAATGCTGAATATGGTTCCTTTTGAAGCATGGAATGGATTTACACCCACTGTAAGTCACTTAAAAATATTTGGCTCTCTATGTTACTCCTTGATTCCCTCACAAAACAGAAAAAAATTAGATCAAAAGTCACAAAAGTGTATCTTTGTTGGTTACAGTACACAGTCAAAGGCTTACAGATTATATAATCCTGAGAGTAAGAAAATATTGACCAGGAGAGATGTTATTTTTGATGAAAGTATGAGTTGGAATTGGCAGGAGAAAGATAATCAGGAACATCTGCAACATGTACAGCAGCAAGTAGAATCAATTCCAACGTCTGAAGCTGACTCGGTTATGACAGAACAAACTTCACCTCTCTCTCCACAGTCAACACCGTCTCCAATCTCAACACCAGGTACAACTACACCAGCAGATCAATCAGAAGGCTCGTCTACAGACTTATCAACACCAGCTGCTCAAAGAAGATATCGATCTCTAGCTGATCTCTATGAAACTTGTGGTTTCGCGTTGATGGTTGCTGATCCTGTAACCTTTGAAGAAGCACAAAGACAGGATAAATGGGTGAAAGCAATGCGAGAGGAGATTTGTGCTATTAATAAAAATAATACATGGCTGTTATGTGAATTACCTGCAGGGAAAAGAGCAATTGGTCTTAAATGGATTTACAAGACAAAATATGGCTCAAATGGGGAAGTTCAAAGGCATAAGGCACGTCTCGTTGTCAAGGGATATTCTCAGCAAGCCGGCATCGATTTTGAAGAAACCTTTGCACCTGTCGCACGGTTCGAAACAGTAAGAATTTTCCTTGCCTTAGCTGCTCAACGTCACTTGATTGTACATCAATTTGACATTAAATCCGCCTTTCTCAATGGTGAGCTGAATGAAGAAGTGTATGTAGAGCAGCCTGTTGGATTCGTTGAAAAAGGAAGTGAAGCGAAAGTTTACAAACTAAGGAAGGCATTATACGGCTTGAAACAAGCCCCCCGGGCATGGTACAGTCATATTGACCAATATTTTCTCACTATTGGTTTTCAGCGAAGTGATCGAGAGCCAACACTATATGCCAAGAGGAGTGGGAAAGGAGATTTTTTTATGGTATGTCTTTATGTAGATGACATGATATTTGCAGGTTCCTCTCAAGTTCTAGTTGACGAGTTCAAGAAGCAGATGAAAACTGAGTTTGATATGACCGATCTGGGCTCCTTAAAATTCTTCCTGGGTTTAGAAGTCACACAAGGAGAGGATGGAATTTTTCTGAAACAGGAATTATACGCCAAGGAGCTGTTGAAGAAATTTGGCATGATCAACTGCAGTCCTGTCATGACCCCTCTACAAACAAATGAGAAACTGATTAATTGTGATGGCGAGACTCCAGCAAATCCTACCTCTTACAGGAGTCTTGTTGGTGGATTGATTTATCTGACTCATACTCGTCCTGACATTACTTTTGCAGTAAGTGTAGTGTCAAGATTCATGGAAAATCCATCACAAACACATTTTGGAGCAGCAAAGAGGATTCTACGGTATATAGCAGGGACTGCAGAATTTGGTATATGGTATTCAAGCAAATGCAGCATGACTGACAATGGAAAACTCTATGGATACTCAGACTCAGATTTTGGAAGTTGTCTTGATGATCGACGGAGTATTTCAGCTCACGTTTTCTCTCTAGGTTCAGGTGTCGTCGCGTGGAGCTCAAAGAAGCAACCTATAACTGCGTTATCTAGCACAGAGGCGGAATACGTAGCAGTAGCATTTGCAGCCTGTCAAGCGGTCTGGATTAGAGGAATTCTCAGTGAATTGCAGGAACAATCAAAGGCACCAACCATTATATTTTGTGACAACAAATCAACTATTTTTATGACGAAGAATGCAGCTCTTCATAGTCGAACAAAACATATAGATACGAGGATGCACTTTATCAGAGATCTAGTCACAGGAAAAGTTGTGGACATTCAGTATTGCAGCACTCATGACCAGCTGGCTGACGTGTTAACAAAAGCGTTACCTAAAGACAAGTTTATTCGTTTCAGAACTTTGTTGGGAGTTTGCAATTACGAATCAAGGGGCAGTGTTGAAAGTGATTCGTATTGAAGATGTCAAAGAGTTGTCCGAGTCTTGAGGAAGCTGAGAAGTTAGAGTTTGTTTTGTTCTAGTCAAATAACATTCCTTGAGTATAGGAACTTTAATAGCTATTAGTTGTTTTCTGTTTCTATGTATTCTGCCTATAAAATGGCGTTTTCAGTATCAATAAAGGTAGCTATCACTGCATTTCTTTTATCTCTCATTCAAGTTTCAACATGCCCCACCCATGTCCTCACTCCATCTTCGCTGCTGCTTCTTCTGTCCACGTCCTTTAAGAAGGAGCGCATGCTTTCCAGGTCGAGTTTGATTTCATTAAGATTGTTGGGCAATCCTTGAAGAAGAGATGCTTCTTGTTGCACAAGAGAACCCAAGGTTGTAAGCAAGAAACCCACAGCACTCTCCGCCATATTTTTTGTGCTCTCACTTCTCTCTCTAAGATAGAGTTTTTGATTAGAATGAAACGTAGGCTTTGGGCTTCCCATCTTAATTGTTATCATTGTTATTATTTTTGGTAGAATTCTCTCGTCTTTTCTTGCCGAGTCCTTAATGAGGAATCTAAAGTGAGAACGTGGATGTTGGTTTCCATGGGAGGACCAGCTAGGTGATAGGGTTTGATTCCATAAATAATAAATGGCCCTACCACGTCGTCTACCGTGGCATCCATTTTTCTACCTTGGAAAACGATGGAGAGCACAGAAAGATGACTTATCTTAATATCTTGTCAACATGAATATCTAGCAAAAGCATTGATTGGTTGAAATCTGGCTAAGGCAATCGCTTCCTCCAATCATACGAGGGGCCGCAGGGCTCCCATGTGCTGCGTCGCTGCATTGTTGTACGGTGCAGCCCCATGTTAAGAACATGGGTGGGTCCCATCTTTAAAAAAAAAAAAAACAAAAAAACAATTCGTCCTGTAGCCCTGAGATCTAATACGGACTCTATATCTAAATATTAAAAGTTGATTTCAGTGGACTAGCCAATGGGCTAATTACTAGATTTCATACATGAGGGAATTCTACCATTTCTGTCTATTAGAAAAATAGTAAATAAACAAAGTCAATCACATACTTCAAATTTAGTTGATCCAGTGGTGAACATCTCATTAATTTGAATAATCATTTATTATTTGATCACTAAAATGGGTGCTAGGGCTACTGAGAGGTCTGGATTTTTCAAAAGTAGGCCCACCCTTGTATTTAACACGGTTGCGACACGATAAGGCTGTGGTTCGTTGTGATCTAGGACCCCTTCATAGTGAGTATTTTTTGCTGATTTTATTATATTCTTACGCAGTATATATAAGGTCGGCACCGACGATGTGCCAAATAGATAAAAAAAAAATTTGAAAATTCGCCCCAATCACTCTAATTGGTGCACCACCATCTAAAGTGTTTATTGGGTCACACGTGCGCATTAAGTATTTTTTCCGATTAAATCCTCTAAAAATAATTTACAAAGACCAGCAAGGCCCCTTACTTTTACAAGAATCTTGTGAGTGCATCTATCCGCTGACTGATTCTACTTTCTTGTTGCATTGTGGGCTATGTTAGTGCACTTATTGAATTTTCTAATACGGTCACCATTAGACATGAAAATCTATATATGGTGATCTGAAATCAAGTTGAGAAAATTATCGAGACAGTGCTACTTATTTTTTGAATATCAAAATACATTTTTGTGATATTAAAAAATTTTAATTTAGTTATGTGATATCAAACTAGATATAGAAAAACGTGCTCTATTGTCTTTTTAAAAAGACAGTTTTCTGAGCTATCACATAATTCAATTAGAATTTTGCTACATCGCAGAAAAAAAAAGTATGAGAACATCTAGGGGATTTTCTCAACTTTCATCACGAGGTGATCTCCATAGCTAACAGTAATTGTATATAAAAACCTCCACTTATTTTGTAAGAATAGCGGCTAGAATTTAAGATATCAAACTCAGACGTGGACCCATCCAAAGCCGAGGATTGAGCATTGTGTAAGGGATGTCATTAAAATTTATTTAAAGTAAGAGTTGGCCACACTGATAAATTGAACATAAAATGATTAAAGTGATTAATAGGTATAATAATCACGTTATTCATCATTTGGCCAATCTTATGATGGGTCCAATTTTTAGTGGAGCAGAATATATGTCCAATAAATAGTAAGGCTACTCAATTTCAATGGTGCGAAATAGATGGCCCCACTATTATGTATTATTTCTTCATTACAGTTGGTTTACCAAATCCAAATCTAAAACCGGAGATGTCCATTGGATCCATTTTTCTTGCTCAGCTGGATGGACCACTTGAAGATGCAGCCTCCACAAAAATAACATAAATAAATAATCCTTGCAATCACTATTCCGCACTAGATGGAAGCAGATAAAACTGATGGAAGAAAAATATGTAGCACTTTTTTGTAATATAGTCCAATTTGTTGATATTTTCCAGATAAGGCCTGTCAATGGGACGGGCCAGGCCTGGGCTTGTGTTGTCAAATCCCGTCCCAAAAATAGGACGGGCCTGCTGGGTGTTGCCCAATCCCGGCCCTAAATTGAACGGGCCTACATCAAATCCCGTCTCGTACGGGCCCGGGCTAGGACAAGGTCGGGCCTAGGCTTAGCCCGATCCTGAACATAAGCAAAACATTCTCTAATTATTCCTACTGTCACTAGACAGTCAGTGTGAACCAAACTTTAAACCCTCCTCCTTTTTTCCGGACTTGGGACAGGCAATGCAATGCAACAACTACAAGCAACATTGCAAAGTTAAAAAACCCTTTTTTTTTTTTTTTTTTTTTTTTGTCGGTGACAGTTGAAAATCAATAGAAATGAATAAGTATCATATAGGCTATATGGGCCAAGTAATGTAGGAACGGTTAAAACCTTTTTTTTTTTTTTTCCAGTGAAAGTAGAAATCAGAAAATCAATAAAATGAATGAGAATGAGTATCCTATATGGGTCAAGTAATGTAAAAAAGAAATCAACATAAATTATTTTTCTTTTAATATGTCTAAAACATCAGCTAGTGCATTCCCATCATTGTTTAAATCATCAATCTTAGTTGGGTGATTACGAAACCAGTCTTGGGCACAAACTAATGCTTCTATTGTATCTGGTTTCAAAGAAGTCCTATGTGGGTCAAGTACCCTTCCTCCGGTGCTAAATGCTAACTCTGAAGCAATGGTGGAAACTGGAATAGTTGAAATATCACGAGCCATATGAGATAAAATAGGATACTTAGTTGAATTTGATTTCTACCATTGTAATATATCTACCGTGTCATCTTCTTCTGCAGACTTGTCATCAAAATAACGATCTAATTCTGTTTTTTCTTCTACAACTGCCTTATTCGTGATTTCATTTCGATACTTTAAAAAAGAGAACGAGCCTTTCCATGTTCATCATCACCAGCTTTTCTTTTGAATTGCCTACTAGTTGCAACATTTTTATCTACTATCTGATCACTTTCTTTAGCACCAAATCTCACACGATACTACTCATACATCTTTTTAAATAGATTACGAGCTTCAATCATACGAGTGTTTCTATATTCCATTGTTTCATATAATATCTTAAAAACCCATTCCAAACACACTATCTTAGAGGAGGGATCAAGCAATATGGCTATTTCAAACATTTGATTATAATTCTTCCAATATTTATCAAATGTTTCCATCATTACTTTAGCCATTCTTGCAAAAACAAAATCAAAATCACCTAATTTTTGTACCAACTCATTATGTATTATACAAACTTCATGTAAAAATGTATGTACAGTTGGATACTTTCTAGCAGAGAATATATTTGTCGCTTCATAGAACCTTTCCAAAAATCATTAAGAGTAACAACCTTATCCCATTCTTCATCCGAAGAAATCAAAGTCTTATAGTGTAAGTCATCTGTTAGAGATAGATAAGAAAAAACATCTCGAAAATACAATGCTGAAAAAAAAAAAAAAAAACACTTCGAAGTCATTATTATTAATTGACTTTGTAGCGGGCCGGGCCGAACCTGAACAGGCTGGATTGTTTCTACCCAGTCCCAGCCCCATTTTGGGCGGGCTTTAAAATGTATTGTCCAAGCCTAGCCTACTAGACTCAATTTTTTTTTTAATTCCTATTTTTTCAGGCTTGGGATAGGCCGGGCCGGGCTTTCTACCTGTTTCAACACGTCCCATTGACAGGCCTGCCTGTTATTTTAGCCAAAGAAATTTCTTTGTTGTAGCTTCTTTGACTGAAGGTGGGTTTGCAATATGTGAAAAGAGCAAAAGTAAAAAAAAAAAGGGTGAATCTTTGTACTTTAGAAAATGTTTTTGTATAAAAACTATATTTTCGTTTAATACCTTACCTGACCGGGTCTTTGCTCTGCTAGCTAGTTGTTTTATTGAGCTCTATTGGTTGTGTGGTAATGTATTTTTCTTTTTTTTAATGAAGTATTAATAATAATAATAAAAAAAAGAACTCCATGTAATTCAATGGTTTCCATGATCTAAATTGAATGGACAAAGAACCTCAAATCAACAAAAATGATGAGCAACCCAAAGTGTGAAAGTGTTGTCCGTTTCGGTGACCTATGGCTTGTAGCTTTGGATTTTTTCTACAAACAGTCTATACAGACTGATCCTAAGCCAGAATTGCAGCTAGAATGTCCAACTGTACAGCTGGGATCAGAAAGGTTTCAACTTTTCATTCAAATCCCTCTGATCCCAGCTGTCCAGCTAGACATTCAGGCTACAATTCGGGCCTAGGATCGGTCTGTATAGACTTTTTGTTTTTTCTATTGATATATAGCCCCCAGCTACAACGGTCTTTAAATCCTAGAAATGTTAATGTACTATCGAATTTTAAATAATTTTTTACAAAATTATTCGTGCAATGATATCTTAAGATCATCATACAATATCTTATACATCAGATTGTGCAATATCCCACCAATCGCCCCCAACAAATCCCAACAGGGTGCAATATTGCAACATTATTAAATGAACAACTCTGCAGACAATATTTAAATAATTCATCAATTGTCCGTCAAATATAAGTTTGAGTATTTTGCACATATCCCCTGAGGTTTATAGGATTTGTCAATAGCCCCTCACATTTCATTTTAGTACCTTTCATGTTCCCTAAATAAATTATTCTAACGAGAATGACCAACCACCACGAAGTTTTTGTTGAATTTTTATTAAAATGACACATTTGCCCTTACATCCATTAAACAAAAATGACTATCATTTTGTAGAAATAATATTATTTTATCTCGATTCTCAACGGTCTCTCTCTCTCTATCTCTCTCTCTCACACACACACACACACATACACAGGAAGCCTAACCATTATTTTAAAACTTTCATTAATCCAATAGTGGTTTGTGGATGGATTAGATCATTTATATCATTTTACAAGAATAACTTTATTTTATGTCAATCATCAATGGTCTCTCACTTAATAACTCTCTTATGCAAACGAAGCCAAATCATTATTTTAAAACTTTCATCCATCCAATAGTGGGTTGTGGATGAATTAGATCAATTATAAGTATAGGTATTGATTGTCTTTATGACCCATTTGGATTTAATTAAATGGGCCTTGTATTAGTAAAAATAAAATTTATGCAAAGTTATTCTCTTCAACTAAATATATTATAGTAACTATTAATGTTACAAGCTTTAGAGAAAAATAAGTCCAAGCCATTGAAAATATACATATAGGAGATATACTCAATAGAGAGAACGGCAAAGGATTTATGCTAGTTGAAAGGCTTCTGGTTTTGGGGACATAGAAGGTATTATAGTGAAAGAGTAGGGACCTATTTATAAATAATAAAAATATAGGGGCATATTTATAAATCATAAAAACCTTGGATAAAAACTTAGGGGTTTCATTTTTAGGGTCTGATTTTTCTGAATAAACGCCTATTGACTCAGGCTAGTGTTAGAAATGTTATACCTAAACCTTCATAAGTGTTAGCTAAAGATATCATAATGTACAAATTTCAATTAAAGTGAGGTCATCGAGAATAACGAGTACATTGATAACGAACGTTTCACCTAAATATTGGTTTAGAAGTTTGAATAGGGTTTGCTGATTTGATTTGATTCCTGAGTCTGGCACTACATAGTAGTTTCTTAAGCTCGTTATAGAGTTGAAATGAATTAATGAATAAATTAATAAACAATCCTACTGCAGTAAATGGACTGGGGGTGTTCCGGAGCTCCGTGGTGATGCCAGTGTTCTCTGATCCAGACACTGGTAGATCCCACAAATATTGAATGACAAGTCACTTAATAAAGAGTACTCACTAAAATAATTGAAAATGAATGAATATGGATGAAGGACTAGTATTTGTGTTTACAAATACAATGATTGTTTCCATTGGAAGAAATGAAATGAAACGAATACAATTGTAGTTGCCAATTTAGTAATTGTTATTACTTGACTCGAATGTATAGGTTACTGTTATTGATTTGGATTGTCTAAGATTGATTGTTAATTGTAGAATGATAAGCAGGTTTATTAAATGTAATAGCATGTATTGTCATAGATCTGTGTATACAATATTGTTGAACCGTCGTATTTACAGTGTTATTGATGACATTACTGACCCAATTGCCCGTGCCGGTCCCACAGAGGCCACGCCGCCCATAGAGGAGGCCAATCCGATTCCTCCAGGAGGACTGATCGAATGGACAAGAATCAGAGTACAAGTTGGATTGGAAATATTTTGGAAATTTTTTGAATGAACTTTTGTTATAATCGGTTTTGGAAATGTAAATTGTTGTCCTCTTGCATTGTATTTTGCATATGTAAGGTGTGACATGAATAGGGAAAGAAATGAAAACCCTAATTGTATATAAGGAACTTTACTTTTGGTAAAGCAATCGTGTAATTGTATTTTTTTTTTTTTTTTGTCAATGTATATATATTTCCGCAAAAGTGTACATTTGATAGGTCTGAATATATGTTTATCCCTTGTGAATTTTGTTTTAACTTCGGTTAATTCGGAGTTTAGGGGAGTAAGTATGTGCTCGCGACTCGGGTTTGTCCAGAGTAATTAGATCTCAGGCCTGGGTCGTGACAATTGGTGATATATTGCTTTACAGAGTTTATAGACTTCTAAAATTTATCTTATCAAATAAGAAGTGTCATATACATCTTCGAACATTCCTTAATCCTTATCAAGGAAGGGTGATCACGGACCGAACCAGCCTGAGTTTGGGCTATCCCACTTTCGGCTGAGCTTGACCCTTAGATTTTGGCATGCGGGAGGGGCTCAGATTTAGTGGTTTAGAGCTTGAATCCCTGGTCCAGCCCAAATCAGATACACAATTTATGCAAAAACTAAACTCTTTTAGACAAACAAAAACCCAATCAATTAAGCTCCATCTTTACATGGAAGGTAAAATATATTTTTTTAAATAAAAACATGATTCACGTAGGCCCGAGCTTAAAATTTTTCAAGCGGGCCGAGTTTTGCTCAAGCACTTCTGTCACGAGTCGATCTAGCTTGAATATTGCACATGCAACCCACCCCATCCCACGCCATGACCACCTCTATTATCAACCTTTCATTTAAAATCACGTCATTCGTTAAACTTGTGAATTCATTTATGGAGAGGGCCACCCGATGTGGGTGCAAGAAATTTAATGAGACCCACTGATAGCATTTATCACTTAACAAAGGATCTTAGAAATGTTGCGGACCCATTTGTGAGAAATTGTAATGGAAACATAAGGTTGATTAATTTGGATAGAGTTTCTAAATAAGATGTTGGAGATGATACAATCGCATAAAGACTCAACATTCGCACTAAGCAATTTCATTTTTCGTCTCAAATCTCCACCAAAAAATAGACTGGAAGCAAATCATATCCTATTTCAAAGATTAGACAGATTGAATATATCGCTAAATCAAAACATCTATTATCATTAATTACTGATGCTCAAGTTATACAATCAACTTTCAATATCAAACTTTACAACATTATAAATTCATAATGATATCATTTTATTATTTATTGTTGATGTACACATTTGAAGTATTTTACTTATATTTTATTGGATGGACAGTTAACTAAAGTATTTTTTACTTATTTATTGATTGAATGTTTAATTTAATTGTATTCACTATCTCATTATGTTAATATGTAAAATGTTAATTACTGGAAAAAAAAAAAAGCGACCTTGAGAAGAATAGGGGTAATGACATGTTAATTTCACCACAATTGCTTGACTGGTTAACGTTCTTTTTTAAAAAAAAAAAAAAAAAAAAAAACCTTTTTTGAACCATGTCTCGTAATATCATGGGATAGTTCCATGCTATCATGGGATTTTTCAATTTCCATATCATATACTTTGTGCAATCAATAAGAGAATTTTCTTTTACATAACACAAAAAATGACGTTTTTTGTGAAAAGTAAATATATTATTGCCTACCATTTCTCATGTTCTAACATTCAAAAAATAAAATAAAAATTCTCTAAGATACTGCATAAAACCAAGACATCACAGGACAATTCCCTATTGTCTGCATTTGTAACATACACAGTTATCATAATATCATGGGATGTGAACAAAAAAAATTGAAGGAAAAATATTAACGATATATAGTCAAACAATTGTGGGTCGCTAGCTACAGCACTCGCTTTGGTGAACAGCTGGTTGAATGAGTTATTCAGCGCGTTCGCTCATTTTTAAGAGAGATGAAATAAATTGTGTTCCTCTGTATGAGTTTGTTGGAATGGGGAAGAAGAGGCAAGCGAACTCTATTCCAAATCCCCCACCCCCATAAAAAATAGAAATAAAAAAAAATAAAAATAAAAATAAAAGATGAGAGAAACATATGACTAAGAAAAAAAATGCCTCAAAAGAAAAGAAAAAAAGGGAAAGGCCAGCCCCGTTGACTGATTCCTACTTATGTGTTGTTTTGTGGTCCTTGTTGCTGGTATAACATGGAATGACCCCAATTTTGTGGGAACAATGATAAGTTGTATTGGTGATATATTGCTTTACCAATTCCAAATATAAAACCCAAGATGAGATGTATTAGTGTTCATGGCCTGCGCTGGGTCAGGCTGAGGCAAGCGAGGCCCATGTTTAGGAACACTGGCCCATGACTGGGACAGGACCGAAACAGGCCATAAAAATCAGCCCCAAGCCTACCAATTTAGTCAATCGGGGCGAGCTGAACCGGGCTTTCAATCAATTTCCTAGGCTTTCTAGAAAATCTTTGGCGTAATTAAATTAAATTACATCCACTTCTTATACAGGCCAGGCGGGCCGGGCTTGGGCTTTCTTTCACTTAATCCAAGCCCACCCCAATTGTTAATGGCCCCAAATCACATATACAGGAGCGGCATAAAGCAAGCTAGGCTGGGATTGGGCTCAGGCTGGCCCAGCCCATGAACACCCCTACCCAAGATGTCCATTGGATCCATTTTCTTTGTCCTAGCTTCTATGATTCTGATAAATAATGCAATATGATAAATGTCCTAGCTGGACCGGGATTGGGCTCAGGTGGGTTTGCAATCTGATAAATGAACAAAAGTATATAAAAAAAAAGGCAGTGACTCTGCTTGCCAGGTTTCTTTTTTTTTTTTTTTTTTTTTTTCGAACTTTGTTGTTTCTGTGGTGGTGTGTTTTCTTTTTCAATATTCATAAAAATAAAAAAACACAATGTAATTCAATGGTTTCCATGATCTTATTATTATTATTATTTTTTTTAACTTTTTGTTGCTATTATCTAAATTTAATGGACGAAGGACTTCAAAACAACAAAAATGATGAGGGACCCAAGCGTGAAAGTGTTGTCAGTTTTGGTGACCTAGGGCTAGTAGGGTTTGGTTTTTTATTTTTTAAGAACAGGTGTGAATGAGTTTTGTGCCCATTTGAGAGACGATCCAGGATCCCGCGTTTCAACGAAACAGGGGAATGCTGTTTGGGCAAATACCAAAGCTCCACGAGGAAAAAATACCACGCCCCCTGTGGTCCTCTCAACTATTTCTTTCAAATGAAAAAAGAAAAAAGAGAGGGTCTTTTTTACAAATATAAAAACCAAGTCAAACAAAAAAATACTAAAGCATCCTTTCGTTTTCTCCAACATTAACCATGGGTTGAGTTTCACGCCTCTTCCCCTTCAGTTAGATGGATGGTGGACTCCACATGTCCCATTCCACAAAAGGGTTGGATCATCATGGTCGCCCAAGGGTCCACACTCAAATGTGTGGGCCTCATCTTCGATAAGGTGGGCCATAGACTCCTACCCTGTTAGAATAGAAAGAAGAATTGTATGCCCAGCTTGCTGCTCCTTCCATTTCTTTATCTTGCATTGACATGATATAAGTTTTAAATGACTCAAGTGTGAAGGTGATGGAAAGGAGAATGATTGGGCCCAAAGATGTATTTGTTAGAAAAACTATGGGTTTCAAACCCTCTCTGGAATCAATCCAATAACACTATAAACAACAAATCTAAACCAATAGAGCAAATAAATGGTACCTGATTGTGCCATCTTGAGACTCTGATCCAACAGAAGGTTGGTCTTCAATGGGGAATCACAACTCTCTTTTGCTTTTCCTTTTCTTCTCCGGTAAGTGATGGTTTCAGAGATACAATCGTAGCCAAGAGAGTTACCCAGGTTGCCTTTTATAGGCCCTAAATCTCTCCTTCCATCAAGAAGAGAGTAAATATCCTTTAACCCTCAAATTAACATAGATGGCGGTTTCAAAAGGAAACTTAAATGAATTTAAAGAAAGAGAAAAAAGGGATAACTGATTATTATTATGGTCATTTGGGCCATAATATTCGGTCCAACATTCTCCCACTTGGTTCATATGACCACAAAGAAAATTTTAAAATAAAATCGAAAAACTAAGTTCGAAAATGACTTTGACTGGTGATCACCCTTTTAAAATAATAATAATAATAATTGCCATCTAAACCTTTATGTTAATCTTTAATTTGTAATTAAGTTAGTTTGCCAATGAGAACTATGGCGGTTACATGCCTTGAACGATGTGCTTCCTTCCATAATTACTTCACTAACATTCTAACTTAACACAATCCTTTATAAGGGTAAAATAGGATATATGGGGATCCTATTTTATGGGTACAATAATGCCATTATTCTTTAATTTTCTCACTTCATACACTTCAATCACATGTGACAATAATTTCAATAAAGTAAGAAAATACGAAATCTTATTTCAGTGTTAAATATGATAGTGTCTTTACATATATTTAACAAGGCAATTGAATCAGGCCTATATTTCTAACATGCTCTTTGTAGTCCTTTGGCGCCAATGCTTTTGTCAAAGGATCTGTTATCATGAGGCTTGTCGGGATCCCAACAATAGACACTAACCGATCTTGTACCTTTTCTTTTAGTACAAGGTATTTGACTTTCAAAAATTTTGATTTACTGGAAACCTTGTCATTCTGAGCAAATCTTATTGGAGCATCATTATCACCAAAAATCTTTAAGGGCTCAGAAATCGTGTCCATAACACGTAGTCCTGAGATAAAATTACGCATCCATAAAGCGTGACCTGTGGCTTCAAAGCATGCCACGTATTCAGCATCAAATGTGGATGGAGTCACTAAAGTTTATTTTGCACTTCTCCATGAAACTGCCCCACCAGCTAACAGGAAGATGTATCTTGAAGTCAACTTTCTTTTATCGAGGCAACCGGTGAAGTCAGCATCCGAATAACCGACTACTTTTAAGTGATCGGACCTTCTGTAAGAGAGCATGTAATTTCTTGTGCCACTAAGGCATCGCAAAACTTTCTTTACTCCTACCCAATGTGCCATTCCTAGATCACTTTGATACCTACTAAGCATACCAACTGCAAAACTGATCTCGGGTCTAGTGCATGTTTGTGCATATATTAAACATCCGATTGCAGCTGCATAAGGACAAGTTTCCATCTGTTGCCTTTCAATTTCATTTCTTGGACATTGTTCCTTACTAAACCTGTCACCTTTTGACATAGGTGCATTTTGTGCCTTACACCCTTCCATACGAAATCTCTTAAGTACATTTTTAATATAGGTTTCCTGTGATAACCCAAGTAATTCTTGAGACCTATCTCGATAAATCTCAATTCCTATTACAAAGGTCGCTTCACCCATATCTTTCATATCAAAATTGTTATTAAGATATTCCTTAGTTTCGTAAATCATTCAAAGATCATTACTGGCCAATAAAATATCATCAACATATAGGACTAAAATCATAAATCGGCTCCCACTAACCTTGAGATATATATAATGATCAACGGTATTTTCAATAAAACCAAAAGATGTAATAATGCGATTAAACTTTAAATACCATTGTCTGGAAGCCTGTTTAAGACCATATATCGATTTCTTTAATTTACAAACTAGTCTATTTTCATTCTCTTTCACGAAACCTTCAGGTTGTTCCATATACACTTCTTCTTCTAAATCTCCATTTAAGAACGCTATTTTGACGTCCATTTGATGTAACTCTAAGTTGAAATGAGCTACAATTGCCATAACAATTTTAAATTAGTCATTTTTAGACACTGGAGAGTAGGTTTCATGATATTTTGTACTTTCTCTCTGAGTAAAACCTTTGGCCACAAGTCGGGCCTTGGACTAGTCAACTTTCCCTTTGGAATCCCTTTTGGTCTTAAAGACCCATTTACAGCCAACGGCCATGGAACCCTTGGGTAGTTCAATGACATCCCAAACTTCATTTGTGGCCATTGATTCTAACTCATCCTTCATGGCATCTAACCATTTATCAGAATTCTCATTTTCAATGGCTTCCTTAAACGTCTTAGGGTCTTCTTTAATGCCAATGTCAGATTCTTCCAAATACACCACATAGTCATTCGGAATAGCAGGTTTTCTCATTCGAGTTGACCTTCTTAACACTTCCATATCGGGTTCAATGATATTTTGTTGTGTACTTGGAAGTGGATCATTATCTTGTTCAGGGAGTGTATCATTGATACATTGTTCACTGTCAGGTTGATTTTGAATGTTTTGTGGTTGTTGTTCCTCTTGATAGTCATTTATCACAATAGTAAGTGGAACAACAACTCTAGTTTGTTCAACAGGCAACTCAAGCTGCTCCCTGACTTCTTTGTAACTCAAATTTCTATTATGTTCACTCCCACTATTCTCAAGATCCTCTAAAAATTTGGCATTTCTTGATTCAACAATCCTAGTTGTATGGGTCGGACAATAAAATCTATACCTTTTAGACCTTTCTGGATAACCAATGAAATATCTACTGATTGTTTTAGGGTTAAATTTCCTTTCTTGTGGGTTAAAAATTCTTACTTCAGATGGACAACCCCAGACTCGAAAATGATTTAAGCTGGACTTCCTACCGGTCCACAACTCAAAAGGAGTTTTGGGAACTGCTTTCGTAGGAACACGATTCAATACATACATTGCCATCTTTAGTGCCTCTCACCACACTTAATCGGGTAAGTTGGTGTTACTAACCATACTCCTTACCATATCCATTAATGCTCTATTCCTTCTTTCAACTACACCATTTTGTTGAGGTGTGCGCAGCACTGTATACTGTGCTACAATACCTTCTATTTCTAGAAATCTAGCAAACAGGCCCGAGTTACGACCCGATTAAGTGTATCTACCATAATACTCACCACCTCTATCAGATCTTACCATTTTAATTTTCATGTCTAATTGCTTTTCTACTTATGCTTTGAATATTTTGAAAACTTTCAAAGCATCAGATTTTTCTTTAATCAAATAGACATAATCATATCGTGAAAAATCATCTATAAAAGTGATAAAGTATTCCTCTCCTGTGAAACATGGAACATGAATTTTACCACATATATCTGTATGAATAATTTCTAAGGGTGCAAAACTCCTTGTGGCACTTTTCTTGTTTGTATTGGTTTGTTTTCTCTTTATGCAATCAATACAAACACCATAATCGGTGAAATCAAGATTGGGCAATAAACCATCAGTCACCAATCTTTTTATTCTATGTTCAGAGATATGCCCTAATCTTTTGTGACATAGCCTTGATGAGTTCTCATTTAGTGACCCTCTTTTCATGCATATGTACAATCCACAATTACTGTGAGGTGTGTGTAAAGTTTGTTGATAAATAGAATCTAACTTTAATCTATACAAACCATCACACATAAAACCATTCCCAATCAAAATATTATTGCAAAAAATATGCATAATGCCATGTCCAAAGTTGAAATTAAATCCATTACAATCTAGTCTGGAAACTGAAATCAAATTTCTAGAAATATCTGGAACCAAGAAAGTGTTATCTAAATCTAGGACATGACCAGTGTCAAGCATCAGCCTATAAGTGCCTATAGCTTCAACTCTTGATCCCTTTTTATTCCCCATCGTAATGGTTTTCTCGCTATCATTTGGAGTCCGCCTTGAAAGGAATCCCTGCACACAACCATATACATGAATGGTTGCTCCAGAGTCGACCTACCAAGAATTTGATGGGATATTAGTTAAGTTGGTTTCTTGACATACAAAAGATAGATTTTTACCTCTCTTTTCAAACCAGCTTTTACACTTTAGGCAATCCTTCTTAAAATGTCCGTTCTTTCCACAGAAAAAACATTTCTTCTTTGCTCCTTTCTCTTTCTTGTTGGGCTTCGCTTCCTGAACATTGACTTTCTTTTTGCCTTTTCCTTTTCCCTTGGACTTATTTTGAGAGACAAAATTAACACTTAATTGTCCCTCAGCCTTAAGCCTCCTTTCTTCTTAATCAGCCTTTCCGATCAATTCATTCAATGACTACGGAGTTGAGCTTTGGTTGTAGGCTACTTTAAATGGACCAAACTCGGGAGGAAGAGAATTAAAAATGAATTGCACAAAATATCTTTCAGACACGGTCATATCAACTTCCTTTAATTTGGAAGCGATATTTGTCATTGTTAATATGTGTTCTCTTACTCCCAACGTTCCATTATATTTTATGCTTGTAAGACGGCTAATCAAGGATGCACCTAGAGCTTTATCAGTTATTTGAAACTGACCTTTTATAGCTTCTAGTAGATCCTTTGCATTTTCTTTTGCTGCAATAGAACCTCTAATGGTCCTTGAAATAGAGTTTGTAATAATCTTTACCACAACTTTATTTGCCTTAATCCATTTATTATAGTTAGACCTTTCATCAACTGAGCTCGCGTCGTTGGGTATTGCTGGCTTAGGCTATCCAAAGCCATATCAAGGTCCAAGTAAGTAATAGCCAACAATAATATGTCCATCCATTCAATAAAGTTTGATCCATCTAATATGGATATATTCCCTAAAGTCGAAAGTGATGCCATGGAATTTGCAACTGAAGAAAAAAATAAACAATTAAGAATAAGTTATATGATGCTTTGAATTTATCTACGCAATATACTAAAATTTAAAAGTGATATGTACATCATTGTAAAGCCACCTTTGGGTTGGAAAAACAATATGTAAATATATCTCCTTTCTTTGATTAATATGACCATGTTTATAATATGTGATGTGATTGTATTGAATATATTCCTTTGGGTATAAATCAAATACAAGCAAAAACACATTTTTTAACCATGTTATATTCCAATTTCAAATTATGGACAATCGTACCTTTGGGCTTAATTGAACCATTTCTTTTATGAAATTGCAATTTTAAGTGTTGTCATATTCAAACAATAGAGTCTGTACATCCTTAACTCAATTTAGAGAATTAAACAATTATCTATAATTGGGTCGCTTTGGCGGCTACCAAGTTAAGAAATTGTTGAATTCTTTAAATTGATAACAACACTTAAGTGATAAAGTTAGTTCATTTGGTCATCAAGTGTGATGAACCAATCAATCAAAAAATATTGGTCCATAAACACCATTATATAATTTTCGAATAACTTTATTATATCACATTTTAGTTGATTAGCCATCATTTTATAGGCCAATGGTCAAAGTTATCATTAATTGATCATTGATCAACACCTAATATCTTTAATTGATTCACTATAAGCATACATCCATCTAATCCAAGAAATAAATAACTCTAAATATTAAACCATAGTGAGCATATTTAAATATTAACAATAAAATAGAACTATGATTTTGCTAAATAAATAAGATTAGCAGCGAAAAGAGCAAATAATGAGTTAAACATAATGTTAAAATAAAATATGCTCTAATTTAGAGTTATTAATCAGTCCATCAAATATGTCCAAGTGATAGATCTCAATGCCATCAACACTAAGAAGAAAACGGATCGTTGATCCGTGTCCAAATATGTCTTTTTGATCAAAATAAGATCAGGACCGTTCATTATTGACCAATCTATTCAACTTTGAAATTGATCGATGAATTCAGAATGTTATTTATAGCCAACAAAATCACTTTAACGATTCTGATCGGATTGAATAAACAATATATTAGAATAATTAGAATAAAACTTTAATGATCAATATAATCTGATCTTGACCAATCAATGCCCGATAAATATTATCAAAACTCAATTAGACCCTATTTATGTCTAATAGAATGATTTGATGGTAAAAAATATCATCAGAAGAATCAGAACCATCGATCATACCATAATTAACAATTTCGTAGTTCAGGGTCTGTTTCGAAACTTTGATTTGGGTCACTTCTAAAGCTTATTTTGGTCAATTGAATGTACAAATATGTATCGTCTAATAAGTGGGTTCAACTGAAAATTTTCTCCAAAACTGAAATGGGCTTTGTGGGCCATTAACGGGTCAGGCCCAACCCACGATTGGCCCAGAAACTGGCCCAGACCAGACCCTGACCCGGTCCAAAATTCAGGAATGGACAGACTGGGTCGGGTCGGGCTGAACCAGAACCTGACCCTGCCCATACAGCTTGGGTAGCCAGGCTGGGCTTGTTAGGTCGGGTTGACCCGACCTAGCCTGGCCCATCCACCCATATAAAGATAAGTGCAGCCAACATTTGTGGATGTCCTGTACACGCACAGTACAGCGCACGTTAAACAAATTGTTCTGTGTGCTGTATGCGAAGGACAGTGAACGATCAATTTTTTTCCTCTTTCTTAATCTTAAATAATAATAAAATAAAGCACAAAGAAATACAATCATCTTTATTTCTATTCTTTCTGTCACTCATCACATTGTCATTATCAAGCTACTGATAGGCCCAAAAATAATAATAGTAACCAAACATGAGATTGAAACCTCCGATGTAATTCTTAAATAAAATAATAATAATTTAAATGACATAAAAATAAATATTTTCTTCCCATCTCTTTCAGATTGGGTTGTTGGACACTGTAATCCTCATTTCTGAGGCTATTATTATCCAATAAATTGGATATCCTTTATCAAATACCTAAAATTTCTTTCCTCTAGGTATTTGAGTTTTTACTTCGGAAGAATCCAGAAAGCCCCAAGAAAATGATAATAGATCATTTGATTGAAACCAGCAGTGCTCTGATACCAAATGTTAGAAAAACTATGGGTTTCAAACCCTCTCTGGAATCAATCCAATAACACTATAAACAACAAATCTAAACCAGTAGAGCAAATAAATGGTACCTGATTGTGCCATCTTAAGACTATGATCCAACAAAAGGTTGGTCTTCAATGGGGAATCACAACTCTCTTTTGCTTTTCCTTTTCTTCTCCGGTAAGTGATGGTTGCAGAGATACAATCGTAGCCAAGAGAGTTACCCGGGTTGCCTTTTATAGGCCCTAAATCACTCCTTCCATCAAGAAGATAGTAAATATCCTTTAACCCTCAAATTAACATAGATGGTGGTTTCAAAAGGAAACTTAAATGAATTTAAAGCAAGAGAAAAGAGGGGTAATTGATCATTATTATGGTCATTTGGGCCATAATATTCGGTCCAACAGTATTACCCAATGCATCACCTCCAGTAGTTGGTGAGTGTAAATATGATATTACACGTTTCTACTAAAATTTTAATTTTCTATATTCATTATTTAGTTAAGTTTCCAATTGTGTGATTTTAAGAAAGCCTATAATTTTTTTTTAAAATGCCTATAATTTTTTTGTTTGTTAGAAATACTTGAAGAATTGACTGGTCATGCTTTCCACTCATACATTGAATGGAAGAAATGTGTAGTAACAAAACAATAAATATTCCTTCCGCAAAATTGCATAATTCATGTAAATTTTAATTTCCAAATTCTTATTTGCATATTTTACTTCTGTCATCTATAAAAATGTGAGGCTGACATCTGATTCTTATGCATTCTTTCTATCGTCTAGGAGTAGGATATATTTACTTTACTTAAGATGACCAAGTCAATTTGGCCAAACCCTAAGGGTTCATGCCAGATTATGAGTCAATCAGGTGGGTCAGGTCAATTGGGTTCCATGTAAAATTAAACCAAAACAATTTTAACCCAATGTAGTCAACTAATATCTCTGACAAGGTTGACTTGGACAGTTTCCTAGTGGTTGGCAAACTATGCTCTGCATCATGCATTCCTAATAGTTTCTTCAAACCTTATGTTTTTCAACTGTGTTTGAGGGTTTTTCAGATATTGATTGATTGGAGAGACCCAATTTGGGCCACTTTGATACATGTCTATCAATAAAAGCAGGGCTTATAGAAACACCAGCTTCAATTTTACATGTTAGCTAGCTAGTGGGTCAAGGTCCATGGCCATATAAATACTTATTTCAGCCCAATAAAATGTCTACGTAGGAATTGAATTTTGGCTGGATTTAGCCCATTGAAGCCTTACATTTGTGCAACGAAAGCCCTCCAACTGGTTACCAGCTTTCCACTCTATCCTGCAATAGTAGTTAAAGATGTCTAATTTATTGGAAGCTTACTACTCCCCTCCCCAATAACCTCAATTTTCTGGTTGTGCCCCTGCAGACCTAGATTGAACTCAAGCTCTTCAATTCCATAGCTGCCAAGACTTAGGCCCATCTAGGTCCAACAGAAAACTCTCCTGTTAACTGACTAGGCAGTGTCTTTCCATGATGTGGAGCTCGACATGGGCAATTCCACTCCCATTCAAAGAAAATTTTGTCAAATGAGGTCGAATGAGTATTAATCTTTCACCCAAAAAGGATAATAGGGTGTTTTCAACACCTCCATTTCAAGTGAAAATGAGGGGTTGCCGAATTAGTGGGCAACCCTGTCTCTCACTTTGATTACCAGAGATTCATCATGGCCTCCTCCACTCCTAGGATGTGTGGTTCTTACTCCCCGTGTGTGTGGGATCTCTCTACTTGTGTCAGTAAGTACTCTCATGGTCCTAGCTACGCCTTAGCTAGGCTCCTAAAAAGAAATACTGATCCTAATAATCCTAAGCTATTATCAGGAATAAGAATTTCCAATGGCCACCTTTCATGAACAACAATGTTTTCTTCCATATATGTCATTTAATTGGGGTTTTTATTCATGTTTGGGGCTTGATTGGGCTCTTCTACTCATCCTTTGATGAATCTGAACTTGTGCATGTATGGCTGGTCCAGGTTCCTAGCATTTCGGTTTTCTAGTCAGACCTAATTCCTGTTGAATTATTTACACTATAGAGTCAGTACGATATGCCCCTCTGGGCACATCATTTTATATGATGAATCAGACCCATTAACTTTTATTTTGTTTTATTTTTTGGTACCATAGCCAAGGCTGTGACCCAATAGAGAACCCGCATACACAAGGAAAAGCAGCCCATTCAAATGGGAAGGAAGCCCCCACACACTGGAAGAATGCCCACATAAGTGAGAAAAGAGCCCGCACATGAGGGAAGAGGTGACGTACTAGGGGTTCGAACCCTGGGCAGCCAGGTAAGAACTGACGCTCCTAACCACTCGGGTACGAAGCCATTCTTCAGACCCAGTGATTTAACGCTTGTTCTTTTTTTTTTTTTTTCTTTTTTCTTTTTTTGCAGAAGACTTAAAGTGAGCCCTAATAAGTTGCATAAAATGAATCCTAACAGGTGTTAGTGAACAGCTTAGACTGGTACCTAAGCTTGCATTTTGTGACATTTTGTGATGCCTCTTCTTCTTTTTTCCTTTTTTTTTTTATATGATAAGGGTGTTTGGCCTCTTTGAGAACCAACTATACCCCCGGGCACGTAAGGTCCCTTCCTAAAGGTGGGCCATGTTCTAATTTTGTGAGCTCCTTGTTGCATTTGGAAAGGTGGGTCCACTGTAAAAAAAATCTTTTACCAAATATACTCCGTTGAAAAATAAGTGCCTTCTTTTTTTAATTTTACCGAATAGGATAATTATAAATTTGTACAAAAAAATTAGAAATAAGAGGTAAAATTTTTAACTTAAAAAAAAAGAAAAAAAGAGAAAGAGACCTTGCCTCTGTCCTAACATATGGCAGTAGATCAAGTGGTCATCTGCAAATGAATGAAGTTATAAAACGTGGAAAAGCGCGGCGTTTGAAAAGGGTAGACCTCAGCCATGGCCCATGCGCATAACTCAATAACAATAGAGTAAAATGATAATTAGACAATGTCCCGGGTCTCCCTGGCCAAACAAGTCAACATTTTAGATACATGAAAGAAACCGAAATGGAATCCATATTGTCAGCGATTCGGTCCAATTCTATCAACTGAATGGTCAATACATATAAAGAGGCTTTCCAATTTGGAGATCCCTGCAATGGCTTTGTTCGGATCCCTAGCCACAATAACAGTATTGCCCTTTTTGTTTATGGTTGTGCCTTGAGCAAAGGTGGTTAAGATAGCTTTATATATATAAAAGTAAAATGAGAGGTAGGCTGTGGAGGGTGCCACCTCAGTCCTGAAAAATCTCTCTTTTCAAAGAAATACAAAAGAAAACAATGAGATGGTTTGCCTTATGAATGATGAGATGAGATGGTGTGGCTTTAACGATTTGATGGAGGGTTGGATTTCCATCTCACACATGGGCCCTCTCTAATTTGAAGAATCTCCCATTTGGATCCTCTCAGGACAATCGGTTTAAACAGAACATTCAAACTGCTTTCTGAAACTTGAACACTTGATAAGATGGCATGAAACTTCAATCCACTTCAATACCTTTTATAAGCGAAACTTCGATGTCTTTCAAATACTTGATAAGATGGTTTGCCTTGCCTGCCTAACCACTATATTCTAGCAGCATTCAAGCAAAAGTACGTGCGGTAGGGCTAATTATAATATGATGCGCCCTCTGCTTGGTGATTAAAAGGGAGGCGGTGCAACTGCTTGGCGTAGTAGCAATACCAGCAGCAAGGAGGAGGAGAAGAAGCAAATGCTTCCCTCGGTCCGTCTGGGTGGAAAGCGCAGCCTCTTTCTTGTCCATATATTCCGACGCCTTAAGCTCGGATGGCTGAGATTCAAGTGCTCCCAGGTGCATACAAAGAGGATCATCATGATGCAGATGGACCCCTATTTCACTGTCCCCATTATGGCCATGTCCGTAGTCACCATTTCATCTCAATTCTACCATTGTCGACGCCTCATATGATTTCTCCCCTCTCTGTTGTCGTCTCGGTCGGTCTGAACCATCTCATCTCATGTCATCCCATCTCTGTTATATAGGAGAAAGACACTTCAATCCTGTAACCCCTAGCCAGTTGTCTGAACTGCTCTCTGCTGTTGAATGGGGAGTGAAAATCTTATACTGTTCTCTTCAGTTTAGGATCCGTGTGGATTTTCTGATTAAATGCGCCCATCAACACCCATGATCAAATAAGGATTTGTGTTTAGTAGGAATCACTTGATCAACGGTCTCAATTTATAACCGACCACCTAACTATTTGTACTTGTAGAATGGATGATGAGTTGCTGGCTAGCTAGCCACTACTGATCAGAACGGTTTTGTTTCAACGATGCATCTCTACTTCTAAATGTTGGGTGTGATGGATTGGCAAAGGTAGAATCCAAAGATACATAGTAGCCGTTTGATCACTGATATGTTGATCTTTTTCTGGGATATGGTGCATGTACGTACCATGAGCATAGATAGACTATAATCAATTTTGAATTTAAAAAGGCAGGCCCCGCCCTTGATTTTCCCAAGGACATTGCATTGTAGTTATGCCCAAATTACGATTGTGTCAGTTGACATTATCACCAAATAATTCAATTTAATCTTTTTCTACAATCAATTATTATCTTTGCTCTATTATTTTTTTTTCTTCATTTTCTCCTTGGATCTGTTTTTTTATATCAAATAAATAGACCACATGTGTTCAGGATTACATTCATATATAAGGTACATTATCCATGCTTGGATAAACGAGTGGATGAATTGCCCAATCTTCTTATTCTTAAAAACTTTAAATTAATTATTATTCAACTTTATGTTTGAAGCTAAATTCATTATTTATTATTTTGCATAAACATACTTAAGTTTAAATATTTTTTCATATTATATTATTATGGCATGATAGCTCCATGGAACTATAATTGTGCCCCCGTATCTATATAATACTCTTCATTTCTATTAAATAATTCTATTTTTGTATTTTTATTTTATATATATTTTCATTTTTGGGCCCGGACTAAGTACGGGTCATTGTTGCTAGTATAAGTTTAAACTCAAGAACAATAACAGTATTGCCTAGGATTTGTATTGATGGGTTCTAAAAAAAGAAGTTTTATCTAGCTAAATGCACATCAGAAGGACAATTCATATAATAAAATCCAAGAGAGTGTAATATAAAACCTCAAAGGGCCACAAAATAGCCAGCTAGAATTGGCAAAATCAAGAAATACATATTGTCTCCAAATGGTGCCGCCAATGGTTTTACCAAGGAGTTGATGTAGGCTTCCCCTTTACCTGGTCTAGGCAAGGTCCAGATCTATGTACAGCTCTAGGCCATAGGCCCAAAATACTGTCACAAGAATCACAACATCTAACACTACAACAATGTGCAGCTTTAGCGACGTTTTTTAGCGACGTTTTTCTAATTTCGTCGGTAAAAGTGACTTTTACCGACGTAAAACAAATCGTTGGGAAAAAAGGACTTTTACCGACGTTTTCTATAAAACGTCGGTAAAAGTCCACTTTTTGGCGACGTTTATTTAAAAACGTCGGTAAAAGGTAGACTTTTACCGACGTTTTACTAAAAACGTCGGCAAAGACCAATCGTAAAATTAATTTATTTTGAAACTAAAGTAAAAATGAAATATTATTACCGACGAATTAAAAAGACGTCGGTAAAATCAGACTTTTACCGACGTTTTCTGTAAAACGTCGGCAAAGATCAACTAAATAATGTATTACCGACGTTTTATATGAAACGTCGGCGAAGGTTAAGAAAAATTAAATAATTGTTACCGACGAAACCATAAACGTCGGTATAGAAATTTTTTTCCCTCCCCGCCTCCAACATCCCCCTTTTCCCTCTCCTAAGCCCTCTTTTCCCTCACTCCCTTCTTTCTCTCCCCTCACCCAGAACCTCCAGAACCCATCTCCTCTCATCTCCTCTCATCCCTTTCTAACTCTCCCTCCCTCTCCAGACCTCTCACCTTCCTCCGCCAGACGACCACAGCAGCGGCCCCCGGACGCCAGCAGAGCCTTCATCTTCCTCCTCGCGCCGCTGGACGCCTCCCCTGCATCAGGTACACCCCTTCCTCTACCTGCACTCCGCACACACCGCGCACCATTCCCCCTCTCCTCTCTCTTTCTTCTCTGTTCTCTCTCTCCCTCGTTCCCCATCTCTCTGTTTCCCGTCTGCTCTCCTACCTCCCTTCCTCTCTTCTTCTTCCTCCCCTGTCTCCCCTCGCCTGTGCTTGCTGCAGCGCCCACCGGAAACCGCTCCCTCTCTCCCTTGGTTCTCTCTTTCTCTCCCTCTCTTCTCTTCTTCCTCCCCTCTTCCTCTCCCTCTCCCCTGCTTCCTCCTCTGTTCCGCCCTGCGCCCACCTGCAGACCACTCCCTCTCTCCCTTGGTTCTCACTCTGTCTCTTTCGCTCTTCTCTTCTTCCTCCCCTGTTCCTCCCCTGTTCCTCTCCTCTTATTCTATTCTTTTATCAAAGTTAAAAAAGAAGAAGAAGAAGCCGAATGAGTGTACTTTAGTTGTAATGCTTCTTATTTGAAGTTATTTGGCTCTGAATCTTGATTCATGTGTCATGACTCATTTCAGCTTGTAGTCCTAAAGTCTTCGGTTGCATCAGTGCAGTTCCATTGCCATACTTTATTATATTTTGCTTTAAACAGTTATCTGATTGTTGCTTCTATTGGTAAATTTTCATTTCATGATTTGGTGAATTTTTGCGCCTTGTTGTATCTTGGGAGCTCTGTACACAGTGGTTTAGATAAATTATGACTGGGGCGCTGTTTTTTCCTGTTGTCTGATAACAAACGTGTGAAATCTTATTTTTCTTGCTTAATATAGCTGTTATAACTTAAATCAGATTATTTTTCTCTGGACTTCTGCGAATTTTTTTTTTCTTATAAATCAGATTAGTGAAAATGTGTCACTTCTTAATTTGTCTAAAAAAATGTACGCTTAATAATTTCTGCGGTGGCATTCTCTACCCACGTTAATTCCTGGAAATTTGCTTATTTTTACAGGGTAAAACATTGGCCTTTGTCTTGCCTATTTTGGAATCTTTGACAAATGGTCCTGCCAAGGAATCAAGGAAGACAGGTTATGGAAGGTCACCAACTGTCTTGGTACTTTTACCCACAAGGGAGCTGGCAACTCAGGTAGTGCGAGAAACAGTGGTTTGAAGGCCTCCTTTGACAGATTCAGCCTCTTACTCCTATGATGTTTTTCTTTTTTTTTGAGTTCCTTCTCTCAGGTTTTTGCTGAGTTTGAGGTGTATGGTGGGGCATTAGGGTTATCTTCTGCCTGTGTATATGGAGGTGCTTCTTTTTATTCCCAAGAGATAGCATTGAGAAGAGGGGCTGATATAGTTGTTGGAACCCCTGGCCGTATAAAGGTAGCTTTCATTTCCTCTGCATTGTTCTGTTTTACTTGTAAGTTTATAGTAACATTCTATGATGCCCAGATATGAAAATGGATATGGACACAGATACGGGGATCGTGGATATTCCTTGTCACTTTTGAAAATCTAGGATACATAATTATGGATACGGATACGGGTGACCTAATTTCTTCTTTAAATCACATTGAATCAATGAAATTATCATTGGTTTCATTCCTTTCTAGCATTTCTTATGGTGAGAAGTAAAAATATTAAAAGAACTATATGAAATAAAGGACTTTATAAGTATGATATGTTAAACTTGTTCCCTAGAAGTATTAGTGCAGTATCAGGTAGCAATACAAGTGTCGTAATGGTCCGATATAGATACATTGGGCTTGTACAAGTATTTGGGTATCATAGGTTACATTACTAATTTTGGAAGATGAAATCTCACGATTCCTCCATATATTGGATGCATGTGCATGTTAATTTCTATTTTCACCTGGTGCAGGATCATATAGAGAGGAAAACTATTGACTTGCGGTCATTGAAGTTCCGTGTCCTTGATGAGGCTGATGAAATGCTGAGGATGGGTTTTGTTGAAGACGTTGAACTTATCCTTGGTGAGGATTTCTTCAGTGTTCATGCGATAGAGTATTATTTGGAGAACTTTTTTGTCTTATTCTGAAGGGAGAATTTATTTTTATTAACCACCTTTACCTTTCCATTAAAAAAAAAAAAAAAAGAAACAGAGAAGAATGATCGAGAAAAGAAAAGAATGTATTCTCCTGTTTCTGTTCCGTAAGGTTCAGATGACCAAATCATGCAATTGCCGAAGCATGGAACTCGAAAAGCTGTGGCCTTCTATTTTGTATTTTTTTTTTTTGGGGTCATTCCTTTTTCTTCTATGTTGTTTTTGTTTTTGTGTGTGTGGTGGGGGTAGGTAGGTGGGGTGGCAAATCTTTGTCCTTGATTCAGAGTTTAAATAATCTTATTCTATTCTTTTATCCAAATATGGAGTTTGGACTTTGGATAATCTATAAATGACTTTTGTATTTACAGATAATGTGGACTGTGCAATTTCATGATTGAGTTATAAACGTTAACCTTCTGTAGTTATATTGCAGGAAAAGTTGAGGATTTAAGCAAAGTCCAGACACTTCTCTTCAGTGCCACGTTACCTTCCTGGGTGAAGCAGGTCCTTCCTTTTCTGATTCATTCTTAAGACTGGAGTTACTATCTGCCATGTCTTGTTATATCTTGTAAAATTTGAGTAGGGATTTCTCTCCATTTCTATTCTTGTAGTTGTTGACCATCCAATACTTGCTTATTCATTGTCAGATAGCATCTAGGTTTCTAAAACCTGAAAAGAAGACTATTGATCTTGTTGGCAATGAGAAAATTAAGGCCAGTACGACTGTTAGGCACATCGCCCTTCCCTGCTCCCATTCAGCTAGAGCCCAGCTTATTCCTGATATCGTTCGATGTTATAGCAGGTTCTCTCTCTCTCAGTTATGACATTCTCTCTTGTTGGCACTGATTAAATTTTAAAGTGCCTTCCTAACTTCTTCTTGGGTTCAGTGGAGGGCGCACCATAATTTTCACTGAGACAAAAAATTCCTGTGCGGAACTTGCTGACTTATTACGTGGAGCACGAGCATTGCATGGGGACATACAACAATCCCAACGCGAAGTAAGTTTATTTGTGATACGAAAATATGGAATTACTTCTACATCAAGAGATTGCATGTCCATCTGCTATTCTCTTAAGATGTGAGACCCTAGTCTCAATTTTAGCTGTAAGTCCTTATTGGTACTGTAAGGAGGTAATTTGTGCTTTTCCAATATTCTAATGTTGGTTAGCTGATTCCATTCAGGTCACACTTGCTGGATTCAGAGCAGGCAAGTTCTTGGTTTTGGTGGCAACCAATGTGGCAGCTCGTGGCTTGGACATCAATGATGTGCAGTTGATCATTCAGGTGCGGATTTAATTAAATTTTTTTTTTTTTTATATTATGTGTCTGTGTGGAAGGAAAACGAATAATTAGGTGATTTTCTGATTATCTATGCAAAGAGTAATGGATTTGAATACTATGATAACCATATGTTCACTTGTTTCAGTGTGAACCCCCTCGAGATGTGGAAGCTTACATTCATCGTTCGGGACGTACGGGGAGAGCTGGTACAGTGAAAATTGTTAAGATTTATCCTCTGCTTGACAATTGTATTTTGACAAGCTTACTGACATTGTCATATTGTTCAGGTAATACTGGAGTTGCTGTATTGCTTTATGAACCCAAGAAAGCATACACTATCTCTAAAATAGAAAGAGAATCAGGTGTAAAATTTGAGCACATCTCAGCTCCCCAGCCAGCTGAAATTGCTAGATCGGCTGGTTTAGAAGCAGCTGAGATAATCTCCAATGTCTCTGATAGGTATTCACAATTGGAGTATCTCACGTGATACATCTTCGTAGAAATAATTGAATTTACATCCATACATATTACTTTTTTGCACGCTGCAGTGTTGTTCCTGTGTTCAAATCAGTAGCAGAACAACTTTTAAGTTCGTCTGGTCTCCCCGCGATTGATCTACTCGCCAAAGCACTTGCTAAGACGGCTGTAAGTTTTTGCATAACTGTGAGCTTGTGTACTTCCAAACTTCTGCCGTGTACTGAGCTTCAGTGTTCTCTACAGGGTTATATCGAAATCAAGAATAGGTCACTGCTGACTTCGTTAGAGAACTATGTGACTCTACTTCTTCAGGCTGGAAGGCCCATCTATACTCCGTCGTGAGCAAACCTAAACTTTATTCTTCTATGCATCTTAAGTTTGCATCTGTGCTTATTTTTTAGGGATTTGAAACTGAATTCACTGTTACTGTTCTGTTGAATGCACTATAATGTATTACTTGCTTTCTGTTGAACTTTGTTGTGGTTTTCACAAGGTGGATTTTCTGATAATTATTATTAATTTAGTGAAAGTCTGAATGAGCCAGAATGCACAGAGAACATCCTGTGCCTGTAGATCTCTTGCTGCATATTTGAACTGATTAATTCACTTTGGTGATGTAGGTTTGCATTTAGTGTATTAAGGCGATTTTTGCCTGACGAAAAGGTTGAGCAGTTGAAGGGTCTTTCTCTTACAGCTGATGGAAAGGGTGCAGTTTTTGATGTGCCGGCTGCAGACGTGGACTTGTTCATTGCAGGTATTTCTTGGAACTTGGAAGTGATGATACTCATATGCAGCAATGCGATTTTCTACTGTGTCTTTACTGATTGTCACCTAGAAGCTGGAGAGCTAAACTCACACTTCCTAGTTTAGGCTAATATGCACTAATTCTTCATCTAAGATTTTGGAGTTTAATTGGTGAACTCTTTAAGCCAACATCAATTTGATTTGAGAAAAAAAAAAGTTGTTGATGATAATTCTTCATTAAAGAAGTGGTTTACAGTATAGTTTCTTAGCTCATTTTCCCTTGCAAATACCATGTTACTGCATTTGTTTTCATGTTTATGCATAAATGATTAGGAAATTGTTCTAAATAAAACATTTCCTGCACTGTTCCTTGCTCTTTTATTTGGGCTGGCCCACCAAGTCGTGCTCTAGTTAGTTTTTCAAATTGATTTATCCATCTCTTTTAGAAGTCTCATGAACGTCTATAAAATTGTTGACCTGGATTATGAGATTTTTGTAACAGATCATTCATTTCTGATGCATGATAGAATGGATAGAGAACTTGGAACTTGGGTTTTCCTTTGGGGTTAGCACTTGGAATCTGCCACCAGGAGAGGCAGGTGTAGAATCTTCACCAAACATGAGTGTCGGAGCAAATCAGTTGAATTTCATTGAAATGTTGGATGTGCTGTGCATCGGGCTTTTGTCTGCCTTCAGATGCAATCTAGTCCTTGTCCATTTGATCGATGCTCATACATCATTTCTAGGTTAAAGAAAAAAAAAAAAAAAAAAGAGCAGTACAACTGCTCCTAATCAGGAATTCCAACTATTTGACTTGAAATGGCTAACTCTTGGAATTAAAGCTAGCTATTCTCTGAAAGAATGACTTCTATTCTCTAAACCTTCTTGTGCCCTGCCTTGTACAATTTAATCCTTTTACTGATCTATCAACGGCATTTTAGGGTCATGATTCTCGGGCATTTAACTTCTATAGTACTTTTTCATGCAGGTCAAGAAAATGCAAGTATGGTGAGCCTTGAGGTCTTAACTGAGCTGCCACCTTTGCAAGATAAGGAACAGTCCAGAGGGGGTAATCAATGGCGAGACCAATTTGGCTTACCAGGTATAAGAGGTTATTGAATTAATCAACCATAGAGACTCAGGTCTAAGAAACATTAACTAATTGTCCAATCCAATCATGTAAAAAGATTCTAATTTATAATTTATATATATACATGTATATCTTTCTTTTATAATTTAATTTATTGAAAATATTCTAATGTTGTTTTTGTCTTTGCAGATTGACGGGCGTTTTGGGATCGGTTGCATACTTTGCTGGTGTTTTATTTTTTTTAGTTTATTTGTATTTGTATATTTGACATTTTTATCGGACTGAATCATTATTGATTAATGTAATATTTGATTAATGAGATCAATGATTTGATGAAAAATGGCGATGGTTGTTTGTTTATTTAGAAACATTTGTTTGCATGCATTTTTAATATTGAATACAGGTATATGAACAGGTTTATGTTTTGATACAGGTGTGATACAGGTGTATAAATAGGTTTAAAGGGCTTTTTTATTGCAAAAACAAATAATAGATTTAAAAAATAAAATACTTTTACCGACGTTTTTTTTACTTTTACCGACGAAAATAAAACGTCGGTGAAAGTCTCATTAAATTTTTTTTATTCTCTTCTTTACTTTTACCGACGAAAATAAAACGTCGGTGAAAGTCTCATTAATTTTTTTAATTTCTTTTTAACTTTTACCGACGAAAATAAAACGTCGGTGAAAGTCTTATTAAATTTTTTTATTCTCTTTTTACTTTTACCGACGAAAATAAAACGTCGGGGAAAGTCTTATTAAATTTTTTTATTTTCTTTTTTACTTTTACCGACGAAAATAAAACGTCGGTGAAAGTCTTTTTTTTTTTTTTATTTTCTTTTTTCATTGTACCGACGAAAAAAAAACGTCGGTAAAAGTTTTTTAATTTTTAATTTATTTTTCTTTAAACTTTTACCGACGAAAAAAAACATCGGTAAAATTTATATAATCGTCGGTAAAAATTAATTTTTGCCGACGAAATAGTTTTGCGTCAGTAAAAAGTTTTGTCCACGTTTTTTACCGACGTCGGGGCGACGAAATTATTTTCGTCGGTAAAGACATTTACCGACGTTTTTAGGGCTTTTGGCGACGGAAAATTTCGTCGCTGAATGTGTCAATTGTTGTAGTGTAATAACATGTGACCCATGCCAGGAACCAGGTCGAATCCAAACATACATGCCACAAGTACTACATCTGTCATCTAGCAATACCCAACTCAAATAGAAAAGTTCAAAAGCAAGGAAATCAATAATCTTTGGTAGAACAAGTTCTAAGACAAATTGTAAATAAAGATGCACAAGATCAAGTTCAAAGAACAGAAACAAACAGTCATAATACAATATATCATAGGGTAAACAGAAATTAAGTGAAGCAAGAAACGACAGCAGAGGAAGGGCTATGCTTATAGCAAGAGAGATATAACTGCATGGGCCATGGCCAAATGTAAAGTAGGTGATCTGAAGAAGCTGGAGCAGGAGCATGGGCTGAGATCCAGAAACATTGAGATGGTATTGCCAAAAGCATCAAAATAGACCTGCAGAGGAGATGAGTTTTACACAAATTCGACCCTAAAGCATGAAACAGGTTCCAAACCTTTAGATGAAGCGGGCGAATATTGGAGAGCTTGTACGCACTGTATTGGGAATCCACTTGCCAATAAGGAAGAAGACGACTCTAAATTAGAAATCTGATGGTGGGGCCTACAAATTCATCAGTCAGGCTTTAACCTGTAAATACAAACCATGGAAAATGAACAATAACCTTGTAGTGGCTCACATGCAAATTTCACTTAACTGAGAGTTAGGAGGACCATCAAGTTTAGCGCTAGTAAAACACTGCATCTTTGTGTGTGCGTGTGTTTTTTTTTTTTGACAGAAACTTATTGTAAACCTTTAGTATGTGCAAAGGCTAGTTAGAAAAGAACCTAAATCCTCTGTAGCTTCCAGCACTAATTTGTTTTGAAATGGCTCTACAAGTTGTAAATGGCGCCGGTTCCCCTATAACTTGACCCATTCATTCAAGTTTCAGCCATTGGGCTAAGTTTTTTATTGAAATTTTGACTTCAGATGTCTCCACCTTTAGCTAAAGACTCCCCTACTACTACTTATTTTCTCTGTGTCATATTCAAATAGAAGACATGGAGTTTATTATTTTTTCAGGGGCTGTCTTCCTAAAAAACAAAACTAAGCTTGTTATTTTAGCCAGGTTTAGCATTGTGTTCTTTCCCATCGAGCTCGACCACAGAGTAGATACAATCAGAAGTCCTCCCTTATCAATTAGCTACCTAATTTATGGCCTCTACAAAGCCTTTATCAATTGTTAATTTACAGTTAACAATGCATAATCGACCGAATTTTGTTTTTGGCAGGTGGCTACTCTTCAAAGCCTTTATTTTTAACTCTTCTTTTTTTTTTGTTTTTTGGTACTAACCTTCACTTTAACTAGTAAGAAAGTGAACTCCACAAATGCAGCATACTATTCATAAATGACGAAAATAAATTTCCATTACTGCCAATCCGAACTCTCAAAAGCTTTATTAGCATAATCATCCATTTGTTGGAAATAAATTAAAATAAATTGCTACAACATTAAACAAATTGGTGCTGCGTCACAGAAGAAAAAACCATATGCATTGGTGCAATGACACTAAAATAAATTTCACTTTCCATCTAAATCAATGAGCTGAGCAAAATTCTTCAAACTGCTCATCGATTCTAACTCATCTTGTATTAACTTTAAGGCACCTAAATCTTTTTGCCCAATAGCAGTGGGGATCATAGATCATGTGTTTTTCACATGATGAACTTGCTTTGATTTTCTACAAGAAAAGGAGTGAGTGGAGTTAATATCATGCAAAGTGTTTGATCAATCCATGGTGGGCCCTGAATGTAGAAATGAGTGAAATTGCAATCGACATCAACACAAGGTGAGTTGAAGTTTGGGCTAAAGTCAATAATATTTAGCGAGCGAGAGTTTACTATGGTTGTTTTGAATTTCAGACGAAATTTATAGTAAATCAAAGTTGCTCACTATTGATCGATCCACTTTTATTTTTTAAAAGTGAGGGAGAGAGAGAGAGAGAGAGGTGGGGCTTTCCTTTTTCTCATTCTCCTTTTCAGTAATAGGCATACAGTAAGGGGTCGTTTGTTTGCAACCGTTTACGTATGTAAATAATGCACATGCGTGAATGTTACGTACCATCACGTTTGTTTGCACTATTTTACGCATCACGTATGTAAATCTCATGTTAAAATGGTGTGAAAATGTGCTCATTTTCGCACCTAATTTTTCACACCTTCATAGATGGTAAAAGGAATCCCATGTGGAATGGTGTGTAATGAAACCCCACAAAAAAAAGCGCCCGGTACGGAGATCTTTCGTTCCGTCATACTCATCCTGGGTTCGAAACGTGCAAACCCCACTTATCTTGCTCATATTCCCTCTCCAACATATATACCGAGATGTAAAAACAACGTCTCATCTTCCTCTCTATTCCTGAACGTCTCCTCCTCTCTGCGGTGCTCCAACCCTACTCGTGCCCAGGTATCTTTCTCCCCTCTCATGCCTCTTCCCCATTCTCCAATATCTCTCTCTCTCTCTCACATTGTCTCTTTCTATGTAATGCATCTCTCTGTCTCAATCTCTCTAATATTTTCTCTCTCAAACTCTGCGTGTGCAATGGATTGTCAATTTATTTCTTGGGTAAGAAAGACCCAGATGCTTTTTCTTTTTACATGCTATCAAATCTCTAAACTATTTGATCCTATCATTCTCGTGAGAACGAGGGTGATGTTTCTGAGTTAACAAAACTCTTTACAGAGTTTTTGGGTGAAGTTTTCTTTTACCTTCCAAGCATTGGAAGCCTTTGGAGTTTCTCTTCTTCACATATGCTCCAAGAATTCAGCCAAACGAAGGTCTGATCATGCTCTGATCATACATGGCTGTAACACCCTGACCCGAGTTAATTAAGATTAACTCTAATTAATCGGGATTAATGTTAATTCAGCATGTTTTATGGAATTCATGTTGATTAATGGCTAAATTGATAAGAATTTGGCTCAAGTATTCAAATTGAACTTAATGAAAGCATAGTAAAGGTTCTGAATGGAATTGAAATGGGTTTAGGCTAAATCAAGTAATGTAAGGACTTTTTCGTAAATACGAAAGTACACGTATTTCGTCGAATACGGAAACTCTTGATACTCCTACGTATATCTCGAGGAGTACGTTAACTTTTATAAATGAGACGATTCCATTCGACGTGAATTGGTTCAAATGACCATTCATTTGACTTAAATTGTAATTAGAGGAATAGGAGGGGGGTAAATGCAAAAATGGGGATTATAAGATGAGGATGAACTCATTTGAGTTCATTCCTCCAGCACAGTCGATCTCTTCTTCTCTTTCTTTCTCTCCTTCTTCTTTCTTCCAATTTCGCTTCATTGAGTGGTGATTGGGAGAGCTAACAAGTGCTTGTGAAGAGGGACTCCATCTTCACCATCCTCTTCTTCATCTCTTTTCCTACTATTTTGGGAGTTTAACCTTGAGCAGATCTCAAGATTACCACCAAAGAAGCTACAAGTAAGTGTTGAGTTGAATTCAGCACTTTCATGGTTTCAGTATTGAGTTATGGCTCAAAGAATTCACAAGAATTCTGTTTTGTGGATTGATTTTGGGTTTTAGGTTCAAAAAGAGGTTTGACTTAAGGAATTCAGCTTGGATTCAAGCGAGACAAGGGAATTCTTGCTAAAAAGTTTCCAAAGAAGGCAAGTATACTCAATTATATGGATTTCAATTGTTAAGTGATTTGTTAGAACTCAAGGAGTTCAGTTACAGACAATTCGGTTCAGCATTTTCTGATCTTCTGGGCACAATTCGGTCAGCCGCCAGGCTGACCGACACCTGACCGCCACCTGACCGAGAGCTGACCGACATAGGTCGGCTAGCCGAAATTGTGAGTTCGGCTAGCCGTGGGTTGACCGCAAGGTGACCGAAAATCTTGTCAGAGTTTTTCCATCAGAAGTTTAGCTTCTGGAAAACGAACCGTGAGCTGACCGAAGAAATTCGGCTAACCGAAATTTGAATTTCGGCCAGCCGAGTGGGTGACCGCATAGGTGACCGAATTGGGCAAATTGTCCTGAAAATTGAGAAATTCTGGAAAGCTGACCGAGTGTGGTTCGGTCAGCCGGAACCCCTAATGTGGCTAACCGCTAGGTAACCGACGAGGTGACCGAAATTGAGGGAATGTCAGAATTGATTTCTGATAATTTCCTAAACCTTCATGGGTGTTAGCTAAACTTATGTGAATGTAAATTTCACTAAAAAGTGATGTCATCCATAATAACACCTACATTGCATAATGAACGTTTCACCCGAATGCTGTTTTAGGAAATTTACTTGTTTATGACTTGAGTTGGCTGGCCCTCTCTCGTCTATTACTGTTCTGCTCCTTGTAGAGCTATCATTGAATAATGTATTGAATTAATACAATGAAATGCAATGAAATGAACAGAAAAGAACTGAAATGAACAAACATTGTAATGTATAAAAGACTAAGTCTGCTGCAGTAGATGGAGCGTTCCGGAGCTCCGTGGTGATACCAGTGATCTCTGATCAAGACACTGGTAAATCCCACACATTTGACAAGCCACTTAATAAAGTGAGTAATAATGAAATGAAATGAGTCCTTAAAAGGCTGGGTTGTGAATGGTGCGCCTTCCGCCTATGCTAAAGGACAATGAAAAGACACTTGATAAAGTGTATATAATGAATTGAATGCTCTCTTCAGGGGAGAACTACATGAATTGAATTCTTCCTTCAGGGAAGAACTATATTGAATTGAATTGAATTGAATTGATTTGAATATAATTGTTATACATTGGAACCAAATTGCTAACATGTGATTATCATAGAATTGTGTATACATTGTTGAACCGTCGTGTTCACAGTGTTATTGATGACATTACAGGCCCAGTTGGCCGTTCCAGTGGTTCCGAGACCGCGCCGCCAACGGAGGAGACCAATCCGGTTCCCCCAGGAGGATTGAACGAATGGATGTAAATCGGAGGCGACCGGTTTAGAAAATTTTGGAAACATTTTGAATAGATTCATTTTGTTGTAAACAGTGATCACATGCATTGTATGTGAATATGCATTGGTGATTTAAATAGGACATGAGATGTATAAGTAAACTTTACTTTCTGTAAAGAATTTGTACATATTAAAGTTGAATGTCAATGTATGTATATATTCCGCAAAATAATGTACATTTGACAGGTATATGTAAGATCCCTTGTGAATCTCGTATCGACTTCGGTGATGCGAGGTTTACGGGAGTAAGTATGGCGTCGCGACTCGGGGTTTGGCCGTGGTAACCCTAATCTCGGGCCCGGGTTGTGACAATGGCCCACCTTAGATCATCATAACCACTTATGAATAGCACCACTATCCTAGTCGCCTTAATATTTTGAAGCTTTCAGTGAATTTTTGGGAGTTGTTGGCATCACAAAGGTGGGATTTCTGTAATTTCTCTTGAATTTTTAGTTTTGGCAAAAGCTTCGGTGGGTTTTAGTTTGGACATCAGGCAGTGGTGGGGCCCACTGGGTGATTTGATCACAAATCTAGTCCGTGCATCCGGCCATATAGCCCTGGGCGACCTTGTTGGTGGGGTATGATCTAGTTCTTGATCAATGGAGCCCATGATTTCAACAATCTTAATATCTAGGTGAGAAGCTCTATGCTTGTGGATACGTTCTGTACAGAAGTTCTGATGAGAAGAAGATAATGAGAGACTCAGTGGTATGTGAGTGTATGTGAAATTGTGGCCATCAGTCATAAAGTAGTTTGTATAGCTTGGAGAATTCAGTGTATTTTTTCTAATGTGTAAAATGGGCTTAGTTATCTGTAAATGGATGATCCTTTTTGTTTGTTGTGGAAAAAAAGGGTCAAATTTCCTTGGTCACAAGAGGTCATGAATTTTTTCAATTCTTGGTGGTGGTGGTATTTCACTGATTTTTGATATTCCATTTGTTCTTTTGTATGAATGTATTGCCATTTTGGTTACATGGTCCAAGATCATATTTGATATAGCAACTTGAAGTCAATGAAGGAATATTTTCAGTATTTCCAACTTAAAATAGGCCAAATTTTAACATTCAAAAAAAAAAAAAAAAAAACAGGCCAAATTTTGGCTATATGTGGACATGGAATTGGGCTAGAACTAATTGGAATAAGATATATCAAGGGCCAAAACCAAGGATTTCCAATGTAACATTCTCTACTTGTTTGCTTTGACCTCATGTTTGTTTCACATGTGGTAAAAAAAAAAAAAGTGGAAAAGTAGTCCTGGCCACGGGTCCTACTACATCATACTCATGTTTGATTGGCAAAAACAAGTAGAAATGTATTCATTCTGCATTCATCCCCTTGAAATTTATCTCATGAATGATTTACCTTACCCCAGGAATTCTCATCTCATAAAAGGAGAGGTAATTGATGTACATAGACTATTGGAATGTATGAGATTCTATCATATGATCTTTACAGTTAAAATTTTCAATTATTTATTATTAATGTCATGGATTTTGAATCTCATCAGCTTGTGTAATGACTCTTTATGCTATATAGAAATGGAGAATGAAATATGCGGCGAAGATGTTGAATGCATTAGTGTCGGTACATCTTCTGGAAAAAAACGTGGTAGGAGGGAAAAGAAGAATACCACATGGACGGAGTCTGCAGATGAATACTTAGCTGATATATTGATAGAACAAATCAATCTCGGGCGAAAGGATGAAACTGGATGGACTACAGAAGGGTGGAGGGAGATTGAACGAAAGATGAAAGAAAAATATGGTAGGGAATATGTTAAAGATAAAATCAGAAATCGCCTAAGAACGTTAAAACATCATTACAATCATATCAAGACTCTCATGGGATTAAGTGGTTTTGGTTGGGATGACGTTACAAAAAAGGTTACTGCAAGTGACCAAGTGTGGGATGACTATATCACGGTGAGTAATTATAAATATATTAATATTATATTAAACATTGTTGACTCAATCATTGTTACTCTATTTTTATCAACATTTGTCTAATTCAGGCACACCCTGACTATGATTACTATCGAGGAAGAAGCGTGGTCAACTATGAAAAGTTTGCTATTATATATGGAGATTCAATCGCTGATGGAAGAGATGTGATGTTGACTAACCAACGTCCACCACATCCGATGGAAGCCCCCCAGGCATCCATCCATGATGTGGCAGCAGAATCAAGTAGCTCTGATAAGATGGATGAGGGTGTCTCTGAAGCACCACGCGTCAAAAAACGCTCAACTAGTAGTTCTCGACGCATTGTGCAGGATGAAACTAAAAGCGATTATGAACTTGCATATGCAATTAAGGATATAAACACTACTTTGATCTACCTTGCTGACAAGATGGCTCAATCAGGGCCAACCCAAGCTGACATTATTGCTGCCATCGAAGAGTTAGATTTAGACCTTACTTTGGAAGTAAGGGCTCTCAGGCTATTGAAGGATCCACAAGTGGCTAGTCAATTTCTTGCATTTTCAACAAAGGATCGACGCCGTGCATGGCTCATGGCGGAGTTAAGTGGCTCTATTTAGGATCGTTGGTTTGCTAAGTTTGCTTTTTTTTGGCTTTGAGTTTGCTTTTTTTTCATGGGACTCAGTTTGCCTTTTTGTGGCTTTGAGTTTCCTTTTTTTGTCATGGGACTCAGTTTGCTTTAATGGTTTTTTTTTTTATGGGACTCAGTTTGCTTTTTTGTCATGTTATAATTTGAAATGACTCTATGTTATTAGTGACGTTTCCTTTATGGTGAATGTTATAATGTACTCATGTTGCCATTTTTCTTATTATGATCCATGGATTATGTAGATTAATCATGTTGATATATACTGTGGATTATTGTGCTATGTTAATTTTTCTATTCTAATATTTGTCAATCAATTATCAAGCAGTGCAAAAGTAATGGATATAAAGAAGAAGATCGTATTTTTACACGCAGTAACAATGGCAGTGATTACAGTTTTACTTTTATGGGACCATCACTGTAAACGTAAGAGGATAAAAAAGAGGAAGCGAGTACATGAGTCGTCTCTGTCTGGCCATGAGTTTACTCAGTACCTCATTAGGAGTAATCCCCGTAATTCCTATGATTTACTACGCATGAAGACTGATGTGTTTTTAGAATTATGTGATTTACTAAAGAGAGAAAGGCTACTGCGTGCAACTAAAAGAGTTTCTGTAGAAGAGCAGGTGGCCATCTTTCTAGCTACTGTAGGTCATAGTCAGAGAAATCGAGTAATGCAAATTCAATTTCAACATTCGGGCCAAACAATTAGCAAGTATTTCAATGCTGTTCTAGACGCACTTCTATATATCTGCCCTGATTATGTAAAACTTCCTAGACCAGAAATGTCTACTCCAACTCAGATTGCACTCAATCCAGTATTTTACCCTTTTTTCAAGGTACATAAATAATTTATACTGTATTATCTTTGTAGCCCTATGATGAATGTTTACATTGTTATTGATGACAAATGTTTTTGCTAAATTGGGATAGGACTGCATTGGTGCCATTGATGGCACTTATGTTCCAGCATGGGTATCAATTAAAGATCAACAACGATATCGATGTAGAAAAGGTTTTATTGCACAGAATGTAATGGCAATAGTAGGTTTTGACATGATGTTCCAGTTTGTATGTGCTGGTTTTGAAGGATCAGCCAATGATCAAAAAGTTTTATCCGATGTTCTACAAAATAGGGGAATCTATAATCTTCAAGTTCCCGAAGGTAAATATTTATTTCAAGATGTAAATTTGAAAGTTATTATAATTTTTGAAATCTAGTTAAGCATGTTGCAATCTTCTGATAATTGTCATATTGAATCTTTATAGGAAAGTATTTTCTTGTTGATGCTGGATATGGTAATAGGCGAGGTTTTATTGGACCATATCGTGGGACCCGATATCATCTAAAGGAATTTGGAGCTCAAGCATTGGCGCCCAGGACAGCTAGTGAGCTTTTTAATCTTCGACATGCAAAGTTGAGAAATGTTATTGAAAGGACATTTGGCTTGTGGAAGGAACGATTTCCAATTTTGACACATATACCTCGTAATTATCCTATAAAGACACAGGTAAAGATTGTAAATGCATGTGCTGTATTACACAACTTTATCATAAAGAGAAGTCCTAGTACAGATGAATTGTATGAACGTCATCATCATGAAAGAATATTCATTGATGATGAAGATAATGATGATCGTCAGGATGAAGCAAACAATGAAGCATCTGACAGTCAATATGGTTATCGCTTACGAGAAGCAATGGCATTAGAGATGTGGGATGCTAATGCTAATAGAAGAGCTCGATGAACTGACATATAGGAATTCTCTCCTTTTGAAAATGTGACGTTAGTTTATTTTGCAATGGGCACATGGTAAATTCTTTTTTGAAACACCATGACTTCATTGATGGAAAAGATGTGTTACTTTATTTATATGAGATTGAAACACCATGAAACTTCTGGTTTGGGCCGTTTTTGTTTTTATAGAGATGATTGAAAAATTACTATGTTTGGTATAGAGTTGAGATGCATTAGAATATTTTAATTGTATATCTTGTGCAGGCGGTCCCACTTTATCAACTAGTCATGGAGGGATCTAACTAGGGACATGTGTTTTTTTCTTTTTTTATTATAACAACACTTCATTTTTGCTTTTCCATGTTATCATGGTTTGACAATCATCCAAACTTCATAGGAACAAAAGGTGGTGACCATTTTTAGTGCTCCTAACTATTGCTACTATCAAGATAAAAACACCTAAATATAATTTACAATAAAAAAAATTTACATTTTCACATGTAGTTCAAACAAACGTGGTAAAATGATTTATATGCGTAAATGATGTGAAAATGACAAAGGTAGACAAACGCTGTAAACTGTAACACATGTGTAAAGCTTACATATGTGAAATTTACATATGGAACGTTTCCATATGTAACTGCATTTACGCATCTAATGTGTAAAAGGCAAACACCCCCTAAGAAACTGCAAAAAATATAATATTTAGTTACCTCGTCTTCCTTCTTCAGAGGCTTTCATAGACATATTCGGTAGGATTAAAATGAATGATCTCGGGAATATGCTGGAGATTTACACCTCTATCTTGCCGAATCCTCATTAGGAACTCCCTCGACATGTCACGTAGGGAGAGAAACCGGAGGCTGGTAAGGTATTCAATGCCCTCAGGTGCGCTCTTCAACTCAGGGCAATTGACAAAATAAATTTCTTCAATGCAACTCATCGATTCCACTTCTATGCATATTCTATCCAATCGAGGGAGTTTCTCAAATGTTAATGACTTGAGCTTCAAGAAGCTTCCACTACAGATGCATAATTTGTTCCCAACATATGCATAACAAAGTCCAATGCGCAGGAGATTGGGTAATGCTTGGAGTAAAGTGAATGGATCTTCATTCAATTGGGACCAGTGTAAGCTCACTTTTGTGAGATCCTGAAGGGATCTAATCCATGGAGGCAGCCTCTCTAGACGCCCAGATAAGTGGAGATCTTCAAGATGGGTGGGAGGATGAAGCAAGGTATCCAAACGCAGCATTTCTTCTCCACTTGTAGCCTTTACTTGCAACATTAGAAGGGATTCCAATTTCTGTAAGGAGGCACTTAGCTTTCTCCCATGAAAACTTTGCACATCCCTAATTGTCAATTTTCTTAGTTGAGTCAATTGTCCAACTTTTTCAACAACCTCATCGTTTGCTCCAATGCATTGTAAAGTTTGCAAGCACTTCAAATTGCATATTCTGGTCGGAGCTTGTGCGAAATCATAAAAGTCGAAGTCCTCTGAACCAAGATAACGGTATGAATACAAATGTCGCAGTTTCTTCAACTTTTTTACTCCTTTAGGTAGAGTCTTTATTTTAGAGTCCCTAATGTCCAAAGTCTGCAAGTTCCAAAGCCTACCTATAGATTTTGGAAGCTTTTCCACATTTGTATCCCTCAAACTCAAGTAGCGTATATTGAATAATTCAACTATTACATCGGGCACAGAGTCAATGGAAGAACCCTGTAGATCAAGCACTCTCAACAGTTTAATGCTTGATGCAATGCTTTTGAAAGAATGTGAAGGGATTTCCGTTGAGAACAACATCAGGGAGCGAAGATGACAAGTACTTGACTGAATGCTTCCAATGCAATTGTACAATGACAACCGACGGGCTTCATTGCTTTGAATCTCCTCTTTCGCAACATGTACATTGCAAAATTTCTCTTCACGGCCGATTGATAGAGCTAACTCTCGCAATACATCATGCATTCGGACCAGTTTTCTTGCTCTTTCAGTGTCCTCCACGACTTGAAGCATGCTTCTACAGATGAGGTCGTTGATGTATTCTGCAGCCACCTCCTCTAGTGTGTATTCTCCACACTCTTCTATGAAACCTTCTGCCACCCATAACCTAATCAATCTTTTCCGCGGAATTGCATAATCTTCCGGGAAGAGACTACAATATAAGAAACAGCATTTGCGATTGTACGGCATATCGCCATAGCTAAGCAAAAGTATGTTCTTCATCCTTTCCAACTCAGAGTCTTTACTGCTTAGCTGCCAACTAAGATTATCTTCTACCTTCTTCCATTCCAAACTCGACTTTCCTTTCTTTGACATGAGCCCCCCAATAGCTGCAATCGCCAGAGGCAGGCCCTCACATTTTTGTACTAATCTTTCTGCATATGGCTTCAACTCCGGAGGGCAGCTTTCGTTGGAAAATGCTTTCTTACAAAAGAGGACCAAAGCATCAACATTTCCAAGAGGCTCAAGGCGAAGAACATTTTTATCTCCAAAAGATGATGAGACATCATCTTTCCGTGTTGTGATTATGACTCTGCCTCCACATCCATTGTTTGGAAAGGCAACTTGTATGTCTTTCCAAACAATAGCATCCCACACATCATCTAAAACAACCACATACCTCTTATTCTCCAAACATTTGATGACCCTCTCAATAAGATCGCCGCTACTCATATCGCTAATGCCATCCGGAACGACCTCCTTGTTAGACTTGTACAACTCCTTTATCATGCTTCGCAGGAGTTCGATGACGTTGTAAGTCTGGGAGACGGTGATCCATGCACAGCAGTCGAAGTGGTTCTTCACTTGTGAGCTGTTATAAACTTTAGTAACAAGAGTAGTTTTGCCAAGGCCGCCCATTCCCACCACAGAAAGCACCACACATTCTGACCTTTCCTCAGTCAACCGGTCAATTAAGAAATCCTTGCTTTTCGTGATCCCCACAATGTCTTCATCCGCGATGAAGCGTAGATAATCTCTGGAACGTTGCCAATATTCACCATCAACCGTCGTCTTGGATGTGGATCCTTCTTCTATGAATCTATACTGTTTGCTTCGCTCTGAAATACTGCGAATCTCAGATTTAATTGCTAGTAGCTCAGAGGCAATCTCGTGCTTGTACCAGTAACGGTTTGGGCGGAGAACGATTTTACGGAGAGCTCTTCTTATGAATCCTTCCCCTCTGTGTTGCTCGGCAACATAATACATGTACTGGTCAATGATATCCTCCACCTTGTAGGTAGCTTCTCTCACTTGCCCCACCCATGTCCTCACTCCATCTTCGCTGCTGCTTCTTCTATCCGCGTCCTTTAAGAAGGAGCGCATGCTTTCCAGGTCGCGTTGGATTTCATTAAGATTGTTGGGCAATCCTTGAAGAAGAGATGCTTCTTGTTGCACAAGAGAACCCAATGTTTTAAGCAAGAAACCCACAGCAGTCTCCGCCATATTTGTTGTGCTCTCACTTCTCTCTCAAAGATAAGAGTTTTTTATTAGATTGAAACGCAAGGCTTTTGGCTTCCCATCTTAATTGTTATCATTGTTTTTATTTTTGGTAGAATTCTCTGGTCTTATCTTGCCCCGTCCTTAATGGTTATGAATCTAAAGTGAGAACGTGTATGTTGGTTTCCATGGTAGGACCAGCTAGGTGATAACGTGTATGTTGGTTTCCATGGTAGGACCAGCTAGGTGATAGGGTTTGATTCCATAAATAATAAATGACCCTACCACGTTGTCTACCGCGGCATCCATTTTTCTACCTTGGAAAACGATGGAGAGCACAGAAAGATGACTTATCGTAATATCTTGTCAACATGAATATCAAGCAAAAGCTTTGATTGGTTGAAATCTGGCCAAGGCAATCGCTTCCTCCAATCATATATACGAGGGGCGGCAGAACTCCCATGTGCAGCGTCGCTGCATGGTTGTATGGTGCAGCCCACATGTTAAGAACATGGGTGGGGCCCATCTTTAAAAAAAAAAACCAATTCGTCCTGCAGCCCTAAGATCCATTACAGACTCTATATCTAAATATTAAAAGTTGATTTTAGTGGACTAGCTAATGGGCTAATTACTAGATTTCATACATGACGGAATTCTTCCATTTCTGTCTATTAGAAAAATAGCAAATAAACAAAATTAATCACATACTTCAAATTTAGTTGATTGCCATCTCATTAATTTGAATAATCATTTATTATTTGATCACTAAAATGGGTGCTAGGGCTACTGATAGGTCTGGATTTTTCAAAAGTGGGCCCACCCTTGTATTTAACATGGTTACTGCACGATAAGGCTGTGGATCGTCGGGATTTAGCACCCCTTCATAGTGAGTTTTTTCGCCTGATTTTTATTCTACTCTTACGCAGTGTAAATAGGATCAGCGCCGACGATGATGTGCCAAATAGATAAAAAAAAAAAAAAAAATTTAAATTCAGCCCAGTTACTCTAATCGGTGCACCACCATCTAAAGTGTTTATCGGGTCACATGTACGCATTAAGTGTTTTTTTTTCAGTTAAATCCTCTTGAAATAATTTACAATGACCAGCAAGGCACCGTTACTTTTACAAGAATCTTGTGAGTGCATCTATCCGCTGACTGATTCTACTTTCTCGTTGCATTGTGGGCTATGTTAGTGCACTTATTGAATTTTTCTGATACGGTCACTATTAGACATGGAAATCTATATATGGTGATCTGAAATCAAGTTGAGAAAATTATCGAGACAGTGCTACTTATTTTTTGAATATCAAAATACATTTTTGTGATATTGAAAAATTTTAATTAAGTTATGTGATATCAAACTAGATATAGAAAAACGTGCTCTATTGTCTTTTTAAAAAGACAATTTTCAGAGCTATCACATAATTCAATTAGAATTTTGCTACATCGTAGAAAAAAAAGGTATGAGAACATCTAGGGGATTTTCTCAACTTTCGTCACAAGGTATGGATCTCCATGGCTAACGGTGATTGTATATAAAAAACCTCCACTTATTTCGTAAGAATAGCGGCTAGAGTTTAAGATATCAAACTCAGATGTGGACCCATCCAAAGCCGAGGATTGAGCATTGTGTAAGGGATGTCATTAAAATTTATTTAAAGTAAGAGTTGGCCGCACTGATAAATTGAACATAAAATCATTAAAGTGATTAATAGGTATAATAATCACGTTATTCATTATTTGGCCAATCTTATGATGGGTCCAATTTTTAGTGGAGCAAAATGTAAGGATGTCCAATAAATAGTAAGGCTATTCAATTTCAATGGTGAAAGTTGCGAAATAGATGGCCCCACTATTATGTATTATTTCTTCATTACAGTTGGTTTACCAAATCCAAATCTAAAACCGAAGATGTCCATTGGATCCATTTTTCTTTCTCAGCTGGATGGACCACTTGAAGATGCAGCGTCCACAAAAATAAAATAAATAAATAATCCTTGCAATCACTATTCCGCACTAGATGGAAGCAGATAAAACAGATGGAAGAAAAATATGTAGCACTTTGTTGTAATATATTCCAACTTGTAGATATTTTCTAGATAAGGTGGCATTACTCGTTGTTTTAGCCAAAAAAATTTCTTTGTTGTAGCTTCTTTGACTAAAGGTGGGTTTGCAATGTGTAATGAGCAAAAGTAAAAAAAAAAAAAAAAAATTGCAATATCCCACACATTAGATTGTGATATCGTATACATTAGATTGTGCAATATCCCACACATCGCCTCCTGTAAATCATAACACGGTGCAATATCGCAACATTATTACATGAACAACTCTGTAGAAAATATTTAAACAATTCATCAATTGTTTGTCCAATATAAGTTTTAGTATTTTGCATACACCCCCTAAGGTTTATAAGATTTGTAAATAAGCTCCAATGATTTTAGTATTTGTAAAATAGGTCCCTGATATTTCATTTTAATACCTTCCATGTTCCCAAAATCAATTATCCTAACAGAATGACCAACCACTATGAAGTTTGTGTTGAATTTCTATCAAAAGGACTGCTTTGCCGTTACCTTCATTTAACAAAAATGACTATCATTGTATAGAAATAATATTATTTTATCTCGATTCTCAACGGTCTCTCTCTCTCTCTCTCTCTCTCTCTCTGTCTCTCAATAACTCTCTCATGCACAGGAAGCCTAATATTTATTTTAAAACTTTCATTAATCCAATTGTGGTTTGTGGATGGATTAGATCAATTATATCATTTTACAAGAATAACTTTCTTTTATGTAAATCATTAAAGGTCTCTCACTTAATAACTCTCTTATGCAAATGAAGCCTAATCATTATTTTAAAACTTTCCTCAATCCAATGGTGGGTTGTGGATGAATTAGATCAATTATAACCAATTATAAGTACAAGCATTGATTGTCTTTATGACCTATTTGGATTTAATGAAATGAGCCTTGTATTAATAAAAGTAAAATTTATACAAGTTTATTCTCTCCCACTAAATATATTGTAGTAATTATTAATGTTTTAAGCTTTAAAGAAAAATAAGTCCAAACTTTTGAAAATATACATATAGGAGTAATGGAAAAAAGGGTAAAGGTGTCATTTTACTGTAAAAATTTACGATGGCTGAAAGGCTGCTCATTTTGATGACATAGAAAGTATTATAATGAAATCATAAAAATCTCATGGTGGTATATATAAAAAGAAAAAAAAAAAAAAAACACTACAAGTTCTAAGGGTGATTGTACGGACAATATTCGTTTTCTTACTTAATCGTTAAGAAAAGGTGTCAATGTGTTTTGTGTCCTTTTCTTTCATTTAAGGCTTGATTTTTTTTCTCCAAGTGTGTGTGAATGTGTGCTGTGTCCATTTTCCACGCCTGGTAGTAGGGCTTCAGTATTAATAAGAATGGGTTTTGATTTGATTATTAGTAAATGATTCTTCTACCTAACGGGGCCACATTTACGCAGAATATGACTTCGCCGTGTTGCCTACGGTGACCTGCGATCCACATTTACGCACAATATGACCTGCGAACGAGAAAATCTCCCGAAAGATTTGATTGAATTTAAAACCGACCCCACCCCCACTCATGTTATGTTGGCCATTCGGTGGAGCTGTCAACATCCCGCACGTGACCAGGATTCATTCAGTCAAACCTAAGTACGGATAGGCACTTGGGCTCCTTGACGTTGAGTTGTCTTTCCGCGTGGAAAAAAAAATAATGGAGAAAGATTGTGGGCCGGTTTGATAATTTATTTGTCGCGTCAAATAAAGTTAACCATGAGATCAAAAATACTTTAATTTAAAATTACATATATTTTTAAAAAAATTTAAAAATAATTAAAAATAAAATACCATTATAACTTACTTATATATATATATATTTTATTTTTTTTTGTATTTTATTTTTTTTTATATTTCACTTCACTCCACTTTATTTTAAAAGTAATATGCCAAACGGGCACAAAAGTGTAGGATCGACACTTTGCAATTATTTCGGTGAGTGCGGGGTCAAATCTATAAGGAGCTAAGTAAAAAACCACTTAATTTATCTAAAATAAATTATATTTCTAGTCTAATTAAAATCTAATTAAATTATAAAAGGAATGACCAAATAACTGAAATTAAAAATTAATTACAACTCTTCCAACAATTAAAATAAGATCATACTAAAGAATTTAATTAATGAAAATAAAATCAACAAATAATGAAAATCTCACCTTTTATTCATCATGTTCACGTATAGAATTAGTCAAAGATTTACTACTTCTTCCTCCTTACATTACAAAAGGATTCTCACCCCTCCTTCACAAAAATTCCCCCAATTATTTTCTTTGAAAGAATAAATGAAAAGGGGAGGAAGAAAGATGGGAAAGAGATAGACTGAAAAAGGGAAAGAAGATCCACCTAAGATATGGGGGGTGGTGTTGGACGTGTGTAATTTTTGGGGCCTCATATGGTGTGGTCGTTCAATCCTCTTGGTTATCTCTTGGTTTGAAAGACTTCATAAATTGGATAGCTTGGATTTATCTGCTACTTTTTTAGAGAGATTTTTGCTCATCTTGGATAGTATTTCCTTTTTTGAAATCTCTACACAACTACTATTTCCAAAACTGAGGAGATGGAGGGTCAATGTGTGATGATTGGGATGTGATGAGTTGGACGTCCCTTTTCGTGGTTATCCTCTTGATCTAAAAGATTTCAAATCTGGGGCAGTTGGGAGTCTGGTTGGATATATTTATGGAAGACTTGAATTCAATTCCCAAAACTAGGCTCCACCCTTATTTACTTGATTTGCATGCTTCTCTAAGTGAAAATGGCCCACTTAGGTTTGAAATAATTTCAAATCTGAAAAATCAGATTGGTTGCAACTGAGGTGATGGAGAGTCCACGTGTGATGATTGAGATGTGATGAGTTGGACGTCCCTTTTCGTGGTTATCCTCTTGATTTGAAAGATTTCAAATCTTAGGCAATTTGGAGTCTGTTGGATATATTTATGGAAGACTTGAATGCAATATGAACTTGGACTCTTTAGATGACAACCAAGAGTCTGCTATGTTAAAACTCTCCTTCCAACTATCTTCAGTTGGGCTCACGTGATTATTCAAGTTTGAGATTTGGATTTTTGCAACTTCAATGGGTCCCACCTTGGTTGGCCCCTACCTTGGGATATGCACCCAATGTGGGTGGGTCCCATGGTAAGTTTTCGTCAATCTTTAATCTCTTTGATTTCTCAATTAATTTCTTTAGTCTTGTGGGCCCCAATTTCTAAATTTTCCTGCACATCAATTAAACCTAATTTAGTCTAAATAATATTTATAAAAAAGAATGATGCATGGGCCCCAATAATGCAAAAATTGATAATTTCACCAAGACATGCATTTTTATGAAGTTTTTACTGATTCTGACTTAAGTTCAACAATGAGAGTTCAATTGCATGATTTATAGAAAATCAATTAATTCAATTCATTTTTTTTAAATTTAAGTACACAAACTTATATGAGATAATGAATTAAAAATATAATATTGTGGATTTATCATAAATATACTCAAATTTAGCACATGACTGATAATGTGATTAGCATAATACTATGCAATACTACTATTTTTATGCCTTAATTGGGTGGTGGGACCCACTCCTTTTGAAGTGAAAGTGAAATTTGAGCTCATCAGAGAGGATAAAATTATCTCCAATGGTGGCTTATGATTTTAGATGCACCCCACGTCATTGGTGATGAAAGCACTTGTGTTCTCATCATTTCCCATTAATATTTTAAGAGCATTTTTTGGGTAAAAGCCCCATAGGACACCATACCACTGATGAGGTCCCAGTAGCATCGTATGGACGGGAGGGTTTCTCTTGGTGCGTTTTTGTCCTTTTTTTTGTCATTTAGTGATATGGTCAATATCTACCATTATGTGGTGGTTGCTCTCGATTTGCAGAACCCAAATAGAAGCTGGGTTTTTCTCTTTTGGTTGCTGGTGCTGCTGCAGAGCAGTGGATGGGGCCAGGGAAGGCGAGGAGAGGGAGGATACGAAGGAATGAAGGGCAGCGGGCATAGGGTTGTCTTCGTTGGAGGAGGGTGGATCACTATGGAGGGAGAGGATGAGGAAGAAGAGGGGAGGGGAGGAGGAAGGAGAAGAGAGGAGGGGGGACGGAGGCGGGGTTGTAGGCGGAGATGAGAAAGAGGGCTGGGCCTGGAGATTGATACGTGTGTTTTAGGTCCTTTTGGGTTTACAGTAAATCTAAGGAGATTTTTCAAGTAAAATCATCATGTAGATATTTAAGCATTACTTAATGTTTGGGGACAATATATATTTTTTCTTTTAGAATACCACCTACAATTGCGACAATGGTCTCCCATATCATTTCCTTGGTTTGTAGCTTCCATGGTTTAGGGTGGGAATATAAACTAGAGACTTAAACAAAATGAAAATCGCAGTGTAACCCTATACTTGGTGATCTAAACCATTGGTCAGATAAGGGATAACAAAACTATAAAAATAATGAGGAATTCATCCCCTGCACAAAAACAGTTAGGGAGGGATGGCTAGGTGTGAACATTCCCGTGTTGGTTTCCATCACATGATGGTCCCTGTTAGAGGTGTTAAAAGGTCACGGCCGAGCTGCGTTTAGGGTGGTCCTTATCCTACCCTTAATATATGCAGGGAGCCCTCGGAGGACCTGCAATATTTAAGCTCGTACCTTACTCTCAATGGTTAGGTAGGGCAGGGCTTAGGGCTTCAAAATGAGAAAACCATTATTTTGTTTTACACAATTACCAAGTATCGAGTGTCAACCGAGCACTATCTTGTCTAACCTCTGCTGTGAAGGGATCACTAAGAAAATGTTTAGAGAATAGAAGTTTTTTCTACATACTTTCATTTATCGGTTAAAATCATACATGCTTTGGTGACTTTGGTTCTAGACATACTTTTTTTTTCAAATAAGGAAAATGGTTAAAGAGTTTGTTCCATCTCACACCTTCACAAAATTATCCATGTTCCAAAACATCTCAACAACGTCTTATCTTTGAGAATTTTAAAGGATAAGTTAGTCAGATGTCCCTTAACCTTGTCGTTTAAGGCCTCTTTAGTCCATAGAACTTTCGATTAAGGCCTCTAGTCCATTGCGTCTGGACTTATTTTAGGAACAGGTCCCTAAGTATGCTAGCTGGGCATATATTTTCATGACTGATTTGCCCTTCTAGCCGTCTGAAGTTATGTCATGCATTTTATTCCTAGTTTTAAGCTCCATGACATGATCTTTAAAGACTGATTTGCCCATGTAAGCGTCTCAGGCCGTGTCATGAATTTTATTTCGTAGTTGTAGATCAAGTTTTGAAATTCAAATAGGAGGAAATGGCGATTGATAGATTTCTGCCTACAAAATCTCCCTTCTAAAACAAGTCTTTTGTATTCGTTTTAGTCGTGCATGAGAGTTCCTGTGATCTGTTGTTTAGTGATTAAAACTTCAAAGTATCAGTGTTGGTCTATATTATTGATGGTTTCTTACTTTCTAACGAATTTCAGATAAATTTATCTGATTTTCTTTTCGAAAGCCGGATAAATGTATGTGAATTTCTTCAAAAGGACATATAAATTTATATGAGTTTATTCCAAAAGATAGATAAATTTATTTGAGTTTGTTTCAAAACTCAGATAAATTTATCTGTATTTCTTTCAAAACTTAGATGAATTTAAACTCAACTAGGGTTTGAAGATGATGAATGTTTGCAAATGTTGTAATATTCAACTTATTTCTTGTTTGGATTGAGTGAATGTGAACAATGTTTTCGAGAAGATTCTTTGACTCCTCTAGATATTATCTTCCCTAGAGTTAGGAATCAGGAAAGTACTTCTTCAACCCCTAAATCATTTTCAAATAGTGTCAATGCGAAGATGATTCAGTTGGTTGAGATTTTCTGAATGATTTGTCCTTCTTTGAATCAGTTTTCCACCTTTTCTTTCTCTTCTCTGTCGTAATCCTTGATTTTTGGACTCGAAGCGTCTTCACAAAATTGAGGAGTAAACGGAAGCGTTTTTGTATACCGCACAAAGTGTATTTAGAGGGGGCATTTTGGACTTTTTAACTCTTTAAATTTTGAAAAATGACCTTTTCCTCTATGACAAAAAAACGTGAACCTTTTACAATAAAATGAACCATTGAGGGACGTGGGGCCAAATGCCCCAATTTTAAACCATTTACATTCAGCTAGCTTTTATGAATTGGCGTTACCGTTAATCTAACACTAATATGATTATTAGGTGTTCTTGGATTTCAATAAAAAAATAAAAGCACTTAAAAAACCTCAATGACTTTAGGCGTTAAAAAATTGAGTTATAATTATTTAATTAAAAGGATATTTGGATCACCCCATATCCTTGAAGTTTCATGCACATACAAACTACCTTTATAAACTGGTTAGCATTATAAGTCCTTCTATAGAGGAAAAAGTCTGTCCTTATTAACAGGAGTACAACCTCTTTTGCACTAACAAGAATATATAAAAATAATATAAAAAAACATAAATAACAAACAATAAAACTAGAAGAAAGGGATAGAGAGCAACCGTGCAACACTTATTACTTATACATTAAGTATAATACATAATTTTAATAATAAAATAGAAAAAAAAATGAACCAAGTATATGTGTATTGATTTTTATGGCGTTTTGTAATGGGCATGAGGCTATGAAATGACCTTTATATCCTTAATTTATTGTTTCTAAGTGACTCTTAAGCGGACATTTTAGTATATATTTACAAATATAAATATATATTATATAAGATAAAGAAAAGTAGGAGTGCCAGGGCAAGGGATGGGCAGAGCTAGTATTTTCCAAACCTGGCCCCCAAATTTCAGGGCCCGCAAAAAACTGTCTAAGCTCGGCCCTAGGGTGTTTCTTTTGAAACAAATGCCCTCATTTTAAGGGCTTTTTAAGGGCCGGATCCCCCTGGTCTTAGGGCCAAATTGACAGGCTTTGTCCCCGTGTTGCTTTCTACCACATGGTGGCAGGGTTTCATTTAATTAATAATAAGTTGAATGCATCAAGTTGCCAAGTGGTATGCCAATCCACAAACTCAAATCCTCTATGCTTTACCCTAGAGAAATCATGAATGAAAGGATTGGAACTCCATAGTGGTACTCACTTTTTGAAATCTGGACAGTTTAAAATAAATTCCCTCTAGATATATGTGTAATCTTCAAATTTTAAATTGATCAGATATTTCTCACCATTCGATTAATTGGTTGGTAAGAAACATTATTAACATGATCTTATACATATTCATTATTTCATTTTTTTTTACGAAATGATTAATCTATCAAACGGTCTAGATGCGAAAGGGATGGGACTCGCCATCCTTACATAAGAATTCTCTTACTTTTAGGGGACTTGAAATCTAAAGGGAGAGTCTAAGCCAATCAACAAAGTTAAGGGCCCGTTTGGATGTTTACAGAATAAAATATTTACATATTAAAATATTGTAAGAATAAGATAGTATAGAATATAATAATATGGTATTAGAACATTGTAATATTTTTGCCGTTTGACAATTTTTGAAGAATATTACATAGTTTCGAATGAGTTGTTTGAAAGGTACCATGATTAAAGTAAATTTTATTATTAGAATAATTTTTAATTAAATAATTTTAATTTATATATAATTTATCACATCTGGATAAAAAAATAGCGTGATAAAGTAAAGTTCAACTGCCATGTCTTTTACCATAAGTTACTTTTCTTTTATCATATACAACTATAGTAAAGTGTAGTAAAGTAAAGTCAATACAATAAACAACTACTTTACAACTCTCTCTTGCACTTTATTTCACCACATACTTCATCTCACTTTTCTTTTCCTCACCTTTTACCATGATGTGACATCAATCTTTATTTTACTTTACCACACATGTGAATAGGTCACTTTTTATTTTCCATATAAAAGTGTGATAAAATGTGATAAAGTGAAGTCACACAGAAAGAAACTACTTTACCATTTCCTCCCACTTTACTTCACCATATACTTTATCTCACCCTTACCTTACCCCACCTTTATTGTGTTGTGACATTTACCTTTACTTTACTTTATCATATATAGAAACAAATGCGTTATGATGGATTTGGTGAACTAAAGTATTTACTTTACTCTATCACTTTGTAATCGTCATTTTGAAAGATTTTTATATTGTGGAAATTTTTTTACAGGAGGGAGATGTAGAAAGAAATATTGAGGTGTTTGAAAAAAAAAAAGAATATTTTCTTCAGTTCTTCTTTGGGTTACTAAACGCACAAGATTTTTTTCTTTAAAAAATGAAAGATTATATTCTATAAAATATTACTTTCTTGTGTTTTCTTGTACATCCAAACGGGCCCTAAGACTTTGAAGTCAAATAATGCGTGGCCCATGAATAGGTGCAGAAGCACTGAAGAGAGAAAAAGAGGAGCATTAACGGTATTGCCATAACTTAGTGAGGCCCAATGGGTTTGAGTAATGGGTCAGACCAATTGAGTTCGGGTCATAGTCATTTGTCCACACCTAAAATAGGACATGATTATATTTAAGTTTTCCTTTGGGCTGGATATGTTCCTCCTCAGACTGGTCCCAGCCCAAGCTTGAGCCATATTTGGCTGGATTTGCACTGTGTCTTAGTGTCATGGGCTAGGCCGGGGCCTATTGTTTGATCTAATGTCAAGGGGTTAAGAATAGCACCTATTCTGGATGGTATTTTTAACAATGACTAGGAAGAATATCTTCGAATGGCCCCTGAAATAGATGTGCCTGAAATCAACATTGTATATGTTAGGGATCGAAACACACGCCCAATCTACGAGAAACAATCAATCAATCACAAAGTCAATCCATGAGACACGGACTTACGTGGTTCGGCAAGATTGCCTACATCCACGGGAGATTCACGCCGTTCACTATTATTGGAGATTCCCACAAGAGTACAAGCACTCACTGTCTCTCTTGTTCTCTCTCAATTTTACCGTAATTACAATGCTCTCACCACCCAGTATAAATACATGAAACCCTAAACCCCTAGACACCCACAACCGTCGGATCTAACCTCATAACAGATGGTCCAGATTAAACCGACAAATTACAGATAAACCCCTGTAATAGAATTAAGTCTAGATCAGGCTTCACCAACCCGTCAATCTCCCACTTGAAGACTGATCATACTGAATGGCTTTGACAATAACAGAATACGGCTAAGAATCTCAATACATCATCTTCATGCTTGAAGACCAACTGAAGCTAAGCACAGCTTCAGTTTCTTTGTAGTTACCACCTTTGTGAACATATCTGCAGGATTCTCACTTGATAAAATCTTCTCCAGTTTTAACGCTTTTTCTTCCAGAAGCCATCGTATGAAGTGAAATCTGATCCAAATATATTTGGTTTTTGGATGAAAGGCTGAATTCTTTGCAAGATGAATGGCACTCTTACTGTCACTGTAAAGTCTGTTGGACTCTTGCTTCTTACCCAACTCTTCCATTAACTCCTGTAACCAAACCATTTCCTTACTAGCTTCTGTAGCGGCAACATACTCTGCATATGTGGTTGAAATTGCAACGACATCCTGTAATTGAGACTTCCAACTGACTACTGCACTACCCAATGTGAAGACATATCTTGTAGTAATTCTGCTTCTATCAAGATCTCCTACCAAGTCTGAATCAACATAGCCATACAATTTGATCTCTGATCCTCCAAAATGCAATGCTGCCTTTGTGGTGCCTCTCAGATATCTAAGAATCCACTTAATTGCTTCCCAATGCGTTTTTCGAAGATTACTCATAAATTTGCTTACAACTCCCACTGCATGAGCAATGTCTGGTCTAGTGCAAACCATAACATACATCAAACTACCAACAGCTGAAGCATATGAGACTTTGGACATGTTCTCGTTCTCCTGTTCTGCCTTAGGAGATAACTCTTTTGAGAGTTTGAAGTGACTGGCCAGTGGAGTGCTAACTGGCTTAGCACCCTGCATGTTGAACCTGTTTAGAACTTTTTCAACATATTCTGCCTGAGACAACTTCAATGTGCGATTTTTCATGTCTCTACTAATTCTCATGCCAAGAATCTGATTTGCAGCACCCAAATCCTTCATTTCAAATTCCTGTGACAACTGTTTCTTCAAATTGCTTATTTCATGCATATTTGAACCTGCAACGAGCATATCATCTACGTACAAGAGTAGAATAAAGTAATAGTCATAAAAACTTTTGAAATAACAACAATGGTTTGCATGACATCGTTTGTAACATGTGTTGCACATAAACCTATCAAATTTAATATACCATTGTCTTGGGGCTTGCTTCAAACCGTATAAACTCTTTTTGAGCTTACACACCATTTCCTCTTTCCCTGGCACAGCATATTCCTGTGACTGATGCATATAGATGTCTTCTTCCAAGTCACCATGGAGAAACGCAGTTTTCACATCTAATTGCTCAAGATGTAAATCTTCTACCGCCACAATGCTCAACACACTTCTGATTGTGTTCAATTTAACCACAGGAGAAAATAACTTAGAGTAATCAATACCTACCTTCTGCTGGAAGCCTTTTGCAACTAATTTGGCTTTGTATCGCTTGCTACCGTCATATTCTTCCTTCAATTTGTACACCCACTTGTTGTGCAATGCTTTCTTTCCCTCAGGCAACTGAACTAAGTCCCATGTTTGGTTTGATGATAAAGATTTCATCTCATCTTCCATGGCTTGTTCCCACCTTGCCCGAGTTTCAACCTGCAATGCTTTTTCATAACATTCTGGCTCACCACCATCAGTTAACAACAAGTAAAACAAAGAAGGTGAATAGCGCTGTGTAGGCTTAGGAGTCCTAGATGACCTTCTTACCGGGGCAGGTGTTTGAGGGTCCACCTGCGGGTTTTCATTTCCATGTACTTCAAGTACATCATTTTCAGAAGTGTCATCCAGTTCTAAATATTCATTGCTGTCCTCATGCACCTTGTCCTTGTTTTTGTGCATCACTTTTTCATTGAATATAACATTTATGCTTCTAATGATTTTTCTATTTTCTTCATCCCAGAAGCGGTAACCAAACTCATCAGAACCATATCCAATGAAAGTGCATTTCCTAGATTTGGAATCTAGTTTGTCTTTTTTTTTTTCAGCATCAACATGAACATAAGAGATACAACCAAATACTTTTAAGTGTGAAAGATTTACCTCTTTTCCGGTCCAAGCTTCCTCTGGTAGTCTACCATCCAAAGGTACTGAAGGCCCTCGATTGATTAAGTATGCAGTAGTATTCACTGCTTCCGCCCAAAACTGCTTGGGCAATCCAGCATGTAGCCTCATACTTCTGGCACACTCAACAATTGTCCTGTTCATGCGCTCTGCCACACCATTTTGCTTTGGTGTATTGGGAATGGTCTTCTCTCGCTTAATGCCATTTTTGGCGCAATACTCCTCAAATTCTTTGCTGCAGTACTCTCCCTCATTATCAGATCTTAGGCATTTCAGTTTCAAACCTGTTTCATTTTCAATCAAAGCTTTCCACTTCTTGAAAACATCAAACACGTCAGACTTGTGTTTCATAGGATATACCCATAATTTTTTGGTAGCATCATCAATTAATGTAACAAAGTAAGAAGATCCACCAAGAGAAGGTACCTGAGTTTGTCCCCACACATCCGTGCGTACTAGTTCCAACCTTTCTGACTTCGGTGGCCTGCCTACTTTAGAGAAGGTAACTTTCTTCTGCTTTCCGAAAACACAGTCTTCACAGAACTCTAAGTCCAAGGACTTGAGTCCTTCTAGCTTACCTTTAGAATGAAGAATCTTCATCCCTTTCTCACTCATGTGACCGAGTCTATAGTGCCATGTGTTTGAGTCAATGGCTTTATCAGCAACTGCAATGAAACTTGTAGAACTGTTAGTCAAATAAAGAGTTCATTCTTTCTTACTGCGAGCAACAACCATACTCCCTTTTGTAACTTTCCAGAAATCATCTACAAAAACAGTTACGTGACCAGAGCTAGCAAGCTGACCAACTGATATGAGGTTTCTCTTCAAGCTGGGTACATGCTTGACATCATTCAATTGCCATATACAGCCGTTTGGCAATTTAATCTGAATATCTCCCTTGCCAATTATGTCACAAGGTTCATCATCACCAAGATAAACTTTTCCAAAGTCACTTTGTACATAATTTTTGAGATATTCTTTATTTGCAGTGGCATGAAAGGACGCACCCGAATCTATAACCCAAGATTCAGACTTATAATTAAAAGCAATAATTAAAGCATCTTGAACAGCATCACCTGCGACATTTGCGGAAGCTTCGTTGTCCTTCTTACCGTTCTTTTGCTTATTTTTCTTTGGTAGAGCTCTACAATCCTTTTTCAGATGTCCTTTCTTGCCACAATTCCAGCACTCGATTCTGCCTTTTGAAGATCTTGACTTGCTCCGTGATTTTGATCTTCCATGACTTTGCTCTCTCTCAGATGACCTTCCTCTGTTTCCCACATTCAATGCATTACCTGATGATTCACCTGAAGGTTTCCTGCGAATTTTCTCATCGAGGATAGCACTCACAACATCATCAAATTTCAGTTTGGCTGATCCTGAAGAATTACTCAGTGACGTAAACATACCATTCCAGCTGTCTAGTAAAGAAGACAAAACTAACAAAGCCCAAATTTCATCTTCGAATTGTACGTTAACAGAGGATAACTGACTCGTGACCGTGTTAAACTCGTTCAGGTGTTCAGCAACAACCCCACCTTCAACCATCTTCATGTTAAACAACTTTCTCATCAAGAAAACTTTATTTGAGGTAGAAGGTTTTTCATACATTCGAGATAGGCATCCATAACATCTTTAGTGGTTTTTTCATTTGATATATTGAATGTAATAGACTTTGATAGAGAGAGACGAACCGTACCTAAGGCTTTCCTGTCGAGTACCTCCCATTCTGCATATGACATTGTTGAAGGTTTCTTGGCTTTTCCCCCAAGTGGCAAGTAGAAATTCTTCTGGTAGAGGAGATCTTCAATCTGCATCTTCCAGTACGCGAAGTTTGTGCCATTAAACTTCTTAATCGTGAGCTTCATGTCGTCCGTCATTGCTCCCACTCAAACCAAGCTCTATCTACTTGATGAATTTTTTGCCTGCCAAACTGTCAATCCATTTTGTCTACCTTGTAGATCTCGTTGATACGAATCCAACAAAAAAAACGGAGCGCAATTCTGAGTCCGGATGGCTTCAGAAATCAAGAAACAATTCTGGCCCTTGAAAACTGCCTTGACCGTACTGTGCTGACGTCAGGATGAAATAAATTGTATTCCACTGTATGAGTTTGTTGGAAAAGGGAAGAAGAAGCATGAGGACTCTATTCCAAATCCCCCACCCCCACACATAAAAAAAAAATAAAAAAAAGGAAGAAGATGAGAGAAACATATGACTAAGAAAAAAAATGCGTCAACAGAAAAGAAAAAAAAGGGAAAGACCAGCCCCGTTGACAGATTCCTACTTTTGTGTTGTTTTGTGGTCCTTGTTGCTGGTATAACATGGAATGACCCCGATTTTGTGGGAAAAATGATAAGTTGTATTGGCGATATATTGCTTTACCGATTTTATAGACTTCTAAAATTAACTTATCATATACATCTTGGAATATTCCTTAATCCTTATCAAGGACGGGTGATCACGAACCAAACCGGCCTGAGTTTGGGCTATCCCACTTTCGGTCGAGCTTGAACCTTAGATTTTGGCATGCGGGAGGGGCTTAGATTTAGTTGTTGAGCTTGAATCCCTGGTCCAGGCCGAATAAGATACACAATTTATGCAAAAACTAAACTCTTTTAGACACAAACAACAAAAAACCCAATCAACTAAGCTCCAGCTTTAGATGGTAGGTAAAAGATTTTTTTTTTTTTTTATAAATAAAAACATGATTCACCTAGGCCCGGGCTTAGCATTTTTCAAGCGGACCGAGTTTTAGTCAAGCACTTCTGTCACGAGTCGATCTAGCTTGAATATTGCACATGCAACCCACCCCAATCCGCACCATGACCACCTTTATTATCAACCTTTCATTTGAAATCTTGTCATTGGTTAAACTTGTGAAGTCATTTATGGAGAGGGCTACCCGATGTGGGTGCAACAAATTTAATGAGACCCACTAATAGCATTTATCACTTAGAAATGGATCTTAGAAATGTTGGGGATCTATTTGTGAAAAATTGTAATGGAAACATAAGGTCGATTAATTTGGATAGAGTTTCTAAATAAGATGTTGGAGACCATACAATCGCACAAAGACTCAACATTCGCACTGAACAGTTTCATTTTTCATTTCAAATCTCCTCCAAAAAATAGACTCGAAGCAAATCATATCATGTTTCAAAGATTAGACAAATTGACTATATTGCTGAATCAAAATGTCTGTTAGCATTAATTATTTATGCTCAAGTTATACAATCAACTTTCAATATCAAACTTTACGTCATTATAAATTCATAATGATATCATTTTATTATTTATTGTTGAAGTACACATTTGAAGTATTTTACTTATATTTTATTGGATGGACAGTTATTTTGAATATGTGGTTAACTAAAGTATTTTTTACTTATTTATTGATTAAATGTTTAATTTAATTGTATTTACTGTCTCATTATGTTAATACGTATAATTCTAATTACTGAAAAAGAGCGTCCATGCTAAGAAAAATAGGGGTAATGACATGTTAATTTTGCCATAATTGCTTCACTGGTTAATGTTCTTTTAAAAAAAAACATTCTTTGAACCATGTCTCGTAATATCATGGGATAGTTCCATTATATCATGGGATTTTTCAATTTCCGTATCATATACTTTGTGCAATTAGCAAGAGAAATTTCTTTTACATAACACAAAAAATGACGTTTTTATGAAAAGTAAATATATCATTGCCTACCATTTCTCATGTTCTAACATTCAAAAAATAAAATAAAAAATTCTCTACGGTGTTGCATAAAACCATTACATCATGGGACAATTCCCTATTATCTGTATTTGTGACATACACAGTTATCATAATATCATGGGATATGAATAAAAAAAAGTTGAAGGAAAAATATTAACCATAGTCAAACGACTGTGGGTCGCTATAGAGCACTCGCTTTAGTGAACAGCTGGTTGGATGAATTATTCAGCGCGTTCACTCCATTTTAAGAGAGATGAAATAAATTGTGTTCCTCTATGTGAGTTTGTTGGAAGGGGGAAGAAGAGGCGTGAGTACTCTATTCCAAATCCCCCAGCCCCACAAAAGAAATAAGAAGAGAGAAATGTATGACTAAGAAAAAAAAATCCCTCAAAAGAACATAAAAAAAAGGAAAGACCAGCCCCGTTGACAGATTCATACTTCTGTGTTGTTTTGTGGTCCTTATTGCTGGTATAACATGGAATGACACCGATTTTGTGGGAAAAATGATAAGTTGTATTGGTGATATATTGCTTTACCAATTCCAAATATAAAACCCGAGATGAGATGTTTTAGTTTTCATGGCCTGCGCTGGGTCAGGCTGAGGCAAGCGAGGCCCAAGTTTAGGAACACTGGCCCATGCCTGGGATAGGACCGAAACAGGCCATAAAAATCAGCCCCGAGCCTACTGATTTAGTCAATCGGGACGAGCTGAACTGGGCTTTCGATCAATTTCCTGGGCTTTCTAGCAAATGTTTGGCGTAATTAAATTAAATTACACCCACTTCTTATACAGGCCGGGCGAGCCAGGCTTGGGCTTTCTTTCACTAAATCCAAGCCCGCTCCAATTATTAATGGCGCCAAATCACATATCCAGGAGCGGCATAAAGCGAGCTAAGCTGGGATTGGGCTCAGGCTGGCCCAGCCCTTGAACACCCCTACCCAAGATGTCCATTGGATCCATTTTCTTTGTCCTAGCTTCTATGATTCTGATAAATAATGCAATTTGATAAATGTCCTCGCTGGGCCGGGGTTGGGCTCAGGTGGGGTGCAATCTGATAAATGAACAAAAGTATAAAAAAAAAGGCAGTGACTCTGCTTGCCCCCTTTTTTTGGGTTTTTTTTTTTCTGAACTTTGTTGTTTCTGTGGTGGTGTGTTTTCTTTTTCAATATTCATAAAAATAAAAAAACACAATGTAATTCAGTGGTTTCCATGATCTTATTATTATTATTTTTTTTTACCTTTTGTTGCTATTATCTAATTTTAATGGACGAAGGACTTCAAAACAAAAAAAATGATGAGGGACCCAAGAGTGAAAGTGTAGTCAGTTTCGGAGACCTAGGGCTAGTAGGGTTTGGTTTTTTATTTTTTAGAAATAGTTGTTAATGAGTTTTGTGCCCATTTGAGAGACGCTCCTGGATCCCGCGTTTCAATGAAACAGGGGAATGCTGTTTGGGCAAATACCAAAGCTCCGCGAGGAAAAAATACCACGCCCCTTGTGGTCCTCTCAACTATTTCTTTCGAATGAAAAAAGAAAACAGAGAGGGTCTTTTTTACAAATATAAAAACCAAGTCAAACAAAAAATACTAAAGCATCCTTTCGTTTTCTCCAACATTAACCATAGGTTGAGTTTCACACCTCTTCCCCTTCAGTTAGATGGATGGTGGACTCCACATGTCCCATTCCACAAAAGGGTTGGATCATCATGGTCGCCCAAGGGTCCACACTCAGATGTCACTACAAAAAAAGCGACTTTCAGTGACACTTAAATAGTGGCTGTTTTAATTATCAGCCACTAAATGTGTATTATCACCGACGGATGTACCAATCCGCCACAAGTGAGAAAAAAACGCAATTGTATCAGCAGCTGTTACTAATTTGCGCCATTGAAAGTTCAAATTTTCGTCCCTTTAACTGCCCCCACTTATTTGAAAGGAGGTCCTACATTTTATGTCTCTGAACTCCTAAAACCCTAAAATCCTCTCAATCGATTAGAGCCTCTTCAACCGAGCGAAAGAGCGAACAGCAACCCAGAACCTCGACAACGTGATTTGAGGCTTCTTCGATCTTCTGCTTTTAAAAAAATCATTGAAGAATCGCACCAGGAGCTGCGATTTGAGGCTGCAGCATTAATCTCTCTCTGCAAAAATCCTCCAAGCTTCTCGAATGCTCGATCTCTCCATTTGATCTGAGAGGTTGCGAAATCTCACCAGGAGCTCCCAATTTGATCATGTCTTTCCACAAGAAGAACCTCATCAACGATCCAAACGGTCAGCTATTTCTCTCTGTGCATGTTCTTCCGATCGAATCTGCTGCATGCAGGAATTCTAGATCAGAAGGGTAGCTTAAAATTCTGATTTCCCGTTTTGTGCTTGCGCAAAAGAACGGATTTCGGTGTTGTGTTGAAGTAGCCCTGATACCTTCTCTCTCTCTCTGTTGTTTTTTTCATGATTTGGTGCAGAGAAAGAGTGATTTGCTTAGAAGTGGGTCGGCAGCATTTGCTTCAACAGATCTGCTGAGAAAGGGGTTTTCGAATGATTTGAGGAGAGAAAGAGCGAGAAAGAGGAGGAAATCTGCTGAGACGTGAGGGTTTTAGCTTCGAAGTTGATCCGTGGAGGAAATCTAAGAAAGAGGTTTGGATTTTTGGGTACAGGTCACTTAAAAACGCGATTTTCTATACATTCGGGATTCGTTGGACTCTTTGATTATCCTGTAGGAGACTTGGGCGAAATCTCTCACATCTGGTATGTCTGCAAACCCTGGATCTGCATTAATTCCATCTCTTCTGCTAGATCTCTTGAAATCTGCGCCAAATCTCTTCAACTTTCTCGAATTCAGGAGAGAATTCTGTAATATCTTGTGTTTTCTGTTTGAAATCTCTTGTTGGATCTGTTATTTTAGCTTCCCATAGTCTAGTTCTTTCAATGAATTGATCAATTTCATGTTTTTGATCTCACTTCCTCTTCCTTTTGTTCTAGATCAGTCGTTTGAATGTGGAACAACCTGATTTTGATTTTTAGTGTTTTTAGGGTTTTTTTTTTCTTGATTCCCCTACTAGGTTTCTGTTTGTTTGGATTTGTATCAAGCGAAGTGTGTAGTTTCCAAGCAGCCAGTGATGATCGATTTTCACAGATCTGAAGTTGTAAATTGTCAGATTTGTGTCTCACGACCTGATCTAGGGCTCTGATTCGGTTTTGTATTGGGTGGGTTAGCTTAAAAAGCATAGAAATCAGTAACAAGATAGAATCACATGGTACTCCGGCTGAGATGGTGGATCATGCTCATGCAAGCACCCATTTGCTCAATCATACCCTGCAAGGTCTTTCGTCCACCACTGTGCCCACGCAAATCACACTAATTCAATGCTACAATTCATCCAACTGATCTTTTTTTTTTTTTTTTTTTTTCTTCTTTGCATTAGATTTGGAGTGTTGGGCGTTTATTTATTTAGTTTTTGGTTAACATATTTAGGATTACCTTGTAGTGTGCTGTGTCTTGTAGCGTGGTATTTTTTTTTTTAATGAGATGAGCTGGTACTTTTTAATTTTCTTATATTGGGTTTGGATTTGATTGAGATTTGAATTCTTTTTTTATATCATTCTGCCTAATTTGATTGTTTCCTTTTTCTTGATTGTAATGTGATAGGCTGATTCTTTTGTCATGTATGTAATATGATGGTTATTTCATTTTCATGAGCGTGTATTTAATGGGTTTTCCTTGTTCAGGCAAAGTGGGTTTATTTCATTCTTTGTTTCTTTAATTATTCATTGAATATAGTTTTGCCTTTTGGTTCTTCGCTTTTGGACTTTGTATTGCACAACATATAATCTGCTTGTTCTATTGGGGCATATGTTGGTTTTTATCATTTTACTGAAATGGAGTTTACTCGGTTCCATTGGAGTAGATTTGGCTGAAGATTCCGTAATTTGTATTGTTGGGCCTAATCTCTCCCTCTCCGGCCGCACAACACAAGTATCATTCCTCTCTCTTTTCATCTCTCTCTACTTTTTTTATTGGTATGTTATATTCAATTTGAGTTTCTATTGTGAACAATGTACCATGTGAATATTGCTGTGAGTTTTTGGTATGAATAATTTCTAAGTTTTTATTGTGAATAATGTGAGTTTCCGCTATGATTACTATTTACTACATAAGATGTGTTGTGAGTTTTTGTTGTGAATTCCATATTTGGGTTCCACCACGTGATTCCTGTGGGCCTCATTTTACACTTAGAAAGATGAACTAAGGATACAATACAATATGTAGCCTATATTGAAGCATCCTGCTATCATAGCCAGGCAGTGATGAGGTCAAATGTGACAAGAAGAGAAGATTGTGATTAATGTGATGAGGTCAGATTGGGAGGACAGTCTCTCAAAACTGTGATTAGTTTAAATTGTTATAATAAAGTGATTAAGTTACCTGTATCGTCTCACTAATAACCTAATATATCCAAACATATCCTTACAAATCTAATAACTACAACCTTTGCCAAAAACTGAAAAATTATTTGCAAGGCACCTAAGTCTGATTGTACTGAGCAGGAATCAATCTCTGGTCCTCACATTTGAAAAACCAGCGATCATAATATTCTCTATCAAAGGGAGCCTTTAAGTTTTCTTCTTACTTGTTTTGATTAAGAGAATAGTACTCCATACAACACCATAACCAAAGATGAAACAACATGCATAGTAGGTGTAAGAGCATGATACAACAAAAGCAACCACGCTGCAACCATATAAAGGAGAAAACCTCTCCAGTCACCAATTTCAATTCCATGTAATGCTATACATCCTAAATGCATTCAAACAACAAGTCTTATATGATTCAGATGAACAGATACAGGCCATGGTTTAGTGACCTAGATCATTTGACTGAAGGGTCATGTCAGTGGATACTACACAAAAACAACAGCACAAGTTGGATGATCCTAGCCATCTTATATTTATCTCACTCCCCCATTGGTGTTGGTTTTAATTTACCAATGAGACTATCATAGCATCAATGCTTTCCTCCAAGCACAAAATGTTAGAAATGACATGAGAATTAACTGATCCATAAATCAAAACTTGGTTACAACTTACAAATCTTAAGCTGTATTTGTTGGGCTTATTTATTCCAGCAATGACATGCTAAGGCTGGTGTAGTGAACATAAACATTTGCACATTAATTGTATATCTAGTAGCACTCTACTATTCAATAAAGTTTGGTTGTTTCTCTATATGTGGTGGGCCATCTCATCAATGTGCATGATATAGATCCGGTCCATGGCAGGTCCCATGTAACTTTTTCGAGGTTGAATGATAATCACGTCCTGTTGAAGATAAATTGTGGGAAGATTATTCCACATGAGATGTCCAAACGCATGACTAAACCCCACATAATTTTCTAAAAGATCATATGGTATGTGTGGTGGGCTGTCTCATCAATTTGCATTATGTGGTGTAGGTTTTCCCAGCTTGAATGATGACCACTTGTACCCTGTGAAAGGAAATTGTGGGAAGATTATTTCAACATGGGATGCCAACTTCTACCAAAAAAAAAAAAAGGAAATTCCAGCATATTTATTCAGATTTATGTGCATTATTTCATAAGGTTCCAATAACCAGAAAAATCCAGAATTTAATATGGGACTTTATCATCACAGACACTGAATTCCCATAAAATTTGACACCGATCCGAGTTACAGAAAAATTATAAAAAATTGGACAACAAGCATGCAGCAACCTCCATAATGTTTTTCTCCCGTTGATTTATTTGTCATCTCATTTTTAGTTATTCAACGTACTAACAAATAGACCCTAAGAGATATTTCCTTACACTCAAATCCAATCACTTAGACTTTTTTCTCTTTTGTTTTAGACTGACGATCCATTAGTTGCGAAAAACCATTATGGACAAGAGTTGGACTCTGGAGTCCAGAGTGAGCATTGCATATGAAGAAGGGGTCAAACGATTCCTTGACTTTTCATTTGCTAATGCAATATCAAGGGATATGATCAAATGTCCATGTAATAATTGCAGTAACGTATATTATAGATCTCGGGAAGAAGTATATGAACATCTAATATGCGATGGATTTGAAAAGAGTTACGCCCGTGGTGTTTGGATTTTTCATGGGGAAAAATTTGCCTTGGATGAAGAGAGGCTAGGATTGTTGGGCCCGTACAATACCGATGGATGTACCCCGTACTTTATATGTAAGGTGATCACATAGATAGATGTTAAAACTAGTTATAATCTGATGTAACTCGTTTAGGCTACATGTTGTACCCAAAACAGAAAAAAAGTCTTTATTTATTTGGTTCATAGTTAAAACTAGTTATAATCTGATTTTTATTTGTGCTTCTATCAACTATGTGAATAATGATTCAGAGGGCAGTTTGGATAATCGAGTTAAAGTCGAAATCATAGATGTTATGATGTGGATTATTTGATTTGACATCTTTAAAGTGTAATGATATCTTAACCACGATGTTTTTTAATACAATTATATTTCAATGAGGACAGCGGGCACAAAACCCCGATGGACAAGCACCGGACTGGATGGAGATGTTTAGATTGACCCATACACACTGGGATGGACAGCTCGTGGATCGGGCATCAGAGGATGCCTTGGTATGTTTAAGTCTTGTTAAATAAAATTTTCTCCCACTTGTAATTTGATTTAATAATGGATAAACTGCTTAATGTAAGTACTTGAGTATGAATTGCAGCGACGACTCAACGAAAGAGTCAGCCAGCAGCTAGAGAGCCCAGAGAGAACTTGTGCACGGGATGACATCTTCACCCAAGTGGTGGGAGAAGATAGACGTGGCCGGGTTTGCACCTTTGGATTGGGTGTGACCCTCTTCGATATCTATGGCCCACGAGTTTCAGTTGTTGAAGCGAGGGGGATGGCAAATGCTGAGAGAGCTCAGAGGATAGCAGCTGAACAACAGGTGATTGCCGTGGAAGAAAGAATGAGTCAGATGGAAGCCCGTATGAACTAGATGATGACATGTTTTTAGATGTTCACCCAGCATGGCCAGCCGTCTTCTTCATTTGAGCCGGTGGGTAGCATACAAGAGATTTAAAAATTAATTTTATTTGGATGTAATTCCCTTTCAAGTTTATACTAATATTACTTATTTCATTCTAATAGGTTTTTGGTGCGCCTCCCGATATCCAGCGTGATGTTTGACATGGGTAGCATACAAGAGAGGAGCTCAAAGTCTCCTCTCTAACCCCTAAGGTGATTCTTCTTCTTCTTCCCTCTTTTCTCTCTTCTTCTCCTATGTCCTCTCCTTTTCTTTTCTCATATAATGTATATGTGACTACTTATAAATTGAATATGCTGAATCATCTTTAGGTTCTATAGGTTAATTTAGGTTTTTTGTTATTTTCACAGGTAACAATGTAACTCTATAGTAACCAGAACCTGCTTGTCTGGATGGTTTTTAAAAGTCATAGGGCCTGCTTGTCTGGAAAGTTTTTACTTCTATCATAAAGTGAATTGATCAGCTACAGATAGATGGACTGGACATTGATATCCATCATCGTTTGGAAAAATCCATCTTGGTGGCCACCTCTTGGAGCTGTGCCTCTCTAGTCTGGGGTACTCTAGGAGTTTGATCAACAATGAGTTTGAATGGATGTTCCAAATCAGTGAAAACATGGATACTGTTTTTCATTTAACCTTTGTGATCTTAGTGGTTCTATTTTGTTTTCTTTGCTTAGCCCGAGATGTGGGTTTAATCTGACATATATCTAATACCGGAATTTTCTATACTTGGTGGTGGACATAGGATTTTCATTTGAGGCGTCTCGACCCTAATAGGTAGTTTGGTTTTGGTAGCAAACCAAGGGTTTTTGTGTGGACTTTGAGGGTGGATCTACCATTTTTATTGGGTTCTTGGAAGTGGACTGACTAAGAGCAGATAATGACATTGATGGTGTATGGACATATGGTATAAGTAGTGTTGAGAGAGCAGATGGAGTCTGGTAAAATCGCCAGATCATATGGGGCATAAAAGCCTGTGATCATTGGTTGTAGTTACGGATACCCAATCCACCTTCTGAAATAGGTTTAGTCACAGTGCCAAGCGAGAGGTCATAGACACCAATGTCTGTTGGACCAGCCAGCCCAAAGAAAGCCCAAACTAAATTGTCTAAGTTGTCTAATTAAGCTGGGAAGAGATGTGGAGGCGCAGTGTCTTGTGTGGCAGCCAGTAATTGGGAATAGTTGTGTGATCGAGCTGATTGCAGGAGAGAATTTGGGCTCTAAGCCACGCCTAAAACTTGTGTTGTAAGGTGTTCTTGGGACATTTCGGCTGTGGGAAGGATCAACACTTTAGCTTGCTTTTAAAAGCACTACCCATGAGTTTTACCGGTCAGTCTTCTCTCACCTTGCAACTTGGAGAGAATTTGGAGTGGTTTGAAGCCGCTTACCTCTTATGTTGGAAGCTAAGTCTCTTTAGTCGGTCTTTCGGTGAATATATGATATGGTGTATGTTAGAATTATAATCCTATTATAATTAGAATTGGCAAATTCATTGGGTATTGGACAAAACCTGAAATTTATTTAATTGTAATTTTAGTGGGACTGCTCAAGAAAGATGGTTACACGATTTTTGTTGTGGTTTTTCTATAGTAATCATGTGGACCACCATATGTGAATGCATCTGTAGACTACCAGAAGAAAATCGTCTATGTGGACTACCATGAGGAAATCAGCTACAATCACATGGCTGTAGTTGCATTATGATAATGCCATCACAAGGTGCTCCTTGCCACACGTGGAAGTACCTTAGCTCTTTATGACTTTTGACATGATGACACTTTTGGATTAAAAAATAAAGAGAGTGAAAAAAAGTCAAAGAGATCAAGCTTCATGTCTTGTCTCTGCATGTCTTGTCTCCATTTTTCTATTATAAAAGAGTGAAATGTGATATGGTTCTGTGCATCGGCAGAGGTATGAGCGCTCGGTTTTCGTGCACATCATCACAGAATGGAGGTCGTGTGACCCATCTTATGGTCGCTCGAGCGAATGAAGACAGAATGTCATCCGCTCGAGCGCATACTTATTCGCTCGAGCGATCAGTGCGCAGAAAGTCCGTTTTGAACAGAAAACTGCCTTTTAATTTGGTTCAAATTACTTTTTTGAGTCCTACTTGATCTACAAGTATTGAGGCACGAATTAAAGCCTATATATGGCCTTTCTCTCTCAACTCTAGTGCACTACTCTCCCATCCAAAAATCTAGAGATCTATTGAGAGATTATTTTCTTCTCCAAAGCTTCAAGTTGCTGCGCCGAAGTTCAAGTCTTTGGAAGTTTTTCTGCTACTTTTCTGAAGTAGATTCATCTTGAAGAGGCATTCAAGGTGGTTTGTTCAAGCGCGGTGAAGGTGCACGGTGAGCAGTTGACAAGATCAAGGCAGTCCTCAAGTTGAGTTAGCAACTAGGAAAGGGTTGTGAGTTTTCTTGTAACTTTCAATTTATAGTACTTGGTTGTCTGTTGGCCTAGACGATAAGGCTCGTGGTTTTTTCACGAGTTGGGTTTTCCACATAAAAATCCTGTGTCCTTTTTCTGTGGATTGCTTATTTTAATTGAATTTATGATTAATCACTAGTTTAATCACTGTTATTGAAATCTAGTAAAGATTGGGTGGTTGGGACCTAAGCCTGTGTTAAGGCCAAAATTTTCAGCGTGTGGACATTACAATATTCAAAGAGCAAATAATTACATTTAGACCTGATTCACAGGAAAGATGGTGACCATCTATCTGATCACCTTTTTCAATTTATAGTCAGTTTGGATTCATGCTCTATGTTTTTCCTAACTGAATACTCTATTCATTTCTTTCCTGTTCATCAACTTGAAAAGTCTCAATCAGAAGGTTCGATAATCTGCAATAGATTTTCATTGTTCAGTCTATCTTCAGTTGGACCCACAACTCAATACATGGATCGATCTTGACATCTTGTACATACCCAAGATCATTAGATGCAATGAATGTTATGTACTATATATTGTTATGTCAATGAATTTAAATCTTTCTTTCTCAGTTACTTTTGGAACCGTACAACAATTTGCATCTAAAGTCAGGAAAAATGGCCCACCAATGATATGGTGTATGGACCCACCTTGATGTTATCATGCCATGTCAAGTATCTTTTCAGTCAAAAGCCACCTCAACTAATATAAAAATCCAGGCCATGGCAAATGATTATATTGACTTCATTTTCATTTCCATGCACAGCTGGATAAGGGGGATTATGATTGGATGATAAATGAGCAAAAGCTAAGTCTTACACCTTGATAATAAATAGTTCCAAGCTAAGTCTCTCTCTCTCTCTCTCTCTCTCTCTCTCTCTCTCTCTCTCTCTGCAGAAAATGCAATGAAAAGAAGACTGTTTTTTGGCACAACTATGGGAAGTGCGGTGTTTTTGTTCCAGACCTGCCTTTTCAGAGGAGAAATTGTGGTCAAGCAGCCATACATCAGACCTTTCTGTATTGCCTTGGTCTTGTGCACAGATAGTCAGAGAGACCCAATTACAAGGTCTTGGTTTATCATTGATTTTGTACGCTTGGAAGAGTGAGTAGGTTTGTGTGGAAGGATATCTTATTGCCTCTTTCTTTTGAGTGCTCACGCAAATTTCTTGTGAGAGTTTTCATTAACAAATTCAAATGAAGAATTATATCTGATTTTTAGGTGCTACCTTTTGTTTTTTTATGAATTTGATATGTTTGAGTAGACTTGAAATTCTTCCTTTTATTTAGTTGTTGATAGATTCTTTGTTCACAATGTAAACTGAAGCATCTTTGATGTGAGTACTGATTTTGTGTTGACAGTTCTACACTGGTTTTGTTCCCGCGATTTGTCAACACTAATGGAAAAATTGAAAGAGGAGCTTTCACTAATCTCACTAGAAAGTTGGCCTGTGCAATGGTTTGTTATCAAATGGGTCCCATGTAGACAAAAACGTTCAATGATTGCTTGGATGCATGGAGTTTAACGAGAATTGTTTCCCAGAAACGTGCAATGTGATGTAGTATGTGTTTTGTGTGATAATCCAAATCAGTCAGCTACACATTTACTACTGAAATGCCCATTTGCTGCAGATATTTTGCGAGATTTAACTCTGATGATTGATTTGCAACCTATTTTGTGTGAAACTGCATTAACTTTAATTGATTATGCTCTTACCCGGGTGGTGGACAGGTGGTGGACAGGGCTCAAGCCAAGAGATGATGCATTTCAGCATCCAATTCTAAAGGAAATTTGCCATGGGATTTTGCATAAACATGGAAGGGATTCTCATCACCACATGCACTAAAGGATTCATACCACTCGCACTAAGAAATTTTCAAGGTGGCTGGGGTATTATCCAAACAGGCATCAGGGAAATTATAAGACATCAAAGATGGGCCCGTGAAGTTAAAAAAGGTGACTTGCGGTACATCCAAGCTGACCCCAGGGCTTAATTGCTGACAAAGCTTTTGAACCTCAAGCTTATGTAATCATGAGAACCTAACCTAGGTCACAATTGCTTCATTAGTAACCATTGCAAAAATTTCCAGAAACAATACCAAAGAGATGACGCCTCTCTCTAGGGAGGCAAAGCCTGTATCTTGGGACTATGATTGAAGCTCATTTGACCAATTCATCCAAAGGTTCTCTCATATAAGGAGTAAGACATGGGCCCAACCAAACACAACTAGGATCTAGTTAATTTGTACTCTAATAACATTATTCAAATTCTATTGGCACATCACAAGCACTTGCAGTTGGTACCCCCCACAATGCATGGGTTAAATTCAATCATTTACGAATATTGTATATAATGGAGGTTAAAATAATTTTTTTTGAAAAAAAAAAGAAAAAAAAGAGGTTTTAGCGGTAGATAAAAAAAACCATTGCTAATGTTCCATTTGTGGCGGTTTTTATCAGCCACTAGAGGAATCAGGGACGCATACATTTAGCGCCGGCCATTTTCCGTCGTTATAACTTTTAGCGGCGGAAAATCAGCTTTTAGCGGCGGTTTTTGACCGCCACTAAAAGTAAAAATTGCTGTAGTGTGGGCCTGATCCTCGATAAGGTGGGCCATAGACTCCTACCATGTTAGAATAGAAAGAAGAATTGTATGCCCAGCTTGCTGCTCCTTCCATTTCTTTATCTTGTATTGTCATGATATACGTTTTAAATGACTCGAGTGTGCAGGTGATGCAAAGGAGAATGATTGGGCCCAAAGATGTATTACCCAATGCATCACCTCCAGCAGTTGGTGAGTGTAAATATGATATTACACGATTCTACTAAAATTTTAATTTTTTATATTCATTATTTAGTTAAGTTTCCAATTGTGTGATTTTAAGAAAGCCTATAATTTTTTTTTTAAATAGACTATAATTTTTTTGTTTGATAGAAATACTTGAAGAATTGACTGTTCATGCTTTCCACTCATACATTGAATGGAAGAAATGTGTAGTAACAAAATAATAAATATTCCTTCTGCAAAATTACATAATTCATGTAAATTTTAATTTCCAAATTCTTATTTGCATATTTAACTTCTATCATCTATAAAAATGTGAGGCTGACATCTGATTCTTATGCATTCTTTCTATCGTCTAGGAGTAGGATATATTTACTTTACTTAAGATGACCAAGTCAATTTGGCCAAACCCAAAGGGGTCATGCCAGATTATGAGTCAATCAGGTGGGTCCGGTCAATTGGGTTCCATGTAAAATTAGACCAAAAAGATTTTAACCCAATGTAGTCAACTAGTATCTCTAACAATGTTGACACAAAAAATGTTACTTTGCCTCTTCAACATCAAAAGCTCCATGAAGCCGCATCCTACTACAAATAGGCAAAGCTGCTTCAAGCATCAGCTCTTGTCAAAATCAAACAAAAACTGCAAGATCCTTCAAGATAGCCAAAAGAGAGGTACACATAAAGTTTCGGACCATTTCGACACCATTTGGCCTAATTTCAATCCTCCAACAGCTGAGCGGGAGCTCCCGGTGGCGACAGTGTCAAATACATCCAATCTTCTATCAGAGCCTATGGATGGTCTCAAAATACCCCAAAAAGGTTCCACGTCGAATTTCAAGTCAAATCGACACCGTTTGACCCTCCATCAACTCTCGAACGGCGAAATCAAGCCTCCCGGCGACGAAAACCTTCGATGCCGCCACTCATCAAACAAAACACATGAGTAGCTTCTATATGCTTCTAAAAGGCTGCACGTCAGATTCCAGGTCATTCCGACAACGTTTGACCTGATTTTGACGCTCCGAAGCAAAATCAAGCCTACCGGCGGCGAAGCTCCCCGAGACTATGGCATCCAAATCGGAGCTAATGGATTATCTCAAAATGACTTCAATAGGCTCCCTGTCAAATTTTAGGTCGATCGAACATCAGATGACCGCACATTAAAGCTCGACATCTTCCGCACGGTGAAATTAAGTCTAGCTTCGACGGGACCCCAAACGGCTTCAAAACTCAAGTAAAAGCCCATGGTTGGTCCTATCTAATGCCCAAGAAGCTTCACCTAAAATTTCAGGTCATTCCGACATCGTTTTACCTAGTTTCAACTCTTGGCGGAAAATCGGCTATGGAGTCTTCGACTTTTCCAAAAATAGGAAACTTTGTGCTTTGATTTGCACAGCCTTTCGATAGGTTTTCTTCAGTGGAATCAAGCCAATAAATGAGGAGAAATGTCAAAGAAAAATACAGGAGAAAACAGAAGCGAAAAAGCCCGAGAAACGGCCAAGAAACGGCTACCGGACGGCGACCGAAAAATGGGCAAAAGCCCCATGGGCGTCGGCGACCATGGGTGCATGGTCGCCGGCGACCATAGGGATCCGGGCCGCCAAAGTTTGCCCGGAAATCCACTTTTCCGGGTGTTTTATGCGTTTCGTGACGTTTGGCCCCTGTGATTTTCTCAAATTCTGATGTTTGGAGCATGATATCCGTCGATCTTTGTCAACATCACAGATCCGATGTCGAAATCATTCGATCATCATTGGACACTCCAAAACCGCCAACCGGCCGACCAAGAAAGTACACTTTTTGCCCGACCGATCGAGAAATCGACTGGACAGATGTTGCCGGCCTATTGGTGTCAACCTATGTCTAAATTTGCATCGTCATCCGACATCAAACAACGTGCGGATCCATCGATGATCATCGCAAGAAGAAGTCCAAAAGACGCGGCGCAGCCCGCGACTCTTCAAGCGACTCGGCGACCAATTAATGCTGTTAATTGACCTTTTTATGACAACTTATTAGTGTCATTAACTCATTATTTTGAACGGCCCAATCAGAAGCAAGCAAATGGGAGTTACAAGTCCAATTAATCATGGCAATTAACCATGTAACTCCTATCATTATGGAGGTTAATCATGGTAATTAACCATGAAACTCCCATCATCATGGAGATTAAATGCCCATTATTCTCCATCGGCCAATGAAAATCCAAGAAAAAGGAGTTACAAGATTATGAAATTAAATCTTGTAACTCCTCCCATCATGGAACATTATTATCATTAATGCCCATAAACCTTCCTAATGGCCACCAAAAGCCTATAAATAGGAGGCCATTCCAAAGGGAAAGGGTCCAGAAAAATTGTCTGAAGCGGTCCAGAGAAAAATTATCTGAAGGATCCTGAAAAATCGCCTGAAAATCATCCTGAAGAATTTTCTGCACAAAGAAGCTCTCCTGCCTTGAAGAAACCCTGCTGCAAGAACTACAAGGTGATCAAAGTCCCTTGGGTGGCCACCCCCCCAAGGTTTCCCCCTCTTCTTCTATCCAACATGGCCTAGATGTGGCTTTTCAGCCCGTCTGCTTGGTTTTTTATTGGATATAGGACATTCCCTTGGTCTTTGTCTTCTAAAAATTTGAGGTCCAAGCCAAGCCAAGTGAACTAAAGCATCAAGTGTTCTCATCTGAAGGACGATGGCGGAGTCCATACATGATTTAGGATCGTCGATCTGAGTGAGTCCCCACAATCGCTTGAGAAGTCAGATCACTCTTTCTTCCCTTTCTATTGTATTTTGTATTTTTAAAAGAGACAAAAATCACAATTATTGTCTTTTATCATTGATAAGATTTGTAAATCGCCTTCCATGGCAAAATCGCCTTCTACGGCACAAAACTGCTTTTCACGGCAAACTAAAAAAATCGCCTTTCACGGCATTCTAAAATCTGTCTCTTTCTTTAAAATATATGTGCAATGGAAAGTTAGAAAAAAAGTTTGAGTTTCTTTCTACTTGTGAAGGTGAATCTCCGGATCACCATTTCAAATTCCAAGCAGAATAGAAAATCTGGCATACCCGTACAAAAAAAAATTGTTGATGCTTGCTCTTTTTTTTCTCTTCTCCCCACCGCACCCCGGCGGACCCGGGACGGAGGAAGGCAAGAAAGAAAAAGACGGGTCCATCAAGTTGGCACACCCGGTGGGACTCGTTCATTTGAGAACACGAGGCTTAGAATCCTTGGCTCCTTCCTAGTTGGTGGCCTATGTTGGATCTTGTATCTAAAAAAAAAACATGAGATGAGATTATTTGGAAACTTCTTTCTTTGAACTTGTTTCCATTCTTTCTTTTCTCAACAAAAAAAAAAAAAGTTCTTTTCTTTTGGATTCAAATTGGAGAAACTTTGGTTCTTTCCTTTTCGTACAATGGCTCGCAGAAATGTTTGAGCCAACGTTCGGATTGGGAGGGACTATTTTCCTCTCTTTGATGGGTCCATTAGAGATCTTTCAAAAAAAAAAAAGTTAAAAAAAAAAATACTTTTCAAATTCCTTTCTTTTGGATTCAAATTGGAGAAAATTTTGGTCTTTTCCTTTTTGTACAATGGCTGCAGAAATGTTTGAGCCAACGTTCGGATTGGGAGGGGCCATTTTCCTCTCTTTGATAGGTCCATTAGAGATCTTTCAAAAAAAAAAAAATTTTCAAATTCCTTTCATTGGATTCAAATTGGAGAGACTTTGGTTCTTTCCTTTTCGTACAATGGCTCACAGAAATGTTTGAGCCAACGTTCGGATTGGGGGGGGGGGGGGGGGGGGGGGGTGGGGGGGGGGGCATTTTCCACTCTTTGATGGGTCCATTGGAATTCTTTCAAAAAAAAAAGAAGTAAAAAAAAAAAAAACTTTTCAAATTCCTTTCTTTTGGGATTCAAATTGGAGAAACTTTGGTTCTTTCCTTTTCATACAATGGCTCGCAGAAATGTTTGACCCAACTCTCGGATTGGGAGGGGCCATTTTCCTCTCTTTGATGGGTCTATTGGAGATCTTTAAAAAAAAAATGCATTAAGGTTGCACCAATTGCTTTCTTTGACCAAAGTGGACCTAAGAAAAGCCTAGTCCAGAGTGTGGAGGCAGCTAGACTGTTCGAGGTAAGGGTCTTTCAAACGGGTTCATTAAGTAATCCTACCCTTACCTGGGGGCTAATCTATCCACTAAGGTTTTATAAGACCGAATTGGAAGACCTATGTGCAGTCTTCAAAAAAAAAAAAAAAAACAAAGAAAAATCTTTAAAAAAAAAATCTTAAAAAAAAAAAAAAAAAAAACTTCTGTCATTATTGTGTTCAAATTGGAGGAATTTTGGTTCTTTCCTTTTCGGATTTAGGCTCGCAGAAATGTTTGAGCCTGTATTCGGATTGGACTACCATTCATTCTCTTTTTTGAATTCAATCTTGACTTTTAAAAAAAAAAAACTCTTGTCATTATTGGATTCAAATCTGAGAAATCTTGGTTCTTTCCTTTTTCGGATTTAGGCTCGCAGAACTGTTTGAGCCTATATTCGGATTGGAATACCATTTGCTCTCTTTTGTGAACCCAATCTTGACATTTCAAAAAAAAAAAAAATCCCATCTCGTGTCCTTTTTCAAGGATGCGATTTACAACATTTGTGCCTAGCGGTGCTAGTACGCCCGTTCGGGTCTATTGTATTCGCGACCGACACATTTATATCTCTAACCTTATATCATTTTACCTCGAGTGAGCTTCGCTTCTCGGTAACTTGAATTAAGGTTTACAATTGCTTCTAGCAGTCACTAGAACGCTCATTTCAAGTTGACCATACTTGCGTTCAGAACAATTGTACCCTCTATGGCGTTTTGCCTTCTTCATTACGCTCAGAACGGGCCATGCCCCTGAGCGATTTGAAAAGACAAAATCATAGTATAGCCCATTTATGATCACCATATTCTTGTGATTACTAATGGATGTGGTCTTGTTTCAGAAGTTTTTCCAAAACTAACAATGGCAGCCTCATTGACCATCACCTTCGACGAGAACAAGTACCAAGTCATGCTTCAAGAGAAGCAAAGCAAGGGCACTTTCAAGCGCCCCGCCAGCTGCTGAAGCGCCACCTCCCTCGGCAACTCCCAAAACACCGGGTCGACCTCCACTCGCCGGACCATCGTCTTCGGGTCACTGGGACCATTCCCACTACCCGTAGAAGAGACGATGCCTGCTAAGAAGCAGAAGACCGCCCCTCAACGTGTCGCTGCCCCGACACCAAAGGCAGTCGCCAAGAAACCTGAGGCTCGTGGCAATCCCACGAGGCCTCAACCTACAAAAAACCAGGTATGCCCTAAGACTTGGTCCCCGCGATCTTCGCCAAAACAAAGAAGGTCCCGGACATCGGGAAAGCCAGCATACCTGGCTCCTCTCAAGGAGAATAGGTTCTATCCTCTTGCTTACATCAAAGGGGAGAAAGCTACCCTCCACCGAACTACCAAAACAACTCAGCGCGAGCCGACTTGCTCATACAAGTCCAAAATCAAGTCGTGCATCACAAGGCCTCGACAAGAACTTGCCAGGGCCTGCTCTCCTGCAACTCGACCCTTCATCTCAATAGGGGCCAAGCTTGCAAAAATTAAAGCTTCGCTGCAACAGGCTAATGACCGCGTCCAGATCCTGTCCATGCCAGTCTTCAAGGAAGACAAGCTCAGTTGCTGCGCACGAGGGACCACGTCCTTCATTGCCAGAGCACAGCCCGAGCTAACCAAAGCTTAAATTGCTCGTCGTATAAGTCACCACGCAGCATATCGACAATAGAAATTAGAGAAGCAAAGAACCCAACATTCTGAGCTTCAAATCTCCCAAAAATGGGTCGAAAAAGAAAGACCCGACCAAGTTGCTGCTGTCCACATGGTTGGCAAAACCAAAAGAAGGCAGAAATCAGCAACAAGAATACATGTCAAACGACCGGTGACTCGCAGCGTCTCCCGGACAAGAAGGCATCAGGAAGACTCTCCCACTCCTTCAAGCCAAGGACATCAGAGTGATCATTCCTCGGGCTCTTCATCTAGAAGAATGAGCTCCAGCTCAGTCACTAAGACAGTATCCTCTTTCGACTCACGAAGAGTGAATGTCCTAGTCACAAACTCTGAGCAACCTCCACCACATGACGACATGGCTCTATGCATTCAGCAGCTAGAGCAAGGACAACAGAGAATAGAGGTCCTGATGGAAAACCTCCTTCTCACTCTCCAGCGTCCACCAAACAATGATGAGGTTCCTCTGCAAGATGAGGCAAACGGTGGAGAAGATGAGTCACGCGCCCTTACAAAAAAGGACGTTGACAATATCCTCGCCAAAGCAAAAGAAGAGGATACACTGAAGGAGCATGGGATCAAGCCACCATATCCCTTATGGATGGACTCGGTTCCGTTCCCCCCAAAATTCAAGCAACCTCTTCTCCAAACATACACGGGGAAAGGTTTAGCTAGACAGCACGTTGTAGACACCTCGTTTTGGCACCCTATGACGGGCAATTCAGTCCACCCTATTTAATGATGTCCTGATTAGGCCCCGAGTCAAAAGTCACCAATCGTCTCTAGGCCTCTGATCACCCCGGGAGTTGGCTCATCATGATCTACTCATCGAGAGCTTTCCGCCCATATATAGAACTCCAAGATATGACGGGCGGATAAAAAATCATGATAGCGGATCCCACACCCCGTGGTGCCCGCGTGAAAAATCACCTATCATTTCTGGACCTCTGATTTCCCTAAAAATTGGTCCATCGTGACCTACTCGCCGAGAGCTTTCCGTCAATATGTAGAACGTCGAAATCCGACGAGCGGATTGAAATCTACGAAACCTGGGCCCCGGTACTGACAACCCGACTAATCTCCATCGGACTCCACCTTCTCGACCCAAACAAGTTTCTTTTAAATCCAAACCCACCAGGCCTGGCCCAATGAACTCCAGCCCAAGCCGAACCTGACCCGATCCAACTCATTAGGCCAAGTCCAGACCTCACTTGACCCAAACACAACCCGAGCCTGATCCAAACCTCCTGACCCGAACTTGACCCCTCCCACGAGGCCCATTAGCTGCATGGGAGAGGACAGTCCATGAGATCTGGAATCTCCCCTCCCCCCTTAAACCTCGTCTTTCCCTCTCAATCTCTTAAGACCCAAGCCTTATCCCTCTCGATTTAAAAACTCCCAGGCCTTATCCCTCTAACCCATGCGCAGAACCCTCCTCAGGGCCTCCTCCAACATCGTCTTCCAAAAACCCATACGCAGAGGCCCCCCACCATTCCCTCTCATCATCTTCCTCTACTCACGCAGAGGCCTCCCACCATCTCCCTCATCTCCATCCGACGCATATCTCCCCCCAGGGCTCTCATCCTAGAGGCCACCATCAACTTCCCATCTCAGATGACGCCCTACAACCCACCATCACTTCCCCTCCACCATCAGAATCCATCATCTTCTCACCCATCTGCATCCCATCTCATCATCCCACGCATTCCAGGACTCTCCATCTCACGCACGTCCATCTCTCTCCCTGGTCTTCCTCGCCTCGCCCTCTGTCTCCTCTCTTCTTCTCCCCTTCCTCACTTTCTCTACCTCTCCTTCTCCCAGTCGCAGCACCATCGCCCTCCATCCTCTTCCCTCCACTCGTCTCCCTCACACCATCAACTTCCCATCTCCTAGACCCACCTCTCCATCTCACGCACCTCAGTTCCATCTCTCTGTCTCTCTCCCCGGTCTTCCTCGCCCTCTGTCTCCTCTCTTCTTCTCCCCCAGACACCATACTCTGCTTCATCTCCCTCCTCTTCACCGCCGGACGCGCACAGAGACACTGCGGAAGCCCGATCTCGCCGCAGCAGCACGACCGCCCAAAGCAGCACCGCCAGCCACAGCAGCACGTTCCCTCGCCGTCTGTCGCCGCTGGACTCCGGAACCAGGTAGGCCCTCTTCCTCTCCTCGTGCCCATTGCATCTGCATCGTCACCCCTTTCTTCTTCTCTTCCTTTTCTTTCTTTCTCATCTTTCTTCCTGCTCTCCCTGCGTCTTCCTCTCATCTCTCTCATTCCTCATCCCACTCTCTCTCTCTCTCACCCGTCTCCCTCCACCTCTCCGCTCCCCCTCTGCGACCCATCTCTCCCAGCGCCATCCCGTCTCCCTCTCTGTCCGCTCTCTCCTCTCTCTCTCTCCTCCCTCAGCTCACACCCATCTTCCCCGTCATCTCACACTCTCCCTCTCCCTCGCTGTCTCTCCCCTGCAACTCAACACTCTCCATCTCCCTCTCTGTCTCTCCCCTGCAACTCAACACTCTCCATCTCCCTCTCTGTCTCTCCCCTGCAACTCAACACTCTCTATCTCCCTCTCTGTCTCTCCCCTGCACCCCCCTGCGCACACACTACACTGTCTCCCCTGCTCCTTCTTCCCGCTCCGCCTCTCTGCAACTCACCCACCTTTCCCCCTGCCATCATCCTCCTCCGTGCCACCCACCTGCAACTCCACACTCTCTCCCCTCACCCTTTCTTCTCCACCTCTCTCTCCCCCGCGCGTCCTGCCACCTGCAATTCAACCTCTCCCTCTCGTTCTCTTCCCCCTCCTCTGCCTGCACTCTCCCTCTCTCTCGTTCTCTCTCTACCCTCTCAGCCCCTCTCTCCCTGCTCTCCCTATCTCCCTACTCTCTCAGTCCCTCTCTCCCTCTGCGACCCATCTCCCTCTCTCCCGTCCACTCTCTCTCAGTTCCTCTGCTCCGTCCACTCCCTCTCTCCCGTCCACTCTCTCACAGTCCCTCTTCTCCGCCCACTCCCTCTCTCCCGTCCACTCTCTCACAGTCCCTCTTCTCCACCTCCTCCTCCGCCAGCAGCCTACACACGCCCCCAACTTCTTTTTCTTTGTTTTCCTTCTTCTCCTCCCCCATCACGCCACTTCACTGTTGCACCGCACTACACCTTCGCTGCACAGTTCCATTCCATCACAGCCCTCCCCATTCTTCCTCTCTCCACTTAAACCCACCTATTGCACCCACCGGACTAGCCCACTCATCTAAACCGAACCCATGCATGTCTATTTCATTTTCTTGCATTGAATTTAGATCCATAGTTGTTTATTGTTTCTTTTTTTATGATATTGCATACATCTAATATGCTCATGCACCCCAACATGTTCATGCATCTGAATAATATTTTAGGTTGTTAATTATTTTAAATTTGTTTCTAGCATATTCTAACCTGCCCATGCATTCAACCTGCCCATGCATTATAACTTAGTTGCATTTTTATTTCGTATTCTTTTAGGTGCAATTTAGGACTGCATAATTTATTAAAAATAAATATATAAAAATTAGAATTAAAACAAAAAAAAACACCAAAAGAAAACAAATAATAAAATAAAAAGTAAAGATTAAAAATAGAATTTTAGCAACCCTACTAATTAGAAATAATTAGGCTAAATTTAATAATTAAGTTCTTTTCTCCCCTCCTCTCTCATTAGGATTAGGAAATATTATTTAGGAAACTTCAAATAAATTATTAATAAAAAATTAGAAATCCACTCTCCTCTTCTTCCCATTTCATTAGTATTGGAAAGATCAATTTAGGATTTTAGGCCCTATGAATAAACATAAAAACAAATAAAAATAATAAAACTCCAAAATACCAAAAACAAAGTAAAAGATATTAAAAAAAAACCAAAATATTAATAAATTGGAGTTAGAAATTAGACAGTAGCCTAGACTGATTAGGTCAGACCCCAGACCTAGAAGGTCTCCCCCTAGCCAGCTTAGACTACCCTAATTTCTTAAACTTCAACTGATTAGGCCCTACTCTCTCTCCGGGCCCCGCTAAGGGACCGGGAGAGTGGATGTGGGCGGTTAGGACCTCAGGATAGGGTAGAGATCCATTAGGAAAATGGAATAGTTAGATTAAATCCAAGTAGGAACTCCCCTAGTTAGGCCCTTCTAGCCCCAATTATTAAAAAAAAAAAAAAACTATAAAACCAACAAAACCAATTCCAAAAATATTTTCTTTCCTTTTCCTCCACCTCCGGTGCCAAATATTTATTTGAACTCAATGATTAAAGGGAATAGAGGCTGATTCCGAGAACCTGAATTAATGAGAATGACGAAACGAGACGAGTGATTTCACACACCCCAATATCAGTTTATTTACTACCGGCCCATCATCGGCCACCCTCAATCAATCCCGGCCCAACGTCGGCCATTTTTATCTTACTTCTGGCCCATCATCGGCCATGCACTTTTATCACCTGTGTATCGCACGCAAACCCACAGAAATCACAACTCGAAGTTTCGTCTGCATCATTCTTTTGATTCGAAGAATCAGCCTTTAAACCCTAGGTCGTCAAAGGACATTGAAGGGAGTACCCAGGAATGGGGTTGATCCTCGTCTAAATATTTGGCACCTTTCCCCTTATTTTCTTAGTTTATTTTCATTTTAATTCGCTTATCCCCTAGAATACTTGGATTTAACTTTAATTAGTCTGTTCAACCCTGGATGTTGATTTCCCCTGCCTAGTTCATTATGGTCCCATCTTGAAGCCCATAATTTGACCCTTGACCCAAGTTCGACCCGAATTGAAAGACCCAAATTAAGTGACAAGACAACCGTCGTGTGTCGCCGGCGGCACATTAGACGAGAGAAGAACCCACCCCATTTTCCTCCCGCATTCTTTCTGCTTTCGTCGAAGGACGGTGTTACGGCCGAATCCGTAACTGGCAATCGTGATCCGTCGATTTTGAGGGTAGTCGGAATCCTCATTTTCGATGTATTTTTTTATCTCACACTGTTGAATGGCGATTCCCCTCCCGGGGGGGGGGTCAAAATTCACATCCGACACACGTCATCCACTTCAAGATCTTGACAAGAACGATTGTGGATCAAGATGCTCTCAAGATCTGTCTCCTTGCAAGTACCCTAAAAGGTACGGCCTTTAATTGGTACTCCACTCTGCCAGAGGACTCCATTCAAAACTGGACCATGCTAGAGACACGTTTCCTGACCCACTTCAAAGGTGAGGATCATCCAGTTACTATGGCTCAGCTCTGCAGCCTTAAACATGGAGAGAATGAGTTGACATACGACTTCATTTACAAGTGGAAAGCAATGGCATACAAATGCTCAGGTGTGCTGCCACAAGCGTAGCCAGTCGACATTTGCCGAAACAACATGAGAGCAATGATCCGCTCCATGATCATCGGCAACAAATCAAAGAACTTGGGAGAACTCCTAGAAGCGTCTATGGAGGCTGAAACGGTGATGAAAGACCTCAACAATCATAAGTCATCAAAGAAAGAGCCGACCGCCATTCCGACCTCCAAGCCAAAGAAAAAGGAGGTTCTCAATGTGCAAACCAAGTCAGCCTCTCAGTCGCCAATAAAACTGAAAACAAAGCTGCAGGTAAGAGACCTGAACTCTCTGATGCCTTCAAAGAACGAGTAAAGAACTTTGATACATGTCTATCAAAAAAAGCAGGGCTTATAGAAACGCCAGCTTCAATTTTATATGTTAGCTAGCTAGTGGGTCAACGTCCGTGGCCATATAAATACTTATTTAAGCCCAATAAAATGTCTACGTAGGAATTGAATTTTGGCCGGATTTAGCCCATTGAAGCCTTACATTTGTGCAACGAAAGCCCTCCAACTGGTTACCAACTTTCCACTCTATCCTGCGTTAGTAGTTAAAGATGTCTAATTTATTTGAGGAAAATCATCATTTCGGACAATAAAAGAACTAAGGCATGCAAAAAACTCGGAGCAATTTATTCGAAGCTTACTACTCCCCTGCCCAATAACCTCAATTTTCTGGTTCTGCCCCTGCAGACCTAGATTGAACTCAAGCTCTTCAATTCCATAGCTGCCAAGACTTAGGCCCATCTAGGTCCAACAGTCTCTTGTTAACTAACCAGGCAGTGTCTTTCCATGATGTGGAGCTCGACATGGGCAATTCCACTCCCATTCAAAGAAAATTTTGTCAAATGAGGTCGAATGAGTATTAATCTTTCACCCAAAAAGGATAATAGGGTGTTTTCGACACCTCCATTTCAAGTGAAAATGAGGGTTGCCAAATTAGTTGGCAACCCTGTCTCTCACTTTGATCACCAGAGATTCATCATGGTCTCCTCCAGTTCTAGGATGTGTGGTTCTTACTCCCCGCGTGTGTGGGATCTCTTTACTTGTGTTTGCAGGTACTCTCAGGGTCCTATATACACCTTAGCTAGGCTCCCAAAAAAAAAAAATACTGATCCTAATAATCCTAAGCTATTATCAGGAATAAGAATTTCCAATGACCACCTTTCATGAACGACAATGTTTTCTTCCATATATGTCATTTAATTGGGGTTTCTATTCTTGTTTTGGGTTTGATTGGGCTCATCTGCTCATCCTTTGATGAATCTGAACTTGTGCATGCATGGCTGGTCCAGGTTCATAGCGTTTTAGTTTTCTAGTCAGACTTAATTCCTATTGAATTATTTATACTATAGACTCAGTACGATATGCCCCTCTGGGCACATCATTTTATATGATGAATCAGACCCATTAACTTTTATTTTATTTTATTTTTTGGTACCATAACCAAGGGGGCTGTGACCCAATAGAGAACCTGCATACACAAGGAAAAGCAGCCCACTCAAATGGGAAGGAAGCCTGCACACACCGGAAGAACGCCCACATAAGTAAGAAAAGAGCTTGCACACGCGGGAAGAGGTGACGTACCAAGGGTTCAAACCTTGGGCAGCCCGGTAAAAACTGACGCTCCTTACTACTCGGGTACGAAGCCATTCTTCAGACCCAGTGACTTAAGGCTTGTTCTTTTTTTTTCCTTTTTTTGCAGAAGACTTAAAGTGAGCCCTAATAAGTTACCTAAAATGAACCCTAACAGGTATTAGCGAACAGCTTAGACTGGTACCTAAGCTTGCATTTTGTGACATTTTGTGATGCCTATTTTTCTTTTTTCTTTTTTTTTTTTTTTATATGACGAGGGTGTTTGGCCGCTTTGAGAACCGACTATACCCCGGGCGCGTGAGGTCCCTTTCTCCCCGATGCACTAGATAAGTCAGACTTTTACTCGGACAAGTGGACCAAAGGAGAGATCGAGTTCGAAACCGCAACCTCTTATCCATGGTTCTACTCCTAGCCAACAGCCAACTGATTATGATAAAATCAACCATGCTGTAGATCATTTTTCTGGGCCTTCTTCGGGCCAAATGAGAGTAAGATTTTGACCATTTCCCAGGAGAAAATCAGATTCTGTTGTGGGTTTGGCAGCATTGTCTAATGTCGATTCGTGACTAAAGGTGGGCCATGTTCTAATTTGGTGAGTTCCTTGTTGTATTTGGAAAGGTGGGTCCTCTGTCAAAAAAAAACCTTTTATGGAATGACAGAGATTAAATAACGTCTAACTATCTCTTATTTGTATCTTCATATCAAATATACTCCGTTGAAAAATAAGTGCCTTTTTTAAATTTTACCGAATAGAATAATTATAAATTTGTACAAAAAAAAAAAAATAGAAATAAGAGGTAAAATTTTTAACTTAAAAAAAAAAGAAAAAGAGAAAGAGACCTTGCCTCTGTCCTAACAAAGACATATAGCAGTAGATCAAGTGGTCATCTGCAAATGAATGAAGCTATGAAACGTGGAAAAGCGCGGTTTGAAACGGGTAGACCTCAGCCATGGCCCATGCCCATAACTCAATAACAATACAGTAAAACGATAATTAGACAATGTCCCCGGTCTCACTGGCCAAACAAGTCAACATTTTAGATACATGAAAGAAAACGAAATGGATTCCATATTGTCAGCGATTCGGTCCAATTCTATCAACTGAATGGTCAATACATATCAAGAGAGGCTTTCCAATTTGGAGACCCGTGTAATGGCTTTTGTTTGGGTCCCCAGCAAGAATAACAGTATTGCCCTTTATGTTTATGGTAGTGCTTTAAGCAAAGGTGGTCAAGATAGCTTATAAGTTTAAACTCAAAAACAATAACAGTATTGCCTAGGATTTGTATTGATCGGTTCTAAAAAAAGAGGTTTTATCTAGCTAAATGCAGATCAGAAGGACAATTCATATAATAAAATTCAAGATAGTGTAATATAAAACCTCAAAGGGCCATAAAATAGCCAGCTAGAATTGGCAAAATCAAGAAGTACATTGTCTCCAAATGGTGCCGCCAATGGTTTTACGAAGGAGTTGATGTAGGCTTCCCCTTTACCTGGTCTAGGCAAGGTCCAGGTCTATGTACAGCTCTAGGCCATAGGCCCAAAATACTATCACAAGAATCACAACATCTAATGACATGTGACCCATGCCAGGAACCGGGTCAATGATGGCCCAAAATGGAATCCAAACATACATGCCACAAGTACTACATCTGTCATCTAGCAATACCCAACTCAAATAGAAAAGTTCAAAAGCCAGGAAATCAATAATCTTTGGTAGAACAAGTTCTAAGACAAATTGTAAATAAAGAAGCACAAGATCAAGTTCAGAGAACAGAAACAAACAGTCATAATACAATATATCATAGGGTAAACAGGAATTAAGAGAAGCAAGAAACGACAGCAGAGGAAGGGCTATGCTTATAGCAAGAAAGATATAACTGCATGGGCCATGGCCAAATGTAGAGTATGTGATCTGAAGAAGCTGGAGCAGAAGCGTGGGCTGAGATCCAGAAACATTGAGATAGTATTGCCAAAAGCATCAAAATAGACCTGCAGAGGAGATGAGTTTTACACAAATTCGACCCTAAAGCATGAAACAGGGTCCAAACCTTTAGATGAAGCGGGCGAATATTGGAGAGCTTGTATGCACTGTATTGGGAATCCACTTGCCAATAAGGAAGAAGACGACTCTAAATTAGAAATCTGATGGTGGGGCCTACAAATCCATCAGTCAGGCTTTAACCTGTAAATACAAACCATGGAAAATGAACGCTAACCTTGTAGTGGCTCACATGCAAATTTCACTTGAATAAGAGTTAGGAGGACCATCAAGTTTAGCACTAGTAAAACACTGCGTCGTTGTGTGTGTGTGCATGTTTTTTTTTTTGACAGAAACTTATTGTAAACCTTTAGTATGTGCAAAGGCTAGTTAGAAAAGAACCTAAATCCTCTGTAGCTTCCAACACTAATTTGTTGTGTGTGTGTGCATGTTTTTTTTTCGACAGAAACTTATTGTAAACCTTTAGTATATGCAAAGGCTAGTTAGAAAAGAACCTAAATCCTCTGTAGCTTCCAGCACTAATTTGTTTTGAAATGGCTCTACAAGTTGTAAATGGCGCCGGTTCCCCTATAACTTGACCCAGTCATTCAAGTTTCAGCCATTGGGCTAAGTTTTTTCTTTAAATTTTGACTTCAGATTGTCTCCACCTTTAGCTAAAGACTCCCCTACTACTTCTTTTCTTCTCTGTGTCATATTCAAATAGAAGACATGGAGTTCATTATTTTTTCAGGGGATGTCTTCCTCATAAATAAAACTAAGCTTGTTATTTTAGCCACCGGCCAACAAGAAGTAGGTTTAGCATTCTGTTCTTTTTTTTTCTTTTTTTTTTTTTGCAAGTTAAGATTTGATATAAAAGAGAAGACAAAATACAAAACAGAGAAACAAATTTTAGGTATCGTGAGCACAACCACCCACAACACCAAAAACAAAACAAAACCCATCAATTAGGTATCGTGAGCACTGTGTTCTTTCCCATCAAGCACGACCACAGAAATAGATACTGTAGCCGGTGAAAACAAGACACCCACTTAGATAAAGATGTAGAACTTGTAGATCAGGGAAGACCGAACGCTGAAGACCTGAAAGTGAAGGAAAATATCTTGGGTCAGAGCCCCTGGCTGCCGTGAGCCGAAGGCACTCCGATGCCTGAGTTAGTTCTGAGAAAACTAAGCAGGAGGAGGAAGAAGAGAATGAGAGGTTGCGAGAGTTCACGTGCTGTGTGTTCTCTATTGCGTATTGCGTACCTTCATGGGGCTGATCCCATATGTATTTGTAGATGATTCCTCGTTCATTCTCTTTGTGAGTGGGGGTAGGTAGGGTAAGGTCCCATCGGGACTCACCCTGACATTTGGTGGTAGGTAAAAAGGGCACATCCCATAAAAAATTTTCATGCTTTTGGACAGTTGATGTGAAGGGATGATAAAGCCAACTTCTTATCGCCATAAATGAGCAACCCTATCGCCATAAATGAGCACCCCTATCTGTTAGGAGTCGCCCGTACTTCTCATAGAAGCGTGATGGCCCACTCTTTGCCTTCAGTACTTTTATCGGGACTAGGATTGGTCTGGCCGGGCTGGCACTTACACTGAGTTGCCGAGCTGATAAACGCTGGGCTGGCACTCTTAACCGAGCTGCCGAGCGGGGGAGCCTCTTGAGTCGACGCTTCTTACCGAGCCGCCGAACTGCTGCGCTGTGATTGCCAAGACCGAGGGGAACGGCCAGTGCATTACCGTGGTCCTCATTTAATCTCATGATTACGGTATTTTATCCACACAATTGTCCCCTAGCTTTTGACCTCTGAAAGTTCTCCAACTTGTGGAGGTCAGAAGCTAAGTGATTCTACATAACCGGTACTTCTATCGAGCTTAAGAGATGGTTGCCGAAGTGTGGGAAGGGGTTACCGAGATGGCGGAGTCTCCGTCCAAAGACGGGGTCCCTCCTTATCCTGATGACCGTTGCTGACGTGCGGTCCTTATCAAGATGTCTCTTCGCCTGCCCGAGGCATTTAATAGTCCTCAGGAATTGCGCCGATGGTGGCACATGTCCCCTCTTCGGCAGTCACGCAATTGTTTCGAAAGGACGTTAGGGCTGCACGAGGTGACGTTAGGGTTGCTTGAGGTAACGCCTCATTAAAGGCCCTTCTCAAAAGCCGAAACGGGGCCTCTAACCCTTATAAATTGGGGCATCTCCTTCTCCCTAACTTTCTTCTTCTTCTTCGCCTGATCGAAATTTCTGTTCCTTATTGCTGGAGAGCTCTCTGTTGCCTGCAAGTCGCCAGCGTCCACTTCTGCGCAGTCCCCTTCGTAGGGTTTCTCTCGGGTTTCTCTGTGCTTCTCTCTTTTTCTCTCTTTTTCTCACTTCAAGGTAGATAATGGGGGTTTATAGGCACCTGTTAGGAGACCAGGTTTCTATCATAGTCTTTAGGAACCTGTACCATATCTCTGCCAACGTAGAGGTTAGACCGGATGGCCCTGACGATGGCTTCGTCTTCCACGATGGCTGGATGCCTTTTTGGCTCGTCACTGTCGTGGAAGCGGGGGTCCGGTTCCCCCTTCACCCACTCCTCAGGGACTGTCTCCCGGAGTGGAGTTTATGCCCCTGCCAACTGCTACCCAATGGATATAAGATCATTATGGGGGCAGTGCAGTTGAACAGGATCCTGGGGATCAACCTCGGTGTCCCGGACATCGAGAACACATATGACTTCTGTAAATCCACAGATGAGAATACTTATTATCTCCGGCTAAGGGTTAGCCAAGCTGGCTTCGTCACCGTACTGGAGGACTCCAACAGGTATGCCGTCGACGATCGAGTATTCGTTAGAGGAGGATGGGAGTTCGGCGAAACAGTGGCTGGCACAGCGGTCCGGATCCCTCGTAAAATGGGAACCCCCCTAAGTAAAGGCCGAAGTCTTTTCAGTTCGAGGTTTCCCCTTTCTTTTTTATATTTGCCGGGCTAACATCTTTTTTTGTTATGCAGACTTTCACCAGAGAACGGAGTTAGCCAGAAGAAACCTCTAGAAGGTGAACACGGCTTGGCACGAGCTGGTAAGGAACTACCGCAGGCACAACGGCCGAGCTGCGTGGTCATTGCCAGGCTATACGCCGCACTACACGTCCTTCAACACCTCGAGGAAGGTGACCACGCTAGATTCTGTGCTGCGCGGAGAAGGCACCAGCTCGGGGCCAGTGACGGTTGCAATCCCCACTGGGCGTCCGGCAGAGTCCGGTGACCGGGCTTCAGCGCCACTCCCAGACTTGGGCCCTGTCGCGACCGCGGCAGTCGAAGTCGGCCCCTCTTCGAGGAGGAGGAAGAAACTTTTAGCATCTTCTAATTCGTCGTCTTCCAGCTCGGCATCTTCCGACTCGGAAGAAGACGAGATGTTGGACCATCGTCGCCAGCACTTTACGGCGGACGACCTGTCAGCCACAGCTTTCGGGGATGTCAGGGGAGAGGCTCTGGACGGCCCCCAGTCTGCCAGCGATGCACCGGCCTCACCGCCTCCCGATGCTGCCACTGCGGTCGTGACAGCTCCTGCTGCTGCTGTGATCGTGACCGCTCCTGCTGCCATGGCCGAGGTCGGTTCTGCTCCACCCCCAGTTGCCATTGTCATCGACGACTCGCCTCCTGGTTCTACTCCAAGGGCAGAAGGTAGGGATCGCCCTGCCGGGGTCGCTGAAGAGCGCCGGCCGAGAAGAGGCAGAGGGTTGAGGTTCCTCCTGGCCCTCCATCGCCACCGCCAGTTGAAGAAACTCTCCCACCCCCTCCGCTGGTCCCGTGGAGGCCGGACATTGAGGGCACACTGGGGAGGCCACTAGCCATGACGGACCGCGCAGGCGGCAACCCCCAGGTGGTCGCTGCGCTGGGGCGAGCTTGCCCCCTCCCACTGGACAAGGCAAAGTGGGGGACGATGGACAATGAATCGCTGATGCTTTCTTCAATGCAGTCGTTGATAATGGTAAATTTCTGACAATTCTTCAAGTCTTTTCACTTCGGTGTTCATCCTCTGACAATTGTTTTTATTCTACAGGTGATGCAAAAATGCCAGGTAGGCATGGAGAGGATGGAGGTAGCCGAAGCCAAGGTGGCCAGCTAGGCGGCTGAGAGGGAGGAACTACTGAAGTCCTTGGAGGCCAAGGAAGGGCTACTGAAAGAGGAGGCAAGCAGGAACGCTGGTCTCACTGCCGACCTCGAGCAGGCTCAGGCCGAGGTGGCGCATCTGGAGGAGGAAGCGAACCAGAACGCGCATCTTGTCGCTGACCTCGACAGCACCCGGGCCGAGCTGGATCGATTGGAAAAAGACTTGCAGTCCAGTCGTAAGGTAAACAAATAGCTGATCTCTCAGAGGAACCAGGCTAAGGGTGAATTGGACATTGCCCTGAGGGAGAAGGCGGCCGAGCTCGAATCTGCTCTGGCGAAGCAGAAAGCCGAGCTCGATGCCGTCATGGGGAAGGAAGCACGGAAACTGGCAGCCGACTACAAGGCTCAATTGCTAAGGATCCGGGACCGAGCCTGGGAGCTTGGATGGAAGGCAGCCTTGAAGAAGGTTGGGATTCCCGGGGATAACCCTATTTTTAGGAATCCCCCCAAGTTTCCAAGCTCGGACTCTGCCCTCCATACCATCGTCGACTCGCCTCTTATCCTCGACTTATCTTCTCAAGCTCCCCCAGTGGCGTGCGATGCGCCAGAAGTCCATGCTGTCGTGACTCCAGATTCCGAAGTAGCTGCCTCTGAAGCTCCAGCGCCTGAAGCCACTTCTGAGGCTCCGCCATCGGCGAGCACGGCGCCCGTAGCTTGCCCGGTCAGCAACGACACCACTTCGGCCGGTCCTAAAACAGGCGCGGGTGCAACCGAAGTTCCTCCAGAGATCGACTGCAACGTTGATGCTGCAGCCCTCTGATTTTTTATGCCTTGTGTTGTCTCCATTGTATCTTCCTTTCCTTTAAATTGATGTAATCAGACTATTCATGAATGAAACATTCCTTTCTTCTAATACTCTCGCTCAAGCTCTTCCCTGTCTGTGTGATGAAATGGATGTAGGGAATGCTTTGCTTACTTTTGTTGAAGTAGTTGGTCTCGGGAACCAGAATCCTTGTAATCTTAAGATTGGACTTCTACCCGTGAGTAACTGAGCTCGGTTTATCAACCGGAGTCTCAGCGGCTTGCACCCATAATTATTGAGAAAGTGAACCTAACCAGTCTCGACTTGGCGAAGGATTCCACCTCGGTTCTTCAACTCAAGGTGTCTCTAAGCGCCGAAGTCAATGCCTTCGATATTTTTGGCCTTGCCGCCACAACTGGTGCTGTCACCGAGCTAAGGGCGGTTGGTACTCTGACTGAGCTACCGAGCTGGGGCTGGGACTGTCACCGTGCCCTTGATGTTTTTGGCTTTGCGTCGTAGCTGGTGCTGTCACCGAGCTAAGGGCGGTTGGTACTCTGACTGAGCTACCGAGCCTGGGCTGGGACTATCACCGTGCCCTTGATGTTTTTGGCTTTGCCTCCGTAGTTGGTGCTGTCACCGAGCTAAGGGCGGTTGGTACTCTAATTGAGCTACCAAGCCGGGGCTGAGACTGTCACCGTGCCCTTAGGAAGCTGGCATTGCTGCCGAGCTGCTAGCTTCAAGCAATTTGGGAGAGAGATCCATTTGAAAGACTGCCCTTTTATTGATGTTTGAATCTGAGTATATTTTTCAGAAGTAAACTTTCTTGAGGTGTGTTGCATTCCATGGCCACGGCAGCTCCTTGCCTTCAATGTCCTCAAGTCTGTACGCGGATCTTCCAGTTACTGAAAGTACTTTGAATGGTCCATGCCAGTTAGGTACCAGCTTGCCTTCATTTGGATTTTTATCCCCAGGAAGTGTTTTCTTCAGGACCAGCTCTCCTACCGCGAACCTCCTTTCTTTGACCCTCTGGTTGTATCACCTGGCCAACTGCTGCTGATAGGCGGCCAGGCGGATAGCTGCTGCTTCTCTCCGTTCTTCAGCGAATTCTAGCTCTCGAACCACGTTTTCATCATTCAGCCCTTGGTTGCAGAGTTCCGACCTCAAGGTCGGGAGGCCGACCTTAAGTGGAATAACCGCTTCCATGCCTTAGGCAAGGGAGAACGGTGTAGCCGAGGTGGAGCACCTTGGAGTCGTCAGGTATGCCCATAGGACACTGGGAAGTTCTTTTGCCCACCTTCCTTTAGCTCGGCCGAGTCTCTTCTTGCGTCCGTCGAGGATCACTTTGTTTGAGATCTTAGCCTGGCTGTTGCTCTGCGGATACGCCGGGGTAGAGTAGACATTTCGAATGCCGTGCTCCTGGCAGAAGTTCTTGAAGAGGTTGGAATCAAACTGCGTCCCATTGTCCGAGATGAGAGTTCGCGGGATCCCAAATCTAGTAATGATGTTCTTCCATACGAAGTTCTTCGTGTCCTGCTCGATAATAGGGGACAGAGGCTCGGCTTTAACCCATTTGGTGAAGTAATCGGTGGCTACTATCGGCCACTTCTTGTTCCCTGGAGTTCGGTGAAGCGGTCCTACGATGTCCAAGCCCCACTGAGCGAAGGGCCACGGACTGGAGAGCGGGCTCAGGTCTTGTGCTGGTTGGTGGAGAGAGTGTGAGAACTTCTGGCACTTTTCACATCTTCTGGCGTAGAGCTGGGCGTCCTAGTGCATGTATGGCCACCAGTAACCTTGGCTGATTGCTCGGTAAGCCAGAGACCAACCTCCAATGTGACTACCGCAGATCCCCTCATGAATTTCGCAGAGGAAATCCTCGACCTTGCTATGATGAACGCACTGGAGGTAGGGCCCGGTAAATGACTTCCTGTAGAGTCTGCCATCTGGGGGGAGCCAGAACCGGGTTGCTTTCGGCCTTGTCTTCTGAGCTTCTGTTCTATCTTTGGGCAGCTGGTCGTCCTTCAGGTAGGCAATGATCGGATCCATCCAGCTCGAATCGAGGTCGACACACATGAGCTGCCGAGGTCGCTGGAGTTCGATGCTGGGCTCTTGTAGAGTTTCCACTTCCACAGTTGTTTTATTACCGGCTTCGACAGCCGAGGCAAGGCTGGTGAGGGCGTCAGCATGAGAGTTGGGCTCTCTGCCGATCTGCTGGACCTCGGCTCTTTTGAATTATGAGAGGAGTCCCTTCGCGTGAGCTAAGTAGGCCGCCATCCTGTCGTCCCGAGCTTGGTAATATCCACTGAGTTGGCTCGTCACCAACTGAGAATCACTGAAAACCACTACACGTCAAGCTTCCAAGATTTTGGCACTGCTCAGTTCGGCGATGAGCACTTCGTACTCGGCCTCATTATTGGACGCTTTGAAGCCGAGTGTTGGAGCTTGCTCAATGACAAGGCCCTCCGGAGACTGGAGAACTATGCCTGCGCCGGCCCTCTTGGCGTTGAGGATCCGTCGACGAAGACTTTCCAGGCTGAGTCTAGGCACTTTTTCCAGGACTGTTCTTGCTCTGTTTCAGTGACTACCCCCATATCCTTATTGCCCCCTAGTTCGGTGTTGAGCAGGGTCGGTGTCGAATTCTGAGAGGTAAATTCCACGATGAAGTCTGCTAGAACTTGGGTTTTGATGGCCGTTCCGGGCTGATACTTGATATCGTACTACGCAGTTCAACAGCCCATTTGGAGATTATGCCGAAGAAGTCTGCCTTCCGGAAGAGAGCCTTCAGTGGGTGTTCTGTCACGACCACAATTGTGAAGGTTTGGAAGTAGTGGGAGAGCTTCCACGAGGCGCTGACGAGCTCCAGGGCAAGGTTTTCTAGCTGCAAGTATCGGGTCTCGGCGTCGAGTAGGATCTTGCTCGTGTAATACATAGGCCGCTGCTGGCAGTTATCCTCTCTGATGAGCACCGAGCTCACTGCGTGATCCAAAACTGCTAGATACAAGTACAGCGCTTCGCCATGGGTTGGAGTCGACAGCAGCGGTGGTGAGGTGAGGAGAGTCGATACAAGCAGGGCCTGATCGTAGTCCGACGTCCTTTGGAACTTGGAGCCTTTTCACAGGAGCTGAAAGAAAGGCCTACATTTGTCGGAAGCTCTGCTGATGAAGCGATTGAACGCGGCAGCCATGCTGGTCAGCCTCTAAACTTGTTTTTCCGAGGTTGGGCTCTGCAACTCCTGGATTGCGGTGATCTGATCGGGGTTTGCTTCGATCCCCCTTCTTGTGACCAGGCTCCCCAAGAACTTGCCGGAGCCGACACCGAAACCGCACTTGGATGTGTTGAGCTTCAGCTGGAACTAGCGGCGGATGTCAAATATCTGAATGAGGTCGGTCAAGTGGTCCTGTGACCTTTTAGACTTGACGACCATGTCATCAATGTAGACCTCCACTGTCTTGCCGAGTTGCGCTTGGAACATCTTGGTCACCAGCCGCTGGTACGTCGCTCCTACATTCTTTAACCCGAAGGGCATCACCTTGTAACAATAGGTGCCCCTGGGTGTGATGAAGGCTGTCTTCTCCTGGTCCGGTACGAACAACGGTATCTGATGGTAACCTCGGTAGGCGTCGAGGAAACTCATGCGGTCGTGTCCGGCAGTGGCATCAATGAGCTCGTCGATCTTTGGAAGAGGGAAGCTGTCCTTGGGGCAGGCTTTATTGAGGTCGTTGAAGTCCACGCAGACCCTCCATTTCCCTGTCTTCTTTTTTACTATCATTGTGTTGGCCAGCCACTGCGGATAATGGACCTCCTTTATTGTTTCTGCCTCGAGCAGCTTTTGGACCTCCTCAATCACAGCCTCGGTTTGTGGACCCCAGTTCTGCGTGCCTTCTGGATGACGGGTTTGTAGTTGTGGTCCACGTTCAGCTTATGGCACATGACTGTGGGATCGATGTCGGGCATCTCGTATGGTGTCCATGCAAAGACCTCTTTATTCTTTAAGAGGAGGTCGAGCAGCTCGGTCCTCTCGGGCTTGGGGAGCTGGCTTCAAATCAGGAAGAATCTATCGGGGTCGGCAGGATCGAGTCTGACATCGGTGAGATCCTCTATGCTCTTCTGCGCCGGAGCCCGACCAACATCCCCGAGCTCTGCTTCTCTGTCCAGCTCGACCATATGGACTTGGGAGGATTCGACTTCACCAGGCAGCATGACCATTAAGCATTGCCTGGCCATGTACTGGTCGCCTCTGACTATGATCACGTCTATCCGGCCGGACTGGTTTTCTAGAGGGAACATTAGCTTTTGATGGCGGGTGGAGGGCACGGCCTCCATGCTATGCAGCCACGTTCGCCCCATGATGACATCGTAAGGGGAGGGGACGTCGACTACCAGGAAGTCGACCTGCCTGGAGGCGCCTCCTACTTGGACTCTGAGGAAGATCTTACCCTTGTCTACACAGGCTTCGAGCTGAAGCCGACAAGAGGGGTACGGTCCTCCTGGAGATCCTCATCTTTCAGCTTCAGCCTCTTGAAGCAGTCGTAGTACAGGATCTCGGACGAACTGCAGGGGTTGACAAGGACTCTCTGAACCAAAAAGTTCTGTAACTTCAAGGTGAGTACTAGAGGGTCGTTATGAGGGAGTTCGACGTCCTCTAGGTCCCTAACTGAGAACCAAATCCTGGGCCCCTCTGTCTTGGCCTTCTTTGCAGCTGGCTCTAGTGCAACGGTTACCACCTACTTCTGGTGGGAGGCCCTCCTGGCCTCGGCAAGAGCCTGAGAGCTCCCCTTAGCCGGAGGGGCAAGGTGAATGACGTTGATGATGCCCTCCGGTTCACTGTCGCTACCGCCGCCGTCTCGGCGGTGAGGTCGGCTGCTGTCCCTGCCTTCCTCCTTGAAGTAGTCCCGCAGGTGCCCGTCCTTCACAAGGTTCTCGAGGTGGGTCTTGAAGGCCTTGCAGTCTTCGGTCCTGTGCCCGTTTTGTTTGTGGTAAGCACAGAACTTGCTCTGGTCCCAGGAGGACGAGTCACCTCTCATCGGCTACGGCCACTTGAAGAAGGGCTGCGCCTTTATTTCGCTGAAGAGCCTATAGATTGGCTCCTTGAAGACCGTGTTCACAGCTCTGTAGACTGGAGCTTCGCGCCTGGACGTCCTGCCTCCCCCTGAGGCTGCTGCCGAGGTAGAAGGGGCCCCGTGACGATCTAAGGAGGGGGCCATGCGCCGGTCTGGGGACAGGGCTCTGCGCCGATCTGAGGACCGGGCTCTGCGCCGGTCCTCCCTCTTGGAGGACCTCTTGTCCTGCTTGGACGGCTGGTCCTTCTGGCTAAGGCCAAAGTTCTCTCGACCCCGAACCTCGTCTTCTTCCGCCTGGATGAACCAATTCGCCCGAGCCATTAGTTCTTTCATTGTGGCCACGAGTTACATGACCTACTGCGCCCGTAGCTCGATGCCGGGCCGCAGAGTTTGCTGGAAAGACTTCACAGCTATCTCCTCAGAAGCGCTTTCGATCTGGCTATAGACAGTCCAGAATCGTTTGGAGAACTGGGTGACATTCTCGTCCTCTCGCATCCTAAGGGCCATGAGGTCGGCATCTGTCTTTGGGATGACTCGATGGGCCTCGAAACTTCTCCAGGAAGGAGGTCCTGAGTTGCCGTCAACTGGAGATAGAGCCTTCAGGGAGCGAGCAAAACCACCACAGGGGAGATCTTCCAAACTGGAGGAAAAGACTCGATAGTTCAGGAAGTCATCATCACCCCACACCGACATCCTCTGGATGAAATGTTGGAGGTGTGCCGCAGGGTTCGAGGTTCCATCGTACAGGATGACCCTCGGGACGTTGAACTTCTTAGAGGGGGAGTATTTTCTGATATCTCTGGAGAAAGGAGACGCGCCCAGATCATCAGCTTCGAAGGTGCTGTACTGGTCTCGGGCGATACCAGCAGTCTCCATATTCTGGCGAATAGTCTACTTGATATGCAGGTCGAGCAACTGCTTGAACTCGTCGTCGTCTTCTAGTATCTGGCGCTGCTTCTTCGGGCCTTCATGCACATGGTTGCTGCTGGAGTCTTCTTCGTCGTGGACCCGATCACGCCTCTTATTATTGAGGACGTGCCTCAGGTCTCGCTCGTGGGCCGAAGGAGCCTGGCCGTGCTTGGGTGGAGGACCCGAAGCATGGTTGCGCACGGGAGGCGAACTAGGAGCCCTTCTTCTCTCCCGGAGCTACTGCTTGAGTCGCTGGATGAGCTCTTCCTGCTCCTGGATGAGGAGGTTTTGGGCCCTCACATTGCCCTGGAGAGGGTCTTCATGGTCGTCGGGGTTGGCCTGGTGATGGGACTGAGATCTAGCCCGGGCTGAGTTCTCACCTGGCTTGGTGACTGATTTTTCACCTCGCCTGGTGTGCTCTTTGCTCTGGCGGGGCTGCTCCGGAGGTGGAACGTTGTGATGAGAAGGCATTGTCAGCCCTCTTGAGAACGACTCTGTCTAGACCGCGCGAGACCTTCCTCCGGACCTCCTCTGCTGAGGGGGTGGATTTTGCACCAGTACAGGCTGCATGGATGGGCCCTTGCCCTTAGACGGTCCTTCGTCATTTCTGGTTTTGGGAGCCATAGTTTTTGTAAGCTTTTTGTTCAGTTTCCCACATACGACGTTAAACTATAGGCGGTGAAAACACGACACCCACTTAGATTAAGATGTAGAATTTATAGATCAAGGAAGACCGAATGCTGAAGACCTGAAAGGGAAGAAAAATAGCTTGGGTCAGAGCCCCTGGCTGCCGTGAACCGAAGGCACTCCGATGCCTGAGTTAGTTATGAGAAAACTAAGCAAGAGGAGGAAGAAGAGAATGAGAGATTGTGAGAGTTCACATGCTGTGTGTTCTCTATTGCGTATTGCGTACCTTCATGGGGTTGATCCCATGTGTATTTGTAGATGATTCCTCGTTCATTCTCTTTGTGAGTGGGGGTAGGTGGGATAAGGTCCCATCGGGCCTTACCCTGACATTCGGCGGTAGGTAAAAAGGGCACATCCCATCAGAAACTTCCATGCTTTTGGACAGTTGATGTGAAGGGATGATAAAGCCAACTTCTTATCGCCATAAATGAGCGACCATATCGCCATAAATGAGCGGCCCTATCTGTCAGGACTCGACTGTACTTCTCATAGGAGCGTGATGGCCCACTCTTTGCCTTCAATACTTTTACGAGGACCAGGAATGGTCTGGCTGGGCTGACACTTACGCCGAGCTGCCGAGCGGGGGAGCCTCTTGAGCCGACGCTTCTTACCGAGCCGCCGAACTGTTAGGCTGTGATTACCGAGACCGAGGGGAACAAGCAGTGCATCACCGTAGTCCTCACTTAATCTCGTCATTACGGTATTTTATCCACACAGATACAATAAGAAGTCCTCGCTTATCAATTAGCTATGTAATTTATGGCCTCTACAAAGCCTTTATCAATTGTTAATTTATAATTAACAATGCATAATCGACTGAATTTTGTTTTTGGCAGGTGGGAACTCTTCAAAGCCTTTATTTTATCTTTTTTTTTTGGTAAAAACCTTCATTTTAACTAGTGAGAAAGTGAACTCCACAAATGCAGCATACTATTCGTAAATGACAAAAATAAATTTCCATTAATGCCAATCCAAACTCTCAAAAGCTTTATTAGCATAATCATCCATTTATTGGAAATAAATTAAAATAAATTGCTACAACATTAAACAAACTGGTGCTGCGTCACAGATGAAAAAAACCATACGCATTGGTGCAATGACACTAAAATAAATTTCACTTTCCATCTAAATCAATGAGCTGAGCAAAATTCTTCAAACTGCTCATCAATTCTAACTCATCTTGTATTAACTTTAAGGCACCTAAATCTTTTTGCTCAATAGCAGTGGGGATCATGGATCTTGTGTTTTTCACATGATGAACTTGCTTTGATTTTCTACAAGAAAAGGAGTGAGTGGAGTTAATATCATGCAAAGTGTTTGATCAATCCATGGTGGGCCCTTAATGTAGAAATGAGTGAAATTGCAATCGACATCGACACAAGGTGAGTAGAAGTTTGGGCTAAAGTCAAATGATATATAGTGAGCGAGAGTTTACTATGATTGTCTTGAATTTCAGACGAAACTTCTAGTAAATCAAAGTCGCTCACTATAGATTGATCCACTTTTCTTTTTTAAAAGTGAGGGAGAGAGAGAGAGAGAGAGGGGTGGGGCTTTTCTTTTTCACATTCTCCTTTTCAGTAATAGGCATACAGTAAGAAACTGCAAAAAATATAATATTTAGTTACCTCGTCTTCCTTCTTCAGAGGCTTTCATAGACATATTCGGAAGGATTAAAATGAATGATCTCGGGAATATGCTGGAGATTTACACCTCTATCTTGCCGAATCCTCATTAGGAACTCCGCCGACATGTCACGTAGGGAGAGAAACCGGAGGCTAGTAAGGTATTCAATGCCCTCAGGTGCGCTCTTCAACTCACGGCAATTGACAAAATAAAGTTCTTCAACGCAACTCATCGATTCCTCTTCTATGCATATTCTATCCAATCGAGGGAGTTTCTCAAATGTTAATGACTTGAGCCTCAAGAAGCTTCCACGACGGATACATAATTCGTTCCCAACATATGCATAATCAAGACCAATGCGCAGGAGATTGGGTAATGCTTGGAGTAAAGTGAATGGATCTTCATTCAATTGGGACCAGTGTAAGGTCACTTTTGTGAGATCCTTAAGGGATCTAATCCAGGGAGGCAGCCTCTCTAGACGCCCAGATAAGTGGAGATTTTCAAGATGGGTGGGAGGATGAAGCAAGGTATCCAAACGAAGCATTTCTTCTCCACTTGTAGCCTTTACTTGCAACAACTGAAGGGATTTCAATTTCTGTAAGGAGGCACTTAGCTTTCCCCCATGAGAACTTTGCACATCCCTAATTGTCAATCTTCTTAGTTGAGTCAATTTTCCAACTTTTTCAACAACCTCATCGTTTGCTCCAATGCATTGTAAAGTTTGCAAGCACTTCAAATTGCATATTCCGGTCGGAGCTTGTGCGAAATCATAGAAGTCGAAGTCCTCTGAACCAAGATAATGGTATGAATACAAATGTCGCAGTTTCTTCAACCTTTTTACTCCTTTAGGTAGAGTCTTTATTTTAGAATCCCTAATGTCCAAAGTCTGCAAGTTCCAAAGCCTACCTATAGATTTTGGAAGCTTTTCCACATTTGTATCCCTCAAACTCAAGTAGCGTATATTGAATAATTCAACTATTACATCGGGCACAGAGTCAATGGAAGAACCCTGTAGATCAAGCACTCTCAACAGTTTAATGCTTGATGCAATGCTTTTGAAAGAATGTGAAGGGATTTCCGTTGAGAACAACATCAGGGAGCGAAGATGACAAGTACTTGACTGAATGCTTCCAATGCAATTGTACAATGACAACCGACGGGCTTCATTGCTTTGAATCTCCTCTTTCTCAACATGTACATTGCAAAATTTCTCTTCACGGCCGATTGATAGAGCTAACTCTCGCAATACATCATGCATTCGGACAAGTTTTCTTGCACTTTGAGTGTCCTCCACAACTTGAAGCATGCTTCTACAGATGAGGTCGTTGATGTATTCTGCAGCCACCTCCTCTAGTGTGTATTCTCCACACTCTTCTATGAAACCTTCTGCCACCCATAACCTAATCAATCTTTTCCGCGGAATTGCATAATCTTCCGGGAAGAGACTACAATATAAGAAACAGCATTTGCGATTGTACGGCATATCGCCATAGCAAAGCAAAAGTATGTTCTTCATCCTTTCCAACTCAGAGTCTTTACTGCTTAGCTGCCAACTAAGATTATCTTCTACCTTCTTCCATTCCAAACTCGACTTTCCTTTCTTTGACATGAGCCCCCCAATAGCTGCAATCGCGAGAGGCAGGCCCTCACATTTTTGTACTAATCTTTCTACATATGGCTTCAACTCCGGAGGGCAGCTTTCGTTGGAAAATGCTTTCTTGCAAAAGAGGACCAAAGCATCACCATTTCCAAGAGGCTCAAGGCGAAGAACATTTTTATCTCCAAAAGATGATGAGACATCATCTTTCCGTGTTGTGATTATGACTCTGCCTCCACATCCATTGTTTGGAAAGGCAACTTGTATGTCTTTCCAAACAATAGCATCCCACACATCATCTAAAACAACCACATACCTCTTATTCTCCAAACATTTGATGACCCTCTCAATAAGATCGCCGCTACTCATATCGCTAATGCCATCCGGAACGACCTCCTTGTTAGACTTGTGCAACTCCTTTATCATGCTTCGCAGGAGCTCGATGACTTTGTAAGTCTGGGAGACGGTGATCCATGCACAGCAGTCGAAGTGGTTCTTCACTTGCGAGCTGTTACAAACTTTTGTAACAAGAGTTGTTTTGCCAAGGCCGCCCATTCCCACCACAGAAAGCACCACACATTCTGACCTTTCCTCAGTCAACCGGTCGATTAAGAAATCCTTGCTTTTCGTGATCCCCACAATGTCTTCATCCGAGATGAAGCGTAGATAATCTCTGGAACGTTGCCAATATTCACCATCAACCGTCGTCTTGGATGTGGATCCTTCTTCTATGAATCTATACTGTTTGCTTCGCTCTGAAATACTGCGAATCTCAGATTTAATTGCTAGTAGCTCAGAGGCAATCTCGTGCTTGTACCAGTAACGGTTTGGGCGGAGAACGATTTTACGGAGAGCTCTTCTTATGAATCCTTCCCCTCTGTGTTGCTCGGCAACATAATACATGTACTGGTCAATGATATCCTCCACCTTGTAGGTAGCTTCTCTCACTTGCCCCACCCATGTCCTCACTCCATCTTCGCTGCTGCTTCTTCTATCCGCGTCCTTTAAGAAGGAGCGCATGCTTTCCAGGTCGCGTTGGATTTCATTAAGATTGTTGGGCAATCCTTGAAGAAGAGATGCTTCTTGTTGCACAAGAGAACCCAATGTTTTAAGCAAGAAACCCACAGCAGTCTCCGCCATATTTGTTGTGCTCTCACTTCTCTCTCAAAGATAAGAGTTTTTTATTAGATTGAAACGCAAGGCTTTTGGCTTCCCACCCTTGCATTTAACATGGTCACTGCACGATAAAGTTGTGGATCGTCGGGATCTAGGACCCCTTCATCGTGAGATTTTTCTCCCGATCTCCATTCTGTTCCTCTGCAAATGAAGCCAGGAGGAAGAAGACGACTTTTTTCGGTCTGCGCGCAAGGCCTCGTGCACGTCCACTCCCAGAGGGAGAAAAGTCTCAGTGCTTTCTGCTGCCTTTTTTTTTTTTTTTTTCCAGTCTGGGGACGCGCGCCAAGAGGCGTCCAGCCTGTTTTCTGCTTCAAGCCAACTTTGGGTCAGGCCCAACCCGTGTACGACCCACCACAGCGCGCTGCAGATATCACTGTCGCAGCACTGGTACCGTGACGTCAGCCCACGAAAGCGGCGTTCTATTAAGAGATGGAGTCATGAAAAAAAAAATAATAATAATAATAACGAAGAGATTCTGCGCGGTTGGCGATTGTGGATTGAATTATACTGTATCTCCCTACTTCATAACTCTAAGAAATGATGTAATGACATTTCCATTAACAACAATCTAATCAGTAAAAAGCCTTATTAGCATTATTATACATTTTCTAGATATATATTAAAATAAATATCTACCATATAAAAGCGAGAACTATGCTTTGGAGTTGCGACATAAAAATAAATGGGATTGTGACCATGTGACAGGCGCCCTTTGACTTGAAATTTGCCTTAGAACAAATGAAGTTTAAACATCTCCTGTAGAGGTGTTTGTACAATAATGGTGTGCTATTGCACAAATAGCACACTGGGAAATACTCAAACTTTGTTAGCTCAAGGAGAGTGTTAGGTTTAAAGACACTTGAACATGCAATATCTTAGAATAAATTATAACTGTTTTGAAACCATCGTTCTTCTCAAGTTAGAAAACCCCAAATTTTGAATCCTACAAACCCTAATCCTTTCAAACAGACAATCTACAGCAAATCCCACAACGATGTTGAAGTCCATGTACCATCCACTTCGATATCGCATGCGAGATGGCGAGAGAACCAAAAGGAGGAAAAATACAAAAATATAGAAAAAGATTAAAAAATGGAAAGAAGATAGATATCTCTACAATCAAGATGGGAAAAACAGACGATGGGAAAACCGATCGTGAGCAAAGAGATCCAGTTGAGGAAGAAGTTTGAAGCCTGGTGCAGGTGAAAATGGCAGCTACCACGCTGGAGCACTTGTTCAAGGTTGGTCTCGACGGTATAGTGGAAGAGAGAAGAAAAGAATGAGAAGAAACAGAGTTTCGAGCCCTAGTAGGGTTCTTGGACAGGGTCGGTATGGACCTTATGCAGTATAAATAAGATCAGCACTGACGATATGCCAACTATGTAAAAAAAAAAAAGAGAGAGAATTTGGCCCAATTGCTCTAATTGGTGCACCACCATCTAAAGTGTTTGATCGGATCACACGTGCGCATTAAGTATTTTTTCCGGTTAAATCCTCTTGAAATAATTTACAACAACCAGCAAGGCACCGTTACTTTTACAAGAATCTTGTGAGTGCATCTATCGGATGACTGATTCTACTTTCTTGTTGCATTGTGGGCTATGTTATGTTAGTACACTTATTGAATTTTTCTGATACGGTCACTATTAGACATGGAAATTTACATATGGTGATCTAAAATTAAGTTGAGAAAATTATTGTGACGGTGCAATTTATATTTTGAATATCAAAACACATTTTTGTGATATTGAAAAATTTTATTGAAGTTATGTGATGTCAAACTAGATATAGAAACAAGTGCTCTATTGTCTTTTTAAAAAGACAGTTTTCTGAGCTATCACATAATTCAATTAGAATTTTGCTACATCGCAGGAAAAAATGTATCAGAACATCGAGGGGATTTTCTCAACTTTCGGCATGAAGTATGGATTTCCTTGGCTAACGTTGATTGTATATAAAAAAACCTCCACTTATTTTGTAAGATATCAAACTCAGACGTGGACCCATCCAAAGCCGAGGATTGAGCATTGTGTAAGGGATGTCATTAAAATTTATTTAAAGTAAGAGTTGGCCGCCCTGATAAATTGAACATCAAATGAATAAAGTGATTAATAGATATAATAATCACGGTATTCATCATTTGATCAATCTTATGATGGGTCCAATTTTTAGTGGAGCAAAATGTAAGGATGTCCAATAAATAGTAAGGCTATTCAATTTCAATTGTGAAAGTTGCGAAATAGATGGCCCCGCTATTATGTGTTATTTCTTCAATACGGTTGGTTTACCAAATGAAATCTAAAACCGAAGATGTCCATTGGATCCATTTTTCTTGCTCAGCTGGATGGACCACTTGAACATGCAGCCTCCACAAAAATAAATAAATAAATAATCGTTGCAATCACTAGATGGAAGCAGATAAAATTGATGGAAGAAAAATATGTATCACTTTTTTGAAATATATTCCAATTTGTAGATATTTTCAAGATAAGGTGGCATTACCCGTTGTTTTAGCCATAAAAATTTGTTTGTTGTAGCTTCTATGATCGATGGTGCGATATGTGACATGAGCAAAAGTTAAAAAAAAAAAAAAAAAAAGGAAGTGAATCTGTGTACTTTTGAATCACTGGTAGCATGCCAAAAAGCTAGAAAGTGTTTTTGTGTAGAAACTATATTTTTGGTTTAATACCTTACCTGACCAGGTCTTAGGTCTTTGCGCTGCTAGCTAGTTGTTCTATTGAGCTTTGTTGGGTGTGTGGTAATGTAAGTTTTATAGGATTGTCTGTCAGATATAAGTTTGAGTATTTTGCATAAAACCCCTATGATTTTAGGATTTGTAAATAGGCCCCTATATTTTTTAGTATTTGTAAATAGGTCCCTGACATCTCATTTTAATACCTTCTATGTTCCCAAAATCAATTATCCTAACGACAATGACCAATCACCATGAATTCTTGTTGAATTTTTATTAAAATGACAACTTTGCCCTTACATCCATTAAACAAAAATGACTATCATTTTATAAAAATAATATTATTTTATCTCGATTCTCAACTGTCTTTCTCTCAATAATTCTCTCATACACAGGAAGCCTAATCATTATTTTAAAACTTTCATTAATCCAATAGTGGTCTGTGGATGGATTAGATCACTTATATCATTTTACAAGAGTAACTTTATTTTATGTCAATCATCAACGGTCTCTCACCTAATAACTATCTTATGCAAATGAAGCCTAATCATTATTTTAAAACTTTCATCAATCTACTGGTGGGTTGTGGATGAATTAGATCAAATTACAACTAATTAGAAGTACAAGTATTGATTGTCTTTATGACCTATTTGGATTTAATGAAATGAACCTTGTATTAATAAAAAAAAAATTTATGCGAGTTTATTCTCTCCAACTAAATATATTATAGTAACTATTAATGTTATAAGCTTTAGAGAAAAATAAGTTCAAGCTTTTGAAAATATACATATAGGAGCAATAGAGAGAAGGGCAAAGGTGTCATTTCACTTTAAGAATTTACGATGGTTGAAAGGCTGCTATTTTGGGGACATAGAATGTATTATAATGAAATAGTAGGAACCTATTTACGAATAATAAAAATATAAGGGCATATTTGTAAATCATAAAAAGTATATAAAAAAAAAAACCTCTACAAGTTTTAAGGGTGATTGTAGGGACAAATTCCTCTTACTACTTATTTGTTAAGAAAAGGTCTCAATGTGTTTTGTGTCCTTTCCGTGATTTAAGGCTTGATTATTTTATTTTATTTTTTTGTTCTAAAGAGTAGTGTGTGTGAATGCGTGCTGTGTCCATTTTCCATACCTGGCTAGTGGGGCTTCAGTATTTTTAAGAATGGTGTTTGATTTGATTATTAATACATGATTCTACCAACCGGGGCCACATTTACGCAGAATATGACTTCGCCGTGTTGCCTTCGGTGGCCTGCGATCTACATTTCCGCAGAACATGACTATCTCTCGAAAGATTTGATTGAATTTAAAACCCACCGCTGTGGGCCATTCGGCAAGAGGAGAAAGAGGAGTTGCATGGAAAATACTCTCTCTATTTGAAAGGCCCAATAATTAGCAAGTAAGAAGATTTTTAGGAGAACAATAAATTAATGCCATAGAGACATCCCCAACCCCGGGTGCGCGGTGACAGCAAAGACCATTTTGAAAGTCCCTAAAATGTCATGCAAACAAAGCAACAGTGAGGTGACAGCAAAGACCATTTTGAAAGTCGTTTAAAAAATCTTAGGCACTTTTTGATGTTAGACCAAAGCTTATGCCACTTTTTAAAGGTCATGCAAATTGAATGGAGTTTATTGAAGTTGTTATTTAATACGTTCATGGCCCACCTTTGATTATCTATTAGCTACATTCAATCACGCTTTATATGTCCAACTTTGATTATCTATTAGCAACATTCTATCGCGTACTGCTTCTTTTTTTTTTTTTTTTTTGGTATAAATTGATCGCGTACTTAAGTGTAGGATCGCTGCTATGCGATTTTACCGGGAGTGCGGGGTCAAATCTATATGGAGCTAAGTAAAAAACCACTTAATTTATCTAAAATAGTTTTTAAAGGGATTTATCAAAAAGATCACATTAGTGGCCACTAAACAAAAAAGGCCTCAATAGTTTATATAATACGAAAGTGTTCCCCCATTACCAGTTTCAATTTATTATTAAATATTAAATTTTTCATTGAGCAATGACGCCGTCACTCGCTTAAACCTTACAAAACCTCTGAAACCTTATTTTTCCTTTCTTTGTCCCCATGTTTTTCCCTTTTATGGTGATTTTGTTGCCTCCTTCTTCCTTAACAGTTTGCAACGTGGTCTCCGATGCCATTTTCCAACTTCTTTTGGGTTGAAGCATCATAGATTCGAGCATCTTATCACGTGGAGTTGTTTTTCTTGTCGCCTTCCCATTGTTTGTTCCCAAAATGACGTTTTATGTGGGTTTCTTCATCTTCTTATCATTTCCTTCAACCTCTTTCCAATATCGTATCCCAAAGTTGTTAATAGTCATCCACTATACGTGTCTTTTTGCAATGAATCAACACATCAATCAACCCTTCCATTTTTCCTTTTCTTGACTGTGTAGATAACCATGATCGAACCATGTCATTGCTTCTTTTCCATAGTGAATGACTAGAAGAAGTAGATAGTGGTGTAGTTGAGTGTACCATCAATAAAACGATTGTTTGTTTTTTGCACTCTTAGTATTAGAAGGCGATGAAGAGATTTCTGGTGATTGTTGTGATTTTTTTAGCATAAGTACTGAGAAATGCAATGCTCCCTTCATATTGTTTGTCTGGAAGTAAGGATGAGGGAGTGGGAGATTCATTTGTTTGGATCATGTAGTACGCATGCACATCATAGTAAAATCTAATGAATTTGTTCTTCAATTAAAACTTTATAGAATCTCAGAAACTTATTCTAATTGAAACGAGTGATGACGTTGTTGCTCCACAGAATCTCAAAAATGTATTCCAATTGAAACAAGCGACAACGTCGACGCTCGTTGAAAAAGGGCAAAAAAAGAGAAAATTTTGGTGAGAATACTAGTTTTGTTTCATAAAAACTATGGGGGCCTTTTTTGTGAACAGGATCTTTAAGGTTATTTTTCGGGTAAATTCCTCTAAATTCTATTTCTTGCCTAATTAAAATCTAATTAAATTATAAAAAGAGTGACAAAAAATATGAAATTAAAAATTAATTACAACTCTTCCAACAATTAAAATAAGATCAGACTAAAGAAAACCTAAGTAGAATGTATAAAACCAAAAGATCAAATCAAACCAACCAATTTGTGGAATTAAAAATCAGAATTAATTAAATTAAAATTTGAGAAATACTAATGATAAATTTACAATCTAAGGATGACAATTAGTTGCTTTTCTAAGCACTAAAAATACGAATGGTTTAGATCAATGCCTCCATAAGGATAAGCCAACGTCAAGCTTATCTTTGGAATGTATGAACCAGATATCCAAACAATGCAAACATTTGTCTACTTATTGTGAGCGCAGCCCGTGACATCCCCAGTAATCATACTACAGACAAGTGAGAGGATAATATACAAATAGCCTGAACCTAAGCTAAATTAATGGGGAATGACTCAGCGAACTTTAAACTATTCTTTGTATATTCGGACTTGGACTTGAAACCAAAACCATAGAGATGGCATTTATAAAATCATTTTAAAATTATTTTTATTTGACATATGAATATTATATCGCACTTTTTTAATACAAGCATGTTACACTTTTTTTGAATATGCATCGTGCACGGATCCATATGTGGAGATAATTCAGACCATTAGAGATGAATGTCATCCTCTCTAATCATATATTCTCGAGTTTTTTGAGCTGAAACTAGAGGGTGGTGGGGATAGAATTCATTATACAGTCCGAGTTATCTCTATGACAGCCCTACAGTGGAGTTCAAGAAAAATTGTTATATGGTTCCGTGTGATAGCTTGCTACAGAGGATCCAGACAGGTTCTTTAATGGTCTTGGATCCAAAAGGAAGATGATGGTTCAGTCAGTCCCGCATCAAAAACATGTCTAAGGCCACCTAGAAGTAGATGAATTGGGGCCAGATTCAGCCCATTGAATCGTTACATTTGTGCAACGAAAGCATTCTGCCTCCAATTAATTGATTACCTGCTTTCCATTCTATCATGCAAAAATAATTAAAGATGTTTATTTTATGTGAGGAAAATCATCATTTCGAACAATAAAAAACTGAGTCGTGCAAAAAAAACTTCGGAGGAAGCTTACTACTCCCCCACCCCCTAACCCCAATTTTCTGGTTCTGCCGCTGCAGACCTAGATTGACTCAAGCGCTTCAATTCCATATATGCCCAGATTTGGGCCCATGTAGGTGCGACAGAAAATTGGCCTGTTGACTGACCAGGCAGCTAGTCTTTATATGATGTAAAACTCGACATGGGCAAGTCCACTCCCATTCAAAGAAAACTTTGTCAAATGAGTTCGAATGAGTTTGCAAGGAACTTGGATTTTATCTAAAAAAAGATAAAAGTGAGTTTTAGTACCCTCCATTTCAAGTGAGAATGAGGGGTTGCTCAATTAGTTGGCAAGCTAGGCTCTCACTTTGATGACTAGGGACCTCCTCCACTCCTCGCACATGTCGTTCTCACTCCTTGCGTGTGTGTGGGTTCTATCTATTCTTGTGTGCAAGTACTCTCATGGTCCCAACTACCCCTGAACTAGGCTCCCAGGAAAAAAAAGTACTAATGCTCTACTAATATTGGGAAGAAAGTTTCCAATGGTGACCTTTCATGAACAACAATATTTTCTACCATACATGTCATTTAATTGGGGTTTTACTCGTGTTTCGGGCTTGATTGTGCTCATCTGCTCATCCTTTGATGAATCCGAACTTGGACATTGCTGGTCCAGGTTCATATCATTTCAGTTTTCTAGTCAGATACAGTTCTTGTTGAATTAGTGCATGTCTCGTATCCGAAGGATGTACTTAGCTTAGTTAATTAAGCTCGTTTAGAGGCTAAACATGTCCAGTTTACTTTTAGGATCGTGTGTGTGAGTGCACCCATGAAGTTGAATAAAGATCTGAGTCCATTTGGTACAGTAGTGGTTGAGCACGAGTAGTATGCAAACGACATAGTCTGAGTCACTTAGACCAGCACATGAGTGCCTCCACACCTTTTGGTTTATTTTGTTTGGCCTAGGCTTTTGTTAGTGGCCATTGTAGTGAACGTAATCATTTTTACTTTTGTCAAACTCTAATATTATTAATGAAATGAGCTTACTCTGAAATGTCCATTGTACCCTCCGTGATTATATGTGTTGGACATGGAAATGTTTATATCTCACTGTGGATTTTGATCTATGGGACCACGATTGGGGGCCACGTTGTGTTGTTTATCAATGAAAATTTTAATTAGCCCCTAATCTCATGCATAATCCTCATGCCCATCAGCGGGGGTGTGACAATTAGTGTATACTAGAGGCTCAGTGTGTACAATATACCACTCTTGGCCCATCATTTTATAGTGTTAGACTAGGGTATGATGAATCAAACTCATTGACTTAGAGATTGGTGATGCTTTTCAAGTGGCCTAAAATGAGCCCTAACAGGAATTGGTGCATAGCTTAGACCGGCACCAAAGCCTGCATTATGTGATCCCTCTTTTTTTTTTCTTTTCCTTTTTTTTATTTTTTTATGACGAGGGTGTCTAGCCTCTCTAAAAACCGACTATTCCTCTAAACACATGAAGTCCCTATCTATCCCACGCACTGGGTAAGTCAGGCGTTTTCCTGAACAAGTGTTCCCAAGAAAAGAGCGCGTGTTTGAAACCGCAACCTCGGTTCCCGAGCCATGGTCCTAGCAAAATGATAAATATAAATTGGATGATACTCTAGGTCATTTTTTCTGAGTGTGCTTCCGGCCCAATGAGAGTCAGATTTTGACCATTTAAGGGGATGAGATGGACGGTCTTGAGCTATATTTCGCACTCAAGAGAGTCCCACCATGCATAGATACAGGACTAAGAAAAATAATCAAACAAAAGACATGCAAAAGGGAAAGAGTAGCACCTTTGACTGATTCCTTTTTTGTGATGCTTTTATGGTCCATGTTGCTAGTATAACCTAAAATGACACCAATTTTGTGAGGAAAACCAGATGCATCGGTGATATATTGTTTTACCAAATCCAAATCTAACATCCAAGATGTCCATTGGATCCATTTTCTCGCTCAGTTGGATGGACCACTAGAAGCTCAGCCCCTATAAAAATCAATCCTTCAAATCATTGTTACCGGCCACTAGATTGAACCCCATAAAACTGATGGAAACAAAAGGCACAACACTTTTTCATAATATATTCAAAATTGTAGATAGAGGATTTTATCAAAAAAAAAAAAAAAAAAAAAAAAAAAAAATTCCCTCTAGACAATTTACATAAAAAAAATTTCAAAACATATGCATCCACCGTAGTGGTCCCAGTGGTCCTTTTGGCTCATTTCTTTTTAGTATTTTACCGAGCGGCAATATACCCACTCACATGTATACACGAGCAGGGATATCCCCTCTCAGGTATTCTGGTGAATAGAGACATCGCCACTCGTCAAAATAATAAAAAGAGTGAACCATAAAGGACCCTGGGGCCACTATAGCGGACACTATGTTTTAGGTCATTTTTGGTCTACAATAAATCTAAGGAGATTTTTCAAGTAAAATCATCATGTAGATATTTAAGCATTACTTCATGTTTGGGGACAATATATATGTTTTTTCTTTTAGAATACCACCTACAATTGCGACAATGGTCTCCCATATAATTTCCTTTGTTTTTAGCTTCCATGGTTTAGGGTGGGAATATCAACTAGAGACTTGACCAAAATGAAAATCACAGTGTAACCCTATACTTGGTGATCTAAACCATTGATTAGATCAGGGACAACAAAACTACAAACATAATCAGGAATTCGTCCCCTCCACAAAACAGTTAGGGAGGTGTGGCTGGGTGTGAACGTTCTAGTGTTGGCTTCCATCGCATGATGGTCCCTGGTAGGGGTGTTAAATGGTCCCGGCCAAGCTGCGTTTAGGTTGTCCTTATCCTACTCTTAATATATGTAGGGAGCCCTCGGAGGGCCTGCACTATTTAAGCTCGTACCTTGCTCTCAAGGGTTAGGCAAGGTAGGGCTCAGGGCTTGAAAACCATTATTTTGTTCTACACTATCACCAAGTATTGAGTGTCAACCGGGCGCTATCTTCTCCAACCTCTACGGTGAAGGGATCAGTAAGAAAATGTTTAGAGAATAGAAGTTTTTTCTAAATACTTCCATTTATCGGATAAAATCATACATGATTTGGTGACTTTGGCTCTAGACATGGTTAATGAGTTTGTTCCATCTCACACCATTCAAAAAATCTTCCATGTTCCAAAACATCCCAACAACGTCTTATCTTTGAGAATTGTAAAGGACAAATTAGCCAGGTGTCCCTTAACCTTGTCATTTAAGGCCTCTAGTCCACAGCATTTTCGATTAAAGCCTCCAATCCCTTGTGCCTGGACTTATTTCAGGAGCAGGTCCCTAAGTATGCCAGGTCATATATTTTCATGACTGATTTGCCTTTCTAGTCATATGAAGTTTTGTCACGCATTTTATTCCTAGTTTTAAGCTCCATGATATGATCTTTAATGACTGATTTTCCCATGTAAACGTCTCAAGCCGTGTCCTGGATTTTATTTCGTAGTTGTAGATCAAGTTTTGAAATTCAAATGGGAGGGAATGGTGATTGATGGAGTTCTGCCTACAAAATCTCCTTTCTAAAACAAGTCTTTTGTATTTGTTCTAGTCGTGTGTGAGAGTTTCTGTGATCTTTTGTTTAGTGATTAAAACTTCAAAGTATCAGTGTTGTTCTATATTATTGATGGTATCTTACTTTCTAACGAATTTCAGATAAATTTATCTGAGATAAATGTATGTGAGTTTCTTAAAAAAGACATATAAATTTATCTGAGTTTATTCCAAAAGATAGATAAATTTATCTGAGTTCATTTCAAAACTTAGATAAATTTATCTGAATTTCTTAAAGAACTCAGATAAATGTATCTGTATTTCTTTCAAAACTAAGATAAATTTAAACTCAGCTAGGGTATGAAGATGATCACTGTTTGCAAATGTTGTAATATTCAACTTATTTCTTGTTTGGATTGAGCGAATGTGAACAATGTTTTCGAGAAGATTCTTCAACTCCTCTAGATCTTATCTTTCCTAGGGTTAGGAATCAAAAAAGTATTTCTTCAACCCCAAAATCATTTTCAAACAGTGTCAATGCGAAGATGATTCAATTGCTTGAGATTTTCTGAATGATTTGTCCTTCGTTGAATCAGTTTTTCCCCTTTTTTTTCTCTTCTCTGTTGTAATCCTTGATTTGTGGACTCGAAGCGTCTTCACCAAATTGACGAGTTTAACTAGAGCGCTTTTGTATACCGCACAGGGTGTATTCAGAGGGGGCATTTTTTAATTTTTAACTGTTTAAATTTTGAAAAAAATGACCTTTTCCTCTATGACAAAAAAACATGAACCTTTTACAATAAAAAGAACCATTGAGGGACCTAGGGCCAAATGCCCTAATTTTAAACTATTTACATTCAGCTAGTTTTTATGAATTGGCATTACCTTTAATTTAACACCAATATGACTATTAGGTGTTCTTGGATTTCAATAAAAAAATAAAAGCACTTCAAAAAACTCAATTACTTTGGACGTTAAAAAATTGAGTTGTAATTTATCTAATTAAAATGATATTTGGATCACCCCATATCCATGGAGTTTCATGCGCATACAACTACCTTTATAAACTAGTTGGCATTGCAAGTCACTCTATAGGGGAAAAAGTCTGCCCTTATTAACAGGAGTACAACCTCTTTTGCACTGGCAAGAATATAAAAAAAAAAAACCTAAATAACAAACAATAAAACTAGAAGAAAGGGATAGAAAGCAACCATGCAACACTTATTACTTATACATTAAGTATAATATAATAATTTTAATAATAAAATAGAGAAAAAATGAACCAAGTATATGTGTATTGATTTTTATGGGGTTTTGTAATGGGCATGAGGCTATGAAATGACTTCTATATCCCTAATTTATTATTTCTAAGCGACTCTTATTTGGGTATTTTAGTATATATTTACAAATATAAATATATATTATATAAGATAAAGAAAAGAAGGAGGGTCAAGGGATGGGAAGAGCTAGTATTTTCCAAGCCTGGCCCCCAGATTTTAGGGCCTGCAAAAAAATGTCCAAGCTCGGCCTTAGGGCATTTCTTTATAAACAAAAGCCCTCATTTTAACAGCTTTTTAAGAGCTGAATCTCCCTTGTCTTAGGGCCAAATTGACAGGCTTTGTCCCGTGTTGCTTTCTACCATATGGTGGAAGGGTTTCATTTAATTTATAATAAGTTATATGCATCAAGTTGCCCAGTGGTATGCCAATCCACAAAATTCAAATCCTCTACGCTTTACCCTAGAGAACTCCTGAATGAAAGGATTGGAACTCCATAGTGGTCCTCACTTTTTGAAATCTGGATCATTTAAAATAATTTCCCTCTAGATGTATGTGCTATCTTCAAATTTTAAATCATTCAGATTTTTCTCATCATTAGATTAACTGTTTGGTAAAAAATATTATTAACATAAACTTATACATATTCATTATTGCTTTTTTTTTACGAAATGATTAATCTATCAAACGGTCTAGATGCCAAAAGGGTGGGACTCACCATCCTCACACCAGAATTCTCCTACTTTTAGGGGACTCGAAATCTAAAGGGAGAGTCTCCAATCCAAGCAACAAAGTTAAGACTTTGAAGTCAAAAAATGCGTGGCCTATGAATAGGTGCAGGAGCAATGAAGAGAGAGAGAGAGAGGAAAACAAGAGCATTAACGTTATTGCCATAACTTAGTGAGGCCCATAGGGTTGAGAAATGGGTCAGACCAATTGAGTTCGGGTCATAGGCATATGTCCATACCTAAAATAGGACATGATTATATTTAAGTTGTCCTTTGGGCTGGATATGTTCCTCGTCAGACTGGTTCCAGCCCAATCTTAGGTCATATTGAGCTGGATTTGCACTGTGTCTTAGTGTCATGGGCTAGGTCAGGGCCTATTGTTTCGTCTGATGTCAAGGGGCTAAGAATAGCTTGTGTATTCCAAAAGTTCTAAATATGCGCCTATTCTGGAATTGTATTTTTAACAAAGACTGGGAAGAACCTCTTCGAATGGCCCATGAAATAGATGTGCCTGAAATCAACATTGTATAGATTCCTTTAAAATTTTGCTTACTTTCATGTACAGTGCCTGATTTCATTTTAGTAAGTTTAGTCATGCTCGGCAGGCCTACTGGCCTATCATGAGCATTAAGACAACCCAGCCCATTTCTAGTAATTGGACCCTAAAATGCAATCCAGGCAAGCCATCCATCAATGGACCATTGCCCAAAAACTCTCAAACTTGTCTCAGCTAGGACAGGTGTCAGGTCCTGTCTCCTGACTCAACCTAAATTTGACTGCGTCATAAAGGCAAACTACAATCTGTTTTATATACTAACACGAAAACAACAAAAATCATGTCAAAGTCTTGTGTGAGCCAACCTTAGTCCACCGGGTTCTATGGAATTACAGGTCGACTCGGCCAGTTTTGAGTCTGACAAAGTCTGAAACTGTGAAATAGGCATCTAAATCATCCATTGGACATAATCCCTAGGGTAGCTTAATTGGCATACGACTACAGTTTGTATCCGGAGATTAAGGGTTCTCTAGGGCCGCAAACCCGTGCACTTGCACACTAAAATGTGTTAATCCATTACATGGTGTTAAGGATAACATCCTCTTTCAACCAAACATCTCGACCCTAAGATATCTAACCTCAGTCCGCCACCATCTTTTTGGTCCAGGGAGTCCATCCAAGCCCTCGGGTTCACGAAGGAGTGAAACACACATGATTAGACAGTGATTGATCTCCGCCACCAGTGCTTAATCTAAATTGATGCAATCTGATCATCAATCAAAATTCCCACTGCGCCAAAATATTACAGGCCCTTGGGTTTAGCCCAGTCCTACCTTAAATATTCAGAGAGTCTTTTTTATTAGTCCTGAAGGTGGAACTTTCTGGCTACTATGGTCATGGAGGGCCCACCTGCATTGGCAGCAGATGGTTTTCCCGAGAAATAGTCTGTGGGAAGAAGCACGGTAAAGACTACAAGGCAGTCTGGAAGAAGGGGTTCCAAACAAATGGAAAGGAAACTGTGGGTGAATTGGAAGAGATGTTTATGGGATTTTAAGGAACCTACAAGCCAAACACAACAAGAAAATCATGAAATAGAAAGACTTTTTTTACAAATGGCCAATAACACAGAAGAGAGAGGCAATTGTTTTACAGACTTTTTTACAAATGGCCAATAACACAGAAGAGAGAGGCAATTGTTTTACTCCAAAGACAAACATTTTAAGACAAGATAAGTATAGAAAAGAGAAACTGCACTAATCTTGCTACCTTACTCTACAATGGAGCAGTCATTCAACACTAAACCCAGAACTCACAACAATCAACCCCATGCCTTCACCGTCCCACTAAAGGGAGATCTCACAACGCTTACAAGTTACAACATTCGCAATCCAATGCCTCCACCGTACTTACAATGGAGCATTCACTCAACACTCAACGCAGACCCCATGCATGCCTCCACCGTGAACTCACAACAATCCTGCCGTGTGCTACAACTTACAGGCCCCTGAATTTGAAGATGCGTTTGAAGTATGGGTGTTTAGTGGAATATGTATCGGCTCCCATTTGAATTCACAATTCGCAGTTCAACACTTACTTCGACTCAGAGATTCAATGGGATAGATTCATGTAGTTCATTATACAATTTGATTAATAGGAAGTTCGAACTTGACAGTTGGATACAATAATTAAAATATATAACTTGATGAAAATTACGATGACTTACATATTCTTGGACAATAACATGCAGTGACACAAAATATAAAAGGTGGTACGTACTTGACCCAAATACACCAAGAATCGAACCAATAAGACTTCATACAAGTTCTAACTCAGTTGCATAGACAAAACAATGGAGAAAGACTACAAGTCTATCTTTTTCTTCATTTCAGAAATTACATGTGATTTATAGACTCTTAAACAAGTAAGCTTCAACCTATTGAATAGCAGTGGTAAAGACACTTAACCACTACACTAAACAACTTTACATAAATAAACTTATGAATAACACAAACTGACTCATAAATAAACACTAGTAAATAACACTAATACCAGCCTTCATAAAGTTCTATAACTTCTTCAATTGTGCATGTGCAGGATGCACTAAATCTTGACAATCCTCCTTAGTGCATGCTTGCAATCAACCACACCAAGCGCATCTCTGTGCCTTCGTAACAATATCCATAACTTGTTCTCCCATTCGAACGTCTTTTAACTCGATTTCCTGTTCAAGCACCTTCTCACGAATGAAATGATGTTGAACCTGAATGTGCTTGGTACGAGCATTGAACACCGGAGTTGCTGCCAACCTGATTGCACTTTCATTGTCGCATAGGATAGGAATTGCATAATCAACCTTGCTGTATGTCACCGATCATCCGTTTCAACCAAATGCATTCTTGTGCAGCCTTAGTTGCAGCCATATATTCTGCCTCTCTGTACTAGAAAGAGCAACACTTGATTGCTTTCTATGCCATGAAACTGCAGTAGAACCGATAGTAAAACAATAAAGTGAGGTAGACCGCCTATCATTGATATCTCCTTCCCAATTTACATCTGTAAATCCACCTAGGAAGAACTTTTCACCCATTTTATAGAGCATCCCAAACTCAATAGTACTCTTCACATAACGAAGAATCCTTTTTGTTGCATCCAAATGAGGAACCCATAGACTTTGCATAAATTGGGATACAACACCTACCGAATATATATGCAATATCCGGTTTAGTGGTAGTCAAGTAAATTAAGCTACCCATAAGTTGTCGAAATCCTTTTGCATCCTTCAATGACTTTCCTTCATCTCTCTTCAACTTGAGACATGCATGGCTCCATAGGAGTAGCCATTGGCTTAGCCTCCCCCATACCAAACTGCTCCAACAAACTTCTAGTATACATCTTTTGACATAAGAAAAAAAACATCTTTTGCCTTCTCAACTTGAAGTCCAAGAAAGCATCCAACTTCACCCAAAATTTTCATTTCAAACCGGATTGACAATTTATCCTGCAAACGAGTTATTTTAGCCACATTACCTCCGGTGATTATCATGTCATCCACGTACAAAAGAACCACCACATGCATTCCCAAATCCATTTTCACAAACATGCTAGAATCTGAATTTGAAACTTTTAACTTACAAAAAATAAGATACTAAAAAATATTACCATACCATGCATGTGGAGCCTGTTTAAGACCGTATAAGGCCTTGTTGAGTAGGCATACATGATGAGGAAATTCCTTTGAAATGAAAACTTCAGGCTGCTCCATGAACCCTTCTTGATCCAACTCTCCATAGAAGGAAAGAATTTTTCACAAGAAGTTATCACAACGTCCAGCCCTTGCTTGCGGCCAAAGAGATAATGGTTCTAACTGTTACCATCTTTGCAACTGGACTGAATGTTTTCTCATAATCCAGTACATACTGCTGTGAGAAGCCACGAGCTACTAGACGAGCTTGATACCTATCATCTAAGCCATCTGGTTTCTTCTTCAACTTGTAAACCCATTTACAAGTAACTAGTACAACATCACTTGGCTTCGGTACTAGCTCCTATGTCTCATTCCTAATAAGAGCCATTATCTCTTCTTTCATAGCCAAATTCCATTTAGGACTTTCCTATGCTTCATCATAACATGAAGGTTCATTCTCTTCTAGTGGCCCTGTAAGGAAACATGAAGTCAACGTACACTAGTTCAACTCAATTTCATAATCTTTAAGAAAAGCAGGTTGCTTCTTCATTCTTGTAGACCTTTTTCACTACAGAACCTTCTTGTTTATCGTCTCCTGAATTTGTGGACAGTAACGTGTCTATTGATGTGTCATCACACCTCCTTCCGCTGAACTCATCTTAACTAGAAGAAGATGCACCATTTGGAGGAACCGGTTGTGTATTTGTCAAATCTTCTTTGTTTAACAACAAATCATCATCTTCTTCCATAGTTTTGATGCTAAATTTTTGAGTGATGTGGAATGATGAAGCCTCATCAAATACCACATCCCTAGAAGTCATAAAATTCTTTGTTTCCGGATCCATGCACTTCCATCCTTTTCAATGTGGGTCATAGCCAATAAAAACACATTTCTTTGCCTTGGGGTTCAATTTAATTCTATTGCTTTGGGAACATGAACATAGCAAGTAGAACCAAATACCTCAAAGTAACTTGCATCGGACTCAGTTTATACAAGTTTTCAAGAGGAGAATTTGTTTTACCCGGCTATGGAGGCAGTTGATTAATGACATGACTGTTGGAAGACAATGGCTTTTCTTTGAAACAAAAAAACCAGAGAGAATGAGAGAGAGCAAGAGGAAGGAGACGATTTTTTTGCTGTGAAAATCTAATGTATTCATTCACCATATTACAACGTTTTTATAGTGAAAATAAATAACTAACTACCCACTAATTTTAGCCACTAAACCCACTAATGATAATGCTAAAAATAAGTTAACAAATTAACTAAATAAAACGTGTGCAAACGTGTGCAACAACTGCATAAAACAAGCAACAGATTTGACTAATTCTTCCGTGAAATGCGCAGCTCCATTGTTCCCTAGTTGATGGAACAATTCCCTTGTTTATCCTCTAGCTCTTTCCTTCTGATGCTTGATCACTTTCAACACCTCCCCTTGATCCAAGCTCGCACATTCCGATCCTCTCCAGGAAGAATTGATGTTTTGCTTGGCACAGTGCCTTCGTGAATACATCTGCATTCTGTGTATTTGTGCCACAAAACTTTAACTCAATCTTCTCCTCAGATACCAGTTCCCTTAGAAAATGATGTTGAACATCAATATGCTTGGTCCTTGCATGGAACGCTGGATTCTTCGCCATTGCTATGGTTGACCTATTGTCACACCACAGTTCCACTGCACCAGTTTGTTGACAGCACAAATCCTTCAACAGTTTCAACAACCAAAGTGCCTGTCTTGCAGCTGCTCCTGCTGCGATATACTCTGCTTCTGATGAACTCAGAGCCACCGTTTCCTGCTTCTTGGAACTCCACGTGATAGCTCCTGAGCCCAGAGTGAATACAGAGCCACTGGTACTTTTCCTATCATCTACATAGCCAGCCCAGTCACTGTCTGTGTTCCCTCGCAACTGGACATCATCTACTTTTCCATACCATAGACCAAGATTCAGGGTTCTAGCAATATATTTGAGAATTCTTTTTGCTGCTCCAAGATGTTGCTTCGTTGGTCCGTGCATGTACCTTGATACTACACTCACACAATAGGCAATGCCAGGCCTTGTGTGTGTGAGATAGTTCAAGCCTCCAACCATGCTTCTGTACAGCCTTACATCAGCTTTCTCTGTTCCGTCCTCCTTCTGCAGCTTTTCATTGGAATTCATAGGAGTTGGAGCTGTGTCTGACTTCTCCATATGGAACCTCTTCAACAAGTCTTGTGCATATTTTCTTTGACACAAGAAAATGCCTTCCTTGTACTGCTTGACTTCTAACCTGAGAAAGTATTGCAACATTCCCAAGTCTGTCATCTCAAATCTTCTCATCATTGATGATTTGAATTCGAGTAACAGTTCCGCTGATGTGCTAAAATAGATGATGTCATCAACATATAACAAGACCACAATGAACTGTTCCGTACCTCGTTTCTTGATGTACAGTGTTGGCTCATTCTCACTTCTTTCAAACTTGTTCTCTAGGAAGAAAGAGTCGATCTTGCTATACCAGGCTCGTGGTGCCTGCTTCAAGCCATAAAGAGCCTTGTGCAACCTGTACACCTTGTCTTCATCACCTTTTCTTACAAAGCCTTGTGGTTGCTCCACATAGACTTCCTCCTGCAGTTCCCCATTTAGGAACGCTGACTTCACATCGAGTTGGAACACTGGAAGTTCCTTCTGAGCTGCCAAGGCAAGAACAATTCTCACTGTTTCGAACCTCGCAACTGGTGAGAACGTTTCCTCAAAATCAATCCCTTCCTGCTGTGCATAGCCCTTTGCAACCAGCCGTGCCTTGTGCTTCTGGACACTTCCATCAGTCTTGAACTTGACACGAAACACCCACTTTAACCCTATCGCCTTCTTGTCTTGAGGCAACGTAGTCAGTTCCCATGTCCTGTTTCTCTGAATTGATCCTATTTCTTCTTCCATGGCAATTTGCCATTCAGCTTTTGACACTGCCTCGTCAAAAGTCTCAGGTTCTGTAGTTATCAAGGCATAATCACAACTTTCATAAATATCATCAAGTGATCTTAACCTTCTTGGTGGGGAGTCTGACGAACTGCCTGAGTGAGGGGAATTTTGACTCGTACCGGGGGAACTGTGATGACTTGATGGTGTTGATGGTGAGCTTGGAACTTCAATTACACCCTGCTCGTCTGTGGAACTATCAAAGGTGATGCTCCTCTGTGCACTACAATCGTTCCTAGGCTCCTGTTCCCATTTCCACTCTGCATCTTCATCAAACACAACGTTCCTACTCACAACAATCTTGCCATTAAGAGGATTGTATAGCCTATATGCCTTGGATTGTGTTGCATAGCCAATGAACACACACTTTTCAGACTTATCATCCAGCTTAGCTCTATGATTAACCATGGCATATGCTATGCAGCCAAAAACTCTTAAATGACTTACAGAGGGAACAGTTCCTTTGAAAGCTTCATATGGCGTCATGTTCATCACCGCCTTTGTTGGGGAAAGGTTGAGCACATAAACTGCTGTGGCTACTGCTTCACCCCAGAACTGATTTGGCATCCCCTTCGCTTTCATCATGCTTCTAGCCATCTCCACCACTGTTCTGTTCTTCCTCTCTGCAACACCATTCTGTTCCGGTGTGTATGGTGCTGTAAGTTCCCTTCTTATCCCATGATCTTCACTAAAGTCAATGAAGTCATGTGATAGGAACTCTCCCCCTCGATCTGTCCTCAATGCTTTCACAGAGTTCCCAGTTTGCTTCTCCACTAATGCCTTGAATTTCTTGAAATTCTCAAATGCTTCTGCCTTAGCATTCAAGAAATATACCCAGCTGAACCTGCTGTAATCATCCGTGATTAAGAAGAAATACTTGCTTCCACCAAGTGATTCTGTTTGCATTGGACCACATAGATCCGCATGTAGCAGCTCCAGGCAATTACTGGCTCTCCAAGCTTTGCCACTGGGAAATGTTCCCCTGGCTTGCTTTCCATATACACATCCTTCACACAGTTCCAGTTCGCCCATTTTAGTCAAACCATGCACCATTTCCTTCGACTTCAACAATTTCAACCCCTGCATATTGAGATGACCATACCTCAAGTGCCACAGCTTGGCATCATCATCGCCTTTCACTGTCAGTGCCCTACTCACGTTCCCTGACAGGTTCAAAGAGAACATCTTGTTCATCCCCATTGGGACACAACCACTATCTCCTTTGTTCCCTTCTCGCGAATCATGCAACAGTCATCCTCAAATAAGATTGAATAACCAGAACTGAGCAATTGTCCCACACTCAACAGATTGTGAGCCAAGTGTGGTACATATTGCACATCATGAAGGTGCTTAGCTGTACCTTGTTGTGTGTGGATCACTATGGTTCCCTTCCCTTCAACATCAAGCTGCTTGCCGTCGCCTAGCTTGACTTTTCCTGTCTTGGAACCATCCATATTTTTGAATATGGCTTTTGTACTGGACATGTGATTGGAACAACCACTGTCTATGTACCATATTCCACCATCACTCTTGCTACCATCGGACTTAGCTAGGAACAGTTTATCTTCCTGCTCGACATAGTTTGACCGTTGGTCTTTCTTTCCATCAACTGGCCTCTTTGTGCCCAGGCTTGTTGCAATAGTAGCACTTGATTGGACCTTTCCTGGAAGTTTGTTCCCTTCCATCATTTGATTGCCCTTTCCCACGACCTCTGCCTCTGGAACCGTTCCTGCCACCACCTCTGCCTGAGTTGTTTTGGGACTTTTCCCTGCTTGACGAGTCCCCTTTGGCTTGGAATGCTGTCTCCTCTTTCTTTTCTTTGGATCTGTTCAGTCTCTCTTCATGAGCCTGCAACGATCCCATCAACTCATCAAAGGTATATTCACACATATCCTTTGACTCTTCTATGGCCGCCACCACGTGATCAAATCTTGTGGTAAGACTTCTCAGCACTTTGCCCACAACATGCTGATTTGTAATCTCCTCGCCATAGGACCTCATCTGCTGCACAATACTTGAAACTCTTGATAAGTATTCCTGCACAGATTCCTTCTCCTTCATGAGAGACGTCTCGAACTCTCTCCTCAGGGACTGCAGTCTCACTTCAATCACTTTCTTGTCCCCTAAATATTCTTGCTTCAACGTGTCCCATGCTTGTTTGGACGTTCTTGCAGAAGCAATTCTAGGAAAGACAACATCATCTAGGGCCTGTTGTATCATGAACAGCGCCTTAGAGTCTTTCTTCCTTTTCTCTCTCAATTGATGATCCGGCTCTGCAGGCTGATCATCTTCAAATCCATCTTCTACCAGGCTCCAAAGTTCTTGAGACCTGAATAAAGTGGACAACTTCAAGCTCCAAAAGTGATAATTAACACCTTTGAAGATTGGCAATTGAGGCGTGCCATTGCCACCCATACCATTGTTCTGCATGTTGAACAATTTCACTCTGTGTTTAATCACTCAAAGAATTACCTCACTTTCCCACGAATGAACCCGGATTTGAACACCGCTCTGATACCAATTTTGTTGGAAGACAATGGCTTTTCTTTGAAACAAAAAAACCAGAGAGAATGAGAGAGAGCAAGAGGAAGGAGACGATTTTTTTGCTGTGAAAATCTAATGTATTCATTCACCATATTACAACGTTTTTATAGTGAAAATAAATAACTAACTACCCACTAATTTTAGCCACTAAACCCACTAATGATAATGCTAAAAATAAGTTAACAAATTAACTAAATAAAACGTGTGCAAACGTGTGCAACAACTGCATAAAACAAGCAACAGATTTGACTAATTCTTCCGTGAAATGCGCAGCTCCATTGTTCCCTAGTTGATGGAACAATTCCCTTGTTTATCCTCTAGCTCTTTCCTTCTAATGCTTGATCACTTTCAACAATGACATGCCTAACACATCGCCTCTGCCCAAAGCTCCCGAGGAAGATTCTTATCATGGAGCCAAGACAAACTCTTCTCTACAATATGTGCCAACTTCCGTTCAGCCACCCCATGTTATTGTGGAGTGTTAGGGCATGTCATTTGCCTGCAAATATCACATTTCTCGCAAAACTTGAAAAAGTCATTTGATATATACTCCCCTCCATTGTCAGTTCTTAAGCATTTGATTTTTGCACAAAACTTCCTCTCAATTATATTTCTAAATTCAATGAACTTAGTAAGAGCTTCACTTTTCTTCTTCATAAAGTAAACCCATGCGTACCTTGAGAAGTCATCCACAATCACCAACATGTAGTGAAAACCACTAAAACTTGGTGTTCTAGTTGGACCCATCACATATAAATGAACTAATGCGAGTGGTTTAGTTCTTTGATTCAATGACCACACAAATGGAAGACGATGAGATTTACCAAATTAATAACCTTGGCAAACCACATCTTGATGTATATCTTTCATAAGAGGGACACCATCAATCAATCTTCCTGATGAAATCATTTTCAACATTTGATAGCCAACATGCCCAAGTCTAGCATGCTAAATCGCCGCACTATCATGTCGTCTTGTTTTCTCCACATAGGCTTCATTTGTTGACATTGCAAACAATGACTTTTTTCCTTTCCTATAAGAAGAACATTACGACCAACGTACTTCACATTGTCGAGAACATTCACATCCGACGGCCCAGAAAGAAAATACTTTCCAGAATCGGTGATTTGAGAAACCTAAACTAGATTTTTCTTTAGACCCAACACATGATAAACATGCTTAAAGACAATTTCTCCATCATTTGAAGAATCTATCTTGACATTCGCACTCCCTTCTTTTTCAACGGGATAAATTGAGTTATCCACTGTGGCAATTGCTAGATTTCCATCATGTGACGGAACTCCAAAAACATGGTATCATTTTCATTCAAATGATGCAAACAACCAGAGTCAATGACCCACTCCTTCTCATAGTCAATGGAAGCATTAGCATCAACTTCCTTTTCTATGACAACGGAAGAAAAATACTTCTCCCAATCACTTTGCCGATCACCATATATTCATAGACAATGCTTGCATTCACTTCAATTAACTTCACACGACAACTTTTCTTGATATAACCAAGCTTGCCACGTCTATGACATGTAATAGGTTTATGCCTATCACTAAAATTCTTGTCTTCATTAGAATTCTTACTAGAATTCCTCTCACCACTGGAGCTTGCTATAGAATTTTTCACATCATCTAATGAAGCTTTTAATTTTTATTCTTTTTTTCTTTTGAAAATAGAACATCATTACCTTCGGAGATAGACATGCTTGAAATTTGCCTAGCTAGCGCTTCTTGTTTGCAAGAAAATTCTCCAATTCGATGATAGTTGGCTGATTTTTCCATCCTTGCAAAGAAGTGATGAATGGCTGCACTCCTTCCTTAGACCTCGAATGAGAGACCGCCCCAATCTTGCCTCGCTCACCGGCTCATCCGCGTCAAACTCCGAGATTTCTACACAAATGCTTTTCACCTTCAAGAAGTATTGTGAAATTGGCATACTTCCTTGAACTAGCAATGCAAGTTCATTTCAAGAAATCGCAGTCTTGTTATAATCTTTTTTGTGAACTACCTCTCAAGAGTTTCTTAGACTTCTTTTGGAGAGGTAATGCCTTGAATATAATCGATTAAATCCTTACTAATCGACCCTCTCAAGACAAAAAATGTTTTCCCACATTGGATCTTCCATTTCCTGCGTACTTCTGCATTTTTTGGAACATCTGGTGCCATCAAATCAACACCAGAGACAAGATCCCATAGGTCTTGTCCTTGAAGAAAAGCTTCTATACACAAATGCCAATACTTGTAATTGAAGTTTGTAAGCTTCTCCATACCAAATTGCGTTGACCCATTTCCAACACCACTAGGATCCATAGTAGTGAAAAATCAACACAACAGCAACCAAGCAAGAACCTACACAATATATGAACTTCTCTAACAAGTTGCACCTGAACTTGATAATCAAGAAGAATCACTGTGACGTTTTGATTATTTATATATATAAATTATTTATTTTACTATTAATATGTAATTGATTGTATTTTAGTTAAATACGCAATTAGCCTAAGTGGGGACCACGTTAGGCTTAGGTTTGGTGAGTTAGGCTTGTTGGGTAGGTGTCTTGACCCATAGTTAACCGATGCTCAGTTTAGTAAGTGGAGTTCTTCTCTAATCAAAACTCTTGTTCTTTTCAAACCCGAACTCTTATCTAATTCCAAACTCTATTCTTTTTAGAAATTTAAGTTAGATTACAACTCCTATGCCCATTCTCTATTTATACAACACCACACTATTTTATTTTCACACACAACTATCTCTTCCAACTTGGATATCACTTGGGCTTTGGCTATAACAATTCTACACCGTCTCCCTCAACCGCGGATATCAGGCAAGTACCTAATTATAACTTGTGAATTTAATACTTGTTTTTCTCGTTGATTTGCGTGTGTATGCATGTAGAAACCCTTTTATGCATTTTTCTTATGATAACTTTGTAATGCAATTTTATTTTGCAATGAGATCGGAGATCTCCAGACCCAATCGATTGATGTTACTGCTACAAATGGCTTCTGCCCGCAGCCCTTTGTTGGATTTCAAAACCCTTTTCTTTTTTTTCCGTCTTCTGTACACTGGTGTTTGGGGTTGTGAGACCACAATTTCAAGTGGCCTTGATGGCAGGCGAATCACATGTTGCAGGGAATGACTTCTGTGTACAAGGGGATTACACAGTTTGGGATCGTCTGTGTTTTTTACCATGGGACCCAGGTGGGCCACCCGATGACCAATCTAATCCGTGGATCCAGAGGAGGACCCACGGGCGACCTTAGAGGTGTTGGACCCGTGAGAAGTGGGTCCCGTCCGACCCACCATCTAATGGTTTAGGAATCAGAGGCGTGACTCATATGGAGGTGTTTTCTTTTGCTTGATCTGGTTGTGGGGTCCACGGGGTGATTTGATCACAAATCCAGTTCGGGCATCCGTCCTTACATAACTGGGCGATGTTGGTTGTGTGGGTGATCTGGAGTTGTAACCTATAGGGACATTATTCTATGCTTCCTGTTGTCATAGGCGTGCAGCACTTGTTCTGTAATGGGTTCTGCTGTGGCTTTGACTTGCTGGTAAAGGAAGAAGATAAAAGGGTGACCTGATGACTTGTTGGACCTGTCATGTATTATAAAAAAAAAAGGAATGGGATGGCTTGGTTACACGATAAAGATGGGAATAAAGTGTGGTGATGACATGGGATGATGTAATCCCATGTGACTTTTAGTATGGTGAAATAATTGACATTGCCCCTTTTGTTTATGGAAATTAGGAATAAGGGCCTAATTGTTTTATAAACCTAAATTACAACCTTTGACTGTTTTTTATGTGTTAGAACTATATTTTATTAATTGAATTATTGGACCGAGTAAATACCGACTTTGCACGCGGTATCTTACCAACGTGGGGTTTAGTGCCTGGTATGACCTCGGGGAAGTCCTAATGGATTTGAGCTCAACCCACCTCTATTGGAAAACCCTTAATTGGGTCTATACACCATTGATTGAGAAGGGATGTGTTGATCTTCTACCTATTTAGAGATTCCTGTAGTTATTGGGTACGAGACCTTATGTTTGACCTTAGGATTGGCTTGTGATTATTCATTGACCTTCGGGTGTGCATACATGATTGAGATTGATGTTGGTCTATTAGCTGCATACCCTGTGATTGATTGGATATGGACCGTGATGTGGCTTGGCAATTGATTGGGATATTGTGGATGTTTATTCGAATGATTCATTGGTATTGATTGTGGATTATTGTGCAGCTAGCCCTTCACTTCGACTTAGGTTTCTGTGTCAGAGCATTACAAGTCACTAGGTTTATTCTACTATGATATGTATATATATATATATGTATATTGATTGGGTCATATTCAAACGACTGCAGTTGTAATTGGACGGCCGATCACCGATGTGTGCGGACACTGTAATATCCGAATTGAATTCGAACCGGTTTATCCGGCCCTTTGATTATGAACCGGTTTATGACCGCCGGCCTTTCGAACGGGTTTTCCCGCTATATTAGGGTTGACCACCCAAAGCAGTGGCATTGTTGTCGTGTGATTATTGTATTGCTCTATTGTGTAGATTGGATATAGGTGATACGTTCTTTTCGTCATTGTCACAATGTTATTCTCTTATGATCTTTACTTGTCATTACTCTCATTAATCTTGTGTTTTATTTATAAATTATGCTTTCGTACTTGCTGTTTACCTTGTTTATTGGTGCATAGGTACCAACCCTTACCCTGTCGGAGAGACGAATGAGGGTCAAACGTTTCAAGCGTTTGAGCCAGTTGACAAATTCGAGTGGAGAGCCGGAGATGGCTACAATGCCGTTTGAATCTGCGCATGAGATATCGGCAACTTAGACTCTTTTAGTTTATTTAATTCCATAATATATTTAGTTGTTGTTTAGTTTATTCGGAAACTTTAACCTTAAAATATTCAGTGAGTTATGTGTTGGGTTGATTTTGAATATTAATACCAATTGATTTAATGCTTCCGCAAATGTTTTATTATAACTCACCATGTTTCGAAATTTTGTGGGTCCATATTTGGGAGCTTGTGTTGCATTAAATACAGAAAATTGAATGTTTATTTTTATTTTTCACGTTATCCCTTGGTTGCATTTTGGGGACGTGGCAATCACTACTTCTCAACAAAGCTCTGATACCATGACACAAAATTATGAAAGGTACTTGACCCAAATACACCAAGAATCGAACCAATAAGACTTCATACAAGCTCTAACTCAGTTGCATAGATATAACAAAGGAGAAAGACTGCAACTCTTTCTTTTTCTTCATTTCAGAAATAACAAAGAAATAACTTCAACTTATTGAATAGCAGTGGTAAAGACACTTAACAACCACTACACTAAACAATTTCACATAAATAAAATTATAAATAACACAACCTGACACATAAATAAACACGTGTAAATAACACTAACACCAGCCTTCATAAAGTGCGATAACATCTTCAGTTGTGCATGTGCAAGATGCACTAGATCTTGACAGTCTGCTCATAGGAGAAATTCTCCTAGAGTTTTAATGCCCATACTTGAATATAAGAATGAGACACTTATCGACCTAAATGGCCAACCTAACCTTAACTCAGCCCAGTGATTTAGAGTTAGAATTTTTAGGCTGGTTTCAGGCTGATTCTTCTTATTCAAATGATCAATGGGTAGGTCTTGGGTGTATTGAATGGGTAGGTTTTGAGTGTATTCTTGTTGGTCAATTCTTCAATCCAACTTGAAGTTGACCAATTCAATTAATGAACTTCAACCCAATTGTTAATTAAAGGTTCATTTCAACATTTTCAATCCAATTAATAAAAGATCAAACATCCTTAGAAGCATATACAAGTTACACAAAGTCCTCATCCTAACGCAACAGCATTGGACTCCGCCCATTACCACCTCTAGTTGGACTTTATGAACCACCTTGCTGGTGCACTATAACAGTTCAAGACTGTTTCCCATCTGTAGACAATTCAATTAGTGCACACATTCGTTTTCATGTGTCTCATGTGTCCACAACAAGAATTGTTCCCTAACGGCATAGGGGATTTTGAAATTTTGAAATACCACCATGTTTTTTTTTAGTGCTCTAGAAACTTCATTTAGTTATAAAATAATTAGTCTTTGCTTTGATCATTTGTATTTGGGTTAAAGGTGATCTGACCATCTTATCTTAAGATCAAATCTCTAAATTTAATTTGGTCGCTTGTTGTTAGATGCTTTCGGGGTCTTTGGATCGATTCATCTAATCAGCAGACGATCCCTGGTGTGCCCTGCCACAAAACCTTCTTGTGTCCGTGTTCTGCCACCGTTCGGATCAATTCAACACTTGAGGTGAGAGTGAGATACCCTTGCCACCAGCCATCTTACGTTTCTCAGATAGTATGAGATATTATCTAGATGTATTTTAACTTGACTTTTCTAAATGGAAAACGAAAAGGACATTAGAGAGCCTCAACAAGAAAGGTCTTTAACTCACAACAAATTAGACCCGGCCTGGACCCATTTGGCAAGTCAATGAGCAAATCTAGCTTCCTGGGAATAAATTTCAAACCAATCAACTCAAAACTGGTTCCAGCAACTAGGATGAGTACAAAATGAGTTGAAGTTTATCAAAACCTGGAGTAGAGAGTTTTACAATTGGTGAGAACCGTGCTCACGTAGTTCCATGTAAATTTGCTTGTAGGGTACGTCCAATAAGGCCACGCATATTATGGGAGTGGGGAGGGATAAAATATATCAAGGGTATGCAAAATATCAACCTCATTATATTATTCCAACACTTGAGATCTATGGATCTCATGTTTAATGGTTTTAGAGGTCATTTTTGGAATTTTAATGCAATGGTGAGAAATGGTTTGATGAGTGTGGCTTATAGCAATTGAGAGGGATAGTCTGTGTGAAGAGGGTAAGTTGACCAAGGGACCAAAAAATAGGATGGACCACACATAAGAAGCGTACAAATAGGAATGTTCGTCTGATTTACTTAATATTTGGGTTGTCCACGAAAAGGATTTGGGTTAGATTCAACTTAGCCAATCTACAATATTTCAAGTTGAACCAGCTCAAGACTCGGACCACAGCCTCACTCAAGCTGCATCTATAATGGCCCTTTTAATTAAAGACAATAGCAGCTAGATTGAAATTCATAATTCATCCCTAAGTCTGTAGCAAACTCCATAAGCCGCATACTTAATGGAGGCCCCAACCCATTGCAACCATGCCGAAGAAAAATTGTATGGTAATTTCAATCCAAAGCATATGGACCCACTTTTAGTCAGGACAAACATTTGGATGTCATTCTATCTACATGACATGTAATGAGCTTTTTAAATCATCAACGCAAAAGTTTAATTCACGATTTATTATTTTATTTAAACCACCTTTAATATAATAGATTGAATCAGGTCTATCTGCTTAGTTCAAATCAATGGTGAATATATGGTTTTAAAAACAATACCTGCCGCGGTTAGACTGCGATCTCAAGATTCGTTGCCTTCTCAGTGGGAACATTGTCCATTTTGAAAATACAATATTGTGTGGCTTTTGTAGTATTGCATTAAGGGTCTGTTTTTTGCATAGTTGTACTTTGTATCAAGTGTCTGTTTGTTTGCACAGAAATAGGATACATAAAAACTGAATATATAAAAATTTAATGGTCAAATGAGCTCCACCACATGATTATTAACGAGATTAATTAGGCGTGAAGCATATAATACAAATCAGACCTTAACTTACCTCCTCATTTGAAAATTATTAGGTTGAAAATTATTAGGGTGTCGTTAAAGTAATATTCATTTCTCATATTCCCTTATCCATTAAAGGAGATGATACTTGATGGTCATTTTGGAAATTTACCTTTGTTTCCTGGTTTGCTCACATACATGCAAGTCTTAGAACATGCTCAATCAGATAATGCACAAACTCTTCAATCAGCTCTTCGGTGAAGCTTATCTTTGGAATGTAGGGAACCAGATATCCAAACAATGCAAACATTTGTCTACTTATTGTGAGCGCAGACTGTGACATGTCCGGTAATCACACTACAGACAAGTGAGAGGATAGCATACAAATAGCCTGAACCTACACTAAATTAATGTGGAATGACTCAGCCAACTTTAAACTGTTCTCTGTATATTCAGACTTGGACTTGAGATCCAAAACGACAGAGATGGCATTTATAAAATCATTTTAAAATTATTTTTATTTGACGTATGAATATTATTTTGCCATTTTTAATACAAGATGAATGTCATCCTCTCTGATCATATATCCTCAAGTTTTTTGAGTTGAAACTTGAGGGTGGTGGGGATAGAATTCAACTTATGCCCTCCGAGTTATCTCTATGATGGCCCCACGATGGAGTTCAAGAAAAAGTATCATATGGTTCCGTGTAATAGCTGTGACAGTGGATCCGGACTTGTTCTTTAATGATCTTGGATCCAAAAGGAAGATGTGGGTTTAGCCAGTCCCACATCAAAAACGTGTCTAAGGCCACCTAGAAGTAGATGAATTCGGGCCAGATTCAGCCCATTCAATCCTTACATTTGTGCAACGAAAGCATTCTGCCTCCAATTAATTGATTACCTGCTTTCCACTCTATCCTGCAAAAATAGTTATAGATATTTATTTTATGTGTCGAAAATCATCATTTCGAACAATAAAAAACTGAGTCGTGCAAAAAACTTTGGAGGAAGCTTACTACTCCCCCACCCCCCTAATCCCAATTTTCTAGTTCTGCCACTGCAGACCTTGATTGAACTCAAGCTCTTCAATTCCATATCTGCCCAAACTTGGGCCCATGTAGGTGCGACAGAAAATTGGCCTGTTGATTGACCAGGCAGCTAGTCTTTATATGATACAAAATTCAACATGGGCAAGTTCACTCCCATTCAAAGAAAACTTTGTCAAATGAGTTCGAATGTGTTTGTTAGGAACTAGGATTTTACCCAAAAAAGATAAAAGTGAGTTTTAGTTCGCTCCATTTCAAGTGAGAATGAGGGGTTGATCAATTAGTTGGGAAGCCAGTCTCTCACTTTGATGACGAGGGATTGATACATGGTCTCCTCCACTCCTCGCACATGTGGTTCTTACTCCCTGCGCGCGCGCGTGTGGGTTCTATCTACTCATGTGTTCAATACTCTCGTGGTCCCAACTACCCCTTAACTAGGCTCCCAGGAAAAAAAAAGTACTAATGCTATGCTAATATTGGGAAGAAGAATTTCCAATGGTGACCTTTCATCAATAACAATGTTCTCTGGCATACATGTCATTTAATTGGGGTTTTATTCATGTTTCGGGCTTGATTGTGCTCATCTGCTCATCCTTTGATGTATTGGAACTTGGAAATTGCTGGTCCAGGTTCATATCATTTCAGTTTTCTAGTCAGATCCAGCTCCTGTTGAATTAGTGTAGGTCTCATATCTCGAGGATGTACTTAGCTTAGTTAATTAAGCTCGTTTAGAGGCTAAACAGGTCCAGTTTACTATTAGGATCATGTGTGTGCACACGTGCGCGCGCGCAGTTGAATTAAGATCTGAGTCCATTTGGTACAGTAGGGGGTGAGCACGAGTGGTGTGTAAACGACATAGTCTGGGTCACTTAGACCAGCACACGAGTGCCTCCGCATATTTTGGTTTATTTTGTATTTATTTTGTTGGGCTTAGGCTTTTGTAAGTGGCCATTGTACTGAACGTTATTGTTTTTACTTTTGTCAAACTCTAACATTATTAATGAAATGAGCTTACTCTGAAATGCCTATTGTACCCTCTGTGATTATATGTGTTGGATATGGAAATGTTTGTATCCCACCGCGGACTTCAATCTGTGGGACCACAATTGGGTGCCACGTTGTGTTATTTATCAATGAAATTCTTAATTAGCCCCTAATCTCACGCATAATCCTCGTGCCCATCCGTAGGGGTGTGACAATTAGTGTATACTAGAGGCTCAATACGTACGGTATGCCACTCTTGGCCCATCTTTTTATAGTATTAGACTAGGGTATGATGAATTCGGCTCATTGACTTAGAGATTGGTGATGATTTTAAGTGGCCTAAAATGAGCCCTAACAGGAATTGGTGAACAGCTTAGACCGGCACTTAATCCTGCATTATGTGATTTTTTTTAAATGACAAGGGTGTCTGTCCTCTTTAAAGACCGACTATTCCGCTAAACACATGAAGTCCCTATCTATCCCACGCACTGGGGGTAAGTCAGGCCTTTTCCTGAGCAAGTGGTCCCAAGGAGAGATCACGAGTTCAAAACCTTTACCTCGGTTCCAGAGCCATGGTCCTAGCAAACTGATAAAAATAAAATGGATGATACTCTAGATCATTTTTCTGGGTGTGCTTCCGGCCAAATGAGTCATATTTTGACCATTTCTTGGGACAAAATCAGATTCTATTATGGCTTTTGTCGTGATCGTTTATGGCTAAAGGTGGAGCATGTTCTAATTTGGTGAGTTCCATATTGTATTTCTAAAGGTGGTTCCTCTAGAAAAAGAAAATTTTATGACATGATTGAGATTAAATGACGTCTAACAATCTCATATTTGTATCTTTATCATATAATTTGTTGATAAATAAGTGTCGTTTTTGCAAACAAAATAGTTATAAGGGGATTTAACTAGAAAAAAATACATTAGGTGACCATCATTTTGTCCGAAAAGGTAATTTTAAGTGTCATTGCACCAAATCAGTCATTTTGTCCGAAAACGTATTTCTTTTTAACATTCTCTATTAGGGTCCCTATCGACATTCATTTGTAATGTTAAAGGTCGATTGAGATCCTGCGGTCCATCCTAACCTTCATAGAACTCCCATTTACTTTGTTCGTAGGGTCTTAATCGACCTTTATTTGTAATGTTAAGGGTCTCCATCGACCTTACAGTGTAAGCTTATAAATGCACGAAACTCATCCTTCATTCCTTGTTCTTGGAAAAAAACAATCATGCTCAACTTGCATCCCCTCCATAGGATATTCCCACCTCTTGAAGACCATTAGAGCCAAATGTCGTTGTTTGGTGGAGAACGTCAAAGTGCATAGAGCTGTGGTCCTGTGGACAATGGGAGTGTTTGGGCCCTTCTTGAATAGCAATAATTGGCAGAGGTTTCGTTCTCCTACTAAGCTTTTTCTTTTTGGCTACCAACAACGATGAAGGTCTGGATTCATCAATGTTCAACCATTAACTGGGCTTGGACGTATGCTTGTATGATTATTCTGACCCATCATTATGTGCAGAGTCACTAACCCAGGACTTGTGTGTTTATTTGGATGCACGCTCTAATAAACCATTTGGTGCAGTCGATGATCACTGTGCCCCTGACCTTGTGCCTTTGGATCAATCTGGAGAAAATGATGGAAATCAATGTCTTCATTTTTTTTTTGAAATTTGTGATGTTTTTATGTTTTGTATCTGGACAGCCCTCGAGCACAACCCAGTCGACCATGAGATGACAAACGAAAACAAAAAAAGGGTTTTTTTTTATGGAACATGCCTTCGACAAAGAGGGCTTTGGAGGGGGCCATAAAGGCTCAATGGAAGACCGTTGGGAACCACTGTAAATACGCCTGGCAGATGATGTGAAGTTGCAGTTAGCGCTGAGGAAGAAGAAGGAAACAAACAAGAGAGAAAATCAGGCTTCTAAGCCCTAAAATGTATGAACGGGTCAAACGCAAGGTCGCTAGGAACCCTTAATATTAAAAAAAAGGTCGATGGGGACCTTAGTAGAGAATGTTAAAAAAAAAATACGTATTCGGGCAAAATGACTGATTTGATGCAAGGGCACTTAAAATTACCTTTTTCGGTATAGTGGTCACCTAATCTGTTTTTTTCCGATAAAATCCTCTAGTTATAAATTTCTACTTTAAAAAAGAAGATTTTACCAGAAAAAACACTTTAAGTAACCACTGTACCAAAAATGTCACTCTAGCCAAACTCACACCAAACCAGCCTTCCTGCCTAAAATCCCTCTTTTTTTTACTATTTTTTTAAGGGTCGACAACCCTGAGCTGAATGCGCTAGCCCAATCGTTGTTTCCTTTTTCTCCAACATAGAGTCCCAATCGTTTTGTATCTCCTTCTACAGTTTCGATCTTCTTCTCCTCCTCTATGTTATGGACGGCAACCCCATTGCCTCGGATTCTTCTTCTTCACCAATTACATACGGCACAGAGATCGATCTAACATGACGAGTTCTGTAGCATGCAGATCCGGACTGCCCAATTCAAACAGAACTATGGCCCACGATAGCTTACAGAAATCCATCCTTCTTGCAACGATTAGGGTGACCACTTCTCTCTCACCGGATGAACAAGGGTAGGAATAGACCTCTTCCGGTTCAGATTTTCTCTGTATATCCGGGGCCCACCTATGATCTTATGATGGATGTAGCACACCTTTTCTCTCTTAGACGCACACTAGCCAATTTGTATTTGGGTTCTACCCATTTGGCAATGGTTTCATGTCACATATGTCTATCTTTCTTCCAGCAATAGATATAGATGAAGTTTTTTGGTCATTAGTCTCATCCTACTTAAAAATAATGGTAGCATATTAAAGTAAGTTGAATGGCAGGAAGTCAGATTGTTATTTGATGAAAGTAAAAGGAACCACTTTTATTGCATATGAATGATAGAAGATGGTGGCCTTGTTCGAGGATGGAAGATGGGCAACAGAAGCTTCCATTGAGATGGAAGCATAAGTAACTCTACAACCACTTTGATTAGGCATCGCTTGTTAGACTCCATTACCTTTTCTTTGTTGGAAGTAGGTGGGCCTCGCGGATAGGATTTTAAAAACTTTTGGCCCACTTGACTCAGGGATCAAGTATCCATAAGGCACAAAACCCAATCCAGGATCCAAAACATCAATATTACCAACCATGATCAGTAAAACACTATCTCTAAGATAGAAAATAGCAGCACCATGCATCCACAATAAATCCACAACATACAAGGAAGTATATCATACCTTTGGAGCTTATGTATGCCTAAACGGAGAAGAAGATAATTTGCTTGATGAAGAACTCTTTCTTTGAAGCAAATTGGATCTCCAATACCTTGTTGTCTTCCATACTATGACCCTTTATCAGATTTCTTTTTCAAGGAGAACGGTGGAATCTCCAAAAGAAAACAAACCGTAGAAACTCAAAGAAGGCAAACCGAAAGAGAAACTAGAAGAGAGAGGAGAGAGGGACGTGCAACTCTTGCACTAGGGCTTGGGCGTGAGTTCCAATTGCATTGGACATCCAACCCTTCTCCCTTATTTACAGCATGAGCAACCTCCTCTTTCCATTATTATTAGATGTTCTACTTCCATAATAATTAGCAACTTTCTATTCCTTTCCTTTTAGAGTTCAAGTAGAATTAGTAACAATCTAATAATTGGGCTAGCGTAGGGACCACTAAAGATTCCATAGAAAGCTGGCTTCACCTGAGACACCCTGACCCCACATCTCATGTGCAACCCGGGCCCGCCGTTAATTGCAAATAACTCCACTATATAAATGCAATTGCACTCCAGTCTTATGAATAAATTACAAGAAGACCCTAAATTTCCCTATGTCCACAAATAGGCCCCTCTATCCATATCCATGGATCAATTGGATTATACATGTACAACCAATTTAGATCCACATCTTATTATCCTTGAGACCCCATCAATCACAGTGATCATCAATACCATCCAATTAACTCTTAATTGAGATGGGTGCGCACTTACCAATGAAAAATCCATCAATTAGCACAAGGGGATAATGAGGATAGATTCCATCTTAATAATTATATGTTTCCACAATCCTACTCCACATACCCAAGACATGAGGTGTTGACCTACAATTGGCCTCACTCATTGGTGACTCAAAGCAAATGAATAGTTAGAAACTTGATTTCATTAATGTCTCAGGATTAAGAGCCTATTGCTAGGGAATTATGAGAGCAGACCTTAAATCAAAGATAGTGATCCATAAGATGCTTCTCATGGTCCTTCAATACATCTAATGTACCAGCATGATGATCTAGAGTCTTACACTCTAATGATTGAGACAAATCACATTATCTCATAGTGATCATAATGATGCGACCTTGTTAGATAAGATGCTCAATCTCATCATCGATTGTGAAGCAATTTAAGTATAAGATTTGTGACATATGTCTCCCGCATATGGATCTCATCCACACACATGTATCACATCTAATATACTCATGGGCTCTGGTTCATCTAATGAACCATTATGTAATTCGTATTGGTTATGTGCAAACAAGTAATAAAACGTCACTCACCTCATGAAAAGAAAGCATAATTATATTGATAAATAAATAAATAAATCAATTGATTACATCATCCACTTGATTGAAACATATAATCTAACATTCTTCTCATAACATCCCCATTGAGTTGAGGGCGAGGTGCGTGTTGGCGGGCAGAAGGCAAGGGTGGTCGGGAGACATGCTTGCGGACGGGAGGCCTCCTGATCTACTCACTCACTCCTTGCATTGACAACCCACTACTTCCCCTCATTCGAGTTCCAACATCTTTTCCCTAGTTTCTAGCGGTATCCTCTCCTCCTAAGCCAGCTTCTTCATCCTCTCCCCTATTTCCAGCGCCAAATCCACTTAACCATCTGTTCCCAGCACCTTCTTCTCTACCAAACCCACAAAACCCCCTGTTTCCAGCGCCAAACCCACTTAACCACCTGTTCCCAATGCCTTCTTCTCTGCCCCTGGCAAATCTTGTCCAGGCTTTTCCTCCCCCACGGGACCAAGTCCAACTGGCTCAGCTTCACACCAACCAGGATAGCCTTCCCCTTCAAGGTAGGTCTCCACTAACCTCTCGCCCCTTCAACCCAAGCCCTCTAGAGGCAACCTCTCCTACCACCACCCACCCCCCCCCCCCCCCTCCTCGCTCCCCTCCTTGGATCCTCAGCAATCTTAGCGAACAGGCTCACCACCAACCATTTTCCCTTTACCAGACAGTTCCCTATCATCGCCTCTGCCAAACCCCCACTCCTAGGAACCTGCACAACTCCATCTTCTCCAAAAACACTTGGACACTCTCCACCTTAACCCCATAAGTCAAACCCCTTCAGCCCCCACTTTGACTACTATGACCCCTTCCCCGAAAACATATGCCGGCTGCTTCTCCAACCCTATCTTTTCTCCCCCCTGCCATTGCCCGTCCGGTTCTAATCGATGGTTCGTTTACTATCAGAATCCCTCTTCAGATGGTCAATACCAGCAAACAATCCTTTTCCTTCTCAGCTATTGGCAAATTTGTCGGTCGGCGCCCTTCTTTGGAAGCTTTGGAGCAATGGGTTACCTCATCTTGGAGCCTTACCAGACCGTGCCTCATCTCCTTGACAGAGAAGGGGAACTTCATATTCAGATTCTATTCGAAGGAGGACAGGGATGACCTGGTTGGGCACAGCCCTCTCATTATGGACAGGAGAAAACTCCTCTCGCAGCCATGGTCGCCAGGTCAAGACGAATCTATTTGGCTGTCTGAAACCCCTATTTGGATCAGGCTTAGGGGTATCCCTTATCACTGCTGGAGCAGTGATATCCTTCAGTCTATTGCAACCTCCATAGGCAAACCTCTCCGCCTGGATGAAACTACAGTGAAGCAGAGGATGCTCTCCTTTGCAATAGTTCAAGTGCTTCTGGATGTGGCCAGGGCCAGCCCGAGACTCCTCACAATGGAACTGGAAGGAGAAGACTCGGTGATTGTCGAAGTCCAGTATGAAAGGATTCCCTGCTCAGAATGTCTTTCGGCTGGTCACCAATCTTCTACTTGCCCGTTCGGTTCAAAGCCCGGCCTGGTGAAGACCCCTGCTCAAGATCCAATGCTGATTGTTCCAACTTCTTCAAGGGATCCCGGGATATAGAAGGGAGCCAGCCCTCAGCCCCCCACCCAAGTGCCCAGTCATCTTTGGGCTCTGCTAACTCCACCCCCACCATCTTGTCTACATTACCTCCTAGTTTCACCTTGCCCCTTTTTCCATCTATGCTCCGTCACGCTGAGGAGCCCCTCCTTCCACTAACCTCATCCGAAGCCCAAAACTCCGAATGTCCTCTATCAACTCTCCCATTGGATGTTGCTTTTACGATCTTGGAGAAAATTCCAGCCCCTATCTTAGACTGTTCCAATCCTTTCTTTATTTTAGACAACTGCACCTTAGCAAATCCTACTCTCTCTTCCTCCTTCCCCAAGAATAACTCAACTGTCCAAAAAACGAAAGAAAAGGATCACCCCTGTCATAGTTGAAGACTCATCTATCTCAACCCCTCCTCTTCCTACTTCCCCTCCCTATTTTGCCCTCCCCAGCTGTAACGCCCCAATTCTGAATACCGAAGATAACGTTAAGGTATCCGAAGTTGGCGCGCTGCTTCCCGGAAAAACTAAGAACTTCCAAGATCGTAGTCCGCTGTGAGGTCAAATTTTAAAAACTTTTTAAACAACATCATAATCAACAGTTATATAAGGAAGCGTAACAAAAGATAGCGGAAGCAATAGTATCAAGTGTATAAATCAGATGTAAAAGTGCGAAAGCCTGATAGTAATCTCAAAGTAGTTATCAAAATGTTTATACATATCAGTAAGTCTACCCATGTCTCACTACAAAAAAAAAATGCTCTCAAACCCAAAATAACAATCTGCAGTCAACCCTCCTGTGCAGGCTCTCCATCCTCCGGCTCTACCACTTGGTCAGCCGGCTCCCATCCGTAGTCCCCAACTACAGGCGCCTCATAGATCGCGTCGCCCGCGGGATCATGGGTCAGATCCAAAGATCTGGCAAGGCACCATATGCAAATAACACAAGATGTATACACTAAGAGAGTAATGACAGGTACATAATCATATGAGTAAACAAGGTACATAATCTAGGCAGTTGAGCAGTAATAGCAGTTTAGAATCAGAAATGTAAAGTATCTAATCTAAACAGACAACAAGGTGGCAGATTCACACAAGCTAGATACACCGCGGGATATTATGCCGCGGCCCTCCCGTACTGTAAACGTGCCATACCATAAACAGTTTGCGGTGGGGAAAGGGTAATAACCATGCAAGGGATAACAGCCCTGATAAATATAACATACAATATACATAACACCGATCACACCCCTTTATCGCACCGATCACACCCCTTTATCAGATTAGCCCGGACTTGGTATCACACCGTCCGTCCAACCACAACTCATCATGATAGCTAAGTAACCAGAACATAGCTCCTACCAGAGATGATCAGTCAACTGGCTGAGCTTAGAACAACTGAGTGAATGTTTAGTGCCGACTCGGGAATTAAGTACGGGTCTGTGTCTGTCTAGGCTTACCTTGCGTGAGCAAAGTCCTAACTAAGTCTCTAAGAGGTTAAGGTACAACATGGAACACAGTCTAATATCCAAGTCCAAGTCCAACATCATTGGATCCACTCCAAGGCTCACAACCGTGGCCTGAGGCAACACAAGTACCATACTATATCCATTCCACAAGTAATCAACCCATGCTCATACACAGTGAGCTAACCAACCATTTATCATAAACCTCTTCATGCTATGGTTTCACATCCCCAACCTTAAGCCGTATGAGGGCCCGCCTAGACACAGACACGGGTCAATTATCTCCAAATACAACTTAGGGTCACCACTAAGTATTCCTAGGTTTAGGTCCTCCAATTTCCATTAGTTAACAAGTTTAAGACCATAATAGGGATAAAAGAGAAGAATAACACAAGAATCCTCAAAACATGGAATCAAGTGAAAATAGGCAAAGGTCCAATCCTAGGTAATGGGCCACTCTTGGTTCAGGCCTCATCATGTGATTGGATCCCTAATTATAGCCTCGATGTCAAAAGACAATAAATCTGGTGCTCCTGAAGTTATAGACATCATAGACTACCTTTACAGACCGAATAATTGATGATTCAAATCCCAAAACCTCAATTGGTGGACCCCACGAGTCAAGGTCGAGCCACACCATTGACTCGTGCTTGGCACATTGATAGAAGTTCATTTGGATGGTCAATGAGTATAATTTATCCACTTAATAAAGTACAACAATATAATTTAACATATAAAGAATTAAGGGAAATTTCATGATGATTAGGGAATAATAATTATTATAATAATAATAGAGAAATCAAACCTTAGTTTAGCACATTGAAAATCAAAGATACCATTCCAAAATTAATTTACAATTAATGATACATGAAAATCTTAATTTATAATTCTAGAGAACCTGAAGACTCATCCAATACTTTTTCTACATTTAAAATAGTTTAAGGATCTAATGGGGTTCATTAAAGGCTTAAGGGTCTAATTTGTATTTATTAGAAACTATAGGATTTCATTCTAATTTCTAAAGCTAATGAGGTATGGTTAGAATTTAACGTAGTTCCAAAAATATAAATGTTAAAGAGTCCAAACTCAAGTTAGTTTTATTAAAGACTAAGGGGTCTTTTTAATTTTTCCAATGGCACTAAGTTCTGTGACAAGTCATAAGGGATCCCATATCCCAAATTAACCCACGTCAACATCATTCTCTCTCTTATCTCTTATCTCTTATCTCTCTTTATTCCCATGCACCCTCAGACCACCATACCACCCTCATCTCTTTCCTCTCTTTTCTTTTCCACTACGTCAGGCCGTGAAATTCGTCCAACACAGAACCCATTTCTGAAATGGGTCTAACGACGGCATCGTCTAGGCACTATGGTAGTGGGCCCCTCCCTGATCGAAGCCAAGATCAGCCCCCATCATCAGGGTCGCCCAAGCCCCTTCTCAAAGATGTAGGGTCTGATCTGAAATCGGTGGCCCCACCTGGGCCCCACAATCTCAAAAAAGAAACTACTCTTTCTATCTTACTACCGCCTGCAACAAGATAAAAGCTAGGATAATGGGCCCCACTAATCAAGAATCCAAGATGGGTTTGATCTCCAAGGTCGCCCGGTCACACACGGCACTGTGGTCGGACCAGATTTACGATCCAATCAACCATTGGGTCCCACCAAGGCCTGTTGCCAAATTGAGTTTCTCCCCTTTCACTCACGCCCTCTCTGATCATCCTAATGGATGGTGGGCCATGGGTATCCACTGCCTATGGAACCTGCTCCCCTAAGGTCGCCCGTGGGTCCCCCTTTGGATCCACAGATCAGATCGGCAATCGGGTGGCCCACCTGGGTCCCGGTATCGACGCAAACAAAAGGCCCCTCACGGTTTCACCTCCGGAAACCTGTTAGAGCAACTTCCTTCAATATATTTTTCATCCAAATCATCTCTAACTACTACCAATCCACACATATAATCACATAAACATACAAGAAAAGAAAAACACTTCAATGCCCAACCATCCATCAATCCACCCGGACCATTGATCTTCCAAATGGGTACACCCATCCATCAATGGCCATTTTACCATGAAAACAAGCTCAAGAGAATATCTAAACTAGCATTATCAAAACATTGAAATGTAATTACAGAAACAAGGAAGAAGAGCATACATCTAATGAAATTGCATAGGGTACTTGCCTTAGTGAAGAAGAAAAGGATATTGAATGCAAGAAGAGATCCAATAGAGTGTTGATTGCAAAATGGAAGAATCTCTAGCCTCCTTGTGCTGGGATTTTGGGGAATTAGGGTTGCTTGGGGAAGAAGATAGGTTAGATGAGAGAGATGAGTGGAAATTAGGGTTTAGGGCAATGTTGCAATAATTTAGGTTTTATAACTTAGGGTTTTAGGCTAATGACCAAAAGGGTATTTTGGTTGCAAATGGAAATGAAATGGGGCCATGGACATTTGGGTAATTAGGTAGGGTTCTAGAATGTTCTAATTCTCACAAAGCCCTCCTATTAATTCTAATTCTAGCTAAGTCCTAACTAAATCAAAACCTACTAAAATTAAATAAAAGCTACATTCTAAAACTTATGAATATTATAAATTATACTACTAATTCCTAATAATTAGCATATTAACATAGGAACTAACATATTAATAATTATTTAATTCAAAGTGAGGGCCCACAAGGGATGGCGCCTCACACCAGCCATGACCAATCAAGTGATATCTCCCTAGTAGTAGATCTTTCTCCATTCAAGATAAAAGAGAGTAGAAAATCTAAAGGAAAAGGTCGTCACTCTTTATCTATCCCTAAGACTAAGAGTCCCTTTGGTCCCCCCTCCAATCCTGCGTTATAATGATCAAAATCCTTTACTAGAACTGTAGAGGTATGAGTAATACTACTACTAAAACCCTGGTCTCCCATCTAATTAATTCCCACTCTCCAAACATCCTTTTCCTTTCATAACCTAAGGTCAACCTGGATTCTTTTTCAAATGGAGCTTTCCCCTTTGATTTTTTTCCTTCCTTTTCCAACTCAGAAAATTCTCTATGGTGTCTCTGTAACCAAGGCTCCAAATTTTCCTTTTCCCTTCTAGATCTATCTTCCCAACACATTCCTATTTCCATTTTGGATTCTCACCCCCACCCCCACCCCCACCTCCTTATCATCACAGGAGTCTATAGCTCAACTGACTACAGGTAGAGGAGAACTCTTTGGGACTACCTAGTTAACAGTTCGTCTTCCTCCCTCCCATGGTGTGTGATAGGAGACTTCAATGCCATCCACCTGGCCAAAGAGAAATTCAATACCTGCCCTCCCTCCTCTCTCTCTGTCAAAGAATTTAATGAGATGGCCATGGCATTTGGCCTCAAAGATACTGGTTTTAGAGGCAATAGCTTAACCTGGGCTAATAATAGGCATGGCCAGTCCTATGTGGCAGCTAGGCTGGACAGAGCCTTCTGTAACTCTAGATGGCTAGACTCCTTTGTAGACCCTGTAGTGAACCATCTCCCCAGAATTGCATCTGATCATAGCCCCATAATCCTGTCCCATAGGGAATGCATTTCCTTTAAAAATAGACCTTTCAAATTTGAAGAAAAGTGGCTCTCTCATGACTCCTTCCCTAAGGTAGTAGAGGATAGTTGGGATTCACCCAGTTATGGTACTCCTCATTCATCCTAGCCAATAAGCTGAAGATCCTTAAGTTCAACCTGAAGACCTGGAATACTGATGTATTCGGTCAGCTAAAGGCCCGCATAGCTGAAGCTAAGGCTCAAGTCTTGGCTAAAGAAGCTGCATTTGAAGCTCAGCCCAGTGATCCCCCCCTCAGAGATTTGAATATGGCCAAAGCCTCCCTCCACAATTGGCTTAATGTAGAATCCACTCATTGGAAGCAAAGGGCGAAGGTTAAGTGGCTACAAGAAGGGGATAGGAATACTAAATCCTTCCACTTCTCCGCAAAGGCTAAAGGAATCCGGAACCGCATCGATAAGATAAAAGTTGATGGCACCCTCTTTGAAGATGGGAATATGATAAAAGATCAGGCCTCCATTTATTTTCAAATCTTTATCAAGTTGACTTTGTCATCCCCGATGAAGACCTCTTTCACTCGTCTAGTCCCTCAGTTACCGAAGAGTAAAACAAGCTTCTTGTAGCGGTCCCTGCTCCCGAGGAAATTAGATAGGCAGTCTTCCAGCTAAAGAGGAGTAGTTCCCCGGGGCCGGATGGGTTCTCTGGAGCTTTCTTCACCAGTTGCTGGCATATTGTGAGAAAGGATGTGATTGATGCAGTCACGCATATCTTTTCCTTAGGTCGTTTGTTGAGAGAAACTAATGCCTTCTTCATTTCTCTTATCCCAAAGAAATCTTCTCCAGAATCTTTCTCTAACTTTAGGCGAATCAGACTTTTGAACTTCACCTACAAAATTGCCTCCAAGATCCTAGCTACTGGGCTCTCTAGCATTCTCCCTCTCCTCATATCAAATCACCAAACAACTTTTGTCAAAGGATGATCCATCCATCACAATGTTGCTTTGGCGCATGACCTTATCCAAAAGCTTAATTCAAAGATCAGTGGTGGTTCTGTTTGTTTGAAGCTGAACATTTCCAAGGCATTCGACAAGCTCCAATGGAACTTTCTCTTTCGGGCTCTCAAGTTTTTCAATTTTTCCTCCTCTTGGATCAATTTGATTAGAGAGATGGTCTGTACAAGTAAAGGCCCTGTCCTGATTAACAATGGCCCCTGTGGGCTCTTCTCCTCAAACTGTGAATTACGTCAAGGGGATCCTTTGTCCCCCCATCTGTTTATCCTGGCAGAGGAGGTTCTCAGTCTTCGAATAGAGCAGCTCAGGGTTTCTGGCAAAATAGTGCTAATCACGCCAGTCCCTTCTACCCCCTGCCATTTGCTATATGCAGACGATATCCTACTGTTCTTCAAAGCTTATAAATCTGGGTTGAGAAGTATCCAAGCATTACTTTCTAAGTATTCAGCCTCCTCAGGCCAAAGCTTTAACCTCCAGAAGAGCACCCTTTTCATTGGAAAATGTTCAGCTAGGAGGTCTCAAATGATTGCAGGGCTTCTTCCCATCCCTCGGGCCTGCCTTCCCTTGGCCTACCCCGGAGTTCCTATCTTCTTTGGCACCTCAAGGCACTCCCATTTTACCGAGCTTTTGGATTCTATAAGAGCTAGGCTTGATGGTTAGAAGGCTAAATGCCTCTCTTTTGTGGGGAGACTGATTATGGTCAAACATGTGCTATCTTCTATTCCTCTTCACATCTCCCTTGTTACTCCTATTCCAAGCAAAACTAGTCTCCAGATTGATCGTTTGTTGAGGAATTTTTTGTGGTCTTCTAGTTCTGAGAAAAAGAGGAGTAACATGGTCAATTGGGAGGTGGTTTGTTTGCCAAAATCAGAGGGAGGTCTTGGGCTGCGTAAGGTGAAAGTTTTCAATGAAGCCTGCATGATGAAACTCGGCTGGTTTGTGATTACCTCAACCTCCCTCTGGGCTAATTGGTTTCGAGGAAGGTACTTTAGGAACTCTCCTATCTGGTTCTCAGGTAATCCTAGGGCTGGTTCCTGCATTTAGAAAAAGATAAGGTCCTTGGCTCCCATCCTTCAACGAGGTAGTTCATGGACTATTGGGAACGGGCATTCCATTCTACTGTGGTACGATAATTGGATCGACCATGATCCCATTGCTCTCAGATTTCCCCTTGTCCAATTTTCTGAAAGTGATTGAGGTGCGGACCTAATTCAAAGCAATTCTTGGTTCTTCCCTCCTGTTGTCCCGGATGAGGTGAGGGGCTTCCTCCTTCAGCAGTCTAATATCATCTCAACTAAAGATCCATCTGCTCTGGACCTGCTTTCTTGGAAAGGTAGTTCTTCTGGGACTCTCTCTCTAAATTCTGCCTGGGACTCCTTGAGGTCTCCCGCAGCTAAGGTTGACTGGCACAGGCTGGTGTGGAATAATCTCATTAGCCCCAAGCTCTCTTGCTTCAGTTGGAGCATCCTCCTCCAGAAAACGCCCACAGATTCCATGGCAATGCAAAAAGGATGCTCCTTGGCTTCTAGATGCTACTCCTGTCACAGCTATGGCGAATCAGACATCCATCTTTTCTTCTCCTGCAGTTTAGCTCAGCAGCTTTGGCATTGGCTTCTTAGTCAAGGAGGCTCTTCCCTAGCTCCTCCTTTTTCAGCTTCCTCAGTCTGGGTTGCCTTAGTTCAGGGCATGGATGCCAAAGGAAGAAAGTCAGCAGAAATCATTTTTTTCCAAGCCATCTATGCCCTCTGGTTTATCCGAAACGAAGCTAAGCATCGCAGCAAGTCCCCTTCACTGATGAAAACTCAGATGGTCTTCCTGGATAGAATGAGAGGAACCCTCATCTCAGTCAGTGGTTCGAAAATCCCTCCTCACCCTGTTTTGCGTTCCTTCGGCTGGACATATTAGGTCTATTGGCTTTCTCTCTTCTCCTGCTTGCAGTCTATTGGAGTTAAGATGTGCCCTGCTCTGCCTATCTTTATGCTGTGCCAGTGCCAAAGTGGGTCCAGCATCTGGGAAGGTCCAAGCTCTTTGTGCTGTGCCAGTGCCAAAGTGGGTCCAGCATCTAGGAAGGTCCAGGCTCTTTGTGCTGTGCCAGTGCCAAAGTGGGTCTAGCATCTGGGAAGGTTCAAGCTCTTTCCTCGTCCTCTTGGGGCTTGCGGAGGTGGGCTTTTGCTCATTAATTAGTAATGTGTTGCCGTGTAGTGCCAATACAGTGCTGCAGTGAAGTGCCTTCTTTTCCTATCTCGTTGACATAGTTCATTTGTGTCATAAGGGAGTTGATCTAATGGGTTCTATGTCAGATGGTGCATCATCAGAGTTGGCATTTCATGTATTTGCTGTGTTCCTTTCGCAGGGGGCCTTCTCTGTCCAACGAGTGTAGTGGAATGTTTATTTTTTGTTGTTGCCTATCTCGCGTATTGCTATAATCCATGCTAAGGGGGCGTGTATTGCTAAAAAGCATGTCGTTCTGTCTTTTCTCTGAAGCAGTTGGTTACGGCTAAGTTAGCTGATCCTTGAGGTGTCACTACAAGAAAAAGGCCCAACAACGACCCAAAGTTTCCGCGACCACACTATTCGGTCGCTAATGAGGATAATAGCGACCGCCTACGAAACGGGTTGCTATTTCTATCCGCGACCGCTTTGCGGTCGCTGATCGGTCGCTGATACATTTTTCTCGCCACAAATATTGGCGCTACAGCTGGCGGGAAGACCGTATGTGACGCTAATGATAATCAGCGACCGCATGCGGTCACAGAAAGCGGTCGCTGATGGTTCTTATATCCCAGTCGCCCAGAAGGAAATAAGAAAGAAAAAGAAGGAGAATGAAAAGAAGAGAATGAGAAGGAGAAGAGGGAAAATAGGGAGACGCGCCGGACCACCCCACGATCTCTGCCTCCATATGCGTCCGTACAATCATGGCTCCTCAGATCAGATCCCTCCCACTCTACAATCTGTCGGCCTTTCTCTCTCGAATCCGAAGCTCGCTTTCATGGAGATTTGATTCTTGACTCCTTCATTTAGAGGTGAGAACTGGTCAGATCAGATCCCTCCCACTTCTTTGCTTTGTTGTTTTTGAAGTTTGAATCGAGGAATGCTTGTAGAAATGGATGAATTTGCTTGGATCTGGTTTCATTCTCTTTACTGATTTGCTCTATTCTTTGACTTTGGAGATCCAAGGACTAGAAATCAGTGCGGATTATGCCCTAAAAATTTAAATATGATATAAATCAAAATAAAATAAAATAATATAATATAATCTAAAATAATTTAATATAATTTAATTTAATTTAATTGTCAATATCACATTATATTATATACAATAATATAATATAATAAAATTAAAATGAAAGAAAAAAATAAAAAAATACAAATAATATAATATTGCATGAATATGATCGTATTAGTTAAGACTGTTGCATGTAGAGGATCACATTCAGCTTACAAACCCGTTTAAATTATATCATGACAGAGACCTCATTCTAACGGTTGAATTTATAGTGGTGGCGGTGGACGAGCACTAATTCGTCTGAGATTGCCTAAGCTCAAACTGTTAGAATGAGGTCTCTGTCAATGATATAATTTAAAACAATAGGACATGTTCAGCTTAGAAACCCGTTCAAAATTCATTTATTAGGAGTGAATTTTGAATAGGCCCCAGTTTGGGACTGATCTTGTATGTCATGCTCCCACTTAGGCTGGTGTCAACGACTGAAGCAAATGTATCTGTTTGTTATAAAGAAATTTTGGTTTGTTTATCTTCTATTGTTCCCCGGGTGCATACTTAGACTGTATAAATTATAGTCTATTTTGTGTACTTGGAGACCAATGGGAGATGCTGCCGAAATTTCTTTTAAGCAACAGATGCATTTGTTTGAGTCATTGACATTAGTGGGACATCGCATACAAGAATGTGATAAAAGCCTGACCGGTGTAATAAGGGTGGAGACATTTTTAGATAGGAACCATGCATTAATTATACCTAAAGATGACACAATTTAATACAATATCTCTTGTCAAAATAGGTATCGTAGTATCATGGATTACTATTCAGACCGTGGTTGGATGAGACGGTGAAAGTCAAGTGCCCAGATAGGTGCTACAGCTGAATTTAGAACTGGTTGCCAAGTGTTTCTGGATTATGCGTATAGTCACCCGGAATGTGTCAACGGCCAGAACAAGATAAGATGCCCTTGTTTGAAGTGTAAGAATGTAAATTATATGGACATAGACATGGTCGCCTATCATTTACTTGTTAAGGGGTTCAAGAATAATTACGAAGACTGCTGGTGGACACATGGGCAGAGAAGAGACAGTGGCATCGCCCAAGTACATAATCCTGGCAGCAGTACCCATCGTATGAATGGCATGGTTCATGATATTGTAGGGCCTGATTTTGATTAGGAACAAGACAGAGAGCAAGTTATGAATTCTGATGCCAAAGCGTTCTTTAAGTTATTAGACGAGGGTAGCGAACCGTTGTGGCCTGGTTGCACCAAGCAAACTACGTTGTTTGCAGTGGCGACATTACTTAACATCAAGGCTGATCACAACATGAGCCATGAGTGTTTGAGTCGCTCTTGAAGGCGATTAAGAGCATGTTGCTTGACGGTGAAAAATTGCCGGATAACTACTACTTTTGTAAGAAAATGGTGAAAAAGTTAGGTCTTGGATACCAAAAGATCGATGCATGTCTGAATGATTGTATGCTGTTTTATAAGGAAAATGAACATAAGACAAAGTGCTCGTTGTGCAGTCATGATCGGTTCAGGCCTAATAAAGAGGGCGTGACTACAAAAAAGTCAAATATACCTTTTAAGATTTTAAGGTATTTTCCAATTACACATAGACTAAAAAGACTGTACATGTCTTCCAGAACAACTGAACATATGACTTGGCATGCAAGATCTCCGGCTAAAGATGGGGAACTTAACCATCCTGCAGATGAGAAGGCTTGGAAAGGTTTCAACTTAACACATCCTGGGTTAGCAATGGAACCCAGAAATGTGAGGCTTGGATTGTCCACTGATGGTTTCAACCCTTTTGGCCACTCAGCTGTTATGTACTCCTGCTGGCCTATGATTGTTACTCCGTACAACTTGCCTCCTTGGATGTGTATGAAACAGCCATACTTGTTTCTTTCACTCATGATTCCTGGTCCCAAGAGTCCTGGAAAGAATCTAGACTTTTGCTTGAGACCTCTTATAGACGAGTTGAAGGAATTGTGGGAGGATGGAGTACAGACTTGGGATGTTTCCACGAAAACAAATTTCAACCTTAGGGCAGCCATTATGTGGACTATCAATGACTTTCCTGCTTATGGTATGTTATTTGGATGGAGTACACACAAAAAGATGGCTTGTCCATATTGAATGGAGCATACAAAGTCTTTCAATCTATCGCATGGTCGAAAGCCTTGCTGGTTTGACTGTCATCGTCGTTTCTTGCCGGTAGATCACCCGTTTCGAAGAAATAGAGAAAATTTCAGGAAAGGAAAAGTAGAGAATGATGTGCCTACACCACAACTATCTGGGACAGAGATGCTTGATCGTGTGATGAGATTGCCGGTCATTCAACTCGGTAAGATTGCTGCCTCAGAAATAATCAATGGGTTTGACGATTCTCATAATTGGGTTTGAAGAAGCATCTTTTGGGAACTACCTTATTGGTCTACAAATTTGATTCGTCATAATCTGGATTTGATGCATATTGAGAAGAATGTGTTCGACAATGTATTTAGTACCGTGATGGGTGTTCCGAGCAAGACGAAAGATAATGATAAGGCACGGTTGGACATGAAAGACATCTGTAAGCGTCCTAGACTAGAACTATATGAAACTCCTAATGGTAAGATAGCCAAACCGCATGCAAAGTACACATTGTCCAAAAAATAGGTTGAAGATGTGTGCACATGGATTAAGTATTTGAAACTACCAAATGGATATGCCTCAAATATTGCAAGGTGTGTTACAGGTGGGAAATTGCAAGGGATGAAGAGTCATGACTGTCATGTGTTCATGGAGAGACTCATGCCTCTAGCATTCTGGGACTTGCTTAATAAACCAATATGGGATGCTTTGACTGATCTTAGTCGTTTCTTCAAAGACATATGTCCAAAAACGTTAAATGAAAAGGACATGTCTATGCTTGAGAAGAACATCATTGAGATCACGTGTAAGCATGAAAAAATATCCCCACCTTTACTCCATGGAGCATTTACAAATCCATCTACCCTATGAAGCTCGTGTTGGTGGTCCAATTCAATATAGATGGATGTATCCTTTTGAGAGGGTGATGGGAAACCTTAAGAGGAAGGTGAAAAATAAAGCTTACGTCGAGGGGTCTATATGTGAGGCATACAGTTTCGATGAGATATCTATGTCTGTCTCAGACTATTTTCTCGACGAAGTGTTGACAAAGGCCAATCGAGTCCCGAGATATGATGATGGGGGCAATGTTGAACTAAATGGTCGGCTTTCTCTATTTGGTCTACCGGGTCGCGTTTATGGAAAAGGGAAGCGTATATTCCTCTCTGAGCAAGAACTACATGCTGCACATACTTACATTCTTTTCAACTGCGAGGAGATTGACAACTTTGTCAGGTATACATGATAAATAGAGATTTAACTTTATGTTTTATCCTGCAATCTCATATATTTATATGTTCATTGTTATAATATATGTATAGATCATACGATGACGAGTTAAAAGCAAATCAAAGCGGCATCACTGATAAAGATATTCAACTCAATCATGATCAAAATTTTGCACTATGGCTAAAGGACAAAGTAAGTTAGTTAAGTTAATTTATGAATTCATTTAATTTAATTGAATTTATTAAGTGATAATTCACAAGTTATTAAATCTTGTGTAGGCTCTTAATGACATTTCGATTCTTTCAAATGTACAAGTCCTAGCTATGGGCCCAGACAGGGACCAAGTCTGCCATAACAGTTATAAAGTAAATGGCTATGACTTTCATACAAAGACATACGCCCGCAAAAAAAGAACAACTAACACTGGAGTGTGTGTTCAAGGAGATTGTTACAATGAGCTTGGTCGTGCCTTTTACGAGGAGTTGGAGCAAATTATTGAGTTGACGTACAAGGGTACTTATGGGGGTCAGATTAATTTGTTCAAGTGTCGTTGGTTTGATTCAGAAAAAGGGATACGTGTCGATCGACATGGAATCGCCGATATTAACGTCCATATGTCCACGTACGTCAATGCACCATTTGTGTTGCCAACTCAAACACTACAAGTATACTACACTCCTAGTCTGTCGCGACCCCGGACCGGGACCCCGGGACCGCGACGGTGGTGGATGAATGATTATATGAATATACACATTTAATCTCCCACAGGTTTCCGCGGTGAGGATTCCACACACACTCATAGAACATTTACATTGGTGCGGAAGCGTGTAGCAAATCAAACTCTTAATCCATTCTCATCATATAAGACTGTTAATGCATAAGTATGAGATGATGTCAGAGTGAGCAATGACCTCATTAGTATTCCCCAAAATATGAAGTTAAAGTTTAAACAAAAGATCAAGTTAGATTAACATTTCCCAAAAATAATGGCAAACAAAGGCCAGTACAACCAAAAGTGCAAATCAAGATCATTCTATAAACTCCCCCAAAATGTTACGTAGCTCAAAGCTAAACCAATGTCTAAATGACATTGTCAGCTTGCCACTCCACTAATCGTTGCGGTTCGCCGACCGCCTCCTCTGGCTCCTCCTCGAAGGCAATAACGGGGACTGGACGGTCTGGCAGGTGGATGAATAGATAATACCAATAAAGAAATCAAAGCACATCTTAAACATAACGTAATCTTATTAAAACAATAACTGTCTTAAAACAGGATGCATGGCTCATTTAAAGTACAGATGCAATATAAATCATGTAGGATATTCAAGGTACAGGAGCTGACTAGATGGCAACCACACTAAAGCTAAATCCTCTCTATCACTAAGGTGATGAGAGCACATTCAGTGCGTTGGGCTCGAGCACACGAAGTGACGAGAACCAATATTATATACATATACATATAGCTAGGCAAGACCACGGCCGCGGAACCGGGTAACAAGACAGGACAGGATCCAAGTTGCAACTGGCAGGAGCACAAGGGGGAGGTCCAAGTCAGTTGATCAAACTGACAAGGACGTCCAAGCTTAGTGGTGCCGACTCATAGGTTACATGAGAAATCAAAACATGTACTAAAAAATATCGGTGTAAAACACTCGAGCAGGCGGGGCATGGTGCTCGTAGGCACACGTTTCATATCATTATCTTTTCATGCATAGACGGGGCTGGCAGGACATGTCAGGTGCATAAATCAGGGTTAAAACCATGAAATAAATTCTTATACAGTTACGGACTATATATTGGGGCTTCCGTATTCAGACAACATGTATAAAGATCTTGTATGTCTATTATTGCCCTTAGTATGGTACTCGAATGATAGAGGACATATCAAGTTTCCTTATACAAGTTGATGAATCCAAAATTCCCAATACTTTTCCGAAATAGAGTGTCTTTCTAAGTTAATCTCCTTATGTCATCCCCTGGGTCTTTCCAAGGTAGTAGGACATAAGAACAACCCATCCAAACCTTTAAATACCATATCTGAAAACAATAGAAAAGACTCAGGAATTCTGGGTGAAATTCGGTCACCTGTCGGTTAGCTGGCGGTTAGCCGCCGAGGTGTTAGGCGGTTAGCCGCTCGATGACCGCGGGGCTGACCGCGGTTCACCCTGTTAAAATACAGTATTCTGTGTTTCTGACCGCGCATTTCGGCTGCCTGGCGGTCACAGGGTTTTTGGGTGGCGGTTAGTCGCGAGCTAACCGCGGGGCTGACCGCGGTTCACCTGTCAAAACACAGCATTCTGTATTTGTAACCGAATCTGGGTCGGCTAGCTGCCGGTCACCTGTCGGCTAGCCGCCAAGGTGATCGCCCGCTGACCGCCCAGCTGCGGAAACTCTACATCAGGTGCAGATTTCAGCTCTTTCTTTCCCAAACCCTTTCACCTCAACTCCAACCATTTCCTAACATGAAATGGGTCTATTCCCTTCCATTCAACATCTAATCCTTTCCTCCAACACCATTCCATCAATGCATTTAATTCTCCTCCCAACACCAATCCCATTCAATGCAAGTACAAATATCATTTAAGAAGTCCATAATGACCAAAATAAGCTTTAATGAATGAATGCATACATTCTCATAAACTAACTAGGAGAAAAATCATATCAATAAGTACATTTCCAAAAGCATTATGAAACATAATAAGCTAAAGGAATATGAATAGTAAAATCCACATTTTCAATAAAAACAAGAACTCAATCAAATTGAATCCATTCATTCACTTGCCTTGGTCTCCAAATATGCTAGTGAGCTCTAATCACACTCTCAAGCTCAAAATCTACAATCTACACAAAAATCCCTAAAATGACATCCATCACAACCCTAGAATGTCAAAATCAAGAAATAGATGGAGATAGCTTCCAATAATCAAGGTGAAGCACCTCCATGGCTAGAAGAACACACAACCAAGAGATGAGAAGAAGAGCTTACATGGAAAGTCCTCTAATGGCAAGAGCTTGATCAAAGTGTAGCTTGGAATGGAAGGTTCTCTCTAAAAATGGTATCAAGCTGAAGCTCTCATGGAGGGAAAGAAGATTACCACCTCCATTTTACCTTTAGCAAGAGATTTGAGAGAGATTGAGAGATGGAGAAGCAAGAAGCAAGGTAGTTTGAAGAAAACCCTAGGGCTGGGCTGGAATTCCTTTTCCTCAAAGAAAGTTGCAAGAAGAGGAAGAGGAAAAAGGGCTCCTCCTTATATAGACAATGGTAATGGGTCCCACAACTTAAAAGTCCAAATTGGGCTAAAACATCGCTCTATGGGCTTCGGACGGATTCGACGAAGAAGGAAGAATCGGTCGTCGAAATTTCTACTTTCCAAAAAGTATATATTTCACTAGTTTTGGAGACATTGAAAATAGTGTCCAGATTTTGTGTAAAAAGACTGTTTTACCCCTATCATTAGCAAAGTAGGGTTTAGAGGTCTCGAATGAGAACGGAGCAAATACAAAAGTTGTCGGGAATCATAAAATACATTAAACGAAACAAATTACCGATTTCCAGAATTATTAAATAAATCCCAAAACTAACCAAGACACAATAAAAGGAACCCACAAAGGGCCCCACTAAATCAAAGAGTTCCCAAAATAATTCAAAGCTATAACAAGTTATTCTAAATTCTGATTTAACCCATTTCCACTAACCTCACTTATAGCTAAAGCATGACTTAATTAACACTAAAAGGAAACTCTCGGGTTGGGGTCTTACATAGTCCTATTAGGAAAAGGGATAAACCGCCTGTAGATTGGCAAGTTGTAATTCATACTCCTGCACGCACTCGTGTCTAATTAGTAGACGGGGAGTTCTACCAAGGGGAGATTTTACATAGACCTCCTGTAATAAATGTGGACGTCAACAGTGAACTGAACCAGTTAGTGGGTGGAGATGAACCTGATGAATTGGATCCCGAGTCAGTACCTGTGCCAGTTGACAGTGACACTGAGGAAAAAGAGTTATTGACTGAAACTGACACTGACACTGACACTAAATCTGAAGAAGATGATGGTTATGAATCTCCACATGAAGTTGAAGATGATTCTGAATCAGACAACGATTTTCATTAAACTGTATGTTTAGTTTTACTTGCATTACGTATAGTTACATATATACATGTTCTCTATATATTTGTCATATTCATGTGCCTTTCATTTATAGTTGTTGTAGTTAACTATTGCAAACAATTACATGTTATTATTGTCATTTTATTTGTGTATGTATAGATCATATAAGTCATAATAACATCATCAAATTTTTATTTATGTTGATGTCTTCTTCATCAGCACCAAAAAAGCACAGCTTGGGTTGGGGTCCGAATCATATCCCGAAGGCCCCGGTTAATCCGGATGAGCGGATTCTCATTTAGATGCGACCTCATCCCGACAGCACGTAAGTTATCTACCTCATCCCGTTTAAAATAAGATTTCTTATTTTTAATGTAAATTGTTGTATATTTTAGTGATTTTACAGATAGTAAGATTGTAAAGTGCATTTCGCAGCTTTGTTTGCAGAACTGGCCTACGCCAGCGATTACGTGGGCGAGCACACCTCTCACCCACAAGGATACAGTTTGGGCAGAATTTCAAGTATTTTTTATTAATTTTATAAGATAATATCATTAATGAACTAATATTGTTTAATAGTGTTGGATTGTATTATCACGGTTTTAATATTAATGGTTATTGTATTTTTATTTGCAGAAAAGGTATAGATGGGACGACACGCACGCATCAATAATACATATAATTTTCTGGCAAAAGTGCGCCCTCCGAACAAAAGATAATTTGAGTAAAGAACGACAAAAAGCTTTGCAGAATGCTCAGATCAACCATCCAGGGCAGGCTGAGGAGTACATGCACAAGTACAGCCCTTGGTGGTGTGCTCCCACCATATGGGCTGGCATGTGTGAGCAATGGAAAGCTGAAAGCTGGGTTAAGAGACGCAGAACTGCCGCTGTGAATAGAGCCTCAGGTGCACCTGAAGGCAACAAGGCACCAGGCACGTATAAAGGTGGCAATATATCCCAGCTGCAGCATGTTGCTGCCAGGGTACGTATTTGTATAGTTTTTTTTTTTTTTTTTTTTTTTTTTTTTTTAATGTTTACAGTCATGGTATTAGTATGAGAGCATGTGATTAATATATATACATATGTGTAGATCCCGAGTTATATTTGTAGGAGGCTAGTTCCCAGGGTCAGCCTATCCATTGGCTGGATGTTTACGTGGCGACCCGCGATGGTCTGCCTGAGGCTGTCCAGATAGTTGTAAGTTTTTATAACTTGTCTATGTTGTTTATAATTTTTAACGTCATTCTTTAGGGTAATTATTTATTTATAGCATATATATATATATATATTTACCTAATGACAGGAGACTTCTAATACATTGATGGACGAGCGCTATCCTGAGGGCACCTCGCGGCCGCTGATAGATCAAGAGTGTTGGGAAAGGGCGTCAGTTGTCAAGAAGAACTACGTTAAAGGCCAAGGACAACGACGATGACCGACTATCAGTGGCACAAGCAGCTTTGGTAGCCAGTCTACGCAGTCATCATGCCAGCCGATGCCACATACTGCTACTGATTGTGTGAGAGCGATCTATCGAGATTGTGATCTCCTTCGTACACTACGTGTGCATCTGCAGTCCCTGGATCCTGATGAGTTAGCAGATGCAGTGGCTACAGCAGCACAGCAGGAGACTGACGACGACGTAATCTTACTATTTAGTACAATTAACTTAATCACTTAATTATATATCATATACTGTATATTTAACATGTTTTATTCTTTTGTTACAAGCACGTTTGGACGATAATGCGTGAGATCTATTCATGTATTCTCTTCATTTTGTTCTACCTTTGTACTTATCTACTTTAGACATTGATGTTTATTGGACGATGATGGATGTTTGTATTGATCTACGTACTTTAGGCATGGGTGTTTATTGGATGTATATAAATTTTGATTTGGCTTATTTCTATTTCAATTTGGATGAATTGTATGAGGTTGATATTACCACGTGTTGGAGTTACTTTATAAATATGAACTGTTGTGCGTTGGGATATAAAACAGGCAATTTTTTCTTTATTTTTCACTATCCGCGACCCCATTCGATCGCTAAAATGCTCCTGCGACCTAAACGATCTTTTTTTTAATTCAATTATTTTTCATTATCAGCGACCACATTCGGTCGCTAAAAAGCTTCTGCGATCGAAAAGAATATTATTTTTAATTCTTTTAATTCAATTATTTTTCACTATCAGCGACCGCATTCGGTCGCTAAAAAGCTTCTGCGACCAAAAAGAATATTTTTTTCATTTTTTTAATTAAATTATTTTTCACTATCAGCAACCGCATTCGGTCACTAAAAAGCTTCTGCGACCGAAAAGGATATTTTTTTAATTTTCCTAATTCAATTATTAGCGATGGCATCGGTCGCTGATAATTCGGTCACTAATATCAGTCGCCGGAGTCCGCCCAGCGACCAGATAATCTGCGACCACTATCAGCGACTGTATTCGATCGCTATTACATATCAAGCGGTCGCTGATATACGGTCGCAGATAGGCTGTTTTGTTGTAGTGTGTAGTGTTATTCTCTTATTCTTTCCAATACTTGGATCCCTGCTCAATCTGCAAAGGTTTTGCTGGGTCTAGCCCCTTCTATTAAAGAGGTGGCCTTTTTTATCTTTTGCTTCCTTTTGGCTATATTTTTTCTTCTCTTTGTCCTAGGGGCTTTGCCCTTTTTTTCTCCTTTCAATACAAATTTACCAAATAGCAAAAAAAAAAAAAAAAGACAAATTGTAATATTGTCCATAACTAAGAGTCTTTTACGACAAATAAGTAGAGCCTATTAGCTTTTTTGTTTACTTTTGGTAGGAAATATTCAAACCCTCTCACCCTCCAGAGGGGTACTTCTCCGATTGTCATGATCAAAATAGTTGGTTTTCACAAAAATCGTTTTACAAAAGTATAAGTTTGCATCATGCAGTAGATTGGTTAATTTCAATGCATGAATCTATCCCATGGCGTTAAGAATTCAAAAGTAGTTTTTTTTTATGTTGTGGATGGTTGGAATACATGCAGTTTGGGTTGTAAGTTGTTTGCATTCACAAAATTTTTGACATAAAACTAGAGCAATGTAGCCCCTTAATTTCCTTGCAATATATAAAGCTAAAGAGTGAGCCAAGTCAGCTTGGTTGCTTTTATTTTTTATTGTTCTATTTCATTTTAAGAGGATCCCACTTTAAAAAAGGAAAAGAAAATTGTGATATGGTATTGTACAGTTTCGCTTTGATGTAATTTCGCACTTTACTCCCTCCTCAAGAAATAAGTGAGTCTAGATCATCTGGACCCCACCCCAATGATTTTTTTTCTTTTCCGGGGTTGTAGAAGTTCCTTCATAGTCACAAAATTTCGACTTATAACTAGAGCTAGGTACGTCTCTTCCATATAATATATAAAGATCGGCCTCATCAAAATTCCATTACTTACTCATTTTCTCTTGCACAAGTGCGACTTTCTGAAAAGTCACACAATTGTGAGATGGGTTCTATAGTTTTGCTATGATGTTGCACTTTACTCTCTTATCAAGAAATAGATGTGTACGGAACTTCCGGCGTTAATGAATATAATTAATGATGTATAGGGATGTATTAATTAAGTATTGATCATATACTTAATCTTCATGTGGGGCAACCTAGTTTTAGAGTAAAATTATTTGAGGACATCCCATAAACAAGACATGCCATTTTATTTTATATTTGAGTAGCTAGGATTTTTATTGGTGGGCCTCACTCGGTTCCATACTTCCCACTCACGGGTGGGAGATCACTCCAACTGTGTTAAAGGTAGAGTTTATAAGCTTTGTTTTTCTTATTTTTCTTGTTTTTTCTTAGTTTTGGTTGGAAATATTTACACCCTTTCGCCCTCCTGAGGGTTACTTCCCGATTATCATGGTCAAAACAGTTGTTTTTCACCAAAATCACTTACAATAGCAAGTCTGCACCACGCGGGCAGATGGATTAATTTCAATGCATGAATCTGTCGCGTGGCCTTGAAAATCTAAAATGTAGTTTTTCCTTTTGTCGATGGTTGGAATATATACAGTTTGGGCCGTAAGATGTTTGTATTCACTAAATTTTTGACACAACTAGAACAAGGTGTCTCCTTAATTTCCTTACAATAGATAAAGGTAAACAGTCTGCCAAGTCGGCTTGATAGCTTTGTTTTTTTATTTTCTTAAGAGGATCCTACTTTTAAAAAGGGAAAGAAAACTGTGATACGGTATTGCACGGCTTCAGTTTTATGTAATTTTGCACTTTACTCCCTTCGCAAGAAATAAGTGAATCTGAATCATCTAGACTCCACCCCATTATTTTTTTATTTTGAATTCTCTTTTGTTGGGTCGTACAAGGTCCTTAGCAGTCGCAAATTTTTTACTCACAGCTAGAGCTAGGGATGTCCCTTCTTTGTAATCAATAAAGGTTGGCTTCATCAAAATTACATTACTTCCTCCTTTTTCTTTCCATGAGGGCTACTTTCAAAAAAGTTAGAAAATCATGAGATCGGTTCTATAGCTTTGATTTGTTGTTTCACTTTACTCCCTTATCAGGAAATAGGAGCCTACAGAACATCCGGCATTAATGAATATGATTAATGATCTACAAGATTGTATTAATTACGTATTCATGATATACTTAATCTTCTTGTGGGGAAGCTAGTTCCAAAGTAAAATTAATTGAGGACATCCCATAAACAAGACAACTATTTTTATTTCTATTTTAGTGGTAAGGATTTTTATTGGGTGGGCCTCACTCGGTTCTATACTCCCCACTCACGGGTGGGAGATGACTACAGGTGCATTATGCATTATAGGTACAGCCTATAGGTTTTTTCATTTTTTTACTTTAGGTATGAAATATTTACACCCTCTCACCCTCCTGAGGGGTATTTTTCCGATCGTCATGATCAAAATCGTTGGTTTTTAAAAATATTCTTTTACAATCGTAAGTCTGCATCATGCAAGTAGATGGATTAATTTCAATGCATGAATTTGTCGTGTGGCTTTAAGATTCTAAAAAATAGTTTTTTTTTTTTTGTGGATGGTTGGAATATTACAAACAGTTTGGGTTGTAATTTTTTCGCATTACTGAATTTTGGACATAAAACCAGAGCAAGGTATCTCCTAAATTTCATTGCAATAGATAAAGGTAAAAAGCGTGTCAAGCCGGCTTGATTGGTTTTTTTTTTTTTTTCCTATTTCATTTTAAGAGGATCCCACTTTAAAAAAGGAAAAGAAAATTGTGATATGGTATTGTACAGGTTCACTTTGATGTAATTTCGCACTTTACTCCCTCCTCAAGAAATAAGTGAGTCTAGATCATCTGGACCCCACCCCCATGATTTTTTTTTTCTTTTCCGGGGTTGTAGAAGTTCCTTCATAGTCACAAAATTTCGACTTATAACTACAGTTAGGTATGTCTCTTCCATGTTATAGATAAAGGTCGGCCCCATCAAAATTCCATCACTTACTCTTTTTCTTTTGCACAAGTGCGACCTTATGAAAAGTCACACAATTGTGAGATGGGTTCTATAGTTTGCTTTGATGTTGCACTTTACTCCCTTATCAAGAAATAGCTGTGTACAGAACATCAATCATTAATGAATATGATTAATGATGTATAACATTGTATTAATTAAGTATTAATCATATACTTAATCTTAATGTGGGGTAACCTAGTTTTAGACATCCCATAAACAAGACATGCCATTTTATTTTATTTTTGAGTTGCTAGGATTTTTATTGGGTGGTCCTCACTCGGTTCCATACTCCCCACTCACGGGTGGGAGATCACTCCAGTTGTGTTAAAGGTAGAGTCTATAAGCTTTGTTTTTTTTTATTTTTCTTCTTTTTTCTTAGTCTTGGTTGGAAATATTTACACCCTTTCACCCTCCTGAGTGTTACTTCTCCGATTGTCATGATTGAAAAGGTTGGTTTTCTCCAAATTCACTTACAATAGCAAGTCTGCACCATGCAAGCAGATGGGTTAATTTCAATGCATGAATCTGTCTCGTGGCTTTGAAAATCTAAAATGTAGTTCTTCCTTTTGTAGATGGTTCGAATAGATAAAATGTAGTTCTTCCTTTTGTATTCACTAAATTTTTTACATAAAAATAGAGCAATGTATCTCCTTAATTTCCTTACAATAGATAATTAAAGGTAAAGAGTCTGCCAAGTCGACTTGCTAGCTTTCTTTTTTATTTTCTTATTTCATTTTAAGAGGATCCCACTTTTAAAAAGGGAAAGAAAATTATGATATGGTATTGCACGGCTTCACTTTGATGTAATTTTGCACTTTACTCCCTTCGCAAGAAATAGGTCAGTCTGAATCATCTAGACTCCACCCCAATATTTTTTTATTTTTAATTCTCTTTTGTTAGGTCGTTACAGGGTCCTTAGCAGTCACAAATGTTTTACTTACAACTAGAGCTAGGTATGTCCCTTATTTGCAATAGATAAAGATCAGCTTCATCAAAATCCCATTACTTCCTCCTTTTCTTTTCACAAGGGATACTTTCAAAAAAATCAAAAAAAAAAAAAAAAAAAACGTGAGATGAGTTCTATAGCTTTGAATATCTGTTGTTGCACTTTACTCCCTTATCAAGAAATAGGTGCCTACAGAACATCTGACGTTAATGAATATGATTAATGATGTATAAGATTGTATTAATTACGTATCGATGATATACATAATCTTGATGTGGGGCAAGCTAGTTCAAGAGTAAAATTAATTGAGGACATCCCATAAACAAGACAAACATTTTTATTTTTTTTTAGTGGCTAGGATTTTTATTGGGTAGGCCTAACTCGGTTCCATACTCCTCACTCACGGGTGGGAGATGACTCCAGTTGCATTATAGGTAGAGCCTATAATCTTTATCGTTCCTTTTTTATCTTTCATTTTTTTACTTTAGGTAGGAAATATTTACACCCTCTCACCCTCCTGAGGGGTACTTGTCTACTCGTCATGATCAAAATAGTTGGTTTTCAAAAATATCGTTTTACAATAGTAAGTTTGCATAATGCAAGCAGATGGATTAATTTCAATGCATGAATCTATCCCATGGCTTTGTGAATCTAAAAACTAGTTTTTCTTTTGTGGACTGTTGGAATACATACAGTTTGGCATGTAAGTTGCTCGCTTTCCCTTAATTTTTGACATAAAACTAGGGCTAGGTTAACTCCTTAATTTCCTTGCAATTATATATATATGAAGCAAAGTGGATTCGATTGCCAATTTCGTTGCCAATTTCAATTTTGATTTTGATCATCTTATCATTTTTTACTTCTTACTAATATTAGGCCCTACAAACATATGACCCATTAATCCTAACTAATGGCCCATCTTAAAAGTTTAAATTGGAGTCTCAATTGATTGACTTTTCCTCTTCATCTTCCCTCTCTCAACGTTACTTCTCTTCCATCAGTGCTTCTATCTCAACGCCCATCTTCCTCTTCCTCTTCCTCTTCATCCTCCCTCTCACATCAGTCCCGCTCTATGCTGTTATCCCCTCCCTCCTCGCTCGACCCCATTCCTCGACACCGGTTGCTTCCCATGGCAGGTACCTCTCTCTATATATCTTTCTTCCTACCTCTCTCTCTCTCTCTCTCTCTCTCTCTCTCCATTGCTCTGTCTCCTTTGGCTAAAGCCTTGTACTATGTTTTCTCCACCCAAGTCTATATTCTAATTGTTTTGTAGAGAGGTTTTGGTGAGGTGTTATTTGTTCTATAGTTGGTTTGTTTGCGTGGAAAGGTAGATTTGTGTTCATTTGAGAATCCCCTCTCACCCTGATTGCAAAAAGTTCAAACCGTTTACCATATATCATGGTTTAAAATCTCGGTTTCGGTCGCAGTTTCGGCCAGGCCAAAAAACCAATATGATATCGGTATCGGTCGCCGATATTGGTCCGTCGCGGTCGTCGCGGTGTGAAATATTTTTTAATCCAAAAAAATTCGCAAAAATATCCAAAAAAATCTAGAATATTAGAAAATGTTGGAAAACAATATTTTTTCCATTAGTAACAGCAATAAATCAAAATCTCGGTCACCTTAAGTTATGAGTCATGTTTGTATCGCAGTTCGCTGTCTTCTCCAGTATTTCATATAATGCAACCATTATTGATGCTCATGATCAATTTATTAGTGTAAAATATAAGAAAATAAAGATAACATATCAATCATCATTTAATACTAACTCAATCAACAAATAAGTTAAGAAATTTGATACCATGAGTGTATGACAGATTGACAGATTGATAGCCTAATTCCAAGTGGAGTGTCGCCCAGGCTCGATATCATCATCATCATCATTTCTTCGGTATTGGTTAAAAATATATGCTCCATACTGTTGCGCAACACTATCATACCCATGACCATATTCAGATTGTTCCTGATAAGATGATGAACTATGCTAATCCCCTATAGATTGAGATGGCTGGTTGTAATCCAATGGCATGAAATAAAAATGAGGGGCATGAATAGGTCGTTGAGGAAGTTGTGGGGGAAGCCTTCCTTGCTCAATTAACATCTGTTCAATAGAAAGTATCAGTGTTGGTGAAGGGGGTACCCAATTAGGGTCATATGAATAATCCTCATATTGTTCATACATGGCACCTTGTTGGCCAACATAACCCCCATAATGACCATGAGTACCTTCCCCCACTCCTTGTCCAGCAGCGCCCATGCCACTACTACTCCCTGCCTCGGTCCCTCCAACATGTCTGACATAGCCACGGCGAGGATCTAACTCGGTAGCACCAGGAAAATGCTTGACTGTCTCATAAGTGAGAGGTTCATCATCTCTATAATGACCCTCATCCCCGGGAGAGTCAGGTGGAATCCTTGCTAATGATGATGAAGTAGAAATACTTGACTCACTCTCCTCTTCCATCCTTTCTGATGCCCTTACTGGCTCAGGCCTATCCCCAGTCAATTCCTCCATCAACTCCTCAAACTCTGGGTCTTTATCTAACATTGGTTCTTCTTGTTCTCCAACCATTCACCTAACACTGTATCCTCTTCTAAAAAGATGTAGTCCAAATTAATTGGACAAAAATAATCCCGTTGATCCTCAAACTGTCTTCTCTTTCTATTTCTACTCAGGAGCTTGAGGTTGTAGTGGATGTAGACCAATTTATTTAGCTTCTGCATTGTTAATCTATTTATTGGTCTTGTGTGGATAAACAAGAAGGTGCTCCAGTTTCTTTCACAATTAGAAGACGATGTAGTTTGACTAAGGACTTTAATAGCAATCGTCCTTAGTGCAGGAGCACTCTCTCCATAATTCAACCACCATTCGGCTGAAAATAAAAATAGAAATGATATTAGAGTCAATAAAATAATAATTAGAGTCCTTGAATAATATAGAGATGACATTACAATCAATACCAGGATTGGTCTGTGTGATAGCTCTTCGTGCAGTCGTCGTTCCAAAGCTTCCAGCACGTACATTGTATATGTCAATCTGAAGACATTGAAGTAGAAAAATAAATTAGAGAACTTACATTCTTACAATGTTATATACTTTTTCGGATTTTCCCTTAATTAGCCTACTGCCTACCTGATTAGTAGCCCCAATTGCTTCATCTGTATTCTCTGCTAGTCTTTCAATTACATGTTTTAGTCCCAAACGGATTTCATCAAATATGTGCCCATCTGTAAATTGTGGATTAAAGAAGTATCCTATAAAAGTGTAAAACCAATGAATTTTAGTCAATGATAAATTAATATAATGAGAAGAATTGAATACAATAATTCAAGTATTAAAGGAAATAGCCTTCACTTACCAGCAGAGTGTAAATCATGTTTCAATTGTCGTCCCCATCGATCGTCAATGATCTTTCAATGCTTTTTATAATATCTACAATCTGCTTAAATAGCCAACTTTGATCTCTCCATGGCCTCATGTAAGAAGCTCATTGTTGGCTTATCATCGCCATCAACTAATCGAAGAACCTTTATTAGAGGATCAAAAACATTCAAAACACCCTTCACATGAGGCCAAAATTTGTTGGACTCAATTGTTTTACATACTTCTTTTGTAATGGGACTTGGCCTCTTTCCCCATTTTGAATTCATAAACTCTTGTGATTTTATCAATTGGAGAAGTCCATCTCTATACTTGTAAACACATTCGATGGCAATGAAGTGGGTGGCAAATCTAGTGATGCCAGGCTGCAGTAGTTCATGGTTGTCTATATACGTTTTCATCATAGAAATGAGTCTATATGACTGATAAAAAAAATTGGTTATCTTCTTTATCTTACCAATCACTTGCACCATGACTTTTCATTTTTGCAATATCTTCAAGCATTAAATCCAGGCAATGTGCTACACTGGCATTTGTTTCATAAGCAACATTCCTGCAGCCTTCATGTTTACAGTATTGTCAGTAACAACCTAAACTACACAATCTACCCCAATTTCTTCAATCACCTCATTCAATAACCTATTAATATATTTTGCATCTTGGATGTAATCAGTTGCATCAACTAATTTGATAAACACTGTGCCCATAGATGAATAGACTAGAAAATTCAAGAGATGACGATGTGTGATGGTCGTCCACCCATCACACATTAAGGTGCAACCTCTTTCCCTCCATGCCCATTTGAAAGTTTGCACCCAAGTCTACAATTCCTCATACTCTTTCTCAACACAGACATGCCCAATCTCATAAGGGGTGGGTGCCTTTATACCTGAACCATGTTCTGCAGCCGCATCTAACATGGTAGTGAAATAAGGAGAAGATGCCTTGTTGAGTGGAATGCCTCCATGCAAAAAAAAACTTCCCAGTAGCTCTCACTAGATGTTCTCTTGCTTTACCAAACTTGCCTTTTAGAGCTTTCATAATGCCGGGCTACTTTGAAGTTGGTTTTCTATAAGCAAATGGGTCTGTTGGCCCCACCACATCTGACCTACGAGGTACATGTGTAGGTGGTTCAACCTCCTCAATGTCTGGTTCTTCACAGACACGGGGTTGTTTTTGACTAACTGCCCAACGCAAACTCACTCCCCCCAGTCCAGATGACCCACCACCATGCTCATATTGGCTACCTCTAGCGGCTGCTTCATATTGCATTCTTCTCCTCTCTTCCTCCTCCTGAAGTGACCTCACACTTTCTCTCCTAGCCCTCCTCATTTCCGGGTCTTCATCGTCATCATCGGAGGAACCAAATATTTCTTCTCTGCATGCATCAAGTTCCTCAGTTCTTTTTCTTACTTGCACATCTTTTTTTTTCTTTTTCAGATGCATCAAGGAGCTCATGCATTTCAGCCCTCACATTTGGTGGCACTTTATGACATTTTGCCACCTGTCCTGATATATGTGCCAAATGTTGTTTCAATCGGGTATTCCCCCCATTGAGCACTCATCCACAATAATTACATTTTACTTTACTTTTACTTCCGACTGCTTCACCATGGCTCCATGCTGGATCTAGGTCACGCACCATTGTTCCTAACTTCCTATAAAATAAGGAATTCATATAAGAGTAATACTCTAACAACAATTATTTTTAGAAAAAGTAGAAGATTTAATAAAATCATTTTCAAAATTCTAAATATATAGATCTAGCATAAAAGTATGTAAATCAATCATTTATAAACCACACAATAATCATGAATCATTAAAATAACATATTTATGATGAAATCCCCAAAAAATGATATATTATAATTCAAATATTGAAAAATCCGAAAATAAAATAATTAGAATAAAAATCTAAATCATGTTTATGACTATGAGTAGATGTAGATCTATCATCTACACACTATTAATAAGCCTTTGGTATCATAATTCATAAATACTCTAACAAATAACAACAATTATTTTTAGAAAAATCAAGATTTAATAAAATCATTTTCAAAATATGAAATATATAGATCTAGCATAAAAGTATGTAAATCAATCATTTATAAACCACACAATGATCATGAATCATTAAAACAACATATTTATGATGAAATCACCAAAAAATGATATATTATAATTCAAATATCGAAAAATCCGAAAATAAAATAATTAGAATAAAAATCTAAATCATGTTTATGACTATGAGTAGATGTAGATCTATCATCTACACACTATTAACAAGCCTTTGGTATCATAAATACTCTAACAAATAACAATAATTATTTTTTAGAAAAATCAAGATTTAACAAAATCATTTTCAAAATACTAAATATATAGATCTAGCATAAAAGTATGTAAATCAATCATTTATAAACCACACAATGATCATGAAACATTAAAACAACATATTTATGATGAAACCCCCAAAAAATAATATATTATAATTCAAATATTTAAAAATCCGAAAATAAAATAATTTAAAAAAAATTCAAAATCATGTGTATGAGTAGATCTAGCATGAAAGTATGTAGATCTAACTTCTAAGTGGAGAACACAACCAAAGTGACAAACTAAATGATTTCTATGCTTCCTCTATTAAAAAAAAACAAAAACAAAAAACACATAATAAAATGATGTAAGTTGATTTTTTCTTACCTTAAGGCTTGAATAATATTTTCTTTAAGAAATAAATGTGGGATTTGAAAAGATGGAAGAAGGATGTGTGGTTGCAGCCCTTAAGGAGTAAGGAGATGAGAGGAGAGGAGAAGAAGAGGAAGATGAGGGATCTTTTTACAAAAAGTAGGGTTTTTTTCAATATATATTATCTCGGCCGCTATTTTGCAAAATATCGGCCAAGATATCGGTTCTGACGAGATGACCAAAATATCGGCCAATATAGTCAATATTTTGGTGATACGGTATCGGCCGATTCTAGTTCATGTGGGCCAATATTTTATACCATGCCATATATTGCACTTGTCAACTATAAAGATTGGAGAATGGTGACTTCAACGGTTAAAATGGTGATTTATGTGTCAGTGGTTAAAGATGGTTATATTTTGCTCTGCAACAAGTAGAATTGTATAATGGTTTACGACTATGCAAGATGCCATGGTTTTGGGGATATGAGGAAGAAATTTTTTCCTAACCTTTCCTTTCCTTCCCTTTCCAATTGATGATAGCAATTGGAATAGTGATCTGCCCTATTGCACGACATTCGTTTAAAGGAGACAAGAAGAGGGAAGGGAAGAGGGTTTGGAGACGAGAACAAAAGTGAAAGGGCTTTTATCCTCATAAATCATGTCACTGTGATAGCCAAACGTGCCCTTCAAGTCTAGATCTTTCCTCTAATTTCTGGTATATGCCTTCTTTATCTTATTTTCTTTACTCCTCAATTGTCTACATTGTAATTCTCTTGTACGTGGCTTTTTCACTACTTTTCTAATATAAATCGCTGATTTTTTCTCTTGGCTATAAATAATTAAAAAAAAAACTGTTTTCTTTTCTTTTCTCCTGGTATCACTTCAATTTGATTTTCTTTTTTTACTCAATTGTAATCCTAAATATAAGGAAAAAATAGTATTTTATTTGAAGATTGGGAATGTTGAAAGGGATATATAAAGTGATGCTCTGTTTGAATTATGCCTTCATAATTAGATGATATGCAGTTGCCAAATCTTCATGAGATTGAGATGTCTATGTCCTGGTTACAATCAATCTAGGGTCCAAATCTAATTGGTCATGGTTGATTTATTTCTTTAATTTTTTTATCACTGAAAATTTTTTTAATTCAATGTTAGAGAAAAGGGTCTTTCAGAATTCAAATTAACAACATCTAATATGTTTGTTACGTTGACAGATGGAGTCTAGGCACAATTTTTTGGATTTGGACAATCAGAGCTGCCGGTGCATTGAGATTGGATTGGAGAATGATGGGTTTTTGCATTTGATTGTTGTAGTATGTGTAATGAGGAAGATGGGAGATGAGTTCTTTTTTTCATTTCCTTTTTTAGGGGGAGTGCTTTATTTCTTACTAGCAATTATTTAATAAATTGGATCTCTTTGGTTCTTTATTATTCTTTTTCTTTTTCTATAATTCAGTCACGGGATTCTATAAGTTTTCTCTCCTCTCAAATATATAATTCAACTGAGTTTTCTCCATTATCATTTTTTTCACTTTTTTCTTTTCTTATTTTCTTTGTCATTTTCTTTGTATTGATGCTCAAACTTATCACAAATAGCAAAAGTATAATGTTTTACTTTGTCTACATTATTTGATTGACTTCTATTTTTTTGGTGTATGCTTTATGCAGTATCAATTTTAACTATGCATATCATGTATATGTTATAATGCTCAAAAGAAATGAAGACATATCAGGTTTACGTTTCTTCTCTGTTGGCAAATAGACCAGTCTTTTCATGTTAAACAAGTCTTTTGAAATTATTAGACACATGGATTTTAATCATTTATCTCGATTTTATTGAATTCCGTTGTATATTAGAAGATGCTGCATTGAATGTTTAAATGACTTTTGGATTTGTTAACTTTTTGGTGTAATATTGGAAGAAGAAACTACTTTCCATCTCTTTCTTGAAAAATAAGCGAGGTATGTTCCTATGTGTAAGAGAGATTGTTGAAGGTGAATAGGGTCCTTCTAATATAAATATTCACTATAGTGTTCAAATCTAAAGAAATTCTTAAACTAGATCATTCCATAATAACCATTTCCCTTGACATTATTTTATAATTCTAATATTTTCTAAGCATTCCAATGTACTATTTTGTCATGACAATTAATGCATTTTAGATACCGGTAACGACATTGCTTAGTTTGTAACCCAGGTGAAAACTTGAAGTTTTTACAACATCAATGTTAAGAATTTGATGCATAGTATGTCTATTACTTTACATAACTTTGTTAATATGTGTTAGCATCGACAGTTATTTGCAATTAACTACATTTGTTAATATTGTCGATTTTACTTATAAATTACATCATATAAGAAATATGTACTAAAAAATTTGGTGCATCTTCAATTTTTACGCTCTTTAAAAATTTTGAATTACAAATGAATAGTTAGTTACTTGCTCGTGCTCAGCACAAGTTTCTCTTCATTAGTATATAAAGGTAAAGAGCATGCCAAGCCAGCTTGATTGCTATTTTTTTCTTTTTTGTTTTCCTATTTCATCTTGAGAGGATCCAACTTTAAGAAGGGAAAGAAACCGTGATAAGATATTGTACGGCTTCGCATTATGGGGTTGTAGAATTTCCTTCGTAGCCACAAAATTTTGACTTATAACTAGACCTAGGTATGTCTCTTCTATCTAACGGATAAAGGTCGGCCTCATCAAAATTCATTTACTTCCTCCTCTTCTTTTGCAAAAGTGCGACTTTCAGAAAAGTTACAAAATCGTGAGATGGGTTCTATAGTTTCGCTTTGATGTTGCACTTTACTTCCTTATCAAGAATAGCTATGTACGGAACATCCGTCGTTAATGACTATGATTACTGATGTATAACATTGTATTAATTAAGTATTGATCATATACTTAATCTTCATGTGGCGCAACCCAGTTTTAGAGTAAAATTATTTGAGGACATCCCATAAACAAGACATGCCATTTTATTTTATTTTTGAGTGGCTAGGATTTTTATTGGGTGGGCCTCACTTGGTTCCATACTCCCCACTCACGGGTGGGTGATCACTCCGGCTGTGTTAAAGGTAGAGTCTATAAGCTTTGTTTTTCTTAATTTTCTTGTTTTTTCTTAGTTTTGGTTGGAAATATTTACACCCTTTCGCCCTCCTGAGGGTTACTCCTCTGATTGTCATGATCGAAAAGGTTGGTTTTCCCCAAAATCGCTTACAATAGCAAGTCTGCACCATGCAAGCAGATGGGTTAATTTCAATGCATGAATATGTCACGTGGCTTTGAAAATCTAAAATATAGTTTTTCCTTTTGTGGATGGTTGGAATATATATAGTTTGGGCCGTAAGATGTTTGTATTCACTAAATTTTTGATATAAAACTAGAACAAGGTATCTCCTTAATTTCCTGACAATAGACAAAGGTAAAGAGTCTGCCAAGTCGGTTTGATAACTTTCTTTTTTATTTTCATATTTCATTTTAAGAGGATCCCACTTTTTAAAAGGGAAAGAAAATTGTGATATGGTATTGCACGGCTTCACTTTGATGTAATCTTGCACTTTACTTCCTTCGCAAGAAATAGGTGAATCCGAATCATCATGACTCCACCCATTAAATTTTTATTTTTTATTCTCTTTTGTTGGGTCGTACAAGGTCCTTAGCAGTCACAATTTTAATTTTGACTTACAACTAGAGCTAGGTATGTCCTTTCTTTGCAACAGATATAGATTGGCTTCATCAAAATCCCATTACTTCCTCCTTTTTTTTCACAAGGGATACTTTCAAAAAAGTTAGAAAATCGTGAAATGGGTCCTTTAGCTTTGATTTGTTGTTGCACTGTACTCCCTTATCAAGAAATAGGTGCCTACAGAACATCCGTCAATAATGAATATGATTAATGATGTATAAGATTGTATTAATTATGTATTGATGATATACTTAATCTTCATGTGGGGCTAGCTAGTTCAAGAGTAAAATTAATTGAGGACATCCCATCCATTTTTATTTTTATTTTTTTGAGTGGCTAGGATTTTTATTGGGTGGGCCTCACTCTGTTCCATACTCTCCACTCACAGGTGGGAGATGACTCCAGTTGCATTATAGGTAGAGCCTATGAGCTTTATCATTCCTTTTTTATTTTTCATCTTTTTACTTTAGGTAGGAAATATTTACACCCTCTCACCTTCCTGAGGGGTACTTCTCCGATTGTCAAGATCAAAATAGTTGGTTTTCAAAAATATTGCTTTACAATATTAAGTCCGCATCATGCAAGCAGATGGATTAATTTCAATGCATGAATTTATCACGTGGCTTTGAAAATCTAAAAACTAGTTTTTTCTTTTGTGGATTGTTGGACATATAGTTTGGCATGTAAGTTGTTCGCATTCACTTAATTTTTGACATAAAACTAGGGCAAGGTCAACTCCTTAATTTCCATGCAATATATAATGGTAAAGAGCATGCCAAGCCGGCTTGATTGCATTTGTTTTTCCTATTTCATCTTGAGAGGATCCAACTTTGAAAAGGGCAAGAAATTGCGATAAAGTATTCTACGGCTTTGCTTTGTGGGGTTGTAGAATTTCCTTTGTAGTCACAAAATTTTGACATATAACTAGAGCTAGGTATGTCTCTTTCATGTATGAGATAAAGGTCGGCCACATCAAAATTCCATTACTTCCTCTTTTTCTGCGCAAGTGCAACTTTTAGAAAAGTCACACAACCGTGAGAAGGGTTCTATAGTTTTGCTTTGATGTTGCACTTTACTCCCTTATCAAGAAAAAGCTATGTACGGAATATCCGTCATTAATGAATATGATTAATGATGTATAAGATTGCAGTAATTAAGTATTGATCATATATTTAATCTTCATGTGGGGCAACCTTGTTTTAGAGTAAAATTATTTGAGGACATCTCATAAACAAGACATGCCATTTTATTTTATTTTTGAGTGGCTAGATATTTAATTGGGTGGGCCTCACTTAGTTCCATACTCCCCACTCACGGGTGGGAGATCACTCCGGCTGTGTTAAAGGTAGAGTCTATAAGCTTTATTTTACATGTTTTTTCTTAGTTTTGGTTGAAGATATATACACCCTTTCGCCCTCTTGAGGGTTACTTTTCCGATTGTCATGATCGAAACGGTTGGTTTTCGCCAAAATTGCTTACAATAGCAAGTCTGGACCATGCAAGCATATGGGTTAATTTCAATGCATGAATCTGTCACGTGGCTTGAAAATCTAAAATGTAGTTTTTCGTTTTGTGGATGGTTGGAATATATATATATAGTTTGGGCCATAAGATGTTTGTATTCACTAAATTTTTGACATAAAACTAGATCAAGGTATTTCCTTAATTTCCTTACAATGGATAAAGGTAAAGAGCCTGCCAAGTCGGCTTGGTAGCTTTCTTTTTTAGTTTCTTATTTCATTTTAAGAGGATCCCACTTTTAAAAAGGGAAAGAAAATTGTGATATGGTATTGCACGGCTTCACTTTGACGTAATTTTGCACTTTATTCCCTTTGCAAGAAATAGGTGAGTCTGAATCATCTAGACTCCACCCCAATAATTTTTATTTTTTATTCTCTTTTGTTGGGTCGTAGAAGGTCCTTAGCTGTCACAATATTTTTCCTTACAACTAGACCTAGGTATGTCCCTTCTTTGCAATAGATAAAGATCGGCTTCATCAAAATCCCATTACTTCCTCCCTTTCTTTTCACAAGCGCTACTTTCAAAAACGTCAGAAAATCGTGAGATGGGTCTATAGCTTTGATTGGTTGTTGCACTTTACTCCCTTATCAACAAATAGGTACCTACAGAACATCCGTCATTAATGAATATGATTAATGAAGTATAAGATTGTATTAATTACGTATTGATGATATACTTCATCTTCATGTGGGGCTAGCTAATTAAAGAGCAAAATCAATTGAGGACATCCAATAAACAAGACAACCATTTTTTTATTTATTTTAGTGGTTAGGATTTCTATTGGGTGGGCCTCACTCTGTTCCATACTCCCCACTCATGGGACGGAGATGACTCCAGCTGCATTATAGGTAGAGCATGTAAGCTTTATCTTTCTTTTTCTTTTCCTTTTTTACTTTTGGTAGGAAATATTTACTCCATCTCACCCTCCTGCTGGGTACTGGCCATTATCACCCTCGTACTCCAATTTCTACCCATGTACGAACTAAAAAAGATATATAGTCTATGATACTTGTGTCATTTCATCGAGACTAGAATCATAGAAACCCTTTGGAGAGAATGACAAATACTTCTCTTTTGCATTGTCCTATGGGCATCATATATGTTATTAATACTGGTCCTCATCTCTCTTTAAAATTCCTTAAAAGATTGCATGTTGTTTTGATTTAGGTAGTGTTGGGTCCACATGAAGTTGGCTAGAAGTTCCTCCAAAGCCCTTTGTTGAGGTGGTGGCACTCGTTGTGGATTTTGATGAAAGGCTGTCGTTGTGGATTTTGATGGAAGGGCACTCGCTGTGGATTGTTGGACAATCATCTGCTGTATGAGTGTCACAAGCGTATATGCCACAAGCACTGATGGGTTCCTTTTTCTTTGCAAATTTCAGTGCCTCGATTACTCATGTGAGGGCAGCTACCTTTAGCATGAATATCCTGGTCCTCTTTCAGTAAGTATAACCCGCCAACCTTACATTGGTTTGATTACTTTGTTTGTTCAATTCCTTCAGATGTGTTCCAGTTTTGTGCACTATCTATTAAAAACTAAACGTAATCCTTTGCCGCTTAGGGGCTTTTGTAAGGAATTCCCTGTTGCATATCATTTCTACAAATTGGCGAGTCTCAGAACTAAGTTCTTCATAAAAGAGCCCTATGACGCGCCACATCTCAAACCCTTAAAGCCATGATGTGGACATGCAAGGAGGAGTTCATTAGAATGTTCCCAACGCCTATAATAGGACTCTCTTTCCTTTTTTCTGAAGTTCATCATATACTTCCTTAAGGCGTTGGTTTTGTGCAGTGGGAATTTTTTTTTTTAGAAATACATTGACCATATCATTTCACAAAGCAATTGAATTTGGTCTTAAGGAGTGGAGCCATGCTTTTACCTTTGAGGGAAAAAGGAAATAATCGGAATTTCAACATCTTCCCTCACATTGTTATAATGAAGCATGGCACACACTTCTTCGAATTCCTTTAAGTGCAAGTATGCACTTTCAGAATCAAGGCCGTGAAATTTCGGGAGAAGTTTAATCGCCTCCGGCTTGATCTCAAATTGCCCTACACCAACGGGCATAACCATACACAATGGTGTAGTTTATCGTGTAGGTTGGAGGTTATCATGTATCGTTCTAATTCCTTTAAGTGCAAGTATACACTTCCCAAATCGAGGCCATGAAATTTCAGGAGAAGTTGGATCACCCCCGGCTTGATATCAAATTGTCCTATACCAGCAGGCATAACTATACACGATGGTGTCGTTTGTCGTGCAAGTTGGAGGTAATTATGTAATGTTCTAATTCCTTTAAGTGCAAGTGTGCACTTTTAGAATCGAGGCCGTGAACCCCAGCTTGATCTCAAATTGCCCTACACCATCGGGCTTAAGCTTACACGATGGTGTAGGTTGGAGGTAATCACGAAACGTTCTAATGGGTTGTCCCACCTCCTCAATTTCATTGTCATTATTCCCATGCTCACTATGGTTGTCCGCCATTATTTTAGAAAACCTAGAATTAGAAGATCTTGTTAGATTCCAATTAACGGCTTGATTGGTGATTCCTTTCTCTCTAATCTATTCGTTGAGTCCCTTTGCCAAAGGGGCTTTTTACTCATACAATTTTAGGAATCAAAAGGGGTGGGTGTCAAATTTTTTTGTCTTTGATTTTTTAACGACCTAAAAAGTGAGTAAACTAAAAATAACTTGGAAAACTAAGTCCCAAAAAGAATTCTGGATTTTCCAATTTTTAGGCAATTTACTTGCCAAAAATCTGAAATTAAAAGGTTGCACCCCCACTTTTTTTCTTAAAATCCTAGAACGTTTTCCAGCAATAGGGGCTTAAAAGTGATGAAAAACATAAAATAAATTAATCCTAGAAGCTCCAAAACAGTAACCAAAATAATATACCTAAACTAGCTATCAAAAGGGCAAGAAATTAATGTAATTTTCATGAAAAAGTGAGATTTCTGAAAAAATCAGCAAGAATTATTTTTCAGATCTGGAAGTTGCCAATTTTAGTAAAAAATCGGAATTTAATTCCCCTTTTTTAACGTCCAAGGCTTGGTCCAAGCATTCCATGAATGGTACCCCTAATCTAATATGATGATTGGAATTAAACCACACCCATAAAGCGATTAAAAAGCCGGGTGAGAAAATTACCTTCACGGTGGAGGTCCCCGGCAATGGCACCAAAACTTGATCGAAGCCCCAAGAGCAAGGCCACGATTGTAGTAATCACTGGAGAAAGCAGGTCGATCCACGAAGAGAGATTAATCGCACGAAACATGTCCAATTGAAAAAATAGTTCTAGCCTATTAAAAAACCATACAAATAACAAATACTATTTTAATTAAAAATTAATTACGAGTCTGCAAAATTAATTACAACCAAAGATAAATACAATTCCAAATCTAGAATCTTAATCTAATTACTGCATCCACCATAAGATTTATCAGTTCAACCAATTGCAGTAATTAATAATATGCATAAAAAGAAATAAAATAAAATAAAATAAAAAATTAGAAAAATGGATTTTTTTTAGGTCTAAAACCTTACAATAATTACTTTGCTTGATGTCATAAAGAAAAAAAATACAAGACCACTATAGTTTCTAGTTATAGTGAAGGTTGACGTCGACCCTCGAAAAAAAGTACAAAAAAGAGGTTTTGTGAGCAGGAAGGCTGGCTAGCTGTGATGTTTGCTAAAGTGACTTTTTTGGTCTACTGGTCACCTAAAGTATTTTTTCTGGTAAAACCCCCTAAAAAAAAAGAAAGAAACTGGTAAAGTGAGGCATGTGAAACTAGAAATGTAAAAAACGAAAAGTGCGTTGTCTCTTTCCTAATAAGGATATATATATGGATCCCCGATTCTCTGATTACCCGGAGATTCCAACCCGTTAAAAATCGAGTTTGGGTCCTTGTTTGGGTCCTTGTTTATGCTCCGTTAAGTAAATGGGTCCGGTCCCTTTCTTGGACCCAAGACCTAAATGGGTCCGTTTCTGGTTACACCTTGGTTCGGACCCGCCTCATATATGGTATTGGTTCGGGGTTCGGCTCCACCTTCTCCTTAATGGTTCCGGGTCCGGAACCAAAAAACTAGTCCCCGAGACGGTTCTGGGTCTTGGGCCAGGTCCACCTTCTCCTTAACGTTTACCCGAATTGAAACCGACCCATTTACATCCCTAGACATATCGATGAAGTAACCAAACGTGGAAAAGTGAGGCAAGTCAAACTGGTAAACCCTCATTAACGTTTTAGAAAGTTGATAATGAGACATGTCCGGGGTCTCACTGGCCAAACGAGTTAAAAGATTGTTTGATTAGATTAGATATATGAAAAAAAAAACGATATGGATTGGATATTGTCAGCCATTCGGTCTAATTCTATCAAATGAATGGTCAACACATATAAAGAGAGGCTTTCCAATTTCGAGATATCTGTAATGACTTTGTTTGGGTCCCTAGCAACCTCCATTCTATCTAATCTTTCCCCTTTTACGGGCTTGGTAGCTGGGCCCTAAAATGCAGTCCGTGTATCTTCTAGCTAAGAAAATAGAATTCTATAGACCACTATTTTTTTATCTGTTCCTATTGATTACTACTTTTCAAAGGCCGGCCTTTGTCCAACTTTACTTTTGGATGGCCTGCGGAGCACCTATCCTTCACAGCCACTCCCTAGACCACCCTTGCGTTGGCATAAGACAAAATTTTACATTTTTTAGAACATTAGAAACTCCTGACTTTCCTGACATATAAAATAACTTGAGTTTAAAACTAGAAGTAGGATTATTTTATGGAGCAGCTGTCTCTTATTTCCTTCATCTATATTTAAACATTTTCATTGTCAAAGTTATTGAAAGCTATTGTGTTTGCCTGGTTGCGTGTTTGGCATATACATCCAAGTGGGCTCCATTGTATATAAGGATATAAAATAAAAAATTAGGCAAGGGTCTTTCGCAGTAAAGACCATTAATTAAGATATGTACTCTAAGAACTCGAACGCAGCCGGTGGAGAACGACTCAGCCTCCTAATCCTTAGTTCTTAAAAAAAGATTAAAGAATGCTGACATTGTCACCCCCAATCACGTAATATACTCTAGAAGTTCCAACTTTTCTTCTTAATTACTTATTATATAATACATGCTTTCTTCTACTCCCCACCCCCCTCCCATAACACACACACGCACGCACAAGAGAGAGAGAGAGAGAGAGAGAGAGAGAGAGAGAGAGAGATGGGAGGAGAAGGGCGTCTCCCTCTGTTTGAAACTAAGGAAGCGAAGGGTCGTATTGCTTATAGGTTGTTTTCAATCTCCATATTTGTGGGTATTTGTTTGATTTGGGTGTACAGAGTTACTCATGTCCCTGGAGGAGGGGTAGGAAGATGGGCATGGCTTGGTATGCTTGGTGCTGAACTTTGGTTTGGATTCTATTGGATTCTCACTCAAACAGTTCGCTGGAGGCCGGTCTATCGCTACACCTTCAAAGAGAGGCTCTCGCAAAGGTACCCCACACTCACTTCCTAGCCTCTAAAAACGTTCTTTTTAACTATGAAGATGATGATGATGATGATGATTGAGGTAGAAGGAGGAGATTTTGCATTGCGGCCCATTAAAGTGAAATAAATATAAAATTTTCAAAGACTTTTGGGTGGGGGTAGGGCATCCACCGTTGCCCCAGTTCCACCACTGATGATGATGATGATGATGATCATCATAAAAGGTGTAGAGAGATGGCATGTCTCTATTTTGAATTGGCTGCCATGCATAAAATAAAGAGATCGAGAACACTCATCCATTTCGTTTTATTTATTTTTCTTTCTTTTGAGAGTTAAGATTGATTTCTTTACCTTAATGGATTGATTTTCATTTTGGGGGAGATGAGGAATTTTATACTCTCTAATAACTTTGTTTAGATTGATGATCTAGATATTTGATCCCATGTGGGGAGGAATTGGAGAATTCTACTGCTAACTCTAAATCTATCGAGGAGGTTACAAGATGTAAAAACCGCTCCAACACAACAACCCATGCTTAGCACAAGAACGTTCACCAATAACTGCAAAAATATGTTCTACGATTTATTAAAAGGAAATTCAGTTTACACAAAATTATCCTCAAACACCTATCGGCATGATTTGGTGCAAATAGAGTATAAATTTTTTTTTTAAAAAAAAGAATAAAAAAAGAAAAGATTATGACAACAGCTCTTTTCCCAATTTAAGAGTCGTGAAGTAGAAATGAGCTAATAGAAGTGGGGGTAGAAAGAAAGAAGATGAATAGATAAAAGAAAGGATATATGAGATTTCAGATGGAATTGAAGTTGTTACAGAAGAATGAAAAGTGAGAAGAAGACTTGAGTGGTTACACGTTGAAAGGTTGGGGAGAATGTGGGTAAATTATTGAAAAATGACTTAATTAATTTTCAGTCAAAAGTAGAAGTTATGTTTAAAACTATCTTCAAAACTCACGGCTTTAATATAGTATATAGTTGTGTTTTGCCTTTTGGTGAAACAAACAGCTCTAAAAAAAAATGGACTTATGATCATGTCCATAACACATAAATAAAATATTCAAAATAAATAAGAAAAAATACTGAGATTATGTCTTATGTGTGATTAATTTATCTATCCGCATAACTTTTACGCGAAGAACATTCCGCTTAAAATGAATACAGAGTGGCATTTATTTAGATTTTATAAATGAGATGCTCTGTTAAAGCAATCTAGGCAAGTAACACTAAAGTTTCTCCAATTCTATATTGTATTAAGAACCCCAATTTTAAACCCTAAAGGGGCTGATTGAGTGGTCAGGACAACGTTTACTCCCTCTTCCGGAGTTAGAGGTCTTGGTATCTACTCCCGGTTCCCCCTTATTTAGAAATCGAAGGTTGAGTCCACTGGTGCTACCACCTTAAAGCCACAGGAGTGTTTATCCGGCTTTCCACTGGGCCGGGAGGGACTAATCTAGCCTAAAGGGTTGGAAACCCTCCAATAGCAAAAAAAAAAAAAGGACCCCAACTTCCGAAAAACAAAATCCCAATTTTTCTAAGATATGATTTAATATGGCTAAAATATAATTCTTTAGAAAGAGACTGCGTACTTTATTGGACACTATTGGTGGCCTTCAGACACGGGCTGATTAAGTGTGCCGGCTGCTTAACGTATTCTACCGAAAATGAAATTTTATAGGCAAAAAACGAAGTCACATGCATGGACCAGCAATTGTTTTTGCAAAGGTGTAACCTTTATGTAACAACTACATTGACTAGTGAGAATAAGAGCTTGCTTATGTTGCTAAGCAACTCGTCCCCCTCCCCCAGTTGCCCGAAGGTTCAATCCCAGGGTATGATGTCCTCTTCCCATTTATGTAGGCTTTCTTCTCATATGTGTGGGCTTTCTTTCCATATGTATGTGCTCTCATGGGTCCGAGTGCCCTTGGGTGGAATATAAAAAAAAGAGCTGCATTGCATAGTAAATTTATCATCATCAAAGCCCTATCACAACTATGTTGCAGTTAACTACATGAATTTTGTTTTTTTTTTTCCATTCCAAACTATCATGAGTCAAGCCTTCTTATAAGTTACACATCTTCGGACCTAATTTTACTAGTCCAACTCGAGTGAATAACGGACAATTTGGCTTGGGTAGTTGGCCCTGATCCAGCCCATCAGTGTAATTGTTAGCTTGATCCGACACTTAGGTGATTATTTAGGCTTGGATATTCACGTTGAAATTTTTTACGGTGCAAGTTGGGGTCCTGGGAGGGTAGTGTTTCTTTTTGGGTAATCCAAACCCAACCCAAATTCTACAACAACCAACCTGACATGAAATCAAACTTGAACCCAGAATAACACTGCATGATCCTTAATTTTTAGGATTCTCAGTTATAGACACCCCATAGAATGTGAAGATCCTCAACTTAAAAGGAGAGGGTATTAAATCCTCAAAATTTTGAATTCCTCTCTTATTACCAAGCATGATTTAACAGACTGTCAACTATACAAATCCTCAACGCGAAAAACCTTGTTTTAGAGATTGATGATTTTTAAAATTTAGGGGTTTCCCATCTATTACCGAGTTGAGTCATTTGTTTACACCCATGCATTTATGTACGTAAATGGGTTCGAGCCAAGTAGTGTTACATGCAAGCCGCGGTCAGGCTGCTCGGCACGTGTTGCTGCCAGATCAGGTGGGCTGCAATGCTAACACGTGTAAGGTGAAGCTGGGACTTGATCTGACGGGATGAGCAAGGATTGGGTCAGGTGGGCCATGTGGCCATAAAGGAGCGGTTGTGATTGATGTAAGGAGAAAAGGAAGTTTTGGCGGTCTATGCAAATTGGTTCTTTATTTATAGAATAGTCCCTTTTTTGTCATAGTGTAGAGCTCTGTTTTTTTTTTTTTTAGGAAAAACAGGATAAAATAGAAAAAACCATTGGGGGGTAATTGCAACTTGTAGTCATTTTGCAGTACTGGTTAACAAAATAATAATAAAAATTCGAAATCTAAGTCCCCACTTGACATGGGACAATTGTACTATGAACTCATTATATATGTGTTCTTGTGGGTCCAAATTGTGTCCCTTGCACTGAAGGAAGATTGAGGTTTAGATTCCATCAAATTTGGAAAGATAATTATATATCCATGTTTTTCACTTTGGTAAGTGAAGAATGGGAAAGTTGGGTCACACCTAAAAAAAGGTGTAAAACAATTATATACCTCCTTGGTTAATGTTGGAGATTGGATGTGATATCAAATTCCTTTAGTAATTTTTATTTTGAGACTTTTTTGAGCCCTTAAATTTTAATCCAACCGTCCTAAATTTTTATTGCCGGTTAAATGTCAAAATATTTAATTTCATGTGAAAATGGTGTTTCCAAACAAAGTTTTTATTAAAATTTTATGTATGTAACCTAAACCATTCAACGTACTCATGATGTGAGAGCGGTTTTTCCAAACAAACATGGCCTTCTCATAAAAAAAAATACATATATATGTGCATGAGAGTGCATCGTGGAAACTGTCAGCCCTAGATGAGAATAAGGAAAAGAAAATTCAAATCTCTGTAACAGATATTCAGAAAAAGATGAAAGATAAATGCAGTGAAACTTACATATAATTATGGTAAGACATCATTGTAAAATATCATGAAACCAACAAAAGTACTCTATTAGCTTTCTCTTATCTGGATCTTCAAAACTGTCTTGACATTTTTCACCTTTTGTTTCATCTTCTTTGCAAACAAGGTACAAAGATGACTTGCCAGGAGTGGACATTTTTGTGTGCACAGCAGACCCCACCATTGAACCCCCTATGCTAGTGGTCAACACTGTCCTATCCCTGATCGCATATGATTATCCATCAGATAAGTTGGCCATCTATTTATCAGATGATGGAGGGTCCGATCTCACATTCTATGCACTCTTGGAGGCATCTCACTTTGCAAAGGATTGGATTCCATTCTGCAAGAAATTCAAGGTGGATCCACGCTCCCCATCTGCCTATTTCGCCCAAGCATCTGAGCCGCTGGATTTTCACTATAAAGAGGAATGGTCCACCAAGAAGGTAGCTTATTGATCTGTAGAAAATGCGTCAATGGTGACACACAGGAAACCATTAATATTTAGATTCCTAAATTAACCTTCAATCCTGTAGGCCCTTTTGTAGGATTTTACTCTAAAATCTAAATCGTTCAAAAGTTATTTTCATGTAGTACTTTTCTTTCATATGTAAATTTATTAGTTTGAATTGAGTATCATGAATGCATGTAAGTAAATGCATATTTCTATTTCATAAGTGACATATTTGTTTTTAAATATTTTTTTAAAAAAAATTAAAATAAGCATGACTCTCCCGAGGCTTTGCATCGACTCTATCCGAGTCAACTTTTTAGCATTGGACGGGTCGAGTCCGAGTCACGAGTTTTCTAACCCCGGTCCAAGGTACGGGTCTACTTTTAATTTGGATCCTGTTTTGTACGGACCCAAATGAAGTTAAAGGTTTCTTAAATAAAAAGTTTGAATATGGGACATGCACCAGCCATTGCCCATATGCCTTCTATGTGGGTCAAGGTTTGGGTTTGAGCCTATCATTTAAATATAGGAGCACGTACATTTTCGCTGAGATGGATGTTTTTTTATAGGGCACGTGATTCTAGATTAAATGAAACAGTATCTCCTTGTTTTTATGGTACGGTCTCAACATTAAAACACTTTTTTATAGATTTTTGTGGAAGAAAAAAATAGTAATTCTTACCTCCTCTGAAGGAATTAATAGTTATGCACAATATTCTTAAAAATTAGTTGTTTTTAATCACATTTCCTCTTAACAATAGTGTTGCACCAAACAACAAAACGAGCGAATCTTGAAGTGTCACAGGCCTGACCTGACTAGCCAGTGAACAGTCCCACTTGAAAATGACTCAACAACCAATTTCACTTGATCGAGTTCTACAAATTTCTATATCTCTGCATCTAAAATAAATCCAAAGTTCCTTTACAATTACTTGATCTTGATTGACTCTTTCTTGATGTGGTTGTAGAAATTGTATCAAGAGATGGAGGATCGGATCCAAAGTGTAGTTAAATTGGGACGAGTTAATGAAGAAATCCAAGCAGAGCACAAAGGATTTTCTGAGTGGAATTCGGTGCTGAATTCGCGCAATCATCAAACTATCCTCCAGGTAAAGTCTTAATTGCATTTTAATTATTAACATTCATAGCGAGGAGGTTGTGGGGGGCCCATAGATGAGGAATGGGGTTAGTTTTAAGCGCAAATCATCAAATGATCTTTAGCTATGATATGATATCATCCGTCCATTTGTTGGAACTATCAATCAAATGATTCAACATGCAACATGCAAGATCAAATGGTTAGGATAGCTGAATAAATTGGATTTTTGAACCACAACAATAGAAAAAAAAAAAGTGTTTTCTGGGCCATGATTCAATCAATTAAATTGGAGCCACTAATTGAGGTGGCTCTAATTGTGCACATGCATGTGCATGGGTTAAACCATATTTTTCAAGGATGCATTTGGAGTTTTACATGAGGAGAAACTAAAAGGAGGGATTATTACTTGGAGGAGAAATTAGAAGAAATCCAAAGGTGAAGAATTCCAAAATTGTGGAGAATAATAGTAAAATCAATGTCAATCGTTTGTTTGGCTTAAAAGCTTTCTTTCACAGGCTTTGTTTTTTCATCTGAGTTCATACACATCTGACATCTCGTTCTTCTTTTTTACCCTTTTGTTTTTTTTCCTCATTGGTTTCCATTTGTGAAGCAAAATTCAGATTTTGATTGATGGGAGAGACCCAAATGCTGTGGATAATGCTGGATTTGTGATGCCAACTCTCGTGTACTTGTCCCGTGAGAAGAGGCCCCAACACCACCACAACTTCAAGGCTGGAGCTCTGAATGCATTGGTAATTTCATTCTTTAAATGTAAAGATGGGCTGAAAGCTTAAAACCGTGTCATCTTAGCCTAATTTTTGTAGGAACTGATATGGATAAGGGGACATCTTAGCTTAAATATTGATAGTGGCAGCCCGCTAATTGCTCATAAGAAAATTACACACGTTCCCTAAACTGGTATTCTGATACTTTTTTTTTTTTTAATGAAACATAACCAAGGATTGAAAATATATAAATTCCAAACAATATATATATGTTTGCCATGACAATGTGTGCAGATAAGGGTGTCATCAGAAATAAGCAATGGGCCCATCATTCTCAACGTGGACTGTGATATGTTCTCCAACAATGCTGAAACAGTGAGAGATGCACTGTGCTTTTTCATGGATGAAGATAAGGGTCCAGAGATTGGTTTTGTGCAATATCCACAGAGATTCATGAACATCACCGAGAATGATTTTTATGCCAACTCCTTCAGAGTAATCAGCAAGGTGAGCAGCTTCTATATTTTCTAAACGTAAAAAATGATATTTTCATCTTTTCAAGAGGAATTGTAAGATGCAAGGCCGGACTTTGACCGAGTCAACCGGAGTTTGCCCAAGGGTGAGTTTTTCACTGATTACTTGGTATTATGGCTAAACCTACCCCACTCACCGGATTAGCAACTCGATAGACAACCCAAAGCGGGGTAAAAATAGGCTCTTGGGCCCAGACCAGGCCCACTTGATAGGTCACTATATTTTTACTCTTGTTCTTGGATGAAGGTGGAACTCAGTGGAATGGATGGTTATGGAGGGCCTCTGTACATTGGCAGCGGATGCTTTTTCAGGAGAGAGAGTCTATCTGGTAAAAAGTACATTAAAGGCTACAAGACAGACTGGAAGAAAAGGGCCCAGAGACATGGAAGTGAAACAGTGGATGAATTGGAAGAGAGAGGAAAGGTCTTGGCAAGTTGTAGCTATGAGTTGGGTACTCAATGGGGAAAAGAGGTCTCTCTCTCTCTGCCCTTACCTCTCTCTCTCTCTCTCTCTCTCTCTCTCTCTCTCTCTCTCCTTCCTTACTTCTGTCTTACACTTGGATTTGCAGATGGGTTTGAAGTATGGATGTTTAGCAGAAGATGTGACAACTGGCTTAGCAATTCACTCTAGAGGATGGAAGTCCATTTATTTTGAGCCAACAAGAGATGCATTTATGGGTTTGGCTCCGACAACGCTACTGCAATCACTTGGACAACACAAGAGATGGGTAGAGGGCCACCTTCATATCTTTTTCTCACGCCATTGTTCCTTCATACAAGGGCATGGGAAGATTAAGTTACCTCTTCAAATGGCTTATTGTATCTACAACTTGTGGGCTCTCAATGCCCTCCCCACCCTATATTATGTTGTTATTTCACCCCTATGCCTTCTTCATGCCATTCCCTTGTTTCCTGAGGTATCACACTCTCTCTCTCTCTCTCTCTCTCTCTCTCTCTCTCATATTCGTGAATCACTGTATTTAGGGGACTGTACATATTGGTTAACCTTAAACTCTATTTTTCAAATTTCATGACCCAAATTTAGATAATGTCATTAGAGTCGTTTGACTCTGGTCAACATTATTTTCTTTACTTTTTTGCACCGTATCTCATAATATCATGGGATCTATCAGTTTTTGGGAGATTTGACATATTAATTCCCCTTAAATCATGTTCCTCCAATTTTATGACCGAAAATCAATTAATGTCATCAGAGTCGTTTGACTCTGGTCCACAATTTATTTTTATTTTCTTACTTTCCCGCCCTGGATCCCATGATATCATGGGTTCTAGATGTAAAAAGTTTAAAAACCCGTGTTATCATGGGATCCAAGTCTAGATAAGAAGACCGTCTAGATTTTTTTAATGTAATGGATTTTTAACTTTTTACATTTGGATCCCATGATATCATTGGATCTAGGGCAGAAAAGTAAAAAATTAATAAATAAATAAATAAAAATAAAAATTGTGGACCAGAGTCAAACGATTACGGTGACATTAGTTTGATTTCAGTCATGAAATTGGGAATGCAGGGTTTAGGGGGGATTAATATGTCAAATCCCTTATAATTATCCCCACATAAATTCCGGGAGCTAGTTTTTGTGGGCCAAGCTATGATCAAGCCAACACCCTACGCTTATTGATACTTCGTGAAATAGTTCAAATACCAAATTAATACCAATCCAACTGTACTGAAGTTGAATTTGAAATGCCATTTTTTTTTTCTGAATTTTTGTGTACCACCTCTGATCACATAACCCTTCAACGCTCTTCCAATTGTTACTTTAGATTAAAACTAAAAGCAATGATACCTTTGGAAATATTAAAACCAAAATTGAGTTTCCACATAGCCAAAACTCAAAACTCATGCCATCGTTGCTGAGCAATTGAATTAAATCTCAAAACAGTGATGCATTTTATAACCTATTAAAAGTAACGGTCACAGATCTAAGAGTTAAGATGATCTAATAGAGATGATATTTTGCACAAACGTAGGTCTTATTGAGATCTTTCCGTTCCTCTCCCCCTTGACTTCTATGCCCTAGTTAGGCCCAATAATTCCTCTCTCCCATGATTTGCATGACCTAGGTAGCAATATATATTGATTTCATTTTAATGGCAATGGTTGGATATACAAGTGTCATCAAATCACTCCGGCAGGAGGGATGCGCACACACATTGATTGTTTAATGAGTTGCATTCCTGATGCCCTTGTTAAAGGGTCTAGAAGCTACCAAATCTCATGTGGGATTCATAATCTAGGCCCAAGCCCCTGTAATTCAAATCCTAGGATAGTTATGTCCCATCTAAATGTAATTCATTTGACTATGAATTCTTGTGCATTCAGTTCTATGTATTCTATCTAAAATAACAGGGCATTGCTGTTAATACTGCAAGCATCATTTCATATATTGCAGATAACAAGTCCATGGATCATGCCCTTCTGCTATGTTATCATAGCCAAATACACTCACAGCCTAGCAGAACATCTTTGGCATGGAGAGACACTTAAGGCTTGGTGGAATGACCAAAGGATCTGGCTGTACAGAAAGACGTCGGCCTACCTCTTTGGTACCATTGATTGCGCCCTCAGCCTACTAGGGATCACGAAGTCTGCATTCACGATCACAGTGAAAATTGCCGATGACGACCTCTCGAAGAGGTATGAGCAAGAGATCATGGAGTTTGGGACCACTTCACCCATGTTCATCATCTTAGCCACACTTGCAATGATTAATTTACTTTGCTTGGGCGGTGCAATCAAAAGGGTGGTCTTGGATGATGGAGTTGGAGTTGAATCATTGGTATTGCAGTTTGCTCAATGTGGGTTATGGGTTTTGATCAATTTACCAATCTATGAAGGCCTGTTTTTGAGGAAAGACAAGGGTCGCATGCCCCCATCTCTAGCATTTACATCTACTGCTTTGGCAGTATTGGCTTCTGTAATACCCATGCATTAAAGTTCTGGCCTAAACAATTTCTTGGATTGATTGTGTACATTTGTTATGCCCTCTTATCATTCTGGGTTACTTCGCAGTATCCAACTTCTTTTGTGACCAACATTTGTTTAGTTTTCTGTCCTCACTTTTCTCTTTTGTCAATGAGTCTCATCCAATGTGACCAATACAATGATAGTATCAAATTCAACCCGCATGACCTTCTAAGGTCCTCCAATAAATAGCCACCGCAGCCCCATGTACTTGAAACTCAATTGGAAAAGGTAGGGAAGGGGAAATAAAAGGCCTCTGCAACAAGGGAACACTTGAAAGTTCATATACTTTAAACACAAGCATTAAAAGAAACAAATATATGTTCCTGATGAGTGAAACGATGATGCAAGCAAGACATTCTAAGCTATTTGTTCTCCAAATTCAAATACAACAACTAAAGTTAGCCAATATGACCAATACAATGATAGTATCGTACTCAACCTGCATGAAGATTATTGTGGATATATATTTTTTTACATAATTTTTTTGTTTGTTTTAAAAAATTGCCAAGTTTGAAATTATGCAATAATCAATAACATTTGCAAGCTGCTATCTGGCTTGACTAATATGCAAACTGAAACTCCTATTCTGAACCATTCAAGTATCTATCAAGCACATAAGCATTCTTAATATTTTGAAACAATTTCAAATATGCAGTTCTTTCTGAACATATTGAGATAAAACCACACTCGAATTCTAGCCTTTTCCAATAAACTGAATTTAAAATTGCCAAGCAACCATCTAAGATTCAACATAAAAAAAAAAAAGGAAGAACAACACTGATGATAGGTTTGTGCAACTATTGTCGAAGCGAGGAAGAAAGAGGGAAGAAGGAGGAGAGATCGGATGCTTGACAAAGGTAAATCAATAATGCCAAGATCCCAACTAATAACCATCCAACCCAAAAGAGCAAATGAGTATAAAAAAAAGATGAAAAACATGAAAAAACAAATGACAAATGCATGTTTCCTACTATTTTTTTCAGTAAGAAAGATAATTTTCAATATCACACACCGAGAATATGAAGCCAACTACCAAACAAGAACAACCCTAACTTTTAAAGTCCAAGAACATAAAGACCCCAAAATCAAAATCCAATACAAAAAATAATTCAAATCAGAAAAGGGAGAAAAAAAAAAACGAACATAAAGCAAATACCTTGAATACAAGGGATTCATCTTGAAGAATCATGATAGAGTCTTATTTGTTTCATGTTTCAAAGATTAAAGAGGAGAAATGGAGAAAGTGGCATTGAAGAGGAGAAAGGGAGAGACGGAGAGACGGAGGGATTAATCATCTGTTTGTGAGGGAGAAATGAAGACTCGAAAGCTTACATTGAGTTTTTCCTTTTATTAAAGCGGTGTAGAGAAGATGTCACGTCCCCAAAATACAACCAAGGAATAATGTAAAATATAAAAATAAACATTCAATTTCCTATGTTTAATGCAACACAAGCTCCCAAATATGGACCCACAAAATTCCAAAACATGATGAGTCATGATAAAATAATTGCAGAAACATCGAATCAATTGATATTCAAAATCAAACCAACACATCACTAACTGAATATTTAAGGTTAAGTCTCCAAAATAACGTAAATCAAACAACTAAATAAAATTAGGTTCATTATGAATGATTTGCTACTAAAATAATCTCTATAATGAAAGTTACTCCCGTGCGGATTCAAACGGCTCCGTAGCCATCATCGGCACTCTACTCGGGTTCATTAACTAGCTCAAACGCTTAAAATGTTTGACCTTCCACTGTCTCTTCGGAAGGGTAGGGGTTGGTACCTATGCACCAATAAATAAGGTAAACAGCAAGTACGAAAACATAATTTATAAATAAAACACAAGATCAATGAGAGTAATAACAGGTAATGATCATAAGAGAATAATATTGTAACAATGATGAAAAGAACGTATAACCTAAATCCAACCTACACAATAGAGTAATACAATAATCACACAGTAGCAATGTCACTACTTTGGGTGGTCAGCCCTAGCTATCTCAATCAAGTCGACGGTCATAAACCGATCGATAATTCGGAATACTGATCAAACAATCATATCGGATATTACAATATCCGTACACATCGGTGACCAGCCGTCCAATTACAACTGCATTCGTTCGAATATGACCCAATCAATGTACATATATATATGCATATCATAATAAAATAAACCTAGTGACTTGTAATGCTCTGGCACAGAAGCCTAAGTCAAAGTGAAGGGCTAGCTGCACAATAACCTACAATCAATACCGATAAATCATTCAAATAAACCTCTACAATATCTCTATCGATCGCCAAACCACATCACGGTCCATATCCAATCAATGTAGGGTGTGCAACTAATAAAACAACATCAATCTCAATAATGTATGCAAACCCGAAGGTTAAAAAATAATCACAAGCCAATCCTAAGGTCAAACATAAGGTCTCATACCCAATAACCACAGGAATCTCTCAATAGATAAAAGACCAACGCATCCCTTCTTAATCAATGGTGCATAGACTCGATTAAGGGCTTTCCAATAAAGATGGGTTGAGCTCGAATCCACTAGGATTTCCCCGAGATCATATGAGGCACTAAACCCCACGTTAGTGAGATACCATGTGCCTAGATGGTATTTACTGAGGTCCAATGATCCAAATATTAAGGTATAAACATATAATTTTAACCGATTAAAAATCAAAGATACCATTCCAAATTAATTTGAAAATAATGATGATAAATAACAATCTTAGTTTATGATTTTAGAAAACCTAAGGACCCCATCCAAAATATTTTTCACATACAAAATAAGCCAAAGGGTCTAATAATAATTATCTAAGACTAACAAGGCCTTCTTGTAAATCTTCTGACAGATATATAATAGCTCTCCTGTGTTGTAGCTGAGGGTATAGTAAGCTGCAACATGCGAGAGACACATGTGCATTGGGCGGAACAGAAGAGAAAAACGAAATGAAAACTGGCACCCTTCTCTGTCCTCCATTTCATTTCCCCCTTCCATGTTTGGCTCGATCTTTCTCTCGACTGATCTCTCTCGGCTCGATCTTTCTATACGAACTGCACTCCCTCTAAGCTCGATCTCTCTGTCGCATCACTGCTCTCTCTCTCTCTCTCTCTCTCTCTCTCTCTCTCTCTCTCTCTCTCTCTCTCTCTCTCCCCCTCATCTCTCCCTCTCTCGTTGATCTCTCTCTCGCTACGGCAAACCTCTCTCTCTCTTCTGCCATCGCTGCTGCTCTCCGTCTCAGCTTGATCTCTCTCTCTCTCTCTCTCGCATCGTCAGAAGGCAGACCCTCGTCCTCCATCGCTGCTGCTCTCCTCCCTTTCATCGTCTCTGCGCAAACCCTCTCTAGGCGAGGAGCATGTAAGAAAGGGGGAAGACACCATAGAGTGAGGGACAATGACGTGGCTGGACCTAGGGCTAGGGCTGTCAATTGTGTCGTGTTAACGAACTCGGGTAACGGGTTAACGAATTTGTGTTAAAATCACCTCAGCCCGTACATGACCCTTTAATTTAATGAGTCAAAAAATCCAACCCGAACACAACCCGTTAATTTAATGGGTTACACGACCCAACCCGTTAACCTGTTAAGTAATTAAGTCATTTCGAAAATTAAAAGAAAATCCATACAAAAATATATAAGGAGAAAAATATATAAGCCACACGAAACTGTTAGTGTGGATCTCGAGTGGATCCCACCTAAAACCCCACTATAAAACAATAAATTTTAATTTATTCTTTTAGAATATAAATTAATTCTAGCTGAACTTAGGAACTAAAAAACAATTAACGGGTTAAGTGGGTTGTTAACGGGTCACTGGTTTAATTCATACACGACCCGTTAACTTAACGTGTTAACGGGTTGGACTCACTAACGACCCGAACCCATTAAGAACCCACCCAAACCCGTTAATATCGTGTGGGTTCGTGTTGTGTTAACAGGTCATGTGGCATTTTGACAGCCCTACCTAAGGCGTTGGATGAGGAGAAAAAATGCTTCAAATCTGCTCCATTTGCTTCTCCATCTCTATATCAAACAAGTGAAAGGCTCCTTTCTCTCTCGTCTCCATCGTCGTCACGGACCCACCCGGTAGCTTATCCATCTCTGTATCAAACAGATTAGGAATAACAGTCTGTCTCCATTTTTGGTAGGATCTCTTCCAAGATCCATCTCAACAGAGTAGATCTGGATCCCTTTTTAAGTGAGGTAAATCCATTTCACCTCATGGCCATTTAACCTGAGAGACGGTGAATCTGGTTTATAGAGTGGATGCCTTAGCCTCTGCTCAGAATGGTTAGGTAAAAGGGAAATGAAACACAAAGAGACAATGGAGGGGAAAGGGCATCTCCAAAATGAATTGCAGTAAAATCTTGACTATGCCTGTTGCCAAGGCATTGACTGCAGCCCGATCCAACCAAGTGGAGCCCACATCAGACAACTCCAACTGTAGATGATTAAGGCTTTGAGGGAGATATTCATAAATATCCAAACAAATCAATCTCATGTATTTGCATTCAATTCATCTTTGCAACGTAGAGGGTTAGGGCTCTCTTCTGTCAATTGGTTTGTCATCAAAAAAATAATGCTGAATATTTATAACTTTATTTTTCATAATGTCGTTATCCACTAATTCAACTGCCGAAATGCCACCTAAATGCCGATGTGGGAGTGGTGATATGAAATTGTTTACCTGTCATACAAAATCGAATCCAAATCGAAAATTTTGGAGATGTCCAAGATGGAATGTAAGTGTTCTAACATGTCATGCTGAATGTGCCCACTTCAATTTTTTTTATTTATTCAAGACATGTTTGAGACATATTCTTATGAAAACTTTTGCAAGATGGAATTTATTAGGGCTGCACAAAAAATCCAATATCACCGTAAAACCGGACCGAACCGACCGAATCGGGCGGTTTGGATCGCTTTATAATTGATTGGTTCGGTTAACGGTTTAAGAATCATAAAAACCGTTTACATCGGTTTGGTTAACGGTTAGGATATCATAAAAACCGCTTAAACCGAACCGTCCATATACATTAACTTAAGTGTTGCTTTTTTACTATTTTAGCCTTAGGGTTTCGATCACTGCTTTCATAGGCACATTCGACAACTCATTCTTATATGAACTCAATACTGCTTCAATACTTTCATAGTTTTTTCCCCGCTCTATTTTCAACTTTTGAGATTTTCTTTTCTTTGTTGGTTTGTAAAATTTCTATTCTATAATATGATTGTGCGCTTGCTTTTAGTCCAAACTCTCTTTTTGGAGTAGAATTATTTTTTATATGAATCACTAGAATGTTGGATTTTTATGTTTGCACTAAACACTGGAAAAAATGCAAAGGATGGGGTCTCATCATTTTGAAAATTTCAATGTTTGGTTAAAAAAAAAAAACAACGGTTTAACCGACCAAACCGAACGGAACCGTTTGGTTCGGTTCTTTTCGGTTTAAGTCCTCTCAATCAGTTGTTTCTGATCAGTTAATTAGAAAACCGACAGGTTCAATTTGGTTATTGGTTTTAGTGTTAAACCGATCCGAACCGCCCATGTGCAGCCCTAGAATTTATATGGAAAGACAAAGCCCATAGAGAAGAAGCTCCTGAATCAAGTTCAATGTCATGTGAAAAAAATGATTTAAATGGAGAATTGTGGAATTTGACAATATTCATCACAGACCTGAAGCTTGCTATTGAGATGCACAATAGATTGTTGCATGCAACAGTTGAAGAGAAAAAAAGAGCAGAAGAAATTAGGAAGTCTAAATAATTTGTGTTTGTGCAAAATCCACCGTGTAATATTGTTTGTCGTGTTTTCTAATGTTGACGGTAGCTTTTATATTAAATCAAGTGTGAATGGGGATGTTTCAACTCCAATGTACAACTTTATCGAATATGGTATGATTGGACCCATTTAAGATCAATGAAATCCTTCTTATTTGATTGAACCCAATTAAGATCAATGATATCACGTTTGCTATCAATGTGTGGAGATGCCCAAAACCAATTTGAGTTTGCTATCAATGTATGTATTAGAGATGCCCAAACTATATGCCTGTTAGATATCAGTGCATGGAGATGCCCAAACCATTCACTGTCTACTTCAGTGGAATAAAGGGTTGAATTTTGCAGTGGGTTCTCACTAGAGGGACAACCTAAAAGGACACCGCCTACTGCAGAGGACAACATGGATAACCAATTGCAAGAACCTTTCTCATTTAGTGATGGATCATGATATTAATCCATTCATTGCAAGTCAGCGGCATCACTATAGTAATTGTAGTCAATCCAACATCAATATGATAAAGTGCAGTGAAGCAAATAGGCACTTGTTCTCCTCTGTCATGTATACCTGTAATACCAGTTTTTAGCATTCATACCATTCCAAGATTACATCCTGGTCCAACACCGAGCATCCAATGTTAACATTCATACCATTCCAACTTCCAAACAATTCATACAATTCCAACATCAATACATTCAATACCCACTTGACATTGAATAAGTTAAAAACATTAGTACATCCAACATTCGTACATTCGACCCAATCCATATGAAAAGTCAATCCCAATGTTAACATTCAAAACAGTAAAAAAAAAACACTAATATCAATGTTGACGTAACCCATTCTGAGCATTCAACCCTGAGGCCCATTCCACACATTCAGCGTTGAGGTCACAACATCCTACACAATACATATTTAGATAAAATACATTAGAATTTTCTTCGAGTTTTTCATTAATTAATAAACAAGATGGATCAAGAATCATACCACCTTATAACTTTGTTTCAATGGTTTTAAGCCCACCAATCATGTGGAGATTCTGACTAGTTCCACTTTCCTCTCAAGGCTAATAGTACATGTCTTTAATATATGAGTCTCATATCAGAGAAAAAAATTGGAAAAAAAATGGTGAAAGAAAGCTCTTTCTCACTATAGGCATATTTAGATCAGACCCATGCTAGACAAGCCTAGACAGACACGGACCTGTACTTGTTCCCTGGGTCGGCACTAAACATTCACTCAGTTGATCTAAGCTCAGCCAGTTGACTGATTATTACTGGTAGGAGCTATATTGGTTACTTAGAGCTATCATGATGAGCTGTGATTAGACGGACGGTGTAATACAGGGTCCGTGCTAATCTAATAAAGGGGTGTGATCGGTGCAATAAAAGGGTGTGATCGGTGCTATATTTATGTATGTTATTATTAGCAGGGTTGTTATCCCTTGTATGATTATCTTACCCTTTTCCCCACCGCAAATTGTTTACAGTATGGGATGTTTACAGTATGGGAGGGCCGCGGCATAATATCCCGCTGTATATCCAGCTTGTGTGAATGTGTCATTTATTATCTGATTAGATTAGAACACTTTACATTTATGATTCTAAACAATTAATTACTGCCCAATTGCCTACATCATGTATCTTTGTTACTCTTATGATTACATGCACGTCTATACTCTCTTTTGTTGTATACATCCTGTGTTATCTGCATATGGTGCCTCGCCAGATCCTTGGATCTGACCCATCTTTGGTGCTTAGGTCCCGACCTTGATCCTGCGAGTGACGCGTACTATGAGGCACCTTAGTAGGTGACTATGGGTGGGGGCCGGCTGACCAGGTGATCGAGACAGAAGACAGAGTGCCTGCGCAAGGGGAATGAGTGCAGTTTGTTTTGGTTTTGAGAGGATTCATGTAATGAGCGGGTAGATAGACATTTTATATAAACTTTGATAAGTAAACTTTGAGATTTTATTAGGCTTCCGCACTGTTATATTTGACTCATTCACATGATACTATTTCTTCCGCTATCTTTTCTTACGCTTCCGCAATACAACTGTTGATTTTGTTATTGTTTAAAAAGTTTTAAAAATTTGACCTCACTGCGGACTACGATCTTGGAAGTTCTAAAATTTTCCGTGAAGTAGCGCACCAAGTTCGGGTACCTTAGCGTTATCTTTGGTATTCGGAATTGGAGCATTACAACACAATTTATCTTTCTGATTGTATACACACAAACATGACGGGATCCATATATTCAAAGAAAAAGGATACTCTAATTACTTGTAAAATGTCTTCTTAAGGAATCTCACAAAACGTCATTCAGTAACCAATCCAACATGTTTCATATCTAATCAGATGTTAATAACAGTGTCACACTGAATGTATAGCTCCAGCAACTGTCGCACTAACAAAAGCACTCTTTTTTGGATCCTGCAACTTAGAAAATTTAAAGGCCTTACCAACTGTGGATCATGTAATCAAATGAAGATCAATTTAAAAGCCTATGATATGAACATCTATGTTGCAATCAGATGGCCACCATCCTAACAAGGATATATTCATGAAACATTCATCAAACACTCTCAACATGAGAATACAAGAAATTATCTAAAGAAAATCTTATGTGGATCCCGCATACATGTCATTCATTACCCATTTCAACAATTAATCTTCCCACCATCCTGACAAGGATATATTCATGATGCATTCATCAAACACTCTCAAAATGAGAAAATAAGAAATTGTCCCAAAAAATTCTGCTGTGGATCCTGCATATATATCATTCATTACCCATTTCAACTTGAGAAAACAAGAAATTGTCCAAAAAATGGTTCACGCTAGATTGACCCAAGTCTCATAATGACAGAATATGAATACATCAAAATATGCACAGATTCATTGACCATTTGCTTATAGGAACATCTTCAAAAACAAAACTAAAACACTAGTAAAATGAGAAGATAATTATCAATCCATGCCAGCTGCACCTTCTTCAGAAGCCTCATTGACAGCATCTTCAAACCAATGTTATCATACCTCCTAAATAAGAAGTCAAATAACAGTTCACATTAGAAAATATGATAAAAGAAATAAATTGAAAATGTAACCATAAAAATTGAATCATTTACCATTTTCTTATCCAAGCATTTCAGACTCGGAGCCTTCTGAACTTGAATAGCTATTGTCTTGTGTTTGGTTTGGATCATTATCAACTAACTTGATATTATATATCAAACGTAAGAATGGTTCAAGACATCAGCTAGGCCAGCTTATTGCAATTTTCTTATGATCAAAACAGCATTACTTTTTTCATTTCTCCATTTACCTTAAAAATATTCTTATGATGAATGAAAGCAACAAACAGAGGGCTGGTTAGATGATCAACAAGAATCAAGTGTTTTGGAGAGTCCTAGATATTGGGATGGTGATAGGCTAGGCCAGCAAATATATACACTAGTTTGCACTGAGAAACTAGTTACTAAATAAACTAGTTTCACCAACCAATATTAATACATCAAAGCACATAGAAAAAGAACACAGAAAAAGAAAACAGAATTTTTCTTACTTAGTCTACACATCAAATGCTGGTTAGATAATCAAAGCACAGAGAGGGTTGATTAGATGATCAACAAGAATCAAGTAGTTTGAAGAGTCCTAGATATTGGGATGGTGATAAGCTAGGCCAGCAAATATACACACTAGTTTGCACTGAGAAACTAGTTACTAAATAAACTAGCTTCACCAACCAATATTAATACATCAAAGCACACAGAAAAAGAACATAGAGAAAGAAAATAGAATTTTTCTTACATAGTCTACACATCAGATGCACCGTTTTGGGAAACATTATATGAATCTGGGAAAGAAAAAGAGAAATCCCAAAACCCCCCATTACAAGAAATTGACCAAAGCCAAACATGCTAAAGACCTGCAAAATAGAACACTAGAGCAAAACAAACACTAGAAGGCACTCGTGACTAAGAAAGTCTGCACATTTTCATGCGATCATTAGGTGGCCAGCAAAAAGATACATGTGTTTCTTGAAAGAAAAAGCACAGAACCATCAAAAAAAAAAAAAAAAACATAAACACACAAACAGAACCACATACAACGAACAGAAAAAGCATTCTAGAAAAAATACACTGATTCAAAATCAACCAACCTAATTACCAGAAAGGGGGAAAACAAAAAAGAACCCAACTTAAATAATAAAAAGGAAGAAGGAAGAATCTGAAAGGGGGAAGACCAAATCCTTTTCCAAAATGCGATGCAAAGCATTAAGTCTTACCTTTCGCAGAGCAGAGTGGGTCGCACAGACCAACCGACGATGTCAAGTGTTTCGTTGAGGGAGATGGGAATTGTTAGTTTTATGGTCTCAATCCATTAAAATTGATATAATAAATTGATTAATTTCTTTATTTATCAATATATTAGTGTTTTCCTTTTATGAGATGAATGGTGTTTTATTACTTAAATGCACATAACTAATACAAATGACATACTGGCTCATGAGATGAACCGGAGTCCACAAGTGTATTAGATGTAACACATGTGTGTGGATGAGATCCACATACAGGAGACATGTGTCATAAATCTTATACTTAAATTGATTCACAACCAGTGATGAGATTGGGCATCTCATCTGACAATGTTACAGTATTATGATCACTATGAGATAGTGTGATCTGTCTCAATCCATTAAGATTGATGTAATAAATTGATTAATTTATTTTTTTATCAATATATTCATGTTTTCCTTTCATGAGATTAATGGTGTTTTATTACTTAAATGCACATAACCAATACAAATGACATACTAGCTCGTGAGATGAATCAGAGTCCACAAGTGTATTAGATGTAACACGTGTGTGGATGAGATCCACATACAGGAGACTTGTGTCATAAATCTTATACTTAAATTGATTCACAACCAGTGATGAGATTGGACATCTCATCTGACAATGTTGCAGTATTAATATCAATATGAGATAGTGTGATCTATCTCAATCCATTAAGATTGATGTAATAAATTGATTAATTTTTTTATTCATTAATATATTCATGCTTTCCTTTCATGAGATGAATGGTGTTTTATTACTTAAATGCACATAACCAATACAAATAACATACTAGCTCGTGAGATGAACCAGAGTCCACAAGTGTATTAGATGTAACACATGTGTGTGGATAAGATCCACATACAGAAGACATGTGTCATAAATCTTATACTTAAATTGATTCATAACTAGTATGAGATTGGACATCTCATCTAACAATGTTGCAGTATTATAATCACTATGAGATAGTATGATCTGTCTCAATCATAGAAATATAAGATTCCATATCATTATTCTGGTACATTGGATGTATTGAATAACCATGAGAAGCACCTCAAGAACACTGTCTTTACTTTAAGGTTTGCTCTCAGAATTCCCTAGCAATGGGCCTTTAACCCTGAAACATTGATGAACTCAAGTTTCTATCGATTCATTTACTTTGAGTCACCAATGAGTGAGGCCATCTGTAGGTCAACACCTCGGTGTCTTAGGTACGTAATAGTAGGACTGTGGAAACATTTAATGGTCAAAATGGAATCTATCTTTTCCCATTATGCCAATTAATGGATCTATCATTGGTACGTGTACACCCATCTTAATTAAGAGTTAATTGGATGGTACTAATGATTGCTATAATTAATTGGGTCTTAAGGATATAAGATATGGATCTAAATTGGTGGGACAGTCTGTCTAATTGACCCATAGATATTGATAGAGGGGCCTATTTGTAGTGATAGGGAAGTTTAGGGTCTTCATGTAATTTATTCCTAAGACTGGAGTTCAATTGCATATATTTAGTGGAGTTATTTGCAATTAACTATGGACCCGGATCGCACATGAGATGTGGGGTCGCAATATCCTAGTTGGAGCCAGCTTTCTATGGAATCCCTAGTGGTCCCCACGCTAGCCAAAGTTTAGATCTTTACTAATTCTATTTGAACTCAAAAATGAAAGCTACTATTTATATTTGAAGTGAGACTTCTAATAGTGGTAATAGTGGAATAAAAGGTTACTAATTATTATAGAAGTTGGACTTCTAATAATAAAGAAAATGAGGAGTTGAAAAACTATATAAAGGAGACAAGAGGAGCCCCTTGGATGTCCATGCCTTCATCCCTTGGAGTTGACACCCATCTCCTCCTTGTGTGCAAGAGTTGCACTCCTTCTCCTTGCTTTCTCTCTCTTCAAGTTCCCTTCTAGTTTCCTTAGTGATTCTAGTTAGTCTTTCTCTTGGAGATTCCACCATCTCTCTTGAGGAAAGAGATCTGAAGCGGGTCATAGCGTAGAAGACAATTGAGTATTGGATATTCTGATTTTGAAAGAGCTCTTCATCAAAGAGTTTAATCAAGTTCTCCATTAGAGCACAACCGAGCTCCATAGGTATTTTTTACTCCTTGTATGTTATAGAATTTCGTGGTTGCTCGATAGGTGTTGTTTCTATCTTCTTGATAGGTTTGTTTGCTAACCATGATGGATGAGATTGAGGGCATGCATCCTGGATTGGGGTTTATTGGCTCTTTGGATAGTTGTTCACTACTTCTAGTTGATGAAAAGTTTTGAAATCTATTCTAGAGGTCCACCCACTTCCAACAGATGGGACAAGCACAGAGCAATAAAACCTCTCCAAGAAGAGATTTCAATCACTTGTAGTTGTCACTGTGACGAGGTTGGACTGCGACGACATCTTAGATTGCAGATTAGATCGAGAGAGCGTGGAGGTGACGCGAGAAATTTCTTTCGTTCAGAATTGGGATGAGGAAACAGTGCATTTTCTCCATCTCGTTTGGGATGGAAAGATGAAATGGGCGGGCCACGAAAATTTCTTTCAAAACATGGGCGGGATTTAATCAGTGGACCCATTTCACCCTTTTCACTTACGGCTCACGTGCAATTGGCATGCTTGAGCTGAACTTATTCTACACTTGAGCTGAGAGAGGGATTCTCATAGATATATATATGTATATATATAAGGATGGAAATTCATACCGAAACCATATCTGAGGGTATTATCAAAGAAAAGGTCATAAGGATCTAATTTGGGTTCATTAGAACTACAAGGCCTCTTTTCCAAATTCTAGAAGATCATGGGGGCATGGTCTTATTCTCACATAACTCCATGTTATGTCACATGGGCTGTCTCTCTTTTCCCAAATTTGTTTCGAGTCAAACCCCCACTTTTTTCCTCCACACAGAACCTATTCTCAAAGAAAAGAATGGCCTTTTCCAATTTCTTAGAAACTTGGCACCACTCTTAACAGAAACTCACAACAAGATGCCATCTTTCCAATACAAGCTCGATCAAAACCGCCCCACATAGAAACTCGGTTTGGACGAGGAAAGCTTCACGCCGGTTGCATCATGGACATCAGGCAGTGGGCCCCATAGATCAAGAACCTATACTGGGTCTAACTCCTAAGGTGACTCACACCCCTAATATTGAACCATCAGATGGTGGCGATCTATATGCAAGGTCTCATCACAAAAATAGAGAAAATCAAACATTAGGGCGTAAAAGGGGTTTCTACGTGCATCCACACTCGAATCAACGAGAAACACAAGCATTAAATTCACAAATTATGGTTAGATACTTGCCTGAAGTCTGCGGTTGAGAAAGACGATATAGAATTTCTATTGCCAAAGCCCAAGTGATATCTCAGAAAAAAGTTGAAAGAGAGAGAGAGAGAGAGAGAGAGAGTTGTGTAGGAGGAGAATAAAAGAGTATGGTGGTGCTGTATAAATAGAGAATGGAAATAGGAGTTGGAGTCTCAAGTAAATTCTAAAAAAAATAGAGCTTGGATTCTAAATAGGTAAGAGTTTGGGTTGGAAGAGAACAATAGTTTTGGTTTGAAAAGAACTACACCTACTAAACTGGGCCCGGGTTAACTACGGGTCAAGCCGCCTACCCAACAAGCCTAACTCTCTAAACCTAAGCTTAACGTGGTCTCCACTTAGACTAATCGCGTATTTAACTAAAATACAATCAATTACGAAATAATAATAAAATAAATAATATATAAATATAAAATAATCAAAACGTCACAAAAGAAGAGTTCAGAACTTGCATACACTAGTAGAGCAGAGGTGTAGGGTTTGGCATGTAGACAAATCGAGCAGGACACCAAGACAAACAGTCAAACATGGCAAGGCAAACTTGGATTAAGTGGGCCCCACAGAGGTGGAAGTATCTCAAGCACCAGAGGACGACCGCAAGCAGGAGGGAAGTAGTTGGAAGTAGTTGGAGGCATGCAAGTGAAACCGTGGCTTTTATAATATGGTTAAGGTTAACATAGGATCCTTTTTTCTAAACAGGAAAAACCGAATTATATACTACTATCATAAGATTATAACTGTATCAAGCATGGCCACTCAATTTTAAAGCATCTTGTTGGAGACCAACCTGTTTTTATATGTTATTTTTATTTTTCTATATTTAAAATGATGAAATCAGTTGCATTAATGTAGAATGTATGTCTAAAATGCCAAGATTGAAGATTTACCAACAAAGAGATATCTTGAGAATATTGCTTAAAAATTTATGATGTATGTTGTTCGTTGACTAATAAAACCATGTGTAAGGTGATTTATGTTAGCTGGTCTATTAAGATTGAACTCGAGCTCATGTACAAGTGGTAAAATGTTGATGAAGATGTACAAATTTTAAGTAGTGTGCATTGGAGTTAAAATGTTCCATTGTAGAAATGTTAGATGATGCTTACAGCATTCTCGCAAATTGTGTTTCATTATATTGATGGTGAGTCAGACATGTATTTTCATTTTACATGGTAATTCACAAATATCATCACTGTTTGAAAATTTTGATCCCTTGTAGGTTACTTGTGCTTCAACAAACACTCTTGGAACCATGTGAATAGGTAAATATGACGAAGAAAGTAAATCATTTTTTCATAGAAGGGTTTTGATCATAGATGTTATAGGCCATTATAAACAAGGAATTTGTATACATCAATACATGACATGTCTAGCAATGCAGCATAGGTATCTTGTAGTTTATGGTTGTGTATGTGTTCCAAACTGTATAACATATTTCAGTCTCAATTTTAGGATCACAGTGACGTTGACAAAGGAATGGAAGGAATGGGTAATCCATCTCATTTTTTAGGGAGGAACAGACAGTTCCAAGTTCTTTGTGACATCTGGTGTTTCACTCGAATTCTTATTAAAAAATCTTTTTGCATTCCAATGGTACTTTACTGAAGTGACTAAAGGGGATGAGATTGCAGTGCTTTCAGGTTCTCAATACTCAAGCTCTTAGGAATTAGATATTTATTAGTACGTTTTGAGGTTCTTAAGGAAAATAGAAAATTGTTTCTAAGATATTTTCTATTTTTATTTTTCCCAGCATACATGCTGCCAGTAAATATCAAAACCCATATGAAAATTGATTAAAAGAAGGAATTCATAAATATGAATAAACTTCTCCAAATCATAAAAAAGTAGAGAGATGGGATGGAACAGGGGGAGAGAAGAAGAACAACTTCAGCAGCATTTTATCAAACAATCAGTGTTCATGCTAATTAAAAAGGAAAAAAGAAAAACCCATCAATCAAAACTAACTTCTACCCAATCAACTTGGTTAAAAAAAAAAACTTAATGAATACGCATAAAATTTTACAAGGACAACTTCTTTTTTTTGTCACAGGGACAACTTCAATACCATATAATCAAACAGTTGGTATTCATGCTAATTAATAACAAAAGAAACTCATAAATGAAAACTAAAATCCACCCAACTAACATGCATAAGCTCCCCGTTACAATCAAGAAGAAAGGGAAACTCATCAATCAAAATTGAATTTTATCCCATCCAACCAATATGCATTAATGAATTTCGTTCTACCCAATCAAGCTCCCATTACAACACAAAAAATCAAACACCTACCTTGATGAACCGAAAACATAGAGACGAATGGGACAGAGAATGTTGCAACAATGAAAGGAAATCCATCTAAGAATTCGGTGGAATACTGTCGCATTATCCGATATAATGACCAAAATACCCTTGACCCTGAACCCGGTCATTGGCTAACCGAATGAATCGCTCTAGTAAACTGGAATTTAAGACATAAACCCAACAACACACACATATCCTCTTCTCTCCATCTTTATCCCCACATTCTTCGAAATTGAGTTTCCACTCCATTTCTTAAAAAAAAAAAACCCTCCTCCTCTCTTCTCATCACCTCCACCACCACACCAAAACCATCTTCCCGTTTAAAACCCAAGCCTCCCTTAAACGTCTCAAATCCAATCCATACAAAGCCTCTCAAGGTCTAGGGATGAGACAAGGTCTACAATTCTATCACTGTATTCACCGACACGTCCATAGGTTGAAAAGATACCTTTACTCTTATTTGATTTACGCTTTGATTTGCATAGCATTCTTTGGAGTATGATTGAGAAATTGAGTTGATTTGGTATTTACTCACTCATTTTGTGCATTCAATCATTTTTTTTTTCTTTTTGCCCTATAGTTTCCCCCCTTTTGCTTTATTGTGTTCAAATTGGGATTTATAACTTGAAATCTTGAGATTTCTTAATATGCAACTTATGCACATAGGTTGGATTTATATATACTCTAAAGCTATGGGTAATGGGAATAAATGGGGGAGCTTGAAAGTAAATAAATTATTATAATTTTTTTTCTTACATAGAGGAAATATGCTTGTAAACTGTTACTCCTTTTTTATCATAGGACTTGTATGGATGTAGATGGAGGATCTTGTATTTTTTTATTTATAATGTTAGCATTTGTGATGTTGCCAATATTTGCATAGAGGATGTGCATTGAGAATGTTGTAAATGAATGATTTTTATAATATTGGCATTTGTTGCAGGAGAGATTTACTAATGTTTGCATATATGATGTAAATAGAGGATGTTGTGAATGGAGGATGTCGTAAACTGGTGATTTTATAATATTTGCATTTATTGCCGGAGAAATTATCATAGGTTTGTATGGAAGATGTAAATGGAGGATGTTGTAAATGAAAGATTTTTTTAATGTTTGTATTTGTTGCACAAAATTACATGTCCACAAAACTATAGAATCAATTATGTCGGGTGATGATATCTTCGTCGGATAGCTACAACTGTTACTAGAAGAAACATTGAAGTGGGCAACGAAATCGTCACTCGACAAAGACAATCATATCCTACAAATAATACAGTGAGTGACGATATCGTTGCTCAATAAAAATATTTTCTCTTATGTTATGTTTGTTTGGTGATGATATCATAACTCATCAAAAAAGGCAAAGAAATGAGAAATCTTGGTTGGTGGGTGATGAGTACACGAAAGATACACTTTTATAACATTATTTTATGAGTTTTCAAAGATAAAAGAACTCAAAACACTATTTTTAGCATAAAAATCATAAAGTTCATCCCCATCATCTTTGCTCATATCTTTCCATTATAGATGGTCATTTGTATGCATTTATATGAGTTCCAATGGCTTCCATACTCTCAATTATATTAATTTCTCTTTGTAGGTGTTAATTGAAGATTAATTTGAAGATTAAAGTTGAGATTCAAGAATTAAAGAGAGTTAGGAAGAGTTTGGAAGGCAATTGGATGAAGAAATGACAAAGTTAGGCCAATAATAAGAAGGAACATGATAGACCTGGGTTGGTATTTTGACCATATCTTTTTACTCGGGTGTCCGATTGAGGTGATCTCAGAAGCATTGGAAAGCTTGTTTAAAGATCTACAAATCATATTTCACAACATTTTTCCCAATTTGGACGTTTCGGGGGTCAAAATCACACATCAATCCAGAGACTGTTTTCTAATACGGGAATCACATACATATGTTCATATTTCCATTCTTGTGAAGTCCCACATTGGAAAGAAACCAAAAGAGAGCAAGACAAATGTTTCTATATAAAGAAGGGAGCTCTAAGCATTAGAGACACAAGCAAGGAGAGCCTCCTCCTCTTTACTTAAGCTATTCATGTAATTGAGAGCAAATTGTAGAGAGAAAGTGAGGAAAGCCTTGTAAAATTAAAGATTTGGAATGGAATTGAAAGCTTCTTCTCCAATGGGTGGCTAATTCCTTTGATTGGATCTTCTAGGTGAAGCTAAGTTGATCCTATTCCTTTTGCTTATGCTCTTTCTTTTAAATTCCCTTGTTTATGTGCTTAATATGTTAGAGTAGATTTTTCTTCATTGCATTGTGCAACCTTCCATGCTTAGTTTCTTTATTAGCATTCTTTTTACTATCTATGCTTAGGTTTGATAAATCATGCTTAGGAGTTAATATCTTTTGATGGTTTATGCTTACTTTTGATAGATAGTCATTAGGAATCTTTTCTTTTATGAAGGGAAGAAAATCTTAGCTATTAGATTGTTAATTTCTATCTTAGAGCTTTAAAGTTATATTTTCCAAATCTAAGCATTGATTTGCAATTAGATTTGAGTATTGTTTTTTTTTTGGGAAATGAGAAGAGCATAAGTGTTGGATTAGTGTCACTTAGTGGATTCTAGATGATTCAATCATCCATTAATATTGCTTGTTTCTTGTTTTACTTACTTTAGTTTAATTCTATTCACATTCTCACACACTTATTCACTTGTTTTAATTCTCACAATCCATTTCTCTATTTACACCATAAATTCCATCTTTTATTTTAAAATATGTTAGCATATTTCTTTATCTCCATCCACTCATTCTCCTTCTTTCACTTGTTATTTTCTTATTAACCTTGTTATTTTTCTTTGGTCATTAACTTTGTTACTAACTTGTTACTAACATTGCTCTTGATTTGTTCTCATGTTTTTAGTAACTTCTCTTTGTTATCTAGTTCTAGTTTTATTTTAGTTTGCATTTTTTATTTTCCTTGTTAGTATCTAGTTTCTTGTTTCTATTGTTATTTTCATTTGTATTAATTTGTTAGCTATATTTGAGTTGATACTCCTTTTCAAAGATCATTGTTATTTTCTTTGTAACGATCCTCGTGGGAACGATATTCGGACTTCCATAGTCTATATTACTTGAGACAACTGTATACTTGCGGGAAAATACGCATCAAGTTTTTGGCGCCGTTGCCGGGGATCGGCGTACATAGGATTCCTTGATTTTAAGGATTTTCAACTCTCATATAGCTTGGTTGCATTTTTATTCTTTCTTTTAGTTTTCATTACGGATTCTACACATTTTCCTTGTTTGTATTTTCAGGGATTCTGCGGTTGAAGTAAGGAAAGAAGAAAAGTGCAACCAAAGAACTCTAACTTAGGAATTTAATTTGCTTTCTTAGAAAATCTTGTATTAGGATTCATTTCAAGTTTGTAATAATTTTTTAGTTCATTTGAGTTTTCAAAGCATTGTAATAATTAAGGAAGGAAGACGGGTGGACGATACCGTCGCGGCCCCCCAAGTTCGTACACCGAAATTGGTGTCGGTGGCTTGGGTCGACTTCAACCGTTCTTCCCCCAATTTAGTTTGGGAGGTGCGTATTTCGATAACACCCACGCATCCCTAGTTAGTGGGTTAATTTTGTTGGTTGTTTGATTGTTTAATTGCTTTGTAGTGCTTAATCATTTTAAAATACACAAAGTAATTTGGAAAGCACACACTTAGTAAGGGCAATCATACCCCCAACAAGATAAGGATTGGATTTCATCACCATTTCCTTGCCCATAGGAACTCATTTTCCTCACTACTTAGGAATCCTTAGCTTTTAATAAAATTTGAGTAGAAACGTGACCATAGGACACGAGCTCATTAGGAGAAGACCATCAAAGGTTGTACCATTTGCGCTCCTTGACGGAAATCGGTGCCTAGAATAGCCTTGTCCTTTAAGGGAGACAGTTCATCTGTTCTAGGAGTTTGGTATTTAAGCGGAACCTTTGCCACGTGCATCGTGATCCCACCAATCCCCTGGGGGCTTGCCTGGCCGACTACGTTTCATAGGACCGGGGTGGAGGCCTAGGTGTACTCTTCACAGTTAGGAGCTGTCTAGTTTAATCTTAGGTAGCCTTAGTTAAGCAAAGTTTGGTTTGTTTTTCAAAATCATTTTTTTTTTTTTGCTTGTTTGCGTTTAAGCATTAATCCCCGTTCATCATCGGACCATCACTTTTGAAGTTGAGTGGTAGTGTATGCACAATTGGTTACGTGTGCAGGGTCGTTTAGAGAGCTTCGATTTATTCGATATCCCTGTTGAGAACTTTGTGGACCCCATTACCATTGAGGAAATGGCTGACGGAAATCTACAAACCCAACCCATGACCCTTAGAGAGTACATGTACCCTACCCGATCTACCCAGCCCTCATGCATCGTCATACCCACCACAAATGCCTCATTTGAGCTGAAATCCGGCTTAATCCAGATGTTACCAATTTTCCGAGGGGTGGAAAATGAGAACCCATATCAGCATGTGAGAGAGTTTGAGGAAATCTGTGGGACCATGAAGTATAACCATATGTCTGAAGAGGCCCTCAAGCTTAGGTTATTCCCGTTCTCGCTGAAAGAGAAGGCGAAAGCATGGCTTTACGCCATACAGGCTAATTCCATAAACACATGGGAGGGACTAGTCGAGGCCTTTTATAAAAAGTTTTATTCAAAACAGAAAACGGCCTTCATTAGACATACCTTGAACAGCTTCCACCAACTGGAGGGAGAAACCATGTATGAGTACATGGAAAGGTTCAAAGACTTACTGTTACAATGCCCGCATCATGGATTCGAAAAGATCCGGCTAGTCCAAATCCTTTATGAAGGACTGGACTATCCCACCAAGACCATGGTGGAGTCTTTCTGCAACGGAGTATTCACTCAAAAGACAGCTGACCAAGCCTGGGCATACCTTGAGGAGGTCGCTGAGAACACTCTCCAATGGGAACCTATCAGAGAGGATCCCAAAAGACCCATTCTTGCAGAAAGAAGGGGCATGCATAGAGTGGAACCCAAATTCGAAGCCGAGTCCAAGTTGGCCACGCTGACAAAGAGATTAGAAGCCCTTGAAATGAGCCAGACCTGTCAGCAGACCACCCCAAAGACCCTGGAATCATTAAAGATGAGCCAAGCAGTTAGTGACCCTACTACCCCACCCTGCACCAATTGTGGAGATTTTACCCATCCTGGATCCCAATGTAGAGCATTCTTTGGTCAGAGTCAGAGTGAGAGTATGGAGGAGGTGAGTGCACTTTATCAAAATACCAGATTTGAGCGGCCGAAGTATGATCCGTATTCGAATACATACAATCCTGGTTGGAAGGATAATCCTAATTTTTCATGGACCAAAGGACAACACCAAGGAAACCTTTCTCAGCCAATGGCCCAGCATATGCCACCTCCTGGATACCAAAAGCCTCAAGTACCCCAAGTGTCACAGGGACCACCCATGGTCCAAGGTTATCAGAATCTTAATCCCCAGAATCAACAGATAAGTTCTCTAGAGGACACAATGAAAATGTTGGCCCAAAATACCCTTCAATTCCAGCAAAGCACTACTCAAAATTTGAATGCCAATACCCAGTCCATTGCCAAGCTGGAATACACTGTCAGCCAGCTAGCCAGGTCAATAGCTCAAAGAGACAAGGGTAGCTTTCCAAGTCAGCCCGAAGCCAACCCCAAAGGCCAAACTTCAACGGGCCAATTTGTTGTACATGATGACAAGGGCAAAGTCCATGAGCAGGTCAATGCAGTTACCACCCGTAGAATGGCTGCAAGGAAGTCTGACACAGTAGAAGAGGACCTCAGGCAATCTGAGCAAACCCAAGTGAGGAGGGAGCATGTAGTTTTGGAAGAAGAACCCGAGGAACCAAAGAAGGACCCAGAGCCTACTAAGGAACCTGAGAAACCAATAGGAGCTACCTCACCGAGTGAGCCCCCTCTTAGAACCTTTGTTCCCAAGGCCCCATACCCTCAGAGGCTAGGTCAAATGAAAAATAATGTCCAGTTGGATAAGATCCTTGAAGTGTTCAAGCAAGTGAGAATTAACATCCCACTGTTAGAAGCCATCCAACAGATCCCGACTTATGCCAAAGTCCTCAAAGATTTGTGCACATTCAAAAGAACAACCAATGTACCTAAAAAAGCCTTTCTAGCCCAACAATGCAGTTCCATCATTACCACTTCAACCCCAATAAAATACAAGGACCCTGGGTGTCCTACAATCTCTTGTCAAATAGGGGATCATCACATAGAACAGGCTTTGTTGGACTTAGGTGCGAGTGTCAACCTGCTCCCGTATTCGATATACGAGGAGTTAGGTTTGGGGGAGCTGAAACCGACAAAGGTAACCTTACAACTAGCTGATGCTTCAGTTAGGTACCCCAAAGGTGTTGTTGAGGATGTTTTGATCAAGGTAGGTGAATTTGTTTTCCCGGTGGACTTTGTAGTCCTTGATACCCGACCACCAATCGGAAACGTTGTGAGGATCCCGGTAATTTTAGGGCGACCATTCCTTGCCACTTCTAATGCCCTGATTAATTGCCGAAATGGTGTGATGCACCTATCGTTTGGGAATATGACAGTCCAGATAAACATTTTCAACATTGGCAAGCAACCCAGAGATGAGAGTGATTATGAAATTTGTGAAGTGAGTTACCTAGAAGAGCTTATTGAGAGTGTAGGATCACAGTTAGTTTGTGAGGACCCACTAGAGGCCTGTCTTGCACATTTTGGAGGTAACATTGATGTTGAGAATAGCATTAAAGAAGTCAATGCGTTATTGGATTCTGCCCCTGCTTTTGAGAGGAGTCAATGGCAACCCAAGCCAGAGATCTTGAGTCTATCGGCTGCCCCACCTGTTCCATCAATTGAGGAACCACCCAAGCTCGACCTAAAACCACTACCTGACACCCTCAAGTATGTGTTTTTGGGCCCAGCTGAGACCCTCCCTGTCATTATAGCCTCAGACCTGGAAAAAGTCCAAGAACAACAATTGATTGAGATCTTGAAGGATCACAAAGAGGCTATAGGTTGGACAATTGCAGATATAAAAGGAATAAGCCCATCTGTGGTTCAACATCGGATCCATTTGGAAGAAAATGCAAAAACTTCCAGAGAACCACAGAGGCGTCTTAATCCATCAATGAAGGATGTCGTAAGAGTGGAGGTTCTGAAATTGTTGGATTCAGGTATCATTTACCCAATTTCAGACAGCTCATGGGTCAGCCCAGTCCATGTTGTGCCAAAGAAGTCCGGGATAACTGTTGTGAAGAATGAGGGGAACGAGTTAGTGCCCACAAGGACCCAGACGGGCTGGCGAGTGTGCATTGACTATAGAAAGTTGAACTTGGCCACTCGTAAAGACCATTTTCCCCTCCCATTTATGGACCAGATGCTTGAGAGATTAGCCGGTCATGCATTTTATTGTTTCCTTGACGGATACTCCGGCTATAATCAGATACCCATAGCACCCGAGGACCAGGACAAGACAACTTTTACATGTCCTTTCGGAACATTCGCCTACCGGCGCATGCCTTTTGGGCTGTGCAATGCACCTGCGACATTTCAAAGGTGTATGATGAGCATATTTTCGGACATGGTCGAGCAATTTTTAGAGGTGTTCATGGACGATTTTTCGGTCCACGGGAGTAGTTTCCAAGAATGTTTGCATCACCTGAACCTTGTTTTAATGAGATGTCAAGAGAATAATCTTGTTTTGAATTGGGAGAAGTGTCATTTCATGGTGAAAAGAGGAATTGTCCTGGGCCATGTTATTTCTGAGAACGGTATCGAGGTCAACAAGGCTAAAATTGATCTCATTTCCAACCTGCCACTGCCAAAAACAGTGAAGAATATCAGATCTTTCTTGGGTCATGCAGGTTTTTATAGACGGTTCATTAAGAACTTTAGCAAGATAGCTGCACCCTTGTGCAATCTGCTATCAAAGGATGTGCATTTTGTCTTCAATGAACCTTGCCTACAAGCATTTGAACAATTGAAAAAGGAGTTGACCTCTACCCCAATAATAAAGCCACCTGATTGGACAATTCCCTTCGAACTCATGTGTGATGCTTCAGACCATGCTCTTGGGGCTGTGCTAGGACAGAGAGTGAACAAATTGCCCCATGTCATATATTATGCCAGTAGGACATTAAATGACGCTCAGCTGAATTACACAACCACAGAGAAAGAGTTGTTAGCTGTCGTCTTTGCCTTGGAAAAGTTTAGACCCTACCTGATTGGGTCTAAGGTCATAGTTTACACCGATCATTCGGCCCTTAGGTACCTATTGATGAAAAAAGATGCAAAAGCCCGTCTGATTAGGTGGATTCTATTGTTACAAGAGTTTGACCTTGAGATTCGAGACAAGAAAGGTTCTGAAAATGTTGTAGCTGACCATCTCTCCCGATTACCTACTGACCCCGAGCATGAGAGCATCCCATTGAGTGAGAGTTTTCCGGATGAACAGTTGCTGAGTGTCTCCCATTTCCCTTGGTTTGCGGATATTGTTAACTATTTGGTTACTGGACAGATGCCCGATCACTGGTCCAAACAGGATAGCTCTAAGTTTTTGTCTGAGGTTAAGCATTTCTTCTTTGATGACCCATATCTGTTCAAGTATTGTCCGGACCAGATCATTAGGAGATGCATTCCGGAAGATGACTATTTAAGTGTGATATCCTTCTGCCATGACCACGCCTGTGGTGGGCATTTTAGTTCTAAGAAGACCGCAGCAAAGGTGTTGCAGTGCGGATTTTACTGGCCCACCCTTTTCAAGGATTGTCACACCTTTTGTTTGCACTGTGAGCGTTGTCAGAAATTAGGCAGAATTACACGGAGGAACATGATGCCTTTGAATCCGATGCTTATTGTGGAAATTTTTTATGTTTGGGGCATAGACTTCATGGGTCCATTTCCCAGTTCCTTCGGCAACTTATACATTTTGCTTGCTATAGATTATGTTTCCAAATGGATAGAGGCGATTCCAACCAGAACGAATGATCGTCACGTGGTTATCAAATTTATTAAAGAAAACATCTTCTCTAGATTTGGTACCCCCAGGGCAATTATCAGTGATGGTGGGAGTCATTTTTGTAATAGCACCTTCGAGAATCTCATGAAAAAATATTCTATCACTCATAAGGTTGCTACTCCGTATCACCCACAGACTAGCGGACAGGTGGAAGTGTCCAATAGGCAAATAAAGCAAATTTTGGAAAAGACAGTCAATCCTACCCGGAAAGATTGGTCTTTAAGATTGACAGACGCTTTATGGGCTTATCGGACTGCCTATAAGACCCCAATTGAAATGTCTCCATATCGATTGGTCTTTGGGAAAGCTTGTCATTTGCCGGTAGAATTGGAGCATAATGCTTACTGGGCCATCAAAATGTTCAATTTTGATTTGCCTAAAGCTGGTAACCTACGCAAGTTGCATCTCAATGAGCTGGAGGAACTTAGAAATGATGCCTATGAGAATGCCAAGATTTATAAGGATCGGATGAAGGAAAACCATGATCAAACTATTTTGAGGAAATCCTTTGAACCAGGCATGAAAGTTCTTTTGTATAATTCTCGCCTACATCTCTTTCCAGGAAAACTTAGATCTCGTTGGACTGGACCCTTCATTGTGCGCACTGTCTATTTTCATGGGGCAGTTGAGATTGAGAATCCAAAGAATGGGGATGTTTTTAAAGTCAATGGCCAGAGGTTGAAACCTTTTCTGGAACTTAAGGGCAAGGATGTCGAAGAGACCCTTCTTCAGGACCCTGTGTATGTTGCATAAGTCATTTTCAGGGTCACATCGGGTGAAACTTAGTGCTGATTAGTAGGCATCCCAATATTCATTTTTGGTATCACCCCATGGTAAGGCATTCCGATTTATTTCCTTGTCCATTTATCATTTCACATTTCGCATTGCATATCATTGAGGACAATGTTTAGTTTAAGTTTGGGGGTGTGGCACTACATTGCACACATGTATTTGCCTGTAAATATTTAGTTAAAAAAAAAAAATCAATCAAAAATTTTTCAAAAAAAAAAAAAAAAAAAAAACCCAAAATTTTCCATAGGATTTTAGCTTGTTAATAAGTTTTGAAATCTTAGTTTAACATACTATCCAAATCCTATAAAAAAAAAAAAAAAAAAAAAGTGTCACAAAGTCAAGTCTTGGACAAATTCTTGCACATTTAGCCACATGAGTATAGTCCAAGTGAAGAGTGGACACATCTGAGCGACCCTGACAAATCACTAGTGGAGACTAAACCAATTGAGTGTAGAGCCTTTCTATTCCTCCAGGATAAGGACTCTTCTGCGCTAATTCCGAGTAGAATGAAGAGCTACTCAAACTCGTAGTTTTCAACACATTTCTTTTATCTCATTAGTGCATTTTTTCCAACCATTGAGGGTATCATCAAAATTGCGAACTAACCTTGACTTGTAGCTTGTGAGCACCTTTCTGGACCTGGTAAAGTGATAATAGGCAATCTAAAATTAAAACCCCATGGCCATTAAAAAACCTACCCATAAAAATATTTCCATAGTATCCCTTTTTGAACCTTTATCCTTTATGCATTTTTCCTTAAAAATTCCCAAAGCCTCTACACCCAAATAAAAAAGCCTTCATCCCATTGTTTTTGAGAAGTGTTAAGAAAAGATGAAGAAAGAAGGAAGTATGTATTGTTGATACTTCACATGATCTATCCAAGGAAAAAGTTCTCCCAAAAAAAAAAAAAAAAAAAAAAGAGAAAAAAAAAAAAAAAGAAAAAAAAGAGGAAAGTTGAAATTCACGAGAAGAAGAAAAAAAAGAAAAAAAAAAAAGAAAAAGAAAAAAAAAAAAAAAAGGGGGTTGAAGACGAATCAAAGAAAAATCCTTCAAAGAAAACTTAAGACCTTACTTTCTTAGAAACCCTAAAACCTCATTTTCCATATTTTTATCAAACCCTTTCCTTTAACCCCATTACAACCAATAAAAGACCTATTGGATTTCAGGAAAAGTTAGGATGTTAAACAAGTGAGAAGTTGAGTGAGCATTTTCACCCTCAGTTAAATGGTTGTTCTTTCCATGAGATAAAATTTCCAAAAATTCTTCGTTCTCAAAAGATATGTGAGTGCTTTTGCCTTACCAATATTCACATATAAGAGTGATAAGTCAGAAAATCTAAGCAATTTTATTTCCGAGAGTATGACTGTGAGGCTGAAGTCAAAACGAATGGATTGAGAAGGTGATCAAAGTTGTGTTTTCTCATAACCCAAAACCGTGCAAGTGTTGGCTAAACTCACTCAAATACACTCCGGGACTTGAGCATCATTGAAAGATTTTTAGCAATTGGATAGTGTTCTAAACTTGCTCTAATTTTTATTAGCTTGCTAAAAACCTGAGGATATCAATAAAAAGAATTTTGTGGGATTTATTCGCTGAAAACCCTCACGAGACAAAACTCGTCCACTAGGGGAAACTTAGGGGTTTAAATGGCTTGTTGCACGAGCTAAGTGCAGCCGCGATTCCTGCGAAAGTGAGTTAGGACTTTTTATTATTTTCTGCATATAGTTAGTTTTCTTTTGTTTTGCTCGGGACTAGCAAAATTTAGGTTTGGGGGTGTGATGAGTACACGAAAGATACACTTTTATAACATTATTTTATGAGTTTTCAAAGATAAAAGAACTCAAAACACTATTTTTAGCATAAAAATCATAAAGTTCATCCCCATCATCTTTGCTCATATCTTTCCATTATAGATGGTCATTTGTATGCATTTATATGAGTTCCAATGGCTTCCATACTCTCAATTATATTAATTTCTCTTTGTAGGTGTTAATTGAAGATTAATTTGAAGATTAAAGTTGAGATTCAAGAATTAAAGAGAGTTAGGAAGAGTTTGGAAGGCAATTGGATGAAGAAATGACAAAGTTAGGCCAATAATAAGAAGGAACATGATAGACCTGGGTTGGTATTTTGACCATATCTTTTTACTCGGGTGTCCGATTGAGGTGATCTCAGAAGCATTGGAAAGCTTGTTTAAAGATCTACAAATCATATTTCACAACATTTTTCCCAATTTGGACGTTTCGGGGGTCAAAATCACACATCAATCCAGAGACTGTTTTCTAATACGGGAATCACATACATATGTTCATATTTCCATTCTTGTGAAGTCCCACATTGGAAAGAAACCAAAAGAGAGCAAGACAAATGTTTCTATATAAAGAAGGGAGCTCTAAGCATTAGAGACACAAGCAAGGAGAGCCTCCTCCTCTTTACTTAAGCTATTCATGTAATTGAGAGCAAATTGTAGAGAGAAAGTGAGGAAAGCCTTGTAAAATTAAAGATTTGGAATGGAATTGAAAGCTTCTTCTCCAATGGGTGGCTAATTCCTTTGATTGGATCTTCTAGGTGAAGCTAAGTTGATCCTATTCCTTTTGCTTATGCTCTTTCTTTTAAATTCCCTTGTTTATGTGCTTAATATGTTAGAGTAGATTTTTCTTCATTGCATTGTGCAACCTTCCATGCTTAGTTTCTTTATTAGCATTCTTTTTACTATCTATGCTTAGGTTTGATAAATCATGCTTAGGAGTTAATATCTTTTGATGGTTTATGCTTACTTTTGATAGATAGTCATTAGGAATCTTTTCTTTTATGAAGGGAAGAAAATCTTAGCTATTAGATTGTTAATTTCTATCTTAGAGCTTTAAAGTTATATTTTCCAAATCTAAGCATTGATTTGCAATTAGATTTGAGTATTGTTTTTTTTTTGGGAAATGAGAAGAGCATAAGTGTTGGATTAGTGTCACTTAGTGGATTCTAGATGATTCAATCATCCATTAATATTGCTTGTTTCTTGTTTTACTTACTTTAGTTTAATTCTATTCACATTCTCACACACTTATTCACTTGTTTTAATTCTCACAATCCATTTCTCTATTTACACCATAAATTCCATCTTTTATTTTAAAATATGTTAGCATATTTCTTTATCTCCATCCACTCATTCTCCTTCTTTCACTTGTTATTTTCTTATTAACCTTGTTATTTTTCTTTGGTCATTAACTTTGTTACTAACTTGTTACTAACATTGCTCTTGATTTGTTCTCATGTTTTTAGTAACTTCTCTTTGTTATCTAGTTCTAGTTTTATTTTAGTTTGCATTTTTTATTTTCCTTGTTAGTATCTAGTTTCTTGTTTCTATTGTTATTTTCATTTGTATTAATTTGTTAGCTATATTTGAGTTGATACTCCTTTTCAAAGATCATTGTTATTTTCTTTGTAACGATCCTCGTGGGAACGATATTCGGACTTCCATAGTCTATATTACTTGAGACAACCGTATACTTGCGGGAAAATACGCATCAGTGGGCCGGCTCTACTACGTAAAAACTATTGGGGCCTTTTTGGTGTAGTGGACATCTAAAGTGATTTTTCTGGTAATTTTCTCAAAATAGAAACTTGCATCTAAGATATTTTCTTTTGTTGGCTTACATGCTGCCGATAAGTATGAAAACTCATATGAAACTAGATTAAAAGAAGGGGTTCATAAATACGAATAAACTCTTGCAAATCATAAAAAAAAAAAAAAAAAAAAAAAAAAAAAAAAAAAACCCATCAATCAAACAATTGGTGTTCATGCTAATTAAGAAAAAGAAAAACCCATCAATCAAAACTAACTTCTACCCAATCAACTTGGTTAAAAAAAATTAATGAATATACATAAAATTTTACGAGGACAACTTTAGTAGCATATAATCAAACAGTTGGTATTCATGCTAATTAATAACAAAAGAAACTCAACAGTTGGTATTCAGGCTAATTAATAACAAAAGAAACTCATAAATGAAAACTAAAATCCGCCCAACTAACATGCATAAGCTCCTCATTACAATTAAGAAGAAAAGGAAACCCATCAATCAAAATTGAATTTTATCCCACCCAACCAAAATGCATTAATGAATTTCATTCTACCCAGCCAAGCTCCCATTACAACACAGAAAATCAAAAACCTACCTTGATGAACCTGAAAAACAGGGACAAATGGGACAGAGACTGTTGCAGCAAAGAAAGGATTTCCATCTTAGAATTCAATAAAATACTGTTGCATGCATTGGGCCTCACCAACAGATGGGCACCTCATATCTATGGGGCATACAGCTGCCAACTTGCACATAAGTAGGAAACACATAGAAGGAAACAGATAAATGTAGAAAAAAGGAAGCAGCAGGAGCCAGGGAAATAAACAGGAGAAGTCAATTTTTTTTTATCATATGGTCTAGACATAAACCACCCACACAATCTCGACTTATCAGTCATCTCTACAAGTGCTAAAAATGGCTTTTGACGAATTGTGGTGGGGTTTCACTAAAAATGACCAAAAATGGATGAGAATGTCCTCTAACTGTAGTTAGCCTCTATAAAATGCATTTTGTTGAGGTTAACTTTGAAATTAGCTAAAGTAATATACAACTAGCAACAAAGGCCGGTGTTAATCCCGGCCCAAAATGATAAACTAGGCATAAAATTAAAGTTTATTAAAATAAATGTGAAAATCAAAGATGAACAAAGTACTCTTGAGAGGCATGTGATTGTTGGATCCTTAAGTATATCAAAGAGATGCTTCTATTTATAAAGAGAATTTGAATTAAAAAGCTTATAATGACTGAGATTTTAATGGTTATTTCATGAGGAATGAATGATTTTTAGTGCCTTGGATTGAGGAAGACAAATAGGAAAAAACAATATATTACTATTTATTAGGAGTGAATTACTTTTACCCTACATTTGGGAAGTGGGGAGGGGAGGGGAGGGGAGGGAAAATTTGAGGGGGAAGGAAAATGGAGAGGAGGAGAGGGAAAATTAATTTTACCTCCTCTTGTTTGGATAGTAAAAAAGTAGGGGAAAGAAAAGTAAAAAAAGTAGGATTTTGTTTGGTTGTGAGGTAGAGAGAAAATTACCAATTTACCCTTATTTTGTGAAAAAGTGAAAAAGTAATAAGGGCATTTTAGTAAAATTCCCTCCCCTCTCCTCTTGCCCTCATACTTTCTCCCCAATTGTTAGGGGAAAATTTTAAGGTGGGCCCCACAAGAATTTTACCCCCATTTTTCCTCCCCCGCTTTCCCTCCCCCCCCCCCCCCCCCCCCCTTCCCAAACACCATCAATTCCCACTTTCCCTCCATTTTCCCCTCTTTTTTTTCCTCCCCACCACTTTCCCTCCTTCCCAAACAGAGGGTAGTGTAGAGAGATACGCACATAATAACTATTGATAAATTATATGAATGGGCACGCAACCAAGTGGAGAGAACGGCTTGGAGGGAGGAATTACAAAACGGATTTGGGAAGGTCAAAATCAATTGTGCAGGTCAAAATCATTCAGGATTAAGTTCCCAATCGAAACCAATCGGCTTCATATTATATATAATAAATAATAGTAAATTTTCCATGGTAACTCTAGTTAGGTTATAGATAAGACTGTGTTTTTGTATTGTATATTATTTCTAACTTGGGATAAACACTTAATTTACTGCAAATTAGCTAGCTTAAGGTAAAAGGGCCTTTGTATTGTGTGTGTGTGTGTCTATATATATATATATATATATTAAAGCAATAGGATTTGTATTTCCACGTCATCACCAATGGAGCTCTCCTTTCATAAAAATACGCAAATATAAAAGTATAGGCATTGGCTTTGTGTGGGCTTCCACGTCATCACCCATTGAGCTCTCCTTTCAGAAAAATACCCAATATAAAAATATAGGCTTTGGCTTTATGTGGGCCACTGCACTCATCTCATCACATCCAATTCAAGCTCAAACAAGTTTTTCATCTTTATCCTTTCTTAATGCGTCTCCCCTTATCGACTTCTCCTTTTTTAAAAACATGATATTCTAATCAACCTTTCAAAACTTTAATATCCAGTTCGTAAATTGATTAACATTAAGATTTGGGCTCATCATATGATCCCACTTGTAAATTTAAAAGATTCTTGTAATTATGACAGGTGCAAGCAACCCATCTATAAAACATGAAATCATGTCAACCATATAGACTTGGGCAAGTCAAAACCTATGTTAGCCAGAAGATGAAGTTATGAAACCCTAGATTTCCAATTGAGCAGAGAACGCAAATATAAACAAGGCACCACCAGACCATAAATCGGATATAATGGGTCCCACTTACTGGTAAGAGAGTAGATGCATAAATACGTAATATAATTGGGTGGATATAGTAATCGGGTCTAATGGATCCCACTTTTTTTTTTTTCCTTTAAGGGTAATTGTAGTGAAAAATGAAGAAAGAAGAAACAGGGGAGAAGAATATAAATGGGTCAATGTTGACCCCCACTGGCTGAGCAGACCAAAAGATCAAAAAAGAGAGAAAAAGAAGAGATTACATCAAAGTAACCGGAATACTCAAGAATTGGCAGATTGCTCTGAGCTGGGAGCTGCAGTAGGCTTTTTTAAGTTTTTTCAGTGAGAAGGAGATTGCTTCTTGCAACTGAATTTTGATGAAACTGAGAGGAAGATTGTGACCTTCAAAGATGGATTCGTTTCTAGCCTTCCACTTATTAGTAATGGATCCCACTTACTAGTAAGAAAGTCGATGCATAAATACATATACCATCAACCATGGCCAGCAAAATAAAAATAAAAAATACATGAGTTTATTATATGTTAAATAATCAATTACGAGTAGAAAAAAAAAATAGATAAAGTGAGTGGATGTATGAGTTCATGCCTACTATAAAGCCTCCCAAAAACAAAGAGAAAAAATAACACTGCCAATCCATAAGTGCTATGTTTAAACATTTTAGTTTAATTGCATATACATCATATTAGACATATTGTAAGTGGGGCCTACTATATCTTAAATAGGTTTCTTAATTTACTTAAGATTTTACTTTAATAAATGAACAACTAAGAGTCCGGACGTGTTAATGTTCATTTACAATTCATTTGATATTTTTAAAATATTTTTATTTTAAGATTTAATTATTTTTATCATGGCCCGCATTGATCGTGGGCCTATTGCACTAAGAAAATTTAAATTCATTTCTTATGACTAATATTATCTATATTAATAGAATTCACTTTTATATATCTTCTTCAGTTACTATTGTTATTATTCTTTTTACATTAGGGGAATGGTTTCTGAATTTCGAGAATTATTATTTATTTGTATAAATTCCGAGGTTATTGTCCTCCCACTTGGTTTCACTAATGCTAAATTTACTTTATTTTTTCTTTTTTCTTTTTTCAATATAATTTCTTTTATTTTGCTAAGTTGGACCACTGGATAGAAGTGATGCTTTAAACATCAAGACCTATAATTATTAATATTAGCATAAAGGCGGTGAGATGCATAGGTTAAGTTTCATGTAAATTGAATAATGAATTAAGATAATATTTAATTAAATATTAATTAATAAAAAAATTAATAATAATCCTATTTTCTTAACCATCAGACTATAAACTCATATTTCTTTAACCAAACATGTTGGAATGCATTTTTTTTTTAAGGTGATCATTGATAAAAATGTATAAACGTTATATACTTAAAATTTGAATATTCATCATTTACATGTGTAAATTGCATTTGCATAACCCACACGTAAAAGACAAACAACCTTAAGAGTTTGTATTAATATCATACTGATAATTAAAAGTATGGGTAGTCATAAGTATTAACTCCAGTGCTACTATGCTACATAAGAGTTTGTATTAATATCATACTAATAATTAAAATGTAAAAATAGAGTTCCTTTTTTTTTTTTTTTGTATATAAGGGAATTTGTGTGATAAAAGCCAAATTGCTTGAAAACACCATGTCATCCATTTAATGAGTTCGAACCATCTAAGCCCTGAGGCTTTGACTTAGAGAAATCTTGAGTTGAAGAAATGAAACTCCACAGCGGACCCACGTATTGAAAATTCAAGCTAGTTAAATCAATGATCCCCTACCATTGTATGGGATGTTCAACAAATTTTACTCCAATATATATTGTTGTACTAATATCATACTCATGGTTAAAATGTGTGGTAAAGAGTTATATCTATAGATGTGATTGTATTTGTTCCTTTTTATTTGTTACATAGGGGAATTTGTCTGATAAAGGCCAAGTTTTCTAAAAAAAGAACATCATCCGACTAATTAGTCGAGATTCTCTAAGGCTTTGACTTAGTTAAATGCTGAGTTGCAGGAATGGAACTCCGCGATGGAGCCAACCTATTAAAAGCTCAAGCAAATTAAATGAATGCTCGATCTCCCGCTAGTGTATGGGATATTCCCAAATTTTCCTCCCATAAATCTTGGTATCACTGTAAGATTAAAATTTAAGTCAAATTATGATTCAAACAATCTTAAAAACATCATTAATCATATATTTATTCAAAAGGTTAATATAACAGTGGGACCAACAGTTTTTTAACTAGAATTTTGGAATATCTCAAATATTAGAATGATATTTATTTTGACCAACTCAGATTTATAATAGACGAGACCCACTATGTGTTCCACTATTTTAAATTAAGATTTCTCCAAGTCAAAGCCTCCTTCCACTTACTCTGATGAGATTAAGTTTGAATCCTTCGAGGCTTTAACTCAGAGGAATTCTCATTTGAAAGGAGTGACAATCCAAACGGTAGGCTATTTATTTAAATCGAAACTGTTCAAAATAAATGCCCTCCAAACATCGAGAGCAGTGAATATGCATAAGATTTTGTTAATCATTTTTTGTGATGATACAGTAATCCAAAGACCGAACAAGCTTCAGTTAACATAAAATTTGAAGAGGGCATTTATTTTTGAAAGCCCCGGGTTCCAATAAGTGGGCACCGCTCTAGAGTAGAGTTGCACGCCTTTTAGAGCATTCGGATTGAATGAGTTGGCATCCCCAAAAAGGAAGGTAATCTTGTATAAATAAAAATAAAATAAAAAATACGAAGGGAGTTTCTCGTGAATATTAGAAAAGACATAGGTGATTGCATTAAAATCCCCTAAGCCGCTTGCTTCTTTCCTCTTTCACTGCAAAGCTACGATTCCTTCGTACCGAGCAAAAGGTAATTCCTGTCTCTCAAATCTTTCTATTCTCCTTTGCCATTAGGGTTTCGTTTATCTTCCATTCTCTCTCTTTCTTCTTTCTCGATTTGACACCGAAACCCTGGTTCATTTGTGTTTTGACTTTCTCGTGATCGTACTCCCCTTCAAATTCTTTAGACGATCGTTTCAGTTCTCCTTCTTTGCAATTTTGTGTTAAAGATTCTAACTTTATGTAACCCTTTCGATGCTTCCTTTTCTCGGATTAGAATTCTCTATGAACGAGATCTGGTCCTGAATCAAGGGTGATCAGATAATCCTAGCCTCTGAATTTGAGGAACAGAGAGAGGGATTTTACAAATTGGTTGGATTCAGTACTTGAATTTAGTTGGATTAGACCAGATGGTGATGTGAACGGGTTCTATCTGATGCAAAGATAGAAATGGAAAAAAAAAATAATGGATAGGTTTTGATCATGCAGGTTACTAGTTTAGTATGGCTACCTCCATCAGGCAAACCATAAACCAAAAAGATTTTTTATCCTCCACCCTCTCATTTGTTCTCTCCCTCCCCAGTGACATCCGTGGTATGTGCAAAAGCAAAACCCTACTGAAGTTGGCAAAAGTTGGAGGCTTAGATAACTGTAGAAGCAGCAGATGTACTAAGTAAACCCCTTTCACAAAAGTAGTGACCTGCAAAATCAAGTTTAAATTATGAAGTCCTAATTAAGGTCTTTTACCTAAATTACAAATGAGTGAATGACAATCTTTAGTCCTCATTTTGTCCTCAAATGAACTATAAATGTAGCTATGATGGAAGTTGCTTCTTCAGTTTGGAGATGTCACCCTTTTTTTTTTTCTTGAATGCTAATATACACAAATTGCATCCTTGTGGCTGCGACAATGAACACCTCCCAACTATGCTGCGGCCCCTTCTCGCCCAAGTGTACTAAATTTTCATGTTTTGGCCTAATGAAATCTTGCTGAGATATTTGTTCTGTGATACTCATAATGATTGAGTGTTTTAAATAGTTCATATTTTAATATATCTTTTGAATCCTTGATAGTTCATATTTTGTTGGTGCTCCTTTTTCATTGAAGTACAATTTTCAAATTATCTATCTTTTTCATTAATGCTTGCTGTAATGTGCAGATGAGTTTTTCTTCTTCGAAACTTCTTCAGATTGTGTTATTATGCCTTTTGTCAAGTCTAAGGTCAGCCATTGGGATTAGATTCGTGATTGATAGGGAAGAGTGCTTCTCTCATTCAGTTCCTTATGAAGGGGATACTGTGCACGTGTCTTTTGTTGTGATTAAAGCTGACACATCATGGCGTCATGGCAATGATGGTGTGGACCTTGTGGTATGCTTTCCCCCTGTATAATTAAAATGGTGCTGTAGTTTCATGATTGTCGAGGTCGTAGTTATCCATTTTCACACTATCCGTATCAGGTTTTTTTTTTTAATTTTAGTTAGACATTGATACTTATGACCTTTTTCTTATCCTTATTTTGCACTTGTAAAAATCCTGTACGTTTAGATATTGCTGCCATTTTACATTCTCATGCTTGCTCACTTTTCTTCAATGTTTACTGTTACTGATAGTTGGGAGATAATTCATTCTCAATACCTCACTTGATTCCATCTAATTAGGTCTTGAAGGAGATCAGTTCCAATTATGTACTCCATATGCAAACATATGTGTAAAATGGGATTGTTTAATAAAATATAAAGTTGAATTAGAATTTGTACTACCAAATATAGACAAAAAAAAAAAAAAAAAAAAACCCATTTTCTCAATAGATCCATTTTCATTATTCATATCGAGAAGTATCGCTAAGATGATATTTCAGAGAGATTACTAAGCAGGTTTGTAATGGGTTATCAAGTTTGGGACTGGGTTATGGAAGGACATGCTTCTAGAGATTTTAATGCGAAAACCGTTATAAAGTCAAATCTGGGGTGTGTTAGGCTTTTTGGCCGAAATGGCCATAATGGAATACTAGATTTTCAGGTGTACCTTTCCAAGAAAGTCATTGGTTCCAGGGCTAGTGGTGAAGAAATTCCTTTAAAATGACAGTACCATTTGTGGAGATCCCATCAAGCATTCTCTCTCTCTCTCTATATATATATATATATATATCTCTACTATAATAGACCTCAAAATATTTAATAAATGGATATTCTACAGTTGTCTTACGAGTCTATTTTTCTGATATCCTATTGTATTTTGTCCATGTAATTTGTTGATCATAGGTAGTTATCTTTGTATTTTAGAAGCATATAGATCATAGTTTGACCATTCAATATATATATATATATATATAGATCATAGTTTGCCAACTCACCAACTTAATCGAGATTTGTCTCAACAATATGGCAAGGTGAGTCGCCTGAATGACTCTTGAAACCTACTACCTTAGGACAACAGAAAGCTTCTGAAGAAATTCTCATTCCCCAAAACCAAATGAAAATATCTTTCATTAATGATAAAACTGCTATTGCTTTCCTTTTACACTGTATATAAAGATAGGAGAAGACTCTCCTAGTCCTAATTAATCTAAACCTCCTTGTAGAGATAATTACACAGACATCTACTTAATCAACCTCCTAATTGTGCTGAAAATAAGTAAATCATATTACAAACAGAATGGAACCTCATGACTTTTGATGCAGCTGAAAGAGCCAAGAGAGTATCCAATTCCCTGGTTTTAGTCATCTTTAAAAATTCCGTGGGTTTTAATCAACAGAGGATCAAACCATACACCACATAAGATAGTGAAGAAAACTCAAATTTCAGTCATTCCTTTGGCTGTTGTGAGGTACAATATCTAAAGTTCTTTGCTTTCACAACAAGTGTACATTTTTTTGTAAGAGTACATTATTTTGTACGTGACTTATACTCTTTCTAATTACAAGACATTATCACTCATCCATATCAAATCCTCTAAAAGCTTCTATGGGCACCTCCTCTGCATCACTCTTCTGCAACAAATATAAGCATAATAGGCACTTAAACCAAATATCAATATCAATATTCGAAACAATTTGTACCCCTTTTTCCTCTTCAAATTACAATTACTTTTTAATAATACTAAAAATAGAAATAAAAGAAATAAAAATAACTAAATAGAGAAAATAGAAAGACGAATATAGAAAGGGAACTTAAAGAAAGAAATAGAATACCATTAAAAAATGGAAGAAAATAAAAGAAATATCTAGCAGTGGTTGTGTGGTAAAACTAAGAAAGATAAAATTAGAAATGAGCGATTTTGGGAGCATTTGTGATACAGTACGATCCAAGAAGAAGAGGCCCCACTAATGGGCCCCATCAAGGAACCTTCCATTGATTTGCTTTCCTTAAATAGTTTAATAATTTTAGTGATTTGATATAATCAGTAATTTGACTTAATCAGAGAGATTTTAGTGATTTGATTTAATTAGATATTTTAGGGAGTGATTTTAGCGATCACTGAATAATTGTATTTTCCTTATTAGACCATTCCTCCATTAAAAAATATAGAGGGATGTTTGATTGTAGGGATGCTATTTTGATAATAAAATCTCGAGAGTAATGCCGTGAGTTCTTTGTTGGGTATTTTCTCCTAAGTGATCTTAGGGCTCGAGTCTTCGAGCTCGATCGCACCATTGAAGGTGCTGATCTTTCATCGATCGTGTCTGGGTTGCACCAATTTATGGGTAGAAACTCGTTTGAGATGGTTTGGACATGTCCAATGAAGGCCAACAATGCCACCCCACCGATGAGGGAAAGCTTTTCTATGCAGGTTGATGGTCAAAGGTTAAGCTAAAGAGGATGTAGATGGAAGCAATAACAATGGATATGCTATCTAGGGATTTGGTTCAAGATAGATTGGGATGCAAGTCCTTGGGTTAGGATTTAGATCATAGGTGCCGCAACACGATGATGGGTTTCCGCAGAAACAATCACGTGATGAAAACAACTCTCTAACAATAAAATCCCGTGGGGAAAATTATATTAAATTCAAACTCTGAAATTATGATATCTAGAATGCCATATAAATAGTAAAAGAAACTTGGGCCCTAAGAAAATTAATTAAACTAGGAAACTTAAGCAACTTAGAAACCTCCCTAATTACAATTGAATTGAGGAAATAATGAAATTAGAAATAATAATATTCTAAATAATCTTGGGTGGTCCCACACATGGGCTACGAGCCTTCTTGTAGCAATCTATTCGTGCTGCTGCATCAGATCATAATGGAGAAACAAAATTATCCAACATAGTTGGGGCAAGGCTTTGATGATGATGATGATGATAGTGATGATATAGTGGGCCCCACTGAGATTGCATGCCTCCTTGGCTGGTTTGCTTGGTGTAAGGTGTGGACCTCCTGCTGTAGATGGCTGGGCCTGTTGGGCCAGTTCCGGGGCCTGAATTTGGGCAGATTAGGTCTGGGACTAGCCCATGGACCTTTGGCCTAGTTTGATGGGTCCAGCCTGCTTCACCCTCTCATATTAGTATACAAATCTCGCATTCTATTGCTACTTAGACAATGGGTCCCATTATGGATATATCTATATCATTGGGCTTGGTGATGGGCTAAGCCAAGACTGGGCCTCGTTGGGGCTTATCTCGAATTTGGATCTAGCCTTTATTGGGCTTGGTCTGGATCTAGGCCTGTCTTTTCTGGGTCTTGATTTGGGTTTAGGTCTTAATTTGCCATGCCCAAACCTAAGGTGGGCTCTTGCATAAAGTTTTTTGTTTTAGGGTGTAATTTTGATTAATCAATAAACTATTTTTGTTGCTGATAAAAAAACAGAGAGAGAGAGAGAGAGAGAGAGAGAGAGAGAGAACAACTTGTTTGATGAATATAAAGCTATCAAGGTAAGATAAATAACCTGAGTTGGAGTTGGTTCGAGTCGCACTGAACTCACTCAAAGGGGTACAAGTCATGTGGTTGGCTCTTCCACGGAAAAGCTGCATGCATAATCTCTCCTTCCTATTCCTAACCGAACATGTGGAAGCGTTGCAATGAAACTTATGGTGAGAGCTTTGATCATGCCAGCTCCCCGCGGTCTGAGGATTGTGTGCTCTGGCTTCCATTGCCATGGCTCCAAACCTCGCCTCAGAAAGAGAAGTAGCAGAGATAGGAATAAGGGGAGGAAATAAGTTTTCTCTCTTTCTTTTTATAAGAGGATGGTTCCAAAAAAATAACAAAACAAAACAAAAGGAATGAATGATTTGGCCGAGTCGACTCGACTCAGCTAAGGCCGACTCCGATTCTGATCTTGATCTTTTAAACCATGGTTATTGACCTTTTGACAGAATTTTTTTTAGTGGTAAATATTCACACTCTCACCCTATATTTGGATTTGGCTCAGGATAGATCGGAAAGGAGAAATAGAATTCATGCTGCCGTCCCCAATATAGTTGGGGCAAGGCTTCGATGAAGATGATTGCTCACACTCTCACCCAATTCCCTAACCATCAACGCTGCAACTGGGGATTGATCCTTAGTTGTTTCTGTCTAATGAGCTACTAGTGGATTGGCAACCTTTTGACAAGATTAATGGTTTTTTTTTTTTCCTGTTTTTTTTTTTCAAACGTGCATATATTTACTTAATACTAAGTGCCTAGGATCTTTCCTCCTGTATAACTTTTTGGGCTATCGTGGATCATCAGGTGCCTATCAAGTCAATGGTCCAGATTAACAAAAACAAGCTCGCTGTATGTTCAAAGGAACTAGTTGAGAGTATTTTGTAAAAGCCTGGGGTTGTGTAAAAGTAGTGCCTCAACCAAAGAAAAGCTAGAAGAAATGATTCTTGCCAATTTTTCACACCCTAGTTTGTCTGACCAATTTTATCTACTGTTTCCATTTTTTACCTCATCTGGTAATTTTTTCAGTATCATCTTTATTCTTCTCTGGTCCATCCCATGGACACTATTAATTTTATCTACTGTTTCAATTTTTTTCTCATCTGGTAATCTTTTCATTTTCTTTCTTATTCTTATCTTGTCAATCCCCTGGATGTTATTGATAGCTCATCATTTATCTTACAGGAAGATATGATCTGATGTTTGTTAGAATTATGTTTTCTACAGTAACCCTCCCTCATTGGACAATTTCTACATAAATTTTCCTTTTAGACTAAAACTCCCTAATTATGACTCCCTGAGTTGCTGAGTTAACTACTTAGCGGGCCGAATATGACTTGGCCATTGGTACATAAATTCAGTACAATTCCGTTTGCTGGGAAGCATATAATCCTCAGCCTGATTAATACTTATCGTATTCTTTAACTAGTTTGTTGAAGTAGGTTCATGATTTCTTAATTTATGTTATTAATGTAGTGAATCTCACTATCTATGAAGATGGAAAATCCAAGCCATCTACTGTGTAACCCTTTTTCATTTGGATGTTTAATGTTGTAATAGTTCTTTATTGCTCTCTATCTGGATGCAATTAGGTCTCTTTTGTATCTGGGAGCTTTGGGGCATCATAACTCGTAAATCCTCATTTGTCACTTTGTCAAATTTTGAATCATTAAATTGTGGATTCAGCTGTAAATATGCGGGGCACATGGATATCTTATAAGCTTGAGTCATAAATCATATAAGGGCTGTGCTCACCTGAGGTTTTCCCATCATATAAATCCTTGTTCTGTTCGTACCCTGAAAATGTGTTATGGCATTAATCATATATTCTTTGTTTTGTTCATGCCCCCAAAATGTGTTATGAAGTGATTTTTCCCCTCATGCTGCTTCTTTGATGTACCTCCACCATTAAATTCACCTTTTCTGCAACCTTTTCAGGTGAAGGGTCCCACTGGTGATCAAATTCACGATTCTCGTGACAAGACAAGTGAGAAGTTTGAATTCACAGTTCACAAAAAAGGTCTTCACCGCTTTTGTTTCACTAACAAGTCCCCTTACCATGAAACCATCGATTTCGATATACATGTTGGCCATTTCGCATATTTTGATCAGCATGCAAAAGATGGTAAACACCCTGCTCTTCCTATATATTGGTGGCATAGAGATTGCAGATGGTGAACTCTTTGTGACCTTCCTGAAATATGTGCAGAGCATTTCAACCCTTTATTGGAGCAGATAGCAAAGTTGGAAGAAGCTCTTTACAATGTACAGTTTGAACAACACTGGCTGGAGGCCCAAACTGACCGCCAAGCATTGAGTATGTTTTAAATCCTTAATTTTCTTAACGTACTGTTTCCCTTTTTTTCTTGTTTTTCCATCCTAAAATGCCAACAATATTTTAGAAGCAAAAGAGAAGAAACAGATCAACCTTCTCATAATCACAAAACCAACCATAAGTGGCAACAAGCTTTAAAGGTCAATCAAACCCCAACCAGGACTTAGCAGTCCAGCTGGCTTTCCCTTAGATGATAACACAATTTTGTGGGGAAAACATGACAAGTAAGTTTGTGTCAGCTCCAGTCAATGATCTTTTGAAATGCAACTGGGATGGTGACACTTTTCCATTTTAATTTGTTGATTGTCTTGGCCATTCTAATTTTTTTTATTTCTGTTTCTTTAATTTATAAGTTATCATACAGTAAAAGGTATCCATTCCAAAATATTTAAAATGGTAATAAAAAAATCTATGGGGAATGTGACGCAATGATGTATCCAATACATGTTGGACACAGATATGTGGATCATTTCAAATGGTGACATGTTGGCCAGCTCTCCTAAGCTACAGCTTAGGATAAGATAAGGTAAGCTGAGGTAAACTCAAGTGTGTGGTGGGACCCACATGGGGATGGGGACATTTCAAGGACTCCCTAGGACCCTCCTCCTTGCAAAAATTCAGCCCCAACCATGGTTTCTATCATCTCCATCTGGGCCCCAAAAGTTTAATGGTCAACCGTCCATTCAGATCGCTACACAGTCGATCCAACGGTCTAGTAAATTTGGATCTAACCAAAAGTTGGTGGACATGTGCAATTTAAGGGGTCGTGTGTTTGGTCCATTTGGATGAACCAAGGGTGGGCTCCACAAGCGTGAGCTTATGGAATTTTATCCTAAGCTTTAGCTTAGAAGAGCCCTGCTATATATATATATATATATATATGGGAAATATTCATGTGCATCTATCCCTCACCACATTATGGTGAGGGACAACATAGTTTCGCCACTTTATGATTCATCCACACACATGGAACCCCCTAAACTACAATGGATCAATTGAGTTTTCATTAATCCGATTGGATTGGACCGTTGGATTGAGGGTCAAAATTTTCCTTTAATATAATGTCATTAAATTTGTGGGTCACGGATGAATGGGTTAGAGACTTGGGATTGACTTCAAACTTGATATATGGTCTCATCTCATATGACTCTTTCCATCCCCCCCAAGTCCCATGATCAATGAGGCTCTAGGTGGGCCCCATTGAGTTTGTCCCTCACCATATGGTGAGGAAAGGATGCACATGAACATTGCCCCTATATACACACACATATATATATATATATAACATATATATACACATAGCGCCCGGGTACTTTTTAGGAGAAAACGCCCCTCCTAGTTGGGATGCATGATGATCATGGAAGTCCATTGGATGGAAAGATCCATATAAGGCCTACCTATATGCAAAACCTTGAGTCCATAAGATCATCCTTATCTTTTCATCCATGGCCCTAACATTTAATGGTTTAGAGGCATCATTTTATCATGATTTCAATCCAATGGTGAGGGAAAGTTGGATGAGTATCAAACTTGGACTTGTGACTATTCATGGGGGAGTAGTGTGTGTGAAAAGATTAGATTGACTCAACATGGGCCCCATGACCAAAAATAAGAGGGGTAGAAAAAGGGGCATTTTGAAAGTGGGGCGTTTTTGAGAATTTTATATATATATATATATATATATATATATAGGGAGGTGCTCCTATGAGAGGCACTCTTACCAACTTGGTGAGAGATGGGTGGGGGCCCTCACATTTAAGTTGGGGGTCCTTGCATTTAAGTTGGTGAGAGTGGATATGGAAGTGAAGGCCTCCATCCATCTCTCACCAAGTTGGTGACAGTGCCTCTCATAAGAGCACATCCCATATATATATATATATATATATATTTATATATAGGGGGACGCTACAAAACTCCTTGGGTGAAATAACGCCCCTTTTCTAAGCCTATAAAATTGTAACACGTCTCATCCAATTTAAATGTAGATAAAGTCCTTTAATACAAATGGCAATGCCAATTTTTATGGAGGATGACACCCTCTTCTTTCCTAGATTATCGTAATTGCATCTTTTTCCTTATTGTGAGAAATCTTCTCCTTCGCTTGTGCAATGGAATACGTTACATGCATTGTGATGTTGGATGGTCGGATCTAAATCTTCATCAAGATTCCCTCCATTTCTTAATCCCAAACCAAACAAAACGAATCTCGTTCTCCAGTCTTCTTCATCACTAAACTCCCGCTACCTCTCCTCTTTCAACTCCATTTTTTTATTCTATATCTCTTTCTTGGAAGAAGCTATTCTCCATCTCTCTCTAGTTCCTGTTAAACTAAATCACAATGTCAATGATATGGACTTCTTGGAATAATTTACATGAAAGAATTTGTAAACAAAATTGACATATTTGTAACGCATTTGGTGGAAGAGGGTTTTGTACATGAAGGCAAGGGTCATCTCAGATTCCTGGCTGCAACGCAGGCCAAAAAAATTATCGATGAGGAGATAATAGTTTCGTTTGAAATGGGCAGCATGATAGTTTTTTTGGTAATGCATCCTAAAAACTTGTAATGGGCGGGCAGAAAATTTGTTTGAAATGTGAAACGTTTGACATGGCATTATCTCATTGGAGGAGAATACGAAAGGGGCAAAAACGCCCCTTTCGAAATGGGGCAGTTTAGAGAATATCCCATATATACGTATATATATATATATATATATATAATGACGGTGCTAGTAAGGAAATGTTTTGCTATGCAAATTAATACCCCACCAAGGGGAATGGGTACGCCAAAGTGGACATTGATGGAAGTAGTAAAAATAGATTTGAAGAAGTACAACATGACCAAGGATTTGACTCAGATAGATCGGAATGGAGAAACAGAATTCATGTAGCCGACCTCAACATAGTTGGGACATGGCTTTGATGATGATGATGATTTTATTATAAATATATGCATTTATAATATAAAGCTATGTAAAAAAATCAATAGTTATATATTTTCTCTTTAAATTATAAAGAAATTCAATATGACATAAGTAAAAAGGAAATATACCATTTCATCATTATCATCAAAGCCTTGTCCCAACTATATTGAGGTTGGATACATGAATTTTGTTTCTCCATTCTGTTATATCCTAGGCGAAATCCTTAGATAAGTTGGACTTCTTCGGGTCTAACGTTACTACCATCTGCTTCAGCTTCAGCCTACCCCTTATACTTGGTGGGCTTTCAACTTGCATTGAAAGACTTTTCCTTAATGTCGTCATTGCTAGCCAGTGTTGGATATGTCCAAACCATCTCAAACGGGTCTTTTAATTGACATTTATAATAAAGCATTGCAAATAAATCTCCTGATCCGCCTGGTCGGTCGTGTCTCTTGGTCAACTTGATTACTGGGTTGGAAAGCTATGTTCTTGTTGTGGGGGACAAGTACTATGATCAACAAACGCGCAGGCAGTTGCACTCATTCAGTCTTGCCCTAACTGATTATGTTATGAGTGTCAAATACAGGTAGCAATTAGCTGGGATGGATGTGTTTGTCTGGGAATTGACACGGCTTTTATTCGAGTTTTTGTAATTGACTCTAAGCATATCCCATTTATTTAGTCAGAGGGTGTCAGACCAGCATCCAGAGCAGCTTAACCTGAAAATTATCATGAATAGGCCTCCGCTTAGGCTTGGGCCCGGACTTAGCAAAACATGCTTCACACCTTACTCCCTGCCCAGATTACTGCTAATTAAGTAGGCCTCAATTTAGACTCAGGAGAGACCTGCTTATCAGTTGGGATCATATGTTAAGGTCCAAACAAGGCTTATGATGGTTGGGTCAGGAAGTCCAACAGATCGACTCAGACCCATTGCAGCTCGAATTAAAAGGCTGTTTATCCAATCTTGAAATTAGTTTTACCTTTTTTAAGTAGTAGTACCTGTAAATAAGTCATGGACACCCAGGGACATAACATCTCATACTCAATATATGGGGAGTTCTTTTAATATCCTCAAAGAAAAATGATGTTTGACATGAGTAAAAAAAAAAATTTTTTTTTTTTGGGTAAAGTGGACATGAGTAAAGTGGTTCTAATATTCCATTTTTCTACCCAATCATAGTTTATCATTCTCTTATTTTTCCTTCTAAACAAATGGAATATGGTTGCAGTAAATGCAGGGATGAGCAGAAGGGCAATTCACAAGGCCGTCTTTGAGTCTGCAGCACTTATTGGGGCCAGTGTGCTACAAGTGTATCTCCTGCGACGTCTTTTTGAGCGAAAGCTTGGCACCTCTCGAGTTTAAGTTTGGTTTGCTTGTGGTGTATTTATTGATCAGCAATTCCAGAAATCAAAACCTCTCTTCAGGTCTACTCCATTGTTCAAATTCAAACACATGAATTTTTGTAGTATAAACCTTGTGGCCAATTTCTCATCAAGAAAATAGTTTACACAGGAATTATGTATGACTTTCTGGTGTGAATTTTCTGATTTTTGAAATGCTTTCCACTTTTCATATATGGGGAGCATATAATGTGAGGTCTAGATGGCCCTATTGTGTCAAAGCCATTTGAATTGGATAGTGGGCTCCAATTTTGTTGTAGAGACAGGGGGTTATGGATTTGACAAGTTCCTCACCCATGACCTTAATCAGAAAATCTTAATTAGTGTAAAAAAATGGACCATTAATTTAATAATGGCTTGGTGTCTGTGTTCTATGATCGAAATGCACGGTTAATATCATCTGATACGGGTGATGAGGGCGAGGGAGTTCATGTAGTTGAGAGCTTAAAGTTATGGAGTCCCTTCTGTTGAAAGTTAGGTCCTTACTCCTTAGTTGAATGCAGAAAATCGATTTGATGTAATAGGGCTGCGAATGGGCCAGCCCAGGCTGAGAACTGAATTTAAATACGTCAAGCCCAACACAGCCAATTATAAAAATTTGATCATTCACCTACAAAATAGGAAAAAAATAATACTGCAAGAGCCCAGAAACTAAATGTCTTGAGTTTTGTAATGCTACTAAGTTGTAGTCTAGCAAAAGCTTCCAAGTGTTTCTGACCCATAATGATGGGTCTTGTAAAGCTACTAATTTGTAATCTAGCAAAAATTTCCTAGTGTTTCTGACTCATAATGATGGGTCATGAATCTCTCTCTCTCTCTCTCTCTCTCTCTCTCTCGTTATTTAAGTATTGAGACAGGAAATTTCTACACCAGATGTTACATTTCTTCTTGTTGATTGTCTAAGTGTAATTGCAATATTGTGTTGCATGGTTCAAAATAGCAGCCGCATTTATCAATCGTAACGGTTGAGGCCGCTACATTATTCTGAAAATAGCAGCGTTAAGGTCTAAAACCTAGTGGAGCCAAGTAATTTTAATTTAAAATATTATTATTTTTCCTCTTTCTTCTTCTCAATAGTCTTTCCTAAAGTGACCTTTACCATTATATGGTTCCAAATCACTTAAAAAATACAATATTGGCTACTACACAAGATTTGACTCTTTTTTTTTTTACCACTTATAAAGTTCACACCACTACACCGCTAGTGTTGTTGCAATACAACGTATCGCCTGCTACATAGCGTTTTGGCCATTGGCCGCTACACCTGCCACGACCGCTATTTTTATTCTTAAATATACAAATTCTTGTAAATAGTGCTCATTATGTCCCTCGTGTGAAGAAAAGCTTAATTTACATTTTCAAGTTACAATTCATGGTTTGTCTGTTCCTTGTGATATTAGAGCTCATGATAATGCGAAGGTGTTGGGTTATTTGGTGATACAGTGACTATTTTGTTGACTATAGGTTTAAATTAGAAATTAATTATTTGTGAAATTGTAGTTTGGCTCATGTAAGTTATGACAAGGTTAAGTTTATGCAACTAGTAAAAGAACATCTCACTGAATCAATTTTCAAGATGAATTTTATTTGAAATTTTGAATACTTCACACTGTCATTATTTTACTAGTAAGATAAAGAATGGAAATGTTGGAGGAAAACAAACACGCTTCTTGGAGGCAGTCTATTCTCTTTACTATATATTCTATAAAAGCAAAGTTGATGATTCTTCCGACACTTCATTTTGAGAGAATTTGCACAATATATCCTTGCAGCCAACAGACCATCCATTCCCAAAGGAGAGTGGACATGGATATACCTTTCTTTCATGACCATAAAAGTGCATCCGACGTGAGTGAAATAATATTGGTACCACAACTAAGCCTATCCAACTACCAAGTCATCCTCTCCTCCATATGATTGGCACTTACCTCAATCTTTCTGACATAGCATTAGGGATATTAACTCCTTTTCCATAGATCTTTTTCCCTTTTGGAAGATACAGGAGCAAAACAATCAACCTATTGAGATTGGAAGACCAAAAGGATTCAATTGTTTAGAAGCTGATCCTGCTTTTAGTTATGAAATCAAGCCTTTCTGTCTGTGTGAAAGAAATGGAAAAATGAACCCACATCCACATGTCATTTTCGCAGGTGTCAAGAAAAAATCAAACCACACCAAGATATAAAACCACTACATAAGATTTACATGGAAAACCCCTTTAATGAGAAGGGAAAAACCATGGGGCAAACTCAAGAACAATCCACCATAATGATAATAGAGAGCATAATGCTTTCTTTCCCCTCAAGTTTATGCTCAAACCTTTGAGGTATTACATCAAATAGAGAAGTTACTATATTAATTCTTTGACATCAACTAAAACCCACACAGATCAAAATGGAGAAACATAATTCCATTAGCCGACCCAAACATTGTTGGGACAAGGCTTTGATGATGATGATGATGACAACGATGGTGATGAACCAAAACCCACATTCTCTCTCACTACATACTTTCAAGCTTGCTTGAAGGAATCAGACTCCATGGAGATGTGGGACGTCAATATCAAACACAATCATGGATGAAGAGTGAAGGACGCAATGATCTTGACTCTAAAGAGAAACCCTCCTCTTCTTTTTCATTTTTTCCCCCTACAGTTTAGACGGAAAAAACCAAGTCTTGTCTGAAACAGCACAATGATCTATCTAGGGTCTTGTTTACTATTATCAACTGTCTTTATCCATGTTTTATTTTATCTGATCATGGTGATGACACAAACCTTGTGCTATCTATGGCGGGTCTTCATGCCATAGAACCATGTTCCAAGTTAGGCGTTCAGTTCATATATCCATTGTTTTTAGAAGCGTATGGAACGCTTCACAAATAAAGTATTGAGGCATGGATTGCATTTGGGACTTATTCCTCAGTGTGAGGAGTATTTGAATCAGATGCCTGAGAGGAAGCATGCGGTCAAGTCATCAATGAGAGTACATCTCACAGAAAACTTTTTTTTTATTTTAAAAAGGAAGTGAAAGTAATTTGTAATTTTAAGTACTTAAGGACTTCTAACATAGAGCCATTGCTACCTCAATCCTAGTTTATTCATTAAAAGGCTTGAAAAGTTGAGATTTGTACTTACACAAATGTATTTTATACTGCGTAATTATTTATTTATAGAAGGGGCACCTGTTGAGACTAGCCTAATGCAGTAATAACTCAACGTTTTACAACATTGGTTTTGTGAAGTCTTTGCATTGTGGATGGGCTCTCCGTTTTCAAAATTTACATTGCTTTCCTGAACATGCTTTCGCCATTCAGACTGCAACTTCATCCGTTTTGTTTGGTGGGTTCCATAGGCTAGAAGGTTCCTTGCTCTGGAATGGTCTAGTAATTTCTGAAAATCAGTGTGATGTGTGTAAGCAGTGGTTGTCAGGTTGACATATCATATGTTCAAATAAGATTTAAACCATATATATATAAATATATATATATATATATATATATGTAGACATACCAACTTCCACAAATGAGGCTATCCATTTCTATTGGTGAATATTTCAACTCAGGCAAGTATCTCCTTCAAGTAATCTCCAGCCATCAGTGGTATAACCTTTCATGAACAAAATCCAGCTCTTGCACCCACTAGGAGCATAACTATTGTACCAACATTTATGGAAATGCATAACAAAAGGCACAGTGACAATAAGAACAATATAAAACCTACGATAGTATAGAACTAAGATTTACATATTCTTTTAAGAAGGGATCTTATACGACTCTCAATGAAATATCAAAATGAAAATTTAATCTAATCATCCTTATCCCATTGATCATGATGAGCACAAAATCTTATTTGTATTATCCGAGCTTATTTTACAATCATAACTCATTCTTCTTCTTCTTCTACTTATTATTAGTATTATTATTATTATTATTTACTAAAACCAACTCCTATTAGATGAGATAAAGTTACAAAAATGGCAATGACAATGATGGTTTCTTTATTCTGGTAAATCATCCATTTCAACACAAGCATGAACAGTTACTGAAAGAAAGAAAGAAAAAAAAACATGCTCAACCAAACTAATCAAAATATCTAAAGTTCTTACAATTCAGAAGAGTTTAAGGCGTTAAGCTCTGCTCTTTGTCCAGCAGTGGCTTTACTCATCAATGCTAGTTGAAGAAAAACCTAAACACTTGAGAGAGGTGAAGTTTCTCTTTATCTCCTCACGGAAAGATTCAGCCTCGTTGCAGTTCGAAAGCTCCAATCGTTTGATAGTTGCATTAGAGCAAAGATCCTTTGGCAAGGACTTCAGCTTAGGACATTCCCAAATTTCCAAAGACTTCAGAAGAGATTTATTCTGAAACAATCCTTCTGGGAAAGAAGTCAACTCTGGAAATCCACCAATACAGAGAGAATCTAGTAAAGGGCAACTAGCAACAAAACTCAGTAGCATCTCTTTGCATCCCACCAGCTCCAACATTGTAAGAGATGGAAGATTTGGCATGTGAGTCAACTTGGGACAACCATAGACGGTCAGTTTCTGAACAGAAGGACTTTCGCCACTCGGCCAAATCTCTAGTTCAGGCAGATATGTAATGGCGAGAACCTTGAGAAAGCGCAATTGTGAAAGTTGTGGGAGGATTATACATCTGCTGCAGTTGAAAAGAGAAATTTCAACCAAGTTGGGGACCTTCAAATCCATCAGCCACATAGGGAATCCTACACCCATGTAGTTTGAGATGTGCAGACATTGTAGATTTGGATGTGGCCGGAGGCCTTCAATCACAGAATCAAAATTTTCCTTCATTCCCATGACTAAATCATCCGCTACATTCCATGAAAAGCTCAGCTTACGAAGGTGCTGCTTCTCCTTCAAGTTTGCTTTCTCTGCATCTATTCCATCCAGCACTTTTTCGAGGCCTTCTATTTCCAGTCCACCACGAAGGTTTAGACCTTGCAATTCTTCTATCTTACATCCTCTTTGTTTACCAACAGTGAACTGTGATAACAATTGAAGGCAACTTAATTGTCCAATCCCTCTTTGCATTTTGCTTAAACAACATCCGTCGAAGTCAAGATGTTGGAAATGAAGCCATTGTATATCACCTAATGAATATGTTGTGTTCCATACTCAATCTAATGGAAGTAATATATGTTGGAAATGACGACAAACTATTGATTCTTAGGGATTAAAAAAGAAAAAAAAAAAAAAAAGAAGAGAAAAACTAATGATTTAGGCCCCTAATTTTATATATATATATATATGTGTGTGTGTGTGTGTGGAAAATATTAATGTGCATCTATCCCTTGCCACATTATGGTGAGGGACAACATAGTGGAGCCACTTTATAATTCATCCAAATCATCCACACACATGAAACCCCCTAAACTACAGTGGATCAATTGAGTTTTCATTAATCCGATTGGATTGGACCGTTGGATTGAGGGTCGAAATTTTCCTTTAATATAAAGTCGTTAAATTTGTGGGTCACGGATGAAGGAGTTAGAGACTTAGGATTTACCTCAAACTTGATATATGGTCTCATCTCATATGACTCTTTCCATCACCCACAAGTCCCATGATCAATGGGACCCTAGCTGGGCCCCATTGAGTTTGTCCCTCACTATATGGTAAGGGAATTATGCACATGAACATTCCATGCCACAAATCAAGTACCATAGTTGACTACATCATTCTAGCGACGATGGTCCGTTCTTAGCCTGGGCCAAACAATAAAAGTATGTTTAATTTTATTGGTTTCTATATAATATTACCAATAAAAAATAAAGCAGAATAAATAATATATTTATTTAGCGAAAATACTAAACTAATTTATTTTTAAATTTTAGATTGAAATTCTTTTTCTCCATATTTATTTGAAAGGAGAATTATTGGGTTGCTAAGGTGGCACCCTCCACGACCCACCTCCCCATTTGCTTTAATATATATATATATATATATATATAACTAGTGCAATATGCCTGCGCCCAACGCAGGGCATAATTAAAAACTCAATAAATTTTCTAATTAGAAGTATTTCTAAATATTTAAATAAATTATAAATGAATATTAATATATAATTCATAGAAACTCATTAGAGAAATTTTAGGTAGCTGGAAATATTTAGGGAAAGATCAAGTAAATAGTAAAGATTTTAAGACCTTGATTTGATTATATTTGTGTTTAGTCATAAATTGAGTCCCAATATTTCAGAATTAAATGTGGATTTTGGAATTAATTGGCTTCCACAATAGGCCCTACAGAGTAATTAATCCTACCAAATATCAAAAGAAAAATAAAGAGAAAAATGTCCATAATGGACCCCACAGATTAATCTTGCTGAATATTAAAAGGAAAATAAGGAGAAAAAAGTAGCAGAATACAGCCTCTAAAAGTGGCCCCTGCTCTGGTATCAGAAAAGCTCTTCATGTGTTGGTATAAAAAAAGTGGCCCCCGTAAATTGTGAGTTTGGAAAGAAAGAAGACTTGGATTTCATAATTGGACTCATAGATTTATTTGGTTAAATTATTAAATATAAATGATAATAAAAAAATCATGATAAAGATGGAGACTCATGAGAGAAAATTTATTTGGTTAAATTAGTAAATATAAACGATTATATATTAAGTGTGGATTTTGAAATTAACTGGCTTCCACAATGGCCCCCACAGATTAACTATACTAAATGCTGAAAGGAAAAATAGGAAAAAAAATAGCAAAATACTGCCTACGAAAGTGCCCCAAATTTCTACAACTTGGATATGACATGAGGGTTTCATAAATTGATATGCAACAACATTTAATACGTACATGTTCACCAATCACTAAAATCATAGCCAAAAAGGCCTTTATTCTTCTTTTTTTTTTTTTTTTTTGTTAGTTTAATAATACATACATGTCCACCGATCACTAAAATTATGGCAAAAGAGCCTTTATTCTTGTTTTATTTTTTGAATAATATGCGGGGTTCCATTGAAGGTAACTAAAGAGAAGCTATTATTCTATGCTATGTTTTAGGGAATGGATAACTATCTTATTTCAAGAATATCTTAGATTTGCATTGAGATATTTTAGGTGATGGAGTATTGGAGAATTTGAGTTAGTTTGGTGAGATGAGATTAAAAGGGTAATTCCGGAATGTAGCATTGCAAAAAGTTTAAGGATGCGCACATGTCACTCCCTCATGAAAAGAGCTGCCGTCTTTTATTATATAATAATAGTTTCGAAGCAATTTAAAACTATGGTTTCTAAAGCAATTTAAAACACGTGAGTCTTTTGCAATATTTAAACCACTGGATCTATCTATACATGATAAATCTGATGGTGGCTGAACTATATATTAAAGTGGAATTCTGCAAGGACCGATTAAAGAAGAAATTTGCAAGGACTTAGGGATTGCATTTTTTTTTTCTTTTTAGCATTTAGGTTTTAGTAAGTGGGCCCTACTTAGAGCCTTACAGATTTCTTGTGAGTAAGAGCTCCACAGGATTAAAGTTTCTGTTTATCTAAGCTACTTATAATAAAACCCAAGATGTTAATTTCCACTATTGTGCTAGATTTAATGGCCCTCGCTAACTTTTTTTGCTTTTTATTTTTATTTTTTTTCTTCTTTTCACATAGTGGTCTGCTTGAGAGAATTTTCTGGCTCAGCTACTGCCAACAAACTGTGCCACATTTTCCTATTTGCAAGAATTTACAAAAGCTCTCAGTTGTGAAAGATGTAGAAGACATGAACAAATTGTTTGAAAGGAATCCATGAAAAAGTCTGTGAGGAAGGCTTATTCATCTCTGGAGAACTAGCATCCATTCCTTCCCAATGGCTAGACTGGAGATGACTAAGCCCGGCACATTGACCGGCCCAGCATGGCTCGGCCTGTGCCTGGCCTGGTTCAGGGAGCCGCGGCTCGTGGCAGTGCACGTTACGGCCTAGGTGCCCAGCCCAATTAGATCCGCCAGTCTGTATACTTTCAACCCAGGGGACAGGCTCCATCAATGCTTTTCCAACCCTCTTTTATTTCTTCTGTTCTTTTTTTATTTCTCTCTTCTTTTGTCTTCTCTATTCTTCCCATTGTTATAGCTTGACTCATCATCACCATTATCAAAGCCTTAACCCAACAATGTTGGGGTTGGCAACACGAGTTATGTTTCTCTATTTTTATTTATCTTGAACTAAATCTTCAGATAAGTTACACTTCTTCATATATATCTTTACTACATCCATTCACGTCCTCTTAGGCCTACCCCCTCCCCTTGGTAGGACACGACCTCTTAAGCCTACCCCTTCCCCTTTGTGGGCCATCACCCTTCATGGTCAAACTTTTCCTTATCAGCGTTGTTACCAGCCTACGTTGAACATGCACAAACCATATCGAACGAGTATCTCTAATTTTTATCACTCCCGAAGCAAGTCTCCGTTTCAACCATCCGGCTTTAATCTTATGTTCGACATCTCCATCAATCTCCCCATCCTACCTAATTATAGAGTCAATGTAGCGGAAAAAATCACTTTGTGGTATCTCATTGTCTTCAATTCTCACAATACGCTTTTATACTTACATATATAGATTGATACCGATGTTTGTGATCTATGTTTCACATTGCTTTGGCTGATTTTTCTATAAATATACTGATGTTTCACAATGCTTCCTCTTTTCATGTTTAAAGGTTGTAAAAAGTATTTAATGGGACCTCACATTGTTGCCCACGTCCCCAAGTTGGGATTTGCTTTCCCGTATTGTTTTGGGTCTCCAGAATTAGGGGTGTAGTGTAACACGGCCACGCCTGCATGGCATAACTGGTCTCCTTAGCCCACAATGTGAGGAATGGTAGAAATGAGAGAACGAATCTAGCATATGAAGTGCACTAATCAGGGCCTGTTTAAGGCTGGGCCAGGCATGACACTCAACTCAGTTTGAAAGGCCTTCGAAACCCTAAAAACCATATCAGAATCAGGCTAGAGTCCTACTATCCCCATTCAGTCAAATCTTACAAGTATGACATATTGCAGAAAATCACATTACAGCGGATTTTCACGATCTTCTCATAAGTTTTAATGGATAAACCATTATTACATTGGTAGATTTGGCCCTTCCAATTCCCTACCAGCGCAGCCACCACTAGGCTTACTCAATAATTGGAAACAAAGCCTAAGTACAGCCCACTGGGAGCCTTGCCTTGAAAGTACCATCACATTACAAAAGGCAATTATCTAAAATCATCCTACAATAAACATACGACTTTGCCTATGCCGTTTCTGTTGAAATAAGCACCAAACAGATCCCCCACATGCACAAGAAATACACACATCAGCAAAGATCCTAGTGTTCCCATTCCAACCAAATATATTGCCCTGTACATCATAAACTTCATTGCATGGGAGCCTTATATCAGCAGTCAGGACTGTCCAATCGTGAACACATCAGAAGCCTCGATCACCAAACCATGTTCTTTTTTTTTTTCACCCCCTGGGTTGAAGATCGAGTCTTTAGACTTCTCCATTTGCTGATACTTCATAAGCAAATTATTAAAGTTAGTGCAAACCTTTCCATAGAAAAGGTATCAATGTAAAAAATATATATACCGCTATTTATTGATTGCAATACATAACAGACACATAACAGTATGCGCAACCCCACCAGTCTCAAAATGCATGGAGAGGGGTGAGATGTTGGAGATTTCAGAGCATAACCATATAACAGAAAGGCCAATTGGCCAGGGAAAAAATATATATATATCATTTAAAGAAGGGCCAAGACAGAAACGTCTTCATGTATTTACTTTCTAGTTGGTGAAAAGGGGCTTAAAACAGTACAATTTCCGAGCCACCGAAGTATTCAAAATGTGAGCGATCCTCTTCTCTCTAAACACCATAAAAGCTATTCACAAATTTCCGCCTGGGGTTCCTTCACCGTCGAGCCATTTCTGAATAATAATCACGTTCTTATTGGCATCAACTGGTTCTATCAAAATCTGCACCACCAATGACAATAGTAAGAACCTATTTATAATAAAGTATAGAATCTGAAAGTACAAAAGGGAAATTTAAAAAAGAAAAAACAGAGAGATAATGTTTAAAAAAAACCCGATACCTCAAATGAGAGAAATAAAGTCTGTGCATTGAAAAGATTAAAAAAAAATGATATAGGCATTCATTCATGCTAGAAGAGATGCAAGTGCAAAGGTAGAGGCCTATTCCTTCATTTTCAGAAAGGGATTTTTAAAAGCACCTAGACCTTTATTTTTTTAAAAACTCCCAGAGATAAGTGGAAAAGGTATTTTTAAATGGTCCCTGAAAATAGAATCTAATTCTAACTAGGTCCCTGCAGGTGACTCAAAGCATTGACTGGTTGCAAATGATTAGAATACCCTCCATTATGTTTCATGTCCACTAGGGATTGGTGTTCAAGGGCCAAACACGGCCAGCCATCCATGTGTTTAATGTTCTCTCAGGAATCAGTCCCATCCATGTGTTTAATGTTCTCTCAGGAATCAGTCGATACAATAAAAAAATAATAGTTAATGTAACTTGACTGCAAGAATCAAAGTACAGAGGAGATAAAGCTAAGGAGCTCACTGATGGTTACAAACTCTACTACACAACAAAGAGTAATGCTAGAAATGAAGTAGGAATAACAGTAAATAAGTAGAGGACTTAATGGGAACATAGGAAAGGATAGTAGCCGGTACGAGAGTGCATGAAGGAAAAGGATTTGGAAAAAGGAATAAGTAGGGAGACAATATCTTGGAATTTGTATTGGCATTTAACTTTTAGTAAGAGTCATAAGCCATATAGACCCCCTCTTTTACTTTAAACATGATTGACTGACTTGTAAAGATTGTAAGGTTATTCCTCGAGAGAGTTTGACCACATAAAATAGGATAGTTTTAAATGTTTGTAATGAATAAATACAAAATGCTGCAGATAAATAATGGGACAATAAGGATAACCTAAAAGTGAAAATTCTCATTTACACTTAGGGCCTATTTGGATTTTTTTTTTTTTTTTTTTTTTTTTTTGTTCATATGCTCTCATGGGCTAAAATCAGAAAAATGTGTTTGGACAAATTTACAGATCCTCTAAACAAGGACTCATTCTAATGGCTATTTTGAAACAACCCTCTTATCATATCCCAAAATGCGAGAACAGATGAGGATGAGATTGAATATGATTTGATTAAGATGAGATGTAACATAATGTTGCCAAACAAATTCCAAAACACACTCAGCAGTCAGCACAACCCTATCTCAGCACAGAATTGCACAGAATTGATAACATAGGAAAGATACAAATGAGCCCTTAAATCTCTGTAGTGTTTTTTTTTTTTTTTTTTCTTCTCTCTTTTTTCTTTTTTCTTTCTCATTCAGTCAATAATTTTTCCTTCTTTAGGGTGTTTAAAGCAAGATTTGAGCAATAAATGCCAGCGTGTAAGCTCCAATATCAAGCCTTTACTTTACATTTATCATTGTACTCTGGATATGCTCAAACACACCCAAACAAAAACAAAACTTTTTTCCTCCGCATGATAGGTATTGTCCATGAAAATCTTCCAGGGGTGACAGTCACAAGAGGCCCACCACAGGCCCACATGATCGAGGTCCCCACCCTCTGAATTGGCACACACTAACCACAATTGACTAGAGACATGCAACCTATGCCCACCGTTGGATTGAATGACCTTATTTCTTGATCTCAAGAATCACATCAAATGGAATCTGATTAGGCTGTTTTTGGGCAATACCTTATGCATGCATAAACCTTTCTAGCCCTCACCTATGCTTGACATATCACCCACAAGGGCCACAATCTGTCACCCAGTGTTGCCAAATAGAAGTGTTGCAAAGGGATAGGCTAAACTATCACGCTCCCTAGTCCACAATTATCTAATTAGAGTCATTAATAAATAATAACCATCTTTGCTTCTTTACCTACTAATCAAATTCATCCGTAGCTTCTTGTTGCTTCATTGTTTTAGCCTTTTGTAATGCAAGTATGGAAAACATATGGTATGAATTAAATTTAATTTGAGTTCATTAATCGATAGCAACTACCAAGTACCAGCACTGCTTGTCTACTTCTCAAACTATATCTACTTTTCTTTTTGTCTCATTTGCATTAACTTTTGCAATCCACATCTCATATTATAAAAAGGAAATAGTTTCGTATGTCAGTCTTCATAAATTTGGGTTAAATTATATTTGGTTCAGTAATAAAATAAAATAGTACATTAGATAAAATCTGGTTTCATTGATTATTATAATATTCCTTTAGTCAATAGAGTAGATAAAATTATTACACCTCAAAATTACAGTAAACAAAGCAAAAACATATCACAAACGTAGTTTTCTTATTTCTGCTCCATACTGATTGCATAAAAATTCATCGTGAATGCAATTCGTTGTCAATTACATTTAGAGGTGAAAACTGGACCGGGCCGTCTGGGCCTGGCACAGCCCAGAAAGGCCTTGCCCAATTCAGACACAGGCCGTGCTGGGCCAGGGAGCCGTGGCCCCAGCACAACCCAACCTAGCTAGGCCCACTTTTCATTTCTAAATTTGGGGAATAGAAATAGGATCCACCAACATTTATTGGTTTCCATGGGCACATGTTCCCTTTGCAGGCGTTTCCTTCTCTTTATTTATTATCCTTTTGACAGTTACATGCACTCTCTCATCTCTACTTCGATGACAGATATGCAAGATCGGCAAACTGTGTGAAGGATTTATTGGGTGTGGAGTATGGGAGAGAGTGAAGTGATGGCCAAGCCCAGCCAACCTTGGCTGGCACAGCACGGCCCGTGAAGTTTTGCAGGCTGGCCCAACCTGGCCCAGGCACGGCTAGGCCGGGTAAAAACTGGGTCATGCTATGCCAGTTTTCATCTCTAAACATTATGCTAATATGCTTGTATAAGCACCTAAGTCAAAACATTCACTCTGAATGCAATTCAGGGGGGAAATGCAAAAATGTGACACAAAATGTAAATTATAATTTTTTCTCCGCACCAATTACACAAAAATTCACTGCGAAAGCCACTGAAGCAATTGCTATACCTAAAATTCAGGTGGACAAGGAAAAATGTATGACAATGTATTTTCTAATTTTTGCTGATTTTATGCAATCAGTACAATGTAAATTATAACATGCTCTTATGCTTATACAGTTATACAGGCACCAAAATCAAACGGCACAAAAAAACCTACAGAGTCTGATACTGGTCATGATAGGGGGAATTCCTAAATATCTACTAGTTTTTTTTTTTTTCCTCTTTTGAATGTATAAATTTCCATTCGGTGGACACTGATAACAATGCATGACAATTGACAAACATCTAATATCCTTGCAATACACTCCAGATGGATGATGACAAACTCTTACAAGGAACTACCAAGACTCCAGAAAGAAGCGAAAGTACTATTAAACAGCATGGTTTAATGGTTGATACTGATCAAAGCAGGCATATCAGCAACTCTTGGCATAAATTAAATTTTAAATAACAACCAGACCAAAAAAAAAAAAAAACATGAAAGAAGATTTTAGAAGCAAGAAGATTCCCATAAGCCCTATGAAACAGAGAACATGTAGATCTGACAACAACACAAGGAATCACCAAAAAGATATATCAGGGAACAAAATATTCAATCTCAGAAAAGAATGTATATGTCACCTGTACATCGCCAGTTAAAGAGAGCTTGCCGACCTCACTTGTATAGTTTGATCACTCAGGTGGCCGTATTAACCAAAGCCAAATCCTTCACTGGCTTCATGGATGGCAAGCAGCAATCGCTCTTGAAGCTGTTCTTTGGAAGAATATTCAGGGAGATCCAGTTGGTTGAAACTGCAAACAGAAATAATAGATACAATAAGGAGCTGCATCTTTTTTTCTTTTTTCCTTTTCTTTTTGTAACAAGCAGCTACATATGCATCTATCCTTTTTACATCCATTTTTCCTGTGACTGTCAAAGCAATAAAAAGTAAAATACATCAATATAATACATCATGTCAGCAGCAACACTTACCAGGTATGAGCTGAGGGTAATCGTTCTGGAGCTCCATATGCCTTGTTGATCTGAAATCGTTGAGGACCAGATATACCCTGCAGTGCTCTGAAACCTTCCAGGGGAACCTGACATTTTTAATTTAAAAAAAAAATGAATTTTGTAACAGAAAAAGAAAAAAGAAAAAAGAAAAAAAAGATATTTGTGATAGAATTGAGAAACATCATTTGGATCTCGAACCAACATCAGCATAATTTTGTCTTTTTTCTTTTCTTTTTTTCTGCTAAAGCAGAGATCCTCATAGTTCTTGAAAGATCCCAATCCGCCTAGGTAATCCATGGAGGTGAGACCAGGTCAAGTGATCCTATAAGCAAAGAAAGAGGAATTCGTAGGGGCAAGGGTGGAGTGCTTCAGTTAGTACCGTGAGGCTTTGTCCAAATCCCGCATTGAAATATCCAAGTCATGTCCCTGAGCTTATAAGTCAAACCCCATCTTAACTCGACATGACGTGTTTTAAAGTCGTACGGCCCCCGATCCCATAAAAACTCCTAAGTGTTGCTCGAGCAGGAGCAATGCCAGGATGGGTGACCATCTAGGAAGTCCAGGCATGTGCATGTGGGCCAAAGCAGACAATATCATGCTAAGGTGGGAGGGGCTTTAACAAATGGTGACAGCGCCGAGGACAACTCTATTTCCAGTGGGGCAGAGTGTGAGACCCCAATCCACCTGAGCAATCCATTGTGAGACCAGGTCAATTGATCCTGTGAACCAAGAAAGGGGAATCCACAGGGGTATGGGTAGAGTGCTACAGTTAGCACCGTGAGGCTTTGTCCAAGTCCCACATCGAAAATATCCAAGTCCTAACCCTGGGCTTATAAGTCAACCCCATCCTAACTCGACATGATGCGTTTTAAAGTTGTACGGCCCCCGGATCCCATAAGATATCCAAAGCTAGTCGTGCTCGGACAAGAGCGGCACCAAGATGGGTGACCCCCTGGGAAGTCCTTGCTCGTCCACGTGAGCCAAAGCGGACAACATAATGTTGAGTTGGGGAGGGATAAAATGGCCGACGAAAGTTAGGCAATAATGGGAGTAAATAAGTTTTTTTATCCAGCTGAAAATTTTTTGTAAGGAATTTTGGGGGTCACTTTGTTTGGGAGAAAAAAAGAAGTGAAAAGTCCTTGTGGGAAAATCGCTGCAAAATATGAATTTCTCCTGTGGCCAGTGTTTCTACTACTATATTCCCCTTGTTTCCATGAACTTATGTGGCCCCTTACAGTACATTATGTGGAACTTCATGGGAAAACTTTTTTTCCTTTCATTCTATTACATGTTTATTTTTGTGATACATTGAGTTAACCTAATTAGTGGTGGTATTTAAACATGATATTATGTTTCAAATTCAGACTTGTGACCATCCATGAAAAGAACAAATTAAAATTGCTAATATGTTCCATTATCTCAGAGGACATCTTGTTCTGCCTCTCTCCCTTGGCATCTCCACATCCAAAATAAATAATTCATAAAACTCACATCAGCGTTCAATAATCAGCACTGAAATCACCATTACCCTTCACTTATGTTCATTTCAATCTAAGAGCCAAGCATCAAATCATAGACTCAGTCCACCCTGAATGTGCACCCACCGTGTTTCTAGGTTCTACAGCATTCAGAGGGTTGAAAGAACCCATTTTCTGCAGACTAGGGTGGAAGACTCTTCAAGGATCAGCCCAGGGCCAGTTTTGCGCCTGGACACAGCCTTGGACTGAATTTAAACATCTTGAATTTTCAGGGCTTCTGGGCTTTGGTATGAGATTTCTAGCTGCAGCTCTAACTTCTCATGCCTTTCTTGGGTTTTCTAGACTGCTGCTGCTTTCAAGGCATCCCTCCTTGAGGAGATGAGGATTTGAGGGCTCCCTTCAATCCAAAACACCAAACTGTGTCTGATTGTATGTTGGTTTGCAAAGGAGCATCAGTGATAGTCAAATGACTCAAATTGACCAAGAACTTAAGTGTCACCTAAAGGACTTTAACTCTGTAAGCAGTGCTTTATCCACTCAAATTAGTAAATCTGTCCACTTCGCTGGAAATCTAGTGCTTGATTTGTGTTTGTGAACCTCAAAATTCCCATTAACAGATCTATAGAAAGGATGGAAAGGTAGGCACACCCCAACCCAACCAAAATTCAAGAGAAAAAAGAAAGAGAATAAGCAGACCAAAAGGCAGTAAGGTGCGGCCCTCTTTGTGGGGCCTACCTAGGTCACATCCAATAATCATGGTTAAGATGTGGGATGGAAAGATCTTATCAAGGATGAGTTCTACCTGAAAATTTGATGTCGTCGGATGACAATACCTAATGGTTTTAACTTTTAAGGACACGATTAATGGTGTAAAGTTAGGGTGATTAATTCAGTGGAGAATCACCTAACTTTCTACCTGAAAATTTGATGTCGGATGACAATACCTAATGGTTTTAACTTTTAAGGACACGATTAATGGTGTAAAGTTAGGGTGATTAATTCAGTGGAGAATCACATCATCAGATCAAAACTGTGCTACAGCCAACTGCCATACTCACAGGTGAAGATGAAAGCGGTCCGAATGAACAGAGGTGGTTCCCCAAAAAGATTGGACATCCTGCTAGGTATAATGTTATCATTATTAATCACAACCTGGAGCTTTTTCTTCCTTTTATAATATTCAGTTTCCAAGTTTATACTTCTCAGTTGCTTAAGTGTACTTGCAATACAAAACAATACAAAGTAGTCCGTGCTATCAGCTCTACAAGTTGTCAAAAGAATTTAGCGCACATTGGCTGTCCCCAATCAACCTTAGTTTGGATATTTTTGGAAAGAATGGAAGGATATTATCCATTGACTCTTTCTGTTTTTCGTTTGAGGACATGCAAATATGGAAGTGTTTTAGATGAAATTCTCTTTGCAGGTGTTGTTCTGGCCGATATGAAAATTTATGTTCAGTGCCAGTCATGATTTGGGGCAGTAAAGAGGAAAATAGTATGTGTCTGTCATTTCCACACCATTCCAAAGACATTGTGGAGGGGGCATCCAACAGATCTGCCATAATATTTTGCATTGCTTGTGACTTAGGATACATCCCAAGGCACTTACTAATTGTTCTGTAATTCAACACTCAGAAGTAATAAAAGAACTTCATGCATCTTATCATGGTTACCTTTGATGTTCCCGTGACAAACTGTAGCAAACGTGCCATGTCCTCCTTGTTGAAGGCTTTAACAACCTCCCAGAACCATTGAACAACACTAGATGCAGCTGTGTAGCCGGTATATTCAGTATTGGCCTTAAGATCATCAACTGCAAACGAAGACACCAAAAAAATAAATAAATAAATAAAAAGAAAGAAGGATACACCACAGGCGTAGAGAAAGTGTAACACATTCAAGAAAAATGAACTCACGATCAATTTCTGGAAGTCCGCTGATCAGAAGCTCGAGCTCTTTATCATTAAATATTGAGATGAGATCTCGAGGGACTAACTCGTTGAAACCTTCTAGAAAGCTATTAATTTGAGGGCGAATGGCATTTGTCAAGATGTGATCAGCCACAAGGTCTACATATTCATGCTTTGTTTCTTCTGTAACTCGGATATTCCTTCCTCCAGGTTTAAGCTCATAGTCCGTAACCTTCCCAGAAATCAGGCATTAAACAGAATTAAGAGGTGGCATAACCCAGTGTCAGTAGTAGAAATAAATTGAAACAATAATGGACATGTATATAATATTAGAGTTGATACAGGTCTAGAACTAAAGATTTCTTAGATTGGTGTGATGATTGTGTGGGTGGTACAGATCTAGCACTTCAGGTTTCTTAGATTGGTGTAATGATTGTGCCTTTGATATGAGGTTTCGCATGTCATGTAATGAAAATTTGAAAGAAAACATAACACTTGATAATTCCCCATACCTCTGTTTTCTCATAAAGGATGTGTTTCTCCTCATCAGCATCCATGCTAAAAGTTAGGTCTGGAATGTCACTGACATCATTCTGAAACAAATTACATATGAAATGTCACTGTTCGCATCTCATGGGTTGGGGATGGGGGAAGCTCTGCAGTAGGCAACGCAAAAACAAGCAGTAAATGAACATTAATTCACTGACCTCAAGCATCCACTTCAAATTTTTGTAGTAGTCAGGATCAACAGCCTCTATATCATGGTATGTCACTTTCACGCCCAGAATGTGCTTGTAGAAGGAGCGAGTGAAGTAAACATCCAAAAGCTGTCCATCGAATAGCGCTTTGGCCACCTGCAAATGGTACCACGATGAAAGAAGCGGCGAGGGAAAAGAGAACTACAAAGGGGGAAAATCCAATCCAAAAAAAAATGCAAGAGGTCAAGCTAATAATTACCACACGACCAACAAATTTGAAGTAGGAAAGATGCTCAGTTTGGTATACAGAATTGGGGTTAGGTTGAAATGTGGAGTTGTTTCCAACAGTGGTAAAAAGCAAAGCTCCTTTGTCGAAGATAACCCTAGACAAAATTTGGTACCATTCCCTTGTTAACCCACCAGCATCTATCCCCTCTTCCCCTTGAAACTGTACAGTCAAGCGTCCCTTGAGATCCTGACTTGGACGCATCCGCAGCTGATTATATGAATCCTCCAAGACGTATGCCCGACGAACACTTATGCGCAGCGGAGCAGAAGGGTGTTGCTCATGCTGTTGCCTGATCCTGGAGCGAAAATATGCTCTCTTGTTGTCAAAATCAATCAGCCTTGGCGCCTTCAGCATCATAGAAAGAGATTTCTCCAGTAAACCTGGATTTTGTCGTATAAAAGCATTCAGAAGGCGCCGATGCTTGTCTGCAAACCTTGCAAAGGTCATTGTTCCATCAACCCATCTCTGACCAACTCCCCCACACTTCATTGATGACCCTGATGAACTCCCTGCAGACTCTTTCACTTCTCTGGCAGTTGCATTGATAAGATCTTGCTGTGTAATGTAATGGTTGGCTTGCAGTTTTTCGCACAAAACAAAAAAGGCCTCTATAAAAGGTAAAAGTCTCTCAGTGCCAGGAGGGAGAGGTGGGGTAAGAGAAGAGCTGCCTCCTACATGGTCGCCAACATTTGAATTCAATGTAGGAGTAGAGAAAGAGGAGCTCTGTCCCAGTTTTGTCTCTGTTGTGCTTATACAGTCGCTAAGTTCTTGCCACAGAGGTTCAAGGGCAGCATTTAACTTAGACATGATAGCCTGTTCATCAGGCTCTTCATCATTTTCTTGACCCTTGCTTCCATCAGAAATAACCGATGTGAGTGTACTGAGAGCCTGTAGCACACGCAAGAATGCTGAACCAGCCATGGAGTCTGCACTCAAGCCGAGCATGTGAGTACTCCTTAGCGTTACAAGCTCGCCCACAGCAGAAGAGCACAAATCATGAGCTAAACAAGCAAGCTTTGAAGTGAAGAATTTTCGATGAGGGGCAGCAACAGAAGCCAATTTCTTCAGTACATCAGCAGCTAGTGAATAAACTTTATCTGAGAGCCTGACAAATTAAAAGTTCAGTTTAGAGAGAGAACGAAGGAATTTTGCAAATGGCATATATTTCCACAAATTCAAACTTAACAATGAAAGAATAAAGTAGGAGCCATGGTTCAAAATACCAACGTAGCGGCTGCATTATCAGCCGTAGTGGTTAAGAACACTATGCTATTTTGAAAAAGTGGCGCTACAGTTTAAACTCTAAAACCTAGTAGAGCCAAGAGCTTTTCAATTAAACTGTTGTTTTCCCTATTTCTCCTCCTCAATAGCCTTCCTAAAGTTGTCTCTACCCTTATAAGGTTCCAAATCACTAAAACAACACGAGATTAGCTGCTACAAAAGACTCGAATTTTTTTATCACTTCAAAAATTCACATCACTGCGCCGCTACGTAGCATTTTGGCCATGGGCTTGTATGCCGGACACAACCACTATTTTGATCCTTGGTTGGAGCAAAGAGAACAAATGTAAAGTTTGCTGATGCATCTAATTCCTTGGCCATTAATAAGGACATTATATCTGCAGTAAATATGAGACCCAGCAAATGGGCATTTCATAAGGAATGAGTTGCTCAAATAACATTCTTTATAGTTGTGAGAGTTGTAGGAAGTGTGGTTCATCAAAAGTGATAAAGTTGAAGATTTGGTTCCTACTTCTAATTCAACGTTGATGGAGAGGTAAGATGGGCCTGGCTGGATTGGTGGCATTATTTATAATGACAAATGTCAGATGTTGCTCACCTTCTCAAATTTGTTGGAGTGAAAACTTCAAATGAAGCTGAGATTGTGGCTATATTAGAAACTGAGGATCAATTCGCTATCATTTCTTGATTCTTTGATTATGGAAGGTGATACAGCCAATGCAATCTCTTGGGTTTTTCACTCAAGAATGAGGGTCCATGGAAATTCCAACTTAATTTTAACGAGACCAAGTTATAGGCTTATTCTATTCAGGTGGAGTTTTGGCATGTTGGTTGCTAGGCAAATGATGAGGTAGACAGATTAGCCGAGTATGGGGTAAAAAGGGAAGTTTCACTTATTGAAATGTTGTCATAATTTATGATCACTCTGTTCTCATGTTAATAGCGGTACAACCATGGTTCAAAGTAGCGGCTGCATTATCGACCATAGCGGTTGAGGTTGGTACGCTATTTAGCGGCGCTACAGTCTAAGACCTAGTAGGGCAAGGCAATTTTAATTCATAACACCCTTTTTTTTCTATTTCCCCTTAATAGCCTTTCTTATAGTTCCAAATCACTAAAAAAAAACCACAAGATTGGCTGCTACACAAAATTAGAAAAAAAAAATTACCACTTAAAAATTCACACAGCTACGGCGCTATATCGCCCACTACATAGCAGTTTGGCCACTGGTAGCTACACCCACCTCAACTACTAGTTTTATCCTTGGGTACAATGATACACCATTAGTTTTTCTTTGGATTTTAAACCAGATGTACTAAATTTGTTCCCTTCTCTCCTTTTGGAGTAAAAGTTATCAGTTAATGATCACAAAAACAAAATCCCAATTCCTTATATGTGGAGCAGATTATTGAGTGGGCCTAGAACACTGGTTGAGTCAACCCATAGTAAACAGAATGTGGACCCGCAACAATTGGCCTACAGACAGAGAGACAAGAAGAGGGTACACAGATAATTGAGCCTTAGGGTCTTCCATCTAAAAACATTTTGCAGAAATCCCCAGCCCTTCATAGGGGTCCATCAAATAAATTTCCTGTGTTGGGAAAAAGGCCCCACATTCTAGAAGAATGGCACCTCAGCAGGCTCTATAGATGCCAACGCATTTAAAATAACTATATTAATGTATCTAATAAAGTCATATTCTGAGGTTCTTTGCCACAGTAACAACACACCCAAACTTCAGTGTAACCAGACCTAAAACAAGATTCCTCGATAGAGAAGGTTCAAATACTTTTTTAAATCACCTTTTTTTTATAAAACCATCAACTAACAAGTTTGGAAAATAGGGTCAGAGTCTAAAAAGGATATTAAGACATCCATAATTAAGGATTGGATCATAAAAGTTACCCTTCGTGGGCAAGAAGACTGCAAAGGTTGCACAAATCGAACTCAGGAAGCAGCAAGAAGATGTCATGTGGTTTAACAGCTCTCTTTTCAGCAGAAGAGGACACCTCAGAACCAGCTCCTTTACCCAACTGTTGATTCGAATCATGTTTGGATGTAGGGGTTTCATTTGGAGTATCAGGAGTTTCATTTGGAGTATCACCGGAGGCTCCTTGATCTGGAAGAGTCTGGGATTCAGTCACAACTGGTCCAGAATGAGGTAGACGGTCAACCTTTGATGCAGCATTATTAACTACTACTTGGAGCAGACCCATAACCTGAGCACAGAAATATAAAATTCAAATAAAACAACTTTACAATATCACGAAAAAGATGTTTCTCTAGAAATTTGTTAATACCTGTTCAAGATGGGCACTACTGCGTAGAAATAGAGGTCGACTTAAGAGCTTCAGGAATAATATTAGAGGTATATCTCCCTTAGAAGATATTTCAGGTTGGTCCAATGGACTCATTTCATCAATAACTTTCTCTTTCCCTTTCTCATTCTTGGTCTCTAAATGCACTGGACTCAAAGATTCAGGGGACGATGGAAGATCAAAGTAGAAAAGGATATTTGCAACAGCCAAATGATTTGTAGCCAAATATGTCAAAATCTCAAGAATACGACGTGACACAAGAGGTGGAAGACCTTAAACAGTAACAGAGAAGCACAAGTTAATATGACATTGCCTTTAAACTTAATAGAGTGATATGTAGAGAAAATTGGAGAGCAAATAAAAATAAATAAACAAAGAGTACCATCCAGATGTTGTGGTCGACCATAGACAACATTCCACTGACAACCATAAAGCCTCTGGGAAGTAACCATTTCTGAGCTGCTGACAGAATCCTCAGTTTCTGGTTTAATCATGTCCAGCAAGAGGCGAACAAGAACTGCCCGTGTAACACTATGCGCACATAGGTTCAGCAGAAGTCTCTGGAGAAGACCTTTCCCAAGGGGCTGATGATCATGCAAAACAAATAAAAAGAAAATTGTTAAAGGATTATCTATACATGTTAAAGCAATGACGAAATTACTAAAATCAATTTGAAAGAAGAATTTCTAATAGAATTGAGAGCGACAATTGAGTCAGATTTTAAGGAGTTTGGATCACCAGACACTGGGAGCCCGGGAGTCACCAAATAGGTTTCTTCCAATTAGAATTTCACACATCGCCCATATTGAGCATTTTGTTTTTCTAAATATTAGCTTTTAGCACGGCACATACCGAATAAAAGCCTTACCTATTTGGTGAATCCCATTCTCAGGTCCGCTAGACTCAATTTTATGACTGGGATTGTCTGGATATGCTAAAGCACACAAATGAAAACAATAGTATCAATTTGACAGGGGAAGTTTCACTTGAATTAATGGCCAAAATAGACTCACAATTGATGACTTGGACAGTTAAAGACTCAATCCTGACACAAAATCCAGACAAATCCAACATCATGGCGACTTTTCAGCCAAAGGGAGTGATGCAGTCATTGGTGGTCCAAAACCCAAATGGATGATGGCAATATTACTTTATATGTCTTCTTTATAATGACATCCATCTTTGAGACAATCCCTCAAAATGACATGAAATTGGATCCATTGGATAGGCTTTCAATCAGCCTTCTTCCATGGAGCCCAAGTTTGTGCGATTCTGACAAGAATTGAAGAATGGCCAATCTTCTAACAGGTTGTAGGGTAATGACCAGTTTAGGGGGACACTTTAGTCATTTTACTTTGAATGGTCAGGATTAAAACATCTATTGCAGGTTTAGATATGAGGAGACACAATATATAAATATATCTGTAGTAAGGGATGCCTCCAATTCTAGGTTTACTTAAATGGCGGAGTTGATTTTCGCAATGCTTGTTGAGTGGGACATGTGATTATTTCTGGATTGGTGTGTTTAATGTTGAGTTTTCAATTTTTCTACTTCTATTTTGTGTTTATGGATCTTAGAACTCTTTCAGGATCATAAAAACCCTAGACCATAAATGTTTCTGACAGATCTCTGTCCATGACTTTTTGGACTGTGTCAGATTGGTATTAGAGATGAGGCATGCATCATATTTTCCCAAGGGACTCAATTGTCCAAAAAAAAAAAAAAATCGAAAGATTCTAAAAAGGACTATACCTGAGCTAATCTCAAGAGCCGAATCAGTGCTTTCAAAGAATTTCCATCTAAAAGAGGTGTTCCTTCAATTTCTTTCACCTTCAAGCCGTTTGCAAGTGCAGAAACAGCCCTTCGACCTGTTGAAACTCCAACACCTCTGTCCATCACTGGATGCCTGTCAAGTGCCAAACTATTCCTCCTGCTGCCAAGCCTATGACTACCTCCAAAGAGGCTGCGGGCCTGATAATGGCTCAATGCTCTATCCCTCAGCATTTGGGCCTCAGCGAGCAAAGGTGAAGGTAATGCCGATAAAACTGCTTCTGAGGAGGTCAATAGTACCTGGATGAATCAAAGAATGCCATAATAGTTTAGTTAGGAAGTAGTAAAAAATAGAATTTAAAAGATCAGATATTGTCTAATTCTCAATAAGAGAATGACATTTCTTCCTTGTTTGACATGATACACTAAAAATGGGGCCCTAACTTAAGCCGTTCAACTGGAGGGCTCATCATGAGAGGAAATATGCCCTAATATCTCTCTAACTGAATAATTCTACCCACCAGATTAGTTGCTTGCAACTATTACAATTACAGCAAACATTTACATACAACCACTCTATGATTGAAACCTTTGAGACTTAGAATCAACCATTGAGAGAGGTTCTGGTACTGGGACATCCCTGTCCATTAAAAGGCCCATCATATGAATAAAAAGGATCAGCCAATAGGCTCCCCATAAATGGGATACATAAGGAGAAAGCATATGGTACAGTAAAGCATTTTCTATTAAAAAGCGCAAACCTCTTCACGCAAATCAGCAGGAAAAGTAGCTATAATTGATGCGTTATCCATGTCCACTGGCTGTCCTTCAGCTTGCTGAGACTGAACAATTCTTTGTGCCCGTTGTTGTGCTAACACTTCCGCTTGGATATCCGGAGGAAGAGCTGCTAAAAACTCAGGGTCAATGTCATCCGCTGAAGGTGGAGCATAAGTTGCTGCTGGGACAGATTGAGCTTGCTGGGAAGCAAGAACTTCTGCCCGCAGATCTTCAGGCAAAGCCTCCAAGAAGGTGGGGTCAATAGTATTTGCACCAGAAGCCTCACTGTTGACATTAATTTGGCTGGGTTGTTCCGCATCTTCAGAAACTTCTGGGTTCTGCCTATCAGATGGCCCATCCGCACCATTCACGGAAACATGATCCGTGTTCTCAGCTTGATCCCCAGCAGTGTGTATGACATCCATATGTACATCTCCTCTAACTTGAACTGAAACACCATGCCCATCACCTGCTTCTGGAATTTCTGAGCCAGAATCAACCACACCACTAAGCTGGTTCTCTCTTATAGGCGGCCTGTCAGTTAATGCAGTATAAATGCCTGAATGATATGCAGAAGAACGAGTTCCGGAACCATCATCACTACAAGGAACCACATTTTCCGTATCAGCTAATGATGTCACAAACTCAGGCATAGTCTCTAACTGTTCGCTGTTAGAGTTGTGTCCCTCCCCAATTTGCATGCTAGATTCACTCCCATTAGAGACACTGTTTAAACCATCAGTATTTTGAATCATACATGCCTGTTCTGCTAGCCTTTCTGATTCTCTTATAACAGACTCTCCAATGATCTGTTGGGCTACGTTGGGAAGACCAGAGTCACCCACTTCAGCAGTTCGGTTCTCTTGATCATGTGCAGAACTAGCTTCTAATTCTGGATGCTGAACTACTTGTTGGCTACCGACATTCTCACCAGCTTCTGGAAGTTGATTTTCAGCATGCGGTGGTACGATATCAGATGGTTGCTTATCCTGTCGCCCAGAATTCTCTGACTGCCTCTGAGCAGAACCACAGGCAGGAGATATACTGCACAGCTGGGCCACAAATTGCTCCTCTATGGCCTGTGCAATAGTAGCAGCTTGACCGCCTGCTTGAGGCTGGCCATCATCAGTCCATCGACCATCACCGGGCCCTCTCCTTCCAGATAAATGGAGAGGATCCATTCCTATTGAAAAATCAATCAAAGGCGGGGGCGCAGCACCAACCAAACGATCACCAAAAAGAGTAGCTGAAGCATGATCGTCAAACATGTAAAAATGAGCCACATCAAAACCTCCAACAGATAAGGCTTCCAAGTCCCTGGATGAACTTCCAGCTGAAGGCCACATCGAGTTATTAGGATCACCTGATTGAGATGGCCGTATAAGAAGAGGATGTTGAAAAGCACTTCCTTCTAAACCAGATCGCTCGCTGAAAGACCTAGTACCAGCTTGGCGGCGGCGCTCCACACCTAAAGGCCTCCGAAGACCAAATATGTCCTCCACATTTACCCCGTGAAAAGGTTGTTCTGCTCCAACATCAATGAGACCACTTGCATTTCCAGGTCGTCCCAAAACCTGCAAATGATCCAAACCATCAAGGCCTTCCCTCCACCTCACTTCTATAACACGGTTTCCAGGAAAGTCATCATCCTCTTCGTCAATTATATCATTATAATCATCACCTAGACCATTATCATCATGGTCTTCCACATCAGTATCAGCGAGAGACATCAAAGCAGCACCCTCTTCCGCTATATCCTCATCCTCATCATCTTCTTCATCATCATCTTCATCGTCCTCGCCATCTTCTCCCATGTCTTCATCATCTTCATCACCCATGTCTTCATCTGGTCTATTCTCAACTCGAAAAGTCATCCCAACCCCATTTCCACTGTGTAGTACAGCAGCACCTTCATCCATTTCTTCGCGCATAAACTCCACACCGTGCCCCACGACTGGGTGAGTGCTCATTGTTTCTTCCATTTCTGTTCTCGTATCTTGCTCCATAGACTGATTTTGATTATCATCCCTTTCATCATGTGAGGTTCCATGAATTTGTTCTGCCGATGGCAATACATCAGAAGCCTGGTGTTGATTGCTCCTACTTTGATCATGCTCCACAGCTTCGCTACCCGCAGTTGCATTTGTATGATCTTCAGTTCTCCCATTCACACCAGCAGGTTTTTTCTTACTGGGCCCATCTGACTTAAACAACTGCTCACTTGCATTAGCAGCCCTCGTTAAGCTCTCCAAAGCCTTAAGAATAAGATTCACAACTTTTGGAGCATCAGGGTGGTCAAGATCTACCACCTGAAGAATACCGGTCAATGACTGAACCATTCCTCCATCAATCATGGTCTTTGCTATGTCAGGTGAGCATCCAGGACCAGGTAAGTTACTGGACGATGAGTTCTTGGATAAAATGGAATTCACCAGGTCAACAAAAGCAAGAACCTTTTTATGCGGCAATAGAAGGTTTTTGGAAGAATTACTCTCCAAATTAGAGAATGAAGACAAGGCTCTCACTATTTCAGCAATCACGCGACGTCGCCCTTCACCAGATCGACCACACAGCACCACCAAAAACCACGATGCTTTTTCAGACAACTTATCTTTCCATTCGTCTGCAGCTTCAGCAGATTTCTCTGAAGATAATGGAAGTAGCTGATGCAATATATGATGTAAAATCCCACCATGTCCAGATCCATCTGCTTGACAAGATCCCCGCATCTGACAGGTTTCTAAATCCCGTCTCAGAACCACCCCTACAGCATGCACGTACATGAGAAGAATATCACTCATCAACTTGAGAACAAAAGTTACTTTAGCCAGGCCCGCAGATCTTTCCGAGAGACTGTCACCTTCCAGCTTTGCCTCATCAACCTTTGACTTACCTTTATCTTTTGCAGCAGGTTCATCTATTTCCATAGGGGTTAAAGAACTAGTGCACTCTTCCAGTTTTCTTGATAAGGGATAACTCATAAGTATCTCTAACAGCTGATCTATTACTTGAGTTAGATTGGCAGGAACCCTTTTGTGACCTTTTGGGCATTTACCAAGTCCTTCATGTTGCTTGTTTTCAGGCATCCGAATGCCCTCATTAGAAGAAACTCCAACCTCAACACCAGATGTTTTCGGTTTATCCTTCTCTTTATCTTTTTCCTTCAATAAGATAATATTTGTCCTCCCTCCCGATGACTCTACCTGACATACTGCAGCAGCAGCTCTCATGAAAATCACAGGATCTCGAGCAATAACAGGTGCCATTGATGTCAAGAAAGTTCGAGGCAAAATGCGACCAGTATGGCGGCTAAGAATTCCAGTCAGGGTCTGCCGTATCTCCAACTCCATTGCAGTTTGCAAGGTTTGAGGGTCTTCAAGTAGGTGTCGTATGATAGCAGATGCTACACTGTCAAACCCTGGAAAGTAACAACTCTTAGGAAGGCGAAAAAGTGCAGCCAAACCTCCATTGTCAAGAAACTGCATAGCTATAGCATGTGTTTTCGTAAGGCGTGCACATAACTGTAATACAGCTTGCATGACCATGGCAGGAACATGTTGTTTAATAAACTCACAAGCAATTGCCAAAGCCCCTTGACTCTCTTCAAGAGTCAAATAACCAGTCGACTTCCCTAGGATCTTCTCAATTTCATTAGCAGATTCTTTCCCATCTAATGCAGATTTGATCTCTGTATCAGATGCAGGTACCTCCAAGGAGGCATCATCTCTTGATGAGTCAGTTAAAGACCCTGAAAGATTTCCTTCGGTGTTTCCAACAGAAACTCTGGGTTTGGATTGCAACATGTTGTCCAAGGTAAGCAACAAAGCACTGATGCATTTTGGTACCTCAGCCTCACCTCTTGACTCATTTCTCACCTTGAAGTTTGTCAAGATATCCAGAGCAGAAGACACAATACCATTCTCTGCAGCAATTTCTCTGGTACTACTGTCTTCTGTGAGAAGCAACGCCAAGATATGGCAGATTGTAGATAACACACCTACATCCTTTGAGAAATCTGATGGACAAAGCTTCAGTTGTTGGACCAGATACAAGGTCACCCTTGGACGATCCTCCCCTTTGTTCCTATTGCAAATGGTCACAAGCAAATCCGTCAATGGGAAAGCCATTGAATCACTGCTCTGAAACAGCTTCATAGATGCAGCAAGAATATCATCAATAGGAGGCAGTTCCACTCCCCTATCTTCTGTAGGCAAGTCTCGTGTCTTATCCACACTATCGTCTTTCGATGTTTCAGACGAATTTCCCAATGACAAGGCAAGTGCCCGTGCAAGCTCATCATCCTCCTGTCCGGGATCTTCAGCATGGCCAAACAACCACTCCATGGCCATCTCAACACTATTAGATTCCACCCTTCTCAGAGCTTCCTCTGCTCTCGCCCTAGTAAAACCCATCTCTACTATGGTAGCTATAGTAGATTCATCAGGAGGAGGACCCACAAGCCGTTGGCTAGTGCTTCCCATGATGCCAGTCCTTCCACGCTTCACATCTCCAATACCAGAGTATATATGAGTAACAATAGTAACCACAGAAGTGATGAAAGCTGGGTTGCAATTAGGAAACAAGGGATGGTTCCACAGGGGAAGTATTACATCAAGCACCTGAGACTGCAACATGCGGACAAAAACCTCTGGATCTCTTGGAACGGGAAACAAACCAATCGACAAACCAGCCGCTACTGGCTGAACAAGAAGCTGGGCTTGAGAAGCAGACGTTGAAGACAAAAGAAGGGCAGAATTAACAAAATACTCCAGCATACGGCAATAGCTTTGTAATGTATCCAGCAACCACGAGCTATGAGACAGCTTGTTTCCTTCAGCAGCCTTCCCTTGCTCAGCCTCACTGGTGGGTATAGAATAAGGCCAAAGCAACTGGCTTGTCGCTTCGAACGTTGTCAAAAGCTCCTTGAAAGTTCCATGCACATAGAAGTTATTCACCAACACTGTGTTGCATGTACGACGTCTGCTATCAAAAATAAGTGCTGCCATGTCATCCACAACCTTTCCAAGATACCTACACTTAACTGACAGTGACATTTCAAGTCCCACAGAAGTAGAATGCCCGGAATAACTGAGGGCATCATGAAAGATTTTGGCAAGCGCAGTTGCGAGGCTTTTGGAAGCTGAGCTCAACGAACCAGTTTCAGCTCTACGGCGGTTGGGAGTTGTGAATCCTTTAACAAGAGTTGCATGGAATGATCGTATGGCACTAGCTAGCTTACTTAGAATTTCCGAGACAATAACATCAGGGCTCTTCTTTTTACCATCTTGAGCCAAAGAAATTTCAGACGCATTTGAGGAACCTTCCAAATCAACAGGTGTTGCCTCCAGCTGTCGACCAGTCCTTCCAAGCCGCATCCTTGTCAACCCATGCCGACCATGCCGGTGCACACCTTCGCCAGAACGAACCACAGAGAGGAACTCCTGTTCTCCACTCCAGAGAGATGATGCAGAACCAGTTCTTAGCGAAACAGGATTCATGTATCTTACAACTGGAACAATATTTCCATCATCATCGCTCTCTCTACCAGCAACGTTAGACGTTGTAGCATCAGCTGTTCCAGTTTCTTGATCATTGTCCCGCTTCTCTTCCACCTTGGAATCACAGCACAAAGAAATCTGCCAAATTATTTCCTTGTAAGCTTTCCCTAGATCCTTCAACAGATCAGCATCTGTTGCACCCAATTCAGACACCATGGTACTTGTCCCCTTGAGAAGAAAACTAGCAAGAGAAAGAAGGCCTTCGAGACTGGAGAGACATCGTAAGACTTTTGTTTGTTTTGCACCTTCCACTTCAGCAAGTGGGGTAGCACCCACTGAAGTCAATAACTCATTCACTGACTGCAGATGTTCTCTCAGATAAGTGCACACAGCTCGAGCTAGAGCAGCAGAATGCTGAGGGGAGAAGTTCTTGAAAGCAATGAAAACACTCTGCCCAATAGATGCAGAAAGAGGAATAGGCTGCAGGGTAAACAACTTCAGAACAGAATCAATACCCCCCTTCTCAATGAATAAACGACAAGTGTCGGCATTCTGGAGAACTGTTTCAAGGAGACGTGCAACATTGCTAATACATTCCGGTAGGAAAGATTCTACATTCACTGTCTCAATATTTACTGAAGCGACATCAGAAGGTGCTTCAGTTACCTTATCAGAGCTCTCCATCCTAGAGGATTCCCCTTCATCAGACAAAGCCAAATTCCTCTCTTCTGAGTCAGTTTCCATGGGAACAGGAGCGGAAGAGGCTATCAAATCTGTAGAAGAGGAGGCTACATCTACCCCAGGTCCAATCTTCAATATGGTATCCAAGATCTCAATTAGCATATCCACGCCAGGACCACGTAACGAGGATGCATGTCGCATTAGTTCATCCAATCCAGCAGATAAGGATCCTGGAGTATCCCCTGCAAGGGAACGTAAATACATTCTTGAAGTAAAAATCTTCACAAAGCATTTTAAAGCATTACGTTCCCTCACAGCCTGAAGTCCAATGTTATTCAAGCACAAGGCATCCAGACATTGTGGTATGCATGCTATTGCTTCTGCAGAACAAAGAACTCCGCCTGTAATAGCATCCAGAAATGCACGAGGAAGATCCGCTGCATCCAATACAGGAAAACAGGTAGGATCCTTATGAATAAGGTCACTCATGACAGTTGCTGCAAGTGAAAACACCCCACCACCAAAGTCCTTAGCTCTTCTGAAAATGATACATAAGCAATGAGGCAACAGACTCTCTTCAGAGCCATAAACTCGTGCAGTGGTGCCAGGGGCATATGTTCCAAGTGATATAGCACGAAGCAATGCTTTCATAAGTAATCTTCGATGGTAAGAGACCAATGCATCAGAATAGAGAGGTTGCTGCATATCTAGCTCCTCAGAAGCACAAATAACTTGCTTGCCCTTATCACACTGGGACTCTTCTACATGCTTCTTTGAACCCTTCTCTACATAGGAAACTTCTACCTTCAATCGAGCAATAGTGTCATCCAAACCCCCCAAGTCTCGAAACAATGCAGCGGCGGGATTACTGTAGTCCATGAAAGCCTCTAGAATATGAACAGCAGTGCTGACTAAGTGCAGGTGTTGGGGGTTTGTATCTTTAAGAAGTGGCAGAAGAGTAGGTATGAATCCCGCTTCTCGGAGAGCTGAGCAACCAGAAGATGATGAAACTAAGATGGTAACAAGGGACAGGAGCGCCTCGGCAAAAACAATAGACCATCTAGAAGAACCACTTGCAACTGAATCTATTGCCTTCTGCATAAGACTTGGTAAGATACCACGGTGCCCACCAGAAGTTACAGCAGCTAATACTGTTGGCTGGCGAGATCTATCTTGGGATAGAGCAACCAAAGACAGAATGCCCAAAATGCGGATCTTTTCAGGAACTGCATCTTCATAACTCAACAGGCATACTAGTTCATTGACAAACTCAGGCTCATTGTTAAAAAAAGCAGCCAAGTCATTAGCATCATTACTAGCTTGAACAAGAACAACAAAGGCATATAACCGAATACAAATGTACTGCTGCCTTGCAGCTAATGAAGCAAAAGCCCTTGCAAAACGCAATCTTGTTAAAAGTGAGAACCTCAAACCAGGAGGTACTTCGTATTCTGACACTAACTTGTTCAACAACTCAAGATCGCTTTCCTGTCGAGTGTTAATGTTAGGCAAATGGATAACTTGTAACCCTTGATTAGATTGCTCTGTACTAATGATCTCCTTTGATGAGTCATTAACAGCATAAAACTCAAAATGGAGGGTGCAACCTAGTTCATAAGCAGTTGAATCACAACCATCCTCTACCGAGCATGCTATCAGCCCAAGACCTTCCTCCTTGCCGCCCCAACCTTGTGAAAATGCAAACAGTTTCGAATTGAGAGAAGCATCTCGTATAGAGCACTTTCCAAGTGTTTTCTTCAAAAATGCAGCCAAAGTCTGCAGGCTAGCCTCAACAACATCGGCATCAGTAGAAGCAAGAAGAGCTGAAAGGTGCTGCTGCAAGGCCACAAGAGAGGGAAGAACAATAATAAGAATAAAAAACAAGGACCAAAACAGAAAAGAGAAAAGGACACACATAACATGCATCTTGAGAGGCAGACTTGTAAAAATATTTAGGACAGTTTAAATGTAACCAGGTGTCATGACCTAAAAATCACAAAAAGTGAGACACTTTTTTCAACTTCTGCCCACAAAAAACCAACTGCCAATCAACAATGACAATGATGACTTTTGAGGCAACAAAGGGAATGGAAACAGTATTACATTCAATTTTGTTACAGGTTATCAAAACCCCCCAACATAGCAAAATACATATACCATCCCTTTGGCTAGAAGTAATCAAAAAACTTGCAACTCGAGATGCATCCAAAAGCAACCTCAAATAGTACACAGAGATGTCATCTCAGCTAGAAAGACAATAGATCACAAAATATAAACAATACAGTAAGATAAGACATACTTCATAAGAACTATAGAAGTGCTTGTTTGTACAATTATCCAATATGATCCTTATAACACGAAGAATTTGCAGAACTGCTCCTCGGGGAAAAGAAGAATCAGCTTCTAGAAAATTATCCTCAAGTTGCAGATCCTTCCTTGGTTTTATGTGCTTCTCAAAGAATGAATCGAAATGGTTAAAAAGATCGACCCAGTGGTGGAAATCACCCTGCCAAAAAAAAAAAAAAAAAGGAATGAATAACATCATTTAGGAAGGAATCATATCAACGAAAGGCAATGCAGGAATTAAAAACACACCTTATCATACTCCCAGAAGAAACCTTTGAGGGGTTCTTCTATATTCTCAAGTGGAACAGCAGTAACACTGTTGATAAAAGACTTTATTCTTGGAGGCTGAAACAAACAATAAATAGCCATCATCTTACCATCCATGAACCTAGTCATATCTCTCCGTAGTACCCACAAAACAAAGTAATGTAATAAATGCAACAAGGAGTGCAACCAAGGATGAGTATGAGTTTAACAAAATACACTTTTTCTTTTTCTTTTTTTTTTTTTCTTTTTTTTGAAAGACTTTTTCTTAATTGAATAGATTTCCATTGGTCTTTAAAATGAAAAGATGAATCTAAGTTAGAAATAGGTAAGAGTAAAGCAAATAACTTAAGAACCAACAATGAGCAACACCACCAGCAGGCAAGAAAGATGAGACGCAGAATATAAAACTTCACAACCAATAAAAGGAACCCATGAATGTTTTGGTAACAAGTTATTTCATTTTTAGTACACTGATTACTAAAGAATCAGAAATGGAAAAACCTAATCAAGGGGGCATCCAAGCCTCTAATATTCAACGTATTCCCTTCAATTTTACATAGTAAATATTCTGATTTCGGGTTGATGTCCTTCAATTGTGTTGTGAATCCATTTCTGATGGAGAAATTGGAAGTGAAGGGCTTAAGTTCTGACTTGGGGAACGCTGTTGAACTTGAACCCCCCCTACTTAGAAAAAAATATCTCAACCTTCCAGGTTCATTAGGCTCTACTTCATATAGATGATAATGTAAACTACTTACGTAGACTTCTCACCACACCAGTGCCCTCTTTTCAGAGAAGATAAGGCCCTTGGATAGAAACCATACCCTCTCTCTCTACACCAGTGCCCCTCATTTCAGAGAAAAAAAAAGTCCATTCAAACCATACTCTTCCCAAAGTAAAACAGAAGAAACCAAACATAGTTACACCAAAGAACTTACAAACACAGAGTCCATGTCTATCCCCTGTTCAGCCAATGAGCGCGCCACCTCATTTGCCTCCCCTCATAAATGTTGGAACACCACATCACGCAGAAGTCTAATCTTGTTTAGATTAAAATGAAGCTTTTAATCTAAGGGAACCATTGACATGGTAACCTTGTTCCTTGCATTTAGACAGTCACTTTCCACTGTAAGCCTTCCAAGTAAGTATTACTCAAAGAGTTTCAACACCTCTCTAATCAATAACACCTCAACTTCATTAGATTCTTTTTTTTTTTTTAATAACATGCTTCATTAGATTCCTTCATCGTGATCAGAGATGAAAACACCATAATGTATTCCTTGGAGCATCCCAAAGAACGCCCTGGATCCAAGCCAGCCTCATAAATTTTTTTTATTTTTATAGAATCGTGTTTTCTCGATTCTGTGATGTTATGGTTACTCAGATACAATTCCCATGTGTTCTTTTTTAAATTCCAGTTTTTTCTTCATAACCCATTGTCAATAAATTAATTAGTCTTATTCTATTCTATTTGCAACTTACTAACCTTCGAATTAAGCTCTTTTTCTATGTTTTTTAGTATGTATTACGTCCCATGTCAGTTCTTTATTGCGGTTCATTACAGTGTATCAACGTAACGTATTTACTATCAATCAGTTAAAGTATCTTCAAGTTTTATACTTCTGTAATGTATTTCAATTAATCCATCATCGTATCATTTTCTCGTTTAATTTTCTATTTGTATACTACATTAATTTAACAAGTTTCCTATAAATTAGTGTTTTTGCTTTATGTGTTTCCTTGTGCTTGTATTTTCTCTTATTTCTTATACTATCACATTTTCATATGTTTACTAATCTAATGTAGTTTTTTTGTTAATCTTTAAGTTTTTAATGTATTTTTCATTCATTCACAGTTTCTTACAGTTTAAATTCCTCTATTTTTTAGTCTATTATGAAATTCTTCTAACTGTTGTACCTCTGCGAACTTCCAAATTTTTATTTATGTTTTCCTTAGTTTTTCATTTCTTAAGTATTGAATATATTCTCAGCATCATTAAAAAAAAAAAAAAAGAGAGAATATATTCTCACACTTTCTCACATTTTTCTTTTACTTTCCTCTTTTTGTGGAGAACACTTTATTAACCAGGTTTTTTCGTTTTACCAGCAAGTGGTAAAAGTCTATTGATTAAAGGGTGGTCGATACACAACAAAGAATTACAACCAGAAAAAAAAATCCAAACATAACTCCAAAACAACAATGATGAGAAGCCACAACTAGCCACCAAACGATCCTTCTTTGACCAACCTTAAAATGTAATTATATTAAAAGGACGACTTGTGTCTCTAACATCCCAAACTCCATATATAAGGTAAATTCATACCATTAATTTTGACTATGTGCATGAGTGTGTGAGTTTGAGTCGATGAGAGAAAGAAGAAAAAAAGAGGGGGGGGTGGGGGTAAGGAATCTGGTAAACCATCTAGCAATTCATATGATCATGGAACCCTCACCTACCATGTCACTTCATGTAATCAATAACCATGATGAAGATATGAAGAAATACTCCCAATATAAACAAATAAGAAAAGGAAATAGAAACGTAGCCCAAAATAAGGACATAGATCAAATTTTTGAAGAAGACTTCAAATGCCATATGAGTCTTGAAACATCATAGTTCACAGGTCAACAACTGACAACATGAACATAAATCACTTTTTAAGCAGTGTGAGGAAGCTCATTTTCACATCACAAAAAAACTCACCATCCATCTTTCGAGCTTTGATACCGCAATCAAATCACACAACAAGATTAATGCACTGATTAGAGACAATATACAGCCAGAAATAATTGACACAGCAACACATCAAAAATTGAAAAAACACAAAAAAAAATAAAATAAAATAAAATAGAAAAGGGTAGACCTGTATCATCATCAGAGAACTATGAACTCCACCCTAAGTCCAATCTCAAAAGTCTAGATAAAATAACTTCATTACACTTGAATTGCTCCTTCCATAACAGATCAAACCAAGAAAGTCCTTCCACTAAGGAATGGAAACTTATATAACTTAACAAGACCTCCTAAATTTTCAAAAGAGGAATGGGATGGCTTATTTGGTTCTTTAGGTTGATTAGCTCACTTAACTATTTCTCAGGAAAAAAAAGTCCATGTGCATACAAGGCAGCATACCACTGCATTACATGTAATGCTGTCTGCAATTTGCACGCTTCCTTCAGCATTCAGCAACCAATATCCTTACAACGAAATCATTCAAAACACATGCCAAACCCCTAATGAGATATATGTTTTCCTACCTTGCCTCAATTCATTTTCAATGGAGAGACAATAACCACTACAAAATATATATTTTTTTTTTTTTTTCAATCAAGAGACCTTATCCACAACAAAACACAGACCTCATTTCTCAAGGTTTACAAAACCTCGAAACATAAAAAAGAATCCATTTCCACAACTGCCGAATGCTCATTCTTTTTTACAGACTGAAGAGAAAACCACACTCCTGATGAAATATTCAAACCAGTTCTGATTTGGGTCATATCCAACCACAGCCTAAATTACTATCACCAGCATCATCACGCATGAAACAACAAAAGAACATGCATATATGACACAGACAACAAACAGAAAAAAAAAATTCTTTTTCCATGAATTCAGAAAGAACTGAACCCCACTTTCTTCCTATCAATCCCAGAAACAGAAACAATCAACAGTCCAAAAAAAAAAAACCCAAACCCTAACATCAATTTTGCACGAATTACACCAATTCCACAACGATTACAACATAAAGATAAGACTTTGAACAAAAGAATCAGAAAACAAACAAACAAGGAAAGATCGATGCCACAAAATTGGAAGATTTCTTAATCATTACCACTTCCAATACCCTCCGTCTTTTCTGCTTCATCTTGAAATCGGAGACGACAAGAGCATCTCAGAGGTCCGAAGAGAGGATCGAGGAGCCGAAATGCGGATTCCGATCGGGATTTCCGAAGTAGGGTTTTGTCTGTTCCTCTTCTCTGCCTCAAGAATCGGATCGAGGAATCGAGAGAATGAGAACCGAGATTGAAAACCTGAGAAAGAAAATCTTAGATTTTTACACAGATAGAGAGAGAGATGAGAGAGTTAGGGTTTTGGGAAGAAGAAAACGATCCGATCGGAGGGAGAGAGAGAGAGAGAGAGAGATTTCTGATGAGGGAAGGAAACGTTGGAGTATAAATAGGTGTGAAGATAGCGAGACGGTGCTACTACAATTGTCGCCGTGACGAAAGAAAAACATACGAGTGATCTTTGTGGCTCCCACTCATGATAATTTCGTGAGGCTTCTCTCCGTGGCCCACTTAGGAGAAATCTGAACCGTTGAAATGAAATATCACCGTTGGTAGGATTTATCTTTCAAATTCTACTTTTGACATGATTTGAGACCACCGTCAGATTGATCTCTATCAAATAGTGAATATTTAGTAATTTTAATTGCCTGCTTCGGATGTTAGGCCATGGCCCAAATTACTATTTTAGTGAAATCTCTACTTCTCTAGAGATGATAGAAGAGAGGCCATTTATTTTGAAAGAAAACATTCTCCTAGAAGCTGTAAAAGTTTAAATCAACTTGTGGGGCTCACTTAAAGCATGCATGTAAGCGGGAAGAGAAGATGGAAATTAGCCCCATCTAATTATCCCAAGCCTTGATTTAATAGCTTTAAAATTAAATGACGTTTTTATTGTAGGTTTTTCTTAAGATTGAAGTAAAGGTTTAATTAGTGTTAATAATAGTATGAGCTTAATGTTGATAAATAAGGTATGAAAAAGTTCGTCACTGAGTTGGGTCCCAAAACATAAAGATTTTTTTTCTTCTTTCTTTTTTTTTTTAAGCCTAATTCACAAAGAAAGTTCATTGCTTGCATGTGCACATTTTGTTAGTTTATTTTAAAGGAAAAGGAAAAAAAAAAAAAAAAGCATTCTCCTACAAGGAGGATGCATATTGTAAAAATGTAAATGCGACTTGAGTAGCCACTTAGAGCATGAATGTTGTTGGGAAAGGAAAATGGAATCAGCCTCATTTGATGATCTTAGACTTTAATTTAATAGCATTAAAGTTTACTTATATTTTCAGTGAAATTTTTTTCTTAGAATCTTAAAATTTTGATAAGTGTAAAATTAGACTTAGTTTCTGATCATGAGTTGCAAAGAAGGTAGAATACCTGTACTGATCAATGGTGAGCCCAAGTGGGGGCCATGCCACAAGAAAGTTTTCCTTTTTCTTATAAGTAATCATGCTGAATAGGGAGTAGCTTGTAGAATTGTTGTGAGTGGGAACCTTAGAGGATCCCAACTAATAAAGAAAAGTAAGACGCCTGCCTTAGAGGTGTGGCCCAGTGGCTTCATCTTTTTGATTAGCCATCGTTTGATGTCAGTCAATGAAAGTAAATATTAGAATATAAAAAGTAATGGACGGTTTTGATGAAGGCCTAAAATCATATGATCTACTTGGCAAAAATTAAAAATATGATCCATCAAGCCATTTTGTACAGTGGGGCTAGTGGGCCACATTTTCGTAACGAAAAAGAATCGTGATTAAAGTTGTTACTATATGGACAAGAAAACAGAAGCCGTGGAAAGAGCAGGAAAAAAAAGGCGTACGTTAAATAGTATGTGAGGCTTCCATTGTTCCACATGAAAAAAAAGACTCAATGGTGTGGATTTTCAGCAAGGGTATCAATTAGGGGTGAAAAAAAAAAAAAAACCGCTAAACGGCTATATCGATCCGAACCGCCCGATTCAGATCGATTTTGTAGTAGAACGGTTCAGTCACGGTTCGGATTTCCTTCAAACCGTTCAGTTCGGTTCAATTTTCAGTTTGAACGGTTAAACCGCTTAAACCAAACCGAACCAATTATATAAATATATATAATTTTTTTTATAAAACATATAAAGGAATATGAAAAATTACTTGAAGAAGACTAGAACCATCACTCCACTACTTCAAGTCCAACATCTCTCACCAATTAAATTGCCATTTTTTATGAAAAATAAAATAAAATAAAATAAAATAAAAAACCGTAACCGAACCGAACCGAACCGGTTCCTTTTGGTTCGATTTGGTTTGAGCACATGAGCAGTTCGATTCGGTTCGGGGAAATAGAAAACCGATGGGTTCAATTTGCTTGATGGTTTCCCCTCTAGATCAATCTAAACTGGTATGTGCACCCCTACTATCAATTCTCAACCAGGGCATGTTTCTTTACTAGAATTCAAAATTCAAATAATTCATGTACGAAGAATTTGAAAATTTTTCAAATCTTGTCCCCCCAAGTGGAATTTCAAGATTCTCTTGGTTAGAGAGATTGGAATTTTCAAATTCAAAGAGATATTTTTAACTTTTCTAATGATTAAAATTCAAAATCTGAACAAAAAATATGGTGTTTTAAAATGTCAAAGAGACAACCTCCGTATCAATGTCAGGAATTTTTAACACGATAAATTCTTATCTGAATTTTGCCCTATGGGTGTGTTTGTGTTGCAAGAGAAAATCCGCCATTTCCTTGAAAAGTAAAAATCCTTCTTTCCTACCCTCTCACGTAAAAAAAAAAAAAAAAAAAAAAAAACGAAATCTTCCCTGTCAAGAAAATTTTCTTTTTGTTCCTTTGAGGAACATGTGTTGCACCTAATGACTAAAAAAAAAGACACATAGAAATTCAAAATAATTTTACTTTCTACCATGAATTCTTTTCGCTGCACGAACACAATCTAAGGGCCCATTTGGTAAAACTACTTGTATGGTGAAGTAAAATAAAGCCTCAAATCAAGAGAGAATAAAATATTATGGGTCTAATCATAGCCTCTAATTAGGTTCGAGTTGGACGTTTTACTTATAGATAGGGCTTCAAGTTAGCATCTATATTTGATTAATAAAGAGGGGTTGAGCTCAAGTTGTCTACTTCACATTTGGCCTAACAATCCAAATTCCATAGGTCTAACCTAACTTTTTGCACATCGTTCCACAAACCTAACCCAAAGACCAACCTCATAATATGTTGAATGTGCGAGTTTCCATCACCTTGCAGGTGTAAGTTGTGTCTATCTCTCATCTCATGTGTGAGTTCACGTCACCTCACATGTATAAGTTGTGTCATGAGTCTCAATCAGGCTCCCAATCCCTTTGCTTGGTTACAATCTATATGGGAGATGCTCCTATGAGAGATATCTCTCACCGCATATGAGATATATAGGTGGAGGCCCTCACATTTAAGTTGTTGGCATTGGATGTGGATGTAAGGGCCCCCACCTAATATCTCATTTAAGGCGATATATATAGAGGATGCGTTGGCTCCCCTCTCAAGTCGGTACATTAAAGGCTAAGCCCAATCAAGGTCCAATCTTTATGCCATTCAAATAATTACTTACAAATGTATTATATGCATTTCTATATATGAGGAAGGCTCTCCTAAGCTCAAACTTAAGATAAGGTAAGCTCAAGTTTATAGTAGGGCCCACCTGGGGACACACATGGAGAAGAGGGTGGGAGGGATTTCAAAGGCTCCTTGGGATCTTCTTCTCTACAAAAAATCAGCCCAATCGTGATTTCTATCATCTACATATGGGCCCAAAAGTTTAATGGTCAATGTCCATTCATATCAATATGTAGTCGATCCAACAGTCTAGTAAATTCGGATCTTATCGAAAATTGGTGGACATGTGTAATTTAGAAGGGTCAAGTATTTGGTCAATTTGGATGGACCAAAAGTGGGCCCCACAAGCATGAGCTTACGAGATTTTATCCTAAGCTTGAGCTTAGGAGAGCCTTGCTCTCTATATATATTTACAGTATATACAAATACATATACACCTTACCATATACATTTGCTAGCCATCCCTTGGATGATGAGTAGTTGCTCCATTGTGACGCCTCTAATGAAAGATCTTTCTTTTTCCTCCCCTCAAAGATCCTTCTTAGATGATCTCAAAACCCAACTTGGTTATTGTATGAATTAAATTCATTGTTTTAATGGAGGCAAAAAAAATACCATTAATTTTGAGGCCCACGTCTTTATCATCACATATCCATTGGATCTAAAAAGAAACTATCCTACCCACTATTTAAAATAGCAACAATCTATTGGTAGAAGTCCCAGCCCCCAAGACCTGGAACTATAGGGGGAAGGCGGTGGTCATGGCTGCAACATCATCATCGTCATCAAACTCTTATTCCAAATCTATTGGGGTCAGCTATAGGAATAATGTTTCTCCATTTCAATCTATCATAAGCCAAATCCTTATATAAGTTGTACTTCTTCGTATCTATTTTTACTACTTCCATATACGTCCTCTTCGACTTACTCTTTCTCCTTGATAAGTCATCAACCTACATAGCTAGATTTTTTCTTATCGGCGCCATTGTCGGCATGCATTGGACATGCGCAGACCATCTCAAATGCGTTTCTCCAATTTTATCCCATATTGATGATATTCCTAAGTGCCTTTGAAAGCACTTATTTTTGATTTATTAATTTCTATCTCCAATTTCATGCCCTCCAAATCAGAAATAAGTGCTTTAATGCTGGCAAAAATGGGTTAATAAGTATTGTTTAACTAGGGATTAGCTTTAATGTTCGCCAAGGTGGAGATTTGTTAATTTGTATGGCTCAATAAAAGTTAATAAGTCTTTGTTAACTAGGCCCCTAAATTGCCCATCTTGTGCTGTAATTAGAAGTATGCCTGTTATAGATCTATTGTGATTAGAAGTAGTGTTTGGGTGTAAAAGGGTTTTGGGGCTGATATTATAAATAGAGACTAAGAGTCTCTATGATATACACATCTCTTCTAATTGCATAGTGAAATTCTCATATCTTCCCCGTGGATGTAGGCCAAAAGCTGAACCACATAAACCCCTCGTGTTCTTGTGCGTGATTGATCTTTTCTCCTAGGCCCTAGATTACAACAAACAAGTATCATACTGTTGCGCATGATCGGGGAAAATCCAATGGATCGGATTTCAAAGGGTTGATTAGAGAAGAATACCGGTGGGCCACTTCCATTGCAGCCTGGGTTCGATCTCTATGCAGAACTCGGAGGTTGTAGTCATGCGTGCCCGCCGTTGACTGTGAGAAAGGGGCGGCTCGGTTTGGGTCCCTATTACAGCGTCCAAACCCAAAAGGAGAAGAGACACCCTTGTCTCTATTTTGCAAACCAAAGAAGAGACTGATTGAGTTGGTTTTCCTGTTTTTCGGCTAGGCCCCACATCGCCATGAAAAAACCGCCAGAGTCTTCGCCGCCGCCTCTGCATGTCACTGGAGAAGGATGGCCCCACTGGAACTGCTGCGTTGATGGAGAAGAGAAATCAAATTGATCGCGCCGTGCCGTGGCCGCTGTTGCCGTGCTAGAGAAGGAGGGTCGTGGGAGCTATAGATATGGTTGGCCCGTTATCATGCTGTCCTTCCCGTCACCAAAGATGGAGGGTCGCATGCTGTGCCTTCCCGTGGCCAAAGGAGGAAGAGAATTGGTTCTTGATCTGATTCCAGAACCAGAACATGAAGAGGAAGACAACTCAGTTCTCTAGGTTTTATTCCAGGTCAGGTCCAGTCCAGCTCATACTTGACCTCGTTTGCGGAAGCCCATAACCAAAGGAGAAAGGCGCCGACGTCAGCGCTAACATTAGCAATTCCATAAGGTCAAAGGTAGTTTGACAAAATCGAAGGCTGAAAATTATTTTTGCGATATCTTGACGATCTAGAGTCTGATTGGAGATCCGTTTGAACCTATGGACTCGTTGCGAGTAGATCTACGCAATTGTGGAAGAAGATTGGTTGTTCAACGGTCGACAAAGGAGATTGACTGATTGGAGCGCAGAAATTTATTTTTGCGATATCTTAGCCGTCCATAGTCGGATTTCAGATACGTTTCTTTCAGCGTACTCGTGGTGACCAGATCTACACAGATACAGTGAACGATTCGCGGAATAGTTGCGAAGTTCGAAATTGAGAAATTCATTGGAAACAATGACTTCGGTATATGGCATTTGAAGATGCATGCTTTGTTGGTTCAGAATGGGTTGCAGAATGCTTTGAAAGGAAATATTGCATTGTTTGACAAACTGTCAGATGATGGGAATGATGAGTTACCAGAAAAGGTGTACGATCAGATTCTGCTATTTTTTAGCGATGGTGTACTGCGAAAGGTTGCTCAAGAAAAAACTGCTGCTGTCATATGACAGAAGTTGGAGAACTTGTACATCACGAAGTCTCTCACGAATTGCTTATATCTAAAGAAGCGGTTGTTCATGTTACAAATGCAGGAAGGTATGTCTATTTCAACTCACCTTGATTCTTTTATAAAAGCTATTATGGATCTTGAAAATATAGATGTTAAAATTGAAGATGAGGACCAAGCTATTAAGATGCTTTGCTCTTTACCACCCTCGTATGAGAATTTTGTTGATACGATGATGTATGGTCGAGAAACTATTTCTAAGGAAGATGTTGAGTCAGCCTTGAACTCTAAGGAGTTGAAGAAAAAGGTTGCAACTGAAAACAACGAAAATTTTGGTGAGGGTTTGGTAGCGCGTGGCATAATAGAGAAGAAAGGGCAGAATAGAAGAGGCCGATCTGGGTCAAAATAAAAAACTAGAAAATTAAAGTGCTTCAAATGTCACAAGGAAGGGGACTTTAGAAAAGATTGTCCAGGGCGTAAAGGGAAGGAGAAATCTGATTCTAAAGAAGTTGACAGAGTTGCAACCGATGTTGCAGAGAGTAAGTCTGATGGTGCAGAAGTTCTTTCGGTTACTGTTGGTAGCTCAGCTACTGAGTGGATTCTTGATTCAGGGTGTTCCTATCATGTATCCTTACGGAGATTGGTTTACCAATTACCAATCTATTGATAGTGGTAAAGTGCTTATTGGAAATAATGCAGCCTGTAAGGTTATTAGGATAGGTGCAATCAAAATTAAGATGTATGACGGTATTATGAGGACTTTTTCAGATGTCAGGCATATTCCCGAGTTGAAGAAAAATCTAATTTCCTTGGGTACGCTTGACTGCAACGGTTGTTTTACAAAGCTGAAGGTGGAGTTATGAATCTTAAAGGGTGCTCTTGTAATGATGAAAGGATTGAAGCAGAATGGCCTTTACTTTCTTCAAGGTAGTACAATTACCGGTGCTTGATGGACCCATCTTTTTCTTTCTTGCCTTCCTCCGACCCGGGTCTGCCGAGGTGCGGCGGGGCGAAGAGAAAAAAAGAGCAAGCATCAACATTTTTTGTACGGGTATGCCAGATTTTCTATTCTACTTGGAATTTGAAATGGTGATCCGGAGATTCACCTTCATAAGTAGAAAGTAAATCAAACTTTTTTCCTAACTGTCCATTGCACATATATTTAAAAAAAGAGATAAGATTTTAAAATGCCGTGAGAGGCAATTTTGTTTAGTTTGTCGTGAAAGGCGATTTTGTCGTGAAAGGCGATTTACAAATCTCATCAATGATGAAAGACAAGAATTATGATTTTTTTGTCTCTTTAAAAAATACAAAGTACAATAGAGAAGAAAGAAAGAGGGATCTGACTTCTCAGGAGATTGTGGGGACTCGTTCAGATCGACAGTCCCGAGTCATGTATAGACTCCGCTATCGTCATTCAGATGAGAACACTTGATGCTTTAATTCACTTGGCTTGGATTGGACCTCAGATTTTTAGAGGACAAAGACCAAGGGAAGGTCCTATATCCAATAAAAAAAATCGAGTAGATGGGCTGAAAAGCCACATCTAGGCCATGTTGGATAGAAGAAGAGGGGGGATCTTGGGGGGGGTGGCCCCCCAAGGGACTTCGATCACGTTGTAGAATTTGCAGCAGAGTTTCTTCAGAGTGAGAGAGCTTCTTTTTGCAGAGAATTCTTCAGGATAGTTTTCAGACAATTTTTCAGGATCCTTCAGATGATTTTTTCGGACCCTTTCCCTTTGGAATGACCGCCTATTTATAGGCTTTTGGCAGCCATTAGGAAGGTTTATGGGCATTAATGATATTAATGCTCCATGATGGGAGGAGTTACAAGATTTAATTTCATAATTTTGTAACTCCTTTTTCTTGGATTTTAATTGGCCGATGGAGAATAATGGGCATTTAATCTCCATGATGATGGGAGTTTCATGATTAATTACCATGATTAAACTTCATAATGATAGGAGTTATATGGTTAATTACCATGATTAATTGGACTTGTAACTCCCATTTGCTTGCTTCTGATTGGGTCGTTCAAAATAATGAGTTAATAACCCTAATAAGTTGTCATAAAAAAGTAATTTAACTTCATTAATTGGTCGCCGAGTCGCTTGAAGAGTCGCGGGCCGCACCGCGTCTTTTGGAATGCTTCTTGCGATGATCATTGATGGATCCGCATGTTGTTTAATGTCGGATGACGATGCAAATTCAGACATTGGTTGACATCAATGGGCCGGCAACATCTGTCTAGTCGATTTCTCGATCGGTTGGGCAGAAAGTGTACTTTCTTGGTCGGCCGGTTGGCGATTTCGGAGTGTCCGATGAAGATCAAATGATTTTGATAGCGGATCCGTCATGTTGACGAAGATTGATGGATATCATGCTTAAAAAATCAAATTTTAAGAAAATCACAGGGGCCAAACATCGTGAAACGCGAAAAAGAACTGAAAAACGACACTTTTGGCGGAAATCCGGCGACCTGGATTTCCAAGGTCGCCGGCGACCATGGGGCTGGCAACCTGGATTTCCAAGGTCGCCGGCGACCATGGGGCTGGCGACCATGGGCCAAGGTCGCCAGCGACCTTGGACTTTGGTCCATTTTCCGGTCGCATTTCGGTCGCCGTTTCTCCGCCGCTTTTCGGGCTTTTTCGCTTTTGTTTTCTCCTGTATTTTCTTGAAATTTCTCCTCATTTATTGGCTTGATTCCATTGGAGAAAACCTGTCGAAAGGCTGTGTAAATTAGAGCACAAAGTTTCCTATTTTTGGAAAAGCCGAAGACTCAGAGCCGATTTTCTGCCAAGAGTTGAAACTAGGTCAAACGATGTCGGAATGACCTGAAATTTGAAGTGAAGCTTCCTGAGCATTATATAGGACCAACCATGGGCTTTTACTTGAGTTTTGAAGCCATTCAGGGTCCCGTCGATGTTATACTTGATTTCACAGTGTGGCAGATGTCGAGCTTTAATGTGCGGTCATCTGATGCCCGATTGACCTGAAATCTGACAGGGGGCCTATTGGAGTCATTTTGAGATGATCCATTAGCTCCAATTTGGGTGCCATGGTCCCGGGGAGCTTCGCAGCTGATAGGCTTGATTTTGCTTCGGAGCGTCAAAACCGGGTCAAACGTTGTCGGAATGACCTGAAATTTGACGTGCAGCCTTTTGGAAGCATGTAGAAGCTACTCATGTGTTTTGTTTGATGAGTGGCGGCATCGGAGGTTCTTGCCGCCAGGAGGCTTGATTTCGCCGTTCGAGAGTTGATGGAGGGTCAAACGGTGTCGGTTTGACTTGAAAATCGACGTAGAACCTTTTGGAGGTATTTTGAGACCATCCATAGGCTCTGATCGAAGATTTGATATATTTGACACTGTTGCCACCGGGAGCTCCCGCTCAGCTGTTGGAGGATTGAAGTTAGGCCAAATGGGGTCGAAATGGCCCAAAACTTCATGTGTACCTCTTTTTTGGCTATTTTGAAGGATGTTGCAGTTTTTGTTTGATTTTGACAAGATCTAATGCTTGAAGAAGCTTTGCCTGTTTGTAGTAGGATGCGGCTCCATGTAGCTTTTGATGTTGAGGAGGCTAAGTGACATTTTTTTGTGTCAACAAATGCCCCCTCGAGGCACAGCGACGAATTGGATAGCTTTTGCAGTCGATGTGCCTCGAAGAAAACTTTGAAGGAGAACTTCTGACTTGACCAAGAGTCTCTGAGCATTTTTCTTGATAGAGTAGCCTTTTGAGTTTCCAAGGGAATTTTATGGTAGTGAGAGAGATCACGTACCATCTCAAGGCAAAATTTTGAAAATGACATTTGGATTGGGTTTTTGGGTTTTGGATTTTCTTTCTTTTTGACCTTGTGAACCTAAAGGCTTTGTGTGGCGCATCAGGCGGTCAAGAAGGGTTTTTTTGTTTTTTGTTTTTTTTGACCTTGTGACCTAATAAGCTGTATGTGGCAGGTTAGGGGGTCGGATTTTGGATTTTGATTTTTGGTCTTGTGACCTAACAAGCTGTATGTGGCAAGTTAGGGGACCGGGATTTGGTTTTGGTTTTGGCCTTGTGACCCAACAAGCTATATGTAGCGAGTTAGGGGACCCTGGTTTGGATTTTGGTCACTCTTTGGAACAAATTTGGGTCCATTGGAGTGGTTTGGGTTTTTGTGGAATGTCAATTTCAAGGTTTTGGCTTAATTTTGTTCATGAGGTGGGATGGTTTGGATTTTTGGAAACTCATGAGGCTTGGATTTTTTTTTGTATGATCCAATCAACTCAAAGGAGGCATGGAACCATTTTTGTATACTCTTGGTAAGAGGGATTTTGACTAAAAGCTACTTTTAATGCCTAGGTGGTCAAACCTGGCTCACGTGGGCTAGCCCATGGGACCTTAAGCTTTTAAAGATAGCTTAGATCTCATGTGGTGCCATTTTTGTAAAGAATATCTAAAAATATCTCTTTTTGGTAGAGAATATCTAAAAATATTCTCACTTGGAGAGAATCTCTCAAGTTTCCTTGATTTTGGGAGAGATTTTCTCAAAGTATCTTTCTTTGGGAGAAAGTTTCTCATAATCCCTCTCTTTTTGGAGAGAATTTCTCAAAAGATCTCCTCATTGGGAAAGAATATCCCATGATTCTTTTCTTTTAGGAAGTATGCTAATTTGTAGCACTTACCTCCTTTCTTTTCTCCTCCTTTCCTCTTTTGGTTTGCTCTCTTCGATAAAAGCAAGGGGAAGTTGGATCTCTTGCTCCTATTGCCTTCTTTTTGCAAAAGTCTTCAAGAGTTCTCCAAGATCAAGAATTCTCCTTCTTCTTCAAGGATCTTCAAGCTTTTTCTTCTTCTTCTCCATCAATGACTTCAAGTAAGTTTCTTTTTTCTTAAGAAACCCCATGTAGGAATAGAAAAAGGTTTTCTTTCTTTTCTTTTCTTTTCTTTTCTTTTTCTTTCTTTTTTTTTTCACGTGCATCCTTTTTTTTTCACATGTTTTTTTTTTCTTTCTTTCTCTTTTTTTTCTTTCTCTCTTTCTTTTTTTTTCTTTTCTTTCACGGTTTCTCTGTTTTTTTTTTACTGTGGCTTTTTTTTTCTTTTTTTTTTTCCTTTTTCTTCTCACGGTTTCTCCTTCTTCTTTTTTTATCTTTTTTTTTTGTGTGGTCGTACGAACAAGACCGTACGGTCATGGCCGTACAGCCACGTGGCTTGTGGGTGATTTTTTTTTTTTTTGTTGTTGTTGTTGTTTGAAAAAAGAAACTTTCTTCCTCTCTTCTTTCCCCTTTTCTTTTTTTTTTTTGATTTCGAGACGCACATGCGTGACAACTTTCCTTCTACGCATTTTTTTCTTTTTAAAAAATAGAATTGAAAGGATGATAGTGCACACCTGGAAATCTTTTCGCAAGTCTTAGGATTTGGAGCTCGCAGCAATGTTGAGCCCTTTCTTGGTCTTGCGGGGATTTTCTGAGGAGCTTTGCAAGTTTTGGATTCTGGAGTTCGCAGCAATGTTGAGCCATTTTCCAGTCTTACGGATATTTAAGAAGCTTTGGTTTGATCTCGCAGATATGTTTGAGTTCAACCCTTCTTGGAATTTCCATCGATTATGAGCTTGTAGCGATGTTGAGCTCATCTTCAAGCTCCTATTTCTTTCGGAGTGTTTCCCTTTTCTTCGGAATTGTCCCGGAACCATGCCAAAATTTTGCTAGAATTTTTTTTAGCAAAATTCTGTCATTTTGATGATTGATTTTTCTCTCTTTCCATCCTTTGCAGGTAGTTCCTCCAGAACGAACAAGGGTAAGGAACCCGTCACTGATGCGCCTCGTTGTTCTACCAGATCCTCTAATGTGGCCGTACAGCTGGCATGGGAAGAGGTTCAGTATGTTGAAAGGAACTTGGAAGAGTGTGACTTGCTCAACCGAGATGAGACGAGGCAACGTTTGATTGCCCTCAAGGGTGAGGAGTACTATAAAATTATGGTAAACAACCGTCCCTGGGTCACGGACGATCAGAGCATTGTGCCCAAGCCTACCTTCTTCTTTGGTGATGCCGTCGCCGACGATTCAACATACTAAAGGAGATGTTTTCAGTTCTCTTTCACAGTTGATGGTGAGAAGAGAACTGTTTCTACCCGATCGACCTTCGATCGGACTATCTCGATCATGAGCCTTTCCTCCACATGCTCGAAGAGGGAAGATCCTCCAAGCTGGGTGAAGAGGACAAATGTGATCAAGACCGGGGTTTTTGTTGGCGGCCCTTCTGGTTTTGCAGAAAAGTCGCCTGCCCGTATGGACATTTTGATGCCGGCCAGCGGCTACCAAGGTTCGGATCATCCTTCGGTCGATTTGAGACCGGTGGGCCTTGGCATTTTCATGGGCAATGGCAGCAATTGGGTGAAGCCTTTTCGACTTCGCGACCGTTTCAGTGCTGACTCGAGCTGGGAGTCGTGGACTGATTACATCCTGCAGGTTGGCGGTGCCATTCTGAAGGAGGCCGAGGTTTTTTACGCGGTTCGCACTTTTCGGCAAACCGTGGTTTTCTCTGATGAGGCCTTCATGGCCATGCTGGAGTCGTTCCTTCCACAAACCAACACCTTCGTTGTCACGAACGGTGAGATTGGTTTTTCTTAAAGCAACTGAGTATCATCACTGGGCTGCCTATCCTCGGCAATCTCTATGTGGAGTTTATGCCTATTGATAACGTCCTTGAGGAGCAGTCTTAGGGGTTCAGGCTTTTGTACTTTCAGCTCATCGCCTTCTACGATTTTCTGAAGGAGAAGGAGGGCTCGAAAGTCCGGTGTAGCAGTTGGAGGAGTGGTAGCTTTTTGTCTTCCAACTTCTTTGACAGCGGGGAGTCTTCTGAGAGTACGACCCAGGAAGCCAGGGCTAAGAACCCAGATTCGAAGAAGATCTCCGCCATGCGAGAAAATTTAAAAGAATTCTTCACAGACACAGACTCCATTCATTCTGACATTGCGCTGCGGAGAGATCTCGCTGTCTTCCTCACTTATTGGCCGGGTGAGGCTGTTTTTGCTGGAGGAGATGGAACGCACATCAGGCCGCATTGCATTTTTCCGACTTGTCAGATGGCGTTTGGAGAGCGGCTTGCTTTGGTGCCTGCTCTCTACTCCTATTTGTGTACCGAACTGCAGGCTGCTGCTTTTCTGGTTCGGCTTGGGCTTCCCATGAACAGGGTATTTTCAGCCCATATTTTCTATTCGTGGTATGTATACCACTGTCCCAGTTTCCACCGATTGGGTGGTGCTCAGGACGATGACCCTTTCATGATTCGGTTGGCTAGAGGGAAGCCTGTTTCCGAATCTCTTTTATCTGCCCGCTTGAGGATCCGACGATTCTGGGACGTCGAGATGGGGCAGTCTTCAGTGAAGCTTTCTCCGGGCTTACGGAAGAAGGCTTTTTGATTTTGGTCTCTCCCGTGATTCGACCAGGGCAGGGTCGGGGAGACACTATTCTTTGACAAACGCAGAGAGGAGTTGGCTATTTAACATACGTGTTGGCACGATGGTGTACCGTAGACATCTTTTCGTCGACATCCAGCCATATGTTCCTTCGCGTTTTGCCATGCAGTTGGGCTTCTCTCAAGGCGTTGTTGGAGCGCCTTTGAGCAAGGTGAAGCGTTTTGGAGGTCTGCAGGATGGGAGAAATGCATGGGCGTTCTATAGCGAAAGACACTACTGCCCTGATTTCTTATCCTGAGTTGCCTACTTTCCGGACTGCTGCCTCACAAAATGGTTTGTGGAGAGCTTTTCAGCATACCGGGGGCTTTCCAAGAAAGAGCTTGATGTAAAGCAGTCTTCCGGGAAGGGCCTTGGGAAGTCAGATGGCGTCCGCCGAGAAGAAGTTCTGGCTTTCCTTTCTGGAGAAAAGCACAGAACGAGTTTTCCCGAGAACAAGGACGTCATCAGATCGGGAGCTGCACAAGAGATACCTGGTGAGGTTTTGGAACAGCTTGCCAAGGAGGAGGCTGAGGTCGCTGCTTGGTAACAAGCAGAGCGAGCAAAGGATTCCATGGAGTCTACTGGCAAGAGCAAACCATCTAGTGAGGACTCTGGCGAGAGGCCAGATTTCAATGGTGGGGAGGGTGCTTTCAGCAGTTCGTCCTGAAGGAGCAAGAGGAGAAGAGGACAGCGCTGAAGTTAGAGACGGCACGAAAATTCTCCTGATCTGGAAATTCCTTCTACCATCACTGAGGAGGCATCAGGGGATGATAATGAGCCTCCGGAAAAGAGGAGCCTAGAGGAAGAGACCATTGATGATGGTAAGCTTTTCCCTTTTCTCTTTCCATTTCTTTTCTTTCATGAGAGCTTTTGTTTTGATTTATTGCTTTCTTTCTTTTGGCAGAAGATGATGGTTTGATGATGCCTGCGGTTCTGGCAGATGAGGCTGTGACGGATCCTATCGTGGCTTCTGAGGAAGAACCCAGAGATTCTGAAGTAGATCCGGAATCTCCTCCTAGTATGACTTCTTTTCTTTTTTGTTTTTTTTTTTTTCTAACGCCGCTTGCTGACATGCATTTTTGTTTCTTGCCAACTGACTTGCCAGAAGATTCTGACGACTTTGAGCCATCCATGGATACAACTTTTGACGATGCTTCAGATGAGCTCATGGACACAGAAAGCATTCCACCAGTCGTCGAAGAAGGTACTTTGTAGTGATAATCTTGATATTTTGATTTTTGACAAGATCATATTCATACCTTTTTCATCTTTCATTGGCAGGCTGTGAGGTGACAGAAGAAGTTCCTCTATCTTTTTCAGAACCGGAGCAGGGGGTACCTGTGACCGATCCAGGAGTAGGGGCTTCTTCCACCAGTTTTGATGAGGTAGAGGCGAGTCCACCTACTGATATTCCTTCCCCAGCGGCTCCGGTTGGAAAGAGCTTCTTGATTACTCTTCCAACGGTGCCTGACACGGGCAGTCGACCAACGGAGCATGGCGAGTCTTCATCTGAGCCATCCCGTCAGTTTGCGAGGAAGGTATTGAAAAGAGTCTTGAGCTCATGGGTCGAGACTCTCTCATCTGGCCATTTGGAGGCTGGTTAAGCATGTGCAGGACATTCTTGCCGATAGCGAAGAAGTCGGTCTGGACATTACAGATGCCAAGGCTTTTGTTGATGAAGTCATCACTCTAGGCAACAAGTGGACTGAGACCAAGAGCTTTCCGAATGATGATTTCTTCAACGAGATGTTTTTAAAGCCTTTCAGCGAGGTTAAATCTGAACTGAATGAGATCTCCCGGACTCGGAAGCAGCTCGTTCGGGAGAGGAACGTCACCGAGTTGGCTATTATTGAGCTGACACAGGACCAACACCGTCTTGATAGGGAGGTCACCGAAGCCAGACAGCGCCTTGAACTATTGGAAGAACAAGCCGCTGCCAAGTGGACTGCCACTTTGAAAGCTCGCGATAGAGAGAGAACTCTCATTCGCTAAGTTGAGGAGGTCGAAAGCAATCTCCGGAGGAAGACTCAAGAATATGAACAATGGCAGATTCTCTGGGAAAAGCTTCCTCGTGCTGAAGATGGATCGCGACGGCCTACCGCATTTTATGGGAAGATTCTGAACAAATGCGGCTTGGAAGCTTTGGAGGCTAAGGCCAAGAGTTTGCTTGAGGAGTTAAGCCGTTGGCTGAAGACCATGTCGGACTAGTCTCCTAACTTTGTAACAAACTTTTTCTTCTTTTCTTTTGGCACCTCCATGTATAAACATTTTTGGCACTCTTTTTTTTTTTGTATTCCCTTGTTTCACTTAAATTCTTTTTTTTTTATGAAAACATAAGCAAAAATTGAATGGGAATGGTTTGTTTGAAAATTTGATCAAAAGGTTGTCATTTTGTGAAAATCTTTTGTCAAATGGTTGTTTTTAGGCATGAAAGCCAGATTTTGTGGCAAAAAGCCTCGTTTTTTAGATGGCATGAAAGCCGAATTTTGGATGGCGTGAGAGCCGAATTTTGATTGTGGCATGGAAGCCGGTTTTTGGCATGAGAGCCGATTTTTGTGGCGTGAAAGCCAAGTTTTGGTTTTGTGGCATGAGAGCCAAAATTTTGTGGCATGGGAGCCAAATTCTGTTTGTGGCATGGAAGCCGGTTTTTGTTTGTTTGGCGTGAAAGCCAGATTTTGTGGTATAGAAGCCGAATTTTTGAAAACCAAGTTTTGTTTTGTTGGCATGGAAGCCAGATTTTTTATTTTTGGCATGAAAGCCAGGTTTTTGTTTTGTTGGCGTGGAAGCCAGATTTTTGGTTTTTGGCACGAAAGCTAGTTTTTGGCGTGAAAGCCAGGTTTTTGGCATAAAAGCCGGGTTTCTTGGTTTTCAAAATGCAAGTATCGACTAAGAGTCGCCTCCCTGCTGAATGGTATTGCAAGTATCGATGGAATGTCGCTTCCTTGCTCATTCGGTTGCGAGTATGGATGGAATGTCGCTTCTTCGCGGATTTAGGTGCAAGTATCGATTGAATGTCACTTCCTTGCTTTTTTCTCAAAAATTTTGTTTTGTGGGTATCGATGGAATGTCGCCTCCCCACAATTTTTGAAATTTGAGGTTTTTTCGAACCTTTGTTTTATTTTGAAATTTGGGTTGTGGATATCAACTGGAACGTTGTGTCTCCACGATTTTTGAAATCTTACAAGTATTGACGAGGCGTCACTTCCTTGCGATTCGAGATTTTGGAAGTATCGAATGGGGTTCGCATCCTTTCGATTTTTGGGTTTTGTGTGAGTATCAACTAAACGTCGCTTCCCCACGGTTTTTGAAAAACCAATTTTTTTTTTGTTTAAAGACACAAGGGTCGTAAATTTTTTACTCGAACCCATTTTGGCGGTAAAAGTCAAGGTGGACTAGGGTGGAAATCCCCGAGTCCTGATTTTTGTTTCAAACCATGAATTTTGGGTTCAAGGATCGAAAGTTTTGGTCAAGTTAAGGAAGAGGCTCCTAAACTTGGATTTTGGGTTTTGATGATTTTTTGAACAATGAAACATTGAAAGTAAGCATTGTTTTGAGGTTTTTTTAGAAATTTCTACATAGGTATGAAAACTCTAAAAGGAGTGGGTTTGACGAGCAAGTACCTAGGAATAGGCTTTGGCCATGCAGGCATCGCTCTGACCCGATGTAGGAAGTCTTCAAGGGTAGTACCGCTTCAAGAACTTGCCATTGATGGGCAGCATACATCTGTCACCCTCCATGTTTAGAGAAGCATATGCGCCATTGGAAAAGACTTTGTTGATGACGAAGGGTCCCTCCCATTTTGGTTTGAATTTGCCTTTTGATCTCTGGGCAAAAACCATTGGCCTTTTCACCGCAAGAACCAAGTCACCCTTTTTGTGGGCGCGTTGCTTGACCTTTTTGTCAAAAGATCCTGCCATGCGTGCTTGGTAAAGCTCAACGCTTTGTAGAGCTTCGAGCCGTCTTTCATCAAGATTATCCAGTTTTTGGAGTCTCAATTTGACATTGCTTTCATGCGTCATTTCATTTTGTAGAGATACCCTTAAGGAAGGAATTTGTACCTCTAGGGGAACAACTGCTTCACATCCATAGACCAAGGAGAATGGTGTGCTATGGGTTGGTCCTCGAACGGTAGTCCGGTAGGCCCATAAAGCTTCAGGCAGTTTGTCGCTCCAATCTCTTTTGTGATTAGAGACCATTTTCTTGAGAATTTTACAGAGTGTCTTGTTGAAAGCTTTTGCTAGTCCATTCGCTGCCGGGTTATACGGAGTTAAATGACGACTTTGGATTTTATATTTGTCGTAGAACCTGTAGAATCTGTGGTCCAGGAATTGTGGTCCGTTATCATGGACGAATCTTTTAGGTATGCCGAAGCGACAAATGATGTTGGTTCGTAAGAATTGAAGGACTGACGAGGTCTTAATTTCACTGAATGCAAATGCTTCTGACCACTTGGAGAAATAATCCGTAGCGGCGAAGATGAAGCGATGACCTTTGCTTGACGGGGGAGAGATAGGACCTATGATGTCCATACCCCAGGCTTCGAAGGTCCATGAGATCGCTGTAGGATGTAGCCATTCTGGAGGCATGTGTACATAATCTCTTGGCATTGTTGGCAACGCTTAGCAAAATGCATTGCGTCAGCTACCATGATAGGCCAATAGTAACCTAACCTTTTTATCTGATCATAGAACTTAGGACCAGCCTGATGGGCTCCACAAAGACCAGTATGAACTTCTTTTAGAGTTTCTTCCACCTCTTGTTGTGACAAGGAGCGTAAAAGTACTCCATTGAAGGATTTTCTGTTAAGCATTTTGGAGGGAATATCTAAATGAAAATTTGGGGCTCATCTTTGAATACTTACCCGCTCTTTTAGATTTTCAAGTAGGATTCCGAACATAATGTAATCAATGAACGAATCCCTCCCGTCGCCGATCGGGGGTTTAAGGATGGAAATCCTACTTTCGACCACTCGGTGGCATTCAACAACTGCTTGGTGTGTGTTGAGAGGAGGGAGAATCCTTCTTTGACACACTGTAATTTTCATGTTTTCCCCTTCTTCGATTGCCATAGATGCAGCAAGTCCAGCCAGGGCATCTGCACGGATGTTTTCACCTCTGCGGATGTGGGTGATGTGACAGATGTCAAACCTTTGACGAAGCGATTGCGCCTTGTTGTAGTAAGGCAACAGATCAGGCTTCCTGATTTCATATTTCTGATTCATCTGGTTGACGATCAGTTGAGAATCCCCAAATGCTTCCAGCATGGTGATGCCATATTCGAGGGCGAGTTCCAATCCTATTATCAGAGCTTGGTACTCAGCTGCATTGTTTGAACATGGTTCCAATAGCGAAAATGCGTGTGGAATCATGTATTCGTTGGGGCTAACAAAGAGAACGCCAATTCCCGATATCGGCTTTCCTTTTTCATTTGTCCTGGTTGCACCATCGAAGTACATGTTCCAGGAGGCATTTGATAAGGAGGTTTCCACGCTGTAGACAGGCTCGTTTGGGAGATCATCCCTAAGCGGAGAATCCTTAGGCAGGGGATGCTCTGCAAGAAAATCTGCTAGAGCTTTGCCTTTGATTGCTTTTTGTGGTACATACTTAATATCAAATTGTGACAGAAGGATGGATCATTTTGCCAGCCGGGCATTGAGAGAACCTGCTTTTGTGACAAGGACCTTTAGGAGATTGATCCTCGATATCAGGTATACTGTGTTTGACAGCAAATAGTGACGTAGCTTTTGTACGGCGAACATCACTACCAGGCATTCTTTTTCGACTGGAAAGTAGCGATGCTCTGCACCTACCAACATGCGACTGAGGTAGTATAGAGCAACTTCTTTTCCTCCATCATTTTCTTGTGCAAGTAGAGCGCCCAAAGAATAGTCGAGAGCTCTTGTGTACAAGATGAGTGGTTTTCTGGTTGTGGGAGCAGCCAACACTGGAGGTTTGGTTAGGTATGACTTGATGTCTTGAAATGCAGCTTCACATTCAGCATCCCAAACAAAGTCTACACCTTTTTTCATTAGGCGAGAAAATGGACGGCATTTTCCTGATAGATTGGAAATGAATCGTCGGATGTATGCCACCCTTCCTTGAAGCCCTTTCAGTTCTCTCAGGGTTCTTGGAGATGGCATTTCCAGGATAGCCTTGACTTTGATGGGGTCAAGCTCTATTCCTGTTTTCCGAACTATGAATCCAAGGAACTTACCTGATGAGACACCGAAGAAGCATTTGAGGGGATTCATTCTCAGTTTGTGTTTGTGAAGCCGGAGGAAGACTTCTCGAAGATCTTTGAGATGGTCTTCTTTTCTTTTGCTTTTGATGGCGAGGTCATCAACATAACATTCGACCGTCTTGTGCTGCATATCTTAAAATATCTTCATCATAGCCCTCTGATATGTTGCACCGGCATTTTTCAGACCAAATGGCATGACAGTGTAGCAATACACGCCAAATGGGGTCCGAAAAGATGTATGCCTCTCATCTTCGAGATGCATCTTTATCTGGTTGTAGCCAAAGAAGCCATCCATGAAAGTCATTCGCTCAAACCCGCAGGTGTTGTCAATCATTACCTCTGGTATGGGGAGCGGGAATTCATCTTTGGGGCATGCATTATTCAGGTCTCTATAGTCAATACAGACTCTGATCTGCCCATTTTTCTTTGTCACGGGGACAATGTTGGCCAACCATTCAGGATGCTGTTCCTCGCGGATGAAGCCAACGTTTTTGAGTTTCTGAACTTTTTGTTCAATTTTGTCCATCACATCAGGACAGAATCTTCTTTGGCCTTGTTTGACAGGCTTGATGTTTTCTTGCAAGTTGAGTTTGTGAACTGCTATTTTTGAGTCTAAGCCAGGCATTTCAGCGTAAGACCATGCAAAACAATCAACAAACTCATGAAGAAAAGAGACATACTCGGGTAACTCATCATCCTTTATATTCTTACTTATAAATACAAGACGTGGGTTATCTGGTGTTTCCAAGTCTATCTTTTGAACAGAATCTTCTGTTGGAAGGTTTGAACGTGGTTCCTCCACAATATTTTTGGAGTCTTCCAGTTCAACAAGACCTTCTGGATTTCCAAGGGCATTTTCAGACCATGGATCCGCTTCTGTCCATAAATCTTCTTGATTGGTATTTTTCTCAAGACTTGCTATGAGATGATCCCAATCACCTGCTGAAACTGGGTCGAAGTAAGGCACTTCTTTTGGAGACGATGGCTCTTCTGAATCAGAGAACCGTGCGTCTATGTCATCGGACAATTCCTCTTCATCATCAGAGAAATCATACCAATTTGATGAGCTTCCTGGGTCTTTGTCGGGTAACTCCTCAAAGAGATATCCAGGGAGATCGAAGTCTTCATTGACACGAGATGTCGAGGCCTGGTTGGCAAAACGACTTTACAGTCTTTGTGTCAATTGTCTCATTGGAGTGTCAGGATCATACCCCAACCCGTGTGAAGATTTGTCTATGCGACGGTGGAGTTTTCAATCTTCCAGCTAACTTTTGGTCAGGGTGGGTTCCAATGGTATAAGGATACCACGGCCACCTCCCAAACCAATTGGATTTTGAGCGTCATAGCCCATTTTCTTCATGATAGCTTGTGCCATTGGACTATACAAGGATAGTTGAGGCATACCTTCATTTTGGAAAGGTTCAAGCGAGGAATTTGATGAAGAAGCGTCCGATCTACGGAAGAAGATTGGTTTCTCTTCTGCCGTCGTTGCCGGAACGATGAAGGTAGCGGACGTAGGATCTTCTACGTCAGCAAGTGTCTCCAATGGAGTGAGAGCAGACCGAACTTGCTAAGCATCAACTTGGCTTGACGATGCATCGTCTTCTGTTTCTGAATCCGAATCCGTGTCTTGTATGATAGACACGAAGGAGACAGCAAACTTGCCCCTAGTCTTTTGCTTTGTCTTCTTTGCTTTAGTAGTGATTACCAAAGGTTTTGAAGATTTGAAGGAGATAACGAAGGGAGACTGATTGCTCTCTTCGGGTTTGCCGGAAGGTTTATTTTCGTCCGATGATTGCTGAGGAGCCTTGCCTTTATCTTTTTGGTGATTGCCGGCAAATGATACTATTTTTTCCTCCTTTTCTCCTTTTTCGTCTCTGTACATCTGAGAGTTTGCGAAATGAACTTCTTTCCCTTTAAAGGGCTTTTTGTCTGCAAACACTCGATGTATTAAGCCGTCGTCACCAACAAACTCGATGCACTGATGTAGAGTTGAAGGAACAACACCGTTCTCGTGTATCCAAGGGCGTCCGAGAAGGATGTTGTAGCATGAAGGGGTTTTTGTTGCATATACGATGACCTCAGAGATAAGATCACCGATTTGCAACCTGAACCAAATTTTGCCAATGGGCCTTTGAGCACTCCCATCGTATCCAAAGATGGACACAGATGTATGGCTTAGTCTGCTGGGTGGGATACCCAGCTCTTTGAGTGCCGAAGTAGAGATGAAGTTGAGTGCAGAACCCGGGTCGATCTGGACTCTGTGTATCGGCATCTCTTTGATGTACCCTGTGAAGTACAAGGGTCAGTTGTGCTTCGTCTCGCCTAGCAGGAGGTCTTCCTTATTAAAGGCGATAGTAGCACTTGCGGCCTTTTTGGACTGAAAGGCATTCAGTGCAAGGTCCTCCAGCTTCTTTCTTTTCTCCCTTTGAGGAGGTTTTTGATTTTTTGACCCTATAGTCCATTTCAATTTGTAGGACTTGTGGGGCATGCTTGTCGACATCCACATTCAGCCTTTGCAGTTCTGAAATAAGACTATCACGAGTTTGTGGTGACATTCGTAATAAGTCTAGGATGTGGAGTCATGCAGGTATGTGTTTGAAGTGCTCGATCAAGTCATACTTGAAAATCTCCTTGGGACCTACATTTTCATTATTGTTGCCACTTAGGGCATTTACAGCTTGTTTTCCCAAAGGATTTACATAAGAAGAAGAAGAAGGTTGGTTGTAGTTTTTGTGGTAATCCCGGGCAGAGCGGGTACCTTTCCCAACTTCAAAAGCTTCTAGAGGTGGTTCTTCTTTCGGAAGACCCCCTTCGGGCTGAAGGGGCCGATCCTCCCCATTTGCTGAAAACGCTTCTGCAGCAGCATTGCCGTCTTCAGTTATTGCGTTGCATGGAGCATTTTCCAGGAACAAGTCCTGAACAGCTTCCAACAACTTTTCTTCTTTGTCCAGTATTTCATCGGTCCAGACATCTCCTATGAGGTTGGGTATCTGAGACTAATTGACTGGGTTTTCTTTGAAGATTTCGTCAGCCAGAGCTTCTTCATGGTGATCAGTCGGAAGAGGCTTGAATTCTGACGTCACCGTTTCAGGAGACAACGGCTGAGAAGATGCTATCTTAGTGGAAGTCACCCGAGAATATGTAGCTCCAGAAGATATGCTACCGGATGCATTCTGAGAGTCTGTGGCCTCAGCAGATGGAGCTTCAGAGGCACTATCATCCTGAACTATCACATTACAGGCAACTTCGATAGAAGATGCCTCCATAATGGACCGTTGGGAATCAGACTCATCCTCCGATGTAAGAGGATCATCAATCCATCAACTTTCTTCATTTTCCAGAGTCACTGGAGGAGATGTTTGTAGATTTTCCAGGACTTCCGGTTCTGAGTTTTGATGAAGCTGGTTGATGTGATCCTGCTCCTGCTCTATGGCAAGACGCTACAAGATCCTCGCATATTCTTCGAGATCTGGCATAGGAGCTAGATCTTCTTCTTCATCTGCTCCTTGTGGTTCAACTTGGTTGGGATCTACTAGAGCATTTGTTTGTGCTGTGTCAACAGCATTTTGGGAAGCCTCTTGGTCTGCATCATCATCAGACCAGGATCCTTGTGGCTGGAAGGGGTTATACCAGATTACTGGCATAAGATGGGATTCTGGGATCCATTCTTCATTGGAGAGATATTCTCCGGTTTCGAGGGATTCCTCCCATTCATCTGTGTCACTGGACTCGTATCCATTCATGGAGAATCCAACTACCGAGTTACAAGAGTATGATGCCCCCTGCGTAGTCTCATCCCTGAGCCGTGGTGGCATGAAATCACTGAGAGTGAATTTTCTTATCACTCTTGGAGCTTTGGGGAGGGACTCCCCTGTTGCCCCCAGTGAAGCGGTAGAGGAGGTTTCTGCCTTTTCAGGGACCTCTTGTTTTGTTTGAGCCTTCTCCTGTTGTTTGAGCTTGCGGAGTTGTCTCTTGGCTTGCCTTCGCTGTTGAGCGGTCGACTTTGTTTGGATGATCTCCCAATTTTCATCTTCCAGGAGATCGGAATGCACCCATATGGGCTGTCCATCTGGTGTTGGATAAGGCACCAGCTCCTGGGACGTCTGGGTCATTTTTATCACCTTGAAGGAAGTAGTGACGTTTTCCTTCGGTGATTTGGATGTTTGTCCATATGACACCATGTTAACGGAGGTAGACCCATAGTTTTTATCAAAGGTAATGACTCCATTTTTCCACATCTCGTTGATCTGCTCTCTCACAACAAAACATTGGTTGAGAGGATGCGAGACCATTTGGTGGTATGGACAATATCGGGGATCGTTGGTTTTGCCAACATCTCTCGGTCTTTTGGGGTCAGGCAAGGTGAGTTTGCCATTTGCCAAGAGAACCCCAAATATTTCTTCAACATCTTCATCGAACGGGTATTTCTTCTCTACTCGTTCTTTGAAGGCATCAGAGAGTTCAGGTCTCTTACCTGCAGCTTTGTTTTCAGCTTTCTTTGGCGGCTGAGGGGCTGACTTGGTTTGCACATTGAGAACCTCCTTTTTCTTTGGCTTGGAGGTCGGAATGGCGGTCGGCTCCTTCTTTGATGACTTCTGACTGTTGAGGTCTTTGATCACCGTTTCAGCCTCCATAGATGCTTTTAGGAGTTCTCCCAAGTTCTTTGAATGGAGCGGATTCTTGCTCTCATGTTGTTTCGGCAAATGTCGACTAGGGACGCTTGTGGCAGCACATCTGAGCATTTGTATGCCATTGCTTTCCACTTGTGAATGAAGTCATATGTCGACTCATTCTCTCCCTGTTTAAGGCTGCAAAGCTGAGCCATAGTAACAGGATGATCCTCACCTTTGAAGTGGGTCAGGAAACGTGTCTCTAGCATAGTCCAGTTTTGAATGGAGTCCTCTGGCAGAGTAGAGTACCAATCAAAGGCCGTACCTTTTAGGGTACTTGTAAAAAGACGGATCTTGAGAGCATCTTAATCCGCAATCGTTCCTGTCAGGATCTTAAAGTGGAGGACGTGCTGTCTAGCTGAACCTTTCCCCGTATATGTTTGGAGAAGAGGTTGTTTAAACTTTAGAGAGAAAGGAACCGAGTCCATCTATAAGGGATATGGTGGCTTGATCCCATGCTCCTTCAATGTATCCTCTTCTTTTGCTTTAGCAAGGATATTGTCAACGTGCTTTTTAGTAAAGGAGCGTGACTCATCTTCTCCACCATTTGCCTCATCTTGTGGAGGAACTTCATCATTGTTTGGTGGACATTGGAGAGTGAGAAGGAGGTTTTCCATCAGAACCTCTATTCTCTGTTGTCCTTGCTCTAGCTGCTGAATACGTAGAGCCATGTTATCGTCCGGTGGAGGTTGCTCAGAGTCTGTGACTAGGACATTCACTCTTCGTGAGTCGAAAGAGGATACTGTCTTAATGACTAAGCTGGAGCTCATTCTTCTAGATGAAGAGCCCAAGGAATGATCACTCTGATGTCCTTGGCTTGAAGGAGTGGGAGAGTCTTCCTAATGCCTTCTTGTCCGGGAGACGCTGCGAGTCACCGGTCATCTGACATGTATTTTTATTGCCGATTTCTGCCTTTTTTTGGTTTTGCCAACCATGTGGACAGCAGCAACTTGGTAGGGTCTTTCTTTTTCGACCCATTTTTGGGAGATTTGAAGCTCAAAATGCTGGGTTTTTTGCTTCTGTAATCTCTTTTGTCGATATGCCACGCGGTGACGTATACAACGAGCAATTTGAGCTTCTGTTAGCTCGGGCTGTACTCTGGCAATGAAGGACGTGGTCCCTCGTGCGCAGCAACCGAGCTTGTCTTCCTTGAAGACTGGCATGGACAGGATTTGGATGCGGTCCTTAGCCTGTCGCAGCGAAGCTTTAAATTTTGCAAGCTCGGCCCCTTTTGAGATGAAGGGTCGAGTTGCAGGAGAGCAGGCCCTGGCAGGTTCTTGTCGCGGCTTTGTGATGCACGACTTGATTTTGGGCTTGTATGAACAAGCTGGCTTGTGCTAAGTTGTTTTGGTTGCTCGGTGGAGGGTAGGTTTCTCTCCTTTGATGTAAGCAAGAGGATAGAACCGGTTCTCCTTGAGAGGAGCCAGGTATGCTGGCATTGCAGATGTCCGGGACCTTCTTTGTTTTGGCGAAGATCGCGAGGACCAAGTCTTGGGGCAGACGTGGTTTTTTGTAGGTTGAAGCTTCGTGGGATTGCCATGGGCTTCAGGTTTCTTGGTGACCGCCTTTGGTGTCGGGGCAGCGGCACGTTGAGGGGCGGTCTTCTGCTTCTTAGCAGGCACCGCCTCTTCTGCGGGTAGTGGGAATGGTCCCAGTGACCCAAAGACGATGGTCCGAGGAGTATAGGTCGACCCAGTGTTTTGGGAGTTGCCGAGGGAGGTGACGCTTCGGCAGCTGGCGGGGCGCTTGAAAGTGTGCTTGCTTTGCTTCTCTTGAAGCATGACTTGGTACTTGTTCTCGTCGAAGGTGGTCAACGAAGTTGCCATTGTTAGTTTTGAAAAACTTTTCTGAAGTAAGACCACATCCATTAGTAATCACAAGAATATGGTGATCATAAATGGGCTATACTATGGTTTTGTCTTTTCAAATCGCTCAGAGGCATGGCCCGTTCTGAGCGTAATGAAGAAGGCAAAAAGCCATAGAGGGTACAATTGTTTTGAACGCAAGTATGGTCGGCTTGAAATGAGCGTTCCAGGGACTGCTAGAAGCAATTGTAAACCTTAATTCAAGTTACCGAGAAGCGAAGCTCACTCGAGGTAAAATGATATAATGTTAGAGATACAAATGTGTCGGTCGCGAATACAGTAGACTCGAATGGGCGTACTAGCACCGCTAGGCACAAATGTTGTAAATCGCATCCTCGAAAAAGGACACGAGATGGGATTTTTTTTTGAAATGTCAAGATTGGATTCACAAAAGAGAGCAAATGGTATTTCAATCCGAATACAGGCTCAAACATTTCTGCGAGCCTAAATCTGAAAAAGGAAAGAACCAGGATTTCTCAAATTTGAATCCAATAATGACGGAAGTTTTTTTTCTGAAAAGTCAAGATTGAATTCATCAAAGAGAGGGAAATGGCCCCTCCCAATCCGAACGTTGACTCAAACATTTCTGCGAGCCATTGTACGAAAAGAAAAGAACCAAAAATCCTCCAATTTGAACACAATAGAGACATAAGTTTTTTTAAAAGATTTTTCGTTTTTTTTTTTTTTTTGAAGAGTGCACATAGGTCTTCCAATTCGGTCTTATGAAACCTTAGTGGATAGATTAGCCCCCAGGTAAGGGTAGGATTACTTAATGCACCCGTTTGAATGACCCTTACCTCGAACAGTCTAGCTGCCTCCACACTCAAGGACAAGGCTTTTCTTAGATCCACTTTGGTCAAAGAACGCAATTAGTGCAACCTTAATGCATTTTTTTTTTGAAAGATATCCAATGAACCCATCAAAGAGAGGGAAATGGCCCCTCCCAATCCGAACGTTGGCTCAAACATTTCTGCGAGCCATTGTACGAAAAGGAAAGAACCAAAGTTTCTCCAATTTGAATCCAAAAGAGAGAAATTTGAAAAGTTTTTTTTAAAAAACTTTTTTTGAAAGATCTCCAATGGACCCATCAAAGAGAGGAAAATGACCCCTCCCAATCCGAACGTTAGCTCAAACATTTCTGCGAGCCATTGTATGGAAAAGAAAGAACCAAAGTTTCTCCAATTTGAATCCAAAAGAAAAAAAAAACTTTTTTTTTTGTTGAGAAAAGAAAGAATGGAAACAAGTTCAAGAAAGAAGTTTCCAAAGAATCCCATCTCATGTTTTTTTTTTTAAATACAAGATCCAACATAGGCCACCAACTAGGAAGGAGCAAAGGATTCTAAGCATCGTATTCTCAAATGAACGAGTCCCACCGGGTGTGCCAACTTGATGGACCCGTCTTTTTCTTTCTTGCCTTCCTCCGTCCCAGGTCCGCCGGGGTGCGGCGGGGCGAAGAGAAAAAAAGAGCAAGTATCAACATTTTTTGGACGGGTACGCCAGATTTTTTATTCTACTTAGAATTTAAAATGGTGATCCGGAGATTCACCTTCACAAGTAGAAAGGAAATCAAACTTTTTTTCTAACTTTCCATTGCACATATATTTAAAGAAAGAGACAAGATTTTAAAGTGCTGTGAGAGGCGATTTTGTTTAGTTTTCCGTGAAAGGCGGTTTTGTACCGTAGAAGGCGATTTTGCCATGAAAGGCGATTTACAAATCTCATTTTTGGAAATCAGAGCACAAAGTTTCCTATTTTTGGAAAAGCCAAAGACTCCGTAGCCGATTTTCCGCCAAGAGTTGAAACTAGGTCAAACGATGTCGGAATGACCTGAAATTTGAGATGAAGCTTCCTGAGCATTAGATAGGACCAACCATGGGCTTTTACTTGAGTTTTGAAGCCGTTTGGGGTCCCGTCGATGCTAGACTTTATTTCACCGTGCGGAAGATGTCGAGCTTTAATGTGCGGTCATCCGATGTCCGATTGACCTAAAATCTGACAGGGGGCCTACTGGAGTCATTTTGAGATGATCCATTAGCTCCGATTTGGGTGCCATGGTCCCGGAGAGCTTCGTCGCCCGTAGGCTTGATTTTTTGCTTTGGAGCGTCAAAACCGGGTCAAACGTTGTCGGAATGACCTGAAATTTGACGTGCAGCCTTTTGGAAGCATGTAGAAGCTACTCATGTGTTTTGTTTGATGAGTGGTGGCATCAGAGGTTCTCGCCGCCGGGAGGCTTGATTTCGCCGTTCGAGAGTTGATGGAGGGTCAAACGGTGTCGGTTTGACTTGAAATTCAACGTAGAACCTTTTGGAGGTATTTTGAGACCATCCATAGGCTCTGATCGAAGATTTGATGTATTTGACACTGTCCCCACCGGGAGCTCCCGCTCAGCTGTTGGACGATTGAAGTTAAGCCAAATGGTGTTGAAATGGTCCAAAACTTCATGTGTACCTCTTTTTTGGCTATTTTGAAGGATCTTGCAGTTTTTGTTTGATTTTGACAAGATCTAATGCTTGAAGCAGCTTTGCCTTTTTGTAGTAGGATACGGCTCTATGTAGCTTTTGATGTTGAGGAGGCTAAGTGACATTTTTTGTGTCAACAGTGCTGCAGATGTGTCGTCCTCAGATTCAGATTCAGAAACTACCAAGTTATGGCATTTTGGACTTGGGCATATGAGTGAGAGGGTATAGATGAGTTGACTAAACAGGGTTTGTTGTGTGGTCAGAAAATAGGAAAGCTGGACTTCTGTGAGCATTGTATCTTCGAAAAGCAATGTAGAGTCAAGTTCAGGACAGTAGTTCATCGGACCAAGGGTACTTTGGATTATATTCCCTCAGATCTTTGAGGTCCTTCTCATGTTCCGTCTCTTGATGGTGGTCTATACATGTTGACCATTATTGATGACTATTTTCGGAAGGTCTGGGTGTATATCTTAATGCACTAACATGAAGCGCTTGCACAGTTCAAGCAATGGAAGGCTATGATTGAGAAGCAGATAGGTAAACAACTCAAGCGCTTGAGAACTGACAATGGCTTGGAATTCTTTAATAGTGCTTTTAATGAGTTCTGCAAAAATGAAGGGATTGTTAGACATCGCACAATCAGAAATACACAACAACAGAACGGAGTTGCAGAACGGATGAACAAGACTATTATAGAGAAGACCTGGTGCATTCTCTCTAATGCCGGGTTACCTAGGAAGTTCTGGGCGGAAGCTGTTAACAAAACTTGTTATTTGATCAACCGGTCTCCATCAACAGTTATAGAATATAAAACTCCTATAGATGTATGGTCTGGATCTCTTGCTGATTACACCAACTTGCGGATAATTGGTTTTCCTTTTTATGCTCATGTGAATTATGGAAAGCTTGAACCAAGGGAAAGAAAGTGCATAATTCTAGGGTACGCAGATGGTGTTAAAGGATATAAGATTGTTGACATCAAAAATGTCACTTTGCGTCCTCAACATCAAAAGCTACATGGAGCCGCATCCTACTACAAACAGGCAAAGCTGCTTCAAGCATCAGATCTTGTCAAAATCAAACAAAAACTGCAAGATCCTTCAAAATAGCCAAAAGAAGGGTACGCATGAAGTTTCAGGACATTTCGACACCATTTGGCCTAACTTTAATCCTCCAACAACTGAGCAGGAGCTCCCGGCGGCGACAGTGTCGAAGACATCAAATCTTCGATCAGAGCCTATGGATGGTCTCAAAATACCTCCAAAAGGCTCCACGCCAAATTTCAAGTCAAACCGACAACGTTTGACCCTCCATCAACTCTCGAAAGGCGAAATCAAGCCTCTCGGCGGCGAGAACCTCCGATGCCGCCACTTATCAAACAAAGCATATGAGTAGCTTCTACATGCGTACAAAGGGCTGCACGTCAAATTTCAGGTCATTCCGACGTCGTTTGACCCGGCTTTGACGCTCCGAAGAAAAATCAAGCCTACCGGCGGCGGAGCTCCCCGGGATTATGGCATCCAAATCAGAGCTAATGGATCATCTCAAAATGACCCCAATAGGCTCCCTGTCAAATTTCAGGTCAATCAGACATCGATTGACCGCACATCAAAGCTCGACATCTTCTGCACTGTGAAATCAAGTCTAGCATCGACGGGACCCCAAACGGCTTTGAAACTCCAATAAATGCCCATGGTTGGTCCTATCTAATACTCAAGAAGCTTCACCTCAAGTTTTAGGTCATTCCGACATCGTTTAACCTAGTTTCAACTCTTGGCGGAAAATCAGCTACAAAGTCTTTGGCTTTTCCAAAAATAGAAACTTTGTGCCCTGATTCGTACAACTTCTCGATAAGTTTTCTTCAGAGGAATTAAGCCAATAAATGAGGAGAAATGCCAAGAAAAATACAGGAAAAAAAAGAAGCAAAAAAGCTCGAAAAACAGCGAAGAAACGGCGATCGAACGGCCACCGAAAAAAGGGAAAAACCCAATGGTCGCCGGCGACCTTGGCCCATGGTCGCCGGCGACCATGGGTGCATGGTCACCGGCGACCCTGGAAATCTGGGTAGCCGGATTTCCGCCGGAACAACCAATTTTCCGTTTCTTTTCGCGTTTTGCGACGTTTGGCCCCTGTGATTTTCTCAAATTCTGATTTTTGAGGCATGATATTCGTCGATCTTCATCAACATCACAGATCCGCCATTGAAATCATTTGATCATCATTGGACACTCCAAAACCGCCAACTGGCCGATCAAGAAAGCACACTTTCTGCCCGACCGATCGTGAAATCGACTAGACAGATGTTGCTAGCCTATTGGTGTCAACCAATGTCTGAATTTGCATTGTCATCCGACATAAAATAACATGCGGGTCCATCAATGATCATCGCAAGAAGAATTCCAAAAGACGCTGCGCGGCCTGCGACTCTTCAAGCGACTCGGCGACCAATTAATGAAGTTAAATGACATTTTTATGACAACTTATTAGGGTCATTAGCTCATTATTTTGGACGGCCCAATCAGAAGCAAGTAAATGGGAGTTACAAGTCCAATTAATCATGGTAATTAACCATGTAATTCCTATCATTATGAAGATTAATCATGGTAATTAATCATGAAACTCCCATCATCATGGAGATTAAATGTCCATTATTCTTTATCGGCCAATCAGAATCCAAGAAAAAGGAGTTACAAAATTATGAAATTAAATCTTGTAACTCCTCCCATCACGGAGCATTAATGCCATTAATGCCCATAAACCTTCCTAATAGCCACCAAAAGCCTATAAATAGGCGGTCATTCCAAAGGGAAAGGGTCCTGAAAAATCGTCTTGAAAATTATCCTGAAGAATTCTCTGCACAAAGAAGCTCTCTTACCCTGAAGAAACTCTACTGCAAACACTACAAGGTGATCGAAGTCCCTTGGGAGGCCACCCCCAAGGTTTCCCCTCTTCTTCTATCCAACATGGCCTAGATGCGGCTTTTCAGCCCGTCTACTTGGTTTTTTATTGGATATAGGACCTTCCCTTGGTCTTTGTCCTCTAAAAATTCGAGGTCCAAGCTAAGCCAAGTGAACTAAAGCATCAACTGTTCTCATCTGAAGGACGGCAGCGGAGTCCATACATGATTCGCGACCGTCGATCTGAACAAGTTCCCACAATCTCCTGAGAAGTCAGATCCCTCTTTCTTTCTTTTCTATTGTATTTTGTATTTTTTAAAGAGACAAAAAAATCACAATTCTTGTCTTTCACTATTGATAAGATTTGTAAAATCGTCTTCCATGGCAAAATCGCCTTCTACGGCACAAAACTGCCTTTCTCGGCAAACTAAGCAAAATTGCCTTTCACGGCATTTAAAATCTTGTATCTTTCTTTAAAATATATGTGCAATGGAAAGTTAGAAAAAAAGTTTGATTTCCTTTCTACTTATGAAGGTGAATCTCCGGATCACCATTTTAAATTCTAAGTAGAATAGAAAATTTGGTATACTCGTACAAAAATGTTGATGCTTGCTCTTTTTTTCTCTTCGCCCCGCCGAACCCCGGCGGACTCGGGACGGAGGAAGGTAAAAAGAAAAAGACGGGTCCATCAAAGATGTGGTGCCTAGATGAGAAATCTCCTAGATGTATTTTAAGCAGAGATGTGACCTTTAATGAGTCCGCTATATTGAAACCAAAGGAGTGCCACAATGTTGGAAATGACAATGATGTCAGTACAAGGGTGGAGGATAAAAACGGTGTCAGTAAACAGATGGAGCTTGAGAAGGAAACTTCAGAAAACTTGCAGGATAAGGTGCAAGCAGATGTCCCAGTTCAACATGATGTAGAGGAGATGCATACCTCAAATGAGGAAACTGCAGTTCTGGATGATTACATGCTTACTAGAGACAGAGAGAGGAGGTAGATTAAGCAACCTCAGAGATACTGGTATGAAGATATTGCTGCCTACTCTCTTAATACAGCTGAGAGTATTGAGTCATAGCCTGTTACTTATCGGGATGCCATCACTAGAAAAGAATTAGCAAGATGGGCCGTAGGCATGGGTGAGGAGATTGAATCTCTTTACAAGAATCTGACTTGGGAGCTAGTGAAACCTTCGAAAGGCCAGAAGATTGTTGGTTGCAAATGGGTCTTCAAGAAAAAGGAAGGAACTCCAGGGTTGGAAGATGCTAAGTTCAAAGCACGACTGGTTGCAAAAGACTATACTCAAAGGGAGGGGGTTGACTTCAATAAAGTGTTCTCTCCTGTAGTGAAGCATAGTTCTATCCAAGTACTACTTGCTATGGTTGCTAAATTCAATTTAGACCTGGAGCAGCTTGATGTCAAGACTGCGTTTTTACATGGCGAGTTAGATGAACAGAGTTATATGCATCAACCAGATGGGTTTGAAATTCAAGGAAAGGAAGACCACGTATGTTTGCTAAAGAAATTGTTGTATGGCCTGAAGTAGTCTCCTAGGCAGTGGTACAAGCCTTTCGACACCTTTATGGTTGAAAACGGTTATTGCAGGAGTGCAACGATAATTGTATCTACCACAAGAAGCACTCCAATGGCTCATATGTCTATTTACTGCTATATGTTGATAACATGTTGATTGCTGCAAATGATATGTTTGAGATCAACAGGTTGAAGACCCCGTTGAGTGGTGAATTTGAGATGAAAGACTTAAGTGCTGTGAAGAAAACTATTGGAATGGAGATTCAAAGGGACCGGAAAGCGGGCAAATTGTCTTTGTCACAAAAGGGGTACCTTGAGAAGGTTTTGGAGCTCTTTGTTATGCAAAGTTTGAAACTTGTGAATACTCTATTGGCAGCCCATTTCAAAATTTCCGCTACTTTGTCACCACAAACTGAGGAAGAGGTTGAGTACATATCTCGTGTTCCTTATGTTAATGTAGTTGGGAGTATCATGTATGCTATAGTTTGTACGAGACTAGATATTTCACACGCGGTTAGTGTAGTTAGCAGATACATGGATAACCCCGAGAAGGCCCATCGGCAGGCAGTGAAATGGATATTCCGTTACTTTAGAGGTACTATTTATGTTGGGATAGTGTATGACAGAAGCAACAACACTTCTGGAAGTGTTATTGGATATGTTGATTCAATTTTTTTTGGAGATTTAGACAGAAGAAGGTCTTTGATAGGTTAGGTCTTCACTTTTGCTAGCGGTACCATTAGTTGGAAGACAGCATTACAATCTAAAGCTGTCTTGTCTACCACTGAAGCAGAATATATGGCAGCTGCAGATGCAGTGAATGAAGCTATTTGGCTGATAAACTTGGCTGGAGATCTGGGATTGGAACAGAAGCTGACTATTGTTTTCTGTGACAGTTAGAGTGCGATCGATCTGACACACAATCCTAAGTATCATGAATAGACTAAACACATAGATATTAGGGCATACTTCATTCGAAATGTCATCGCCGAGGGTGCTATTACAATGATTAAGATTGCTATGCGGAGAATCCAGCAGACATGATGACCAAGACTATTCCAGCAGTCAAGTTCAAGCATTGCTTGGACTTGATCGGTGTGATCAGGACATGAGTACCCTAAGGGGCAGGTGGAGACAGTGAGATGTGTTATGTGCATGAGGATCAGCTTCAATGTTTGCCAAGGTGGAAATTTGTTAATTTGTATGGCTCAATAGAAGTTAATAAGGCTTGGTTAACCAGGCCCCTGGATTGCCCATCTTGTACTGTGATTAGAAGTAGGCCTGTTATAGATCTACCGTGATTAGAAGTAGTGTTTGGGTGTAACAGGGTTTTGGGGCTGATATTATAAATAGAGACTAAGAGTCTCTATGATGTACACATCTCTTCTAATTGCATAGTGAAATTCGCCTGTCTTCCCTGTGGATGTAGGCCAAAAGTTGAACCACCTAAATCTCTCGTGTTCTTGTGTGTGATTGATCTCTTCTCCTAGGCCCTAGATCACAACAACCCTCTTGGCTCTTGCACCAAACAAGTAATGAAGAGGGGTGTTGGACTATCCTTTTTTATAGCAAGTGCGTCTACACAAACAAACCCTAAAACAAATTGTTAATCCTCTACTCTAAGGATAGGATTCTGCAAGAAGAGGACTCAATGATAAAAGGGAATATCATTCTTATTTTTTGTGATGCCACTATTTACTTATTTCGTTTGACACTTTTCCTTGCGAAAAAGGAAAAAATAACTAAAGAGGATTTCAGTTTCCTATAAGAGATATAGGAATGTATATCTTGTTATCCTATGACGAAAAACTTCATAGAATGTAGAATTCTATTAATGCACAAGCAAATTCTAAGGGTTGACAAAGGTTGGCTTAAATCAAGTAGTACTTGAATTCTTTGATATGATTGACTTTTAAAAAGCATAGAATCGAGATGTATATAAGTTGTATACAATATTGTGTAAGTCGCTTTATAAGGAACGCTTGACCATCCTTAAGCTTAAAACAACCTAGCCTTTGAGACCCACCTACAAACATGACAATCCTTCCTATAACATATCTTGCAACAAAAATAGGGAACGATCCAACAACATTGGTGTCTTGAGTGTCTAAATCCCAACTGTAAATGCCAAATTTTCATGATCAATTCGAAAGGACCATAAAATTTGAATGGGTATCAAATTTAGGTGAGTGCTTATTCTTGCATTGTGGAGCAAGGTGAATGGGGGACAAGTTTCATTCATACTGGAGAATTTCATACATCTTGAATTTCATAAATTCCTCATTTCATAGTGTCACAACTCCTTGGCCCAAGTCCAATCGCGAGGACTGCTCAAGCGGTCGTGCATCATTGTACTGCTCTTGCATGAGTAGGCTTGACTTCGGAGTTCTTATGGGATTTGGGGGCTAAACGGCTTTAAAACACGTAATATTGAGTTAAGGCGGGATTTGACTTATAGGCTTAGGAATCTGAGTAGCCATATTCGATGTGGGACTATCAGAGGCTCTGCGCCGGAAGCCCATCATTAATGGTGCTGTCTGAACTGAGTTCTCACGAATACTCAAAAGAGTTCCTTATTCCTTATTGGAATTACACCTTTTATATACTATGATACATGGGACCCACTCTTTGTAATCGTAAACATGGGGCCACATTTTAAGGAATTACAATGTGCACCCATCATTAGGAATTATAATGTCACGTCCCCCGAACCCGATAAGAGAATAAACCGGATCCGGGGAGTGAAATTTAGGACTAATTAAAATTTTTGCCCTTTAGGCCTAAGGATTGTAAGTCCACTGTGAGGATATATTGCATTTCAGACCTCAATAACATAAGACTCGCGGATGTCATACAATTCAAGGCATATATGGATATCGGTAATGAATAATAATTTCATTAAGAATTTAAAGTTGCAAGAAACAGTTAAATCTAATCAAGAAGTTAATTTAATTACAATGGCCATCCCAATAACTAAGGCCATTAAACAACATAGAGTCAAAGAAAGAAAGGTCCAACGATGATAATCAATAAAAGAATAAACAAAATCTAATCAATGTTCCCAAGCGAGTCTCTCTTGTGTTGGGTAGGATGACGCTACTCTTAGTCATCGACACTCCACTCTCACACCTCTCTGCTGGTTGGAGATCCTCTGGGATCTCTTCACCTGCCTGGTCGTCATAGTAGTCACCTGGGGTGTCGCATACCAATGAATAAAGTCAACAACATGTTGAGCAATAGATAAGCAATATATAATTGTACATGACACGCATCAAATATAAGAGTAATGACAGGATATAATCAAGTGAATACAAGGAACAATGCTGGGCATAAAGCATGAATGAATATCATCAGAAGCAATAATAGGAATCCTAGTAAAACTAACAATCACCACTATCCATGCAATGCAATGCAAGTATCAAGAAGGAGACTCCGAGGATGTCCAAGCCATCTCCCGGGGTACCAGTAACAATCCAATCCGGACTACTGATACCAAAGTTCAGCTCCATGGGGATCTTAGCTCCCGGTCTTGGGAATAGTAGCACGGTCCAAGCCCGCTCCCAACTATTCAAAGCAATGGACGCGGTCCAAAGCCGACTGCCCACCCCGATGTCAGAGTAACCGGCCCATCAATAAATCCCCAAACTGTAGTTGGCCATGACATGCAAATGATATTGAAGTGGTGTTGACGCAAGACAAGCAAGTCTGGCTAGTTCAACAAACAAGACATGTTCTTAGGGATTATCTCATTCAAGACAATACAAGACAAGTTAACCACATAATAATCTCTTACGTGCTAGCCATGTTTATCAATTCATGACACACAGTTCCTACAGTACACCCTAAGTTAGGTCCAAGTTCTAGTTCTATAAGGATTTATGTTTCATAATTAGTAAAGTGTTTTATGCCAAAAGAGTGTACAAAGACGATAACATGGATACGATTCATAAGTCAATGAGGAATTACAAACCAAACCTAGGCAAGTGGTGTCACCCCTGTATCCTATATGTTCTAACGGAGTACGTGTGGAATTGGATCAACGATGCTTCTAAGAAAGTCCCTTGGTGTACAATCATGTTATGCATCCATTGATTTAGTTCCATATGCATTCAGTTACCCCATGTTCAATACACGAATACCTAGACAACCTATCGAAGCACACCAAGGCATGTGCTACGATTTTAATCTAAAAGAAATGGTCATGTGAGAGTAGGTTCATGGTTTCTAACATCTAAGGTCCAAACCTAGGTTATCAGTTTCATCCCCAAATAAACAGACGAATTGCTCATGTCGGTTAACTGAACCTTGAGTTCGGTTGATCGAACACCGATATAAAGCTAAACCTGCTCTCTGGAATTGGAATTGAGGCTGAATTCAGTTGACCGAACCCTGACTGAACTTCAGACGGCTCATCAAACGCGTAAATAAAAATTCCAGAACATTCCGCTTCAACTCGGTTAGTTGTCGGTTCACCTTCGGTTAACCGAACTCCAGTGTTCGGTTAATCGAACCTTAACCGAACCCTACCAGAGGCTAAAAACAGCTCTCTGGATTTGGAACCAAACCTAAGTTCAGTTGACCGACTCCTGACCAAACCGAGGCGTTATGAACAGAAAAGAGCTCTGTTTCAGGTCATTTTTGAAGCTCTTCCATACAAATTGATTTTCTCCATTTCTAACCCTTTCCAAAGGCTAACACCTGCACAAGAAGGAGCCTCCATGCTCACCCAACAATTCATCCCCATCATTTTACATCCATTAAATAAAACAACCTAGAATTTACCATTTATAAATTAAACCATCCCAAAACCTAATCTAGCATATTAAACCAAGATCAACATCATAAGCATGCTTGGAATTTGGGAATTCTAACAAGAAAGCATAACCAAATCAATAGGAAATAACACACATGTTTAATTATAAAATGCGAATCTACTTGCCTCAACCAAGAATAAGATCGAAATTGGGGATAATTCGAGGAGAAGCCTTCTACCACAAAACCCACCAATCTAACTCGCTCAAAAGCAATCTAGAACATCAAAAAGAAGAAAGGAAGAAAAAAAGATTAAGAACAAACCTAAATCTAAATTGAACGGAAACGATTGGAACGATGAGGGTAAGAAGAAGCTTACCAAACTTGTATCAATGGAGAGAGGAGATTGAGAGGATAAAGATGTGCGGTTCAGATCTTCGGGATGATCTCTTCTGGAGGGAGTTCTGGAGCTTTGAGAAAATGAGGAAGATGAAGAGGCTGCTGAAGTTCTTTCGTTGCAGAGATTAGCAATGAAATTAGGGCTAACTTCTGCTTAAAGAGAAAGGAGGGGAAAAAGACTAATTTGCCCTTAAGTGGGTCCGGTGAAGGAATGGACCATTTGAAGAGTTTTTGATTGTTGGATCGCGACGAGCCAAGAGACAAAAACGATCAGTACGACGAGACCTTTCCAACGAACCCAAAATCACGGCAATAGAAAGTTTTCGGAAAAACACTCAATTTTCCCTAAATTGCAAATTACCCCCTTCTATGATCAAACGAACTCGGAATCACACGAAACTTCGCAGACACTATTCTAACACTAAAAGAAACTCGCTCATGATCTAAACCCACCTAAATAGCTAACAAAATAACTAATTATAATAATAACAAATAGACAGGTCAACTAGCTTACTATTGGGCCCAAATTGACCCAGAAAGGTCGCGGACCTTACATATAATGTGGACACACCTTAGGAACTGTAACATGTGGACCCACCTCTAGAAACTACAACATTATGAGGGGACCACCTTATGTTATTGTTAACATGGGGCCCACCCTTAAGCAACTGAACATGGGCCCGCATTTTGTGATTGTATATATGAGACCTTCCTTTAGAAGTTGTACATGGGACCCACTAGAGTTACGACATGAGATACATCTTTGGAATCAGAACATGGAGTCCACCTTTACAATCTTTTAAGTATAGGGCCAATTTTTAGAAATCAAAAGTGGGGTCCACTTTTAGAAATTACAGATAGAACTTTCCTGCTTAGAAATTGTAGTTCTTCGGGCCCACTTTAAAAGTACAACATGGAACCGCCTGTTAGTAATTATGATGTGGGGCCCACTTTTAGAAATCATGGTACATTGGCCTATCTCTTAGAAATCACAATGTGGACTCCCCCTTACAAATTACAACATGGAACCTACTTTTTTCTCAAAATTGTGGTACTTTGCCCCACCTTTAAAAAAAATACAACATGGAAATCACCTTTTACGAATTATAATTTAGGGCCCACCTTTATAAATCACAATGTGGGACCCACCAATACAAAATGAAACCCACCTTTTTATAAATTGGGTTACTTGGGGGCCACCTTTAAAAAATAGAACACAGAAAGAGTCTTTTAAGAATTATAACGTGGGGTTTACTTTTAGAAATTATGGTACGTGGGCCCGCCTCTTATAATACTCAATATAGGACCCACTTTTAAAAATTAAAAAATGGAATATATCTTTTTAGTGATTATCCTACTTGGGGCCAACCTTTTAAAAATTAAGTGTGTCAGGCTGCCAAAAAGTTACCAAAATTTCAGACCCCTTAGAATTCATAAATGCAAGAGGGAGGGGTGGAGTTTGCAAATACTCCTTTTTTAGTATTTGGATTGGAACTGCAGGATTTTCAAATTCTCCTAAATAAGTAGAGAATTTCTACAAGAATTTCAGAATTTCTTGACAATCAGAATTCCTAAGCAACAAAAATTTAGGCCAATAATTTGCGTTAATGTATTTGGGTTGACTGTTTAAAAGTGTGAAGGAGGCACACAAGCCAAGTTATTCCTCAACATTTCAATAGCTCTGCTGCATATGATTATTTGCGAAGCATATATCCTAACCTAATTTGAATTTCCAAACCTAACTCTAAACCGAGCTCGCGTTTAACCTCAAACAATTCCAATCCATATGTTTAGAAAATTTTTCAAAAAGGTGTAAAACTTTTGCCCCATTTTTTAAAAGGTACATGAAGATTTGAATATTTCAAAAGAGTATAAAAGCTTTCCATATTTCTTTCAATAAAGTCCGCTCCAAGACAAAAGTTTGAAAGATAATAAAAATACTCTTATGTTATTTTTAATTAATAAGTCATTTAAGAAAAATTCTGAAGTCCAATCCAAATGAAAAGGTGGGGCCCACTTCAGGAAATCAAAATGATTGACTTTGGGGGGCAAAAAGGTTAATAAAAGATAAAAACTTAATATAAGGGAATGGCATTTTTATCATTTTATAAGATTTTATAGAGAGGATTTGATTGAAAGAATTGCGGAAGACTTTTAAACTCTTTTGAAATATTCAAATCTTCATGTACTTTTTTAAAGGTGAGTCAAAAGTTTTGGGAGCTGTTATTCGTACAACCCTAGTTGATCATTGCACATCCAAATTTTTTAAGGTGAGCTGCTATATGCACATCTAAAGTTGCTCGGTGCACATCTCTCTTCTTTACACATCCTTCAGACATCAAGTTTTTCTCTGTGCACTTCTTCCTCTTCCCATTTTGTCCAATTGATTTGCTCAGTGCACATCCCTCATCTGGCCTCTCCTTCCCTTCTTCACTCTCATTCATGATTTGAAGCAAACCCTTGTCCAAGACTGATGAGAGAGGAGGAAAACCAACGAGAGAGGAGCACAAGCCTTCCCTCCTTCTTCCCCTCCTCCTTCTCTTTCCCTCCCATTCCCGGTTTCCAAGCTTGTTGAGGATAAAAAACTTGTCTCCTTATAGTCGGTAATTCTTCTGTCCATTTATCATCTCTCATTTAATTAGATTTTCAGTTTGTTGCATTCTTGAAAGGTTAAGATGCTTAAAGGCTCCCTCCTTTGCTTAATCTTGGCGTGGCGTACGGTTTTTTGTCCCCCGCAACTATTCATATTTTCAAGACCGAATAGTATGTTTGTCGTTCGGACATAACCCACCGAACGACACGAATTCTGTTCGATCAGTAATATTCAAACAGTATGTATTCTGTTCGATAAGTAATAGTCGAACAATATGCATGTAATTCGATCTGTCAGGGCCGAATAGAAGTAGTTTTTTTTTCCATACCACATTTCTGTAATAATTTTAGTGGCTAATTCATGCCAAACTACTTTGTTTCAGAATGGATGGGTCCGGTAATTCGAGAGTTAGGACTACATCGATGAATAGAGTACGACGCACTAGAGCTCCCCGGATCGACCTACCCGACATCCATTGGGCTGATAGTGTTAATGTAGTTGTGGACGTCAGTAATAAACCAAATGAACCTGACAATTTGGCAGAACAATGGTAGCGCATCCTTAGTGCTCAAAGCATAGTACGACCAATGCTTCTTAGGGGATATGAAGTGAACAACCCTGGTGAAATGTATGAGGCACTTGAGCATGCTAATAGAGTGTTGCAGGGAGCTCTTTTAAATGATGTCCAGTGGTCCATAACTCATACCTTGACGAGGACAGACCTTGAGCTGCAGGAGGGAGCCATGATATGTGGATGTTTGAATTTGTTTGAAACGCATGACGTAGATGCATTGGGTATGTCACCATTGGTGTATCGGTAGTTAACCATTTTTTCAACGTAGTTGGGTTGGCCTGACACCATTGCTGTGTCGGTCAATAAGGGGCAGTCCTCCAGGTAAGAAATTCCGTGAAATGTGTCTTTTTAAATTAATGAAACTTGTTTAATAGATTTATATTGGTTGTCACTTATATGGTTGTGTTTAGGGTGGATGCATTGATCGCATAAAATAAGAAGTGATAGCAATATCATTTCCGAAGTAATCATTACAACCAAAATGAACATTGACAAAACATTACAATCAACCCTCAGAAACAACAACAATTTAATTTATGAAATGCATTAATCCAGCTAGATCGTCTTGCACGTGGCTACTTCCTGATTGATAATTTCAGTGAAATATTTTATCCGGGCTTCATCTACAACCTCCCAACAAGACCCACAATCAAGATGATGACAAAGCCAATTAGTTGCTATTGGCGGAGTGGGGTGGCCCTGTACCAAGAAGACCTGAAATGCATAGGCAACAATCATTATTATAACAATAATTCCCGAAACGTAGACAAAACTTTAATGACATTATTTATTGTTCACCTGAACAAAGTGATTCCTGTTGACAAAACCGATGGCAATCTCCCCCCGAGCCGGCATAGGAACTAGTAATGATCTAAGAGGTAAGAAGGCCAGGCACTGCTCATTGGACAAGTGGTATTGGACAACATTATATCGCAAAGATATCAGATGTCTCATATTCGGCATCGTCATCCACTTATCATAAGGGGGGCAGTCCTCCATGTATGACTGGATGTCGCTAAGCTCCTTAATCTTTCACTCGCCCCCACATAACTGCCTATAATTATCAATATTAACTTGTAGTTTGCTGAGAAGGTCTTTTCGGACTTGGTGTGTACCCGACGCCCATGTGTAATTGTCTTTGCATCCATGCTATAGATATGCAAAGCATATGAAGAAAGCCTTATCTGTTGATGCCACTCCAACGATCTCCAAAAAAGGCAACGAAACCGATTTGTCTTGTAAATGCAATCCATAATCAATACATATGGAAATGCATGCAACAAGCCTAGGCTGGTGGGGATGTGTTCAAAACAAGTCAATGACGGTATTTGTATCGTCACATTTCCTATGCCACTCAATGTATGTATACAGAGTCAACATTGCAAACAATTGCTACATCTGACTCCTGTCAACCCTCTTTGCAGCCCTTTGCCTCTGACGTGTATTGTTGATTGTCTTGATTGTGCCGGCAGTTTGCTAATTGTTTTTCTTTAATGTAGTCAATATCTCCTTTGGTAGAACCATACTCTTTGACATGTCAACGAGCAATGGTTTTTCGTCTTCTATCAATCTCGCTGCAAAAGAGTACCCATCTAAGTGGTCTGCAAGTGGGTGATTGTGCAATCTACATGCAACAACCAACCTCCATGCGTCTTTGCCACCCAACACTTTTTTCCTTTAATGTAAAAGGGCTGCCACACTTCTTTGAATAAGCTCCCTTTATTCTTGTTTTGGCACTCCTATCCTTCGTCACCGGGTTCTTTCTGTCACACCCACTCCTCTCACAACCAAGTGTGAACTTGGGTTTTTTCTTGCTAGGACCACCTGAAGTCGATGTCTTCGTCACAATAATAAAACCACTTTTTCTGCCGACGTCACGAGCCCAATTGATTAAGTATGCTCGACTATTGAATCTGGATATGCAAAAAGATCCATTAGCGGTTTCAAAATTAGTAACATTAATATTACAAACCATCAAAGTAAATCTATTACCTCTTCTGTGATAAATTCGCTACTGTAGTCCATTGAACAGTCCGATTTAACCTTGCTGCACTAAGTGGACGTGTCACCCTACAACAAATATGTGAGGCCCCACCCCTGGTGGGCCCTCAGTTTAATTTAAATAATAATTAATATGTTATTTTCTATCTTAAATATGCTAATTATTAGGAATTAGTGGCATAGATTCTAATATTCCTAAGTCTTAGATGTAGCTTTTATTTAATTTGATAGATTGGTTTATATTAGAGTTTAATTAGCATTAGCATTAATAGGAGGGCTAATGAGAGTGGAACATTCTAAAACCTTACCAAATTACCCAAATGCCCATGGCCCCATGTTATTTTCATTTGAAACCAAAATACCCTTTAGGTAATTAGCCTAAAATCCTAAACTATATAACCTAAGTTATTGCAACAAGAGCCTAAAACCCTAATTGCCTCTCATCTCTCTCAATTAACCTATCTTCTTCTCCAAGTAACCCTAATTCCCCAAAATCCCAGCCCAAGAAGCTAGGAGACTAGCCCCTTTTCATCTACAACACTCTATTGGATCTTCTCTCTCACTTCAATTTCCCTTTCTTCTACACTAAGGCAAGTACTTTATGCTAATTTCACTAGTTGTATGCTTTCTTTCTTTGTTTATGTTATTTCAATTCAATTGAATAAAAACGCATGCTTAGACCTTCTTCTTAAGCTTTATCTATGGGAAAATGGCCATTGATGGATGAGTTTCTCCATTTGGAAGATCAATGGCCCGGATGGATTGATGGATTGATGGAGGGATGGATTATAGAAGTGTTTTTATGTTTCTTCTTGTTCATGTGATGAATGGAGAAGGTTTGGAAGGGATTGGATGAAAAGTTGATTGAAAAGGGGAAATCCCAGAAAATCTGAAATTCTGTAATTTACGTGTACCCGGTCGACCGGACCCTGTCTCGGTCGACCGGGCACACTAAAATACCTGAAAACACAAGTCTCAGTTATTTTCTGAAACTGTGCACAGACAGTGTACCCGGTCGACCGGACCCTGTCTCGGTCGACCGGGAACACAGGAAAACACAGGAGATAGCTGAAACCTGGAGTTTCAAAAAAGAGTAGAAATGCAGTGTACCCGGTCGACATCATGGCCATGATGTCGACCGAATACACTGGATTTCCTGCAGAATCCCCCAGGTGCTTGACACCAGGTCTCAGTGGACCCGGTTGACATCACGGCCATAATGTCGACCGGGGACACTGCAGGATGTTGACCTGGGAGGTCAACATCCAGTTCACCCGGTCGACATCCCAGGGTGTGATGTCGACCGGGCAAACTGTAAACAATGAATTTCAGAATTCTGTATATTTGTGATGTTTGATCACATGTGGGGTCCATTGACCATCCAAATGACCTTCCATCAAGTGTGCCACACACGAATCAATGGCATGGCTCAGCCTTGATTCGTGGGGTCCACCAATTGAGGTTTTAGGATTCGAATCATCAATGACTCGAACCTTAATTGTAGCCCATGGTGTCCATAACTTCAGGAGCACCAGATTTACCATTTTTGACACCTGAGGCTACAGTTAGGGATCCAATCATGTGATGAGGCCTGAACCAAGTGTGGACTATTACCTAGGATTGGTCCTTTGCCTATTTCCACTTGATTCCCTGTTTCTAAGGTTTTTATGAGTTGTTCTTTTCTCTTATCCTTGCTGTTGTCTAAACCTTATTAATTAATAGAAACTGGAGGATCTGAACCTAGGATTCCTTAGAGGTGACCCTATGTGGTGTTTGGAGATAATTGACCCGTGTCTATGTCTAGGCGGGCCCTCATACGGCCTAAGATTGGGAATGTGGAACCTTAGACTGAAGAGGTTAGTATGAATGGTTGGTTAGCTCAGGGTGTATGAGTATAGGATGGATACTGGTGGAATGGACATAGTATGGTACTTGTGTTACCTTAAGCCACGGTTGTGAGCATTGGAGTGGATCCAATGTTGTTGAACTTGGACTTGTTGTTAGACTGTGTTCCATGTTGTACCTTAACCTCTTAGAGACCTGGGTAGGACCTTGCTCACGCAAGATAAGCCTAGACAGACACAGACCCGTACTTAGTTTCCCGAGTCGGCACTGAACATTCACTCAGTTGTTCTAAGTTCAGCCAGTTGACTGATCATCTTTGGTAGGAGCTATGTTTTAGTTACTTAGAGCTATCATGATGAGCTGTGATTGGACGGACGGTGTGATACCGCGTCCGGGTTAATCCGATAAAGGGGTGTGATCGGTGAGATAAAGGGGTGTGATCGGTGCGATAAAGGGGTGTGATCGGTGTTATGTATATTGTATGTTATATTTATCAGGGTTGTCATCCCTTGCATGGTTATTACCCTTTTCCCACCGCAAACTGTTTATGGTATGGGACGTTTACAGTACGGGAGGGCTGTGGCATAATATCCCGCGGTGTATTTAGCTTGTGTGAATGTGCCCTTTTGTTGTCTGTTTAGATTAGTGTACTTTACATTTCTAATTCTAAACTGCTATTATTGCTTAACTGCCTAGATTATGTACCTTGTTTACTCATATGATTATGTACCTGTCATTACTATCTTGTGTTATCTGCATATGGTGCCTTGCCAGATCCTTGGATCTGACCCATCTTTGGTACTTAGGTCCAGACCATGATCTCACGGGTGACGCGATCTATGAGGCGCCCGTAGTTGGGGACTACAGATGGGGGCCGGCTGACCAAGTGGTTGAGCCGGAGGATGAAGAACCTGCACAGGAGGGTTGAGTGCAGATTGTTATTTTGGGTTTGAGAGTATTTGTGTAGTGAGACATGGGTAGACTTATTGATATGTATAAACGCTTTGATATTTACACTTGAGATTTGTATCAGGCTTCCGCACTTTTACATCTGATTTATATACTTGATATTATTGCTTCCGCTGTCTTTTGTTACGCTTCTGCATATAACTGTTGATTATGATGTTGTTTAAAAAGTTTTAAAATTTGACCTCACTGCAGACTACGATCTCGGAAGTTCTCGGTTTTTCCGGGAAGTAGCGCGCCAACTTCGGGTACCTTAGCGTTATCTTCGGTATTTGGAATTGGGGCGTTACAAAATATGGGTTAATTAGTGTAATGACCACCAGACTATTCGGCCCTATTTGGCTGAACATTAAGGTAAGTGTTCGGACCTAAATAGCCGAGTAGTAAGCTAAATATTCGATCATAATGGGTCGAACAATACGTTCAATGGTCGGCCATTTAGGGCCGAACATTTACCTGACACACTCCTAGTAAGTCCTCTAAGCTTAAATAAAGACCAAAAAATGAAGTCATTGCGTACCTTGACATTGTTATAGTAATCTGAAATGATGATTTGCTTGTCCATTGATTAAGAGTGACAAATGAGAACCTCTTGAAGAGTGTATGTATGGAGATGAAGAGAGAATAAGATGTGTACCAAAGGCTATAACAATCTGAAACGAATTTGTCCTTCACTCTTGATGCTTGAAATGAAGTGCCCAATGTGTAATGGAGGAGGATAAGGAGAGTTGAGCAAGACCGTGTGGAGAGGAAGAAGAAGAGTGTGAAAAAGGGAGGGAAATGGTTTTTTTGTTGGAATGTGTACAGAGTAAGTCCAAGAGCCCTTAAAGTAGTGTTGGTCTCCATTTTCGTCATTTCACATATGGGTCTATTGGTCTTAAAATATTTGGATGTGCACCGAGCAACTTTGGATGTGCATATAGCAACTCCCTTTTTGAAGACCAACATACCCATCTAGGAAATGATCAAAAGCGACATCAATAAAGCTATCATTGGTCATGCAATTTCTCTATATACTACCAATGAGAAATTGGTTTTCCCTCCAATTTTTAGAATCATCTCCCTCTCTCTTCCTTTTCCATTATCTTTCTCAACTCCTCTCTCTTTCTTTTCCTCTTTCCATTCCTCCTTTTTCTTCCATTCCCTTTACATTCATCTCTAAAAGAGAGGATTTATGGGATTTTTGGGGGCTAAAGGGACGTAAATGGTATTATTTTTTTAATTTTTTTTGCGTTTTATCCGAGTCAATCATCACGAGCTGTTTGGACATGCAAGGCCGAACAAAGCTACTTTGTTTGGCCCTGACTGTCCGAATAGTTTCAATTTGTATATGCGTCCAACCAAATTCAAATCTATCTAACACATATGTATCCAACCACATTCCCATGGAATTCAATATAACTGAAAAGTGATCAAGGTATACAAAAATAAAATCCAATCAAAACAAATACGTCCAACACACATCCGGGTCGTAAACAAAACCCATAACATCTCTCTTTAAAAAAAATATCTCATTACTGGGACCCCCCATGAGTGTGGGTGCGGGTGTATGTCCTTGGCTGCATATAAGGCATGGGCTGTTGAACTTCGAGAGAGAGGCTCCTTGACTCAATCTTCCCACCTGCTCAATAGCTAAGTATAGGTCACTCAAGTTGCACTTGCTCAAATCATGTTCCCTCTGAAGGATCAGTCCCGTGATGCTTTGCAAATCCGCGGCAAGCTACATTTGGAAATTCCAAGAAATAAATCAATGCTTGATTAGTTTTACGATAAAAATATAACAAGAATAAATAATTGATATCATTAACCATACCAGCTGAGGGTGTATGGCGGAGCCACCCTAAGACTCTTGCACACATGGGTAATTTGTGGACGCATGATTTGGGTTCTGAACAATAGGGTGAGACACCCGTGCATACCAACCCATGTATCTGGGTACACAGTCTCATGATTGAGTCATTGGTGCGCCATGATTTAAAGGAGACAGTACGTGACTAGGCCAGCTCTCCCCTATTTGGTTTAGGTACTGGTACGCAATCTGATATTGGTTTGTGGTGGAATTGCGCGTGGCACGCATCAGAGCAAGTGGTGCAGAAGGAATCCTCTGTACCTTATTGAATTGCCCGAGTACCCTGTCGGGATGGCATGGCTCGACGATGTCCATACATTTTAGGCAACCGGTATAAAAAGCAACCTCATGGAATGGATGGTCACCCCTGTACTGTCGATATGGATCCCACCGTACCTGCACAACATAGAATAGACGCATTAAATAGAACCCTATTTAACAAATATTGTTAACATATATAGTGCACCAAACTTTAAACTGACTATCATATTACCTCATGAGCTCTAAGTTTGTCAAGAGCTTCTCGACGCACATGTAAAAGAGATACGTCTCCTCCAATCTTCCTCTGTGAAATCCAATGATGCCCGAGGTTGATTGGGCATGTACTCATGGTTGGCCAAACGTCTGTAGCGCCTGAAATGCTCGTATATCTAGGCCTCCAGAAGCGTCAAATAAACAGCTATCTGCTTGATGGCAGCCTGGGTGGCAAGTCCCAACTGTCTATACAGGTATGGCAAGGTAGCAAACCCCAGGCATATGTATGCACCGCATCCTAGTCTGTAAAAAACTGCAGTAAGTGACTGGGACCCACATGTCAGACTTGTCAGTGAACAGTGTGTAGCCCAATATGTACAACAAGAATGCTCTAGTTGCGCTCCTAATATTTAGCTCTAGGTGTGCATCAGAAACCTGTCCAAATATGCCCCTCAGCCACTCCAACCTCATCGACATACCCCGTGTGCAAGCCTATCGTGTGCATCCTCTGGCGACGAGCCCAACTGTGAGCTGACCAGGTCCACCGCCATCTCAGCTGACAGTGTATCAGCCGATACTGAACTACTTGTTAGTGGAATCCTGAGGATGGTGCCCATATCATCTAATGTGACGGTCATCTCACCAAAGGACATGTGAAAGGTGTTTGTCTTGGGCTGCCACCTCTCAACAAAAGTCGAAACAATGCTCTTGCAGATGAATTTATATGACATCATAATAAGCAGAGACAACCCTGCTCGGACGACCAAATCTCTGAAGACGTTGTTAGGCGCTCCATTGACATTTTGTGGCCAATCGCAGATTTTTTTTTCATGATTGATGCACTTCAACGGCAGACGCACTTGCAGTGCACGGGAACATATATTGGTAAATTAAATAAGTATTAAAATCACTACAATTAAATAAGAATACCTCTCCATTCCAAACGGTTGCCGCGATGTGATTCCTAAAGCTCGATAGCACATAAAACCGACTGGACCTCCAGGAAATGGTCTGGTCGTCGCCTCAGTGTTCTCTGCATCCTCGTCTCTAGCGCCGATGTTCCTTGCATCCTCCTCTCCAGCTTTGATGTCTTGCTTCCTATTTGAAGCTGTAGGCCGAGTTCAAGAAGGTCCGAACTTGTGCATGGTTGATTGTAAAAACAAAATATATAAATGTCAGTGAGTAAAGAAACATAGTGTAAAACTTTGAAAGAAATTATTTATTTTTTTTTAGCTCTGTTGGGCGCTAACAGATCAAACATAAAGTAGATTTATTTGGTTGTATGTGTCTAGAAAAATTTGATTTGTTTGGCCATATGCATCCGAACAAATCTAATTTGTTCAAACCTGAAAGTCCGAACACCATTGAGGAAAAAAAATATCCTCTCGGCCGCGAACGATTAAGATTGTAACATTCATCTCTAGTTTGCTTGGCTCCTTTATACATCTTGGGGCAACATTCCTCTATCGTATGCATCAAAAATCAAAATCTATATTGAGATGGAGAGATCAAATGGGTGAGAAGACGTACCTAAGACGTAATGGTTTGTGGGAGAAGACGTCGAACAATAATCTTGTCTGTGGTAACCAAGCTCGTCTGTGGCACCTGAGAAGCTCGTCTATGGCACCTAACGACGGAAGAGATGAATATGGAGAGTTGGAGAGTTCAAATCGGGATGGGAGGGAAGGAGGGTTTTGCACGGAGAAAACCAATTGTCTGAATTGGTTTGGGGTTTGCGCAATCTGAGACGAGGAGGCTGTGTACCTAGAAATTCTACACCTTGAAAAGCTGTCTATAGAGAGAAGCTGTGCAATGATCAACTAGGGGTGTGCAAATAGCAACTCCCAAAGTTTTATACTTTTTTAAAAAAAAAACTTTCCTTTTCCTTTTATGGATTAGTTCATGTTAGATGGGGTGAAGCCCAAATTGTCAAACTAGGCATGGGCCTAATTTTCTGTATTTTTTAATTTTTGTCCTTAAGTGGGGCAGCAATGGCATGTAAAGAGACAGGATGACATTCGTTCAACACAAATTCTCCCTGGCCAGACATGACTAGTTGGCTGCCTTATTTTTCTTAGGTACTAAGCAAGCACATATAAGGGGTCCCCCCAAGTTTGGAGGGCTTGGATCTTTTGCATCCATGCCTTTTTGACCCATGTGCCAACTTTGTCAGGCCTCAATCACGGGCTTGTCCGGTCCCAAGAATAAAAAAATTGTTTCCTTGGCCGAAAAAGAAGCTGCTCATTTGAACAAAGTTGGCCTCCTCAAATTTGTCAAACCACTAGCCAACCTCACTCTAGCAAACTAGAATCTAGTTTGGTACTTTACTAATATAGTAAAAGTCACGTAAAGCTTCTATTTTTCAGACAAGATGTCACATCAAAAGCACTTTAATTCAAAATTTCTTCCATCTTTTTCAAAAACGTTAAAAAGCAACCACCTTTATCCACTAAAATACAAAAAAACTCCACTCTCTCATACAAAAAGTCAAAAGGATTCCATAATAAAAAACTAAAAACAAAATATCATCATAACCCACTTATATTTTATTCTTTCTTTAAAATCAACTTTACTTCATTTGACTTTATTAGTAGAGTCGCCAAACTGGCCATTTAGGTTGCAACTTGAGCCAGACCAAGCCCGAGCATTTGTGGAAACCCAATTCGGTCCGGGCTTGCAAGAGATTGGGCCTGTATTTTGAATCTCTTGTAGATTTTGGGCTGGGCTCAAGGTGTCCACCTACATGAATTGAAATTGGGCCTGGGGTCCTAAATTAGTTATTCATTTGTGCTTGGCCCAGGCCTAGCAATCAGTTTCTCATCCGGGCATGGGCTCGGGTTCAGGTTTACTCTCATGCAACCTAACCTGATCTTTGGGTTATGTAAATAGTTGAGCCGGCCCAACTGAGTTCAGCCCACCCTAACATGGAAAGATCAGGGTGATTCATCCAAAAGTGATGTGGCAAATGATAGCTGGGCCCCCTTGAAAGACTTTGGTCAAGCCTCAAGGACTTTTGACCGTTTCAATAAACAATACTCTCAATTCAATTAACAATTTTATTTATTGATTTATTTATATATTAAATAGAAAAATGTTGCTAGAATTATAAACACTTTTTAGTAAGGTGATTTATTCTCCTCCGGATTGATTTGTGGACGTTCGTCGGTGAAAATTTGTCTTTTAGTAAGATTGGTTTGAGGGTTATGTTTCACTCAGGTATGTGGGTATCAGGCCTTCTTACATTCTATTTCCTTTTTTTTCTTGCTTGAATTGTATTAAAAGTTTTGCTCTATCTATTTAGACAGGAGCATCCGTCAAGATTGACGATGGTTACATATAAGTGATATTGGTGATTAAATTCATTTATATCTTCCTTCAATTCAATTTTGATTAAAGAGAGTTTATTTGATGGTCATTTTTATCACTTGGGGCAGGAATTCCTATGTACTTTATGGAAATAAACAATCCCTAGAGTTCGTTTGTTTCAACAAATTTAAGAAAAAAAAGAGGTAAATATCCAAAAATAGCAATCAAATAACTTCTTCCTTAATTAGAAAATGAATAAAGGGGATATGAGAAATGAATACTCAACCATCATCCTAGTAATTCAAGTCCTAGGGAAGTAAAATGTCTCATCTTTATCTCTACTTTATATACTTCAACCCACAACTCTTTCAAAATCCTTTGTTGGAGCCCATTTGATGGGGAATTCCTTAGTATTTAATTCCATGCAAACAAATAGGCTCTTGTGTAGTGACCTATGGTAAAATTACTTTATGAGTGAAGTAAAGTGAAGTGTCAAATTACTAGAGAATAAAAGAAGAGAAGGTTAAATAAAAAAAGTTTTAAACGACAAAAGGTCATGTGTCCACGTGAAGTAGCTTTTTGACATTTTTGGTAAAAAGAAGAGGATTTTTTTACGCTTGGTGATATAAGAGAGTAGTTTTTTGATTTTTTTAATATAAAAAAAAGATATGCTTTTTTGGAATTGGGTACTTTTTTATTTGACCATATTTCTTTCTTCTCTCTTGAATTCAATAGTTAAGTAATTTTACCAAACAAGCTTTCCTCCTCTCCTGCCCACAACCCAGGAAAAAAAAAGGCCAACTCAAGCACAAAAAAAAAGAAGATAAAGAAAAAAAAAAGAAAAAACACTTTCCTCCATGTTTCACTCACCTTAGAAGTATAGTAAGTCTGCAGTCCCTCTTTTAGCTGAAGGATGGTCTGTTACTTCTAAATGCATACCCGAACTAGGAATTGATCTTGAAAGATCCAACTAGGAAAAATCACTATGGGCATTGCATTTTGAACTATACTAAAATCTGCATCCTGGTCCACTGCATGTCGCCAGGTTTAGGTCCGGGTTGGGTTCAGAGGCGGATTGAATAGCCCTAAGTATTTGTATATTTATATTGAGTTTTGCCTTTTTTCTTCCTTTTAAGTTAGAATCTGAGAGATCATACTGCATAAACTATGAAAGGGTTACTTCTAGAAAACAAAGAATTAAAGAGTCCATTTGTTCGCAAGGAATTGAATTACTAGGAATTCAAAAAATGTATTCTAAAAGTGGTTAAAATTGGAGAAACAAATATGAAGATCCATAAAATAGCCATCAAACATCTTCCTTCTAATGGAAAATGAGATCATGAATCTATACTCAGCCATTATCCTAGTAATTCATATCTTAGGAAAATCAATATCTCCACCTTTTATACTTCTCCTGTTACCTATTTAATAATCCTTTGTCGGGATCCATTTTACCAAGAATTCCTAGAAATCCAATTTCATGTAAGCAATTGCATTAAAATAAAGTGGAATTAAATGCATAGAATTCATACCATTACTTAAAAATGAAGATCGAATGTGCATTTCTGAAAATGAACATCAAATAACCTTTTCTTTGGAAGATAGAATCAAAACAAGATAGAAAATTAACTACCAGCCATCACCCTAGTGGCTTATTAATTTCCCGTCTTCTTTAGCCTTTATTTTCCTAAAAACGAAGGTTATTTGATGCTTATTTTTAAAATTCACATTTGATCTTCATTTTTAACGACTTATGTATTGAATTATATATATTCAATTCCTATCGCTTATAATGCAAACAAACATGCATGTATATTTAACAAAATACGGCAGAAATTCACATATGATTCACATACAGGTATGGATTCGAGCTTAGAAGCTTCAACTTGGGACAGACGAATATCACAACACATATCCTATTAGGTTCTGGTTCCAGGACCAGTAAAATATGCATACAGCAGTTTTGACTTGACTCCAGGCACACCATGGACTCAACCCAATCCACTTTCACCTCTATTTGCTCAGAAGTTTAGTACCTTTCCATCAACATATTTTTGGTGAGTCGTGTTACTTGTTATCCTTTCCACCTACAGGAGTCCATGGGATGCACAGCAAAAAAGATGTGCCAGCAAAAAGCAGTTTAAGATTCTGGTCATTTGGCCTTCCATGTGGGTGTGAATACCACTACCAAAAGGTTGTGATTTTCAGTTTTTTTAAGAAAGAAAAAGTAGAAGCTTTTGCTTTTCTTTTTCACCCTTTGCTATGGCTTGTTTAGGCCAACAATCAGGTAGTCCCTCTCTCACATGAAAGGATTTCCCTGAAAAAAGATTTGAAGTTATAAAGCTTAGGAGTTGTCTCACCTTCCCTGGAAATAAAGGCATGTTGGGCACAATTTAGTTTTGGAACTGTTTGTAGGCAGTGATATATTGGTTTTGAGAAGTTGCCATAGATACATCAGCAAATATAATCACACCATGATACCCATCTAACCTAATCACAATATAGGGAGATTATTGTTAGAGCTTTTTGAATATACCCCCGTAAGCTTTGTAGGATTTGTAAATAAGCCCCTATGATTTTAGAATTTGTAACTAGGCCCCTGCTTTATCATTTTAATACCTTTCGTGTCCCCAGAATTAATAGCCTTCCAACTACCAAAAGTTTTTAGAGTGAAATGACACTTTTGCCCACCTCTTTATCCCTATATGCATAAATTTAGAAGCTTGGATTTATTTTTCTCAAAAGCATGTAACATTAATAATTACATTTAGTGAGAGAGAATAACCGTACGTTAATATATTTTTATTAATATAGGGCCTATTTCATTACATTCAAACCAATCATAATAACAAAGCATGTACTTATAGTTGGTTATAATTGATCCAATCCATACATGACCCACCATTAGATTGATGAAAGTTTCAAAACACATGATTAGATTTCATTTGCATTAAAGAGTTATTAAGAGACACCGTTGGGATTTGGGATAAAATAATGATATTTTTGTAAATAATTATACTCATTTTTTCTTAATGGATGTAAGGGCAAAGTTGTTATTTTTATAAAAGTTCAACACAAATCTCGTGGTGGTTATCCATTCTCATTAGGAATAGGGACATGAAATGTATTGAAATGAAAAGGAAGGGGCCTATTTACAAATACTAAAATCACAGGGCCCTATTTGCAAATCATAAAAACCTTATGGGGGTATATACAAAAAACTCTTATTGTTATTACTCTTAGTCTAACCTAATCTCACACTTCATGAATGTTATGCTACCATCAATCATCTTTTACCATTAAGTTAGTATAAAGATCTAGACTATAAATATATATCATAGACTACGAAATTTATACTAAGTAAAAAAAAAATTGTATATGATGAATGGAGAATTTGCAAGAGAAAAACCATTACTTTTTCATTTTTTTTTTCTCTCAAGAAAAAGCTTTTGATGGGTTGATTTATAATGAATCTGAACGTTTACATCCATCTACTGCTCCATGATTAGCAACAACCCTAATTTGGCAATCATCAGATTAATATAACCATTAGATTAAAAAAAAAAAAACATGAAAGAAGTACTGTGTGGAAGAAAGATGGCACAGGAAGCTGCAAGACAAGAATCCTAGAAAAGCTTCTCCAATTGGTTGTGGCTTCAGATGGCTATTGAATCCCTCGAGTTCTTACTGGCATTGTAGAGATTTAGCCTCTTTAAGGCCCCTAAATCAAGAGCTAAGACAATTTCACTGAGAAAATGTCTGGGCTATCCCTAATCCACATTTAGTCATAGGCACTGTATGTGCAAAATGCTTGTAGGAGAGAATTCACCTTGTCTAGAGTCATATATTTCTAATTCACTTAAGATTCTAACCAGATAGTCTAAAATTGAAAGAAGCCCCAAACTCGAAATAAGGTCTCAATATTTCTGTATGCCCCCTGAGGGCACATTTGTATGTGTTCACAAAAAATCACTTCCATGGACATTCTCCTTTTTGGTAGATTTTTTTCCCGATCAACCTCCCTCGTATCGAAAATTCTTTTTGACGAAATCGTTAAAAATTTAGCCCATTTTTGCGGCTTTTCTCGTGGAAAAAGCAGTCATACTAGATGTGAGAGTTTTCTGTCGTGGAAAAGTGGTTAGATTTTTCGTACCTTTTCAGTTAAAACATGGCTGCACAAACATGCCCAAGCCCTTGCCTTACATGATACAGGTGTTAGTCTCAAATGATGCCAATATAGGATCAATTTTTTTAATATCTTTGTGCATTTGACAGCCATTCACTGCAAGCAGCTTGCAAATGCTAAAGATCTCTAAATAATCCAAACTAGGGTTCCCATCTCCCTATAAGTAGCAATCCCGAGGTGTCACACTTAAGAAACCTTCTCCACTAGGAACTCCACATCCTCTGACTGACGTGGGAAGGTAAGCCACAAGAGTTCGATCAAGATTCAAATTGTCCTAAGGTCATCGATTAAGGTGGGAGATTAACTTTGGAATTCACCAAATGCTTAATCCAATGTGGGTCCCATGGCAGGTGAGCCACACGATTTCTAATAGGGGGCACGAGTTTAAGCTTCATTGGTACAAGGACTACGAGATCGGCTAATGAAAATAAAAAATAAAAAAGAAAAAAGAAAAATGTCTTGTATTTACTTTCCAGTTATCCATCATGCCCACTAGGACTTGGCGAAGTAGGGTGTATATCTGGTTTAAATCCATACCAAATATGCAATTAAATGCAATAGGCAAGCAGGGATAGCAATGGGTCAGGTTAAAACCATACCAGGCCCCCATGATGTCTTTTAGATATGTGTTGAATCAAATGGGTCATTTGCATACCCTTGTTTCATTTGAAAACCTCAAACACCTAAAAAGAAATTTATGTTCTTATATGTATATTTTCATTAACAATAATGTAAATTGGTCATTAACAGGAGATGGTGGGTAAGGGCAGCTAAAATCTAAACCGACCTAAAACACGACCCGGGTTGAACTCAACAATTTGTTTCTCACTCCAAACCCAAAACCCATCAGCCAGATAAACTGTTGTAAGAGTTCTCAAGGACTACCTTAGCCCAAAACCCAATCAAACAGTGGACTCCGATGCCTGCTTTGGGCTGTGTTCTTGGGCCCATGAGATTGGTCAAGGCCTTAATGTTCTGCCTATATGAGTTAAATAGGCTAGGCATGCCTCCGTCTAAAGGCCCATTGGGACCGATATATCTAGCAGAAAAGGTTCACACCTCTTTTGCAGATGGACTGCGCCAGGACCTAACCTATAAGCCTTTGGGCTAGATCCAGGCCTGAATATTATAGTTGAAACTAACCGTGATGTGATTGGAAAAGTTTTGGCCCAACCAGGCCCAAGATCACTTCATGATGGGACGCCCATTTAATGTGATCCATTACTATCCCTAATCCTAACATCTAACTAACCCTAATGAGGCTGTAAACACTTTGGGTTTGGATTCTGCTGAGTCATATGCATAACTTGATAAAAAGAGTCCATTATCCCCATCTCTGAAGCAAAATAAATAGCCCCTTTTGCACAACAGAATTTTCCATGTTTGGTGTTATCGTTTTTTCATGAGTAAAAGTGCAAAGATTATCTGCAAATCCTCGGAAAAGCCTTTCCTTGCGGGGTCGAGTTACACTATGATGACCATCTATAGCTAAAATCAGAGTTAGGTTAGGAATTGAACCATACATTTAGTTGATAACTAAATGTTTAACAAATTAGAAATGCTCCAAAAAGATCAATACAGTTGAACTTTGATGTCCTCTAAAAGGAAATAGATACTAGACTGTACCAATAAATGACTTATAAGTTATAATCATCACCTTAGATCAAACAAGTATGCCCATTACCTCTCATTTTAAGCATATTGCTTTTCCATAAACGTCAATTTCACTCATGGAGTCCACTTCGTTCCTTACGTGAGGAATACACAAGCAAAAGAAACGAAATACAAAACCTAGAACAAGCACAAGAATATTGAAATTTAAAGGTATCCCCAAAAGAAGCACAAGACAACTTTTCACAATATTAAGAAAGAACAAGATACCATTCGACAAAGAGTAGCAAGGGATAATGATATGCACGCATTTAACAGTGCATCTCACAGGAACTATTATAGAACAAAATAAAGTTTTAAGTATAGTGTAAATAATAGAATCAATTTAATGTAAAATAAATGAAGACAAGCAAGCTAAGTGCTAGTAACTGATTTGTGCAGCTTATTAGACTAAGGGGTCTTTTGCCTTTTAGATACATGATTGGAAAATGGGTTTCATATGTGCAAATGTTATACTCATGGGAATGTCACACACTCAAATGTTACGCGTATGAAGAATATAACCATGTTTGTCAAAATAACTATTTTCACATGAGCAAATGAATACATCTAATTGTTTTAAATGTATTTGAATTTTTTAGGTTTTTTCACAAATTTCTCAAAATTAATGAAGATATGAAACTAAATGTCCTAATATTTACCATTGATAAAAGAATATTGAACGGTTTGGATCATGAATTAGAGTCCATAAAAGTGAAAAAAATTAGATTTATAGGTTGAGACTTTTTTTATAACTACTCAAAATATGTCAAAATTTAATATAACCAGCTTTAAGGCCTTGGAATTTCTTAATTCAATAAATAAATTGAACAATTTGAATTACAAATGATACTAACTGCATTGGAAAAAAAAAAGGGCAGTTTATGAGACCCAAAAGAATGCAATCACTATGTAAAATACTGTACTAGTGCTTTTTTGGAGGAGGTGTGAGTAATTTTCACATGTATTTAGGAAGATTTTAGAGTAGAAATAACCTTATTTACACACCATTTTAGCATCTCATTTCCGCACCATAAACGTAAATTTGTACAAACAAATGTAACAATGCATAACCATTATGCATGGAAATAATTTACATATGTAAATGACGACCCTATAACAAGGAATTCTTTTATATAAAAGAACAATCAGATTCCTAATACATTATATGAAGCACGGCCGATGCATATTTGTTATAATCTTTTAAATGGACCAAATCCGTCTCCAAATAGCTGCGATGCATATTTATCCTAATCTTTAGACACTAATCTTACACTACCTGTTTTTTTCTCGACGCACCCACATTCAAGATGGCATTGAACTCTTGATGTTTCCATTCCTTAAGTGGACCCCATGTCATTGGATGGCCCGTTCGGACAAACAGGTTTTCAGGTTTTCTAACATGATGAAATTCTTTTATCCTTATCTGACAATGTCTAAGACCTTTCTGTGGGCCATTCGATTGAATAGCATGGGCACTCAACGACAACATCTACATCGGAAAGGACTAACAATGAAAGACCCCGACCCTACAATATTTGGCATTAATGTGTAAAATCTGCACGAACGATGGTAATAAGTCATGTTAAATCTTAGTGCTCGGAGCTGCCCCTTAGCCTTCTCGATCCCATTCCAAAAATGTGGATGTCGTTTTAGGAGCAAAACCATCCTTTTAACGTCTTGGAATTGCTGTGCAATCCATGGTGGACAGATCAATGGAAGATATAGCAAACCGTGCAGAATCTTCTGTAAGCTTGACATTTATCTTTTAAATAAAAAAACTTATTCTCCGACTTATTAATTATTATCTATTTTATGTGATCAAATAACAAAATTAAATGTTTTCTCCATTTTTTATACTTAAATAAATGGATAAAACATACTTGTGCCAATTAGTTAATTGTTTATAAACTCACAAGCATTGTGTTGTACATGTGCTTCAGAGGTACTCCGGACATATAATTATTTAAAATTTAGCACTTTGGTTCTCCCACTCCCCACCGGTTAAATCAAACATGTGACCCCCCTCAACCAACCGCAATTGGTGGGGGGTTTGGGTGTAAGTTTAACGGGTTCAGAGCAGGAATGTGTTATAAGATTGGCTACGCTGAAAGATCAAAACCCAGTGGCCTAAGCATGCAAGTGCAATTTGTACAAACAGGGAAGAAAATTAGAAATAGCTGAGAGAGCATTTAAACGGTACTTTGTGAGATTGGGTGTGTTATGTGACTTGCAAACATACAATTCCTTTAAAAAATATGGATGATCCTCTCTCAAAATACAGATTACCATCCAGAATAGATGAGATTTTAATATAACTTCTAGAAAAGAAATTCATATAAAATTGTGTTCAACGTGCCCAATTTAAAAACAAAATGAAAACGATATGAGATACTATTAAATAAGCTTCAATAAAGACAACCTGTCATATAAGGTCTAATTTAATATGCTAAACTTTAAGAACTTTATTCAGATAATATAAAATACTTCTTCACCAAATAGTTTCAAGACGTAACAGTCTCTTGCACAGGCGCTGAACTTTTCTATTCCCAAACTTTTTAATAATAGAAACCATATCATACCCAAGTTCTTCCATATCCAACGTTTTAGCATTTCCCCAATCTAAAGGCAAAATCTCATTCATCTTATTTTCTATTTCTTGATCCTAAAGGTAATTGAACACAGTTATTGCAGTATTTTGACCATATTCTGAATTGTTGCTTTAAGACTTACAATGATACCTTATTTACTTCTCTAGAGGAGTTGGAACATTGTTACAGACCAACACAAGAAGAATAAACTTTTGCTGGCATTGAGATGGGCCACAAAAAGCATGCAATCACAATGTGAAGTTGATGAAATAAGATTATTTCATTTAATATATAACATTAGTAAAAAGGAAATGAATATTCAATTCCAAAGGGCAAAGATGATAAATGTAAACCGAAGGGAAGCTTCTAATGGAGTCCACTACACTTTCAGTACTAATATAAGGGATAACATGGGACTAAAAAAATCAGTGTCATAACATTGATCGTCTCCGTCTATCGGCCAGCCTGCACATATAAAAGATTTCTTAAACAACGCTGCTTCACTTGAATAATTAATGCAAGCAAATACATCCTATAAGGACATATACAGATGCAGCTAATGCCTAATCCAACATGCAGAGCTCACCTTTCTTTGATTCAACCTGCTTATTTCACATGACTATATATCACTATCACAAATATCCACTGTATTTTAAAAATATCATGATAATATTGCAATACATCTGAAATTGATATTGTCCCGATAATAGCAAAATTTCACCGTGCACAATGCGCTCTGTAGATGCGCAGGAGCAAAGAGCGCAGTTGAAGGTCCCCCCCACCCCAAATATCTAATAATGGGATATTTTCAAAATACTGCCGGAAATACAATTATTGCAAGAAAATTTCAACAAAAATGCAAAAAATAGAAAAACACTAAGTCTTAAAAGAATTTTATACTTATTATTTTAATTTAATTAAAAATATTTTTGCAACAACATCTTCTCTATAACATCCGAAGAAAACCCCCAAAATTTGAAAATTCTCTTAACAATTTCCCAAGAATGATATTTATGGCAGCCATCTACATATATAATCATGAGTCACTAGCACAAATTTCACTTCAATTAGAGTAATGCACCATTAAAAGATTAATGAGTGAAATTTATAGTTATCGGCTTCCACACACGACCAATCTAATGGTGTATGCTTAAATTTGGCCCAGTTCATACAAAGAGGGGCTGAGATAACCTTTCATTATTACTTCAAAAGAGTGATGCGATCAGAAAAAGAATGGCCGAACACAGAAGGCATATTACTTATTGCCAAGTTTTCTTTTATTAGACTTCTCAGCGTAAAAAAACACAGAAAAGTAACTCATCTTTGGTACCTGACATGCCAACTGAACTTGACCAGATCTCCTGTACATGTGGTCTTAGATATGAACTTTGCTAGCTATATTTTGACAGGTTAAACAAAGCATATTCAACAGTTAGTGCTACTGAATGTGGCTTTTGGAACAGGCCCATGCAGTCTGCCAGACGGATGGTAATGATAAAATAAACAGGTCTTGTATATTTGTGGAGATAGGGAAGTCCAGCAATCAAGTAAAGCTGCCAGATACCAAACTACGCCGCAAACTAGAATGGGTGAAGCATCAGATATTTGAAACAATTAAGTTGAATCCAGGGATGGAAATGAAGGGTGTTTATGTGGCTGTAATGGAGAAACTGTGAAACAGCAATTGAATAGATTTGTATGTTCCTATCATACCAGAGCAAGGACGGATTTTTTTCTATCACAATTTCAACCCTTAGTTTGAACAGAAGTGGAAAGAACACGGAAAGAGAGAAGCACACCAAAATGAGGTATCGTTTACTGCATGTTCTAAACCACCCCTCCAAAATGATGTAGAACAAGTGGCGGAACAATTTCTGAAATGTGAAGATCATAAGAAATCAAGCCAAAAGGATAGTGTCAACTTCAAATGGCCATAATTTTTTATCAGCATATTGTCTCGAAATGGATGAGTACTCATTTTGAAGAAAACAATGAGCTCTACAACATGGGCAACTGCCGATTGGTGGTTGCTGTTTTCAAGCAAAATGAGACCGTATTGAAGGTCAAAATGCAATTTTTGTGCAAAAGTTACTTTTTATAGAAATTTTCTATTATGCTTATTTTAGGAGTTTTTGAGTCCGTTTTAATCTGAATTTTCCTGGAAGTATTTTAGAGTTGGGTTCAAGGGTTTTAATATAATTAGGATTTTTTTTCCTTTTTTGGTAATTTTTACTATTTTGGGAGAGTTAGCATTTCGGGGTTATGTTGCTATTGGAATCATACAAAGTTCGGTTTCTCTTTTGGGGTTTTCCATACTTCTTTACAAAAAAAAAGAAAAAGAAAAAAAGAATGATCATGCTTTTCACATGAGTTATATTTTACCTGCAATTTGGTTTTCGAGCAGCCTCTGGATTATAATTGAACAGACAAACCAGCAGCAAGGCATTAATGTAGAGAATTTGAAATCTTACCAAATAAAGAATGCTTACATGAGCTCTAGAGCAAGAGCAGATGCTCCACCGCCTCCATTGCAAACACCAGCAACTCCATATTTCCCATTCCTGTGTCTCAATACCTACCATACCATATACACTAGGATTACAAATCCTAACCGAGATTAAATGAAAGACCATCCACAACTTTCCCTGATTTTCTATAAATGCATGCGAAGAAAAAGAAATCCCCTGACAATAGGGTGAACTGTGTGGGTGACTTGTTACTTGCCAGTGAATTTATTCCAATGCAAGTTCACATATTGATAATATATATACTGGATCGTTGGATCAACTGTATACCGACCTGAATGAACTGTTGACCATTAAACTTTTGGGGCCCAGATGGAGATGATAGAAACCCCGGTTGGGGCTGATTTTTTGAACAGAGGAGGGTCCCAGGGAGTCCTTGAAATCCCCCCCATCCCCAACCCCATGTGGGTCCCCAGGTGGGCCCCACCACACACTTGACCTTACCTCAGCTTACCTTATCCTAAGCTGCAGCTTAGGAGAGCTGCCCACTATATGTATGTATATGTATATGTATATGTATGTGTATACATTTATGTAAGTGCTGGTCCTACAAATCAATTCCATAATGCAAAAAACAGATATAATCAATTTTGATTTATGGGATGAGCACTATTCCAGCTTAGGATAAGCAAAGCTTCAGCTTAGGAGAGCCCTACTCATATATATATATATATATATATTTATATATATATATATATATATAGAGTTGCGCTACAAAACTACCCAGGCATTTTTCTAAAAAAAAAAAGCCCCCCTTTTAGCCAATGAAAGTGTGACACGTGTCATCAGTGATACATATATCCAATTCTCTCTCCTAAATATTCTCCTACAAAGGTGGATCTCTTAAAATACTAACAAATCATTGGCTATTAGATAGGGGCAGAAACTCCCCTTGTGTGTGTGTGAGCAGCTGAGCCAATCATCTGATGGGATCTTACCTCAGATGACATACAGGCTACAGCCTAAAAGTCACACTGGTTTAACGAACCTAAACATTTGACAAAAGGATTGTAGTCAACATTCTACTTATAGTTACCAGACCTTTCACCTTAGTTGTAGTCAACATTCTAGGGCCTCGATCACAATAAAAAAATATGGGTACAAAAGCAAAGACAATGACTTACCGTTAAAACCCACCCAGACTAGTAAATGGTCTAAAAAGTAAAAACCATCAATCGACCATACAAAAATAATTTTCAAATTCAAGATAAAGCATCACCTAACTTACTCTCCCTATGCCCAAGAGTCGATACACTTATTTACAATCAACAGTCAACACAGTCCAGAGGTGATGAACAACAACTATAGCCAATTTCTTATAGATACTTCCTATAAAGGCTGCTAAGGGCAGAAATTTTGAATGGAAATGCTCCCTCCTTTTTCAGCACGAAATAATAAAAGCAGTTCTAAATCCCTTGGATATCCAACATCTCATGTGGAAAACATTTTATTTTGGTGAGGCTAGTTTTACATCCAATAAAACTGACATTGTAAATCCCATTCTGCCTGTCTGCTAGCTTATTCCCTTGGTAACAGTAACTGCCTTCCCTTTCATTTAAGAACTACTGCATCTATTGCACATCCAGATTTAGTACCTGGGGAACTGCTCCCACATGTTTAGTTTGTGAATTCCCATTATTTTGTTTTATTCTCGATGAACATTCCACCTTAATGATGCAAGATAGACCCTATCGCCTCGCATGCAATAATAATGTGTTTTTTTACTTTAGTTGACTTAGTTTCTTAGTTTTATTAATGAGTTGTAATTAGGAGATTTCCTAAATTGATTTTATTTACTTTCCTAGTTTGATTAGGTTTTTTAACCACCGAGTTTTATCTTATTTATATGCATTGTAAGAGATGGAATTCTTAGAGAGCTGATTAATAGAAATGGGTTTATCCCTTTTGAGGTGCATCCTCGTGTTATCATTTTGCGGAGGTGGACACGTGCTTTTGCACTTCCACGCAAGCCCTAACTTTAGGGACCGCGTCACTTAAGAAAAAAAGTGTTACCATGGTTGAAACACAATTTTAAAAGAAAATTAAAGATGTCACTCAACAAGCGAGAGAATGTAAATTTCTAAGTAGTGCGATGGTTGAAACACAATTTTAAAAGAATATTACAGATGTCTTTCAACAAACAGAGAGATTGCACATTCCTAAGTAGTATTGTTAACTCTGTTTTCAAGAAGGATTAAATCAATTCACTCTTTTCATCATGCTCCCAAAAAAAAAAAAAAAATGGAGTGCCATGAAGGAGGAAATAAAAATAAAGACATCACATTCTTGAAATGGAGTTACACTGATTATAGACGAATTAACTACTAATATTTAAGAGGAGTTACCTTGGTCACGGTGTATGTTGTTTGTGGATAGTATAGTGTTGATGGATAAACTGAGAGATGGCATGAGTGCGAAACTTGAGAGATGGTGTACCAAGGATAATGGGTAGGGCGAAAAGGACATGGATGGACGTTGTAAGTATAGATATAAAGAAGTGCAACCTACCTAAGCATTTGGATAGATTGAAATGGAGAAACAAAATTCATGTAGCCGACCCCAACATAGTTTGGACAAGGCTTTGATGATGATGATTCTTGATATGAAATGAAAATGGGGATCAAGTGCCGGAGTCCCTAATCTTTCAGGCAGAAACTAGAAACAACCAATACAGCAGTTTGTTTCATTAATGGCCCTCTCTTCTTCATAATGATAGAATACCTCCTTTTTAACCACATGAACTTCATTGGGTATCCTTGTCCAGCCTCCTCATAAATGAAACAAACTTTCTCATCAAGTTAAATTGTGTATATTGGTTATAGGGTGGGAAGACCTGACCTTACTCTCTAATCCTACCTGCCCGCCTTACCCATCTAAAATGCTTTATTTTAGAAATAAAAGAATGCATTAAAAAGTTTTTCATCTCTTAATAAAAACCATGCCTTACTGTTCAAATGTAACTACAGAGTATAATAGGGTAACATCAATACTTTTTATACAAGCAACCATTTCTTAAAGTAATTCAAAAAAAAAAAAAAAAACCTAGTACATTGGCAAATCCCAAATTCTCAGTCCTACAACATCTAGATGATGTTGATAACACTGCATAGTGTGATGGTTAACAAACCATACCTGGTACCTTGTCTAGAAGACTCAAGTTGTCCAGAAGTATTTTCATGGAATTTCATTTCTAACAATGTCACGTTCTCTTATTTTCTTGTATTTTTCATTCTTGTTTCATATCTCTATCCCTAAACATTTGTGTAGCAACCATAGAAAACCAAAAGAATATTCCTATCCGTGGAAAAGCGTCCTATTTTGCTCGCCTTTTCCACAGAATCATGGCTACACAAATGTGCCCTAAGAGTTATTCTAATATAGAGAAACTGAGCTGACATGAGTTAACAAGAAAATGAAATTCCATAAAGGCTCGGTACAAACACGCCTACAAACCCAAATCTGTGATTAATTTGAAAAGGTAGCTCAAGTGTAACAGTAACAGCACTCCAAAAGAATGCTAAACATGTTAGGCAGGTTGGGTCCAGTTGACCCATGTCGGGAGCAGGTTCAGTGTATCTAACCCATTTACAAAATGGTCCGGATACAGGTTGGGCCTCAACCAGCAGACCTCCCACTCAACCTAATACTTTTATCAGAACATGGACCTGAACCAACCATTCTGCCAACCCTAATTAGTTATGCTGGTCAGAAAGGGCTTCATCACTACGATAATGTTCTTTGTGCTCATAAAATTCCTTAGTTACATCATGTTTTCATAGAGTGTTTATTATTATAATAGATTAACACCTCTAGATCATCACTTGACTCTTCAATCTCTTTCCCCCATGTCTTGATCCTATAACCCTTGACAAGTCCATGAGTGTCTTGTTGGCCAATGTGCAGAAGAAAGCTTCTACTCTTTTCCTTTTACTCTTTTCCTTTTAGACTAGCCCAAGTAGAGGTTTTGGGATTTCATGTCCTTTCCTTAAAGGTGACTCTGAATCAAAGTAGAAAAGATTTACCATCCTTCGCTAGAGGATCAGCGATAGCATTAACCGCTTCTGACACAAGGAAGAAAGATATGTTGGCATGTCGCTAAACGCGAGAATGTCCTTCAATCAGTCCAACCAGGGTCCTACCAATCAAGGATGGGCATCTCTCAGCCCACCTAACAGCACAAGTCTAATCACCTCCATTGTAGCCCTCCACACATGGAACTTCAGCCTTTACGTAAATCTGGATCGCTTCCATCCACTTTGTTCACTTCTTTACATCAATAAGCTCTAAACCCATTTCACATGATAGATTTAGTTTTCCATCTAATCCTCAAACTTCATTTATCTATTCACTAGATTTTTCGGTCGTTCGTTTCTCTTATTATATTCAGGCAGTTAACAAAGTAATCAAAGCAGCAAACGTGGAAAATCTCATACTCAGATGTGATAACCTTCTCCCTAGGTGTTGCTGGTGTCGCTCCCACTTACATTTTGTTCTTCCCTTGTCTTCCATAACGTTTACACTAATGAGTTTTTAATAGTTAATATGACTGCTGCTTCCCTTGAAATCCTCAAGCGTACATCATAAAGGTTAATCTTGATTCTTGAGTCAAGAAGATTAGTAGATTACTCAAATCCGACAATAAGAAAATCACTCAAAAATTATATTCGGATAACACATACCTTCCGCTAGAGAAGGCAGAAAATGATCCAGGTACATTTTTTTATTTATTATTATTATTATTATTTTTGAGATTATCATTTAAAGTACAGCCAAATGGGAAATTAATGAAAGGAAAAAAAGACAATTAAAAATCCCTAAGAAAACAGACAATAAGACTTCTATCCAAATAGGGAGTAGATAGGTAGGAAATGTTGATTGGATCATTTTACCAAATTAGTTTTGTAGTTCTGTGGGAGCTTATTGTAATCATTGTTTATCCTCTAGAATGTTTATCTATTACACGGTAAAGCCTCTTCATACATATCCTTTTATTTTTGAAAATCAGAATCGTATCACAAATCTTTTATCCCCATGAATTGAATTGAATCATGAATTGTATCACAGATTGTAGGATTTTTTCTATTTTTCCAATACATATGAAAATTAATTAATTAAAAAAAAAAAGAAAAAGAAAAATGTAGTTATTCATAATTCATCCATTTTCCCATTCATAGCATTATAAATATAATGACAAATAAGTCTATCATATAATTGTATCAAGATCATAATGATATATATTAATATATAATAAATGATACGTGTAAATAGTTAAATAAGTTTAAGGTATCAATATATATTTATTTTTGTTATCTTTAAATCAAAATATAAAAGTAAAAATAAATTTGAACCATCAATTTTACAAAGTAGGATATCTCTTTAGGTTAAGAAAGTGTTTATGAAGAAAAAATTGAAAAAGATTAAAAAAGAAGAAGAAGAAGAAGATATAGATTAGCCCTATACGTATAGTCAAACGCTTTAATCAAACGCATGTTCTTTATTCATCTCTAAAACCTCCTCAAAGCCACAAAAATTCTTAAAGAGGTTTTGTTAACTACTAAATAAACTTTTAAAAGTAAAACATTCTAATAGAAAGAAAGAAAAAAATAACGCAAAAGGATTATTAATATTAACTTATCGGTTGTAGCAATTCTCGCTCAGCCAAATCCCTTGAATTGTAAGATTCGATGAAGCGAATATCAAATTGTAAGATTCATACACTTGAATCCTATGATTCATCTGTAAATGGGATTCGTAGCATAGACATGAATCGTTTTCCTTAGGATTCGAGATACGAATCGCAGGATTCTAATAACAATGAATCCTTTAATTTTAAATATCCTTTTCTTTTCTATGGCCTCAATGGCACTGGATGGGAACTCCAACCATCCCCGTAGAGTGGTATGCCTATGCCACTGAGATATCAAAAAAAGAAAAGATCAAGAGAGAGAGAAGAAAAGCAGACACTAAGAGCTACACAATAAGTGGCATACCCCCAGAAGTGTGACCAAAATACGAGCTCCACTACAGCCTAGAGGGTGCCCCAAGGACACTGCTCCACCATGCGCATTAAGTTTTTCCTGAAAGCACAAAACAATGAACTCTGTAAGAAAGAATATGAATGGAAATGAAACGCCAAAGATGATACTTTGGCAAGTTAAAATGGAACCAAATAATCAAATAAAAAGTGGTGAGACAACAAACTACAAATTTCATTGATTAATGCTCCTGAATCTCTACAGAACATCTTCTCACATGGCACGACCCCTTAAATTTACATTAAGAGCTAATGAGCCCATTTACAATAAACTTCTTGTGAACTAATACAACTAAACCCCCTTACAGTCCCTTACAATAAAACAAAATTGAGGCCATCGCATCGTTTCCTATTTCCTATTAAATCTCCAATAACAAGAAGGGAAACTGCCACCACCTCAAAAGGGAAAAGAAATAAGGTATAGGATAAAGAAACAAAGAAACCAGACAAGGTCACTATAGCATCTAAATTTCCAATAACAAGAACGGAAACTGCCACGATCTCAAAAGGGAAAAGAAATAAGGTGAAAGACAAAGAAACAAAGAAACCAGACACGGGCACTCTAACATCTAATGACAAAGTTGCAATACTCACATCTAGGGAAATGCATATCCCCTTGTTGGGTGTCAGGGTACCGAGTGAGTTGTTTATACAAGTACTTCATCTCATGCTGGTTCCAAGAAAGACTAGTTCACATTATCCAAATTGAGATATTTTAGTGATGTGAAGATGGGCAGTAGCAATCGATAAAGATTCTAGGAATAAGAAATACAAAGAAGTTAGAAGACAACAGCAGCTGAGAACTTGTCAAAGGGTTCTTCGTGTGAGAAAGGCATGTTGTACACTGTGCCAGTAGGGATGTTATACACTCCATAAAAAACAAGCAAAGGTGTGCAATAACAAATTGCATACTGTGGAAGATTGCTCTTCACAGAAATGGTGGCATAAGCAGCTTGACCACATTAACAAGAAGGGCATGCATGCCAAGCGGTCATTGTTTAAATGGTAAGCAACACACAGTTTTCTTGTAGTGATTGTCATAAAAAAAGAGAGTTTTCATAGTGCATTAGAAAAAAATATATATGGAATTAGACAGTTCACTCTAATGTATGCGGTCTCATGAAATGCAATTCCCTTGGTGATGTATCAGATTTGGTTACATTTCTAGGGAGGTGTGCAACTACGCTATGGAATCCGATTATTCTAAAGTCATAATAAAAAATCATGTTCACAGGGACATCAACAATCCAGGCTGGTCCAACCCACTCATCAGTGTCTACAACCAAACTATGGACCATTTATGTACAAAATCATGCCTATCAGTAAAGTGAAAATTTGCTGGGGCCCAGGACACCATAGTTTTTCTTCAGTCACATTAGGTACATTTAAAGCCTCAAGCATCTTGAAATTACAACAACCAAAACTGAGACAGCTCCCTAAGAAGAATCAGGATCCACCATTAAGATGAGACAAGTTTGTAAAGAAGGTGGACAACTTACTGGATGAAGTCCCAGAATTTTCTGATTTACAAGAGCCACAACCTGCACCAGTTTTTTTTTTTTTTTCAGAAAAAGGGGTTACGGAAATTATATTTGCACCGTGAACATTAAATTAGCTCCTGAAATTGATATTAATTATTAAAGCACATAAACTTACAGAGAATGCCTCATTTATCTCATAGAAATCAATTTGAGAAGCCTCCAATCCAGCATTTGAAATGGCTTTTGGTATTGCAAGTGCTGGGGTAGTTGTAAACCACTCTGGTGCCTGCATAACAATTCCATTTCAGCAACCAAGTAGAGCAGGACTTCCTGCTAAAAGAATACGAGGGAACCAAACAATCAGTAGTTTCCAGGCAACTGATAGGGGGAAAAAAGGAAAAAGGAAAAAAAATCCAGGTTACTGATCAGGTACTCCACATTTTCAAGACAGACAAGAACATTTCTTCTAAAGGGACAGAAAGGACTTCTAAACATTTCAACAAAATCTTGAATGTTTCTTATACTATAATTTCAGACTTTCTCCCAGGACTAAGAAGGGTGATTTGATTTTTTTCCCCAAAATACCTGAGCTGCATCGGCATATCCAGCAATCTTCGCAATCACCTGCAGTCCTAGTTCAAGAGCTTTCTGTCCACTGACCAGCACTAATGCAGCAGCGCCATCACTGCCCAAGAAGCATTATTAGAAAATAAATTAGCTTCGTTTGTAACTATATTTTATGATTTAAAAAGAAGTGTAATTAGAATGTACTATGCTCAGTGGTAAGGCACCTCCCTCCACAAAGCACAAGGGAATAATCCCAGGCTGTAGCGTTTATTTTGAGAGACTTGGGTGAGCGTGCATGTGGGTGTGTGTGAGTATTTACCAGAGCATAATAATAATAAAAATAATAATAATAATAATGCACCATGCTCACAGAACCTGAACTTGCACATTCAATCAATCATTAACGGATCGCTGTCATTGTAACAAGATAAATAAATAAAAAAAGAGAAATCATCCAATGTTGTTGGCAGCATGAAAGAGTTTCCATGCTACCACCTTCTGTTGGCCCAAGCAAGGCCCGCCTTTATTTTATTTAAGCCATTCAAATCACATGATGTCCAATAATTAGTATGGCCCAAATTCCAGTACGGTCCAAGATATACAAACTGTTGAATTTATCAATGAAAAACAGAAGAGATTAGTTAAATAGTTCATTTTGTTCTTAATGCACTAATTAATCCAACAGTGTATACAACACTAATGAGGGAGAGATTTGGGCAAAAACCTAGTCAGTTGGGGGTGTTGTTGAATGTAGCGGCATGGGATATCACAAAATGTCATCGGCATAGGACCGCTTCTCCAAAATAATTTAATGAAGACCAGAATGTCATTCGAAGAAGTCAAGTATTTAGGGAATTTATTTCTATTCAACATTGTACTGAAAAAAAAAAAAGTTCAGATAAATCTCCTGCTTCTTGTGCAGATTAAGAATGCCCTGAATTAAAAAATACTGAAGCTAAATTTTTTTATTCTAAATAACTGTGGGAAATCATCATCATCATCATCAAAGCCTTGTCCCAACCATGTTGGGATCGGCTACACGAATTATGTTTCTCTATTCCCATCTGTGGGAAATATCTAAAGATATTTCATCATTATAGGGGTGATTATTTCAATTACTGAAATTCGAGGATGTTCTCTAAATTGTTTGTTCGGCATCTGAAAGCTTCAGAATATAAATTATCACATTAAAAAGCTAAAGCATAATAAAACATGTTTCATTCTAGAACACATAATCTTCTAAGATATTTGGATATGGTTCTTGTCAGTCCTCTAGATCTGTCCAACTGTCCAACCACTAGGATTCAGAAGTCACAGATATCAATCCAGCTATGTCCAGCCAAGCGCAGACATAAGAAACTTATCAAATAGCGTATGGCACTCCATCATAATCTAATTAATAAAGAGGAGAAGAAAGGAAAAACTCATTAGCACCGCAGGTTCCAAATTAATTGGTTCAGAAGGAAAAAAGATATATTGGACAAACGTGTTCGAAATAGGTTACTATGGATTCAGATTTTTGGAAACAAATGATACTTTGCACAGGAGTCTGGATCTCAGGAATCTTGACAGGAACCGAAACAAAGGTAGGTACTTCATTGAAATCTGACTCATTCCACATCATAATCAATGATTTATGATTCTTCCCATAATTAGATTATTTACATACTCAACGAAAAAGTCCATAATCTAATATGCCATTTAAGAATAAAATATTTTTCATTGATATTTTTAAGTACATTAAATAACTCCCAAGAATACTACAAGTGAACAACGATGTAGAAGGTCCAAAGTATGTGCAGAAGAGGGAATGAAAGGTTCCATTTTTAAGAGGCATTCTATATGACCTCTATGGATATTTTCATTTACGAATTTTGAGTATATAAAGTATCCTCAACTTTATTGGATTTTCCTCTTTTTTTTTCTTTTTTTTTCTTTTTTTTCTTTTTTTTCTTTTTTTTTTTTGAGTATCTACAAAGATCTTTCCAAGAAATATACCAATTAGTAGCAATATAAAAGGTGTACAAAACTTGTGCAAAAGGAAATAAACCTTATAATAGAGGCATTGCCAGCAGTAACAGTACCACCAACCTCCTTAAAATTTGGCCGAAGCTTCCTTAGTTTGGCAGGATCAAACTGATAAAATAGAAACGAAATATGTTAAAAATGGAGCCACCAGAAGAAAAGGAGCAGAAGCATAACATTGAAATTTGAAAATGCCCAGAACAATGTGGATATCTTCTGAAATCATGTGAATAACTAAACATTTCGACTAACTAGTTGTCCACTAAAACAATGAAAAAAAAAAAAATGAAGCATAATTTTCGATGGCACTACCCTAGGAAATAAGATATTTTAATTTGGTAACATATGTAGGATTATTTATGTAGGATGCAAGTCCTGTTCCATTTCAGTGATTAGCGAACAAACATTAGCTTTGTGTGCACTTGTGTAAGACAAAAATAGAGATTTCAACAAAACAATCAAAGATTAGTTGTTTGTAAAAAAAAAAAAATACAGAAAGAAAAGAAAAGAAAACATGCAAGGCACAGGCAACAATCGGGCATACATCACATGTAGTTGACTAATAAAGGGGAACTAAATGCTAGCTCCAAATATCAGGAAAATAATTAATGTTTCCCAGCATTCATGTAGAACCAGTACTACAATATCACACTGAACAGCTGAAATGTTGGCAGATCTGCACATATGCTGGACGAAAGGAACCACTAGCTACAAAATTGAAAGTTAACAAGGTTTGACACATTGGAGTATATATTGAGTAACTGAGAACTCAAAGCAAGGAACTCAATACTGGTAAGATGCTACGGTTAAGTTTCTTGTGATCAAACTCTAAAAGAACTCATATCATCATGTCAACGTCTTTGATGCTAAACACACTTTGTTACGTCGAAACTAGAAGCCACCAATATAATAATAATAATAGAAAAAAAAAATTTGTTTCTCACTTTTGGGAAGAAAAAACACAGTTCCAGTATCCTGGAGAAAATGTCTCCCTTCCAAAAAATATCCAGCTTTTAGGTTCACCATATGGTTACTATGTCACTCAATGAGACATACATTTACCCTGGTAATATAGGTATCCAACGGAATATAAGCTTCAGTCTGGAAGAAAGATGTCCTTCTCAGTTTTCTAATACAGTATTACAAAATTCTATGTTACAAGCATCAAAAGGCAAAGCCTTTAAAAGAAGCAAAAATATTGTTACTACAATTTACTGGTAAAGAATCGAATTGAAGATTAGCATATAAATTATATGATGTTTCTTAAATTTACTGAAGCACTAATGTCTCTAGAAGCTAAGCTCCATCCTCAAAAAGTGGGATGACGTGGAAATACAGAAAATATATGTCCATAAGCATCAGTTGGCTTACTTTTTCGAGGCTTTCATCCTTATCAACAAGTATGGATGGCTTCCCTCTACCCCCAGGAATTTCAACCTGCATGATATCAAACCATGGTAAACCGCAAATGAAGGACAAATCACTGCAAATATACAAATTTAAACCTTTTCTTCAATTCAATACAAAATAAAATTCTGACCGGTGCAATTTCCCATGCAAACGCGCCGCTATTTTGAGCAGCAATACCACGCTCAAAACTTTGAATGGCAAAAGAATCCTGTAACAATTGTATAGCAGTCACTCAGTTACTAAGTTAAAAGGCCTCTAGTGGACCTAAAACTAGAATATGCAAACAATGGTTTTGAGAAAAGCCAATAATAAGAAGCCAGCAAACTCATTCAACCGAAAACACAACACTAGAACAAAGGTGTCAAGAAATTGAAGGGGGGAAAACAAATGAATACGAAGTAGCATATCAAAGGTCTTAGATCTATCAAAGCCTAATCTTGATTAATGGACCAACAAGCAAGATGCTTGGCAGTGGTTAATGTTCCATTCTCGAAGGATTGCACCTTCAATTGCAAAATACAATTGCCCTAAAAGTATCCCTCTCAAATTTAGTCCAATCAAGAAAGAAAGCATGATAGAGGAGAAACCATGTGATTCGAACAGACATTAAAGAATGCCGCACTTGGGCACGTTTGTGTGGCCCCATTTCTGCAGAAAAAGGGAAGTTACCCACGGACATGTGCAAGTCTGATGTTCAGTGTGAAATTTCCCATGGCCATGTTGCAGAAAAAAACAGCAAAAATCCAAGCTTATTAAGGTTTCAAAGACCAAGGAAGGGTCAGACTAATGATTTTTCTGCATCTCTCTCTCCCTCTAAAATTACGCCAAACAGAAAATGCAGATTCCACAACGTGCAGGTCCACACACGAAATGTCAATGGAAAAGTACACGGCAAATTCCACAAGCCAAGAAAAATCCATGGTTGATCCAAATTAGACCTTAAGCACGGTTTTAGGACTCCAAACTCTCCAGTGTTTCACAAAATTAGAAACACCAGTGACGGTGACGTCAATTGTTATCAGATTATCCAACTATCCAAAGTCTCTGATGTGATAAAAAGTGAAATTCAGATCCATGTGTATAGGATCTAGAGCTGGATCCTTGTGTGTTCCAACCTGAGGATCCAAATCTGAAGTATTCCTAATAATCCTAAGAATGATGCACTCTAGTGGAGAAGTCTATCCCAATAAGCTATGCAATCCTAAGAAATCGTGTTATGTAATTGACCACACATATAGACCTCAACCCTAGAATCTAAACTTTTGTAAATAAAGAAGATTACCACTCACCCACTTGAGGTTGAGTTTTCAATGGCACTTAAAGTTAACAAGGTAGCAAAGCACCTCTGAGACCTATGTCCTTTATTTCCTTTTCTTTTTCTATATTTTTCTCCACCGTCTCCCGTAGCAAGCCATGGCCTTCCACTTGAGGTTGAGTTTTCAATGGCAATTGAAGTTAACAAGCTAGCGAGCGCCTCTAAGACCTATGTCATTTGTTTCTTCATGCAAACCAAACAATAGGTCGGCCAACCCATTGAGTCCAGTCCCTAGGCCCAAGGGGACATCCATTTAGTTAGGAAATATTATTTAGTAGTTTGGTTTGTTTATGATTAATATTAGTTAGTTTCCTTCTTATTTTAGATATGATTTATATATTAGGAAATATTGTTGCTTTGGGATCAAGCCAACTCATTTATAAAAGGATGTTAGGCCTCATTGTAATAAACATGCTAATTATTAATTAATCTTTTGAGTTATGAGAGTTTTCTCTTCAGTTATGGTGTTTTCTCCTCTTGTGGGGTTGCCCTAGTGGCTGGAATCCATCTTTGGATTCGATCAATCATTCGGAAGATTGATCTATTGTTCGAAACTGGATCTTGGCTGCGTCAATTGGTATTAGAGCCGAAGATCGTTGAAAGGACAACAGTCCCTTCCGGATTCTATCCCTGGCCATTCCATCATCATCGTCATTCGTCCATCCATCCATCCTAGCGTCAACAAACCAATACTTCACCCACTGTCTGCACCACTATCAAACCCTACAACCCCCCCGAACCCTCTATTCCTCAACCCCAGCCATTCCTTTAACTAGAAAACCTAATACCTCTTCACCGAAGCACTCTGCCCAAATTTCCTAACTCAATGAAACCCTAGCAGCCCCAAACCGTTCCACCAGAACCACCTTCCTCAACCTCAATCTACCCACCCCCTTCATCGAGCACCCCAAAAATAAAATCCAGAAACCCTAAACCGAAACCAATCCTCTCCAAGCCTCTGTCACCTCGGCATCCCCAACCAAGAAGACAACAACAGTAGAAATAGAGCAGAATCAGAGAGAGGAAGCAGAACAGAGAAAAAAAAAAAAGAGGGGAGAGAACGAGAGAGCAGCAGAGGAAAAGTAACAAAAAAAAAAAGAAAAGAAGCAGAGATACATCCAGAGAAAAAAAAAACCAGAGAGGAGAGCAGAAAGAAGAAAAGAAATGAAAAGAAAGAAGAAAAATGGAGAAAGGATTAGAAATTTCACACACAGGTAAGAGTAAAATACGGGTCAGTTAATGTGATTATTGACAATGGTAGTAGAATAAATTTTGTCGCACAAGAGGTTATTGTCAAACTTAATTTGTCAACTGAGAAGCTTCCTAAGCCCTACCAAGTTACATGGTCTAATGGTCATGTCATCCCTGTGACTCATAGATGTTTGGTATTGTTCAAGATTGGTAGTTATGAGGACCAAATCTGGTGTGATGTGATTCAAATGAATATTGCTCATATTATTTTTGGACGTCTATGGATTTTTGATCGGAAAGTGCATCAAGATAAAGAAGCAAACACATATACTATTTTACGGAATGGAAAAGGGATTAGACTCATTTCGCTAAATTCAACAGCCCGTCTTCGTCTACATCATCACCTTCCACAGAAAAGTCACAAAAGGAGCAACAAGTCGAAAAAGACATCGTGACTGCACCACATGTGAAGCTAGAAGACATCAAGAACGACATCAAAGAGCAAGTTCATGACAAAGATGATTTTGTGAGTACAGACAATATTGATCAAAGTAATGTCAGTCAAGAGTCGCAAAAGGTTGCGGAAGAGCAAAGACAAGTATACATTGAAGACTCTGATCAGGTTAGCAAGAAGATTGAACATCTGGTGGATCCAACTGTCATATCACTTTCAGAAAATCCAATTGGGTCATCAGATATAAAGTCCATTGAAGTCCATCGTTCCAGTCGTTTTACAAGAAAGTCAAGTTATTGAAGTTCCTCAAACTGACTTCATTTTCGGCGATCAAATTGATGCAGGCCAAACAATACGTTGGCCAACCCATTGGGTCCAGTCCATAGGCCCAAGGGGACATCCATTTAGTTGGGAAATATTATTTAGTAGTTTGGTTTGTTTATGATTAATATTAGTTAGCTTCCTTTTTATTTTAGATATGATTCATATATTAGGAAATATTGTTGCTCAGGGATCAAGCCAAATGGATGTTAGGCCTCATTGTAATAGACATGCGTATTATTAATTAATCTTTTGAGTTATGAGAGTTTTCTCTTTAGTTATGGTGTTTTCTCCTCTTGTGAGGTTGCCCTAGTGGCTGGAATCCATCTTTGGATTCAATCAATCCTTCGGGAGATTGATCTATTGTTCGATCGTGGATCTTGTCCGCGTCATTTCTTCTTCTTTTTTTCCTTTTCTGGATATCCCTGTACCTTCCTCCTTACCCAGTCGTGGCTTCTTCCTCTAACCCCACTAACACAAATGCCACCCCACCCATCCGTTCGCACACAGCAACTCATATTACAAATACCATTTCACTTGATCTCCATCAAATTAGACTAACAATTATCTACATCGGAGGACACAGTTCATCCTTCTCCTCAAGGGATATGACCGAGAAGTTTATATGAATGACTCCTTGCCTTGCCCCCAGTTCATCGTAACAAACTCTATAACTATATGTGATTAACCACGCCATGTAGATCTTTTCTCTAGAATTCAAAATGATGACGCTTAGCACTAACCCATTTTTTTGAAAAAAAAATAATTACAATTTAGCACTCTACAAAGCTTGCATTGTGCGCTTCCATTGTATTGTTGATGGACTCTACATAGCTTAGATCATATTTCATCTTAAGAGCCTTACTGTATGCATAACAAGTACATTTAGGGACCTGTTGATCCAAGTACACTCATATTAGTCTTACTTCTAGTGACAATCTAAATCCAGAGCTGCATCTGCAAAATTTTGTTGAGACTGGATCCAAATCCAAATCTAGCACATACGTTACATCTTGGACCCAAAAAATTTAGATCTAGATCCATCCAATAAGAAAAGGATGCTGATCCAGTGACACCATTGCGTTACCTCGGATACAACCCATTTACATCCCCAACCAGCAACAGCACCCAACTAATGGATAGGAAGATTGGAGTGTAGTGCTATAAAACATGTGAGATGGGGTGATGAACTTCGGGACCTTTGAAGAAGCTCTTAAATTTCAAACTTGCAACTTAAGATATGGGATTTATGTCTAGTTCATGGAGAGAGAGAGAGAGAGAGAGAGAGAGAGAGAGGGTCTCATGTGCACAAGGTATTGCTAACACCCTTTGTTATTTAAAAAAAAAACAATAGCAATATTATAGAGTGCTACAAACATGCAAAAGGAAATTTTATATATTTCTTTATTTATTCCATTTACTCTACACTACCAGCATTAGAGCATGAATATCAGTCATGCCCAGCTTGAAGGAATAGTATAAAATTGATTCTTGTTAAAAGATCTGCAATTTTGATTAGGTGTGCAAAACTCCTTCAATACAACATTCCCCAATAACATAACAATCAATATCAATATGTCTATTGCACTCATGGTGCTATGTGAATGCTGAAGATTTTGCCCAATTGTCATGGTGAAGGTTCACCGGTAGAACCACAAGCTCCACTTCTATCATCAACTCTTCACCCACAATTTCACACAAGCACAAGCACCATGAGTAACAGCTTGATGTTCTACTTCAGGACTCAATCTATCAATACAGGTTCTACATTTCCAAGTTATCACCAACATAGGGTAATCACTAAATAATCTTTTGTGAGTCCTCTGTTAATGAGACCTCGGCCAATCTGCATCATTAATCACTGGAAAGATAATATTTCTTGGCTAACCATTAATATCTTTTCTTTTATGTTTTTAGTGCTTTTACCTGAAAACATTTCTTCTTTTCTGTAATTCCATAGGTATTTTGTATCTTTTAATTAAATTTCAAAAAATAATAATAATAATAACAACAACAACAACAACAACAACAACAAAAGAGCAGTTCTGCTTAGTGAGCTATCTTTGTGATTGACTTACTTACCTTTTCAATGTTGTTGTTGCATAGTTTTGTTGTTCTTTCCATTAATTGTTTTTTCACTTCTAGGTAGTTGGCACATTATTTATCGTGTACTTTGGTTTCATTGAAAGGAATTTTCTTAATGCTTATGGGAAGAAACTATATGATAAAACTTGGCAACACAAGAAAGATAAATTTATATAGGAATGATTAGGTCTGAAAACTAAACGCAATAAAATATATACATGAAAAATAAAACTAAATAGAATGACATTTAAAAAATTGTAAACAAAAAAAGAAACATTGCTTCTTATTACGCTAGTAATTCACTAAGCTAATTGGATTTTACAAATGCATCGTAGATGGTTAGGTAAAGTCCAAGATAATTGTATCCCGTACTTGTACATAACAACCAATTAGGGGTCGTTTGTCTTTTACGAGTGAGATATGTAAATACAATTTACACATGTAAATGATAAATATTCAAATTTTAAGTATGTAACGTTTACACATGCGTTTCTTTTTACAACGTTTGTCTAATAATACTATTTTCGCATCATTTACACATGTGATTTATTTTGCTATGTTTGTTTCAATGATATGTGTATGTGTATTAAACGATTTTGTAAATGATACTTATTAATCATTGAATTATATTCTAATATAATGATATGAAAAGGAGACAAAAAAGGTCTAATTTCTATCAAAGTTTTCATTTGCATTTTAGATCCTTAAAAAAGAACATGTCTTTCAACATGAAATATACATTTCTATCAATGATCACCTTAAAAAAAAAATGCATTCCAACATGTTTGGTTAAGGAAATATGAGTTTATAGTCTGATGGTTAAGAAAATAGGATTATTATTAATATTTTTATTAATTAATATTTAGTTCAATATTATCTTAATTCATTATTCAATTTGGATAAAACTTAACTCATGCATCTCACCGGCTTTATGCTAATATTAATCGATCATAGAAATAGATTTTATAATTTTTTTTTTGGTAAAGCAAGGCAAGAGAGAGAAATAGAGAGGTTACCTTTATAAAAGGGGATGAGATACTGGGAGGGTTTTCATTCATAGGTTTCATCGGTCTTGACGCATCTTTTATTATTATTTTGTAAATGCGTTGGAGGGGGGTTTCGAACCCAAAACCTCTTTGATGGAAATGCCTGTCTGATTATTTTTTTTATAAATACGTTGGAGGGGGTTTTGAACCCAGAACCTCTTTGACGGAAATTGCCCCAAAACCAAACCCTCCGCATCCAACGGGTATTCTTTTGAAATCACATGTGGCTTGGTATTCTCTTTTCCCACCTGAACAGGTGTTCAAATCTTGGGGGGAAAATGAGCTCATTTTCACACCATTGATGCATCTAATTTACAAACAAGATGCGTAAATACTTGTAGACAAACATGACGATGCGTAAATATTACGCAAATTCACCATTTACATACGTTAATGGGTGTAGACAAACGACCCCTTAGTATATGTTTACTATACCAATACTCTCAATCAATGACTACTTCAATGAAATTGAATGCTAGTTTTAGTATATTTTTATAACTGACAAGCACACATCGAGCCTTAACTGAACATAGTGAAAACTAGAGGTGTTTAAATCGTAATTGATTTGCTTGCCAAAAATAAAAACTAAAAATACACTTGATATAATTGGAAGATGTTTCCTAGAAAAAATATGATGACAGATGTAGTTGTAATTTGTAAGCCGATACCTGCTCTTCTCTGGTTATTGTATGTTGATCTGCACAGAGCTCAGCACACATTCCCATAGCATAATCATTATAAACATCCCATAGACCATCTTTAAGCATCCCATCAATAACCATGTCATGCCCCAAACGAGAGCCTTTTCTGTATTCATGGTAGAAAATAGAATAGTTTACTACCAAGTCCAGAACAGAACTAAAGAAAAAAGGAGTTTGTCACGAATATTGATAGATGAGTGTAGACCCCCACTTAGGCGAGGGAGCCATCTAGAATAAGATGACAAGAATTAGCCATCATAATAGCTAAGGAATGAAAGGATGGATACCTTTACATTAGAGGCTTCACCTCCCTTGTTAAGTTGTTAGGGCCACACAATTAACTCAGGCCTGTTTCTTTAGGCCCAAATGCTACTCACGCCCAACACCATAGGCCTGTCAAGCCCTTGTATCATGAATCCACACCCAATCCAACTCACACCGGCGTGTCAAGTTTTAATTGTGATACCAAGCCAGCTCCATAACAAGTTTTATTTTTATTTTCATTCTCTTTGATGTGAGAGAAATTTAAACATTTAAAGACTATTTTTATTACTCCATAAATGATATTACCATTAACAGACATATAAAGGGTAGTATAGGGGTAGGTTAATTGCAGTGGCCAAAACCAAAAGCCACTCTAATCCAACTCAGATTGGAATGTATTAACCCGATAACTGGTAGAATGTAAGGTTTACTAGCATAACTTTCAGCAGAAAATCTTCTGTAAGGTTTTTATTTTCCATAGTTTCTTTAAACAACCACAGTTCCCTTCGAGTTGTAAAATCTTCTCTCCCTTCATTGAAGCTTTCTATTGAACCCAGAAAAAAAAAATATTAAACAAAATAATGTTTCCTTAGAAAAAGAAACCTAACCTTGTCTCTGCCAGATATTTAGGCGCATTAGACATACTTTCCATGCCACCAGCCACAACAACATCATTAATACCCAACTGGATACTTTGGGCTGCAAGCATTGTTGCTGTAGAAGAGAGATGAAAGTGTCACTACATTTCTTATACCTTCAAAAAGAAAATAAATCTCATCTAAACTCGAAAGATCTTGCTCACCTTTCATTCCTGAAGAACAGACTTTATTAATAGTGGTGCAGACAACTGAGTTAGGGATTCCTGCACCTAAGGCAGCCTGCCTAGCAGGAGCCTGCCCCAAATTTGCACTCAGAACATTTCCAAAGAAGACCTCTTGTACAAGGTTGGCATGAACATGTGCCCTTTTAAGAGCACCTGAAAATCAAAATGCAGGATTATCATAAAACCAAACCTTTCAATACTATGCCAAAAAGAAACAGCATGAAGAAGATGAGATCTTACACTCAATTACAATAGAACCTAATTTAGTGGCAGGTAAAGAGGAAAGGCTGCCAAGGAATCCTCCCATCGGTGTGCGTGCAACACCAACAATGCATACATCTGCCTAAGCCAGCACATGAAAACTATCGTAACAAAATCACATAAAATATATAGTTAAAAATTCTAAGATAAGAAGAAAATATGTGCCCCAAAGAAAGCAAAAGCAACCGTGCAGGAGTAAACAAGAAAATAAAATGGATTTAAAAAAAACGATAGACCACTAGAATAATAAATCCCAATAGAGCAGAAGGGAGAGTGTTGTGTGTGTGTGTGTGTGTGTGTGTGAGAGAGAGAGAGAGAGAGAGAGAGAGAGAGAGAGAGAGAGAGAGAGAGAGAGAGAGAAACCAAGTGCACTTCTGTGATTTCAGTAAAAAAGAAAGAAAGGAAAAACCCTTAACCTACTCCAAAATGGGCAAACTAGAATTGCAACCCTTCCAGAAACACCCTTGTTTATGACCACCATGGTCTTGGTAATAACTGTACACGAATCCAAGCAACATGGACAAATAGTGCAAACAGCCAGTACTGTGATAACATTGAGCAAATCAACAAGAGGGACCACAATATCTCCAAGTAAACCATTGCTCATAAAATCTGCCTATGGAATTAAAAATAATATATCCAACACCAAATTGAACCGCAGTGATAAAAATTAAAATCACCAAGTGATGAAGATCATAAGAGTAGCAGTAGCATCAACTGTTAACCCTATACAATCATACCCATGTGCCCTTGGTGCACAAAAAAGACATAATTGCATGCATACGAACGCACCTCGAGGTTTTATATTATCTGTAGCAGCAGCAGGAGCCATGAGATGATCAGAAAACAGATAATACTCAGAAAAGAACCTGCGCAAGATGAACAAATTCTGTTTACTTGAGATCCAAACTACAAACTAGTGTTCCTTCGTAGCTTATCAGTTTTACAATGTTCCAAGACAGGAAATGAAAAGAATATATCGTTATACATAAAAAATCGACGCTAAAGAGAGAGAAAGAAAGATTTCAAATGGCTTCAATAAAAATTGCTAACAAGGTTGAAATCAATCGAGACTATCCAAAAGAAACTTCAATCAAAAGAACGGATTGAAATCACCGAAAAGACAATGAAGACGACTGTTTTTACAATCCAGTGAACAAGTTGAATCCAGTGAAACAATCTGTTGTATAAAAAATAGGTTTTTTATCAAGATCTATACACGAATCGAACAAAAGAGGCGGCAGAAATGCTGAGAACAATGAAAAAGATCTGCAACAACTATTAGCAAAACAGAGAAGAAGCGGAAGGGAAGTCAGAATCAGAAGCTCAAAGAGAATTAGGATTTTTTTTTTAAGAGAAGAGAGCTCACCTTCGTTTCCAAGATCGAGAAGAGAGAGAGGAAGCGAGAGAAGCAGAGATTGAATGGCAGAAGACACGAACGCAGCGTCAGGAGAAGTGAACAGAGGTTTCGCGTTTGAAGTCGTTTGACGGGCATAGAGCGACTTATGTGATTCTGACCGAGGTCTTAAGATATCAAACACGGGCAATCGATTTTGGACGTGTGTGGTGTGGCCCACTTTTGGTGATCAGGGAGCCGACCCAAAGAGTCCGGATCCCATGAGGCTTTAACTCATGGTGCCTTTGTGTAGAGTGTGGAAGAGGAAACCTTGGTTTTACTTTTTCACTTTATGAGTCTGGACTTGTCTATGTAAGTCATAATCCGACTTTGTCTCGTAATATAATGCTGCACCAAAAGCAGACGAGGAAGTTATCGGAAAATTCGGTGCCTTATCACCGTCTATTTCCACGGGTAAAGGTCCTATACCAACTCTCCTTAGAGAAATCCTGAATTAAAAGAGAGGAACTCCAAAGCAGGGCTCATTTATTGAAACCTAACCGGTTCAAAATAAACACCCTCAAGATATATGAAGGCTATTGAAGTTTTCTACACCATTGGAAAAGTGATTAGCACACTCTTATACGTATTCGTTACGGACGAACTCTAATTGATGTAAAATTTGAGGATACCCCCATCTACATGGAGGACCTTTTTTGAACTCTTCTAATTTTAATAGTTGAGTCTCACTGTAAAATTCCACTCTTTAACTCGAGCTTTCTCTAGGTTAAGGCCTTGGACCATAACTCCAAACTGGGTCACTGGCCCAGTCAAACTTCCTTATGTTTTTAAGACCAAAATTCTGTCCAAATCCTCCAGAGCTTGAACTCAACTAGAAATTCGTGAGCCTCCTTTTATAGATAAGCAAACGATGAAAAATCTAGACAGCATCCTGGGACCTCCCCAAATAACACCTTAAACCATGTACTAATCATTATTTAAAAATTGGATTTTTACAAAATCTTACTCATGTTGCTTCGTCCAACTTTAATTGGCATTAAATTCAAACAAAGCTAAAAGAAGAGGGGGTATTTATTTTCGAGTGGTTTAAATTTTTTGTTGATGATTGGATTTTTAATTAAGAATATGACGCGGCCGAAATCTACATGGCGCAAAGTGGACATCCTAACAAGGCCCATAAGAATCCCGCTAATAATTGATCAACATTTGGGGTCTAAACAATCCAGAATTGAGCTTAAACATGAGAACTCAAATTTGCTGATATTAGAAGATTGCATCAGGGGTTGTATTCCAATTTAGAAAATCTTGAGAACTCAAATTTGTTGCATACCATCTCATCAATTGATGAGCCACGTAAGTCCGATGGATAGATTTGTCAAGAGGGTCTGAGCGGTCCTGTTGCTTGGAGGGCTCTGATTTCTTTGATACTTCTCCCATAGTCTTCCTAAATTGTGTCTATTAGGTTTTTATGACTTGGAAAAAATGATAAAATATGGCAAGTGTTGATTAGATTGAAATTAATTAGGGTTTTGTAGTGTAAGTAGTCGACTGTGGCAATCTTTGGTTTACTTTAGCAATTTTAGGTGTTTATTGGTCCTTTTTGGGAAACAGGTGTATTAAGAACCAAAAAATTCCTGCAATTGAAAGAGTGGGCGCAACATAGGACTAGTCCTATATATTGGGTCAAATACCACTAGGACTTTCCCTTTTTCTCCATCTTTCCTTCTTTATTTTAGCCAATAGGTAGGGTGATTGTGTACCCTTCCTTTTTTTTCTTTTCTATTCAATTTGGCAATTATAATATGATGATTTCTGAACTTTCTATTGTGCGTGTGCGGAAGGGCGAGTACCTACGATCAACAACCAAGCCACACACAAGAAGAGAGAAATTCACACGAGAGATTCACGCGGTTCGGCAAAGTGCCTACGTCCACTGCCGAAGAGAACTCACTCCTCAATGTTCACCACCTTAGATCTAGCGTTACATATTATATGTATCTATAATCTCCATTTTCTTATTCCCCAAGAAAGCTCCCGTACAAAGACCAAAATACCGCTGACCCTAAGCCCTGTCATTTGCTAATCCAATGGACCAATCCAAAAAACCCGGAATGTAAAACATAAACCCAACACTTTCAATATAGAAATAGAAACTCTCATAGTGGCCTAACATATCTATTTAGGACTTCTGTGGTACTTTTCTCTTTTTAGTGCCCATTTTGTTTATGTGCCCATTTTGCACAACCGATCAAGTGCCTTGATCATTGTCAATGACTGTGGTGCATCTTCAGGACCAGTCACAGTATGCTATTGCACAGTAATGTTTTGACAGTTTCAGTTATGTCTACTTCACTCTTTGACTATATCAGTTTTTCATGACAAGCTTCAGATAGTAGGATCAATTTTAGTCCGAGTAAAATTTGGAGATAGCTCATTGAATAATGACACGTATTTTGAATAGTTTAATTTTTTTTCATATAAGAATAACATCTAAAAGAATATTTAATCATATAGGGTTATTTAGCTAGAAAGAATGAAAGGTACCTCATAGACGAAAGTAATACAAATTATATGCATTTCATGGATGGATAGAGAGATAGGTATAAGTGAAGGGTCACATCACGGTTGTGACTTCCCAAAAGAATGGTCAGCCTTTGCAGGCTTATGCACCTTATCATGCATCAGATCACATGCACTAATATGTATATCTGCAATGGACTTTTGTGCCTCCATCCAGTGAATGCAGGATGGCGCCACTTCATCTTGCATTGAAATGGTCACTGCGAGCTTGTGGGCCCACTTTCTTTTTAAAGTTTAGGGTCGGATAATGGCAGGTTCCAGATTTTTTCAGGCCATATATAGCTCAGAGTGAGAGTGTGCATGAGTTTGTGTCTCCAGTCTATCATTTAACATGTTAATAATTTATTGGATTAGGAAAGTAAGTCTATGATAAGTCACAACTATCTCATTTATATATCAGGGAGGAAGTTTAAGTAACTTCATGGGTGAAGGATCAGGAAGTGGAAGAATTCGATGTGGGCTGGATATTCAAGTGTATTACAGTAATTCAGATGTTTTACGGATTTCTTCGTCTCGGCACATAACCTAGGATGGAATACCTGACATAGGGTCAAGATGTTGAAGAATTCAACACGCCCTGCATAATTAAGTGTATCCGGTGATTACGAGGCTACACGAATCTCTTCACCTTCGTGGTCAAACTTCTGAAGACTACTTTGCCAAGAAACATACATAATGGTAACTCTTAATCTAACTAGGGAGTTCTAACCTGCCATGGCTTGTGCCATGCTTGATCTGATGTGGGGTCTTGGCATACAGCCCGCACAATCTCCTATGATGGGCATGTTTGTGTAGAGTTGTTTTCGCAAAAGTGAAACCATGCACCTTTTTTCTTTCTATCAAACTTTCAAATATTTATGTTCAGGGCAAGTTAAGTTGCCATAGAAAATTCCATAAAAATAAGCATATTTTACTCACTTTCATTGAAACAAGAGTCCAATTCTTCCCATGAAAAACCGTTTCCGGAGCATAGATTTCCTCTTCCGCAGAAATACACAAACGTGCCCTTTCAGTACTTAATAACCATTGTTCTTTTATTTGTAGTATTTTGATAAAGCCTATTTCTAAAAAATCCTCAGAATTTATCAAATTTAACCAGGAAATGGGATTTCCCTGTGAATAATGATTATAATTTTTTTACGATTCTGCATGATTATCTATTTTCAAAGTTTTTTCATGGTAATTCCTCTATGATAATATTTCTTCAGCTGGTGGCATCTTCTGACAAAGGAAGTGTTATTTATATTTTCCAAGCAAGTGAGTGTTAAGGATTCAAATAAGGTTGAGGTAATGGCTAATTTGGAAGCTCTTATAGTTTTTTCTTTAAGCATATTGTTAAATTAGATAATGACCTACAAGATGAAGAACAAAGATTGGAAAATTTCAGTATACCCTGTGAGGGTCGAATATGGCCTTTACATAATAATATAATATCTATCTCATGCCAAAGAAGATCTAATACACACCTAATCAATATATCAAGCACAGATTCACAATCTCCTAAAACTAAAAATTACACAGTAAGAGAATCTGCTAGAATGTAAATAAAGCCCCACGTGAGGATGAGTGGCTAACTATAACTAGTATCCACACAGCTGGTTGTATGGGCCTGAGCTTGACTACATGCTAGGCCTGTGGGCTTGGACCTGCTGGACCTGGGCCTTCTTTCTACAATGACATGGCGGGACTTAGTAGCTAAACAAAGGATGAATGTGTTTTTTTTTTTTTTCATTCTCTTTTATTCCATCTGTAAGCAGGTCTAGTGTTTTGGTTTTCCTCTTTCCTCTTTCATTTTTTTCTAATGAAAGTTTCCCATTTAGCAATGGAAAACAATAGTTGTTCTTCTATCAATAGACTTATGTAGTAAATCTGCTCTTTGATTATGAACCCCAGTAGGTGAGCAGAGACATTTACGAGGGGATGGGCTAGAAAAGATTTGATAGAAATGGCTTCCAAGGGCTCAAAAAATTTTAGTTGAAGCAGTTCAGAAATAGAATGTTTCTTATTTGTTTGCATTGAATACTTAGGAATTGAGAAGATAGGAATTCATGGTCAACAATTTCCAGCAAAGGATTATATATATGAGTGAGGGGTAAATGATATAAGGTGATGTGCCGATTTGCATGCAACCCTTGCTTTATTAGAAAGACTAATGTTTATATCTTTGTACTGTTTCAAGGGTCGTAATTTAAGAAGACTGATGTTAAATTGTAGAAGTTAAAAGATTTTCTAAGGGCCCGTTATTTCATGGAATTAAAAAACTCAAAAGACTTGTATATTTTAAAGGGATTAATTTAAAAAAAATTATGAATATACATAAATGATAATCAAATACTCTACCATTTTTATGGGCCGGAAACAAATAAGGTACAATCTGCCAACAAACTCATAATTGGGTGGTGTTGGCACTTAGTTTCACGCTCATGCCTAGGATCGGTCCTTAGCCTATCTTCAAGATGAAATTAAAGTACCACTCGTGAGTCATGACAAATCACCCAACATGGCAAAGTAAGGCACAATCTAGTGATGTATTTCAAAATTTTACTTCAATAGGAATTAGTCTTGGCATAAGATTGAGCATTATAACATGATTAGCATAATCTTATGAACTATTATTCATTTATTTAATTGCATTCTCAATCATGTGCCCAACCTCATGATGGTTGAAGTAAAATTTATTAGCATTTCATCTCATGGGGATGTCATGTATTTTGAACAATCGAGATTACCAATAGTAGGCCCCACGGTAGAGGTCCACAAATCCCACTCATGGGGATTGAGCGTGTGGGGGACATTTAGGAGAACCGGAGTCAAGTTTAAAAAATTTCATTTACAAGTTTGGACAATCCTTCAAATCTTCCCAAGTCCAGTGATGTCATTGCATCATTGCATGAAAGTAAAATTCTTCCATGCTCACTGCTAGAGAATCTGACTTCTTGTGATGGATCATGGATCCTTGCCAACATGACATGTTCACATTATTTTCATTTTTAGTTTTTACAATGGTTTTTTAATTAGAAAGATCCAGCTCCTTCCTTCTCTTTCATAATTTCACTCAATTCCTTTGGCTTTTTTTCCCCTTAAAAAGGATGATATATTGACCCAAACAATACAAAAGGGGAAACTGCTTCCAGATACATATAGACCGACATTACATACAAAACTTGACTAAACTAAAAGAAACAGGGATGTCAAAATTAGATCCGGCTCCTGCTTCCCATTTTTCTAATTTCACCCAATTCATTTAAGAGACATTTATCTTATATTCTTTGCATTTGGGACTATATATCTAAATGGCTAATTAGTATTGAAAATTTATTTTCAAACACAATTTTCTGGTTTGACAAAATATAGTCTCGGTTAGTTAAGACTTATTTAACAGATGTCCCATGGTTAAAAAGAAGTTTAATCATTTTACCATTTTTTTTTTTTTTTATGTTTTTTTGGGTGGGGTGCTACCTTTTTATAAATGTTGTTGCTGACTCAGGAAATAATGGGATGGTCTATCCATTGATCCCGGAAGGATGTTTTTCTTAGGCTTTTCGAAGACCATTTCTTTTCTTTTCTCTAAAACTACACTTGTTTCTTTTCTCTATACATCTCTTGCAGAAATAAACCACAACAAAGATATCTTCATCACATCATTTCTTTGTAAGGGTTATAAAATTTGAGTTAGTTGGTGATTTCTGTTTTTACTCTTTGCTAAAACATATTCGCAATGATCTAATGCATTGCTTCGGTTCTTGAGTTAGATCTGATTGCGTTTTCTTGCCTTCTGCTTTAATGGGTTCTTTTGCATTTTGGATTTTTGTTCACGCAATGCTTTAAATTGGGGTTGTTTCTGTAATTGTATGGGATAGTCATTTGAGTGAAAAAAAAAAGCTTTTGGGGTGTTTTTAGAACAGACCCAGAAGCGGGAGATTCCTAATTTTGTTGTCTGAAACCGATTCATGGTGGTGAAAGGAAGCCTAGAACGGGATTCCGGGAATAAATTCTGCGGAATCTGAAGTACTTGTGAATGATTTGTAGCTTGGGGACTGTTTGGGCGTATGGAATTAGAAGGCAGTAGTTAAAGTTTGGATTTTGATGCAGACTGCAAAATATCCTATGCATTGGAAGCCCCAAGGTGAAAAGCCCAATAGCTAATGGCTTTCTCGCAAAATAGTTGTTTCTTTCATATATTTTCTTTTTCAGCAGGCAATGTCACTTGATTTAGGTAGGTCTGAACTAGGATGGTTAAGCGCGGAACTATGCGGGATATCCACATGTATAATTAGTTGCAAAATTCTACCATTTGGTTTGTTATGATTTCTGTTTTTGTATTTTCATGTCCTTGTTTGGGTTGATCAAATACCTTTGTATTGTACTTGGGGAGATGAAAAAAAAAAATACTCCAAGGGTATTTTTACAGAAGCCCAGACCCAAAACATTCCTAATTTTCTGGTTTGAGTCTAAATCTTGAATAAAGGGAACAAAGGAAATGCATTTTCAATGGTGATGGTCGATGGATCAGATTGTAGTTTTGGCAATTTTATGATTGCAGAGAAAGGTGAAATATCTATGGAATCTGAAGTAGTTGTATAGGTATTGTTGCTTGGGCCTATGGAATGAGAAGGAAATAGGTGAAATAAAATGCTGATTTTAATCCCAAGTTCCTATCTTGATCTCAACCCCATAAGCAATGGAGGCACCAAGACCCAAGTAGGAAAATAGTTGTTTTCATTATATTTAATATACCATTTTAAATGATTTGTGTAGGTTTGAATTAGGATTGTTAAGTCTTCTGTCTATTTTTTATTAGAAGTTGAAGGCTATGCTTGGAGTTTATTCCTTTTATGTTGTTTTTTTCTTTTTTGTGCTGATAGCATTGGTTCTTAATCCTTACCACTTTTCTTATTGCTACCTCTTTGCCTTTGTACTGTAACCAAAATGTTGAAACTACAAAGAGATATAAATCAATGAAAGAAGCAAGAGGAACCTAGTTCATTGTTATTTATTCATAGTCAGTTGATCGGATGATGCATCTCCAACTGTGTTTATTTTGTTGAACAGTGTAGCAATTTTTTGGTTTCAGTGAGGAGGTTTTAGGGGTAGTGTTTGACAACTTCAATAGGGAATCTGCTATTTCGAACAACAATGAAGTTGCAGAACAGAGTTGGGCATACATTTGTACATGGATTACTTATCTTGCTTTTGTTTTTGAGACAAAGCAGTGCTTTTCTTTTTTTTAAAGTGTAATGCATGTCTTCTTTTCTCTTCCAGAGAAATGAATAAAAATGTGTCACCTAGGATGACACTCAGCTGAACTTGAGTTCAGGTTAATAAGGTCAGAAGGAGAGCACATTTTTTGTGCTTATGGGAATGAAAGGTGGAATTGGTTACAACGGTTTGAGATGTAAATGGCTCTCACTTACTCTAACTACTCTGATTTGCACAACCATGGGAGAATACCCCACTTTTTACTGTTCTCTCACCTCAGAATCAGCTGGAGATCCTTCCTCCAGGTTTGTCTTGTATATGTTAACATGGTTGTTTTAAATTTCAATGGTGTCACACTATTTGCTTATCTTCTTTCCTTTTGGATTTTCATGTGGTGATGCAGCTGTTCTCGATGGTGTTCAAACTCTAGATCATGAGATTGACAATGAAGAAGATGTCAAAATTAAGGCTATAGAAAAAGAAACAAAAGCTGAACAAGGTGAGAGAAAAACTGAAGAACACTTAAATGAGCCTAAAGTAGAAACAAGAAATGATGAAGCAAAAAATTCTGGGGCTGTACCTATGGGTTTTGAGACTGCAAGGTCCCCTGAAAAGAGAGATGATGGTTTGACACCACCTTCTCTAGAGAAAGGTAAAATGTTTTCCCTTGTTTGGTTTTTGCTGTTGTTTCTTTGAAACCTTATGATTTATTTTTCATGTATGCATGCGTGTGCACGCCTTCATCTGCAAATCAACCTTAGAACACGAATGGTTTGATGCTTTGGATTAGTAGTATTTTTGTTCATCTTACACCCTCTTCCTGCCCTATCTTCCTATTGCCAATTAACTTCCAAAGATGACTAGTTTATTGCTTCTTTATGCTATTTTATCTTCCATCTTCTCCCTGCCCTTCTATTCTTTTCAGGCAGGGTAAAGGTACTGTAAAAAATGAGAAGAAAGGATAAAGCAGTCCAGACATAGCACCATATTTGTACACAAACCAATAAATCTATCAAAAACAGGACACATGGCTAGTTAGTGGATCGCTGGGTCCTACATATAAAACGATTAATTGGTGGATTAGGTGTCTGCTAGTAATCAGCACTGGTGAATATTGCTAGCCTTCTAATCAAAGGCAGTGATCACAAACCATTTGCTTGCTCTTATATTGGTTTGTTTGTAGTCTGTCTGTTTTTCTCACCTTTAATGGTGAGCGAAGGGGCTAATACTTGGTGGATGCTTAATCTGTTGACCATCAGTTTATATGATGGGACCTACTGGCCTACCAACTTTCCATGTATTCCAGGTTTTGTTTCTATATTAATTTAAACTTGAAGGCCCAGGGATAGATCCCTGGCCATGTTCGTGGAATGAAGGTGCCAATACCACTCGACGATGAGTATGTTGGTGCCATGTGTTCCATTTTGACAGATCATGTTTATCTACTTCAGCGACTTGTTTGGCTTATAGTTTCTCAAGAACAAAATAGAAAAACTAGGATATTATGTTCATATCTGTGCAGTCGTCCCCACACGTGATTACACGAGGAGAGAATTTACGACACTGTGGAGTTGAGAATATTTGGAAAATATAAGATATATTTTATTGTATTCGATTCAAATGTCCAGTTCCCTTGTGTCCCGATGAAGCATTTTACATCCTACTGTTATTTATTCACGATTTGCATTTAAAGGTTCATCAATCATTCGGACAGGGTGTAACTATGCCAAGGGCCGATGGGTTGCAGAGAGCAGACAACCATTATATTCTGGTTTTGGTAAGCAGTGGTTGTCAGGGCCATGGTCTTGTAGGTTGACCCAAAGTACAGATTTCTCCTACGCAGGATGGCAACCAGAAAATTGCGAGATGCCTGATTTTGATAGTTTTACATTTTTGAAAAGGCATGATTTCTTTGTTTCTTTTCCCCTTTATGTTGTTTTGATCTCTCATTTGGATTATTGAAGTCCAACCGTATCAAAAACTTGATCGTGAGCTCCAAGTGCGGAGTCGCGATGTAGTAATAAACTGGTGAGACTAGGTCGATCCACAGGGAGCAATGTAAATTAAGGTTCCTCTACAACTTATACCTACCCTAAATTAAAAATCTAAGTCTAGCCTTAAAAAAACTAGAAAAGTACATTATCATTCCTACTTTTCAAAAATTAAATTAATTACAATCCAATAAAAGGAAAACTTCCTAAATCTAAAAACCCTAAACTAAAAAACTAAAATTTCTACAAAATAAAACACAAGTGAGAAATTCCAAAAATAGAAAGTTAATAAAACTAAACAAAATTAGAAACTATCCTAAAGTTAGAAAGTTAGTAAAGTTAGTAATGCAATGTATGCCACGAGATGCTGAAAATTTATAAGTCTGGAAAACCATTATGCTGGGCTGTTTTTATGTATGATTTTTCCTATTCTAATGCAACCTAAAACTGAGTTTAATGGCTGGATCTTGTACTATAATGGTACAAGAATCAAATAAAAAAAAGGGGAGTGAAAAAGGATTTAAAACAAAGAAGATATGAGTGCATGAACGTAACATAAAAACTGATACTGTGCAGAAATTCTGCACACATGTGGGTCCGACCAGCCATGTTTGAGCCACTGGTTCACCATCTTTTCAAAATTATTTTTTCTTGAAATTATGGAGTTTGAAAGAACACTGATCAAACTTTAATTTGTCAATCCAGGCCCAATATCACAGGCCCATTTAAATGTACATGTGTACATGCCTTAATTGTTAGCTGTAATTATGGATCCATACCATATTTGTATTATCTTGATAAGAATGATTAGCATGTAATCAGGGATTGATCCCCTATATATACCAGTCACAGTCGACCCTTAAGGGATACGACATTATTCTCCATCTCTCTCTTATGGTTCTAGATCTCATTTCTCAATCAATGTCATGGTATCAGAGCTAGAATTTGCAATCTTCCAAGTGTGATGGGTTTGAAACACTCCCTGCTGATGATGCCAAGAAGATTCTTTCTTGGAAAACTAAAGATGCAAAGATAAAATCTTGGATTCTTTATTCTGTAGAACCGAATTTTATCTTGTATTTAAGACCATGCAAAACCTCCAAGGACATGTGGGAATATCTGAAAACAGTATATTACCAAAATCATGCTGCTCGCCAATTTCAACTGGAATTAGAAATTGCAAATTACTCCCAATGCACGCTTTCTATCCAAGATTATTACTCAGGATTTCTAATCCTATGGTCAAAATATGATGAAATCAAGTTTGCTACTGTCTCTGAAGCACTGCTACCTGAGTTACTTTCTTTATAGCAGAATAACCATTGGGACCAATTGCTCATGAAACTTCGTCCTGAGTATGAGACAGTGAGATCAAACTTGATGAGCCGCGCTTCTCTCCCCAACGTAGATGACCGTCTTCAGGAACTTCTACGGGAAGAACAATGCCTTGTTTCCAAACTTGCAATTGAACAACGGAGCTCCGCTGAAGCTCCACTTGTTTATGCTGCTAAAACCAGACCTCCTCCTCGGGATATCAGTAAAGTACAGTGTTACAACTGTAAAAAATATGGCCATTACGCCAATCAATGCAAGCTGAAAGTTTGTAAATATTGTAAGGCCGTTGGTCACGTTATTGAAAAGTGTAGAAAGAAGGCTCACAATTCTGCTTCTCGCCTCTATGTGCAGTCAGCTTCAAGTGCTTACACGGCTACCGCCCCACAATATGCCTCTTCTGAATTCAGTGGTTCATTGCCGTTTGATTCATCATCACAGCCTGGTTCCTCATCACAAACACAGTCACCTCTGCTCCAATTATTCCGGCTATGGTAAATCAAATGATTATTAATGCCTTGTCATCTATGCACATTTCAGGTACTGGTCCATCCCTTTCTAATACATGGTATTTAGATTCCAGGGCTAGTAATCACATGACCTCCTCACCCTCAAAACTACATCATGTTGTTCCTTACACTGGCACTCTTTCTGTTCAAGCTGTCAATGGGGACCACCTTCCCATCGTCTCTGTGGGCGATGACCCTGGCCCTTTTCCATTAACAAATGTTTTTGTGTCCCCTCATTTTGCTACCAATTTAATTTTTGTGGGTCAATTAGTTGAGAATAATTACAAAAACTCCTTTTCTTCTTCTGGTTGTGTTGTGCAGGCCCAGGAGTCAGGGGCGGTGATTGCGAAGGGGCCTAAACGTGGTAGACTTTTTACTTTACCGGTATCTCCATTTATTGAAAATAAACATTGGCATTGGTTGTTTTGTTTTTTCCTTCAAAATAGTTCTAGGTTATGGCATAATAGACTTGGTCATCTAAATACTGCTACTTTGTCCACTTTGTTTCAAACTAGATTATTAAATAAACCTCTTGATTCTGTTTCATTTGAGTGTGATGCTTGTAAATTAGGAAAAAGTAAAACTTTACCGTTTTCTAACTCTACATCTCGAAGCAATGAATGTTTTGACTTAATCCATAGTGATGTTTGGGACATTGCTCCTACCATTTCTCATGGTCATTTCAAATACTTCGTTACATTTATTGATGATCACAGCAGGTTTACTTGGGTTTATTTGTAACATTCTAAATCTGATGTTCTTAATGCATTTAAAATTTTTCTTAGCTATGTTGAAACCCAATTTTCCAAATGCATTAAAACTTTGCGATCGGATTCAGGTGGGGAGTATGTCTTCACTGAATTCCAATCTTTCCTACAGAGTTGAGGAATTATATCTCAACGTACTTGTCTATATACTCCACAACAAAATGGAGTCGCAGAACGGAAAAACAGGCACCTTCTTGATGTCACGAGAACGCTTCTCATTGAATTATCTGTTCCTCCTCGTTTTTGGACTGAAGCTCTCACCACTACAGTGCATCTCATCAACCGTCTCCCATCACCTACCATTGCAAAATTAACACCATATTTTAAACTTTTTGGTCACCATCCATCGTTTAATCATCTACATACCTTCGAGTGTGTTTGCTTCGTTCATCTGCCTCCAATAGAGAGCACAAAATTAACAGCCCAATCTAGCGGGTGTGTTTTTTTAGGATATGCAGCTAACCAAAAGGGTTTTGTTTGCTATGATCCAAAGGCTCGTAGCACTAGGATCTCTCGTAATGTTATTTTCTTTGAAAATCAAAATTTTTTCCAAACCCACTTGGATTGTCCTTCTCCTTGTTCCTCAACTTTGTTACCTGGGTTTTCCGAAGCAACATCTGTTACACGGTTTAATCCTAATTTTGTGTATCATCGAAGGGAAAGAGCTGCCACTGCAGATGCCCACCCTCCTGATCCTCCCGATCCTCCGGCAAATGGTCCCCCCTCTACTGGTATCTTGTGTCGCTCCTCCAGAATTTCTCGCCTTCCTGCAAGGTATGGCTTTACCCATGCTTCCTTGATGACGACACTATCATCTGTTTCCATCCCAAGTTTTTATTTGCAGGTTGTGCAACATGATTGTTGGAACCAGGCCATGAAAGAAGAATTAGATGCATTGACCTAGAATCACACCTGGGATATTGTGGACTGTCCTTCTTCAGTTAAACCCATCGGCTGCAAATGGATCTACTCGATCAAACTAAAATCTGATGGCTCCTTGGATAGACACAAAGCTCGACTTGTGGCACTTGGTAACCGACAGGAGTATGGCATTGACTATGAAGAGACATTTGCGCTAGTTGCAAAAATGACAACTATTCGGCTACTTCTCGCCATTGCCGCTTCTCAATCTTGGCCCTTATACCAAACGGATGTCAAGAATGCATTTCTACATGAGGACTTGAAAGAGGACGTCTATATGCGGATACCACAAGGAGTCACCTCTCCGTCTAAGAAGTTTGTCTGTCACTTACGCAGATCTCTTTACGGTCTCAAGCAACCTCCTCGAGCGAGGTTCGAAACGTTCAGCGATCGTTTAAGCACGATTGGCTTTACTCAAAGTCCTTACGATCCATTTCTTTTTCTGAGCAATGCCTCTACTGGCTTTACTGTTCTCCTCGTATATGTTGATGATATCATTATCGCCGGCACTGATGATGCGATGATAAAATCCCTGCAAGCCTCTCTCCGAGATTCATTCCATATGAAGGATCTGGGTCCTCTACATTATTTTTTGGGTTTAGAGGTACATCAGTCTCCCAATGGCCTGTTTATCAGTCAACACAAATATGCCACAGATCTTATTGAGCTTGCTGATCTCGATGACTCTTCCTCAGTTGATACGCCGCTCGAAGTCAATCTTAAGTTGAGTAAAGATGATGGCGATCTTATTCCTGATCCACATACATACTGGAGACTCGTCGGCAGTCTTGTCTATCTCACCATCACCAGGCTTGACATATCTTATGCTGTCAATCTTGTTAGCCAATTCATGACGTCTCCTCGCCACCTTCATTTAACAGCCATGAAGCGAATTATCCGGTATTTATTGGGCACTAGAGCTCGTGGTTTATATTATCCAAAGGATAATCATCTATTTCTGACCGCTTATACAGATGTTGACTGGACAGGCTGTCCGAATACCAGACGGTCCACCACTGGTTGGTGTACGTACCTCGGTAAATCTCTCATTTCTTGGAAATGCAAGAAACAAGAATGGGTCTCCAAATCTTCCATCGAGGCTGAATATCGGGCCATGTCCTCTGCTTGTTCTGAAATCCTGTGGCTTCAGGGACTTCTTTCGGAACTCGGATTTGCACATACCTCTCCTACTTCCTTGAATGCCGATAATACTGGGGCAATTAGAATCACTGAAAATCCTGTTCTTCATGAACGCACAAAACATATTGAAGTTTCTTGCCACTTTATTTGGGAAGAATACAAGCGTGATGTTATCCGTCTACCTCATGTCCCTACTGAGTTTCAGTTTGCCGATATCTTCACTAAGGGACTTCCTCGGCCTTGACATCAATTTCTTGTCTCCAAATTGTTGCTTTATGACTCTCCCACATCAATTTTAGGGGGGGGGGTCAATCCAGGCTCAATATCACAGGCCCATTTAGATGTACATGTGTACATGCCTTAACTGTTAGCTGTAATTATGGATCCATACCATAGTTGTATTATCTTGATAAGAATGATTACCATGTAATCAGGGATTGATCCCCTATATATACAAGTCACAGTGGACCCTTAAGGGATACGGCATTATTCTCCATCTCTCTCTTATGGTTCTGGATCTCATTTCTCAATCAATGTCATAATTTCCCCAAGTTTCGTCGAAAAATGAGTTTTGATCAGGTTTCTAATCGCAAACTTCTCACACAGAATCTGTCCTGAAATTTCTGCAACAATGTGCAGAATTGTACACTTTATGTAGGGATCCGAATTTCCAAAAAATATTTGGCCAAGATTCTTGACTCAAATCTCTGATTTTTCTTGCTTATTCAATTTGAAACTTCGATTCCAATTTCAATTCAATTTTGAATACTCGAATAACTAGCAACTTAAAATATCTAAACTCCACCAATGTGAATATGCATGCAATGCTAACTATTTCCAACCATAAACTTTACAAAAATAGACATAAAATTGAATTGATCAGAAAAATAAAGACATTAAACAAAAGTTCAAGAATTTAAATGTGTGGTGAAAACCAGAAAAGTAAATGTGTGGTTTTAGCAGAAATTTAAATGTGTGGAAGAACATAAATTTAAATGTGTGGAAGTGTATTCTTCTCTTTCAAAATTCTTTTCTAAGCGGGTTCATAATTTGAACCATGCTCTTAGGGCCCTTGGGTCGTCAATCCAAACACCAACATGTAAAGAACACAAATCAAGCACCGATCATCCAATTACAAGAAAGAAAAATTGAAAAGAGAAAGAACCACTTTTACTAATATGCAAAGTTTTTACATAAGATAAAAAAATAAACCAAAACAATTACATACTAGGATGAGAAGCCTCTTCTAGATGAAAAATCCAAGGGTGTAGTGTGATTTCGGGGCCAAATCTCCTTGACGACTTCAATGGAGAGAGAGAGAGGAAGAAGATGGAATGTAGTAGTAATTCTAGAGAGAGCTGGTCTATCTTCCCATGAGAGGAGGGGGATGCCTATGCATTTAATTTATAGATTTTTGCTCTCTTTCTTTTTTTCTTTGTTCTAAGTTTGTAGCATGCAATCTTCTTTGTATGGTAAGTCCCTTCCTTGGCCAACAAGTCTCCAAAGAAATAGCAAGGTGAGTGAGAGATTTTTGGTGCTTTCCATGTACAAAATTGCAATCCCGAGTAGAAATTTTAGCACCAACTTTCAGAGGTCATATCTAACTCGTTTTAGCTCCGATTGACACAATCTTGGGCTCCACGGATATGTACTCGAAAAGGGCTTTCCAACGGTGTCTAGAGTGCTCCAATCTAACGGTTGGATTAAGAGTTATGGCCATCTTAATCTTGCTGTCCCTGAAAAATCTGAAATTAATTGTACACATATGGAAGCTTCTAATTAGTAGTGCAATGGGGTGTGTGGGACCCATGTTGATGTCCAAAGGGATCTTGGGATCTTTCTTTCCTTGTTTCTTGACTCCGCTTCCATCTTTGGTTTGCTTCAAAGCTTCTTTGATTGACTAGTCAACTCTTCTAGCACATTTTCATTTCTTGAATTTCTTTCTTGATTTTTGAATTTCAAACTTAGTAAGCGTTAGATCTTACCAAATCTGAAGTTTCATTTCTTGATCTTGAAATTCCAAATCTAGCTTTCCATTGTTGACTTCTCAAACTCTCCAAAAATACCAAGATATGTGGGTCCACCACGAAAGTTGTCCTACCCTTGACCTCTCTCAAATTTCACCAATGAGGGAACCATTCTTGATTTCTCCTACACAAATTGAAATAAACAAATTCAACAATAATCACATGTGAGGAATTTGAATGGACTATGCATGGGACCCTACTTGATGCACTCAAAATAACCGACTTTCCAAAAATAGATTTCAAAAAATGGCAAGTTTCATAAATTTATGCAGAAAGTGTGATTTTTGAGCACATTATGCATGAATGCACTATAATGAATCATAAATGCATAAAAATATGATTTGACATTAAATAAAGCTCTTTAATATCAATAAGCCCTTAAAATGGTCCAAAATGTGTATGAAAATATGCGATTTTCAGGACTCATCAGTGTACATTAATAAATATTTGCCAAAGGTGAGGAATTTTGGGGTCCTATACCAGAGCAGATATAATTTGCTGCCCTTTCTATTCTTTATGCTTGGTGATCCAGCCATTGATGCGATGGTTCCACCATTAACGGAGAGTGTTTCAAAAAAATTCAGATTGAAAGATTCTATTTCCCAGCTCTTCAATATGGCTTGTGAATAGACACTTGAAACTGCATTCAGATGTAAATAAAAAAGGCTGATGGGTGTATGTATACTATCTTCCAACCTGGAAAAGTGGGTTGTAGAAAACTGATCAGTTTCCTGTCGTGGAGGTTTAAAGCTTCCTCCTCCATGCTCAGGTGGATGGGTTCATTTTTGCTTCCCCCACCTCTCATTTCCCTTCTTGTTACCTGGGCCAGCCTTAATTTATAGTAGTCAGGATTTTTTATCATTCTGCAGCACCAACGTGGATAATTCTTTCCAGGATGCAGCACAAGACTGTTGCTCTTGTAGGGGATTCCTTGGGTAGGCAGTAGATCTAGTCATTGATGTGTATGGTCACAGGTGGGAAAGACGGCCCAGAAGTGGTAGATGTTGGAAGTGAGTATGGTCTCGTCAAAGCTGCAGGTGCTAAACGACCCTTCTCTATTACTGGTCCATAAGCCTCTGTTACTTAGAGCCTCTAAACATCACTGACCCAGCTACTGATTATGCAATGCACCTGGATCGTCCCCCGGCCTTCTTGCAGCATTATCTCCACAGATTCAATGTTTTGGTTCTCAATACGGGGCACCATTGGATTGCCGGAGCCGTCTCCTCTCTAGGCTGCAGGTGCTTCTTGTTCTCTCTTCTTTCTTTTATTCTTCTTCTTCCTCCACCTCCTCTTCCCTCTCCTTTTTTTTCTCTCTGTTTTATTTCCTGTGTCATTTTTTCCCCTCATATAGTGTATATGTGACTGATGCTATCTATACCATAATATAAAAGCAGCAGTTTTACCTGCTTGTCGCCGACTCCTTCCTTTTATCCTTTTCTCTCCTCCTTCAACCAGCTTCCCTCTTGCTTCCAATAACCGTGATGCTTCTCCCTGCTTCATGAAAGTTCTCTGGACTAGCCAATTTGCCAGATGGAGTGCACAACAAGAGACACTAGCTATGGGCCCACTAAAAAAGGGTGTTTTGCCTCTGCTTCACTGCTTACCTCCTGCTTCTTTCTTTGCTGCTTGGTGATGGTGGCCCAGTTACATGCAATCCAAGCTTTGGCTCAGATGTTTCCAGAATGCCCTAGGAACATGCTTCTTCTCTACTCTCGATTCTTCCTCTCATGCAGCGGCCTAAAACAGGACAAAGACCTCTTCCTCTTCCTCTTTCTCTTCCCCTCTCTAGATTTACCCAATCCAAATGCCCTAACCACTAATCTTCTCCTCAACCCCTTTTCATCTTCGTCCCCAATCTATTGCGATGATCCCATCTCTATCTCAAAGACAACACTAGGGCATCTCCCAAACCCCAAAAGCCTCCCAGTATGGTGTTCTTTCGTGCCCTGATTCTTTTTTTTTCTTCTTTTCTTGCTCAGACATAAAGCGATTGAGGATCTCAAAGCCATGTCTACCCGTTTTGCTAATTTGATGGAGCTATCTTCTGGGTAAGAGAATTTGATTTCATGTTTGCTGTATATCTATAATTAGTATGGAATATAATGAGTGAGTGAGGTGTCAATTGTTCTATGTTGTATGAGATGGACCGCATAAATGAGTGGGATTTTTTTAATCAATAGGGTGTGGTATTTTTTTTTTTCTCATCTATGTTTGTGGTTACAATTTTTTCTGATATGAGGTTTTAGGTTTGCATTGTCACATCGTGTTGATTTTATGTAGTGGTATGGAGTGGGCTCCAGGTATTTTCATGGCAGTGCATTACCACTTATGCCGTTTCTAACTGTTGGGACTTGAGATTCAAGAATTACTATATTGATGATGGGTGAAGAGTTTGTTTGGCATCATTCCTTTATTGAATTGATTTTTATAGTGAAAATAAGTCGTGTAGAACTTGTTTGGTGACTCTGTGTTAAAATTGTTCCAATGACCAAATCAACATTTTTTTTTAGACATTCTTCTATTTGAACATGTTGTAAAATATTCATCACCACCACCATCATCAATGCCCTGTCCCAACCATGATGGAAAATATTCAGATAATAAAAAATTGAGAATCACACTCTAAACTAATGGCTAAAATAACATACTATATCCAATAAATCTAAAAAAAGTATAATTCATTGTAATATTTCTTTAAGCCTTCTATTTGAGTAGAATGGAATGAGAGTGAATGTATCAAAGTATAATTCCTACATATATGACCGGGTGATGAGGCCCACATATCAATGTGCACCCACTCACCCAACCGACACCGTTAAGGAATTCCAATCTTAGTTGTGACCTAACAACAACAAACGACCCCGAACAACTTAGGTTTATATTATTTTCGCACAAGGTAGCATATGCATGCAGGAGATACTGATTGATGCAGCAGCACTATCTGTCCTTTGGAACAAGTCTTGTGGTCCAATTGTGGGACCCAAGCAAGTTTAGAAATTCTTTAGTAATTGTTATCAGTTTTTAATTTTTATTTAAGAAGTTGTATTTAGGAATAGTTTCTAATTTATTCTGTGTGTTTCCTAGTTTTGTGAGAATTGTTTTAGGGTAAGTATTTTATTATAAATAGAACATTGTAGAGATCAATGATCTTAGATTAGAGATTATTGGAGTTAATAAAATTTCTCTGCGTGGGTTATCGTTGGAGACTGTTCTTCTTCGAGTGATTGTTCTTCGGAACCCTAATTGTGCTCCGGCACTTGCATCCTAACCCTAGGTTGCATCAATTGGTATCAGAGCTGAACGATCATCACGATCAATCAGCGTGACTACCCCTATCCCTCATTCCTTTCCGCTTTCCTAGCCCTTCGTCAGTCCCCTTTACATACCCTCATCCCTGCCAGCCGAACCCCACCGAAACCCTCTCCCAGACAACCGACGCCCATTCCACTGCAACCCTTCCCCTGCACCCAAAACTCAGCAACAACCTCTTCCCCACTCTCCACCATTGCCCATATCTATTTCCAGAAACCACCCACAGACCACAGAATCCCCAAACCCATTCCACCAGAAACCCCAAATCTCGAACCCAGAGGAAAAAAAAAAAAAAAACACCCAGAGAAAAAAAAAAAAAGTAGCAGCGAGGAGAAGAAAGAAGGGTTGCAGAGATGTACCGTGCACCTCCGCCGTTCCTCACCAGCAGCACCTTCGCCAGGCTCCTCCATTGTTGACACCCGCCAGCTCCAGCGCCAACTCCCTCTTCTTCGCTTCATCTTCGTTGAGCGTCAGCAGCGAAAGGAGGAAAACGAATAAAAAAGGGTTTCGAAACCCTTGTTCTTATTCTCTGCGGGCACGAAGATTGAAGCAACGTCTAATTGGGTCGGGTTTCCAGTTCGGCCCACGGGTGGATCCGACCCATTGAAGAAGCTCATTTTGTTATGCCTCACTAACTGACGTCATCAGTTTTGGTTCCTCATTGCATCACTAACTGACCAAATCAAGGGCACAACATTATCGTCGCGATATTAGTGTCATTCACTGCCATATTTGAAATCAGTTTTCGCCATCGTGTTCGTGGAGAGCAGATCTACACATTAGGTCAGTAACAAATCAAAATTTTAAATTTGCCTTAAACAAAGATGCCTCCCAAGAAGTAGGTTGATGCGGAATCTTCCTCTCATAATGATGGTGATTTAAGGAACGCAGTTGCGGCATTATTGGTAACTGCTAATCACCCATCCGCAATGATGGTTCAAATGCAAGCTTAATTGCAAGAGTCTCTTGAAAGAATTGACACCCGATTAACTAATTTGGAAACTAATCGGCGTGAGGAAAATCATCGGGAGGATGGAAGGCATAATCGGAATCAACGAGATCCACATGCAGTCAATGTTGACCGTGATTTAGGTATTAAACTCGTGATTCCCGAATATGATGGAAAATTGAAACTAGATGAATTTCTAGATTGGTTAGTGTGTGTTGAAAATATTTTTGCACATAAGCAAATGATGGATGGTCATAAGATTACACTAGTGGCAACTCGATTTCGAAATTATGCTGCAATCTGGTGGGCCGAGTTGCAACGGAAGCCAAGAAACCAACAAATTGACTCCGTTGACACGTGGACTGAGATGACAAATCTATAGAAGCAAAAATTTCTCCCTGTCAATCATTCCAGAGATCTGCGTGCAAGTTTTCAATATTTGAAACAAGGATCTAAGACAGTTATTGAGTATTTTGAGGAATTTATGACCATGCAAGCCCGTTGTGGTTTAGGTGAAGAGGAGGATGTATTAGTTGACCGATACTTTAATGGGCTTACACTTGGCATACAAGATATCCTCGCATTCAAGCATTTTGATAATGTTGATGAGATTGTTCAGCATGCTATCAAAGCTGAGGGGATTGCAAACCATCAAGCCAAAAAACCTAATGCATCTAAATGGGTTATGCAGAAGAATTCCTCCATTGCAGGGTCTAAACCGAGTGATTCATCGGAGAAAGTTTTCACCAAGCACGAAGGTCAAAATAGGATTACATGCTATAATTGTAAACAACAAGGGCATCGTGCAGCGGAGTGTCCAAAACGCATCCACTTCATTGAGAATGAAAGTGATGTGAAAGATGCAGCAGATGATGATCCTAAAGAGAATGACATCGAGAAAGTGCAGGACAATCTGCCCGTGGAGGATATTGATTCTCTCATGGTAGTTACTGACACTCCCTTAATTACTGAGAAGAAATGGTTGCGAGAAACTATTTTCCGCTCCAAAGGAACAATCCAGGGTTAAGAATGCACAGTAGTTATTGATGGAGGAAGTTCTCAGAACATTATCTCTCAAGCTCTTGTGGATCGATTGCAGCTGAAAGTTCGAAAGCATCATCCTTATTTTGCTAGGTGGTTAATGACAGGTGATGAAGTGCAAGTACGTTATGCATGTCCCGTTACCTTTTCTGTGGGAAAAGACTATACAGATACAGTTTGGTGTAATGTGGTACCCATGGATAGTTGTGATAGCTTGTTGGGTCGTCCATGGATGTATGACAAGAATGATACTAATGGAATGCGTGACAATACGTACACATTCATGCAAGGTGAAAAGCAAGTAACACTCTGTCCTATGAAGCCGGCACCACCAAAGAAAGGGTCAAGTTCTCGCCTCATCCAGGAAGCGCTTCAAGTGCACACTATTTACAAAAGCAACATCAAGAAGAAGAGTCGAGTTCGGGGTCGAACTCTTTTCCAACCCGTGGAGAATGATGCAGCAGCATTATCTGTCCGTTGGAACAAGTCTTGTGGTCCAATTGTGGGACCCAAGCAAGTTTAGGAATTCTTTAGTAATTGTTATCAGTTTCTAATTTTTATTTAAGAAGTTGTATTTAGGAATAGTTTCTAATTTATTCTGTGTGTTCCCTAGTCTTGTTAGAATTGTTTTAGGGTAAGTATTTTATTATAAATAGAACATTGTAGAGATCAATGATCTAAGATTAGAGATTATTGGAGTTAATAAAATTTCCCTGCGTGGGTTATCGTTGGAGACTGTTCTTTTTCGAGTGATTGTTCTTCGGAACCCTAATTGTGCTCCGGCACTTGCATCCTAACCCTAGGTTGCATCACTGATATAAGGTCATGCATTTCATATGTACATTTAAAAATGTATTAATGTTGTAAATGGTAATTAGGGGTTATCAGTAATCAGTCTAACTGTAAAAACTTCGATTTAATTTTTCGCCCACATCAGGTCTCAGTGTATCAGCCAAAGGCAAAACTTCATGTGTTAGTTGACATGTTATCAGTTTGTGTTCATCCTAAAATACTAACAAGTCTCTCTCTGATTATTATGATTCTTCTTAAAAATTTTATTTATTTTAATATTTTCCTGTGTATGCTTTTTTGTTTGTAGGTGATGTGTGATGCATACACACCAGTTGGCAAACCCAGTCCAACAAACAAAAGATACAATGCTGCAAAGATTTTCAGCCATCCTGATGTTATTGCTGAAGAGCCTAGGTAGATTTCCACTACTTATTATTGATAGTATTGTATCTATTAGTATGTTTCATATTTTGTTAGCCGTTTTCTTTTTCTTTTCTTTTTTCCTTTAGAAAGAACCTATCCATATTTATTTGTATATTTGTTGAGAATTAGGTGTGGAATAGAACAGGTGCACACCCTTCTACAAAAAGATGTGAAACGGCCTATTGGGTGGCCTATGGGAGGATACCCTCGTCCTCAAGTATATAATTCTAGGCTTTGGTTCAACAGAGTTTTATTTATTTTTTGAGCATTTATTTAATTTCGTGTTACCATTGAAGTACTCTGTCATTCTAATGGATTTGTTTGTCTTATGTATTTACTAATTTTGAAAAAATTTATTATGAAGAAAATCTCTCCTCATATCCTGGTGAACAGAATAGTTTTTGTTTCCAACCTTTTTGTCATTTTCATGAGTATAGTATTGGAAAAATCGTGTATGTTGATTTGATTCTTGGGAATAAACTTCTGCTGAGTTGTTGGCATCAATGTATTGCATACCTATCCCTGAATGGATTTTGTTTTTCTCAAATCTTTAGTTTTGATAAGTCTTTAAAAGAAATAATGGAAGGTGTCATCTACAGTAAGTTATCTCTGTCGTATTTATTGATTACTTTGTATTATTCTCTTCCAAATCCAACCACAATCCTAAATGAATGGATTTCCTCTCATATCTTTACTTTTCTTCATTTGGCCTTTGCTCCTTGCAAGTGAGTATCTTGATTCTGGAGTGTTAGTGTGATATGTTGTCTCATTAACTTCATCTGGATTATGTGATTTTGGATTAGGCTCCATACTACTGTAGTGTGGGTCAAACAAGGCATTTAGGTGTGATATTGTTGATTCCCACTATAAGGCTCGTCTTTATGCTGCATCAACATCAGTAGCATCAATGGAAAAGTGATATATGCCAGGCCAAGTACAGCCACGTTTGCCTTTGTCTTCTTCCTTCTCTGAATTGGATTGGCTTCTCTCTTGTTATTTTGAACATTTGCTTCTTGTGCAGTGGGCATTCCAAGTGGGCCCTGCCATTCTTATCTCTACTGATGATAAAAAATTGTGGGTTGCTCACTACAATTTGGAGGTAATCACAACTGCATTTTTGTCCCGACTTCCGAGATAATAATTTTATGCACTACATGATAGTTTTAGGAAATGCTTTATTTGCAAGCAACTTTTAACTTTCAACAAAACAAATAGTTCCTAATTCACTAGATCATCAATCAAGTCATATCTTTTGTCCATTGCTCAGATTAATGACCACAACTGCATATTTGTTCTGACTTCCGAGATATTAATTGTATGCATTAGCTAATAGTTTTAGGAAATGCTTTTTTTTTTTTAGCAACTTTTAATTTTCAACAAAAAATATGGTTCCTAATTTCACTATATCAATATATCATCAATGAAGTCATATCTTTTGTCCATTACCCAAATTGATGATACTTTCACTCCCTGTTGTATTATTTCTTATTGGTAACAAAAAAGATTTATTAGTCCTGTGGCTGCATTTGCAGATGAGAACTGTTTTTTTTTTTTTTTTTTTTTGTTTTTCCTTTGTATCAAGTTCTTTGTTGTTCCTTTTCAAGTTGTCCACAATATCTTCAATGTACTTCCTTGAATTAACTTAATGTATACTTGTATGGTATGTTTGGTGGTGCTAGGAAGATTGGAATGGAGTTGGTGCTCAATCCCACCAAGGCTATGGGATGTGCTGTTGTCAACATTGGCACATAAGACTTGATTGAAGAGAGAGTACATCAATGCATTTTTTCATCTTATTTGATGTGTTTGCATATTGATTTCTTGATATTGGGTAAGAGGTTTCCATAACATGTGGAAAATGTGACCACTAGTCTTCTTTGAGCTGCAGAATTAATTAAATAACAGGCTTTTTTGTAGTTCAGCACCTTTTATTTCCATTGTATTTCTTATGAGTTCTTGTTAGGCTTTCATATTCCTTAGAATTTTGATTTCAGATATATGTTGAAGATCATATTGATCCAGCATGTTTGATATTCTGTATACAATATATATATATTTTTATTTTGATCATTTGATTTAGAGAGCATACGGGCCCCTCTTTCATTTGTCTGAACATGTTGCTAGGAAGGTTACTCCCTATCGATGTATCTAACCCAATCGCAAGATTCTCTATTATCATCATTGCTATCCTTCTCAGAAAAATCAGCAATTAGGCTCTTAGTATTTGAATCAGAATATTGCATTTTTAGGAGCTTTAGTCTGGCTTTTACTTTCAGTAGTCCACAGAACTAATCAAATTTATGATATGTGAAAAAGATATATTTCTTAAATCTTCTTTTATTTTTGTCTCTATATATAATTTCTCAGGGAGCTTGTTTGTTCGCACATAATAGAGAGGAATTCATGGTCAAATGAGCTCCGCCGAACGATTATTAAACATGTTGAAGCCAAGGATTTGGATTACTTGAATGATGGGCGGATATTCATTTTCCATCTTCCCATTACTCAAATTCAATTGAGTGAGGTTTTTTTTTTTATGATCATTTTTAGATCTCCACATTTTGAGTTTTTGTTTTTTTGTTTTACTGTGTTCTACGATTACTGAGAAATTAGGAGGGAAAAGTTAGAGATTCTGCACTTGAAGTAGTAACTGACAGTAAAATGCTAGGCAACCAATTTTAATATTTTCCCAAGACGCATTAATGCATACACTTAGCATTGTTCATCACTTACACTAAATTGGTGAATTTATGTTTCTAGATCCCAATTTCCTGCATGTTAAATTAATTTTCACTAAACATTTATGTTTTCATTGTCAAAGAATGTACTGTATATGTGGTTTGATTTTTGTGCTTTTTCATCACATTTTAAGTACTGATTGTACATATTGATTGTTTTGTCCAAGTTAAACCTGAGTTACATTGATCGCACAGGGGCTTTGTGCTTTTTCATCACGTTTAAGTACTGATTGTGCATATTTATTGTTTTGTCCAAGTTAAACCTGAGTTACATTGATCATACAGGAGCTCTCAAATAGAAAGGTTGCAGCAAGTGTAAATTCCAAGACTTCGCGATCTCATGTTTTTTTTACATGTATCATTCAATCCTGATGCTAGGTATGCTATCAACCATTGGGTAGATTATTGAATTAGTTATCATTAACAATCAACCAGCAATGCCTTTTCTTTTCATGCTTTTTCCATCATGATGTTTTGGCATAAGCCAGAGTCGGATGCTGCCCTCGTAAAAACAAAGAACCTAATGGATGTACAATATGACTTGCATGACTACTCATAATTTCATATAGTGGTTGATGCTATTAACCTTGATTTAATAGCAAGACAGGGAAGGAACAGTTTGTGCAAACTTTACATGCCAACCAAATGCCACTGTGGAAAACCCACCCCGCCCCATCCCCCATACACTCAACCCCCTCTCTGTTTCTTTTTTCTTTTTTAAAGAAAAAAGGAAAGAAAATAAAGCTTGAATGGGAATATATTATGTAAATTATACATCCAGATAGGTTAAAATTATAACAACCATGGCCTGTCATTATGTATTTCATGTGGGAATTCGTTTCTAAGTAAAGTTTATATGTAGAGATGTCAACCATTGATATGAAATGCTTTACAACTTATATTTTGTCACCCATTAGAGTTAACATGGATTGAACTGTTTTTAAACAGTATCAAGATCGGCATTGGTCAGGTTGAGTTGCCAAAAAAAGTCTTGGAAGGTCATCACGAAGGCAGGTAAAATGCTTTTGAATTATATATAGTGTGTGAACACTGGTTTAGTAAAAAACATGTTGTAATTATTATAAAATGAGTGAAAATAGTTCATCTGCCTTAATGTGAAATTTGATTTAATTATTATTCTCGTATTTTGCTATTATTTCAGCCCTTTTTTGTGAAATCTGTCATCTATTTTTTCCATCTTTATCAAAGATTGATCACTTATTATAAGCTCTAGCTCTAAAAACTGTGGCACCAGTTATATAATATGAGCATTGATGTCATGTATTTAAACTCGCTCTATTAATTTCACTGGGAATATCATCCGGAAGCTGTAGTACCTTGAAAGTTAGGAGAAACGGTCTCATTGATCTTGCAGGATCAGAAAGAAATAAGATAGATGGCACGGAGAGAGCACTCTTTTTTGTAGCTTGAGTATGATTTTGCAACCATTATGCTGCTCTACAAGTTAAATTAGATCCCTTTGAGTAGATCGACCATGGAGCTTTGACAAAATGCCATCAGGGATAGCTTCTCTACGTAGATATAAGCAATTATGTAGCAGAGACTGATAAATATATGGCTGAATGAACCATGTTTTTATCAAATTTTAGTTAATCTATAGGATTTCATGGTATTTCAATGTAATGCATTTGAAGCAATTAGGCAACGAAATAATTTAGCCTTTAAAGTGTCATCGCAATTTAATTTAATTTTTCTGCAAATCCATAACTATTAAGACTGGTACAAACTACAAACAAGACTGTTCTATGGTGTTTTTTTTTTTTTTTTTTTTTTTTTTTTTTTTTTTTTTTTTGAATATTAAGACTGTTCTATTCTATTGTAATTCGAAATCCTATATGTTGTCTATGATTTTTGTTAAAGAGGACCGACATTGAATTGTGAATAATTTTCTGCAGGAATTAAAATTAATTTGGAAACTGTGCTTGGAGATGGTGGATATGACATTGATGTTTAACTTTTTTATGACAGGAGGCTTTCATTGACAACTACGTGCAACGCACGTACCCATCACTAGCCATCATATAAAAGCAGTAGATTCGTCTCCTGCTTTAAGTTGCTGCCCTCCTACTTTGGGTGGATGTTTCCTGAGACTTTTTGTGGAGCCCACTTAAATGACAGATATAGCCTGTGGGACACTTGGATGCTGGGTGTTTGCTTATGGCCCCACGTACATGCAAGATTGCACAAAGTAAACAAACAAACCTGTCCTTTTTCACCTGCGTGCTTCCCTCTGTTTTCCTTTCTCGCGCTTCCTCTCTACATTGCCTTAAAATTGGACGACGCAGCTGTTCCTCAACTTGTCTCTTAATTCTTTCTCGAATCTAGTGAAAACAGGGCTGGAAAATCTAAAGAGAAGAAATTAAAAAAATCGACCACCGCCTTTCGGCTCTTGAGTCCGTCCTTCTCCTTACTCAAGTTCTCTTCCAGATCTTAAATAAGGGCTATTTTAAAATCTTTGTTGATCAGATGCACGTAGTATTTCTGATTCTCTGGAAATTTTTATTGCCTCTAATGCTTGGGTATGAATGGGGTGATGAAGGACACTGCAATATGCTTCAATATAAGTTGCATATTTTTATTGATTAGTGCTTGTTGGAGCAGAATCTACATCTCTATCTAGCTAACACCATGTTTAGTTGGATGTTTGCGAGTGTGGTCCACATGACCAAAACCCTCTCCTCTGTATGAGGTCCACTTAGATGGCCATCTAAATATTGGATTTTAGGTCACTTAATTCACTTGATACTAATTGCTTGAAACCACATTAATAAGACGTGCATAAAGGGAAGTAGGAAACAGTTGCAAGTCCCTCGAGAAGAAAAACCTTGTGTTGGGCATATACCATAATATTAATGCTCCTGTTGTACAGATCTAGATCTGTGATGTTGGATCCTATGATTTGTGTAAATCGTGATTAAATGTAACAGTTTCACTTGTTTTGTCCACAGCTTCTGAAATTGGCCATTGTTTTTGCTATTGTTTCCACAAACTGTCACTACCTTTTTTTTTTCCTCTATATATACTGTAATATAACAGGCTGAATGAATTGTCCAACGCAGTAAGTTCTGCTCTTTTTTGTCTTTTGGTTTACTTGTGTATTTTAGTTCCTTCAGTGCCTCATGTCACTACTCTTACTGCATCATCTTCTCTTTGTTAACATACAGTAGTGTCATTACTCCACTGATATGATTTTCTGAAAGGCATCTCCTATAGGATTGAGAGGCTCCTTTCCATATACGTAAGACTATCAGCAAGAGTCTCACCAAAAGTTCGAAAAATTTGCAACGCCCTGTTTGAGCATATCCTAGAAAGCTTTAACAATCATGATCATCGTCAAGCTGTCGTTGGTTTTAAGAGCTCTACTATTGGGCTAAAAATAAGCCATGTCGTTGTAAATACCAACTACTGGCTAGGATCCAACAAAGTGGGTGTGTATGATTTTCTAAGTAACAAGTTTGACTCAAGACATGAAGATTTTGGAATTCGAGTTCTGAGATTAGCTATATCTTGAAGCACCTTGTCATTGTTACAAACACAAGGTTGGGTGGGCACCAAGTAAATTTAGATCATATCATCTCTCTCTAAATGAGTTTCCAAAGTAGTAGAGAAGATAGTTCCTAAGTAGTTGAGATTTACCAAAACAAAAAAATAAATTAGTTGAGATTATCTCTGAAAGGAACAAATCTCTCTCATGAAGAAACAAATCCAAAAAAGAGTTATAAAAAGAGATGCGTTGTTCCTTTGCAATATATCATAAGAAAACATGATTTATAACTAAGGCAAGCATTTGTTTTTGTAAAATTTGAGAATCCTTTTTTCTATATTCAACATCTGGGTTTCTTTTCCTTTGATTTTGGGTTCTATTCTAGGTTTCCAGTTTGCATTTTTCTATTGTATTTTCATGGTTTTATTTGGACTTTTGAACCCCTTTCATTTTAATGTCTCTGAATTCTAGCATAACTAAAATCAAGCCAAGCCCTTAGATTTGCAATCCCCAGCAGATCTATCACATTAAGAAAGTGGTTTCTTCTGCACAATTAAGTCAGCAGAAAAAGAGAAATTTCCATTAGCTATTCCCTGAATGCATAAAGTAGGTATGTCCTTTTTCTGCCAATATTGAGTTTTACATTCTTCATGGCCAGAATGCACTGTTGTTTTCTGATAGCCCTGATGGTATCTGTTTGATGAATTTTCAACTGTACCAGTTGACTTGGTTGTTGTAGGCAGATTTGTTGAAACTTATGTTTCTACTCCAACTCATTTGAATGCATCTCATCTTATTCATGCATTCTCTTAACCAAGTTGGATTTTGTATACTTTGATTAATGGCCTTTTGATAGTTGAAATCTCTTTTATTTTGCATATAGTTCTCTAATTAATGTGGATGAGATTGTTTATTGGGTAATCAGTGCTTAAGAATCATTGCCCTATCACGCTTTTTGTTAGCTTTTGAGCGTTTGATCTTATTATTCTATTATTTGTCCAATCCATGGTGTTTGCTTGTAGCTTTAACTCTTTAATGCTGTAAATGCCTTAAATTTCTTGCTCCGGCGGCTTGATTGATGGATGTTGTAACTTTTATTGTAGTTAAGGCATCCTTTGATCCTTTCCATGTATACATCTGACGATGGAAAAGTCTGATTGAATCTAAGGAAGTTAAAATCTAATTGAGTCAAGGTAAGGATTCAAGTATGTTAGATCTTCTTTGCTTTTTGTTTGCTTTGAATTGCCATTTGTTTACTTTTTATTTTATTTTTACGTTAGGACTTATCCGGCCTTTCTTGAATAAATCATGTTAAGTCCAATCCTTTTTATTCCCAAATATTGTGTTTTACACTGCTTCAAAGGCTAAAGAGGTTTCTTCTTTCCACATCAACACATAAGCCGTGTGTTAAAATTGAAAAAAAAAATGAAATAGATACAAGCTCTCTTTTACCCCCTTTCTTTGTTGGGATCTTTTATAAACCTTCCTAATCAAATCTTGAGTGTTTGCTTTTTGAGTTTGAGAGGTGAGCAGCTGCCACCCACTGCATCATTTTCAGCAATTTCCTAACTCATTTGCAAACCTTCAGCTGTTTTTGTGGTTGCAAACTAAAGATTTTCCAATATTTCTGTCGATTGAGTTTTGAGGCTGGACTCAAAAGCCTTAAAACTACATTACCCATTATGTTTATGATAAGTTTACTTGATGAACATAACCACAAATCTTCAATCACATTCTAACATATCTAATGATTTTAATTTTTTTTAATTGCTTGTGTATCAATGTGTAGTTCCTAATTATGTTTTTGTCCCCGAGGGGAATCCTTACAAGTGACCGACTCCATCTCAACCCTTACCACGCACCAACCTTCAAGTTAAAATTGTCCATTACGGGGAACAACATCAATGGCAGGAGATCATGTAACATGGATCTCACAGACTTGGCTTCCAGTGCAGAATTACGAGTGGCCTAATTTCTAAATAGTGTTTGATGAATCTCACTTTATTTGAATCTAAAACTTTGTCCCACATGGGTTGATCTGCATTATACTTCTAAACTCTCAATATCAAGGTTGATCTCAATTGTAGCTATGGTTTTGTTACCTAGAAACATTTCTTTGCATCTCTGTGGCCTATCAACACTTGTGTTAACTAGACATTGAAGTCAGCGGAATTTATTTTGGCCCAATGTGATCTCACTCGCCACGTTTGCATTGCATGAACTACTAATTTTTCTTTTTGATTTGGAAGCATTCATTGTCTAGAACTTAGTATGGAGAAAAAAATTTCAGGGTCTGGTTCATTAAGTGTGTTCACATGTAAGTGGCCTGGCACCTTTATTTGAGTACTCTCAGTTGATTTAATATATTGTGCTTTGAATCACGGTCTGCTTATTAGAATTTTGAGCAAACAATCATTGATGTGCATTTTAACTTGACAATGGCTGATATATTGCATGATGATCTAATGGACGCACATACAACATATCAAACTGAACTGTTCATTGAGCTCACTTATTACCAAACCTTCTATACATCATTTGATGGGGGGAAATTACCAACCTTCATTGCTCATGTTGTTTTCCTTGGTATTTCCATAACTCTCTCTATTGTAACTAGGGCAACTGAGATGTTTGTGCAGGAAAAAGGGAGAAGCCCATGTCTAAATAATGCCATTGTTTTTTATTTTAATCTACTGTTCTTGTTAAACAACACTATATCAATAACACCCTATTGTATCTCAACTTTGTTTCAACACATTTTTCCAAGATGAATCACGTGACTATTGTCTTGAGCTGATCAATTCAGTTGATTTCATTATATCAGATTATTATCCTTAGAAATTGATTGAAGAATGTTAACTTTAGGCTATTGCAGAGGTCAAGGAGATATGGGATTTCTTTAGTATTATCATATGGCCTATTGAAACCTGACAGCTATTTTTTTAATGTGACCATATCAAACATGTATGATAAACACATGTAGGTGTACTTTACAACATTTTTAGCATGCCAAATGTATGTTTTTTTTCATTTTAATATTTTATGGCCAAATTATCAACATTACTTTTTTATTGCCTACAAATTATGTTGAAATTACTCCTAGAGTATAGCGGGCAATCATATTCGACAGTTTTGTTCAGTGGCTTTCGAGTTTGAGTTTTACCAGTTAAAAAAGCATTATTAATAGAATGCACTCTTCTTTTCAGGTTTTATATTGCCCCAACTCCTAGAAGGATGGGTTACACTGGCGCTGTTGAAAGGTAATGATAATGATCACAGAATGCAAATTATTTGCTTTTCAAGCGAGTTTGAAAAATCAAAACAACAAAGTCCCTTCTCAATCATATGAAAAAAATACTCCTACTACAAAATAACAAAATAACACTTCAACCACTCATTCTTGTTCTCAGTAAATGTGTTTTCTTCATCAATTCTAAGAATTCCACCTAATATGTATTCCAACCAAAGTTATGAAAGGTGAAAGATATAACATAAAGATTGGGATTTTATTTATTAGGTGATAGTTTGGTATTCATTATTATCTAACCTCATTTGATCTTCCATCAAAACAGAGATTTTGTCCAAAAAGAATTTCAAAGATGAATAAATACGAGTACATTTGAATATGAATGAATATTGTCATTTTAGTAACAACGTGCAACGATTATAATTGGTGTTGTCTCACATGCCTACAGTTTGTTATATGGGATAAGTGGATGATGATTTGTTTTGGCCCTCATTTGAACGTTAGCTATTACAAGGGATTCGAAGCAGAATAGGTTCAGCCCTTCCCCAAATAGGAGTGGATTCAAATCTATTCTTAAACCTACTTTATTTAAGGAATGTTGAAATTATAATTTTCATGGATGCTAGAATATTTATACAGTAATTATGTAATTATTTGATTTTGTAGTCAAGTTTCTAATTAGCACATACATAGTTAATCTGGTCATGCATTTCTTTCTTTCATTTCTCATTTGCTCGACGCTATATTCCTCTGCCTTTACTTTCTTCAATCACATGCAGTCATTTAATTGCATGTGTCACCACACACTGATGCTCATATTTTTTTAGTCCTCTGCTAGGATTATATTAAAGATTCAGATTGGAGATTTATTGCTGATACGGTTTCTACAATTGGCCTCTTCACGATGTCACTAATCCTTGCTTGGAAGGGCTTCTTGCTTCGACCATACAAGGTGTGTGCTTGAACTCTCTGTTCAAACAACTTTTTGAATAAGTTTAGGAACTATTGCTATTGAACTAACATGTCAAATGGCAGATTGTTCTATAGGCTCTACCATGGGGAAGGTGTTTTGACACAAGCAATCGTGTTCATCAATGCAATTATAAATTAAAACCCAGTCATTCATAAAAAGCTTATAACCATGTTGCTGTAGAATCTATTTTCTTAAGGTGCTTTCTCTTTATAGGAACTTTTAAATTTTCTCTTTGTAGTAACTTTTAAATTTCTTATGAGAGCCGTTTAGTGAAACTTTGAATGATGGGATTTTTACAAGGCCTTTATTTTTCTGTTTTTACTTGAGTTTCTAAATAATTGGGGCAGAAGTATTTGATCACAATAGAATGGAAGTTATTTTTTCGTCATGAATGAACTCAAGTAGGCATAATAAGAACTGAACATTTGTATATTTTTTTTATTGACAGTAAACATGTCTCTTTTAACACGGAGGCTCTCAATAACATCTACGTGCAACGCACGTACATCTCACTAGTGATTGTTAAAGTATGAATGGTAGAAGGAGGGTGAAACTCTTCCTAACATGCAAGGGAAAATATATAATTTTATATTTTAAAATAATAAATAATAAGTAATAACAAGTGAATTAATTTTGATGTTCGTGTGTTTGAATTGGCTTTAGGGACTGTTTGAGTGTATTAGAATACATAAATTTCATGCCATAAGTATTTAAAAATGAAGATCAAAGGTGGATGTCCAAAAAAAGTAAGCATCAAATAACTTTTCTTTTCATGGAAATAGAATCAAGGGAGGATGAGAAATGAATACATTGTCATCATCTAGTAATTTAATACATAGAAAAGTAAATGTCATATCTATATTTTTACTTTATATCATTCACCCCTTACCTTTTTAATAATTACTTTGATATCATTTCACATTGAATTTCTCTGTATTGATTCCTATGTATCTTACGCAAAGAAACACGCCATCGAGTGTTTCAAATGTAAATTGAAGTGAAAATGAAATTCCAAAACCTTTTAAATTTCACTAAACCACTAAACCTATGAAGAATTGGTTATTGTCATGGCCAAAACTTTTACGCATCGGGTAATATTGTAAGATTAATTGCTCATTAAGGTGGCCTCACACAATTACATATGGGCTCCACTACAATTAACATTATACTATTTTAAATTTACTTGTTTGTGAAACCATTTTGGAGTTTCTTTCATATTAACAAATTAGTATAAACAATCCGATTTAGTTACATACAATAAGTGAAAAAAGAAATCTAAAAAATTTATTTGAAGAGGTTGCAAGAGAGAGAGAGAGAGAAGGAACCTGCAATTTTTCAAACATGGTAGTAAATTGGTTAGGTAGCAACGAGAATTGAGAAGACCAGATCCACAAAATAGCACATTTACGTCCGAGGTTAAACTGGGGCATTTCTTGCATTTGAATGGACAAAAAAAATATAAAAGACAAACTCTATGGAAAATCGTGCATGCTATTTTACTGTTATTTGGTGCGATGCTTTTCCATGTCAAAAGAAGAAACATGAGTTGTTTTCTATGTGAAAAATTATTTTTCAGGGAAAAGGTCGAAACTGAAAAAATGAAAATTATGAAATTTCAATATTATGTGACCTTTTTTCTTTTTCTGTTTCTTCTTCTTCTTGCTATGTTGGATTGCTGGTCAGGTGTGATAATTTTAACTTGAGCGCCCATGGATTGATGACTTGTTTCTTAATTTAAAATATTTATATCTAAAGAATTTCTGAGTTTTCAGACATGTGGAATTCTTGAATTCTCCTTTTTTAGTTTAACGTCTAAGAATTCTACAAAAAAATAAAATAAATAAAGAGACTGAAATTATTTTAATATTCTCTGAATTCCAGTAAAAAAACATGTCCTAAGATACCAACACCACTCACCTACATGAGTGTATTGTCCTAACTTTGCAGTAACGATAAGTGGTAAAGAAGAATATAGATTTCATAAAAGAAGAGTCTCCAAAGACTCAAAAGTCAATGTCATCGTCACAATGGTTTGATGCTCTCTCTCTCTCCCTCTCCAATTTCCATGCGTTATTTAATCGTGGGGCCCATCATCGGTGGACTCATGATTTTGATGGTCAATTAATAGTTTAAAGTATCTTTGCTTTTTATTTTTTATTTTTCTCTACTGACTGAACTCAAAAGGCACAAGATTTCAATTAAGTTGAGAAAGCTTTTAGAGATGAAGAGAGTTATATTCAAATTCAAAAGAATTTTTATCTTTTATCACTATATAATGATTAACGCATGTAAAAACACAAGTGGGCCCCATCACAAATACCGACGGTTACAATTTGGTGACGGAAAGTATAAATATGTTTTAAAAATGGAGGAGAATTACACATACGAGATGGGGGAACTTTGATACTATTTTAATTGTATGGAATATATGTTTCAAAAATGGAACTAGACAGTGGCATAATAATTATAAAAATAAAAGTAAGATATTGAACTCAATTTTGAAATGGTAAAATCATGATTTATTCATCAATCTAGCCAATTGAATGATTTTTTACTACTAGAATAACATTTTTGGATGCACCAAAGAAGCTTAAGAAAATAATAAAGTAGAAAATATGATTGTTCATTTTCTAAACTTAAAAATATGTTTTTCTGACAACTCAAGAAAAGTGAGAAAAAGATATTTTTCCTTTTAAAAAGTTCAATATTGTAATCCTATAATTCCCCCCTAGATAATTTTATCTAAAACACTTTCTAAGTATTTCTAAAATCTAGTGACTAGAAACTTTCTTGACTATTAGATTTCAATATTGGAATGATCACATCATATAATGTTTTGAAAGGGAAATGCTTTTTATAAATATCTTCTTTACTAAACCTATTAATTTAGCTTTTATGGACCCTTGACCGTTCCTTGGAGGTGTACTGTACACATCTTATAGATGGAAAGTGAATTTGAATGGTTTAGATTTGAAACGTGATCCCTAAAGATGGACTTGAAGTGATAAATTATGCACACATAAAGTGTTTTCTAAAATTCAGTGTATATTTTAATTATCATTATTTGCCACAACTTAGTTTAAAATATGTTGCATCCTTAAGATTTTCTGAACATTAAATATTATAATTCTTTTTTATTACATTATTCTACTCTACATTATTTTACTCTATTAGTATTTAAACCTATAAATATAGATTTTGTTCTACACATATATATCCAAATGGTTCCTTGGAGATGGTTTTGGCTACATGGAATCTTCCTTTAAAGGATCCATAATTTAAAATTGGAAGTAGAGATTTAATTGTGATGTAGTATATGAAAATAGAATTTTTAAATGATCAAAACCATTAGAAGTTTGTTAGGTCATTACAAATTTAGTCTAGATCTTTCATCAATTTAGGCAAATTGAGCCATTTTTAATTAGCACTAGAAGGATTAGGCTAGACCAACCGTTCCAAGGCACCAATTTCACTCGATGTGGTCATGTGTTTAAGTTGTTTAGTCTGATTTTTCAAAAAATAAATAAGATATTTAATGAAGAAAACATGATTTGTTTGGGAATAAAATTTTTTTATATTAAATCTACACATATATAGCTTTCTTTATTGTTTTTTCTTGATCAGTAACTATAAATTATATTAGAACTTAGAAAGTAACAACAAATAAGCTCCACAAGAGAGTATAAATTAAGTTCATTTGTCTTGTGCCCACAATAAACTGATTGGCTGTAGTCTTTTTATCAATAAGATTTTCGCATCAAAAGATGTGACGAATGACAACACATCCTATGAAAAAAGAGGCATTTTCTCCCTTTGATTTTTACACGGTTTCTTTGAAAATGAGGGAAAGACTTGAAGATTCCACAGACTTTGAAATTTCAAAGGAAAGACTTAGAAGTCTCTACTTGATTTGGAAAATGCTTTCTTTTCTTATCTTTCAAAGACTCATCGAGTCTCACCACATAGTGGAAGTTGAAGGTGATGGAAGAAGATGAGTTGTCCAAGAGCAGAAAATGGAGGAAAATGAGTTGCCCAATACTGTTGTGTGTGGGAAGTGGAGAGTGAGATGGGTGGGAAAATGAGATAGGGAAGAAGATAGGTTTGTGTGTGAAAAGAGAAAATTTGTTTTGAGTTTTGGTGGGAGAATGAATATTTTGATCATTTCATAAAGGGGTACATATATATGTAATAAAAAAAATTCAAATTCCTTGTGTGGGAAGAGTAAAAACTTATCTGCCAATAGAACATCCCTTTCATAAAAGAAGGGTCTCCAAAGACTCAAAGTCTAGCCACATACAAGCTCAGACCTATTCACCACAAATGTTCATTCAATGGGGCATCATTCCCATGTGCTAGTAGGGCCTAGGACTAGACATTGCCATAGTTGAAACGTGAATAGAGGGGTTGTCATCGTTACAATGGTTTGATGTTATCTCTCTCTTTCCAGTTTCCACACGTTATTTAATCGTGGGGCCCATCATCGGTGGACCAATGATTTTGATGGTCAATTAATAGTTTAAAGTATCTTTTGCTATTTTTTTTCTCTACTGATTGAAAAGTGAGAAAAAGATATTTTTCCCTTTAGATAATTTTATCTAAAACATTTTCTAAGTATTTGTCACTATAAAATTTCTTGACTGTTAGATTTCAATATTGGAATCACATCAGATAGTGTTTTGAAAGTAAAATGCTCTTTATAAATATCTTCTTTACTAAACCTATTAATTTAGCTTTTATGGACCGTTGACCATGGGTGTACATTACACAACTTATAGATGGAAAGTGAATTTGAATGGTTTGGAGTTGAAAGGTGGTCCCTAAAGAATAAAGATGCACTTGGAGTGATAAATTATGCGCAAATAAACTGTTGATTACTAAATGATTAATCTAATATCAAGAAACTTTGTTATTATTATCTTGAAATTCTTTTTCGGTGTATATTTTAATTATCAATATTTTCCGCTTCTTTAAGATTTTCTAAACATTAAATAGTATAATATTTTATTATTACATTATTCCACTCTGAATTATTTTACTCTATTAGTATTTAAACCTGTAAATATATATTTTGTTCTACACATACCCAAATTAATGGTCCCTTGGACATGGTTTTGGCTATATGGAATCTTCCTTTAAAGGATCCGGCCATAATTTAAAATTCGAAGTAGATATTTAACTGTGATGTAGTATATGAAAACAAAATTTTTACATGGTGAAAACCATTGGAACTATGATCGGTCGTTTATGTTTGACTGTCACTCACTTGTGACTATGTGGGGAACACCTGTTTCTTGTTGGAAGACATTAATTTCACTTGAAAATTCCACATAGACTTTGAAATTTAAAAGGAAAGCCTTAGAAGTCTCTACTTGATTTGGAAAATGCTCTCTCTTCTTATCTTCCAAAGACTGATCGAGTCTCACCGCCACATGGTGGTCCGCCCCTAACACGCGTTTGTGCATCATGCGATCTTTTGCAAGTGGAGCGGAAAAGTTCGGTTTTCTCTACAGAAAAAAAGCACTTATGTTAGGTGAACATTTGTCAACAAAAGAAAAGAAAGAAAAAGACTTTTCTGGTGACAACAATATATTTTTTTTTCCGCAGGGACAATATATTTCATTGACTCCAAAGTCTAGCCACATTCTTTTACCCAAAAAAAAAATCCAACCACATACAGATATACAATGTTTTCCGGTGCCAGCAAGATTTTGTGTTTTTTTTTTTTTTTCTATAAGGAAAATATATTTCATTGACTCCAAATGACACAAACATAAGTGTTTATTACTAAATGATTAATCTAATATTAAGGACTTTCGTTATTGTTATTTTGAAATTCTTTTCCAGTGTATATTTTAATTATCATTATTTTCCACAACTTAGTTTAAAATCTGTTGCATTCTTTAAGATTTTCTGAACATTAAATAGTATAATTCTTTATTATTACATTATTCTACTCTAAATTATTTTACACTATTAGTATTTAATCCTATAATATTTTGTTCTACACATATCCAAATGGTCCCTGGACATGATTTTGGGCCTTTGGCTACATGGAATCTTCCTTTAGAGGATCCATGATTTGAAACCGGAAGTAGAGATTCAATCCATGGAAAATTTTAAACTATTTAATTAAGATTGATTATGACCGTTAGTACTTAGTGGGCATTCGATCCCATTTGTGCTTGCTAGGGCCTAGGAGTAGACAATTAGTCAATGTCCCTATGCCTACCGTACGTCCCAAAAGAAAATTTGACACTTGTTTGAAGTTATCTCACTCTTTCCACACGTTATTAATCGGTGGGCCCAAGAACACGACCTTCAATTTCTGATTGTTTTAATAAAGCTTGGAGTCATGCGTGTGCGATGATAAGAGGCCCACCCCACCACCATTTAATTATTGCGTATAGAGGAATCGAAGGAGGGTATTCGATGAAATCAGTTGATGCCCTCCCTTTTTATTATGTCTTTTCTTTTGCCTCTCTATAAATACCACAACTGGCTATATCCTTAATAAACCTCATCACCTCATCAGTGTTGCTTGAAACCTATAATAGCCCATTGAGAGAGTTGCTAGCGATGGATCACTTCTTCATTCCTTTCACTGCTAAAACCTCCTCATGTTGTTTCCTCTCTCTTCTTGCTTTGGCCTTTTCCATGCAGCTCCTCATGCTTTCTCAAGCCTCTCTCCCCTTTCCCTTCACTGGCAGTATCAACGGTTCATCCTCGTCAAACTGCCTTCATCATGAGAAATTAGCCTTGCTTCAACTCAAGTCTGGATTTTTAATAAAGCCCGTCCGCTATAATTCCTCTTCCAGGCTCGATTCTTGGAATCCATCCATTGATTGTTGCTCTTGGGATGGCATCACCTGTGATGAGGGCACTGGTCACGTGATTGGACTTGATCTCAGCAGCAGCTATGATGTGAGAAGTAGTTGGATTAAAGGTCCAATAGACCCTAGCCTCTTCCACCTTCGCAGCCTCCAAAAGCTCAACCTTTCTTGGAACTCTTTCTATCCTCACCCCATACCCTCTGGGCTGAGCCACCTCACCAATTTGACCCATTTGAACCTCTCATACTCATTTTTTACTGGCCAAATCCCATTGGAAATATCAAGATTGACTAAGCTTGTTTCCCTAGATCTCTCTGATGATCGTTACGCACTTGCCCATTTGAAGCTCAAAAACCCAAACCTTTCAACACTCATTGGAAACTTATCCAGCCTCCAAGAACTCTTTCTTGACAGGGTAAACATCTCGGGGGAGCATGGTGGCAAGTGGGCCCAAGCCATATCCATCGCAATGCCCAATCTTCAAAGGTTGAGCTTACGTGGTTGTGGTCTTCAAGGACCCATCGATCCATCTCTTTTCCGAATGCCTGATCTATCTCAACTCTCATTGGATGGAAACAATCTCTCATCCACTGTTTCACCTAAATTCTTGGGCGACTCCTCTGCTTTGACATCTCTCACCCTTAGTGGCTGTGGTTTGTATGGAGAATTTCCTCAGAGTATTTTCTTGCTGTCAAATCTACAAAAACTTGACGTTTCATACAATCCACAACTCACCATTCATTTGCCAGAGTTTCCTGACAACAGTGCTTTGCAATACTTGCACCTGGATCTCATATACATCCATGAGAAACTATCAGATTCCATTGGTAACCTCAAGTTCTTGAAGGAATTATTGGCTTGGAATTGCAATCTCTCTGGTTCATTACCTTCTTCAATTGCAAACCTCACCCAACTTGAGCACCTGGATCTTTCATCAAATAACTTAGGTGGTATGGTTCCTTCTTCAATATCAAACCTCACCCAACTTGAGCACTTGGACCTTTCATCAAATAACTTTAGTGGTAAGGTTCCTTCTTCAATTGCGAACCTCACCCTACTTGAGTATCTGGGTCTTTCATCAAACAATTTCAGCGGTGCAATTCCTTCATCCTATGGAGATCAGCTCAAACATCTCACTTCTCTTTCTTTGCATGATAATTCACTTGAGGGATCTATCCCATCATCTCTGTTTTCTCACCCAGCATTGCAGTACTTGGAACTCTCTTCCAACCAATTTAGTGGTTACCTTCCCGACTCTCATAATGGATCATCTTCAGTGCTGGAGGGGATCAGCTTGAGTAACAACAAACTGCAAGGGACAATTCCTAGGCTAGTCTTTGAACTCACGAAGCTACTATCTCTTTCTTTGTCTAACAACAACTTCGGTGGCACTATAGCACTAGATATGTTCAAAAACTTCAAAAACTTTGATTCTCTCGATCTTTCAGACAGTGGCTTGTCGGTCATTAATAGCAATCTTAGTCCCCATCAAATCCCCTCATCTCAAATGTATACATTGCGGCTACGTTCATGCAACTTCAGTGAGTTCCCAAACATCCTTCAAAGTTTGAATCATTTGGGATATCTAGATCTCTCGAAAAACAAAATACGTGGTGAAATACCCACGTGGATTTGGGAGGTAGGAAATGGGAGTTTGTACCATCTTAATCTTTCTAACAATTTCTTGGAGAGTTTTGAGCATCCATTGCCTGAATTTTCATTAAGGAGGTTAGAAGTCATTGACCTTCATTCCAACAGATTGCAAGGGTCACTTCCAATCCTTCCACATCAAGTTTACTTTCATGACTATTCAAACAACAGTCTCTCCTCCATCATTCCAGCTACTATAAACTTCACTTCCACTCTATACTTTTTTCTTTCAGGTAATAATGTCAGCGGAGAGATTCCTTCATCAATTTGTAAAGCACGTTTCCTTGAAATCCTTGATCTGTCTAGAAACAACTTAAGTGGAAACATTCCTACTTGTCTTGGTGAAATTGGCAGTTCCCTCAAGATTTTGAATTTGCAAAGAAATGCTTTTCAGGGCACTATGCCTGACATGTTTAAAAAAGAGTGTAGTTTGAGGACGCTTAATCTTGATAGCAATGAGCTAGAAGGGCCAATACCGAAGTCATTAGCCAATTGCACAACACTGGAGGTTATAGACCTTGGAAACAATCATCTGAATGATTCCTTCCCATTTTGGCTTGACGGTTTATCCGATTTGCGTATCTTGATCTTGCGATCCAACAAATTTCATGGTCCCATTGCTTATTCCCATGCTAAAAAATTCTCGTTCAAATTTCTGCAAATCTTTGACATTTCTTCCAATTCTTTTGTGGGTATTGTTCCGCCAAATTTTTTTCTGAATTGGAAACTGATGGCAGGAGAAGGTGGTTCAACTTCGACTTTCAATGTCCAAGTTGTCACGTACCAATCTCAATATGGCTTTTACTATCAAGATTCCGTAATGGTGACAATGAAAGGGCTTTATCTAGAGGTGGTTAAGATCATCACTGCATTGACCTCAGTGGATCTTTCAAACAATAGATTTGAGGGGGAAATTCCAAAATCAATATGCAACCTCAAATTACTTCATGTGCTCAACTTCTCACAAAATGGCTTCGATGGCTCAATTCCAGCATCTTTGGAGAATTTAACACAGCTTGAGTCATTAGATCTTTCAAGGAATAAGTTACTAGGGAATATCCCTTGGCAATTGACGAAGCTCACATTTCTTGCCGTCTTGAATCTCTCACAAAATCTCCTCGATGGAAGAATACCACAAGGTCAACAGTTCCTCACATTTACCAACAATTCCTTCTTAGGGAACATTGGTTTATGTGGACTGCCATTATCAACAAAATGTGAAAACACTTCGGCAACCCCACCATCGGTCTTCGATAGTTTTGGCTTGGATGAAGAGAGAGAAATTGATTGGAGATTCATGTGGATAGGATCTGGAGTTGGGTTTGGATTTGGATTTGGATCAGTCTTTTGGACTTTAGCACTTTGGAGGAAGGGAAGTAGAAAATATATGCAACTCATTGATAGAATGTGTGTTCATAGTTTTTCTAGTGATTGCATCAATTGTACATCAACATAAACAATAAAATTGTCAACGAATGAGAAGGCATGAAAGAATTTTCATAGTAAAGAGAAGAAATGGAGTTCGACTCATAGATGTTTGTGTTTACTACCAAGTAGAAATTGTGGCATGTGTAATCAATGTTTTTGTAATAATGTAAAGTTGATTATATGGAAATTTAATGAAAAGTAACAAATAGTTTTATTTTGGCGATAAGAACAAGTACAAACTCTTCAACCTAATTTCTTGATATTTTTCTATAGTGAAAGGTGGAATTAAAGACAATATTTTTTTCTTTTGGTTTGAGAGGGTTTGTTTTGGTTTGAGAAGGTTGTAGTGTTTTGAGTCCAAGTGGGTTTGTTAGTGTCAACAATAAAGATTTAAATCTGGTTTGCATTAGTAATGCATATGACAAGGTTAAAAGCAAATATATATTATCATAAATTACAATGAGAACTCACGAAGCTACGATATCTTTCTCTGTCTAACAACAACTTTAGTGGTACTATAACACTAGACATATTCAAAAACTTCAAAAATTTATTAGATTTCTACCTTTCAGACAATAGCTTGACACTCATTAATAGCAATAGTAATCCCGTTCAAATCCTCTCATCTCGAATGTTTAGTTTACAGCAACGTTCATGCAACATCAGTGAATTTCAAAACATACTTAAAAGTCTTAATCAATTGGAATATCTAGATCTCTCGAAAAATAAAATACATGGTGAAATACCCATATGGATTTGGAAGCTAGGAAATGGGAGTTCGCATCAACTTAATCTTTCCAACAACTTCTTGGAGAGTTTTGAGAATCCACTTCCTGGTTCATCAAGTAATTCAGGAATTATTGACCTTCATTCCAATAGATTGCACAGGTCACTTCCAATCATGCTACGTCAAGTCTTTTTTCATGACTATTCAAACAATAGTCTCTCCTCTGTCATTTCAACTAGTATAAACTTCACTTTCACTCAATACTTTTTTCTTTTAGGTAATATTGTCAGTGGAGAGATTCCTTCATTAATTTGTAAAGCACACCTCCTTGAAGTCCTTGATCTGTCTAGAAACAATTTTAGTGGAAACATTCCTATTTGTCTTGGTGAGCTTGGCAATTCCCTCAAGATTTTAAATTTGCAAAGAAATGCTTTTCAGGGCACCGTGCTTGACACATTTAAAAAAGAATGCACTATGAGGACGCTCAATCTTGATAGCAATGTACTAGAAGGGCTAGTACTGAAGTCATTAGCCAATTGAAAAACATTGGAGGTTATAGACCTTGGAAACAATCGTCTAAATGATACCTTCCCATTTTGGTTTGACAGTTTATCAGTTTTACGTATTTTGATCTTGCGATCCAACAAATTCTGTGGTTGCATTGCTTGTTCCCATGCTAAAGATTCCTAGTTCCAATTTCTTCAAATCTATGACATTCCTTCCAATTCTTTTGTGGGTATTGTTCCACCAATTTTTTTTCTAAATTGGAGATTGATGGCAGGTGGTTTAGACTTGAGTTCCAACAATCAAATTGTCAAGTACCAATTAGATTTCCGAAATGGACTTTACTATCAAGATTCAATGATGATGACAATGAAAGGGCTTTATCTAGAGGTGGTTAAGATCATCATTTGCATTTACCTTAGTGGATCTTTCAAACAATAAATTTCAAGGAAAGATTCCAAATTCAGTAGTGAATCTCAAGTTACTCCATGTGCTCAACTTCTCACAAAATGACTTCAGTGGCCCAATTCCAGCATCTTTGGAAAATTTAACAGTGCTAGAGTCATTAGATCTTTCAAGAAACAAGTTGTCAAGGGAAATACCCTGGCAAATGTCAAAGCTTACATTTCTTGAAGTCTTGACCCTTTTGCCAAACTTTCTTTTGGGAAGAATACCACAAAGCCAACAGTTCCTCACATTTACTAATAGTTCCTTCCTTGGGAATATTGGTTTATGTGGACCGCCATTATCAACAAAATGTGAAGATACTGTGGCTACACCACCATCAACCTTTAGTAGTTTTGGCTCGGATGGAGTTGGAGAAATTGATTTGGAACACATGTGGGTGAGATTTGGAATTGGAGTTGTATTTGGATTCAGAGTAATCTTTTGAACTCTAGCACTTTGAAGGAGAGGAAGTAGAAAATACATACAACTCTTTGATAGAATGTTTGTTCACAATTTTTAAAAAATTGCATCATGTGTTCACAGGAAAAATAATTAATGGAGGATAATACTTAAAAGAAAGATAATGAATTTGCAGTGGATGCAAGAAATGGAGTCTATTCACGGATGGTTGTTTCTTTTACTACCAATATGAAATTGGGAAATATGTGTAATCATTACTTTTGTAGTTTAATTCACACTTAACGAAAATAAAGGTTTTTGCATGTACCCCACCTAATGTTTCTAGGATTTGTAAATAAGCCCCTGTGGTTTCAATATTTGTATATACCCCTTGACCTTTTAATTTAATACCTTCCATGTCCCAAAATTAGTAGCCTTACAGCCACCATAAGTTTTTAGAGTAAAATGACACTTTTGCCCATCTCTTTATCCGTCCATGCATAAGTTCAAAAGATTGGATTTTTTTTTAAAATTTTGTAACATTAACAATGACTATTAGGAATGGCAATGGGGTGGGTTGGGATAAACCCAAACCCAAACCCGGTCGCCTCGTCTCAAGTTTGTCTCATCCAAGCTCGACCCGCCCCGTGACGGTTCAGTGGCATGTGATACCAAACCCGCACCGTTTGGGCAAGGGTTAGGTCAGGATTAAAGCTTAAAACTTCTTAAATATATAAATGCATGGAAAATAGTTTGGTAGAATTCAAACACACAATTTTATTTTTAAAAGATGCTTTTAGTTAATGCCCCAACACCACTTGTAGCATATGAATTTTATTTGCACTTTTAGTAATAAATAAATATATATTATATATATTTGAGGCGGGGCAGGTTGCATCAACAGAACCCAAATCCACCCCGTTCCAAGAAAATCAGTTCCAAACCCACCCCTAATAGGAGTGGAGCAAGGCGGGGCGGGTCCCCCTTTAAACCCTACCCATTGCCATCCCTAATTACTATAGAACATTTAGTGGGAGAGAGTAGCCCTACATAAATCCATTTTTATCAATACGGGACCCATTTCATTAAATCTAAATCGATCATTATATGACAATCAACACTTGTTCTTATAGTTAGTTATAATTGACCCAATCCATGTACAATCCCCTATTAGATTTATGAGAGTTCCAAATACAATTAGGCTTTATGTGCATGGTAGAATTTGAGAGAGACAATTAGGATGTGGGATAAAATAATAGTATTTTTATAAATAATGACATATTTACCTTTTGTTTAATGAGTTTAAAGGCAAAGGTTTCATTTTTATAAAAAAATTCAAGACAAATATTTTGGTAGCCGCCTATTCTTGTTATGACTAGTGATTTTGAGGACATGAAAGGTATTAAAATGAAAAGGGAGGGGTATATGCAAATATTGAAACCACATGGGCCTAATTTCAAATTCTATAAACCCCCCATATATAAAAAAAACTGTATTTGTATAAAACCAAACTAAGTTAACTGGTAATTTTATTCAAGTGCATTTTCCCCCTTTTTTGAGGTTTTTGTACATTTTCTTAAAACAATAAGGGCACATTTGTATAACATTCGCAGCTAATTGGTTTTGTGGACTTTTTCCTCTTTTATGGCTTTTTTCTAAAATTTTCCCGGACTCCTTCATCTGAAGCATCTTTCTACAAAATCAATGGAAACTTAGCTCGTTTTTGTGCTTGTCCTTGTGAAAGAGTGGATGCACCAAATGTGAAGAATTATATAGCCAAAACATGCTAAATTCTAACTAAATGCTTAAAGCTTTTCTCTTGAACAACTTGGATTTTTGTGGATGAGAATCGTTAGGAGTATAGAAAACAAAACAAATTTCATTCCAGTTGCTTGATGAGTTTTTTGTGTAAAAGTTGCTGCAAAGTTTGCATGTCAAAATCTATGCTTTCTAGGATTTTAAAATCCCTTGAGGGGTCAACCTTGTAGGAGTCTCAGTAATTGGTGAAGCAGACCATCGGACTGAGAACTGTATATAGGTGGAGATTGCCATAATTGAAATCAGATTTAAAACATGATAACATTAACATATAATTTGGAAAGATTGTCAAATTAGGATAGAATGCCAAAGTAAGCAAAACCCTAGAAGATATTGTAGTAGAAACCCCAAAGCTGGAGCCCCACCATGTTGGAAAGCTCAAAGTCCACCATGGGATGCAGTCCCATTGTTGTCGGCCATGGTGGGAATATCAATGGGATCCCACAGCCAGGCCTACTCTACAATTTCTATTTCTCATTGATGGTTTTTTTTTTTTTTTTTTTTTGAAAGATAAGTTGGTCTTTCATTTTCTCTAAAGATAAAAAATTACACAAGGATAGCTTTCAAAATGAAAGTATCCAATGGGTATACCCCATTCAAACAAGACTACAAAAAATAGCCCACATCTCGGGCACAGGAAACCATAAAAGAAAAGCCCACATCTCGGGCACAGGAAATCCAAATATGAGGAGCCCACATCCCGGGCCAGGACTCTATTGATCACCAATCATAATCAAATATGTTGAGGTGAAGTAAGTGTGATCAAAGTGACCCTTTTGATTTGCTTATCGAGAGCCATAGCACGTGGAGAAATAGGGTCATAGAATACCCTAGAAAAACGTTGTGAAACAGCCTCCACTTTCCTTACATCAAATCGATGTTTCCAATCAGACATAGATGGATTTCTTATATTTTTTGTAAGGAGACTTTCCATATCTAAATGGATCACATCAAGATCAGCTGGAATTAGTTGAATCAACGATTTCATCCCTTGGTAAATTTTATCATCGGAAACAATGTGAGCAGATTCTGCATGGCCCTCTGGGTCCCAAAGAATACCAATGAGTGCTGGTTGAATATGAAAATTTGAAAATCTCCAACCCTCATAAATTTGATGAAAGGGTTTGTGAGTTTTCAAATAAGTTGGGGGTAGATTCCGTAGGCTAGCAAGTGGGTCTAGCAGCCTTACATCAAGAAAAACAATCCGATTGTGGATTTGTCTCAAGATATTTTGAAAGATCTGTTCTGGTTTCTTAAACACTGTCGAAATTATTCGAAAGTTTCTTTCCCTCCACAAGTGCCACACCAATGTAGGAAAAACAAACAATGCAAGAGTTTGAATGCCAGTATGATTTTGAAAGTAGTCTTTTGATTTGATTTCTCAATGATTCGAGTCTTTTTCCATCACATACTTAGTGTTTTGAGGAGTTTTCTACAAAATCCCTATGATTAAAACTAGATTAGGGCTTCTAGAATTGAATTACATGGAGACAAGAGTGGAATCATGCATGCTTTGCTTAATTATGATCGTTTACTCATCTTTGATAGGTTATAATTGGCCTTTTGTTATAATATATGTATCTTGGGTGGATGCCCACTTGAGATGAGTTAAGGTTAGAATTAGGGTTCCCCTCTTGTGGGGTTACTTTGCTTATAAATAGGTCTCTCCACCTTTGTATTCATACACAGTTAATGAGATAGTGAAAAGCTCTTCCTTCTCCCTTTGATCTTCTTTCTCTTAGTCTCTCTATTTTATAACATGTTATCAGCATGATAGCCGTGCGTTGAAAAAAAAAAAACCAGAAAGGAGCTTCGGTTTCGCTCCTTGGGTTTCTGTTTTACAACTTTTCTTCTGGTTTGTGGTTACAAACTTCGCCTCCGTTCCTGTAGCAAAAATTTTGCCTCGGTTTGCAAACTTTCCTTCTGGTATTGGTTTCTATTTAAAAGAAACATATTTTGCTCTGTTTTGCGTGCATAACCCAAACACCCATTTTTGGTTTGCTTTGGTTTTAGTGACCAAAAGATCTTGTCTTGTTATTATATAAAAAGAGAGATTTTTTTTCTCTTGGTTTCGGTTCAGAGAAGTGTTTTGTTTTGCATGGAGATAAATAAATTTTTTATATAAACTCATTTTGCGTGCAACATCAAATCACCATCTTGTGCTATGGTTCTCTTGTTATTTTCATGATCAGTAAGAGATTATCCAACTTTTGAGCCCAAGGAAACCATGCTACTTGTTTTCTTATCTTGCCTCGGGTCACGCATAAGAAAGCTCTCGTTGCTCTTTCCATTTCATATACAGTCTCAGGACACACGCCAGAAGAATCCAATTCTGTGGCAACGAGCACTACCTAATAGACGCAACAGATCTGTATTTTAACGGTCAGAAATTTTTTTGAACTACGATCACGGTAAGTGATATCTGACCATTAGTTAAATCCAATTTATTAGAATGCATAAAATCAATTTATTATACATGTATAAAGTAATCATAGTGTTTGTTTACTGTTAATCCTCTTGCATAATTGATTTTTAAAATTTTATTAATACTATGAATGGGTCACAAAAATAGAAACATAAGTTCTAAATCTGGACCTGAAGTTCACTGATCCCTGAACCAGAAGTTCTAGAAGTGGGAATACTAATATGAACCTGTAGATTCATATCTATAAAATTATAAAGCCATGAAATTAGACCAGAAGTTCTGACAGAACTAGAAGTTCTGATCAATTATTAGAACCAGAAGTTCTACTTTAAACCTGAAGATTTTATAGAACTTGCAGTTTTTTAATGAACCTGAAGTTCTAAATCAAGCCTGAAGTCTTGACAGAACCAGCAGTTCTGATTCTCAAAGTTGAGAACTTGATGTTCTAAACTTTTCATTGGCTAATTTTTTTTTTTGATTAATTCCTTCCTTAATTTATTTCTAATGTTCAATTTTCATTTTTTTCGTTTTGCTTTATTTACAGTTGTTGCATGATGTCAAATCTGGCTAAACTTGACTTTAAAGCACTTAACATAAATGGGGACAATTACTTATCTTGGCAATTGGATGCTAAAATCCACTTGCAATCCAAGAAACTAGGAGAGAGCATCAAGGAAGGTAACAAGATGTCCCCACAGGAAAAGGCATTAGCCCTCATCTTTTTGCGTCATCACATACATGACGATCTCAAAAACGAATACCTTGCTGAGGAAGACCCAGCAGGCCTATGGAAATCCCTGAATGATAGGTATGATCACCAGAAGATGGTCATACTACCAGTTGCCCAGAATGAATGGTTAAACCTGATGTTACAGGATTATAAAACAGTATCTACATACAACTCTGTCCTCTTTAATATTGTTTCCAAATTAAGATTATGTTGTTACGCCGCAATTCCGAATACTGAAGTTACCGCTAAGGTACCCGAACTTGACGCGCTACTTCCCGGAAAATCCAAGAACTTCCAAGATCGTAGTCCGTAGTGAGGTCAAATTTTTAAAACTTTTTGAACAATAATATAATCAACAGTTATATTGCGGAAGCATAAGTAAAGATAGCGGAATCAATAAGTATCAAGTAAATGAGTCAAATATAACAGTGCGAAAGTTTAATAAAATCTCAAAGTGTAGTTATCAAAGCTTATACAAAACTGTCTATCTACCCACTCACTACAAAAGACTCTAAAATCCAAAATAAACTGCACTCAATCCCCCTGTGCAGGCGCTCCGTCATCCGGCTCAACCACCTAGTCAGCCGACCCCCACCTGTAGTCACCTACTACAGGTGCCTCATAGTACGCGTCGTCCGCGGGGTCAAGCTCGGGACCTAAGCACCAAAGATGGGTCAGATCTAAGGATCTGGCAAGGCACCATATGCAGATAACGCAGGATGTATGCAACAAAAGAGAATAGAGACGAGTATGTAATCATAAGAATAACAAGGTACATGATCTAGGCAGTTTAGCAGTAAATAACAGTTTAGAGTCAGAAATATAAAGTAATCTAATCTAATCAGATAACAAAGTGGCACATTCACACGAGCTGGATATACCGTAGGATATTATGCCGCGGCCCTCCCATACTGTAAATAGTTGCGGCGGGGAAAGGGTAAGATAACCATGCAAGGGATAACAGCCCTGCTAATAACAATATACATAAATATAACACCGATCACACCCCTTTATCGCACTGATCACACCCCTTTATTAGATTAGACCGGACCCGGTCTCACCCCATCCGTCTAATCATAGCTCATCATGATAGTTCTAATCATAACCAATATAGCTCCTACCAGAGATGATCAGTCAACTAGCAGAGCTTAGATCAACTGAGTGAATGTTTAGTGCCGACCCAGGAAACAAGTACAGGTCAGTGTCTGTCTAGGCTTGTCTTGTGTGAGCAAGGTCCTAACCAAGTCTCTAAGAGGTTAAGGTACAATATCATGGAACACAGTCCAATATCCAAGTCCAATCATCATTGGATCCATACTAGGCCCATAACCATGGCCTGAAGCAATATAAGTACAATACCATGTTCATTCCACAAGTAATCATCCTATGCTCATACACAATGAGCCATCAATCCATTAAAACTAACCTCTCCATTCTAGGGTTCCACATACCCAATCTTAGGTCGTATGAGGGCCCGCCTAGCCACAGACACTGGTTGTTTATCTCCAAATACACTATTAGATCACCACTAAGTAATCCTAGGTTTAGGTCCTCAAATTCCCATTTAATTAACAAGTTATAACAATAACTAAGATATGTGAGAAACACAATGTATGAATACCTTAAAACAATAGAATCAAACGGGATAAGGCAAGGGTCCAACCTAAGTAATCGTCCACTCTTGGTTCAGGCCTCATCATGTAATTGGATCCCTAACTGTAGTCTCAGATGTCAAGATAATATATCTGGTGCTCCTGAAGTTACGAACATCATCGACTACATTTAAGGGTCGAGTTATTGACGATTCAAATCCCAAAAACCCAATTGATGGACCCCATGAGTCAAGGCTGAGCCATGCCATTGATTCGTGCTTGGCACACTTGATGGAAGCCTATTTGGATGGTCATGGACCCCACAATTGATGAAACATCAAAGGAAACTGAAATTTGGAATTCACAGTACACAGTTTGCCTGGTCGACATCATCCCCTGGGATGTCGACCGGGTACACTGGATGTTGACCCCCAGGTCGACATCCTGCAATGTCCCCTGTTGACATCGTGGCCATGATGTCGACCGGGTCCACTGGGACCTGGAGCCGAATAGCTGGGGGGTTCCACAGGATTCGCTGTGTATCCGGTCGACATCATGGCCTGGATGTCAACCGAGTACACAGGGTTCTGACCTGTCTGAGAAATCTCAGGTCTCAGCTATCCCTGCAGGAATGTGTGTATACGGTCGACTGGGTACAGGGTCCGGTCGACCGGGTACACTGAACTGTAAGATTTACAGAGAGCTAACTGGGACTTGATTTTCTCCCTTTTCAGTGTGCCCGGTCGACCGAGCTGGGGGCCGGTTGACCGGGTACACGCACTGAGCCGAAATTCCAGACTTCTGGGATTTTCCTCCTTCAACCCATTTTTCATCCGATTCATCCCCAATCTCTTCCATTCATTACATAAACATAGATAAACAACAAAAACACTTCTATAATCCTCCAACCATCATCCAACTGGCCATTGATCTTCCAAATGAGAGAACCCATCCATCAAATGGCCATCATCCATAAACATAGCTCAAAAGGGAAGATCTAAACATGCATATCTATATAATTGAATTGAATTGCAGAATCAAGAGAAGAAAAGCATGCATCATGTGAAATTAGCATAGGGTACTTGCCTTTGATTAGTAGAAAGGGAAATTAGAGTGTAGGAAGAGATCCAATAGAGTTGTTGCAAATTGGGCTGATCTCCTAATCTCCTTGTGCTGGAATTTGGGGAATTAGGGTTTTCTTGGGGAGGAAGATAGGGTAAATGAGAGATGAGAGTGAATTATGGTTTTAGGCTACATTTGCAATAGTTGTGTTTATATAGATTAGGGTTTAGGACAATTACCAAAAGGGTAGTTTCGTTTTAAATGGGGAAGAGATAGGGACATGGGTAATTAGGTCTTTAGGTAGGATTTTTAGAAGGTTCCTAACTTACAATACCCCTCTTATTAAATCTAATTATTAGCTAAGTCCTAATCTAATTAAAACTCTACTAAATTTACAATAAGCACCTAATATCTATAAAGAATTCTATAAAAGCTAAATTCTAAGACTTAGGAACATTAGCAACTATTCTACTAATTCCTATTAATTAACATATTAAAGTAGGTAATATCATATTAATAATTATTCAAGATAAATTGAGGGCCCACAAGGGGTGGGGCCTCACAATGTGGTGAAAAGGTTTCGGAGGAGCAGATGTTGGAGAAAATGTTATCCACTTTTCATGCCTTGAATGTGCTCCTGCAGCAGCAGTATCGAGAGCGACGTTTCTCCAAATATTTAGAACTTATCTCATGTCTCCTAGTTGCTGAACAGAATTCCATAGTATTGCTGAAAAATCATAACTCCAGACCAATTGGATCTTCTGCAGTTCTTGAAGCAAATGCCAGCCTTAGCTCAAACAAGGGCAGAGGTAGGGGGAATGGAAGACATAAATCCTCCAGTAGAGGTGGCCGAAATAACTCCTCCAGGCGATGTGGTTTTAAAGGTCCCCCACCAATATTCAAAAATCACCAGAAGTGGTCTGCCCCTCAGCACAAGAACAATCAAAATCCACCGGCTAACCCTTCCCACCGTCCTGATGACATGTGCCATAGATGTGGAAGAAGTGGGCATTGGTCACGCACTTGACGTGCACCAAAGGAAGTGGTGGAACAATACAAAGCATACAAGGCCTCTGTTTATTCAGCAGAGATAGAGACAAATGATCTGGAAGGTTGGAATTGGGATATAATGACATCAGAGAGGCCTCCAATTGACATTACAAACTTAGAGACTCATGACTTCTTTGAGGATGAGGACAACCAACATCTGGATGATAGGGCATTCGACAGTCTTTTGGGGGCACCCCCTGGCATGGTCTAGAAAACCTATGATTATTTGGACATTACTTAATTTTTCTTTAGTTCATTTGAGATGCATGTTTCTTAGATTTTTCCATTTTGATGGAAAACTTTATTAATGTCATACTTTATGGTGAATGTTTTAATTATTTCAATTTTTCATCCTGTGGTTGTATAGTTATGTTGTTTTATTATTTTTGTTTAAGGTATGGATCATGGAACTTGGGACAGTCTCTGTTTGGTAGATAGTGCCACTACACACACTATTATGAAAAATCATAGATTTTTTCTCAGAATTAATGTTCATTCCACGAAAGGTATCCACCATAGCTGGACCTGTGCAGATAATTGAAGGCTCCGGAAGAGCCCATATGATGTTAACTAATGGTACCCATTTGTTCATTAAAGATGCTCTGTTCTCAAGAAGTTCCCGAAGAAACTTGATTAGTTTCAAAAACATCAGAATGAATGGGTACCGCATCGAGACTGTAAGTGAAGGTAACAATGAATACTTATGCATCATTACTAGTATTGAAAGCCAGAAGCACATACTAGAAAAACTAAGTGCACTCTCCTTAGGGTTATATTATACGACAATCTCCAATGTTGAATCACATTCGGTTATGAGCAAAACCACAATGTCAAGCCCGAAGCTTAAACTAAGCCCGAAGCTTAGTGATCCTAAGATTTTACAGCTTTAGCATGATAGGTTAGGTCACCCTGGTGCTACTATATTGAGAAAAATCGTAGATAACTCATTTGGGCATTCCTTAGAAAACCATCAAATGACCATCCCTAGTGGGTTCTTATGTACCCCATATTCACAAGGAGAATTGCTCACCCGGCCTTCTTTTACTAAGGTTGCATACGAATCCCCATCCTTTCTACAGAGGATACAAGGTGACATTTGCGGACCCATCAATCCCCCTAGTGGACCCTTTAAATATTTTATTGTTTTGATCGATGCCTCCACCCGTTGGTCGGATGTTTGCCTACTCTCAACTAGGAACGTAGCATTTGCCCGCTTATTAACTCAAATAATTAAACTGAGAGCTCACTTCCCTGATTATCCCATTAAGTCTATAAGACTTGATAACGTAGGCAAATTTACATCACAGGTTTTTGTTGAAAGACTCCAAGGAAAATGATGATGATGATTGGGACACAGAACCACGTTCTAAAAATGAATGTCGAGAAAGAAAGAATTGGCCAAAAATGGGAAAGTGCCATCAAAGAAGAGTTAGAGTCTCTCAACAAACGTGGTGTGTTCGGACCTATAGTACAAACCCCAAAAGATGTTAACCCTGTAGGTTACAAGTGGGTGTTTGTAAGAAAACGAAACGAAAGGAATGAAATTACCAGATATAAGGCACGATTAGTGGCACAAGGTTTCCTGCAGAAACCTGGAATTGATTATGAGGAAACTTACTCCCCTGTTATGGATATAACAACATTCAGATATTTAATAAGTTTAGCAATTTCTCAAAATTTAGAAATGAGACTCATGGACGTTGTAACTGCTTACTTATATGGGGACTTAGACACATAAATTCACATGAAAATCCCGGAAAGATTTTCTTTGCCTGAAGCAAAGCCAAGGAGTACGTACTCAATCAAATTAAGGCGATCATTGTACTGCCTGAAGCAATCCGCAAGAATGTGGTACAATCGTCTTAGTGAATACTTGTCTAAAAGGGGTATGAAAACAATCCCATTTGCCTGTGTCTATTTATAAAGAAATTCTTGAAGGGATTTGCAATATTAGCAATTTATGTGGATGATATAAATTTGATAGGAACTCCAGAAGAGCTCGAAGAAACTGCTAACTATTTAAAGAAAGAATTTGAAATGAAAGACCTTGGAAAAATGAGATTCTGTCTCAGATTGCAAATCGAGAGAAACTCAAATGGAATGTTGGTCCATCAATCTAATTATACCGAGAAGGTCTTAAAACGATTTGGTATGGACAAAGCACATCCATTAAGCACCCCCATGGTCGTCCGGTCTCTTGATATAAAGAAAGATCCATACCATCTCATCGAGGAAAATGAAAAGGTATTGGGTCCCGAAGTACCATATTTAAGTGCTATTGGAGCCCTAATGTACTTGGCACAATGCACTAGACCGGACATCGTATTTTCTATAAATTTACTTGCCAGGTATAGCTCCGCACCAACTCAAAGGCACTGGATTGGTATTAAGCACATCCTACGTTATTTACGTGGAACAACTGATTTAGGAATATTTTATTCTTATGATTGTTGTTGACACCAAAAATGTCACTTTGCCTCCTCAACATCAAAAGCTACATGGAGCCGCATCCTACTACAAACACGCAAAGCTGCTTCAAGCATCAGATCTTGTCAGAATCAAACAAAAACTACAAGATCCTTCAAAATAGCCAAAAGAAGGGTACACATGAAGTTTCGGGCCATTTCGACACCATTTGACCTAACTTCAATCCTCCAACGGTTGAGCAGAAGCTCCCGGCGGCGATAGTGTCGAAGACGTCAAATCTTCGATCAGAGCCTATGGATGGTCTCAAAATACCTCCAAAAGGTTCCACGTCGAATTTCAAGTCAAACCGACACCGTTTGACCCTCCATCAATCTCGAACGGCGAAATCAAGCCTCCCGGCGGCAAGAACCTCCGATGCCGCCACTCATCAAAAAAATCACATGAGTAGCTTCTACGTGCTTCCAAAGGGTTGTACGTCAAATTTCAGGTCATTCCGACGATGTTTTAACCGGCTTTAACGCTCCGAAGCAAAATCAAGCCTACCGGCGGCGGAGCTCCACGGGACTATGGCATCCAAATTGGAGCTTATGGATCATCTCAAAATGACTCCAATAGGCTCCCTATCAAATTTCAGGTCAATCGGACATCGGATGACCGCACATCAAGCTCGACATCTTCTGCACGGTGAAATCAAGTCTAGCATTGACGGGACCCCAAACGGCTTCAAAACTCAAATAAAAGCCCATGGTTGGTCCTATCTAATGCTCAGGAAGCTTCACCTCAAATTTTAGGTCATTCCGACATCGTTTGACCTAGTTTCAACTCTTGACGGAAAATCGGCTACAAAGTCTTCTGCTTTTCCAAAAATAGGAAACTTTGTGCCCTGATTTGCATGGCTTCTAGAAAGGTTTTCTTAAGAGGAATCAAGCCAATAAATGAGGAGAAATGTCAAGAAAAATACAGGAGAAAAAAGAAGCAAAAAAGCCCGAAAAACGGTCGAGAAACGACGACCGAAGAATGGGCCAAAGTCCCATGGTCGCTGGCGACCTTGGCCCATGGTCGCCGGCGACCATGGGTGCATGGTCGCTGGCGACCCTGGAAATCCGGGTCGCCAGATTTCCACCGAAAGGACCGATTTTTTGTTTCTTTTCGCGTTTCGCGATGTTTGGCCCCTGTGATTTTCTCAAATTCTGATTTTTGAGGCATGATATCTGTCGATCTTTGTCAACATCACGGATCCGCCGTCGAAATCATTTGATCATCATTGGAAACTCCGAAACTGCCAACCGGCTGACCAAGAAGGCACACTTTCTGCCCGACCGATCTTGAAATCGACTGGACAAATGTTGCCGGCCCATTGGTATCAACCAATTGTCGGATGTGAATTTCGACCCCCCCCCCCAATTTTCCTCTCCAAGAGAGGCATGGTTTGGGGAAATCTCCATTCATCTATATATATACTATTTAAATTTTACATCGAAAATAAGGATTCCGACTACCCTCAAAATCGATGGATCACGATCGCCAGCTACGGTACGGCCGTAACACCGTTCTTCGACAAAAGTCGAAGAAATATGGGGAGAAAATTAATAAGGTGGGTTCTTCCTCTCGTCTAATGTGCTGCCGGCAACACACGACGGTTATCCTGTCACATTAATTTGGGTCTCTTTGGGTCTCTTTAATTTTGGGTCAATTAAGGGTCATGAGTTAAAGTCCGAATAAAGATTAATCCTCACATAGCATAATCATAGTATATCCAAGTAAAATAAAATAACTAGAATAAAGAAAATAAACTAAAAGAGGGGGAGGTGTCAAATATTTAAGAAGAGGATCGGCCCCGTTCCCGGGTACCCCCTTCTGATCCCTTGGCAAAATAGGGTTTAAAGGCTGATTTTTCAAACCAAAATGATGATGCAAATGAGACTTTGACTTATGATTTCTGTGTTTTTCGTGTGCGATACACGAGTGATAAAAGTAAAAGGCCGATGGGCCGTAATTGATTGAAGGTGGCCGATGGGCCAGGATTGATTGAAAATGGTCGATGGGCCAGTGTTTGTTTTAGGGTGGCCGATGGGCCGTGATTGATTAAAAGTGTGTGCGAAATCACTCATCTCATCTCGTTATTCTCATTTATTCAATTTTAGAAATCAGTTCTTTATTCCCTTTATCATTAAGTTCGATTAAATATCTAGCACCTGAGGTGGAGGAAGAAATAAAAGGAAAATCTTTTTGCTTTTATTTTGTTGGTTTTACGGTTTTTATGGCTTTTCAATATGGGGGCTAGAAGGGCCTAACTAAGGGATTTTACTTGGATTTACGTGATTAGTGCTTTACTACTGATCATCGGATTAACCCTAACCTAAGGTCCTAGACCGCCCACATCAACTCTCCCAGTCCCCTAACGGAACAGGAAAAGTGATGGGGCGAAGCCTAATGCGCTAAGCTACCTAACGGGGAAATCCGATCTAATCCTAGGGTATGAATAGCCTGAGTTTGATGGTTCAGCGCCTAAGCAACTTATTAATTGTGATTTTTAATTGGTTCGGTTTGTTTTGAGTTGAAGATTAATTAAGAGGTGGATTAAATGTATTTTGGGGTTCTGTTTAAGTTGTTTAAGGTTCTGAAATTTATAGTTTTAATTTAAAACGTGAAACAATGTCGAAATCCGTGAAACGGGGTTGGCAGAAGACTTGGGCGCCAGGGGGGTGGCGCCTAGGATTTTCTGGTGACTTGGGCGCCCAGGCAGTGGCGCCCAAGTGGCTGCTTCTGGGTGGTTTGGCAAATGACGATGGTATCGATATTGTTTTCGAAATCCAAGGGTTTCTTACTTGGTGAGTTTTAATGTTCTAAATTGTTTTAATTCTCTGGTGTTTAAATGTCAAAGGGATTCGGATTCGGATTTTGAGACGAAACCAAGAGTTCGCGTTTTAGTGCAAATGAGAGGATGGGCGCCAAGGGGGTGGCGCCCAGGTGGATGGCTTGAGATTTTCAGGTTTTCCGGATGGGATTGGTTTTCGAATCTAGAGACTATTTTAGGTTCTGGTTTTAATTAATTTAAGTGATAAGGTGTTTAGTTACTCGTTTTAAATTGAAGTTGTGAACCAAGGTTAGAGTGTAGGATAGGCGCCACAGGGGTGGTGCCTAGGTGGTTGTTTGTCGGTTCGTAAGGGCTTTGAATGCTACGTCTGAATCGATTAAAGTTTCAAACGTTTTAAGTTAAAAGTGTTTTAATATGTTGATTCGGATTGGTTTAAATGTTAATTAATTATGTTAAGTTGTCGGTTGGGGTACTTTATGAAGACAGGTAGGCTGGGCGCCCAGGGAGTGGCGCCTAGGTTGATTTGGCAGGATGGGCGCCAAGGGGGTGGCGCCTAGGTGAACTATCCTGTGGTTCGGGTCGGTTCCGTATTTTTTAGGTTGATTTGCGGTTGAGCTTTTACGGTTTGATGTATTTTAAATTAAAAATTTTCTGTTGCGATGATTAAGATTAAATTCCATTTCAATTAATTTGGCTTTAGTGACGGGAGAGGCTGGGCGCCAAGAGAGTGGTGCCCAGGTGGAGGTGACAGGATGGGCGCCCAGGGGGTGGCGCCCAAGTGTCTGCCTTGTGCGTCCGAGTTGGTTCGATGTTTTATGTCTATTCGAGTTTATGGTTCCGATTGTTTTAGATTTCAAGGATGTTCCGGTGTGTTGATCACGATTGACTTCGAATTTAATTTCAAGTAGGGTTTCCTACTGATTGGGTAGGATGGGCGCCAGGAGGGTGGTGCCCAAGTGGATGCGGAAGGATAGGCACCAAGGGGGTGGCGCCCAAGTGGATGCGGCAGGATAGGCACCAAGGGGGTGGCGCCCAAGTGGATGTTTTGTGGTTTATTCGTTTTGTACTTTCTAAGTTGGTTTGAGTCCAAATTGATTAAGGTTTCGAGTCTTTTAGGTTAATAGTGTTTTAAGGTGTTAATTCGGGTTTAATCAATTAAGTTTAATTAAGTGGTGGTTTCTAAGGGAATGGGATAAGATAGGCGCCAGGAGGGTGGTGCCCAAGTGTAAAGGCAAGCTGGGCGCCCAGGGGGTGGCGCCCAGGTGTCTGTTTTGTGGTTTCGGGTGGCTTTTGTGTTTTTAGGTTGGTTCAAGTCTAAGTTGATTGAGGTTTTAGATTTCTTAAATTTAAAAGTGTTTTGTTATGTTAACTAGGATTAAATTTGGGTTGTGTTTAATTAGAAATTTTAATTAGGGGTTCTTTAGAAACGGGATAGGATGGGCGCCAAGAGGGTGGTGCCCAGGTGGCAGTGCAGGCTGGGCACCCAGAGGGTGGCGCCCATGTGGCAGTGCAGGCTGGGCACCCAGAGGGTGGCGCCCAGGTGGACTTTTTAGAGTTTATTGGTTTTGAGTTTTTTTTTTTTTTGAGTTAATTAGAGATTAAGTTGATTAAGGTTTCAATTATTTCAGGTTAAAAATGTCTTACTGTGTTGATTCAAATTGGTTTAAGGTCTTAACCAATTATCTTAAGCTTTAATCGGGGTGTTTTGGAGAATGAATAGGCTGGGCGCCCAGAGGGTGGCGCCTAGGTGGCTGTGGAAGGATGGGCGCCTAGGGGGTGGCGCCCAGGTGGCTGTCTTTTGGGGTTTTAGGTTTTTTGTGTTTTTAAAGTTCTTAACTACTTCTAAGTCCGAATTAATTAGGGTCTTAAGGTTTTAGGGTTCTTAATGATTTGATGTTTCTTAAGTTATCTAATTATGATGTTTTAATTAATCTTATGATTTATTCTACTTAGGCGCTAAACTCAATAACCTAGACTATCTAATTATTATTTTTGGGTTTTCTGGATATCTTTTAATTTGTTTTTGGTTTCTCCTCTAATTTACTAGAGAGTAAGGAAAGAGAAGAAGGGATTTTATGTTTTATGATTTTTTTGGGATTTTCTATGGTTATGCAATTCAAATGATATGATGTGAAGTGTGACAAAGATCGTAATTCAAAGTTCAGAACAGATCATACAACCAAACATATCATCATTATGCAGTTTCTAAATGAACTAAATGCGGAAGATTTGAAGTTGTGCACAAAAGTGGAGAAATCCACTTGGGCGCCACCCCTGTGGCGCCTACCCTGCTCAGTCAGGGTTTTCAACGGAACACAACGAACGCATAAGAATCTTAGTGTTTTCAACACAACTTCCAATATTCAGCGACTGATGCGAATGTCTTAATTCCAACTACTAGCAATGCAACTAACGAAATTATAAGTAAACGATGCAACGGGCGGAGATCTAGAACCCGGACCCTGTCTCAGAAGGGTAGGCGCCCAGAGGGTGGCGCCCAGGTGATTCTGGAAAGGGCAGGCGCCCAGTGGGTGGCGCCCAGGTGTTCTGGAGAGGGCAGGCGCCCAGTGGGTGGCGCCCAGCCTTTCTGCCAAAGGCTATTCGCGATCTTTTCAATATAAATGATGATGGTGATGATGCTAATGCGAGATCTGATCTAACTATCCAATTAAAACTACTAAATGAAAACGAATCTACTATATTAGAATGAACCTAAACATGTTACTAACATGATGATGCACTAATACTATTTTTATCACAAGCTAATGTAGATCTATGATGCTCAAATGATCCTAAGCATATTTCTAAGAATGAATGGTAATGGAATATAGAAAAAGAAAGAAGAGATCTAGGAATACCGGTATATGACGCGTTCCTCAAGTTCCTAAAACGAAGCTTTCGCAAAGATCCATAGCTCTAGTTGAAGATATGGAAGCCTCCTCCTCTCTTTCTCCTTCCTCTACTATAGATCTGAAGTTCTTCTCTAATGGTGGCTACCTTTCTTCTTCGTTTTCTATTCTCTCCTTTTGCCTCTTTTCTTAGGGTTTTTTGGGTAGCCTCCCCTTGTAAATGAAGTTAAAAGGAATTATATAGGTTTGAGACGAGTTTAGAAGGGGCTAGGGCTTCACTATTTCGGGTTTCTAGAAGGTCTCATGCATCCCTAGGCGGCTTAAGTTGTTTTAGGGTGAACTAGGGTTTGGTGGGAGGATGGGCGCCCATGGGGTGGCGCCCCTATGGCCTGCGCATGCTGGGCGCCCACAGGGTGGCGCCCAGGTGATCCTGGAGAGAGTGGGCGCCCACAGGGTGGTGCCCAGCTGGTTCGTGTTTCGCTTTTGGTCCTTGGTCCCATTTGGTGTCGAGATTGAATGGATATATCTGCAGCTGGGGGGACCTACATTAGCACTTAATAGGCTGGGCGCCACATGGGTGGTGCCCAGATGGACTTCAAGGCTGGGCACCACAGGGGTGGTGCCTAGGTGAACTTCAAGGCTGGGCGCCACAAGGGTGGTGCCTAGGTGAACTTCAAGGCTGGGCGCCACAAGGGTGGTGCCTAGGTGGTTCGGTTCGTCTTCGATGCTTGGTCCTTACGTATGAGTGGTCCCGGTCTAATCTTGAACCAAACTAGTAAATTTTAAGGTGGGCGCCCACCATGGGGTGCCTAGGTGATTCTAGGAAGTGTGGGCGCCACAGGGTTGGTGCCTATGTGGAACTTAGTAGGGTAGGCGCCGCATGGGTGGTGCCTAGGTGGAGTCGATTCATTTTCGGAGTTCGGCCCCTACGTTGAGTGGTCCCGGGCTACTTTTAGGCTAACTAGTGAAATTTGGAGGCTGGGCGCCCACCATGGGGCGCCTAGGTGGTCCCGAGCTGTGTGGGCGCCCAGCATGGGGCGCCTAGGTGAATTTTAGTGGGATGGGCGCCACATGGGTGGTGCCTAGATGGAGTTTCGTCATTTTTTCTAAGGCAAACTTCGAAAGCTCATAACTTTTGACTCGCTCATCGGATTTGGACGTTCTATATATCGCCGGAAAGCTCTCGAAGTGAGGAATTCAATGGTCTAAATGTCTTGACAAATAAGGGTTGAAAAATATGGGGGATCTCTGGACCAATGAATTCGATTTCCTAACTTAGGCTAATCGGGTGACGTTTTGGCAAACTAAGTATGGTCTTTGGAGGGATTGGCCTAAGCATGTCTTAAGTGGTCCGGAAAGGGTTTGAGTGGTGTCATGGTTCACTCCTTGTGTGAGTAGTGGGTTGGGCTCAAGATCTTGACGCGACTCGGCTTCTCTCTCACGAACTTCTAGAAATCGTTGGACTAAGTCTAAAATTAACAACAAGCATCTTCATCGTCGTTAATTAATCTGAATTATGTCATTAATCATTCAATTATGGGTGAAATGGGGGCATCGCTATATATGATAGGTATTTAAGGCTATCATAGGGGCCAAATGAGGTGTCTACAGTATGCCCCTCTTTGGAGAGCAACACGTGGAGAGTTGTGCTCCAAAGAAAGTAGACACACCACTCATGACTCACGGGAGCTTTTGAGCTCGCGGGAGTGGCCATCTATGGATGTATGCAATTGCAAATTCATTCTAAAGATGAGGTTCACTTTTCTAGGATCGATCCTGATTCAGGGGGAAAAGGAAAAAGAAGAAGTTACGTGCCTACTGATTTGATTGGAAACCCGAGATCTGTGCCTCGGTGCCCGTGGTATTGCCACGTGGCGGGTTGGGAACTGTGCCCCGGTTGCTGAAATTTAAAATGATGGCGGGAACTGTGCCCCGGTGGTCTGAATCAGAAGTCAATCTTTCGATTGGTTAAGTCACTATTAGAATTTCATTTGTTCATGCAATAGAGTTTAATTCAAATGGTCATATATAACGTCTTTTAACTTTCATCCACAGTTGAATGTTCAAGGCATAGTTAAAACTAACTAGCAAAGTTGGGGATCTTGAAGGCAATTACAAACATAGTTCAAGCAATAGTGTGAGGTGCACATGAGAATGAGATGCATTTTTTTTTTTTTAAAGATGTTTGATTTTAAAACTCAGGTATGCATTGAAAAAGCTAAATCAATGGAAGACGGTCACCGGAATAACTGTCACTCTCTAGGGATCTTGGTCTTCACCCAAGCTTAAATGAGAACCTAGGATAGATTCGATCATCTTTTTGGTGCTTATCATGGAGAGTTTCAAGTTACACGGTTTCCATCTTCCAACGTCAAGATTTGAGTCGGCGAACGCACAATTCATGAGAACATGATATTATGGTTGCCATACCGATTATAAGCGCTTAAGGGAGGCCTACGGCGACTCAATTTCCAGACATGAAGTAAAATCATGAAAATCACAGTCAAGGGTACTTACCTCCAGAGCTTTCCGTAAGTCCAACGTTGGGGACCACTGCCATTTCCTTTCATCATTAGTTTGCCGAAGTTTGAGTCATCTACCTCCATCAGTGTACTTGAATGTCTTTCACCTTCGGTGTCTTCGTTTTTTGCTTTGGGAACCTGCATTGAGCAAACACTAAAAGATTCTGCATTTCTCATTGTTAGTGCTCTGTAGTTCAAATTTCATTGATGGAGATGACATGCAATGCACAATGTCAGATGTATGCGTGATGGGACTAATGTGCCTGTGACGGGATCTTATGTGATGGGACAATGTTTGATTTACAATGTGCACTATTTCTTTGTGCCTCTCTTAACTTGCTTTCTCTCTCTCTCTTTTGGTTATTTATTTATTTATTTATTCTTTTTTTTTTTGCTTGTTTTTTTTTTGTTTTTTTTTTTTTTTTGTTTTCTTTGTTTTTTGTTTTGTTTTGTTTTGTTTTATTTTTTATTTTTCATTTTCTTTTCTTTCTCTTGTTTTTTTTTTTTTTTTTCATTATTATTTAATCATCGATCATCATTAATTCTTGTTCGGGTTCAACTTCTCAAAATTCTAGGACAATTTGGCTCAAAGAGGCCTTTAGTTCTCTAAGGTGATAGATAGGCACCACAGGGGTGGTGCTCAGCCTGTTCGAGCTTTGGTTCAAGGATTATGAAAAGAGACAGCTTGGGCGCCCAGGGGATGGTGCCTAGGCGGATTGCATGGATGAAGTTTGTCTCGAAGTAGAATGGTGGATTTGGGAGACAAGTCACCTAAACGTCCAAGAAGTGGTGCCCAAGATGTAGTCCTAGTCCGTTTTAGAATGTAGTTTTAACTTCAATGAGGTAGGTTGCATTTCAAGTTGGTTTTGAAGTAGAATTTCGAATTCAGAAAAATATGTGATCTGGGCGCCCAAGGAGTGGTGCCTAGACTACATTTTAGGTTGGTCTCGAAGTAGAACTTGAATTCAGGGTAATGTGTGACCTGGGCGCCCAAGGGGTGGCGCCCAGACTGCATTTTGAGTTAGTCTTGGAGTAGGATTCGGGTTTAAGGCAATGTGTGACCTGGGCGCCAAAGGGGTGGCGCCCAGACTGCATTTTGAGTTAGTCTCGAACTAGGATTCGTGTTCAGCCTATCGTACCAAGAGTCCTCGTCGGAGTAGAAGCCTGACCTTTAGAGAATAGGTGATTTGGGCGCCCGGGGTGTGGCGCCTACTTGGAATTGCATGTACAACACTTAGAGTCCCTGTCAAAGAGAAGCCCTGAATTCTAGGAAGAATGGGTGACCTGGGCTCCCAGAGGGTGGCGCCCAAGCTGCAATTCGTGTACTTTTAAAATTCTCATGGGGTTCAGACTCTAATCTATATAAGTGTATCAAGGCCACGAATTTCCCACAACTCCTACTCTTTCAGACTTCGGATTTCAAAGCCTTCAAGCTCTTCCTTGCTCCCAAGTAAGTTTTCTCTTCTCCTTTTCTTTTTTTTTTTTTTTTAAGATGAATGGCATGTCTCATGTATATACTTCTAATTGTATGATTTTTTTAGTTGATCAACTTGGTATATGATTTCAGATTAAAGCATCCTTTTTATTTGCTTTGTATGTTCTCTTTTTCTCTCTTTTTTTTTTATTCGCTTTTATCCTCTTTGGGTTATGTGGTTGATCATTTTTTATTTTTTATTTTTTTATTTTTAAATCCTTTTGATCATGTGTTGGCCTTTTGTTTCTTTTTGTGTTTGGTGATTTTTACATCTGATATTTCAAGATTATGTTCAGTTTTCGTCATGCACATGCACAATCTTTGATTTGAATTTGAGCCTACTAGTTTTATGCCCTTGCGTACATGTTGGCTTTTGTTTTGGTTGTGGTGATGTCTTGTCCCACGTTTTCTTTATTTAATTCGTTAAGTCTGTTTTATGGCATAGGCAAGTCTGTCATGGTCAAATTTGGGGTGCCCTAGTTGAAAAAAACCAGCAGGGAAGGCTAGGCGCCACCCTGGTGGTGCCTATCTTTCTGATTCACACTAAGGGCTTGTGAACCCGAATTTTGGGGCATCTTTTCATATTCTGGTTCTCTCCGGCTTCACAATATGTTATGAAAACATGACTCATGGACACTAAAGTCTTTAACTTGGCGAAATAATGATGTCCTTATGGGAGATATTTCAAGGCTGGGGTGGGCGCCACCCCTGTGGTGCCTAGCTGACTCTCTGTTTTTTTTTTTTTTTTTTTTTACGTGTGTTAAGATGTTGTATTGTATGGGCATGTAGCTTGGACTTCTTTGCTCTCGAGAGGGTTTAGGACAGCCTAGCAGTATCTTTGGAAATATCTCCCACGGATTTGAGAAGGCCTAATAAAATTATTATGGCTAAACCCGTACCTTTAGCGGTGAATTCCTCAAAACAGACCTGGGCGCCACCCCTGGGGCGCCCAAGTGACCCTTTTTATTTTTTATTTTTATTTATGTTGTTTTGGATTTCCTCTAATTATGAACTTTTTTGGGTTATTTTTATTCTGTAAAGGGTTTCTAAAGCCTTGTGCATATGCCTACAGGTCTTCTCTTATTCCAATGGCCGGCTCTCCGATCTTCTCATTCGTTGTTGATGGTGTTGAGGGTTCTTCCGCTTACAAGCCCTACTCGCCAGGGGATGAATATTGGTCCCCTGAAGCTGACAAAATAGGGTATTATGACTCTGAGGAACGGGCAGAATTCTACCTCAAGCATGAATCCTCCCTGCCTGTTACCTATGACTGCGTTTTCCAATTTAAAGAAACTATGGACCAGCGCATTGTGGAGATTAGGCGCAGCAGGTATGATTTACTGGCTATGAAGTACAAAGGTATCTGCAGGTTGTATGGGGATTTGTGTATTGTGGGCAGGACTGCTCTAAATAGGCTGAATGGTTATGATGGGCTTCTGGAAGACTTGCCACCTTTTGTCAACAACGTGCTCCAATCTCTCTTATGGAGCATGTTGGATGTCAGGGGGATGTTTGAAGTTTGGGAGGCTATGAAATCTACCAACGAACGAGCTCCTATTGATGACTTTAACACCCTACACAGGCGGATGGATCAACTAGAACTCATGGTCATGTCTTGCCCTCACGAAGCTGAATCATCCGTTCCTAGGCGCTACAGGAAGTACTTCGAGATGCAAAACACTAGCCTCTCGGCGCTTATTCATCCGGTATACACGGCTTATCTAAATGACTTCCAGCGAGTTCGGGATATTTGCGGTGTCTTGAGGAATCCACCGGATAACTTAAAAGAAGTGCAAGGACAACTCGAAGTTCATATCATGAAAATGGAGGCACGGATGGCGCGCTTTCCTACTTTCAACGGGATGGTCCATCCATCCTAGGGGACTCACTAAAACTTATTCTATCTTAGGCTAGGATTTTCTTTTAATAAGAGGTCAGGTCATTAGGACCATCTTAGTTAGTTATAAGCTCCACCTAGGGTATTGGGGGCAAAGGTTGTGACCTCTATTTTAATTCATGTTTAGGATTCAGTCGATTCAATTAATTGCTATAGTTATTGTTTTAAGACTCTTATTGGAGTTTAATAAAAGTTTATTTAAACTTTATTTTCTTTTCCCCCTTTTTTTTTATATATATATTATTTTATGTGGTGATGCTTATTATTGAATGATGATATTTATTATGATGAGGTTAATGATGAGTTATGAGATTCGATGAGTCCAATTTTGTTAAGACTGGATCATAGTCATTAATAAAGATTGACTTTTAGCCTAACCCGAGAGTGGATTATGTCTTAACTTCATCTCCTCATCTCCATTGATGTTTAAATTAATGTCAGGTTTGATCTTTTTTTTTTTTTTTTTTAGTTGAGTTGTTCTTTTTTTTTTTTTTTTTTAGTTGAGTTGTTCCTTTTTTTTTTTTTATATATAGATGGATCTCCCCACTTGAAGAGGGCCCCACCACGTGATGGTGCTGGGCCACTATGCGCCCAGCACTGGGCGTTAGGTCATCATGATTGGGGCAGCCCCAATCTTTCCCCCTCTTTCTTTCATTTCTCTGTTTCCCTCTCTCCCTCTTCTTTTGTTTCTCTTTTTCGGTTCTTGCTTCAGGTGAAGTGCAGGGAAGAGTGAGCAGGGTGATCTGTGTGGAGAAAGAGGCGAGGAGAAAGGAAAGAGCAGCAGCGCACATGGTTGTCGTCGCCCAGGTAAGTGGATCTCAACTTCCCTTTCTACTTCTCCTTCTTTCTTTTTTTTTTTTTCGTTTCATGGTTGCTGTGTTAGTTTCAGGTGAAGTCTCAGTGGGCAGCAGTGGAGAAGAGGGAAGAGAGAGAAGGCCAGGTATGTGGTTTTCTATCTTTCTTCCATTTTCTATTTCCATTCTCTTTCTTTTCTTCTTTGTTTTTTTTTTTTTTTTAGAATCTGTATGCTGCCATTTTAGGGAGAAACCGAATGCATTGAGCAGAAAGGGAGGAGAGAAAGATTCAGGTATGTAGTTTTCCATCTTCTTTCCATTTCGTTTATGTTCTCTTTCTTTTCTCTTCTCTCTGTTTTTCTTTTTTTTTTTTTAGACTCTGTTTCTGTCACTTCAGGTGGAGGTCGAATGCATTGAGGAGAAAGGGAGGAGAGAGAGATTCAGGTATGTGATTTTCCATCTTCTTTCCATTTCGTTTCTGTTCTCTTTCCTTTTCTTTTATCTTCTTTCTGTTTTTTTTTTTTTTTAGAATCTGTTTATGGCAGCTACAGGTGAAGACCGAATGCATTGAGGAGAAAAGGAGGAGAGAGAGATTCAGGTATATGGTTTTTTATCCTCTTCCCATTTTCCATTCTTTCTCTTCTCTTTCTTTTATCTTCTTTTTGTTTTTTTTTTTTTTAGAATCTGTTTATGGCAGCTACAGGTGAAGACCGAATGCATTGAGGAGAAAAGGAGGAGAGAGAGATTCAGGTATATGGTTTTTTATCCTCTTCCCATTTTCCATTCTTTCTCTTCTCTTTCTTTTATCTTCTTTCTATTTTTTTTTTTAGAATCTGTTTATGTATGCTGCTGCCGTTTCAGGTTGTGTTTGACTGGGCTGAACAAGGAGACCAGCAACAGAGTGAGGGGAAGAAGAAGGAAAGGGAGAAGAGAAAAAGGGGGTGTTTGCAGAGCTTGGTAACCAAGGTATGTGGGTCTCATTCTTCCTTCTTTCTCTCTTTTATTTATTATCATTATTATTATCATTTTGGACGATGGCTGCAACATGGGGTTTTAGGACTTGATTTTGGCTATTGGCAGCCATGGGTGTGGTCGATTTTGGTGAGGGAAGAAGGAATGAAGCTGTCCTAGCTATGATGTTGGCCATCCTAACCCCTTTACTAAAATTTGAAAGATTGCATAGTGGGGGTTCCTTGGCAGAATCAGTTTGGATGGAAAATGGCCATTTTCTGTGGTTAGTTAGGATTGGTGGGATGATGAGGAGTGAGGTTTGGTGTGATCCATGGAGGCTAACTAGTGTATTGGAGATTGTTGAGTTCATTGAGCATTTCCATTGGCTTTAAATGAGAGTGTGGTGAACATGATTTGGACTCCTAACATAGATCTCAGTCATTATGGGGAAGTGGTTTGGGCTTTCTTCTTCTTTTTTTTTTTATTTTTTATTTTTTATTTTTTATTTTTTCTTTCTTCTTTTTTTTTTTTTTTCTTATTTCTTATGTTATTCAGGGACTTGTTTAAATTTGTGGTGCACTGGTTTTGACTTGTTTCTTACACCATGGTGTGTTTTATGCTCACTTCCATATTTGTAATTATGTCGGGAACCTTCTGCTCTATCTTTTTTTTTTTTTTATTTGTTTATTTTATTATGTAGAAGAGTAAGCTTGGTAATTGAGGGGTGTGGTGGTGATGGCTAGGGTGAGTTGGTTATGATGTGATGGGACAAAGGTTATGGGTGCTATTTTGGTTTAAATTGTGGTTCGGTTATACATTTTTTGTTTTTTATTTATTTGTTTTTATATCTTTATATATTTCTCATTGTTGTGGTTGTCATTGTTTCCCTTCCTCCCTTTTCTTATTTGTATGATGTGACTGTGGGACGGGATGTGATTCAGCCTAATGTGTATGTCGAAATGATATAGTGGTGATGAGGCAGAATAAGAGGCGTGAAGTTTGAGCTAAGTTGGAAGAGTTGGGTTGGAATGAATGTGTTTTCATTTCTTTTCAGGCTTGTAAAATGTATTTTAATGAGGGCAGTTCAATAAATGGGATTCGTTTTGTCTTAATCTTTTGGTTGGATCAATGGTCATGGTCTCTTATGCTTATGTGGACTAACATTATGCCCTCATGCTCAACTTCTCATTTTGGCTTTGGGTACAGGTTTGTCAGATGGCTAGGACTAAGGAGACTTGTAAGCGGACTCCTATGTCATCGGACACTGTGGAAGGGGCTGGGGTAGATCAAATCATTACTCCCCCGAAAAAGAAACAGAAGTGTGAGGACAAATCGGAGAAGAAGCCTCACCTTTCAGACGAGATACGAGCCGGCCGGGTAAACTCTTAGCTATCTTTATAAATCTCATACTTTGTTGGCTTTCATTATTGTTGACATCCTTTCCTGTGATGTTTATGTTGCAGCCTGTCCCTTTTGCCCGGGCTAGGGTGAGTTGGTTACAAATGAGGGACTGGTGGACCGAGCTCCCTGATCACTTAAAAGATCGGGTCCGAGCGATGGGGTTCGGGGATTTCATGTCTATTGTCGCCTTCCACACCGACCGTGCCCTCATTTGTGCTCTTTCCGAGAGATGGAGGGATGAGACGCACACTCTCCATTTCCCGCCCGGGGAAATGACGATTACACTTGAGGACATTGCGCGTTGCTGGGGGCTGAGGGTGACAGGCCTCCCTGTTTTCTCTAGAGCGAATGATGCCAAGGCTTCTATCACTCGATTACGCCTACATAGGATGTTCGGTGCTCGCCCCCAGTCCGGTGTGGGTCAGATTGACGCCGAGTGGCTGAGGGAGGCGTACAGCCCAGAGAGGAAGAGAATCCTAAATAGTAAGTATTCCATTGTTGCCTTTGTAGCATCATATCTTTCTCTTCTGCTACTCCTACTAATCATTCCTCCCTGCTTTATTTTAGAGTGGGCTCGGAACCAGGCGGACTTTCTTGCCAAGTTGAGGGCAAGGGTACCGGATTTCGATGGCTTGCCGGTTAGAGGATGCGAGGGAGGTCCTGTCCCCACAACGGCCGGGGCTCGGGCCGATGTTGGTAACATTTTGTCCCCTTTCCTTTAGATTGATTCAGAGTAGAAAAATACCCGTGAGACCTGCATATTCGATATTTATCCTTTATTAACAGTGTTCATAATTCCTTTGACAGGTGAGGGCCCTTCTTCTGGTGGATCCCGATCTGCGGCCGGCCCTGCTGATGACGATGTAGCAGTGGTGGATGCGATTGAGAGTGATGATGAGGTGGACGGGAGTTATGATGAGGATGCAGATTATGATGAGTTGGAGGGTGAGTTTATCGCATCTGATGATGGAGACGACGAGATTGATGATGGGGACAGTGAGGATGAGGGGGTGAGGCCTCGCCGAGTTGTTTCTGTTGACTTTGATGAGAGGAGAGATGGAGGTGCGGGTAGAGGTGACGAGGGCGACGACGTCGGACCCTCTGAGCGTAAACACTCGATCTAGTTTTTTTTTTTTTTTTTTTTTTTAAGTGATCTCTAGCGTCTTGTATGCTTCTCATCCTTGTTTCTTACGTTCTTTCTCTCTTGCTGCAGGGTATGAATGGCGGGAAGTGCCGGTTGATGGGTACGCTCGCCGAAAGAGGGTAAGGATACCTTGTGAGGTTTTCCCGGTCACGAGTGAGTACCAAAGCATTTGGTAGCTACTTTGTTCCTTATTCTGATTATATAATGAATTTCTTATGTCAATTTGGTATTGTGCAGAGAAAAAACAAGGGAGGCAGTCTGAGGTTCGTTTGAGGAGACCCAGGCTGGTTTCGGCACGATTGGGTGATGATGAGCATCTCCGGGCTTTCCTTCTGTTCTTTTTGGGGAGGTGTCTCTTTGCCAACGCGACTGGCAATAGAGCGTCCGGTACTCTCATTCGGTTTGTACAGGACCTGGATAAGGTTGGCGACTATGCTTGGGGCGCGGCCACCCTTGCCTTTCTTTTCCATAGTCTAGACTTGAGGTGCCGCCTCCAGCCCGGATGCAAGAGCCTTCGAGGGTTCATGCCGATCCTACAGGTTTAAACCCTATCCCCAAATGTGGTGACCTATTGTAGTCCACCCTTTCTTATCATGGGTCATTTTTCGTCTTTTGTAATAACTAAGCTTTGGTTGTGTATAGATATGGGTTTGGGAGCATATCATCCAGTGTCGGCCTGAGCGCTTGCCTGCGAGGTTGAGTTGTACTCCCCGGGCTTCGCAGTGGTATCCTAATGCCAATTTGCGGAGTTTTGCCTACATTCTGCCTCCTGAGATGGCGGAGCGTATTAAGGCTCTAGGAATGAGACCGGGCGAGCAAGGTTACCGGTTCATCTTAAATGAGTTGAAAAATCACAAGGTATGCTCCTTTTCTCTTTTTGTTTGTCATGTTAAATGTCTGCCTCTCTCTGTTCTCATTTGCTACACATCACGACTTGTCAGGTGATCTGGCAGCCCTACCGGGGTGGTCCGGATGATGAGATGGCTGTTGTGCACGAGGGGCGTACTCTATTTGAGAGGGACATTTGGCTCCACACTCCCCAGGTGGCGGTCAGGTTGGTTGTCAACCGAGTTGCGCGCCAACTGGGACACCATCAAGTTGTCCCTGCAGAAAAGTCTATCATGCATCGGTCGTATCTAGGGTCGGGTTTGAAAGCGTTCAAACGCCGCCATCCGTGTCGGAAAGAGATAAAAAATTGGAGAAGGAAAGGGAGGAAGGCCACCTTCGATGTAGATGCTAGTGCCTGGAGTGACTATGAGGTATATTGGAGGACAGCTTTGCATCGGTATATACTCCCAAAGTCGTATTCTTGTGGGGCTTCGTATTCTATTAGTAATTGCGCGGAAGCGGCTGAGGCCTCGTCATTGGCTCGGGTGAGCATTGAAATTTTGTTTGCTCTAATGTTGTCTTCCTTTTTATCATTGCTAACATCGTTTCTTCTTTTACTTTTCAGGAGGAGATACCGGCTGTAGCAAGGGATTGGCAGGCACGTCCATCATCCGAAGGACGGGGCGAGGTGAGGGCTTATGAGGTTTCCAACTTCAATTATGAGCCTTGCAATCTCAACGATTCATGCTCTTCCCATTCTCTAACCGTGGCTCTCATGTGTGACAGGGGACGTCTGGGTGTGTAGCGTCCGATGCGGAGTCCATCCTTAGGGGAGAAACACTTCGACTATCTCACCTAGTGGAGAAGAAGGTATGACTTCTTGATTTAGTGTTTGAATCCAATGGTGCTTATCTCCATAGTAATGTTGATCATTCTCGATGTAACGGCATGGTTTATATTTCATAGGATACGGAGATCGTGAGACTGAGGGCACTATTGACAGCTGAGAGGGTACGAAAATTGTTAAACCTAATTAGCCACGTGCTACCTTATTTATACTTTCCTTACTAAAAAAAACTTTGGTAACAGGAGCGCCGCCGGGAAAATGAAGCGATCATCGAAGCGTTGGCGGATTCTCGCGAGGTATGAGGTCATGGAGTTATTTGTTCATTTTGAATTTTTTATGACCTTTGGTTACTATGCAGAGTAACAGAGAGCGGGACATGTCCGAGGTCACGAGAATTCGATTGGAGAGCGATCTTCTCACTCTACAGGCGGAGGTGGACCGACTGCGGACTAGCGAGGTTTGCGTTTTGTTTTATCGCTCTTGTGTTCAAGACGTATAATGACAACTCTTAACCCTTTCTATTCGTGATCCTCAGGCAGAGACTCGTGGCGAGCGCGACGGAGCGTTTGCAGAGAGAGCTGCTTCTATGGCACAGGTATGAGAGCTTCTCATGTGATATTTCAATCTTAATTCCTCATCCATTGTTGATGTTGTTTATAATTTTGCTGTGTGCAGGTTGACGAGTTACGTGCCAGGCTTAGGAGCTTTGAGGCCCCTGTGCAGGTGAAGGTCTTTTCTTCTTTTAAAATTCCATGTTTGATGCTACAAGGTTTGTTGAACGTAATGTTTCTATAAACGTTGTCCTGTAGAGTGGTGCTATCGTTGCTTCTATTCCTCCACCTCCTAGCTGGGGCGAGGAGAAGGCCATTATTCATGATCATTACGCTCGGCGCATGGATTGCATGGAGCGACAACATGATGAAGTGGTTACTGATTTGCGGGGGTGTCTCGCTAGACTTCATCGGAGGACAAAGGAGAGAGGTTATGCATTCTCGGACTCGACCCGCACTCCTTCTCAGCGTGCTCCTGGTCCGACCTCATTTGCTTCGTCGGCTCGCTGTGATGGAGCCGCTCCGTAGAGTCATCGTTCTTTGATCGATCTCCCCAGGCTGCATCATTAGTATATCCTTGTTCCATGTATCCATATTTGCTAGTCATGTATTTATGTTGTTTCGCCCCATCTTTGGCTTATGGTGAGAGCTAATATGTATTTGATGTATGTTGTGCATACGTGTATTATGTATGTGTAGTTGAGATAGTGTGCTTGATGCTCTAGAAGTGCCATGGGAATGTGTTTGATTGATAAGGAGTTGTTGTGGGGTACCGGGGAATATATGAAGTGTTTTTCTTTCACAGGTAACAGGTTCTGTGTATCCGGAAATTTTCCGGGGTCCAAAAAACAAGGGAAAGTGTTGCCGAAATTTTTCTAAAATTTCTCGAATTTCGTGCCTCAGCAAAGAAATCTCATGGAATAAGAATAATAGCAATCCGGGATAGACAAGATGAGATATAATAAACCAAATGAATGCAATCCCATGCCAATTTTGACCTGAAGAGGCAACATGGCCACAAGGTTCTCAAACAGTAAGGAGTGCCTGAGTGTGTGACATTTGTGGCCTAAGCAATTCTATGTTTTTAAAGGCATTCACATCGTCAGCAATAAACATTAAGGCAAAAGCTCAAAATATTTGCATTTTCAAATCAAACATGATATCATAAAGGGTGTGCATAGCATACATCTATAATCAAATTCATCATTATATATCATAACAACCATAATTCATACTTCCCAAGTTTGGTCATCAGCATTTTGACCTTTTCTAGTTATGAGGAGTTGTGTGCAAAATAATACCCGTAGATAATATATAAAAAAAATGCCCCAGCTTGTGGGATTTTATGATCGTAATCGGGGTTGGTTTCCCTGCAAGGTCTCAAAGCAAATTTGTTAGTTTAATATTTTTAGGCCCCCTGCATAATTTAGCTAAGGTGGCATCTTTCTTTCTCGGTAAAAATGTCAGGGGGCCATTTTGGCATTCAAGCTTCGGGAAAAGAGATGGAATTAGTACCTTAGTGTATGGGTTCTTTCCTGCATTCACTCGAAAATGATTAGCAACAAAAGCATGCATGAGGTGAGGGTTTGTGCAGTCCAGTGAGTGTTTGTGGCAATCGTGTATGCGATGAGGGCCGATATTGGGAAGCCGTGCAAGATAGATAGATAGATATATACATATATATATATATATATATATAAATAAAAATGCCCCAGCATAAGACTAGTGTTCATTTTGGCTGTAGGCAAGAAAGTACCCTCGTTCCATGATTGTCACTTTGGCGGTAATGTGATACTCCCTAACCATCATTTGGAGGTCGAGCCCTCACAAGCCCTCCCCTTGTAGCTGCTTAGTCTTTTCGGTTGAACTTCAGAAAGCACTTGACTGTCCTTGGGGCTCGTTCGTGAGTTGTGTTTGTGTGTGGGGTGGTAAGTCACCGTGCCTCCTTAGTGCTGTGGCTTCCGACCACATTCTGCTCAGTTCATGCAATGAGTACCCATGTCACTCCAGCAGGCCTAATTCTAATAGAGATTTTTTTTTTTTTTTAAGCATGTAACTGTGCAATGTCTAGGTCCTTTAAGCTTTCTAACTAACCCATGTAACGAGCTTTAGGCCAGTGACTCCCAAACCGGACGGCTTTAGGGCACTAGGTATGCAAATACCCCTACGGGCTTATTGGCTCGGGTTAAAAAGGCCACGAACCCAAACTAGCTACGTCTTTTTTTTTTTTTTTTAGCATGTAACTGTGCAATGTCTAGGTCCTTTAAGCTTTCTAACTAACCCATGTAACGAGCTTTAGGCCAGTGACTCCCAAACCGGACGGCTTTAGGGCACTAGGTACATAAATACCCCTACGGGCTTACTGGCTCGGGTTAAAAAGGCTACGAACCCAAGCTAGTTACGAATATATATATATTTAACTCTTTTTTTTTTTTTTTTTTTGCAAATGGTTGAAAAGCTTTCATGACGTGGGCAAACTCACCTTCAAACCTTCACATCGAATGGCTTTAGCCGTGTCGAATTTGTGCCGGGCAGACTCACCTATTTGTGTATTTTTAAGTATTAGTGTGTGTCCGAGTTCCAAATTTGATCAGAGTGCATTTCTTCGGTCTTCCTATGAGATTTCTACAACTACACAAAAGGGCAAAGAGGGTCATATTCTACAAGAAGTGAGGAAGGGTCATACTGTGTACCTTTTTAGGTACATAGCGTTCCATGGATCGGAGAGATCTTCCCCCTCTGCATTTACTAGTCTGTATGCATTTCCAGGATATACTTCTTTAATTACATAAGGGCCTTCCCAATTGGGTCGTAACTTACCTCGGGGATGCGGAAGCTGAGAAGGAGCGATGCGTTTCAGCACGAAATCGCCAACTTTGAATTTTCTTTCTTTGACATGTTTGTCATAGGCTCTGGCAATCCGCTTCCGGTATACCTGTGCGTGCTCTGCTGCTTTCATTCTCCTTTCGTCAAGTAGGTCTAGCTGAAGTAGCAATGCTTCTCTCCTCTGGTCCTCTGTCTGTCTTCATCTAGCTGGATGCGCAGCGATGGGTGAAGGACTTCAAGGGGAAGGACTGCTTCCATTCCGTAAGTCAAAGAGTATGGGGTTTCTCCTGTGGGAGTTCTTATTGAGGTTCGATACGCCCACAACGCTTCGACCAAACGGTCTGGCCAATCACTACCTTTGGTGGTTTGCACAGTCTTCTTGATGATCTTTAGTAGGGTCTTGTTGGTTGCTTCGGCTTGACCATTTGCTTGGGGATAGTATGGGGTTGAATGATGCAGTTCTATGTTATATTTTGTGCACAACTCGTTCATTTGTTGGGATATGAATTGTGGACCATTGTCTGTTATGAATGCCTTAGGGATGCCAAACCTAGCTATTATATTCTTTTTAATGAATTTGACTACGGAGGTTGCCTTAATATTAACATATGCTTCTGCTTCTGCCCATTTAGTGTAATATTCTGTTGCTGTTAATATGAATGCCTTATTATGTGTGTTCTCTACAGTAGAGGTCAGGGGTCCTATGATATCAAAAGCCAAGGTCGAGAAAAGACATGGAGCGATGGTAGGGTGAAGGGATGATGCGGGGGCATGAATTAGGTCAGCATGCAGCTGACATTCTTTGCATCTTTTGACATAATTGACTGAATCTGATTCTAAGGACGGCCAATAGTAACCTAAACAGATGATTTTCTTAGCTAACATCTGGCCGTTGACATGTCCTCCGCACTCTCCTGAATGTGCCTCTTTAACTATCTCTTGCCCTTCTTCTATGGTCATGCATCGTAAGAGAACTCCACTAAATGATCTACGGTACAGTAGCCCTGCGACTATGACATATCTCTGAACCATCTCTCTTAATGCTCTTTTATCCGATCGGGTGGTGTAGTCAGGGATGTAACCATCATGCAGGTAATTCCAAATATCATAGTACCACGGGTGGTCGTCTTCCAAGTCATCATCATGTTGTATGCGAGCTTAGATCCCTTCTTTAGGTTTAGAATCTTCTTCCTGATCGGACTCTTCGGTCTTAGCTTTCTTACTCCTATTTTTCGAAACTTTCAGCAGGATTTCAGCGGGGTTCCCCTTGGTCAGGTCTATTGGTTTTACGGACGGGGAATCTAGCCTTCTAATTCAGAAATTCTTTGAAATCCTTATCATCAGGCATCTCTATGATTGAGGCTAAAATCGCTAATGAGTCAGCCAATCGGTTCAAGGCGCGGGGGATGTAGAGAAATGAAATCTTCTTGAATTTTGACATCAGCTCTTTGGCTTTCTCATGGTAGTGCGCAAGCTTAAGGGCGCTAACCTTCCATTCTCCAGCTATTTGGGAAATAACGACTTTAGAATCACCGAAGACTCTTAGCTTATCAACACCTAGGGCCTGGGCTTCTCTCAACCCTGCTAATAAGGCTTCGTACTCCATCGTATTATTGGTTGCTGGAAATCCGATTTTATAGGCCATTGGGATGACAACTCCTTCCGGGGATAATAACACTACACCAACTCCTTTTCCATTTTGATTCAAAGCTCCATCAAAGTACATGGTCCATAAATCATCATCCTTTGCTTCTTCAATATCCGCAAATAAGATACTTTCGTCGGGGAAATCAGTTCTAACCGGCTCATACCGTGGCAGAGGGAGGTGTGCCAAATGGTCGGCAATTGCTTGTCCCTTTATAGACTTCTAGGTAACATAGGTTATGTCAAACTCTGCCAAGAGCATTTGCCATCGCGCGACTCTTCCCGAAGTAACGGGTTTCTCAAAGATGTATTTTAAGGGGTCCATTCTGGCTAAGAGTTTGACCTGGTGAGCTAGAAAGTAGTGTCTCAGTTTCTGGGCGGCCCAAACTACGGCTAAGCAAGTTCTCTCCATTGGGGAGTATTTCCTTTCGTAGGGTAGGAGAGATTTACTCAGGTAATAAACCGCGTTCTCTTTCCTCCCAGTCTCATCATGTTGACCCAGGACCATGCCTATCGCAGACTCTGTCGCTGACACATACAAAATGAGGGGCCTATGTTTAGCAGGGGGCTTCAGGACAGGAGGACTCAATAGATATTTCTTTAGATCTTCAAATGCCTTTTGGCAGTCGTCATCCCAATGATATTCCACGCCTCCTTTTAACAATTTATAGAACGGCTCACATCTTTGTGAATGCTGCGAAATGAATCTTCTGATGAATTGTAGTCGCCCTATTAGGCCTCTTAACTCTTTAAGGTTCTTTGGAGGCGGCATTTCAAGAATGGCCTTTACCTTAGAAGGATCGACTTCGATTCCTCGATTACTTACCATAAAGCCTAGGAGTTTTCCAGAGGATACTCCGGAAACACATTTCTTCGGATTCATCTTTAGTTGGGTGTCCCTGGATCGCTGAAGAACTCTCCTGAGAGCCGTGACATGTGTTTCACGTGTTCTAGATTTGATCAGAATATCATCTACGTAAACCTCCACACAGTCATGTATCATATCATGAAATATTGCCATCATGGCCCTCTGATAGGTAGCACCGGCATTCTTCAAGCCGAAGGGCATAACAATGTAACAGTAAGTCCCCCAGGGTGTGGTGAACGAGGTTTTCTCCTGATCCTCTGGTGATAGTCTGATTTGGTTGTACCCTGAGTAACCATCCATGAATGATAGCATAGCGTGCCCTGCGGTATTATCAATAAGCACGTCGATGTGAGGTAAAGGGAAATCATCTTTGGGAGATGCCTTGTTCAAATTTCGGAAATCAATACAGACTCGGACGCGTCCGTCTTTCTTTTTCACCGGGACTATATTGGCAACCCATTGAGGAAACAACACAACCCTGATGAACTTCGCCTGGTGGAGTTTGTCAACCTCCTCTTTTACTTTCAGTGCAACATCAGGGAGCATTCTTCTCAATTTCTGTTTAACCGGTCTAGCATTTTCCTCCAATGGGATCCTGTGTTCCACTAGGTCTGGCGCGAGTCCGGGCATGTCATTATAATCCGATGCGAACACGTCTTGATATTCTCTTAGGACCTTAAGGATCTCGTTCTCTTCGTCAGGTTTTAGGCATGCACTGATTTGGACCTGCTTGGGTCTTTCGTCCGTTCCCAGATTTATCTCTTTTGTCTTTTCGGCAGCCGCTTGTGTTTCTTTGTTAAACTTCTTAATTACTCTCCTAAATTCATCTGAAACTTCATCATCCCCTTCTTCAGTGTCTACTAATTCGTAAACACCCATTCCATCATTGATGTTCGCATGTTGCACGGAAGGTTCGGGTTCTGGAATGACAGGCAGAGGTTCACAGCCTAACTTCTCGATGTTTGTCATAATTTCTTCTAGTCGAGACTGCTCCACTGTGGGTATCTTCCATCGCCTTAGGTTGCCTATATTTGGATGATGATCACAGTCTTCTGCTCCTACGGTTCCTATGTTTTTGGGTTTTCTATTTCCTAATTTTTTTGAGTTTTTGGGGTTTTCTAATTTTTTTGGATTTTCGGGGTTTTTCTAATTTTTTTGGGATTTTTGGGATTTTCTAATTTTTTGGGATTTTTGGGATTTTCTAATTTTTTAGGATTTTTGGAATTTTCTAATTTTTTGGGTTTTTTGGAATGATATGGTACAGGTGAGGTTGAAGATGGGCTATCTACTGAGGAGGATCCTCCCCGCTGGCGTGGCCAAGCAGTGGGGCGGTATACCACTTCGTGATCATTGAGGTCATCAGTTTCCCAAATTTCATGGTTCTCTCGAGAGGAGTCTTCTCGCCAATGGCGCCAGGCAACGGGCCAATATACCACTTCTTCGCTGGTAGGGTTTTCGATTTCCCACGTCTCGCGACTTTCTCGGATTTCGGCGATCGGCGTTTTTTTTTGGTAGATGAGTTAATTCACTTGCATTCAGCATGTTACAAGATAGGGTCTGGAATCTCGGATCGATAGTGTGGTCTATATTGTTCACTCCTTTTGGTGAATGGAGCTCTTTCCAAGTGCCGAAGATTTCCTCGTGAGTCTCACTTTCAGATGAAGTCGAATCTTCCCAATCTTCTACTAAAACGGTCTTGCCTTTATCATTTGGATCCAAATTGTAGCATCCCCTTCCGAATGGAGGTGTGTTGGGATCCAAGGTTTTGTCATGCTTCATGAAATGTTCATTTAAGGTCCAGTCCTCTTGTTTATACCTTATGTCATTGTATGTGTCGTACCCTAATCCTTCTGCTCTCGCCCTAGGGTCCGGTATGTAAGGGTCGGTAATGCCTTCTCCATTCTTTCCTAGCCCAAATCCGGGTTGATACCCCATCTTCTTCATTAGAGTCCATCCTCGAGCTTGACCTTCGTTGTCAAACATCTGATTTTGCGGGGAGGATAATTCAAAAAACATATTTTGCACAGGGTCCATATCCATCAAAGAAATAAGAGGATCGACCTTGTACCCATGAATCTTGACCTCTGGTGTAATGGGAGCAGGTTGTAAGGTCGGGAGTATTTGAAGTTCTTCCGGTTCAATGACAGGCGGGTCTCCCATCAATTTCATGATCTTACCCAAATGGGGGAATTTGACGCATTGGTGTCGGCTTGACATAATGGCATTCATGTGGTTCAACCATCGGCGTCCCAAGATCAAATTAAAAGTGGCAGGGATGTCCATAATATAAAATTCTTCTGGCATTGAAATTGGGCCCGCTTGGACTAATAACATAATTTTTCCACAAACAGTTTTCTTGTTCCCGTCATAACCAGTTACGACCATAGGGGCTAGAATTAAGTCCTTTATTATGAGCCCTAAGGCTTTGTAGGTTTTCAACGGACAAATATTCAGTGATGCACCAGTGTCAACCAAAGCTCCTGACATTTCCTTCCCTGCTATCTTGACTGTTAGATGTAGGGGAGAGGTTCTAGCCTCAGGTGGTATTTCCTTTAATTCTTCCTCAGTAAAAGTAATGGCAGGGAACGAAGCCCCCGGGGCCAAGGCTGAAATAGACGTTCTCAATTCTTCTGGAGTTATGCCTACCGGGACTTGTAAGCGTGTAATAGCCTCAAGTAATTGTTGCTGATGTTTGGGGGAGGTTTTAATCAGATCAAGGACAGATACTTTAGCTGGGATCTTTGTGAGGTGTCCTAAAAGGTCATATTCTATCCCTATTTCTATCGAACTATAAGCTCTTTCATCAACTATCTCCTCAACCTGAATATTGGGATTTTGTGAATCTAAGTTCTGAGAAACAGGGTGAGGGGGTAGTCGGGGAGGACGGATCCGTCCAGATCGTAAGTGGGCCTGAGACGCATTTGTGTCTGGGTAAGGATCTGGTTGGGAATTCGTGATGATCGGCGATTCTCGGTCGTTTGGCTCATCAAAATTTACCTTGTAAAGGTCAGGGGAGTCAACGATCGTATCCATCCCTGAATTAAAGATTTTGAATTTGGTCTTCCCATCCCATGGCGTGATGTATTTTCGATAATCCTCTTCTTCAAAGAAATCACCATGACATGATTGGCTATGGTTTACACTCCCTTGGGCCAGGGCATCAATGTGTTGGTGCTCTATTACGGCGATGTTTATTAATTGGGTCTGTGGGCCCTGTCCAGAGGTTGACGCTCCATGCTGAGGTAAAGGGTTTGTATAAATCTGCATGTTGGGAATATTTTGTGCGGGATTTGTGGTTGGATTTTGATTGGGAGGGGCATTCCGTGGATCATTCCCACCTATTGGCCTAATGTTACTCCAATCAATTCTACCTTCATCATTGAGATCATAGATCAAATCTCTAACCGTATAGCATTGGGTGAGGTCATGACCTGGCATCCTATGGTAGGCGCAAAACTTAGTCTTGTCTAGGTGTTCGGACCATGCCTGCGGGCGTTCTGGCGGAAGTTGGAGGGCATTCTGATTTAAGAGAGACCAGAAGACAGCAGTCCATGGTTGAGGAAGGGATGGGTAGTTTGCCCTTTTAGGTCCGAATCTTCTTCTATTTCCATTGTTCGGGTTATTCTGGTTGCCATTGTTGTCTCTATTGTAATTGAAGGGGACTGTACTATAGTTGGGTTGAGGATTCGCGTTCGGGTTTTGCGGCGGAGCTATCGGGTTCGAGACTGGCTGTATGGGATTAGGATTCTGGTTTTGATTCACTGGAGGCCCTTGGTTTCTTGGTGGTTGGTCATAACTTTGATTATTTCTCGGAGGGTTTCGGTAGTTCTGATTGTTCCGCTGATAGTTTTGATTATTTCTCTGATAATTCGAGTTACCACCTTGGAAGTTGGGATTGCCATTTTGCCCTGAGTTTTGGTGTTGGTTAAAGCTAACGCTGGTACGCTCCTGATACGGTCGATAGACCTCTTCCTGATTCAAGCTAACTTCAGGGGTCGTGCGGATCTCTGGTTGGGTGGTTGTGCCTACCCTACGCTTGTTCTTTTTATGGTCAATGATGGTGTTCAATACCCCTTCATCTAGATTTTGCTTCATCCTAGATAACCTACGGTACAGGCCACTCCAACTAACGACCTCCCCAATTGTCATCAGGGCTCTCATGGGATCCTTCATGTTCGATATGGCCATTCTTACTTGTTCTTCCTCTTGCATGTTGCAATCTGACCGTGCGAATTGGTTTTGCCATCTCACTGCAAATTCCTCATAGTCTTCATTGTTCTTTTGTTTGAGATTAGCTAAGTCATGCCACAAGGGTTTGTTTTTAGTTAGATGCTGGTATCGCGCTAGAAACTTCTCTACTACATCCTCGAAGGTATTGATTTCATGGGAAGGCACGGATGTATACCAAGTCAATGCATCTCCAGTTAACGATTCCTGAAAATAATTTATGAGCATGGAGTCATTGTCTGCGATGGCACGACACTTGTTACAAAACGAGACTAGGTGATGCTGAGGATCAGTAGTCCCATCATAAGGTACGAACTTAGGGGCTCTAACAGGGAAAGGTGACCTCTCTTTTTCCTCCTTTCTGGTAAAGTCGTAGAATCCTAGTTTCTTGCCAGTTGAGCTCGAGGATTTCTTTTTAATTTCATTCTTGAGTTCCTCCACATTTTTCTGCAACTCCTTGAATGCTAGAGGATCTAGATATTGAATTGTCTGTGGTTGACATTCTCTTTGTGATTCTAGCGAAGTAGGGGCATAGGCCGGTTCTTGGCATTGGCCTTGGAAATACGGTTGCGAGATAGGCTGATAGCTTTGGTTCAACTGAATTCCCCCATGTGTAATCGGTTGTCCCCTATATGGGTCAACTATTGGGCTTAATGTGGGTGGTTGATATGCTTGTTGATAGCGCGACTCATTCGCTTGGTGTGTTTGATAAGGATTTCCAATGCTCGTGGGGTTAGTAACTTGCACGTTCTAGATTGGGAGATTCTGGTTCGCATTGGGCATTTGATAGATCGGGACTGTTTGATTTTGATAAGTGAGAGGCCCCCTCTCGTATTGAGCTGATTGGGGATATAACATACTAGCGCCAACCGTCACAGGATTGTAACAAACTTGATCCGTTGGTGGAGGAATCATTGCTTGGAATTGGGGCCGAGCCATTTCGTGTTTCCTGTAGGCATCTAGCGCTCCTATATGTATCAAAGGGTTTTGGTGCGAGATGCTGGATGTCGCCAATCGACCCATGTTCATTGGACTATGACTTGTCTGGTGATATGCGTTTTCATTTATCACAAGAGTCTGGGAAGGTGCGATGGCCTTAACCGGGGTTATGATAGGTGCGTCAGTAGGCATCCCATACTGCGGGATAGAAGACGTGATTGGCTCGGTTTGGCTGATCATGGAAGAATAGGGTATAACCTGTGAGACAACAGGATCACTTGCGCAAAGAGGGTAGTCTGTTGATGAAACGTTATCATGGACCCTATATCTTATAACTTGGCCGGTAGGACTGACCAGATCTGTGTAAGTCACCCCTGAATGCGAGGAGAAATGATTCTCTCTCGATGAAGGAGATAGGGTGGATGTATTGGAATGATTCCTTCCCATTGTTATGGTATTGACTGGTAACGGGCTTCCTTCGAAAAGGGACCATCTTATCTGTTGTGGGTCATGGCTTGAAGCTGCCAAGGATCCATCTAATACCCTAAAGGGTTCTACACTTTGCGTGGTTTGGTGTGACTCGCCAGTGGTGCGGATCAATAGTGGGGGTGAGAGGGGTTGAAAGTCGGACATTCCGAACGTCTGACCCTCCATTTGTAAAGAAATGCTTAGATGAGAAGAGAGAGAATGAGAGGAAGAGAAGAGCACTTGTTATGTAGCTTTGTTGGTGAAGGTTTGTTTATTATGGTGTAATGGGGGAAAGCTTAGTGGACGGTGCATTCGGACCTTTGGTTTAATTTTTAGACTACTCATAACAACCCTAAACTGAATGGGACACGGACATCAGATCATTGATTGGATGTTCGTGTCTTAGAATATTACTCTAGGAAGACCCAAATAGGTGACAGGAAAACATAAGAGGTCCCATCACGATCGCCAGGCTGTCGGATGTGAATTTCGAACCCCCCCCCCCAATTTTCCTCTCTAAGAGAGGCATGGTTTGGGGAAATCTCCATTCATCTATATATATGCTATTTAAATTTTACATCGAAAATGAGGATTCCGACTACCCTCAAAATCGATGGATCACGATCGCCAGCTATGGTACGGCCGTAACACCGTTCTTCGACAAAAGTCGAAGAAATATGGGGAGAAAATTAATAAGGTGGGTTCTTCCTCTCGTCTAATGTGCTGCCGGCAACACACGACGGTTATCCTGTCACATTAATTTGGGTCTCTTTGGGTCTCTTTAATTTTGGGTCAATTAAGGGTCATGAGTTAAAGTCCGAATAAAGATTAATCCTCACATAGCATAATCATAGTATATCCAAGTAAAATAAAATAACTAGAATAAAGAAAATAAACTAAAAGAGGGGGAGGTGTCAAATATTTAAGAAGAGGATCGGCCCCGTTCCCGGGTACCCCCTTCTGATCCCTTGGCAAAATAGGGTTTAAAGGCTGATTTTTCAAACCAAAATGATGATGCAAATGAGACTTTGACTTATGATTTCTGTGTTTTTCGTGTGCGATACACGAGTGATAAAAGTAAAAGGCCGATGGGCCGTAATTGATTGAAGGTGGCCGATGGGCCAGGATTGATTGAAAATGGTCGATGGGCCAGTGTTTGTTTTAGGGTGGCCGATGGGCCGTGATTGATTAAAAGTGTGTGCGAAATCACTCATCTCATCTCGTTATTCTCATTTATTCAATTTTAGAAATCAGTTCTTTATTCCCTTTATCATTAAGTTCGATTAAATATCTAGCACCTGAGGTGGAGGAAGAAATAAAAGGAAAATCTTTTTGCTTTTATTTTGTTGGTTTTACGGTTTTTATGGCTTTTCAATATGGGGGCTAGAAGGGCCTAACTAAGGGATTTTACTTGGATTTACGTGATTAGTGCTTTACTACTGATCATCGGATTAACCCTAACCTAAGGTCCTAGACCGCCCACATCAGCTCTCCCAGTCCCCTAACGGAACAGGAAAAGTGATGGGGCGAAGCCTAATGCGCTAAGCTACCTAACGGGGAAATCCGATCTAATCCTAGGGTATGAATAGCCTGAGTTTGATGGTTCAACGCCTAAGCAACTTATTAATTGTGATTTTTAATTGGTTCGGTTTGTTTTGAGTTGAAGATTAATTAAGAGGTGGATTAAATGTATTTTGGGGTTCTGTTTAAGTTGTTTAAGGTTCTGGAATTTATAGTTTTAATTTAAAACGTGAAACAATGTCGAAATCCGTGAAACGGGGTTGGCAGAAGACTTGGGCGCCAGGGGGGTGGCGCCTAGGATTTTCTGGTGACTTGGGCGCCCAGGCAGTGGCGCCCAAGTGGCTGCTTCTGGGTGGTTTGGCAAATGACGATGGTATCGATATTGTTTTCGAAATCCAAGGGGTTCTTACTTGGTGAGTTTTAATGTTCTAAATTGTTTTAATTCTCTGGTGTTTAAATGTCAAAGGGATTCGGATTCGGATTTTGAGACGAAACCAAGAGTTCGCGTTTTAGTGCAAATGAGAGGATGGGCGCCAAGGGGGTGGCGCCCAGGTGGATGGCTTGAGATTTTCAGGTTTTCCGGATGGGATTGGTTTTCGGATCTAGAGACTATTTTAGGTTCTGGTTTTAATTAATTTAAGTGATAAGGTGTTTAGTTACTCGTTTTAAATTGAAGTTGTGAACCAAGGTTAGAGTGTAGGATAGGCGCCACAGGGGTGGTGCCTAGGTGGTTGTTTGTCGGTTCGTAAGGGCTTTGAATGCTACGTCTGAATCGATTAAAGTTTCAAACGTTTTAAGTTAAAAGTGTTTTAATATGTTGATTCGGATTGGTTTAAATGTTAATTAATTATGTTAAGTTGTCGGTTGGGGTACTTTATGAAGACAGGTAGGCTAGGCGCCCAGGGAGTGGCGCCTAGGTTGATTTGGCAAGATGGGCGCCAAGGGGGTGGCGCCTAGGTGAACTATCCTGTGGTTCGGGTCGGTTCCGTATTTTTTAGGTTGATTTGCGGTTGAGCTTTTACGGTTTGATGTATTTTAAATTAAAAATTTTCTGTTGCGATGATTAAGATTAAATTCCGTTTCAATTAATTTGGCTTTAGTGACGGGAGAGGCTGGGCGCCAAGAGAGTGGTGCCCAGGTGGAGGTGACAGGATGGGCGCCTAGGGGGTGGCGCCCAAGTGTCTGCCTTGTGCGTCCGAGTTGGTTCGATGTTTTATGTCTATTCGAGTTTATGGTTCCGATTGTTTTAGATTTCAAGGATGTTCCGGTGTGTTGATCCCGATTGACTTCGAATTTAATTTCAAGTAGGGTTTCCTAGTGATTGGGTAGGATGGGCGCCAGGAGGGTGGCGCCCAAGTGGATGCGGAAGGATAGGCACCAAGGGGGTGGCGCCCAAGTGGATGCGGCAGGATAGGCACCAAGGGGGTGGCGCCCAAGTGGATGTTTTGTGGTTTATTCGTTTTGTACTTTCTAAGTTGGTTTGAGTCCAAATTGATTAAGGTTTCGAGTCTTTTAGGTTAATAGTGTTTTAAGGTGTTAATTCGGGTTTAATCAATTAAGTTTAATTAAGTGGTGATTTCTAAGGGAATGGGATAAGATAGGCGCCAGGAGGGTGGTGCCCAAGTGTAAAGGCAAGCTGGGCGCCCAGGGGGTGGCGCCCAGGTGTCTGTTTTGTGGTTTCGGGTGGCTTTTGCGTTTTTAGGTTGGTTCAAGTCTAAGTTGATTGAGGTTTTAGATTTCTTAAATTTAAAAGTGTTTTGTTATGTTAACTAGGATTAAATTTGGGTTGTGTTTAATTAGAAATTTTAATTAGGGGTTCTTTAGAAACGGGATAGGATGGGCGCCAAGAGGGTGGTGCCCAGGTGGCAGTGCAGGCTGGGCACCCAGAGGGTGGCGCCCAAGTGGCAGTGCAGGCTGGGCACCCAGAGGGTGGCGCCCAGGTGGACTTTTTAAAGTTTATTGGTTTTGAGTTTTTTTTTTTTTTTGAGTTAATTAGAGATTAAGTTGATTAAGGTTTCAATTATTTCAGGTTAAAAATGTTTTACTGTGTTGATTCAAATTGGTTTAAGGTCTTAACCAATTATCTTAAGCTTTAATCGGGGTGTTTTGGAGAATGAATAGGCTGGGCGCCCAGAGGGTGGAGCCCAGGTGGCTGTGGAAGGATGGGCGCCCAGGGGGTGGCGCCCAGGTGGCTGTCTCTTGGGGTTTTAGGTTTTTTGTGTTTTTAAAGTTCTTAACTACTTCTAAATCCGAATTAATTAGGGTCTTAAGGTTTTAGGGTTCTTAATGATTTGATGTTTCTTAAGTTATCTAATTATGATGTTTTAATTAATCTTATGATTTATTCTACTTAGGCGCTAAACTCAATAACCTAGACTATCTAATTATTATTTTTGGGTTTTCTGGATATCTTTTAATTTGTTTTTGGTTTCTCCTCTAATTTACTAGAGAGTAAGGAAAGAGAATAAGGGATTTTATGTTTTATGATTTTTTTGGGATTTTCTATGGTTATGCAATTCAAATGATATGATGTGAAGTGTGACAAAAATGGTAATTCAAAGTTCAGAACAGATCATACAACCAAACATATCATCATTATGCAGTTTCTAAATGAACTAAATGCGGAAGATTTGAAGTTGTGCACAAAAGTGGAGAAATCCACTTGGGCGCCACCCCTGTGGCGCCTACCCTGCTCAGTCAGGGTTTTCAACGGAACACAACGAACGCACAAGAATCTTAGTGTTCTCAACACAACTTCCAATATTCAGCGACTGATGCAAATGTCTTAATTCGAACTACTAGCGATGCAACTAACGAAATTATAAGCAAACGATGCAACGGGCGGAGATCTAGAACCCGGACCCTGTCTCAGAAGGGTAGGCGCCCAGGGGGTGGCGCCCAGGTGATTCTGGAAAGGGCAGGCGCCCAGTGGGTGGCGCCCAGGTGTTCTGGAGAGGGCAGGCGCCCAGTGGGTGGCGCCTAGCCTTTCTGCCAAAGGCTGTTCGCGATCTTTTCAATATAAATGATGATGGTGATGATGCTAATGCGAGATCTGATCTAACTATCCAATTAAAACTACTAAATGAAAACGAATCTACTATATTAGAATGAACCTAAACATGTTACTAACATGATGATGCACTAATACTATTTTTATCACAAGCTAATGTAGATCTATGATGCTCAAATGATCCTAAGCATATTTCTAAGAATGAATGGTAATGGAATATAGAAAAAGAAAGAAGAGATCTAGGAATACCGGTATATGACGCGTTCCTCAAGTTCCTAAAACGAAGCTTTCGCAAAGATCCATAGCTCCAGTTGAAGATATGGAAGCCTCCTCCTCTCTTTCTCCTTCCTCTACTATAGATCTGAAGTTCTTCTCTAATGGTGGCTACCTTTCTTCTTCGTTTTCTATTCTCTCCTTTTGCCTCTTTTCTTAGGGTTTTTTGGGTAGCCTCCCCTTGTAAATGAAGTTAAAAGGGATTATATAGGTTTGGGACGAGTTTAGAAGGGGCTAGGGCTTCACTATTTCGGGTTTCTAGAAGGTCTCACGCATCCCTAGGCGGCTTAAGTTGTTTTAGGGTGAACTAGGGTTTGGTGGGAGGATGGGCGCCCATGGGGTGGCGCCCATATGGCCTGCGCATGCTGGGCGCCCACGGGGTGGCGCCCAGGTGATCCTGGAGAGAGTGGGCGCCCACAGGGTGGTGCCCAGCTGGTTCGTGTTTCGCTTTTGGTCCTTGGTCCCATTTGGAGTCGAGATTGAATGGATATATCTTCAGCTGGGGGGACCTACATTAGCACTTAATAGGTTGGGCGCCACATGGGTGGTGCCCAGATGGACTTCAAGGCTGGGCGCCACAGGGGTGGTGCCTAGGTGAACTTCAAGGCTGGGCGCCACAGGGGTGGTGCCTAGGTGAACTTCAAGGCTGGGCACCACAAGGGTGGTGCCTAGGTGGTTCGGTTCGTCTTCGATGCTTGGTCCTTACGTATGAGTGGTCCCGGTCTAATCTCGAACCAAACTAGTAAATTTTAAGGTGGGCGCCCACCATGGGGTGCCTAGGTGATTCTAGGAAGTGTGGGTGCCACAGGGTTGGTGCCTATGTGGAACTTAGTAGGGTAGGCGCCGCATGGGTGGTGCCTAGGTGGAGTCGATTCATTTTCGGAGTTCGGCCCCTACGTTGAGTGGTCCCGGGCTACTTTTAGGCTAACTAGTGAAATTTGGAGGCTGGGCGCCCACCATGGGGCGCCTAGGTGGTCCCGAGCTGTGTGGGCGCCCAGCATGGGGCGCCTAGGTGAATTTTAGTGGGATGGGCGCCACATGGGTGGTGCCTAGATGGAGTTTCGTCATTTTTTCTAAGGCAAACTTCGAAAGCTCATAACTTTTGACTCGCTCATCGGATTTGGACGTTCTACATATCGCCGGAAAGCTCTCGAAGTGAGGAATTCAATGGTCTAAATGTCTTGACAAATAAGGGTTGAAAAATATGGGGGATCTCTGGACCAATGAATTCGATTTCCTAACTTAGGCTAATCGGGTGACGTTTTGGCAAACTAAGTATGGTCTTTGGAGGGATTGGCCTAAGCATGTCTTAAGTGGTCCGGAAAGGGTTTGAGTGGTGTCATGGTTCACTCCTTGTGTGAGTAGTGGGTTGGGCTCAAGGTCTTGACGCGACTCGGCTTCTCTCTCACGAACTTCTAGAAATCGTTGGACTAAGTCTAAAATTAACAACAAGCATCTTCATCGTCGTTAATTAATCTGAATTATGTCATTAATCATTCAATTATGGGTGAAATGGGGCATCGCTATACATGATAGGTATTTAAGGCTATCATAGGGGCCAAATGAGGTGTCTACACCAATGTCTAAAATTGCATCGTCATCCGACATCAAACAACATGCGGATCCATCGATGATCATCACAAGAAGAATCCCAAAAGACGCGGCGCGGCATGCGACTCTTCAAGCGACTCAGCGACCAATTAATGAAGTTAAATGACCTTTTTATGACAACTTATTACGGTCATTAACTTATTATTCTGGACGGCCCAATCAGAAGCAAGCAAATGGCAATTACAAGTCCAATTGATCATGACAATTAACCATGTAACTCCTATCATTATGGCGTTTAATCATGGTAATTAATCATGAAACCCCCATCATCATGGAGAATAATGGGCATGGAGATTAAATGCCCATTATTCTCCATCGGCCAATCAGAATCCAAGAAAAATGAGTTACAAAATTATGAAATTAATACTCCTCCCATCATGGAGCATTAATGCAATCAATGCTCATAAACCCTCCTAAATGGCCACCAAAAGCCTATAAATAGGCGGTCATTCCAAAGGGAAAGGGCCCGGAAAAAATCATCTGACGAGTGTTCTGAAGAATTGTTCTAGGAATCTCTGCACAAAGAAGCTCTCTCTCCCTGAAGAAACTCTGCTGCAAATACTTCAAGGTGATATAAGTCCCTTGGGGGGCCACCCCCCCAAGGTTTCCCCTCTTTTTCTATCCAACAGGGCCTAGATGTGGCTTTTAAGCCCGTCTACTCGGTTTTTTATTGGATATAGTACATTCCCTTGGTCTTTGTCCTCTAAAAATCTGAGGTCCAATCCAAGCCAAGTGAACTAAAGCATCAAGTGTTCTCATCTGAAGGACGATGGTGGAGTCCATACATGACTCGCGACCGTCGATCTGAATGAGTCCCCACAATCCCCTGAGAAGTCAGATCCCTCTTTCTTTCTTTTCTATTGTATTTTGTATTTTTAAAGAGACAAAAAAATCACAATTCTTGTCTTTCACTATTGATAAGATTTGTAAATCGCCTTCCATGGCAAAATTGCCTTCTACGGAACAAAACTGCCATTCATGGCAAACTAAACAAAATCGCCTTTCACGGCATTCTAAATCTGTCTCTTTCTTTAAAATATATGTGCAATGGAAAGTTAGAAAAAAAGTTTGATTTCCTTTCTACTTGTGAAGGTGAATCTCCGGATCACCATTTCAAATTCCAAGTAGAATAGAAAATTTGGCATACCCGTATAAAATGTTGATGCTCGCTTTTTTTCGCCCTACCGCACCCCTGCGGACCCAGGACAGAGGAAGGCAAGAAAAAGCCGGGACCATCAAGTTGGCATACCCGGTGGGACTCGTTCAATTGAGAACACGATGCTTAGGTTCCCTGGCTCCTTTCTAGTTGGTGGCCTATGTTGGATCTTGCATCTTTAAAAAAAAATGAGATGGGATTCTTTGGAGATTTTTTTCTTTGAATTTGTTTACATTCTTTCTCTTCTCAAAACAAAAAAAAAAAAAAAAAAAAGTTTTTTTCGTTGGGTTCAGATTTGAGAAATTCTGGTTTCTTCCCTTTCGGATTTAGCGCTCGCGGAATTCGCTGAGCCTTTGTTCGGATTGGAATACCATTTCTTCTCTTTTGTGAATCCATTCTTAACTTTAAAAATAAAAAAAAAATTCAGATTTCTCTCTTTTGGATTCAAATTGGAGAAACTTTGGTTTTTTCCTTTTCGTACAATGGCTCGCGAAAATCGCTGAGCCAACGTTCGGATTGGGAGGGGCCATTTCCCTCTCTTTGATGGGCCCATTGGTGATCTTTCAAAAAAAAAAATTTTTAAAAAAGTTTTCAAATTTCTCTCTTTTGGATTCAAATTGGAGAAACTTTGGTTCTTTCCTTTTCGTATAATGGCTCGCGGAAATCACTAAGCCAGCGTTCGGACTGGGAAGGGCCACTTTCCTCTCTTTGATGGGTCCATTAGTGATCTTTCAACAAAAAAAAAAAACACACACACATTAAAGTTGCACCAATTGCGTTCTTTGACCAAAGTGAATCTAAGAAAAGCCTTGTCCAGAGTGTGGAGGCAGCTAGACTGTTCGAGGTAAGGGTCCTTCAAACGGGTTCATTAAGTAATCCTACCCTTACCTGGGGGCTGATCTATCCACTAAGGTTTTATAAGACTGAATTGGAAGACCTATGTGTACTAAAAGAAAAATCTCTTCAAAAAAAAAATCTAAAAAAAATCTCTCTTAAAAAAAAAAAAAAAACTTCTGTCACTATTGTGTTCAAATTCGAGAAATTTTGGTTCCTTCCTTTTCGGATTTAGTGCTCGCAGAAATGTTTGAGCCTGTATTCGGATTGGAATACTATTTTCTCTGTTTTATGAATTCAATCTTGGCTTTTCAAAAAAAAAAAAACTTCCGTCATTGTTGCTTCTAGCAGTCACTGGAACGCTCATTTCGAGCCGACCATACTTGCTTTCAGAACAATTGTACCCTCTATGGCTTTTTTCCTTCTTCATTACGCTTAGAATGGGCCATGCCCCCTGAGCAATTTGAAAAGACAAAACCATAATGTTTTCCATTTATGATCACCATATTCTTGGGATTTCTAATGGATGTGGTCTTGTTTCAGAAGTTCTCCAAAACCTAACAATGGCAGCTTCATTGACCATCACCTTTGACGAGAACAAGTACCAGCTCATGCTTCAAGAGAAGCAAAGCAAGCGTACTTACAAGAGCCCTGCCAGCTGCCGAAGCGTCACCTCCCTCGGCAACTTTCAAAACACCGGGTCTACCTCCACTCCCCTGACCATTGTCTTCGAGTCACTGGGACCATTCCCACTACCCGTAGAAGAGATGGTGCTTGCTAAGAAGCAGACGACTGCCCCTGAACATGTCGCTGCCCCGACACCAAAGACGGTCACCAAGAAACCCCGTGGCTTGTGGCAATCCCGCGAAGCCTCAACCTGCAAAAAACCAGGCCTGCCCCAAGACTTGGTCCTCGCGATCTTCACCAAAACAAAGAAGGTCCCGAACATCTGCAAAGCTAGCATACCTGGCTCCACTCAAGGAGAACCGGTTCTATCCTCTCGCTTACATCAAAGGGGAGAAACCTACCCTCCACCGAACTACAAAACCAACCCAGCACGAGCCGGCTTGCTCATATAAGCCCAAAATCAAGTCGCGCATCACAAGGCCTCGACAAGAATCTGCCAGGGCCTGCTCTCCTGCAACTCAACCCTTCATCTCAACAGGGGCTAAGCTTGCAAAATTTAAAGCTTCGCTGCGACAGGCTAAGGACCGCGTCCAGATCCTGTCCATGCCATTATTCAAAGAAGACAAGCTCGGTTGCTGCACACGAGGGACCACATCCTTCATTGCCAGAGCACAGCCTGAGCTAACTGAAGCTCAAATCGCTCGTCGTATATGTCGCCGCGCGGCATATCGATAAAAAAGATTAGAGAAGCAAAGAACCCAGCATTCTGAGCTTCAAGTCTCCCAAAAATGGGTCGAAAAAGAAGCACTCGACCAAGTTGCTGCTGTCCACATGGTTGGCAAAACCAAGAGACGCTAGAAATCAAAAACGAAAATACATGTCAGACGGCCGGTGACTTGCAGCGTCTCCCGGACAAGAAGACATCAGGAAGACTCTCCTACTCCTTCAAGCCAAGGACATCGGAGTGATCAATCCTCGAGCTCTTCATCTAGAAGAATGAGTTCCAGCTCAGTCACTAAGACAATATCCTCTTTTGACTCACGAAGAGTGAATGTCCAAGTCACAAACTCTGAGCAACCTCCAACAGATGATAACATGGCTCTACGCATTCAGCAGTTAGAGCAAGGATAGTAGAGAATAGAGGTTCTGATGGAAAACCTCATTCTCACTCTCCAGCGTCCACCAAACAATGATGAAGTTTCTCCACACGATGAGGCAAACGGAAGAGAAGATGAGTCACGCGCCCTTACTAAAAAGGACGTTGACAATATCCTCGCCAAAGCAAAAGAAGAGGATACACTGAAGGAACATGGAATCAAGCCACCATATCCCTTATGGATGGACTCGGTTCCGTTCCCCCCAAAGTTCAAACAACCTCTTCTCCAAACATATACGGGGAAAGGTTCAGCTAGACAGCATGTCATCCACTTCAAGATTCTGACGGGAGCTATTGTGGATCAAGATGCTCTCAAGATCCGTCTCTTTGCAAGTACCCTAAAAGGTACGGCCTTTGATTGGTATTTCACTCTGCCAGGGGACTCCATTCAAAACTGGACCATGCTAGAGACATGCTTCCTGACCCACTTCAAAGGTGAGGATCATCCTGTTACTATGGCTCAGCTTTGCAGCCTAAAACAGGGAGAGAATGAGTCAACATACGACTTCATTTACAAGTGGAAAGCAATGGCATACAAATGCTCAGATATGCTGCCACAAGCGTCGCTGGTCGACATCTGCCGAAACAACATGAGAGTAAGGATCCGCTCCATGATCATCGGCAACAAATCAAAGAATCTGGGAGAACTCCTAGAAGCGTCTATGAAGGCTGAAACGGTGATAAAAGACCTCAACGGTCAGAAGTCATCAAAGAAGGAGCCGACCACCATTCCGACCTCCAAGCCAAAGAAAAAGGAGGTTTTCAATGTGCAAACCAAGTTAGCCCCTCAGCCGCCAAAGAAAGCTGAAAACAAAGCTGCAGGTAAGAGACCTGAACTCTCTGATGCCTTCAAAGAATGAGTAGAGAAGAAATACCCGTTCCATGAAGATGTTGAAGAAATATTTGGGGCTCTCTTGGCAAATGGGAAACTCACCTTGCCTGACCCCAAAAGACCAGGAGATGTTGGCAAAACCAACGATCCCCGATATTGTCCATACTACCAAATGGTCTCGCATCCTCTCAACCAATGTTTCATTGTGAGAGAGAAGATCAACGAGATGTAGAAAAACGGAGTCATTACCTTTGACAAAAACTACGGGCCTGCCTCCATTAACATGGTGTCATATGGACAAACATCAAAATCACCAAAGGAAAGAATAACCACTTCCTTTAAGGTGATAAAAATGACACGAACGTCCCAAGAGCTGGTGCCTTACCCAACACCAGAAGAACAGCCCATATGGGTGCATCCCGATCTCCTAGAAGATGAAAATTGGGAGATCGTCAAAACAAAGCCGACCGCTCAACAGCGAAGGAAAGCCAAGAGACAACTCCGCAAGCTCAAACAGCAGGAGAAGGCTCAAACCAAGCAAGAGGTCCCTGAAAAGGCAGAAACATCCTCTACCGCTTCACTGGGGACAACAGAGGAGTCTCTTCCTAAGGCTTCGAGAGTGGTAAGAAAATTCACCCTCAGTGATTTCATGCCACCACGGCTCAGAGATGAGACTATGCAGGAGGCATCATACTCTTGCAACTCGGTAGTTGGATTCTCCATGAATGGATACGAGTCCAGTGACACTGTCAGTGACACAGATGAATGGGAGGAATCCCTTGAAATTGGAGAATATCTCTCCGATGAAGAATGGATCCCGGAATCCCACCTTATGCCAGTAATCTGGTATAACCCCTTCCAGCCACAAGGATCATGGTCTGATGATGATGAAGACCAGGAGGCTGTTTAAGAAAATGTTGTCAATCCAGCACTTCTAAATGCTCTAGTGGATCCCGACGAGGTTGAACCACAAGGAGCAGATCAAGAAGAAGACTTGGCTCTTATGCTAGATCTTGAAGAATATGCAAGGATCTTGCAGCATCTTACCATAGAGCAAGAGCAAGGTCGCATCAATCAGCTTCATCAAAATCTAGAACCGAAAATCCTGGAGAATCTACAAGCATCTCCTCCAGTGACTTCAGAAAATGAAGAAAGTTGCTGGATTGATGATCCTCTTACATCGAAAGATGAGTCTGATTCCCAACAATCCGTGATGGAGGCATCTTCTGTCGAAGTTGTCTGCAATGTGATAGTTCAGGATGATAGTGCCTCTGAAGCTCTATCTACTGAGGCCACGGACTTTCAAAATGCATCCGGTAGCATATCTTCTGAAGTTACATTTTCTCGGGTGACTTCCACTGAGATAGCATCCTCTCAGCCTTCGTCTCCTGAAACTGTGACATCAGAATTCAAGCCTCTTCCGACTGATCACCATGAAGAAGCTCTGGTTGATGAAGTCTTCAAAGAAAACCCAGTCAATTGGTCTCAGATACCCAACCTCACAAGAGATGTCTGGACCGATGAAATACTGGACAAAGAAGAAAAGTTGTTGGAAGCTGTTCAGGACTTGTTCCTGGAAAATGCTCCATGCAATGCAATAACTGAAGACGGCAATGCTGCTGCAGAAGCGTTTTCAGCAAATGGGGAGGATCAGCCCCTTGAGCCCGAAGGGGGTCTTCCGAAAGAAGAACCGCCTCTAGAAGCTTTTGAAGTTGGGAAAGGTACCCGCTCTGGCCGGGATTACCACAAAAACTACAACCAACCTTCTTCTTCTTCTTATGTAAATCCTTCGAGAAAACAAGCTGTAAATGCCCCAAGTGGCAATGTTAATGAAAATGCAGGCCCCAAGGAGGCTTTCAAGTATGACTTGATCGAGCACTTCAAACACATACCTGCACGACTGCACATCCTAAACTTATTACGAATGTCACCACAAACTCGTGATAATCTCATTTCGGAACTACAAAGGCTGAATTTGGATGTCGACAAACATGCCCCACAAGTCCTACAAATTGAAATGGACTATAGGGTCAAAAAATAAAAAACCTCCCCAAAGGGAGAAAAGAAAGAAGCTGAAAGACCTTGCACTGAATGCCTCTCGGTCCAAAAAGCCGCAAGTGCTACCATCGCCTTTAATAAGGAAGACTTCCTGCTAGGCGAGACAAAGCACAACCGACCCTTGTACTTCACGGGGTACATCAAAGAGATGCCGATACACAGAGTCCAAATCGACCCGGGTTCTGCACTTAACCTCATCTTTACTACGGCACTCGAAGACCTGGGTATCCCACCTAGCAAATTGAGCCACACATCTGTGTCCATCTTTGGATACGATGGGAGTGCTCAAAGGCCCATTGGCAAAATAAGGTTCAGGTTGCAAATCGGCGATCTTATCTTTGAGGTCACCGTGTATGCAATAAAAACCCCTTCATGCTACAACATCCTTCTCGGACGCCCTTGGATACACGAGAACGGTGTCGTCCCTTCAACTCTACATCTGTGCATCAAGTTTGTTGGCGACGACGGCTTGATACATCGAGTGTTTGCAGACAAAAAGCCCTTCAAAGGCAAAGAAGTCCATTTTGCAGACTCTCAGATGTACAAGGATGAGAAAGAGAAGGAGGAGGAGAAAATAGCATCCTTTGCTGGCAATCTCCAAAAAGATAAAGGCAAGGCTCCTCAGCAATCATTGGAAGAAAACAAACCTTCCGGCAAATTTGAAGAGACCAATCCATCTCCCTTCGTTGTCTCCTTCAAATCTTCCAAACCTTTGGTAATCACTACTAAAGCAAAGAAGACAAAGCAAAAGACTGGGGGCAAGTTTGCTATCTCCTTTGTGTCTATCATACAAGACACGGATTCAGATTCAGAGCCCGAAGACGATACATCGTCAAGCCAAGCTGATACTCAGCAAGTTCAGCCTGCCCTCCCTCCATTGGAGACACCTGCTGACGTAGAAGATCCCGCGTCTGCTACCTTTACCGTTCCGGCAACAACGGCAGAAGAGAAACCAATCTTCTTCCATAGATCAGACGCTTCTTCATCAAATTCCTTGCTTGAACCTTTTCAAAGTAAAGGTATGCCTCAACTATCCTTGTAAAGTCCAATGGCACAAGCTATCATGAAGAAAATGGGCTATGACGCTCAAAATCCCATTGGTTTGGGAGGTGGCCATGGTATTCTTACACCATTAGAACCCACCCTGACCAAAAGTCAGCTGGAGGATTGGAAACTCCACCGTCGCATAGACAAGTCTTCATACAGATTGGGGTATGATCCTGACACTTCGATGAGACAGCTGACACAAAGGCTGCAGAGTCGTTTTGCCGACCAGGCCTCAACATCTCATGTTGATGAAGACATCGATCTCCCTGGATATCTCTTTGAAAAGTTACCCGACAAAGACCCAGGAAGCTCATCAAATTGGTACGATTTTTCTGATGATGAAGAGGAATTGTCCGATGACACAGACGCATGGTTCTCTGATTCAGAAGAGCCATCGTCTCCAAAAGAAGTGCCTTACTTCGACCCAGTTTCAGCAGGTGATTAGGATCATCTCATAGCAAGTCTTGAGAAGAGTACCGATCAAGAAGATTTATGGACAGAAATGGAGCCATAGTCTGAAAATGCCCTTGGAAATCCAAAAGGTCTTGTTGAGTTGGAAGCCTCCGAAAATATTGTGGAGGAACCACCTTCAAACCTTCCAACAGAAGATTCTGTTCAAAAGATAGACTTGGGAACACTTGATAACCACGTCCTGTATTAATAAGTAAGAATATAAAAGATGATGAGTTACCCGAGTATGTCTCTTTTCTTCTTGAGTTTGTTGATTGTTTTACATGGTTTTACGCTGAAATGCCTGGCTTAGATCCCAAAATAGCAGTTCACAAACTCAACCTCTAAGAAAATATCAAGCCTGTCAAACAAGGACAAAGAAGATTCCGTCCTGATGTGATGGACAAAATTGAGCAAGAAGTTCAGAAACTCAAAAACGTTGGCTTCATCCGCGAGGAACAACATCCTTAATGGTTGGCCAACATCGTCCCCGTGACAAAGAAAAATGGGCAAATCAGAGTCTGTATTGACTATAGAGACCTGAATAATGTATGCCCCAAAGATGAATTCCCGCTCCCCATACTGGAGGTAATGATTGACAACACTTGCGGGTTTGAGCGAATGACTTTCACGGATGGCTTCTCTGGCTACAACCAGATAAAGATGCATCCCGAAGATGAAAGACATACATCATTTCGGACCCCATTTGGCGTGTATTGCTACACTGTCATGTCATTTGGTCTGAAAAATGCCGGTGCAACATATTAGAGGGCTATGATGAAGATATTCCAAGATATACAGCACAAGACGGTCGAATGTTATGTTGATGACCTCGCCGTCAAAAGCAAAAGAAAAGAAGACCATCTCAAAGATCTTTGAGAAGTCTTCCTCCGGCTTCGCAAACACAAACTGCGAATGAATCCCCTCAAATGCTTCTTCGGTGTCTCATCGGGTAAGTTCCTTGGATTCATAGTTCGGAAAGCTGGAATAGAGCTTGACCCCATCAAAGTCAAGGCTATCCTAGAAATGCCATCTCCAAGAACCCTGAAAGAATTGAAAGGGCTTCAAGGGAGGTTGGCGTACATCTGATGGTTCATTTCCAACCTATCAGGGAAGTGCCGTCCATTTTCTTGCCTAATGAAGAAAAGTGTAGACTTTGTTTGGGGTGCTGAATGTGAAGCTGCATTTCAAGACATCAAGTCATACCTGACCAAACCTCCGGTGTTGGCTGCTCCCACAATCGAAAAACCATTTATCTTGTACACAAGAGCTCTCGACTATTCTTTGGGCGCTCTACTTGCACAAGAAAATGATGGAGGAAAAGAAGCTGCTCTATACTACCTCAGTCGCATGTTGGTAGGTGCTGAGCATCGCTACTCTCCAGTCGAAAAAGAATACCTGGCAGTGATGTTCGCCGTACAAAAGCTACGTCACTATTTGCTGTCAAACACAGTATACCTGATATCGAGGATCAATCTCTTAAAGGTCCTTGTCACAAAAGCAGGTTCTCTCAATGCCCGGCTGGCAAAATAGTCTATCCTTCTGTCACAATTTGATATTAGGTATGTACCACAGAAAGCAATCAAAGGCCAAGCTCTGGCAGATTTTCTTGCAGAGCATCCGCTGCCTAAGGATTCTCCGCTTAGGGATGATCTCGCAGACGAACCTGTCAACAACGTGGAGACTTCCTCACCAAATGCCTCCTAGAACATGTACTTCAATGGTGCAACCAGGACAAATGAAAAAGGAAAGCCGATATCGGGAATTGGCATTCTCTTTGTTAGCCCTGACAAGTACATGATTCCACACGCATTTTCGCTACTAGAACCATGTTCAAACAATGCAGCTGAGTACCAACCTCTGATCATAGGATTGGAACTCGCCATCGAATTCGGCATCACCATGCTGGAAGCATTTGGAGATTCTCAACTGATCGTCAATAAGATGAATCGGAAATATGAAATCAGGAAGCCTGATTTGTTGCCTTATTACAACAAGGCGCAATCGCTTCGTCAAAGGTTTGACATCTGTGACATCACCCACATCCGCAGAGGTGAAAACATCCATGCAGATGCCTTGGCTGGACTTGCTACATCTATGGTGATCCAAGAAGGGGAAAACATGCAAATTACTATGTGTCAAAGAAGGATTCTCCCTCCTCTCAACAAGCGCCAAGCAGTTGTTGAATGCCACTGAGTGGTCGGAAGTCAGATTTCCATCCTTAAACCTCCGGTCGGCGACTGGAGGGATCCGTTCATCGATTATATTATGTTCGGAATCCTACCAGAAGATCCAAAAGAGCGGGTAAGCATTCAAAGACGAGCCCCAAATTTTCATTTGGATATCCCCTAAAAAATGCTTTACAGAAAATCCTTCAACGGAGTACTTCTACGTCGCTTGTCACAACGAGAGGCGGAAGAAACTCTAAAAGAAGTTCATGCTGGTCTTTGTGGAGCCCATCAGGCTGGCCCTAAGCTCTACGATCAGATAAAAAGGTTAGGTTACTATTGGCCTACCATGGTAGCTGATGCGATGCAATTTGCTAAACGTTGCCAACAATGCCAGATTCATGGAGATTATGTACACATGCCTCCAGAATGGCTACATCCTACAGCGATCTCATGGCCCTTTGAAGCCTGGGGTATGGACATCATAGGTCCTATCTCTCCCCCATCAAGCAAAGGTCATCGCTTTATCTTCGCCGCTATGGATTATTTCTCCAAGTGGTCAGAAGCATTTGGGTTTAGTGGAATGAAGACCTCATCAGTCCTTCAATTCTTGTGCACCAATATCATTTGTCGCTTTGGCATACCTAAAAGATTCGTCCATGATAACGGACCACAATTCCGGGATCACAGATTCTACAGGTTCTGCGACAAATACAAAATCCAAAGTTGTCCTTCGACTTGGTATAACCCGGCAGCGAATGGACTAGCAGAAGCCTTCAACAAGACACTCTGCAAAATTCTCAAGAAAATGGTCTCTAGTCACAAAAGAGACTGGAGCAACAAACTGCCTGAAGCTTTATGGGCCTATCGAACTACCGTTCAAGGACCAACCCCTAGCACGCCATTCTCCTTGGTATATGGATGTGAAGCAGTTGTCCCTCTAGAGGCACAAATTCCTTCCTTAAGGGTATCTCTACAAAATGAAATGACGCAAGAAAGCAACTTCAAATTGAGACTCCAAGAACTGGATAATCTCGTTGAAAGACGGCTCGAAGCTCTACAAAGCGTTGAGCTTTACCAAGTACGCATGGCAGGATCTTTCGATAAGAAGGTCAGGCAACGTGCCCACAAAAAGGGTGACTTGGTTCTTGCGGTGAAAAGGCCAATGGTTTTTGCCCACAAATCCAAAGGCAAATTCGAACCAAAATGGGAGGGGCCCTTCGTCATCGACAAAGTCTTCTCCAACGATGCATATGCTCTTCTAAACTTAGAGGGTGACAGATGTATGCTACCCATCAATGGCAAGTTCTTGAAGCGGTATTACCCTTGAAGACTTCCTACATCGGGTCAGAGCGATGCCTGCATGGCCAAAGCCTATTCCTAGGTACTTGCTCGTCAAACCCACCCCTTTTAGAGTTTTCATCCCCATGTTGAAATTTCTAAAAACCCAAAACAATGATTACTTTCAATGATTCATTGTTCGAAAAAAAAAAAAGTCAAACCCAAAATCCAAGTTTAGGAGCCTCTTCCCTAACTTGACCAAAACTTTCAATCCTTGAACCCAAAAATTCATGGTTTGAAACAAAAATCAGGACTCAGGGATTTCCACCCTAGTCCACCCCAACTTTTACCATCAAAAATGGTTTTGAATCAAAATTTACGACACTCGTGTCTTTAAACAAAAAATGATTTTTCAAAAAACCGTGGGGAAGCGACGTTTAGTCGATACTCTCACAAACCCAAAAATCGGAAGGATGTGAACCCCATTCGATACTTTCAAAACCTCCAATCGCAAGGAAGTGACACCTAGTCAATACTTGCAAAATTTTCAAAAAAATCGTGGAGACACAACGTTTCAGTTGATATCCACAACCCAAATCTCAAAACAAAAACAAAGGTTCGAAAAAACCTCAAATTTCAAAAATCGTGAGGAGGCGACATTCCATCGATACCCACAAAACCAAATTTTTGAAAAAAAAGAGTAGGGAAGCAACATTCAGTCGATACTTGCACCAAAATCTGCGATGAGGCGACATTCCATCGATACTTGCAACCGAATGAGCAAGGAAGCGACATTCCATCGATACTTGCAATACCATTTAGCAGGGAGGCGGCTCTTAGTCTATACTTGCACTTTGAAAACCAAAAAACCCGGCTTTTATGCAAAAAACATGGCTTTCATGCCAAAAACTAAAAATCTGGCTTCCACGCCAACAAAACAAAACTGGCATTCATGCCAAAAATAAAAAATCTGGCTTCCATGCCAACAAAACAAAACTTGCTTTTAAAAAAACTGGGCTTCCATGCCACAAAATCTGGCTTTCACGCCAAACAAACAAAAAATTCGCTCCCATGCCACAAACAAAATTTTGGGTCCCACACCACAAAATTTGGCTCTCATGCCAAAAAACAAAATTTTGGCTCTCATGCCACAAAACTAAAACTTGGCTTTCATGCCACAAAAATCGGCTCTTATGCCAAAAACCGGCTTCCATGCCACAAAATTTTTTTTGGCTCCTATGCCACCGAAATTCAGCTTTCATGCCATTCAAAATTCGGCTTTCAAGCCATCAAATAACCTGGCTTTTTTGCCACAAAATCTGGCTTTCATGCCCAAAACAACCCTTTGACAAAAGATTTTCACAAAATGACAACCTTTTGATCAAATTTTCAAACAAACATTCCCATCCAACTTTTACTTACTTTCATCAAAAAGAATTTAAGTGAAACGAGGGAATACAAAAAAAGAAGGTGCCAAAAAAAATGTTTATACATGGAGGTACCAGAACAAAAGAGGAAAAGTTTGTTACAAAGTCAGGAGACTAGTCCGACATGGTCTTCAGCCAAAGGCTTAATTCCTCAAGCAAACTCTTGGCCTTAGCCTCCAAAGCTTCCAGGCCGCGTTTCTTCAGGATTTTCCCATAAAATGCAGTAGAACGTCGTGACCCATCTTCAGCATGTGGAAGCTCGTCCCAGAGAATTTGCCATTGTTCATATTCCCGAGTCTTCCTCCGGAGATTGCTTTCAGCCTCCTCAACTTGGCGAATGAGAGCCCTCTCTCTATCGCGGGCTTTCGAAATCAGGATTTTCCCATAAAATGCAGTAGAACGTCGTGACCCATCTTCAGCATGAGGAAGCTCGTCCCAGAGAATTTGCCATTGTTCATATTCCCGAGTCTTCCTCCGAAGATTGCTTTCAGCCTCCTCAACTTGGCGAATGAGAGCCCTCTCTCTATCGCGGGCTTTCGAAATAGCAGTCCACTTGGCAGCAGCTTGTTCTTCTAATAGCTCAAGGCGCTGTCTAGCCTCAATGACCACCCTATCGAGACAGTGCTGATCCTATGTCAGCTCAATAATAGCCAACTCGGTGACGTTCCTCTCCCGAACGAGCTGCTTCCGAGTCCGCGAGATCTTATTCAGTTCATATTTGACCTCGCTAGAAGCCTTCAAAAACATCTCGTTGAAGAAGTCACCATTTGGAAAGCTTTTGGTCTCAATCCACTTGTTGCCTAGAGTAATGACTTCATCAACAAAAGCCTTGGCATCTGTAATGTCCAGACCGACTTCTTCGCTATCGGTAAGAATGTCCTGTACATGCTTAATCATGCCGAAGCCAGCCTCCAAATGGCCAGAAGAAAGAGTCTCGACCCATGAACTCAAGACTCTCTTCAACAGCTTCCTCACAAACTGACGGGATGACTTAGATGAAGACTCGCCATGCTCCGTTGGTCGACTGTCCATGTCATGCACCGTTCGAAGAGTAATCAAGAAGCTCTTTCCAATTGGAGCCGCTGAAGAAGGAATATTAGCCTGCGGACTCTCCTCTGCCTTATCAAAACTGGTGTAAGAAGCCCCTACCCCTGAATCAGCCGCGGGCACCCCCTGCTCTGGCTCTGAGAATGATAGAGGAACTTCTCCTGTCACCTCACAACCTGCCAATGAAAGATGAAAAAGGTATGAATATGATCTTGTCAAAAATCAAAATATCAAGATTATCACTACAAAGTACCTTCTTCGACGACCGGCGGAATGCTTTCTGCCTCCATGAGCTCATCTGAAGCATCGTCAAAAGTTGCATCCATGGATGGCTCGAAGTCGTCAGAATCCTCTGGCAAGTCAGCTGGCAAGAAAAAAAAATGTAACCAAGTGGCGGTAAAAAAAAAACAAAAAGAAAAAAGAAAATCATACCAGGTGGAGATTCTGGATCTACTTTAGAGTCTCTAGGTTCTTCCTCAGATGCCACGATCGGATCCGTCACCGCCTCATCGGCCGGAACCTTAGGCATCATCAAATCATCATCTTCTGCCAAAAGAAAGAAAAGCAGTAGATAAAAAACAAAAGCCTCATAAAAAGAAAGAAATGGAAAAAGAGAGAAGAAGGGTCATACCATCACTACTGATCTTTTCTCCCCGGCTTCTCTTCTCTAGAGGCTCATCATCATCCCCTGATGCCTCTTCAGCAATGGTGGAAGGAATTTCCAGATCAGGAGAGTTTTCGTTCCGTCTCTTACTTCGGCGCTGTCCTTTTCTCCTCTTGCTCCTACGGGACAAATTGCTGGACGCACCCGCCCCGCCATCGAAATCTGGCCTCTCGATAGAGTCATCACCAGATGGTCTGCTCTTGCCGGTAGTGTAACACCCCACCCTACACACATGCATGATATTGTCCGCTTTGGCCCACGGGCCTCACGATTTTGTTTCTAATGGGCCAGAACCCATCAAAAGGCCTCATGCAAGGTAAGGGTGTAAGCTTTACATATAAACCCAATCACTTTCTTCTCTATAATCGATGTGGGACTCCGGGGCGTCACAATCCACCCTCCTTAAGGCTGCACGTCCCTGTGCAGTAGCCTGCTAGTCCCTGTAGCCTGCCAGCCCTCTTGGCCAGCCCACATGGAAACCCACCCACTTGCACCAGACCACGGCGGGGACCCACACTCGAACTAGTCGAGAGTCGACTTTGATACCATTTGTAACACCCCACCCTACACACATGCATGATATTATCCACTTTGGCCCACGGGCCTCACGGTTTTGTTTCTGATGGGCCAGAACCCATCAAAAGGCCTCATGCAAGGTAAGAGTGTAAGCTCTACATATAAACCCATTCACTTTCTTCTCTATAGTTGATGTGGGACTCCGGGGCGTCACAGGTAGACTCCATGAAAGCCTTTGCTCGCTCGGCTTGTATCCAAGCAGCGACCTCAGCCTCCTCCTCTGCGAGCTGTTCCAAGACCTCACCAGGTATCTCTTGTGCAGCTCCCGATCTGATGACGTCCTGGTCCTCGAGAAAGCTTGTTCTGTGCTTTTCTCCAGAAAGGAAAGCCAGAACTTCTTTTCGACGGACACCATTTGACTTCCCAAGACCCTTCCCGGAAGACTGCTTTACATCGAGCTCCTTCTTGGAAAGCCCCCGGTACGCTAAAAAGCTCTCCACGAACCACTTCGTGAAGCCAGTAGTCAGGAAAGTGGGCAACTCAGGGTAAGAAATCATGGCGGAAGTGTCTTCCGCACTATAAAAGGCCAATGCATTTCTCCCGTCCGCAGACCTCCAAAACGCTTCACCATACTCGAAGGCGCTCCAATAACGCCTTGGGAGAAGCCCAACTGCATGGCAAAATGCGAGGGAACATACGGCTAGATGTCGATGAAAAGATGTCTACGGTACACCATCGTGCCGACACGTATGTTGAAAAGCCAAGCTTTCTTTGCATTTGTCAAAGAATAGTGTCTCCCCGACCCTGCCTTGGTAGAATCTCGGGAGACACCAAAATCAAAAGCCTTCTTTCGCAAGCCAAGAGAAAGCTTCACTGAAGACTGCCCCATCTCGACGTCCCAGAATCGTCGGATCCTCAAACGGGCAGATAAGAGAGATTCAGAAACAGGCTTCCCTCTAACCAACTGAATCATAAAAGGATCATCGTCCTGTGCAGCGCCCAATCGGTGGAAACTGGGACAGTGGTATACATACCACGAATAGAAAATATGGGCTGAAAATAACCTATTCATAAGGAGCCCAAGCCGAACCAGGAAAGCAGCAACCTGCAGTTCGGTACACAAATAGGAGTAAAGAGCAGGTACCAAAGCAAGCCGCTCTCCAAACACCATCTGACAAGCCGAAAAAATACAATGCGGCCTAATGTGCGTACCATCTCCTCCAGCAAAAACACCCTCACCCAGCCAATAAGTGAGGTAAACAGCGAGATCTCTCCACAGTGCAATGTCAGAATGAATGTCGTCTGTGCTTGCGAAGAGCTCCTTCAAATTTTCTCGCATGGCGGAGATCTTCTTCGAATCCGGGTTCTTAGCCCTGGCTTCCTAGGTCGTACTCTCAGAGGACTCCCCGATGTCAAAGAAATTGGAAGACAAAGAGCTACCACTCTTCCAACTGCTACACCGGACTTTCGAACCCTCCTTCTCCTTCAAAAAGTCATAGAAGGCGACGAGCTGAAAGTACAAAAGCCTGAATCCCTCAGACTGCTCCTCAAGGACACTGTCAATAGGCATGAACTCCTCATAGAGATTGCCGAGGATAGGCAGCCCAGTGATGGCACCCAGTTCCTTTAAAGAAAAACCAATCTCACCATTCATGACAACGAAGGTGTTGGGTTGTGGAAGGAACGACTCCAGCATGGCCATGAAGGCCTCATCGGAGAAAACCACGGTTTGCCGAAAAGCACGAACCGCGTCAAAGATCTCGGCCTCCTTCAGAATGGCACTGCCAACCTGCAGGATGTGATCAGTCCACGACTCCTAGCTCGAGTCAGCACTAAAACGGCCACGAAGCAGAAAAGGCTTCACCCAATTGTTGCCATCGCCCTTGAAAATGCCAAGGCCCACCGGTCTCAAATCGACCGAAGGATGGTCTGAACCTTGGTAGCCGCTGGCCGGCATCAAAATGTCCATATGGGAAGGCGACTTCTCTGCAAAACCAGAAGGACCGCCAACAAAAACCCCGGTCTTGATCACGTTTGTCCTCTTCACCAGGCTTGGAGGATCTTCCCTCTTTGAGCATGTGGAGGAAAGGCTCATGATCGAGATAGTCCGATCGAAGGTCGACCGGGTAGAAGCAGTTCTCTTCTCACCATCAACTGTGTAAGAGAACTGAAAACATCTCCTTTGGTATGTTAAATCGTCAGGGACTTCATCACCAAAGAAGAAGGTAGGCTTGGGCACAATGCTCTGATCGTTCGTGACCCAAGGACGGTTGCTTACCATAATCTTATAAAACTCCTCATCCTTGAGGGCGATCAAACGTTGCCTCATCTCATCTCCGTTGAGGGAGTCACACTCTTCCAAGTTCCTTTCAACATATTGGACCTCCTCCCAAGCCTGCTGTACGGCCACATTAGAAGATCTGGTAGAACGGCGAGGCGCATCAGTAATAGGCTCCTTACCCTTGTTTGTTCTGGAGGAACTACCTGCAAAGGATGGAAAGAGAGAAAATCAATCATCAAAATGATAGAATTTTGCTAAAAAAAAAAAATTCTAGCGAAATTTTGGCATGGTTCCGGGGCAATTCCGAAGAAAAGGGAAACACCCCGAAAGAAATAGGGAGCTCGAAGATGGGCTCAACATTGCCGCGAGCTCATAATCAATGGAAAATTCTCGAAGAATGCTTGAACTCAAACATTGCTGCAAGATCAAACCCAAGCTTTTCAAATATTCGCAAGATTGGAAAAGGGCTCAACATTGCTGCGAGCTCCAGAATCCAAAACTTGCAAAGCTCCTCAAAAATCCCCGCAAGACCAAGAAAGGGCTCAACATTGCTGCGAGCTCCAAATCCCAAAACTTACAAAAGATTTCCAGGTGTGCACTATCACCCTTCCAATTCCATTTTCTAAGAAAAGAAAAATGCATAAAAGGAAAGTTGTCATGCATACGCGTCTCGAAATCTGGGAAAGAAAAAAGGAAAAAGAGAGAAGAAAAGAATCTCTTTCAAAAAAAAAAAAGAAAAAAAAAAAAGAAGAAAGAAAAAGAAAAACACGGTAAAAAAAAGAAAAAAGAAGGGAAACCGTGAGAAAAAAAAAAGAGAAAGAAAAAAAGAAAGAAAAAAAAAGAAGAAGGAAAAAACGTGTGAAACAAAAAAAAGGAAAAGAAAAGAAAGCACGTGAAAGAAAGAAAAAAAGAAAGAAAAAGAAAGAAAAAGAAAAGAAAAGGAAAGAAGGAAAACTTTTTCTATTTCTACATGTGGTTTCTTATGAAAAAAAAAAGAAACTTACTTGAAGCCATTGATGGAGAAAGAGGAAGAACTAGAAGATTCTTGAAGAAGAAGAAGAATTCTTGATCTTGGAGCACTCTTGAAGATTTTTGCAAAAAGAGAGCAATAGCAACAAGAGATCCAACCTCCTTGCTTATATAGAAGAAAGCAAATCAAAAGAGGAAAGAAGGAGAAAAGAAAGGAGGTAAGTGCTAAAAATTAGCAAACTTCCTAAAAAGAGGAGAAATCTGAGATATTCTCTCCTAAAGAGAAGATTCTTTGAGAAATCCTCTCCAAAAAGAAAGGGATTATGAGAAACTTTCTCCCAAAGAAAGATATTTTGAGAAAATCTCTCCCAAAATCAAGGAAACTTGAGAGATTCTCTCCAAGTAAAAATATTTTTAGTTATTCTCTACCAAAAAGAGATATCTTTGGATATTCTTTACAAAAATGACACCACATGAGATCTAAGCCATCTTTAAAGCTTAAGGTCCCATGGGCTAGCCCGCATGAGCCAGATTTGACCACCTAGGCACTAAAAGTGGCTTGTAGTCAAAATCCCTCTTACCAAGAGCATATAAAAATGGTTCCATGCCTCCTTTGAGTTGATTGGACCATACAAAAAAATCCAAGCCTCATGAGCTTCCAAAAATCCAAACCATCCCACCCCATGAACCAAATTAAGCCAAAACCTTGAAATTGACATTCCACAAAAACCCAAACCACTCTAATGGACCCAAAATTGTCCCAAAGAGTGACCAAAATCCAAACCATGGTCCCCTAACTCGCCACATACAGCTTGTTGGGTCACAACGCCAAAACCAAAAACCAAATCCCAGTCCCCTAACTTGCCACATACAGCTTGTTAGGTTACAAGACCAAAATCAAAATTCAAAACCCGACCCCCTAACCTGCCACATACAGCTTGTTAGGTCACAAGGTCAAAAATCAAAAACCTTCTTAACCGCCTGATGCGCCACACAAAGCATTTAGGTTCACAAGGTCAAAAAGAAAAAACTAAAACCCAAAAACCCAATCCAAATGTCATTTTCAAAATTTTGCCTTGAAATGGTACGTGATCTCTCTCACTACCATAAAATTCCCTTGGAAACTCAAAAGGTCACTCTATCAAAGAAAAATGCTCAGAGACTCTTGGCCAAGTCAGAAGTTCTCCTTCAAAGTTTTCTTCGAGGCACATCGACTGCAAAAGCTGTGCAATTCGTCGTTGTACCTCGAGGGGGCATTTGTTGACACCAAAAATGTCACTTTGCCTCCTCAACATCAAAAGCTACATGGAGCCGTATCCTACTACAAATAGCCAAAGCTACTTTAAGCATCAGATCTTGTTAGAATCAAACAAAAACTGCAAGATCCTTCAAAATAGCCAAAAGAAGGGTACACATGAAGTTTCAGGCCATTTCGACACCATTTGGCCTAACTTCAATCCTCCAACGGCTGAGCAGGACCTCCCGGCGGCGACAGTCTCGAAGACATCAAATCTTCGATCAGAGCCTATGGATGGTCTCAAAATACCTCCAAAAGGCTCCACATCGAATTTCAAGTCAAACCGACACTGTTTGACCCTCCATAAATTCTCGAACAGCGAAATCAAGCCTCCCGGCGGCGAGAACCTCCGATGCCGCCACTCATCAAACAAAGCACATGAGTAGCTTCTACATGCTTCCAAAGGGTTGTATGTCAAATTTCAGGTCATTCCGACGACGTTTGACCCGGCTTTGACGCTCCGAAGCAAAATCAAGTCTACCGGCGGCGGAGCTCCCCGGGACCATGGCATCCAAATCGGAGCTAATGGATCGTCTCAAAATGACTCCAATATGCTCCCTGTCAAATTTCAGGTCAATCGGACATCGGATGACCGTACATCAAAGCTCGACATCTTCCGCACGGTGAAATCAAGTCTTGCATCGACGGGACCCCAAACGGCTTCAAAACTCTAATCAAAGCCCATGGTTGGTCCTATCTAATGCTCAGGAACCTTCACCTCAAATTTCAGGTCATTCCGACATCATTTGACCTAGTTTCAACTCTTAGCGGAAAATCGGCTACAAAGTCTTCGGCTTTTCCAAAAATAAGAAACTTTGTGCCCTGATTTGCATGGCTTCTCAACAGGTTTTCTTTAGAGGAATCAAGACAATAAATGAAGAGAAATTTCAAGAAAAATACAGGATAAAAAAGAAGCAAAAAAGCCCGAAAAACGGCAACCGAACGACAACCGAAGAAGGGACCAAAGTCCCATGGTCGCCGGCGACCCTGGAAATCCGGGTCGCCAGATTTCCACCGAAAGGGCTGATTTTCCGTTTCTTTTCGCGTTTCGCGATGTTTGGCTCCTGTGATTTTCTCAAATTCTGATTTTTGAGGCATGATATTCGTCAATCTTCGTCAACATCACGGATCTGCCGTCGAAATCATTCGATCATCATTGGACACTTCGAAACCACCAACCGGCCGACCAAGAAGGCACACTTTATGCCCAACCAATCGTGAAATCGACTGGACAGATGTTGCCGGCCCATTGGTATTAACCAATGTCTGAAATTGCATTGTCATCTGACATCAAACAACATGCGGATCCATCGATGATCATCGCAAGAAGAATCCCAAAAGACACGGCGCGGCCCGCGACTCTTCAAGCGACTCGGTGACCAATTAATGAAGTTAAATGACCTTTTTATGACAACTTATTACGGTCATTAACTCATTATTCTGGACGGCCCAATCAGAAGCAAGCAAATGGGAGTTACAAGTCCAATTGATTATGACAATTAACCATGTAATTCCTATCATTATGGAGTTTAATCATGGTAATTAATCATGAAACCCCCATCATCACGGAGATTAAATGCCCATTATTCTCCCTCGGCCAATCAGAATCCAAGAAAAATGAGTTACAAAATCATGAAATTAATACTTGTAACTCCTCCCATCATGGAGCATTAATGCAATCAATGCTCATAAAGCCGCCTAAATGGCCACCAAAAGACTATAAATAGGTGGTCATTCCAAAGGGAAAGGGCCCGGAAAAAATCATCTGACGAGTGTTCTGAAGAATTGTTCTAGGAATCTCTGCACAAAGAAGCTCTCTCGCCCTAAAGAAACTCTGTTGCAAACACTTCAAGGTGATAGAAGTCCCTTGGGGGCCACCCCCCCCCCCCCCCCCCAAGGTTTCCCCTTTTCTTCTATCCAACATGGCCTAGATGTGGCTTTTCAGCCCGTCTACTCGGTTTTTTATTGGATATAGGACCTTCCCTTGATCTTTGTCCTCTAAAAATATGAGGTCCAAGCCAAGCCAAGTGAACTAAAGCATCAAGTGTTCTCATCTGAAGGACGATGGCGGAGTCCATACATGACTCGCGACCGTCGATCTGAATGAGTCCCCACAATCTCCTGAGAAGTCAGATCCCTCTTTCTTTCTTTTCTTTTGTATTTTGTATTTTTAAAGAGACAAAAAAATCATAATTCTTGTCTTTCACTATTGATAAGATTTGTAAATCGCCTTCCATGGAAAAATTGCCTTCTACGGCACAAAACTGTCTTTCACGGCATTCTAAATCTGTCTCTTTCTTTAAAATATATGTGCAATGGAAAGTTAGAAAAAAAGTTTGATTTGCTTTCTACTTGTGAAGGTGAATCTCCGGATCACCATTTCAAATTCCAAGTAGAATAGAAAATTTGGCATACCCGTACAAAATGTTGATGCTCGCTTTTTTTCACCCCGCCGCACCCCAGCGGACCCGGGACGGAGGAAGGCAAGAAAAAGCCCGGACCATCAATCGTAAAGATTTCAGTTTTGTAGGATATGCAGATTCGGGTTATATTTCTAATCCTCATAAGGGTCGATTGCAAACAGGTTATGTGTTTCTTAATGGTAATGCTGTCATTTCTTGGCGTTCTACTAAATAGACTTTGGTAGCTACTTCCTCGAACCATGCTGAGATCTTGGCCCTTTATGAAGCCAGTAGGGAATGTGTATGGCTAAGATCTTTGATTCAGCATATTCGTAGTTCTTGTCAATTACCATCTATTGCAGGTATCCCGAATATTATCTATTAAAATAATGAGGCATGCATAAGACAGATTCGATAAGGTTTCATTAAAGGAGACAAGACTAAGCATATAGCACGAAGTTCTTCTTCACTCATGAACTTCAGAAGAACAATGAAATTGAAGTCAAGCAAGTTCATTCGAGTAACAACCTGGCTGACCTGTTTACCAAATCTTTGCCAAAATCAGTATTCCAGAAGCTTGTATATGAGATTGGCATGCGTAGAGTTCATCATCAAACTATGTGAATGGCTGTTATTATCAGGGGGGAGTGATTTATGAGGGGGCATCATAAAGTATGCTACCCCGGACATTTGTGCGCTGTACTCTTTTTCCTTTTCTAGGTTTTATCCCACTGGGTTTTCTTAGTCAAGGTTTTAACGAGGCGGCATTATGCACGTTCAACACCAGTTCAAAGATCTTGAAGAATGTTGTACTCTTTTTCCCTTCGCTTTGGTTTTTTCCCATTGGGTTTTTCCTTAGCAAGGTTTTTAATGAGACAACTGTCTTTGAATGGCGGTCATCCAAGGGGGAGTGTTATAATATATCAGGGCCGGCTCAAGACAATTTGAGGCCTAAAGCGAAAATCTTAAATGAGGCCTTTTCTATTTTGTAATATTATTATAAATATTTTATTTAAAATCAATTTTTCTTGCTTTTTGTGATGCAAAATTACTAATTGATTTTTTATACTCAAGTTTTGCTAACATATCATTTTCAATTGATAATATGGCCAATCCACTTAATCTTCCTTGTGACATTGTTGATCGTAGGTAGGATTTTATCAATTTTAATTTTGAAAAACATCTTTCTACAAAAGCAACAGTTATAGGTATTGTCAATAATATTATGTAAGCAATGTATGCATTTGGAAAAGAATCTAGTCTTTTTATATAATTAAGTACGTTAATTTGAGTGTTTTCTTCTGTTTGTAAGATCTCTTTTAAAACTTTAAATTCTGAAAATAAATCTAAACCATCAATTTAAAAAAAACTGTCATGTTTCAAGGAACATTCGAGATTAAGACAATTTTTTTTCAAACTATCATTGTCTAGTGATCTTAAAATTTTAAAATTAAATAGAAAGCCAAAAATATTTTCACATATTTTAAATTGTTCAAACCTACTCTGAATTGAAGAAATAACTTGATCTACTATGCATATAAAATAATCAATTCTAAATGATTCTTCAGCAGATTGTGTTGTTTCGTCATTGACATTCTCATCAAATTGCTTCTTTTAACGAATTATACGTTTTTCACAAAATATAGGTTCTATTTCCATTTCAGCCGCAATGTCTCTAGATGTAATCATAGTAGATGTAAATCCATTTTCTCTATATTTTCCAAAAAAATAAATAAGCCCTTTTAATTGATCTATAGCAATATCAATACGCATGTCTTTTGATTGTAAATTTTTACTAACTGAGTTAACAGCAAATAATATATCATACAAAATTGTCATGCCCAATAAAAATTCAAAGTTCTCAATCTCATATGCTACAAAACAGTTAGCTTCACTTTTTGTTTTAGGATCTTCACTAATTTTTGCTAATTGCAACAGTGCATCTCTTATTTGTGGAGCTTGGTATCTTATTGCTTTAACACTTTCAATACGACTTTCCCAACGTGTTTGTGACAATGACTTAAGAGTTAAACCGGGTACATTATCTTGTAAAATTCTCCAACGTTTTGTAGAAGAAGAAAATAATGAATGTATACATTGTACAACTCCAAAAAAAGATATAGCTTTAGGACAAGAGTTAGCCATATCGCAAAGTACTAGATTTAGATTATAGCAACCACGTGGTGTGTAAAATGCTTTAGGATTTATATCTAGGAGTCTTTTTTGTACCCATTGATGTTTTCCTTTCATATTAGATCCATTATCATATCCTTGTCCTCGTACATCATTAATATTAAGTTCAAGATTTCTTATTGCATCTATAATTGCATTAAAAAGGCCTTTTCCAGTGGTATCGTCTACTTTTAGAAATTCTAAAAAATATTCTTCTATTTTTATTGGACTTGATGAAATATCTACACATCGTAATACGAGAGACATTTGCTCTTGATGACTAGCATCCGAAGTGCAATCGAGTATAACTGAAAAATATTTTGCTTCTTTAACTCTTTTAATAAATTTACTTCTAATTTCATTTGCTAATAAATTTATCAATTCATTTTGTATATTATGTCCAAGGTAATGATTATGAATTTCATCAAGTTGTATACGTCGAATATGTTCTTGCATTACGGATCAAATTCTGCAATCATTTCAATTAAACTTAAAATTCTTCCATTATTTGCTTGATAGATCTTTTCATTTGTTCCTCGAAATGCCAAATTATTTTTACCAAGATTCTTTACGACAGCAATAACTCTTAATAACACTTTTTTCCAATGATCTTTCTCTTTGTTAATTTGTTCTTGGATATTTTTATCAGTTGTTTTATTTTTTAACAATCTTATTTCTAAATCAATCCAAGTATTCATGTTAGTAATATGCTCATTAGTTGTCTCATGACTCTTAAGCTTAACACTAAGATTTCTCCAGTCTTTAGTTCCTTCATTAGCTAGTTTACTTGTATTACAATCTGAATTAAACAACTTACAACAAAAAACAAAATACTCTATCCAAATCTTTTGAATACACTAGCCATTTTCTATCATGCTTCTCCCCATTTGGTAATTTTCGAATATAATATGTAGCAGAAAAATGTCTAGAGAATTCATCTTTGGGAAAATCTAGATCATTATCTCTAATTGGACCCTTTTCTACTAATAAATCCCTTAGTTTTGTATCAATATTTATCCATTGACTTGGATCATAAATATTTGTAGGAATATAATCAGTTGTTTCATTAATATTCTCATGTTCTTCATCAAGAATTTGACTATCATTATGAATATCTTCATTGATATCTTTTTGTTCTACTATTTCATTATCTTCTAACTCATTTGGATCAATTTCTTGTTCATTTATTGTTATATTTTGCTTATTTCTTGTAACAAATTTATCAAGAGCTCCTTTTTGAGATTGAATTAAATTATCTATTCTTTTTTTTTTTTTTAATTTTGAGTACCCGGATTCGTATTTTCTAGTAGACATATTTATTATTTATAAATTATAAATAATAATATTTACAAATAAAATAAACACTAACTATAATAAACAAAGAGTATGAGCTTGGAATTAAAAAAATTCTAAAAGCTCAGAACAATAGAACCTGATTTAAGGTGTTGGCCACAAAGATTATAGAACCTGAAAAAAAAAAAAGATTATATTTGTGTTAGTGAGCCATGATTAACATATATTATCAAAACTATATTATAAAAAGAAGTATCACATAAGAACAAAAAGAAGAAGGGAAAAAAATAATATATAAAATGCATGCCTTTCGGCTTCAATCAGAACAAAACCAGTTCCTCTTCTCGACGCCTCCAAGTTGCAGTGATAGCAATTGTAGAAGTGCAACTAGGAAGGAATGCAGGGAAAAATGGAGTTTGGAGAAGAAAAACCCCTTGAATTGAAGGGATATAAGAACACAGAGGAGATTGTCCTCTTTGGATTGATGCAGGAAAAAAATCTATAAATAGGAAGAATTTTAGAACTCAAAAGTAATTGGTTACTTGTTGTAATTGCAAGGTGTTTTTTTTTTTTAATGGCTACAACTTTTCTCATGGTTTTGGAATGGGAAAAAGTATAAACTGTGTGAAGGAGTGTTCATTTGATTGTTTGGAATGTAAACGATTTTAATGGAGACAACTTTTCTCATGTTTTTGGCCGTGTAAAGGAGTAGTTTATTTGATTTTTTTGGAATGTGAACGGTTTTAATGGCTACAACTTTCCTCATGTTTTTGGAATGTGACAAGGTGTAAATCGTTGAGGACTTTGTTCATTTTTTTTGCAATGTGAACGGTTTTAATGGGGCCTTATTTTTAGGGATCTATATTGATATGAGGCCTTTTTTGGGACAAACAAACAAACTTCATTGCTTTTTTGGGGGGAAGTTGAGAAAATTTGGGGCCTAATGCAATGGCTTTTATTGCCTTATGCTTAAGCCGGCCCTGTAATATATGTATCTTGGGTGGATGCCCACTTGAAATGAGTTAGGGTTAGAATTAGGGTTCCCCTCTTGTGGGGTTACTTTGCCTATAAATAGGTCTCTCCAGCTTTGTATTCATACACAGTTAATGAGATAGTGAAAAGCTCTCTCTTCTCCCTCTAATCTTCTTTCTCTTAGTCTCTCTATTTTATAACACCTTTTCCTTTGTTGAATGTTGACTAGCATCAATTCCTAACGAACCGTAGGTCGTCCTCCTCTTCACTTTTCACTCCCTTTCTTCTTCTTTTCCTTGGTGTTTTTTTTTTTTTTTTTGTCCGTTGAATGGTGTATGGGATGGGATAGGCTTGGGCGTGCAACCCTTTGTATATAACCTTAGGGCTTTGTTCCTAATTACAACTAGGAGTTTTATGGAGAAAGTCCTCTTTCCAATTTTGTTTGTGTTGCAACTCTCATTGGCTATTGCTAATTCTAATTGCACTAAAACTCTACCTTTATTGGGCGCTTGACTCTAATAAAGACTTGGGGGTTGGCTTCCGGCAATAACTAAGAGTCCTAGTTGTGCTTAGCAACCTTTATAATTTGGTTTCCTAATGCAACGAGTATACTTAAATGGGAAATGCTCACATGAGAGACACTCTCACCAAGTTGGTGAGAGATGAGTGGGGGCCCTCACATAAATATTTGGGGTTCTTCTATTTAAGTTGGTGAGAGTGGATATTTATGTGAGGGCCTCCACCCATCTCTCACCAACTTGGTAAGAGTGTCTCTCACATGAGCATTTCCCTACTTAAATTAGTTTATTCGTAATTAAACAACGATTCTACACATAGTATGGGGTCTATTGGCAGATAGGAGTTCATGCCTAACTACTTTCTCATTATGGCTAGGCCCTATTTCTTCCAATGTCACATGCTAGATTTTTAGACCTTCATCCACTAAACTCTCTCTTGTATTTAGTGATTCTAAACCAATTAGGCTTGTGATTGGCTTGTCATTATGACTAACCCAGCCTATTAGTGGACGTACAATTCCTTCTGGGTCTCACTTGGCCCCACATTTTATTATTAATTTTTAATGCATTTTATTAATGGGCACACCAATATTGATTAATCATGATTAATGGAAACCATTATGGGTCCCCCTTAGCGGACTGTACTTTGCATCATATTTTAATTAATTATTATTATTTTATTTCGAATTTACATCAGATTATTATTATGATTATAAATTTGTACGGGACCTTTTTTCCAACTATTCCACATAAAAGAATCTTTTAGATCATGTTAATTACAATACAATGGATGTATAATGCTATCTAACAAGTATAAATTATAATATCAATTAGTTTTTTTATTAAATACTCAAAATATAGTCTTTCTTATTACTACTAAATAATAATATCGAGGTAAATTTGGGTTCGGGTCCTTACATGGTCCACATGAATCTCCTCATAATCAAATGCCTTCAATCCACTCATTATCATTGATGAACTTGGAAAACTCGATCTCAAAGTGGTATGACCTTGCCCAAATGATCTCAAAGTGGTTTTTCTCCCTAAATAGGGTTTCCACATTAAATATTTAAATATGGGAGATGTTCCTATGAGAGATATCTCTCACCTTAAATGAGAGATTGCGTGGGGGCCCTCACATCCATATCCAATGCCAACAACTTAAATATGAGGGTCCCCACCCCTATCTTTCATTTACGGTGAGAGATATCTCTCATAGGAGCATCTCCCTTTAAATATTGTGTCTGCCTTCTTGCGGTGTGTAATTGGTAGATTGCTACTTCTGTCTTGTTTATTTGGTTACGTCCGCTGCATTGGTTAATAAGAATTAGTATACATTCTGGTAACCTGAAACTTTCACATAGCATGCCCTATCCTTCTTCTAGTTCATAAGTTTTTACAGGGCACAATTTGCCTTTTCTTTCTGTACTATCACTACATCTCTTGTTCGTTTTGCTGTTTAAGAGAGTGGACTTACGCTGGAATAGGAGATCAGAGGATTTGGAGAAGTTGGCAGCTTTACAAGATGAGCTCCTTGCTGCAGCTTCCAAGTACAATTCTAATATTTTGTACCCTTTCCAAATGTTGCTCTATGTAATGTGACACAGACGGCTAGACATCTAAAAGAAAACTACAGTGTAAGACACACATCTCGGCATTGTGTGTCAGGTGTTTGTGCATATTCATACTGTAATCGGGAAACACAAGTTTGGGCCCAATGATTTTAGCCAAGGGTCCATTGTGTCCATATGGCAATCTTTTCCTCCAGCAGTACTAATCAAAATTTAGTTGGGTCTTGGTAGGGTCTCAGATCCATCATTCCCAGATGGGTTTGTGGATGACCCGGACCCAGGCCTACTGAAGCGCTGATACCCTAGTATGCTGGATGCCGCATACAAAAACATGCACTTTACAATTCCAAAATCATGACCAATTTTTTTTAACAGTACTTTATATGATATTACTGAAAGATATTGTAGGCCATGTATCATCATTTTTTCTGAGTATAAAATTGCATAACTGATTCAATATGGTCTATAATTCTTCGCCTTGCAATTTGCATTTACAGGTTGGTGAATTCTGGTGGGATACTAGTCTTAGGTTTTATGAGTGTGTTGGCTAATTCATTGGGTTGTGGACAAAACCGGGATTGAATTTTACAATGTATTTTGTTAGAAGGACTGCTTCAAGAGACTATTTTTACAAGCTAGACAGATTCTTCATCCACTCAAGCGCAGGTTAATCCGCTTGAGCATGTCTAGACAGTAGCTTCGCTCACTCGAGTACGCATGTATGCGCTTGAGCGCGTCAAGGAAGATTTGTGAAGTCCGGAGACAAAAGCTTCGTGCGCTCGAGTGCCTGGGCTGAGAAAAATTCGGATGTGACGAATTTTTTCTCTCCTTTTGTGTGGATGACCTAAACATATATATGTATATATATTGAGCTCTTATACTCGTGGGATGTATCTCTTTGACAACTCTCTGGTTTCAAGCCCTAGCATCATTAAAAGAGTGATCTGATTCTTCTCCAAAGAGTCTATTCTGCTTATCTGAAGTTCTGAGCATTGGAGTTCTTCTCATCCGAGGTTGAATCATCTTGAAGACGCATTCAAGATGATTAGTTCAAGCATGGTGAAAGTGTATGGCGAGTGGTCGGCAAGTGAGCACAGTCCTTAGGTTGAGTCACCAACTGGGAAAGGGGTGTGAGTTCTTACTTGTAACTTTCATTTGATTTAGTGCTTGGTTGTCTGTTCGCCTAAACGATAAGGCCCGTGGTTTTTTCCCGTGTAGGGTTTTTCCACATATAATTCGTGTGTTCTGTTTCTCTGTGTGATTGCTTGATTTTATCTGCATTTTGGTAAAATTTTCATAGTATTTCATCTTTATTGAAATCTAATAGAGTTTGAGTTATTGGGACTTGAGCCTGTGTTGACGCTGAAAATTTCAACTGGTTTATAGTACATGCTCTATTGATCCAGAAGAGAATGAGGAGAGGGTGGTTGCATTTCTTAGTAGGCATCCAGTATAATTTTGAATTCTTTTTTTCATAGTTTATAACAATTTATTATGTCAGTTTGAGTCATAGTGGTTATGGCTGGCAGCGACAAAATTTACCTTTGCTACTCCTTTTTCAGAGTTTATGGAAGAAACATATGTTTTTGCCTGAAATAAAACATGTATTTTGGCTAGAAATTGTACAATGGGTCGAGTGCCAAATCTGTACTCAGAAAATTTTACCCTTGAATTGCTAAATCATGTCACTTTTAAGTGTTAATTTGCTTGCTATAAATAATTCATTTATAGCCACCCATCTAACTTCTAAATCAACAGAGAGTTTATTCATAATGGGTACAATCACATAAATGATCTGTATCACTCAAAAAAATGTCTCCCCCGCAAAGCTGGCATCGATTTAGTTGAGTATCATAAAGTATCATTTTCTTTCTTTATTTTTTTGTGTTTTTCGTAGAGATTCTAAACAACCATTTTTCTAACATAACTGGATTTTAAGTTGACTGGATATATCCCATTTTTTCACATACAAGGCTATTACAAGGTCTACCCATGCCTCCATATTTTCAGACACTATTCCTGGAACATTTCACCAGGTGCTTACATATGGCAGCTCATCGCCTAGATACGGCAAGGACACGCCATGGACATGGTAAGGACGTGGATCTTACACATAAAAAGTGAAGTATCGGATACGAGATGGCACAGTATGTTACCCATTATGAAGTATCCTTGCATCATAACTGTAAATACATGTAAACCAGGCACATGTATGAGATCCTCTTAGCTGTGTGAATGGGGTTGTGGTTTTACATGTAAGGCATAATCTCATTTTGTCATCGAAATCTGGATAAAAGACTAAAACGTGGGAGAAACTGGAACCCCAATATCATTTAGGGCCCGTATGTTCCATGTAATTGAATTCCTAGGAATCATGAGACTATATATATTTGTGTAGTGGTTGAAAATGAATGAAGAATCAAAGGTGAATATCCAAAAATTACCATCAAATAACATTCCCTTTAATGGAAATTGAATAGAAGGAAGATGGGAAATGAATACCCAGCTATCACCCTAGTAATTCAAATCATAAGAAAGTCCTAATCCCATCTATGTCACTAAATTATATCCTTCATCCTTTAGTTCTTTAATAATCCTATGGTGCAGCTGATATGACCATGAATTCCTATGTATTCTATGCAAATAAATAGGCCCATACAGTTTATTGTTAAAGGAGAGATTCTGGTTGACTAAAACTTTACTGATTATTACTTTATTGATAGTTTGGGATTTTTCTTTTTAAGATAGTCAATATATCACTTATATACTGGCAGATGGCTTACATTTTACAAAATTTGTCTATTTACCACTGGTGCTGTTATCTGTATATGTAAAATCATGTGTAAGCAATCCCTCCATTGAAATTGCCATCCTGAAATCAAGCTAGTTAAGACAGCCAAACCTTTAGATTTAAGCATTTTGGAGCTCAGGTCAACCTTCTATAACTGTCCATTATCCCCCCTTAGATCAAGCACTAAGAATCACCAAAGCTGCTGATCTTAGAATATGGTCATGTCCAGTGGCTGTGATTTGAACTTTGTACACACTTGTGTCCTGTAAATTTGTGCACTGAGTACTCCAAGGTGTGTATTTACTACGGAGGTTCGTGCACGCCTAGAAAGTTTCTGATTGGTAATATATATGTGTTTTTGCAGCTGAAAGAAATATTCAAAGATTTATTTTTTGGGGGGGCTGCAAGATTTATTTAATCATTTGTAATTGTTTTAACACTTTGCAGGAATTTCGAATAGATACTGTTGCCAGATATGTTCCATCTTCTTTTGTAACAGAGGAAGGGTTCTTTTTCTCTAATCCTGTGAAACATTCTCTTGATGGTATTCCCAAGGCTTGCAGTTACAAACTTCTCTCCTACGTGGAAATCTGATGAGCCGGATGTTCCGATGCTTGATTGGGGGCACTATTATATGTCTAAAGGAGTTCGCTGGTATTGGACGAATCGCATTTGTCCTTGCCATGCCCAGGCAGGGTATCATAGAAGACGAGAAATCCTTTAACCTAGACTTTCTGGCATCTTGAAGAAAATGCGAGTATTCTTCTACTTGATTCCCTATGAATCATAGCTACGAAGGCCTCCCATCAAAAGGTGATGCATTGACATGTATGCACTTGATAAAGATGCCCTTTCCTTTGCTGTAACAATTTGTTGTCTTTATGCAAGATTATGAATTTCATAGAAAATCTTTCAATCATCTTACCTTCAGATAAAAATAATTTATGATTTTCCTGAGCAGATAAAGCAGTTTCATGTATTCTTCTGTCTGTGATTATATCATAATAGAGTAATGGTGAAAAGTCATGAGAATTTATGACCGCGCTAAAAAAATTATTCCAACTTTCATAATGATGAGGATGGTATTCCTAAGACTTGTAGTTACACACTCAGTCCTGCAGGCCTCCTGTATGGAAATCTGATGAGCTGAATGTTCCGATGCTTGATTGGGCAACTATTATGCTTGTAAATGAGTTCCGATGCATGATGATGAAACGAAGGGATGACAATGGAAAGCTTTGGATGTGAATTAGGGTGTATGAAATATTTGTCCAATTAAATGATCTTTGTTCTCAGTTTTAGGTCCTCAGAGTTGATGTCTACACATCATAAGAGTTTATTGTAACAAAATCCATTAATGACTCATGTCTAGAACTGTCTAACATTTCTTGCAGGCCTGCGGTGGGAAGGGATTGGATTGTGATAAAAGGTGGGCCTTTTGTAAAAATTAGAAAGTATCACCCCCAAGAAAGTGGGTCGGGTGGAGAGTGCAGTGGAACCATGTAAACACGTCTACTTATATGGTGATAAGAACCCAAAAAGGAGTATGGTACTATCCATTTGCATCCACTTATGCTAACAGTTGTGTAGAGATTAGGTGATTCCTCACTAAAAACACATTGTCTTTTGTTCTAATTATTATAAAGAAAGATCTAAAAAGTTATGAAATCACTAAAGTTTTTTTTGTTCTTTTTAACACCTCAAAAGTCCATATAGCTCTTCAGGTTCTTGGATTGTTTGAGCTCAGTGTGATTCTAAGTGGTCCATGGAGCTCTCATAGTTAGTTCTGTATTTTGATTGGAGGCCCACACCACATGTGAAGGGAAAATCATGTGTGGAGAGATGTGACAACTGTAGCAAGGCAAAACGGCACTCATTTCAGAAGCTTTTATATTCTTCATTGAAAGGGAGCTTCTAAATGCACCCCTATTTCTCTTTGCACACCCTCTTTAAGTAGAGAGAAAAAGGGTTGTGCAAAGAGAATTTGGGGGGGTTGCATTTTGAAGCTCTCTCATTGAAATTATGGTGCTATCCTCACTGAAACTAGGAAAAATGCCCGTGCTGAGCACAGGCAAGGAAAATGAAGTATCATTCTCATCCAATAAATAATAAACACAAAGGATAACCAAATCAATCACTGGCATTTGGCGTGAGTAGAATAAAATCAAAGTCATCCCTTATTCTGTTAAGGGTATTGATAAACCAGAGCATTTGGCGCGAGTAGCAATCTATTTACACAGCTCAGTTCAATTCAAATTTACCCTCATTATGTTAAGGGTGTAGGATCTTACACCCCATTGAAGTACCACTTATCCCAAAACCAATTGGTGATAGGAAACGATACAACAATAGTTTTATGGTGAGGACGAGGGCTCAACCACAATTATGACCGCTCAGGAGCGAGGGTGGACGTTGACCTCAATAATCCCCCCCTCAACGGCACACCCGCCGCGACTCCTGCTGCAAACTCGCAAAACGCGTGTCCCATGACTCGAACACCCAACCTACCAGGCTCTAATACCACTTGTAGGATCTTACACCCTATTGAAGTACCACTTATCCCAAAACCAATTGGTGATAGGAAACGGCACAACAATAGTTTTATGGTGAGGACGAGGGCTCGACCACAATTATGACCGCTCAGGAGCGAGGGTGGACGTTGATCTCAACAATGGGTATTGATGATAATCAGCAGTATGAATAATTCACAAGTCAGAATTAGTAAACCAGGACATTTGGCGTGAGTAGCAATCTATTTACACAGCTTGGGTCAATTCAAATCTACTTTCTTGTATACCATATACACCAGATGTAAATGTACCACCATGTATACCAAAAGGTGCAGACCAAATCAGTTTTGTCTTCTTATTTTCCTTCAAAGAATATGGAGGAGAGCTAATCAGTTTTGAAGAAGGGGATTGGGATGGAGATAATCATTTAAGAAAAAGGAAAGGAGACTCCTATTTTTTCTTGCTTCTTTTTTAACTCCTCCTATGCCAAATAGATTTGTACAGTTATGAGTGCTCTCAACAACAAATAGATTTGTACAGTTATGAGTGCTCTCCACAATAGGATACATTATTGCAAGTATAGCAGTCAAAATCAATTAAAACTTGTGAAAGTTGGAAAAATTGGAATCCAAAATAGTACTTTAATGAAAATAGACCTCATGAATGTAACTCAGCTCTAAATAAGAAATCAAACCACAATAAGTCCTTCATATTAGCTATCAAATTATTTCATGGAGAACCCAACCACCACAATAAATCAAATCAATCATTAATACAAAAATAAAAAAATAAAAAAATACACGTAATTCATCAAAACTTCACATTTTATTATCATTATCGAAGAATTAGGGCATCCAAGTGCCAGTTCACACCAATAAATGTGGAAGAAGGCTGTAGTTCAATATGGAAGAATCCTATTATGGACAGCATCGCTCAGACTCGACAATGATGAGCAGACCATCCATAAAAGAAAAATCTAAAACTCACCAGAAGATTTTATATTGAAGACCATGGCAAATGGCGTCACTTAGATCAGGACAATGATGAGCAGACCATAAAGTGGGAGATCCTAACCATTCAATTTTTAGCCTTCATCTTTTGGATGTGGACCCTTGTTGTCCAAGGGTTAGGATTTTTTTGCCTTCTGTAGGTGACACACAAAGCCCTGCATTTCAAGAATGTTATCAAATACACAGTAAAAAATCCACAAATTTAAATGAGAAATGTGTTAAATCATCATTATCATCATCATCATAATTGTTTGATATGGAATAGGTGGTAAAGGAAGACATTTTATTGAATAGGATAACAACTTACTCAAGATTCGCAATGGGAAAGACATGTCTATTAGAATTCTCACCAATAGGGCTTTGCTTCAAAATCTCCTACATCTTTCTTCACAACACTAGTTATAACGCCCTAAACATCCACAGAAACTGAAATATTTATCAGACCCTAATCTAAAGGGATTACTACAAATCATGCGAATTAAATTATATATAAATAGTTATAAAAACAAAGAAAATAAAAAATTGTTAAAAGATTTATCGTTTTTCATTTCATCACATAAGAGTTTTTCTCTAATATTGTGGCAATACATTGGGTTGCAATTGATCATGTTGAACTTCTCCGTGAAATGACATCACCTACCTACTTTTAGAACAAAAAAAATAGGCCAATAGGACCATAGTATAGCATTAATGTTCAAAATAAAGTGGTGTTTGAATTCTCCAAGCTTATTTATCTCAAATCTAAGAAAAAGAATCCTATAATGCATTTAATCTATTTTATCTCATCTTCCATGGTAATATGATGGTTGATATAAATTAAAAACAATGGCTATTTTCACAAACTCAATCAGTAAGTGCTAAGTATGGCTACCAAACTCCAATTTCTGCTATCTTCTTCTATGAAGTATGTGATGCTTTTTTAAACCATAAAAGGCTTCTCCTATTATGCTTAAGTAAGATAGAATTTAAACTGCCACATTATATGCATATTACGTATCCATGTGCCAATCAATACTCGTTACAAACATTCTCCTAACCCTACAAATTAAAATTTGTATCTGAATTTTTTTTGGCTCACTCAGAGAGCTCATAGAGAGATTTGGAAAGATTCAAAATCCACCATTTTCAACATTTGGAAATTTTAAATATATATCATTTTTTAGATATAGAAACATTCAATCTTAATAAGGGTTGATACATGATACATATTATGATTTGATTTATTTTTAAATTTTTTGTTAGATGATGAAAGTGCCCACATCAACAATGTAAGACCAAACTGAAGATACTGGCTAATATTGATTGGTTTAAAATGAAAGAAAAATCCATAAACTTCCTAACAAATAGCTAGTGTCGCTACCTATATTGTGGTAAGTTGCATCATGAACTGTGGCAAAAGATCCAATATGACACGCAATAATCATCAGAGAGATGTCATCTACTTGATAAGCGGCAGTTGTAGTCTGCGACTAATTTTCATAAAAGAAACAGAGATGTACATAACTACTTCTCAATTCTATGAAGTTCCTTATGCCTCCTAACCTCCATTCTACCTTTGGATCTGCAAAGAACTCTAAAGATGAGCACAGTACAACAATTGAGTGACACCATTCTTTTCAACTAGGCTTTCAAGTTCTTTGTGATTGTCCCCAAAATCACAAATTATTACAAAATAATGGCGTGCTTTTCATGTCATCACTTACTATATAAATTAAATGTAAACAAAGAGGAGAAAGTCAAGTAATCCCAAGATCACAGCCTTATCTTATTATTATATTGTTTTCCCCACTCCCATGTTTAGGCAATTCATTTACAGACATTTGTTCCAACGATTCTGACCTTTTCAAAAGCCCTCCAAGCAATTTTTTTGAGTTGTCCAACTGGTTTGAACTTCACATTGTACAGATACATCATTGATAATTAATTTGGAGAGGTGTACCAAATCTTTCAGTTGTCTCACATGTAGCCACATGTACCAGCTTAGAGAATTCATGCCTAGCCCAAATAATGCAGCCATTAGAACATGCACTCTTAACAGTATGAAAATCTTTTCCATGGTAGTTTCAGCCTAGCCAATACAAGGTCTGAGATCATGTTTTAAAACAGTATGAAAATAGAGACAAAGACATGCACTGTTAATAGTAAGACATTGACATATTATCTTCTTTGTTTGAATTTTGAGTGATTTTGAAGATTGCATATTATTCATGTAGAATTTTCATCAAACATTTGGCATGCACTCATTGAGTCGAACTCATTACATTTAAGTCCATAAAGAAAGCATGAAAAAAATATTTGCAACCATAATTTCCAATTGCTTTTGCAAATGTGAAAAATATTGAAATCATACTTAAAACATGGTTCAGTACACATATCAGACAGTGAAAAAAAATAAAAATTTATGTACAATATAAGTGAAGTGGGCTGATATCTTGGTTTATTTTGGTCCTTCTGTTAACCCTTTCCCAAAAAAGATGAGACTTTGAAAAGTATTGGAAGAAACTAAATTAGAGACCTCTATGTCGAATTGCTAACACACGTTACATTTCAAGAATACAGTTGTGTAAGGGCGGTAGTGGCCACATTCGGAACCTAAGCAATGATGCTACTCATTTCCAGCCCACTGAAGCAAATACCTTTGCAGGTAGGCCAATATATCAGTACTGCAATCAAAACTATAAAAATAAAGCATCAATGAATGCGAGAGATCATAGATTTGAAAGAAAATGCAAGAGATTTGTTCTTCACTGAAACGCACCTTCCAAGATGGTGTTTTGTAGTAGAGCTGTGGAGAGGAGACGCTTTGCCCTGCATCGCTGAAAGAGAGGAGGGATATGGGAGCTACTAAGAAAGGGGAGAGAAGATTGCATCCCAGGAGTTATCGATATTAAAAGATTTACGCACGTTTGCAACCTAGAGAAAAGAAGAGGAGAGGAGGAGTTAAAGGTCGCTTACAGAAACGTTGCAGAGGAGTTAATGAGAGGAGTTAACATTGTGGAGAAGTGAAGCCATTGGGGATAAACCGTTTCTAAGGATTTGAAACAGGGCCACGTTACAGAGGAGTTACTGAGAGGAGAGATAGCGTTTTCAAGGGAGGGTTTTGAGACACGGGTGAGAGTCAAAACTTGATCCGAGGTCAAAGACTGACTGCTGGAGAGAGGGGGACGGTTAAAAAAAACAAAAAGGAGAGCGGGGATGTGGGGGAAGGGGGTATTAAGAAGGGGTCAACAGAAAATGCAACAGTCAAAATCAATTTAAGGAATTGAATCTGATTTTTCAATTAGATTCAGTTCGCTTCATTTTATATATATATATATAATATAATAGGACTCAAAAGAACTGAGGATTCTGTGAGAAAAAACTACGCTCAGGTTTAGTATTGGAACTTTTATTTGAGTCAAGTTTAGGTTGAAGGCTTGATATTTGTTACTGCTAGGTTTATGGGTTATTTACCGGATGCGTCTTTGGTCCTCGGTTGGGTCTAGAAGCATTATGGACTGGATTTGGACCATTTTCATCTCTACAATAAAGGGACCTTGTTATAAATATTTTTAACCTGAGTCATTTTAGAAATATCAATTTCTCATAAACATTTATCACAACTTTCTTTCATTTTAGAAGTTGATATGATTTAGGACGAATTTAGATATGTGAATCCATTAAAATGAGAAATTATGAATCCTAACACTTGTGTTGATGATACTCTTAAGAAAAATGTAGTGATAATGGCGCTCGAACAAGTTTAAATCTTTATCAACACCCATTGGTGGTACATGGAACATACAACAATACCACAGGTGGCATGCTGAGAGAGCATGTGTGCTCTGTGACACTCCAGAGGAGGACATGGGTTTATTGTATGTAAAAATGACCTTCATTAGACAAATGCTAACCATCCAATCCAAGTATAAGAAGGTAAAAAAATTGGATCAAAGAAGAAGGGCTACTTTAAACCTTCTTTAATGGTGACCCTCCTTACTGTTTGTTGCAAGTACTTAGGGATATATTGTCTGGGGCATTTGGAGAATTCCAAATGCCTGTTGCCTAGGTAGAATCCCAAAATGCTCAAAGGCAAAGTGGCATTCGAAAATCTATAATTTTGATATCAAAAAGTAACTTTTCATGTGTACAGTTCAACAAATTCTCACCTTGTAAATTCAATCTAATTCTTGAATGAAATTACCCTTGTAGCAAAATAAGTACATAACTCAATCTAACTAGGGCAGAATTCCCGCAGACAGTCCCTGCATTGATGTTAGGAATTCTACACAAGAGAAATTCCTGATAGAAACTATAAAAACCTCCTCCTTTTGGTAGCTAGGGACATAAGCATAGGTTCATCACATGGAACTAGCGCATTAGTATTCCTGATGGACAAGTATTACACGAGATGAACTTTGACACTACTTCAATTGTATAGAACTTTGACACTATTTCAATTGTATAGAATCTATGTTTTATAATTAGTAATCCTACTTTGAAATCACTTTAAAAGAGGACTCATAATGATTTTTATTTCCTGAACAGTTTTCTAAATTAAAACTGTTTAAGAAAAAGGCCAAAATAATTAATATGTTTTTGATATGCGAGATTTTGGCAATGCTTAGTACACTGTTGGACCATATTATAAAACTATAATTTCAAACTTTTTATAGAAAGAAGGTAATTTTTTCTCAAAATGGAATTCTCAAAAGAAAAATGAAATTGAAATTTTCTAGACGATCAATCGAGGTAGTTAACTTCTTAGAGACAATGTATTTATCTCTGTAGGATTGGTTAGAGATAAGGGTTCCTTACATTCAGATAAGGATTAGTTTAAAGTTTGGAAGTATTATTAGGTTGTATAAATTGTGATCATTCAATGGATGAATGTCACGGTGGATGAATTTATTATAAAGTATTAGTCTGTTTACAATCACCCATGTATCATGGTATTAGAGCCGGTGGTAATTTTGAAATCAAGTTGGTCATGGTTCCATCCTTCATTCTTTAGTAATAACATTAATTTTTAATTTTAATAAAACTCAAGCATCCTCTCTCGAGTCTAGATCCCCTGTTTCAAGAATCAAGAGCGCCACTTGTATTGTGATAGAGTTGTTATTTATGAAGTTATTTATTGTTGTATTATACAGGTGGCACTCCCTGTTTCATTGAAACAGGGATGCAGACTCTCCTCTCTTATATATATGAGGATCCAATCAAATCCAAGTCTAATGATCTCTCCATCTTCATCAACTTCATGAATAAAAGTTTCTGGAAGAGATCATGATAGATTTGATCTAGCTAGTGGGCCACTGGCACTAACAAACTTACAAGGAGCTAGTAGCAACAGTGATGGATTCACATACAAATAATGATCTCAATGAAGCACAACTATTATTTTTACCTGATTGGCTGCTATTTAGATTTATAGATCATGCGTCTATCACGTTTTTGCAATCAATTGCATGATCCTTTCAACGAAAGGGCCATGCAATTGATTATGGGAGGGTGTTAGAGACAAATGTTATTAGATTTGTCCATATAGGACTGGTTAGGATTTGTTAGAGATAAGAGTTTCTTACTTTGAGTTGAGGATTAGTTTAACTTTAAATTATCATTAGGTTGTATATAAATTGAGATCACTGAATGGATGATTGTCACGGTGAATGAATTTATTGGAAAGTATCATTTTGTTTAAAATCTCTCATGACTTAACAATACAGAATGTAGTTTGTAAAAAAAAAAAAAAAAATTACTTACATGTATCTATGATGGAAAAAAAAAAAAAACAGAGGAGGCAATTTGTAAAATAGAGTCTACATTCTTTCTATCTCTAATCTGCAGTATAAAACATCTAACTAATGGAAAAATTGGTTGCACCCCTCCAACTCCATGTGCTCCTGATCCCATGGATAGTGTTGAAAGGAAAATGCTCTTTGTAAATATTTTCTTTGCTAAACCCATTAAAGGCAGCTTATATGGACCTTTGACCGTGGCTTGAGGGTGCACCATACACATCCTATAGATGGAAAATGAATTTGAAACATGGTCCCTACAGATGGATTTGAAGCGAAGAACTATGCATGAATAATGTATTTTTATAAGTGACTAACATAATATCAAGAACTTTTAAATGTTACTGTTATCGTGAAATTCTTTTTAAGCATATAATTTAATCTTCATTAGTTGCCACAACTTATTTTGAAATCTGCTGCATTCTTTACTGTTTTCCAAATATAACACTATAATATTTTTTTAATACATGATTTTATTCTAAATTGTTTTATTTTATTAGTATTGAAACCTATAAATATTTTGTTATGCACATATCCAAATGGGCCATTGGACATGGTTTTGGCTAAATGGAATTTTCCTTTTATATCAATGTTTTAAAAGTGGAACTAGAGATTTATCTGTGATGTAATCTATGAAATATAAAACTTTAAAATGATCAAAGTCATTTGAAGGTTGTTAGATCACTACTAGTTCAATCAAGATTTTTCATCAATTTAGGCCGATCGAGCAATCTTTTAACACTACAAGGGACTAGGCTGGACCAAATGTTGCAAGGCATCAATTCGAGTCGACATGGTTGTGTTTGAGAAATTTTGTCGGGTTTTTCAAAATATAAACAAAATATTCAAGGAGTACACGATTTGTTGGGAAATATATTTTTTGAAATTAGATGCTTTTGTGTCTATCTTCTTTTCCAGAGAAGATACCTTTAAAACTATTTAGCTTTTTAGAAATAAACTATAAAGGCACATTTGTGTAATGTCCATAGAAAACCGGTTCTGCAAACTTTCAATTTTCCATGACATGAAAAGTTTCTCTATCCCCACAGTCGGAAATGCACTTTTCTGTTGAGTTGCAGAAAATGGAGATCATTTTTGTGCTTTCCATCACAGGAGAAAAAAAACGGTTGCACTAAATGAAAATTTTAATCACTGAATGCATCCTACTTTTCCTTGCCTTTTTCTGTGAAAGCATGTCTGAGCAAAAGCGTCCTAAGTAGGGCAAAATTAGGTGAAGGCTGAGGGAGGCATAGCCCTTCAGAAATTTTGAAAAGCCCTAACAAATCTTAGGTTATGCTCTATTCTCATAGAAAGGATTTTTATCTCTCCTTAGTAGGTCAGAAATGACTATCATCATTTTCAAGAAAAAAAAAAAAAAACTAGAGTTTTCTCTACTATTTTTTTTTTTTTTTATCAATGAAAGCATTTCACACGAAATGCTGATCTATAGAAAAAAATAAGATGCTATAATTTCTTTTGATTTGCCTGATAGTTGCAAAAACAAAATCCAAATTAGAAAGAGGATTATTCCTTGGTTGAAAGATGGGTAGGAAGACTCACTAACATCAAATCAAAACATAGAATTCAACAAATCCGAAATTGGCTCTATGGCTTCAAACCAAGACTTTGAGAAGTCCACGAGTCAATCTGATACATACCCATTTACATAATAAAATAAAAATAAAACAGAAAATTAGAATGAGAAAGAAGGAGTCCACTTCGAGGGGGACAGACCTCCTAAGGTTGCATTCGAGGAGAACCACAACTCCTAGGACAAGAGCAAAGCCTTGAAATGTTCTTCATTCCTATAATCAACCATATGGCACCTACAAATATTTATACATATTCCATAACTGTTAAAAATACTCTACCACTACTCCACCAACCCACTATCTCTCCACTCTTCCACATACATAAAGCATATTTACATACAATCAGGACAATACAATTAAGAATCCTAATTCCTAAATAAAGCATTCTAATTAAATATAAAATACTGAAATTAAATAATAGGTACATATCATTCCATCCCCCTTTGAAAAACCTTAACCTCAAGGTTTTATTCGTACTAATATAACACAATCCCAAATTTTTTTAGAAAATAACTCTGCAAGCATACAAATTTCTTGATCTTGGTAACTAAAAACATGAGCATGATCGATGTGTATCTCATGTAATAATCGCGACAAACGGGATGGTCATTTTGGAGGCACGCAATGAGAACCATAGAATATAATTGGAGAAATTTTCTTCCTATAATCAAAGTTGATTGCGTTAATTGTTGTTGGACCAAATTTCTGCATAAAGAGTTGTACATCAATTGCATTCCGTTGGCTTTTTTCTACACGTCTCGAGGATAGACTACCAGAATAAGTAGATTGTTCTTGTGTCGGACTCGCTTGCTTGACATCTTGAATTTCTTCTTGAAGTTTTTTTCTAAGATTGTTGAAGCCTTCTTGCATGTGTTGATATCCTTGAGCAATTTCTTGAAGCCTCTTTGAAAATTATCACGCATTAACTGCAAAATCTCCGTAGGTGTAGCCACTATAAGGATCGACCGCTCTGATACCAACTGATACGTACCCATTTACATAATAAAATAAAAATAAAACAGAAAATTAGATGAGAAAGAAGGAGTCCACTTCGAGGGGGACGGACCTCCTAAGGTTCAATTCGAGGAGAACCACAACTCCTAAGACAAGAGCAAAGCCTTGAATTGTTCTTCATTCATATAATCAACCATATGGCACCTACAAATATTTATACATATTCCATAACTATTAAAACTACTCTACCACTAACCCACTATCTCTCCACTCTTTCACATACATAAAGCATATTTACATACAATCAGGACAATACAATTAAGAATCCTAATTTCTAAATAAAGCATTCTAATCAACTATAAAATACTGAAATTAAATAATAGTTACGTATCACAACCGGTACTATTTGGAGTCATTTTATCTCAAGACAGGTTTGACTTAATTTCGAAAATGCTTTCTTATCGTCGCGCAATTCATGTGGCTGTGACACGAATTTGGAACACTTTAAAGTGATTCAAAATGGCTCTCTCAAAGACTCATGGAGTGTCACCACAATGTGGCTGGGTCTTAGGACGTGTTTGTGCATCATGCAGTTTACTTAGAAGAAAAGCACTTGCAGTCTTCTTCAGAGATTCTCATGACTTTTCTCGAATATTGATGATGTACCTTGTATGGATTCGAATGGCCAAAATAAAAAATATAAAAATATTATAATTAAATAGTTAAATATTATTTAATACAGAAAAGAATTTCTTTCCACTCTTTAGGAGGATATCTTTACTCCTATATCATATATATATATATATAAATATATATTTATATAATTTAGATTACACATGAACTACTTTTTTCCCTATGACTAGGGGCTTTCATGGCAGGCTGGGTCGGGTTAAGGCATAACACCACACCCTGCCCACCTGTGGATGCATGTGCGCACTCATATTATCGATGTGAGAATGTTAGCTTTTCCAAGATCCTTGTGTTCTATGGCCCTTGTATCTTTCTATACCAGTCATCCACTGTGCTTGTGGAAAACAAGACTGCATGGGGGCATAGATTTTCTATATTATCTTTTGGATAGTATAATCAGTTGTGTTTCCCGTTCCTCCTGAAATGCAAACAGATACTATTTGGCAGAAATCCATATAAATTGTGTGCTTTCCATTGGACACGCTAAGGTATTATTGAAGTCTGTTTCCAGCTCAAGGGCCATGCGCTGCTTGAATGTGTGTGTATATCCTAGAAACTAACTAATAAATTGCAACTTTGTTTGAATGTTGCAACCACAACTTTGACGGTGCTCATTGTAAAAAGAGTATGTAGCATGGTTGGAAGGTGCTCATTATTGAAACCGTTAGGTTGCAGGTTCGAGTCATGTTACCAATAAAAGGGGGAAAAGTTTGATTGTCTGATAGTATATCCTTGTTTAGTTTTTGGTTGCTCCGACAAAAAAATCAAAAAAAAATTTTGACGAAGATTCATGCACATTTTGCAACTTCTAATCATTCTATATTCCACATTCCTCAGACTGTCATACAAGCAGGATTACTTCAAAATGGTCTATGTTCAGTTCAGGATGAGAGTGCAGGTCAGTGCTCTTCTCTGTGTCTGTACAAACATGATGTTGAATGCAACATAAAGACATCAAGTTCTATGCTTTGCTATACTAAAATAAAAATAAAAAGCATACCGTGTAGAAGCTTTGCCTAAAAATTTCCCCAGAGCTAGAAATATGAAGCAATGATTCCTTGACACTATGCCATATCACATAGGATAAAGTTATATGAATGTTGGCTGATCATATATGTTGTGCTTGGGCATGTAGCTTCATACTTGTGGGACATGCTTCAGAGATCCCAACATTTTAATTTTACCCAACATTTCTATGTGGATTTACTAAACGCCAACCTTGATTGAAAGATCTTTATCATCCAATCATTTACCTTTTCAGTTCTTTCTGAAATATTATTGTAATCGAAAGAACATAATGTTGGAAACATTTGTAACTTTCTTGTTCAACTAATCTTTGTGATTGAACCTAGAAGAGATACATTGACAACTTGTGAAAAAGAGTCTTGAAGCAGAGCTAGTGGGATTAGGCTACGAATTCTAATGAAGTGTAAAGACTTATATTAAATAGGTCACTAAGTGGTTCTAGGGGATGCTAAGGAGAACAAGAGTTGTGCACGTAAGGAAATTTGGTGGTAGAATCCAGATATCCAAAAGGTCACTGCTGGAAAAAAAATCTATTCAAAGGGGCAAAAAAACAAGAGGTGGAGAAGACATAGAAATGTAAAAACTTACAATGAGCAATGTAAAGACCACTGCAAGCAAAGCCAACTACAAAGCCAATAACAATTTCTATGTGAAAAGAAGGGGGGAAGGGCTTTCTGTGTCGGACAAAGCCATAAACGAATGCTCAAGATTTTGATCATATTAGATGCATCAAGAATGAATGGGGTCTTGTTAAAGAAAGCAGGACCATTAATAGATGAGAACATATTTTAAAGATCATTTAATTAGGAAGCATACAAGGGAATTAAATGAGGATATTGATCCAAATCAAGGAGTGATTAGCGAAATTTTAAAGTCTACCTTACCAAGAATGAAGAAAAACAAAGATCTATGTATGGATGGTAATCATGGTATACCTATAGATGTTTTGGTTGTGATGTGTGATATAGGGATTCATTGCTTTGTGATGGAACATAATACGACTTGTTTGTAAGTAGAGGAACTTTAGGGACTTATATGGAATTTGGGAAAGTACAGTTTTTTTAAATATTAAAATATAATAAAGTATATATATGGCTTGCGAGCATCAGATGCTCCAGTCCCTGTTCCTCATCTTCCGCTCCACTTAGTTTCTAACTTCGTTGGGCTTGTGAACCAGCCACAATGCCCCCTCGCTTATTGGCTGCCCCTACTCCCTCAGCTTTTTTGCGACAGCTTGTAGGAATCCTCTCTGCCCTTGCAAACTTGTTGGTTGAAACTGTTTTATTAGATCTCACCATTTCTCTTCAACTCAAAACCAGTTTCTTGCAGCTCTTCGTTCTTATACCGAGTCTCGGTTGTACAAAGAAACATCAACATCTTCTACTGGCATACCACTATGACTGAGGAACTTGCAGCCTTGCATAGGACTCATTCATGGGGTCTTGTCCCTCTTCATCCTAGCAACCAGTATCAGATGCAATTCGGTGTACAGAATTAAGACTCAAATCTTAGCCGACCCCTACATAGTTGGGAAAAGGCTTTAATGATGATGATTAATTAAGACTCAATCTGATGGAAGTATTGAACAATATAGGACTTGCAATAGGCTACAAACAAGAACACGACATTGACTATGAAGAAACATTTTTTTCCAGTGGCCAAAATTACCACTATTTGCATTCTCATTTCTGTTGTTGCTGCTTGTTATTGGCCACCATATCAAATGGATGTTAAAAATGGCCTTCTTGTAGAAAGATTTTCATGCCTTTGTAATGGGGACATTAGATCTGATCCCCCTCGTTCTTTCGTTCTTATAAGGTCTACCAAAGATCAAGGCGCAGGAACACTGATCAAGCCGCGTTATGATTGGATGATTCATACCCGGGCTTTGATCACGAAGAAATTGCACATCCACTATTTGTTCATCACCGCGAGGGCATCAAACGGTTGGATTTCGCGGAATCTCATTCCTAAAGAAGAGAAGGCCGCATGTGCGCAATCATCTTGAAGGCCTACATTGGGAGGTGCCACATGGGAGGAAATAAAAGAGTTTGGTAGTTTAGAGGGGCCCAAGTTAATTAAAAGAGTCTTAGTATAATAAAGGGGCCCTTGTTTCTTTAAAAAAAAAAAAGAACAAAACATAAGTAATGAAGAAAAGGAGGGCCCACAACTTAAGTGATAAAGGGTTTTATTCTTGGGATGCATGCACCCCACACCCCCCCTATGCACGAATCCCAAGGCTCCTTGTGCAAGTACCTTTATTTTCTTCTTATTTTCCTTTTGTTTCTTTTAAGTGTGATGATGTCATCATATTTCCTTAGGGTGTTTTAAAGACTGCCATTGTATTCTTCTTGGTTATGTTATGTTTATGATATTGAATGAAAATGAGATTTCTTCTTCTACCTTGGACCTCTAGAGTTTACCTTCTCTTGAGAATCTCTATAAGGCCTCCGGATCGGAGTTTGGTGAGAGCCCAATAAAAGTATCTTCCATTTCTTTCACTTTTCTATTTCCAAAAGCTTTATTGACCTTTGCCATCTAAATCTAGACCAGATCTAGAACCCCGTTATTACCAAAGATCCTCAAACTTCAGATCTGAACCTTACTATCGGAAACCTCCTTTTTTTTTTAGATCTGAAACTTATCAGATCTGAACTTTTATTGGATCTAAACCTTTTATAGATCTGAACTCTATTGCTTAAATCTTTCATCTAAACTATTGGATATATATCATTGGCCCTAAGCAATCTGGAAGTTCTATCTTCCATTAAGATCCTACTATTTTCTTTGCTAAAAGGGATTTATTGCGGGATCTGTGAGATCACCTAGGACCTCAGAATCATTGTTTACTTGATATTCAGTGCTTTCTATTTTAATTGGCATGCCCATAACTTGATTTTAATTGTTAATTCAGATTTGATCTCATCATATTAGGGAAGTCCACATATTGTCCTACATCACTTTGCCTCTTGCACTTCCTCATCCTGCACACTACTTTCGCCAACTGTGCCATGCTCTATTTGGACTCAGACAAGCTCCCATGTTCGGTTTGAATGCTTCAGCATTGTCATTCTCAGTACTGGCTATTCTCAAAGTTTTCATGACTTCCCAATTTTTTTCCTTCTCTACCAAATGTGGTCGAATGCTCCTTCCTCTTTATATTGGTGATATGCTTATCATAGGTGATGATCGAGAAGGCTGTTCTCTCAAGATCTTTCTTACCTCACAGTTTAATACGAAGAACCTTGGTCCTCTGGGCTACTTCTTGGGCATAGTAGTTGCATACTGTCCTCGAACTCCTTTCTCAAATGAAGTATCTTGGAGACGTTCTTTAGAGAGCAGAGTTTATCGATTCCAAAATTATTAGCAGTCCACTTGAGCTTAATCAGAAGCTCTTTGCTTCTGATGACACTCTTTCTGACCCCACTTGCTATTGATAGGCTGTATACTCAACTATCTCTTGGCTTGACATAATTTGTCTAGTCTAAGTCGTTAGTTGGTTTGTCTTTGCCCCTACTTCTATACATTGGGCTGCTATTCTTTGGATTTTGCATTTCTTCAAGGCATAATGAATGTGGCTCTTCTTCTCTCTGGTGACAGCTTTCTCCAGTTTATTACCTAATCTAATTTTGATTGGGCAGGATGTGTTGACAGTTGACACAAGCCATAATACTACAGGTTCCTGCATCTTTTTTTGTTTCTCTCTAATTTCCTGGAAAAGCAAGAAGTGACTGTTGTTTCTTGTTATTCTGATGATGCTGAAATCACGCTTAATTCTATGCTAAAGTACGACGGCTGCTTGCTGATATGGGCATCTACTTACGTGCTTTGACCCCTCTATATTGTGACATTGCAAGGTCTCTCCATATTGCTCACTACGTTGTCTAACATGAGCACACCATTCTTCGTTGAGCCATCTTCTACCTATACCAGCTGGCTAATCTTTCGTGTGTGGCCTTACCGCACTCTTCGGTTTCAGAAATCGCCATCCAATCATAGCAAGAGAAGAGAGGGAGGGGGGGGGGGGTGTGGGGTGGTCCTCAATATGCCAAAATCTCATGTGCCATACATTTTCTTAGATTCTAGTCAGTCAAACTAAATTGTACTTATGTAGATAAGTTAGTCAAACTAAATTGTACTTGTGTAGATAAGTTATTACTAATAGTGGATATGAGAGTTCCTTATATACAGTGGTTGGGAGTATTAACCCAACAAAACAACAATAAGTCTCTTGTTCTCTTCAAGTTTTTCAATTTCTTCACATGATCCAGTCGCATTAGAAGAATGGTCTGGATCATGATACCATGATGTCTACTCAAGTCTTATACTACGCTTGTCCTAAGGCCAAGCTTGTCATGTGATCTGAAGAATGCTGGAATATCATTTTTCTGATCAGTTAAGAACGAGATATTATAGCTTAAAAAGTAATAGTTGAAGAATTTCAGAACTTTTCCCCACATCTAATTTCTTTTACTCCAACTGTTTTTTGTTTTAATTTTTTTTTTTTCCAAAATTCTGAGATGCTTCTAATCTATATTGAGTGGATATATCATTTGAAAGTTTGGGACTTGAACTGGATACAAATTAGCTACTAGTGTGGCACTCTTTTTTATTTTTTTATTTTTATGATGATGTGGGTATCCCTGAGGTCTTTGACCCAAAAGGAATAATCCTCCACATGGCGCCCGAGTGTGGCACTCTTTTTAGTGTGTCTGAGCTCTATATATGACAAATCAGTACAGTGCCTTTTGTAAAGATACAGGTCAACTCGACCTAATGGGTCAGCCCACAACCCATGAATTGGATCAACCCACAAATCAAGTCATTGTATGAGTTGTCAATAGATACTAGTTACCTTAACAATACCTGTAATCATGTAATCAGATCATCTAATCTAGGCAATACTGTGTTATATATGGATCCATTGTCAATACAAAGAATACACAATTCTCTTGCAATTCTTCTCTCTCTTGTATGCTTCTGGTTAGATATGGATATTCTAACATGGTATAAGAGCCCATTGATCTATTCATTCAAGCATAAGAGGAGCCCTGATCAGATAGGAAAATATTGTATTCGATTGTGAGAAGCACTGCACTACTGTGATCAAAGGTGGCCCATCTATTGATGATCATTCTGCATCAAAGAAATCTCTCCATTATGGTCATCCATTTATCCTAGGAATTCTGCACATTTTTTTCGAGATTTTCTGATCATCTGAGGTAGGCCATTCTCTCCAATCTGCACTTGTCTCCTTTGTGCAAATAGTTTTCATCAAGCCCGTTCAATATTCTGGTCTCTCAAGCTTTCTTCAAAATTCCAGTTAGAGGTGTTTCGGATTTTTGATACAGAGACCACTGTGTGATCTGATCTTCCATCTGATCACCCAGTGGGCCCCCACAAATCAGATATGTGCCCAGATCCAAGGTCACCTAGACCTCTTTTATTGGGTTTTCCAATCTGACTACACTTTGTGGTTGAGATCTTCCATCTGATCTCTCAGTGGGCCCCATAACACTCCTCTGTGCTAAGATTCAAGGTCATCAAGATCTATTTCATTGGAATTTCAAATATGGTTAGTTCTTTGTGGCTGGATTTCAGTTCTGACTCGAATTATGGGGCTGGATTTCACATCTATACAGTCTGTGTGCATCTTGTTCTAAATTCATCTGCACTTTTGCTTCATATCTATGCATTTTTTGGCTAAAAATGTCTTCTGATAAGACTTCGGGGATTAATGTCATACTTTGGAAATATATTGCTAAGCAGATCCCTATTGATCATGAGACAAAACCCCCAAAATCATCCAAACCATGATGCCCCTAGGGTCAACAACCCTATATCAATCCCAAGTAGGGTGCAGTCAGCAGGGAATCTGCTGGGGAACCCCACAGCCAAGCCCACACAATCCAAATTTTACATGTTTTGATGAATTGGGTCTCTTCCACATCATGCTGTGTGATTTTGAGATGTGTCCCACACATGAAACATAGAAACAAGAGGAATTCTAACCCAATTCAAATCCCATAATTGAAATTAGATTTAAAACATGATAACATTAACATATAATTTGGAAACATCATCAAATTAGGATAGAATGCCAAAGTAAGCAAAACCCTAGAAGATATTGTAGTAGAAACCCCAAAGCTAGAGCCCCGCCATGATGGAAAGCTCAAAATCCACCATGGGATGGAGTCCCATTGTGGTCGGCCATGGTGGGAATATCAATGGGATCCCACAGCCAGTCCTACTCCTCTTCAATTTCTATTTCTCATTGATGTTTTTTTCTTTTTTTTTTTTTTTTGGAGAAAGTTAAGTTGGTCTTTCATTTTCTCTAAAGATAAAAAGTTACAAGAGGATAGCTTTCAAATTGAAAGTATCCAATGGGTATACCCCATTTAAACAAGAGTACAAAAAATAGCCCACATCTCGGGCACATGAAACCATAAAAGAAACTCTTACATCCCGGGCACAGGAAATCCAAGTATGAGGAGCCCACATCCTGGGCCAAGACTCTATTGATCACCAATCATATTCAGTTCTGTTGAGCTGAAGTGAGCTGTGATCAAAGTGACCCTTTTGACTTGCTTACTAAGTGCCATAGCACATGGAGAAATAGGGCCATAGAATACCCTGGAAAACATTGCAAAACTGCCTCCACTTTCCTTACATCAAATCGATGTTTCCAATCGAACATAGATGGATTTCTTATATTTTTGGTAAGGAGACTTTCCATCTCTAAATGGATCACATCGAGATCAGCTGGAATTAGTTGAATCAAAGATTTCACCTCTTGGTAGATTTTATCATCTGGAACAATGTGAACAGATTCTGCATGGCCCTTTGGGTCCTAAAAAATACCAATTAGTGCTGGTTGAATATGAAAATTTGAAAATCTCCAACCCTCATAAATTTGATGAAGGGGTTTGTGAGTTTTCGATTAAGTTGGGGGTAGATTCCATAGGCTAGCATGTGGGTCTGGCAACCTTACATCAAGAAAAACAATCTAATTGTGGATTTGTCTCAAGATATTTTAAAAAATCTGTTCTGGTCCCTTAAACACTTTTGAAATTATTCGAAAGTTTGTTTTCCTCCACAAGTGCCACACAAATGCAGGAAAAATAAGCAATGCAAGAGTTCGAATGCCAGTATGATTTTGAAAGTAGTCTTTTGATTTGATTTCTCATTTATTTGAGTCCTTTTCCATCACATACTTAGTGTTTTGAGGTGTTTTCTACAAAAATCCATATGATTAGAACTAGATTAGGGCTTCTAGAATTGAATTACATGGAGACAAGAGTGGAATCATGCATGCTTTGCTTAATTCAGATTTTTTACTTATCTTTGATAGGTTATAATTGGCCTTTTCCTTTGTCGAATGTTGTCTAGCATCAATTCCTAACGAACCCTAGGTTGTCCTCTTCACTTTTCTCTCCCTTTCTTCTTCTTTTCCTTGGTGTTTTTTTTTTTTTTTTTAGTTGAATGGTCGCTGGTGTATGGGATGGGATAGGGTTGGTCGTGCAACCCCTTGTATAGCCTTAGGGCTTTGTTCCTAATTACAAGTAGGAGTTGTAATCCTAATGGAGAAATTCCTCTTTCCAATTTTGTTTGTGTTGCAAGTCTCATTGACTATTTTTAATTCTAATTGCACTAAAACTCTACCTTTATTGGGCGCTTGACTCTACTAAAGACTTTGGGGTTGGCTTCCGGCAATAACTAAGAGTCCTAGTTGTGCTTAGCAACCTTTGTAATTTGGTTTCCGAATGCAACTAGTATACTTAAATTAGTTTATTAGTAACTAAACAATAATTAATTAATTATACACATAGTGTGGGGTCTATTGGCTGATAGGAGTTCATGCCTGACTACTTTCTTACTATGGCTAGGCCCTATTTCTTCCAAAGTCAAATGCCAGATTTTTAGACCTTCATCCACTAAACTCTCTTTTGTATTTAGTGATTCTAAACTAATTAGGCTTGTGATTGGCTTGTCATTGTGACTAACCCAGCCTATTAGTCGCCACAAAATACCTTCTGGGTCCCACTTGGTCCCACATTTTATTATTAATTTTAAATGCATTTTGTTAATGGCCACACTAATATTGATTAATTATGATTAATGGAAACCATTAAGGGTCCCCCTTAGCAGACTGTACTTTGCCATCATATTTTAATTAATTATTATTATTTTATTTCGAATTTACGTCATATTATTTTTAATTAATCAGATTATTATTATGATTATAAATTTGTATGGGACCATTTTTCCAACTATTCCACAAAAAAGAATCTTTTAGATCATGTTAATTACACTAGAATGGATGTATAATGCTATCTAACTAGTATAAATTCTAATATCAATTATTTTTTTTATTAAATACTCAAAATATAGTTGTAAGCGGTAAAAACGACACCTACTTAGATCGAGATGAGATCGAGGTTAAACTTCTTAGGACGGGGAATGCTGAACTCCAAGAACCTGAAAAAGGAAGGAGAAAGACTAGGGTCAGAGGCCCTGGCTGCCGTGAGCCGAAGGCCCTCCGATGCCTGAGTTAGCTCTGAGAAAACTAAACAGGAGGAGGGAGAGGGGAATGAGATGATGTGGAGTATTGTGAGTCGTGTATTGCGTACCTCTTATGGGATTGATCCCATGTATATATAAGTGAGTGTTCCTCATTCATTCTCTCTGTGAGTGGGGGTAGGTGAGGTGAGGTCCCATCGATCCTTACCCTGACTGGCAGCAGTAGATGAAATGGACAACACCCCTCCCTCTCTTTCCACGCCTTCAGCCAGTTGGCGTACAGGGGTGATAAAGCACACCTCTTATCGCCATAAATGAGCGATCCTATCGCCATAAATGACTGCTCATATCTGTCAGGGTGCGCCGTATTTCCAGGAGGAAGGTGGCGGCCCACTCTGACTCTAGTACTGTGGTCTGGGACCAAGGATGGCTTGGCCGTGGCGCGCCTTTGTACCGAGCTGGCATTTATGCCGAGCTGCCGAACTGTGGTGCTGAGCTACGAAGCTATTGACCGAGCTGCCGAGGTGCCAATGTATTGACCGAGCTGCCGAGCTGACGATCTTCTACCACAGAGGCCGAGGTGTTCGGCGAGTTTAGCTGTGATCTTGGCTTAACTTCGTCATCACGGTGTTTTACCCACACAATTGCCCCCTAGCTTTTGACTTCTGAGAGCCTCCCATCTCGAGGAGGTCAGAAGCTTGATGACCGTACAGCTGGCTCTGCTACCGAGCTCAAGTGAGGGTGATCGTCATGAGGGTAAGTACCGGGACGAGGGAGCTTCGGATTAGGAGGGCCCCCTTGGGCCTGGAGGTCGCTGCTATCGTGTGGTTCCCTTCGAGATGTCTCTTCGCTTGTCCTGGATATTCAATAGTCTTCGGATATCGCGCTAGTGGTGACACGTGTCGCTTCTTTTAGCTGTCTTGCAATTACTTCGAGGAGACGTTAGGGCTGCGAGATGGGACGTTAGGGCTGATTGAGGGGATGCCTCTTAAAGGCTCTCCTCGAAAGTCGAATCGACGTCCCCAGGCTTTATAAATCAGGGTGTCTCCTTCGTTCCCACTTTCCTCTGCTTTCTTCAGATTTCTACTGCGCTTTGCAAGAGAACCTTCTCCGGCGCCTGCGGACTTCCGACGATCCTGTTTGTGCAGTCCCTATTCGTAGGACTCCTCTCTGTTTTCGTCGTCTTTTCTTTTAGATAGGTCCTCATCCGAGTCGAGAATGGGAGTCTATAGACATTTGTTAGGAGACCCAGGTTCCATAGACCATTTTAGGGATTTATACAAGGTCCCCTCCAATGTGGAGGTCAGACCGGATGGCCCCGAAGACGGCCTTACCTATCGTGACGGCTGGATGCCGTTTTGGCTGGTCTCTGTAGTGGAAGGGGGGGTCCGCTTTCCCCTGCACCCACTGGTCCGGGACTGCCTCTGGGAATGGAGGTTGTGCCCATGCCAGCTGCTCCCCAATGGATACAAAATCATAATGGGGGTAGTGCGGCTCAACCAGATTCTGGGAATCGGCCTTGGTGTCCCGGATATCGAGGACACGTATAACCTCTGCAAATCCGCAGAAGGGGATACTTATTACCTCCGGCTGAGGGTCCGCCGGACTGGGTTCGTGACCGCGCTGGAGGACTCCAATAGGTACGCGGGGGAGGACCGTGTCTTTGTCCGAGGGGCATGGGAGTTCGGCGAGGCGGAGCCCAGCACCACAACCCGGATCCCACGGAGAATAGGAGTCCCCCCAAGTAAAGACCGAAGTTCTTTCGGTTTGTAGTTCTTTCCTTTCTCCCTCTGTTTGACTCTTGACACGATTTTGTCTGTGCAGATTTCCGCGAAAAGAGGGAGCTCGCGAGGAAGAACCACTGGAAGGTGAACAGCGCGTGGCACGAGCAGGTGAGGAACTACCGCGGCCACAATTGTCGCGCTGCGTGGTCTCTCCTGGGGTACGTGCCCCACTACAGGTCCTTCACCACCTCCAGAAAGGTGTCGGGAATAGACTCCGTGCTGAGCGGGGAAGTCTTGAGTCGAGAGACAGCGACGACCTCGGTGCCTGGCCCGGCGGCGGTGACGGTTGCGATTCCCGCGGGACGTCTGGTTGAGTCAGTAGACCGTGCTCCAGCAGCCTCTGTCGCGGAGCCTGTCGGGACTTCGATAGCCAAGCCCCGGCCTTCCCAAAGGACGCTAGTAGCTTCCAGTTCGGACGAAGAGGAAGAGGAAGAGGAAATGCTACGCCAGCGCGGGCGACGCTACACTGCAGAGGACTTGTCCGCGGCGGCTTTCGGAGACATCGGAAGCGGGGTCCGGGATCCTCCACAGGCAGTGGCTGCGACGCCTCCGGCATTCCCGGGTGGCACTCCTGCCCCAGACGCCGGGACGGTTGACACTGCTCGGCCCGACGAGGTAGAGGTCGTCTCAGCTCCGCCTCCGGCCGTGATTGCAGATGACCCACCCTCCGATCATGCCGTGGGGGCCGGAGGTCGGGCTCGCCCCGCCGAGGTCGTTGAGGGCGGTCGACCCGAGAAGAGGGCAAGGGTTGAGGCCTCGCCTGGCCCCTCTTCGCCTCCGCCTGCTGGTGGGACGATCCTGCCTCCTCCTCTGGCTCCGTGGAGGCCGGCCATCGAGGAGGTCCTGGGGAGGCCGCTGGCCGAGACAGACCGCGCGACCGATCCCCAAGTGGTTGCAGCGCTAGGGCGAGCCTGCGCCCTCCCTCAAGACATGGCAAGGTGGGCCGAGATGGACAACGAGTCGCTCCTGCTCTCCTCGATGCGATCCCTGGTGTCGGTAAGTGCAGTGTTTCTCCCTCAGCTTTTAGTCCGGTGTCGTTTTACTGACTTCGGGTTCTCATCTTGCAGCTGTTGCAGAGGTGCCAGGTGGGCATCGAGAGGCTCGATGTAGCCGAGGCGCGGGAGGCGGAATGGGTCGTCGAGAGGGACGAGCTGCGGGCGTCCTTGGCGTCCAAGGACGCGACGCTGGCAGAGGTGACGGCCAGGAACGCCGGCCTCGTCTTTGATTTCGAGGAGTCAAAGGTCGAGGTCCAGCGCCTCAAGGACGAGCTGGAGGACGAGAAGGGCCAGAACCTCCACCTTTCCTCTGAGCTCGACGATCTCCGGGTTGCGACAAAGCGTCTGGAAGACGACCTGGAGAGTGCGAAGGGGACAAACAGGAGGCTCCTCTCTCAGCGGAACCAGGCGCAAGGTTCCCTGGAGATGGCATTGAGGGGGAAGGCGGCCGAGATTGAGTCTGCCCTGGCAAAACAAAAGGCCAGGCTCAAGGAGGAGTTCCTCGCCGAGCACGACTCCATCATGGGGGAGGAGGTCGGCAGGCTGTCTGCTGATTACAAAGCTCAGCTGCCGGGGATCCGAGACCGAGCCCGGGAGCTTGGCTGGAAGGCGGCCTTGCGCAAGGCCGGGACCCCCGAGGATAACCCTTTGTTCCTAAATGCCCCAAGTTTTTCCTGCTCGGACTCGGGACTCGCGGCCGTGTCTCTGGCTTTTGACCTTCCCTCGCAATCGTGTCCGGAGGCGAACGCCGCTCCTGGGGCGCCTCCAGAGGCTCCAGCTGCCGGCGCTGATCCCGAGGGCAACCAGGTGGCGGAGGTCGTCGAGGCCCCTCCTGAAGCTGTCGCCCCCGAGGCTAGTGCTGCTGAAGCGGGCGCGGCCGTTTCTGAAGCTACCCCGACCGCTCCTGAGGCCGGCGCGGTCGTGGCCGAGGTCCCTCCAGAGATTGACTGCAATGTGGAGGCTGTAGCCCTCTGAGGCTTTTTGTAATTTTTTCTTTTATCGTATCTCCGTTCATCTTGTAATCAGGAGCTTTGATTAATAAAAACTTTGAAACTTTGCTCGCACTCTGGCTTCCTTTCTCCTTGTTTCTGATGAGATGGGTGTGGTCGACCTAATGTCGCAACGCTTTTCTCTGTTTGAGTTGTTGGTCCGGATGGCCGAACTCATGGCCATTCTTAGGATTGAGACATCCGCCAACGACCGAGACCCGGTGCATGAACCGTGGTCCCGGTCTGTTGTGTATCCATAGTCTCCCCCCCAGCTTGTGACCTGTGAGCTCCTTGGAGCAGGTCGGAAGCTGAGTGGCTTTGTCAGGCCGGGAGTGATCTTTTTATGAGTACTGGTGATGCGCTACCGAGACGGAGGAGTCTCGGTTCAGGTAGGGCTCTTCCTTATCACCTTTTACTGACGTGGAGTGCCTCATTAAGTTCTGTTGCTGACGTGGAGCTTCCCATTAAGTTTGCTTCGCCAGTCGAGGCAGTTGCCCCTTCGTCTGTCGAGGCATTTATTTTCTCGTATGACGCGGCTTTTAATAGTCCTCTGGGAATGCGGCGCTGTTGCCACTTGTCGCCCCTCCGAAGTGCACGCAATCATATCTGCAGGACGCCTGGGCTGCCCGAGACGACGTTAGGGCTATTCGAGGTAGGGCTACATTGAAGGCTGTTCTTGAAATGTGAAACGGCGCCTCCATCCCTTATAAATTAGGGCACCTTCTCCGTCTTCCCTCTTTTCGATCTTCAGAATCCCTGTTGCACTCTGCGGAAGAACAGTACGACCTGCAACCACTCTTGTTTGCGCGACCTTTCATCGTAGGATTTCTTCCTTCTGTCTTCTCCCTTTCTAGTAGGTAGTCCTCCGTCTAGGGTAGAGAATGGGCGTTCACAGGCACTGGCTAGGGAAACCACTGTCCATAGGCCTGTTCAGGGAGGAATACAAGGTCCCTGCGACCGTAGAAGTTAGGCCAGACGGCCCTGACGACGGTTTCACATACAGCGACGGCTGGATGCCATTTTGGCTGGTGTCCGTCGTGGAGGGAGGAGTCCGGTTCCCCCTTCACCCACTCCTCAGGGACTGTCTCCGGGAGTGGGGCTTGAGCCCCTGCCAGCTGCTTCCCAATGGGCACAAGATCATCATGGGAGCAGTGCGGCTCAACGAGATACTGTCAATCAACCTCGGTGTCCCGGACATCGAGGAGGCGTATGACCTCTGCAAATCCGCAGAGGGGCATACGTTACTACCTCCGGCTAAGGGTCCACCGAACTGCCTTCGTGACCGCGCTAGAAGATTCCTATAAATACGCGGGGGAGGACCGTGTCTTTGTCCACGGGGCATGGGAGTTCGGCGAGGCGGAGCCCAGCACCACAGCCCGGATACCACACAGAATAGGAGTCCCCCCAAGTAAAAACCGAAGCCCCTTGGATTTTGTATTTTAATCATGTCTCTTTCCTTCTGTTGACATCGTTCTGTTTCTGCAGGTTTTCGACAGAGGAGGGAGCTTGCTAGAAGGAACCGGTGGAAGGTGAACAGTGACTGGCACGAGAAGGTGCGGAAATACCGAGGCCATCACTGCCGAGCCGCGTTCTCGCTCCTGGGGTACAAGCCGCACTACAAATCTTTCATCACCCCAAGGCGGGTGACCGGGATCGATTCTGTGCTGGAAGGCGTCGGCCCGAACACCGAACAGACCGAGGTCCCTGTATCGGAGACGGTGACTGTCGCGATTCCCAGCGGGATTCCGACAGAATCGGGTGAGGAGTCTCGGGGTCGCGAACCCGCAGGGGTGGTGAGAGCCGAGACCGGGCGGAAGCGGCAGAGGCAGAAATTTGTTGTTTCCAGCGACTCCCGGGGCTCATCCAGCTCGGAAGAGCCCGAAGTCGAGATGCTGCGCGGTCGTCGCCAGCGCTTCGTGGCCGAAGACCTCTCCGCCGCAGCATTTGGGGACATAGGGGACGAGACCTCGGACCCCTCTCGGGGCGCCGACGTCGCCCCAACTACGTCGTCGGCGTCTGCTGTAGAAGTTCTCGCTCCCGAGACCGAGACGGTTCCGGAAGCCATTGACGGGGCCCAATCAGGACCTCCTGCAGCGGCCGAGGTCGGCGCAGATTCTCCGGCCATCGTCGTTGAAGAGTCGCCCTCCGACTCAGGCAGAGAGGATACTGCCGAGGTCGTCGAGGCGCGCAGGCTGGAGAAGAGGCCGAGGGTCGATCCCCCATCTGCCCCGGAACCTGCTATGTCGGTCGGGGGATCCGCCACTCCCTCCGATTTTGTCCCTTGGAGACCGGACATCGAGGGAGTGCTGGGGAGGCAACTCGCCGAGTCGGACCAAGCGGTCAACCCCAAAGTGGTTGCCGCTCTGGGACGAGTTTGCGCCCTTCCCCAGGACATGGTAAGGTGGGCGCAGATAGACAATGAATCGCTGCTGCTTTCCTCAATGCGGTCATTGGTAGCGGTATGTACACTTAACTCTTCATGTTCTCTTTCTTTTTCTGCTGCATTTCATTTGGTGACACTCTGTTCTTACTGCAGCTCTTGCAAAAGTGCCAAACTGGCATGGGAAGGCTGGACGCGGCAGAAGCCAGGGCAGCAGTCTGGGCAGCGGAGAAAGAGGAGCTGCTGAAGTCCCTGGCGGCAAGGGACGCGACCCTGGAGGAGGAGGCGAGGAAAACTGCGGATCTTCTTGCCGAGCTCGACGCAGCACGGGCCTTGGCCGAGCACCTCAAAGAGGAAGCAAAGGAGGCGGCGGATCAAAACGCCCGCCTTTCCTGGGAGCTAGACGAGGTCCGGCTTGCGTCGTCGCGGAAGGAGGAAGATATGCAGATGCTGCGGGGGACCAACAAGATGCTGATCTCCGAGAGAAAGCTGGCTGAAAGAAAGCTAGAGATGGCTTTGGAGGGGAAGGCAGCCGAGCTCGCGCAGGCTCTCAAAGGGCAAGAAGCCAAACTCAAGGAAGAGTACCTAGCCGAGCAAGAGGCCGTGATGAACGAGGAGGTCAGCAAACTGACAGCTGACTACAAGGCGCAGTTGCCAGGAATCCGAGACAAGGCGTGGACACTTGGGTGGAAGGCGGCCTTAAAAAGGGTTGGCGTCCCTACGGACAGCCCTATCTTCCAGAATTCCCCCAGGTTTCTTCGCTCGGATTCGGAGTTGCGAGCCGTCTCGGAATTCGCCCCCGTTCCTTCAGCCTCGGAGGTCCCCCCAGCTCCCTCATTGGAAGTCGCCCCTGCTCCTCCAGTGGTTCCCGAGACGGCCTCAGCCGTTCCCAGCGAGAGCGCTATCGGGACAAATTGTAATAAGGGAGCTGCAGCTCCCTGAATTTTGTACTCTTTTTTCTTTTTCCATACATTGTATTCAAGCAGATCTTTTCGTAATAAAACAACATTTTTTCCACATGTTCCGTGCGTGATCCTTGTCTTTTTTGTGGTGGAATGAGTATCGACACAAGCAGTTTGCCGAGTAGTTTAATAGGTACTAAGCGAGGGCGGTTGGCCCTCTGAACAGAGGAGCCGAGCCGCGAGGGTGGTGCTGGTACCGGACCCTGATGCTGTTGGCTGTGCCGCCCAGGCTGGTGCAGGCACCGAGCTCAGGACGGTTGACCCTCTGAACAGAGGCGCCGAGCCGTGAGGGTGGTACTGATACCGGACCCTGATGTGCATATGGTTGTGCCGCCAGAGCTGGTGAAGCCACCGAGCTCAGGACGGTTGGCCCTCTGAACAGAGGAGCCGAGCCGCGAGGGTGGTACTGATACCGGACCCTAATGTGCATATGGCTGTGCCGCCAGAGCTGGTGCAGGCACCCAGCTCAGGACGGTTGGCCCTCTGAACAGAGGCGCCGAGCCGCGAGGGTGGTACTGATACCGGACCCTGATGTGCATATGGCTGTGCCGCCAGAGCTGGGGAAGGCACCGAGCTCAGGACGGTTGGCCCTCTGAATAGAGGCGCCGAGCCGCGAGGGTGGTACTGATACCGGACCCTGATGTGCATATGGCTGTGCCGCCAGAGCTGGTGAAGGCACCGAGCTCAGGACGGTTGGCCCTCTGAACAGAGGCGCCGAGCCGCGAGGGTGGTACTGATACCGGACCCTGATGTGCATATGGCTGTGCCGCCAGAGCTGGTGCAGGCACCGAGCTCAGGACGGTTGGCCCTCTGAACAGAGGCGCCGAGCCGCGAGGGTGGTACTGATACCGGACCCTGATGTGCATCTGGCTGTGCCGCCCCAGCTGGGGAAGGCACCGAGCTGAGGGCGGTTGGCCCTCTGAACAGAGGCGCCGAGCCACGAGGGTGGTACTGATACCGGACCCTGATGTGCATATGGCTGTGCCGCCAGAGCTGGTGAAGGCACCGAGCTCAGGACGGTTGGCCCTCTGAACAGAGGCGCCGAGCCGCGAGGGTGGTACTGATACCGGACCCTGATGTGCATCTGGCTGTGCCGCCCCAGCTGGTGAAGGCACCGAGCTGAGGGCGGTTGGCCCTCTGAACAGAGGCGCCGAGCCGCGAGGGCGGTACTGATACCGGACCCTGATGTGCATATGGCTGTGCCGCCAGAGCTGGTGAAGGCACCGAGCTCAGGACGGTTGGCCCTCTGAACAGAGGCGCCGAGCCGTGAGGGTGGTACTGATACCGGACCCTGATGTGCATGGTTTCGTCGAAGCTGGTGATGGCACCGAGCCGACAGTTGGTATTCCGATTAGACGCGAAGCCAAGTAATGCAAAGACTGGTTCCAAAAAAATCGCCTTTTATTGATACTTGATTTCTCTAATACACAGTTTTCAGAAGTAGAATTTTTTGAGGTGCGTCGCATTCCATGGTCGCGGGAGCGCCTTTCCTTCCATATCTTCGAGTCGGTAGGCAGATCTCCCGGCTGTAGAGGCTATTCTGAACGGTCCCTGCCAGTTGGGCGCCAGCTTGCCTTCGTTAGGATCTCGGCCGCCAAGAAGTGTTTTCTTCAAGACCAACTCTCCTATCGCGAATCTTCTTTCTCTGACCTTCGGGTTGTATCCCCTGGCCAACTGCTGTTGGTAGGCGGCCAGGCGGATAGCTGCCGCCTCTCTTCGCTCTTCAGCCAAGTCCAACTCTCGCGCTACGTTCAGATCGTTCAGACCCTTGTTACAGAGTTCCGACCTCAAGGTCGGGAGGCCGACCTCAAGGGGAATAACTGCTTCCATGCCGTAGGCAAGGGAGAACGGGGTAGCCGAGGTGGAACGCCTTGGAGTAGTTCGGTAGGCCCATAGAACGCTTGGCAGCTCCTCTGCCCATCGACCTTTGGCTCAGTCGAGTCTCTTTTTAATTCCGTCGAGGAGCACTTTGTTTGAGATCTCGGCCTGACCGTTGCTCTGGGGATACGCCGAGGTGGAGTAGATATTGCGAATGCCGTACTCTTGGCAGAAGCTTTTGAAGAAGTTGGAATCGAACTGCGTACCGTTGTCGGAAATGAGAGTGCGGGGAATTCCAAATCTGGTGATGATGTTCTTCCACACAAAGTTCTTCGTGTCTAATTCGGTGATGGAAGACAAGGGTTCGGCCTCAACCCATTTCGTGAAGTAGTCCGTGGCTACAATCAACCATCTTTTGTTCCCTGGAGTTCGGTGAAGCGGTCCGACAATGTCCAGGCCCCACTGGGCGAAAGGCCACGGACTGGAGAGAGGACTCAGGTCCTGGGCTGGCTGGTGGAGAGAGTGAGAGAACTTCTGGCACTTCTCGCACTTCCTGGCGTAAAGCTGGGCGTCCTTTTGCATGTACGGCCACCAGTAACCCTGGCTGATAGCCCGGTAAGCAAGAGACCGACCTCCTATATGACTGCGCAGATTCCTTCGTGAATCTCGTAGAGGAAATCGTCGACTTTGCTGGGGTGAACGCACTGGAGGTAAGGCCCTGTGAATGACTTTCTGTAGAGCTTGCTGTCTGGGGAGAGCCAGAAACGGGTCGCCTTCAATCTGACCTTTCGAGCTTCAGTCCTGTCCTCGGGTAGCTGGTCGTCCTTCAGGTATGTAATGATGGGGTCCATCCAGCTTGGGCCGAGATCAAGGCACATGAGCTGCCGGGGTTGCTGGAGGTCGATGCTGGGCTCCTGCAGTGTTTCCACTTCAATAGTTCTCTTTTCACCGGCTTCCACAGCAGAGGCGAGGCTGGCGAGGGCGTCTGCATGGGAGTTGGATTCTCTGCCGATCTGCCGGACCTCGGCCCTTTCGAACTGGGAGAGAAGTCCCCGGGCGTGGGCGAGGTAGGCTGCCATCCTGTCATCCCGAGCCTGGTAGTCTCCGCTGAGCTGGCTTGTCACCAGCTGGGAATCGCTGAAAACCACAGCGGACCGGGCTTCCAAGATTTTGGCACTGTTAAGTTCGGCAATGAGCGCTTCATATTCGGCCTCGTTGTTAGATGCCTTGAAACCAAGTGTCACAGCTTGTTCGATGTTGAGGATCCGTCGACAAAGACTTTTCAGGACGAGTCTAGGAGTTCTCTCCAGGACTGTTCTTGCTCTGTCTCGGTGACAACCTCTGCACCCCTATCGCCCCTCAGTTCGGTGTCGAGCGCGGTCGGTGCCGAACTCTGAGGAGTAAATTCCACAATGAAGTCCGCTAGGACTTGAGCTTTGATGGCCGTTCTGGGCTGATAGCTGATGTCATATTGCCCCAGTTCGACAGCCCATTTGGAGATCCGTCCGGAGAAATCTGCCTTCCGGAGGAGAGCCTTCAGTGGGTATTCTGTTACGACCACTATTGTGAAGGTTTGGAAGTAGTGGGAAAGCTTTCGAGAGGCGCTAACGAGCGCCAAGGCGAGCTTTTCGAGCTGCAAATACCGGGTCTCGGCGTCCAGCAGGGTTTTGCTCGTGTAATAGATAGGCCTTTGCTGGCCGTTGTCCTCTCTGATGAGTACCGAGCTCACTGCATGGTCCGAGACCGACAGGTACAAGAACAGTGCCTCTCCAAAAGTCGGGGTTGACAGCAGTGGTGGAGAAGAAAGGTATTGTTTTAGCTGTTGCAGCGCCTGAGAACATTCCGACGTCCACTGGAACTTGGAGCCCTTCCTCAAGAGTTTTAGAAGGGTCTGCATTTGTCCGAAGCGCGGCTGATAAATCGGTTCAGGGTGGCAGCCATTCCGGTCAGCCGCTGAACTTGTTTCGCCGAGGTCGGACACTGGAGCTCCTGGATCGCGGTGATCTGGTCAGGGTTCGCTTCGATCCCCCTTCTTGTGACCAGGCTTCCTAGGAACTTGCCGGAACCGACCCCAAAGGCGCACTTGGATGCATTAAGCTTCAACTGGAACTGGCGAAGGATGTCAAAAATCCGGCGGAGGTCGGTCAAGTGGTCCTGCGACCTTTTGGATTTGACGACCATATCATCGATGTAGACCTCCACCGTCTTCCCGAGCTGGGCCTGGAACATCTTTGTCACCAACCGCTGGTATGTCGCTCCGGCGTTCTTTAACCCGAAGGGCATCACCTTGTAACAATAGGTGCCCCTGGGGGTGATGAAAGCTGTCTTCTCCTGGTCTGCCGCGTACAGGGGGATCTGATGGTACCCCCGGTAGGCATCCAGGAAGCTCATCCGGTCATGTCCGGCGGTGGCGTCGATGAGCTGGTCGATCTTCGGGAGAGGGAAGCTGTCTTTTGGACAGGCCTTATTGAGGTCGGTGAAGTCCACGCAGACCCTCCATTTTCCCGTCTTCTTTTTTACCACCACGGTGTTGGCTAACCACTGCGGATAGTGGACCTCTTTTATTGCACCTGCCTCGAGGAGTTTCTGAACTTCCTCAACCACGGCCTCAGTCTGCGGGACCCCAGTCCGGCGCGGTTTTTGAAGCACGGGCTTATGGTTGGGATCCACCTTCAGTTCATGGCAGATGACTGCGGGGTCAATGCCAGGCATCTCATAGGGTGTCCAGGCAAAGACCGCCTTATTCTCCTCGAGGAGGTCGAGCAGCTCTGTCTTCTCGGTCTCGGGGAGTTGGCTTCCCACGAGGAAGAATCTGTCGGGGTCGGCGGGATCAACATTGACCTTGGTGAGGTCCTCGATGCTTTTCTGCATCGGGGCCTTGCCGACGTCCCCGAGCTCGGCCTCTCTGTCCAGTTCGGCCATATTGACTTGGGACGACTCGGCCTCCCCAGGCAGCACGGCCAGCAGGCATTGCCTGGCCATGTGCTGGTCGCCTCTAACGGTGATCACCTCCGTTCGGCCCGACTGGTTTTCCAAAGGAAATTTGAGCTTCTGATGCCGGGTGGAAGGCACCGCCTCCATGCTATGCAGCCACGTCCTCCCCATTATAACATTGTATGGGGAAGGGACGTCGACCACTAGGAAGTCGACTTGCCTGCATGCGCCACCAACTTGGACTCTAAGGGAGATCTTACCCTTGGGGTAAACAGGCTTGGAGCTGAAGCCGACCAGAGGGATGCGGGCAGCCTGGAGGTCCTCGTCCTTTAGTCCCAACTTCTTGAAGCAATCGTAGTAGAGGACTTCAGATGAACTGCCAGGGTCGACAAGGGCCCTCTGAACCAAGAAGTTTTGCAGCTTCAAGGTGAGCACTAGAGCGTCGTTGTGTGGGAGCTCGACGTCTTCCAAGTCCTTGTCAGAAAACCATATTCTTACCCCCTCCGTTTTAGCCTTCTTCGCGGCCGGCTCTGGTGCCGCGGTCAGCACCTGTTTTTGATGGGAGGCGCGCCTGGCTTCGGCGCGAGCCTGAGAGCTCTTCTTGGGTGGGGCGGCGAGGTGAATGACGTTGATGATGCCTTCTGGCTCGCTGTCCTGGTTGTCAGCGTCCGGCCGCGGAGGTCGGTCATCACCTCGGCCCTCCTGCTTGATGTACTCCCTTAGGTGCCCCTCCTTCACGAGGTTTTCCGGGTGGAACTTGTAGCTCTTACATTCGTCGGTCCTGTGCCCATTCTGCTTGTGGTAGGCACAGAACCTACTCTGGTCCCGGGAGGAGGGGTCGGTCGTCATTGGCCGCGGCCATTTGAAAAAAGTTTGCGCTTTTATTTTGTTGAGGAGCCTATAGATCGGCACCTTAAAGATGGTATTTACTGCTAAGTAGGAGGTCGGTTCGTGGCCTGACCTTCGGCCGCTCCTTGACCCTGCTGCCGAGGCAGAGGGGGTTCGGCGCTGCTCCGAGGACCGGGCCTTGCGCCGATCCGGGGATGGATCCCTGCGACGATCCTCCCTTCTGGAGGACCTGCTGTCTCCCTTGGCCGGTTGGCTCTTCTTAGTGAGGCCGAAGTTTTCCCGACCTCGCGCCTCGTCCTCCTCTGCCAGGATGAACCGATTTGCTCGGGTCATCAGCTCCTTCATGGTGGTCACGGGGTACATTACCAGCTGTGCCCGAAGCGGGATGCCTGGCTGCAGAGCCAGCTGGAAGGACCTCACTGCCAGCTCCTCAGAAGCGCACTCGATCTGGCTGTAGACAGTCCAGAACCGGCGAGCGAACTGGGTGACGTTCTCGTTCTCCTGCATCCGGAGGGCCATCAGGTCGGCATCGGTCTTCGGGATGACGCGATGGGCCTGGAATTTTCCCAGGAAGGAGGCCCGGAGCTGCCGCCAACTGGAGATGGAATCCTCTGGAAGCGAGCAAAACCACCGCAGGGGTAGATCCGCCAAACTGGAGGAGAACACTCGACAGTTTAGGGAATCGTCATCCCCCCAGACCGACATCCTCTGGACGTAATGTCGGAGGTGAGTAGCAGGGTCCGAGGTTCCGTCATACAGGGTGAACCTCGGGACGCTGAACTTCTCGGGGAGTGTATATTTTCTTATCTCCCTAGAGAAAGGAGACGCGCCAGTGTCCTCAGCTTCAAAGGCGGTATACTGGTCTCGGTCGATACCAGCAGTCTCCATATTCTGGCGGATCGTTTGCTTCACCTGCTGGTCGATCCACTGCTTTAGCTCCTGATCTTCCGAGACCTGGCGTTGCTTCTTCGGCCCTTCGTGCATGTGACTGCTGCTGGAGCCTTCTTCTCTTTGGTCTCGGTCACGCCTCTTACTGTTGAGGACGTGCCTCAGGTCTCGCCCGTGGCCCAGGCGCCTGGGCGGCGGGCTCTGACCCTTCTTGTCTTCGAGCTGTTGCGTGAGCCGTTGGATAAGCTCATGCTGCTCCTGGATGAGGCGGTTTTGTGCTCTGATGTCCTCCAGGCGGGGGTCTTCGTTTCGATCAAGGCTGGCCTGATGATGCGACTGCGATCCAGCCCGGGCTGACTTCTCGTGTGGCTTGGTGACTGACTTGTCGCCTTGCGTGGTCCGCTTATGGCTATGGTGGGGTCGCTCCGGAGGTGGGACGTCGCGAAGGGAGAGCATGGTCACTCCCCTAGACTGCGACTGTGTCTGGACCGTGGGAGACCTCCCGCCAGACCTTCTTTGCTGAGGGGGTGGAGGTGGAAGATTCTGCGCCAGCGGAGGCTGTAAGGACAAAGCCTTGCCCTTGGAGGGTCCTTCGCCATTTCTGGTTTTCGGAGGCATGGTGTTTACAAGCTTTTTGTTCAGTTCCCCACAGACGGCGCCAAACTGTAGGCGGTAAAAACGACACCTACTTAGATCGAGATGAGATCGAGGTTAAACTTCTTAGGACGGGGAATGCTGAACTCCAAGAACCTGAAAAAGGAAGGAGAAAGACTAGGGTCAGAGGCCCTGGCTGCCGTGAGCCGAAGGCACTCCGATGCCTGAGTTAGCTCTGAGAAAACTAAATAGGATGAGGGAGAGGGGAATGAGATGATGTGGAGTATTGTGAGTCGTGTATTGCGTACCTCTTATGGGATTGATCCCATGTATATATAAGTGAGTGTTCCTCGTTCATTCTCTCTGTGAGTGGGGGTAGGTGAGGTGAGGTCCCATCGATCCTTACCCTGACTGGCAGCAGTAGATGAAATGGACAACACCCCTCCCTCTCTTTCCACGCCTTCAGCCAGTTGGCGTACAGGGGTGATAAAGCACACCTCTTATCGCCATAAATGAGCGATCCTATCGCCATAAATGACTGCTCATATCTGTCAGGGTGCGCCGTATTTCCAGGAGGAAGGTGGCGGCCCACTCTGACTCTAGTACTGTGGTCTGGGACCAAGGATGGCTTGGCCGTGGCGCGCCTTTGTACCGAGCTGGCATTTATGCCGAGCTGCCGAACTGTGGTGCTGAGCTACGAAGCTATTGACCGAGCTGCCGAGGTGCCAATGTATTGACCGAGCTGCCGAGCTGACGATCTTCTACCACAGAGGCCGAGGTGTTCGGCGAGTTTAGCTGTGATCTTGGCTTAACTTCGTCATCACAGTGTTTTACCCACACAATAGTCTTTCTTATTATTACTAAATAATAATATCGAGGTAAATTTGGGTTCGGGCCCTTACATAGTCCACATGAATCTCCTGAGAATCAAATGCCTGTCAATCCACTCATTATCATTGATGAACTTGGAAAACTGGATGTCAAAGTGGTATGACCTTGCCCAAATTTCTCGTTAGGCAACATTGATATCTCCTCCAGTGCACCTTGAGCCCTTGACTGAGGGCCTGAGGATATTACTGAAGATATTGTAGGCCATGTATCATCATTTTTTCTGAGTAAAAAACTGCATAATTGATTCAATATGGTCTATAATTCTTCGCCTTGCAATTTGCATTTACGGGTTGGTGAATTCTGGAGGGATACTAGTTTATAGTACATGCTCTATTTATCCAGAAGAGAATGAGGAGAGGGTGGCTGCATTTCTTAGTAGGCATCCGGTATAATTTTGAATTCTTTTTTTCATAGTTTATAATAATTTATTATGTCAGTTTGAGTCGTAGTGGTTATTAGCCATTTGGAGGACGACATGGTTTCCCATTGAATTCTGTTCTTATTTACGGCAGCGACAAAATTTACCCTTGCTACTCCTTTTTCAGAGTTTATGGAAGAAACAAATGTTTTTGCCCAAAATAGAACAAGTATTTTGGCTAGAAATTGTACAGATGGATCCATATTTATGTTATCCGGTTGGTTCATCTAGTGGGAACGAGTAAAATAGGTCTAGTTCCAAATCTTTACTCAGAAGATTTTACCCTTGAATTGCTAAATCATGTCACTTTTAAGTGTTAATTTGCTTGCTATAAGTAATTCATTTATAGTCACCCATCTGGCTTCTAAATCAACTGAGAGTAGTTTTTATCCACGGTTTATTCATAATGGGTACAATCACATAAGTGATCTGTATCACTCAAAAATTGTCTCCCCCCGCAAAACTAGCATTGATTTAGTTGAGTGTCATAAAGTATCATTTTCTTTCTTTTTCTTTTTCTTTTCTTTTTTTTTTTTTTTTGTGTGTTTTTCATAGAGATACTAAACAACCATTTTTCTAACATAACTGGATTTTGAGTTAAATGGATACATACCCTTTTTTCACATTCAAGGCTATTGCAAGGTCTACCCATGCCTCCATATTTTCAGACACTATTCCCCGAGCATTTCACCGAGTGCTTACATATGACAGCTCATCTCCTAGATACGACAAGGATACACTATGGACATGGCAAGGATGTGGATCTTACACATAAAAAGTGAAGTATCGGATATGATATGGCACGGTATGTTACCCATTATGAAGTATCCGTGCATCATAACTGCAAATACATGTGAACCATGTACATGTATGAGATCCTCCTAGCTGTGTGAATGGGGTTGTGGTTTTACATATAAGGCATAATCTCATTCTGTTATCGACATATGGATAAAAGGCTAAAACATGGGAGAAATTGGAACCCCAATATCATTTGTGACCCGTGTGTTCCATGTAATTGAATTCCTAGGAATTATGAGGCTATATATTTGTGTAGTGGTTGAAAATGAATGAAGAATCAAAGGTGAATATTCAAAAATTACCATCAAATAACATTCCCTTTAATAGAAATTGAATCGAAGGAAGATGGGAATTGAATACCCAACCATCACCTTAGGAATTCAAATCATAAGAAAGTCATGGTCCCATCGATGTCACTAAATTATATCCTTCATCCTTTAGCTCTTTAATAATCCTATGGCGCAGCTGATATGACCATGAATTCCTATGTATTATATGCAAACAAATAGGCCCTTATAGTTTATTGTTAATGGAGAGATTCTGGTTGACTAAAACATTACTGATTATTACTTGGGCCTTTTCTTTTTAAGATTGTAAATATATCACTTATATACTGGCAGATGGCTTACATCTTAAAAAATTTGTCCATTTACCACTGGTGCTGTTATCTGTGTATGTAAAATCATGTGTAAGCAATCCTCCATTGAAATTGTCATCCTGAAATCAAGCTAGTTAAGACAATCCAAACCTTTAGATTTAAGCATTTTGGAGTTCAGGTCAACCTTCTATGACTGTCCATTTTCCCCCCTTAGATCAAGCATTAAGAATCACCAAAGCTGCTGATTTTAGAATATGGTCAATTCCAGTGGCTGTGATTTGAACTTTGTACACACTTGTGTCATGTAAATTTGTGCACTGAGTACTCTGAGGTATGTATTTACTACAGAGGTTCGTGCACGCCTAGAAAGTTCCTGATTGGAAATATATATGTGTTTTTGCATGCAGCTGAAAGACATATTCAAAGAATTATTTTTTTGGGGGCCTGCAAGATTTATTTAATCATTTGTAATTTGTTTTAATGCTCTGCAGGAATTTCGAATAGATACTGTTGCCAGATATGTTCCATCTTCTTTTGTAACAGAGGAAGGGTTCTTTTTCTCTAATCCTGTGAAGCATTCTCTTGATGGAACATTTGCAGCACGCCTTGTTAGATCTTTAACCACATCGTAAACTCTATGTATGGCATTTGATCTTTATTATATCTTCTTGAAGCTGCCTAGTCAATTTGTGTGTCTTGTGGCCATTTTGATCTGATCATGATCACCTTAGAATTAAGGTGCACAAAGTTTAAACGTTTGTAGTTGCCTTTTGTTTGTCATTGATTCCAACAGTGAATTATCGTTGAATTGGAGTCAAATATAATTTTTGGACGGGGATGGTTTGATGTATATGAGAATTTTTTTAAAAATGTCAAACCCGGTCTTTTATTATTTTTATCTACATATGTAGGCAGGGGGGGTGTCCTGTGGTTGAGAGAATGTGCAACTTCATCCATGATGATATTACCGCTCTCTTTTCTTTATGTGATGATTGATTCTTTTAATGTAAATATAAGAAATCTATGGAGAATACTTCTTCAAGTTATTGAGCAATCTTTTCTCATATATTCAGCTTACACATTATATACTCACATCAAGCACTGTTTATTCAGTAGTTGCTCTATGGGTGGTCATATATCCAATGATGAAATTGAACAGACAATCCTGGACCTTGGAACAGGAGACTTTTGTAGGGATCGTCATTGTGAATTTTGGTAATATTCCTTCTCTAGTCATCTTTTTCTGATGGTCTTAAGATAAAATATTTAAAGTTGCCTGACCATTGTGATTGCATGGCCCATCCATGTGGGGCCTGCTGGCTGATCTGCTTTGCTTTTTGTAAGTGTGTGAGTTTCTCTTATGGCAGTTGTTGTGTCAATGTGCATGCCAACTCATCCACGTCCAACTGATACATGTGCCTCTTAAACTCAAAATTGAGCTTCCGATCAGAGGAGGAAAACTGGGGAAAAAATGACACCTTTGTGTGCGTTTTTGTATAAGAAGATTTTGTGACAGAGAGGATAATTGTTCTGAATTTTTGTGCAGCCTGCTCTTCTATCATCTTATGCAATACTTATCTCGTATGGAAAATTAAAAAATGAATTGATTTTCCCCAATAAAGAGGAGTTCAATTTCCTATGCAAGGGATAGGAGTGGAATGTACACTCGCCGGTAGAATTGGAAATCTTGTTTCTGAGACTGCCCCTTAATATATTTATGTAGTGTGCGTGTGTTAGTTGTTTACAGGGTCCAAGCTTATTAGCCTTTTACTTAATCCTCGTTCTTGCATGATTGACTGTATTGATGACTATGATTTGTCCAGGTAACTCAACTCAGATGAAGTGATGCAGAACTCACAATTGATAGATTGATATCACACCTTGAATGAGGATGGGAAGATGATCCGAACGTATCAAGAGAAAACAATTCGATCAGGTAGCTGATGTTGTTGCCACGGGTGCATGCTGACAGAGCATGTGTGCTCTGTGACACTCCAGAGGAGGACATGGGTTTATTGGATGTAAATATGACCTAAATTAGACAAATGCAAACCATCCAATCCAACTAGAAGAAGGGAAAAAAAAGGATCAAAGAAGCAGCAGCAGCAGCAGCAGCAGAAGGGCTATTTTAAACCTCCTTTCATGGTGACCCTCCATACTGTTTGTTTTTTTTTTTTTTGCTAAAGCTCCTTACTGTTTGGTTGCAAGTACTTAAGGATATATTGTCTCGGGCATATGGAGAATTCCAAATGCTTCTCCCCTAAGTAGAATTCCAAAATGCTCAAAGGCATAGTGACATTCGACAATCTAAAATTTTGCTATCACTTTAAAAGAAGATTCACACAAGGATAGCAGATTTAGTGTGGAAAACCCAAACTGGGTGAAAAACCACGAATCCAAACTGGATCAACAATCAAGCACTATGAATCTCGCAATTACAAGAAACTAAGATTCCTCCCCAAATATCCCTTACCTAAGGACTTCAGTTACCTTGTGTCGCTTCACACTTCAACAACTTCACAGTACCGTTGATTGCAACTGACTCAATCCCGCGCTTGACTCCTCAAATCTTCTACGCAAGAAGATGATCTTCTACAAGGGATGCAAAAGAAATTGACTCTCTAGAGAACTTAGCAACACAACTCTTCAATAAATCTCTAAAGAAGATATCTCTCAATTAGATCTCTAATTCAGAACTTGAGAAATGATGTGTATCTCTTTGGGTTGTGAGAAACAGTGAAACACCCAATATATAGCCCCAAATCCGTGCATAAGACTCGTAATAATAAAACAATCAAAATAAGAGTTCTTTCCAAACTCTTTGATAGAGTCCGGACGGAACTAGGTGAGACCACCTTGCTCCCTATAGCGAGCAGAGTTCTCACTATAGCAAGAGTGCTCTCTGCCTCTGACTGGGCTAGAACTTCGCTAAAGCGAAGTTCATGTTCGCTATAGCGAACATGTGTTATGGAAAATGCCTTGATTGGTCCAGAACTCACCCATCTTCGCTTCAGTTATTTGGCCGCTCATCTACAGTCTATTCTAAAAAAAAATAGGAAATTACACTACGTCAAAAAGGCAAATAAACCACCCCTACACGTTGGTTTCACCGACTGTCTGGGACAGTCATATTTTATTGACTGACTTTTAATGTTTATTACTGTCCATAGCAGTCGTTTTTGTGAAATAAAAAAATAAAAAATAAGAATCAAAACCCTCCTCTTCTCACTCATAAACGACTCCCAGCCCTAACTCGCTCGATCTCTTCCCCTATCTTCCTGGCGCGGCTCCACTCTTCACTCTCTTTCTCCCTCACTCTCGGGCAACACCCATCTCTCCCCCTCCACTATAAACTCCTCCTTCAACGTCGACCTCCTGGAGCCTTCATCATCTTTCCCCTCCTTCCACAACAGCGTCAGAAACATCCCCTTCTCTTTCCGGTGCTCCAGCACAGGTCGGCACCATCTTCTTTGGTGAACCTCCGGCCGACGCCTCAGATGGCAACAGCCGATCGTCTCCCATTTTCCATCGATGATCGCAGAATCCAGGTAAGGAGGGTTTTATGAGGTTTTAGATCTTGTGATCTGCAGCATAAATAAAAGTACGGGTTTGCAAGATGTAGGGCTTAATCAGATTTGAATTTGGATCTAGGTTTTTTCTGGGGTTAAAGAAGTTACACATTTGAGTTTAATCTGATCTTGTAGGAGGCCACATTGGTGAGACTGGTTGTAAATGCATTACAAGGTGTAAAATCAGCACTTGATGATATCGAAAAGTTTTCTACAGTATTTTGTTCCAATCCCGCATCTTAATCTTCTCCACTCTCTTCGTCTCTTTGCCATCTCCTTCACAGATATTTAGGGCTTCCAGAATATGAATGTAATATTTTGTTTACTTTCTATTTTGAGACTTCATATTAAATGGGTTAGATTTGTTTTACTATGAAAGAATTATTGTTTGGATTGACAAATTGATCGCTTCGTTTGGTGCTTGGTTGGCATTGTTGGTGGGTTGATGTCTGAAATTGGCATTTATTCGATTATTTTAATCTTTTGTTGCTGATTGATTTGGGGAGATTTTATTTGTTAGTTTGGGTAATTCATTTATTCATGAATCATGAATTGAAGGGGAAGAAAGAAGAAGGTCTTGTGGAAGGAGAGTGAAGGGTCTCTTTCTGTTTCTGGTATTTCTTTGTTTTAATCCTGGGAATTTATTTTCTTCATTTAGTGATTTCTTGATTTCTAGGTTGTCTTATTTTCTGGCGGCACTGGAGATTTTCAGGCAGGCATAATATCATGCTGCAATAGTCGATCTCTTCATTAGCCAATTCCAAGCTTGGATGTCTGCATTTCCTTATAGTACCTAGAAGCTAAATACATAATTTTGTTTCATTTTACGAGATTTACACGTTTTAACTTGAGCTACATTTGCACTTTGACTGTTGTTTGAATTGCAGGCTACAATTGGCATTGATTTTCTGTCAAAAACAATGTACCTTGAAGATCGGACAGTTCGTTTGCAGCTTTGGTAGGACATTCATATCCTAATTAGCATATGATTCATCTAATCATATTTGTATGCAATTATATCCAATCTTCCACACATTTGAAGGGAAATCAGTCATAAACTACTGAGAAAGTTCCCCTGAATATGCATCTTGGAAATGATTGGGTTGCTCCCAAAAATTTGTAGTTTGGGGAATGCAACGGAAACCAGGTGAAGTGAGGGCAAAATACGAAGAAATGAATCGAACACATTAGAGAATTTGAAGCTTTTCCTGAGAAAAGAGTGTGGACGATGAATTTGTTCTTGTAGCCAAGTTCTCCAATGGTTCATGTCTTAAAATATATGGAACCTTTCCCATTAGTCAAGCAAAACAGATTTGAGGATTTGTTGTTCCTGAACCAAACATTACTTGTGTGCAAACACATATTACTTGACCGACTTACATATGCACTATGCCTTTGCACCTTCAGTGTATATGGAACAGCTGCAGTACTTCTTGTCTGTACCGCTTTCTACAGATCCTGTAGTGTCTGAACAGCTATGCAAGCACATCATAAAAGATGCTGGATACAGACAACAGTTGTTATATTGCTTGCATCATAAGAAAGTTTATAGCAGCTAGATGTTTTTGCTCTGTGTTATTCTCTTAGATATGGATGAGTTTTGGGATTCTAATTGCCTGTCAGATGGCTTTTCCAAGCTCATAATGTTAATTTAGTCCTGCTGAATCTGACTCACTTTCATGTTTTGAAAGTTTCTCATATACATTTCAGCGGCATATATATTTTTTTCAGATGCCCTATAATTTTTCATTGCTTATATCCTTCTTCCAATGCCTTTTAATTTAAATCATGTATTTCATTTTACTCTGTTTTAATGTAGGCATATTTTACAATGATCTTGAATGTTATATTCTCATGTTACAGGGATACCGCTGGACAAGAGAGATTTAGGAGTCTCATTCCAAGCTACTTTAGGGATTCCTCTGTTGCAGTAATTGTCTATGATGTAGCTAGTGAGTACTGGTTCTATTGGATGAAATTTTCAATTTCTATGTTTTCTTGAAACTCTCTTAATCCTTTAGCCATCTTTTCTTGTATAAAATCTCACATGCATTATGAACGAAATATGCAAAGTAAATGGGTTTAGGCATGCAATCAAAAGCCTCAAATTCATCATATCGTTGAAGTCTTATCCCATCACCGTGATTGTGGTTTTGCTTCAAGAAGCGGCATAGGGATGTGTGATCTAGTGCGATGCTTTACAGAATTTTTAGGACCCGCTAGGTGCACCAAATCAGAAGGGGAGTGTCTGAATTATGTAGATTGCATGGGTGAAATTCCATGCCAATCAGAGCATTGGAGCTATGTGGTTTAGGGCTTCAAAAAATGGACACTCAGACAAAATCACATTCCCTAGGCCCAAATCACATGGATACGCCCAAGTGGGGGCCCACAACCTACAATTTTCATCTCAACATCTCATTGGTTACTAGATCACTACTCCCCTTACTAGTCACTAGATCACTACTCATTACCTACCTATCTATCTATGTGTACATAGACAGTCATTTCTAAACACTTCAAAGTGGATAGAAGAGGTGCGCACAGAACGTGGCAGTGATGTCATTATTGTAGTTGTTAGAAACTAAACTGATTTTGTTCATCTCATCCAAGGACTTTACAAGTTCCAATGCAAAAATGGTGCTGAGGTTGGATCTTATTGGTTTTTATTTATATATTTTTTTTCTGTTTTGCTCTACTTAAAAACAAAGCTGGATATAGTATCTACTCTAATATTCAACATTGAGTTCCGTCTTTACTTGTTTTTTTGTTCCCTCTCTTCCTGGTTTTACAAGTAATTATTTCTAGGACTTGAGAGCTTTTTTCAATCACCTATCACTTCACATGTGTGGAAAATGTACAAAAGATCATGACCATTCATACATTAGCCTCTACTGTGGATTTGAAATAACTCTTATCACAAATGTCAATGATCCAAGTTGCTGACTTGTTGAATGTTGGGCGGACTTTTTATTTTTTCTCCAACAATCAATTTATGAACATTGAAAGACCTTTATAGGATCATCTGAACTTTGTGGTTCTTATAGGGCTGGCCATTGACCAAAGAGCCTAATAGATGAACATGTGTTGAACAAGTTAACTTACTGTATGTGATTGCAACCTTTTCTTCTCTTCTTTGATCTTATATAGATTAAAAAAAAAAAAAAAAAAAACATATATCTGTCACTTGCTAATTGGTTGAGCAAGAGCATGAATATGTGGATAATTGGGTAGATGTGGCCACCCACCAGATCAACAATTGTGATCGCCCTATATACTATAATGATTCATCCGAATATCTAGCATTGCTTCCTTGCAAAACTTCTAGCAAAACCTTCTGACACACATTTATATCTCTTCTCTCTTTCTCTGTTATTTTCTTTAATGATAAGAGTATGAATTAAAGGCTTACACAGTGATTATCACTTTCAGTCCTTTATTGCTTTTCTTGTCTGATGCGCAAAAAAATAAATAAATAAATAAATAAATAAAAACAGATGAATAATGCTTGACTGCTCTCTCTCTCTCTCTCTCTCTCTCTCTCTCTCTCTCTCTCTCTCTCTCTCTCTCTCTCTCTTGTTTAATATTCATGGTGTAAGTGTGAAGTAAATTATTGAAGTGCTATGGTTGAATGGTGAATGACTAATGACGTAGTGGTGAATGACTTTGTAGTGTGTTGGGGCATTGGGGTTGTTTATATAAAGTGTCTTTTTTTTTTTTTTTTTGTTATGTACAGGTTGTAAAAAAAAATTAAATGCCACATGTAAAAGGGAGACTATGCTGAAATTTCGAGAAATCTTTTACATTAGAAATTTTTTTTTAGGAACATTGTTATGAAGTATACGTTAATGTTTGTCAAAATGTGTTTATGCTTCTTATTTATCCTTTTTTGTTACTGCAGGATGATGTTATTACTGCATGTGAATCTGACAGCTCGGTGGCGCAAAGTGATTTAGACCATGATGCAGTTACAAAGGTATCTTTTTATTGTTTGTTGATCATAATATCTTTTAATGTTAGTAATCTTTAATTTTGTGGGTTTTATGGTATACTCGGTTTTTTTTTTCATAGGTCTTTGGTCGTGATAGCCGAGGACGCGTACGTGGCTTAGGAACTGTTTAAAAAACGATTTGTCAACTAAGGAGGAAGGATGCTATAGGATTATTGTAGATGAGATCTTGAAGTTTGACGTAGAGTTGTTCGGTGGAGAAAAGACTTTTGGGGATCTCACTGTGGGTGATATCATTTCATGGCCCACATATAGAACCGTGTTTGACTAGTTTTAAAGCCCATATTATTTACTGTTAAATGACTTTATTTGTAGTATTTACTTTGATGTATGTGATCGTGAACGTGAACGTGGTTTTTGTTAATTTTCTATCATTTAATGTAATTTTAAGTGGATGGATGATTTCTTAGCTTATTTGAGTTATTTATTTGATGGATAATGGATGTTTGTATGGTTGATGCTAATTTACAGTTTTGATCATTATAGAATTTTTATTAGAAAAATAAAAATTTTAAAAATTAATTATGATTTTTTTTTTAAAAACCCTCTAAAAAAACGACTGCTCCGGGCAGTCGTTAATTGAATGATAAGTCATTTTTTATATAATTTTTTAAAAAATGACTTACATAATTTTCGACTGCCGAAGTCCGTCTTAAAAAAAAAATGACTGTCGCGGGCAGTCGTTAATCTGACAAATTTTCGACCGCTAACAGCAGTCGTTTTCCAAAAACGACTGCGATTTTAACGACTGCTCGTTCGACTGCCCTTAGCAGTCGTTTTTTAAGAAAAATGACTGTCGTCGGCAGTCATTTTTCGGCCTTTTTGACGTAGTGTTACAACTCAAACGGACCCAGTGTTTTGTCCAACCCATGAATTTTCCAATCACAATAAAATTTCTAACATATTATCACTTCAGAATTCCAATCTTTCTTGTTCGTTACCTTCTTCAATTGCAAACCTTACCCAACTCGAGTATTTGGACCTTTCATCATATGATTTTATTGGTACAATTCCATCTTCCTTTGTAGATGGGCTCAAACATCTCATTTCTCTTTATTTGTATGATAATTCACTTGAGGGATCTATCCCATCATCTCTGTTTTCTCACTCAACATTGCGATTCTTGCATCCCGTCACCTTCAGGAATGGAAGGTGAGCAAGATCTTTAGAGTTTAGACGAGATCTCTGTTCTTTTTGAAGGTATAAGAAATGTAGTCACACTTTCATCTCTCTTCTACAGCAGCAATGCTTGCAGCCCAAAGTATCCAGTTGGGTATTAATGATGTTGTTGTGGCTGGTGGCATGGAAAGCATGTCTAATGCACCTAAATATCTGGCAGAGACAAGGTTAGGTTTCTTTTTCTAAGGCAACATTATTTTGTTTAATATTTTTTTTCTGGGTCTTCAATGAAGGGAGAGAAGATTTTACAACTAAAAGGGAACTGTGGTTGTTTAAAGAAACTATGGAAAATAAAAACGTTACACAAGGTTTTCTGCTGAAAGTGCTACTAGTAAACCATACATTCTAACAATTATTGGGTTCATAAATTCCAATCTGAATTGGATTAGAGTGGCTTTTGGTTTTGGCCACTGAAATTGACCTACCCATATACTACCCTTTATATGTCTGTTAATGGTAATATCATTTATGGAGTAATAAAAACAGTCTTAAAATATTGAAATTTCTCTCACATCAAAGAGAAAGAAAATAAAAATAAAACTTGTTATGAAGCTGGCTTGGTATCACAATCCAAACTTGACAACCCGGTGTGAGTTGGATCGGGTGTGGATGCATGATACAAGGGCTTGACAGGCCTATGGTATTGGGTGTGAGTAGCATTTTGGCCTAAAGAAAGAGGCCTGAGTTAATTGGGTGGCCCTAACAACTCAACAAGGGAGCCCAGCCCAAGGGGTTATGAAATGGTTATGAAACAGTTTCGAACCCTCCCTGAAAAGCAGAAACGGTTCTAACATTTCCAAAGAAGACCTCTTGTACAAGGTTGGCATGAACATGTGCCCTTTTAAGAGCACCTGAAAATCAAAATGCAGGATTATCATAAAACCAAACCTTTCAATAATATGCCAAAAAGAAACAGCATAAAGAAGATGAGATCTTACACTCAATTACAATAGAACCCAACTTAGTGGCATGTAAAGAGGAAAGGCTGCCAAGGAATACTCCCATCGGTGTGTGTGCAACACCAACAATGCATACATTTGCCTAAGCCAGCACATGAAAACTATCGTAACAAAATCACATAAAATATATAGTTAAAAATTCTAAGATAAGAAGAAAATATATGCCCCAAAGAAAGCAAAAGCAACCGCGCAGGAGTAAACAAGAAAATAAAATGGATTTAAAAAAAAAGATAGACCACTAGAATAATAAATCCCAATAAAGCAGAAGGGAAGAGTGTGTGTGTGTTAGAGAGAGAGAGAGAGAGAGAGAGAGAGAGAGAGAGCAAGTGCACTTCAGTGATTTCAGTAAAAAAGAAAGAAAGGAAAAACCCTTAACCTACTCCAAAATGGGCAAACTAGAATTGCAATCCTTCCAGAAACACCCTTGTTTATGACCACCATGGTCTTGGTAATAACTGTACAGGAATCCAAGCAACATGGACAAATAGTGCAAACAGCCAGTACTATGATAACATTGAGCAAATTAACAAGAGGGACCACAATATCTCCAAGTAAACCATTGCTCATAAAATCTACCTATGGAATTAAAAAATATATCAGTGGCCAGCGGAATATCACTCCAATTAAAAAAATATATCCAACACCAAATTGAACCGCAGTGATAAAAATTAAAATCACCAAGTGATGAGAGTAGCAGTAGCATCAACTGCCAACACTATACAATCAAACCCATGTGCCCTTTGTGCACAAAAAAAGACATAATTGCATGCATACGAACGCACCTCGAGGTTTTATATTATCTGTAGCAGCAGCTGGAGCCATGAGATGATCAGAAAACAGATAATACTCAGAAAAGAACCTGCGCAAGAAGAACAAATTCTGTTTACTTGAGATACAAACTACAAACTAGTGTTCCTTCGTAGCTTATCAGTTTTACCATGTTCCAAGACAGGAAATGAAAAGAAGATATCTTTATACATCAAAAATCAACGCGAAAAGAGAGAGAAAGAAAGATTGCAAATAGCTTCAATAAAAATCGCTAATAAGGTTGAAATCAATCGAGACTATCCAAAAGAAACTTCAATCAAAAGAACGGATTGAAATCACGCAAAAGACAATGAAGACGACTGCTTTTACAATCTAGTGAACAAGTTGAATCCAGTGAAACAATCTGTTGTATAAAAAATTAGGGTTCCTGTCACATCCCGGTCCCGAATCACCCTGGCCTAGGGTAATCCCCGAGGTGCGACATGCGTAATCCCGTGTTACTGTACCTGTCTCGAGTCAAATCCAACAACACGAAGGATAAAATTTCTCTTTCCATATACCATTCATAATTAAATAGCGGAAGCATAACAATAATAATCACTTGAACCATTGCACAGTCCTAATTAAAAATTGAGTGTTGAGTTTATACAAAACATAATTACATATTCAACCCAAGTAGGGATTACAAAAATACCCTACATCCTATTACAAAAGAATTCCTAAATGTCCACACAGTGTGGCCCACACAAAAAGGGGCTAGCCACACTCTACAGATCGATTCTCAAAAGAATGATTCGTGGCACTCTTCGTCGACCCAGACTACATAGGTCCATTACCGGCCCACTCTTCTAGTCCTGGAGGAACCTCTTGGGCTTCCTCCTCTCCTTCCTGGGCCTCCTCAAGGCCGGGAGTTGCATCTGCGTCTGTGACACCAGAGGTAGCATCATGAATACAACGATTCGACAAGTATAAACATTGATAATAAATCACATGCTGTATCAAATCGAATAAAAGACAATTGATTAAAAGATGCCAATGTTAAGTAAACTAGGCACTTGTGCAATATCGAATAAATCATGCTCTCTGAATCAATGGAATAATAAAACACACTATTTGGCTACCACATTAAGCTCATCCTCTCAATAGAGAGCGAATCTAGTTGGGATGTCACCATCGGCCCGGCCAAAGGCTAGCTGGCTATCCGGTTCTGGAGTTCCGGTGCTCCAGATGATCTACTGCAATAATCTCGAATAACTAAACCAAGTTTAACCCCGTCGGGTATCACGTGGTCGAAGCTCAGTAGTGCCAGACCAATCGAATAGAATAAATACACACATGAGTAAGATTGTTTTTACTTGAATCAAATCGAATCATAATTTCTAGAATATTTCACACATAACTTACTCATCTAAAATTCCAATTGAGTATCGTATAACCGTACAAGTGTAACGAATAGAAACAAAGCAATTATGCATATAAATCATTATTTAGAATTTGGAAGTCGGATATAAAATAAATCCCAATATGCACATGCATTGATTAGGAAGAATCAAGAGTCATTTACTAAGTTCTCGTCCTTCACATTCTCACACGATGAAGTTTGGAGATCCCGTGTATAGCTACCTTTAATTTGGTGCCACTTTGTATAGGTGTAGTGTACCGGGTTCTCCGAGCCTCATCCATGACAAGGTGGTAGACGAAAATATAATTCACATGAGATGATCTTAGCCTCAATGATCTCTCACGTGGTTAATTACCATTGGTCCGTTGATCTCGTTAAAGGTGTCATTTTCTAAGGTCCCACAAGTACTTAGGAATCCAAGATCCTAATTGGTTTAGTAATTATAATATCAGGATATTCATCACTTCTTAATGTGCAAAATAAGCATTTTTGTCAAGAATTCTGGGCGCCACACAGAACCCTTCCTCGCTATAGCGAGCTTAAAGCTCGCGAAGGGGACCTCGCTATAGCGAGAACCTCGCTATAGCGAGCTCCATCCTCGCTACAGCGAAGACACCTTCTGTGTCCCTCCTGGATTGCTCCCAGTTGTTCACCTGTGCACACCCACATGAACTTCTTCACTTTCCATTTCATTTCACCTGTACACCCACATGACTTCTTACACATTATTCACCAAATTCAAACCAAGCACTAATCATATGTCATCATTTCAACCTCCACCTGAACATGTTCTCTTGACTTGGGAATGTAAAGGATTCCTTACCTCACACATTTCCCCTGTTTTCACAAGAATAAATGCACATTCAAGAAGATCAACCCATACTATTATTATTCTCTAATCATGATTAAGGAGGCTAATCACCATAAATGGAGAATAATAGAATTTGATAATCCAATCAAGAATAAAACCACATGTATTAATCATTAAAGCTTATACTTGCCTCTAATCAAGCTTTAACAAGCCTCTTCACTCTTTGGCTCAAAAGAAACCCAAACCCTCAAATACTCAAACCCTAATCAAGAAACCCACAAGAAGATGTAATGAATATGTATGTATGACTATGGTAGAGTCTTTTTGACTCCATTCAACTCAAAACACAAAAGAAATGGGTTTTCCTCTTACCTATAGCAAGGGATCCGAATTTGGGAAAAAGATTGAAGAGGAGTGGGTTCTTGTCACAAGAGATGAAGAGGATGAAGATGATGAAGAAGATGCACTAGCCTCACTCCTTGTCTCCAAAGCACCACCAATACCCCTTTGATAGATGATGAAGAAGAGAAAGGAGGAGAATGAAGAGGAAGGTAGTGAACGAAAAAGAGGGTTTCAGCCCAGCAACAAGGTAAAGTGGCTTTAAAGGATGAGAGAGTCCATTTTGCACAAAAGCCCACTAAGTCTTGGTATTTCCAATTTAAGTCAAATGAAGGTCCACTTCTTCAACGGTTGGTCAAATGGAGTAGGGTCAAGTACGAAAATCGACGAGCTTGACGAAATACATGCGATGACACCAAGATGACGTGCATATGATGCAAAAATGTAAAATCTATAATTACAAAAACGTCCTCGACTCTACCCAACTGAGTCAAATCAGTTCAACTCACCCATTCAAGACTCCAACTCACTTCCAACTCACCTATAAGGGTCTAATCAACATTAATTACTCTAAGTAGCGACTAATCACAATTAAATCAACTAAAGCTAAATTAATTAGTACTAATTAGGCTAAATTTGGGGCTGGGGTGTAACAGTTCCTATCAAGATCTTTACACGAATCGGACAAAAGAGGCGGCAGAAATGCTAAGAACAATGAAAAAGATCCGCAACAACTATCAGCAAAACAGAGAAGAAGCGGAAGGGAAGTCAGAATTAGAAGCTCAAAGAGAATTAGGGTTTTCTTTTCAAAGAGAAGAGAGCTCACCTTCGTTCCAAGATCGAGAAGAGAGAGAGGAAGCGAGAGAAGCAGAGATTGAATGGCAAAAGACACGAACGCAGTGTCAGCAGAAGTGGAAACTGAAGTTTTTTAAAGCAGAAATGAACAGAGGTTTCGCGTTTGAAGTCGTTGGACGGGCATAGAATGACTTATATGTGATTCTCGACGGAGGTCTTAAGATATCGAACACGGGCATTCGATTTTGGACGTGTGTGGTGTGGCCCACTTTTGCTGATCAGGGAGCCGACCCAAACAATCCGGATCCTATGAGGCTTTAACTCATGGTGCCTTTGTGTAGAGCTGTGGAAGAGAAACCTATAGGATTAGTCCTATATATTGGGTCAAATACCACTAGGATTTTCCTTTTTCTCCATCTTTCCTTCTTTATTTTAGCCAATAGCTAGGGTGACTGTGTAACTTCCCTTTTTGTCTTTTCTATTGCAATTTAGCAATTATTATATGATGATTTCTTAACTTTTGGTTGTGCGTGGGCCGAAGTGCGAGTACCTGCGATCAACAATCAAGCCATACATAAGAAGACAGAAATTCACACAAGAGATTCACGTGGTTCAGCAAAGTGCCTACGTCCACGGCCAAAGAGAACTCACTCTTTATTGTTCACCACCTTAGATCTAGTGTTATAGATGTTGGGTTTATGGGTTTTGGCTCGTTTTATAGGCCAAATTCATTTGTATTAGGGTTGAAGGGTAATTTGGTCTTCTGTCTTGACTATATATTAGAATTTGAAATGAAGGATCTGGGGGAAGCCAAGAAGATACTTGGTTTGGAAATTCAGAGAGACAGGGTGCAAGGCAAGATTTGTCTGTCGCAGAAACAATATTTGAAGAAGATACTACATCGTTTTGGTATGGATGCAAAAACAAAACCTGTAAGTACACCTCTTGCCTCTCACTTCAAGCTTAGCATTGCTATGTCTTTTAGCACAGATGATGAGCGTCAGTACATGGCTCAGGTTCCTTATCAGAGTGTTGTTGGTAGTTTGATGTATGCAATGGTGTGTACTGGGCCTGACATTTCACAGGCTGTCAATCTAGTAAGCAGATATATGCATGATCCAGGAAAAGGGCATTGGCAAGCGGTGAAATGGATCATACGGTATATTCTGGGTACCACGGATGTTGGTTTGTTGTTTCAGCAGGATGATAGTATTGGTCAGCATGTGGTTGGATATGTGGATTCCGATTACGCTGGTGATTTGGATAAGCGCTAGTCTACAGCAGGTTATGTGTTCACACTTGCAAGGGGATCGGTGAGTTGGAGGTCAACATTACAGTCTACAGTTGCTTTGTCGACCACTGAGGCAGAGTACATGGCGGTGACAGAGGCCATTAAGGAGGCCATTTGGCTTCAAGGTTTGCTTGATGACATGGGGATTTTTCAAGAGCAAATGGATGTTCATTGTGATAGTCAGAGTGCAATTTGTTTGGCAAAGGATCAGGTTCATCATTCACATACAAAACACATCGATGTACGGTATCATTTTGTGCAGGAGATTGTAGACGAGGGAGATATACTTCTTCAAAAGATCGCAACTGCTGATAACCTCGCAGATATGCTGACTAAGGTTGTGAGTGGGGTCAAGTTTAAGCATTGCTTGGACTTGATCAACGTTCTGCGATTTTGAGCACCTTCCGGTGTATGGCGCCTATGGGTGCATTTGGAGGCGTGTGATTGCATTCCGAGGTGGAAAATGTTGTGACCTACAAATCTCGCTAAGGTGGAGATTTGTTGGGTTTTAGCTCGTTTTATAGGCCAAATTCATTTGTATTAGGGTTTAGGGGTAATTTGGTCTTCTGTCTTAACTATAAATTATCTCTTTGTTTGTAACCCTGAGATTAGAGAGAGGATGAAAAACTCTGTTTAATCAAGAAGAAGAAGAAGAGTTCGGATCGTAAACGTAGGTGTGAAATCACTAAACCACGTAAATCTGGGGTCTCTTTTGGGTGGCTTGATTTGTTTGTTTGTTGATTGCACGCTTCTGCATACACGATCTCAACAATATATTACATGTATATATAATCTCTGTTTTCTTATTCGCCAAGAAAGCTCCGGTACAAAGACCAAAATACCAGTGACCCTAAGCTCGGTCATAAGCTAATCCAATGGACCAATCTAGGAAATCTGGAATGCAAGACATAAACCCAACACTTTCCATATAGAAATGAAAACTCTCTTAGTGACCTAACATATCTATTTAGGACTTCTGGGGTACATTTCTCTTTTTAGTGCGCCCATTTTGTTTTAGTGCCCATTTTGCACAACCGATCAAGTGCCTTGATCATTGTCAATGAGGCTATTGCACAGTAATGTTTTGACAGTTTCAGTTATGTCTTCACTCTTTGACTGTATCAGTTTTTCATGACAAGCTTCAGATAGTAGGATCAATTTTAGTCTGAGTAAAATTTGGAGATATCTCATTGAATAATGACACTTATTTTGAATAGTTTATTTTTTTTTTTCATATAAGAATAACATCTAAAAGAATATTTAATCATATAGGGTTATTTAGCTAGAAAGAATGAAAGGTACCTCATAGATGAAAGTAATACAAATTATATGCATTTCATGGATGTATAGGTAGATAGGTATAAGTGAAGGATAGCATCACGGTTGTGACTTCCCAAAAGAATGGTTAGCCTTTGCAGGCTTATGCACCTTATCATGCATCAGATCACATGCACTAATATGTATATCTGCAATGGATTTTTGCGCCTCCATCCAGTGAATTCAGGATGGCGCCACTTCATCTTGCATTGAAATGGTCACTGGAAGCTTGTGGGGCCCACTTTCTTTTTAAAGTTTAGGGGTCAGATATTGGCAGGTTCCAAATTTTTCCAGGCCATATATAGCTCCGAGTGAGAGTGTGCATGAGTTCGTGTCTCCAGTCTATCATTTAACATGTTAATGATTTATTGGATTAGGAAAATAAGTCTATGATAAGTCACAACTATCTCATTTATATATCAGGTAGGAAGTTTAAGTAACTTCATGGGTGAAGGATCAAGAAGTGGAAGAATTCGATGCGGGCTGGATATTCAAGTGTATTACAGTAATTCAGATGCTTTATGGATTTCTTCGTCTTGGCACGTAACCTATGATGGAATACCTGACAAAGGGTCAAGATGTTGAAGAATTCAACATGGGCTGCATAATTAAGTGTATTCCGGTGATTACGAGGCTACACAAATCTCTTCACCTTTGTAGTCAAACTTCTGAAGACTTCTTTGCCAAGAAACATACATAATGGGAACTCTTAATCTAACTAGGGAGTTCTAACCAGCCATGGCTTGTGCCATGCTTGTTCTAATGTGGGGTCTTGGCATACAGCCCGCACGATCTCCTATGATGGGCATGTTTGTGTAGAGTTGTTTCCGCAAAAGCAAAACCATGCACCTTTTTTCTTTATATCAAACTTTCAAATATTTATGTTCAGGGCAGCTTAAGTTGCCATAGAAAATTCCATAAAAATAAGCATATTTTACTCACTTTCATTGAAACAGGAGTCCAATTCTTCTCATGAAAAACCGTTTCTGGAGCATGGATTTTCTCTTCCGCAGAAATACACAAACGTGCCCTTTCAATACTTAATAACCATTGTTCTTTTATTTGTAGTATTTTGATAAAGCCTATTTCTAAAAAATCCTCAGAATTTATCAAATTTAACCAGAAAATGGGATTTCACTGTGAATAATGATTATAATTTTTTTTACTATTCTGCATGATTATCTATTTTCAAAGTTTTTTCATGGTAATTCCTCTATGATAATATTTCTTCAGCTAATGACATCTTGTGACAAAGGAAGTGTTATTTATATTTTCCAAGCAGGTGAGTGTTAAGGATTCAAATAAGGTTGAGGTAATGGCTAATTTGGAAGCTCTTATGGTTTTTTCTATAAGCATATTGTTAAATTAGATAATGACCTACAAGATGAAGAACAAAGATTGGAAAATTTCAGTATACCCTGTGAGGGTCGAATATGGCCTTTACATAATAATATAATATCTATCTAGTGCCACAAGTGGGTACAAAGAAGATCTAATACACACCTAATCAATATATCACAGATTCACAATCTCATAAAATTAATAATTACACAATAAGAGAATCTGCTAGAATGTGAATAAAGCCCCACGTGAGGATGAGTGGCTAACTATAACTAGTATCAACATAGCTGGTTGCATGGGCCGGAACCTGACTACATGCTGGGCCTGGGGGCTTGGACCTGCTAGACCTGAGCCTTCTTTCTACAATGACATGGCAGACTTAGTAGCTAAACAGAGGATGAATGTGTTTTTTTTTTCATTCTCTTTGATTCCATCTGTAAGCAGGTCTAGTGTTTTGGTTTTCCTCTTTCCTCTTTCATTTTTTTCTAATGAAAGTTTCCCATTTAGCAATGGAAAACAATAGTTGTTCTTCTATCAATAGACTTATGTAGTAAATCTGCTCTTTGATTATGAACCCCAGTAGATGAGCTGAGACATTTACGAGGGGATGGGCTAGAAAAGATTTGATAGAAATGGCTTCCAAGGGCTCAAAAAATTTTAGTTGAAGCAATTCAGAAATAGAATGCTTCTTATTTGTTTGCATTGAATACTTAGGAATTGAGAAGATAGGAATTCATGGTCAACAATTTCCAGCAAAGGATTATATATATGAGTGAGGGGTAAATGATATAAGGTGATGTGCCGATTTGCATGCAACCCTTGCTTTATTAGAAAGACTAATGTTTATATCTTTGTACTGTTTCAAGGGTCGTAATTTAAGAAGACCGATGTTAAATTGTAGAAGTTAAAAGATTTTCTAAGGGCCCGTTATTTCATGGAATTAAAAAACTCAAAAGACTTGTATTTTCTAAAGGGGTTAATTTAAAAAAAAAATTATGAATATACATAAATGACAATCAAATACTCTACCATTTTTATGGGAAACAAATAAGGTACAATCTGCCAACAAACTCATAATTGGGTGGTGCTGGCACTTAGTTTCACGCTCATGCCTAGGATCGATCCTTAGCCTATCTTCAATATGAAATTAAAGTACCACTCGTGAGTCGTGACAAATCACCCAACATGGCAAAGTAAGGCACAATCTAGTGATGTATTTCAAAATTTTACTTAAATAGGAATTAGTCTTGGCATAAGATTGAGCATTATAACATGATTAGCATAATCTTATGAACTATTATTCATGTATTTAATTGCATTCTCAATCATGTGCCCAACCTTATGATGGGACCAACTTCTGTTAAAGTAAAATTTACAGGCATTTCATCTCATGGGGATGTCATGTATTTTGAACAATCGAGATTACCAATAGTAGGCCCCATGGTAGAGTTCCACAATTCCCACTCATGGGGATTGAGCCTGTGGGGGACATTTAGGAGAACCGGAGTCAAGTTTAAAAATTTTCATTTACAGGCTTGGACAATCCTTCAAATCTTCCCCAAGTCCGGTGATGTCATTGCATCATTGCATGAAAGTAAAATTCTTCCATGCTCACTACTAGAGAATCTGACTTCTTGTGATGGATCATGGATCCTTGCCAGCATGACATGTTCACATTATTTTCATTTTTAGTTTTTACAATGGCTTTTTAATTAGAAAATGAACTTTACCATATAAAAGACTTTCACCTAGAGCTGATCTCATATTGTTCTTAATTTGTGTTGTCCAGCCTGTGGGCCCACTTACATGCATTCCTATCAGTGGAGGTGGGATAGATGGAAAGGTAGAAAGTGGTCATGTGAAAACTCAACCCCATTGAATGGTAGAAATTGTGTTCCCTGCCCTTTTTCCCCACTGAAAATACTTTCTCTGTGGACTCGCCTCTTGTTCTGGATTTTTGATGCTTTTGCCTTGGGGAAAAGCCTTTGCATCCAATAGTAGAAAAAACTTTTTCCAAAAAAGAAGTTTTACTTTTACCCGGTAGTTATACAAACATGCCCTAAGAGCCAGCTCCTTCCTTCTCTTTTATAATTTCACTCAATTCCTTTGGCTTTTTTTCCCCTTAAAAAGGAGGATATATTGACCCAAACAATACAAAAGGGGAAATTGCTTCCAGATACATATAGACTGACATTACATACAAAACTTGACTAAACTAAAAGAAACAGGGATGTCAGAATTAGATCCGGCTCCCTGCTTCCCACTTTTCTAATTTCACCCAATTCATTTAAGAGACATTTATCTTATATTCTTTGCATTTGGGACTATATATCTAAATGGCTAATTAGTATTGAAAATTTATTTTCAAACACAATTTTCTGGTTTGACAAAATATAGTCTCAGTTGGTTAAGACATATTTAACAGATGACACAAATGATGTCCCATGGTTAAAAAGAAGTTTAATCCTTTTACCTATTTTTATTTTTTATGTTTTTTTGGGTGGGGTGCTACCTTTTTATAAATGTTGTTGCTGACTCAGGAAATAATGGGATGGTCTATCCATTGATCCCGGAAGTATGTTTTTCTTAGGCTTTTTGAAGACCATTTCTTTTCTTTTCTCTAAAACTACACTCGTTTCTTTTCTCTATACATCTCTTGCAGAAAGAAACCACAACAAAGATATCTTCATCGCATCATTTCTTTGTAAGGGTTCTAAAATTTGAGTTAGTTGGTGATTTCTGTTTTTACTCTTTGCTAAAACATATTCGCAATGATCTATTGCATTGCTTCGGTTCTTGAGTTAGATTTGATTGTGTTTTCTTGCCTTCTGCTTTAATGGGTTCTTTTGCATTTTGGATTTTTGTTCATGCAATGCTTTAAATTGGGGTTGTTTCTGTAATTGTATGGGATAGTCATTTGAGTAAAAAAAAAAAAAAAAGCTTTTGGGGTGTTTTTAGAACAGACCCAGAAGCGGGAGATTCCTAATTTTGTTGCTGAAACCGATTCATGGTGGTGAAAGGAAGCCTGGAATGGGATTCCGGGAATAAATTCTATGGAATCTGAAGTACTTGTGAACGATTTGTAGCTTGGGGACTGTTTGGGCGTATGGAATTTGAAGGAAGTAGTTAAAGTTTGGATTTTGATGCAGACTGCAAATATCCTATGCATTGGAAGCCCCAAGATGAAAAGCCCAACAGCTAATAGCTTTCTCGCAAAATAGTTGTTTTCTTTCATATATTTTCATTTTTAGCAGACAATGTTACTTGATTTAGGTAGGTCTGAACTAGGATGGTTAAGCATGGAACTATGCGGGATATCCACATGTATAATTAGTTGCAAAATTCTACCATTTGGTTTGTTATGATTTCTGTTTTTGTATTTGTATTTTCATGTCCTTGTTTGGGTTGATCAAATACCTTTGTATTGTACTTGGGGAGATGAAAAAAAAAATACTCCAGGGGTATTTTTACAGAAGCCCAGACCCAAAACATTCCTAATTTTCTGGTTTGAGTCTAAATCTTGAATAAAGGGAACAAAGGAAATGCATTTTCAATGGTGATGGTCGATGGATCAGATTGTAGTTTTGGCAATTTTATGATTGTAGAGAAAGATGAAATATCTATGGAATCTGGAGTAGTTGTATAGGTATTGTTGCTTGGGCCTATGGAATGAGAAGGAAATAGATGAAATAAAATGCTGATTTTAATCCCAAGTTCCTATCTTGATCTCAACCCCATAAGCATTGGAGGCACCAAGACCCAAGTAGGAATATAGTTATTTTCATTATATTTAATATACCATTTTAAATGATTTGTGTAGGTTTGAATTAAGATTGTTAAGTCTTCTGTCTATTGTTTATTAGAAGTTGAAGGCTATGCTTGGAGTTTGTTCCTTTTATTTTGTTTGTTTCTTTTTTATGCTGATAGCATTGGTTCTTAATCCTTACCACTTTTCTTATTGCTACCTCTTTGCCTTTGTACTGTAACCAAAATGTTGAAACTACAAAGAGATATAAATCAATGAAAGAAGCAAGAGGAACCTAGTTCATTGTTATTTATTCATAGTCAGTTGATCGGATGATGCATCTCCAACTGTGTTTATTTTGTTGAACAGTGTAGCAATTTTTTGGTTTCAGTGAGGAGGTTTTAGGGGTAGTGTTTGACAACTTCAATAGGGAATCTGCTATTTCGAACTACAGTGAAGTTGCAGAACAGAGTTGGGCATACATTTGTACATGGATTACTTATCTTGCTTTTGTTTTTGAGACAAAGCAGTGCTTTTCTTTTTTTAAAGTGTAATGCATGTCTTCTTTTCTCTTCCAGAAAAATGAATAACAATGTGTTATCTAGGAGGACACTCAGCTGAACTTGAGTTCAGGTTAATAAGGTCAGAAGGGGAGCACATTTTTTGTGCTTATGGGAATGAAAGGCGGAATAGTTTACAACGGGTTGAGATGTAAATGGCTCTCACTTACTCTAACTACTCTGATTTGCACAACCGTGGGAGAAAACCCCACTTTTTACTATTCTCTCACCTCAGAATCAGTTGGAGATCCTTCCTCCAGGTTTGTCTTGTATTTCATATGTTAACATGGTTGTTTTAAATTTCAATGGTGTCACACTATTTGCTTATCTTTTTTCCTTTTGGATTTTCATGTGGTGATGCAGCTATTCTCGATGGTGTTCAAACTCTAGATCATGAGACTGACAATAAAGAAGCTGTCAAAATTAAGGCTGTAGAAAAAGAAACAAAAGCTGAACAAGGTGAGAGAAAAACTGAAGAACACTTAAATGAGACTAAAGTAGAAACAAGAAATGATGAAGCAAAACATTCTGGGGCTGTACCTATGGGTTTTGAGACTGCAAGGTCCCCTGAAAAGAGAGATGATGGTTTGACACCACCTTCTCTGGGGAAAGGTAAAATGTTTTCCCTTGTTTGGTTTTTGCTGGTGTTTCTTTGAAACCTTTTTTATTTATTTTTCATGTATGCATGCGTGTGCACGCCTTTATCTGCAAATCAACCTCAGAACACGAATGGTTTGATGCTTTAGATTAGTAGTATTTTTGTTCATCTTACACCCTCTTCCTGCCCTATCTTCCTATTGCCAATTAACTTCCAAAGATGACTAGTTTACTGCTTCTTTATGCTATTTTATCTTCCATCTTCTCCCTGCCCTTCTATTCTTTTCAGGCAGGGTAAAGGTACTGTAAAAAATGAGAAGAAAGGATAAAGCAGTCCAGACATGGCACCATATTTGTACACAAACCGATAAATCTATCAAAAACAGGACACATGGCTAGTTGGTGGATCGCTGGGTCCTACATATAAAACGATTAATTGGTGGATTAGGTGTCTGCTAGTAATCAGCACTGGTGAATATTGCTAGCCTTCTAATCAAAGGCAGTGATCACAAACCATTTGCTTGCTCTTATATTGGTTTGTTTGTAGACTGTCTGTTTTTCTCACCTTTAATGGTGAGCGAAGGGGCTGATACTTGGTGGATGCCTAATCTACTGACCATCAGTTTGTATGATGGGACCCACTGGCCTACCAACTTGCCATGTATTCCAGGTTTTGTTTCTATATTAATTTAAACTTGAAGACCCAGGGATAGATCCCTGGCCATGTTCGTGGAATGAGGGTGCCAATACCACTCAATGATGAGTATGTTGGTGCCATGTGTTCCATTTTGACGGATCATGTTTATCTACTTCAGAGACTTGTTTGGCTTATAATTTCTCAAGAACAAAATAGAAAAACCAGGATATTATGTTCATATCTGTGCAGCCATCCCCACAGTGATTGCACGAGGAGAGAATTTACGACACTGTGGAGTTGAGAATATTTGGAAAATATAAGATATCTTTTATTGTATTCGATTCAAATGTCCAGTTCCCTTATGTCTAGATGAAGCATTTTACATCCTACTATTGTTTATTCACAATTTGCATTTAAAGGTTTATCAATCATTCGGACAGGGTGTAACTATGCCAAGGGCCGATGGGTTGCAGAGAGTAGACAACCATTATATTTTGGTTTTGGTAAGCAGTGGTTGTCAGGGCCATGGTCTTGTAGATTGACCCAACGTACAGATTTCTCCTACGAAGGATGGCAACCAGAAAATTGCGAGATGCCTAATTTTGATGGTTCTACATTCTTGAAAAGGCATGATTTCTTTGTTTCTTTTCCCCTTTATGTTGTTTTGATCTCTCATTTGGATTATTGAAGTCCAACTGTGTCAAAAACTTGATCGTGAGCTCCAAGTGCAGATCCGCGATGTAGTAATAAACTGGTGAGGCCAGGTCGATCTACAGAAAGCAATGTAAATTAAGGTTCCTCTTCAACTTGTACCTATCCTAAATTAAAAAGCTAAGTCTAGCCTTAAAAAAACTAGAAAAGTACATTATCATTCCTACTTTTCAAAAATTAAATTAATTACAATCCAATAAAAGGAAAACTTCCTAAATCTAAAAACCCTAAACTAAAAAACTAAGATTGCTGCAAAATAAAACACAAGTGAGAAATTTCAAAAATAGAAAGTTAATAAAACTAAACAAAATTAGAAACTATCCTAAAGTTAGAAAGTTAGTAATGCAATGTATGCCATGAGATGTTGAAAAATTATAAGTCTGGAAAACTAGTATGCTGGGCTGTTTTTATGTATGATTTTTCCTATTCTAATGCAACCTAAAATTGAGTTTAATGGTTGGATCTTGTACTATAATGGTGCATGAATCAAATAAAAAAAAGGGGAGTGAAAAAGGATTTAAAACAAAGAAGATATGAGTGCATGAACGTGACACAAAAACTGAAACTGTGCAGAAATTCTGCACAGGTTGGTCCGACCAGCCATGTTTGAGCCACTGGTTCACCATCTTTTCAAAATTATTTTTGCTTGAAATTTTAGAGTTTGAAAGAACACTGATCAAACTTTAATTTGTCAATCCAGGCCCAATATCACAGGCCCATTTAAATGTACATGTGTACATGCCTTAACTGTTAGCTGTAATTATAGATCCATACCATATTTGTATTATCTTGATAAGAATGATTAGCATGTAATCAAGGATTGATCCCCTATATATACAAGTCACAGTCGACCCTTAAGGGATACGACATTATTCTCCATCTCTCACTTATGGTTCTAGATCTCATTTCTCAATCAATGTCATGGTATCAGAGCTAGGATTTGCAATCTTCCAAGTGTGATGGGTCTCAAACACTCCCTGCTGATGATGCCAAGAAGATTCTTTCTTGGAAAACTAAAGATGGAAAGATAAAATCTTGGATTCTTTCTTCTGTAGAACCGAATTTTATCTTGTATCTAAGACCATGCAAAACCTCCAAGGACATGTGGGAATATCTGAAAAAGGTATATTACCAAAATCATGCTACTCGCCAATTTCAACTGGAATTAGAAATTGCAAATTACTCCCAAGGCATGCTTTCTATCCAGGATTATTACTTAGGATTTCTAATCCTGTGGTCAAAATATGATGAAATCAAGTTTGCTACTGTCTCTGAAGCACTGCTACCCGAGTTATTTTCTTTATAGCAGAACAACCATCGGGACCAATTGATCATGAAACTTCATTCTGAGTATGAGATAGTGAGATCAAACTTGATGAGCCGCGCTTCTCTCCCCAACGTAGATGACTGTCTTCAGGAACTTCTACGGGAAGAACAACGCCTTATTTCCAAACTTGCAATTAAACAACAGAGCTCCACTGAAGCTCCGTTTGTTTATGCTGCTAAAACCAAACCTCCTCGGGATATCAGTAAAGTACAGTGTTACAACTATAAAAAATATGGCCATTATGCCAATCAATGCAAGCTGAAAGTTTGTAAATATTGTAAGGCCGTTGGTCACGTTATTGAAAAGTGTAGGAAGAACGCTCACAATTCTGCTTATCGCCCCTATGTGCAGTCAGCTTCAAGTGTTTACACGGCTACCACCCCACAATATGCCTCTTCTGAATTCAATGGTTCACTGCCGTTTGATTCATCATCACAGCCTGGTTCCTCATCACAAACACAGTCACCTCTGCTCCAATTACTCCGGCTATAGTAAATCAAATGATTATCAATGCCCTGTCATCTATGCACATTTCAGGTACTGGTCCATCCCTTTCTAATACATGGTATTTAGATCTAGGGGCTAGTAATCACATGACCTCCTCACCCTCAAAATTACATCATGTTGTTCCTTACACTGGCACTCTTTCTGTTCAAGCTGCCAATGGGGACCACCTTCCCATCATCTCTGTGGGCAATGCCCCTGGCCCTTTTCCATTAACAAATATTTTTGTGTCCCCTCATCTTGTTACCAATTTAGTTTTTGTGGGTCAATTAGTTGAGAATAATTACAAAATCTCCTTTTCTTCTTCTGGCTGTGTTGTGCAGGACCAAGAGTAGGGGGCAGTGATCGTGAGGGGGCCTAAACGCGGTAGACTTTTTACTTTACCAGTATCTCCATTTATTCAAAATAAACATTGGCATCAGTTGTTTTGTTTTTTCCTTCAAAATAATTCTAGGTTATGGCATAATAGACTTGGTCATCCAAATGCTGCTACTTTGTCCACTTTGTTTCAAACTAGATTATTAAATAAACCTCTTGATTCTGTTTCATTTGAGTGTGATGCTTGTAAATTAGGAAAAAGTAAAACTTTACCTTTTTCTAACTCTACATCTCAGAGCAATGAATGTTTTGACTTAATCCATAGTGATGTTTGGGGCATTGCTCCTTCCATTTCTCATGGTCATTTCAAATACTTTGTTACATTTATTGATGATCACAGCAGGTTTACGTGGGTTTATTTGTTACATTCTAAATCTGATGTTCTTAATACATTTAAAATTTTTCTTAGCTATGTTGAAACCCAATTTTCCAAATGCATTAAAACTTTGCGATCGGATTCAGGGGGGGAGTATGTCTCCATTGAATTCCAATCTTTCCTACAGAGTCAAGGAATTATATCTCAACGTACTTGTCCATTTACTCCACAACAAAATGGAGTTGCAGAATGGAAAAACAGGCACCTTCTTAATATCACGAGAACACTTCTCATTGAATCATCTGTTCCTCCTTGATTTTGGACTGAAGCTCTCACCACTGCAGTGCATCTCATCAACCATCTCCCATCACCTACCATTGCAAAATTAACACCATATTTTAAACTTTTTGGTCACCATCCATCGTTTAATCATCTACATACCTTCGAGTGTGTTTGCATTGTTCATCTGCCTCCAACAAAGCGCACAAAATTAACTGCCTAATCTAGCGGGTGTGTTTTTTTAGGATATGCAACTAACCAAAAGGGTTTTGTTTGCTATGATCCAAAGGCTCGTCGCACTAGGATCTCTCTTAATGTTATTTTCTTTGAAAATCAATATTTTTTCCAAACCCACTTGGATTGTCCTTCTCCTTGTTCCTCAACTTTGTTACCTGGGTTTTTTGAAGCAACATCTGTTACACGGTTTAATCCTAATTTTGTGTATCATCAAAGGGAAAGAACTGCCACTGCAGATGCCCACCCTCCTGATCCTCCTAATCCTCCGGCAAATGGTCCCCCTCTACTGGTATCTTGTGTCGCTCCTCCAGAATTTCTCGCCTTCTTGCGAGGTATGGCTTTACCCATGCTTCCTTGATGATGACACTATCATCTGTTTCCATCCCAAGTTCTTATTTGCTGGCTGTGCAACATGATTGTTGGAACCAGGCCATGAAAGAAGAATTAGATGCATTGACCCAGAATCACATCTAGGATATTGTGGACTGTCCTTCTTCAGTTAAACCCATCGGCTGCAAATGGATCTACTCGATCAAACTAAAATCTGATGGCTCCTTGGATAGACACAAAGCTCGACTTGTGGCACTTGGTAACCGACAGGAGTATGTCATTGACTATCAAGAGACATTTGCGTTAGTTGCAAAAATGACAACTGTTCGGCTACTTCTCGCCATTGCAGCTTCTCAATCTTGGCCCTTATACCAAATGGATGTCAAGAATGCATTTCTACATGAGGACTTGAAAGAGGACGTCTATATGCGGATACCACAAGGAGTCACCTCTCCGTCTAAGAAGTCTGTCTATCACTTACGCAGATCTCTTTACGGTCTCAAGCAAGCTCCTCGAGCGTGGTTCGAAACGTTCAGCGATCGTTTAAGCACGATTGGCTTTACTCAAAGTCCTTACGATCCATCTCTTTTTCTGAGCCACGCCTCTACTGGCTTTATTGTTCTCCTTGTATATGTTGATGATATCATTATCACCGGCACTGATGATGCAATGATAAAATCCCTCCAAGCCCCTCTCTGAGATTCTGATGCAGTAGCCCTATTTGTCAGTTGGGGTAAGACTCATGGTCCAATTGTGGGACCCAAGCAAGTTTAGGAATTTCTTATTAATTGTTATTAGTTTCTAAATTTTATTTTAGAAGTTGCCATTAGGATTAGTTTCTAATTTGAATAGGATTTTTATTCTTGTTTCCTAGTTTGAGTAGGTTTGATTTCTTAGCCCCTAAGTTTCTTTTATTATAAATATGGCATTGTAGAGATCAATGATCTTAGTTAATTGAGTTAATAAAGTTTTCCCTTCGTGGGTTTATCGTTAGAGAGTGTCTTCTTCATCGTGATTGTTCCTGTACGAACCCTAATTGTGCTCCAGCACTTGTATCATAATCCTAGGTTGCATCAAATGGTATCAGAGCCGCACGATCCTCATGATCGTCGGCATGATTACCTCTATCGGTCCATCCCAGTACCGTCCTCACCCCTCACTGCCAAACCCCACCCGCTACCCAGATCCCTCACCCATTCACATAACCCAGCCCCAATCAATCACAATCACCGTTAGCCGTTCAACCTCCCCGCCCTTCCTAAAAAACCCATCGACCGAAACCCTTCCCTTTTCTAATCATTCCTACTACCTTCGGAGCCCATCTTCCACTCTCCGAAACCCTAAAACCCCAAATAAATTACAAAAAAAAAAATAAAAAATTCTCCAGCAAAGCACCTCCCGCAACCCACCCACCCCAGACGAGCATCCCTCATCTTCCTGGCCCTTCGTGAGCCCGTCTTCCCAGATCCACTCTTACCAGACCCAACCTCTTTGCAGCCCTAACCAAAGGGAAAAAAAAAAAAAAGAGCGAAGCAGAGAATAGAAGAAGAAGCGGAGAAGAGGAAAACGGCGTGTACCTTGCACCTGTCGCCCGCTCCCCATCGCAAGTGCCCTGGTCCACTCCGTCGTCGTCGCCGCTGCTCCACCACTCCGTCATCGTCGCCGCTGTTCCATCGCCAGCGCCAGCGCCCTGCTCTATTTCTCCCTTCGTTGGAGCAACAGAAAGGGTTTCATTAACCCTTTTTCTCTTCTCTTTTGTGCGCCAGCATCGAGGCTTTGGGTTGAGGCCCAGGTTACAGCAAGTCGAGCTCGAGGTTAGTCTGACCCACTTAAGTTTCAACCTAGCCATCACCACTGCTCTCATCAGCAGCGACTTAAAAGACCCAGATCTGTACAAGATCAACGGCTGAGACTTCTTTTTTGCGATACCAGACTCATCCATCATCAGATTTCAGATCCGTTTGTTCCAGCGTGATCGTGCCGAGCATATCTACACATCAGGTCAGTCAAGAATTTTATATTTGCATTAAACAAATATGCCTCCCAAGAAGCATATAGAAGTGGAGTCTTCCTCCAATAATGATGATGATTTGAGGGGAGCCGTTGCAGCATTATCGGTAACTGTTAATCAACTATTCGTAATGATGGGTCAAATGCAAGTTCAAATGCAAGAGTCTCTTGAAAGAATTGAAACCCGATTAACCAATTTGGAAGCTAATCGGCGTGAGGAAAATCATCGGGATGATGGAAGGCATAATCGGAATCAACGAGATCCACATGCAGTCAATGTTGACCGTGACTTAGGTATTAAACTCATGATTCCCGAATATGATGGAAAATTGAAACCGGATGAATTCCTAGATTGGTTAGTGTGTGTTGAAAATTTTTTTGCACACAAGCAAATGACGGATGGTCATAAGATTACACTAGTAGCAACTCGATTTCGAAATTATGCTACAATCTGGTGGGCCGAGTTGCAACGGAAGCCAAGAGACCAACAAATTGACTCCATTGACACGTGGACTGAGATGAAAAATCTGTAGAAGCAAAAATTTCTCCCTGTCAATCATTCCAGAGATCTGTGTGTAAGTTTTCAACATTTGAAACAAGGATCTAAGACAGTTGTTGAGTATTCTGAGGAGTTTATGACCATGCAAGCCCGTTATGGTTTAGATGAAGAGGAGGATGTCTTAGTTGACTGATATCTTAATGGGCTTACACTTGGCATACAAGATATCCTCGCATTCAAGCATTTTGATAATGTTGATGAGATTGTTCAGCATGCTATCAAAGCTGAGGCAATTGCAAACCATCAAGCCAAAAAACTTAACGCAGATAAATGAGTTATGCAAAAGAATTCCTCAATTGCAGGGTCTAAACCGAGTGATTCATTAGAGAAAGTTTTCACCAAGTCCGAAGGTCAAAATAGGATGACATGCTATAATTGTAAACAACAAGGGCATCGTGCAGCAGAGTGTCCAAAACGCATCCACTTCTTTGAGAATGAAAGTGATTGCACCAGCTGATGATCCTAAAGAGACTGACACAGAGGAAGTACATGACATTCTGCCCGAGGAGGATATTGACTCTCTCCAAGTAATTACTGACACTCCCTTCAATACTGAGAAGAAATGGTTGCAAGAAAATATTTTCCGCTCCCAAGGAACAGTTAAGGGTCAAGAATGCATGGTAGTCATTGATGGCGGAAGTTGTCAGAACCTTATATCTCAAGGTCTTGTGGATCGATTACAGCTGAAAGTTCAGAAGCATCATTGTCCTTATTTTGCTAGGTGGTTAATGTTAGGTGATCAAGTGCAAGTACAGTATGCATGTCCAGTTACCTTTTCTGTTGGTGAAGATTATACAGATACAGTTTGGTGTAATGTGATACCCATGGATAGTTGTAATATCTTGCTGGGTCATCCATAGATGTATGATAAGAATGGTACTAATGGAATGCGTGACAACACATACACATTCATGCATGGTGAAACGCAAGTAACACTTTGTCCTATGAAGCCAGCACCACCAAAGAAGGGGTCCCGTTTTCCTCTCACCAAAGATGCACTTCATGTACACACTGTCTACAGAAGCAATATCAAGAAGAAGAGTCGAGTTCGAGGTCGAACTCTTTTTCAACCCGAGGAGAATGATGCAGTAGCCCTATCTGTCCGTTGGGGCAAGCCTCATGGTCCAATTGTGGGACCCAAGCAAGTTTATTAATTTCTTATTAATTGTTATTAGTTTCTAAATTTTATTTTAGAAGTTGCCATTAGGATTAGTTTCTAATTTGAATATGATTTTTATTCTTGTTTCCTAGTTTGAATAGGTTTGATTTCTTAGCCTCTAAGTTTCTTTTATTATAAATATGGCATTGTAGAGATCAATGATCTCAGTTAATTGAGTTAATAAAGTTTTCCCTTCGTGGGTATATCGTTGGAGAGTGTCTTCTTCATCGTGATTGTTCCTGTGCGAACCCTAATTGTGCTCCGGCACTTGCATCCTAACCCTAGGTTGCATCAGATTCATTCCATATGAAGAATCTGGGTCCTCTGCATTATTTTTTGGGCTTAGAGGTACATCAGTCTCCCAATGGCCTGTTTATCAATCAACACAAATATGCCACAGATCTTATTGAGCTTGTTGATCTAGATGACTCTTCCTCAGTTGATACGCCGCTCGAAGTTAATCTTAAGTTGAGCAAAGATGATGGCGATCTTATTCCTGATCCACATACATACCGGAGACTCGTCGGCAGTCTTGTCTATCTCACCATCACCAGGCCTGACATATCTTATGCTGTCAATCATGTCAGCCAATTCATGACGTCTCCTCGCCACCTTCATCTAACAGCCGTGAAGTGAATTATCCGGTATTTATTGGGCACTAGAGCTAGTGGTTTATATTATCCAAAGGATAATCGTCTACTTCTGACCGCTTATGCAGATGCTGACTGGACAGGCTGTCCGGATACCAGACGGTCCACCACTGGTTGGTGTACGTACCTCAGTAAATCTCTCATTTCTTGGAAATGCAAGAAACAAGAACGGGTCTCCAAATCTTCCACCGAGGCTGAATATCAGGCCATGTCCTCTGCTTGTTCTGAAATCCTGTGGCTTCAGGGACTTCTTTCGAAACTCGGATTTGCACATACCTCTCCTACTTCCTTGAATGCCGATAATACTGGGGCAACTAGAATCACTGAAAATCCTGTTCTTTATGAACGCACAAAACATATCAAAGTTGATTGCCACTTTATTCGGGGATGAATACAAGCATGATGTTATCCGTCTACCTCGTGTCCCTATTGAGTTTCAGTTTGCCGATATCTTCACTAAGGGACTTCCTTGGCCTCGATATCAATTTCTTGTCTCCAAATTGCTGCTTTATGACTCTCCCGCATCAATTTGAGGGGGGGGGGGGGGGGGGGGGGTGTCAATTGAGGCCCAATATCACAGGCCCATTTAAATGTACATGTGTACATGCCTTAACTGTTAGCTGTAATTATGGATCCATATCATATTTGTATTATCTTGATAAGAATGATTAGCATGTAATCAGGGATTGATCCCCTATATATACTAGTCACAGTCGACCCTTAAGGGATACGACATTATTCTCCATCTCTCTCTTATAGTTCTAGATCTCATTTCTCAATCAATGTCATAATTTCCCCATGTTTCGTCGAAAAATGTGTTTTGATCAGGTTTCTAATCGCAAACTTCTCACACAGAATCTGTCCTAAAATTTCTGCGACAATGTGCAGAATTGTCAACTTTATGTAGGGATCCGAATTTCCAAAAAATATTTGCCCAAGATTCTTGACTCGAATCTCTGATTTTTCTTGCTTCTTCAATTTAAAACTTTGATTCCAATTTCGATTCAATTTTGAATACTTGAATAACTAGCAACTTAAAATATCTAAACTCCACCAATGTGAATATGCATGCAATGCTAACTAGTTCCAACCATAAACTTTGCAAAAATAGACATAAAATTGAATTGATCAGAAAAATAAAGACATTAAACAAAAGTTCAAGAATTTAAATGTGTGGTGAAAATCAGAAAAGTAAATGTGTGGAAGAACATAAATTTAAATGTGTGGAAGTGTATTCTTCTCTTTTAAAATTCTTTTCTAAGCGGGTTCATAATTTGAACCATGCTCTTAGGGCCCTTGGGTCGTCAATCCAAACACCAACAAGTAAAGAACACAAATCAAGCACCGATCACCCAAGTACAAGAAAGAAAAATTGAAAAGAGAAAGAACCACTTTTACTAATATACAAAGTTTTTTACATAAGATAAAAAAATAAACCAAAACAATTACATACTAGGATGAGAAGCCCCTTCTAGATGAAAAATCCAAGGGTGTAGTGTGATTTCCGGGCCAAATCTCCTTGACGACTTCAATGGAGAGAAAGAGAGAGGAAGAAGATGGAATGTAGTACTTTTCTAGAGAGAGCTGATCTATCTTCCCATGAGAGGAGAGGGATGCCTATGCCTTTAATTTATAAATTTTTGCTCTCTTTCTTTCTTTTTTTTGTTCTAAGTTTGTAGCATGCAATCTTCTTTATATGGTAAGTCCCTTCCTTGGCTAACAAGTCTCCAAAGAAATAGCAAGGTGAGTGAGAGATTTTTGGTGCTCACCATGTACAAAATTGCAATCCCGAGTAGAAATTTTAGCACCAACTTCCAGAGGTCATATCTTCCTCGTTTTAGCTCGGATTGACAAATCTTAGGGTCCACGGATATCTACTCAAAAAGGGTTTTCCAACGGTGTCTAGAGTGCACCGATCTAATGGTTGGATTGAGAGTTATGGCCATCTTTAATCTTGCTGTCCCTGAAAAATCTGAGATTAATTGTACACATATGGAAGTTTCTAATTAGTAGTGCAATGGGATGTGTGGGACCCATGTGGACGTCCAAAGGGATCATGGGATCTTTCTTTCCTTGTTTCTTGACTCCGCTTCTATCTTTGGTTTGCTTTCAAGCTTCTTTGATTGACTAGTCAACTCTTCTGGCACACTTTCATTTCTTGAATTTCTTTCTTGATTTTTTAATTTCAAACCTAGTAAGCATTAGATTTTACTAAATCTGAAGTTTCCTTTCTTGATCTTGAAATTCCAAATCTAGCTTTCCATTGTTGACTTTTCAAACTCTTCAAAAATGCCAAGATTTGTGGGTCCGCCACGAAAGTTGTCCTACCCTTGATCTCTCTCAAATTTCACCAATATGGGTACCATTCTTGATTTCTCCTACACAAATTGAAATAAACAAATTCAACAATAATCACATGTGAGGAATTTGAATGGACTATGCATGGGACCCTACTTGATGCACTTAAAATAACCGACTTTCCAAAAATAGATTTCAAAAAATGGCAAGTTTCATAAATTTATGCAAAAAGTGTGATTTTTGAGCAGATTATGCATGAATGCACTACAATGAATCCTAAATGCATAATAATATGATTTGACATTAAATAAAGCTCTTTAATATCAATAAGCCCTTAAAATGGTCCAAAATGTGTATGAAAATATGCGATTTTCAGGACTCATCAGTGTACATTAATAAATATTTGCCAAGGTGAGGAATTTTGGGGTCCTATACCAGAGCAGATATAATTTGCTGCCCCTTCTATTCTTTATGCTTGGTGATCCAGCCATTGATGTGATGGTTCCACCATTAATGGAGAGTGTTTCAAAAAAATTCAGGTTGAAAGATTCTATTTCCCAACTCTTTAATATGGCTTGTAAATAGACACTTGAAACTGCATTCAGATGTAAATAAAAAAGGCTGATGGGTGTATGTATACCATCTTCCAATCTGGAAAAGTGAGTTGCAGAAAACTGATCAGTTTCCTATCGTGGAGGTTTAAAGCTTCCTCTTCCATGCTCAGGTGGATGGGCTCATTTTTGCTTCCCCCACCTCTCATTTCCCTTCTTGTTACTTGGGCCAGCCTTAATTTATAATAGTCAGGATTTTTTATCATTTTGAAGCACCAACATGGATAATTCTTTCTAGGATGCAGCACAAGACTGTTGCTCTTGTAGGGGATTCCTTGGGTAGGCACCAGTTCCAGTCATTGATGTGTATGGTCACAGGTGGGAAAGACAGCCCAGAAGTGGTAGATGTTGGAAGTGAGTATGGTCTCGTCAAAGCTGCAGGTGCTAAACGACCCTTCTCTATTACTGGTCCACAAGCCTCTGTTACTTAGAGCCTCTAAACATCACTGACCCATCTACTGATTATGCAATGCACCTGGATCGTCCTCCGGCCTTCTTGCAGCATTATCTCCACAGATTCAATGTTTTGGTTCTCAATACGGGGCACCATTGGAACAGAGGCAAGCTTAATGTGAATCGGTGGGTGATGTATGTAGGTGGTGAGCCCATCAGGGACAGAAAGCTTGCTCAGATAGGAAATGCCAAAAACTTTGCCGTTTATAGCGGTATCAAGTGGTTGGATTCACAACTTCCACACCACCCACAGCTCAAGGCCTTTTTCAGGACCATATCACCCAGGCATTTTTCAAATGGGGATTGGAACACTGGAGGAAGGTGCGATAACACCATTCCATTGGCTGGAGGGAAAAAGGGTTTCACAAGATGAATCAGTTGTGGCAGGTGCTGTCAAGGCCACTAGGGTTAGGCTTTTGGACATAACTGCCCTTTCACAGCTGAAGGAAAAGGGACACATATCCCAGTATAGTCTCAAAGCCTCAGATGGTGTGCAAGATTGCTTACATTGGTGCCTACCTAGTATTCCGGACACATGGAATGAAATCCTTTATGCACAACTGTAGGTCGCAGACTGAGTGAATCCCATTGACTCTAACCCCTGCGAGTTACTCAACCATGCCTTGTGCATTTTGCACTAGCTGACATGAGGCTTTCCATTTCAGGAAAAAGATTATTTATCTTGTCAGAGATATCACACCATCCAAACTAACTCCCCCATCCTTGGGACCTTGCATACTAACCTATTCAACAATCTTACTGATAAAAATGGCGGATATTGACTCAGATTGATTGGCACCGCCACCTTATGGAAGTTATCAGGTAAGAAGCGCTATCAGTGTACCAACTCAAGATTCCACAAAGAGGGGGTGTAAAGAGCATTTCATCCATTTTGATTTGAAAAGTGAACGATAGACTGGTTGAGTGTTGATGTTTGGGCTGCCTACTGATGGTTATTCATGTGTGATGTGGCTCATCCAAATGTGAAGAGATGAACATATGGTGCAGGCTATCATCCATGTACTGATTTTTAGCCTCAGAAATTCAAGAAAGCAATTTAGCACGATGCCACTGTAAGCAATTTTTCATATGCCATTTTTTAGTTCTATGGAAGAAACTACATAGAGTACTTTTTGCATGTGATTTTAGCCATTTTTCATGTTGATCCATTCTCTTTCTTGGCAGTATGAATATTAGAGACGCAAATAAAGCCCTATTTGGTTCCTTGGAACTTAGTTGTTTAGCATTCTCTCTACCTGTAAATCTAATTACTTGTATCTATGTGTACTTGTAATTGGTTATGACATAGAACAAAACAACTGTCACTTGAGGAAATTCAGATTATTTAAATGCATGTGACACCGTCGTTTTGATTTGAACCCAGTTGTTGCACTCAGTTTAGGCCCTTAGTGGGATTGTTCCTTTTCCTTATTTTCTGCTCCAAGAAGCATTGGTAATGATTTGGAGCTGCAAAAGATTTAAAAACAATATTTCACCCATGGTGATTTGTTCTTTTGCCATAGTCAAGTAGCTAGTCTAGTAGTGTGTTTTATTTTTCTTGGGGTTTGGGGTGGGTATCGATTTCCCAATTTTGACATGAGTGGAGTTTGACAGTTTTGGGCTTTAGATGCGTTTGTCCTCCCTTTTATGACTATTTTGCATTTTTTTAATGGATGACACTAAAACATATAAGCATATCTAATCTAATCTAACCATATAATAAAAGCAGCAGTTTTTGCCGACTTAATACTCCATGCACGTACCAAATGGAGATCAGTGTCATCTATAAACACGTGCCTAATGGAGAGTAGATTTTCAAACACACTCTTCCCTTCTGCTCTTCCTCTCTCAATTGTTTCTCAAAGCTCTCTGGAGAAAAATTTCTCCTCACGTCTCTCTCTCATCAGCTTCTTCTCTCTCACCGACCTCCATATTCCATCTCCCTTTCTATTTTTTTTGTTAGGAAACCCTTTGCGCTGCTCTGCCCTATCTCGTCGATCGGCTGCCGGAGCTCAAGCCATCGATTGCCAGAGCCGTCTCCTCTCTCGGCTGCAGGTGCTTCTTGTTCTCTCTTCTTTCTCTTCTTCTTCTTCTTCCTCCACCTCCTCTTCCCTCTCCCTGTTTTTTCTCTGTTTTATTTCCTGTGTCATTTTTTCCCCTCATATAGTGTATGTGTGACTGATGCTATCTATACCAAAATATAAAAGCAGCAGTTTTACCTGCTTGTCGTCGACTCCTTCCTTTTATCCTTTTCTCTCCTCCTTCAACTAGCTTCCCTCCTACTTCTAATAATCGTGATGCTTCTCCCTGCTTCATGAAAGTTCTCTGGACTAGCCAATTTACCAGATGGAGTTCACAATCAGAGACACCGGCTATGGGCCCACTAAAAAAGGGTGTTTCGCCTCTGCTTCACTGCTTACCTCCTGCTTCTTTCTCTGCTGCTTGGTGATGGTGGCCCAGTTACATGCAATCCAAGCTTTGGCTCGGATGTTTCCAGAATGCCCTAGGAACATGCTTCTTCTCTACTCTCGATTCTTCCTCTCATGTAGCGGCCTAAAACAAGACAAAGACCTCTTCCTCTTCCTCTTTCTCTTCCCCTCTCTAGATTTACCCAATCCAAATGCCCTAACCGCTCATCTTCTCCTCAACCCCTTTTCATCTTCATCCCCAATCTACTGCGATGATCCCATCTCTATCTTAAAGACAACACCAGGGCATCTCCCAAACCCCAAAAGCCTCCCAGTATGGTGTTCTTTCGTGCCCTGATTCTTTTTTTTTTTCTTCTTTTCTTGCTCGGACATAAAGCAATTAAGGATCTCAAAGCCATGTCTACCCGTTTTGCTAATTTGATGGAGCTATCTTCTGGGTAAGAGAATTTGATTTCATGTTTGCTGTATATCTATAATTAGTATGGAATATAATGAGTAAGTGAGGTGTCAATTGTTCTATGTTGTATGAGATGGACCTCATAAATGAGTGGGATTTTTTTTAATCAATAGGGTGTGATATATTTTTTTTCTCATATATGTTTGTGGTTACAATTTTTTCTAATACGAGATTTTAGGTTTGCATTGTCACATCGTCTTGATTTTATGTAGTGGTATGGAGTGGGCTCCAGGTATTTTCATGGCGGTGCATTACCACCTATGCCGTTTCTAACTGTTGGGACTTGAGATTCAAGAATTACTATATTGATGATGGGTGAAGAGTTTGTTTGGCATCATTCCTTTATTGAATTGATTTTTATAGTGAAAATGAGTCGTGTAGAACTTGTTTGGTGACTCTGTGTTAAAATTGTTCCAATGACCAAATCAACATTTTTTTTTAGATGTTCTTCTATTTGAACATGTTGTAAAATATTCATCACCACCACCATCAACAACGCCCTGTCCCAACCATGATGGAAAATATTCAGATAATAAAAAACTGAGAATCACACTCTAAACTAATGGCTAAAATAACATACTATATCTAATAAATCTAAAAAAGGTATAATTCATTGTAATATTTCTTTAAGCCTTATATTTGAGTAGAATGGAGTGAGAGTGAATGTATCAAAGTATAATTCCTACATATATGACCAGGTTATGAGGCCCACATATCAATGTGCACCCACTCACCCAACCAACACCGTTAAGGAATTCCATTCTTAGTTGTGACCTAACAACAACAAACGACCCCAAACAACTTAGGTTTATATTATTTTAGCACAAGGTAGCGTATGCATGCAGGAGATACTGATTGATGCAGCAACACTATTTGACCTTTGGAACAAGTCTTGTGGTCCAATTGTGGGACCCAAGCAAGTTTAGAAATTCTTTAGTAATTGTTATTAGTTTCTAATTTTTATTTAAGAAGTTGTATTTAGGAATAGTTTCTAATTTATTCTGTGTGTTTCCTAGTTTTGTGAGAATTGTTTTAGGGTAAGTATTTTATTATAAATAGAACATTGTAGAGATCAATGATCTTAGATTAGAGATTATTGGATTTAATAAAATTTCTCTGCGTGGGTTATCGTTGGAGACTGTTCTTCTTCGAGTGATTGTTTTTCGGAACCCTAATTGTGCTCCGGCACTTGCATCTTAACCCTAGGTTGCATCAATTGGTATCAGAGCTGAACGATCATCACGATCAATCGGCGTGACTACCCCTATCCCTCATTCCTTTCCGCTTTCCTAGCCCTTCGCCAGTCCCCTCTACATACCCTCATCCCTGCCAACCGAATCCCACCGAAACCCTCTCCCAGACAACCGACGCCCATTCCACTGCACCCCTTCCCCTGCACACCAAAACCCAGCAACAACCTCTTCCCCACTCTCCACCATTGCCCATATCTATTTCTAGAAACCACCCACAGACCGCAAAATCCCCAAACCCATTCCACCGGAAACCCCAAATCTCGAACCCAGAGAAAAAAAAAAAAAAAAACACCCAGAGAAAAAAAAAAAAGTAGCAGCGAGGAGAAGAAATAAGGGTTGCAGAGATGTACCATGCACCTCCGCCGTCCCGCACCAGCAGCACCTTTGCTAGGCTCCTCCAATGTTGACACCCGCCCGCGCCAGCGCCAGCTCCCTCTTCTTCGCTTCATCTTCGTTGAGCGTCAGCAGCAAAAGGAGGAAAGCGAATAAAAAAATGGTTTCGAAACCCTTGTTCTTATTCTCTGCGGGCACGAAGACTGAAGCAACGTCTAATTGGGTCGGGTTTCTAGTTCAGCCCATAGGTTGATCCGACCCATTGAAGAAGCTCATTTTGTTTTGCCTCACTAACTGACGTCATCAGTTTTGGTTCCTCACTGCATCACTAACTGACCAAATCAAGGGCACAGCATTTTATCGTCGCGATATTAGTGTCATTCACCGTCAGATTTCAAATCAGTTTTTGCCGTTGTGTTCGTGGAGAGCAGATCTACACATTAGGTCAGTAACAAATCAAAATTTTAAATTTGCCTTAAACAAAGATGCCTCCCAAGAAGCAGGTTGACGCTGAATCTTCCTCTCATAATGATGATGATTTAAGGAACGCAGTTGTGGCATTATCGGTAACTGCTAATCAACTATCCGCAATGATGGTTCAAATGCAAGCTCAAATGCAAGCTCAATTGCAAGAGTCTCTTGAAAGAATTGACACCCGATTAACTAATTTGGAAACTAATCGGCGTGAGGAAAGTCATCAGGAGGATGGAAGACATAATCGGAATCAACGAGATCCACATGCAGTCAATGTTGATCATGATTTGGGTATTAAACTCGTGATTGCCGAATATGATGGAAAATTGAAACCAGATGAATTCATGATTGGTTAGTGTGTGTTGAAAATATTTTTGCACACAAACCAATGACTGATGGTCATAAGATCACACTAGTGGCAACTTGATTTCGCAATTATGCTGCGATATGGTGGGCCAAGTTGCAGAGGAAGAGAAGAAACTAACAAATTGACTCCGTTGACACGTGGACTGAGATGAAAAATTTGTTGAAGCAAAAATTCCTCCTTGTCAATTACTCCAGAGATCTGCGTGCAAGTTTTCAATATTTGAAACAAGGATCTAAGACAGTTATTGAGTATTCTGAGGAGTTTATGATCATGCAAGCCCGTTGTGGTTTAGATGAAGAGGAGGATGTATTAGTTGACCGATACTTTAATGGGCTTACACTTGATACACAAAATATCCTCGCATTCAAGCATTTTGATAATGTTAATGAGATTGTTCAGCATGCTATCAAAGCTGAGGGGATTGCAAACCATCAAGCCAGAAAACTTAATGCATCTAAATGGGTTATGCAGGAGAATTCCTCCATTGCAGGGTCTAAACCGAGTGATTCATTAGAGAAAGTTTTCACCAAGCACGAAGGTCAAAATAGGATTACATGCTATAATTGTAAACAATAAGGGCATCGTGCAGCGGAGTGTCCAAAACGCATCCACTTCATTGAGAATGAAAGTGATGTGACAATTGCACCAGCTGATGATCCTAAAGAGAATGACACCGAGGAAGTGCAGGACATTCTGCCCGAGGAGGATATTGACTCTCTCATGGTAGTTACTGACACTCCCTTAATTACTGAGAAGAAATGATTGCGAGAAAATATTTTCCGCTCCCAAGGAACAGTTAAGGGTCAAGAATGCATGGTAGTCATTGATGGCGGAAGTTGTCAGAACCTTATATCTCAAGGTCTTGTGGATCAATTACAGCTGAAAGTTTAGAAGCATCATCGTCCCTATTTTGCTAGGTAGTTAATGATAGGTGATGAAGTGCAAGTACGGTATGCATGTCCCGTTACCTTTTCTGTTGGTGAAGATTATACAAATACAGTTTGGTGTAATGTGGTACCCATGGATAGTTGTGATATCTTGTTGGGTCGTCCATGGATGTATGACAAGAATGGTACTAATGGAATGCGTGACAATACGTACACATTCATGCAAGGTGAAAAGCAAGTAACACTCTGTCATATGAAGCCGGCACCACCAAAGAAAGGGTCAAGTTCTCGCCTCATCCAGGAAGCGCTTCAAGTGCACACTATTTCCAAAGCAACATCAAGAAGAAGAGTTGAGTTTGAGGTCGAACTCTTTTCCAACTCGGGGAGAATGATGCGGTAGCACTATCTGTCCGTTGGAACAAGTCTTGTGGTCCAATTGTGGGACCCAAGCAAGTTTAGGAATTCTTTAGTAACTGTTATCAGTTTCTAATTTTTATTTAAGAAGTTGTATTTAGGAATAGTTTCTAATTTATTCTGTGTGTTTCCTAGTTTTGTTAGAATTGTTTTAGGGTAAGTATTTTATTATAAATAGAACATTGTAGAGATCAATGATCTCAGATTAGAGATTATTGGAGTTAATAAAATTTCCCTGCATGGGTTATCGTTGGTGACTGTTCTTCTTCGAGTGATTGTTCTTCGGAACCCTAATTGTACTCCGGCACTCTAATTGTGCTCCGGCACTTGCATCCTAACCCTAGGTTGCATCACTGATATAAGGTCATGCATTTCATGTGTACATTTAAAAATGTATTAATGTTGTAAATGGTAATTAGGGGTTATCAGTTTTCAGTCTAACTATAAAAACTTCGATTTAATTTTTCGCCCACATCAGGTCTCAGTGTATCAGCCACAGGCAAAACTTCATGTGTTAGTTGACATGTTATCAGTTTGTGTTCATCCTTTAATACTAACAAGTCTCGCTCTGATTATTATGATTCTTCTTAAACATTTTATTTATTTTAATATTTTCCTATGTATGCTTTTTTGTTTGTAGGTGATGTGTGATGCATACAAACCAGTTGGCGAACCAATTCCAACAAACAAAAGATACAATGCTGCAAAGATTTTCAGCCATCCTGATGTTATTGCTGAAGAGCCTAGGTAGATTTCCACTACTTATTGTTGATAGTATTGTTTCTATTAGTATGTTTCATATTTTGTTAGCCGTTTTCTTTTTCTTTTCTTTTTTCCTTTAGAAAGAACCTATCCATATTTATTTGTATATTTGTTGAGGATTAGGTGTGGAATAGAATAGGTGCACACCCTTCTACAAAAAGATGTGAAACGGCCTATTGGGTGGCCTATGGGAGGTTACCCTCGTCCTCAGGTATATAATTCTAGGCTTTGGTTCAACAGAGTTTTATTTATTTTTTGAGCATTTATTTAATTTCGCGTTACCATTGAAGTACTCTGTCATTCTAAGGGATTTGTTTGTCTTATGTATTTACTAATTTTGAAAAAATTTATTATGAAGAAAATCTCTTCTCATATCTTGGTGAACAGAATAGTTTTTGTTTCCAACCTTTTTGTCATTTTCATGATTATAGTATTGGAAAAATCGTGTATGTTGATTTGATTCTTGGGAATAAACTTCTGCTGAGTTGTTGGCTCCAATGTATTGCATACCTATCCCTGAATGGATTTTGTTTATCTCAAATCTTTAGCTTTGATAAGTCTTTAAAAGAAATAATGGAAGGCGTCATCTACAATAAGTTATCTCTGTCGTATTTATTGATTACTTTGTATTATTCTCTTCCAAATCCAACCACAATCCTAAACGAATGGGAATTACATATGTATTTCCTCTCATATCTTTACTTTTCTTCATTTGGCCTTTGCTTCTTGCAAGTGAGTATCTTGATTCTGGAGTGTTAGTGTGATATGTTGTCTCATTAACTTCATCTGGATTATGTGATTTTGGATTAGACTCCATACTACTGTAGTGTGGGTCAAACAAGTCATTTAGGTGTGATATTGTTGATTCCCACTATAAGGCTCGTCTTTATGCCGCATCAACATCAGTAGCATCAATGGAAAAGTGATATATGCCAGGCCAAGTACAGCCACGTTTGCCTTTGTCTTCTTCCTTCTCTGAATTGGATTGGCTTCTCTCTTGTTATTTTGAACATTTGCTTCTTGTGCAGTGGGAATTCCAAGTGGGCCCTGCCGTTCTTATCTCTACTGATGATAAATTGTGGGTTGCTCACTACAGTTTGGAGGTAATCACAACTGCATATTTGTCCCGACTTCCAAGATAATAATTTTATGCACTGTAGTGATAGTTTTAGGAAATGCTTTATCTGCAAGCAACTTTTAACTTTCAACAAAACAAATAGTTCCTAATTCACTAGATCATCAATCAAGTCATATCTTTTGTCCATTGCTCAGATTAATGACCACAACTGCATATTTGTCCTGACTTCCGAGATATTAATTGTATGCATTAGATAATAGTTTTAGGAAATGCTTTTTTTTAGCAACTTTTAATTTTCAACAAAAATACGGTTCCTAATTCAGTATATCAATATATCATCAATGAAGTCATATCTTTTGTCCATTACCCAAATTGATGATACTTTTACTCCCCGTTGTATTTTTTCTTATTGGTAACAAAAAAGATTTATTAGTCCTGTGGCTGCATTTCCAGATGAGAACTGTTTTGATTTTTTTTTTTTTGTTTTTCCTTTGTATCAAGTTCTTTGTTGTTCCTTTTCAAGTTGTCCACAATATCTTCAATGTACTTCCTTGAATTAACTTAATGTATACTTGTATGGTATGTTTGGTGTTGCTAGGAAGATTGGAATGGAGTTGGTGCTCAATCCCACCAAGGCTATGGGATGTGCTGTTGTCAACGTTGGCGCATAAGACTTGATTGAAGAGAGAGTACATCAATGCATTGTTTCATCTTATTTGATGTGTTTGCATATTGATTTCTTGATATTGGGTATGGGGTTTCCATAACATGTGGAAAATGTGACCACTAGTCTTCTTTGAGCTGCAGAATTAATTAAATAACAGGCTTTTTTGTAGTTCAGCACCTTTTATTTCCATTGTATTTCTTATAAGTTCTTGTTAGGCTTTCATATTCCTTAGAATTTTGATTTCAGATATATGTTGAAGATCATATTGATCCAGCATGTTTGATATTGTGTATACAATATATATATATTTTTTTATTTTGATCATTTGATTTAGAGAGCATAGGGGTCCCTCTTTCATTTGTCTGAACATGTTGCTAGGAAGGTTACTCCCTATCGATGTATCTAACCCAATCGCAAGATTTTCTATTATCATAATTGCTATCCTTCTCAGAAAAATCAGCAATAGGCTCTTAGTATTTGAATCAGAATATTGCATTTTTAGGAGCATTGGTCTGGCTTTTACTTTCAGTAGTCCACAGAACTAATCAAATTTATGATATGTGAAAAAGATATATTTCTTAAATCTTCTTTTATTTTTGTCTCTATATATAATTTCTTAGGGAGCTTGTTTGTTCGCACATAATAGAGAGGAATTCATGGTCAAGTGAGCTCCGCCGAACGATTATTAAACATGTTGAAGCCAAGGATTTGGATTACTTGCATGATGGGTGGAAAATGAAATTCATTTTCCATCTTCCCATTACTCAAATTCAATTGAGTGAGGTTTTTTTTTATGATCATTTTTAGATCTCCACATTTTGAGTTTTTGTTTTGGTTTTACTGTGTTCTACTATTACTGAGAAATTAGGAGGGAAAAGTTAGAGATTCTGCACTTGAAGTAGTAACTGACAGTAAAATGCTAGGCAACCAATTTTAATATTTTCCCAAGACGCATTAATGCATACACTTAGCATTGTTCATCACTTACACTAAATTGGTGAATTTATGTTTCTAGATCCCAATTTCCTGCATGTTAAATTAATTTTCACTAAACATTTATGTTTTCACTGTCAAAGAATGTACTGTATATGTGGTTTGATTTTTGTGCTTTTTCATCACATTTTAAGTACTGATTGTGCATATTGATTGTTTTGTCCAAATTAAACCTGAGTTACATTGATCGCACAGGGGCTTTGTGCTTTTTCATCACGTTTAAGTACTGATTTGCATATTTATTGTTTTGTCCAAGTTAAACCTGAGTTACATTGATCATACAGGAGCTCTCAAATAGAAAGGTTGCAGCAAGTATAAATTCCAAGACTTCGCGATCTCATGTTTCTTTTACATGTATCATTCAATCCTGATGCTAGGTATGCTATCAACCATTGGGTAGATTATTGAATTAGTTATCATTAACAATCAACCAGCAATGCCTTTTCTTTTCATTCTTTTTCCATCATGATGTTTTGGCATAAGCCAGAGTCGGATGCTGCTCTCGTAAAAACAAAGAACCTAATGGATGTACAATATGACTTGCATGACTACTCATAATTTCATATAGTGGTTGATGCTATTAGCCTTGATTTAATAGCAAGACAGGGAAGGAACAGTCGGTGCAAACTTTACATGCCAACCAAATGCCACTGTGGAAAACCCACCCCGCCCCATCCCCCATACACTCAACCCCCTCTCTGTTTCTTTTTTCTTTTTTAAAGAAAAAAGGAAAGAAAATAAAGCTTGAATGGGAATATATTATGTAAATTATACATCCAGATAGGTCAAAATTATAACAACCATGGCCTGTCGTTGTGTATATCATGTGGGAATTCGTTTCTAAGTAAAGTTTATATGTAGAGATGTTAACCATTGATATGAAATGCTTTACAACTTATATTTGGTCACCCATTAGAGTTACATGGATTGAACTGTTTTTAAACCGTATCAAGATCGGCATTGGTCAGGTTGAGTAGCCAAAAAAAGTCTTGGAAGGTCATCACGAAGGCAGGTAAAATGCTTTTGAATTATATATAGTGTGTGAAAACTGGTTTAGTAAAAAACATGTTGTAATTATTATAAAAGGAGTGAAAATAGTTCATCTGCCTTAATGTGAAATTTGATTTAATTATTATTCTCGTATTTTGCTATTATTTCAGCCCTTTTTTGTGAAATCTATCATCTATTTTTTCCATCGTTATCAAAGATTGATCACTTATTATAAGCTCTAGCTCTAAAAACTGTGGCATCAGTTATATAATATGAGCATTGATGTCATGTATTTAAACTCGCTCTATTAATTTCACTGGGAATATCATCCGGAAGCTGTAGTACCTTGAAAGTTAGGAGAATCGGTCTCATTGATCTTGCAGGCTCAGAAAGAAATAAGATAGATGGCACGGAGAGAGCACTCTTTTTTGTAGCTTGGGTATGATTTTGCAACCATTATGCTGCTCTACAAGTTAAATTAGATCCCTTTGAGTAGATCGACCATGGAGCTTTGACAAAATGCCATCAGAGATAGCTTCTCTATGTAGATATAAGCAATTATGTAGCAGAGACTGATAAATATATGGTTGAATAAACCATGTTTTTATCAAATTTTAGTTAATCTATAGGATTTCATGGTATTTCAATGTAATGCATTTGAAGCAGTTAGGCAACGAAAGAATTTAGCCTTTAAAGTGTCATCGCAATTTAATTTAATTTTTCTGCAAATCCATAACTATTAAGACTGGTACAAACTACAAACAAGACTGTTCTATGCTTTTTTTTTTTTTTTTTTTTTTTTTAATATTAAGACTGTTCTATGGTATTGTAATTCGAAATCCTATATGTTGTCTATGATTTTTGTTAAAGAGGACCGACATTGAATTGTGAATAATTTTCTGCAGGAATTAAAATTAATTTGGAAACTGTGCTTGGAGATGGTGGATATAACATTGATGTTTAACTTTTTTATGATAGGAGGCTTTCATTGACAACTACGTGCAACGCACGTACCCATCACTAGCCATCATATAAAAGCAGTAGATTCGTCTCCTGCTTCAAGCTGCTGCCCTCCTACTTTGGGTGGATGTTTCCTGAGACTTCTTGTGGAGCCCACTTAAATGACAGATATAGCCTGTGGGACACTTGGATGCTGGGTGTTTGCTTATGGCCCCACGTACATGCAAGATTGCACAAAGTAAACAAACAAACCTATCCTTTTTCACCTGCATCCTTCCCTCTGTTTTCCTTTCTTGCGCTTCCTCTCTACACCGCCTTAAAATTGGACGACACAGCTGTTCCTCACCTTATCTCTCAATTCTTTCTCGAATCTACTGAAAACAGGGCTGGAAAATCTAAAGAGAAGAAATTAAAAAAATCGACCACCGCCTTTCAGCTCTTGAATCCGTCCTTCTCCTTACTCAGGTTCTCTTCCAGATCTTAAATTAGGGCTATTTTAAAATCTTTGTTGATCAGATGCACGTAGTATTTCTGAATCTCTGGAAATTTTTATTGCCTCTAATGCTTGGGTATAAATGGGGTGATGAAGGACACTGCAATAAGCTTCAATATAAGTTGCATATTTTTCTTGATTAGTGCTTGTTGGAGCAGAATCTACATCTCTATCTACCCAACACCATGTTTAGTTGGACGTTTGCTAGTGTGGTCCACATGACCAAAACCCTCTCCTCTGTATGAGGTCCACTTAGATGGCCATCTAAATATTGGATTTAAGGTCACTTAATTCACTTGATACTAATTGCTTGAAACCCCATTAATAAAACGTGCACAAAGGGAAGTAGGAAACAGTTGCAAGTCCCTCGAGAAGAAAAACCTTGTGTTGGGCATATACCATAATATTAATGCTCCTGTTGTACAGATCTAGATCTGTGATGTTGGATCCTATGATTTGTGTAAATCGTGATTAAATCTAACAGTTTCACTTGTTTTGTCCACAGCTTCTGAAATTGGCCATTGTTTTTGCTACTGTTTCCACAAACTGTCACTACCTTTTTTTTTTCCTCTATATATATTGTAACATAACAGGCTGAATGAATTGTCCAACGCAGTAAGTTCTACTCTTTTTTGTCTTTTGGTTTACTTGTGTATTTTAGTTCCTTCAGTGCCTCATGTCACTACTCTTACTGCATCATCTTCTCTTTGTTAACATACAGTAGTGTCCTTACTCCACTGATATGATTTTCTGAAAGGCATCTCCTATAGGATTGAGAGGCTCCTTTCCATATACATAAGACTATCAGCAAGAGTCTCACCAAAAGTTCGAGAAATTTGCAACGCCCTGTTTGAACATATCCTAGAAAGCTTTAACAATCATGATCATCGTCAAGCTGTTGTTGGCTTTAAGAGCTCTACTATTGGGCTAAACATAAGCCATGTCGTTGTAAATACCAACTACTGGCTAGGACCCAACAAAGTGGGTGTGTATGATTTTCTAAGTAACAAGTTTGACTCAGGACATTAAGATTTTGGAATTCGAGTTCTGAGATTAGCTATATCTTGAAACACCTTGTCATTGTTACAAACACAAGGTTGGGTGGGCACCAAGTAAATTTAGATCATATCATCTCTCTCTAAATGAGTTTCCAATGTAGTAGAGAAGATAGTTCCTAAGTAGTTGAGATTTACCAAAACAAAAAAATAAATTAGTTGAGATTATCTCTGAAAGGAACAAATCTCTCTCATGAAGAAACAAATCCAAAAAAGAGTTATAAAAAGAGATGCGTTGTTCCTTTGCAATATATCATAAGAAAACATGATTTATAACTAAGGCAAGCATTTGTTTTTGTAAAATTCGAGAATCCTTCTTTCTATATTCAATATCTGGGTTTCTTTTCCTTTGATTTTGGGTTCTATTCTAGGTTTCTAGTTTGCATTTTTCTATTGTATTTTCATGGTTTTATTTGGACTTTTGAACCCCTTTCATTTTAATGTCTCTGAATTCTAGCATAACTAAAATCAAGCCAAGCCCTTAGATTTGCAATCCCCAGCAGATCTATCACATTAAGAAAGTGGTTTCTTCTGCCCAATTAAGTCAGCAGAAAAAGAGAAATTTCCATCTGCTATTCCCTGAATGCATAAAGTAGGTCTGTCCTTTTCTGCCAATATTGAGTTTTACATTCTTCATGGGCAGAACGCACTGTTGTTTTCTGATAGCCCTGATGGTATCTGTTTGATGAATTTTCAACTGTACCAGTTGACTTGGTTGTTGTAGGCAGATTTGTTGAAACTTATGTTTCTACTCCAACTCATTTGAATGCATCTCATCTTATTCATGCATTCTCTTAACCAAGTTGGATTTTGTATACTTTGATTAATGGCCTTTTGATAGTTGAAATCTCTTATATTTTGCATATAGATCTCTAATTAATGTGGATGAGATTGTTTATTGGGTAATCAGTGCTTAAGAATCATTGCCCTATCACGCTTTTTGTTAGCTTTTGAGCGTTTGATCTTATTATTCTATTATTTGTCCAATCCATGGTGTTTGCTTGTAGTTTTAACTCTTTAATGCTGTAAATGCCTTAAATTTCTTGCTCCGGCGGCTTGATTGATGGATGTTGTAACTTTTACTGTAGTTAAGGCATCCTTTGATCCTTTCCATGTATACATCTGACGATGGAAAAGTCTGATTGAATCTAAGGAAGTTAAAATCTAATTGAGTCAAGGTAAGGATTCAAGTATGTTAGATCTTCTTTGCTTTTTGTTTACTTTGAATTGCCATTTGTTTACTTTTTATTTTATTTTTACGTTAGGACTTATCCGTCCTTTCTTGAATAAATCATGTTAAGTCCAATCCTTTTTACTCCCAAATATTGTGTTTTACATTGCTTCAAAGGCTAAAGAGGCTTCTTCTTTCCACATCAACACATAAGCCGTGTGTCAAAATTGAAAAAAAAAATGAAATAGATACAAGCTCTCTTTTACCCCCTTTCTTTGTTGGGATCTTTTATAAACCTTCCTAATCAAATATTGAGTGTTTGCTGTTTGAGTTTGAAAGGTGAGAAGCTGCCACCCACTGCATCATTTTCAGCAATTTCCTAACTCATTTGCAAACCTTCAGCTGTTTTTGTGGTTGCAAACTAAAGATTTTCCAATATTTGTGTCGATTGAGTTATGAGGCTGGACTCAAAAGCCTTAAACTACATTACCCATTCTGTTTATGATAAGTTTACTTGATGAACATAACCACAAATCTTCATGAACATAACCACAAATCTTCAATCACATTCTAACATATCTAATGATTTTAATTTTTTTTATTGCTTGTGTATCAATGTGTAGTTCCTAATTATGTTTTTGTCCCCAAGGGGAATCCTTACAAGTGACTGACTCCATCTCGACCCTTACCACACACCAACCTTCAAGTTAAAATTGTCCATTATGGGGAACAACATCAATGGCAGGAGATCATGTAACATGGATCTCACAGACTCGGCTTCCAGTGCAGAATTACAAGTGGCCTAATTTCTAAATAGTGTTTGATGAATCTCACTTTATTTGAATCTTAAACTTAGTCCCACATGGGTTGATCTGCATTATACTTCTAAACTCTCAATATCAAGGTTGATCTCAATTGTAGCTATGGTTTTGTTACCTAGAAACATTTCTTTGCATCTCTGTGGCCTATCAACACTTGTGTTAACTAGACATTGAAGTCAGCGGAATTTATTTTGGCCCAATGTGATCTCACTCGCCACGTTTGCATGGCATGAACTACTAATTTTTCTATTTGATTTGGAAGCATTCATTGTCTAGAACTTAGTATGGAGAAAAAAAATTCAGGGTCTGGTTCATTAAGTGTGTTCACATGTAAGTGGCCTGGCACCTTTGTCTGAGTACTCTCAGTTGATTTAATATATTGTGCTTTGAATCACGGTCTGCTTATTAGAATTTTGAGCAAACAATCATTGATGTGCATTTTAACTTGACAATGGCTGATATATTGCATGATGATCTAATGGATGCACATACAACTTATCAAACTGAACTGTTCATTGAGCTCACTTATTACCAAACCTTCTATACATCATTTGATGGGGGGAAATTACCAACCTTCATTGCTCATGTTGTTTTCCTTGTTATTTTCATAACTCTCTCTATTGTAACTAGGACAACTGAGATGTTTGTGCAGGAAAAAGGGAGAAGCCCATGTCTAAATAATGCCATTGTTTTTTATTTTAATCTACTGTTCATGTTAAACAACACTATATCAATAACACCCTATTGTATCTCAACTTTGTTTCAACACATTTTTCCGAAATGAATCACGTGACTAATGTCTTGAGCTGATCAATTCAGTTGATTTCATTATATCAGATTATTATCCTTAGAAATTGATTGAAGAATGTTAACTTTAGGCTATTGCAGAGGTCAAGGAGATATGGGATTTCTTTAGTATTATCATATGGCCTATTGAAACCTGACAGCTATTTTTTTAATGTGACCATATCAAACATGTATGATAAACACATGTAGGTGTACTTTACAACATTTTTAGCATGCCAAATGTATGTTTTTTTCATTTTAGTATTTTATAGCCAAATTATCAACATTACTTTTTTACTGCCTACAAATTATGTTGAAATTATTCCTAGAGTATAGCGGGCAATCATAGGCGACAGTTTTGTTCAGCGGCCTTCGAGTTTGAGTTTTACCAGTTAAAAAAGCATTATTAATATAATGCACTCTTCTTTTCAGGCTTTATATTGCCCCAACTCCTAGAAGGATGGGTTACACTGGCGCTGTTGAAAGGTAATGATAATGATCACAGAATGCAAATTATTTGCTTTTCAAGTAAGTTTGAAAAATCAAAACAACAAAGTCCCTTCTCAATCATATGAAAAAAATACTCCTACTACAAAATAACAAAATAACACTTCAACCACTCATTCTTGTTCTCAGTAAATGTGTTTTCTTCATCAATTCTAAGAATTCAACCTAATATGTATTCCAACCAAAGTTATGAAAGGTGAAAGATATGACATAAAGATTGGGATTTTAATTTATTGGGTAACAGTTTGGCATTCATTATTATCTAACCTCATTTGATCTTCCATCAAAAGAGAGATTTTGTCCAAAAAGAATTTCAAAGATGAATAAATAGAGTACATTTGAATATGAATGAATACTGTCATTTTAGTAACAACGTGCAACGATTATAATTGGTGTTGTCTCACATGCCTACAGTTTGTTATATGGGATAAGTGGATGATGATTTGTTTTGGCCCTCATTTGAACGTTAGCTATTACAAGGGATTCGAAGCAGAATAGGTTCAGTCCTTCCCCAAATAAGAGTGGATTCAAATCTATTCTTAAACCTACTTTATTTAAGGAATGTTGAAATTATAATTTTCATGGATGCTAGAATATTTATACAGTAATTATGTAATTATTTGATTTTGTAGTCAAGTTTCTAATTAGCACATACATAGTTAATTTGGTCATGCATTTCTTTCTTTTATTTCTCATTTGCTGGACGCTATATTCCTCTGCCTTTACTTTCTTCAATCACATGCAGTCATTTAATTGCATGTGTCACCACACACTGATGCTCATATTTTTTTAGTCCTCTGATAGGATTATATTAAAGATCCAGATTGGAGATTTATTGCTGATACGGTTTCTACAATTTGCCTCTTCGCGATGTCACTAATCCTTGCTTGGAAGGGCTTCTTGCTTTGACCATACAAGGTGTGTGCTTGAACTCTCTGTTCAAACAACTTTTTGAATAAGTTTAGGAACTATTGCTATTGAATTAACATGTCAAATGGCAGATTGTTCTATAGGCTCTACCATGGGGAAGGTGTTTTGACACAAGCAATCATGTTCATCAATGCAATTATAAATTAAAACCCAGTCATTCATAAAAAGCTTATAACCATGTTGCTGTAGAATCTATTTTCTTAAGGTGCTTTCTCTTTATAGGAACTCTTAAATTTCTTATGAGAGCCGTTTAGTGAAACTTTGAATGATGGGATTTTTACAAGGCCTTTATTTTTCTGTTTTTACTTGAGTTTCTAAATAGTTGGGGCAGAAGTATTTGATCACAATAGAATGGAAGTTATTTTTTCGTCATGAATGAACTCAAGTAGGCATAATAAGAACTGAACATTTTTATATTTTTTTTAATGACAGTAAACATGTCTCTTTTAACACGGAGGCTTTCAATAACATCTACGTGCAACGCACGTACATCTCACTAGTGATTGTTAAAGTATGAATGGAAGAAGGAGGGCTAAACTCTTCCTAACATGCAAGGGAAAATATATAATTTTATATTTTAAAATAATAAATAATAAGTAATAACAAGTGAATTAATTTTGATGTTCGTGTGTTTGAATTGGCTTTAGGGACTGTTTGAGTGTATTAGAATACATAAATTTCATGCCATTAGTGGTTAAAAATGAAGATCAAAGGTGGATGTACAAAAAAAGTAAACATAAAATAACCTTTCTTTTCATGGAAATAGAATCAAGGGAGGATGAGAAATGAATACACTGTCATCACCTAGTAATTCAATACATAGAAAAGTAAATGTCATATCTATATTTTTAATTTATATCATTCACCCTCACCTTTTTAATAATTACTTTGATATCATTTCACATTGAATTTCTCTGTGTTGATTCCTATCTATCTTATGCAAAGAAACAGGCCTTCGAGTGTTTCAAATGTAAATTGAAGTGAAAATGAAATTCCAAAACCTTTTAAGTTTCACTAAACCACTAAACCTATGAAGAATTGGTTATTGTCATGGCCAAAACTTTTACGCATCGGGTAATATTGTAAGATTAATTGCTCATTAAGGTGGCCTCACACAATTACGTATGGGCTCCACTACAATTAACATTATACTATTTTAAATTTACTTGTTTGTGAAACCATTTTGGAGCTTCTTTCATATTAACAAATTAGTATAAACAATCCGATTTAGTTACATACAATAAGTGAAAAAAGAAATCTAAAAAATTTATTTGAAGAGGCTGCAAGAGAGAGAGAGAGAGAGAAAAGGAACCTGCAATTTTTCAAACAACATGGTAGTAAAGTGGTTAGGTAGCAACGAGAATTGAGAAGACCAGATCCACAAAATAGCACATTTACGTCCGAGGTTAAACTGATGAGCTGTGGCATTTCTTGCATTTGAATGGACAAAGAAAATATAAAAGACAAATTCTATGGAAAATCGTGCATGCTATTTTACTGCCATTTGGTGCGATGCTTTTCCATGTCAAAAGAAGAAACATGAGTTGTTTTCTATGTGAAAAATTATTTTTCAGGGAAAAGGTCGAAACTGAATAAATGAAAATTATGAAATTTCAATATTATGCAAAAATGACCTTTTTTCTTTTTCTGTTTCTTCTTCTTCTTCTTGCTATGTTGGATTGCTGGTTAGGTGTGATAATTTTAACTGAGCGCCCATGGATTGAGGACTTGTTTCTTAATTTAGAATATTTATATTTAAAGAATTTCTGAGTTTTCAGACATGCGGAATTCTTGAATTCTCCTTTTTTAGTTTAACATCTAAGAATTCTACAAAAAAATAAATTAAATAAAGAGACTGAAATTATTTTAATATTCTCTGAATTCCAGTAAAAAAACATGTCCTAAGATACCAACACCACTCACCCACATGAGTGTATTGTCCTAACTTTGCAGTAACGATAAGTGGTAAAGTAGAATATAAATTTCATAAAAGAAGAGTCTCCAAAGACTCAAAAGTCCATGTCATCGTCACAATGGTTTGATGCTCTCTCTCTCTCTCTCTCTCTCTCTCTCTCTCTCTCTCCCCAATTTCCACGCGTTATTTATCATGGGGCCCATCATCGGTGGACTCATGATTTTGATAGTCAATTAATAGTTTAAAGTATCTTTGCTTTTTATTTTTTATTTTTCTCTACTGACTGAACTCAAAAAGCACACAAGATCTCAATTAAGTATGAGAAAGCTTTTAGAGATGAGGAGAGTTATATTCAAATTCAAAAGAATATTTATCTTTTATCACTATGTAATGATTAACGCATGTAAAAACACAAGTGGGCCCCATCACAAATGCCAACGATTACAATTTGGTGACAAAAAGTATAAATATGTTTTAAAAATGGAGGAGAATTACACGTACGTGATGGGGGAACTTTGACGCTATTTTAATTGAATGGAATATATGTTTAAAAAATGGAACTAGACAGTGGCATAATAATTATAAAAATAAAAGTAAGATATTGAACTCAATTTTGAAATGGTAAAATCATGATTTATTCATCAATCTAGCCAATTGAATGATTTTTTACTACTAGAATAACTTTTTTGGATGCACCAAAGAAGCTTAAGAAAATAATGAAGTAGAAAATATGATCGTTCATTTTCTAAACTTAAAATTTTGTTTTTCTGACAACTCAAGAAAAGTGAGAAAAAGATATTTTTCCTTTTAAAAAGTTCAATATTGTAATCCTATAATTACCCCCTAGATAATTTTATCTAAAACACTTTCTAAGTATTTCTAAAATCTAGTGACTAGAAACTTTCTCAACTATTAGATTTCAATATTGGAATGATCACATTATATAATGTTTTGAAAGGAAAATGCTATTTATAAATATCTTCTTTACTAAACCTATTAATGTAGCGTTTATGGACCCTTGACCATTGCTTGGAGGTGTACTGTACACATCTTATAGATGGAAAGTGAATTTGAATGGTTTGGATTTCAAACGTGGTCCCTAAAGATGGACTTGAAATGGTAAATTATGCACACATAAAGTGTTTTCTAAAATTCAGTGTATATTTTAATTATCATTATTTGCCACAACTTAGTTTAAAATATGTTGCATTCCTTAAGATTTTCTGAACATTAAATAGTATAATTCTTTTTTATTGCATTATTCTACTCTAAATTATTTTACTCTATTAGTATTTAAACCTATAAATATAGATTTTGTTCTACACATATATATCCAAATGGTCCCTTGGAGATGGTTTTGGCTACATGGAATCTTCCTTTAAAGGATCCATAATTTAAAATTTGAAGTAGAGATTTAACTGTGATGTAGTATATGAAAATAGAATTTTTAAATGGTCAAAACCATTGGAAGTTTGTTAGGTCATTACAAATTCAGTCTAGATCTTTCATCAATTTAGGCAAATTGAGCCATTTTTAATTAGCACTAGAAGGATTAGACTAGACTAACCGTTCCAAGGCACCAATTTCACTCGATGTGGTCATGTGTTTGAGCTGTTTAGTCTGATTTTTCAAAAAATAAATAAGATATTTAATGAAGAAAACATGATTTGTTTGGGAATAAAATTTTTTTATATTAAATCTACACATATATAGCTTTCTTTATTTTTTTTTTCTTGATCAGTAACTATAAATTATATTAGAACTTAGAAAGTAACAACAAATAAGGTCCACAAGAGAGTATAAATTAAGTTCATTTGTCTTGTGCCCACAATAAACTGAGTGGCTGTAGTCTTTTTGTTAATAAGATTTTCGCATCAAAAGCTGTGACCAATGACAACCCATCCTATGAAAAAAGAGGCATTTTCTACCTTTGATTTTTACACGGTTTCTTTGAAAATGAGGGAAAGACTTGAAGATTCCACATAGACTTTGAAATTTCAAAGGAAAGACTTAGAAGTCTCTACTTGATTTGGAAAATGCTTTCTTTTCTTATCTTTCAAAGACTCATCGAGTCTCACCACATAGTGGAAGTTGAAGGAGATGGAAGAAGATGAGTTGTCCAAGAGCAGAAAATGGAGGAAAATGAGTTGCCCAATACCGTTGTGTGAGGAAAGTGGAGAGTGAGATGGGTGGGAAAATGAGATAGGGAAGAAGATAGGTTTGTGTGTGAAAAGAGAAAATTTGTTTTGAGTTTTGGTGGGAGAATGAATATTTTGGTCATTTCATAAAGGGGTACATATATATGTAATAAAAAAAATTCAAATTCCTTGTGTGGGAAGAGTAAAAACTTATGTGCCAATAGAACGTCTCTTTCATAAAAGAAGGGTCTCCAAAGACTCAAAGTCTAGCCACATACAAGCTCAGCCCTATTCACCACAAATGTTCATTCGGTGGGGCATCATTCCTATGTGCTAGTAGGGCCTAGGACTAGACATTGCCATAGTTGAAATGTGAATAGAGGGGTTGTCATCGTCACAATGGTTTGATGTTATCTCTCTCTTTCCAGTTTCCACACGTTATTTAATCGTGGGGCCCATCATCGGTGGACCAATGATTTTGATGGTCAATTAATAGTTTAAAGTATCTTTCGCTATTTTTTTTTCTCTACTGACTGAAAAGTGAGAAAAAGATATTTTTCCTTTTAGATAATTTTATCTAAAACATTTTCTAAGTATTTGTGACTATAAAACTTCTTGACTATTAGATTTCAATATTGGAATCACATCAGATAGTGTTTTGAAAGTAAAATGCTCTTTATAAATATCTTCTTTACTAAACCTATTAATTTAGCTTTTATGGACCCTTGACCGTGGGTGTGCATTACACATCTTATCGATGGAAAGTGAATTTGAATGGTTTGGAGTTGAAAGGTGGTCCCTAAAGAATAAAGATGCACTTGAAGTGATGAATTATGCACGAATAAAGTGTTGATTACTAAATGATTAATCTAATATCAAGAAATTTTGTTATTATTATCTTGAAATTCTTTTTCGGTGTATATTTTAATTATCAATATTTTCCGCTTCTTTAAGATTTTCTAAACATTAAATAGTATAATATTTTATTATTACATTATTCCACTCTGAATTATTTTACTCTATTAGTATTTAAACCTGTAAATATATATTTTGTTCTACACATACCCAAATTAATGGTCCCTTGGACATGGTTTTGGCTATATGGAATCTTCCTTTAAAGGATCCGGCCATAATTTAAAATTCGAAGTAGATATTTAACTGTGATGTAGTATATGAAAACAAAATTTTTAAATGGTGAAAACCATTGGAACTATGATCGGTCATTTATGTTTGACTGTCACTCACTTGTGACTATGTGGGGACCACCTGTTTCTTGTTGGAAGACATTAATTTCACTTGAAAATTCCACATAGACTTTGAAATTTAAAAGGAAAGCCTTAGAAGTCTCTACTTGATTTGGAAAATGCTCTCTCTTCTTATCTTCCAAAGACTGATCGAGTCTCACCGCCACATGGTGGTCCGCCCCTAACACGCGTTTGTGCATCATGCGATCTTTTGCAAGTGAAGCGGAAAAGTTCGGTTTTCTCTACAGAAAAAAAGCACTTATGTTAGGTGAACATTTGTCAACAAAAGAAAAGAAAGAAAAAGACTTTTCTGGTGACAACAATATATTTTTTTTTCCGCAGGGACAATATATTTCATTGACTCCAAAGTCTAGCCACATTCTTTTACCCAAAAAAAAAATCCAACCACATACAGATATACAATGTTTTCCGGTGCCAGCAAGATTTTGTGTTTTTTTTTTTTTTTTTTTTCTATAAGGAAAATATATTTCATTGACTCCAAATGACACAAACATAAGTGTTTATTACTAAATGATTAATCTAATATTAAGGACTTTCGTTATTGTTATTTTGAAATTCTTTTCCAGTGTATATTTTAATTATCATTATTTTCCACAACTTAGTTTAAAATCTGTTGCATTCTTTAAGATTTTCTGAACATTAAATAGTAGAATTCTTTATTATTACATTATTCTACTCTAAATTATTCTACTCTATTAGTATTTAAACCTATAATATTTTGTTCTACACATATCCAAATGGTCCCTGGACATGATTTTGGGCCTTTGGCTACATGAATCTTCCTTTAAAGGATCCATGATTTGAAACCGGAAGTAGAGATTCAATTCATGGAAAATTTTATACTATTTAATTAAGATTGATTATGACCGTTAGTGGGCATTCGATCCCATTTGTGCTTGCTAGGGCCTAGGAGTAGAAAATTAGTCAATATCCCAAAAGAAAATTTGACACTTGTTTGAAGTTATCTCACACTTTCCACACGTTATTAATCGGTGGGCCCAAGAACACGACCTTCAATTTCTGATTGTTTTTTTTCTGATAGTTTTAATAAAGCTTGGAGTCATGCATGTGCGATGATAAGAGGCCCACCCCACCACCATTTAATTATTGCGTATAGAGGAATCGAAGGAGGGTATTCGATGAAATCAGTTGATGCCCTCCCTTTTTATTATGTCTTTTCTTTTGCCTCTCTATAAATACCACAACTGGCTATATCCTTAATAAACCTCATCACCTCATCAGTGTTGCTTGAAACCTATAATAGCCCATTGAGAGAGTTGCTAGCGATGGATCACTTCTTCATTCCTTTCACTGCTAAAACCTCCTCATGTTGTTTCCTCTCTCTTCTTGCTTTGGCCTTTTCCATGCAGCTGCTCATGCTTTCTCAAGCCTCTCTCCCCTTTCCCTTCATTGGCAGTATCAACGGTTCATCCTCGTCAAACTGCCTTCATCATGAGAAATTAGCCTTGCTTCAACTCAAGTCTGGATTTTTAATAAAGCCCGTCCGCTATAATTCCTCTTCCAGGCTCGATTCTTGGAATCCAGCCATTGATTGTTGCTCTTGGGATGGCATCACCTGTGATGAGGCCACAGGTCACGTGATTGGGCTCGATCTCAGCAGCAGCTATGATGTGAGAAGTAGTTGGATTAAAGGTCCAATAGACCCTAGCCTCTTCCACCTTCGCAGCCTCCAAAAGCTCAACCTCACTTGCAACTTTTTCTACCCTCACCCCATACCCTCTGGGCTGGGCCACCTCACCAATTTGACCCATTTGAACCTCTCATACTCATTTTTTACTGGCCAAATCCCATTGGAAATATCAAGATTGACCAAGCTTGTTTCCCTGGATCTCTCAGACTATCCTCATGGACCGTCCTATAACCTAAAGCTCAAAAACCCAAACCTTACAACACTTGTTGGAAACTTATCTAGCCTCCAAGAACTCTTTCTTGACAGCATAAATATTTCGGGGGAGCATGGTGGCAAGTGGGCCCAAGCCATATCCATCGCAATGCCCAATCTTCAAAGGTTGAGCTTGCGATATTGTGGTCTTCAAGGACCCATCAATCCCTCTCTTTTCCAGATTCCTGATCTGTCTCAACTCTCGTTGGATGGAAACAATCTCTCCTCCATTGTTGCACCTGATTTCTTCCGTGTCTCCTCTGCTTTGACATCTCTCACCCTAAGTGACTGTGGTTTGTATGGAAGATTTCCTCAGAGTATCTTCTTGATCCCAAATCTACAAAAACTTGACGTTTCATACAATCCACATCTCATCATTGATTTTTCAGAATTTCCTCAGAACAAAGCTTTGCAGAGCTTGTTCCTGGGAAACACTATCTTTCATGAGAAACTATTGAATTCCATCAATAATCTCAAGTTCTTGAAGGAATTATCAGCTCAGAATTGTAATCTCTCTGGTTCATTACCTTCTTCAATATCAAACCTCACCCAACTTGAGCACTTGGACCTTTCATCAAATAACTTTAGTGGTAAGGTTCCTTCTTCAATTGCGAACCTCACCCAACTTGAGCATCTGGATCTTTCTTCAAACAATTTCAGCGGTGCAATTCCTTCATCCTATGGAGATCAGCTCAAACATCTCACTTCTCTTTATTTGTATGGTAATTCACTTGAGGGATCTATCCCATCATCTCTGTTTTCTCACCCAACATTGCGATACTTGTATCTCTCTAACAACCATTTTACTGGTTACCTTCCCGACTCTCATAATGGATCATCTTCAATGCTGGAGAGGATCTCCTTGAATAACAACAAACTGCAAGGGACAATTCCAACGCTAGTCTTTGAACTCATGAAGCTACGATCTCTTTCTCTGTCTAACAACAACTTCAGTGGCACTCTAGCACTAGATATGTTTCAAAAGTTGAAGAACCTCTCAAGCCTTGATCTTTCAGACAATAAATTGTCTTTCATCAATAGTAATGGTAGTTCTCATCTCATCTCCTCATTCCAAATTCAGTCTTTGAGTCTACAATCATGCAACATCAGTGAATTTCCAAACATCCTTCAAAACCTTAGTCAATTGGCATATTTGGATCTCTCAAAAAACAAAATACATGGTGAAGTGCCCACATGGATTTGGGAGGTAGGAAATGGGAGTTTGTATCATCTTAATCTTTCAAACAACTTCTTGGAGAGTTTTGAGCATCCATTGCTTGAATCTTCATCAAGTAGTTTAGAAATTGTCGACCTTCATTCCAACAGATTGCAAGGGTCACTTCCAATAATGCCACATCAAGTCTATTTTTATGACTATTCAAACAACAGTCTCTCCTCCATCATTCCAGCTACTATAAACTTCACTTCCACTCGGTACTTTTTTCTTTCAGGTAATAATGTCAGCGGAGAGATTCCTTCATCAATTTGTAAAGCACGTATCCTTGAAGTTCTTGATCTGTCTAGAAACAATTTTAGTGGGAACATTCCTACTTGTCTTGGTGAGGTTGGCAATTCCCTCAAGATTTTGAATTTGCAAAGAAATGCTTTTCAAGGCAATGTGCCTGACACGTTTAAAAAAGAGTGTGGTCTGAGGACACTCAATCTTGATAGCAATGAACTAGAAGGACCAATACCAAAGTCATTAGCCAATTGCAAAACATTGGAGGTTATAGACCTTGGAAACAATCGTCTAAATGATACCTTCCCATTTTGGTTTGTTAGTTTATCGTATTTACGTATTTTGATCTTGCGATCCAACAAGTTTCATGGTCCCATTGCTCTTTCCCATGCTAAAAACTCCTCGTTCCAATTTCTGCAAATCTTTGATATTTCTTTCAATTCTTTTGTGGGTATTGTTCCACCAAATTTTTTTCTGAATTGGAAATTGATGGCTGGAGGAGGTGTTTCAGACTCGATTTCCAATGTCCAAGTTGTCAAGTATCAATTTGCAGATGGTTACTATCAAGATTCGGTGATGGTGACAATGAAAGGGCTTGAACTAGAGGTGGTTAAGATCATCACTGCATTGACCTCAGTGGATCTTTCAAACAATAGATTTGAAGGGCAGATTCCAAATTCAATAGTGAGTCTCAAGTTACTCCACGTGCTCAACTTCTCACAAAATGGCTTCAATGGCTCAATTCCAGCATCTTTGGAAAATTTAACAATGCTAGAGTCATTAGATCTTTCAAGAAACAAGTTGTCGGGGGAAATACCATGGCAATTGACGAAGCTCACATTTCTTGAAGTCTTGAACCTCTCGCAAAATCTCCTCCGTGGAAGAATACCACAAAGCTACCAGTTTCTCACATTTACCAGTAGTGCTTTCCTTGGGAACATTGGTTTATGCGGATTGCCATTATCAACAAAATGTGAAGATACCGTGGCTACACCAACATCTACCTTTAGTAGTTTTGGCATGGATGGAGTTGGAGAAATTGATTTGGAATTCATGTGGATGGGATTTGGAATTGGAGTTGCATTTGGATTCGGAGTAATCTTTTGGACTCTCGCACTTTGGAGGAGAGGAAGTAGAAAATACATGCAACTCATTGATAGGATGTTTGTTCATAATTTTTTCAATGATTCCATCACATGTACAATGGTAAGATAATGAAGGAGAATACTTGAAAGAAAGATGGTTAGTTTTCAATAGACACAAGGAATGGAGTCTATCCATGGATGGTTGTGCCTTTTACTACCAATATTAAATTCTGGAATATGTGTAATTAATCAAAACTTTTGTAGTTATTCAAAGTTATTTGAATAAAACCAATATGTGTAATTATTCAATACTTCTGTGAAAATATGTAAAGTTATTTGTATAAAACCCAATAAAGGCAACTTGTGGTTTTATTCAAGTGTGTTTTCTTGTTTTTTTTCATTTTTTGAGGTGGTTGTATCTTTTCTTAAAACATTAAGGGCACATTTGTATAATATTCACGGAAAATAGGCTTTGCGGACTTTTTCCTCTTCTACATTTTTTTTTTTTAATTTTCCAGACTCCTCATCTTAACCAGCTTTTTGTAGAATCTGTGAAATCATATCTCATTTTCATGCTTGTCCTCATTGAAAAGTGGATGCACCAAATGTGAAAAATTATATATTCAAAATGCACTAAACTCTAACCAAACACTTAAAGTTTTTCTCTTGAACAACTTCACCTTTTGCGGATGAGAATCGTTAGGAGTATAGAAAACAAAACATATTTCATTCCAATTGCTTGATGATTTTTTTTCTAAAAACATTATCCTTTATGTTGAAAACTTAAATTTTTGGTTTAGAATGGTGTATGTCTCTTCTCAAGTTGTTTGCAAGTAACTTGCCAACTAGACTAGCCATGGACAGCTGCTTGATTGTACTCTTTAATCATCTGACGGTCTATACTGGCATATAACTACATTCATGTCAAGTCCGAAGCTGTTTTGGGTTGGCTATATAAATTCTATGTCTCCATTCCAGCCATCCTAATTCTAATCCTCATATAAGTTGCACGTTTTAAAATTCAAATTAATGTTTATAAATAAAAACAATCGGACCCTTCCAGCAGTTTCTCAACTTGGCAAATAAGAAGTCACTATACCCGGTACAAGGGGCGGTGCCTCAAAGAAGATTAGGCCCTCATCTTGAATATTATATCCACACAAGTTCAAGCATACTTACAACTTACAAGTGTGCCTAAACCTTCTTCCCGTTTCATTTTTCTTTTTCATATATAACATTTACTTTAAGATCCAGCCATGATAAATATAACACATTAAACTTAAGCAACCATTTTGTCTTCCTTCATATTCACATTTAAAAAGGGGTACCTGCCGAAACTTGTGACTATTAAATATAATTTGTTTGCTACAAATTAAAAAAATTAACTAGTATAAAAAATTTATAATTTGAAAAAAGTTATAATGATGGTTTTAAATATCATGAGTTTACTCAACACCAATATTGTGCCTCTCAAAATGTTATAAAGGATATATACATAGAGCCATGATGTTTTTTTAAAGGTGGATTAATGCACTGGCACCATCACCCAAGGGGTGTGATGATGAGCAATTACTAGGTCACGATAGTGCAATAGCTACATCTCCGGAAAAAAAAAATCTAGTCAAAATCCATGCTTTCTAGGATTTTAAAGTCCCAGTAGGGGTCAACCTTGTAGTTTATGTGTCCAATTGTGCACTCTCCTTATCTCCAACAATACACCAAACAAAAATTACAGACCCAACCATGGAATCAGGGGAGGTTGCAATCAGGTGAACAATTTTGCACTTGTGGTTCACTTCTTGGTGAGCTAGACCGGTGAATAAAAACAGGCTTTTCTAAATTTTGCCTCCCTGCAAGTCATTCAGTATTCACAATTGGATTTTCCTGCTTCAACTAAAGTTAACATCTCCAATCACCATATGAAGTTGATGACTTCAAACGAATGTTGTATATCATGCAAATTTATGTATTTTGTGGGCTGCTGATTCACATGGGCTTTGTTTTGATCCAATGGCAGGCTAAAAGATCAAAATAAATAAATAAAGAGTCTGCGCAGGTCAGGTTGCAAAAGTGTTGGTGCTTAAGCATTCCGCACTGAAGTTTAATTTGTAAATCATGGTACACTTACAACTAATATCATCCTTTGAGATGCAAGTATAGATATAGACAAAGTTTTGCGCCTACTGCAATAGAGGAATAAATCACTGAACAATATGAAAAAACTAGACCTAGGTGTCCATATCATACTTCTGCTACAACCTGTGATAACTACCATCAATTCAGAAAACAACATGACAAGTCTTTCACACATGATAGATTATCTGGTTTCAAAAATTCTTTTATGCTCTTTTTGGGTGAAACACGTCAAGAAAATTTGTTCATACATATCAATGACTGAACATTAAAAATGCAAGCTGTTTTTCATAACAGTAGATGCAAGATTGTTTTTTGTTCCTGCATTGAAATTTTCCTCATGAAATCTTTGTTAATACTCTATATTATCTTCAAGACTGTTTGAAAAATTGAACACTTTGTGAAACTTGGTGTCATCACGACCTGGAATCGCTGTTGGAAGACCCACAAGCACATACATACTGAAAACCCACAAACTTAACCAAATCCAGGAGCTACATTGTCTAGCCATACGCAAATACCAGGTTAGCATTGGACGTAGGTAAAATTTTGGTATCACAACCCCAAGTTCTTTTTTTTTTTTTTTCCTTTTGTTGCCATGTATATATTTGATGACAATGATAGTGACAACCCCCTATTATTTCCCTCCATCATCATCTTCATTGAAGTCTCATCTCCCATACATTCCCAACACATTTTCTTAAGTACCATTTGTTGAAAAGAAACATAACAGAGTATGCAGGTTTTCATACAATGCCCTGAAAAAAACTGAACCTGTCATCAGTAAGTCTCAGATGAGAAAATTGCCATAAACAATATCAACGTTTCTTTTGTATTCTTAATCATCAAAATTGCATATATCAAACACGTTTCTACCAAGTGCAAATGAGTTGTTTAAGGCAAGTGAGTTGTTTGAGGATAACTTTGTTATTCCAAAACAACATTGGGTGTCTGGTTTTTGCTTGCTGGCTCTGGCCGAAATCTCAAGCCCATTTGCACCAAGGAGGAAACGTTTTCCAACCTCACTTCTTTCAAGTTTGCTCCTTGGAGTTTCAGTAATTGGTGATGCAGACCATTGGACTGAGAATTGTATGGGTGGGGATTTCACTGCAGCTTAAGGAGTGGCATCAGGTTTAGTAGATACATCTCGATGCCCTTGATTAACCCCACGCTCGTCTATAGCGTCATGGCTCACGATAATTCTCCCCTTCTCATCAATATACCCATTACTCCCATCCCATCCCAGTAGAAAGCATTATGTTTCCTGAACTTTTTACTAGAGGTCTCAGATTTGCATTTTTCTACATTTGGAGCAATGAAGGGGTGACATGTATCTTCTGGCTTCTGCATGCCTAAGTTACTAGTTTGAGTTCAACAATCTGAGGTGTTCCTTAGACTTTTAGTTTGGCTATTAACCTTATCAAATTCAAAAAAGTAACTTGTAATGATAACTGTCGCAGATATTATGTTAGACACCGATGGAGAAGTGACATCTTTTCCATCCGCTACATCATCTAAGGAACCAAGGCAATCAACCTGCACTTGTCGAGAAAGAGAAGCACCTTGGTCTTTCTGAGTTATGTGAGGAAAATCGTTCTTAAGAGAAACCAATTTGTGCCCATAAACATCCACATCTATAGGATTGCTTTCAAGCCCCTTGTTGCAATGCTCATCTTTACTTCCCTCTTCTGCAAATGCTATCTTACATCTAGATTGACTATCTTTGCCTGAGTTTTCTTACTTTCTAAATTTTATAATAAGATTACCACTTCTATCATCTTCACCATTATTTGTCTCCTCATATTCATGTTGTTTACATGAATTATCAAACAATAAATTTTCATCATTTGAGTAACCACCCAAAGATGAATGAATTCTCATTTAGGAAACCCAACAGCTACATCCTTTGAGTTACAATTTTTCTTCAGTCTTAGCTTTCTCCTTGGACCATGCATGGGTGTAAAAGGTTTTTCAGGTAGATTTTCCGGGCACATATACTACTCATTCTGCCTTCTAGACTTGATCAAAAACCGAGAAAAACAACGGCCGTAGGCTGTCGCTGTTCCTTAAAAAACGACTGCCAAAGCCATCAAACGGCCGTCTTTGATTTTGCTATAGTTTTTTTATAAACGACTGCCCATAGGCCATCGTTAAATATCAAAAAAGACGACGGCTCTAAGACCGTCGATTAAAATCGTTTTTAACGATTGCCTTAGGGACGTCGTTTCTTTTTTTTTTTTATTTAAAAAAATATTGAAAAACCAAGGCATGCCCAGGTTTTTCAATATTTTTTTCCAAAATTTTACTCCTATGTTGGAACACTCCCACTTGGTTCTGGTCCTTACTCATACAGGAAAGCTTTAATAAGAGTAGATACACAAAAGAGAAACTGCATAGCATAAGGAAGTGGTATTTTAAAATAACAAGGCACAAAACCCTCGATCAAACACCCAAAAAGGGAAAAGGATAAAAAAAATAAAAAAAAGAAACATGTTAGAAGCAACCAACTAGAAATTCCCATCACAAGGTCCTAATGCAAAAGGGATAGTTGAACAGATGAGCAGAGAATCTAAACTGGCTTGCCCACATAGGATCTGTGCACGCTCTGTTTCGCTTGCAGTGTAAGAGTCAATATGAGCATGCGGACTGTCACTAAATCAGCAAAACTTCCTGCCCAAACCACTTACCCAGAAACCAAAGACTACAGTCTACAGCTAGAAGGGTTGGCATGGCTAGCAACCATTTGCAACCCCATTGGCAACAACTCGCTTTTCTGTAGCTGGTTTAGCACCACCATCTGGGGCCTCTAGAGCTACAGCAACCAAACCATTCTCCTACGATTGTTTCAAAACAGGGAGAGAGTGTTCGTCTGCAATACCGATCTCTACAAAAAATCTCAAGCTCTCAGTCTGATGACAGGCTTCAACCCCAACTTATGATGCAGAATGGCAGTTGATCTGATGGTCTCTGCTGAGAACTAGAATTTCATAATGACTCCTCTTCATGACAATTGAGAGAGGCCTCAGGTCCTGTAGTCTGATGAGACAAGGTTCCCTGTACAATGCAGGCACAGTGTAAATTAATTAAAATACAATGGACCCTAAAAGAAGAGCAAGATGTTGTAGTGAAAAGTTCTGTAAGAGACAACAGGAAAAGGACGCCTGTTGCTGTACCTGTAACTTTAACAGACAATTAGGAAGAAGATTTTTATAATTGTAATTGCCACTGCTTGCCACATGCGTGGGAATTTTTGAAGAACTGCAGAAGCAAGGAACGGCTGATGCAGATTGACTGGTTCTATTGCCCTCAACCATTTCATTGTGTGATTGGTTCAGATTTGTCATGGTACCCAAAATGTAGGACTTAATTTTCATGGGATTTTCCTCCTATGTAATTGATATTTGGTATTGGGCAGAGAGTGTGGCAAAGTTATGATTCTTTTTTTTTACATAAATAAGATTTCTCTCTCAATGTCCAGAACAATGTGAATTAGGAACGGTGTCAATTTAAAGAGGTTTGATGTGCGTCAAGGGATTTGATTAGTCAAAGGTGGACCCTGAATGAAAAATGAAGATGGGTCTCATAAGGGTGTGGGTCATCCCCCTTCTTCCTTTTTTTGAAAGATAATTCATTGAGGTGCAGAGCCAGAAAAACAAATATCACAAAGTTGTTACAGTAAACCAAACAAGCACAAGAGAACAAAGAAAAGCCCTACAAGGTCTCACAAGTGACCCTGGCCACCACATTGTCCACTCGTGTTGACCTAAAACAAAAAAAAAAAAAAAATCACTGGATAAGCAATAGCAACAAATGGAACATGAAATGGAAGTGTTCCAACATAGGAGTAAAGCAATTAACTACGGTCTATCAAACACAAAGAAAAAAGGAGAAAAATAGTTCATGAACAAATAATGAATAAATAAATAAATTATAATCCCAACTGCACTTGATATCACAAAAAAAAAAAAAAAAAAAAACCCTCATCTAGAGAGTTCTACTTACAGGTCCAACAATGTCTGATACATGAGAAACTGTAGTCCCTGAAGCAGCTCCAAGAAAAAGAACTTTGGATATAGAGTCTTCAATTTGCGAAAAAGGAAAAGTAAACAGTTCAATAGGTAAAAAAGAAAAGCAATGGAAAAAAAGTAAGATACAAACAAAAACAACTGATTTCACTAATCACAGATCAGAAATATGGAATTGCCCTTAAAATCAAATTAAAAACATAAAAGAAAATAAAATACTCTTAGAATCAGATGAGCACCCATAAAAAAAAAGAGGCAAAGATCCATATCCATATTCCATTGATGGAATTGCCCTTATTCTTCTATTGATCATCGTCAGATCATTCATTGCTGGTCTGATCACATTGTATAATTCAAGGATTTTTGTTTACGGATTTGTGCTTCTTAAATTTGATTTCCAATGCATAAAAATGCCACCTTTGATGTGATTTAGGGATATTTAAAGATTACAATCAACACTTACATTACTAATCTGAATGGTTGGTCATGATCACTTATCTTTGGAGCAAGATTGGGGAAAAGAGTTCAGTGCACAAAATCAACTCACTTTCAACTGGCGCCCATGAAGTTCAGATTCGTTAAGTAAAGCCTTCCTGAATGGCCTCTGGTTCCAGAAATTCAACATAAGCAAATCCCTTTGGCTGGCCAAACTTATCTGTCAGAATTGTAACTCGGTTCACTGTTCCACAGGACTGGAAATGCTGCTGCACTTCTGGATTGAATCTCTAAGAAATCTATGTTTACCCTCCACTCATAATATTAAATAATAAAAATGACAAAATTTTCCACTTAATGGGTCATACATTCCCATTCCTGCTTTCTCCCTCTCATGACAAATCCTCACCTTTTAGTTTACCTCGCCCTACTGATGTCTTGCAAGTTGCAACACGACTGTGAAAAGCAAAATCTTTCAACAGAAAGATAGCAAGTCATTATTATTATAATTATTATTTGTGGTGCTCAATACAAGGGGCAGATGTATATGTCTGGATTGGTGGTGCTGTTCAATGCAAGGGACTCATACATATTGAAACAATGGAGAGTTATTTGGTTATAATTCTACTAGGCATCCAAGGTGGCAGGAAAAGCCGAGACCACATTATCCCGACTATTTTTTTTTCAAGTTTTGTCATAGTAAGTGTTGTGAGATGGGTGGAAAAAGAGTGTCCCAAATATTGCATCTTTCAGTCTCCGCAGATTAGGAACCCGAACATTGCTTATGAAAAAAAAACTGATTTTTCTTAAAAAAAGAGAGAAAGATGGCTTATGAAAAGTGAGGTCCTTCATGGGCAATTTGATCTTCTGAAGCTTCCCGTTCCCTAACAGACAAGCTGTCGATGGCAACTTTGTCGGCATAAGCAGTGCAATTGAACTCCAAAGTTGGTGCATGTATTTTAGAAACACTTACATTGTTATCATCGCCGGTAACAAGATGAGGCATATGAACTTCAACTTTGATGGTCTCGCCATTATACTGCCTTATCAGAGATATGGTTTGCTCCCCTGGATTATCTTGGATTTGAAAAGGAAACTCATCTGGGATCTCTTCCACCTATCCAGATAAAAGGAGGAGAAAAATTACCAAAATATTGAATAGTTGATGAGTGATCTAACCGTCAATATTCTAAAGCTTAAAATCTCAATAAGACAAGATGGAATACAGCAGTGGTACCTCAAATATATGATAAAGGAATATAATATGTGGATTCTAAAATATACATCTGCGTGGTTTGGAATAATTTGTCAGTCATTTTGCCTCTGTATGAAATGCGGATTGAAGCCTATATATGATTTTCATAGGGACTTTCCACTTAAGCAGGAGAACAACAGATTTAAGCACAGATTCCTTTCTATCACAAAGTTCCCTGGTCATTGTTTCATTGTCTGCTACTATTTTATTTATCTTCTATTAGATATAAAACTAATGTAAGACATGAATAACCGTAAATTGTATGTTCCTTTTCTTTTGTTGAGTCATTGATGATGATTGGGTAGAAGAACATATGTTATAGATGAAAACATAAACCAAAGGAAAGGTGATGACACTTTTCAATCTGGGCTATGGAATGATCTTGAGATCTTAAGGTCGAACAACAAACCAAGTAACTAACAAATTGGTTTTGGGTGTAATTGTTCTTGTTTTGGCAGTAACAAGGGTTGATGGAGCTTTGTGTCAGAGGCCAAGCAGGCTTTTCAGGGGTTTATGCTTCAGGAGCAGTAACTGTGCCTCTGTTTGTCACGGGGAGCATTTTGCTGATGGCTATTGCTATGGCTTGTGTAGGCGCTGCATATTTGAGGATAAAATCATCCAACAGTTCTCATCTACTAAATCTCAGAGAAATCACAAAAAGACTTTATCCAAAAATTGTTGACATCTATTCCTCATCACCTTACGCATTCCAAGTTGCAATTTTTCCGTCACCTTGAAAATCTCAGGCATCAAACTAAAAACTCAAGCAAGACACTGTTGTGTTTCTTTGAATGGGGTTACATTTGGCCTTTTTTGGTAAATACAGAGATCAGCAGCAATTCTACCCTAAAAAGAAGCAAATGGATCCCAAAAAAAGCACAAAAATGAACAGAGCAAGCTCCATTTCCGAATCCCACACAAAAACTACTCAAACTCGAACAAATGCAACTACCTAAGAGAGATCAAGAACAAGAAAAACACGATTTCAACCTCACCTCCAGAATGTCGACCAAAGCTAGGGGTTGAGATCGAGATGCTTCATATGATAGGGAATCAATCGAGAAATGCCACGATTTCCATGGATTTGCAGAGATATAGACGTTGAAATCTGAATCCGGCGCTGGAAAACTTCGAAAAGGAAAGAAACACGAACATCAGAAACCCTAGATTTTTTCTTCTTTTGCTCTTGTTCATCTTCTTCAACACAAATGATGATGGTTGTTTATATGCGTCTATCGATGAACCACAAAACCCTACAACTTCATCGACAAGAGACTGAAAAAAAGTTGGAAACTGGTTATACTGTTTGGCCGACGAGAGAGGGATCGGATCTGCAGACAATGAAAAAAAAAAAGCAATTTTGTGAAAGAGATTTGGGGATTAGGGTTTCTTTGGCGATTTGAAGAGACCGGGAGAGAGAGCGATGGTTAGGGTTTTCTTTGGGTCGACGTCGTTTGGCAACTTTTAAAGGATCTCATTCAACGACGGCCTAGAGACCGTAGATGTGTATAAAATGAAATCAACTGCATCATCATAGATGGGACCCATTTTCGGACTCCAATCGTTTATGATCCGCTTTGACGTAGTGCATTGTTACCATTAAAAGTGGAGTCAATCAGTTTGCCTCCCATCTTGAGGTAAAGGCATATGATTCAATTCTCTTGACTTCTTGAAAGGAGGACTTGGGATTATAACTTACTCACAATAGTCACTTAGAGAGTTAGGAGTGAGTCCTCAAGCATTCTCTTCCTACAAGAGAACTCTGTTTTGCAAATTGCTGAATTCCTCCAGCACTTGTTACAAAAGGCTTCCCAGGATTGTTACCCTGCTTGGTAATGATGGTATTAGTCATGGGTGCAACTAGATACCGCACATGCTCAATGCATGTTGCATCGAGTCACAGAAACCAAGCCTCCTTTAATCCTTCAAAGAAATTCTTTATGGGAACTGAATCTGGAATGTGGTAGAAACATGATTTACATTTCACCTATAGGAACCAAAAAAATAATAGGGTGGCAATTAATTGAACCTATCAATCTTGAAATCTAAAGTCCATGTGAACCACAGGGCTCGTTTGGATTCAATACTACTGAATATCCTACATTTTCAAGTACCAGGACTTATAGGATCCTGCTTCAACTTTAACCTTTTAGATTTGCAGTAACTCCAAAAAGTATCAAGAAACCCACAAAACAATGAGGCTGAAGCTGATGTATTAGAGGATTGCCACAAAATCTTACTCCTTAAATCCTGGGTTTACAGAAGTCTCAAATGGAAAAGGGCAAAATGTCATACCATCAACGTGCGGGCCCTGTCTTTCCAAGATTCAGAAAGCAAAGGTAGTGCTCCTTCCTAAACTTGCCTATGCAACAATTAGTCAATAGTTTAGCTCTGAAAGTATATTATGAAAATAGATATACTACAGCATGCAGAAACCCAAATTCATAATCTATTCAGCATTTTCCATAAAGAAATCAGATATCTGCTCTTCACATTCAGAACCTGAAATTCATATTTTATTTAGGGGAAGTACCAATAGATGATAAATTAAGAAAGACTCATTTAAGTTGGTTTGGATATGTTTAGCTGTGCAGGCCACCAACGGCATCGGCGAGGAAAAGTTTCTCTATACAGGTTAATAGCCCCTCGAAAGGGATAAGCCAAAGAGGACATGGATGGAAGTAATAAGGATAGATCTAAAGAAGCGAAACCAATCCAAGGATTTGACATAGAATAGATTGGAATGGCGAAACAGGATTCATGTAGCTGGCCTCAACATAGTTAGGACATGGCTTTGATTATGACAATGATGATGATTAATCACTCTCAAGAATCACATACAAGACCTGAAATTCAGATATTATACATGTCACTCTCAAGAAATCTACACTTTCTTTTCAATGCATAGTAGTTTGAGAAGGGATATAGAGAAATTCCATCTACTGTAGGATATAGCATTATTTATGCATCTAGCTTGGTAGGATATCTAGTCTGGAGCTGTACATTTCATGTAATGACGAATCTTACAATATTTGAGCATGTGTTTTTGCTTGTTCAGATGCCAAATATCACAGTATTACAATTTACAAGTCACAATGACAAAGTACAATACTGTTATAACTCACAATGACATTATCACAAAAAATATTGAAATATTGGCAGCTAGCCAAACAGATCCAGCATGTACGATATACAAAATAATATCCACAAAAGAGTTTATCATTGTCACCATCACCACAGCCACCACCTTATCCCATTTATCTAGGATATAGCTATGTAGGAGAAATAAAAGTAATCAATAAAGAAACCATGCGATCCAATAGAAAAAAGCATTTGCTGATGACAACATTTTGCAAACAAAAGAAAAGAAGAATGGTAAAGATGCCATCCAAACAAGGAAAGAATGAACCTCAAATGGTATATCAAGGCTAGAAGTTGCAAGAATCAATAGAAGCACTCTTCATGTAGACTCAAAAGATAAAATTAAAGACCAGAGATACAATTTAGACATAAAAACAAAATGCCATAGATAGACCTTTGATGGTGACAAGGCTAACATCATGATTCTTTTCTTTCTAGTCTTTTTTTTTCTTTTTTCTTTTTTTTCTTTTTTTTTCTTATTATTTTGTCATGAGGGGTCCTTCTAATATAGTGCTTTAAATTTATGCAAAGGAGACTTGGAGAATATTGGATGATGGAAACATGTAAGGTGCCACAATAGAGGACTACATTATATACCTTGTTAAAAAAACATATGCATCAGGTAAGTGACACCAACATATGAACATTTCTCCACAAGTCAAAATGGCAAAGTTTTAACTCAGTTGATGAAATTTTGAACATTGTTCCATATGAAAACTCCAATTTGGTCTTAGTTTTAAAGTATCTCGGAATAATTTCATGCTGGATCAATTTGTTTTTAACATCTCGAAGTTAAATTATTATAATACAGAACTCCTATCCCGTATTGTTGGAGATTGTTTGAGTGCCTATTATACAAGATGCCAATCAATCTCAAAGCAACTACCATTTATAACCTAACTTTTTAAGTTTTCGGCGATCAAATTGATGCAGGCCAGACAATAGGTCAACCAACCCATTGGGTCCAGTCCATAGGCCCAAGGGGACATCCATTTAGTTAGGAAATATTATTTAGTAGTTTGGTTTGTTTATGATTAATATTAGTTAGTTTCCTTTTTATTTTAGATATGATTCATATATTAGGAAATATTGTTGCTTAGGGATCAAGCCAGCTCCTTTATAAAAGGATGTTAGGCCTCATTGTAATAGACATGCTTATTATTAATTAATCTTTTGAGTTATGAGAGTTTTCTCTTCAGTTATGGTGTTTTCTACTCTTGTGAGGTTGCCCTAGTGGCTGAAATTCATCTTTGGATTCGATCAATCCTTCGGGAGATTGATCTATTATTCGATCGTGAATCTTGGATGCGTCATTTCTTCTTCTTTTTTCCATTTTTTGGATATCCTTGTACCTTCTTCCTTACCTAGTTGTGGCTTCTTCCTCTGACCCCACTAACACAAATGCCACCCCACCCATCCGTTCGCACACAGCAACTCATGTTACAAATACCATTTCACTTGATCTCCATCAAATTAGACTAACAATTATCTACATCGGAGGACACAGTTCATCCTTCTCCTCAAGGGATATGACCGAGAAGTTTATATGAATGGCTCCTTGCCTTGCCCCCAGTTCATCATAACAAACTCTATAACTACATGTGATTAACCATGCCATGTAGATCTTTTCTCTAGAATTCAAAATGATGACGCTTAGCACAAACCCATTTTTTTTGAAAAAAAAAATTACAATTTAGCACTCTACAAAGCTTGCATTGTGTGTTTCCATTGTATTGTTGATGGACTCTACATAGCTTAGATCATATTTCATCTTAAGAGCCTCACTGTATGCATAACAAATACATTTAGGGACCCGTTGATCTAAGTACACTCATATTAGTCTGACTTCTAGTGACAATCTAAATCCAGAGCTGCATCTGCAAAATTTTGTTGAGATTGGATCCAAATCCAGATCAGGCACATACGTTACATCTTGGACCCAAAAAATTTGGATCTAGATCCATCCAATAAGAAAAGGATGCTGATTCAGTGACACCATTGCTTTACCTTGGATACAACCCATTTACATCCCTAACCAGCAACAGCACCCAACTAATGGATAGGAAGATTGTTGGAGTATAGTGCTATAAAACATGTGAGATGGGGTTATGAACTTCGGGACCTTTGAAGAAGCTGCTGCAAACTTGCAACTTAAGATATGGGATTTATGAGATTTATGTCTAGTTCATGAAGAATAGAGAGAGAGAGAGAGAGAGAGAGAGAGAGAGAGGGTATTGCTAACACCCTTTGTTATTTAAAAAAAAAACAAACTAATAGCAATATTATAGAGTGGTACAAACACGCAAAAGGAAAGGTCTTACTTATCCAGTTAAACCCTTTGTTATTTATTTATTTAAAAAAAAAACACTAATAGCAATGTTGTAGAGTACTACAAACACGCAAAAGGAAATTTTATATATTTCTTTACTTATTCCATTTACTCTACACTACCAGCATTAGAGCATGAATATCACTCATGCCCAGCTTGAAGGAATAGTATAAAATTGATTCTTGTTAAAAGATCTGCAATTTTGATAAAGTGTGCAAAGCTCCTTCAATACAACATTCCCTAATAACATAACAATCAATATCAATTTGTCCATTGCACTCATGGTGCTATGTGAATGCTGAAGATTTTGCCCAATTGTCATAGTGAAGGTTCACCGGTAGAACCACAAGCTCCACTTCCATCATCAACTCTTCACCCACAATTTCACACAAGCACCATGAGTAACAGCTTAATGTTCTACTTCAGGACTCAATCTATCAATACAGGTACTACATTTCCAAGTTATCACCAACATAGGGTAATCACTAAATAATCTTTTGTGAGTCCTCTATTAATGAGACCTCGGCCAATCTGCATCATTAATCACTGGAAAGATAATGTTTCTTGGCTAACCATTAATATCTTTTCTTTTATGTTTTTAGTGCTTTTACCTGAAAACATTTCTCCTTTTCTGCAATTACATAGGTATTTTGTCTCTTTTAATTAAATTTCCATAAAATAATAATAATAATAATAACAACAACAACAAAAGAGCAGTTCTGCTTAGTGAGCTATCTATGTGATTGACTTACTTACCTTTTCAATGTTGTCGTTGCATAGTTTTGTTTTTCTTTCCATTAATTGTTTTTTCACTTCTAGGTAGTTGCCACATTATTTATTGTGTACTTTGATTTCATTGAAATGAATTTTCTTAATGCCTATGGGAAGAAACTATATGATAAAACTGGGCAACACAAGAAAGATAAATATATATATAGGAATGATTAGGTCCGAAAACTAAACCCAATAAAATATATACATCAAAAATAAAACTAAATAGAATGACATTTGCAAAAATGTAAACAAAAAAAGAAACATTGCTTCTTATTACGCTAGTAATTCGCTAAGCTAATTGGATTTTACAAATGCATCATAGATGGTTAGGTAAAGTCCAAGATAATTGTATCTCGTACTTGTACATAACAACCAATTAGGGGTCGTTTGTCTTTTATGCGTGGGATATGTAAATACAATTTACACATGTAAATGATGAATATTCAAATTTTAAGTATGTAACGTTTACACATGCGTTTCTTTTTACAACGTTTGTCTAATAACAGTATTTTCGCATCATTTACACATGCGATTCATTTTGCTATGCTTGTTTCAATGATATGTGTATATGTATTAAACAAGTTTGCAAATGATACTTATTAATCATTAAATTATATTCTACTATAATGATATGAAAAGGAGACAAAAAAGGTCTAATTTATATCAAAGTTTTCATTTTTATTTTAGATCCTTAAAAAAGAACATATCTTTCAACATGAAATATACTTTTCAAAAATATACATTTCTATCAATGATCACCTTAAAAAAAATGCATTCCAACATGTTTGGTTAAGGAAATATGAGTTTATAGTCTGATGGTTAAGAAAAGAGGATTATTATTAATATTTTTATTAATTAATATTTAGTTCAATATTATCTTAATTCATTATTCAATTTGGATAAAACTTAACTCATGCATCTCACCGGCTTTATGCTAATATTAATCAATCATAGAAATAGATTTTATAAAGTTTTTTTTTGGTAAAGCAAGGCAAGAGAGAGAAATAGAGAGGTTACCTTCATAAAAGGGGATGAGATGCAGGGAGGGTTTTCATTCATTGGTTTTATCGGTCTTGACGCATCTTTTCTTATTATTTTGTAAATGCGTTGGAGGGAGGTTTCGAACCCAGAACCTCTTTGATGGAAATGCCTCTTTTATTATTTTTTTTCTAAATGCGTTGGAGGGGGTTTCGAACCCGGAACCTCTTTGACGGAAATTGCCCCAAAACCAAACCGTCTACCTCCAATGGGTATTCTTTTGAAATTACAAGTGGCTTGGTATTCTCTTTTCCCACCTGAACAAGTGTTCAAATCTTGGTGGGAAAATGAGCTCATTTTCACACCATTTACGCATCTGATTTACACACAAGATGCGTAAATACTTGTAGACAAACATGACTGATGCGTAAATATTACGCATATTCACCATTTACATACGTAAATGGGTGTAGACAAACGACCCCTTAGTATATGTTTATTATACCAATACTTGTAATCAATGACTACTTCAATGAAATTGCATGCTATTTTTAGTATATTTTTATAACCGACAAGCACACATCGAGCCTTAATTGAACATTGTGAAAACTAGAGGTGTTTAAATCGTAATTGATTTGCTTGCCAAAAATAAAAACTAAAAATACACTTGATACAATTGGAAGATGTTTCCTAGAAAAAATCAAACAGATGTAGTTGTAATTTGTAAGCCGATACCTGCTCTTCTCTGGTTATTGTATGTTGATCTGCACAGAGCTCAACACACATTCCCATAGCATAATCATTATAAACATCCCATAGACCATCTTTAAGCATCCCATCAATAACCTTGTCATGCCCCAAACGAGAGCCTTTTCTGTATTCACGGTAGAAAATAGAATAGTTTACTACCAAGTCCAGAACAGAACTAAAGAAAAAAGGAGTTGGTCACGAATAATGATAGATCAGTGTAGACCCCCACTTAGGCAAGGGAGCCATCTAGAATAAGATGACAAGAATTAGCCATCATAATAGCTAAGGAATGAAAGGATGGATACCTTTACATCAGAGGCTTGAGCTCCCTTGTTAAGTTGTTAGGGCCACACAATTAACTCAGGCTTGTTTCTTTAGGCCCAAATGCTACTCACGCCCAACACCATAGACCTGTCAAGCCCTTGTATCATGAATCCACACCCAATCCAACTCACACCGGTGTGTCAAGTTTGAATTGTGATACCAAGCCAGCTCCATAACAAGTTTTATTTTATTTTTTTTCGTTCTCTTTGATGTGAGAGAAATTTAAACATTTTAAGACTATCTTTTTATTACTCCATAAATGATATTACCATTAACAGACATATAAAGGGTCCTATAGAGGTAGGTCAATTGCAGTGGCCAAAACCAAAAGCCACTCTAATCCAACTCAGATTGGAATATATGAACCCGATAACTGTTAGAATGTAAGGTTTACTAGCATAACTTTCAGCAGAAAATCTTGTGTAAGGTTTTTATTTTCCATAGTTTCTTTAAACCTCCACAGTACCCTTTGAGTTGTAAAATCTTCTCTCCCTTCATTGAAGGTTTCTATTGGACCCAGAAAAAAAATATTAAACAAAATAATGTTGCCTTAGATAAAGAAACCTAACCTTGTCTCTGCTAGATATTTAGGCGCATTACACATACTTTCCATGCCACCAGCCACAACAATGTCATTAATACCCAACTGGATACTTTGGGCTGCATGCATTGTTGCTTTAGAAGAGAGATGAAAGTGTCACTACATTTCTTATACCTACAAAAAGAAAATAAATCTCGTCTAAACTCTAAAGATCTTGCTCACCTCTCATTCCTGAAGAACAGACTTTATTAATGGTGGTGCAGACAACTGAGTTAGGAATTCCTGCACCTAAGGCAGCCTGCCTAGCAGGAGCCTGCCCCAAATTTGCACAAAGAACATTACCAAAGAAGACCTCTTGTACAAGGTTGGCATGACCATGAGCCCTTTTAAGAGCACCTGAAAATCAAAATGCAGGATTATCATAAAACCAAACCTTTCAATAATATGCCAAAAAGAAACAGCATAAAGAAGATGAGATCTTACACTCAATTACAATAGAACCTAATTTAGTGGCAGGTAAAGAGGAAAGGGTGCCAAGGAATCCTCCCATCGGTGTGCATGCAACACCAACAATGCATACATCTGCCTAAGCCAATACATGAAAACTATCGTAACAAAATCACATAAAATATATAGTTAAAAATTCTAAGATAAGAAGAAAATATATACCCCAAAGAGAGCAAAAGCATCCATGCAGGAGTAAAAAGAAAATAAAATGGATTTAAAAAAAACGATAGACCACTAGAATAATAAATCCCAATAGAGCAGAAGGGAGAGTGTTGTGTGTGTGTGTGTGAGAGAGAGAGAGAAAGAGAGAGAGAGAGAGAGAGAGAGAGAGAGCAAGTGCACTTCAGTGATTTCAGTAAAAAAGAAAGAAAGGAAAAACCCATAACCTACTCCAAAATGGGCAAACTAGAATTGCAACCCTTCCAGAAACACCCTTGTTTATGACCACCATGGTCTTGGTAACATTTGTACACGAATCCAAGCAACATGGACAAATAGTGCAAACAGCCAGTACTCTGATAACATTGAGCAAATCAACAAGAGGGACCACAATATCTCCAAGTAAACCATTGCTCACAAATTCTGCCTATGGAATTAGAAAAAAGTATCAGTGGCCAGCAGAATATCACTCCAATTAAAAAAAATATATCCAACAATAAATTGAACCGCAGTGATAAAAATTAAAATCACCAAGTGATGAAGATCATATGAGTAGCAGTAGCATCAACTGTTAACACTATACAATCATACCCATGTGCCCTTTGTGCACAAAAAAGACATAATTGCATGCATACGAACGCACCTCGAGGTTCTATATTATCTGTAGCAGCAGCTGGAGCCATAAGATGATCAGAAAACAGATAATACTCATAAAAGAACCTGCGCAAGATGAAAAAATTCTGTTTACTTGAGATACAAACTACAAACTAGTGTTCCTTCGTAGTTTATCAGTTTTACAATGTTCCAAGACAGGAAATGAAACGAAGATATCTTTAAACATCAAAAATCAAAGCGAAAAGAGAGAGGAAGAAAGATTTCAAATAGCTTCAATAAAAATCGCTAACAAGGTTGAAATCAATCGAGACTATCCAAAAGAAACTTCAATCAAAAGCACGGATTGAAATCACGCAAAAGAGAATGAAGACGACTGCTTTTCCAATCCAGTGAACAAGTTGAATCCGGTGAAACAATTAGGGTTCCTATCAAGATCTTTACACGAATCGAAGAAAAGAGGCGGCAGAAATGCTGAGATCAATGAAAAAGATCTTAAACAACTATTAGCAAAACAGAGAAGAAGAGGAAGGGAAGTCAGAATTAGAAGCTCAAAGAGAATTAGGGTTTTCTTTTCTAAGAGAAGAGAGCTCACTTTCGTTCCGAGATTGAGAAGAGAGAGAGGAAGCGAGAGAAGCAGAGATTGAATAGCAAAAGACACGAACGCAGCATCAGCAGAAGTGGAAACTACGAAGTGGTTATCATTAGATTCGCATCAGAATAGGTGATGAGTGGAAAACAGCGTTCAAAACCCAAGATGGTCTCTATGAATGGTTAGTCATGCCGTTCGGGTTAACCAATGCTCCCAGTACCTTCATGCGGGTTATAACCCATCTGCTGCAGCCTTATATCGGGAAATTCGTCGTTATTTATTTTGATGACATTCTTGTTTACAGCAAAAACAGGGAGGAGCATCTCACTCATCTCCACTCTATTTGCCAGCTCCTTCGTCGAGAAAGCATTTACATCAATCTTAAGAAATGCACCTTCATGAGCAATTCCGTTATATTCTTGGGCTTCATCATATCGACGAAAGGCATAAAAATGGATCCAGAAAAAGTCAAAGCAATTCTAGATTGGCCACTCCCCACCACAGTCACTGAAGTCAGGAGTTTTCATGGACTTGCCACCGTCTATAGGCGATTCATCAGGAATTTCAGCGGTATCACTGCTCCAATTACAGATTGTTTAAAAAAGAGCGAGTTCAAATGGACCAATGCCGCAACCCGAGCTTTTGAAACAGATCAAACAAAAAATTACGGAAGCCCCTATCCCCCGCGTTCCAGATTTTGGAAAAGTGTTCGAAGTTGCTTGCGATGCATCCAATGTTGGAATTGGCAGTGTCCTTAGCCAAGAGGGACATCCAATTGCTTTCCACAGTGAGACACTTTCCGATTCAAAGTGCAAGTACTCTCTTTATGCCTTGGAGTTCTATGCTCTTGTCTAGTCAATTCGCCATTGGAGGCATTACCTGATAGGTAGAGAATTTGTGCATTACTCTGATCATGAGTCTCTTAAGCACCTTCAGTCACAACATAAAATGGGAGCTAACTTTGCCAAATGGAGTGCTAATATTCAGGAGTTTACCTTTACCAACCGCCATAAATCTGGAAAGGAAAATGGCATAGCAGATGTTCTCAGTCGCCGGAAACATCTCCTGACCACCATGGCTATTTCTGTACCGGGTTTTGAGCAAATCAAGGAGGCCTATGCGACAGACAAAGACTTCGGTACCATCTATAAAGAGATCCTTCGGGGTGATCCTCTCAAGCATCCATACTTAAACATTCATGATGGATATTTGTTCTATGGTAGTCGCCTTTGTTTGCCAAATACATCTATTCAGGAGCATGTTATTAGGGAACTACATTCCGGAGGATGCAGCGGACATTTAGGTCGTGATAAGACCTTCGCGCTGGTCGGAGATAGATTCTATTGGCCACACATGACACCCTATGTTTCTCGTATCTGTGAGAGGTGTCGTACTTTCCAGTTGGCCAAAGGAAGCAAGAAGAATGTGGGGTTATATCAACCATTGCCAGTTCCCCAGAGCCCCTGGGAGGATATCAGTATGGATTTTGTACTTGGGCTGCCTATGACCCGCAGAAAAGTGGATTCTGTATTTGTGGTTGTGGATCGTTTCTCGAAAATGGCTCATTTTATTCCTTGTTCCAACACAGCAGATGTCTACAAAATTGCACAACTCTTCTTTAAGGAAGTCGTCCGTTTGCATGGACTTCCAAAGACCATTGTGTCCGACAGGGATACTAAGTTCATTAGCTACTTCTGGAAGACATTGTGGGGCATGTCCAAAAAAAAGCTGAAATTTTCTACTGCCTATCATCCACAAACTGATGGTCAGACAGAAGTCGTCAACCGTAGCCTTGGGAATCTGCTACGTTGTTTAGTGCGCGACCATCTTACTACATGGGATTAGCATCTGCCTATGGCTGAGTTCGCCTATAATAACTCAGTCAACCGGTCCATAGGAATTTTTCCTTTTGAAGCAGTCACTGGCACCAGACCACGTCTACCAGTTGATCTTGTTTCCCTTCCTGTAGAAGCACGACCAAGTGCTGATGTGGATAGTTTTATTTCCCATATGCAGCAGGTTCATAATTACGTTCGACGCCATTTTTCAGAAACAATGATTCTTATAAAGAACATGCAGATAAGTGCTGTTGTTTCGTTCAATTTGAGGAATGAGATTTGGTTATGCTTCGTAATCGTCCTGAGTGCCTTTCGCCGGGCGCCAACAAAAAGTTGCACCCCCACAACTCCGGACCGTTCAAGATTCTCAAGAAAATTGGTCCTAATGCATGTGTTGGATTTACCACCAGCTCTTGGATTAAATACTACTTTCAATCTTGAAGATCTCACACTCTATAAGGGCCATGACCATGATTGTCCGTCAAAAGAACATGAGATTCAGTTACCACCCTCACCACCACCCTCATCAGTCCTTGCAGATCAAATTGTTGATGTACTTGATAATCAGATTGTTTCCACTCGACAAGGGGGATTTTAGAAGTTTCTTGTTCACTGGAAGAATCGTCCAATCTCCGATGCCATGTGGATTCCAGCTACCGATTTCCAGCGTCTTAATCCTGATCTTTACGAGAGATATCAGGCTATTAACTCGCCGGAGTCGAATTTTTCCAAGCCGGGGAGAGTTGATGCAACTCGTTCACAATCCAAGAACAAGACCCGGAAGCATTGAAGGACCCGTCTGATGGGACCACATAGTTCACATATTTTTTATATTAGTAGTTTACTTTATTTAATTATTTCTAAGATTAGAAGCTGCTTAATTGTTTAGGAAGTTTCCTTTATTGCTTATTTAGGATTAATGCTACTCTATATATAGAGAAGCTCTTTATTGTAATCTTAAGACCATATTCTAACATTATTCAAGAAGTTCCTCTCGTGAGTTTGGGTATTTCCCTAAATTTATCTTAGGGTTGAGTCGGAAGACTCGATCTCACCGTTGGAGGTGTAGATCTTCATCAGGATAGGTCTCAAAGCTAAAAGAAACTGATAAAATGACAGTCATTCAATGGTAAAACCTTATAAAAATACAAACTACGGCATTATACATCAGAAGTACTCGATTTTATTCAATTAGTCAACAAATGAAGAATCAATTCCACAATAACACAACTCATATAAACACCAACACCAGCACCACAAAAAACATCTCCATTTGCAACCTACATTTTACAACCAATATCTCCATACAAATAAAATTCATCCACTCCACCATCTCCATACAATTCTGGTCTAAAATTATAAGAACTACAAGCCTTCAATTCATCCACTCCACCATCTTCATACAACTCTGGTCTAAAATTATAAGAACTACAAGCCTTCTCATAAATAGTCCTCATATGGAAAAGGACATTGATACTATGATATTAATATATAAGAATGTGTCTTACAAAATATCAGAACGCATGTAGCAAAGCTTTAGTTGCAACTTGCAAGGATAGATCTCAAATTATCTATGTTAATGGCATTATAGAAGTCTCAATTTTTTTTTCTTTCCCTTGGAATACAACAAGGTCAAATGATAATAAAAGAATTCTTAATTATCTCTGATGGACATCATTGTCATTTAGATGACGTAAAGCTACTATATAGAAAATAAAGATGATAATAAATAGAGCTCTGATCTGGTGAGAGCTCTAGAAAGTGAGAACTTGCAAACTTTTGTGGAGCACATGCAGTTAAATAGGCTACCAACAAGTTGTACCAATAATTTTAAAGAAAATAATAGATTGAAGTAAAATTAGGTTAAATAGCTATGAACTTCAATCATCAAGTTGATATTTGAAGTGTTAAAATATGGGTTTTGTGTTGTTGATCCACAAACAAACAAAGGAGAAAAGAAGGTCTACACTCTTTCTAACTCTAACTTAACTTCTATTACCATAGGGAGGAAGCATTAAGAAGATGACGTTAATAATGAATTTAAGTAGTTGGCTGTTCTAGCCTTGCAAAATATAAAAAATATAGTTGATTTTTATACATGTTAAGTCCTACACTTACCAATAGCCAACCTAAATAAATCTTAAGTTATACTAAAAAAATACCTATAAATTAAACGTGATTAAGGAATATATAACTCAGAAATGGGCCTCCGAGTCTGCGTTGCCAATAGCTTTTCTCCATGAACGCATCGTCATGTAAGCCAACATTGAATCCATCCATCTATGATGCCAAAATTAAAAACATTGATGGTGTCCATCACGACTACTACTCCTTCCCATCTCTTTGCATAATTAATGGGGTGTTTCTGTGAGTACAATTGGGCAAAACATCCATGTGAAACTTCACTTGATTGCATTTTTAACAATTCAAAATACTGATAGATTTTAAAATGAACATATAACAATGTACAAAAGATCATTCATTAATTTAACAATTTTCTTATCACCACAGAATGAAGAATTCAATTATGAATCAAAACAGGGAAAACATCTCAAAATAAGCTCCCATTATGGATGGAAACTATTCCTTGTTATTAGTTTTTTTTTTTTTTTATAACTATTCCTTAATTTTGTTGGTAAAATAACCTCAAATTAAGCCATGAATGAGCAATTCATACTAAAAAAAATTGTAAATAGGTCTTAACATAGGCAACCAAGTACTTGTAAGAAGTTAGAGAGGACCTAGAATTTTATAGCCTATAGTACTCAGTGGATTTAACATGGGTATAAAGTCCATGTAATGCTTGGTGATGGACTATGATTGAGTGAGTTGTGACTCTTTAGGATGCTCCAACATTATATTGTTAATACTCTGCTATTAAAAAGAATTATATACAATTTTAATTACAGTTGATCTTCATTATTAATTGTATGGTTTACTGCTCTTAAATAAATTATGATCGATATTGATTAGATGTTGTAAACACACTTTAAATAAAAATAACTTTAAATCATCCATTTGTAGGCCACCAATCAAAGGTTAAGAATTTTCAATTTAAGTGAAAGGACTTATTCATATTATCAATAGTATGGATAGCAAGTAATATAGCTTGCATGTGCAAAAATGAGACATGATACCTGTAGTCCTGAGTCATTCATCAGAGTAGTACTCACGGCAAGAATCACTAAAACACAGGCATTCTATTATCTAGCAACTTCAAAAGGCCCCAGCTTTTAATAAAACCTCCATTGGGTTATTTTTCTCATTGTCTTATCTAATTTGCTTCTTCTTGTGTTCTTTTGTTCATTGCTTCTGTTTTTTTTTTCTTCTTTTCTTTTTTGTTCATTGTTGTTGTTGCAGACCCTTGGGTTTTGTTGTTCTTCATAAGAAGCCTTGATGTGTATTAGTGTTATTAGATTACAATAAAGTAGTACCTTTTCAATCCATTTTCACCAGTTATGAACAAGATTTTAGAAGTTTCAATCACCATATGATTCTATCAGTTTCCAACAGGACAAATCAGTCATGAAACCAAATATTCCACATGTTCCACCAAAGCATCTTGCTAATGAATAATAGAGGTATTAGGGAATAATAGCAATATTAGAATAAATAAATAGGAGAACGCTTACAATTGTTGCAAATGCAGTGGCCACGGTCCATTGTAGATCACTGTAGAGCGGCAAGATCATTACCCTCTACTAGTGTCACACCTGCTTCAGAAAATAACTGATATGTTCCCTTCTCTTCTAACACAGAACTTTCCAAGGATGATGAATAAGTAGAGTCCGCGCACGTTTCTCACTAAGTGTCAGTAAGTCCATTACATTGTGTAAATCTTCTGTGTGTTGAAAGATTAAAAAAATACAGTTACATTTAGAACACGTTTTTTTTTTTTTGTAATAATTAATTTAAAGAAAATCGTTAACATTGACAGCCTAAGCTCAATAGGATATCCATAAGTGCTATTTTATCATCAAAGTGTTAACAGCACAAGGGTGTGTAGAGATTTCATCAAGCATGTGAACTTCTTCTGTTTTATATGAGGGTAATAGATTTGCAAATACATGAAGTGCTAACAATAATAATTAGTAATTTAGCGCTTAACGCCGCTGCCCTGGGACTTAAAGAGATGATGGTTGGAGTCTTTATTTTTGGAGAAGTAGGTTAATCATCACATGCAAATATTTGATGAAAAATGTCTAAAATGATTGGACTTAGACATGAAGAAAAAACTTACGTTACCAAAAAAGAAAACTACATTCTGCTGCACAAGAAGAGACTGAGCACTCTAACCTTTGGGTTGTGAGCCGGTTAGTTTCGTAACCATCACTTAATATTTATGTTAACAGGAGACCCTCTTTGTATAAATAAAATCTTCAAATCCTCTTCATGCTGCTGCTCCTCCTCCTCCTTTTATAACCAGCAAACCTTTTATTTTTTCAGAATGCTTATTAACCAACAAAAATAAGAAACATTCAATCATCGAACATTTTATAACAGTATAGCCAAAAACTAGATGCATATTTTAACTTGTTAGCTACAAACAATCAAATCACAGTTAAAGTCACAAATATACATTGACAGCCCTAGCAAAAAAACACAAACAATGAAATCACAGTTAAAGTCACAAATATACATTGACAGCCCTAGTTAAAGTCACAAATAACAATAAAACATTTCCATTTATTCTGATTTGCAGATTTGATGAAGCAAAAAATATAAAATGAAGCATGCCAAATACCCACTTATTCCGTACCCAACTCCTGCTAGCCTTGTACAGCACAAGTATGGAAAATGATGGCAAATTTCACCATAATCATCGTTGTAGCATTATCCTATCAATCCAAAATTGAATTAAAAAGAAATTTAAAAAATTAGAAAAAAAAAATATTTTGATAGAATGCATGGAGGAATAGTTATTCAATATACCTGCTGGATCCCAGAATCCTATATTAAATGTGCTCCCATCCACTACCACATTTGTATTGAAATTGTCAGAGAATCAGAGTAACAAAATAATACCCACTACATAACGCTTTCTAGCCAAAGGAAATTAAAAACTAAACAATCCAGCATAATACTATGATAGAAAAAAATGACATAGATCTTTGAAACATCCAACAAAATACTGTAAAATTTACCAACTTAGGTGCATTTGAAATCACCCAAAAATATTCAATTGTCTGAAACCTGATGCAAAATGAATTGTTATTGGATCAACTATGCATTAGAGCGGTCCCAAATGAGCCCCTTTCAGTTCCAACTTAAATTATTAAACCAAACAAAGATTTATGAAACATGGATCAACCTGTAGACTCTTTTCTAAACCTTTATTCCTCAGAATGATCATGAGTTTTTAGGAATTCAACATAAAGTATACGAATTCAATATAAAGTATACATTTACCCGCCATGTGGTATATGCCTTGGTGGACGCATATCTCGATAGCGACCATGGTCAACACATGTGTGGCCATTGGTGATTGGTGGGACACCGCTATGCTGTTTGGGAGGAAACAGAGAGTATTAGTAAGGGCTGTTGGCAGAAGGTTAGTCTTGCCATATTCTTATATAATCCAGTCTCTTTCTTCTTCTTTTGTTTCTATGTTTCTATGAGCTGGGTAAAATGCAGGTAGTTTTAAGTTATTTCTAGAGTGGGTTTCATGAGATTTTGGAGATGGACAAGTGAAAATAATCATGAAGTTAGTGCATGGATGAATTAATTTTTATTACAGATGATAATGCAGGTGGGACACACTATGGGGCCCCTTTATTGTGAAATGTTGGCCTAGCAGTTTGTGAAGCAAAAACATACACTGAAAGAGTTTTCAATTGTTTTATAAGAAGTGCTGGTGAATAGGGTTGGTCCAAGGTTGAGAATAGACCATGATACGATGAGTGGTGTTAATGAGAAATGTTCAATTGAGAGTAACTGGCTGGATTGGGTCCATTAGGGAGTTGCTTAGCAGAAAAAAAGATCTCCAGTTCTTTTGGCATCAATTTTAAAATCCTTAGGGAGAGAAGAGGCATTTAAGTCACATGATGGACAATGCTAATGAGAACTATTTGATGGAAAATGGATGTGTTGGGCATTGAGATTGACAAGAAAAACAAAAACATCAATTATTTAGGATCAGTATGAAAATTCTTAGGAACAGAAGGAGCATTTAAGTTATTTCACACCTTCAGTTAACATCATTCCTATCAAAGGTATTTTTGTGATTTAGAAATAATATTATTCAAAGGCTTTGTCACCCTAGCCTGTTGGCAGAAAATGACCCAATTAAAAGAAACTATCGTAAGACCCTTCCATTGAGTTATTCAAATTACTTCGAAACTATTTTGAAATCACCCGTAAGTACAATAGTATTGAATAAATAAATCAAAATGACACGGATGATGAAATCCTACTAGGGTGTTCCTTGGCCAAGACGGCGACAGCTTGTGCAAACTCAGGTCATTTAATTTCAGACCTGATATTCAGGCCTTGATCAGTCAACCCCTTTAAATTAGCACCCATGGAATTGCATTTTGAGACGGGCTAATTAATCTATTGTGGAGGGAGTCAATAAATCCAGTGCTAGTTACAGGCCACTTCTTCCCATTGTTGTAACATGTTGAGGAGCTTCCACAAAGCACAGTGAGGCTCAGGAAAATACTCTGTTAACATTTGCGAGAAAACTGTAAGATAAATTCATAAAAAGGTAAAAATAAATTCATATTTTCACTCGAAGGGGTAAAGAGGGTTTCAATGTCTTATCCCCTTTTCAAATGGACACAGTAAAATGCATTCCCAAACGCTCTCATGTCTGTTTTGAACCGGTTTAAGACAATACGAGGTAAATTTAAGAGATGCCAAACTGAACCTTAGTGTTTTGAGGAGTTTTCTACAAAATCCCTGTGATTAGAACTGGATTAGGGCTTCTAGAATTGAATTACATGGAGACAAGAGTGGAATCATGCACGCTTTGCTTAATTCTGATTGTTTACTAATCTTTGATAGGTTATAATTCGCCTTTTCCTTTGTTGAATGTTGTCTAGCATCAATTCCTAATGAACCTTAGGTCGTCCTCCTCTTCACTTTTCTCTCCCTTAATTTCTTCTTCTTTTCCCTTTTTTTTTTTTTTTTTTTCAGTTGAATGGTGTATGGGATGGGATAGGCTTGGGCGTGCAACCCCTTGTATAGCCTTAGGGCTTTGTTCCTAATTACAACTAGGAGTTTAAATCCTAATGGAGAAAGTCCTCTTTCCAATTTTGTTTGTGCTGCAACTCTCATTGGTTATTGCTAATTCTAATTGCACTAAAACCCTACCTTTATTGGGCGCTTGACTCTAATAAAGACTTGAGGGTTGGCTTCCGGCAATAACTAAGAGTCCTAGTAGTGCTTAGTAAACTTTATAAGTTGGTTTCCTAATGCAACGAGTATACTAAAATCTAAAATTAGTTTATTAGTAATTAAACAACAATTATACACATAGTATGGGGTCTATTGGCCGATAGGAGTTCATGCCTGATTTTTAGACCCATCCACTAAACTCTCTTTCGTATTTAGTGATAATAAAATAATTTGGCTTGTGATTGGCTTGTCATTGTGACTAACCCAGCCTATTAGTGGCCGTACAATACCTTCTGGGTCCCACTTGGCCCCACATTTTATTATTAATTTTTAATGCATTTTATTAATGGCCGCACTTATATTGATTAATGGAAACCATTGAGGGTCCCCCTTAGCGGACTGTTCTTTGCCATCATATTTTAATTAATTATTATTATTTTATTTCGAATTTACATCATATTATTTTTAAATAATCAGATTATTATTATGATTATAAATTTACATGGGACCTTTTTTCCAACTATTCCACATAAAAGAATCTTTTAGATCATGTTAATTACACTACAATGGATGTATATTGTATAATGATATCGAAAAAGTATAAATTATAATATCAATTATTTTATTTTTTTAAATACTCAAAATCTAGTCTTTCTTATTATTACTAAATTATTATGTCAACTACCTTCTTATCATTTTTTCTGAGTATAAAATTGCATAACTATAATTCTTCGCCTTGCAATTTGCATTTACAGGTTGGTGATTTATAGAGCATGCTCTATTGATCCAGAAGAGAATGAGGAGAGGGTGGCTGCATTTCTTAATATTATTTTTGTAGGCGGTAAAAACGACACCTACTTAGATTAGGATGAGATCGGAGTAGAATGCTTAGGACAGGGAAATGCTGAACGCCTGGAACCTGAAACGGAAGGAGAAAGGCTAACGTCAGAGCCCCTGGCTGCCGAGAGCCGAAGGCACTCCGATGCCTGAGTTAGTTCTGAGGAGACTAAACAGGAGGAGGAAGAAGAGAATGAAACAGTCTAGTAATCAGAGCTGTATGCTGAGTATTGCGTACCTTTCATGGGACCAATCCCATGCGTATATATAAGCGAGCGTTGCATGTTCATTCTCTCTGTGAGTGGGGGTAGGTGAGGTGAGGTCCCATCGACCCTTACCCTGGCGGGCTGCAGTAGGTAGAGTGGGCAACATCCCATCCTCACTTTCCATGCCTTCAGTCAGTTGACGTACAGGGCTGATAAAGCAAACCTCTTATCGCCATAAATGAGCGATCCTATCGCCATAAATGAATGCCCGTATCAGTCTGAGCGCGCCGCATTTCCAGGAGGGTGGCGGCCCACCCTGACTTTAGCATCCTAGCCTGAGACCAAGGATGGCTTGGCCGTGGTGCGCCTTTGCACCGAGCTGGCATTTATGCCGAGCTGAGACCGGGCTGACTGAGCTGCCAAGCTATGACCGAGCTGCCGAGCTATGACCGAGCTCACTGTGCTGCCGAGCTGTGACCGAGCTGCCGAGCTATGACCGAGCTCACTGGGCTGCCGAGCTTCCGCCACAGAGGCTGAGGTGATCGGCAAGTTCAGCCGTAATCCCTGCTTAACTTTGTCATTACGGTGTTTTACCCACACAATTGCCCCCTAGCTTTTGACTTCTGAGAGCCCTCTGGCTCGAGGAGGTCGGAAGCTTGATGACCGTATACCCGGCTCCGCCACCGAGCTCGAGTGAGGGTCACCGTCACGAGGGAAATACCGGGGCGAGGGAGCTTCGGATCAGGAGGGTCCCTTTCGAGATGTCCCCTCGCCTGTCCTGGATATTTAATAGTCTTCGGATATCACGCTTATGGTGGCACGTGTACCTTCTCTTAGCTGTCTCGCAATTACTTCGAGGAGACGTTAGGGCTGCGTGACGGGACATTAGGGCTGATTGAGGGGACGCCTCTTAAAGGCTCTCCTCGAAAGTCGAATCGACGTCCCCTGGCTTTATAAATCAGGGCGTCTCCTTCGTTCCCACTTTCTTCTGCTTTCCTTTCTTCACTTCTGCTTTCTTCACTTTCTTCTGCTTTCTTTAGATCTCTGTTGCGCTCTGCAAGAGAACCTCCTCCGGCGCCTGCGGACTTCCGTCGATTCTGATTGTGCAGTCCCTATTCGTAGGACTCCTTCCTGCTTTCCTCGTCTTTTTCTTTTAGATAGGTCCTCGTCTGAGTCGAGAATGGGAGTCTATAGACATTTGTTAGGGGACCCAAGTTCCATAGATCATTTTAGGGGTTTATACAAGGTCCCCTCCAATGTGGAGATCAGGCCGGACACCCCAGATGACGGCCTCACTTATTGCGACGGCTGGATGCCGTTTTGGCTGGTCTCCGTCGTGGAGGGAGGAGTCCGCTTCCCCCTGCACCCACTGGTCCGGGACTGCCTCCGAGAGTGGAAGTTGTGCCCATGCCAGCTACTCCCCAACGGATATAAAATCATAATGGGGGTAGTGCGGCTCAATCAGATCCTGGGGATTGGCCTCGGTGTCCCGGACATCGAGGACACGTACGACCTCTGCAAATCCGCAGAGGGGGACACTTACTATCTCCGGCTGAGGGTCCGCCGGACTGCGTTTGTGACCGCGCTAGAGGACTCCAATAGGTACGCGGGTGAAGACCGAGTACTTGTCAGAGGAGGATGGGAGTTCGGTGAAGCAGAGCCTGCTACCACAGTCCGGGTCCCTCGAAAAATAGGGGTTCCTCCAAGTAAAGGCCGGAGTTCTTTCGGTTTGCAGTTCTTTCCTTTCTTTCTGTGTCTGGCTCCTGATGATTTTGTCTATGCAGATTTCCGCGAAAAGAGGGAGCTCGCGCGAAGGAACCGCTGGAAGGTGAACAGCGCGTGGCACGAACTGGTGAGGAACTACCGCGGCCACAACTGTCGTGCTGCGTGGGCTCTCCTGGGGTACGTGCCCCACTACAGGTCCTTCAACACCTCCCGAAAGGGATCGGGAATAGACTCCGTGCCGAGCGGGGAAGGCGTGAGTCGAAGAACAGAGACGACCGTGGTGACAGGCTCGGCGGTGGTGACCGTTGCGCTTCCCGCCGGTCGTCTGGTTGAGTCGGCAGAACGTGCTCCAGCAGCCTCTGCCGCGGAGCCTGCCGGGACTTCGAGAGCCAGGCCCCTGCCTTCCCGAACGAGGCTAGTAGCTTCCAGTTCGGAGGAAGAAGAGGAAGAGCAAGAGGGAATGTTGCGCCAGCGCAAGCGGCGCTATGTCGCAGAGGATCTGTCTGCGGCGGCCTTCGGGGATATCGGGGGCGAGGCCCGGGATCCTTCTCAGGCGGTGGCTCTGACGCCTCCGGCATCTGCGGGTGGCACTCTTGCCCCTGTTGCCGAGACGGTCTGTACAGCCGCGACCGTAGCTGTTCGGCCTGGGGAGGCAGAAGCCATCTCAGCCCCGCCTCCAGTTGTCGTGGATGACGCGCCCTCTGAAGGTGCCGTGGGGGCTGGAGGTCGGACTCGCTCCCCCGAGGTTGCTGAGGGCGGGCGACCCGAGAAGAGGGCAAGAGTCGAGGCCTCGCCTGGCCCCTCATCGCCTCCGCCTGCCGGAGGGACGATCTTGCCTCCTCCAATGGCTCCGTGGAGGCCGGCCATCGAGGAGGCTCTGGGAAGGCCGCTGGCCGAAACAGACCGCGCAGCCGATCCCCGAGTTGTCGCAGCGCTCGGACGAGCCTGCGCCCTTCCACAAGACATGGCGAGGTGGGCCGCGATGGACGACGAGTCGCTCCTGCTCTCTTCGATGCGATCCGTGGTGTCGGTAAGTGCAGTCTTTTTTCCATAGTTCAGTCCGGTGTTGCTTTATTGACTTCTGGTTCTCATTTTGCAGCTGTTGCAGAAGTGCCAGATAGGCATTGAGAGGCTCGATGCGGCCGAGGCGCGGGCCGCGGAATGGGTCGTTGAGAGGGACGAGCTGCGGGCGTCCGTGGCGTCCAAGGACGCGACGCTGGCAGAGGTGACGGCCAAGAATGCCGGCCTCGTCTTTGATCTTGAGGAGTCGAAGGTCGAGGTTGGGCGCCTCAAGGATGAGCTGGCGGAAGAGAAAAGCCAGAACCTCCACCTCGCTTCTGAGCTCGACGATCTTCGGGCTGCGACCAAGCGACTAGAAAACGAGTTGGACAGTGCGAAGGGGACCAACAGGAGGCTCCTCTCTCAGCGGAACCGGGCGCAAGGTTCCCTGGAGACGGCGCTGAGGGAGAAGGCGGCCGAGATCGAGTCTGCCCTGGCAAAACAAGAGGCCAAACTCAAGGAGTCGTTCCTCGCCGAGCATGACTCCGTCATGGAGGAGGAGGTCGGCAAGCTGACTGCTGATTACAAGGCTCAGCTGCCAGGGATCCGGGACCGAGCCTGGGAGCTCGGGTGGACGGCAGCCTTGCGCAAGGCTGGGGTCCCCGAGGATAGCCCATTGTTCTCGAATGCCCCAAGATTTTCTTGCTCGGATCCGGGACCCGCAGCCGTGCCTCAGGTCTCCTCCGACCCTCCCTCGCAATCGTGTCCAGAGGCGAACGCCGCGCCCGGGGCGCTTCCGGAGACTCCTGCTGTCAGCGCTGATCCTGAAGGCTGCCAAGTGGCGGCAGTCGTCGAGGTCCATCCTGAAGCCGTCGCGGTCGTCCCTGAAACTGCCCCAATTACTACCGAAGCTAGCACGGTCGCAGCCGAGGTCCCTCCAGAGATCGACTGCAATGTAGAAGCTGCAGCCCTCTGAGGGTTTTTGTAATTTTTTCTTTCTTTGATTGTATCTTCATCCGTCTTGTAATCAAGAGCTGTGATTAATAAAAATTTTGGATTTTCTCTCGCATTCTGATGCTTTCTTGTTTTTGATGAAATGTTTGTGGTTGATGAAACGCTGCATCGCTTTTCTGTTTGGATTGGGACACCGGCGAACGACCGAGGCCCGGTGCATGACCGTGGTCTCCGTCTGCTCTTCCGTATCCATTATCTCCCCCCAGCTTTTGGCCTGTGGGCTCCATGGAGCAGGTCGGAAGCTGAGTGGTTTTAGTCAGGTCGGTACTGTCACTAACCTTTTGACAGTGCCCGTTGTGCCGAACTGCCGAGTGGGGTCTCGGTCCAATGGGGTCTCCTCATCGTCTTTTGTTGACGTGGAACGCTGCACAAGGAATGCTGCATTAAGTTCTTGCGCTGACGTGGAGTGCTGTATTAATTTCTTTCCGTCAGTCGAGGCGACTGCCCTTTCGCCTGTCGAGGCATGGAATAGTCTTCTGGGGATGCGGCGCCGTGCCACGTGTCGCCTTTCCAAGGGCGCGCAATCAAATCTGCAGGACGACTGGGCTGCCCGAGGCGACTCTAGGGCTACTCGAGGTAGGGCCGCATTGAAGGCTTCTTTCGAAATCTGAAACGGCGCCCCGTCCCCTATAAACTAGGGTTCCTTCTCCGTCTTCCTTCTTTTCGATCCCCAGAACTCCTGTTGCAACCTGCTGAAGAATAGGGATTTTCCTGTTGCCTGCGACCATTCTGTTCGCAGTCTTTGATCGTAGGACTTCTCCCCCTTGTCTTCTTCCGCTCCGGTGGGTAGTCCTCCAACTAGAGTAGAGAATGGGTGTGCATAGGCATTGGCTAGGGGACGCATTGTCCATAAGCCTGTTCAGGAAGGAATACAAAGTCCCTGCGAACGTAGAGGTTAGGCCAGACGGACCCGACGACGGTATCACGTACAGCGACGGCTGGATGCCGTTCTGGCTGGTGGCCGTCGTGGAGGGAGGAGTCCGGTTCCCCCTCCACCCACTCCTCAGGGAATGTCTCCGGGAGTGGGGGTTGAGCCCCTGCCAGCTGCTTCCCAACGGATACAAGATCATCATGGGAACAGTGCGGCTCAACGAGGTCTTGTCGATCAACCTCGGCGTCTCGGACATCGAGGAGGCGTATGACCTCTGCAAATCCGCAGAGGGACATACATACTATCTTCGGCTAAGGCTCCACCGGACCGCCTTCGTGACCGCGCTGGAAGACTCGTATAAATACGCGGGGGAGGACCGCGTCTTCGTCCGCGGGGCGTGGGAGTTCGGCGAGGCGGAACCCAGCACCACGGCCAGGATACCGCGCAAAATTGGAGTCCCCCCAAGTAAAAAACCAAGGCCCCTGGACTTTGTGCTTTAATCATCTCTCTCCCTTTGCTGACGTTGTTCTGTTTCTGCAGGTTTTCGGCAGAGGAGGGAGCTGGCCAGGAGGAACCGGTGGAGGGTGAACAGCGATTGGCACGAGAAGGTGCGGAAGTACCGCGGCCATCACTGCCGAGCTGCGTACTCGCTGCTGGGGTACACGCCGCACTACAAGTCTTTCCTTGCTCAGAGGCGGGTGACCGGGATCGACTCCGTGCTTTACGGGGAATGCACCAGACTGGCCACCGAACAGGCTGAGGCTCCTATTCCGGAGACAGTTACTGTCGCGATTCCAAGCGGCATTCCGGTAGAGTCGGGCGGACGGTCCCCTGTCCGTGGGTCAGCAGCGACCAAGAGAGTTGAGACCGGACGCAGTCGGCAGAGGCAGAAATTTGTCGTCTCCAGCGAGTCCAGGAGCACATCCAGCTCGGAAGAGTCCGAGGTCGAGATGTTGCGCGGCCGTTGCCGGCGCTTCGTCGCGGAAGACCTTGCCGCCGCGGCATTTGGGGACATGGCCGAGACCGCGGGCCCCTCCCGAGGTGCTGACGTTGCCCCAGCTACGTCCTCGGTGGCTGCTGCAGAGGTTATCTCTCCCGAGACCGAGACGGCTCCGGAAGCCTCCGAAGGTGATCAATCGGGTCCCCCTGCAGTAGCCGAGGTCGGCGCGGGTCCTCCGCCCATCGTCGTCGAAGAATCGCACTCTGGCTCTGGCAGAGCGGCTACTGCCGAGGCTGCCGAGGAGCGCAGGCCGGAGAAAAGGCCCAGGGTCGAATCCCCATTTGCCCCGGAACCTGCCATGTCGGTCGGGGGGTCCGCCACTCCCTCCGATTTCATTCCTTGGAGACCGGACGTCGAGGGGGTGCTGGGGAGGCCACTAGCCGAGTCGGACCGAGCGGTCAACCCCGATGTGGTTGCCGCTCTGGGACGAGCTTGCGCCCTTCCCCAGGACATGGCGAGGTGGGCGCAGATGGATAATGAATCCCTGCTGCTTTCCTCAATGCGGTCATTGGTAGAGGTATGTACAGTTAATTCTTCATGTTCTTTTGTTTTTCTGCTGCATTTCATTTGGTGACACTCTGTTCTTGCTGCAGCTCTTGCAAAAGTGCCAAACTGGCAAGGGTAGGCTGGACGCAGTCGAGGCCAGGGCAGCAGTTTGGGCAGCGGAGAAAGACGAACTGCTGAAGTCCCTGGCGGCGAGGGACGCTACCCTGGAGGAGGAGGCGAAGAAAACTGCGGATCTTCTGGCCGAGCTCGACGCAGCGCGGGCCTTGTCCGAGCACCTCAAAGAGGAGGCGAAGGAGGCGAAGGACCAAAACGCCCGCCTCTCCTGGGAGCTAGACGAGGTCCGGCTTACGTCGTCAAGGCTGGAGGAAGACATGCAAATGCTGCGGGGGACGAACAAGAGGCTCACCTCCGAGAGAAAGCTAGCTGAAAGAAAGCTAGAGATGGCTCTGGAGGGGAAAGCGGCCGAGCTCGCGCAGGCTCTCAACGTGCAAGAGGCCAAACTCAAGGAAGAGTACCTAGCCGAGCACGAGTCCGTGATGAACGAGGAGGTCAGCAAGCTGACGGCTAACTACAAAGCCCAACTGCCAGGAATCCGAGAGAAGGCGTGGACACTTGGGTGGAAGGCGGCTTTAAGGAGGGTCGGCGTCCCTCCGGACAGCCCTATCTTTCAGAATTCCCCCAGGTTTCCTCGCTCGGATTCGGAGTTGCGAGCCACCTCAGGAATCACCCCCGTTCCGTCAGCCTCGGAGGTCCCTCCAGCTCCAGCCGCCCCTGCTCCTCCAGTGGTTCCTGAGGCTGCCCCAGCCGCTCCCAGCGAGAGTGCTACCGGGACCAACTGTAATAAGGGAGCAGCAGCTCCCTGAACCATGTAATTTTCTTGTTTTGCCACACATTGTATTCAAACGGATTCTTCCATAATAATAAAACAACATATTGCCACTTGGTCTGTGAATGGTTGTGATTTTGCTTATGGTGGAATGAGTGTTGACGCAAGTGGTTTACCGAGTAGTTGGATAGGTACCAGGCGAGGACGGTTGGTTCTCTAAGCAGAGGAACCGAGCCGCGAGGGTGGTACTGATACCGGACCCTGATATAATGTTGGCTGTGCCGCCAGAGCTGGTGAAGGCACCGAGCTCAGGACGGTTGGCCCTCTGAACAGAGGCGCCGAGCCGCGAGGGTGGTACTGTTACCGGACCCTGATTTGCATATGGCTGTGCCGCCAGAGCTGGTGAAGGCACCGAGCTCAGGACGGTTGGCCCTCTGAACAGAGGCGCCGAGCCGCGAGGGTGGTACTGTTACCGGACCCTGATTTGCATATGGCTGTGCCGCCAGAGCTGGTGAAGGCACCGAGCTCAGGACGGTTGGCCCTCTGAACAGAGGCGCCGAGCCGCGAGGGTGGTACTGTTACCGGACCCTGATTTGCATATGGCTGTGCCGCCAGAGCTGGTGAAGGCACCGAGCTCAGGACGGTTGGCCCTCTGAACAGAGGCGCCGAGCCGCGAGGGTGGTACTGATACCGGACCCTGATATGTGAGGCAGGAGATGGAACCGTGCTGACAGTCGGTACTCCCAAGTAATGCAAAGACTCGTTCCAGAAAAAATCGCCTTTTTTATTGATACTTGATTTTTGTGATACATTTCAGAAGTAGAATTTTTTGAGATGCGTCGCATTCCATGGTCGCGGGAGTGCCTTCCCCTCCATATCTTCAAGTCGGTAGGCAGATCTCCCGGCCGTTGACGTTATTCTGAACGGTCCCTGCCAGTTGGGCGCCAGCTTGCCCTCGTTAGGATCTCGGTCGCCAGGAAGTGTTTTCTTCAAGACCAACTCTCCTATCGTGAATCTTCTTTCCTTGACCTTCTGGTTGTATCCCCTGGCCAACTGCTGCTGATAGGCGGCCAGGCGGATAGCTGCCGCCTCTCTTCGTTCTTCAGCCAAGTCCAGCTCTCGTGCCACGTTCTGATCGTTCAGGCCCTGGTCACAGAGTTCCGACCTCAAGGTCGGGAGGCCGACTTCAAGGGGAATGACTGCTTCCATGCCGTAGGCGAGGGAGAACGGGGTCGCCGAGGTGGAACGCCTCGGAGTAGTTCGGTAGGCCCATAGAACACTTGGCAGCTCCTCTGCCCATCGACCTTTGGCTCGGTCGAGTCTCTTTTTAATTCCGTCGAGCAGCACTTTGTTTGAGATCTCGGCCTGGCCGTTGCTCTGTGGATACGCCGGGGTGGAGTAGATGTTGCGAATGCCGTACTCCTGGCAGAAGCTTTTGAAGAAGTTGGAATCCAACTGCGTACCGTTGTCGGAGATGAGAGTGCGGGGAATTCCAAATCTGGTGATGATGTTCCTCCACACAAAGTTCTTCGTGTCTAATTCGGTGATAGAGGACAATGGTTCAGCTTCGACCCATTTTGTGAAGTAGTCCGTGGCCACAATCAACCATCTTTTGTTCCCCGGAGTTCGGTGAAGTGGTCCGACGATGTCCAGGCCCCACTGGGCGAAAGGCCATGGGCTGGAGAGGGAACTCAGGTCCTGGGCTGGCTGGTGGAGAGAGTGGGAGAACTTCTGGCACTTCTCGCACTTCCTGGCGTAAAGCTGGGCGTCCTTCTGCATGTACGGCCACCAGTAACCCTGGCTGATAGCTCGGTACGCAAGTGACCGACCTCCTATGTGACTGCCGCAGACTCCTTCGTGGATCTCGTAGAGGAAATCGTCGACTTTGCCGGGGTGAACGCACTGGAGGTAGGGCCCTGTGAATGACTTCCTATAGAGCTTGCTGTCTGGGGACAGCCAGAACCGGGTCGCCTTCAATCTGATCTTTCGAGCTTCAGTCTTGTCCTCGGGTAGCTGGTCGTCCTTCAGGTAAGCAACGATAGGGTCCATCCAGCTCGGGCCGAGATCAAGGCACATGAGCTGCCGTGGTTGCTGGAGGTCGATGCTGGGCTCCTGCTGCGTTTCTACTTCCACTGTTCTTTTTTCACCGGCTTCCACTGCCGAGGCGAGGCTGGCGAGGGCGTCTGCATGGGAGTTGGATTCTCTGCCGATCTGCCGAACCTCGGCCCTCTCGAACTGGGAGAGAAGTCCCCTGGCGTGGGCGAGGTATGCTGCCATCCTGTCATCCCGGGCCTGGTAATCCCCGCTGAGCTGGCTCGTCACCAATTGGGAATCGCTGAAAACCACAACGGACCGGGCTTCCAAGATTTTGGCACTGTTCAGTCCGGCAATGAGCGCTTCATATTCGGCCTCGTTGTTAGAAGCCTTGAAACCAAGTGTCACAGCTTGCTCGATGACGAGGCCTTCGGGAGACTGGAGAACTATGCCAGCGCCAGCTCTCTTGGATGTTGAGGATCCGTCGACGAAGACTTTCCAGGACGAGTCTAGGAGTTCTCTCCAGGACTGTTCTTCCTCAGTCTCGGTGACAACCTCTGCACCCCTATCGCCCCCCAGTTCGGTGTCGAGCGCGGTCGGTGCCGAACTCGGAGGAGTAAATTCCACAATGAAGTCAGCTAAGACTTGAGCTTTGATGGCCGTCCTGGGCTTATAGCTGATATCATATTGCCCCAGTTCGACAGCCCATTTGGAGATCCGTCCGGAGAAATCTGCCTTCCGGAGGAGAGCCTTCAGTGGGTACTCTGTGACGACCACTATTGTGAAGGTTTGGAAGTAGTGGGAGAGCTTTCGGGAGGCGCTAACGAGTGCCAAGGCGAGCTTTTCGAGCTGCAAATACCGGGTCTCGGCGTCCAGCAGGGTCTTGCTCGTGTAATAGATGGGCCTCTGCTGGCCGTTGTCCTCTCTGATGAGCACCGAGCTCACTGCATGGTCCGAGACCGACAGGTACAAGAACAGTGCCTCTCCGAAAGTCGGGGTTGATAGCAGTGGTGGAGAAGAAAGGTACTGTTTTAGCTGTTGCAGCGCCTGAGCGCAATCCGATGTCCACTGGAACTTGGAGCCCTTTCGCAATAGTTGGAAGAAGGGTCTGCACTTGTCCGAAGCGCGGCTGATAAAGCGGTTCAGGGCGGCAGCCATTCCGGTCAGCCGCTGAACTTGTTTCGCCGAGGTCGGACACTGGAGCTCCTGGATCGCGGTGATCTGGTCAGGGTTCGCTTCGATCCCCCTTCTTGTGACCAGGCTCCCTAGGAACTTGCCGGAACCGACCCCAAAGGCGCACTTCGACGCATTAAGCTTCAGCTGGAACTGGCGGAGGATGTTAAAAATCTGGCGGAGGTCGGTCAAATGGTCCTGCGACCTCTTGGATTTTACGACCATATCATCGATGTAAACCTCCACCGTCTTGCCGAGCTGGGCCTGGAACATCTTGGTCACCAAGCGCTGGTATGTTGCTCCGGCATTTTTTAACCCGAAGGGCATCACCTTGTAACAATAGGTGCCCCTGGGAGTGATGAAAGCTGTCTTCTCCTGGTCTGCCGCGTACAAGGGGATCTGATGGTACCCCCGGTAGGCATCCAGGAAGCTCATCCGGTCGTGTCCGGCAGTGGCGTCGATGAGTTGGTCGATCTTCGGAAGAGGGAAGCTGTCCTTGGGACAGGCCTTATTGAGGTCGGTGAAGTCCACGCAAACCCTCCATTTTCCCGTCTTCTTCTTCACCACCACGGTGTTAGCTAACCACTCCGGATAGTGGACCTCTCTTATTGCATCTGCCTCGAGAAGTTTCTGAACTTCCTCAACCACGGCCTCAGTCTGCGGGACCCCAGTCCGGCGCGGCTTTTGAAGTACGGGCCTATGGTTGGGATCCACCTTTAGCTCATGGCAGATGACTGCCGGGTCAATGCCGGGCATCTCATATGGTGTCCAGGCAAAGACCGCCTTATTTTCTTCGAGGAGATTGAGCAGCTCTGTCCTCTCGGTCTCGGGGAGTTGGCTTCCCACGAGAAAGAATCTGTCGGGGTCGGCGGGATCGATGTTGACCTTGGTGAGGTCCTCGATGCTCTTCTGCGCCGGAGCCCTGCCGACGTCACCGAGCTCGGCCTCTCTATCCAGCTCGGCCATATTGACTTGGGACGGCTCAGCCTCGTCAGGTAGCACGGCCAGTAGGCATTGCCTGGCCATGTGCTGGTCGCCTCTGACGGTGATCACGTCCGTCCGACCCGACTGGCTTTCCAAAGGGAATTTAAGCTTCTGATGCCGGGTAGAGGGTACCGCCTCCATGCTGTGCAGCCACGTCCTCCCCATTATGACATTGTACGGGGAAGGGACATCGACCACTAGGAAGTCGACTTGCCTGCAGGCGCCACCGACTTGGACTCTAAGGGAGATCTTGCCCTTGGGATAGACAGGCTTGGAGCTGAAACCGACCAGAGGGGTTCGGGCAGACTGGAGGTCCTCGTCCTTTAGGCCCAACTTCCTGAAGCAGTCGTAGTAGAGGACCTCGGACGAACTGCCAGGGTCGACAAGGGCTCTCTGAACCAAGAAGTTTTGCAGCTTCAAGGTGAGAACGAGAGCGTCGTTGTGCGGGAGCTCGACGTCTTCCAAGTCTTTATCAGAAAACCATATTCTGACCCCCTCCGATCTGGCCTTCTTCGCGGCCGGCTCTGGTGCCGCGGTCAGCACCTGCTTTTGGTGTGAGGCGCGCCTGGCCTCGGCGCGGGCCTGAGAGCTCTTCTTTGGTGGGGCGGCGAGGTGGATGACGTTGATGATACCCTCCGGCTCGCTGTCGTGGTTATCAGCGTCCCGCCGCGGAGGTCGGTCATCACCTCGGCCCTCCTGCTTGATGTACTCCCTCAGGTGCCCCTCCTTCACGAGGTTTTCCAGATGGAACTTGTAGCTCTTACATTCGTCGGTCCTGTGCCCATTCTGCTTGTGGTAGGCACAGAACTTACTCTGGTCCCGGGAGGAGGGGTCGGTCGTCATTGGGCGTGGCCATTTGAAGAAAGGCTGCGCTTTTATTTTCTTGAGGAGCCTATAGATTGGCTCCTTGAAGATGGTGTTGACTGCCACGTAGGAGGTCGGCTCGTGGCCAGACCTTCTGCCGCTCCCCGACGGTGCTGACGAGGCAGAGGGAGCTCGGCGGTGCTCCGAGGACCGGGCCTTGCGCCGATCCGGGGATGGGTCTCTGCGACGATCCTCCCTTCTGGAGGACCTGTTGTCTCCCTTGGCCGGTTGGCTCTTCTTAGTGAGGCCAAAGTTCTCCCGACCTCGCGTCTCGTCTTCTTCCGCCAAGATGAACCGGTTTGCTTGGGTCATCAGTTCCTTCATGGTGGTCACGGGATACATGACCAGCTGCGCCCGAAGTGGGATACCTGGCTGCAGAGCCAGCTGGAAGGATTTCACTGCCAGCTCCTCAGAAGCGCTCTCGATCTGGCTGTAGACAGTCCAGAATCGACGAGCGAACTGGGTGACGTTCTCGTTCTCCTGCATCCGGAGGGCCATCAGATCGGCATCGGTCTTTGGGATGACACGATGAGCTTGGAACTTTCCCAGGAAGGAGGCCCGGAGCTGACGCCAGCTGGAGATGGAATTTTCGGGAAGCGAACAGAACCACCGTAGGGGGAGATCCGCCAAACTGGAGGAAAAGACTCGACAGTTCAGGGAATCGTCGTCCCCCCAGACCGACATCCTTTGGACGTAATGTCGGAGGTGCGCGGCAGGATCCGAGGTCCCGTCATATAGGGTGAACCTTGGGACGCTGAACTTCTCGGGCAGCGTGTATCTTCTTATCTCCCTAGAGAAAGGAGACGCGCCAGTATCTTCAGCTTCAAGAGTGGCATACTGGTCCCGGTCGATACCAGCAGTCTCTAAGTTCTGGCGGATAGTCTGCTTTACCTGCTGGTCGATCCACTTCTTCAGTTCATCGTCCTCCAACCCCTGGCATTGCTTCTTTGGCCCTTCATGTATGTGGCTGCTGCTAGAGCCTTCCTCTCTTTGGTCCCGGTCACGCCTCTTGCTGTTGAGGACGTGCCTCAGGTCTTGCCCGTGGCCCGGACGCCTGGGCGGCGGGCTCTGATCCTTCTTGCCTTCGAGCTGTTGCGTGAGCCGTTCGATAAGCTCACGCTGTTCCTGGATGAGGAGGTTTTGTGCTCTGATGTCCGCCAGGCGGGGGTCTTCGTCGTGCTCAAGGCTGGCCTGATGATGAGACTGCGATCTAGCCCGGGATGACTTCTCTTGCGGTTTGGTGACTGACTTGTCACCTTGCACGGGCCGCTTATGGCCATGGTGGGGTTGCTCTGGAGGTGGAACGTCGCGAAGGGAGGGCATGGTCACTCCCCTGGATTGTGACGCTGTTTGGACCGTGGGAGACCTCCCGCCAGACCTCCTTTGCTGAGGGGGAGGAGGCGGAAGATTCTGCGCCAGTGTAGGCTGTATGGACAAAGCCTTGCCTTTGGAGGGTCCTTCGCCGTTTCTGGTTTTTGGAGGCATAGTGTGTACAAGCTTTTTGTTCAGTTCCCCACAGACGGCTCCAAACTGTAGGCGGTAAAAACGACACCTACTTAGATTAGGATGAGATCGGAGTAGAATGCTTAGGACAGGGAAATGCTGAACGCCTGGAACCTGAAACGGAAGGAGAAAGGCTAACGTCAGACCCCCTGGCTGCCGAGAGCCGAAGGCACTCTGATGCCTGAGTTAGTTCTGAGGAGACTAAACAGGAGGAGGAAGAAGAGAATGAAACAGTCTAGTAATCAGAGCTGTATGCTGAGTATTGCGTACCTTTCATGGGACCAATCCCATGCGTATATATAAGCGAGCGTTGCATGTTCATTCTCTCTGTGAGTGGGGGTAGGTGAGGTGAGGTCCCATCGACCCTTACCCTGGCGGGCTGCAGTAGGTAGAGTGGGCAACATCCCATCCTCACTTTCCATGCCTTCAGTCAGTTGACGTACAGGGCTGATAAAGCAAACCTCTTATCGCCATAAATGAGCGATCCTATCGCCATAAATGAATGCCCGTATCAGTCTGAGCGCGCCGCATTTCCAGGAGGGTGGCGGCCCACCCTGACTTTAGCATCCTAGCCTGAGACCAAGGATGGCTTGGCCGTGGTGCGCCTTTGCACCGAGCTGGCATTTATGCCGAGCTGAGACCGGGCTGACTGAGCTGCCAAGCTATGACCGAGCTGCCGAGCTATGACCGAGCTCACTGTGCTGCCGAGCTGTGACCGAGCTGCCGAGCTATGACCGAGCTCACTGGGCTGCCGAGCTTCCGCCACAGAGGCTGAGGTGATCGGCAAGTTCAGCCGTAATCCCTGCTTAACTTTGTCATTACGGTGTTTTACCCACACAATTTTGAATTCTTTTTTTCATAGTTTATAACAATTTATTATGTCAATTTGAGTTTATGGAAGAAACATATGTTTTTGCCCGAAATAGAACATGCATTTCGGCTAGAAATTGTACAGATGGATCCATATTTATGTTATCCGGTTGATTCATCTGGTGGGAACGAGTAAAATGGGTCGAGTCCCAAATCTTTACTGAGAAGATTTTACCCTTGAATTGCTAAATCATGTCACTTTTAAGTGTTAATTTGCTTTCTACAAATAATTCATTTATAGTCACCCATCTGACTTCTAAATCAATACAGAGTTTTTATCCATGGTATATTCATAATGGGTACAATCACATAAATAATTTGTATCACTCAAAAATTGTCTCCCCCGCAAAGCTGGCATTGATTGAGTTTAGTATCATAAAGTATCATTTTCTTTCTTTATTTTCGTGTGTTTTTCATTGAGATTCTAAACAACCATTTTTCTAACGTAACTGGATTTTGAGTTAAATGGATATAAACCATTTTTTCACATAAGGCTATTGCAAGGTCTACCCATGCCTCCAGATTTTTAGACACTATTCCTGGAACATTTCACCGGGTGCTTACATATGGCAGCTCATCGCCTAGATAAGGCAAGGACACACCATGAAGATGGCAAGGACGTGGATCTTACATAAAAAAAGTGAAGCATCGGATATGAGATGGCACGGTATGTTACCCATTATGAAGTATCCGTGCATCATAACTGTAAATGCATGTGAACCAGGCACATGTATGAGATCCTTCGAGCTGGGTGAATGGGGTTGTGGTTTTACATATAAGGCATAATCTCATTCTGTCATCAAAATCAGAATAAAAGGCTAAAACATGGGAGAAAATGGAACCCCAATATCATTTAGGGCCTGTGTGTTTCCATGTAATTGAATTCCTAGGAATTATGAGACTATATATTTGTGTAGTGGTTGAAAATGAATGAAGAATCAAAGGTGAATACCAAAAATTACCATCAAATAACATTCTCTTTAATAGAAATTGAATCGAAGGAAGATGGGAAATTAATACCCAGCCATCACCCTAGTAATTCAAATCATAAGAAAGTCATGGTCCCATCTATGTCACTAAATTATATCCTTCATCCTTTAGCTCTTTAATAATTCTATGGCGCAGCTAATACGACTATGAATTCCTATGTATTTTATGCAAACAAATAGGCCCTTATAGTTTATTGTTAATGGAGGAAATTTGGTTGACTAAAACATTACTGATTATTACTTTATTGATAGTTTGGGACTTTCTTTTTAAGATTGTCAATATATCACTTATATACTGGCAGATGGCTTACATCTTACAAAATTTGTCCATTACCACTGGTGCTGTTATCTGTATATGTAAAATCATGTGTAAGCAATCCCTCCATAACTCCATTGAAATTGTCATCCTGAAATCAAGCTAGTTAAGACAGTCCAAACCTTTAGATTTAAGCATTTTGGAGTTCAGGTCAACCTTCTATAACTGTCCATTTCCCCCCCTTAGATCAAGCACTACGAATCACCAAAGCTGCTGATTTTAGAATATGGTCATGTCCAGTGGCTGTGATTTTGACTTTGAACACACTTGTGTCCTGTAAATTTGTGCACTGAGTACTCTGAGGTGTGTATTTACTACATAGGTTCGTGCACGCCTAGAAAGTTCCTGATTGGTAATATATATGTGTTTTTGCATGCAGCAGAAAGAAATATTCAAAGAATTATTTTTTGGGGGGCCTGCAAGATTTATTTAATCATTTGTAATTTGTTTTAATGCTCTGCAGGAATTTCGAATAGATACTGTTGCCAGATATGGTCCATCTTCTTTTGTAACAGAGGAAGGGTTCTTTTTCTCTAATCCTGTGAAGCATTCTCTTGATGGAACATTTGCAGCATGCCTTGTTAGATCCTTAACCACATCGTGAACTCTATGTATGGCATTTGATCTTTATTATATCATCTTGAAGTTGCCAAGTCAATTTGTGTGTCTTGCGGCCATTTTGATCTGATCATGATCACCTTAGAATTAAGGTGCACAAAGTTTAATTAAACGTTTGTAGTTGCCTTTTGTTTGTCAGGTAGCTGATGTTGTTGCCACAGGTGCATGCTGACAGAGCATGTGTGCTCTGTGACACTCCAGAGGAGGACATGGGTTTATTTGATGTAAATATGACCTAAATTAGACAAATGCAAACCATCCAATCCAACTAGAAGAAGGGAAAAAAAAAAGGATCAAAGAAGCAGCAGCAGAAGGGTTATTTTAAACCTCCTTTCATGGTGACCCTCCTTACTGTTTGGGTTTTTTTTTTTTTTTTGGTAAAGCTCCTTCCAGTTTGGTCGCAGGTACTTAAGGATATATTGTCTCGGGCATATGGAGAATTCCAAATGCTTCTCCCCTAAGTAGAATTCCAAAATGCTCAAAGGCATAGTGACATTCGAAAATCTAAAAAAAAAGGTAACTTTTCTTGTGTACTGTTCAACAAATTCTCACATTGTAAACTCAATCTAACTGGGGCAGAATTCCCAAAGATAGTCCCTACATTGTGTTAGGAATTCCAGACAAGGGAAATTCCTGATAGAAACATTGAATTAGTGCATTGGTTTTCTTAATGGACAAGTATTACACGAGATGGCGGAACTTTGACACTATTTCAATTGTATAGTATCAATGTTTTAAACACGAAACTGGACAGTGACATAGAAATTATAAAAATACAAGTGAAATACTGAATTCAATTTTAAAATGATCAAAATAATTAAGAGGGTTGTCCACTCATTGTTAGTTCAACCTTGATTTTTCATCAATGTAGCCAATTGAATGAATTTCTACCACTAAGATGGCATGTTTGGATGGACCAAAGAAGCTTATGAAAACAATATAGCAAAGAATATAATTGTTCATTTTCTAAATTTAAAAACTTCCTTGATTGACAAGTCAATCGAAGTAATCAATCTAAGTAAGAAAAAAAATTTTTAAAGTTGATTATGTTTACCCATAATCCCCCCTCTAAAGAACTTTATGTGGAACATTTTCTAATATTTCTGAAATCTAGTGATTAGAAACACTTTTTGACTGTTAGACTTCTTTATTAGAGCTATATTGAATAGGGCCAATGGCGAAGCTAGGATTTTTTATTTTTTATTTTGGTAGTGGAGGGCTTGCAACTCATATTTCTTAATTTTTTAAACATTCATTAGCTTACAACATAGTTTAAATTCTAAAAACATTATTTTGGATATTATATTGACCAAACTCCATCTATATTTCAGTTCTGAACGATACATAAGAGTTTTGGCCATTACCTATTCTACTTTTCATGTGTTTACTATGAAATTAGAAATACATAAAGTTTATACGATCCCACAACCATTATGTTATAATTAGTAACCCTACTTTGAAATCACTTTAAAAGAAGATTCACACAAGGACACCAGATTTAGTGTGGAAAACCCTAACCAGGTGAAAAACCACAAATCCGAACTGGATCAACAATCAAGCACTATGAATCTCGCAATTACAAGAAATTGAGATTCCTCCCCAGATATCCCTTACCTAAGGACTGCAGTTACCTTGTGTCACTTCACGCTTCAACGACTTCAAACCGTTGATTACAACTGACTCAACCCCGCCCTTGACTCCTCAAATCTTATACGTAAGAAGATGATCTTCTACAAGGGATGCAGAAGAAACTGACTCTCAAGAGAACTTGGCAACACAACTCTTCAATAAATCCCTAAAGAAGATTTCTCTCAATTAGATCTCTAATTCAGAGCTTGAGAGATGATGTGTATCTCTTTGGGTTGTGAGAAACACCCAATATATGGCCCCAAATCCGTGCATAAGACTCCTAAGAATAAAACAATCAAAATAGGAGTTCTTTTCAAACTCTTTGATAGAGTCCGGGTGGAACTAGGCGTGACCGCCTTGCTCGCTATAGCGAGCAGAGTTCTTGCTATAGCAAGAGTGCTCTCTGCCTCTGACTGGGCTAGAACTTCGCTATAGCGAAGTTCATGTTCGCTCTGGAAAATGCCTTGATTGGTCCAGAACTCACCTATCTTTGCTTTAGTTCTTTGGCGGCTCAACTGCAGTCTATTCTAAAATAAATATAAAATTATAACTCAAACGGACAGACCCTGTGTTTTGTCCAACCTATGAATTTTCCAATCACAATAAAATTTCTAACATATTATCACTTCAGAATTCCAACCTTTCTTGTTTGTTACCTTCTTCAATTGCAAACCTAGCTTACCCAACTCGAGTATCTGGACCTTTCATCAAATGATTTTATTGGTACAATTCCATCTTCCTTTGTAGATGAGCTCAAACATCTCATTTCTCTTTATTTGTATGATAATTCACTTGAAGGATCTATCCCATCATCTCTGTTTTCTCACTCAGCATTGCGATTCTTGCATCCCGTCACCTTCAGGAATGAAAGGTGAGCAAGATCTTTAAAGTTTAGACGAGATTTCTTTTCTTTTTGAAGGTATAAGAAATGTAGTGACACTTTCATCTCTCTTCTGCAGCAACAATGCTTGCAGCCCAAAGTATCTAGTTGGGTATTAATGATGTTGTTGTGGCTGGTGGCATGGAAAGCATGTCTAATGCGCCTAAATATATGGCAGAGACAAGGTTAGGTTTCTTTTTCTAAGGCAACATTATTTTGTTTAATATTTTTTTCTGGGTCCAATAGAAAGCTTCAATGAAGGGAGAGAAGATTTTACAACAAAAAGGGAACTGTGGTTGTTTAAAGAAACTATGGAAAATAAAAACCTTACACAAGATTTTCTGCTGAAAGTGCTGCTAGTAAACCATACATTCTAACAATTATCGGGTTCATAAATTCCAATCTGAGTTGGATTAGAGTGGCTTCTGGTTTTGGCCACTGCAATTGGCCTACCCATATACTACCCTTTATATGTCTGTTAATGGTAATATCATTTACGGAGTAATAAAAACATATTGTCTTACAATATTGGAATTTCTCTGACATCAAAGAGAAAGAAAATAAAAATTAAACTTGTTATGAAGCTGGCTTGGTATCACAATCCAAACTTGACAACCCGGTGTGAGTTGGATCGGGTGTGGATGCATGAAACAAGGGCTTGACAGGCCTATGGTATTGGGCGGGAGTAGCATTTGGGCCAAAAGAAATAGGCTTGAGTTAATTGTGTGGCCCTAACAACTTAGCAAGGGAGCCCAGCCCAAAGGGTTAATAAAATGGTTATGAAACAGTTTCGAACCCTCCCTGAAAATCAGAAACGGTTCTAACCAAGGTTTAAAAAATCAGACTCAGGACCCGACTTGTTCATGGCCGAGTCCGAGTCGACTCGCCGAGTCGCATGGGACTCGGCCGAGTCGGGCCGAGTCCTATTATTCCTAACATCATAGGACTCGGCCGAGTCGCATGGCCGAGTCCCATGCGAGTCGCATTGCGACTCGGCCGAGTCCCTTGCGACTTGGCCGAGTCGCATGATTCTAGTCCGAGTCGACTCGGACTCGGCCGATTTTTTAAACCATGGTTCTAACATTTCCAAAGAAGACCTCTTGTACAAGGTTGGCATGAACATGTGCTCTTTTAAGAGCACTTGAAAATCCAAATGCAGGATTATCATAAAACCAAACCATTCAATAATATGCCAAAAAGAAAGAGCATAAAGAAGATGAGATCTTACACTCAATTACAATAGAACCCAACTTAGTGCCAGGTAAAGAGGAAAGGCTGCCCCTGTAGACTCTGTTCTAAACCTTTATTCCTCAGAATGATCATGAGTTTTTAGGAATTCAACATAAAGTATACGAATTCAATATAAAGTATACATTTACCCGCCATGTGGTATATGCCTTGGTGGACGCATATCTCGATAGCGACCATGGTCAACACATGTGTGGCCATTGGTGATTGGTGGGACACCGCTATGCTGTTTGGGAGGAAACAGAGAGTATTAGTAAGGGCTGTTGGCAGAAGGTTAGTCTTGCCATATTCTTATATAATCCAGTCTCTTTCTTCTTCTTTTGTTTCTATGTTTCTATGAGCTGGGTAAAATGCAGGTAGTTTTAAGTTATTTCTAGAGTGGGTTTCATGAGATTTTGGAGATGGACAAGTGAAAATAATCATGAAGTTAGTGCATGGATGAATTAATTTTTATTACAGATGATAATGCAGGTGGGACACACTATGGGGCCCCTTTATTGTGAAATGTTGGCCTAGCAGTTTGTGAAGCAAAAACATACACTGAAAGAGTTTTCAATTGTTTTATAAGAAGTGCTGGTGAATAGGGTTGGTCCAAGGTTGAGAATAGACCATGATACGATGAGTGGTGTTAATGAGAAATGTTCAATTGAGAGTAACTGGCTGGATTGGGTCCATTAGGGAGTTGCTTAGCAGAAAAAAAGATCTCCAGTTCTTTTGGCATCAATTTTAAAATCCTTAGGGAGAGAAGAGGCATTTAAGTCACATGATGGACAATGCTAATGAGAACTATTTGATGGAAAATGGATGTGTTGGGCATTGAGATTGACAAGAAAAACAAAAACATCAATTATTTAGGATCAGTATGAAAATTCTTAGGAACAGAAGGAGCATTTAAGTTATTTCACACCTTCAGTTAACATCATTCCTATCAAAGGTATTTTTGTGATTTAGAAATAATATTATTCAAAGGCTTTGTCACCCTAGCCTGTTGGCAGAAAATGACCCAATTAAAAGAAACTATCGTAAGACCCTTCCATTGAGTTATTCAAATTACTTCGAAACTATTTTGAAATCACCCGTAAGTACAATAGTATTGAATAAATAAATCAAAATGACACGGATGATGAAATCCTACTAGGGTGTTCCTTGGCCAAGACGGCGACAGCTTGTGCAAACTCAGGTCATTTAATTTCAGACCTGATATTCAGGCCTTGATCAGTCAACCCCTTTAAATTAGCACCCATGGAATTGCATTTTGAGACGGGCTAATTAATCTATTGTGGAGGGAGTCAATAAATCCAGTGCTAGTTACAGGCCACTTCTTCCCATTGTTGTAACATGTTGAGGAGCTTCCACAAAGCACAGTGAGGCTCAGGAAAATACTCTGTTAACATTTGCGAGAAAACTGTAAGATAAATTCATAAAAAGGTAAAAATAAATTCATATTTTCACTCGAAGGGGTAAAGAGGGTTTCAATGTCTTATCCCCTTTTCAAATGGACACAGTAAAATGCATTCCCAAACGCTCTCATGTCTGTTTTGAACCGGTTTAAGACAATACGAGGTAAATTTAAGAGATGCCAAACTGAACCTTAGTGTTTTGAGGAGTTTTCTACAAAATCCCTGTGATTAGAACTGGATTAGGGCTTCTAGAATTGAATTACATGGAGACAAGAGTGGAATCATGCACGCTTTGCTTAATTCTGATTGTTTACTAATCTTTGATAGGTTATAATTCGCCTTTTCCTTTGTTGAATGTTGTCTAGCATCAATTCCTAATGAACCTTAGGTCGTCCTCCTCTTCACTTTTCTCTCCCTTAATTTCTTCTTCTTTTCCCTTTTTTTTTTTTTTTTTTTCAGTTGAATGGTGTATGGGATGGGATAGGCTTGGGCGTGCAACCCCTTGTATAGCCTTAGGGCTTTGTTCCTAATTACAACTAGGAGTTTAAATCCTAATGGAGAAAGTCCTCTTTCCAATTTTGTTTGTGCTGCAACTCTCATTGGTTATTGCTAATTCTAATTGCACTAAAACCCTACCTTTATTGGGCGCTTGACTCTAATAAAGACTTGAGGGTTGGCTTCCGGCAATAACTAAGAGTCCTAGTAGTGCTTAGTAAACTTTATAAGTTGGTTTCCTAATGCAACGAGTATACTAAAATCTAAAATTAGTTTATTAGTAATTAAACAACAATTATACACATAGTATGGGGTCTATTGGCCGATAGGAGTTCATGCCTGATTTTTAGACCCATCCACTAAACTCTCTTTCGTATTTAGTGATAATAAAATAATTTGGCTTGTGATTGGCTTGTCATTGTGACTAACCCAGCCTATTAGTGGCCGTACAATACCTTCTGGGTCCCACTTGGCCCCACATTTTATTATTAATTTTTAATGCATTTTATTAATGGCCGCACTTATATTGATTAATGGAAACCATTGAGGGTCCCCCTTAGCGGACTGTTCTTTGCCATCATATTTTAATTAATTATTATTATTTTATTTCGAATTTACATCATATTATTTTTAAATAATCAGATTATTATTATGATTATAAATTTACATGGGACCTTTTTTCCAACTATTCCACATAAAAGAATCTTTTAGATCATGTTAATTACACTACAATGGATGTATATTGTATAATGATATCGAAAAAGTATAAATTATAATATCAATTATTTTATTTTTTTAAATACTCAAAATCTAGTCTTTCTTATTATTACTAAATTATTATGTCAACTACCTTCTTATCATTTTTTCTGAGTATAAAATTGCATAACTATAATTCTTCGCCTTGCAATTTGCATTTACAGGTTGGTGATTTATAGAGCATGCTCTATTGATCCAGAAGAGAATGAGGAGAGGGTGGCTGCATTTCTTAATATTATTTTTGTAGGCGGTAAAAACGACACCTACTTAGATTAGGATGAGATCGGAGTAGAATGCTTAGGACAGGGAAATGCTGAACGCCTGGAACCTGAAACGGAAGGAGAAAGGCTAACGTCAGAGCCCCTGGCTGCCGAGAGCCGAAGGCACTCCGATGCCTGAGTTAGTTCTGAGGAGACTAAACAGGAGGAGGAAGAAGAGAATGAAACAGTCTAGTAATCAGAGCTGTATGCTGAGTATTGCGTACCTTTCATGGGACCAATCCCATGCGTATATATAAGCGAGCGTTGCATGTTCATTCTCTCTGTGAGTGGGGGTAGGTGAGGTGAGGTCCCATCGACCCTTACCCTGGCGGGCTGCAGTAGGTAGAGTGGGCAACATCCCATCCTCACTTTCCATGCCTTCAGTCAGTTGACGTACAGGGCTGATAAAGCAAACCTCTTATCGCCATAAATGAGCGATCCTATCGCCATAAATGAATGCCCGTATCAGTCTGAGCGCGCCGCATTTCCAGGAGGGTGGCGGCCCACCCTGACTTTAGCATCCTAGCCTGAGACCAAGGATGGCTTGGCCGTGGTGCGCCTTTGCACCGAGCTGGCATTTATGCCGAGCTGAGACCGGGCTGACTGAGCTGCCAAGCTATGACCGAGCTGCCGAGCTATGACCGAGCTCACTGTGCTGCCGAGCTGTGACCGAGCTGCCGAGCTATGACCGAGCTCACTGGGCTGCCGAGCTTCCGCCACAGAGGCTGAGGTGATCGGCAAGTTCAGCCGTAATCCCTGCTTAACTTTGTCATTACGGTGTTTTACCCACACAATTGCCCCCTAGCTTTTGACTTCTGAGAGCCCTCTGGCTCGAGGAGGTCGGAAGCTTGATGACCGTATACCCGGCTCCGCCACCGAGCTCGAGTGAGGGTCACCGTCACGAGGGAAATACCGGGGCGAGGGAGCTTCGGATCAGGAGGGTCCCTTTCGAGATGTCCCCTCGCCTGTCCTGGATATTTAATAGTCTTCGGATATCACGCTTATGGTGGCACGTGTACCTTCTCTTAGCTGTCTCGCAATTACTTCGAGGAGACGTTAGGGCTGCGTGACGGGACATTAGGGCTGATTGAGGGGACGCCTCTTAAAGGCTCTCCTCGAAAGTCGAATCGACGTCCCCTGGCTTTATAAATCAGGGCGTCTCCTTCGTTCCCACTTTCTTCTGCTTTCCTTTCTTCACTTCTGCTTTCTTCACTTTCTTCTGCTTTCTTTAGATCTCTGTTGCGCTCTGCAAGAGAACCTCCTCCGGCGCCTGCGGACTTCCGTCGATTCTGATTGTGCAGTCCCTATTCGTAGGACTCCTTCCTGCTTTCCTCGTCTTTTTCTTTTAGATAGGTCCTCGTCTGAGTCGAGAATGGGAGTCTATAGACATTTGTTAGGGGACCCAAGTTCCATAGATCATTTTAGGGGTTTATACAAGGTCCCCTCCAATGTGGAGATCAGGCCGGACACCCCAGATGACGGCCTCACTTATTGCGACGGCTGGATGCCGTTTTGGCTGGTCTCCGTCGTGGAGGGAGGAGTCCGCTTCCCCCTGCACCCACTGGTCCGGGACTGCCTCCGAGAGTGGAAGTTGTGCCCATGCCAGCTACTCCCCAACGGATATAAAATCATAATGGGGGTAGTGCGGCTCAATCAGATCCTGGGGATTGGCCTCGGTGTCCCGGACATCGAGGACACGTACGACCTCTGCAAATCCGCAGAGGGGGACACTTACTATCTCCGGCTGAGGGTCCGCCGGACTGCGTTTGTGACCGCGCTAGAGGACTCCAATAGGTACGCGGGTGAAGACCGAGTACTTGTCAGAGGAGGATGGGAGTTCGGTGAAGCAGAGCCTGCTACCACAGTCCGGGTCCCTCGAAAAATAGGGGTTCCTCCAAGTAAAGGCCGGAGTTCTTTCGGTTTGCAGTTCTTTCCTTTCTTTCTGTGTCTGGCTCCTGATGATTTTGTCTATGCAGATTTCCGCGAAAAGAGGGAGCTCGCGCGAAGGAACCGCTGGAAGGTGAACAGCGCGTGGCACGAACTGGTGAGGAACTACCGCGGCCACAACTGTCGTGCTGCGTGGGCTCTCCTGGGGTACGTGCCCCACTACAGGTCCTTCAACACCTCCCGAAAGGGATCGGGAATAGACTCCGTGCCGAGCGGGGAAGGCGTGAGTCGAAGAACAGAGACGACCGTGGTGACAGGCTCGGCGGTGGTGACCGTTGCGCTTCCCGCCGGTCGTCTGGTTGAGTCGGCAGAACGTGCTCCAGCAGCCTCTGCCGCGGAGCCTGCCGGGACTTCGAGAGCCAGGCCCCTGCCTTCCCGAACGAGGCTAGTAGCTTCCAGTTCGGAGGAAGAAGAGGAAGAGCAAGAGGGAATGTTGCGCCAGCGCAAGCGGCGCTATATCGCAGAGGATCTGTCTGCGGCGGCCTTCGGGGATATCGGGGGCGAGGCCCGGGATCCTTCTCAGGCGGTGGCTCTGACGCCTCCGGCATCTGCGGGTGGCACTCTTGCCCCTGTTGCCGAGACGGTCTGTACAGCCGCGACCGTAGCTGTTCGGCCTGGGGAGGCAGAAGCCATCTCAGCCCCGCCTCCAGTTGTCGTGGATGACGCGCCCTCTGAAGGTGCCGTGGGGGCTGGAGGTCGGACTCGCTCCCCCGAGGTTGCTGAGGGCGGGCGACCCGAGAAGAGGGCAAGAGTCGAGGCCTCGCCTGGCCCCTCATCGCCTCCGCCTGCCGGAGGGACGATCTTGCCTCCTCCAATGGCTCCGTGGAGGCCGGCCATCGAGGAGGCTCTGGGAAGGCCGCTGGCCGAAACAGACCGCGCAGCCGATCCCCGAGTTGTCGCAGCGCTCGGACGAGCCTGCGCCCTTCCACAAGACATGGCGAGGTGGGCCGCGATGGACGACGAGTCGCTCCTGCTCTCTTCGATGCGATCCGTGGTGTCGGTAAGTGCAGTCTTTTTTCCATAGTTCAGTCCGGTGTTGCTTTATTGACTTCTGGTTCTCATTTTGCAGCTGTTGCAGAAGTGCCAGATAGGCATTGAGAGGCTCGATGCGGCCGAGGCGCGGGCCGCGGAATGGGTCGTTGAGAGGGACGAGCTGCGGGCGTCCGTGGCGTCCAAGGACGCGACGCTGGCAGAGGTGACGGCCAAGAATGCCGGCCTCGTCTTTGATCTTGAGGAGTCGAAGGTCGAGGTTGGGCGCCTCAAGGATGAGCTGGCGGAAGAGAAAAGCCAGAACCTCCACCTCGCTTCTGAGCTCGACGATCTTCGGGCTGCGACCAAGCGACTAGAAAACGAGTTGGACAGTGCGAAGGGGACCAACAGGAGGCTCCTCTCTCAGCGGAACCGGGCGCAAGGTTCCCTGGAGACGGCGCTGAGGGAGAAGGCGGCCGAGATCGAGTCTGCCCTGGCAAAACAAGAGGCCAAACTCAAGGAGTCGTTCCTCGCCGAGCATGACTCCGTCATGGAGGAGGAGGTCGGCAAGCTGACTGCTGATTACAAGGCTCAGCTGCCAGGGATCCGGGACCGAGCCTGGGAGCTCGGGTGGACGGCAGCCTTGCGCAAGGCTGGGGTCCCCGAGGATAGCCCATTGTTCTCGAATGCCCCAAGATTTTCTTGCTCGGATCCGGGACCCGCAGCCGTGCCTCAGGTCTCCTCCGACCCTCCCTCGCAATCGTGTCCAGAGGCGAACGCCGCGCCCGGGGCGCTTCCGGAGACTCCTGCTGTCAGCGCTGATCCTGAAGGCTGCCAAGTGGCGGCAGTCGTCGAGGTCCATCCTGAAGCCGCCGCGGTCGTCCCTGAAACTGCCCCAATTACTACCGAAGCTAGCACGGTCGCAGCCGAGGTCCCTCCAGAGATCGACTGCAATGTAGAAGCTGCAGCCCTCTGAGGGTTTTTGTAATTTTTTCTTTCTTTGATTGTATCTTCATCCGTCTTGTAATCAAGAGCTGTGATTAATAAAAATTTTGGATTTTCTCTCGCATTCTGATGCTTTCTTGTTTTTGATGAAATGTTTGTGGTTGATGAAACGCTGCATCGCTTTTCTGTTTGGATTGGGACACCGGCGAACGACCGAGGCCCGGTGCATGACCGTGGTCTCCGTCTGCTCTTCCGTATCCATTATCTCCCCCCAGCTTTTGGCCTGTGGGCTCCATGGAGCAGGTCGGAAGCTGAGTGGTTTTAGTCAGGTCGGTACTGTCACTAACCTTTTGACAGTGCCCGTTGTGCCGAACTGCCGAGTGGGGTCTCGGTCCAATGGGGTCTCCTCATCGTCTTTTGTTGACGTGGAACGCTGCACAAGGAATGCTGCATTAAGTTCTTGCGCTGACGTGGAGTGCTGTATTAATTTCTTTCCGTCAGTCGAGGCGACTGCCCTTTCGCCTGTCGAGGCATGGAATAGTCTTCTGGGGATGCGGCGCCGTGCCACGTGTCGCCTTTCCAAGGGCGCGCAATCAAATCTGCAGGACGACTGGGCTGCCCGAGGCGACTCTAGGGCTACTCGAGGTAGGGCCGCATTGAAGGCTTCTTTCGAAATCTGAAACGGCGCCCCGTCCCCTATAAACTAGGGTTCCTTCTCCGTCTTCCTTCTTTTCGATCCCCAGAACTCCTGTTGCAACCTGCTGAAGAATAGGGATTTTCCTGTTGCCTGCGACCATTCTGTTCGCAGTCTTTGATCGTAGGACTTCTCCCCCTTGTCTTCTTCCGCTCCGGTGGGTAGTCCTCCAACTAGAGTAGAGAATGGGTGTGCATAGGCATTGGCTAGGGGACGCATTGTCCATAAGCCTGTTCAGGAAGGAATACAAAGTCCCTGCGAACGTAGAGGTTAGGCCAGACGGACCCGACGACGGTATCACGTACAGCGACGGCTGGATGCCGTTCTGGCTGGTGGCCGTCGTGGAGGGAGGAGTCCGGTTCCCCCTCCACCCACTCCTCAGGGAATGTCTCCGGGAGTGGGGGTTGAGCCCCTGCCAGCTGCTTCCCAACGGATACAAGATCATCATGGGAACAGTGCGGCTCAACGAGGTCTTGTCGATCAACCTCGGCGTCTCGGACATCGAGGAGGCGTATGACCTCTGCAAATCCGCAGAGGGACATACATACTATCTTCGGCTAAGGCTCCACCGGACCGCCTTCGTGACCGCGCTGGAAGACTCGTATAAATACGCGGGGGAGGACCGCGTCTTCGTCCGCGGGGCGTGGGAGTTCGGCGAGGCGGAACCCAGCACCACGGCCAGGATACCGCGCAAAATTGGAGTCCCCCCAAGTAAAAAACCAAGGCCCCTGGACTTTGTGCTTTAATCATCTCTCTCCCTTTGCTGACGTTGTTCTGTTTCTGCAGGTTTTCGGCAGAGGAGGGAGCTGGCCAGGAGGAACCGGTGGAGGGTGAACAGCGATTGGCACGAGAAGGTGCGGAAGTACCGCGGCCATCACTGCCGAGCTGCGTACTCGCTGCTGGGGTACACGCCGCACTACAAGTCTTTCCTTGCTCAGAGGCGGGTGACCGGGATCGACTCCGTGCTTTACGGGGAATGCACCAGACCGGCCACCGAACAGGCTGAGGCTCCTATTCCGGAGACAGTTACTGTCGCGATTCCAAGCGGCATTCCGGTAGAGTCGGGCGGACGGTCCCCTGTCCGTGGGTCAGCAGCGACCAAGAGAGTTGAGACCGGACGCAGTCGGCAGAGGCAGAAATTTGTCGTCTCCAGCGAGTCCAGGAGCACATCCAGCTCGGAAGAGTCCGAGGTCGAGATGTTGCGCGGCCGTTGCCGGCGCTTCGTCGCGGAAGACCTTGCCGCCGCGGCATTTGGGGACATGGCCGAGACCGCGGGCCCCTCCCGAGGTGCTGACGTTGCCCCAGCTACGTCCTCGGTGGCTGCTGCAGAGGTTATCTCTCCCGAGACCGAGACGGCTCCGGAAGCCTCCGAAGGTGATCAATCGGGTCCCCCTGCAGTAGCCGAGGTCGGCGCGGGTCCTCCGCCCATCGTCGTCGAAGAATCGCACTCTGGCTCTGGCAGAGCGGCTACTGCCGAGGCTGCCGAGGAGCGCAGGCCGGAGAAAAGGCCCAGGGTCGAATCCCCATTTGCCCCGGAACCTGCCATGTCGGTCGGGGGGTCCGCCACTCCCTCCGATTTCATTCCTTGGAGACCGGACGTCGAGGGGGTGCTGGGGAGGCCACTAGCCGAGTCGGACCGAGCGGTCAACCCCGATGTGGTTGCCGCTCTGGGACGAGCTTGCGCCCTTCCCCAGGACATGGCGAGGTGGGCGCAGATGGATAATGAATCCCTGCTGCTTTCCTCAATGCGGTCATTGGTAGAGGTATGTACAGTTAATTCTTCATGTTCTTTTGTTTTTCTGCTGCATTTCATTTGGTGACACTCTGTTCTTGCTGCAGCTCTTGCAAAAGTGCCAAACTGGCAAGGGTAGGCTGGACGCAGTCGAGGCCAGGGCAGCAGTTTGGGCAGCGGAGAAAGACGAACTGCTGAAGTCCCTGGCGGCGAGGGACGCTACCCTGGAGGAGGAGGCGAAGAAAACTGCGGATCTTCTGGCCGAGCTCGACGCAGCGCGGGCCTTGTCCGAGCACCTCAAAGAGGAGGCGAAGGAGGCGAAGGACCAAAACGCCCGCCTCTCCTGGGAGCTAGACGAGGTCCGGCTTACGTCGTCAAGGCTGGAGGAAGACATGCAAATGCTGCGGGGGACGAACAAGAGGCTCACCTCCGAGAGAAAGCTAGCTGAAAGAAAGCTAGAGATGGCTCTGGAGGGGAAAGCGGCCGAGCTCGCGCAGGCTCTCAACGTGCAAGAGGCCAAACTCAAGGAAGAGTACCTAGCCGAGCACGAGTCCGTGATGAACGAGGAGGTCAGCAAGCTGACGGCTAACTACAAAGCCCAACTGCCAGGAATCCGAGAGAAGGCGTGGACACTTGGGTGGAAGGCGGCTTTAAGGAGGGTCGGCGTCCCTCCGGACAGCCCTATCTTTCAGAATTCCCCCAGGTTTCCTCGCTCGGATTCGGAGTTGCGAGCCACCTCAGGAATCACCCCCGTTCCGTCAGCCTCGGAGGTCCCTCCAGCTCCAGCCGCCCCTGCTCCTCCAGTGGTTCCTGAGGCTGCCCCAGCCGCTCCCAGCGAGAGTGCTACCGGGACCAACTGTAATAAGGGAGCAGCAGCTCCCTGAACCATGTAATTTTCTTGTTTTGCCACACATTGTATTCAAACGGATTCTTCCATAATAATAAAACAACATATTGCCACTTGGTCTGTGAATGGTTGTGATTTTGCTTATGGTGGAATGAGTGTTGACGCAAGTGGTTTACCGAGTAGTTGGATAGGTACCAGGCGAGGACGGTTGGTTCTCTAAGCAGAGGAACCGAGCCGCGAGGGTGGTACTGATACCGGACCCTGATATAATGTTGGCTGTGCCGCCAGAGCTGGTGAAGGCACCGAGCTCAGGACGGTTGGCCCTCTGAACAGAGGCGCCGAGCCGCGAGGGTGGTACTGTTACCGGACCCTGATTTGCATATGGCTGTGCCGCCAGAGCTGGTGAAGGCACCGAGCTCAGGACGGTTGGCCCTCTGAACAGAGGCGCCGAGCCGCGAGGGTGGTACTGTTACCGGACCCTGATTTGCATATGGCTGTGCCGCCAGAGCTGGTGAAGGCACCGAGCTCAGGACGGTTGGCCCTCTGAACAGAGGCGCCGAGCCGCGAGGGTGGTACTGTTACCGGACCCTGATTTGCATATGGCTGTGCCGCCAGAGCTGGTGAAGGCACCGAGCTCAGGACGGTTGGCCCTCTGAACAGAGGCGCCGAGCCGCGAGGGTGGTACTGATACCGGACCCTGATATGTGAGGCAGGAGATGGAACCGTGCTGACAGTCGGTACTCCCAAGTAATGCAAAGACTCGTTCCAGAAAAAATCGCCTTTTTTATTGATACTTGATTTTTGTGATACATTTCAGAAGTAGAATTTTTTGAGATGCGTCGCATTCCATGGTCGCGGGAGTGCCTTCCCCTCCATATCTTCAAGTCGGTAGGCAGATCTCCCGGCCGTTGACGTTATTCTGAACGGTCCCTGCCAGTTGGGCGCCAGCTTGCCCTCGTTAGGATCTCGGTCGCCAGGAAGTGTTTTCTTCAAGACCAACTCTCCTATCGTGAATCTTCTTTCCTTGACCTTCTGGTTGTATCCCCTGGCCAACTGCTGCTGATAGGCGGCCAGGCGGATAGCTGCCGCCTCTCTTCGTTCTTCAGCCAAGTCCAGCTCTCGTGCCACGTTCTGATCGTTCAGGCCCTGGTCACAGAGTTCCGACCTCAAGGTCGGGAGGCCGACTTCAAGGGGAATGACTGCTTCCATGCCGTAGGCGAGGGAGAACGGGGTCGCCGAGGTGGAACGCCTCGGAGTAGTTCGGTAGGCCCATAGAACACTTGGCAGCTCCTCTGCCCATCGACCTTTGGCTCGGTCGAGTCTCTTTTTAATTCCGTCGAGCAGCACTTTGTTTGAGATCTCGGCCTGGCCGTTGCTCTGTGGATACGCCGGGGTGGAGTAGATGTTGCGAATGCCGTACTCCTGGCAGAAGCTTTTGAAGAAGTTGGAATCCAACTGCGTACCGTTGTCGGAGATGAGAGTGCGGGGAATTCCAAATCTGGTGATGATGTTCCTCCACACAAAGTTCTTCGTGTCTAATTCGGTGATGGAGGACAATGGTTCAGCTTCGACCCATTTTGTGAAGTAGTCCGTGGCCACAATCAACCATCTTTTGTTCCCCGGAGTTCGGTGAAGTGGTCCGACGATGTCCAGGCCCCACTGGGCGAAAGGCCATGGGCTGGAGAGGGAACTCAGGTCCTGGGCTGGCTGGTGGAGAGAGTGGGAGAACTTCTGGCACTTCTCGCACTTCCTGGCGTAAAGCTGGGCGTCCTTCTGCATGTACGGCCACCAGTAACCCTGGCTGATAGCTCGGTACGCAAGTGACCGACCTCCTATGTGACTGCCGCAGACTCCTTCGTGGATCTCGTAGAGGAAATCGTCGACTTTGCCGGGGTGAACGCACTGGAGGTAGGGCCCTGTGAATGACTTCCTATAGAGCTTGCTGTCTGGGGACAGCCAGAACCGGGTCGCCTTCAATCTGATCTTTCGAGCTTCAGTCTTGTCCTCGGGTAGCTGGTCGTCCTTCAGGTAAGCAACGATAGGGTCCATCCAGCTCGGGCCGAGATCAAGGCACATGAGCTGCCGTGGTTGCTGGAGGTCGATGCTGGGCTCCTGCTGCGTTTCTACTTCCACTGTTCTTTTTTCACCGGCTTCCACTGCCGAGGCGAGGCTGGCGAGGGCGTCTGCATGGGAGTTGGATTCTCTGCCGATCTGCCGAACCTCGGCCCTCTCGAACTGGGAGAGAAGTCCCCTGGCGTGGGCGAGGTATGCTGCCATCCTGTCATCCCGGGCCTGGTAATCCCCGCTGAGCTGGCTCGTCACCAATTGGGAATCGCTGAAAACCACAACGGACCGGGCTTCCAAGATTTTGGCACTGTTCAGTCCGGCAATGAGCGCTTCATATTCGGCCTCGTTGTTAGAAGCCTTGAAACCAAGTGTCACAGCTTGCTCGATGACGAGGCCTTCGGGAGACTGGAGAACTATGCCAGCGCCAGCTCTCTTGGATGTTGAGGATCCGTCGACGAAGACTTTCCAGGACGAGTCTAGGAGTTCTCTCCAGGACTGTTCTTCCTCAGTCTCGGTGACAACCTCTGCACCCCTATCGCCCCCCAGTTCGGTGTCGAGCGCGGTCGGTGCCGAACTCGGAGGAGTAAATTCCACAATGAAGTCAGCTAAGACTTGAGCTTTGATGGCCGTCCTGGGCTTATAGCTGATATCATATTGCCCCAGTTCGACAGCCCATTTGGAGATCCGTCCGGAGAAATCTGCCTTCCGGAGGAGAGCCTTCAGTGGGTACTCTGTGACGACCACTATTGTGAAGGTTTGGAAGTAGTGGGAGAGCTTTCGGGAGGCGCTAACGAGTGCCAAGGCGAGCTTTTCGAGCTGCAAATACCGGGTCTCGGCGTCCAGCAGGGTCTTGCTCGTGTAATAGATGGGCCTCTGCTGGCCGTTGTCCTCTCTGATGAGCACCGAGCTCACTGCATGGTCCGAGACCGACAGGTACAAGAACAGTGCCTCTCCGAAAGTCGGGGTTGATAGCAGTGGTGGAGAAGAAAGGTACTGTTTTAGCTGTTGCAGCGCCTGAGCGCAATCCGATGTCCACTGGAACTTGGAGCCCTTTCGCAATAGTTGGAAGAAGGGTCTGCACTTGTCCGAAGCGCGGCTGATAAAGCGGTTCAGGGCGGCAGCCATTCCGGTCAGCCGCTGAACTTGTTTCGCCGAGGTCGGACACTGGAGCTCCTGGATCGCGGTGATCTGGTCAGGGTTCGCTTCGATCCCCCTTCTTGTGACCAGGCTCCCTAGGAACTTGCCGGAACCGACCCCAAAGGCGCACTTCGACGCATTAAGCTTCAGCTGGAACTGGCGGAGGATGTTAAAAATCTGGCGGAGGTCGGTCAAATGGTCCTGCGACCTCTTGGATTTTACGACCATATCATCGATGTAAACCTCCACCGTCTTGCCGAGCTGGGCCTGGAACATCTTGGTCACCAAGCGCTGGTATGTTGCTCCGGCATTTTTTAACCCGAAGGGCATCACCTTGTAACAATAGGTGCCCCTGGGAGTGATGAAAGCTGTCTTCTCCTGGTCTGCCGCGTACAAGGGGATCTGATGGTACCCCCGGTAGGCATCCAGGAAGCTCATCCGGTCGTGTCCGGCAGTGGCGTCGATGAGTTGGTCGATCTTCGGAAGAGGGAAGCTGTCCTTGGGACAGGCCTTATTGAGGTCGGTGAAGTCCACGCAAACCCTCCATTTTCCCGTCTTCTTCTTCACCACCACGGTGTTAGCTAACCACTCCGGATAGTGGACCTCTCTTATTGCATCTGCCTCGAGAAGTTTCTGAACTTCCTCAACCACGGCCTCAGTCTGCGGGACCCCAGTCCGGCGCGGCTTTTGAAGTACGGGCCTATGGTTGGGATCCACCTTTAGCTCATGGCAGATGACTGCCGGGTCAATGCCGGGCATCTCATATGGTGTCCAGGCAAAGACCGCCTTATTTTCTTCGAGGAGATTGAGCAGCTCTGTCCTCTCGGTCTCGGGGAGTTGGCTTCCCACGAGAAAGAATCTGTCGGGGTCGGCGGGATCGATGTTGACCTTGGTGAGGTCCTCGATGCTCTTCTGCGCCGGAGCCCTGCCGACGTCACCGAGCTCGGCCTCTCTATCCAGCTCGGCCATATTGACTTGGGACGGCTCAGCCTCGTCAGGTAGCACGGCCAGTAGGCATTGCCTGGCCATGTGCTGGTCGCCTCTGACGGTGATCACGTCCGTCCGACCCGACTGGCTTTCCAATGGGAATTTAAGCTTCTGATGCCGGGTAGAGGGTACCGCCTCCATGCTGTGCAGCCACGTCCTCCCCATTATGACATTGTACGGGGAAGGGACATCGACCACTAGGAAGTCGACTTGCCTGCAGGCGCCACCGACTTGGACTCTAAGGGAGATCTTGCCCTTGGGATAGACAGGCTTGGAGCTGAAACCGACCAGAGGGGTTCGGGCAGACTGGAGGTCCTCGTCCTTTAGGCCCAACTTCCTGAAGCAGTCGTAGTAGAGGACCTCGGACGAACTGCCAGGGTCGACAAGGGCTCTCTGAACCAAGAAGTTTTGCAGCTTCAAGGTGAGAACGAGAGCGTCGTTGTGCGGGAGCTCGACGTCTTCCAAGTCTTTATCAGAAAACCATATTCTGACCCCCTCCGATCTGGCCTTCTTCGCGGCCGGCTCTGGTGCCGCGGTCAGCACCTGCTTTTGGTGTGAGGCGCGCCTGGCCTCGGCGCGGGCCTGAGAGCTCTTCTTTGGTGGGGCGGCGAGGTGGATGACGTTGATGATACCCTCCGGCTCGCTGTCGTGGTTATCAGCGTCCCGCCGCGGAGGTCGGTCATCACCTCGGCCCTCCTGCTTGATGTACTCCCTCAAGTGCCCCTCCTTCACGAGGTTTTCCAGATGGAACTTGTAGCTCTTACATTCGTCGGTCCTGTGCCCATTCTGCTTGTGGTAGGCACAGAACTTACTCTGGTCCCGGGAGGAGGGGTCGGTCGTCATTGGGCGTGGCCATTTGAAGAAAGGCTGCGCTTTTATTTTCTTGAGGAGCCTATAGATTGGCTCCTTGAAGATGGTGTTGACTGCCACGTAGGAGGTCGGCTCGTGGCCAGACCTTCTGCCGCTCCCCGACGGTGCTGACGAGGCAGAGGGAGCTCGGCGGTGCTCCGAGGACCGGGCCTTGCGCCGATCCGGGGATGGGTCTCTGCGACGATCCTCCCTTCTGGAGGACCTGTTGTCTCCCTTGGCCGGTTGGCTCTTCTTAGTGAGGCCAAAGTTCTCCCGACCTCGCGTCTCGTCTTCTTCCGCCAAGATGAACCGGTTTGCTTGGGTCATCAGTTCCTTCATGGTGGTCACGGGATACATGACCAGCTGCGCCCGAAGTGGGATACCTGGCTGCAGAGCCAGCTGGAAGGATTTCACTGCCAGCTCCTCAGAAGCGCTCTCGATCTGGCTGTAGACAGTCCAGAATCGACGAGCGAACTGGGTGACGTTCTCGTTCTCCTGCATCCGGAGGGCCATCAGATCGGCATCGGTCTTTGGGATGACACGATGAGCTTGGAACTTTCCCAGGAAGGAGGCCCGGAGCTGACGCCAGCTGGAGATGGAATTTTCGGGAAGCGAACAGAACCACCGTAGGGGGAGATCCGCCAAACTGGAGGAAAAGACTCGACAGTTCAGGGAATCGTCGTCCCCCCAGACCGACATCCTTTGGACGTAATGTCGGAGGTGCGCGGCAGGATCCGAGGTCCCGTCATATAGGGTGAACCTTGGGACGCTGAACTTCTCGGGCAGCGTGTATCTTCTTATCTCCCTAGAGAAAGGAGACGCGCCAGTATCTTCAGCTTCAAGAGTGGCATACTGGTCCCGGTCGAGACCAGCAGTCTCTAAGTTCTGGCGGATAGTCTGCTTTACCTGCTGGTCGATCCACTTCTTCAGTTCATCGTCCTCCAACCCCTGGCATTGCTTCTTTGGCCCTTCATGTATGTGGCTGCTGCTAGAGCCTTCCTCTCTTTGGTCCCGGTCACGCCTCTTGCTGTTGAGGACGTGCCTCAGGTCTTGCCCGTGGCCCGGACGCCTGGGCGGCGGGCTCTGATCCTTCTTGCCTTCGAGCTGTTGCGTGAGCCGTTCGATAAGCTCACGCTGTTCCTGGATGAGGAGGTTTTGTGCTCTGATGTCCGCCAGGCGGGGGTCTTCGTCGTGCTCAAGGCTGGCCTGATGATGAGACTGCGATCTAGCCCGGGATGACTTCTCTTGCGGTTTGGTGACTGACTTGTCACCTTGCACGGGCCGCTTATGGCCATGGTGGGGTTGCTCTGGAGGTGGAACGTCGCGAAGGGAGGGCATGGTCACTCCCCTGGATTGTGACGCTGTTTGGACCGTGGGAGACCTCCCGCCAGACCTCCTTTGCTGAGGGGGAGGAGGCGGAAGATTCTGCGCCAGTGTAGGCTGTATGGACAAAGCCTTGCCTTTGGAGGGTCCTTCGCCGTTTCTGGTTTTTGGAGGCATAGTGTGTACAAGCTTTTTGTTCAGTTCCCCACAGACGGCTCCAAACTGTAGGCGGTAAAAACGACACCTACTTAGATTAGGATGAGATCGGAGTAGAATGCTTAGGACAGGGAAATGCTGAACGCCTGGAACCTGAAACGGAAGGAGAAAGGCTAACGTCAGACCCCCTGGCTGCCGAGAGCCGAAGGCACTCCGATGCCTGAGTTAGTTCTGAGGAGACTAAACAGGAGGAGGAAGAAGAGAATGAAACAGTCTAGTAATCAGAGCTGTATGCTGAGTATTGCGTACCTTTCATGGGACCAATCCCATGCGTATATATAAGCGAGCGTTGCATGTTCATTCTCTCTGTGAGTGGGGGTAGGTGAGGTGAGGTCCCATCGACCCTTACCCTGGCGGGCTGCAGTAGGTAGAGTGGGCAACATCCCATCCTCACTTTCCATGCCTTCAGTCAGTTGACGTACAGGGCTGATAAAGCAAACCTCTTATCGCCATAAATGAGCGATCCTATCGCCATAAATGAATGCCCGTATCAGTCTGAGCGCGCCGCATTTCCAGGAGGGTGGCGGCCCACCCTGACTTTAGCATCCTAGCCTGAGACCAAGGATGGCTTGGCCGTGGTGCGCCTTTGCACCGAGCTGGCATTTATGCCGAGCTGAGACCGGGCTGACTGAGCTGCCAAGCTATGACCGAGCTGCCGAGCTATGACCGAGCTCACTGTGCTGCCGAGCTGTGACCGAGCTGCCGAGCTATGACCGAGCTCACTGGGCTGCCGAGCTTCCGCCACAGAGGCTGAGGTGATCGGCAAGTTCAGCCGTAATCCCTGCTTAACTTTGTCATTACGGTGTTTTACCCACACAATTTTGAATTCTTTTTTTCATAGTTTATAACAATTTATTATGTCAATTTGAGTTTATGGAAGAAACATATGTTTTTGCCCGAAATAGAACATGCATTTCGGCTAGAAATTGTACAGATGGATCCATATTTATGTTATCCGGTTGATTCATCTGGTGGGAACGAGTAAAATGGGTCGAGTCCCAAATCTTTACTGAGAAGATTTTACCCTTGAATTGCTAAATCATGTCACTTTTAAGTGTTAATTTGCTTTCTACAAATAATTCATTTATAGTCACCCATCTGACTTCTAAATCAATACAGAGTTTTTATCCATGGTATATTCATAATGGGTACAATCACATAAATAATTTGTATCACTCAAAAATTGTCTCCCCCGCAAAGCTGGCATTGATTGAGTTTAGTATCATAAAGTATCATTTTCTTTCTTTATTTTCGTGTGTTTTTCATTGAGATTCTAAACAACCATTTTTCTAACGTAACTGGATTTTGAGTTAAATGGATATAAACCATTTTTTCACATAAGGCTATTGCAAGGTCTACCCATGCCTCCAGATTTTTAGACACTATTCCTGGAACATTTCACCGGGTGCTTACATATGGCAGCTCATCGCCTAGATAAGGCAAGGACACACCATGAAGATGGCAAGGACGTGGATCTTACATAAAAAAAGTGAAGCATCGGATATGAGATGGCACGGTATGTTACCCATTATGAAGTATCCGTGCATCATAACTGTAAATGCATGTGAACCAGGCACATGTATGAGATCCTTCGAGCTGGGTGAATGGGGTTGTGGTTTTACATATAAGGCATAATCTCATTATGTCATCAAAATCAGAATAAAAGGCTAAAACATGGGAGAAAATGGAACCCCAATATCATTTAGGGCCTGTGTGTTTCCATGTAATTGAATTCCTAGGAATTATGAGACTATATATTTGTGTAGTGGTTGAAAATGAATGAAGAATCAAAGGTGAATACCAAAAATTACCATCAAATAACATTCTCTTTAATAGAAATTGAATCGAAGGAAGATGGGAAATTAATACCCAGCCATCACCCTAGTAATTCAAATCATAAGAAAGTCATGGTCCCATCTATGTCACTAAATTATATCCTTCATCCTTTAGCTCTTTAATAATTCTATGGCGCAGCTAATACGACTATGAATTCCTATGTATTTTATGCAAACAAATAGGCCCTTATAGTTTATTGTTAATGGAGGAAATTTGGTTGACTAAAACATTACTGATTATTACTTTATTGATAGTTTGGGACTTTCTTTTTAAGATTGTCAATATATCACTTATATACTGGCAGATGGCTTACATCTTACAAAATTTGTCCATTACCACTGGTGCTGTTATCTGTATATGTAAAATCATGTGTAAGCAATCCCTCCATAACTCCATTGAAATTGTCATCCTGAAATCAAGCTAGTTAAGACAGTCCAAACCTTTAGATTTAAGCATTTTGGAGTTCAGGTCAACCTTCTATAACTGTCCATTTCCCCCCCTTAGATCAAGCACTACGAATCACCAAAGCTGCTGATTTTAGAATATGGTCATGTCCAGTGGCTGTGATTTTGACTTTGAACACACTTGTGTCCTGTAAATTTGTGCACTGAGTACTCTGAGGTGTGTATTTACTACATAGGTTCGTGCACGCCTAGAAAGTTCCTGATTGGTAATATATATGTGTTTTTGCATGCAGCAGAAAGAAATATTCAAAGAATTATTTTTTGGGGGGCCTGCAAGATTTATTTAATCATTTGTAATTTGTTTTAATGCTCTGCAGGAATTTCGAATAGATACTGTTGCCAGATATGGTCCATCTTCTTTTGTAACAGAGGAAGGGTTCTTTTTCTCTAATCCTGTGAAGCATTCTCTTGATGGAACATTTGCAGCATGCCTTGTTAGATCCTTAACCACATCGTGAACTCTATGTATGGCATTTGATCTTTATTATATCATCTTGAAGTTGCCAAGTCAATTTGTGTGTCTTGCGGCCATTTTGATCTGATCATGATCACCTTAGAATTAAGGTGCACAAAGTTTAATTAAACGTTTGTAGTTGCCTTTTGTTTGTCAGGTAGCTGATGTTGTTGCCACAGGTGCATGCTGACAGAGCATGTGTGCTCTGTGACACTCCAGAGGAGGACATGGGTTTATTTGATGTAAATATGACCTAAATTAGACAAATGCAAACCATCCAATCCAACTAGAAGAAGGGAAAAAAAAAGGATCAAAGAAGCAGCAGCAGAAGGGTTATTTTAAACCTCCTTTCATGGTGACCCTCCTTACTGTTTGGGTTTTTTTTTTTTTTTTGGTAAAGCTCCTTCCAGTTTGGTCGCAGGTACTTAAGGATATATTGTCTCGGGCATATGGAGAATTCCAAATGCTTCTCCCCTAAGTAGAATTCCAAAATGCTCAAAGGCATAGTGACATTCGAAAATCTAAAAAAAAAGGTAACTTTTCTTGTGTACTGTTCAACAAATTCTCACATTGTAAACTCAATCTAACTGGGGCAGAATTCCCAAAGATAGTCCCTACATTGTGTTAGGAATTCCAGACAAGGGAAATTCCTGATAGAAACATTGAATTAGTGCATTGGTTTTCTTAATGGACAAGTATTACACGAGATGGCGGAACTTTGACACTATTTCAATTGTATAGTATCAATGTTTTAAACACGAAACTGGACAGTGACATAGAAATTATAAAAATACAAGTGAAATACTGAATTCAATTTTAAAATGATCAAAATAATTAAGAGGGTTGTCCACTCATTGTTAGTTCAACCTTGATTTTTCATCAATGTAGCCAATTGAATGAATTTCTACCACTAAGATGGCATGTTTGGATGGACCAAAGAAGCTTATGAAAACAATATAGCAAAGAATATAATTGTTCATTTTCTAAATTTAAAAACTTCCTTGATTGACAAGTCAATCGAAGTAATCAATCTAAGTAAGAAAAAAATTTTTTAAAGTTGATTATGTTTACCCATAATCCCCCCTCTAAAGAACTTTATGTGGAACATTTTCTAATATTTCTGAAATCTAGTGATTAGAAACACTTTTTGACTGTTAGACTTCTTTATTAGAGCTATATTGAATAGGGCCAATGGCGAAGCTAGGATTTTTTATTTTTTATTTTGGTAGTGGAGGGCTTGCAACTCATATTTCTTAATTTTTTAAACATTCATTAGCTTACAACATAGTTTAAATTCTAAAAACATTATTTTGGATATTATATTGACCAAACTCCATCTATATTTCAGTTCTGAACGATACATAAGAGTTTTGGCCATTACCTATTCTACTTTTCATGTGTTTACTATGAAATTAGAAATACATAAAGTTTATACGATCCCACAACCATTATGTTATAATTAGTAACCCTACTTTGAAATCACTTTAAAAGAAGATTCACACAAGGACACCAGATTTAGTGTGGAAAACCCTAACCAGGTGAAAAACCACAAATCCGAACTGGATCAACAATCAAGCACTATGAATCTCGCAATTACAAGAAATTGAGATTCCTCCCCAGATATCCCTTACCTAAGGACTGCAGTTACCTTGTGTCACTTCACGCTTCAACGACTTCAAACCGTTGATTACAACTGACTCAACCCCGCCCTTGACTCCTCAAATCTTATACGTAAGAAGATGATCTTCTACAAGGGATGCAGAAGAAACTGACTCTCAAGAGAACTTGGCAACACAACTCTTCAATAAATCCCTAAAGAAGATTTCTCTCAATTAGATCTCTAATTCAGAGCTTGAGAGATGATGTGTATCTCTTTGGGTTGTGAGAAACACCCAATATATGGCCCCAAATCCGTGCATAAGACTCCTAAGAATAAAACAATCAAAATAGGAGTTCTTTTCAAACTCTTTGATAGAGTCCGGGTGGAACTAGGCGTGACCGCCTTGCTCGCTATAGCGAGCAGAGTTCTTGCTATAGCAAGAGTGCTCTCTGCCTCTGACTGGGCTAGAACTTCGCTATAGCGAAGTTCATGTTCGCTCTGGAAAATGCCTTGATTGGTCCAGAACTCACCTATCTTTGCTTTAGTTCTTTGGCGGCTCAACTGCAGTCTATTCTAAAATAAATATAAAATTATAACTCAAACGGACAGACCCTGTGTTTTGTCCAACCTATGAATTTTCCAATCACAATAAAATTTCTAACATATTATCACTTCAGAATTCCAACCTTTCTTGTTTGTTACCTTCTTCAATTGCAAACCTAGCTTACCCAACTCGAGTATCTGGACCTTTCATCAAATGATTTTATTGGTACAATTCCATCTTCCTTTGTAGATGAGCTCAAACATCTCATTTCTCTTTATTTGTATGATAATTCACTTGAAGGATCTATCCCATCATCTCTGTTTTCTCACTCAGCATTGCGATTCTTGCATCCCGTCACCTTCAGGAATGAAAGGTGAGCAAGATCTTTAAAGTTTAGACGAGATTTCTTTTCTTTTTGAAGGTATAAGAAATGTAGTGACACTTTCATCTCTCTTCTGCAGCAACAATGCTTGCAGCCCAAAGTATCTAGTTGGGTATTAATGATGTTGTTGTGGCTGGTGGCATGGAAAGCATGTCTAATGCGCCTAAATATATGGCAGAGACAAGGTTAGGTTTCTTTTTCTAAGGCAACATTATTTTGTTTAATATTTTTTTCTGGGTCCAATAGAAAGCTTCAATGAAGGGAGAGAAGATTTTACAACAAAAAGGGAACTGTGGTTGTTTAAAGAAACTATGGAAAATAAAAACCTTACACAAGATTTTCTGCTGAAAGTGCTGCTAGTAAACCATACATTCTAACAATTATCGGGTTCATAAATTCCAATCTGAGTTGGATTAGAGTGGCTTCTGGTTTTGGCCACTGCAATTGGCCTACCCATATACTACCCTTTATATGTCTGTTAATGGTAATATCATTTACGGAGTAATAAAAACATATTGTCTTACAATATTGGAATTTCTCTGACATCAAAGAGAAAGAAAATAAAAATTAAACTTGTTATGAAGCTGGCTTGGTATCACAATCCAAACTTGACAACCCGGTGTGAGTTGGATCGGGTGTGGATGCATGAAACAAGGGCTTGACAGGCCTATGGTATTGGGCGGGAGTAGCATTTGGGCCAAAAGAAATAGGCTTGAGTTAATTGTGTGGCCCTAACAACTTAGCAAGGGAGCCCAGCCCAAAGGGTTAATAAAATGGTTATGAAACAGTTTCGAACCCTCCCTGAAAATCAGAAACGGTTCTAACCAAGGTTTAAAAAATCAGACTCAGGACCCGACTTGTTCATGGCCGAGTCCGAGTCGACTCGCCGAGTCGCATGGGACTCGGCCGAGTCGGGCCGAGTCCTATTATTCCTAACATCATAGGACTCGGCCGAGTCGCATGGCCGAGTCCCATGCGAGTCGCATTGCGACTCGGCCGAGTCCCTTGCGACTTGGCCGAGTCGCATGATTCTAGTCCGAGTCGACTCGGACTCGGCCGATTTTTTAAACCATGGTTCTAACATTTCCAAAGAAGACCTCTTGTACAAGGTTGGCATGAACATGTGCTCTTTTAAGAGCACTTGAAAATCCAAATGCAGGATTATCATAAAACCAAACCATTCAATAATATGCCAAAAAGAAAGAGCATAAAGAAGATGAGATCTTACACTCAATTACAATAGAACCCAACTTAGTGCCAGGTAAAGAGGAAAGGCTGCCCCTGTAGACTCTGTTCTAAACCTTTATTCCTCAGAATGATCATGAGTTTTTAGGAATTCAACATAAAGTATACGAATTCAATATAAAGTATACATTTACCCGCCATGTGGTATATGCCTTGGTGGACGCATATCTCGATAGCGACCATGGTCAACACATGTGTGGCCATTGGTGATTGGTGGGACACCGCTATGCTGTTTGGGAGGAAACAGAGAGTATTAGTAAGGGCTGTTGGCAGAAGGTTAGTCTTGCCATATTCTTATATAATCCAGTCTCTTTCTTCTTCTTTTGTTTCTATGTTTCTATGAGCTGGGTAAAATGCAGGTAGTTTTAAGTTATTTCTAGAGTGGGTTTCATGAGATTTTGGAGATGGACAAGTGAAAATAATCATGAAGTTAGTGCATGGATGAATTAATTTTTATTACAGATGATAATGCAGGTGGGACACACTATGGGGCCCCTTTATTGTGAAATGTTGGCCTAGCAGTTTGTGAAGCAAAAACATACACTGAAAGAGTTTTCAATTGTTTTATAAGAAGTGCTGGTGAATAGGGTTGGTCCAAGGTTGAGAATAGACCATGATACGATGAGTGGTGTTAATGAGAAATGTTCAATTGAGAGTAACTGGCTGGATTGGGTCCATTAGGGAGTTGCTTAGCAGAAAAAAAGATCTCCAGTTCTTTTGGCATCAATTTTAAAATCCTTAGGGAGAGAAGAGGCATTTAAGTCACATGATGGACAATGCTAATGAGAACTATTTGATGGAAAATGGATGTGTTGGGCATTGAGATTGACAAGAAAAACAAAAACATCAATTATTTAGGATCAGTATGAAAATTCTTAGGAACAGAAGGAGCATTTAAGTTATTTCACACCTTCAGTTAACATCATTCCTATCAAAGGTATTTTTGTGATTTAGAAATAATATTATTCAAAGGCTTTGTCACCCTAGCCTGTTGGCAGAAAATGACCCAATTAAAAGAAACTATCGTAAGACCCTTCCATTGAGTTATTCAAATTACTTCGAAACTATTTTGAAATCACCCGTAAGTACAATAGTATTGAATAAATAAATCAAAATGACACGGATGATGAAATCCTACTAGGGTGTTCCTTGGCCAAGACGGCGACAGCTTGTGCAAACTCAGGTCATTTAATTTCAGACCTGATATTCAGGCCTTGATCAGTCAACCCCTTTAAATTAGCACCCATGGAATTGCATTTTGAGACGGGCTAATTAATCTATTGTGGAGGGAGTCAATAAATCCAGTGCTAGTTACAGGCCACTTCTTCCCATTGTTGTAACATGTTGAGGAGCTTCCACAAAGCACAGTGAGGCTCAGGAAAATACTCTGTTAACATTTGCGAGAAAACTGTAAGATAAATTCATAAAAAGGTAAAAATAAATTCATATTTTCACTCGAAGGGGTAAAGAGGGTTTCAATGTCTTATCCCCTTTTCAAATGGACACAGTAAAATGCATTCCCAAACGCTCTCATGTCTGTTTTGAACCGGTTTAAGACAATACGAGGTAAATTTAAGAGATGCCAAACTGAACCTTAGTGTTTTGAGGAGTTTTCTACAAAATCCCTGTGATTAGAACTGGATTAGGGCTTCTAGAATTGAATTACATGGAGACAAGAGTGGAATCATGCACGCTTTGCTTAATTCTGATTGTTTACTAATCTTTGATAGGTTATAATTCGCCTTTTCCTTTGTTGAATGTTGTCTAGCATCAATTCCTAATGAACCTTAGGTCGTCCTCCTCTTCACTTTTCTCTCCCTTAATTTCTTCTTCTTTTCCCTTTTTTTTTTTTTTTTTTTCAGTTGAATGGTGTATGGGATGGGATAGGCTTGGGCGTGCAACCCCTTGTATAGCCTTAGGGCTTTGTTCCTAATTACAACTAGGAGTTTAAATCCTAATGGAGAAAGTCCTCTTTCCAATTTTGTTTGTGCTGCAACTCTCATTGGTTATTGCTAATTCTAATTGCACTAAAACCCTACCTTTATTGGGCGCTTGACTCTAATAAAGACTTGAGGGTTGGCTTCCGGCAATAACTAAGAGTCCTAGTAGTGCTTAGTAAACTTTATAAGTTGGTTTCCTAATGCAACGAGTATACTAAAATCTAAAATTAGTTTATTAGTAATTAAACAACAATTATACACATAGTATGGGGTCTATTGGCCGATAGGAGTTCATGCCTGATTTTTAGACCCATCCACTAAACTCTCTTTCGTATTTAGTGATAATAAAATAATTTGGCTTGTGATTGGCTTGTCATTGTGACTAACCCAGCCTATTAGTGGCCGTACAATACCTTCTGGGTCCCACTTGGCCCCACATTTTATTATTAATTTTTAATGCATTTTATTAATGGCCGCACTTATATTGATTAATGGAAACCATTGAGGGTCCCCCTTAGCGGACTGTTCTTTGCCATCATATTTTAATTAATTATTATTATTTTATTTCGAATTTACATCATATTATTTTTAAATAATCAGATTATTATTATGATTATAAATTTACATGGGACCTTTTTTCCAACTATTCCACATAAAAGAATCTTTTAGATCATGTTAATTACACTACAATGGATGTATATTGTATAATGATATCGAAAAAGTATAAATTATAATATCAATTATTTTATTTTTTTAAATACTCAAAATCTAGTCTTTCTTATTATTACTAAATTATTATGTCAACTACCTTCTTATCATTTTTTCTGAGTATAAAATTGCATAACTATAATTCTTCGCCTTGCAATTTGCATTTACAGGTTGGTGATTTATAGAGCATGCTCTATTGATCCAGAAGAGAATGAGGAGAGGGTGGCTGCATTTCTTAATATTATTTTTGTAGGCGGTAAAAACGACACCTACTTAGATTAGGATGAGATCGGAGTAGAATGCTTAGGACAGGGAAATGCTGAACGCCTGGAACCTGAAACGGAAGGAGAAAGGCTAACGTCAGAGCCCCTGGCTGCCGAGAGCCGAAGGCACTCCGATGCCTGAGTTAGTTCTGAGGAGACTAAACAGGAGGAGGAAGAAGAGAATGAAACAGTCTAGTAATCAGAGCTGTATGCTGAGTATTGCGTACCTTTCATGGGACCAATCCCATGCGTATATATAAGCGAGCGTTGCATGTTCATTCTCTCTGTGAGTGGGGGTAGGTGAGGTGAGGTCCCATCGACCCTTACCCTGGCGGGCTGCAGTAGGTAGAGTGGGCAACATCCCATCCTCACTTTCCATGCCTTCAGTCAGTTGACGTACAGGGCTGATAAAGCAAACCTCTTATCGCCATAAATGAGCGATCCTATCGCCATAAATGAATGCCCGTATCAGTCTGAGCGCGCCGCATTTCCAGGAGGGTGGCGGCCCACCCTGACTTTAGCATCCTAGCCTGAGACCAAGGATGGCTTGGCCGTGGTGCGCCTTTGCACCGAGCTGGCATTTATGCCGAGCTGAGACCGGGCTGACTGAGCTGCCAAGCTATGACCGAGCTGCCGAGCTATGACCGAGCTCACTGTGCTGCCGAGCTGTGACCGAGCTGCCGAGCTATGACCGAGCTCACTGGGCTGCCGAGCTTCCGCCACAGAGGCTGAGGTGATCGGCAAGTTCAGCCGTAATCCCTGCTTAACTTTGTCATTACGGTGTTTTACCCACACAATTGCCCCCTAGCTTTTGACTTCTGAGAGCCCTCTGGCTCGAGGAGGTCGGAAGCTTGATGACCGTATACCCGGCTCCGCCACCGAGCTCGAGTGAGGGTCACCGTCACGAGGGAAATACCGGGGCGAGGGAGCTTCGGATCAGGAGGGTCCCTTTCGAGATGTCCCCTCGCCTGTCCTGGATATTTAATAGTCTTCGGATATCACGCTTATGGTGGCACGTGTACCTTCTCTTAGCTGTCTCGCAATTACTTCGAGGAGACGTTAGGGCTGCGTGACGGGACATTAGGGCTGATTGAGGGGACGCCTCTTAAAGGCTCTCCTCGAAAGTCGAATCGACGTCCCCTGGCTTTATAAATCAGGGCGTCTCCTTCGTTCCCACTTTCTTCTGCTTTCCTTTCTTCACTTCTGCTTTCTTCACTTTCTTCTGCTTTCTTTAGATCTCTGTTGCGCTCTGCAAGAGAACCTCCTCCGGCGCCTGCGGACTTCCGTCGATTCTGATTGTGCAGTCCCTATTCGTAGGACTCCTTCCTGCTTTCCTCGTCTTTTTCTTTTAGATAGGTCCTCGTCTGAGTCGAGAATGGGAGTCTATAGACATTTGTTAGGGGACCCAAGTTCCATAGATCATTTTAGGGGTTTATACAAGGTCCCCTCCAATGTGGAGATCAGGCCGGACACCCCAGATGACGGCCTCACTTATTGCGACGGCTGGATGCCGTTTTGGCTGGTCTCCGTCGTGGAGGGAGGAGTCCGCTTCCCCCTGCACCCACTGGTCCGGGACTGCCTCCGAGAGTGGAAGTTGTGCCCATGCCAGCTACTCCCCAACGGATATAAAATCATAATGGGGGTAGTGCGGCTCAATCAGATCCTGGGGATTGGCCTCGGTGTCCCGGACATCGAGGACACGTACGACCTCTGCAAATCCGCAGAGGGGGACACTTACTATCTCCGGCTGAGGGTCCGCCGGACTGCGTTTGTGACCGCGCTAGAGGACTCCAATAGGTACGCGGGTGAAGACCGAGTACTTGTCAGAGGAGGATGGGAGTTCGGTGAAGCAGAGCCTGCTACCACAGTCCGGGTCCCTCGAAAAATAGGGGTTCCTCCAAGTAAAGGCCGGAGTTCTTTCGGTTTGCAGTTCTTTCCTTTCTTTCTGTGTCTGGCTCCTGATGATTTTGTCTATGCAGATTTCCGCGAAAAGAGGGAGCTCGCGCGAAGGAACCGCTGGAAGGTGAACAGCGCGTGGCACGAACTGGTGAGGAACTACCGCGGCCACAACTGTCGTGCTGCGTGGGCTCTCCTGGGGTACGTGCCCCACTACAGGTCCTTCAACACCTCCCGAAAGGGATCGGGAATAGACTCCGTGCCGAGCGGGGAAGGCGTGAGTCGAAGAACAGAGACGACCGTGGTGACAGGCTCGGCGGTGGTGACCGTTGCGCTTCCCGCCGGTCGTCTGGTTGAGTCGGCAGAACGTGCTCCAGCAGCCTCTGCCGCGGAGCCTGCCGGGACTTCGAGAGCCAGGCCCCTGCCTTCCCGAACGAGGCTAGTAGCTTCCAGTTCGGAGGAAGAAGAGGAAGAGCAAGAGGGAATGTTGCGCCAGCGCAAGCGGCGCTATGTCGCAGAGGATCTGTCTGCGGCGGCCTTCGGGGATATCGGGGGCGAGGCCCGGGATCCTTCTCAGGCGGTGGCTCTGACGCCTCCGGCATCTGCGGGTGGCACTCTTGCCCCTGTTGCCGAGACGGTCTGTACAGCCGCGACCGTAGCTGTTCGGCCTGGGGAGGCAGAAGCCATCTCAGCCCCGCCTCCAGTTGTCGTGGATGACGCGCCCTCTGAAGGTGCCGTGGGGGCTGGAGGTCGGACTCGCTCCCCCGAGGTTGCTGAGGGCGGGCGACCCGAGAAGAGGGCAAGAGTCGAGGCCTCGCCTGGCCCCTCATCGCCTCCGCCTGCCGGAGGGACGATCTTGCCTCCTCCAATGGCTCCGTGGAGGCCGGCCATCGAGGAGGCTCTGGGAAGGCCGCTGGCCGAAACAGACCGCGCAGCCGATCCCCGAGTTGTCGCAGCGCTCGGACGAGCCTGCGCCCTTCCACAAGACATGGCGAGGTGGGCCGCGATGGACGACGAGTCGCTCCTGCTCTCTTCGATGCGATCCGTGGTGTCGGTAAGTGCAGTCTTTTTTCCATAGTTCAGTCCGGTGTTGCTTTATTGACTTCTGGTTCTCATTTTGCAGCTGTTGCAGAAGTGCCAGATAGGCATTGAGAGGCTCGATGCGGCCGAGGCGCGGGCCGCGGAATGGGTCGTTGAGAGGGACGAGCTGCGGGCGTCCGTGGCGTCCAAGGACGCGACGCTGGCAGAGGTGACGGCCAAGAATGCCGGCCTCGTCTTTGATCTTGAGGAGTCGAAGGTCGAGGTTGGGCGCCTCAAGGATGAGCTGGCGGAAGAGAAAAGCCAGAACCTCCACCTCGCTTCTGAGCTCGACGATCTTCGGGCTGCGACCAAGCGACTAGAAAACGAGTTGGACAGTGCGAAGGGGACCAACAGGAGGCTCCTCTCTCAGCGGAACCGGGCGCAAGGTTCCCTGGAGACGGCGCTGAGGGAGAAGGCGGCCGAGATCGAGTCTGCCCTGGCAAAACAAGAGGCCAAACTCAAGGAGTCGTTCCTCGCCGAGCATGACTCCGTCATGGAGGAGGAGGTCGGCAAGCTGACTGCTGATTACAAGGCTCAGCTGCCAGGGATCCGGGACCGAGCCTGGGAGCTCGGGTGGACGGCAGCCTTGCGCAAGGCTGGGGTCCCCGAGGATAGCCCATTGTTCTCGAATGCCCCAAGATTTTCTTGCTCGGATCCGGGACCCGCAGCCGTGCCTCAGGTCTCCTCCGACCCTCCCTCGCAATCGTGTCCAGAGGCGAACGCCGCGCCCGGGGCGCTTCCGGAGACTCCTGCTGTCAGCGCTGATCCTGAAGGCTGCCAAGTGGCGGCAGTCGTCGAGGTCCATCCTGAAGCCGTCGCGGTCGTCCCTGAAACTGCCCCAATTACTACCGAAGCTAGCACGGTCGCAGCCGAGGTCCCTCCAGAGATCGACTGCAATGTAGAAGCTGCAGCCCTCTGAGGGTTTTTGTAATTTTTTCTTTCTTTGATTGTATCTTCATCCGTCTTGTAATCAAGAGCTGTGATTAATAAAAATTTTGGATTTTCTCTCGCATTCTGATGCTTTCTTGTTTTTGATGAAATGTTTGTGGTTGATGAAACGCTGCATCGCTTTTCTGTTTGGATTGGGACACCGGCGAACGACCGAGGCCCGGTGCATGACCGTGGTCTCCGTCTGCTCTTCCGTATCCATTATCTCCCCCCAGCTTTTGGCCTGTGGGCTCCATGGAGCAGGTCGGAAGCTGAGTGGTTTTAGTCAGGTCGGTACTGTCACTAACCTTTTGACAGTGCCCGTTGTGCCGAACTGCCGAGTGGGGTCTCGGTCCAATGGGGTCTCCTCATCGTCTTTTGTTGACGTGGAACGCTGCACAAGGAATGCTGCATTAAGTTCTTGCGCTGACGTGGAGTGCTGTATTAATTTCTTTCCGTCAGTCGAGGCGACTGCCCTTTCGCCTGTCGAGGCATGGAATAGTCTTCTGGGGATGCGGCGCCGTGCCACGTGTCGCCTTTCCAAGGGCGCGCAATCAAATCTGCAGGACGACTGGGCTGCCCGAGGCGACTCTAGGGCTACTCGAGGTAGGGCCGCATTGAAGGCTTCTTTCGAAATCTGAAACGGCGCCCCGTCCCCTATAAACTAGGGTTCCTTCTCCGTCTTCCTTCTTTTCGATCCCCAGAACTCCTGTTGCAACCTGCTGAAGAATAGGGATTTTCCTGTTGCCTGCGACCATTCTGTTCGCAGTCTTTGATCGTAGGACTTCTCCCCCTTGTCTTCTTCCGCTCCGGTGGGTAGTCCTCCAACTAGAGTAGAGAATGGGTGTGCATAGGCATTGGCTAGGGGACGCATTGTCCATAAGCCTGTTCAGGAAGGAATACAAAGTCCCTGCGAACGTAGAGGTTAGGCCAGACGGACCCGACGACGGTATCACGTACAGCGACGGCTGGATGCCGTTCTGGCTGGTGGCCGTCGTGGAGGGAGGAGTCCGGTTCCCCCTCCACCCACTCCTCAGGGAATGTCTCCGGGAGTGGGGGTTGAGCCCCTGCCAGCTGCTTCCCAACGGATACAAGATCATCATGGGAACAGTGCGGCTCAACGAGGTCTTGTCGATCAACCTCGGCGTCTCGGACATCGAGGAGGCGTATGACCTCTGCAAATCCGCAGAGGGACATACATACTATCTTCGGCTAAGGCTCCACCGGACCGCCTTCGTGACCGCGCTGGAAGACTCGTATAAATACGCGGGGGAGGACCGCGTCTTCGTCCGCGGGGCGTGGGAGTTCGGCGAGGCGGAACCCAGCACCACGGCCAGGATACCGCGCAAAATTGGAGTCCCCCCAAGTAAAAAACCAAGGCCCCTGGACTTTGTGCTTTAATCATCTCTCTCCCTTTGCTGACGTTGTTCTGTTTCTGCAGGTTTTCGGCAGAGGAGGGAGCTGGCCAGGAGGAACCGGTGGAGGGTGAACAGCGATTGGCACGAGAAGGTGCGGAAGTACCGCGGCCATCACTGCCGAGCTGCGTACTCGCTGCTGGGGTACACGCCGCACTACAAGTCTTTCCTTGCTCAGAGGCGGGTGACCGGGATCGACTCCGTGCTTTACGGGGAATGCACCAGACCGGCCACCGAACAGGCTGAGGCTCCTATTCCGGAGACAGTTACTGTCGCGATTCCAAGCGGCATTCCGGTAGAGTCGGGCGGACGGTCCCCTGTCCGTGGGTCAGCAGCGACCAAGAGAGTTGAGACCGGACGCAGTCGGCAGAGGCAGAAATTTGTCGTCTCCAGCGAGTCCAGGAGCACATCCAGCTCGGAAGAGTCCGAGGTCGAGATGTTGCGCGGCCGTTGCCGGCGTTTCGTCGCGGAAGACCTTGCCGCCGCGGCATTTGGGGACATGGCCGAGACCGCGGGCCCCTCCCGAGGTGCTGACGTTGCCCCAGCTACGTCCTCGGTGGCTGCTGCAGAGGTTATCTCTCCCGAGACCGAGACGGCTCCGGAAGCCTCCGAAGGTGATCAATCGGGTCCCCCTGCAGTAGCCGAGGTCGGCGCGGGTCCTCCGCCCATCGTCGTCGAAGAATCGCACTCTGGCTCTGGCAGAGCGGCTACTGCCGAGGCTGCCGAGGAGCGCAGGCCGGAGAAAAGGCCCAGGGTCGAATCCCCATTTGCCCCGGAACCTGCCATGTCGGTCGGGGGGTCCGCCACTCCCTCCGATTTCATTCCTTGGAGACCGGACGTCGAGGGGGTGCTGGGGAGGCCACTAGCCGAGTCGGACCGAGCGGTCAACCCCGATGTGGTTGCCGCTCTGGGACGAGCTTGCGCCCTTCCCCAGGACATGGCGAGGTGGGCGCAGATGGATAATGAATCCCTGCTGCTTTCCTCAATGCGGTCATTGGTAGAGGTATGTACAGTTAATTCTTCATGTTCTTTTGTTTTTCTGCTGCATTTCATTTGGTGACACTCTGTTCTTGCTGCAGCTCTTGCAAAAGTGCCAAACTGGCAAGGGTAGGCTGGACGCAGTCGAGGCCAGGGCAGCAGTTTGGGCAGCGGAGAAAGACGAACTGCTGAAGTCCCTGGCGGCGAGGGACGCTACCCTGGAGGAGGAGGCGAAGAAAACTGCGGATCTTCTGGCCGAGCTCGACGCAGCGCGGGCCTTGTCCGAGCACCTCAAAGAGGAGGCGAAGGAGGCGAAGGACCAAAACGCCCGCCTCTCCTGGGAGCTAGACGAGGTCCGGCTTACGTCGTCAAGGCTGGAGGAAGACATGCAAATGCTGCGGGGGACGAACAAGAGGCTCACCTCCGAGAGAAAGCTAGCTGAAAGAAAGCTAGAGATGGCTCTGGAGGGGAAAGCGGCCGAGCTCGCGCAGGCTCTCAACGTGCAAGAGGCCAAACTCAAGGAAGAGTACCTAGCCGAGCACGAGTCCGTGATGAACGAGGAGGTCAGCAAGCTGACGGCTAACTACAAAGCCCAACTGCCAGGAATCCGAGAGAAGGCGTGGACACTTGGGTGGAAGGCGGCTTTAAGGAGGGTCGGCGTCCCTCCGGACAGCCCTATCTTTCAGAATTCCCCCAGGTTTCCTCGCTCGGATTCGGAGTTGCGAGCCACCTCAGGAATCACCCCCGTTCCGTCAGCCTCGGAGGTCCCTCCAGCTCCAGCCGCCCCTGCTCCTCCAGTGGTTCCTGAGGCTGCCCCAGCCGCTCCCAGCGAGAGTGCTACCGGGACCAACTGTAATAAGGGAGCAGCAGCTCCCTGAACCATGTAATTTTCTTGTTTTGCCACACATTGTATTCAAACGGATTCTTCCATAATAATAAAACAACATATTGCCACTTGGTCTGTGAATGGTTGTGATTTTGCTTATGGTGGAATGAGTGTTGACGCAAGTGGTTTACCGAGTAGTTGGATAGGTACCAGGCGAGGACGGTTGGTTCTCTAAGCAGAGGAACCGAGCCGCGAGGGTGGTACTGATACCGGACCCTGATATAATGTTGGCTGTGCCGCCAGAGCTGGTGAAGGCACCGAGCTCAGGACGGTTGGCCCTCTGAACAGAGGCGCCGAGCCGCGAGGGTGGTACTGTTACCGGACCCTGATTTGCATATGGCTGTGCCGCCAGAGCTGGTGAAGGCACCGAGCTCAGGACGGTTGGCCCTCTGAACAGAGGCGCCGAGCCGCGAGGGTGGTACTGTTACCGGACCCTGATTTGCATATGGCTGTGCCGCCAGAGCTGGTGAAGGCACCGAGCTCAGGACGGTTGGCCCTCTGAACAGAGGCGCCGAGCCGCGAGGGTGGTACTGTTACCGGACCCTGATTTGCATATGGCTGTGCCGCCAGAGCTGGTGAAGGCACCGAGCTCAGGACGGTTGGCCCTCTGAACAGAGGCGCCGAGCCGCGAGGGTGGTACTGATACCGGACCCTGATATGTGAGGCAGGAGATGGAACCGTGCTGACAGTCGGTACTCCCAAGTAATGCAAAGACTCGTTCCAGAAAAAATCGCCTTTTTTATTGATACTTGATTTTTGTGATACATTTCAGAAGTAGAATTTTTTGAGATGCGTCGCATTCCATGGTCGCGGGAGTGCCTTCCCCTCCATATCTTCAAGTCGGTAGGCAGATCTCCCGGCCGTTGACGTTATTCTGAACGGTCCCTGCCAGTTGGGCGCCAGCTTGCCCTCGTTAGGATCTCGGTCGCCAGGAAGTGTTTTCTTCAAGACCAACTCTCCTATCGTGAATCTTCTTTCCTTGACCTTCTGGTTGTATCCCCTGGCCAACTGCTGCTGATAGGCGGCCAGGCGGATAGCTGCCGCCTCTCTTCGTTCTTCAGCCAAGTCCAGCTCTCGTGCCACGTTCTGATCGTTCAGGCCCTGGTCACAGAGTTCCGACCTCAAGGTCGGGAGGCCGACTTCAAGGGGAATGACTGCTTCCATGCCGTAGGCGAGGGAGAACGGGGTCGCCGAGGTGGAACGCCTCGGAGTAGTTCGGTAGGCCCATAGAACACTTGGCAGCTCCTCTGCCCATCGACCTTTGGCTCGGTCGAGTCTCTTTTTAATTCCGTCGAGCAGCACTTTGTTTGAGATCTCGGCCTGGCCGTTGCTCTGTGGATACGCCGGGGTGGAGTAGATGTTGCGAATGCCGTACTCCTGGCAGAAGCTTTTGAAGAAGTTGGAATCCAACTGCGTACCGTTGTCGGAGATGAGAGTGCGGGGAATTCCAAATCTGGTGATGATGTTCCTCCACACAAAGTTCTTCGTGTCTAATTCGGTGATGGAGGACAATGGTTCAGCTTCGACCCATTTTGTGAAGTAGTCCGTGGCCACAATCAACCATCTTTTGTTCCCCGGAGTTCGGTGAAGTGGTCCGACGATGTCCAGGCCCCACTGGGCGAAAGGCCATGGGCTGGAGAGGGAACTCAGGTCCTGGGCTGGCTGGTGGAGAGAGTGGGAGAACTTCTGGCACTTCTCGCACTTCCTGGCGTAAAGCTGGGCGTCCTTCTGCATGTACGGCCACCAGTAACCCTGGCTGATAGCTCGGTACGCAAGTGACCGACCTCCTATGTGACTGCCGCAGACTCCTTCGTGGATCTCGTAGAGGAAATCGTCGACTTTGCCGGGGTGAACGCACTGGAGGTAGGGCCCTGTGAATGACTTCCTATAGAGCTTGCTGTCTGGGGACAGCCAGAACCGGGTCGCCTTCAATCTGATCTTTCGAGCTTCAGTCTTGTCCTCGGGTAGCTGGTCGTCCTTCAGGTAAGCAACGATAGGGTCCATCCAGCTCGGGCCGAGATCAAGGCACATGAGCTGCCGTGGTTGCTGGAGGTCGATGCTGGGCTCCTGCTGCGTTTCTACTTCCACTGTTCTTTTTTCACCGGCTTCCACTGCCGAGGCGAGGCTGGCGAGGGCGTCTGCATGGGAGTTGGATTCTCTGCCGATCTGCCGAACCTCGGCCCTCTCGAACTGGGAGAGAAGTCCCCTGGCGTGGGCGAGGTATGCTGCCATCCTGTCATCCCGGGCCTGGTAATCCCCGCTGAGCTGGCTCGTCACCAATTGGGAATCGCTGAAAACCACAACGGACCGGGCTTCCAAGATTTTGGCACTGTTCAGTCCGGCAATGAGCGCTTCATATTCGGCCTCGTTGTTAGAAGCCTTGAAACCAAGTGTCACAGCTTGCTCGATGACGAGGCCTTCGGGAGACTGGAGAACTATGCCAGCGCCAGCTCTCTTGGATGTTGAGGATCCGTCGACGAAGACTTTCCAGGACGAGTCTAGGAGTTCTCTCCAGGACTGTTCTTCCTCAGTCTCGGTGACAACCTCTGCACCCCTATCGCCCCCCAGTTCGGTGTCGAGCGCGGTCGGTGCCGAACTCGGAGGAGTAAATTCCACAATGAAGTCAGCTAAGACTTGAGCTTTGATGGCCGTCCTGGGCTTATAGCTGATATCATATTGCCCCAGTTCGACAGCCCATTTGGAGATCCGTCCGGAGAAATCTGCCTTCCGGAGGAGAGCCTTCAGTGGGTACTCTGTGACGACCACTATTGTGAAGGTTTGGAAGTAGTGGGAGAGCTTTCGGGAGGCGCTAACGAGTGCCAAGGCGAGCTTTTCGAGCTGCAAATACCGGGTCTCGGCGTCCAGCAGGGTCTTGCTCGTGTAATAGATGGGCCTCTGCTGGCCGTTGTCCTCTCTGATGAGCACCGAGCTCACTGCATGGTCCGAGACCGACAGGTACAAGAACAGTGCCTCTCCGAAAGTCGGGGTTGATAGCAGTGGTGGAGAAGAAAGGTACTGTTTTAGCTGTTGCAGCGCCTGAGCGCAATCCGATGTCCACTGGAACTTGGAGCCCTTTCGCAATAGTTGGAAGAAGGGTCTGCACTTGTCCGAAGCGCGGCTGATAAAGCGGTTCAGGGCGGCAGCCATTCCGGTCAGCCGCTGAACTTGTTTCGCCGAGGTCGGACACTGGAGCTCCTGGATCGCGGTGATCTGGTCAGGGTTCGCTTCGATCCCCCTTCTTGTGACCAGGCTCCCTAGGAACTTGCCGGAACCGACCCCAAAGGCGCACTTCGACGCATTAAGCTTCAGCTGGAACTGGCGGAGGATGTTAAAAATCTGGCGGAGGTCGGTCAAATGGTCCTGCGACCTCTTGGATTTTACGACCATATCATCGATGTAAACCTCCACCGTCTTGCCGAGCTGGGCCTGGAACATCTTGGTCACCAAGCGCTGGTATGTTGCTCCGGCATTTTTTAACCCGAAGGGCATCACCTTGTAACAATAGGTGCCCCTGGGAGTGATGAAAGCTGTCTTCTCCTGGTCTGCCGCGTACAAGGGGATCTGATGGTACCCCCGGTAGGCATCCAGGAAGCTCATCCGGTCGTGTCCGGCAGTGGCGTCGATGAGTTGGTCGATCTTCGGAAGAGGGAAGCTGTCCTTGGGACAGGCCTTATTGAGGTCGGTGAAGTCCACGCAAACCCTCCATTTTCCCGTCTTCTTCTTCACCACCACGGTGTTAGCTAACCACTCCGGATAGTGGACCTCTCTTATTGCATCTGCCTCGAGAAGTTTCTGAACTTCCTCAACCACGGCCTCAGTCTGCGGGACCCCAGTCCGGCGCGGCTTTTGAAGTACGGGCCTATGGTTGGGATCCACCTTTAGCTCATGGCAGATGACTGCCGGGTCAATGCCGGGCATCTCATATGGTGTCCAGGCAAAGACCGCCTTATTTTCTTCGAGGAGATTGAGCAGCTCTGTCCTCTCGGTCTCGGGGAGTTGGCTTCCCACGAGAAAGAATCTGTCGGGGTCGGCGGGATCGATGTTGACCTTGGTGAGGTCCTCGATGCTCTTCTGCGCCGGAGCCCTGCCGACGTCACCGAGCTCGGCCTCTCTATCCAGCTCGGCCATATTGACTTGGGACGGCTCAGCCTCGTCAGGTAGCACGGCCAGTAGGCATTGCCTGGCCATGTGCTGGTCGCCTCTGACGGTGATCACGTCCGTCCGACCCGACTGGCTTTCCAAAGGGAATTTAAGCTTCTGATGCCGGGTAGAGGGTACCGCCTCCATGCTGTGCAGCCACGTCCTCCCCATTATGACATTGTACGGGGAAGGGACATCGACCACTAGGAAGTCGACTTGCCTGCAGGCGCCACCGACTTGGACTCTAAGGGAGATCTTGCCCTTGGGATAGACAGGCTTGGAGCTGAAACCGACCAGAGGGGTTCGGGCAGACTGGAGGTCCTCGTCCTTTAGGCCCAACTTCCTGAAGCAGTCGTAGTAGAGGACCTCGGACGAACTGCCAGGGTCGACAAGGGCTCTCTGAACCAAGAAGTTTTGCAGCTTCAAGGTGAGAACGAGAGCGTCGTTGTGCGGGAGCTCGACGTCTTCCAAGTCTTTATCAGAAAACCATATTCTGACCCCCTCCGATCTGGCCTTCTTCGCGGCCGGCTCTGGTGCCGCGGTCAGCACCTGCTTTTGGTGTGAGGCGCGCCTGGCCTCGGCGCGGGCCTGAGAGCTCTTCTTTGGTGGGGCGGCGAGGTGGATGACGTTGATGATACCCTCCGGCTCGCTGTCGTGGTTATCAGCGTCCCGCCGCGGAGGTCGGTCATCACCTCGGCCCTCCTGCTTGATGTACTCCCTCAGGTGCCCCTCCTTCACGAGGTTTTCCAGATGGAACTTGTAGCTCTTACATTCGTCGGTCCTGTGCCCATTCTGCTTGTGGTAGGCACAGAACTTACTCTGGTCCCGGGAGGAGGGGTCGGTCGTCATTGGGCGTGGCCATTTGAAGAAAGGCTGCGCTTTTATTTTCTTGAGGAGCCTATAGATTGGCTCCTTGAAGATGGTGTTGACTGCCACGTAGGAGGTCGGCTCGTGGCCAGACCTTCTGCCGCTCCCCGACGGTGCTGACGAGGCAGAGGGAGCTCGGCGGTGCTCCGAGGACCGGGCCTTGCGCCGATCCGGGGATGGGTCTCTGCGACGATCCTCCCTTCTGGAGGACCTGTTGTCTCCCTTGGCCGGTTGGCTCTTCTTAGTGAGGCCAAAGTTCTCCCGACCTCGCGTCTCGTCTTCTTCCGCCAAGATGAACCGGTTTGCTTGGGTCATCAGTTCCTTCATGGTGGTCACGGGATACATGACCAGCTGCGCCCGAAGTGGGATACCTGGCTGCAGAGCCAGCTGGAAGGATTTCACTGCCAGCTCCTCAGAAGCGCTCTCGATCTGGCTGTAGACAGTCCAGAATCGACGAGCGAACTGGGTGACGTTCTCGTTCTCCTGCATCCGGAGGGCCATCAGATCGGCATCGGTCTTTGGGATGACACGATGAGCTTGGAACTTTCCCAGGAAGGAGGCCCGGAGCTGACGCCAGCTGGAGATGGAATTTTCGGGAAGCGAACAGAACCACCGTAGGGGGAGATCCGCCAAACTGGAGGAAAAGACTCGACAGTTCAGGGAATCGTCGTCCCCCCAGACCGACATCCTTTGGACGTAATGTCGGAGGTGCGCGGCAGGATCCGAGGTCCCGTCATATAGGGTGAACCTTGGGACGCTGAACTTCTCGGGCAGCGTGTATCTTCTTATCTCCCTAGAGAAAGGAGACGCGCCAGTATCTTCAGCTTCAAGAGTGGCATACTGGTCCCGGTCGATACCAGCAGTCTCTAAGTTCTGGCGGATAGTCTGCTTTACCTGCTGGTCGATCCACTTCTTCAGTTCATCGTCCTCCAACCCCTGGCATTGCTTCTTTGGCCCTTCATGTATGTGGCTGCTGCTAGAGCCTTCCTCTCTTTGGTCCCGGTCACGCCTCTTGCTGTTGAGGACGTGCCTCAGGTCTTGCCCGTGGCCCGGACGCCTGGGCGGCGGGCTCTGATCCTTCTTGCCTTCGAGCTGTTGCGTGAGCCGTTCGATAAGCTCACGCTGTTCCTGGATGAGGAGGTTTTGTGCTCTGATGTCCGCCAGGCGGGGGTCTTCGTCGTGCTCAAGGCTGGCCTGATGATGAGACTGCGATCTAGCCCGGGATGACTTCTCTTGCGGTTTGGTGACTGACTTGTCACCTTGCACGGGCCGCTTATGGCCATGGTGGGGTTGCTCTGGAGGTGGAACGTCGCGAAGGGAGGGCATGGTCACTCCCCTGGATTGTGACGCTGTTTGGACCGTGGGAGACCTCCCGCCAGACCTCCTTTGCTGAGGGGGAGGAGGCGGAAGATTCTGCGCCAGTGTAGGCTGTATGGACAAAGCCTTGCCTTTGGAGGGTCCTTCGCCGTTTCTGGTTTTTGGAGGCATAGTGTGTACAAGCTTTTTGTTCAGTTCCCCACAGACGGCTCCAAACTGTAGGCGGTAAAAACGACACCTACTTAGATTAGGATGAGATCGGAGTAGAATGCTTAGGACAGGGAAATGCTGAACGCCTGGAACCTGAAACGGAAGGAGAAAGGCTAACGTCAGACCCCCTGGCTGCCGAGAGCCGAAGGCACTCCGATGCCTGAGTTAGTTCTGAGGAGACTAAACAGGAGGAGGAAGAAGAGAATGAAACAGTCTAGTAATCAGAGCTGTATGCTGAGTATTGCGTACCTTTCATGGGACCAATCCCATGCGTATATATAAGCGAGCGTTGCATGTTCATTCTCTCTGTGAGTGGGGGTAGGTGAGGTGAGGTCCCATCGACCCTTACCCTGGCGGGCTGCAGTAGGTAGAGTGGGCAACATCCCATCCTCACTTTCCATGCCTTCAGTCAGTTGACGTACAGGGCTGATAAAGCAAACCTCTTATCGCCATAAATGAGCAATCCTATCGCCATAAATGAATGCCCGTATCAGTCTGAGCGCGCCGCATTTCCAGGAGGGTGGCGGCCCACCCTGACTTTAGCATCCTAGCCTGAGACCAAGGATGGCTTGGCCGTGGTGCGCCTTTGCACCGAGCTGGCATTTATGCCGAGCTGAGACCGGGCTGACTGAGCTGCCAAGCTATGACCGAGCTGCCGAGCTATGACCGAGCTCACTGTGCTGCCGAGCTGTGACCGAGCTGCCGAGCTATGACCGAGCTCACTGGGCTGCCGAGCTTCCGCCACAGAGGCTGAGGTGATCGGCAAGTTCAGCCGTAATCCCTGCTTAACTTTGTCATTACGGTGTTTTACCCACACAATTTTGAATTCTTTTTTTCATAGTTTATAACAATTTATTATGTCAATTTGAGTTTATGGAAGAAACATATGTTTTTGCCCGAAATAGAACATGCATTTCGGCTAGAAATTGTACAGATGGATCCATATTTATGTTATCCGGTTGATTCATCTGGTGGGAACGAGTAAAATGGGTCGAGTCCCAAATCTTTACTGAGAAGATTTTACCCTTGAATTGCTAAATCATGTCACTTTTAAGTGTTAATTTGCTTTCTACAAATAATTCATTTATAGTCACCCATCTGACTTCTAAATCAATACAGAGTTTTTATCCATGGTATATTCATAATGGGTACAATCACATAAATAATTTGTATCACTCAAAAATTGTCTCCCCCGCAAAGCTGGCATTGATTGAGTTTAGTATCATAAAGTATCATTTTCTTTCTTTATTTTCGTGTGTTTTTCATTGAGATTCTAAACAACCATTTTTCTAACGTAACTGGATTTTGAGTTAAATGGATATAAACCATTTTTTCACATAAGGCTATTGCAAGGTCTACCCATGCCTCCAGATTTTTAGACACTATTCCTGGAACATTTCACCGGGTGCTTACATATGGCAGCTCATCGCCTAGATAAGGCAAGGACACACCATGAAGATGGCAAGGACGTGGATCTTACATAAAAAAAGTGAAGCATCGGATATGAGATGGCACGGTATGTTACCCATTATGAAGTATCCGTGCATCATAACTGTAAATGCATGTGAACCAGGCACATGTATGAGATCCTTCGAGCTGGGTGAATGGGGTTGTGGTTTTACATATAAGGCATAATCTCATTCTGTCATCAAAATCAGAATAAAAGGCTAAAACATGGGAGAAAATGGAACCCCAATATCATTTAGGGCCTGTGTGTTTCCATGTAATTGAATTCCTAGGAATTATGAGACTATATATTTGTGTAGTGGTTGAAAATGAATGAAGAATCAAAGGTGAATACCAAAAATTACCATCAAATAACATTCTCTTTAATAGAAATTGAATCGAAGGAAGATGGGAAATTAATACCCAGCCATCACCCTAGTAATTCAAATCATAAGAAAGTCATGGTCCCATCTATGTCACTAAATTATATCCTTCATCCTTTAGCTCTTTAATAATTCTATGGCGCAGCTAATACGACTATGAATTCCTATGTATTTTATGCAAACAAATAGGCCCTTATAGTTTATTGTTAATGGAGGAAATTTGGTTGACTAAAACATTACTGATTATTACTTTATTGATAGTTTGGGACTTTCTTTTTAAGATTGTCAATATATCACTTATATACTGGCAGATGGCTTACATCTTACAAAATTTGTCCATTACCACTGGTGCTGTTATCTGTATATGTAAAATCATGTGTAAGCAATCCCTCCATAACTCCATTGAAATTGTCATCCTGAAATCAAGCTAGTTAAGACAGTCCAAACCTTTAGATTTAAGCATTTTGGAGTTCAGGTCAACCTTCTATAACTGTCCATTTCCCCCCCTTAGATCAAGCACTACGAATCACCAAAGCTGCTGATTTTAGAATATGGTCATGTCCAGTGGCTGTGATTTTGACTTTGAACACACTTGTGTCCTGTAAATTTGTGCACTGAGTACTCTGAGGTGTGTATTTACTACATAGGTTCGTGCACGCCTAGAAAGTTCCTGATTGGTAATATATATGTGTTTTTGCATGCAGCAGAAAGAAATATTCAAAGAATTATTTTTTGGGGGGCCTGCAAGATTTATTTAATCATTTGTAATTTGTTTTAATGCTCTGCAGGAATTTCGAATAGATACTGTTGCCAGATATGGTCCATCTTCTTTTGTAACAGAGGAAGGGTTCTTTTTCTCTAATCCTGTGAAGCATTCTCTTGATGGAACATTTGCAGCATGCCTTGTTAGATCCTTAACCACATCGTGAACTCTATGTATGGCATTTGATCTTTATTATATCATCTTGAAGTTGCCAAGTCAATTTGTGTGTCTTGCGGCCATTTTGATCTGATCATGATCACCTTAGAATTAAGGTGCACAAAGTTTAATTAAACGTTTGTAGTTGCCTTTTGTTTGTCAGGTAGCTGATGTTGTTGCCACAGGTGCATGCTGACAGAGCATGTGTGCTCTGTGACACTCCAGAGGAGGACATGGGTTTATTTGATGTAAATATGACCTAAATTAGACAAATGCAAACCATCCAATCCAACTAGAAGAAGGGAAAAAAAAAGGATCAAAGAAGCAGCAGCAGAAGGGTTATTTTAAACCTCCTTTCATGGTGACCCTCCTTACTGTTTGGGTTTTTTTTTTTTTTTTGGTAAAGCTCCTTCCAGTTTGGTCGCAGGTACTTAAGGATATATTGTCTCGGGCATATGGAGAATTCCAAATGCTTCTCCCCTAAGTAGAATTCCAAAATGCTCAAAGGCATAGTGACATTCGAAAATCTAAAAAAAAAGGTAACTTTTCTTGTGTACTGTTCAACAAATTCTCACATTGTAAACTCAATCTAACTGGGGCAGAATTCCCAAAGATAGTCCCTACATTGTGTTAGGAATTCCAGACAAGGGAAATTCCTGATAGAAACATTGAATTAGTGCATTGGTTTTCTTAATGGACAAGTATTACACGAGATGGCGGAACTTTGACACTATTTCAATTGTATAGTATCAATGTTTTAAACACGAAACTGGACAGTGACATAGAAATTATAAAAATACAAGTGAAATACTGAATTCAATTTTAAAATGATCAAAATAATTAAGAGGGTTGTCCACTCATTGTTAGTTCAACCTTGATTTTTCATCAATGTAGCCAATTGAATGAATTTCTACCACTAAGATGGCATGTTTGGATGGACCAAAGAAGCTTATGAAAACAATATAGCAAAGAATATAATTGTTCATTTTCTAAATTTAAAAACTTCCTTGATTGACAAGTCAATCGAAGTAATCAATCTAAGTAAGAAAAAATTTTTTTAAAGTTGATTATGTTTACCCATAATCCCCCCTCTAAAGAACTTTATGTGGAACATTTTCTAATATTTCTGAAATCTAGTGATTAGAAACACTTTTTGACTGTTAGACTTCTTTATTAGAGCTATATTGAATAGGGCCAATGGCGAAGCTAGGATTTTTTATTTTTTATTTTGGTAGTGGAGGGCTTGCAACTCATATTTCTTAATTTTTTAAACATTCATTAGCTTACAACATAGTTTAAATTCTAAAAACATTATTTTGGATATTATATTGACCAAACTCCATCTATATTTCAGTTCTGAACGATACATAAGAGTTTTGGCCATTACCTATTCTACTTTTCATGTGTTTACTATGAAATTAGAAATACATAAAGTTTATACGATCCCACAACCATTATGTTATAATTAGTAACCCTACTTTGAAATCACTTTAAAAGAAGATTCACACAAGGACACCAGATTTAGTGTGGAAAACCCTAACCAGGTGAAAAACCACAAATCCGAACTGGATCAACAATCAAGCACTATGAATCTCGCAATTACAAGAAATTGAGATTCCTCCCCAGATATCCCTTACCTAAGGACTGCAGTTACCTTGTGTCACTTCACGCTTCAACGACTTCAAACCGTTGATTACAACTGACTCAACCCCGCCCTTGACTCCTCAAATCTTATACGTAAGAAGATGATCTTCTACAAGGGATGCAGAAGAAACTGACTCTCAAGAGAACTTGGCAACACAACTCTTCAATAAATCCCTAAAGAAGATTTCTCTCAATTAGATCTCTAATTCAGAGCTTGAGAGATGATGTGTATCTCTTTGGGTTGTGAGAAACACCCAATATATGGCCCCAAATCCGTGCATAAGACTCCTAAGAATAAAACAATCAAAATAGGAGTTCTTTTCAAACTCTTTGATAGAGTCCGGGTGGAACTAGGCGTGACCGCCTTGCTCGCTATAGCGAGCAGAGTTCTTGCTATAGCAAGAGTGCTCTCTGCCTCTGACTGGGCTAGAACTTCGCTATAGCGAAGTTCATGTTCGCTCTGGAAAATGCCTTGATTGGTCCAGAACTCACCTATCTTTGCTTTAGTTCTTTGGCGGCTCAACTGCAGTCTATTCTAAAATAAATATAAAATTATAACTCAAACGGACAGACCCTGTGTTTTGTCCAACCTATGAATTTTCCAATCACAATAAAATTTCTAACATATTATCACTTCAGAATTCCAACCTTTCTTGTTTGTTACCTTCTTCAATTGCAAACCTAGCTTACCCAACTCGAGTATCTGGACCTTTCATCAAATGATTTTATTGGTACAATTCCATCTTCCTTTGTAGATGAGCTCAAACATCTCATTTCTCTTTATTTGTATGATAATTCACTTGAAGGATCTATCCCATCATCTCTGTTTTCTCACTCAGCATTGCGATTCTTGCATCCCGTCACCTTCAGGAATGAAAGGTGAGCAAGATCTTTAAAGTTTAGACGAGATTTCTTTTCTTTTTGAAGGTATAAGAAATGTAGTGACACTTTCATCTCTCTTCTGCAGCAACAATGCTTGCAGCCCAAAGTATCTAGTTGGGTATTAATGATGTTGTTGTGGCTGGTGGCATGGAAAGCATGTCTAATGCGCCTAAATATATGGCAGAGACAAGGTTAGGTTTCTTTTTCTAAGGCAACATTATTTTGTTTAATATTTTTTTCTGGGTCCAATAGAAAGCTTCAATGAAGGGAGAGAAGATTTTACAACAAAAAGGGAACTGTGGTTGTTTAAAGAAACTATGGAAAATAAAAACCTTACACAAGATTTTCTGCTGAAAGTGCTGCTAGTAAACCATACATTCTAACAATTATCGGGTTCATAAATTCCAATCTGAGTTGGATTAGAGTGGCTTCTGGTTTTGGCCACTGCAATTGGCCTACCCATATACTACCCTTTATATGTCTGTTAATGGTAATATCATTTACGGAGTAATAAAAACATATTGTCTTACAATATTGGAATTTCTCTGACATCAAAGAGAAAGAAAATAAAAATTAAACTTGTTATGAAGCTGGCTTGGTATCACAATCCAAACTTGACAACCCGGTGTGAGTTGGATCGGGTGTGGATGCATGAAACAAGGGCTTGACAGGCCTATGGTATTGGGCGGGAGTAGCATTTGGGCCAAAAGAAATAGGCTTGAGTTAATTGTGTGGCCCTAACAACTTAGCAAGGGAGCCCAGCCCAAAGGGTTAATAAAATGGTTATGAAACAGTTTCGAACCCTCCCTGAAAATCAGAAACGGTTCTAACCAAGGTTTAAAAAATCAGACTCAGGACCCGACTTGTTCATGGCCGAGTCCGAGTCGACTCGCCGAGTCGCATGGGACTCGGCCGAGTCGGGCCGAGTCCTATTATTCCTAACATCATAGGACTCGGCCGAGTCGCATGGCCGAGTCCCATGCGAGTCGCATTGCGACTCGGCCGAGTCCCTTGCGACTTGGCCGAGTCGCATGATTCTAGTCCGAGTCGACTCGGACTCGGCCGATTTTTTAAACCATGGTTCTAACATTTCCAAAGAAGACCTCTTGTACAAGGTTGGCATGAACATGTGCTCTTTTAAGAGCACTTGAAAATCCAAATGCAGGATTATCATAAAACCAAACCATTCAATAATATGCCAAAAAGAAACAGCATAAAGAAGATGAGATCTTACACTCAATTACAATAGAACCCAACTTAGTGCCAGGTAAAGAGGAAAGGCTGCCAAGGAATCCTCCCATAGGTGTGCGTGCAACACCAACAATGCATACATCTGCCAAAGCCAATACATGAAAACTATCGTAACAAAATCAAATAAAATATATAGTTAAAAATTCTAAGATAAGAAATATATGCCCCAAAGAAAGCAAAAGCAACAGCGCAGGAGTAAACAAGAAAATAAAATGGATTTAAAAAAAAAAACAGTAGACCACTAGAATAATAAATCCCAATAGAGCAGAAGGGAGAGTGGTGTGTGTGTGTGTGTGTGAGAGAGAGAGAGAGAGAGAGAGAAAGAGAGAGACCAAGTGCACTTCTGTGATTTCAGTAAAAAAGAAAGAAGGGAAAAACCCTTAAAAGGCCCTGTTTGGCAAATCTTATCTATGTAAAATAGATCTGCATAAAATAGAACTGTTTCAAACGGCCCCATTTGAAATAGATGTTTTAAAAATAGTGTGTTTGGTAACACAAAAAATTGATTGAAAGAGATCTTTTTAAAGCAATGGCTAAAAGTTTTTCATAAATATCTTGAGATGTATAAGGAATCAAGTATTGAGATTTGGTGCCATTGCCATTTTTAGTTTTACAAAGAGAATTACTGGTTTGGATCTTGCATTTGGGGCCCACTGGTGTTGAAAAATAGATATGAATGTCTGTCTTTTTTTGCAAATATCTCAATGTCTATGATGATCCAACGGCTAGAATTTGGACCCGTAGTCATTATTGATCTCCTTAATATATCCAATGGTTTGGATCATGATTTATGTCCCAAAATTTATAAAAAAAAAAAAAAAGGGGACTGCCTGTGGCCATTTCAAAACCCAGTCAACCCATGCATAGAATGTCAACGGTGGAAAATGTTTTAGCATGTTTCTCGAGATCCACATTGAATTAGAGGGTAATTGTTGGTGTCATAGCCGTTGTGGGCCTTGTAAAGAGGAGCAATGGTTCGGATTGTGATTATGGGTCCCACAATGATAAAAAAATTGAGATCAAATGGTTTACATTGTTTTACACATATCTCGGGATCCGAGATAGATCAACGGTTGAAATTTGGACCTCTAGCCGTTTTTGGTCTTTTTAATACTTTCAACGGATTGGGTCATCAACGAGGGTCCCAGAAATTGAAAAAAAAAAAAAAAAACGGACTGTCCAAAAAGCATGCTGGTTTCACTGTAGCTCTGCCATCTACCCGCTTCAGACATATACCTCTGATTCAAATCTCCCCAGTTTCCAGCCCATTTGAAATAGAGGCAAATCATCTAAACATCATTTGAAATAGAGATTGCAAGATATGTTTCCAAACAATCTAAAGACTGTTTCATACAGTTTTTAGACAATAAGAGGCAAGAATCAGATTTGCCAAACTGAACCTTAACCTACTCCAACATGGGCAAACTAGAATTGCAACCCTTCCAGAAACACCCTTGTTTATGACCACCATGGTCTTGGCAATAACTATACACGAATCCAAGCAACATGGACAAATAGTGCAAACAGCCAGTACTGTGATAACATTGAGCAAATCAACAAGAGTGACCACAATATCTCCAAGTAAACCATTGCTCATAAAATTTGCCTATGGAATTAAAAGAAATATCAGTGGCCAGCGGAATATCACTCCAATTAAAAAAAATATATCCAACACCAAATTGAACCGCAGTGATAAAAATTAAAATCACCAAGTGATGAAGATCATAAGAGTAGCAGTAGCATCAACTGTTAACACTATACAATCAACCCATGTGCCCCTTTGTGCACCCAAAAGACATAATTGCATGCATACGAACGCACCTCGAGGTTTTATATTATCTGTAGCAGCAGCTGGAGCCATGAGATGATCAGAAAACAGATAATACTCAGAAAAGAACCTGCGCAAGATGAACAAATTCTGTTTACTTGAGATCCAAACTACAAACTAGTGTTCCTTCGTAGCTTATCAGTTTTACAATGTTCCAAGAGAGGAAATGAAAAGAAGATATCTTTATACATCAAAAATCGATGCGAAAAGAGAGATAGAGAAAGATTTCAAATAGCTTCAATAAAAATTGCTAACAAGGTTGAAATCAATCGAGACTATCCAAAAGAAACTTCAATCAAAAGAACGGATTGAAATCACCCAAAAGACAATGAAGACGACTGTTTTTACAATCCAGTGAACAAGTTGAATCCAGTGAAACAATCTGTTGTATAAAAACTTAGGGTTCCTATCAAGATCTTTACACGAATCGAACAAAAGAGGCGGCAGAAATGCTGAGATCAATGAAAAAGATCTGCAACAACTATTGACAAAACAGAGAAGAAGAGGAAGGGAAGTCAGAATCAGAAGCTCAAAGAGAATTAGGGTTTTCTTTTCTAAGAGAAGAGAGCTCACCTTCGTTCCGAGATCGAGAAGGGAGAGAGGAAGCGAGAGAAGCAGAGATTGAATAGCAAAAGACACGAACGAAGCGTCAGCAGAAGTGGAAACTGAAGTTTTTTAGAGCAGAAATGAACAGAGGTTTCGCTTTTGAAGTCGTTGGACGGGCATAGAATGACTTATATGTGATTCTCGACCGAGGTCTTAAGATATCAAACACGAGCATTCGATTTTGGACCTGTGTGCTGTGGCCCACTTTTGGTGATCACGGAGCCGACCCAAAGAGTCCGGATCCTATGATTCTGTGTGGAAGAGAAACCTCGGTTTTTCTTTCTCACTGTATGAGTACGGACCCCTCTATGTAAATCATAAAGTTGACTTTTCCCCGTAATATAACACTGCACCAAAAGCAGACGAGGAAGGCATCGCGAAATTCAGTGCCTTATCACCCTCTATTTCCACGGATAAAGGTCCCATGCAAACTTCCCCTAGAGAAATCCTGAATTAAAAGAAAGAAATTCCAAAGCAGGGCTCATTTATTGAAACCTAACCAGTTCAAAATAAACACCCTCAAGATATATGAAGGCTATTGAAGTTTTCTACAACATTGGAAAATTGATTAGCACACTCTTATGCATATTCATTATCAAGAAACAATATTATCCCATCTCAAGCTTATGATTCTTCTTTCATGTTTATCTGGATCAAGTTTGCAAGTCCTGGATTGGATGCAGTCCCTAGTGTTATATTCTTTTGGAATCGTGATTTTTATAAAATCAATCAACAACAAAACAGAATATATGCACAAGAATGCAAGTCATAACTGAAGATTAGATCCTATTCGAGGAGAAAATAAGAAGCCACTTTGCCTACAAATTTTTTTTTATATCAATAATGGTAAAATATATTAAAGACTTAAAAAAAGGTACAATAAAGAAGATAAAAAGAAAAAAACCTGCGTAGGTATTAGAGCCAAATACTAACATAAAACAACAAATTACAAAGGAGCAAGCAAAAGCTACATCTCTTTCTACCTCCAACTTAGTCAAAGCATTCGCCATGCCATTCCCCGACCGAAGCACATGAAAAAACTCGACATTCAAAGATGATGACCAAGTCTTGATTTCATTGAAAAGAAATTGGAATTTCCAAGGACTCTTCTTCAAACAAGATATCCAATCAGTGGACATGATTAGTGATTACCCAACTTTGGATAGCCCATGCAGAGAAATTGTCTACTAAATTGGAGGATCCAAATGCTGCAAATGGTGACCGGAAATTTAGTTGGTTAAAAAACCAAGCTATAGTGCACATTTTAACAATGGAAAAGCTAAAGAATTGTGGGTGGTAATTTCTTTCAATCTGTTTTTTTTTTTTTTTTTAAAATTTAAGGGTAAGCTGACTTGAAACTGCAACCTCATAACAATGGGCAGCAGAGAGCTGGCTGTCAAGGATTCGACCCCCTGGACATGCCACCTTTCTTCACCCGAGAGCTCGATGGTCCCAGGCCAAAAAAAAACAATGAGTAGCTTCCAACTCTTATGCTAGGGCTCTTTTCAGTCTGTGCAAATTTGTACTGGCGGCATCTTCGTCCCACCATTGACCATACTCACTAACTTATCTTGCACAGCTTTATTGGCTTGCATTATTTTGTGAATTCAAGCTTGTTAATATCGATGCAGGTGGCGCTTTGTGGTGGAATCCTTTTCCTGCAATTGAAAGGCGCAACATAGGATATTAGGATTAGTCCTATATATTGGGTCAAATACCACTAGGACTTCCTTTTTCTCCATCTTTCCTTCTTAATTTTAGCCAATAGCTAGGGTGACTGTGTAACCTCCCTTTTTGTCTTTTCTATTGCAATTTAGCAATTATTATATGATGATTTCTTAACTTTTGGTTGTGTGTGTGCGGAAGTGCAAGTACCTGCGATCAACAATCAAGCCACACATAAGAAGACAGAAATTCACACAAGAGATTCACGTGGTTCAGTAAAGTGCCTACGTCCACGGCCAAAGAGAACTCACTCTTTATTGTTCACCACCTTAGATCTAGCGTTATAGATGTTGGGTTTATGGGTTCTGGCTCTTTTTATAGGCCAAATTCATTTGTATTAGGGTTTAGGGGTAATTTGGTCTTCTGTCTTGACTATATATTAGAATTTGAAATGAATGATCTGGGGGAAACCAAGAAGATACTTGGTTTGGAAATTCAGAGAGACAAGGTGCAAGGCAAGATTTGTCTGTCGCAGAAATAGTATTTGAAGAAGATACTACATCGTTTTGGTATGGATGCAAAAACAAAACCTGTAAGTACACCTCTTGCCTCTCACTTTAAGCTTAGCGTTGCTATGTCTTTTAGCACAGATGATGAGTGTCAGTACTTCGCTCAGGTTCCTTATCAGAGTGTTGTTGATAGTTTAATGTATGCAATGGTGTGCTAGGCCTGACATTTCATAGGCTGTCAGTCTAGTAAGCAGATATATGCATGATCCAGGAAAAGGGCACTTGCAAGTGGTGAAATGAATCCTACGGTGTATTTTGGGTACCATGGATGTTGGCTTGTTGTTTCAGCGGGATGATAGTATTGGTCAGCATGTGGTTGGATATGTGAATTCAAATTACGCTGGTGATTTGGATAAGCGCTGATCTACAACATGTTATGTGTTCACACTTACAAGGGGATCGGTGAGTTGGAGGTCAACATTACAGTCTACAGTTGCTTTGTCGACTACTGAGGCAAAGTACATGGCGGTAACAGAATCCATTAAGGAGGCCATTTGGCTTCAAGGTTTGCTTGATGACATGAGGATCTTTCAAGAGCACATGGATGTTAATTGTGATAGTCAGAGTGCAATTTGTTTGGCAAAGGATCAGGTTCATCATTCATGTACGAAACACATCGACGTACGATATCATTTTGTGCGGGAGATTGTAGACGAGGGAGATATACTTCTTTAGAAGATCGCAACTGTTGATAACCCCACAGATATGCTAACTAAGGTTGTGACTGGGGTCAAGTTTAAGCATTGCTTGGACTTTATCAATGTTCTGCAATTTTGAGCACCTTCAGGTGTATGGCGCCTATGGGCGCATTTGGAGGCGTTTGATTGCATGCCAAGGTGGGAAATGTTGTGACCTTCAAATCTCGCCAAGGTGAAGATTTGTTGGGTTTATGGGTTTTGGCTCGTTTTATAGGCCAAATTCATTTGTATTAGGGTTTAGGGGTAATTTGGTCTTCTGTCTTGACTATAAATTATCTCTTTGTTTGTAACCCTAAGATTAGAGAGAGGGTGTAAAACTCTGTTTAATCAAGAAGAAGAAGAAGAGTTTGGATCGTGGACGTAGGTGTGAAATCACCGAACCACGTAAATCTGGGGTCTCTTTTGGGTGGCTTGATTTGTTTGTTTGTTGATCGCACGCTTCCCCACACACGATCTCAACAATAGATTACATGTATATACAATCACTGTTTTCTTATTCCCCAAGAAAGCTCCGGCACAAAGACCAAAATACCAGTGACCCTAAGCCCGGTCATGAGCTAATCCAATGGACCAATCCAGTAAATCTGGAATGCAAGACATAAACCCAACACTTTCCATATAGAAACCAAAACTCTCATAGTGACCTAACATATCTATTTAGGACTTCTGTGGTACTTTTCTCTTTTAGTGCCCATTTTGTTTTAGTGCCCATTTTGCACAACCAATCAAGTGCCTTGATCATTGTCAATGAGTGTGGTGCATCTTCAGGACCAGTCACACTGTGCTATTGCACAGTAATGTTTTGACAGTTTCAGTTATGTCTTCCCTCTTTGATTATATCAATTTTTCATGACAAGCTTCAGATAGTAGGATCGATTTTAGTCCAAGTAAAATTTGGAGATAGCTCATTGAATAATTGACACTTATTTTGAACAGTTTAATTTTTTTCATATAAGAATAACATCTAAAAGAATATTTAATCATATAGGGTTATTTTAGCTAGAAAGAATGAAAGGTACCTCATAGATGAAAGTAATACAAATTATATGTATTAATTCATGGATGGATAGATAGGTATAAGTGAAGGGTAGCATCACGGTTGTGACTTCCCAAAAGAATGGTCAACCTTTGCAGGCTTATGCACCTTATCATGCATCAAATCACATGCACTAATGTATATCTCCAATGGATTTTTGCGCTTCTATCCAGTGAATGCAGGATGGCGCCACTTCATCTTGCATTGAAATGGTCATTGCAAGCTTGTGGGGCCCACCTTCTTTTTAAAGTTTAGGGTCGGATAATGGCGGGTTCAGATTTTTCCAAGCCATATATAGCTCCGAGTGAGAGTGTGCATGAGTTCGTGTCTCTAGTCTATCATTTAACATGTTAATGATTTTGAATTAGGAAAATAAGTCAATGATAAGCCACAACTATCTCATTTATATTTCAGGTAGGAAGTTTAAGTAACTTAATGGGTGAAGGATCAGGATGTGGAAGAATTCGATGCGGGCTGGATAGTCAAGTGTATTATAGTGATTTGGAAGCTTTACGGATTTCTTTGTCTCGGCACATAACCTAGGCTGGAATACCTGACAAAGGGTCAAGATGTTGAAGAATTCAACACGGGCTGCATAATTAAGTGTATTCCGGTGATTACGAGGCAACGCGAATCTCTTCACCTTTGTGGTCAAACTTCAGAAGACTTCTTTGCCAAGAAACATACATGATGGGAATTCTTAATCTAACTTGGGAGTTCTAACCTGCCATGGCTTGTGCCATGCTTGATCTGATGTGGGGTCTTGGCATATGACCCACATGATCTCCTACAATGGGCATGTTTGTGTAGAGTTGTTTCCGCAAAAGGGAAACCATGCACCTTTTTTATTTCTATCAAACTTTCAAATATTTATGTTGGGAGCAGCTTAAGTTGACATAGAAAATTCCATAAAAATAAGCATATTTTACTCACTTCCATCGAAATAGGAGTCCAATTCTCCCCATGAAAAACGGTTTCTGGAGCATGGATTTCCTCTTCCGTAGAAATACACAAACATGCCCCTTGCTTAATAACCATTTTATTCGTAGTATTTTGATAAAGCCTATTTCTGAAAAATCCTCAGAATTTATCAAATTTAACCAGAAAATGGGATTTTACTGTGAATTATGATTATGATTTTTTTTTTTATTATTCTGCATGATTATCTATTTTCGAAGTTTTTTCATTGTAATTCCTCTATGATAATATTTCTTCAGCTGGTGACATCTTCCGACGGAGGAAGTGTTATTTATATTTTCCAAGCAGGTGAGTGTTAAGGATTCAAATAAGGTTGAGGTAATGGCTAATTTGGAAGCTCTTCTAGAATTTTCTATAAGCATAACCTATAAGATGAAGAACAAAGATTGGAAAAACTCAGTATACCCTGTGAGGGTCGAATATGGCCTTTACATAATAATATATATCTAGTGCCACAAGGGGGTACAATGAAGATCTAATACACGCCCAATCAATATATCATGCACAGATTCACAATCTCCTAAAATTAATAATTACACAGTAAGAGAATCTGCTAAAATGTGAATAGAGCCCCACGTGAGGATGAGTGGCTTGGCTAACTAGTATCCACGCAGCGGGTTGCATGGGCATGAGCCTGACTACATGCTGGGCCACAGGGCTTGGACCTTCGGGGCCTGGGCCTGGGCCTCCTTTCAATGACATGGCGGCAGTAGCTAAACGAAGGGTGACTGTGTTTTTTTTTTATTCTCTTTAATTTCATCTGTAGCTGGTCTAGTTTTTTGGTTTTCCTCTTTCCTCTTTCATTTTTTTCTGATGAAAGCTTCCCATTTAGCAATGGAAAACAAGAGCAGTTCTTCTATCAATAGACTTATGTTGTAAATCTGCCCTTTGATTATGAACCCCAGCAGGTGATCTGAGACATTTACAAGAGGACAGCCGGTCTAGAAAAAATTTGATAGAAATGGCTTCCAAGGGCTCAAATAATTTTAGTTGAAGCAGTTCAGAAATAGAATGCTTCTTATTTGTTTGCATTGAATACTTAGGGAATTGACAAAATAGAAATTCATGGTCTAACAATCTCCAGCAAAGGATTATATATTTATGGGTGAGGGGTAAAGGATATAAGGTGAGGTGCCGATTTACATGCAAATTGCTTTATTAGAAAGACTAATGTTTATATCTTTGTACTGTTTCAAGGGTCATAATTTAGGAAGACTGATGTTAAATTGTACGTAGGGGTTACAAGATTTTCTAAGGCCCTGTTATTTCATGGAATTAAAAAAATCATAAGACTTGTATTTTTTAAAGGGGTTCATTTTAAAAAAAAAAATTATGAATATACATAAATGACCATCAAATGCTCTACCATTTTTATGGGAAACAAATAAGGTACAATCTGCCAACAAACTCATAGTTGAGTGGTGATGGCACGTAGTTTCACGCTCATACCCAGGGATCAATCCTTGAGTCTATCTTCAATATGAAAGTACCACTCGTGAGTTGTAACAATCACCCAACATGGCAAAATAAGGCACAAATCTAGTGATGTATCTCAAAATTTTACTTCAATAGGAATTAGTCCTGGCATAAGATTGAGCACATCATTTATAACATGATTAGCATTATCTTATGAACTATTATTCATATATATTAATCGCATTATCAATCAAGTGCCCAACCTCATAATGGGACAAACTTCTATTGAAGTAAGATTTTGCAAGCATTTCATCTCATGGGGATGAAATGTATTTTGAACAATCGAGATTACCAATAGTAGGCCCCACGGTAGAGTTCTACAAATCCCACTCATGGGGAGCGTGTGGGAGACATTCAGGAGAACCGGAGTCATTGATCCATCTCTTTACCGGATTCCTGATTTGTCTCAACTCTCATTGGATGGAAACAATCTCTCCTCCATTGTTGCACCTGATTTCCTGGGTGTCTCCTCTGCTTTGACATCTCTCACCCTAAGTGATTGTGGTTTGTATGGAGAATTTCCTCAGAGTACTTTCTTGATGTCAAATCTACAAAAACTTGATGTTTCATACAATCCACATTTCACCATTGATTTTTCAGAATTTCCTCAAAACAAAGCTTTGCAGAACTTGTACCTGGATGGCCAAGACATCCATGAGAAACTATTGGGTTCCTTCAGCAATCTCAAATCTTTGAAGGTATTATCACTTCAGAATTGTAATTTTTCTGGTTTGTCACCTTCTTCAGTTGCAAAGCTCACCCAACTTGAGCAGTTGGACCTTTCATCAAATAACTTCGGTGGTATGGTTCCTTCTTCATTCTCAAACCTCACCCAACTTGAGTACTTGGACCTTTCATCAAATAACTTCAATGGTACGGTTCCTTCTTCATTCTCAAACCTCACCCAACTTGAGTACTTAGACCTTTCATCAAATAACTTCGATGGTACGGTTCCTTCTTCATTCTCAAACCTCACCCAACTTGAGCACTTGGACCTTTCATCAAATAACTTTAGTGGTAAGGTTCCTTCTTCAATTGCGAACCTCACCCAACTTGAGTATCTGGGTCTTTCATCAAACAATTTCAGCAGTACAATTCCTTCATCCTATGGAGATCAGCTCAAACATCTCACTTCTCTTTCTTTGTATGATAATTCACTTGAGGGATCTATCCCATCATCTCTGTTTTCACACCCAACATTACAATACTTGCATCTCTCTTACAACCAATTTAGTGGTTATCTTCCCGACTCCCATAATGAATCATCTTCCGTGCTGGAGGAGATCTCCTTGAGTAACAACAAATTGCAGGGGACAATTCCTAGGCTAGTCTTTGAACTCACGAAGCTACAATCTCTTTTTCTGTCTAACAACAACTTCAGTGGCACTATAGCACTAGATATGTTCAAAAACTTCAAAAACTTTACAAGTCTCGATCTTTCAGACAATGGCTTGTCAATCATTAATAGCAATGGTAGTCCTCATCTAATCCCCTCATCTCAAATTTTATTTTTGTATCTACGTTCATGCAACATTAGTGAGTTTCCAAACATCCTTCAAAATCTTAATCAATTGGACACTCTGGATCTCTCGAAAAACAAAATACATGGTGAAATACCCACCTGGATTTGGGAGGTAGGAAATGGGAGTTTGTACCATCTTAATCTTTCAAACAACTTCTTGGAGAGCTTTGAGCATCCATTGCCTGAGTTTTCATCAAGTAGTTTAGAAATTATTGATCTGTATTCCAACAGATTGCAAGGGTCGCTTCCAATCCTTCCACATCAAGTCTATTTTCATGACTATTCAAATAACAATTTCTCTTCTATCATTCCAGCTAGTATAAACTTCACTTCCATTCAATAGTTTTTTATTTCAGGTAATCATGTTAGCGGAGGAATTCCTTCATCAATTTGTGAAGCACGCCTCCTTGAAGTCCTTGATCTGTCTAGAAACAATTTTAGTGGGAACATTCCTACTTGTCTTGGTGAGGTTGGCAATTCCCTCAAGATTTTGAATTTGCAAAGAAATGCTTTTCAAGGCAATGTGCTTGACACGTTTAAAAAAGAGTGTGGTCTGAGGACACTCAATCTTGATAGCAATGAACTAGAAGGACCGATACCAAAGTCATTAGCCAATTGCAAAACATTGGAGGTTATCGACCTGGGAAACAATCGTCTAAATGATACCTTCCCATTTTGGTTTGATAGTTTATCGTTTTTACGTATTTTGATCTTGCGATCCAACAAGTTTCATGGTCCCATTTTTCTTCCCCATGCTAAAAATTCCTCGTTCCAATTTCTGCAAATCTTTGATATTTCTTTCAATTCTTTTGTGGGTATTGTTCCACCAAATTTTTTTCTGAATTGGAAATTGATGGCCGGAGGAGGTGTTTCAAACTCGAGTTCCAATGTCCAAGTTGTCAAGTATCAATTTGCAGATGGTTACTATCAAGATTCGGTGATGGTGACAATGAAAGGGCTTGAGCTAGAGGTGGTTAAGATCATCACTGCATTGACCTCAGTGGATCTTTCAAACAATAGATTTGAAGGGCAAATTCCAAATTCAATAGTGAATCTCTTACTCCACGTGCTCAACTTCTCACAAAATGGCTTCAATGGCTCAATTCCAGCATCTTTGGAAAATTTAGCGATGCTAGAGTCATTAGATCTTTTAAGAAACAAGTTGTCAGGGGAAATACCCTGGCAAATGTCAAAGCTTACATCCCTTGAAGTCTTGAACTTCTCGCAAAATTTTCTTTCCGGAAAAATACCACAAAGCCAACAGTTCCTCACATTTACCAATAGTTCCTTCCTTAGGAACATTGGTTTATGTGGACCACCATTATCAACAAAATATGAAGATACTGGGGCTACACCACCATCGACCTTTGGTAGTTTTGGCTTGGATGGAGTTGGAGAAATTGATTTGGAATTCATGTGGATGGGATTTGGGATTGGAGTTGCATTTGGATTCGGAGTAATCTTTTGGACTCTTGCACTTTGGAGGAGAGGAAGCAGAAAATACATGCAACTCATTGATAGAATGTTTGTTCATAATTTTCAATGATTCCATCATATGTACACTGGTAAGATAATGAATGAAGTAGAATACTTGAAAGAAAGATTGTGAGTTTTCAACAGACACAAGGAATGGAGTCTATTCATGGATGGTTGTGCCTGTTACTACCAATATGAAATTGTGAAATATGTATGATCGATACTTTTGTAGTTTGTTTTACACTTACTGAAAATATGCAAAGTTATTTGTATAAAACCCAATAAAGGCAACTAAGTTTTATTCAAGTGTTTTTTTTTTTTTTGACGTGGTTGTATCTTTTCTTAAAAATTAAGCACGCAATTGTATAATATTCACAGAAAACCGGTTTTGCGGACTTTTTCCTCTTCTACATTTTTTTAAAATTTTTTCAAACTCCTCACCTTAAATAGGTTTTTGTAGAATCTAGGAAATCATAGCTCATTTTCACGCTTGTTCTCGTTGAAAAGTGGATGCACCAATGTGAAAAATTATATGTTCAAAACACACTAATCCTAACTAAATACTTAAAGGTTTTCTCTTGAACAACTTCGCTTTTTGTGGATGACAATTGTAAGGTCCGTGACCTTACTGGGTCAGTTGGCCTAATAGTAGGCCCGTTGACCCGTTTATTTTGTTATTATTATAATTAATTATTTTATTAGATATTTAAGTGGGTCAGACCTTGAACGAGTTTTTTTTAGCATTAGAATAGTGTCTACGAAGTTTCGTTCGACTTTGAGTTCGTTTGATCATAGCAGGGGGTAGTTTGCAATTTAAGGAAAATTGAGTGTTTTTCCAGAAAATTCCGATCGTCTTGATTTTGGGTTCGTTGGAAAGGCCTCGTCACGCTGATCATTTTTGTCTCTTGGCTCGTTGCAATCCGATGATCAGAAACCTTTCAAGTGGTCCATTCCTTCACCGGACCCACTTAAGGGCAAACTTGTCTTTTCCCTCTTCTCTTCTTCTTAAGCAGAGATTTGCCCTAGTCTCTATCTTTTCAATTTCTGTAAAGAAAGCTACAACAGCCCTTTTCTTCTTCCTCTTCATCTTCTCAAGCCCAGAACTCTTGGGAGAGATTATCTCAAAAATCCGAACCGCACATCTTCTTCCTCGCAATCTCCTCTTTCCATTTATCCTAGTTTGGTAAGATTTCCTCACCCTCTTCTTTTCAATCATCTTCTCTTTTGATTAGATTTAGGTTGATCTTGATCTTGATCATTTTCTTCCCTTCCTTCTCCTTTTCGTGTTAGATTTCTTTTGAACGGGGTAGATCGTGGTTTTTCGTGGTAGAAGACTTCTCCTCAAGTTTTTCTCCAATTTCAATTATCTTCTTGGTTGAGGCAAGTAGATTTACATTATATATTTAAGCAAGTGTGTATGTTTCCTATTGATTGGCTATGCTTTCTTGTTAGAATCCCCAAATTCCAAGCTTGTTTATGATATTGATTTGGGATTAACATGCTAGATTAGGTTTTGGGGATTTGGGTTAGTTTAATTCGTAATTGGTAATTCTAAGATGTTTTTAATTGATAAAATGGATGTAAAAATGATGGGAATGGATTGTTGGGAAAGCAGAATGCTCAATTTCGTGTAGGTTATGGTGCTTGTGCAGGATAGTGGAAGAAACAGCATAATTTCGGATGTCTGGGGAGTGTTTCTGCCTCCGGGGGTCCGGACGCTAGGTTTCGGGCGTCCGGATGCCAGAAGGCAGAGTCTTGGGGCGCCCATACTGGTTCCGGGGGTCCGAACGCCAGGTTTCGGGCGTCTAGACACTGGGAACCAGTGGGGACATGTAAATGGGCCATTTTTGAACGCCCATAACTTTTAATCCGTTCGTCGGAATTTTGCGAGCTATATACCATTGGAAAGCTTTTGAGATGTAGAATCCAATGGTTCTGGTTTCATTATGATCAGAGATAGAAAAGTAGGTAAATTACTGAAATTAATTATCCATTCCATGTTTTATTGGAAATGAGACTTACTAACCTAGGTTTGAGCCTTAGATGTTGGAAACCACGAACCTACTCTCACATGACCATTAATGGGAATTGGAATCAAAGCACGGGGCTTGGTTTGCTTTAATTGGTTGTCTAGGTATTCCTGTATTACGCGTGGTATAACCGAATGCGTATGAAATTGTCTCAATAGATGCTTCACATGATTGTACACCAAGGGATTTCCTTAAAAGCATCATTGATCTAATTCTGCACGTACTCCGTTAGAACATGTGGGGTATAGGGATGACACCACTTACCTAGGTTTGGATTGTAATTCCTCCTTGACTTGTGAATTGTATCCGTTGTTATCGTTCATTGTACACTCTCTTGGCATAAAACACTGAACTAATTGTAAAACATAAATCTTTGTAGGTTAGGACATGGACCTGACTTAGAGTGTGCCATAGGATCCTGTTTCAAGTATTGATAAACATGACTAGCTAGTTATAAGGGATTATCATGTGTGCTTGACTTGTCTTGTATTGTTTTGAAAGAGATAATCCCTATGATCATGTCTCGTTTGTTAAACTAGCCAGACTTGTTTGTCTTGGTTTTCCCTCGTGTCAGCACCACTTTATTATTATTTGCATGTCATGGCCAACTGCAGTTTGGGGATTTATTGATGGGCAGGTTACTCGAACATCGACGTGGGCAGTCGGCTTTAGACGACGTCCATAGCTTTGAATAGTTGGGAGCGGGCTTGGACCGTGCTACTATTCCCAGGACCTGGAGCTAAGATCCCCGGAGCCGGACTTTGGTATCAGTAGTCCGGATTGGATTGTTACTGGTACCCCGGGAGGTGGCTAGGACATCCTCAGAGTCTCCCTCTTGTTACTTGCATTGCATTGCATGGATAGTGGTGATTGTTAGTGTTGCTAGGATTCCTGTTATTGTTTCTGATGGTTATTATTCATGCTTTATGCTAGCTTCGATTCCTTATATTCTCACGATTATTATACCTGTCATTATTCTGATACTTGATGCATGTCATGTTCATTTATATCTTGCTTATCTATTGCTCAACATGTCGTTGACTTTGTTCCTTGGTGTGCAGACACCTCAGGTGAGTACTACCATGAGGAGCAAACAGGTGAGGAGATCCCAGAGGATCTCCAACCAGTTGAGGAGGAGCGAGAGTGGCGTGCCGATGACGTAGAGTAGCGTCATCACATCTGGCACAAGAGAGACTCACTTGGGACATTCACTAGATTTTATTTATTCATTTATTATTCTCACGTTTGACGTTTCATTTATTGACATCATTGTTCTTTTAAATGGCCTTGGTTATTGGGATGGCCATTGTTAATACATTAACTCCTTGATTAGCTTTATTTATTTCTTTGTGCAACTTTAAATATTAATGAAATTATTATTCATTGATTGATATCCAAATGTGCCTCGAATTATATGGATTCCGCAATTTTATATTATTTGAGGTTTGAAATATAATATCCTCACAGTGGACTTACGATCCTTGGGTCTAAAGGGCAAAAATTTTAATTAGCCCTAAATTTCACTCTCCGGATCCGATTTATTTTTCTAATTGGGTTCGGGGGAAGTGACAAGAATCGTTAGGAGTATAGAAAACAAAACATATTTCATTCCAGTTGCTTGATGGTTTTTTTTTCTAAAAACATTATTCTTTATGTTGAAAACTTAAATTTTTTGTTTAGAATGGTATATGTCTCTTCTCAAGTTCTTTGCAAGTGACTTGCCAACTAGACTAGCCATGGATGGCTGCTTGATTGTGCTCTTTAATCATCTGATAGTCAATACTGGCATATAACCACATTCACGTCAAATCCGAAGTTATTTTGGGTTGGCTACATAAATTCTATTTCTCCATTGCAATCATCCTGTGTCAAATTCTCATATAAGTTGCGGGTTTCAAATTCACATTAATACTTATACATTAGAACAATCAGACTCTTCTAGCATTTTCTCAACTTGGCAAATGAGAAGCCAACAGACCTGGTACAAGGGGCGGTGCCTCAAAGAAGATTAGGCCCTATCTTGAATATTAAATCCACACAAGTTCAAGAACACTTACAACTTAAAAGTATGCCTAAACCTTCCTCCCGTTTCGTTGTTGTTTTTTTTTTTTTTTTTTTTTTCATATGTATGATTTCCTTTAAGATCCGGCCATGATAAATATAACACATTAAGCTAGCTCATGGCCAACCAAGGAACTTTTTCCAAGTGAATTTTTTTTTCTTGGTAAGATTTCTGAGGTGACTTGAGCAACCATTTTGGCTTCCCTCATATTCACATTTAGAAAAGGGCACCTACGGAAACTTGTGACGGTTAAATATAATTTGTTTAATGTACATACAAAACATCAACAAATTAGTATTAAAAAATCCAATTTAGTTATTTATGATAAGTAAAAAAAAGAAAGAAGTCTTTAAACCTAATTATGCATATGAGAATTAAGGAGACTAAATCTAAGTTTAAACTAATGGGTTGAGACACATGAAAGCTGGACGCCATAATGGGGTACAAACATAGAAACCAAAAATGTGAAAAGGTTATAACTATGGTTTTAAGTATCAGTTTACACAACACCAATATTGTGTCTCTCAAAATGTTATAAAAGATATATACATGGAGCCACAATGTTTTTTTAAAGGTAAATTAATGCATTTGCACACTCAACCAGGGGGTGTGACGATGAGCAATTACTGGGGCACGATGGTACAATAACTACATAAAAACAAAATGCTAGTAATAATCCGTGCTTTATAGGATTTTAGAGTCCCGGGAGAGGTCAGCCTTGTAGTTTCTCTCCAGCAATACACTTAACAAAAATTACAGACCCAGCCATGGAACCCTTAATTATAAGATAAATGACGCTAGTTGCAATCAAGTGAACAATTTTGCACCTGTGGTTCTGAGCTAGACCAGTGAATCAAAACAAGCTTCTCTAAATTGTGGCTCCCGGCCCCAACTAATTTAGTTTTCTCAATTGGATTTGCCTGCTTCAGCCAAAGATAACATGTACACTTACAACTAATATCATCCTTTGAGATGCAAGTATAGATATAGAGAAAGTTTTGCTTCTACTGCAATGGAGGAATAAATCGCTGAACAGTATGCAGAAACTAGAAGTAGGTGTCCATATCGTACTTCTGCTACAAACAGTGATAACTACCATCTATTCAGAAATCAACATGAAAAGTCTTTCATAGATGATAGATTATCTGGTTCCAAAAATCTTTTATGCTCTTATTGGGTGAAACACGTCAAAAAATTTGTTCATACATATCAATGACTGAACACTGAAAATACAAACTGTTTTTCATAGCAGCAGATGCAAGATTGTTTTTTGTGCCTGCACATTTAAATTTTCCTCCTGAAATCTTTGTTAATACTCTATATTATCTTCAAGAGTGTTTGAAGAATTGAACACTTTGTTAAACTTGGTGTCATCACGACCTGGAATCGCTGTTGGAAGACCCACAAGCACATACATACTGAAAACCCACAAACGTAACCAAATCCAGGAGCTACATTGTCACTACCATATGCAAATACCAGGTTAGCATTGGATGCAGGTAAAATTTTGGTATGACAACCCAAGTTTTTTTTTTTTTTTCCTTTAATTTGTTGCCATGTTTATATTTGATGACAATGATAGTGACAACCCCCTATTATTTCCTTGCATCATCATCTTCATTGAAGTCTCATCTCCCATATATTCCTAGCACATTTTCTTAAGTACCATTTGTTGAAAAGAAACATAACACAATATCCAGGTTTTCAGACAATGCCCTGAAACAAACTGTACCTGTCATCAGTAAGTCTCAGCTGAGAAAATTGCCATCAACAATATAAACGTCTCTTTTATATTCTTAATCATCAAAATTACTCATATCAAACACGTTTCTACCAAGTGCAAATCAGTTGTTTAAGGAAAACTTTGTTATTCTAAACTACAATGGGTGTCTGGTTTTTGCTTGCTGGTTGAAATCCTAAGCCCATTTGCAGTAAGGAGGAAACGTTTTCCAACCTCACTTCTTTTAGGTTTGCTCCTTGGAGTTTCAGTAATTGGTGATGCAGACCATTGGATTGAGACCTGTATGGTTGGAGATTTCACTGGAGGTTGTGGAGTGGCATCAACTTTAGCAGATACATCTCGATGCCCTTGATTAACCCCATGCTCATTTGTAGCATCATGGCTCACAGTATTTCTCCCCTTCTCATCAATACCCATTACTCCCATCCCAGTAGAAAGCAAAACTTTATGTTTCCTGAACTTTTTCCTAGAGGTCTCAGATTTGCATTTTTCTACATTTGGAGCAATGAAGGGTTGACATGTACCTTCTAGTTTCTACATGCCTAAGTTACTAGTTTGAGTTGAACAATCTGAGGTGTTCCTTAGACTTTTAGTTTGGCTATTAACCTCATGATTAAATTCAAAAATGTATCTTGTGATGATACCCGTCACACATATTATGTCAGACACTGATGGAGAAGTGACATCTTTTCCACCCACTGCTTCATCTAAGGAACCAAGGCAATCAACTTGCGCTTGTCGAGAAAGAGAAGCACCTTGGTCTTTCTGAGTTACGTGAGGAAAACCGTTCTTAAGAGAAACCAATTTGTGCCCATAGACATTCACATATGAAGGATTGCTTTCAAGCCCCTTGTTGCAATGCTCATCTTTACTTCCCTCTTCTGCAAATGCTATCTTACATCTAGATTGACTATCTTTGCATGAGTTTGCTTTCTTTCTATATTTTTTGATAAGAGTACTACTTCTATCATCTTCACCATTATTTGTCTCCTCAAATTCATATTGTTTACATGAGTTATCAAACAATAAATTATCATCATTTGAGTAACCACCCAAAGATGAATGAGTTTTCATTTTGACATCCTTTGGAAACCCAATAGCTACATCCTTTCAGTTACATTTTTGCTTTAGTCTTCCCTTTCTCCTTAGACCATGCATGGGTGTTAAAGGCTTTTCAGGTAGATTTTCTGGGCACATATACTGTTCATTCTGCCTTTTAGAATTGTCATTGTCATTCCTCTTACCTTCAAATGTCATTTGGTTTCCTGATTTGGGACAATCCAGTACATTGTTAGGATTAGAAGTGGAGTTAATCAGCTTGCCTCCCAAATATTCATGGTCCCCACATCTTGAGGTAAAGGCATATGATTCAGTTCTCTTGACTTTGAAAGGAGGACTAAGGATTATAATTTTCTCACAATAGTCACTTAAAGAGTTAGGAGTGAGTATGAAGAGTTCTCTTCCTACAAGAGAACCTTGTTCTGCAAATTGCTGAATTCCTCCAGCACTTGTTACAAAAGGCTTTCCAGGATTGTTACTATGCTTGGTAATGATGGTATTAGTGATGGTTGATGCCTGATTCTGCACATGCTCAATGCATGTTGCATCAAGTCGCAGAAACCAAGCCTCCTTTAATACCTCAAAGAAATTCTTTATGGGGACTGAATTTGGAATGTGGTAGAAACATGATTTACATTTCACCTATAGGAACCAATTTTTTTTTTTTTTAATAGGGTGGCAATTGATTGAACTTGTCAATTCAATCTTGAAATCTAAAATCAATGTGAACCACAGGTTTCAATACTACTGAATATCCTACACTTTCAAGTACCAAGAGTTATAAGATCCCGCTTTAGCTTTAACCTTTTAGATTTACAGTAACTCCAAATCGTATCAAGAAGCCCACAAAACAATGAGGCTGAAGCTAATGTAGTAGAGGATTGCCACAAAACCTCACTCCTTGAATCCTGGGTTTATAAAAGTCTCAAATGGAAAGGGGCTAAATGTCATACCATCAACGTGTCGGCCCTGACCTTTCCAAGATTCAGAAAGCAAAGGTAGTGCTCCTTCCCCAACTTGCCTATGCAACAATTAGTCAATAGTTTAGCTCTTAAAGTATATTATGAAAATAGATATACTACAACATGCATAAACTCAAATTCAGAATTTATTCAGCATTTTCAAAAAAGAAATCAGATATTTGCTCTTCACATTCGAAACCCGAGATTCATATTTTATTTAGGGGAAGCATTAATAGATGATAAATTTAAAAAGACTCATTTAAGTTGGTTTGGATATGTTTAGCTGCGTAGACCACCAAAGGTGCCGGCGAGGAAAAGGTTTTTAATATAGGTTGATGGTCCCCCAAAAGGGATAGGCCAAAGAGGACATTGTTAGAAGTAATAAGGATAGATCTAAATAAGTGAAACCAATCCAAGGATGTGGCCTATGATAGAGTGGAATGACGAAATATAATTCATGTAGCTGGCCCAAACATAGTTGGGACAAGGCTTTGATGATGATAATGATGATGATGATGATGATGATGATGATGATTAATCACTCTTAAGAATCACATATAGAACCTGAAATTCAGATATTATACATGTCACTCTCAAGAAATCTACACTTTATTGTCAATGCACAGCAGTTTGAGAAGGGATATAGAGAAATTCCATCTACTGTAGGATATATTATTAATGCATCCAGCTTGGTAGGATATCTAGTGTGGAGCTGAACATTTCATGTAATGGCAATTCTTACAATATTTGAGCATGTGTTTTTGCTTGTTCAGACGCCAAATATCACAACATTACAATTTACAAGTCACAATGGCAAAGTACAATATTGTTATTACTCACAATGACATTATCACAAAAATATTGCAATATTGGTAGCTAGCCGAACAGATCCAGTATGAATGATATACAAAATAATGTATCCACAAAAGACTTTATCGTCGTCACCATCACCACAACCACCATCTTATCTAATTTATCTAGATGGCTATGTAGGAGAAATAAAAGTAACCAATAAAGAAACCATGTGATCCAACAGAAAAATGCATTTGCTGATGACAACATTCTGTAAATAAAAGAAACAAAGAATGGTGAAGATGCCATCCAAACAAGGAAAGAATGAACCTCAAATGGTATATCAAGGGTAGAAGGTGCAAGAATCAATAGAACAACTCTTCATTTAGACTTAAAAGAGATACAGTTTAGATATAAATACAAAATGTCACAGATAGACCTCTAAAGGTGAGAAGGCTAACATCATGCTTCTTGTCTTTCTAATCTTCTTTTTTATTTTTTATTATTTCTTCTTTTTTATTATTATTTTGTCATTGGGGGTGTTTCTAATATAGTGCTTTAAAAATTCATGCAAAGGAAACTTGGAGAATATTGGATGATGGAAACATGTAAGGTGCCACAATAGAGGACTACAGACATCATATACCTTGTTAAAAAAGACATATGCATGCATCAGGTAAGTTACACTTGTTAGAGATCCTTGAACCAATGCAGAAGCATACAATAGATCTCATAGAAGCATACAAGAGAGAGACGAATTGTAAGAGAATTTTCTGTATTGATTGAATGGACGAAGGATACATTTATACACTGTAGCCTAGATTAGTTAGCCTAGAATAGTGGATCTCATTAGAGATCTGATTACATGATTACAGGCTTAAGTAAGGAAACTAATATCTATCTAATCTATTGAGAACTCATACATGGGCTGACCCAATACATGGGTTGCTGACCCATTAGGTTGAGCTGACCTGTTGGCCTATTTCTTTACGCCCCCTCTCAAGCTTTGGATGGAAAATGTGACCATCGAGAGCTTGGAAACTAGCTCCAAAAAACGAGAAGTGGAGTGGCTCTTGGTGAAAAAATCTGCTATCTGAGCAGTTGATGAGATGTGAAAAAGCTTTATAGTACCACTCCAAACATGTTGACGGATGAAATGACAGTCAACTTCAAGATGTTTGGTTCGTTCATGGAAGACATCATTTGTTGCCAGTTTCCGTGAGCTTTCACTGTCCGTAAAGAGAGGGGTAGATTTAGGAACTAGAACTCCTAAATCCCGAAGTAACCAGCGAAGCCAAATAATTTCAGTAGTGGTGTGAGATACAGCACGATACTCAGCTTCAATGGAAGATCGTGAGACAACGTCCTGTTTCTTGCTCTTCCAAGAGATAAGAGAGGAGCCAAGAAAGATGGAGAAACCTGTTATAGAGCGCCGATCATTGACATCTCCTGCCCAGTCGGAATCAGAATAGACATAGAAGGTAAGATTTTGACTGGAGGAAAGAAGAAAGGCACGGTTGGAACTTCCTTGTAAGTACCTCAGTATGCGCAGCACAACAACCCAGTGAATATGAGTTGGTTGCTCAACAAATTGGCTTACCACATGTACCGCAAAGGCAATATCTGGTCTAGTAATCGTAAGATAAACCAAACTACCAACCACCTCACGATAATGAGTTGGATTAGAAAGTAGATCTCCATCAGTAGGTCTGAGCTTCAGATTATGTTCAATTGGAGTAGAGACAGGGCTTAAGATCTGTGAGTCCAGCTCTTTGGAGAACTTCATTGCAGTATTTCGTTTGGGATAAAAGATATCCTGTGGGAGAGTAGGCAACCTCAATGCCCAGAAAGTACCGCAGAGTTCCCAAGTCTTTCATCTCAAACTGTCGATGAAGAAAACGCTTTAAGGAAAGAATACCAGGAGCATCATTACCAGTAATAATCATATCATCGACATAGAGTAACAGGAAAACACATCTAGTTTGCGAATAATAAGTGAAGAGAGCAGAGTCATGAACACTCTGAGAATAACCAATGCTGATAATGCTAGTGCTAAACTGTTCAAACCAAGCACGAGGGGCTTGTTTGAGTCCATATAAAGCGCGTTTAAGATGACACACAGAATGAGGAGGTCTCATAACGCCTGGAGGAGGATGCATATAGATTTCTTCTTAAAGGAATCCATTCAAAAACGCATTCTTGACATCAAGCTGATAGAGTGGCCAATGTCTAACAGCGGCAACAGAGATAAAAGTACGGACTGTTGTCATCTTAGCAACCGGAGCAAAAGTCTCCTCATAATTGACCCCATATTCTTGTGTGTAGCCTTTTGTAACCAAGCGAGCCTTGTAACGGTCAATAGAACCATCAGATTTGGTCTTGATCTTAAAAATCTATTTGTAGCCGATAGCTCGTTTCCCGGAGGGAAGAGGAACAAGGTCCCATATGTGAGTTTTCTGTAGAGCTGCAAGTTCTTCGGCAATGGCTGATCTCCAGTGCGGATGAGTAATGGCGTCCTTATAGGATTGTGGTTCTGCCAAAGTATGAATTGCTGCAAGGAAGGACTTATACGATGGAGAAAAATGATCAGTACAAACAAAGCCAAAACGAGATGGAGGAACTCTGGTGTGCAAGGGGTACCTTCGAGTTTGAGGAGGATCTTGCACATCTAGAGTACAGGAGAAAGGCCCATGGTCAGAAGGAGGAGGTGGGGTTGCAGATTCCGGAGGAGCAGACGGAGGTTTGGGTCGACGATGATATACCTGCAGAGGTGGAGGAGAAGGGGTATCAGATGGAAACAGGTCCGGAAAGGGATCAAGAGGATAGACCGTAGGTTGCTCAGGAGAGAGGGATTGTGTAGGTAATGTATAATAAGGTATATGTTCTAAGAAGGTAACATTACGAGAGACCCGTAACCTATTGATTTTAGGATCATAGCATCGATAACATTTTTGTTCGATGCCACACCCTAAAAAGACACAGACAGTGGATTTTGGGGAAAGTTTGGTTCTCTCATTGTCATGTAACAGAACAAAACAGGTGCAGCCAAAAACTTTCAGATAGGACAAGCCAGGTTTACAGGAAAATAATTTTTCATACGGAGATGTGCCAGATAAAATAGAGGATGGTGTTCGATTAATCAGATAGATTGCAGTCAGGACTGCTTCCCCCCCAGAATTGCAGAGGAACATGTGAGGAATATATTAAGGATCTAGCAGTCTCTAGGATATGTCTGTGTTTCCGTTCTGCTACACCATTTTGCTTTGGTGTGGCAGGACAGGATAATTGAGCTAGAGTCCCTTGACTGGTTAGGTATGAACGAAATTTGTGGGACATGTATCCTCCCCCGGAGTCAGACCTGAATATTTTAATCTTTGTGTCAAATTGAGTGGAAACCATGGTGGAGAAAGCATTGTAGATAGTGTATAACTCAGAACGGTTTTTCAATAAATACAACCATGTATATCTAGTGAAATCATCAATAAACAACACATAATAAATGGAACCACCTTTTGTTGGCTGAGAGGCAGGTCCCCAGACATCAGAATGTACCAAAGCGAAAGGAGCATTAGTAAAAGAAGTGCTTTTATTATAAGGGAATGCATGTTGTTTACCAAATTGGCAACCAAAACAAGTAGAAATGTCTGATACAAAAATATCTCCAAAGACACCACTAATAAATAAAAACTTAATTTTATTTAAAGATAAATGTCCTAAACGAGAGTGCTAAAGGGCAAAGGGTGATGTAGATGAAACGAGTGCGGCAGGGGATATGCTGGATGATGGTAGATGCAGCGAGTGGAGATAGTAAAGTCCTCCTGACCTAAGGCCGGTCCCAATCTGTCTCCTGGTGCGCTGATCCTACACAGAACAACCAGTGGAAGAAAATGAGACAAGTTATCCAAAAGAAGTCAATTGACTAACAGAGATTAAGTTGATAGACAGGGGAGGAACACACAAAACATTAGTGAGAGAGATCACCATATTTGAAACGGAGCCAATAAGGGAGACTGGTAGAGGAGTGGCATCGGCTGTATGGATGGTGAGAGAGCTAGCAGGGGTATAACAATTATGAAGTTTGGAAACATCATTTGTCATATGATAGGATGCACCAGAATCAAGAATCCATGTAGTATCAAGAGTACCTGACGGACCAGAAATGGTCATGGCAGAGCCAGAGGCTGAGGGTATAGTGGCCATCTGAGAGGCAGAACCAATGGAGGAAGCCAGAAACAACTGTTGCATGCGCTCATCAACCATAGCCTGAATCTGAGACGTAAGATCCATTTGTGGAGGCACAAAACTATCATCTTCAGCAACATTGGCCGCATAGGGTCGCTGTGGATAAGAATGCATGGGACCATGATTGGGTTGCTGACCAGAGTGTTTGGTCTTGTTGTTTGGCCTATGAGGTCTGGTTGGACAATCCCGTTTCCAGTGTCCTTTATTCTTACAATAATTGCAAAATTCATCGGTACCAGATGGGAATGAGCGATCATTCTGTGGGGTACTAACATTTGCAGATAGTACATGCGTGGGGTCTACATGTTTCTTTCTTGTAAGAGAAAGTTAAGTTTGTTCTTCTGCCAGAAGTTCCGAGAGTGCCGTATCCACAAAAGGCAGTGGTGACGGATGTAATAATTGACCGCGAACATGTTCAAAATCTGGGCGGAGGGCCATAAGAAACTGAACCAGGTGAGTCTGCTGCCTATAGACTTCAAAGGTATGAGCATCATCAGTTGTTTTAAAAGTGGGTTCCATTAGAGCCAGTTGATCCCATAAGGCAGTCATTTTGATGAAGAATTCATGAATGGAGTCATTTCCTTGGTCTGCATTTTTAATGTCCCATTCTAACTGGTAACGTCGAGCTGCATTAGACTAAGTATATAATCTAGCTAAATAATCCCAAGCGTCTTTAGGATAATTGAATTTAGCCAATTGATTTCCAATAGATGGATTGACTGAATTTGCAATCCAAGAATTTATTTTCCCGATGGAAGCTTCCCATTCTTCAAACTTAGTATCCTTACTATCTGGTGTAGGGATCTGTTGAGCAATATATTTCCACAATTTTTACCTTTGAGGAAATTTTGCATGAGAGGGGACCAATACAGATAATTTGTGCCATCAAGTATGACAATAATACCCGATACTGTGTGATCAAAAGACATTGGATGAAAACAATTTGCTCACAGATGGAAAATAGGAGAAATCCAGCCCAGAAGCTAAGTCAGATATGAAAACCAGCCACAACAACTATCCATATTTGAAAAATTCCAATACAGAGGATCCAGTGGACTTAAATCGGAGCACAGATGTGTGCAATGAGCCCCACTGAGTGATCAGATGACAGATCACAGCTACAGGAATTAATCTGATTGAAAAAAGCCCACAAAATGGTCCAGGCGACCTTGAATCTTGCCACAAATATGATCTGTGGGCCCCACTAGATGATCAGGGGATTGATTAGATCACACTGTGATCTTTGCTTCAAAAATCCGAAACTCCCCTAAGTGGAAGTTTGATGAAAGCTTGAGAAACCAGAAATCTAAGCGGCCTTGATGAAAACTGTTTGCTCAAATGAGAGAAGTACGAATCAGAGAGAGTGGCCTACCTCAGATGAAGCAAAAATATGGAAAAAATGTGTAGAATTCCCAGGATAAATGGACGACCAGTATGGGGAGGTTTGCTGATGCAGAGTGATCAACAGGTGGGCCAACTTTGATCACAGCAGATTGCAGGCTTGATCCTAGACAACAAAACTGTCTCTTATGCTACAATGGACACACGATCAGGGCTCTGATACCATGTTAGAGATCCTTGAACCAATGCAGAAGCATACAATAGATCTCACAGAAGCATACAAGAGAGAGACGAATTGCAAGAGAATTTTCTGTATTGATTGAATGGACGAAGGATACATTTATACACTGTAGCCTAGATTAGTTAGCCTAGATTAGTGGATCTCATTAGAGATCTGATTACATGATTATAGGCTTAAGTAAGGAAACTAATATCTATCTAATCTATTGACAACTCATACATGGGCTGACCCAATACATGGGCTGATGACCCATTAGGTCGAGCTGACCTGTTGGCCTATTTCGTTACAACACTAACATACGAACATTTCTCCACGAGTCAAAATGGTAAAGTCTAAAGTCAGTCAACGAAATTTTGAACATCGTTCCATATGAAAACTCCAATTTGGTCTTAGTTTTAAAGTATCTTGGAATAATCTCATGCTAGATCAATATGTTTTTAACATCTCGAAATTAAATTATTACAATTCAGAACTCCTATCCAGTATTGTTGGAGATTGTCTGAGTGCCTATTATACAAGATGAAAATCAATCTCAAAGAAACTACCATTTATAATCTAAATTCTTAAGATCTGGACTCAAAATTTATAGTTTGAAAAATTTAATGACATCTCCACTATAAATCTGGCACAAGCATCTCATTGACATGGGAAAGTCTTAGATAAATGAGCCAAAAATAATTAATCAACACGGATGTACTTTGTTAATTGAGTTTTTGCATTGTGTCACGGGCCGCTAACACAAAGTTGACCAAATGATATTCAAGGGCTTCAAGCACCAATCAGTGCTTTGCCAAGTCAAGAAATGGCCCATCCACCAAGTGCCTCACCAAGTCAATGGTCTTCAAAAGTCTCAATCACTATTCATGAGCCTCTTGTTCCCCTGCTTAAAACTCATATATTTCAAAGCCTCAAAGGAAAAGGATCATCTATTGAGGACCACAACATAAATATTCACTGCGGGTATGGCCACATATCAGTATCCACATTGATCATCTGGTGGGCCTGAACACAGATAGGTGATAAACAGAATACCAAAGCCATTGAATAATTCCAACCATTGGAACAACTGGCTTTTCTTATTGCATATGGACCATTTGCTTATTGTTTCTTTGACAACCCATTCAAAGACTGCAAATGGAGTCTTTGGCAACATACCCACATTCATAGTAAGTCCCACCAAAGGATCTTTCTCATTCTTTGAAAGGTAGAATCCGCGATGTCACCCAACACTATTTCTAATCATATAAAATAGCACCGAATCCACTTCCCCATTATATTTTCTAACCCTTAAAATCTCCATAATTCTCTATGGAAAGCAAAATAAGATAGAACAACAATGACCCATCTCAAAAAAGCGCATCAAGAACCCCTTTTGGTAGAAACAAATAACAAAATAAGATAAAAAAAAAGAAAACTCTTAAACACCCAAAAGAAACCAGAACAATAAAAATTAGCTACAACCCATCTTAAGAAACACAGACAACAATCCATTGTTAGTGAAATACAGAGTATCAATCAACAAAAAGCTATGGAATTTCAACCAAGAATCGGAGATTAAAAAGAACAGAAAATAATCAACTAATTAGAAGATATTGGAGTAGAAAAGATGCCTATTTTATCTTTACTTCTGAGATCATCTGCTGTAATGTCGGGAGGCATAGCCATGGTTAAATGGGTTCCAAGGGAAGAAGGAGAAGAAGCCATGTAAGATTGAGAATAACATTCCCTAGTGCTTTGTTACTTCCTCCTCCATGGAAAAGGAAAGTGATGCCATTGGGTTAAAAAGTAATGTTCACCATGAATGGGGTTGTTTTCCCATACATTCAGAAACTCAAATTCAGAATTTATTCAGCACTTTTAAAACTCGAAAGAAATCAAATATTTGCTCTTCACATTCAAAAACTGAAATTCAGATTTTATTCAGTGATAGCATCAAGAGATGATGAATTAAAAGAGATTAGTTTGAGATGGTTTGGACATGTGCAATGTAGGCCAACAATGGCGTTGGTGAGGAAAAGCCTCTTTGCAGGTTAATGGCCCCTCAAGGAAAAAGGGGTGACCCTGAATAGGACATGGATGGAATAGTAAGGCTGATCCGAAATAGACTGAAATAAAGAAACCGAATTCATATAGCTGAGCTCAAAATATTTGGGACAGGCACTGGTGAATGGTGATAATGATTCAAACCGTTGTCAGGAATCACATGCAGAACCTAAGATTCAAATATTATTCATACCACTATATATATAAAAAAACCACATTCTTCTTTCCAAACAACAACAATACTTGGGAAGGGATATAGAGAAGCTCCATATACTGCAGTATATAGCATTATTAATACATCCAGCTTCGAAGAATATCCGGTCTAGAGCTAAACACTTCAATATTTCAGCATGTGTGTTTTGATTGTTCGACACCAAATATCACAATATTACAAGTCACAATGGCAAAGTACAATACTGTTACAATAACATTATTGCAATAGTATTGCAATATTGGGTTAGCCAAACAAATCAAGGATGAGCAAATATATAAAATAATGTATGCACGGGGAGACTTTATCATCATCGCCACCACCACAAGCAGCTTCTTATCCCATCTATCCAGGTTGGCTATCTAGGAGAAAATTAAAGTAATCAATAGATACCATGTGATGTGACCCAATAGAAATAGCATTTGTTGATTACAACATCTCTAAGACAAAGAAGAAGAATGGTGAAGATGCCATTCGAACAATGAAGGAAGATGTTACAAGAACCAATACAATCATTCTACGTATAGACTTATTAAGAGTTAAAATTAAAGACTGAAGAAAATATACAATCAATAGGTGAGTACAAAATGTCACAGATAGACATCTGATGGTGAGAAAGCTAGCATCATGATTTTGTTCCTTTAATTTATTTATTATTTTTCTTTTTTCCATATTGGTGAGGGATGTTTCCAATATAGTGCTTTAATGCAAGGAAAACTTGGAGAATATTGGATGATCATAACATGTAAGATACCATTCTAGAAGACCACATTATATAACCCTGTTTAAATAAACATGTGCATCAGATAAATGATATTAGCATATGAAGATTTCTCCCCATGAACCAAAATGGCAAAGCTGTAAGTCAGTTGATGAAATTTTGTGCATTGTTCGATCTCAAAGGTTTCAATTTGAACTTATTTTAATGAATCTTATAATAATTCTGTGCCAGATAAAAATTTGTTTTTGACATTTCCCAATAATGACACAGAACTCCTATCCAATATTGGAGATTGTCTGAGTATCTAAGTATACACAATGCCAATTAATCTCACATCAAGCAAAAAATATAAAAGGAAGCTTGTGTTTGTAACCTGAATTTTTAAGTTTTAGGCCCAAAATTTATAGTTTGAGACATCTCCAGCGTACATGTGGCACAAGCATACGGTGATTTGACCCATTGATAGGGCAGGGTCACAAATGAATGAACCATAAACAATTAATGAACAAGAATGTAGTTCGTCAATTGAGTTTTTGAACTATATTATGGGTTGTTGATGCAAAGCTCAGCAAACAATCTTCAAAGCCTCAATCACCAAGTAGTGCTTAACCAAGTCAAGGAATGACCCATCCACCAAGTGCCTCACCATGTGAATGGTCTTCAAAACTCTTAATCCCATCTATGAGCCTATGTTGCCCATGCTTACAACTCTTACTCTGCAGAACCTCAAGGGGCAAGGATCATATAATGAGGGTAATACAACGTTGGACTAGAACTCGTGACACTTCACAGTACTAACATTCACTACAGATATGGTTATGTATTAATATCCACATTGATCATCTAGTGGGCCTGAACACAAATAGGTGATAAACAAAACACCAAAGCGATCGAATAATCCCAGCCATTGGAACAGTGGGCTTCGCTTATTGTTTCTCTGACAACCCATTCACAGACTGCAAATAGAGTCTTTGGCAACATACCCTCATTCATAGTAGGTCCCACCGAAGGATCTTTCTCATTCTTCGAAGGTAGAACCCATTTGTACAGAACTAATCAAATAGTACTGAATCCACTTCCCCATTATATTTCTAACCCTTTGAAATCTCCATAGTTCTCTATGGAAAGCAAAATAAGATAGAATAGGAATGACCCATCTCAAGAAAGTGCATCAAGAACCCCTTTTGGTAGAAACAAATAACAGAATAAGATGAAAAAAGAAAACTCTTAAACACCCAAAAAAAAAAAAAAAAAAAAAACAGAACAATAAAAATTAGCAACAACCCATCTCAAGAAACAGAGACAACAATTCATTATCATTGAAATACAGAGTATCAATCAACAAAAAGCAATGGAATTTCAACCAAGAATCGGAGATTAAAAAGAACAGAAAATAATCAACTGATTAGAAGATACTAGAGTAGAAAAGAAGCATTTTTGTCCATACTTTTGAGATCACCCTGCTGTAATGTCGGGAGACACAGCCATGGTTAAATGGGTTCCAAGGTTGGTGTCTATGAAAACAAGCAGTTCAAGGGAAGAAGGAGAAGAAGCCATGTAAGATGAGAATAAAGTTAGTATATCTCACAAATTCATAAATCTTCTACCCTTTTCCATTCTTCCTTTCTACTGAAGAGTCTGTTACTTTCCGATAAACAAAGAAAAACAACCAAGTAAAAACCCTTTTCACTAACTTTCATCTTCTTCGATTCTCTTATGGTTTTTCCTCCCTTTTTATCTTACCATCTTGCTTCTGATAGGGCAGAAATGCATATTTCCAATCCATTCTCCTCCATTTTTTTCAACTTCTTTTACAAAGACGCTAGTGATCTTTAGTAGCGTAGGTCACAAAGAAGATAGGGCCCACAGACCTCTTGTGACGACTGAAGTGGATGAACTCTGTATGATAGAAAAGTATACTAAGAGCCCTAACTTAGGAATCCACAGAATAGAAACGATGAAGATAAAACAAAGCTAAGAATTCGTGGTGAATATGTGCTTTGGGTTTAGACAGGAAAGGGGGATTGTGCGACATTCTTCAATTGTAGGATAGCGCATGGTTCGATATTGTACAGATCTAGGATACGACACCATAAGATATCCTACAATCCTAGCTAGGATATTGCAAGCTTAAGGGTAAAATCGTCGCTTTTAGAGTTTTCTTTCTTTTATGAAAAGCTTTGCAGTAATTATGTATTTTTTAATTGTTATGGGGTAGCTGCCAGGTTTAAGGGAAGCCGTACGATCATTATACCTTTATTTTATTATTCCAAGTCCTCCTCCTTTTATTCTTTTTTTTTTTTTTTTTTTTTTTTTTTTTTTTTTTTTTTGCTTTCTTCACCTTGTCCTTGTCCAATTGAGCAACAATTAAAGACCTCTTTCAACTTAGTAATGGAGTGTAGTGAAATTTAGGTCTATGTTATACTCGCCTTGAGTTGGTTTTTTTTTTATTTTTTATTAATGAAAATGAAAACTACTAGAGTGGGGTAAAAAAGTAAAGAAAAAAATAAGAGTGGGAGGCCCTCTTAAGTGGATATAGTCTTTGGGTACTCTTTTGTATTTTAGGGATTCAAAAGTTTTTTTTTTTTTGGTAAAAGTCCCTATAAACCATGGACTTAAAGGAAAAAAAAAAAAAAAACCAAAGAACAAGATGCATCCACTATAATAATCTATTATTGCATATGACATTAGGAAAGTGCCAACAAACCCTCAAATACTTTGATTCCATAACATTCGACTTGAAATTCCACGAGGCCCTTCTTTTCTTTTTGACAAAAATACCATTGACTTGCACCTATGGAAGTTGCTCTTACAATCACTAGTTGTTAAAATGGGATTTCATCATCTTTTCCAGTTTTTTCTTTATTTTTTTCTTGATTTATTGAAATAAACTTTTTAATATCTTTGATTGGGAATTGAGCTATTTTTTTATTTTTTTAAAAGAATTTTACATTGATTAATGGAAAATTTTCGAAAGATATAAAAATTTTAGCTTATTTTCAAAAAAGCATAACTAAAATCAAATATTTCAAAATAATATAAATATTTTCCATAGTTCTTTCAATCAAACCCTATCCGGTAGTTTTTCAGTAGGTTTTCTTCAATCACAAAACAACTATTTTGATTCACCATGTTTATTATTCATTGTTGTAATTTGGAGTGATTGTAGTAGTAACAATGGTTGTTAGGGGCTTCAGAAAAGTTGTAAAAAGTTGATTGTCCTTTTACTTTATTTGATTCAAACATATGTCAACACAATATCAAGAATATTTTGTTTATAAAAGCAATTGTCCACATAGAATAAATGTGAGTGGATCGATGTTGGTGGGGCAACACAACCATCCATTATATATGGATCTTTAGTCCACACCCCTATTTTTTAGTTGCCTGATGATTGGAGAGAAAGTACTAGAGAGGACTTGATTGAAATAACTGTGGAATTATATATGGAGAACTTTATACTACTTTGAAATATTCACTTTTCCATATATTTATATATTTGAAAATGAGACAAAAGTGAAATATTTTTTGAAGATTTTCCAAGTAACAAGAGCCATCTTTTTATACATTCGTAACGGGGATTTTTGTGATTTTTAAAATAAAGTTGCTAGTAACGGAGAGAAGCCATCGGAAAGGACTTGAAAAAACTATGGAAAGCTTTTATACCATTTTAAATTATCTAATTTATCATGTACTTTTTTGAAAAAGAGCTAAAAGTTTTATACTTTTTTGAAAATTTTTATTGATTAAGAAAGATCTCTTATGCTACAAGATATGGTGTTTTGGAAGTCAATTTTATCATCTTGTTTTTTCTTATTTTGCCATAATTTATTGAAATGAGTTTTCTTAATCTCTTTGATTGAGAATTGATTTACTTTTAATTTCTTCAAAAAGCGTTTTGCATTAGTTAAAAAGGATCTTCCACACGAGAACCCAAGGTACTTTGGAAATGATTTCATCATTTTCATTTTTCCTCTTAATTTCTTGAAATGAGGTTTTTAAATCTCATTAATCAAAAATTAATTATCATTGTTTCTTTAAAAAGAGATTCACATTAATTAAATGCCATAAAATATGATATTTTAGAGATAATTTCGACCTTTTTATTTCCTCTATTTTTTAAAATAACTTCTCTCATTTCTTAAACGGACATCACCCCAACTCTCCCAACTCCCTCCAAGAAAATATTCTTTCTCTTTAAAGTTGAGAAACGATTGACAAGACACTGGAATTTTGAGTGCAAATCGATCTAGCATAAGGTCACATTAGCATATGGGACCAAGTAACACCTTTTAAATCTTGAAATTAGAAAACGAAAAAAAACTACCTCATCCAAGAGTATCCTTTCATTTGTCCCTCTTCATCCACACTACGCACACTCAATGTCCGTGTCTCTCCTTTCTCTACCTCTAACATCCTCTTCCTCTCTATATCTCACATATTTGACACCGTATACTACTACTACCGTAATCTCCAGCACACATTAAGGATTTTTTTCATGAACAATGGAGGCAACAACAACAGAGCCCAATCTCATCTGTACAAAATATGCTTTATGAGTTGTACTTTCCAAGATAGCCTTATTTATGAATACATACTCTCTATCAACATGGAATCAAATAGAACTATATAATTATGAGAAATAATTAGGTGAGAACTGTTCTCATGGTTCAAACCGTGAGAACTATGGGTGGGGCCCACCTATCACCCAATCCAAACCTTGCAATGGACATGGACCCCCTTGATAGTCACACGCCCAAGGGTTTGGCACCAATATGAATGAACTGAACCGTTGGATCAACTATATACCCATACGAATGGATTCGGCTTGTCAACCATGGATGAAGGGGTTAGAAGACTGGGATTGGGGCCAAACTTGATATTTGGGGTGGTCTCATATAGATCTTTCAATCCCCACCAGTCCCATTTCAAAATGGGGCCCCTAGTGGGCCCCACAAAAAAATTCTCATGGTGACTCCGTGAGAACAGGTCTCACTGGATCACATCCCTCTAACTATTTTCTTTCCATTTTGAAAAGCTTATTGACATAACATTGAGCCTTATGATCATTAGATCGATGATATCATTCTCATGTCTTGTGTGCTTATTTTCTCATGGTACAATCATCATCATGCGAATCTCCTAATCTGTAGTCCATGGCATCTTTGTGCACTTCCAAATAACTACAATATAGAACTTCAATATTTAAACAAAACTGACACAACATGGAGTCAATGATAAATTAAAAAAAAAAAAAAGGAAAGAAGAAAACCATATAGAAGAAAAATAACCTACTGGAGACACTATGTTATTTTTCTGGGATGGTTAAATGTTAGCCAATCATCTAATCCGCCGAACTCGAGTCCAAGATAAGGATAACAACCACTGTATCTCTTATGAGTTGAAATAATGAGATAATGATATATATATATATATATATTGTATTATGATGTATTTGTTGGTAATGCTCATACAGCTATATTAAGACATATCAAGCCTATTACTTAGGCGATAAATGATGTATTGCGTTAATTCTTATCTATGTATTATAGATTTCGAATGCAAAATAATGAATAATATCACCTGTTTAGAAAAAACCTAAAAATGCTATGATAAATTGAAAAGACTAGATATAGTTGAATTCCCAAAAATACCAATAACATTATCAGATCAAATCAAATATAAAAATGTTGCAAGGAGAACGTGAGAAGATCATGATACTAATATAATAAAGTAGGTAAATAATAAAAAAAACTATTCAATTGGAACTATATTTAGGCATGCTAGTCTCCTTGAAATGGATACCCATCATTTTGAGTGGCTCTAATATTCAAACAGTTGGACCTAACCTTGCAGAGTAGACAATCTAGAGACTCAAGAGTACCACATTGTATGCTACATCAGGATCATCAAGAGAAGTGGGCCCCACAAGCCCCGGTCGGGGGGTTCTTTTTGCAATTCCAGTAACATGCAAAAACTCAGACCTTGTTTGTAGTTTGTACCTCCCTGTCTCCTTGCACTTGCGAACTCCATCGCTTCGTTTCTTTGCAAAAAAAAAAAAAAAAAAAGAAAACACCAATGGAGGGAACAACAACAACAACAACTGCGCGTCATCGCTTCTCTCCCTTCTTCTCTATCTCTTCTCACTCGAATCTCTCTTTCTGCAACAAATCTCCTCTCACAAAGACTCCATTCAAATCCACCAATGGGTTTCTCTCTCTCCGAGATGTCAAGAGCTCAGTGAAAGACAAGAGACCCAATTCAAACCGATCAGGTAACTATTAAACCGCTTCTTCTTAGATAGATTTTGTAACGCCCCAATTCCGAATACCGAAGTTACCGCTAAGGTAGCCGAGTTTGGCGCTCTACTTCTCGGAAAATCCGAGAACTTCCAAGATCATAGTCCGCAGTGAGGTCAAATTTTTAAAACTTTTTAAACAATAAAATAATCAACAGTTATGTTGCGGAAGCATAAGAAAATAGAGCGGAAGCAATATGTATTACATAAAATGAATCAGATGGAACAGGGCTGAAGTCTAACAAAATATCAAAGTATAGTTATCAGAAGTTTACACAAAACTGACCACCTCCCTCCTCACTACAATAAACTCTCAAAAACCCAAAATAAGTATGCACTCAGACACCATGTGTAGACACTTCATCTTCCAGCTTGACCTCTTGGTCGGCTGGTCCCCATCCATAGTCTCCTACTATGGGCGCCTCGACGAGCGCGTCGTCCTCATAGTCGGAGTCAACACCTAAGCACCAAGAGTGGGTCAGATCTAAAGATCTATTAAGTCACAGTATACAGATAACATAGGATATATGCATCAAGAGGAATAGAGACCAGCATGATAATCATAAGAGTATCAATGGTACATAGTCTAGGCAGTTGAGCAATATAAACATTGAGAATTAGAGTAACTAAAATATCTAATCTAATACAACATGGCACATTCACACAAGCTGGATACCGCGGGATATTATGTCGCGACCCTCCCATACTGAACAAGGTCGCGGTGGGAAATCTCACCAATGCTGGGGATAACTATCTCCGCAAATACACTCATCAACCTCACCCCACTCATCACTCGGGAGACTGGACCCGGTATCACACCGTCCGTTTAAAACATAGCTCATCATGATAGCTCACTCATCAATCAACACTCATAATAGCTCTTACCAGTGATGACCAGTCAACAGGCTGAGCTTAGAACAACTGAGTGAATGTTAGTGCCAACTCCGGGAAACAAATACAGGTCTGTGTCTGTCTAGGCTTGCCTTGCGCAAGCAAGGTCCTAACAAATCCCTAAGAGGTCCAAGTACAATACCATGGAACAGAGTCCAAGTCCAAGTTCAAGGCCAAGTCCAGTCATTGGATCCATACTAAGGCCCATCAAAACCACGGCCGTAGTCTAAAATAGTCCGGGAGAAATCACAATCTCAATCCACTACCAGTCAGTCCATTCTCATCCATAATGAATCACAAGTCCAACCTAATCAAACCTCTTCACCTAGGGTATCATACATCCCAACTTAGGCCGTCTGAGGGCCTGCCTAGACACAGATACCGGTTATTGATCACCAATCACATCACCAGGTCACCTCTAAGTAATCCTAGGTTCAGGTCCTCCATTTTCCATTTAATTAACAAGTATAAGCAATAAGAAAGATATAAGAGTGACAGTGATGCAATAAGTGAGGCAACCCTCTAAGTCAAGAGAATCAATCAGGAAATATCAAGAGTCCATCCTAAGTAATGGTCCACTTTCAGGTCTAGGGCCATATCAATTAATTTGATCCCCAACTGAAGTCTCAGATGTCAAAGGATACTGTGTTTGGTGCTCCTGAAGTTACGGGCATCTTTGACGACATTTAAGGATCGAAACACCGGCAATTCTAATCCCTAAACCCTACTTGGTGGCCCCACGAGTCAAGGTTGAGCCACACCATTGACTTGTGCTTGGCACATCAATGGAAGTTCATTTGGATGGTCAATGGGCCCTACAATTGATCAATCACAAAACATGGGCTAAACTCACAACTTACTGTTCACAGTGTTGCCAGGTTGACCTGCTCCACAGGAATCGAGGTTGAGACTTGGCTTGGATTCTGGAATTTTCAGTGTACCCGATCAACCAGGTGGCCAGCCGGTCGACCTGGTACACAGGTCTACCTGAATCATCAGATTTCAGGTCAAATTCTCAACTTTTGCGGTTTTCAGTGTGTCCGGTCGATCGCGCATACTGAACTCTGGGTTTAAGGGGAAATCCAGGTCATACGCTAGAATTGCAATTGGGTTCAATAAGAGATTAAGAGGGTCTTTTATTTCTAATTTCTAAAACTAATGGGTCCTTTTCCTAATTTTTAAAAACTAATGGGGAAACAAGGCAATTAATGCTCCCATGACAAAGGTGATATGGAATTCTTTACTCCAAAAGGTCTCCAAGTCATCACCCTTGACCCTCCTCACCTCTCACATGTCACCATCAATCTCCATTCTCTCACCTTTATTACCACACAAGACAAGTCAACAGGTCACCTCCTACCAGGTCATCAAGTTACCACTAGCCATTCTTTTTTATCTCCACTACAGGTACTACACCCCAACCATCCCTGCCAGGCTGCCACTCAACACAGAACTCGGATCTGTGATGAAACTTGATGCCAAAAGAAACTGGGCCACTCGGATAGTGGGTCCCACTGATCAATACTCAGATCGGACTCCACCGTCAAGGTCGCCCAGCAGTCCCTGATCTTGTGACCGGACCTGATCATGGATCAGGTCATCAAGTGGGTCCCACACACGATACGAAGTACACAAAATCTGCCCAGGAGTTCTCTTAATTCCCTACTCCCTCATACCACCATACACCTTGTCTCTTTCCTCACTTTTCTTTCTTATCCCACACGTCATCACCTCTCTCTCCACTCTCCTCTCTTTTCTTTCACTAGTCAGGTCTGAGAAAAATGCCTCACACAGAACGTGTTTGCCTCATGCCTGCAACGATTGAGAGGCTTGGATGGTAGGTCCCACTAGGCCCCACTCAAGATCAACCACTACCCTAAAGGTCGCCCAAGGTCCCTCCACATGATGTGGGGACCTGATATAAAATCAATGGTTCACATGGGCCCCACAGTCCCAAAACGAAAATCCACCTATGTGAAAGATGCCCTTAACTGATCATCCTAATGGATAGTGGGCCACGGGTGTCCCCTACCTATGGGACCAGTCCCTCTAGGGCCGCCCGTGGGTCCTCCTTCAGATCTACCGTCGGGTGGCCCACCTGGGTCCCGATATCAACGCAAACAAAAAGGGTCTTCACTATTCGTCTCCGGAAACTTGCTACAAGTCACTCAATCCCTGGATTTCTCCTTAACCCATTTACCATCCATCATGTAAACATTAACAAACAAGAAAAACACTTCTATAACCATCCATCCATTAATCCATCCGGGCCATTGATCTTCTAAATGAGGGAACTCATCTATCAATGACCAAAAATCCATAAAACAAGCTCAAATGTAAATCTAACATCAATTGAAAGTGAATTATAGAATCAAAGATCGTAAACATGCATTCTATGCTAAGTAAGTATATTGCACTTGCCTCAATTTCGAATTTGCAAGGTGGATGACAAAGAGAAGCAATCCAATGCAATAGCCACGCAATTGTATAGTTTATATAGGCTAGGGTTTTGTGAAATAAGAGGCAAATTGAGGGATAAATGAGGGTAAATTAGGGTTCATTTCCCAATGCAATAGTATAGTTTATATAGGCTAGGGTTTTGGGGGAATTTACCAAAAGGGCCTTGTAGGTTGTATAGAGATATAAATAAGGACATAGGCTTTTAGGTCTTTTGGGAGAGGTTCTAGAATGTTCTTTGGTGGGGGAAACCCCTCCTACAATATTTTATTTACTAGCTAGGGCCTCTAATGACTAAAACCCTATAGAAGTTACAATTGACCCCCTATACATTCTATAAAACACAAAATAAGTCTAATCAAATTAAAACTTACGAAAATATCTATCTACCCCTTATTAATCCCTATTAATTAGTATAATTAACCATAAATAATATAGTTATAATATTCAAATTCAAAAATGAGGGCCCACAAGCGGCGGGGCCTCACAGATTTCACTTGGGTTTCTCTTTTTTTTGGCAGATGGTCGCCCTGGTGCACATTAGCCACGCAGCCCGGTGCTATGCTAGCTTGCTCTTGGTAGCGGTTTCTGGGTTTCTTTAAATGTCCCAATACGAGTTCTATTTTGATGAACGGGGTTTGGGATTTCAGGGGATTTCGGGAGTTGGAAAAAGACCCAGAACCTGAATTCGGAGGTTTCCCCTCACAGGGTAAGTAATTTCGATGCTCTCTTGCAGTTTTCAGTTTTAAGTGGTCTTTTCCCTCGCCGGCGTACGTTAGCGTTGTGGGGCTGCTCTGCTAATGTGCACCTGTGAGTGTTGGTGAGGAGCTAAACCGATGGCCTAGTTCCAGTGGTACAGGGAGTCAATCGATATGTTGATGGGAGTTTTTTTTTTTGTTGTACATTGTATATATATTAGAACTTTGGGAGAGAATTGTTGAGCAGCCACAAAGGTAGAATCTATGATGTCATCGTTTTTATATTGTTTTTAGAATTATTCAAGGCATGTAGGATGGATGGGATGATGATTGAGATGATATTATATTTCTTTTTGTTGTTGTAGTTTCTGCGGTGAGATTGTTGCGGATGGAACAAGGTGGTGCATTTGTAGACCTTCTGGATGACAAAGGGAAGAATTCTGGCGAGAATGAGATGGGTTACGTTGAAAGGACACTAGAGTTTCGTACCCGAGATTTGGATGATAGAGATATTAGATTGGTATAATTGCTTTTAAGATTCCTGTTCCATTTTATATAGTTTATTTATTTATTTGTTTTTGAATCTCTGAAATCATTTGCTTAATATGTTATAAATATGCTTTTATAAAATGTGGAAACACCATTCTAGTTTATAATGGAGGAAATATGTTAACTCTCAGCTGAAAATCATAGTCTTTTTGGTGACTAACAACTGATTTGTTGCATGGAGAATCGATATGCAGATGAACAGAATGCATGATTTAGGTGCTTGGTGTTCTCAGTTGTTTGACAGACATTCCAGCCATGATGGTGTACGGGAATTAGAAACCTACCAGATGATATGTTTGATGAGACTGGAAAAGAGAACTCTTGCAGGGTTTGTGAATAAAATGCTATCATGTACCAAATAACCAAAATTGAGTTTCCTTTTGTTGCGTAGCTATGTTTTTGGTGTCATTATCACACTCCAAGCATAAGGAGGTTTTTCCTTATGTTTGCACTTCCACCTTCATGGTGCAACATTATATGATAAAGTGTACACAAGGATATTGAATGCTTCCTTCAGGGAAGAACTAAGTGAATGATTAAATGAATGTAATGGTTTATTGCTTTGAATTGTTTAGAATTACTAAACACATTATTAGCAAGGAATTGTGTATACATTGTTGAACCGTCGTGTTCACAGTGTTATTGATGACATTACAGGCCAAATTACCCGTCCCGATGATACAGAGACAGCGTCGCCAACGGAGGAGGCCCATGAGGTTCCTCCAAGAGGATTAAACGAGTGAACGTAAATCGGAGGGCATTACATTAGAATGTTTTTGGAACATTTTGAGAAATACATGTAGATTCATTTTGGATGAGAATAGTAGTCACCTGCATTGTATTTGAATATGCAGGGTTGACTTGAATATTAAATGAAATGTATATGTAGTGAACTGTACTTTTATGTCAAGGACTTGTACAGTTTAAATTAATTGTCAATGTATATATATTTGTGCAAAGATATACATTTGACAGGTATGAATGTTTGATATCCCTTGTGAATTTCGTATTGACTTCAGTAATGCGAGATTTACGGGAGTAAGTATGGAGATCGCGACTCGGGGTTTAGCCATGGTAATCCTAATCTCGAGCTCGGGTCGTGACATACTTATTGGATGGTATCAGAGCTAAGTTAAAGACATACTTAAAAGACTTAGTAAGTTGTAGGAACGAAGTGAGGAACGTTGTGTTTCGTGCCAAATCCAATCTTGGATTTGTGATTTAATGCTTTCACTATATGTGATAGGTATGTGATGGAAGTGTTGAGATATATGTATCTTACCTTTCGTATGGTTTACAGCATGGCTGCATCTGGATCAAATCCAGGAAATGATGACTTCGTTGAGGTTGTCACACATTCTCCTCCTATATCCGATGTGGATGCGAGAATGATTGCTATTCTCTAGCAGTTAGTGAGGAGTAATGAAGCCCAAGTTACCATGCAGGCACAACATAGAGAGGCACAACGAACTATGCAAGAGCAGCATAGGGAGCAAATGGCCAGGAGCCATGAAGCACAGATGGGTATGCAAGCCCAGATTACCTCCCTGTTGCAAGTGCAGAGCCAGATACAGGCTCAAATGCAAGCATCACCAGTGCCACCAGTCCAACCACCTGTTAATGTTGGAACACAAGTGGTAGTACAATCAAAGGAGAAGTATCCTAATGTTCTGTACGAGCAGTTCAGGAAAATAGGAACTACTGAGTTCCATGGTACTGAAGATGTGTTTAAGGCTGATCAGTGGCTAGAACACATCGAGGATGTGTTGGGTACAATCACGTGCACTCAAAAGCAGAAGGTTTCGCTCATTTCCTCCATGTTACGAGAAGTAGCAAAGATGTGGTGGAAGAGCGTTAGTGATGCACTCTCAAAAGTCCCAGAAGCAATTCTTTGGGAGACTTTCAAGCAACAATTCAAAAGAAAGTTCGTCCCAGACCATGTGAGACAAAAGAAGGAAGCAGAGTTTCTACATCTGAAACAAGGTCCACTGACCGTATCTGCTTATGTCCACACCTTTCTGCAGCTGTCTAAGTATGCTACCGATCTGTTAGATACGGAGGACAAGAAAGTGAAGAGGTTTCTCAATGGCTTGAATCCAACATATAAGAAGATGGTATTGGCATTAAATAAGCCTACTGCCTTCGATGATGTCGTTGATAGAGCCTACACCGCGGAAGAGGTTCATAGAGAAGAAATGGCTGAGAATGAAAGTACAAAGAGGAGTAGTGGTGGAACTACAGGCTCCTGGTTTAAGAAAGGAGGACAGTTCAAGGGCAAGAATAAGAAGCAGAAATTCACTGCAAGGACTGAGAATAAGCCACTCTGTGAGACATGTGGAAAGGCTCACAAGACTGAGTTGTGTTGGAGGACTACAGGAGCTTGCCTTATTTGTGGTTCTTTGGAACACAAGATGGTACAATGTCCAAGGGCAAGGAGAGATGACATAGCTCCAAATCAGCAGTCTGCTCAAGGACAAGCAACACTCCCTGCTCCTCCACAGTGATTGGCATTGCCAGCTCCTCCTAGGTAACAACAACAACAGCCTCAGTTTCAGGGTCAACATGGCCAACAACGTCAATGGCAGAGGCAACAGCCTTGGCAACAACAGGAGAGGCCACAGATGGCTGGAAGGGCTTATGCTCTTAACCGAGAGCAAGCTGATGTTGCAACCAACTTGGTTGAAGGTACAATACTTGTAGATAATAGACATGCGATTGCATTATTTGATCCCAGTTCTACACACTCATTTGTAGCACCTGTATTTGTTTGTGATATGCAAGACCGGATAATGCAATTGCTATATAATTTTATTGTAACTACTCCATTAGGAAAAAGAGTAGTATGTGAATTGTATGTGCACCAATGTAATGTACGAATCGGGGAAGTATCGATGCTAGCTGATTTGGTTGTGTTAGCCACGAATGATTTTGATGTAACTTTTGGCATGGATTGGCTTGCGAAGTACAGGGCTTGTTGAGATTGTTTTTGCAAAATCATCACCTTTAGGGTTGATGAAGCCAGTGCCAGTGTACTCTTTGAAGGAACTCAAAAGAAGTTCGATACACGGCTTGTTTCGGCACTCAAGGCTGAAAAAATGATGCATAGTGGTTGTAAGGGCTACATTGCATTCATTTATGAGAAGAAGCCAGAACCAAAGTTAGGGAATATCCCTGTAGTATGTGAATTTCCAAACGTATTTCACGATGAAGTGCCAAGTCTACCTCCAGCGAGGGAAGTGGACTTTACAATTGAACTTGCACTCGGTACTGCACCGATATCTAGGGCACCGTATCGAATGGCACCATCAAAATTGTATGAATTGAAGAAACAGATACAGGATTTGCTAGACAAAAGTTTTATCAGACCAAGTGTCTCACCGTGGGGAGCACCTGTACTATTTGTGAAGAAGAAGGATGGCACCTTTAGGATGTGCATTGATTATAGGCAGATAAATCAAGTGACGATGAAAAAAAAAATCCACTACCTAGAATCGATGAGTTGTTTGATCAACTCCAGGGTATAGCTTACTTTTCTAAGATTGATCTTCGATCTGGATATCACCATATACAAGTTAGAGATCAAGATGTACAGAAGACTGCATTCAGGACTCGTTATGGACACTATGAATTTTTAGTGATGCCTTTTGGTCTAACCAATGCACCTGCAATTTTTATGGCTCTAGTGAACAGAGTGTTTGCCTCATACCTGGACCAGTTTGTTGTGATATTTATTGATGACATCCTGGTATACTCAAGGTTAGAAATGGAGCATTCACATCATCTAAGAACAGCCTTGCAGATACTAAGAGAGAATCAGTTGTATGCAAAGCTCATGAAATGCGACTTTTGGTTGCAGCAGGTTGCATTTCTGGGTCATATAATTACCAGAGATGGATTAGCTGTTGATTCAGCTAAGATTGAAGCCGTTACCAATTGGTAGAGTCCAAAGAATGTGCCAGAGATTCAGAGTTTCTTGGGATTGGCGGGCTACTATAGGAGGTTCATAAAAGACTTCTCCAAGATAGCATCTCCGTTGACGAAATTGACTCGAAAGGACATTCCATTCTAATGGAATGATGTATGTGAGTCTAGTTTCCAAACTCTGAAGCAGAAGTTAATATCAGCCCCAATCTTGGCTTTACCTGAAGGAAGAAAAGGATTTGAGATTTACTCAGATGCCTTAGGTATTGGATTGGGATGTGTATTGATGCAGAGAGGTAGGGTAATTGCCTACGGCTCGCGTCAATTAAAGGAGCATGAGAAGAACTATGCTACACATGATTTAGAGCTCGCAGCTATTGTATTCGCATTGAAGCAATGGAGACACTATTTGTATGGAGAGACTTTTGAAGTCTATTGTGATCACAGAAGTCTCTAATACTTGTTCACTCAGAAGGATATCAATCTGAGGCAACGCCGTTGGTTAGAACTCATCAAGGACTATGATTTTCCTTTCACATATGTACCTGGAAAAGGTAACGTTGTAGCTGATGCTTTGAGTCAGAAATCAGCTAACTTGGCATCATTGGTGGGTGAATGGACTCTGATTGAAGAATTCAGAGATTGGGATTTGTCCATTAAATTCGTGGACAACCGAGTAATGATTGCAGCAATGTCAGTGTTCGAACTGCTATTAATACAGCAGATCAATGATAGGCAGTTCGACGATCCTGAATTAATAAGAATTCGGGATAACATTGCAGCTAGGCCAGATTTCGTGTTGGTAGCAGGAGTTCTCTATTTCAGAGACCAATTATGTGTACCAGCACAAGAGGATTTGAAGCAGGTAGTAATGTTTGAAGCTCATCACACCAGATATTCTGTGCATCCAGGAAGTACGAAGATGTACAAAAATCTTAAGGGCAGGTTTTGGTGGAATAACATGAAGCGGGAGATAGCGAGTTATGTGTCTTCCTGCTTGACTTGTCAGCCTGTGAAATTTGAGCACAAAAAGCCACCAGGATTGCTTCATCCATTGTACATTCATAAATGGAAGTGGGAACATCTCACGATGGACTTTGTGTCTAGCTTACCGAGGACGCGGAGAGAACATGACACCGTTTGGATGATTGTGGATTGTCTTACGAAGTCCGGGCATTTCCTTCCATTTAGAAAGGATATGGGATTCAATGATATGTCCAAATTGTTTGTCAAGGAAATTGTTAGACTGCATGGAGTACCGATCTCGATTGTTTCTGATCGAGATAGTCGGTTTGTTTTCACATTTTGGCAAACATATCAAAATTCTATGGGTACAAGACTGCGGTTTAGTATTGCATATCATCCCCAAATAGATGGGCAGTCAGAGAGAATGATTCAAACTCTAGAAGACTTGTTGTGCTAGTGTTGCAGATTTTGGGAGTGATTGGGATGAGCACTTAGCCTTGTGTGAATTCGCGTACAATAGCAGCCATAACTTTAGCATTGAAATGGCACCATTTAAAGCATTGTATGGTCGAAGATGTAGGACTTCAATTAGCTGGGAAGAGGTAGGAACTCGAAGTTTCCACAGTCCTACGATCATTGCTGAAACAACAGACAAAGTGCAGAAGGTGCAAAAACGGTTAAGAATTACTAGATCAAGGCAGAAAAGCTATGCTAACAATCGTCGGCGTGATCTGGAATTCATTGTTGGAGATTTAGTCTTTTCAAAGACTTCTCCAATGAAGGGCACCATTGGATTTGGACAAAAGGGTAAACATTCTCTGAGATTTATCGGACCCTTCAAGATCCAAAGTAGAATTGGGAATGTAGCGTATCGCTTAGACCTTCCAGCAGAACTCTTCGGTATCCACAATGTCTTTCATGTTTCGATGCTTCAAAAGTATGTGTCAGATCCTTCACATGTTATTCGTCATGAAGAGATCCAAGTGTTGCCAAACACTGCATATGTTGATAAACCAATTATCAAGGAGGTGGTTCTGCGTACCAAGACAATCAAATGGGTCAAAGTGCTGTGGGCACATCATGGACCAAATGAAGCTACGTGGGAACTTGAAGAGCAAATGGCTCGAAAGTATCCAGAGCTATTCGTTCAGAAGACTTTCATTTTTAATTGTTTAATTGATTTATATTGCATTCGGAGGACCGAATAGTTCTAAAAGTTTAGGGGAATGTAACACCCTGTCCCGAGTTAATCAAGATTAACTCTAATTAATCGGGATTAATGCTAATTGAATGTGTTTTATTGAATTGATGTTGATTAATGGCTAAATTGATTTGAAATTGTCTCAAATGATCAATTTGAGCATAATGAAAAGGTAATGAATGTTGTTTAAGGAATTGAAATGAGTTTAAGTTTAGATTGAGGAATACGAGGACTTTTTTGTAAATATGAATTTTTGCGTATTTCGTCGAATACAGAAACTCTTGATGCTCGCGCGTGTATCACGAGGAGTACGTTAGTTTCCGTAATAGGCGTGATTCCATTCGACGTGAATTGGATCAAATGACCCTTCATTTGACTCAATATGTAAATAGTGGAAATGAGAGGGGCTTAAATGCAAAAATGTGGTTTATAAGATGAGGATGAACTCCTTTGAGTTCATTCTCTCATCTCTCAGCGCAGCTCTCTCTTTCTCTCTTCTCTTCTTCTTTCTTCCTTCCATTCTCAATCAAAGATTGAAGCTTTGTGGGTGATTTAGAGGGAAGTTCATCTTCTTCATCTTCTACATCTTGTTCTTTGGATTTGTTGGAGTTTGAAGCGTGGGAAAAGGCTCAAAGTGCTTTTCTAGAGAACTACAAGTAAGTGCTTTGAATTGATTTCAAAATTCCAAGCCTCTTCAGTGATTTTTGAATGTTTCTTGCATAAGAAACTCATTGGAATTCTCTTGAATGGATTGATTTTGATTTTAGGAGCAAACAAGGGTTTCAATTGGGGATTTCATCTAGAACTCAAGATAGCAAAGGAGGTTCTTGCTAATTAATCTCTAAATAAGGCAAGTGTACTCAATTCTACTGATTCCATATGATAATGGATTTGTTTGAACTCAAGGAGTTCAATTCCAGAAAGTTTCAGTTCAGAATTTTGCTGAACTTCTGGAGCAGTTTGTCGGCTGACCGACACCTGACCGACGCTTTTTGGGATGAATTTCGTATGGAATTACAGCTTCTGGAAAGCTGACCGAACTGAGTTCGGTCAGCCGAAGTTGCAACTCGGTCGACCGACAATCGACCGAGCCACCTGACCGAGTCTATCTGAGCTCCCATCTGAGCTCTTTGGAATTGGAACCAAGGGGTAACCGAACTGAGTTCGGTTAGCCGACGCTGTACCTTCGGTCGACCGACAAGGTGACCGAATTTCCCTTGGAAAAATGCAGAATTGTATTAGGAGACTGAGCTTCTGGAAAGCTGACCGACAGAGTTCGGTTAGCCGAAATCCAGAGTTCGGTCAGCCGACAAGTAACCGACGAGGTGACCGAACTTGTGGAGAGTTCAGAATTGATTTCTGATTTCTCGAAATAAAAGCCTATTGGCTAAGGCTAGTGTTAATGGTATTTTCCTAAACCTTCATGGGTGTTAGCTAAGGTTATGTTCATGTAAATTACACTAAAAGTGATGTCATCGAGAATAACACATACATAACGAACGTTTCACTCGAATGTTTGGTTTAGGAAAATTTAATTAGATTTATTGTTTTGAATGGGTTTCTTATTGGCATTGTATTACATTGTACGCTCCTTGTTGAGCTGAAATGCATAATGAATTGAATTAATGAAGTGAAAGGAATAATGAAATGAAAGAAATGAACCAATGAAATGAATTAAAGAACAATCCTACTGCAGTAGATGAAATGGAGTGTTCTAGAGCTCCATGGGATCGGTGATCTCTGATCAAGACACTGGTACAACCCACACATTTGAAAAGCCACTTAATAAAGGGTATAATATGAAATTGAAATTGAATGAGTCTTTTCTTAAGGCCTGGGTCATGAATGGTGCGCCCTTCTGCCTTGTGCCAAAGAAGACAATGAAAAGTCACTTGATAAAGTGTACGCAAGGATATTGAATGCTTCCTTCAGGGAAGAACTAAGTGAATGATTAAATGAATGTAATGGTTTATTGCTTTGAATTGTTTAGAATTGCTAAACACATTATTGGCATGGAATTGTGTATACATTGTTGAACCGTCGTGTTCACAGTGTTATTGACGACATTACAGGCCAAATTGCCCGTCCCGATGATGCAGAGACCGTGCCGCCAACGGAGGAGGCCCATCAGGTTCCTCCAGAAGGATTAAACGAGTGGACGTAAATCAGAGGGCATTACATTAGAATGTTTTTGGAACACTTTGAGAAATACATGTAGATTCATTTTGGATGAGAATAGTAGTCACCTGCATTGTATTTGAATATGCAGGGTTTACTTGAATATTAAATAAAATGTATATGTAGTGAACTGTACTTTTATGTCAAGGACTTGTACAGTTTAAATTAATTGTCAATGTATATATATTTGCGCAAAGATATACATTTGACATGTATGAATGTTTGATATCCCTTGTGAATTTCATATTGAGTGCAGTAATGCGAGATTTACGGGAGTATATATGGAGATCGTGACTCGGGGTTTAGCCGTGGTAATCCTAATTTCGGGCCCGGGTCGTGACACTTAAGCACAAGGTTTCCAGTTCAAGATTGTTAACCTTTCAGGATAAAAAATGAGAATTAACACAACAACACACTAGTACAAATAAGCTGAGCAGGCCCCTCAGAAGAATCTGGTTAGGCTATGCCAAATGAACATTATTTTAATTGGATTCCAGTAGATCATTAGAACAATCTTTCCCATTCACTGTTGAGGAGATCCTATGGAGAAGAGATGGGCTCCATATATACATCAAGATTCCTGATCAATGTTGTGTCTTGATGAGAGAGACAACTTGGTTTTGTTAAAGAAGGTTTCCATCTAATTTGATGGTAGTTATGATGAAGATTTTGAATGATTAAATAAATCTGGAAACCAAGAAGGATTTGTTGATGGGTAACTGTGTATAAGAAAAATCCAGAGAAGGTCATCTGAAGGGGTGTCAGACAAATGAGAAAGAAGAGAGCTGCTGTAGCGTGTATGGTGATCTGAACATATAGTGCAATATATGGGAGAGATGATCTGAGATTCGGGTATGGATGATAGATTCAAATAGCTGTCATGAGCCTGGAGGATCTTGTAGAAAGGATTGTTAGTTTGTAATTGAAGTAGTTGAAATTGATGTGATAGAATTTGAGATATCTAACGGTTACATTCTTTAGCTCAATATAATTTGTGTAAGAAAATATGATTTTTGAATTTATAAACCAAAAACTGAAACTAGACCATGGGATTATGTTTGATTACTTGAGATATGAATAAATGCATTAGGAGAGGGTGGTAGATAACTTAGAAAAGGATAGTGAATGAATCATGAAAGGAGTGCTTTGTTATGGCATTCATAGAGATGGAAAATGGAAAAGCTGGCCTAAGTTAAATGGAAATAACCGGAAGCACACCAAAGAAGAAATGATGGAAAATGGCAGAAAATAGGAGAGAGATGTGATGCAACAGAAACCAAAATTTTCTTTCTAATGCGTATCTTTTCTTGCAAATTTGAGGCGATGCTTTGGTTACTTGTTACTTGTTAGACAGGATGTTTCTACTACATCTAGTAGTTGGATCCACTTTTTCTTGACTGCACTCTTTTAATCAATATTTCATTAAAAAAAATTAGCAATAAGACTTATCTAGGAACAAGAAAAATGAGAAGAAGTTCAAAGAGAGAGAACATAATTTTTCTAGAGAACTATGTGAGTACTGAAGATGATATTTGTAAGAAACCATGTACCAACCCAAATGCTTAATCTGATAGGTGGAAGGCCAAATAGGTATATGAAGCCCTGTCCAACTTAGGACTTGGGTGATGTGGGTTGTGGGACTTCCCAACACTCACCTTCACGTGCAGGCCCAACAGATTTTATGGACGGGCCTGCCACGTGGGCTATACAAGAACGACAGGAGCCACATGGGCTATACAAGAATGATGGGATCGAAACCCGCTGTGATACCATGTAAGAAACCATGTACCAACCCAAAAGCTTAAGCCGATAGGTGGAAGGCCCAAACATGTATATGAAGCCTTGTCCAATGTAGGACTTAGGCTATGTGGGATGTGGAACTTCCCAACAGTATCACTAGATGTGAGTCCTCCTTTTGTCGCAAGAGTAATTGAAATGGGACACCTAGAGTGAAAAGAAATGAAAAGGTTTGGCGGAGATAAAGAAATTAAGAACCTGAAGTGTAAAAGGCGCAGAACAAAGAGACAGAGAAAATTGTAATGAATAAACATGACTTGGAGTACATACAGTTTTTTATGTAAATTGGAAGTGGTCGCTCAAAATGCATACTAATTGGGCTGGCCTGGACCAGATGTATGCTAATCTGGATTGATCCAAATCAATCTGAATCAGACTAGTTTTCCGGTTGAAGTTCCAGCAATTATTAGTGATCACATAACAATTCTGTCATCAGTGAGTTACTGTAAGATACTACCTGGATGAGTCTGAAACCCAAACTTCCAAGCTACCAACAAATTTATTCACCGTTTCTTGGCATCACCCTTATTACCCAAAAGATTAAGATGCTAACACCGAACCTTCCCAGCAAAAGCTCAATGAATGAGTGTATGGCGAAATGCATCCATTTACCACTGTACCGTGATGTTGCTTTCGAAGATCATCAACTGCTAAGAGCTTATCATAAGATGCAAGTCCAACAGCAATGACTTGGGAGCCTTAATTTTCCAAAGGTTAGAGAAACCTCCTTGATTGAGGACCCCATCCATGAATTAAAGAGTAACATAAACAGACTTTACTGAAAAGACTCCAAGATAGGATGAAGCTTCCAAATAGGCACACTTCTAGTATAAAGGTCTCCTTGATGAGTTTTTTGTACTGTTCTTTGGTCATTATAGGAGAAGCAGAATTAGCATACTTCTATGGACAAGTCATTGGTGCCTAGTGAGGTGGCTTAGATGGTAGAGTGAAAGGCTATATCTTGGGCTGTTGTTCTTAAGAACTGCAATGGGTGTAATGGTCTGTCTTCGAACAACTGATCGGGAGTTCATACTATTTTTTGTATTTTGTATTATTTTCTGTATTTTTGTCATTTGAGGTCATCTAAGGCTAGATGAGGGAGTTGTAAAATATGCAATGTAAACAGCTTGAACCCACAAGGCCAGAACATTCGATCCCATGTAAAATAAATTTGAGAAACGAATGAGAAATACAATTTTTGCTCAAAATCGTTCTTTCTCATATTTTCTGTATTTCAATTATTGTGAATTCCACCCAAATTTTTCACAATTTTTGTCCTATAGAAGGGCTCCCCATGAAATTGACTCAATTGAGTGATGACCTGTGGGTGGACCCTTGGGCCGATGCATTCCGTATGGACTTTAATGTCCCTGTATGGCTTGGAAGGCCTATGTATGGTCCTTGTAAGGCCTTGGTGGGCACAATTTCCATGTGGGACATGTATGGTGGGCTTGTTTTGCTGGATTTGTGTTATGGACATCTTCCCCTTGTGCTTGGGCCCATGTGGCATGCAAGAGGAACCGGTAGATGGTGTAGCATTCCTCAACACTTGTAAGAGGCTGGGAAGCATGGACACCTCTCCGGGGCCGTCGCGTTCATGTCTGACACGTGTCGAACACGGACACGCTCGGACTCGTGTTAGACATGCCAAAAAGAGTATCCTCTTTATTTTTTTATATTTTATATTCCAGACATACTGGGACACACTGGGACACGTTAGGGACACGCTGGCCTCTTTTAATTGGAAAATAAATTAAAATTAGAGTTAAAAAAGAGAAGAAAAGGGGGGCTGTTTGTAAAAAGTTATAACTTAAGAGGAAAAGGGGGCTCTTTTAATTCGTCCATTCAGCTCCAGCCCTAAAAGAAAGAGAAAACAAAACCCCATTTGTCCGTTCAGCCCTAAACGAAAGAGAAAAAAACCAATTCATCCGTCCAAGCCTAACAAAAGAAGAAGAAGAAGAAGAAGAAGAAGATCTACTGTGTCAGTGTGTCCGTGTATATGATTAGATATGATTAGATTTATTATTATTATTATTAAATATTAACGTGTGCCTGACTTGTCCATGTATATGATTAGATTTATTATTATTATTATTATTATTATTATTATTATTAAATATTAACATGTCCTCGACGTGTCCGTGTCCTACTTTTTTGAGAAATGCCATGTCGGCATGTCCGTGTCATGTCATGTCCGTGTCCCATGTCTGTGTCCGTGCTTCTTAGGTATAAGGTGCTAGATGCCTTGGATTGACTAAGAATGACATGGCAGCCACTTGGGCAGTGGGTAGGAATTTGCCATGGCAGTCATGTTTGGAAAAGGTGAAAATCCAGGTTGCTGGTTACTTGGACCAACAGTTGCATGTCTGGTGTCATTCAATTGTGCGGACAACAGTTGCCCATGAGTTGGTTATTTCAGGTAGGAATGGCAAACTCTGATTGGGCCGAGTAGGAAGCAGTTATCCTTGGGGGCATTTTCTGATTGGTCAACATGTCTTGCATGGTTGCAGATCCTCATTTGGGGCTTGTGGGGAGGAAAAAAGGGAGGAGTGATCCTGAAGATAGAAGTTCTGTAGAGATAGTTTTGGAGATCTGAGAGAGTTGTAGAGATTTTGGTTGTAATCTTTGTAAGTGACTAAGTGCTTGTCCCACAATTTTGATTAATAAGAAAATGGCCGGTGCCATGGTAATCAAGTGATCTATGTGCTGCATCTTATCTCTCTTTCTTGAGTTCTTTCCTTCTTATGACTTGTAAATTGCAATTGGTGATTGAGTGGTTGGCTAAGCTATTGGAGCCTTTTCCGCCAGATGGTATAAGTGACGCAAAAAATTACCCTGTGACAATAGGCCCCACCCCCACACCTGTGTCTTGGGGCCTTCAGCCTATGCCAAATGATACTTGGAAGGGCACACACCCATTTCTTAGATAACTAATAACAAGAATTTCCACCAAGGAAGCTGGCAAATATCATGTACTCCGGAACTGAATGCACATGTTGCCCTATGAGGCTTTTCTAATGTTTGGTATCTAACTAAACCCTATAGTTAATTCTAACCATCAATTAAACTCTTTTCTATAATCTTTAATTTCCTAATGTAGTAGGTGGGCCCCTTGGATCCACTTGGTATCTCTGTGATGTCTTCATCAATTTCTCGTAATGTCACTGACCAGATGCCACAAATTTGGTATGAAATTGAGATTTTTTTCATTGAGTCATCCATGATAGTTACATGAGTGAAATGAGAATTGAGAAATTTATGGAAGCTTATGTTATATGCTACCCTTTGGAAGCTCTGGCTGGAGAGGAACTATAGAGTGTTTGGGAATAAAGAGCAACTGCATGGATGTGGTTGTCCATTCCATAGTTTGGTCTTTGTCAGAGTGGGTGAGAAGTAGAAAGGGGTTTAAACGAATTGATCTTCATGATCTCCATAGATATTGGACGGCTATTTTGAACGGAGGTTGGTGCCGTAAATTTGTGAAAAGAGTTATTTGGATGCATCCTCCTTAGGGTATCCTTACGATCAATTTTGATGGGAGTTTTATCTGCTCAACTAGAAGAGGTGGAATTGGCGGTGGTGTTAGAGAATCGATTAGAATAGTTGTTAGAAGTTTTTCAGGGCTGTTAGAGGCTTAGGATGCTGATGAAGTTGAAGTTTTTGCTCTTTTGGTGGGCTGCCATGAGTTGTGTCAAATGGGCTGTTTCAATGCTGTTCTTGAAGGTTATCACTTTTTAGCTATTCAATGGGGTTCTAATAATTCTTCTTATCCTTGGAGGTTGGCGGTCGGATTGAGGAGGTGCAGGATATATCGCGGTAGCTGGGTGGCTCTGAAAGTTTGGGTTACGAGATCTCTAGATTGGTCCACTCAATTATTTAATCCAAAAAGTGTGCAGAAACAGAAAATATGCAGCGAAAATAAAATCACAAGCACACACCATAAGGACACCAGATCTTTACGTGAAAAACCCTAACCAGGTAAAAAAACCACAGATCCGTACTGGATCTAATCAAGCACTATGAATCTCGCAATTACAAGAAACTCAGATTTCCTCCCTAGATATCCCCAACCTAATGACTGAACTTACCTTGTGTTGCTTCACGCTTCAACGACTTCACACCGTTGATTGCAACAGACTCAATCCAGCACTTGACTCCTCAATTCTTCTCACAAGAAGAAAATCTTCTACAAAAGATGCAGAAGAAACTGACTCTAGAGAACTTAGCAGCACAACTCCTTAATAAAACTCTAGAGAGGAATTCTCTCAATTAAATCTCTAATTCAGAACTTGAGAGATGAGGAATGCTTTTAGAATAGCCCTTGAGTCCTTTATATAGCCTTGGATTCGTGCTTCATGTGTTGTAATATAATTAGGAATCAGCAACACAACTTTGAGACAAATCAGGAAAGAAAGCAGGAAAGTTTCTAAAAATTCGCCCAAGTTCGCTCAAGCGACCAGGCAGTCCGCTCGAGCGGGCAAGCCACTGTCTTCGCATATCAGACTATCGCTCGTGCGATCATGAAGGTGGGTCGAGCGAAACACATTTTGTCTGGGTTCGCTCAAGCGAATGCAATGGTCGCTCGAGCGAATCACATACTGTATGATTCGGAATCCCAGCGATTTTTTTCCCAGCCTTCTATCTTCAGAGTCCTTTTCTAAATATGAAATACAACTGAATGGACCCCTAGAGTTTTGTCCAACCCATGAATTATGCGAACACAAAATTCTAACAATCTCCCCCTTTGGCAATTCATGGACAAAACTCTCTAAGACAATACACTTTGATCTACCCAAAATAAAACCCAAAATACATTGAATTTAAAATTTTTCATTTCAATCAGCACATGTCAATCAGCACATGTAGATCTGCATTGTCTCTGACTTCTTCTGAACTTCTTGTTCCTGAACTTCTTGTTCTCCCCTTAGTCCGACACCTTTCTCCCCCTTTTTGTTCATAATTGACAAAAAAAATAAAAAAATCAAGCAGCTTCTGTCAATCTGGATGCATTAGCTCCCCCTCAATTTCAACTCCTCCTGAATATAGCATCGTATCAGTACTGGGGGTGGGAGCTTGACCTCCTTGATCAGGGCTTAGTATAATTAGCCACCCACACTTGTGTAGTTTGATCTTTTAGTACAGTGTGACCAAACTCCTTAGGGAAATCAGACCTTCGAACCCAAATTTGAGTCATCTTGGGTGGAGAAAAATTCTTCCGCCATTGATTGGTCTTTGGTAGACTATTCAGCTTCTTGCAATGGGGACGAATGTGTCCTTTCTTTCCATAATGATGACAAGTGGATGTGCGATCAACATGCGACACACTCTTTTTCTTTGTACTACTCAACATATTATGTGAAAGTGCAGTATGTGGAGTAGCATGAGCAACACTTGAAACAAAAATTGTTTTACCTTTAGCATTGGAAGTGGATGCACCATGATCATAGCAAAGACCGCTTCTGTCAAAATGAAACTTCTGACTGCCCAAGATATTTTTAAGAATTTTCGAACCAGTGTTCATCTTGTTTAGAGAAGCCTGTTTGACTTCTAACTCAGACAGAGTGATCTTCAGTCTTCTTTGCAGGTCATGATTTTCAACTTTCACCATCACTATCTCTTTCTTCAGATTCACTATTTTTGTTTCAGCCTTCACAAGTTTTTGACCATCAATAGTCAAATTTTCAGCCATGCACATTTTCTGACTTTCCAAGAGATGAATCTGTTTCAAGGCTTGCTCTAATTCAGTCTTCAATGCAGAATTTTCTTCTTGAGCAGCCTTGAATTTGATAGTGATCTTATTACCATACTTGGTCATCCTGATACAATCAACATAGGTAGTGTGATACAATTCTTCCCAATCTTTTTCTTGATCTGACATCTCATCGTCATGATCTTCATCAGTATCATTGTCAGACAAAGACTTAGACATGAAAGCCACAAACTTCACATTTCCTGAAGAATCAACCTCAGTATCTTTTTCTTCTTCTTCTGATGACTCGTCAACCTAAGTTTTGTTGAGGCCTTTTTCTTTGTATCCTTTTTCTTATTGGCACACTCATTAGCATAATGACCATAGCCTTGGCACTCAAAACACTTGGTTCCTTCTGTAGAATCTTTCTTTTCAGATTTGGAACTCTTCCACTTAGATTGTTTTGACTTTATGTATTTTTTGAAGCAATTAAACAATTCAGCCATATAATCTTTAGCCTCAGATTCAGAATCAGGCTCAATTTTCTTTTCAGATTTCTTCCTTGATTCTGAGATGGCTTTCAAAGCAATACCTTTACCTTTTGATTTCCTTTTATCTAGACGGTTTGCTTCAAATGTCTGAAGATTTCCAACCACTTGGTTTACCTTGAGGGTATCCAGATTCTTATTTTCTTCAATAGCATCAACTTTAGAATCAAATCTTGAAGGTAGAGACCTCAGAATTTTCTTGACAATCTTGTTTTCTAGAATTTCCTCACCCAGAATGAAAACAGAATTGACAATATCATTCAGCTTTGCATAAAATTGATCGAAGGTCTCATCTTCTTCCATCACGATGATTTCAAATTCTTTAGTCAATCTTTGCAATTTAGATTGCTTCACCGTGTCTGTACCCTCATAAACTGTCTCTAAGACTTCCCATGCTTCTTTTGCAGTTTTGCAAGTGGAAATCCTACGAAACTTTTCAGCAGACACTCCATTGTATATTCCATTTATTGCCTTGTTATTACAACTGAAGGCATGCTTATCATCCTTAGACCATTGGGCTTTAGGTTTAGGAACAGTTTGTCCATTAGCCACAATTGTTGGTTTGGAGTAGCCCTCCTCGACAATATCCCAAATATCATCATCAATGGGCTTAAGGAACCCAATCATCCTTTGCTTCCAATATGCATAATTAGAACCATCTAGCAAAGGGGACTTTGTAGTTGATGTCCCTTCTTGATTGAGTACCATTCTAGAAATCTCTTTGGATCAAACACAACAACTTAGTGCAACCCGCTCTGATACCTATTGAAAGTTTGGGGTACGAGATCTCTAGATTGGTCCACTCAATTATTTAATCCAAAAAGTGTGCAGAAACAGAAAATATGCAGCGGAAATAAAATCACAAGCACACACCATAAGGACACCAGATCTTTACGTGAAAAACCCTAACCAGGTAAAAAAACCACGGATCCGTACTAGATCTAATCAAGCACTATGAATCTCACAATTACAAGAAACTCAGATTTCCTCCCTAGATATCCCCAACCTAATGACTGAAGTTACCTTGTATCGCTTCACGCTTCAACGACTTCACACCGCTGATTGCAACAGACTCAATCCAGCACTTGACTCCTCAATTCTTCTCACAAGAAGAAAATCTTCTACAAAAGATGCAGAAGAAACTGGCTCTAGAGAACTTAGCAGCACAACTCCTTAATAAAACTCTAGAGAGGAATTCTCTCAATTAAATCTCGAATTCAGAACTTGAGATATGAGGAATGCTTTTAGAATAGCCCTTGAGTCCTTTATATAGCCTTGGATTCGTGCCTCATGTGTTGTAATATAATTAGGAATCAGCAACACAACTTTGAGACAAATCAGGAAAGAAAGCAGGAAAGTTTCTAAAAATTCGCCCAAGTTCGCTCAAGCGACCAGGCAGTCCGCTCGAGCGGGCAAGCCACTGTCTTCGCGTATCAGACTATCGCTCGTGCGATCATGAAGGTGGGTCGAGCGAAACACGTTTTGTCTGGGTTCGCTCAAGCGAATGCAATGGTCGCTCGAGCGAATCACATACTGTATGATTCGGAATTCCAGCGATTTTTCTCCCAGCCTTCTAATTTCAAAGTCCTTTTCTAAATATGAAATACAACTAAATTGACCCCTAGAGTTTTTTCCAACCCATGAATTAAGCCAACACATAATTCTAACAGCCTCTTTTAGTCTTATTTTAAGAGATGCTAATGTCATGGCGGATGCTTTTGCCAGGGAAGGAGCTCTTTGTTCATCTCTTTCTTTTGATGTTTAGTTTCCTCTTTTCTTGTTAGGTTTTTGTTTTGGCGTTTGTTGTTTTTGGGTTTGGTTTTTGGTGGCTTTGTTCTTTCGTGGTTCTTTTGTGGTTTAATAAATTTTACTGTCATACAAAAGAAGCATATTGAAATGGAAAGAAATTGAAATTTAGTTCACCTCACTTCTTAATAACAGTTACAAGACTCAATGTAAACGAGATGGACACTATAGACTATACTAGCCTTAAGTGTAGGAGATGACAGCAATGCCACAAAAAACTATTACAAAACCATCCCGTTACGAGTTTTTATCAAGAATGTTCCAAGACGTAATTAACTGGAGTTTCATTCAACACAAGAAGATGAGCACCTGGAAGATGCCACACTGAAACTTACTGCATTTTAGAAGGCCTGGTGTGCGTTGTTTCTAACTTATTTGTCACTAGGATATTATAAATATTCAGCTTTGAGCTTGTTTGTTTGACATTACATTGCTGAATCTTGCAGTTTTGATCACCAAGAAAACAATATTAAAATTTTTTATTGATAACAATATTTTGCAACACTTTTTTCCCAACCCAACCTTATCTAATATGTTTGTGCCTTCAGATTCTTCGATTGGTTTCTTCGGGATCCTCAAGCTTGAGATGCCACCATATGCTGTTGTAGACGAGGTATTCACTTCCATTACGTCCACATTCAGATTTAGGAAGAATTTGCTTGGGCTATCATCTGAAGTGGGGTCCATGGTTTATGTTATCCACACTCTTTGATATGATGGATCGATTGTGAATAATTTATGCAACAAAAGTCTCCCAGATGGGAGAATCCTAAACCTTCGTTTGCTATTCAGCAAATAGATGTTTTGGAAGGAAACATAGTAATAATTAACATTTGACAGAAAAGTCTCAAGACTGGATGCGTATGATCTTCTGGGAGATTTTGTTTGCCTAAGATCCGCCACTAGCTTGAAATAGAGGACCATGGGCCTCACTTCTCGGGTCTTGAGATCTAGGCAAACTACACTTTTCTTCTGGCAGCCCCATAATTTCTGATTGTTTTAGTTGCTTGTAATTTGAAAGTGAGTTCTTTTGAAACATGTGATTGATTTTTCTTTAATGTTCTTTTGCTGGTCTTGTACCCGATCATTCTCTTTGGAGAGAATTGGATCCTATGAGGCTCAGAAACAAGATGCATGAGTGATTCAAACGGAACTTCACAGAGGGCCCACCTATTAAAAATCTAAAATTCAATATAGATGCCATAGTCCTGTATGGAATGTGGTCAAACTTCACCCATAAGAGTTTGTTCCTGTCAAAGTTGCTAGTTAGTAATCCCAAAACCAAATGGTGATGAGAAACTGCACAAACAACTACCTAACATCCCCCCTCAGGCTGGACACTGTCCAGCCCCGAAGCAAACACCCGCACAAGACTACAACATAGCATGGGGCCTTCTTGCCCTGTGCACTTGTGCCCACACAAACACATAAGGCGGCATGGGCATTTTTTCCCTACGTGTTTTCGAACTTGGGACGTGTTGGCTCTGATACCATCTCAAAGTTGCTAATAAGTAATCCCAAAATCAATTGGTGATGGGAAACTGCACGAACCACTACTTAAGAGTCCCATTGTAAGGTTTAGCAAATGATTGATAATGAATAAGAAATGCGAATTTATTGATTATGTATAAAACATGTCACATATTTCATATATACTCTGATCAAGGTGGGACAAACTCTTATTGGAGTGAAATTTGGCTATATCCCATTCAAGAGGAGGACATTTATTTTGGATGATTTAGATTTGTAATATGCGGGATCCATGGTTCTACTTGAATCACTCTCTCCTCTAGTGAGTCCATTAGTACAAGCTAGTTTTTAGATTGCTTTTTACATGTAACGGGTTTTCCTTCTAATGTTGCTTCGTCATTATAGAGTGATTTTGGTCGTCAGTATTTTCTTGCAAACCAAAATTTAGGCTCATGGGTACCGACTTTTTTGGGCATGAGGGTTTTTTCTTTTTCTTCCAAATAAAAATTTCCTACATTTCATGCTTAGCCTGAATGTCACGTCCCCCAAAATAAGAATTGGGAAAAACGTGAAAAATAAATCAAATTCGAATTTCCTGTGTTTAATAAAACACAAGCTTCCAAAAGTGGACCCACAAAATCACAAACTGTGGTGAGTCAAAATCAATTTCGTTAAATGCAATGGAAGCTTTATTCAATTGGTATTCAATGTTCATAAATAATATCCAACACGAAAATCAAATAAACATTAAAAGTTAAAATTGCAGAATGAATAAAACAATTACTAAGGAAATGTGTATCATTAAAGAAAGTTCATCTAAAGAATTGCTAAGATGACGTTCACTCTCATGTAAGCTCAGACAACTCCAAAACCGTCTCGAGCATCCCACAAGGGTTCATCCCTTGGCTTAAACGTTTGAAACGTTTGATCCTCCTCCGTCTCCTTGGTAAAATAGGGATCAGTACCTATGCACCAAATATTACAAAGTAAATAGCAAGAGCATGATCATAATTCGAAATCAAAATACGATATCAAGTTGAGTAAAGACAAGTGAAATCATATGAACAACGATAAAGCTAATGGCAAGAAGGTACGTATAACATAATCCAAAAGACACCAAATGGAGCAATATATAATTCACACAGAGACAAGTGTCCCCGTTTTAGGTGGTCAACCCTACATAATCGGGAGAGCCCGTCCACAACATCGGTGGTCATAAACCGATCAAAATCAGGATAACCTGTTCACATTCAAAGCGGATTATAAGTGATTCGGACACATCGGTGATCAACCGTCCACATACGATCTGGAGTCGTTCATGAATGACCCACATAAACATAAACATATAAGCATAATAGACCTAATTAATAAAGCTCCGACACAAGAGTCCTAAGTCAAAATGAAGTGCTGGCCATATCCCATTCCATATTATATTCAAACCAACATACATAATTGCCAAGTCACTTCATAGTCCATATCACATAACAGGGTATGCATCTAAAGGAATACATAACCTAACCAACATATGCATGCGAATACAAAGGTTGAGACATAGTACGAATCAATCCTAAGGTTAGACATATATTCATATACCCGTTAACACACAATAATAACACTAGTAAGCTAAGAACGTTACATCTCTCGAAATTCATGGTGCATAGATCCAATGAAGGATTTCCAATAGAGATGTAGTGCCCTTTTCTCACTAGGGTTCATTAAAATCATCACAGGTATTTGAATTATACGTCCATAAGATACCATATGCCCAAAGACGGTTCTTACATCAAGTCCAGGTAGATAATTTAAGGTTATTAAATCCAAACGAAGTCCCATACACAATACCATTAATCCCTAAAGAAATCAGAGCCAAATCAGTTGCAGAGAATCACAAAATGCCCAAGTGCATTGAACGTTCGAACGTACGAACCCAACGTTCGAGCGTTCAGGGTCTCGGGTTTTGGCTTGAAGGCGCGAGGAAAATCAAGCGTTCTAACGTTCAGAAAGCACGTTCGAATGTTTGATGCCCCTGCGCTTTGGCCCAGACGAACCTGAATTCAAACGTTCGAACGTTCATTGCCAGCGTTCGAACGTTTGATGCTGCTGCCCTTTGGCGCAGACGAGTCTGGACTTGTACGTGCGAACGTTCAATAGCAACGTTCGAACGTTCGACGTCTAGAACGTTGGCCGAGTTCGTGCAATTACAGAAATTGGGGTTTTCCCCTTTTTCATCCATCCTTCCTCCTTGTACCAAATGAGAATCAAATCCAACCAAAAATCCATACCAATCATATTTAATCCAACAAGGGAGGAAATCCACAATTCCATTCCTAAATCATCAAATAACCCAAACATCCACCCTAATCTATCATTATCATTTAGAAAAGGGCAATTAAACCAATCTATATACATTAGATAGGAATCAAAGATCAAACAACGCATTCAATAACAAATTATAATAATGTACTTGCCTCAGATTCGAAGTTTGAAAAAGAATGCAATAGGTTTCCTAACCAATACCCAATCCGAGATTACCACGGCTCTCGATCACAATCCTAACACCAATCTGACACAAGAGATGGGATAGAAATACCCCGGTGATCAGATCTATGGTAATCCTATCCAAAACCTAACATTGGAAAGAATAAGAAAACAACCTACAAATACAGATCTACTACTAATGATTTGAGGAGATGGTTACTTGAGATGAGGAGATTGAACCGAGAATGCTGGTATCCTCTGATTTTGATTTTGATGGCTGGATCCTAAAGCTGGTATGGCTTGGGAAGTTGAAAGAGGAAGAAGGCGAAGAATAACCGGGAGGAGTTGCAGAGATTAGTGGGGAGAGATAAGAAGTGATTCGTTAAAAGATGAATTAGGTTAAAAAGGTACTCTTAGGCTTAAGTCATTGGGTCACAACTACGGGTCAAGTCATCTACCCACTAACCCAACTCACCATCTCGCCCCCTTAGGACATTTGGTCCTCCAAATACAAACATACCTTTGGGAGAAGATGCGGGTAAAGCTCCTTCACTTGGTCCCGGAGTTCCCAAGTGGCTTCTCGAGGACTATGGTGCTCCCACTAGACTTTTACCCAATGTATTGTTCGATTCCTGAGAACTTGCTCCTTCGTGTCGATGATTTGTGAAGGCCGTTCAACGTAGATAACATCTGGCTGCAATTGCAATGGTTCATACTGCAACACGTGCAAAGGGTCCTTAATGTACTTTTTCAACATTGAGACATGAAAAACATTATGCACTGCTGACAACTCTGCCGGTAAAGCCAATCTATAAGCAACTTCTCCAATCCTTTCCAAGATCTCAAAGGGGCCTATAAATCTCCGAGATAACTTGCCTTTTTGTCCAAATCGCAATGTTCCTCGTGTCGGTGAAACTTTTAGAAATACATGCTCACCTTTCTCGAATTGAAGATCTCTCCTCTTCAGGTCCGCATAACTCTCCTGTCGGCTTCTAGCAATCTTCAACCGATCATGGATTTGCTTCACTTTCTCACTGGTATCACTAACAATAGATGGACAATGAAAACTTTTGACACCTATCTCCTCCCAATAGATTGGGGTTCTGCATCGACGTCCATACAACGCCTCAAATGGTGCCATGCCGATACTAGAATGATAGCTATTATTATATGCAAACTCGCACAATGGGAGGCTTTTCTGCCGGGCTTTCCCAAATTGGAGAACGCAAGCTCGCAACATATCTTCCAGTGTCTGATTAGTCCTTTCAGTTTGATCGTCGGTTTGAGGATGATATGCGGTACTGAAACTCAACGTTGTGCCCAGAGCTTCCTGAAGTTCAGTCCAGAATTTGCCCAAAAATCTAGGATCTCTGTCTGATACAATCGATAGGGGAACACCATGAATTGTGACCACTTTCTCCATATACATTCTAGCTAGCTCATCCTGAGGTGTTTTCATATTCATTGGTAAGAAATGGGCCACTTTTGTCAATCTATCAACTATCACCCATATACTATCTTTGTTATGCATCGATGGCAACCTAGAGATGAAATCCATCGTTATGTGTTCCCATTTCCAGTCGGGCACTTCCAACTGTTTTAAAAGTCCTGGGAGTTGCTTTCGTTTTGCTTTTACTTGTTGACACACCAAGCACCTTGCTGTAAATCCTGCTACTTCCTTCTTCATATTATTCCACCAATAATGATTACGCAGGTTCTGGTACATCTTTGTACTACCCGGATGAATAGTATAACGGGAATGATGCGCCTCTGTCATGATCTCATTCTTCAGTTCTTCTATATTTGGCACACATAACCGGTCTTGAAAGTACAACACACCCTCCACTATTCTGAACTCTGGTCTGCTGTCAATCTGTTCAATTACTTGAGCTAGCTCTGGATCCTTTGACTGCTTGCTTTTGATTTTGCTCAAGATCTCTGGTTCCCAAACAAACATGTTAGCTAACATAACCTTGTCATCAATTGGCTGTAAAGATACTCCCAAATCGAGGAAAATTTCTGCCCAAGACCATTCTACTCTCAAGCATGCATTAGTTGCTGCCCTTTGACTCAATGCATCATCCACTACATTGGCTTTCCCGGGATGATATTTGATTGAAAAATCAAAATCCTTCATGTATTCCATCTACCGGGTTTGTCTCATAATCAGTTCAGGCTGGGTAAACAAATATTGAAGACTCCTATGGTCTGAATGAATTTCAAACCTCTCACCGTATAGGTAATGACGCCACATCTTCAATGCCATAACCACTGCTGTAAGTTCCAAATCATGAGTGGCATACTTTTTCTCATGCTCTTTCAATTGTCTAGAGCCATAAGCCACTACCTTCCCATCTTGCATAAGTACGCATCTCCATCCAACTTTCGAGGCATCCGTATATATGACAAATCGACCATTCTCCGTAGGCAAAGTGAGCACTTGTGCTGTAGTCAACCTATTCTTTAACTCCTGAAAACTTGCTTCACATTCATCAGTCCACATGAACGGTACATCTTTTCGTGTTAATTTGGTCAAAGGAGCAGCAATGAATAAAAATTCTCTCACAAATCTCCTGTAGTAACCTGCTAAACCCAAGAAACTACGAATCTCCGTTACTGACATGGGGCTTTGCCACTTGACCACTGCTTCAATTTTTCCTGGATCAACCGCCAATCCTTCCTTGCTGATGATGTGACCTAAGAAAATTACTTGCTTAAGCCAAAATTCGCACTTGTTCAACTTAGTATAGAGTTGATGATCTCTCAAAGTCTGCAACGCTGACCTCAAATGTTGCTCGTGATCTTCTCAAGACCGAGAATATACTAACACGTCGTCTATGAAAACAACGATGAATTGGTCGAGAAATGTGGCGAATATCTTATTCATCAAGGACATAAATACTGCTGGAGCATTGGTTAACCCAAATGGCATTACCAAAAATTCGTAGTGGCCATATCTGGTCCTGAATGCTGTCTTCTGAATGTCCTGATCTCGAATTCTGAGCTGGTGATATCCTGATCTCAAGTCTATCTTTGAGAAATACTAAGCTCCCTGAAGCTGATCAAACAATTCATCAATCCCAGGAAGAGGGTATTTGTTCTTGATTGTGACCTGATTAAGTTGTCTATAATCTATGCACATCCTCATAAAACCGTTCTTTTTCTTCACAAATAGGACCGGTGCACCCCAAGGTGATACACTTGGTCTCACAAATCCCTTGTCTAACAAATCCTGCAATTGAGTTTTCAACTCTTTGAGTTCTGCTGGAGCCATCCTATATGGAGCTTTAGAAATTGCAGCTGTCCCTGGCACCAATTCAATAGAAAAATCTATCTCCCTGACTAGGGGTAAGCCTGGAATTTCATCAGGGAAAACATCCGGGAACTCATAGACCACTGGAATATCCTCCACCCCTTTGGACTGTTTATCCTCCGTGATTAACTCCAAATATCCTTCACATCCAGATTTCAACAATCTTTGTGCTTTCAATGTTGAAATCCGGCATGTTTGAATCGGTCTCCTTCGTCCAACAAATTCAATAGTGTTCGAATGCAACGACAACTTGAGGGTTTTATTAAAACAGTCCATCACTGCTTTATAGGTCGCTAGCCAATCCATACCAAGTATGACATCGAAATCCTTCATCGTTAAGAGAATCAAGTTTGCTGGTAAAATAAAATCTCTAACTTGAAGTCAGGTAGTCGGGAAATATTGGTGGCAACGAACTTGCTTGCCTACGGGGGTACCCACTACTAAAGCAATATCTAATCTCACTACAGCCTCATTGATATGTCTAGCAAAATCATGGGAAACAAATGAATGTGTAGAGCCAGGGTCAAATATGGCCTTAGCTTCTACTTTTGAGATTAGAACAATACCTTCCACAACTTCGGCAGAAGCATCTGCATTCTCGTGTGTAACTGCGTATACCCTGCCCATCTGTTGAGCTTAGTTCTACTGCCCTTGCACTAGCCTAGGTGCTCTAGGTTGACCCACTGGCTGCTGCTGCCTTTGTTGCTGGAATTGCCTCTGCTAACCTTGGGCCTGTCTCTGCTGCTGGGGCGCTACTCCCCTATATTGCTGGTACTGAGGAGCTGGTGCTCGGTACTGTGGCTGTAGCACCCGAGGAATCTGTTGACCTGCCTGTTGTGGTCCCTGCGGAGGTACTGTCCTCCAAGTCTGCTGCGTAGGGGCACGAGAAGCTGCCATCTGGGATGCGGGCATCTGACCACCACCATTGGGACAATCGCGAACCCGATGTCCAAATTGCCCGCAATGAAAACATGCCCTAGTTTCCTTGTAGCACTGCTCAGTAGGGTGATTCTTTCCACACCGTCCACATAGATGTTTCTAACCAACCCAGGGTGGACCTTGAATTTTCGGTTTCTTTGGGTTGCCCTGACTAGAAGATTGCTTCAACTGATGTTGCTGATATTTGACTTGCCGTTATGCAGCTTTCTTCTTTAGTGCACCCTCAGCCCAATATGCACTTTTCATAGTCTCCTGAAATGTCGGGCGTTGATTATCCCCAATCATCATGTAGATATCAGCTGATAACCAGTCAAGAAAACGCCTGATTTTCTTTTCCTCTAGAACTACTAGTGTGGGTGCATACTTAGCCAATCTTGTGAATTGTTGTTCATACTGCTGCACTAACATGTCACCTTGCACTAAGTTCTGAAAATCCCTCTTCCACTAGTCCTTGACATATTTGGGAATGAACTTATCCATAAACTCCTTGGTGAAAGTCTCCCATGCATTTTCTTCAGCCACTGCTTCTGCTAGCACTACTGCCTTCACAGAGTTCCACCATTGGAGAGCTATCCCTCTGAACATATAAGCTGCAAAATTCACTCGTTGCGTCTGAGTGCATCGGAAGACTGCAAAAATTTGCTCCATCTGTTCGATAAAATCATCTACTACCATGGGATCTTCAGACTCGTGAAACTCAGGAGGAACCCTCTTCCTGAATTTCTCAAAGAGGTCATTTGGATCTACTTCCCTTGGAGGCATGACCACTTGAACTGGCTAAGCCGCTTGATCTGTTAGGGCTAAGATCTGAGCCTAAAATGCTGCATATCTCTGTTTGCTTGTGCTCTCTCAGCAGCTCTTTCTTCTCCTTCTTGTTCTTTCTCTGCAGCTCGTTCAGACTAAGCTGCTTTTTGTTGTTCACTTTGAGTAGTCTGGGATTGGATAAAAGCTTGCAAAAGTTGGCTAAAACGATCGTCTAGATTATTCGAACCATTTACAGGTTCCTTGTCATGAGAACGAGTCGTACGATGTGCCATGAACTATATTAAAATAATGATGGGTTAGATCCTATGAAACAAGCTAATAAACAATTCTATAGACTTTATAGTTAGCACATAAAGCCTGTATAACGGAAATCGCAATCCTCACCACGTCCTATTGTCTCTATCCATTTTTTAAAATCCGAGAATCGTGATGGCTCTGATACCAGCTGTCACGTTCCCCAAAATAAGAATTGGGAAAAACGTGAAAAATAAATCAAATTCAAATTTCCTGTGTTTAATACAATACAAGCTTCCAAAAGTGGACCCACAAAATCACAAACTGTGGTGAGTCAAAAGAAATTTCGTTAAATGCAACGGAAGCTTTATTCAATTGGTATTCAATGTTCATAAATAATATCCAACACGAAAATCAAATAAACATTAAAAGTTAAAGTTGCAGAATGAATAAAACAATTACTAAGGAAATGTGTATCATTAAAGAAAGTTCATCTAAAGAATTGCTAAGATGACGTTCACTCTCATGCAGGCTCAGACGGCTCCAAAACCATCTCAGACATCCCACTAGGGTTCATCAGTTGGCTCAAACGTTTGAAACGTTTGATCCTCCTCCGTCTCCTCAGTAAAATGGGGCTCGGTTCCTAAGCACCAAATATTACAAAGTAAATAGCAAGAGCATGATCATAATTCGAAATCAAAATACGATATCAAGTTGAGTAAAGACAAGTGAAATCATATGAACAACGATAAAGCTAATGGCAAGAAGGTACGTATAACATAATCCAAAAGACACCAAATGGAGCAATATATAATTCACACAGAGACAAGTGTCCCCGTTTTGGGTGGTCAACCCTACATAATCGGGAGAGCCCGTCCACAACGTCGGTGGTCATAAATCGATCAAAATCAGGATAACCTGTTCACATTCAAAGCGGATTATAAGTGATTCGGACACATCGGTGATCAACCGTCCACATACGATCTGCAGTCGTTCATGAATGACCCACATAAACATAAACATATAAGCATAATAGACCTAATTAATAAAGCTCCGACACAAGAGTCCTAAGTCAAAATGAAGTGCTGGCCATATCCCATTCCATATTATATTCAAACCAACATACATAATTGCCAAGTCACTTCATAGTCCATATCACATAACAGGGTATGCATCTAAAGGAATACATAACCTAACCAACATATGCATGCGAATACAAAGGTTGAGACATAGTACGAATCAATCCTAAGGTTAGACATATATTCATATACCCGTTAACACACAATAATAACACTAGTAAGCTAAGAACGTTACATCTCTCGAAATTCATGGTGCATAGATCCAATGAAGGATTTCCAATAGAGATGTAGTGCCCTTTTCTCACTAGGGTTCATTAAAATCATCACAGGTATTTGAATCATACGTCCATAAGATACCGTATGCCCAAAGATGGTTCTTACGTCAAGTTCAGGTAGATAATTTAAGGTTTTTAAATCCATACGAAGTCCCATACACGATACCATTAATCCCTAAACGAATCAGAGCCAAATTAGTTGCAGAAAATCACAAAATGCCCAAGTGCATTGAACGTTCGAACGTACGAACCCAACGTTCGAACGTTCAGGGTCTCGGGTTTTGGCTTGAAGGCGTGAGGAAAATCAAGCGTTCGAACGTTCAGAAAGCACGTTCGAACGTTTGATGCCCCTGCGCTCTTGCCCAGAGGAACCTGAATTCAAACGTTCGAACATTCATTGGCAGCATTCAAACGTTTGATGCTGCTACCCTTTGGCACAGACGAGTCTGGACTCGTACGTTCGAACATTCGACGTCCAGAACGTTGGCCGAGTTTGTGCAGTTACAGAAATTGGGGTTTTTCCTCTTTTTCATCCATCCTTCCTCCTTGTACCAAATGAGAATCAAATCCAACCAAAAATCCATACCAATCATATTGAATCCAACAAGGGAGAAAATCCACAATTCCATTCCTAAATCATCAAATAACCCAAACATCCACCCTAATCTGCCATTATCATTTAGAAAAGGGCAATTAGACCAATCTATATGCATTAGATAGGAATCAAAGATCAAACAACGCATTCAATAACAAATTATAATAATGTACTTGCCTCAGATTCAAAGTTTGAAGAAGAATGCAATAGGTTTTCTAACCAATACCCAATCCGAGAACACCACGGCTCTCGATCACAATCCTAACACCAATCTGACACAAGAGATGGGATAGAAATACCCCGATGATCAGATCTATGGTAATCCTATCCAAAACCTAACATTGGAAAGAATAAGAAAACAGCCTACGAATACAGATCTACTCCTAATGATTTGAGGAGATGGTTACCTGAGATGAGGAGATTGAACCGAGAATGCTGGTATCCTTTGATCTTGATTCTGATGGCTGGATCCTAAAGCTGGTATGGCTTGGGAAGTTAAAAGAGGAAGAAGGCGAAGAATAACCGGGAGGAGTTGCAGAGATTAGTGGGGAGAGATAAGAAGTGATTCGTTAAAAGATGAATTAGGTTAAAAAGGTACTTTTAGGCTTAAGTCATTGGGTAACAACTACGGGTCAGGTCATCTACCCACTAACCCAACTCACCAATCCACTCATCTAATCTAACGCGTGCCCCACTTAATCCTACCCACTTAAATAACTAAAATACATTCAATTAAAATAATAATAATAATAATATCTAATTAAAATATAATAAAATATTATAGGTGGGACCGGGATCTTACACCAAATCTTTCAAATATCCTTTTTGGGAGGAAGACGTGATTAAATAGCCTGCACTATGATGCCTGGACATGGTTACAGCTACAAATGGGGACACTGATAATTGGGATACGACTACACTTTTAAATATCCAGGACATGGATATGGATATGGCTGTCCTATACATAATTAAAATTTATATTTTATGTGTAACATTTGATGTAGAGTATTGCTTTCACCTATAGAACATTTCTATATTAATGTATTTTTTACTTACAGTCTGTTGAATCTTGTTATGTTGAAAATAATAAGGTTAATCCTTAATAGAGCTCTCTGAAATATGAACTGACTGCAGTAGGATACGTGGACACTCTAACGTACAAGTATTGGTGCAATATTGAGTACCAGTACAAGAGTCAAATCGTTATGAGAAGGATATGTTAGGCATACACAAGCATCTGGGTATCATAGAGCCTGCAAATTGCTTTTACCATTTTCCGTGGACTATATATTCCAATGTAACCATTGGTGTTATTTTTTGAGGTGTCTTTTCTGAAATTCCAGAATGTCAGGCTTGCAAAGGTTGCACTTAGGCCTGGTGCAGGTAACATGGTGAGTGGAATTCTCAGGAAGCTACTGTTACTTAAGGTTTGTTATTTTTCTAATAATTTCTCAACAATCACTAGTAAGTGTGGCAAACTTAACAGCCTTCTTTTCATCTTTGATTTAGGAGAACAACTCACTTACCCTGCCAAAACTTGAAGGTGATAATCATGCGCAAGCTCGTGCCCTTGCCACTATTTATTCCCATCCAGTGGTATGCCTGTAACTATTTATTTGCTTTTCAGCAACTTGATCCTTTAAATCCTATGTACTTTATGAAGGACAATTGAGATGAGCACCATTTTCTAACCAAATGTTGGCAATCTAAACCATTCATTTGGTGGTCCAATCATTTGATGCCGTATAATCATATTTCACTTATTGAATGATGTTAGCTATACAATCGGATCTTGGAGAATGCATGTCACATCCTATGAATCTGTGTTTCCATATTTGACAAGCGCAGTATTAAAGGTCATCATCATCGTAGCCTTATCCTATATATATCTGGAGTTGGTTGAGGTTGAGGTAATATGATTGGGATATTTCTCTTGAATATCTATGATGACATGAAAGGTTATTGTGTGGGTAAAACACTGTAATGACGAGATTAAGCGAGGATTACAGTAGTACTTGCTGTCCACCTCGGCCTCTGTAATCACAGCCCAGCAGCTGGACAGCTCAGTCAGGAGTGCCAGCACGGCAGGCAGCTCGGCAGCTCGGTGTGAGTGCCAGCTCAGCACAAATGCCCAACACGGCCAAGCCATTCTTGGTCTCGGAACAAAGCGTTGAAGGCAGAGTGGGCCGTCACCTTCCTCCGGGAAGTACGGCGCGCCCTGACAGATAGGAGCATTCATTTATGACGATAGGATTGCTCATTTATGGCGATAAGAAGTTAGCTTTATCAGCCCTTAACATCAACTGACTGTAGGCATGGAAAGTTCGGATGGGATGTTCCCTTTTCACCTACCGCTGCATGTCAGGGTAAGGATCGATAGGACCTCACCCCACCTACCCCCATTCACAGAGAGAATGAACGAGGAATGTCTACATACATACACGGGGGATCAACCCCAGAGAGGTACGCAACTGGCAATACTCAACACATCGTCTCATTCCCCTCTCCTTCCTCCTCCTGCTTAGTTTTTTAGAGCTAACTCAGGCATCGGAGCACCTTCAGCTCACAGCAGCCAGGGGCTCTAACCCAAGCCGTTTTCCTTCCCTTTTCAGGTTCTTGGCGTTCGGTATTCCCTGATCTACAAAGTTTATCTCAATCTAAGTGGGTGTCGTGTTTTCACCGCCTACAGTTTGGCGCCGTCTGTGGGAATCACTGAACAAAAAGCCTTCCAACACCATGCCTCCAAAAACCAGAAATGGCGAAGGACCCTCCAAGGGCAAGGGACCAACCACGCAGCCTGTGCTGGTACAAGGTCCACCCCCTCAACAGAGAAAATCAGGAGGAAGGTGCCCTACAGTCCAGTCGGTATCACAGTCTAGGGGATTGACGATGCCTTCCTTTCACAATGTTATGCCTCCAGAGCAGCCCCACCACAGCAATGAGCACGCTAGGCGAGATGACAAGTCAGTCACCAAGCTGCGTGAAAAGTCAGCAAGGGCTAGACCTCAGTCCCACCATCAGGTCAACCCTGACGAAGACGAAGGCCCTCGCCTGGATGAGGTCAGAGCCTAAAACCGCCTCATTCAGGAGCAGGACGAGCTTATCCTACGGCTCAAACAGCAACTCCAGGAGAAGAGAAGGGCTCGGAGCCCACTTCACGGGCGTAGCCATGCCTTGGGTCCTCCACCTAGGCACAACCAGGCTCCTCTGGGCCACGGGCGGGACCTGAGGCACGTCCTCAATAATAAGAGGTGTGATCGGATCCATAGAGAGGAGGACTTCAGCAGCAGCCACGAGCATGTAGAGCCAAAGAAGCAGCGCAGGATACCAGAAGACGAGGAGGAGCTCAAGCAGTGGACCGGCAGGTCAAGCAGACCGTTCGCCAGAATATGGAGACTGCTGGTATCACTCGAGACCAATGCAGCTCCTTTGAAGCTGAAGTCACAGGCGCATCTCCTTTCTCCAGGGAGATCAGAAAGTACTCCCTCCCTGAGAAGTTCAACGTCCCGAGTTTCACCCTGTATGATGGAACCTCAAACCCTGCGGCTCACCTCCGACACTACGTCCAGAGGATGTCGGTCTGGGGGGAGGACGATTTCCTGAACTGTCGAGTTTTTTCCTCCAGTTTGGGAGATCTCCCCCTACGATGGTTCTGCTCACTCCCTGGAGGCTCCATCTCCAGTTGGCGGCTGCTTCGGATGTCCTTCCTGGAGAAGTTCCAGGCCCACCGCGTCATCCCTAAGACCGATGCTGACCTGATGGCCCTCCGGATGCGAGAGGACGAGAACGTCACCCAGTTCGCTCGTCGCTTCTGGACTGTTTACAGCCAGATCGAGTGCGCTTCTGAGGAGATGGCAGTGAAATCCTTTCAGCTGGCCCTGCGCCCGGGCATCCAGCTTCGGGCACAGCTGGTCATGTACCCCGTAGCCACCATGAAGGAGCTCATGACCCGGGCAAACCGGTTCATCCAGGCAGAGGAGGACGAGGTCCGCGGGCGGGAGAACTTCGGCCTCTCCCAGAAGAACCGACCATCCAAAGGAGACAGAGACAACAAGTCCTCCAGGAGGGAGGACCGCCGCAGAGACCCCTCCCTGGATCGGCACAGGGCCCGGTCCTCTGATCGTCGACGGAACCCCTCCATCTCGGTCGTAGCCTCGGTGAGCAGCAGGAGGACCGGGAACGATGCCGCCACCTTCAAAACGGTAAACACGATCTTCAAAGAGCCCATCTATAAGCTCCTCCGTAAAATAAAGGCGCAGCCCTTCTTCAAATGGCCGCAGCCCATGAGAGGTGACCCCTCCTCCCGGGACCAGGGCAAGTTCTATGCTTATCACAAGCAGAGTGGGCACAGAACTAATGAGTGCAAAAGCTTCAAGTCCCACCTCGAGAACCTTGTGAAAGAGGGGCACCTGAGGGACTACGTCAAGGAGGAAGGCCAGGACAGCAGCCGACCTTCGCGCCGAGATGATGGCGACCAGGATAGCGAGCCGGAAGGCATCATCAACGTCATCCACCTCGCTCCTCCTCCTAAGGGGAGCTCCTAGGCCCGTGCCGAGGCCAGAAGAGCCTCCCATCAGAAGCAGGTGCTGACCGTGGCGCCGGAACCAGCTACAAAGAAGGCCAAGACAGAGGGGCCCAGAATATGGTTCTCCGACAGGGATCTAGAGGACGTAGAGCTCCCACATAACGACCCTCTAGTGCTAACCTTGAAGCTGCAGAACTTCTTGGTTCAGAGAGTCCTTGTCGACCCAGGCAGCTCGTCCGAGATTCTGTACTACGATTGCTTTCAGAATCTGAAACTCAAGGACGAAGACCTCCAAACTGCCCGAACTCCTCTCGTGGGCTTCAGCTCGAAACCGGTGTACCTGAAGGGGAAGATCTCCCTCAGAGTCCAAGTAGGAGGCAGCTCCAGGCAGGTTGACTTCCTGGTCGTCGACATCTCCTCCCTATACAATGTCATAATGGGAAGGACGTGGCTGCATGGCATGGAGGCTGTGCCCTCCACCCGTCATGAGAAGCTCAAGTTCCCCCTAGAGAACTCGTCCGGGCGGACCGACGTGATCACTATAAGGGGCGACCAGCACATGGCCAGACAATGCTTGATGACCGTGCTGCTTGGCGAAGCCGAATCGTCCCAGGTCCATGTAGCCGAGCTCGACAGAGAAGCCGAGCTTAGGGATGTTGGCAGGACCCCGGCGCAGAAGAGCATCGAGGACCTCACCGAGGTCAGGATCGACCCCGCAGACCCGAACAGATTTTCCCTAGTTGGAAGCCAGCTCCCTGAGACCGAAAAGACACAGCTGCTGGACCTCCTCCTCGAGAATAAAGAGGTCTTTGCGTGGACGCCTTACGAGATGCCCGGTATCGACCCAGCAGTCTTGTGCCACAAGTTGAATGTGAACCCTAACCATAAGCCCGTGATCCAAAAAGCACGCCGAACCGGGATCCCACAAACTGAGGCCGTGACGGAAGAGGTCGAAAAGCTGCTCGAAGCACAAGTAATAAAAGAGGTCCACTATCCGCAGTGGCTAGCCAACTCAGTAGTGGTCAAGAAGAAGACGGGGAAGTGGAGGGTCTGTGTCGACTTCACTGACCTCAATACAGCCTGTCCCAAGGACAGTTTCCCCCTTCCAAAGATCGACCAGCTCATTGACGCCACTGCCGGACACGACCGTATGAGTTTCCTCGACGCTTACTGAGGATACCACCAGATACCTCTGTTCGTACCTGACCAAGAGAAGACAACCTTCATCACACCCCGAGGCACCTACTGTTATAAGGTAATGCCCTTTGGGCTGAAAAACGCAGGGGCGACATACTAGCGGCTAGTGACCTAGATGTTTCAAGCGCACCTCAGGAAGACAGTGGAGGTCTACATCGATGATATGGTTGTCAAGTCTAGAGAATCGCAGGACCACTTGGCCGACCTCTGCCAGGTTTTTGGCATCCTCCGCCAGTTCCAGTTGAAGCTGAATGCGTCTAAATGTGCCTTCGGTGTCGGTTCCGGAAAGTTCTTAGGGAGCCTGGTCACGAGAAGGGGGATCGAAGCAAACCCTGACCAGATCATGGCAATCCAGGAGCTCCAGAGCCCGTCCTCGGCTAAACAAGTTCAGAGGCTGACCGGCATGGCTGCCACGCTCAATCGCTTCATCAGCCGAGCTTCCGACAAGTGCAGGCCTTTCTTCCAGCTCCTACACAAAGGCTCAAAATTCCAATAGACGCCGGATTGCGATCAGGCCTTGCAACAACTCAAGCGCTACCTCTCTTCACCTCCGCTACTGTCGACTCCAACCCATGGCGAAGCGCTGTATCTGTACCTCGTAGTCTCGGACCACGCAGTGAGCTCGGTGCTCATCAGAGAAGAAGATGGCCAGCAGAGGCCTATCTATTACACCAGCAAGATCCTGCTCGACGCCGAGACCCGGTATTTACAGCTCGATAAGCTTGCCCTGGCGCTCGTCATTGCCTCGCGAAAGCTCTCCCATTACTTCCAAATCTTCACTATCGTGGTCGTGACCAAGCACCCACTGAAGGCTCTCTTCCGAAAGGCAGACTTCTCCGGTCGAATCTCCAAATGGGCTGTCGAACTGGGGCAATACGATATCAAGTATCAACCTAGAATGGCCATCAAAGCCCAAGTTTTAGCAGACTTCATTGTCGAATTCACTTCTCAGAGTTCGGCGCCGACCCTGCCCGACACCGAACTAGGGGGCAATAAGGATACAGGGGCAGCAATCGAGACAGAGCAAGAGCGGTCCTAGAAAGTCTTCGTCGACAGAACCTCAACTACCAATAGGGCTGGCGCTGGCATAGTCCTCCATTCTCCGGAGGGCCTTGTCATCAAGCAAGCTCTAACATTCGGTTTCAAGGCATCCAATAATGAGGCCGAGTATGAAGCACTTATCGCGGGGCTAAACAGTGCCAAAATCTTGGAAGCTCGACATATTATGGTTTTCAGCAATTCCCAATTGGTGACGAACCAGCTCAGCGGAGACTACCAGGCTTGGGACGACAGAATGGCGGCCTACTTAGCTTATACGAAGGAACTTCTCTCCCAATTCGAAAAGGCTGAGATCCGACAAGTCGGCAGAGAGTCCAATTCCCATGCCGACGCCCTTGCCAACCTCGCCTCAGCAGTCGAAGCCGGTAATAGAAGAACTGTCGAAATAGAGATGCTGCGCGAGCCCAGCATCGAACTACAGCGACCTCGGCAACTCATGTGCGTGGACCTCGGTCCGAGCTGGATGGATCCGGTCATCGCCTACTTGAAGGACGACCTGCTGCCTGAAGACAAGACAGAAGCACAGAAGATTAGGTTGAAAGCAGCTCGGTTTTGGCTCTCCCCAGATGGCAAGCTCTACAGGAAGTCGTTCACCGGACCCTACCTCCAGTGCGTCCACCCAAGCAAAGTCGACAACTTCCTTTACGAAATTCATGAGGGGATCTGCGGCAGCCACATCGGAGGTCGGTCGCTTGCCTATCGAGCAATCAGCCAAGGATACTGGTGGCCGTACATGCAGAAGGACGCCTAAGTCTATGCCAGAAAATGCAAAAAGTGCCAGAAGTTCTCACACTCTCTCCACCAGCCAGCGCAGGACCTAAGCCCCCTATCCAGCCCGTGGCCTTTCTCTCAGTGGGGTCTGGACATCGTCGGTCCGCTACACCGAACTCCAGGAAACAAAAGGTGTCTGCTAATAGCTACGGACTACTTCACGAAGTGGGTCGAAGCGGAGCCTCTATCCTCCATCACCGAGCAGGACACAAAGAGCTTTGTATGGAAGAACATCATCACGAGATTTGGAATCCCTCGAACTCTCATCTCCGACAATGGGACCCAGTTCGATTCCAACTTCTTCAAAAGCTTTTTCCAGGAGTACGGCACCCGAAACGTCTACTCCACCTCGGCGTACCTACAAAGCAATGGTCAGGCCGAGATCTCAAACAAAGTGATCATTGACGGACTCAAGAAGAGACTCGACCGAGCCAAGGAGAGGTGGGCAGAAGAGCTTCCTAGTGTTCTATGGGCTTACAGGACAACTCCAAGGCGCTCCACCTCGGCTACACCATTCTCCCTTGCCTATGGCATGGAAGCAGTCATTCCCCTTGAGGTCGGCCTCCTGACCTTGAGGTTGGAACTCTGTGACCAGGGGCTGAACGACTTGAACATAGCTCGAGAGCTAGATCTCGCTGAAGAACGAAGAGAGACAGCAGCTATCCGCTTGGCTGCCTATCAACAGTAGTTGGCCAGGGGATACAATCAGAAGGTCAGACCGAGGAGATTCGCGGTGGGAGAACTAGTCCTGAAGAAAACGCTTCCTGGCGACCGAAATCCTAATGAAGGGAAATTAGCACCCAACTGGCAGGGGCCATATAAAGTGCTATCAACGGTGGGAAGGGCCGCGTACAGGCTCGAGGACATGGAAGGGAAGGAGCTGCCGCGACCATTGAACACAATGCATCTCAAAAAGTTCTACTTTTGAAAAGATGTATTTAAGGGTTCAAACAGCAATAAAAAGGAACATTCTTGAGCAGATCTCTTTCAAAATTGCTTCCCAGTTACGCAGCTCGGCCGCAATACCAGCTTCCTCAGGGTCCGGTGACAGCACCACCCCGCAGCTCGGCAGCTCTGTTCAGAGTGCCAACCGTCCTCAGCTCGGTGCCTGCACCAGCTTTGGCGGCACAGCCATAAGCATCTCGGGGTCCAGTGACAGTACCACCCCCGCGGCTCGGCAGCTCTGTTCAGAGTGCCAACCGTCCTCAGCTTGGTGCCTGCACCAGCTTTGGCGGCACAACCATAAGCATCTCTGGGTCCGATGACAGCACCACCCCGCGGCTCGGCAGCTCTGTTCAGAGTGCCAACCGTCCTCAGCTCAGTGCCTGCACCAGCTTTGGCGGCACAGCCATAACATCTCCGGGTCTGGTGACAGCACCACCCCGCGGCTCGGTAGCTCTCTTCAGAGTGCCAACCGTCCTCAGCTCGGTGCCTGCACTAGTTTTGGCGGCACAGCCATAAGCATCTCCGGGTCCGGTGACAGCACCACCCCGCGGCTCGGCAGCTCTGTTCAAAGTGCCAACCGTCTTCAGCTCGGTGCCTGCACCAGCTTTGGCGGCACAGCCATAAGCATCTCCGGGTCCGGTGACAGCACCACCCCGCGGCTCGGCAGCTCTGTTCAGAGTGCCAACCGTCCTCAGCTCGGTAACTGCACCAGCTTTGGCGGCACAGCAATAAGCATCTCGGGGTCCGGTGACAGCACCACCCCCACGGCTCAGCAGCTCTATTCAGAGTGCCAATCGTCCTCAGCTCGGTGCCTGCACCAGCTTTGGCGGCACAACCATAAGCATCTCTGGGTCCGGTGACAGCACCACCCCCGACTCGGCAGCTGAGTCAGAATGTCAGCCGTCCTAGCTCGGTTCCAACACCAGCTGCGGCGGTAAAGCCAAAAATGTCCAAGAACACTGACTTCGGCGCTCAATAACACCCCGAGTTCTAGCAGCTTCCACTCTCAAGGGTTATGGACGCTGATTGGGACCACGGTTCATAAACTAAATCTCGGTCAAGGGCAGACATCCAATTTTAACTTTTAAAGACTTACGAAGAATTTGGTTATTCAGACCAACCACTTAGCAAATGAAGCATAAAAAGGCACACGTCATCTGCGCACTCATTCCATCAAAGAAGAAAAAAGAAAGCCAGGGGATTCAAAGAAAATTGTTGTTCCATTGATAGAATTCGGATTACAAGGAAAAAAAATATATACAATGAAAGGAAAATACAATGGGGGCTCAAGGGGCTACAGCTTCTACGTTGCGGTCGATCTCTAGAGCAGCCTTGGTCACGACTGCGCTGGCTTCGGGCACGGTCGAGGTGGCTTCAGAAACGACCGCGCTCGCTTCGGGAAAGCTAGCCTCAGGAGCGGCGGCTTCAGAAGGGGCCTGGACGACCGCGGGCGCAGGAGAGTCTTCAAGCTCGGCGCCGGCAGTTGGAGGGGCCTCTGAAGGCGCCTTGGGGGCAGTGCTCGCCTCTAGGCAGGCTTGCAGAGGAAGGCAAGGGAAAGCCAGAGATATGGCTATCAGTTCCGAGTCCGAGCGAGGGAACTTTGGGGGATTCCTGAGGAGAGGGCTATCCTCAGGAACGCCAGCCTTCTTCAAGGCTGCTTTCCATCAAAGCTCCCAGGCTCAATCCAAGATCCCTGGCAGCTGAGCCTTGTAGTCAGCCGTCAGTTTGCCAACCTCCTCCCCCATGATGGAGTTATGCTCAGCCAAGAACTCCTCCTTGAGCCTGGCTTCTTGTCTCGCCAGGGCAGACTCGATCTCGGCCTCTTTCCCCCTCAACGCCATCTCCAGGGAGCCTTGCGCCAGGTTCCGCTGGGAGAGGAGCCTCTTGTTTGTCCCTCTGACTTCCCCGCAAGTCCTCTTCCAGCCGTACCACCTCGGTCCGGAGATCGTCAAGCTCAGAGGCAAGATGGAGGTTATGGGTCCCCTCATCCTTCAGCTCTTCCCTGAGGTGCTCGACCAGGACCTGGGAATCTTCGAGGTCGGAGACGAGGCCAACATTTCTGCCCACCTCTTCTACCAGCATCGCCTCCTTCGCTGCTAAGGACGCCTGCAGCTCCTCCCTCTCGGCCACCCATTCAGCCTCCCTGGCCTCGGCTGTGTCCACCCTCTCTATGCCCATCTGGCATTTCTGCAACAGCTGCAAAAAGAAAACCAGACGTCAATAAAAGAATACCGAACTAAAGGCTCTAGAGAAATACTACACTTACCGATACCAGCGAGCGCATCGAGGAGAGCAGGAGCGACTTGTTGTCCATCTCAGCCCACCACGCCATGTCCTGAGGAAGGGCACAGGCCCGTCCTAGCGCGGCGACCACTTAGGGATCGGTCGCACGGTCTGTTTCGGCCAGCTGCCTCCCCAGTACTTCCTCAATGGCCGGCCTCCACAGAGCCAGCGGAGGGGGCAAGATCGTTCCGCCAGCTGGCGGAGGCGACGAGGGGCCAGGCGAGGCCTCAACCCTTGCTCTCTTCTCGGGTCGACCCCCCTCAGCGACCTCGGCGGAGCGAGCCCGACCTCCAGCCCTTGTAACATGGTCTAGGGGTGAGTCGTCTACGATGATAGTCGCTGGAGGCAAAGCCGAGGTAACCTCGATCGCGGTGGACTGAGTGGCCTCGGTCGCGGCGGCGCAGACCGTCTCGGCAACCGGGGCAGTAGGAGTTCCGCCCGCAGCGGCCGAAGGCGTCGCAACCACGGCCTGAGGGGGATCCCGGGCCTTACCCCCGATGTCCCCGAAGGCCGCGGCAGAGGTCTTCTGCAGCGTAGCGTTGCCCGCGCTGGCGTAGCATCTCTCCCTCCTCTTCCTCTTCCTCCGAGCTGAAAGATGTCGAGCTCTCAAACGAGCTGGAAGCTACTAGCCTCTTCCTTTACTTAGGCCGGGGCTCGGCTCTCGAGGCCCTGTCAGGCTCGGGGACTGGAAATGCTGAAGTGCGGTGTCCGGACTCAACCAGACGCCCAGTAGGTATCGCGACAGTCACTGCCGCCGAGCTGGGCACCGCGGTCTTCGCTGACCCTGAGCTAACGCCTTCCCCGCACAGCACAGAGTCTATTCTCGACACCCTTCTCGAGGTGTTGAAGGATTTGTAGTGGGGCGTATACCCCAGGAGGGACCACGCAGCACGGCAGTTGTGACCGCGGTAGTTTCTCACCTTCACGTGCCACTCACTGTTCATCCTCCAGCGGTTTTTCCTGGCGAGCTCCCTCTTTTCGCGAAAATCTGCATAAACAAAAAAATTGTGTTAAAGTCAGGCATAGAAGAAAGAAAAAACTGCAAACCGAAAAGACTTCGATCTTTACTTGGTGGAGTTCCTATTTTTCGAGGAATCCTGACCGTGGTGCTAGGCTCCGCTTCACCGAACTCCAATCCTCCTCTAACGAGTACTCGGTCTTCGCCCGTGTATTTGTTGGAATCTTCCAGCGTGGTCACAAAACCAACTCGGCGGACCCTCAGTCGGAGGTAATGGTTGTTCCCTTCTGCGGATTTGTAGAGGTCATACGTATCCTCGATGTCCAGGACACCGAGGCCGATCCCCAGGATCTCGTTCAGCCACACTACTCCCATGATAATTTTGTATCCGTTGGAAAGTAGTTGGCATGGGCACAACCTCCACTCCTGGAGGCAGTCCCTAACCAGTGGATGAAGGGGGAAGCGGACCCCTCCCTCCACAACGGAGACCAGCCAGAACAGCATCCAGCCATCGCGATAGGCGAGGCCATCATCAGGGCATCTGGTCTGACCTCCACATTGGCAGGGATCTTGTACGCATTCCTAAAGTAGGCTATGGAACCCGGGTCTCCTAACAGATGTCTATAGATCCCCATTCTCAACCCAGACGAAAGTCTACCCAGAAGAAAAGACAAGAGAGAAGCAGAAAGAAGCCCTACGAAGGGGGGACTGCACAGACAGGATCGCCGGAAACTTGCAGACGTTGGAGAAGTTCTCTTGTAGGGTGCAATGGAAATTCGAAAGAGTAAAATAAGTTGAAGACGAAGGAGAAACCCTGATTTATAAGGGTCAGAGGCGCCGTTTCGGCTTTCGAGAAGAGCCTTTAAAGAGGCGTGCCCTCAGTCAGCCCTAACGTCGCATCTCGCAGCCCTAACATCTTCTCAAAGTAATTGCGTGGCAACCAAAGAGGCGACACATGCCACCATCGGCGCAATATCTGAGGGCTATTAAATATCCTGGACAGGCGAAGAGACATCTTGAAAGGGACCGTACGTCAGCGACGGTCATCAGGCTCAGGAGGGACCCCCTCCGATCCGAGGCTCCTCTGTCCCGGTAACCCCTTCCCACACTTCGGTGACCCTCTCTCGAGCTCGGTAACGGTGCCAGCTAGACAGTCACTAAGCTTCCGACCTCCTCGAGCTGGAGGATCCTCAGAGGTCAAAAGTTAGGGGGCAATTGTGTGGGTAAAACACGGTAATGACGAGATTAAGCGACGATTACAGTAGTACTTGTTGTCCACCTCGGCCTCTGTAATCACAGCCCAGCAGCTCGGCAGCTCGGTCAGGAGTGCCAGCACGGCGGGCAGCTCGGCGTGAGTGCCAGCTCAACACAAATGCCCAGCACGGCCAAGCCATTCTTGGTCTCGGAACAAAACGCTGAAGGCAGAGTGGGCCGTCACCTTCCTCCGGGAAGTACGGCGCGCCCTGATAGATGGGAGCATTCATTTATGATGATAGGATTGCACATTTATGGCGATAAGAAGTTAGCTTTATCAGCCCTTAACATCAACTGACTGAAGGCATGGAAAGTTCGAATGGGATGTTCCCTTTTCACCTACCGCTGCATGTCAGGGTAAGGATCGATTGGACCTCACCCCCACCTACCCCCATTCACAGAGAGAATGAACGAGGAATGTCTACATACATACATGGGGGATCAACCCCAGAGAGGTACGCAACTGACAATACTCAACACATCGTCTCATTCTCCTCTCCTTCCTCCTCCTGCTTAATTTTTTAGAGCTAACTCAGGCATCGGAGCGCCTTCGGCTCACAGCAACCAGGGGCTCTAACCCAAGCCGTTTTCCTTCCCTTTTCAAGTTCTTGGCGTTCGGTATTCCCTGATCTACAAAGTTTATCTCAATCTAAGTGGGTGTCGTGTTTTCACCGCCTACAGTTATATTGCCCAATGGTGGGCCTTGCGTGTTCCACTTTTAGATCCCAGCAAATGATACGAGTCCAATTGTGTAAAATAGAAAGAAAAAGAACAAAAAGAAAAAAAAATTGAGCACCAGAATATCAGTTTTCTTGAGTATCTTAAATTTCACAGCATGGCACATGTACCAGATCCACTGCATCTTATGGGCTTTATAGTAGATCTGTCGTCCAACGAAACTGCACTTAGATATTTCTGTGGCCCTGCCAGTTGGAACTTGGAAGACTTCTTCTATTTTGAGAATCACAAAATCACAAATGGGCAGCTGAAAAAAGGTCCAACTGATGGTTGGCATAGGGAAATAGTTGTCCAGTTGGTGGCTAGGATCATCTATCGTAAGAGAGAATGAAATAAATTATTTATCTTATGCACATCATTTAAACATCGTAGTAGATCCATAAGTATTATCCAGGTGCTCATGGTTTTGTACCTTCTATTCAGTGGATGGTAAGGAGATGGAGAAAATATTTTGGGCTAGAGGAAGCCATGAAACTGCTGATTTGGAATAACAGTGATCCCAGTTATAGCTTAAGGTTCTGTTTGAATTCCTTCTTTTTTTCACTAAATAATATAGTCTCTTTTGTATGGCTGATTTGAAGCTGCCTTCTCTAATGTTAGGGCGAACATCAGGAAAGGTTTTACGAGACTTGACCTTGTTGAGCGGCTGAAAATATTGAAGGTGATATGCTTTTGTTTTTCGTTTTGGTACATTACCTGGTGGCGATTTTGTACCATGCTGAAGATGTAAGGTTCCTTTCTGCAATTTGCTGAGACATTGAGCCCATGTTTCAATGATTCAGCCATTCATCTCATAGACTCTGCCTTGGATTGGGATGACTTAAACAGTCCTAGATTGGAATAGCCTTGACACTATGATCTGTGGCCTACATAAGTTCTGGGAAAGTTCCCAGGATGAATAATTAGGTCTTCAACTTGGATTTATTATTATTATTATTATTCCAGCCACTTGGATCCACCGACCAAGTCAATGATTTTGATTACGACTCCAAGGGCCTTGCATGTCGGGAAGCAAGTTCTTCAACATACTCAACACTCCCCATCAAGTTGGTACATAGGTACTTTGTATTAGCTTGGACTAAACACCACATGCCTGCTTCCTTTTATAATTGCTATAAGTAAGAACTCTGTTAGCTTGAACTTCATTACACACAACCTTTGATGGATGTTCCATCAGCATGATCTTCTTTGACGGATCTTCAACCGGTTTGATCTTCTTTGACCTTCAATCTACTTGATCTTCTTTAACAGATCTTGAATTTGCTATCTGTAATTTGACTGAAGGAGGAGGTGAAAACTTCATGTGCTCCACAAACTCTCTCTCAACAACATTGCTGATTAAATTGAGCCATGGTACACAAGATATTCGATGACCTGAATGCTACACAACATCTGGATGAAGACTGACCCCATATCTTAGTGAGTACTTGGATTCACACTTCCAAGTAACTGTGGAGTCTTCATAGATTTTTCTCCCCTGGACATGAATAATATCATACTGTTAACTTTTTGTGATGAGAAGAAACACTTGATATTGCAGATCTGAATTCTTGAATAATCTTCCGTTGGAAGAAACACTTGATATTGCAGATCTGAAGTCTTGATAATCTTCCGTTGTATCACTTTAATTCGATCCCCTTTCTCGGTTGACGTCCCACCAATATTTCCATTTTTTGTGGTGAGAAGAAACACTTGATATTGCAGATCTGAAGTCTTGATAATCATCCGTTGTATCACTTTAATTTGATCCTCTTTCTAGGTTGACGTCTCACCAATATTTCCATTTTTTGCTTTACTGGTAGTCACTGTTTGTTTGTAGGTCTCTGTTGCTTCCTGTCCTTTGAATCTGTTGGAGCTGATGGCCCACTAAATTAGATTTGGCGTGATCTCTCAAAAGCATTTGAATCATGCAGCTTGACAAGGAATGACAGGGTTTATGAATATGTGAATGGTTAAAAAGAAAACCTAATTGAACCACTGTGTTGCTCTGATTGTCCTTCTGATGTGCAGTTCTCATCTTCATGAATGCGCCGGTGAAAACTAGATCTGAATTTCAAGTTCGGAGGTCTTCAGAATTGCAGAAACAATTATATCCCTTGACTATTGGCCTAGTAATATAAATGCAGAGATAAAACGAATGCGGTTTAGTCACGGATGCCTGTGGACAAGTCATGGGTTGGATTTTTGCCTGATCTGTACCTGGGACCTTTTAAACAGATAGTTGTCAATTCTGTTTAGGTCCCTGTTCCGGTTTTTCCATGTAGTGGAAACCTTTGGCTTTCCCGTCAATTCCAGTGTTCTGTTCTGGAAAGGGCTCGATTGAAAAATGATTAGTATAAAAGAATACCTAACATTGAAAAAACATTAAAGCTCATGTCTGGACTTTAAAGAGTCCTAAACAAAATATACAAACCATTAAAACTACTCAATAAACGATCAAACATAACAAAACGAAACTTTATTCTTCTCATTTTCTCATAAATATGAAAACCAAAAATATTCCAGCAAAAGTCCCAAACTTATAGGGGTGATTGAGAGACACAGAGAGAAGGATTTAAATAAAGAAATAGTAAGAATAATTACGAATGGACGTTTCTGGTTAGAACGATTGAAGGAGGACCCAATTTCAGCCGGAATTGTTCGAAATGGATAGAATTGGCCAGAATTGTAGGGCGGAATCTTTCGGGAGGGTGTTCCGTTCCTCCCATGACCAAATCCGGAACGTTTCGGCCAATTTGGGCGGGAACGGAACGGAATTGACTACTATGTTTAAACGACTAGGCCCCTGGAGACTGAACTGTCCTGACCCTTTTTTCTTGTCCTTTCTGCTCTTTGCAGACCTGGATCTTGTTGAGGCGGCGGTGAGGGCATTGCAATTAGTTAACCGGATGACGGGAGGTCTCCAACAATTGCGATTTGGTGTTGACTAGCGTCTAGTCCCTCACTTGTTGACTATTGTCTACTCTCTCACTTTCTTCTTCCATGCTCTTTGTATTTATGGTTGAAGGAGTGGTGCAAAAATAGGATGGCAAATGCATGGTAGAGATTAAATTACATGCGCAAAATTAGGAGTGGCAGTGGGCAAAGGACAGAATGGTTTGGCAACTTGTTGTATTTATGGCATGTTAGTACAGTGACCTGTTGTTCACATGTAATGTGGCCTATAAATGCCAGAAGTACCCAAACAAAAATATTTACAAAATTCTGCCTTTTAATGGAAATTTATGGATGACAAGGGATAATTACCTATGCCTGCCACTGGGCCTTGATACTACTAAGAGTCGCCATAAGAAGCCATTGTATATTTGTATGTTGGCATTGTCTTAGCAAACAAGACTTCAAAGTCCAACCAATCTGAGCTCCAAAATTTCTCAGTTCGGAAACTTGTATTTGTAGTTTTAGTCTCTAAACGTAAAAGGTAACCTTGTTTGTGCTACTGAACTGTCCAGTATATTACAATGTCAGGCCTTGTTTAAACAGGTATGACCGAGGCTTGAATGCTTATAGTTACTGAGATTGTTTGTTGAATTTAGGTCCCGCATGACCAGTCCTTGCATCTGGAGGATTTTGTTCGTATCAAATCTGGCATGCAGGTACACATTTCAATATACAATTACAAAGGTTAATTTATTCATGGTATCCCTTTCGCTGAACAATTTGACCTTCTTTTCTGGAAACTCTGAGTGGATCTACTATTAAAATGATTTGATCTTATCATAGAGCTCACACAAGTATGGAAAATTAGAGAATATTTATGCAGCAACTTCTGCTGTAATTATTCCCACTACTAACTGAAGTTAACAAAGTGGTGCATGCCAGAAACCTCATGGGCCTTGTCACGACCTGAAATTTGGGGCCCTTCGAATTCCACGTATAGACTTAGAAAAGTATCATATCCATACATGTGTCAAATCCATTTGCATAATAAAATTCCAGGCATAACGAGGTCAATCTGTGCATAATTAAATAAAAATGAAAACAAAAAACAACTATTAGTTCTTTGGAAGCTCAACTAAATAAAATGACAAAACTAGCTCTTCTGTCACTCAAGTGCATCCCCAAGCCTATCTCTTGATCGTCATGGTACTATTCAGTCTCTTAAGTTTTGGTTACTTGGATAGGGGCAAATTCACAAAATTAGTACAACTAAGTGCATAAAACAACAGATTAAATAGAATTACACAACAATTTAAAATAACATCCAAGACCCAAAGGTCTTACTCATGGGCATAGCAAGGTAAATCAGGTCATATCTAATGACAGTGTCCTAACCACTAAATAGCACAAGCCCAAAATTGGTACTCCACAAAGATGTCACATATAACAAAAAGCTTTTCCAAAAATTTCTTTCTGTGGATCACAAAAACTCCTTTATAACCAAAAAAAAAATAAAAAAATAAAAAAAATTGACCACATGGTCCAAAACTAACAAAATGGTACCACAAAATTCAACCTTCCCGAACTATCCAAGGCTAACAAACCTCCCGAAATTGGCCATTTACATTGGGACATCATCCCATACAGTGCAAATGGTCCAAGAGTGTCCAAAGGGTTCCTCCAAAATCTCTTAGTCATCCTACCTCATTGTTTTTGTCCAAATTCCAAATTATAAATATCACTTTAAAATCTGACATTCAATATGTCATCAACATCTAAATGGGTAAGTTCCATAACTAATCCCTCATTATGTGGATTTAATCTACCCCAGTCTAAATCAAAATTGGTATTTGACGTGTGGGGTCAATTACACAGCTCGCACTTCACAGATTTGAGATAAAACATTCAATTCACAAACTAATCACAACATATACCCATATCAATTACATAATCCATCAAAAGAATACACATGAAATTCCCAAATAAAAATGGTATAACATATGCCAAATCAATTACATAATCCATCAAAAGAATACACATGTGAAATTCCCAAATAACAATAGCATACATGTTAGTCCATAAATACAGATCTAATCACAATTTGTCAAGTAATAGGGTCCTAAGTGTAATTTATAGAGGTCAAGAATTCAGGAAATCAACCCAATCAGTTTTCAATTATAATAACCATAAACTGTAAGAAACCATATACCAACCTAAAAGCTTAAACTAATAGGTGGAAGGCCCAAACAGGTATATGAAGCCATGTCCAACTCAGGACTTAGGCGATGTGGGATGTGGGACTTCCCAACATAAACTACGGGCCCTTATTTGAAATTTACAGACATTTGAAACTCAGGTGGACTGTCCATAAAAGGCTCATCAGTACATACCAAAGATTGCAAGGGGGTTTATTTACAATTTCCAGCAATATAAATTGAAGAAAACAGCTCATAAAGTAAAGTGTTTAAAGGTAACAACAACCCATAACAGGGGCTCAGATGCAATTTCTCAAACACTATTGGACACACAGAAGTGAGAGACAGGCTAATGTGCAATTATTAGAACCTATATGGTGCTTAGATGTAAAATAATCAAGTTCAAACCTCATGCATGTATTTAGAAGTCGACATTCACATGTGGGTCTCACGCATGCTAAATTTGAGGCCACTGAATGGTGGGCCAAATGGAGTCCAATCCATATGGGTCCAAGCCCTGTATGGTTGCCATGGGTCTACTTTCGGATCCATGCTTCAGATCTGTCATCAGGTGGCCCACCTGGGCCCCACAGTCCAACTCGAAAAAGAACACAGTTGAATTGGGTTCTGAAATTTCCTATTTCATATTGGATTCTTCACCGATTTCTGGTGGATTTGAGTGGAAAAGGCTACTTAATGATCTTATAGACAGTGATACATAGTTTTGCATGATTTCTAGATATTAAAAGAGAGATTCAAACTCAAACAGAGGCTTGCCATGGTCGACAGACTCTCTAGCAATATACAAAACTTGGAAAAGTCAATTGGATTATCATCTATATCCAAGGTCTCATCATAAATAGAGTAATCGAAGAATACAATGGCAAAAACCAAAAATCTGGAACCATGCACAAGTAGATCAGAATTTGTACTCACCTTTGATGGAAAACAGTGCCTTTGGCAATGTGGGGGAGACAAAAGACATGTACCACTCTTTCTAGGGCTTGATCTGCTCCACTCCTTGAACTCTCTCTAGTTTTCTACTTGCTAGAATTGCTTTGAAGAGAAGAGTAAATATTATATGGAGTTCAGCATAAAGGGTGACATATATTTATAAGCTAAGCTCTGTCACTCCTCTTTCTAATGGATCAACTCCTACTAAAAGAAAGACCTCTTCCCTTATTTGAACTCCACTGGAAGCCCTTTTTCCCAATTTCGTTTTTCGAATCCTATCCAAATCAAGAGAAGTGTGCGCAAGTCCTCTTTGAGACTTGGGATTGTCGTGCGTGACATTCACTTAGTCATAACACCATTCATACAATCACAAACTTGATTCCTTGAAAGAATAGATTTTGTGGAAATTTTGGTGTCCGTCCTTTAGGATCAACCATCGTATATAAACCCAATTTGGGCTACAATCAAGTAAGTTACAATCAAAGAAATCTCCTAGTACGGTATGTTATGCTATACAAGATTCAGTCTGTTGACCAGCCCGTTTTAGAATATATATTATAATTGGGCTATTATATATGGGCCATGGGCTTTATTCAAATGGATCTTTGACACCCTCGTGAAATTGATGCTGGAGAATCTACAAGCATCAATTTGCTAACTAGGAATTGATGACGTGGTCATGGTAGGCCCTTCGTGAATATATCTGCAGCTTGAAGAGTTGCGGAGATATGAGGAAGACCAATGGTGTCACGAAGGTATTCATCAAGAATGAAATGACAATCCACCTCAATGTGTTTAGTACTTCAATGAAACACTGGATTCGTAGTAATTCGGATCGCACTAGTATTATTTGCATGGAGAGGTGTTGGTAGACTTTGAGGAAATCCAAGTTCGGAAAGTAGGCCCAGGAGCCAAACTATCTCAGAACATGCACCGGACATAACGCGATATTTAGCCTCTGTGGAGGATTTAGACACTTTGTCATGTTTCTTACATTTCCAAGAGATTAAGGAATCTCCCAAATACATGCACCATCCTATCGTAGAACGTCTTGTATCAGGACACCCAGCCCAATCAGCATCAAAATAGGCCTCGAGAGATAGCGAGGTCCCAGTTGAAAAAAATAATCCACGAGTGGGTGTGCCAAGAATGTAGCATATAATACGCTGAACAATAGCTAAATAAAGATGACGGGGAGCTATCATATACTGATTGACCAAATTGACCGCATAAGAAATGTCTGATTGAGTAATGGTTAAGTAAACCAAGCTACCAACCAAGCGACGATATAAGGTCGGATCTGGAAGAAGATCACCTGTTTCTTTACTGAGTTTGACATTCACTTCTAAAGGTGTGTCAACTGGAGTGAAGTTCTGGAGACCATCCATGCCAATGAGTCCTATTGCATACTTGTGCTGATTTAGGATTAATCCTTTATCTGACTGATGAACTTCAAGACCAAGAAAATATGTCAGAGGACCTAAGTCTTTCATGTGAAAGGAGTTATGAAGAGAGGCTTGAAGGTGCGGAATCATGTGTCAGTGCCAGATATGATAATGCTATCAAAATAAACAAGCAACACGGTTACCCCTGTAGATGTATTATATATGAAGGAGTAGTGAAGGATCATATGGACTTTGATGGAACTTCAGTTGAGCGGGAGTGTCTCAAAATTTCTCAAACCAAGCCCGGGGATCTTGTTTGAGACCATATAAAGACTGATGTAGGCGAGCAACATCACCCTGATTTGCACCCAAAAAACCTTGTGGAAGGCGCATATATACTTCTTCTTTTAGATCACCATGCAAAAAAGCATTCTTTACTTCAAATTGGTAAAGAGGCCATGGTTGAGAAGCAGCTATTGCAAGAATGGTGTGAACAATTGTCATTTTTGCCATAGGGGCAAATGTTTCATCATAATCGACACCATATTCTTGTCGATTCCCAAGAGCCATAAGACGTGCCTTATATCGATCTAATGATCCATCATTTTTCAACTTAATGGAGTACACCCATTTGCACCCAATTAGTTTGACAAATGGGGGACAAGAAACCACATCCCAAGTATGATTTTCATGGAGTGCATTTAATTCTGCTTGCATAGTAGAGTGCCAACATTCCTGCTTGATTGCTTGGGAATAAGAATCCGATGTGGTGATAGAGTATAAGGTAGCAACTAAAGAGGTATGAGTGAAACCATAATGATTTGGAGGATGGCGGAGACATGTTGATCTCCGAAGTTGAGGAGCAGAAACTGGATCAGAAGCTGGATCAGGTGATTCCATAATTGCTTGTAGCATGGGAACATCATTTTCATGTCGTCCCTTTATAAAAAAATTTGGTTTAAACCTGACAATGGACGAAGTAGATGGTTATGGAGAAAAATCTGGCAGGTGAGAAAATGAAAGTGTAGGTTCACTATAAGATTGAAAGGAAATTTTGATTTTCAAAGAAAATGACATTCCGGGAAACTCAAATACGTTTGATATTTGGATCATAACAAAGAAACCGCTTTTGATTAGACGCATAACTAATAAAAGCGCATTTAACAAATCGAGCTGTTAATTTAGTGCATTCATTGGGTGGGAGATGAGCAAAACACACACACCCAAAGGTATGGAGATGTGTGTATTCAGGTTGAGTTTCGTATAAACAGAATTATGGTGATTTGTTATTCAATTTTGGAGATGGGAGACGATTGATTAAATTGAACCACAGTAGACATGGCTTCGGACCAAGTCTCTGAGCCGGAACGTAAGATTCAAGAAGAAGCGAACGAACAGTGTCAAGGATATGTCTGTTCTTTTGTTCTGCAATACCATTTTCTTCAGGGGTATAAGGACAAGACCATTGGGAGATAATCCCTTTTTCTAGTAAATTTTTTTGAAATTGATGAGATACATATTCCTCCCCTGAGTCGGTCCGCAAAATTTTGATGCGAGTAGAAAACTGATTTTCAAGGTAAGCTAAATATTTATTAAACGCATCAAAGACTTCCGATTTAGATTGTAACAAATAAACCCATGTGAACTGACTATGGTCATCAATAAAGGTTACAAAATACTAATAGTGAGTGTGGGGGATTATAGGAGTAATGCCCCATACATCACTATGAACAATATCAAAACATTTTGTAGCCATAGTGTCATGCATAGGAAATGGAAGAATCTTCCTTTTTCCTAGCTTACAAGTAGAACAATCCATCACAATATCATGAGAAGAAGCAACATTTTTATTAAGCAAACCAGTTCTAAACAATGATAACAAAGTTTTTGAATTTGGATGGCCTAATCTATTGTGCCAAAATTTCCAATTATTATGAGAAGAAACACTAAGCAAAGAAAACTCAGGATTATTTCGAATATGTGAAAGTTGCAACGGAAAATGACGTCCACACTTTGGCTCCTTCATGATCACCTTCCCTGACACTTGATCTTGCACAACCATCCATCTTGAGAGAATGAAACATGACAGTTATTGTCCACAAGCTGGCCAACAGATAAAAGATTAGTAGACAAGTATGGAGAATGAAAAACATTTGTCAAGGGTAATGAAAGGGAAATATCACCAACAGTAGTTATCGGAAGTTTTTCACCATCGGCATTATGAACTTCCAGATTACGAGAGTACTTATGAGAATGGGAAAATAATTCAGGTGAAAAGGTCATGTGATTCGATACACCAGAATTAAGGTACCAAAGGGAGGGACACTTACCTGATATACCCAGTGCGGAAAAAGTATTGATAATCATTTGTTGGACCATGTCAGGAGTAAGATAAGGATTTGTGCTTGGTGTGGCTTGATGAATGGACGTAGATGAAGAAGAGGCAGTAAGAAGGCATCTGATGAAACGGTTTCGAGTGCAACATGATAAGCGCAAGGATTGCGGTTCTGAGGCCGTTTTTTGCATTCACTTATGATATGGCCATTTCCTTTGCAGTAATTGCAGAATTTCTATTTACAATGAGAGGCATAGTGCCCAAAACCCTTGCAACTGTAACACTGAACAGTACCATATCTCGTCCTACGAATTTTCCCCTATCTCCTGTCAATCGAGCAGGTGCTGGAGGAGAGCTACGAGCCACATATGCAGCCTCAAGGGGACCAGTTTGTTGGGATAAAACTGCTTGGGTTAGCTATCTTTGTTCCTCTCGTAATAATTCATTGAGACATTCATCTAAGGATGGAGGAGGAACCCTACCCAGGGGACCAGATTGGCCAGTTTCATTTTCTGGTCGTAATTTAATGAGAAATTGGTCCCTGTGACTGAGTTCCTAAACTTTCTGTATTTCAGGAAGAGCTGCATCAGAGACATTGGCATACTTAATTTCATCATATTCAGTCCACAAGTTAAGAAACCCTGAATAATAATCCTAGATGGAGAAGGTTCCTTGAGTATATTGAGCAATCTCAAATTCCAATTGATACTGGAGTGTGGAGGTTTTTTTTTATAATATATTTTTTTCAAATATGCCCACATGTCTTTTGTGGTCTTGTAGGGTTTTAGATTCAAAATAAGATGAGGTTCCACTGTGCTAAGGATCCAAGATTTGATTTTCGCATCTTTGGTTGTCCAAGAGAAAATTTGTTTCTCATCCTTTGTTGGTTTAGGGTCAGTTCCAGTCCTTTGAGATAAAGCTCGAACTGGAATGCCCATGATGAGTAGTTTTTCCCATTAAAACGAATGATAGGAATCTCAGATTTCTCCATATCAAAGAGATGGATAGATAAACTGAAACTAATAACTCACGGTAGCCAAAAAAATAGCAAAGAGGTCACAATAGTCAACAAATAAATCAGCGAAGATGTCTCTCGGTCTTGATTTCCGTTGACCTTTTTTCCAAAAAAAAAAAAATAGGTCAGTTGACCCTGTTTTCAAGTTCTAATGGGAAAACCGGGGCCCAGTTGATGACCTGATGAAAGATCAGATCTAATGGATGTCTGGGAATCGCTTTTCCCTTTCAGACAGACCAAGTTTTACTTCAATCAGTTACAGATCCAAGATTTAGTGATCAATTGATGAAAACTAGTGCACCAAATCAATAAACCACTAAAACGATCAGAAATCCTACCTCTAATGAGCAAAAAATTCAGGAAAAATGTCCAATAAATCTAGGATGAGTAGTCGACCAAGGTAGAATGCTTTCTTGATGCTGCTGTGATGATCAGAGGTGGGCCCCAGATGACTTGCTCCAAACTGCTGACGAGACACTTCTCCAGATCCAGAAGACTTTGCTGAGCCAGAAAAATTATGAAATAATGTTCAGAAATTTCAGAATAATCAGTCGATCCAGGTAGGTTTATTTCCTGATGCAGTTATGATGATCGGAGGTGGGCCACAGTTGACAGGCTTCAAGATTCCGACAAGAACTCTTTTTCAGAAATGCATGAACAGTCAAAGCAAGGTCCTGATGACTGTTACATCACCAAGATTCAAGAGAGACGTCGAAGTGAAGAACTAGGAGAGTATTGATCAATCAGAAGAGAGATCTTCAAGAAATGGTTCACACAATAACCAACTCTAAGCTCAAGAGTCACCTACGGGACTAACTCTCACACAACAAACAGGATTTCTAGGGTATTATCCCGTTGCTCAGAGGTAGGTCCTTAAACACGCATGTCTGTAGACACCCGTCGCAGTGTGAAAATGCATTAGCTCCATGACTGAGCCCATGCTAACATTGCACCGATTCACTACTGCGCAAGCAAATCGTTACAAACACAACCACGCTTGGTTTTCTAAAACAGGTTATCGGACTTATTAGGGCTGATATGTCCGATGACTAATGCTAAGTCTCATTCAGTCTTGTGATCCACATCACCCCTAATGCACACAAGACTGAGTCGGCATTCCATACATCTGTATGCACCAATAGGATCCATATTGGCCTAATCAGCATATCATACAAATGCATGCACCTTATCCTATCAGTCACTAAGACATCAAGGGCGGTCTTCATCCGTGCGAGTGGATTACCTAACCTGTTTGGTGCCACGTGTGCATCTAATACACACGCTCAGTGTGTATGTTGCCAATGTAAAATATATGCACATGCATGAATGAAAAGAAATATAACACGCATATAACCGCAAACAATGAGAAAAAAACTTTTTTTTATTAAAATAAGTCCAATACACTCCCACTGAATAAAAGGATTACATATATTGCATTCCCATACGCCTTACATGAATAGTGAATAGTTCTTGCGCCAAGGGTTTGGTCATCGGGTCAGCAATCATTTCCAAAGAAGGCACATGAGATATCGCTATCTCTTTTGCTTCTACTTGTTCATGGATAAAATGCCACTTTCGTTTGATGTATTTTGCCCTCTGATGAAGCCGATGGTCCTTTGTCAAGCATATAGCAGTTGTACTGTCAGTTCTCAATGGAATGGGATCACGGGCAATTGATACTAGTCCCAAATCCAATAGAAAACGCGGAATCCATACGGCCTCCATGGCCGCCAGTGCGCAAGCAACATATTCGGCCTCCGTGGTCGACATGACCGTACACTCCTGTTTATTACTGGACCATGAGATGGCTCCCCCACCCAGTAAGAATACATATCCCAATGTGGATTTGCCGTCGTCGGGATCATCTGAGAATGACAAGTCGCTATATACTAATAAACTCAAGCCACCACCGTGATAGCAAAGCATCATATCTTTTGTGCCCTTTAAGTATCGGAAGATTCGTTTGATGGCATTCCAATGAGCAATACCCGGGTTACTTTGAAATCGACTAACCAACCCAACCGCATAGCAAATATCGGGGCGTGTGCACAACATAGCGTACATTAAACTTCCTACAACGCTGGCATAGGGTATGGAAGCCATTCTTTTGGTGTCAGCATCGGTTTGAGGACATTGCATTACACTTAATTTGCAACCTTTATCAATCGGGGTCTCAACAGGACTAGCATTGGCCATTCTAAATTTCTCTAAGATCTTCTCAATGTAAGTTGTTTGGGACAGGCCAAGTATGCGTTTTATACGATTCCACGTAATTTTAACCGCCAAAACGAACTCAGCCTCACCCAAATCTTTCATTTCAAAAATAGTTGACAACCAATCTTTGGTCTCATTTAAAAATCCAATATCATTACAAGCCAAAAGAATATCATCAACGTAAAGGGATAGCAACACAAATTTATGTTTAGATCGCTTAATGTAAACACAATGATCTTCGTAACACATGGAGAAACCATTTGACATGATTATATTATGGAACTTTTTGTACCATTGTCTCGAGGATTGTTTAAGGCCATAGATATATTTATGAAGTTTACAAACTTTATCCTCATGACCTTTTTCCACATATCCTATGGGTTGTTTCATGTATATTTCTTCCTCAAGATCACCATTTAAAAAAGCGGTCTTAACATCCATCTGGTGTAGTTCTAAATCCATGTGGGCCACAATAGATAAATTCATGCGGACAGAAGAAAATCTCACCACAGGGGAGAAAGTTTCTTCATAATCCACACCTTCTTTCTGTGTGAACCCCTTAGCCACAAGCCTAACTTTAAGTTTGTCAATGGAACCGTCAACTTTTTGCTTAATTTTCAAAACTCATTTATTTGTAATGGCTTTCCTCTCCTTAAGAAGATCCACAAGATCCCATACATGGTTCTTGCTCATAGAGCTGATCTCATCATTCATCGCAAGCATCCATTCCTTCGAGTTTACCGATTCCATTGCTTCTTGATAACAACGTGGTTCGTCCTCGTTAGTTACAATGTATGCATAAGAAGTTCCCTCAATTTCAAAATACTTTTTTGGAATGAATCCATGAGAAGAACGACGAAGGGCGTCATGATCCCTCCCACTTGCTTATGACTCCATAAGATCTCTCCCACTAAGACCGGCAAGTGGTGTTGGCTCCCCTTGGTAGGAGACGTCATCTATTTCAAATAGTTCAATGGACACCCTTGTCTTCTTCTTCTCAGGATATTGAAACTCGAAGAAATCTACGTCACGAGATTCTTTTTCAACTAATCTGCTGTTGACATCCTCATGAACTAGAACGTATCCTTTTGACAATTTAGAGTATCTCACAAAGACACTTGGAATTGTCTTACGCTCTAATTTATTAGGATGCGAGATAAGGACATGCCCTAAAGAACCCCATGGGCGTAGGTCTCCCAAGGAAGGTTTTCTACCGGTCCACAACTTATACGTAGTCTTTGGAACAGACTTAGAAGGGACTCTATTTAAAATATACGCAGCAGTTAATAACGCATCTCCCCAAAAGGAGACAGGTAAATTTGCATGAGCCATCGTAGATCTAACCATGTCTAACAGGGTCCTATTTCGTCTTTCCGAAACTCCGTTTTGTTGTGGGGTGTAGGCCATAGTCAGTTGACGAGAAATTCCATTTTCCATGCAAAAACTTTTATAAATCTCCGAAGTGTATTCTCCACCTCGATCGGTCCTAAGGGTCTTGATCTTTTTGTCAAACTTATTTTGAACTTCTTTTGTAAAAATTTTGAAAAAAATCAATGGCCTCATTTTTGTGAGAAATAAAAAATACACGACCATAACGAGAGTAATCATCAATAAAAGTGATAAAATATCGAGTTCCTTGTCTATTAGCCACGTTCATTGGTCCACAAATGTCAGAATGGATAACTTCAAGGGTGGCCTTGAATCTTTCTGCCTTTGGAAAAGGTTTTCTTGTGGCTTTGCCTATTACACAAGATTCAGATGTGGGCAACTGTACTTGTGTGAGGGATCCAAGCAGTCCTTCCCTAGCCAATCGGATCATTCGATCTTTTCCTATGTGGCCCAATCGAGCATGCCACATAATAGATTCGAAACTTGTGTCATGAACCATAAATAAATCAGAAAATCCAACCATTGAATTATTAAAATCCAAAACATATAAGTCTCCTACAATAAAGCCCCATGCATAAATAGAACTATTTTTTCTAATGGAAACTCTATCCCTAGTAAAACGAAAATCAAAACCATCCCTCGCGAGCTGGAAAACAGAGAGGAGATTCCGCCTCATGCCAGGTACAAAAAGCGTCTCATGGAGCACCATAGTTTTCCCTGTCGACATAGGAAGAAAATAATCACCGACTCCCAATACGTCTTCTGATAAATTATTTCCCATGTAGAGCTTGTTGCAACCGACATCTATTGACTGGAACTCTCGAAAACCACTCCTATCCTTTGTCACGTGCTTGGTTGCCCCTGAATCAATTATCCATCCATTAGAACTTTCATCCACATAAAGTGCTTCGGAGCAAACCAAAGAGAGTGACAAAGTTAGGGTGTTTACCGTATTTCGCTTGGGGCAAGTTTTAGCGATGTGGCCAAGTTCCTGACATTTATAGCATTTGGTTTTGGCTAAGTCTCTAGGCTTGTTATGCGTCCGATGCTTCTTTTGGTCGTGTTTGGGTGCATTCTGGTTCTGTTTGGGTGCATTATGGTCCTGTTTAGGCTTCTTTTGGCGGTTTGCTCCATTTTGAAACTTACATTTACGTTTGGTCCCCTTAGTCCCCGACCCTGATACAGGCTGCTGTTTGGCAAATAGTGCTTGTCCAACGATCTCTACTTGAACTCTTTGGGCTTCGAGCTCGAGATGGCGACATAGATCCTTAAAAGTTTTGACTGCCTCAGAATGGGTCAAATTTTGTTTTATTGATCGTAGGACCGCAATGATCTTTTGGTCCTCAGTTACTACATTTCCTACCCTTGCAAGATCCGTAATCTTTTGACTCATTTTCCGGAGGTGGTCCCTGAGGTTTACACCTGGGGTCATCCTATACGCATCGAATTCCATGGTCATTACACGGGTCTTGCTGGCGGTGATTTCACCATATTCTTCTTTCAAGGCATCCCACATCTCCTTAGCCGTACCGTAGGTTTCATAAGTGGGAACCAATTCAAAATGCATACTACTCAGCATAATGTTGCGAGCAATCCGATTATCTCTATCCCATTTCTCAAAGCGGGCATGGGTGCAGCATCATTTGCTAATTCGGGTCGGGTCTTAATCGAGTCCAAGGTATACGTGACCTCTTGTTCATCGAAAAAGTAAATCATGGTTCGGTACCACTTATCATAGTTATTATCATCTAACTTATCTCCCTTATTAAGGTCAGCAATGATATTTTTGGAAGCCATCACTGAAATTTAAAAAAAATAAATGATGATCAATGAATGCACAACATTGGCAACACACTTACGTATTGATTGCCCTTTTTGCACTCAAATCATTCCGAGAATTAGGACATTGTACTGAAAACCCTTCATGCCTAGGGCTAATTCGGGGCAGTCAAAAACAATTATCGTAATTACATGGGTGATTTGATAGCATCATGCAATTTGATACTTTGATGCAATTATAAAGATGTAAAAAGAGTACAACCAATGACAATTTTGGGTGATTTAAATCCTTTTAATAGGGAAAATGGTTGTGAATAGTTTATTATCCCCCGCATAAATTAGGGTCCACAAAGAAATGCTCAACTGGTTGAAGCTTGCACCTAAGCCTCCAATTCGTCCTTACGAAATCAAATCGATCAAGTAAGCCCCCAGGAAAGTGGTGGGGTCACAATGGTCCCGCTTAAAAACCACTTTCCTCGAACAAAAACTGTCTCCCTTTAGTGGGACAAGGCTTTTCTTGGAATCGACTCGATCAAAGAGCGCAATTGGTGCAACTCAGTAGTCTTCGTCCAATCGAAGCTTAGAAAACCTAGGGACTACCCATAAACATTATAATATGGCCCCAAAAATATATATATATATATATATGTGGATCCAAATAATGCTATGTAAAAGGAAGAAATCACATCATGAACACATAACATGATACAAAATTTAGTGCTCAAATGGTAAACAGTGGGTAGATGTAAGCATAGGCATCATAGTGACTCAATCCATCATAGCCAATTTAACTAATTTTTTTTTAAACATGGAAACATTTATATATATATATATATAATGCTTGTCATAAGCTTTGGATTCAAAATGGACAACTTTCGAATCCTATAAGAATGGATCCGAATCTTAATCTGATTCGCCCAAATCCAAAAAAAAACACTATCTCTAGCTTAGAGATAGATGGATAAGAATGAAAATACCTTCCTTATTTTGAAGAAAGCAATGTCACATAGATTGAGTTTGTTGGGTAGAAGACATAAATTACGATATGGTTGCAGGACAACTACCAACCCACTATTAAATTGAAATATGTTATTATGTTAAGGATAGTGATGAGTTGGCGAACGAATCACATGATCCACCCCAGCACAGGACTCACAAAACTATTCTTGGGCATTGATCATGAACTTGGGACATTCATGATTCAATGAACTAAACCGTTCAACCACTGCATGCACCCCATAGTGGGTACCCCATCAATCAAATCTTCTTGATTATAGGGTTCTAACAAATTGACTGAATTGAAAACACCGTGATTGCTAGGAACTTCCAATCTGGATCATCCTTTTGCCTGGATACATCTGATGAATGGTGTGGATTATTTTGAAAGTGAACCCACATATAAAAACCGGAGACCCAAGAATGCTTACCATGTCAGTGGTCGAGGATCATATAATTACCAAAGTTAAAAGAAGGAATCAAATCAATACTATTATGGTGATCTTTGCTTTGTTTGGGTATACTTGGCCACATGATCACATCTGAATGTTATTTGTCCACTTTGCTATTTTCATCTAAAAAGTAGTGAAGTAAAGAAAAATAATATTCCATTGAATAGTATCGTCCCATGCATATTTATCTCCATAACTAGTGCAGATATCCAATTCAATTGGATCAGGCATAGCAACTGTTTGCGATCATACCCTGGATCAGGCCTAATAAATGAATTGGATTTGAGACTTTTTAATATTTTCTCATAACAAAAATATACCGTGGGATTTCATCATGCAAAAATGAACATTCAATTTTCAAAACAATCTAATATAATTGCCAAGGTTTCGGGTTACTTGATTCGCAACAAAAAACAATCTAATCCTCGCGTGAGCTCGCTAATAGAAACTCTGATACCAATGAAGGAGGTTAATGCAGCGGAAGCACGGATCTATAAGAGCAGGCTGCTACAAACGCGATAAGGACAACATCGGCTTGAATCAGGCACTGGTGGTGTGGAGATCTGTAATTGTTTACAAGAGATTAGTTACATATGATTCACTCTTCAAGATCCAAGGGCAAGGATGGACACCCTGGATGTAGAAGATAATGATGGAGGATTGGAGATCTAATGGAATAAAAATTAATTGTTAAAGTTGTGCCAACTAATATCTCCCATGTCTATATATAGCCTTTGGCTAATGGATGATAAGATCTCTATTCGAATTCGAATTGAGAGATGATAAGGATAATATGTAGAATCAAGCTCTCTCAATTTGAATTTGAATGGAGATATGATAAGGATAGGGAGTTGGATAAAAATCAAGCTATTCTTATCCATATCACCATGAAATTCCTTGTGAGGTGTGTCTCTTTGTGAGTGGGGTCCACCTACATGTAAACACAAGTGGGCCCCATCACAAATGCCAACAGTTAGCTCCCTTTAATAGAATTTGTTTACCATTAAAAAAAGAAAAACAGAGAAAAAGAAAAGGAACAAGAAAAAAAAAAGTACTACTAGTTTCTTCCTCCTATAACGGCCTCATGTAATTATTGAAGAGCTTCTAGGTTTGATCTCCCAACAATCCATGAGGCTTCTTCTGAAACTTCAAGCTCACACCCACTTTCCTCCTGCATACTCTACCTATGACTTGATGAATGCTTGTCATTTTGAAACTTGATAGAGCTTCAGAAAAGAATCTTTCAGGGTACTTTCTCCAAACCAAATATTCTTTGAATATCTCACCTCTGCAACTCTGACCAAGAAACTTGTTCCTCTTTTTATTAGGTCATGGTTTGTGTGCATGTGTTCTCACCTTGGCGTTGACTCTCTACCCTTCTGATCCCAGACACCTACCCCATAAGTCTTCCAAATCCCTACTAGATTCCCCATATTTAACCTTATTTACTTTCCTCCGTAACGCCTGTTTCTCCTTCTAAAAACATCGCCATTTTATAGGAGCTCAATTTCTCTTTCTAACATTCCCGATGTGCCTAGGCCCCCATTAAGAAGCGATACTTTGTGAGTCCTATCTATCAAGGATCGTCTTTGTGAGTTCTATTTATCCCTCTTTAGATTGTGGAGCGACAAAACTTATCACTTAACTGGAATCAATGGAGAAAGAAAGCTCTTAAGTCCAATCCTTGATAAATTGTTTAAGGCTTTCATGTTTTTTTATTTGATTTGTCTAGTTTCAGTATTTTTTATTTTGTTATACTTATACGTATGTTCTGTTTGTATTGAATGTTTTTTGCATGCATGCATTATGTACTCAATCTCTTGAGATTCCCATGTTACCTTTGGTTTGCTGGTTTCATGTCTCGTGAAATCATTTATTGAAATGAGAGTCTGGTTCCAAGGAGTATTTAATGAAGATATGACTTTTTATTCCTTTAGTTAATTCTCTTGTAGAAGAACTGCCCTTATTTATAATCTTTCCAAAAATTCAACATTACATAAGAATTTGGTTAAAAAAATTCTACCATTTATTTCTGAAATTGTATCCTCTTGATTTGCAAATCTGATGCAACCAGAGGCGATTTGTAATTGACAGGAAAACCAAAGAATACAACCCTAAGCAAATCAACCAGAAAAAAATGTAGAAAGCCACAGGGAAAGGGAGATTTCTTGCCAATAGTTGCTCAATAGTCTGTAAAAGTTTTCAATCTGACGGAGAATACATCAATCCAATGGCGAAGAATGATAAAAAAAAATTTTATTGAAAATTCTGCAAATGTTACTGTTCAAGCTACAATAACTGGCGGCCTTTTTTTTTTAATGGTTAGATAGGTTTTATTATGAAGCAAACAGTACAAAGACTCATTCTGAAAAGCAAGGGAAAACCTTTCAAAAAGGGCAAATATGACACCCATCGATGTGATCAATATAAATCATAAAATACCGCAAGTGCACGGGTGTCTAGATGAGATAATGGCAAGAACGGGTCGAACCCACGAGGAGCTAATTAAAGAAACTTTTAGATTAAGAAAAATAATTAACTACAATCAAGGAAAGTTTTGAGTATTTAGATATAAAATCAAGCAACTAATTTAGAATGATGAAAAACTACAAATTAATGAAAGTGATTAGAGCATAGGAATCTAATGAACATCCGCAAATTATTTATCAAGTAATCCTAATTTGTTCCAATTTTTACTTCAAATCAAAGACAAATCAATGTTTTTAATTTGGAAAATCTAACTTTTAAAATCTCTTTTCAATAATAAAAATTTAAAACTCAAGACTTCCTTCATCTCATAAAAGAATAAAAATAATTTAAGAACTACCCATTAAAAGTAAGCATAAACCATCAAAAGAACTAAATTCTAAGCATGGCCTATCAAACCTAAGCATGAATAGACAAAAACCAATTTTTATTTTCAGAATTTAAAAATGGAGATTTACCTAGGGCACGAAGACAAGCCTATTAATCATTAAGCACATAATCATGGAACACAAATTAGAATTACTAAATAAATAAAAAGAAGTTATTAACCTTCATCCATAGCTCTAATTAAGAAAATTAGCCCGCCATTGCAAAGAATGCTTCTTGATTTGTTATTAAAAATTGCATTTTTACAACTTCTCCTTCACAAAAATTCTCCTTCAAAATAAATCCTTCGACACGGCCGAAGGCTACCAAAATAAAATAAATAAATAAAATACTAATGAAAAACAAGAAAGGAAGAAAAGACAGAAGGGAATTGGAGAGAGGGCTGGATGTGAGATGCCTCCATCCCCTTTTGGGTTGGTTTTATAGATGTTGATGCCTCCTTTTTAGAAAAGAATCTCCTCTTTTTTAGGACTTGTTTCTTTATTTGGAGAGATTTCTTGCTTAGGACTCAAGTTAGTCTTCACACTTGGAAAGAGTTTGAATTGGAGAGGATTTGCTACTAAGTGTGGTCTCTTGGACTCCAAGTTTTACTAAATTGAACTCCTTAAACATCTCTCATGTTGCTAATTTAGAAAACCTTTTGCAATTCCTGCATAGAATTATAATATCCAACTTCTCAAGGTCATATCTCCCTCAATATAGCTCCGGTTTATGCAATCTTGGGCTCCACGGAAATCTACTCAAAAATATCTTTCCAACGGTAGGTAGACTGCATCAATCCGATACACGGTTTGAGAGTTATGGCCATTTCAATTTGCTGCCTCTGAAAAATCCTGGAATAATTGTGCAATTAAGGAAACTTCTATATTTGGCATGCTATGGGATGTGTGGGACCCATGTTGGACGTCCAAGGCATGCTTGGACTCTTTCTTTGCTTGTTTATTTGATTCGCTTTCCATCTTTGTGATTTTCCAATCTTTTCAACTCCACTAAGATGTCAAGATATGTGGGTCCACCATGAAGCGTGTCCCGCCTTTGATCTCTCTCAAATTTCACCAATGCAGGTCCCACTCTTGATTTATCCTACAAAAATAAAATTAAATGATGTCAATAACAATCAAGTGTGAGGAATCTAGATGAACTATGCATGGGACCCTACATGCCTAATTAATGCACCAAAAATACCCAACTTTCCAAAAATAGCACATAGCGTCAAAATTAGAAGGTATGCATTAGTGAAGCCAAAAGAACTAATTTTTTGGTGATGAATGAGATGAAAATCCCTAATTTCACAAAAGTCATGCAATGTAATGAATTTTGACCAAATTTGACTAAGATTCCAACTTTGACGCTCAAATGCATGAAATCATAAAATTAAGTGTAATTCTATGCAATTAACTTAATTTAGTCCACAAATGCATATGAAATGATAAATGAAAACTACAATTTTATGGACTTATCACCCATGACCCGTCAACAAAAAACTACTAGAGAGAGGGAGAAGGATCAACAAATAGCGATGACTGCCCGACACCTTCCTTGGCCACCATATCCGCCATCGCAATAGCACTATGCAGAATATGGGAAAAAGTAGTGACGCCGAGCCTCGAATCAATCTCCTCACTTCCTCAAACGCATCAGCCAAATGCCAAGGCATCTTCAAAGAGTCCATTGCCCAGCGAATGACACACCAAGAGTCACCCCCCACTAAAATGTTGGAGAGACCCAATCTGTCACATTCCTTGAGACCGGGCTGCCAACTCAGCCTCGTTTACTGAGAACATCCCACTAGACCAGAGAAACTAATCACGCAAGCTGCCGATGAATCTCTAATAATTCCCCCTATGCCGGAAGGACCCAGGTTACCTGTAACACTGCCATCAAAATTAAGCTTGTAAAAGCCCAAAGGAGGGGAAAGCCAAGCAGGACTTGGATGATCCCTAAAGCAAGAAGAAAAGCCAACTCCTGCCAACACGTCGACATAGTATCAATGCAGAACAATTTGGGTAAAATGGAAACCCAAGAAGTCACACTGAGCTTAATGGAATTCTTCAGGGAAGCCTCCTTTGAGCAAACACCATTGATCTAAATCACCCAAAGAACAGCTAAAATGGCCACTTTCCACATCACCCTCCCCCTGGAAAAATCCTCCTCCAACTTCCTAGTCAGAAACAAACTATGAAGAGTATTTTGCACCACCCAGCGGCAACCAAACCCTCTAAGAACTGCATTCCAAAGAACTGAAGCAACCTGACAGGAAACAAACAAATGGTCTACTGACCCTGCATCCTTGAAGCACATAGGACACCCATTTACAATAATCGTCTTCCTCTTCTGAACGTTATCTTGCATAAGAATGCAGCCCAAGATACCTAACTAACCAAAAGCAGTTTCTCTCTTGAGGGTCCTTAACCTTCCAAATGACAGCAACAGGGGAAGGATTAGAAGAACCTGCTGATAAAGTAACTGGCGACCTTACTTCCATATATAGTGTTCAAAATCCCCCCAAAAAAATGGGTGAAACAATCACAATGATTAATCCTGTTCTCTTAGTAATTAGATCCTACGATGAATGGTTCTTTTCAAACTTGGAAACTACTATAAAAATTTTAGAATAGCTGAAACTAGAATATGCTGGTAGTCCAGAACACTTTTTACAAATTCTTGTGGGGCCATACAACCCACTGTTTGATGAAGCAAAATTTTGTATAGTTCTTGGGTTTGAGCCCATCTTGGTCCATTTGAGTGAGGCCTGAAAACGACCTGCTTGCTGAGATTTTCTGTATTTGCAGAAACACCCTGTTGTCTTCCTGTTTCTCAAAGTAGCTCCTGACATTGAATTTCATTCGATATTTGGGATTGTTTTGGGGCCCAATTGATCCTTTGGTCCACCTAAAAGTGTGTCGCGGTACTGTAGGTTTTATCACAGGCGTCTAAAAATTTAAATACTTGATTGCTTTGATCCCTGTCAACAGATGCAAATTGACTTGCATCAAAATTCCAACCTTTATTTCTAAAATAATAGAGAACTAAAACAAGTTTTTTAAAACTTTATTGCATCATACAAATTGTTTTCATGTGCATAATGTGCTAGATGACTAGCGTGCTTTATACCAGGGGCTGCATAATAGCTACATTGCATGAAATGTTCTTTTTAAAAGCAATCCCTATTTTGGATCTCTCTTTTCAAGTTTTCAAATGGTCTGTCCAAGCTTTGTAGAAATATTATGTAGAAAATCAGTAGCTGCTTAAAAACTTGTTATTTTGTGCTCTATTTCCTTTCAATTAAATGAAGCTCTATTCATTTTCTATGAAGTGAATGTATGTTTATTAAAAACCCTAAATGAGAATACATGTAACTGAGATTCATGTGTCAGTCATGAATGTTTTTAGATCTTGACACAGCTAGTAGTTAGAATTCATCCTCTCTCTCTCTCTCTCTCACACACACACACACAGACAGAGCAATGTGAGCTGGTTGTACAATTATGATACTAGTTAGATATCTTACACATCTAGGAACTAACATAGTATGGAAACATACTTTTCAAGACTATTATTAAATGTGTCAGCGTCCAAAATTTCCTAGAATCCGGACATGTTATGTTCGTTTAAGCATTTGTATATGTATCTACAGTTAAGTTAGATAGCTAAAAAAAAAGAAACCAGAGATCTTGTATTTTCTTTTTGCAAGTATTGACACCTGTGCAACTTAGGCTCTTACATATACTTTCTTTCTGCCTTCAAGAATTGCTCTTTTGTAACTTTTTTGAGGTTTGCATTGAAAGTAGTGGTTCAGATTAACCCCGAGGGGTAGCTCGCCTCAGTTGGCCTAGGACTACGGTTTGCACCCAGAGGTTGTGGGTTCGAAACTGCACTACCACACTGGGGCCATAAGGGAATTTTACCTAGCTTTCTCTCCTGGGCCCGTAGTGATTATTCTGGCCCAAAGGGCTGGGACACCTTGCGTTATCAAAATGAAAAAGAAAAAGTAGTGGTTTAGATTTTGGAAAAATATTTTCTTGTTTGCATTTTATTCATTGAAGCGTTAACATTTTGAAGGCAAAGAATGCTGGAAGTCTGATAAGGTCTTGTTGGATGCTCCCTGTTCTGGATTAGGCGTCTTCTCAAAGGTATTCAATTCCTTGTCTCAAGTCATATTTCTTGGCCGGATAGTTGTCCCATCCTCTCCTTCTTTCTTTTGCAGGAGCCAAACAACTTTCATTTTACTGAAGTTTAGAAATAGTATTAGTTTCTACAAATTGATTATTCAAGAAAGAATTCTTCGGGTTTGTTCTTTTATTTTTGGAATATGTTAATTTTGTAATTGTATGCAATAAAACCAATAATGTCATCTATCTAAATGACAAGTCGTGTTCAACTGTATGTGTTAAATCTCCTAATTTGATGAATTCTAGAGTTCTCTCTTAGGGTTTGAAAAACCTAAGAGGATAAAGGTACAAAAATAAGGAAACAAATCGAATTGAGAAAACCTAGTCGTATTGTTCCGTCCCCTAGGGTTGGGCGACCAGTATTATATATATTCTATCAAAAAAGCTCTAATTTATATATTTACAACTAAATCCGTATTTTCCCTGAAACTACATATCCAATTTTTCCTCTTAAACACTTCCCCCCGTGCTGGTGCAAATACTATGCCTTTGTTGCCGACTTTCTCTAGGAGAAAATGACAATCAACTTCAACATGTTTTTGCATGAGCATGGAACACTGGATCTGTTGTAATCTGTTGTGCTTATCTGGTGTCAAAGTATAACACCATCGGATCTTCATGTATAAAGATCACATGTTCCGTATGTCATTTGCTTAGTATTTGGATCTAGAATTGGACCTTGTTACTACTGTTGAAATACAAGTTATCGAGGATTAAAGAACAAGATACAGGTTAAAAACAAATTGGCGATGCACATGATAGCAATTTATAGCTCCACTCGGTTGGTGATATAGGACAGACCCGTTGACCCCATGGGTGAACCCGCCTTTGGGCCCAGCCCACCTATCCCTAGTTTATTTAAAGTTTATTTATGAATTAAGTTGTGTTTAGTTTGATATTTTGATCCCGGCCATTGAAGTATTGGATGGTCCATATTTGCTTTGGGGTTAAGTTTTCTCTTATTTAAACATTATATATAGCCTCTTGGCTTATTCAGATTTGATGAATGAAAAAATATTGAGTACTCTTGCTCTCTTCTTCCTCCTGTGATTGGAGTTTGGCATGATGCCAAGATTTTTAGGCGCGAAGCCTGAATTACCCCCCTCCACCCTCCATCTCTAGTCCCTCCATTTTTGTCCTCCCCGCATCTGGTACCCTGCTCCGTACCAGTAGGAGAGAAAAAAATTCCGGATGTATTGTAGCCCCACTGGAAAAGACAAACAAAAGTGGTACCCAAAATCCCTAACTAGGGGTTTTTCCGTCCTTCTTGAGTTTTGAGGCCTTCCTTGTGATCTCATTTCGACTTGCTAGAGGGAAGTGTCCGTCTTGGTTGGGATGGTAGTATTTTTTTTTTGCTTTGCCTTTTCGTTTCCTGGCAGTTTTTTGTGCTCCGGGAATCTTCTTGGTTGTTTGTTAGTATATCTCTTTTGTACTAATAAGCTTTTGATCAGTCAAGTTACCGTTAAAAGAAAAAACATAAATAGGGAATGGTCATCAAAGTATCAAGGTGATACTAATAGTGCTCATTATCTCTTTACGCAAAGCTAAATTGCAGCTAGAATAATAATCCAAAATAAAGCCTCTACATAGACAAACAACCCTTATGTGCTCAGTTGGTACTGTTTAGTGGTGCTGAACCCATCAAGAGTCAATGGTCTTAGGTTAAGTTAGGATGAAGACATAGAGCACATTATAGGTCACTTCTTCAAATAAGAAAACACTCCAAATAATTTATTCAATCCCTTACAATACAGATGACACATCCGTAGAAGATCTAACATTTAGTAGAGTAATTCCTCAAACTTCCACATCAAACAAGTTGGGGTTCTGGATCCTTTTAGGGTGATTCTAGTTAGCATTAGAAGATAATTAGGAATACTAAGTCCTTAGTATCTTTCCATTATTAAATCAAATATTCAATTTAGGCCTCTTAAGCGTACAGGTGGGACCAATATCTGAAATTGACATGTGGCTTCCAATAGGTCACATCCAACCTCCTTTGGCATTATTTTGAGTTTTGAAGCATATTGACATCCCCTTTGATCTTACGGTGTTCCTACACAAGTATATTAATGAAAGAAAAGAGAAACCTAACCCTAATTGTGACTAACTGCTGGAATCAGATTTAAACATAATTTGGGAGACTCCAAATCATTAAATTGAAAACCTTCAAAGAATACAAACCCTAGAGAGATCATGTGACAAAACCCCCCAAATCATCCAAACCATATTTGTCACGTCCCCCGAACCTGATTAGAAAACAAACCGGATCCGGGGAGTGAATTTTAGGACTAATTAAAATTTTTGCCCTTTAGGCCCAAGGATCGTAAGTCCACTGTGAGGATATTGTATTTTAAAGCTCAAGAATATAATCCTTTGCGGAATCATACAATTCAAGGCATGGTAAATATCAAAACATTGAATAGCAATTCTCATTTATTAATTTAAAGTTGCAAAAGAATAATTAAAGCTAATCAAAAGTTAATTTAATTACATTGGCCAACCCAACAACTAAGGCCAATGAAAGAGTGAAGTCAATAAGATAAAGGTCCAACGATGAAACAATAAAAGAATAATTCAAAGTCTAATGAAGTCCCCGTGAGGCTCTCTAGTACCAGGTAAGATGATGCTACTCTACGTCATCGGCACGCCACTCTCGTTCCTCCTCTGCTGGTCGAAGATCCTCTGGGATCTCCTCACCTACCTGCTCGTTACAGTAGTACTCACTTGAGGTGTCTGCACACCAAGGAACAGAGTCAACGACATGTTGAACAATATATAAGCAAAATACAATAAAAACATAACATGCATCGAGTGTAAGAATAGAGACGAAGACAAGATCATAAGAATACAAGAAAACAATACTAGGCATACTGCATGAGCAACAATCATCAGAATCATCAATAGAAATCTAACATCGTCTAACACTCACCACTATCCAATCCATGCAATGATCAAAAGGGAGACTCCGAGGATGTCCAAGCCACCTCTCGGTGTACCAGTAACAATCCCAATCTGGACTACTGATACCAAAGTCCGGCTCTAGGGAGATCCAAGCTCCCGGTCCTAGGAATAGTAGCACGGTCCAAGCCTGCTCCCAACTATTCAATGCCATGGATGCCGTCCAAAGCCGACTGCCCACCCTGATGTCCGAGTAACCGGCCCATCAATAAAAACCCCCAAACTGCAGTTGGCCATGACATGCAAACAACAACAAAGTGGTGCTGACATGAGGAAAACCAAGACAAGCAAGTCTGGCTAGTTTAACAAGCAAGACATGGTCATAGGAATTATCCATTTCAAAACAATACAAAACAAATCAATCGCACTTAGTAATCCCTTATAACTAGCCAGTCATGTTTATCAATACTTGAGACAGGATCCTAAGGTACACTCTAACTCCTGTCCAAGTCCTAATCTACAAGGATTTAAGTTTGACAATTCATTAGGTATATTATGCCAAGAGAGTGTACAAGAAATAATAACAACGGATACAATCATGTAGGCATCTATTTGAACAATTCCATGTGTATTCGGTTAGACTATGAATAGTACACGAATACCTAGACAACCCATCAAAGCATACCAAGCCACATGCTTTGATTTCAAATTCCATTAATGGTCACAAGAAGTGAGTTAAGGGTTTCCAACATTTAAGTCCCCAAACCTAGGTTAGCAATCTTGTTTCCAACAAAACATGGTCTGAATTATTAATCTCCATCATTACTGCATTTCTTGATCTCCGATCATCGCGAAACATATACCATTGGATTCTACATTCCATGAGCTTTCCAACGATATAAGGCTCGCGAAAATCTGACGAGCGGTTCAAAAGTTATGGCCCCGAAAACCTATCCAAACATCAGTCAAACAACGAGAGTTCGAACTCTTGGAGGGAGAGTTCGAACTCTCGCTCTCCAGGCCAAAATACCAGCGTCATTGAACGTTTGAACGTCGGGGAGGGAAGTTCGAACGTTCAACATTCGGTCTCCCCACGTCCGAAAATTTCAGAGTTTGAACGTTCCAAATGAACGTTCGAACGTTCAAGTCTTCATGCCAAACACCCGAAGACCCAAATGTTCGAACGCTTAAGAGGCACGTTCGAACTCTTGAATATTCCTAGGCTATTCTGCAGATCATACAAAGTTCAAACGTTCAGAAGGAATGTTTGAATGTTGGTCGTCAGCCATTCTTCCGTAATTTCCAACGTTCAAACATCCAAAGGAACGTTCGAACGCAGAAACCCATTTTTTTCTGACGATCTTCCATTCCGATTCATCTCCAGTCCATTCCAAACCATCCCAACCCTTCCATTGGTTATACCTGCACGAAATTGAGCCACCGTGCTCTCCCAATAATCCACAATCCATCCATTCATTAAACATCCAAGATTATCTAAATACCAATTCAATCAAACAATTTCCAAACCGAATCTAACATCTTCATTTTTCTACAAATCATGATACAATAGCTTGGCATTTGGGTATTCTATAATCCAATCAACATCATTCAATAAAACAAGCATTCATGTTATATTGCAATTTGCATATCTACTTGCCTCAACCAAGAAAATGGTAGAAATTGGGGAAAATCGAGGAGAAGCTCTAATAACACGAAAACCACGATTTAACCCAACCAAACGCAACCTAAATCGCAGAGAAGAGGAAAGGAAAGGGAAAAGATCAAGAAAAACCTAAATCTAACCAAAAGGAAAGATGATTGAAAACACGAAGATGAGTAAAGGCTTACCCTAACTGATATCAAATGGAAGAGGAGATCGCGAGGAAGAAGACTAACGGTTCGGATCTTCGAGTAGGTCTCTTCCGGAGGGAGTTCTGGAGCTTGCGAAATGAGGAAGAAGAAGGGCTGCTGTGACTCTTTCGTTGCAGAGAATTAGGTTAGGGTTACGATTAGGGTTAATCCCTGTTTAAGAGAAGAATGGAGGAAAAAGGACAAGTTTGATTTTAAGTGGGTCCGGTGAAAGAATGGACCACTTGAAGGCTTTCTGATCGTCGGATCGTGACGAGCCAAGAGACAAAAACGATTAGCGCGACGAGACCTTTCCAACGAACCCAAAATCACGGCGATTGAAATTTTCTGGAAAAACACTCAATTTCCCTAAATTGCAAACTACCCCCCTTGCCATGATCAAACGAACTCGGAATTGCACGAAACTTCGCAAACACTATTCTAATGCTAAAAGAAACTCGTTCATGATCTAAACCCACCTAATTATCTAACAATACATTTAATTATAATAAATACAAAATAAACAGGTCATTTGGCCTACTATTGGGCCCAACTGACCCAGTAAGGTTGCAGACCTTACATCTCTTACCTCTAAAAAGAACATTTGGTCCCCCAAATGCCTAAACATACCTCATTAGGAAAAAGATGGGGATACACCTTCTGCATCTGGTCTTTGAGCTCCCACGTTGCTTCCTCTGGAGTGTGATGCTCCCATTGTACCTTGACCCACTGGATGGTCTTGGTATACGACACTACCTCTTTTGTGTCAATAATCTGCGCTTGCCGCTCCACGTCGATCGTATCTGCCTGTAGCTGAAGAGGCTCATGCTGCAACACGTGAGTGGGATCTGGAATGTACTTCCGAAGCATTGAGACATGAAATACGTCGTGCACACCAGCTAGCTCAGGCGGTAGCACAAGACGATAAGCCACATCTCCAATCCTGCTCTTGATCTCAAACGGTCCCATAAACCTCTTGGCAAGCTTCCCTTTATGCCCAAATCTAACAACACCTCTCATCGGAGATACCTTCAGAAACACCTTATCTCCCACTTGAAACTCTAGAGGTCTCCGCCTCTTATCCGCATAGCACTTCTGACGATCACGAGACTCCTTCATTCTCATCTGAACAATTCTGACTTTCTCACTAGAATCAGAAATCTCTGAAGGGCCATGAAAACTCCGAACTCCTACTTCCTCCCAACATGCCGGAGTCCTACATCTCCGTCCGTACAATGCCTCAAACGGTGCCATGCCAATACTTGAATGATAGCTGTTATTGTAGGCAAACTCACATAAAGGCAAGCTTTCACCCTAATTCTCCTTGAAATCCAAAACACAGGCTCTAAGAAGATCTTCCAAAGTCTGGATGGTACGCTTTAATTGCCCATCTGTCTGAGGGTGGTAAGCTGTACTAAACTTCAACTGAGTACCCATAGATGATTGAAATGTAGACCAAAACCGAGAGACAAACTTAGGGTCTCGATCGGATACTATGGACTTAGGCACTTCATGTAGCTTAACTATATTGTCCCTGTACAACGTAGTCATCTTGTTCATAAACTAACCAGTCTTAAATGGCAGGAAATGTGCTGACTTCGTCAATCTATATACAATCACCCAAATAGCATCATTGCCCTTCCTGGTGTTCTGCAATCCCGACACGAAATCCATTGTAATGTTCTCCCACTTCCATTGAGGAATATCCAACGGGTGAAGCAAACCAGGAGACTTCTTGTGCTCTGCCTTAATATGTTGACAAGTTATACACCTGGAAATGAATTCTGCAATTTCCTTCTTCAGCTTCACCTACCAATAGTGGTTCTTCAAATTCTGATACATTTTAGTGCTTCCCGGGTGAACAAAATATCTGGTGTGGTGTGCACCTGTTATCAGCTCTGACTTGATGTCTTAAACATCTGGCACACACAACCTATTCTTGCAATACAGAAACCCATCAATCAATCTGAACTCTGAATTGCCATCAATATGATCAATGATTCTCTGGAACTCTAGGTCATCTTTCTAAGCTTCCTTGATTTTGTTCACTATTTCTGGCTCCCAAACTCCCATAGTAGCAACTAAAACTTTATCGCTAACAGGCCATACTTCCACATCCATATCCCTGAACTGCTCCATCCATCTCCATTCTGGCATTACACATCCACTGAAAGCTGCCTTTCGACTGAGAGCATCTGCTACAACATTCACCTTCCCTGGATGGTACTTGATCGGAAAATCATAATCCTTTATGTACTCCATCCATCTCCATTGCCTGTTATTCAGACCACCCTGCGTGAACAGATATTGCAAGCTCTTATGATCTGTGTATACCTTAAATCTTTCACCATACAAATAATGCCTCCACAACTTCAATGCAAACACCACTGCTGCCAACTCTAAGTCATGTGTGGCATACTTCTTTTCATGATCCTTTAATTGTCTCGACCCATAAGCTATTACTTTGTCATTCTGCATTAGAACACAGCCCAGTCCAATCCCTGATGCATTTTTATAAACTACAAATCCTCCACTTCCAGAGGGTAAGGTAAGTATGGGTGCTGGAGTCATCCGAGTCTTCAACTCTTGGAAACTCTTCTCACATTCGTCTATCCACACAAACGAAACATCTTTCCTTGTCAACTTAGTGAGTGGAGAAGCAATGGTAGAAAACCCTTTCACAAACCTCTAGTAGCCTGCAAGTCCAAGAAAACTGCAAATCTCCACTACATTTCGTGGACTACCCCAATTAACAACTACTGCTACCTTTTTAGGGTCCACTGTCAATCCATCCTTACAAATAATATGGCCCAAAAATGCCAATTTCTCCAACCAAAATCCACATTTACTCAATTTAGCATACAATTGGTTGTCCCTCAAAAGCTGCAATGATGTCCTCAACTGATGCTCATGCTTCTCCTTTGACTTCGAGTATACCAACACATCATCTATAAAGACAACCACGAACTGATCCAGAAAAGGAGTAAACACCTTATTCATCAATGCCATAAAAACTGCGGGTGCATTAGTCAACGAATCACGAGAAACTCAAAGTGGCCGTATCTCGTCCGGAATGCAGTCTTAGGAATGTCCTCCTTTCTGACTCACAACTGATGGTACCCGGAACGCAGATTTATCTTCGAAAAGAATTGAGCTCCCTGCAACTGATTGAACAGCTCATCAATCCTTGGTGTTATCCTTTGGTCCATGAAAAATTAGGATTATCCTTCCAACCAGGATTGTATGTATTCGAATACGGATCATACTTCGGCCGCTCATATCTAGTATTCTGATAAAGTGTACTCACCTCCTCCATACTCTCACTCTGACTCTGACCAAAGAATGCTCTACATTGGGATCCAAGATGGGTAAAATCTCCACACTTGGTGCAGGGTGGGGTAGTAGGGTCACTAACTGCTTAGCTCCTCTTTAATGATTTCAGGGTCTTTGGGGTGGTCCGCTGACAGGTCTGGTTCATTTCAAGGGCTTCTAATCTCCTTGTCAGTGTGGCCAACTTGGCCTCGGCCTCGAATTTGGGTTCCACTCTATGCATGCCCCTTCTTTCTACAACAATCGGTCTTTTGGGATCCTCTCTTATTGGTTCCCATTGGAGAGTGTTCTCAGCGACCTCCTCAAGGTATGCCCAAGCTTGGTCAGCTGTCTTTTGAGTGAATACTCCGTTGCAAAAAGACTCCACCATGGTCTTCGTGTGACAGTCCAGTCCTTCATAAAGGATTTGGACTAGCCGGATCTTTTTGAATCCGTGATGCGGGCATTGTAACAGTAAGTCTTTGAACCTTTCCATGTACTCATACATGGTTTCTCCCTCTAGTTGGTGGAAGCTGTTCAGGGTATATCTAATGAAGGCCGTTTTCTGTTTTGAATAAAACTTTTTATAAAAGGCCTCGACTAGTCCCTCCCATGTGTTTATGGAATTAGCCCGTAGGGCGTAAAGCCATGCTTTCGCCTTCTCCTTCAACGAGAACGAGAATAACCTAAGCTTGAGGGCCTCTTCAGACATATGGTTATACTTCATGGTCCCACAGATTTCCTCAAACCCTCTCACATGTTGATATGGGTTCTCATTTTGCACCCCTCGGAAAATTGGTAACATCTGGATTAAGCCGAATTTCAGCTCAAATGAGGCATTTGTGGTGGGTATGATGATGCATGAGGGCTGGGTAGATCGGGTCGGGTACATGTACTCCCTAAGGGTCATGGGTTGGGTTAGTAGATTTTCGTAAGCCATTTCCTCAATGGAAATAGGGTCCGCAAAATTCTCAACGGGGATATTGAATAAATCGAAGATCTATAAACGACCTTGCACACGAACCAATTGTGCATACACTACCACTCAACTCCGAAAGTGATGGTCCGCTCAAGTGATGATTAATGCTTAAACGCAAACAAGCAAAACAAAATGATTTTGAAAAACAAACGAAACTATGCTTAACTAAGGCTACCTAAGATTAAACTAGACAGCTCATAACTGTGAATACTACATCTAGGCCTCCAATCCGGTCCTACGAAACGTAGTCGGCCAGGAAAGCCCCCAGGGGATTGGTGGGATCACGATGCGGGTGGCAAATGTTCCGCTTAAATACCAAACTCCTAGAACAGATGAACTGTCTCCCTTAAGGGACAAGGCTATTCTAGGCATCGATTTCCGTTAAGGAGCGCAAATGGTACAACCTTTGATGGTCTTCTCCTAATGAGCTCGTGTCCTAAGGTCACGTTTCTACTCAAATTTTATTAAAGGCTAAGGATTCCTAAGTAGTGAGGAAAAATGAGTTCTATGGGCAAGGAAATGGTGATGAGATCCAATCCTTATCTTGTCGGGGGTATGATTGCCCTTTCTAAGTGTGTGCTTTCCAAATTACTTTGTGTATTTTAAAATGATTAAGTACTATAAAGCAATTAAACAATCAAACAACCAACAAAATTAACCCACTAACTAGGGATGTGTGGGTGTATCGAAATACGCACCTCCCAAACTAAATTGGGGGAAGATCAGTTGAAGTCGACCCAAGCCACCGACACCAATTTCGGCGTACGAACTTGGGGGGCCGCGACGGTATTGTCCACCCGTTCTCCTTCCTTAATTATTACAATGCTTTGGAAACTTAAATGAACTTAAAAATTATTACAAACTTGAAATGAATCATAATACAAGATTTTCTAAGAAAGCAAATTAAATTCCTAAGTTAGAGTTCTTTGGTTGCACTTTTCTTCTTTCCTTGCTCCAACTGCGGAATCCCTGAAAATACAAACAAGGAAAATGTGTAGAATCCGCAATGAAAACAAAAAAAAGAAATAAAAAATGCAACTAAGCTATATGAGAGTTGAAAATCCTTAAAATCAAGGATTCCTATGTACGCTGATCCCCGGCAACGGCGCCAAAAACTTGATACGTATTTTCCCGCAAGTATACGGTTGTCTCAAGTAATATAGACTATGGAAGTCCGAATATCGTTCCCACGAGGACCGTTACAAGGAAAATAACAATGATCTATGAAAAGGAGTATCAACTCAAATATAACTAACAAATGCAAATGGAAATACAAAAACAATGGAAATAAGAAACAAGATAATAACAAGGAAAATAAAAAAAATGCAAACTAAAAGAAAATACGAACTAGATAACAAAGAGATGTTAGTAAAAAAAATGAGAACAAACCAAGAGTAAGGTTAGTAACAAGTTAGTAACAAAGTTAATGACAAAAGAAAGATAACAAGGTTAATACAAGAACAATGGAGAAATGTTAGATAGATCAAATGAATAAGTGTGTGATAATAACAAATAAAAAATAGAAAATGAGTGGATGGAGATAAAGAAATATGCTAAAGTGGTGTAAAATCAAATGTGGAATTGATGATGTGAATAATAGAGAAATGGAGTGTGAGAATTAAAACAAGTGAATAAGTGTGTGGGAGTGTAAATAGAATCAAACTGAAGTAAGTAAAATAAACAACAAGCAATACTAATGAATAGATTGAATAATCTAGAATCCACTAAGTGATACTAATCCAACACTTATGCTCTTCTCTTTTCCAAAAAAAACAATACTCAAATCTAATTACAAATCAATGCTTAGATTTGGAAAATATAACTTTAAAGCTCTAAAATAGAAATTAACAATCTATTAGCTAAGATTTTCTTCCTTTCATAAAAGAAAAGATTCCTAATGACTATCTATCAAAAGTAAGCATAAACCATCAAAAGAGTTTAACTCCTAAGCATGATTTATCAAACCTAAACATAGATAGTAAAAAGAATGCTAATATAGAAACTAAGCATGGAAGGTTGCACAATGCAATGAAGAAAAATCTACTCTAACATATTGAGCACATAAACAAAGGAATTAAAAATAAAGAGCATAAGCAAAACGAATAGTATCAACTTAGATTAACCTAGAAGATCCAATCAAAGGACTTAGCCACCCATTGGAGAAGATATAGCTTTCAATTCTATTTCAAATCTTTAATTATATAAGGCTTTCCTCACTTTCTCTCTACAATTTGCTCTCAATTACATGAATAGCTTAAGTAAAGAGGAGGAGGTTCTCCTTGCTTGTGTATCTGATGCCTAGAGCTCCATTCCTTATATAGAAACATTTGCCTTGCTCTCTTTTGGTTTCTTTTCAATGTGGGACTTCACAAGAATGGAAATATGAACATATGTATGTGATTCCCGTGTTAGAAAACAGTCACCAGATTGATGTATAATTTTGACCCCCGAAACGTCCGAATTGGGAAAAATATTGTGAAATATGATTTGTATATCTTTGAACAAGCTTTCCAATGCTTCTAAGATCACCTCAATTGGACACCCGAGTAAAAAGATATGGTCAAAATACAAACCCAGGTCTATCATGTTCCTTCTTGTTATTAGCCTAACTTTGTCATTTCTTCATCCAATTGCCTTCCAAACTTATCCTAACTCTCTTTAATTCTTGAATCTCAACTTTAGGCTTCAAATTAATCTTCAATTAACACTTACAAAGAGAAATTAATATAATTGAGAGTATGAAAGCCATTGGAACTCATATAAATGTATACAAATGACCATCTATAATGGAAAGATATGAGCAAAGATGATGGGGAGGAACTTTATTATTTTTTTGCTAAAAATAGTGTTTTGAGTTATTTTATCTTTGAAAACTCATAAAATAATGCTATAAAAGTGTATCTTTTATGAACTCATCAGTAATCTATACACATCCTCATAGTTCTGTCCTTCTTCTTCACAAATATCACCGGAGCTCTCCACGGTGAAACACTAGGCCTAATGAAACCTTTGTCGAACAGATCCTCTATCTGAGTCTTCAACTCCTTTAATTCTGCCGGAGCCATCCTGTAAGGGGCCTTTGAAATAGGTGCGGTACTCGGATGCAATTCTATCGTGAAATCCAACTTACGAACAGGTGGCAAACTAGGGATCTCATCCGGAAATAAATCCAGGAATTCTCACACAACTGGAATCTCATCGACTGTCTTGGACTCCTTGTCTTCCGCGATAAACGCGATAAAGCCTTCACAACCTCTCATTCTCAACCATTCTGCCTTTACTGCAGAAATCAACCGAGTGGATGTGGGCCTCTTGGCTCCAACAAATTCAACACTACGGTCTGTATCCTGCAACCTCACGGTCTTGTTAAAACAGTCTAACACTGCTCGGTTCGCTGCTAACCAATTCATACCAAGGATTACATCAAACTCCGACATCGGTAAGATGATCAAACTGGCGGTCAGCTGAACTTCTCCAATCTAAACACTACATCTAGGGTAGACAACATTACAAGGTACTTATCTACCTACAGGGGTAGCTACTATCAAATCATAGAGTAGTGTCTCCTTATCCTCCCCCAAGTGAAGTGCAAAAGCTGGTGCAGCAAACGAGTGTGTGGATCCAGGATCAAACAATACTTTAGCATCAAATCCACAAACTGAAAGTGTACCTTCTATGACGTTACCTGCAGCCTCAGCTTCCTCATGCGTCAGAGCATAAGCTCTCCCTGCCTGCTGGGGACGCTACTGATGATACTGCTGCTGTGGCCCGGGACCACGAGCCTGGAATCTGGGTGGTGCCGGAGGTCTCTGCTGGTACCGCTATTGTGGTACTGGAGGGCGCTACTGCGGTGGCTGAGGTGGTCTAACAATCATCTGCTGCTGCTGGGGTCTAACTTGTGCAGGAGGCACTTGTCTCAACGGCTGCTCTGGATGTGGTGGTCTAGGCGTCGGAGCTTGGAATGTAGGTGGTGCCACTCCTGTCTTCCTTGGGCAATTGCGTACCTTATGCCCTGTATCCCCACAGTGAAAACATGCGCCAGTCTACTTCCTGCAATTCCGGACAAGATGACTTCCCCCACAAAAAATTGCAAGTAATCCGCTGTGGCAGCTGTCTAAGCACCGGTTCAACTCGTAGCCTCTTGGGTGCTGGTTGCTGATAGTACTAGGACGAAGAACTATGTGCCTTGGGTTGAGGTATCAACGCCAAGATCCTCTGTTGTTCTTACGCAATCACCTCTTGCAAGGACTCCTCTGCCCAATAAGCCTCCTTGACTACATCATCATAATCAGTCAGCTTGCTACGCTGAACTTGCATCCTGATATCAGCTCGTAATCCTTTGATGAATCTCCTAACTCTCTCTGACTCTGGCTTAATCAGGTTCTAAGCAAACCTGGATAGATGGTTGAAGGAGATCTCATACTCCTATATTGGTAAGTCACCCTGCACCGATCTCTCTAACTTTTCCATTTTCTGATCTTTGTAGTGCTCGGGGATAAGCTTCTTCTGGAACTGCTTAGTGAAGGTCTTCCAGGCTACCTCTTCCTCCACTGTCTCATAGGGGTGTTTGACGGTTTCTACCATCTCTCTGCTGCCCCACGGAACATGTGGGCTGCTAGCTGCACTTACTGAAAACCCGTGCACTTGAAGACTTCATAGATCTTTTCCATTTGGACAACCCACTCATCAGCTACAGTGGGGTCCTCGATGCCATGGAACTCAGGTGGAAACCTCTTCCTGAACTTCTCAACCAACTCGTTAAGGTCGTACCCCTTAGCTTGTGGCTACCCCACCTTCTGCACTACCTCAAGCATCTGTGCTTGGAATACAGCCTGATTCTCATTCTGCCTGGTACTCTGCTTAGCCAAGTCCTTCTGGGACTAAATGAATGCTGCCATCCATGAGTTGGTAAAATTGATTCTCAGGCCCATTTTAAGAAGAACTAGCCTCATGGTTGGGCGCACCGTTGTTGGATCGGGTTGATCTTCCAGCCAAAGTCCTGTAAAGTATCCAAGGTTAGTCCCTAACATACCTCGAACTAACAACACAATACTAGGTAAAAGGACTATAAGACCAACCTACTAACTAACGGAATCCTCACACGTGTCTTATTGTTTCTACAATTTTTACCCAGAGAAACCATCCACTGCTTTGATACCATTATGTCACGTCCCCTGAACCCAATTAGAAAATAAACCGGATCTAGGGAGTGAATTTTATGGCTAATTAAAATTTTCGCCCTTTAGGCCCAAGCATCGTAAGTCTGCTGTGAGGATATTGTATTTTAAACCTCAAGGATATAATCCTTTGTGGAATCATACAATTCAAGGCATGGTAAATAGCAAAACATTGAATAACAATTCTCGTTTATTAATTTAAAGTTGCAAAAGAACAATTAAAGCTAATCAAAAGTTAATTTAATTACATTGGCCAATCCAACAACTAAGGCCAATAAAAGAGTGAAGTCAATGAGATAAAGGTCCAACGATGAAGCAATAAAAGAATAATTCAAAGTCTAATGAAGTCCCCGTGAGGCTCTCTAGTGCCAGGTAAGATGACGCTACTCTACGTCATCGGCACGCCACTCTCGCTCCTCCTCTGCTGGTTGGAGATCCTCTGGGATCTCCTCACCTGCCTGCTCCTCATAGTAGTACTCACCTGGGGTGTCTGCACACCAAGGAACAGAGTCAACGACATGTTGAGCAATAGATAAGTAAAATACGATAAAAACATGAATACATCAAGCGTAAGAATAGAGACGAAGACAAGATCATAAGAATACAAGAAAACAATACTAGGCATACTGCATGAGCAACAATCATCAAAATCATCAATAGGAATCTAACATCATCTAACAATCACCACTATCCAATCCATGCAATGCAAGAAATAAGAAGGAGACTCCGAGGATGTCCAAGCCACCTCTCGAGGTACCAGTAACAATCCCAATCCGAACTACTGATACCAAAGTCCAGCTCCAGGGGGATCCAAGATCCTGGTCCTGGGAATAGTAGCACGGTCCAAGCCCGCTCCCAACTATTCAACGCCATGGACACCGTCCAAAGCTGACTGCCCACCCCGATGTTTGAGTAACTGGCCCATCAATAAAAACCCCCAAACTGCTGTTGCCCATGACATGCAAATAACAACAAAGTGGTGCTAACACGAGGAAAATCAAAACAAGCAAGTCTGGCTAGTTTAACAAGCAAGACATGGTCATAGGGATTATCCATTTCAAATCAATACAAGACAAATCAATTGCACCTGGTAATCCCTTATAACTAGCCAGTCATGTTTATCAATACTTGACATAGGATCCTAAGGCACACTCTAAGTCCGATCCAAGTCCTAATCTACAAGGATCTAAGTTTCACAATTCATTAGGTATATTATGCCAAGAGAGTGTTCATGGAATAATAACAATGGATACAGTTAACAAGTCAAGGAAGATGTTACAATCCAGTCGTAGGCAAGCGGTGTCATCCTTGTACCATACCTATTCTAACGGAGTGCGTGTGGAATTGATTCAACGATGCTTTTTAGGTGAATTCCTTGGTGTACAATCATGTAGGCATCTATTTGAACAATTCCATGTGCATTCGGTTAGACTATGCATAGTACACGAATACCTAGACAACCCATCAAAGCATACCAAGCCATATGCTTTGATTTCAAATTCCATTAATGGTCACATGAAGTGAGTTAAGGGTTTCCAACATCTAAGTCCCCAAACCTAGGTTAGCAGTCTTGTTTCCAACAAAACATGGTCTGAATTATTAATCTCCATCATTACTCTATTTCTCGATCTCCATCATTACCGTATTTCTCGATCTCCATCATATACCATTGGATTCTACATTCCATGAGCTTTCCAACGATATATGGCTTGCGAAAATCCGACGAGCGGTTCAAAAGTTATGGCCCCGAAAACCTATCCAAACATCAGTCAAATGACGAGAGTTCGAACTCTTAGAGGGAGAGTTCGAACTCTCGCTCTCCATGCCAAAATACCAGCGTCATTGAACGTTCGAATGTTGGGGAGGGACGTTAGAACGTTCAACGTTCAGTCTCCCCACGTCCAGAAATTTTTGAGTTCACACTTTCCAAATGAACATTCGAACGTTCAAGTCTCCAAGCCAAACACCCAAAGACCCAAACGTTTGAACGCTTGAGAGGCGCGTTCGAACTCTTGAATATTCTCAGGCTATTCTGCAGATCATACCAAAGTTCGAACATTCAGAAGGAACGTTCGAACGTTGGTCCTCGGCCATTCTTCCGCAAGTTCCAACGTTCGAACGTTCAAAGGAACCTTCGAACGTTCGAACACAGAAACCCTTTTTTTTTTTTTTACGATCTTCCATTCTGAATCATCTCTAGTCCATTCTAAACCATCCCAACCCTTCCATTGGTTATACCTGCATGAAATTGAGCCACCGTGCTCTCCCAACAATCCACAATCCATCCATTCATTAAACATCCAAGATTATCTAAATACCAAATTCAATCAAACCATTTCCAAACCGAATCTAACATGTTCATTTTTCTACAAATCATGACACAATAGCTTGGCATTTGGGTATTCTATAATCCAATCAACATCAATCAATAAAACAAGCATTCATGTTATATTGTAATTTGCAGATCTACTTACCTCAACCAAGAAGATAGTAGAAATTGGGGAAAATGGAGGAGAAACTCTAATAACACGAAAATCACGATCTAACCCAACCAAATGCAACCTAAATCGCAGAGAAGAGGAAAGGAAAGGGAAAAGATCAAGAACAACCTAAATCTAACCAAAAGGAAAGATGATTGAAAATACGAAGATGAGTAAAAGCTTACCCTAACTGGTATCAAATGGAAGAGGAGATCGCATGGAAGAAGACTAACGGTTTGGATCTTCTAGTAGGTCTCTTCCGAAGGGAGCTCTGGAGCTTGAGAAATGAGAAAAAAGAAGGGTTGCTGTAGCTCTTTCGTTGCAAAGAATGAGGTTAGGGTTACGATTAGGGTTAATCCCTGTTTGAGAGAAGAAGGGAGGAAAAATGACAACCTTGCCCTTAAGTGGGACAGTGAAAGAATGGACCACTTGAAGGGTTTCTGATTGTCGGATCATGACGAGTCAAGAGACAAAAACGATCAGCACAACGAGACCTTTCCAACGAATCCAAAATCACGGCGATTGGAATTTTTCCGAAAAACACTCAATTTCCCTAAATGGCAAACTAGCCGCCCCACCCCCCCCCCCCCCCCCCATGATCAAACGAATTCGGAATCGCACGAAACTTCACAAACACTATTCTAATGCTAAAAGAAACTCGTTCATGATCTAAACCCACCTAATTATCTAACAATATATTTAATTATAATAAATACAACATAAACGGGTCAACAAGCCTACTATTGGGCCCAACTGACCCAATAAGGTCGCGGACCTTACAATATTGATGCCCCTAGGGTCAACAACCCTAAATAAACCCCAAGTAGGGTGCAGCGAGCAGGGAATCTGCTAGGGAACCCCACAGCCAAGCCCACACAATCCAAATTTTTACATATTTTGATGAATTTGGTCTCTTCCACATCATGCTGTGTGATTTTGAGATGTGTCCCACACATGAAACATAGAAATAAGAGGAATTCTAACCCAATTCAAATTCCATAATTGAAATCAGATTTAAAACATGATAACATTAACATATAATTTGGAAACATCATCAAATTAGGATAGAATGCCAAAGTAAGCAAAACCCTAGAAGATATTGTAGTAGAAGCCCCAAAGGTGGAGCCCCGCCATGATGGAAAGCTCAAAATCCACCATGGGATGGAGTCCCATTGTGGTCGGCCATGGTGGGAATATCAATGGGATCCCATACCCAGTCCTACTCCTCTTCAATTTCTATTTCTCATTGATTTTTTATTTTTTTTGAAAAATAAGTTGGTCTTTCATTTTTTCTAAAGATAAAAAATTACACAAGGATAGCTTTCAAATCGAAAGTATCCAATGGCTATACCCCATTCAAACAAGAGTACAAAAAATAGCCCACATCTTGGGCACTGGAAACCATAAAAGAAACTCTCACATCCCGGGCACAGGAAATCCAAATATGAGGAGCCCACATCCTGGGCTAGGACTCTCTTAACCACCAATCATTTTCAGTTCTATTGAGCTAAAGTGAGCTGTGATCAAAGTGAACCTTTTGATTTGCTTACTGTGAGCCATGGCACGTGGAGAAATAGGGTCATAGAATACCCTAGAGAACGTTGTAAAACTACCTCCACTTTCCTTACATCAAATCGATGTTTCCAATCAGACATACATGGATTTCTTATATTTTTGGTAAGGACACTTTCCATCTCTAAATGGACACTTTCCATCTCTAAATGGATCACATCGGGATCAGTTGGAATTAGTCGAATCAACGATTTCACCCCTTGGTAAATTTTATCTTCAGGAACAATGTGAGCAAATTTTGCATGGCCCTCTAGGTCCCAAAGAATACCAATAAGTGCTGGTTGAAGTTAAAGTAGAGTACTTCACTTCACTCCATTTGGATTCTTATTTTGAAGTTAATGTTTAGAGTGAAATCCACTTTTACTCAAGAAAATGGAAGTATTTAAAGTTGAAGTGAAGTGGAGTACATGTGGCTGACATTACTTCATCTATCGGGCCAGACTCATCCAAACGGGATAAAGTTGAAATTTTAGATTGTTAGGGGCAAATTTAACTTCACTCTACTTTATTTTTTGCTTATCCAAACAGGCCCGGTCTTTGTTCCTAATTACAACTAGGAGTTGTAATCCTAATGGAGAAATTCCTCTTTCCAATTTTGTTTGTGTTGCAACTCTCATTGATTATTTTTAATTCTAATTGCACTAAAACTCTAACTTTATTGGACCTTTATTGGGGCTTGACTCTACTAAAGACTTTGGGATTGGCTTCCGGCAAAAATACTAAGGGGCTGTTTCTTTGCAAGAATTCCTGACAGGAATTCCGGTTGTCTGTGAATTCTGAAATTCCTGTCAGGAATTCATTGTTCTTTTATTAGAATTCTAGGAATTCCAAAATTCTAGCATTTCGAAATGCTAAAAATGTAGCATTTTCAAATTCCATTCCTCCTACAAGGATTTTGGAATTCAGGAATTCCGGGAAGCCTCAAAGAAACTCCGGCAGCATCAAGCCTCAAAGAACCCTATCATCGCTATTGTCATTGTTGGATTGTCTCCAAGCCAGCTGATCTAATTAGGTGTTATTACTCATCCTATACAACTTACCCTGTATTATATTTTGTTTTTTTTTTAAAATGGTACCCTGTATTATATTTAATGCATTCAATGAAAAATTAATCTTCCTCTTTCATTGCATTGATAATTGGGTATTTAGTCAACCGAAGCCCAACGTGAATGGCCACAACCAAGCTTGAACCCAAATTAAAATAATATTAGCCCAAGCCCAGGTGATTGCATAAATAATATAAGCCCAATCTCTCTCTCTCTCTCTCTCTCTCTCTCTCTCTCATGGTTTGTAAAATTCTAGTCAGAAATTCTTATAGTTATGAAACAAAGAATTCAAGAAATTCAGAAATTCAGAAATTTTCAGACAGGAATTCAGGCATAAAAGAAACAGGGAATTCAGAAATGACAGAATTCAGTAGCATTTTGAAATTCCAGCATTTGAAAATCACAGACAGTCACCAAACATGAATTCCAGGAATTCTAGGAAAGAAACGGGCCCTAAGAGTCCTAGTTGTGCTTAGCAACCTTTATAATTTGGTTTCCTAATGCAACTAGTGTACTTAAATTAGTTTATTAGTAATTAAACAACAATTATACACATAGTGTGGGGTCTATTGGCTGATAGGAGTTCATGCCCGACTACTTTCTCATTATGGCTAGGCCCTATTTCTTCCAATGTCACATGCCAGATTTCTAGACCTTCATCCACTAAACTCTCTTTTGTATTTAGTGATTCTAAACTAATTAGGCTTGTGATTGGCTTGTCATTGTGACTAACCCAGCCTATTAGTGGCCGTACAATACCTTCTGGGCCCCACTTGGCCCCACATCTTATTATTAATTTTTAATGCATTTTATTAATGGCCATACTAATTATAATATCAATTATTTTTTATTAAATACTCAAAATATAGTCTTTCTTATTATTACTAAATTATTTATGTCAACTACCTTCTTATCATTTTTTCTGAGTGTAAAATTGCATAACCGATTTAATATGGTCTATTTCTTCGCCTTGCAATTTGCATTTATATTACAAGCTCTATTGATCCAGAAGAGAATGAGGACATGGATTCCCATTGAATTCTGTTCTTATTTACGTCAGCGACAAAATTTACCCTTGCTACTCCCCTTTCAGAGTCTATGGAAGAAACAAATGTTTCTGCCCGAAATAGAACATGTGTTTTGGCTAGGGATTTTTACAGATGGATCCATCTTTATGATATGCGGTTGGTTCATCTGGTGAGAACGAGTAAAATGGTTTGAGTCCCAAATCTTTACTCAGGAGATTTTACCCTTGAATTGCTAAATTATGTCACTTTTAAGTGATAATTTGCTTGCTATAAGTAATTCATTTATAGTCACCCATCTGACTTCTAAATCAACAGAGAGTTTTTATCCATGGTTTATTCATAACGGGTACAATCACATAAATTATCTGTATCACTCAAAAGTTGTCTCCCCTGCAAAACTGGCATTGATTTAGTTGAGTATCATATGGTATCATTTTCTTTCTTTAATTTTTTTTTTTTTTTTTTTTTTGTTTTTGTTTTTCATAGAGGTTCTAAACGACTGTTTTTCTAACATAACTAGATTTTGAGTTAAATGGTAATATACAATTTTTTCACATACAAGGCTATTGCAAGGTCTACCCATGCCTCCATATTTTCAGACACTATTCCCGGAACATTTCACCGGGTGCTTACATTTCGCAACTCATCACCTAGATACTGCAAAGACACCATGGACATTGCAAGGACGTGGATCTTACACATTAAAAGTGAAATATCGGATACGAGATGGCATGGTATGTTACCCATTATAAAGTATCCGTGCATCATAACTGTAAATACATGTGAACCAGGCACGTGTATGAGATCCTCCTAGCTATGTGAATGGGGTTGTGGTTTTACATATAAGGCATAATCTCATTCTGCCATCGAAATCTGGATAAAAGGCTTAAACGTGGGAGAAACTAGAACCCCAATATCATTTAGGGGCCGCGTGTTCCATGTAATTGAATTCCTAGCTAGGATTGTATGAGACTATATATTTGTGTTGTGGTTGAAAATGAATGAAGATTCAAAGGTGAATATCCAAAAATTACTATCAAATAACATTCCCTTTAATGGAAATTGAATCGAAGGGAGATGAGAACTTAATACCCTGCCATCACCCAAATCATAAGAAAGTCATGGTCCCATCTATGTCACTAAATTATATCCTTCATCCTTTAGTTCTTTAATAATCAAATGGTGCAGCTGATATGACCATGAATTCCTTTGTATTCTATGCAAATAAATAGGCCCTTATAGTTTATTGTTAATGGGAGAGATTTTGGTTGACTAAAACTTTACTGATTATTACTTTATTGATAGTATGGGATTTTTCTTTTCAAGATAGTCAATATATCACTTATATACTGGCAGACGGCTTACATGTTACAAAATTTGTCCATTTACCACTGGTGCTGTTATCTGTATATGTAAAATCATGTGTAAGCAATCCCTCCATTGAAATTGTCATCCTGAAATCAAGCTAGTTAAGACAGTCCAAACCTTTAGATTTAAGCATTTTGGAGTTCAGGTCAACCTTCTATAACTGTCCATTTTTCCCCTCACCAAAGCTGCTGATTTTAGAATATGGTCATGTCCAGTGGCTGTGATTTGAATTTTGTACACACTTGTGTCCTTGTGCACTGAGTACTCTAAGGTGTGTATTTACTCCGAAGGTTCGTGCACGCCTAGAAAGTTCCTGATTGATAATATATATGTGTTTTTGCCTATGAAGCACGGATACGGATACGATACGACACGGATAAGCAAATACGCCATTTATCAAAAAAGTAGGATATGACACGTCGGGAATACGTTGAAATTTCTTTTTTTAATATTTTTTATATGACTATGTAATAAAAATCTAACATCATTTCAATCAAAATAGCCATAAAATATGCACTTTCATTGATTTAATCATCATTAAACATTATATTCAATACTGACAAGTTCAAAATCCAAGTTTCACCAACTACTATAGAAACATAAGCATATAACCCAAACAAACATACAATGCATCCACTTAAACTTCAATTGCCTCGCCACTAGGTCCACCACCACCACCTCCATCACCTTTTTCACGAAAGAGCACGGCCTCCAATTCCGGTTCATTAAGGGAGAGTTGTGCAATCTCAAGCTCTCCAACATCATCAAACGAATCAAAAGCATCTCCAGCAATATCCCGCATCTTGGTTTCTCCTTTCATATATTGTGGAGTTCTTCTTTAAAGAAGGTGAAGATTAATATGAATGAAAACCAAGTCTTCCGCACGTTTTGGTGTCCGCACGTTTTGGTGTCATCTTATTCCTTCACACCGAGTGCACAAAGGAATAAGTACTCCAATTCCTCTCTGCACATAGCGACGAAGAAGGTTGCACAAGCAGCTTGAAAGCTAGAGTTTGAAACAAATGTGCACACGCACCATAGGTGACCCACCAACTTTCAGGATCCATTTCATAGTGATCAAGAATGAAATCAACATCCGCAAAATGAAATCAATATCCGCAAACTCTCCCGACTTGCTAGAGAAGTCAGCAAATTCTGTGAATATCCTTTTGCGCTCCTCCAAATTAGGAAAATATTTTTTAAGGATTTTCATTCTTTCTCTAGCAACCTCCATATCTCTATGTGGAGCAACTCGACTAGGATCCTCATGAAGCCAATGCTCGCTATAGTACCTTGAATAGGAAAAAAAAGAATTAAGAATAAGTTTATGATTAAGACTAAGAGGGAGCAAAAAAAGTTAAAGACTAGAAGTCACATTGGATTTAGTGAATGAGCTAAGCAATGGAGAGGAGTGTTGTTCTTGTTCCAACGATCCAGCCACAAGAATTCTATGCACCACATCATAAAAGGTAGATGTCTCATCGAGTCACTTTCCTTTATGCCTATATATTGCACCCTTTACTTTTTCTATCATGGTATCCCACATGTCATACACCAAGTGAAAACAAGGCCTATCTGCGTCACAAACCCTTAGTATATCATATATAGGAGCCGTAAAAGAAAGTCTGTAAGTCATTTTGTCCCACCAAAAGTCATCTAACACAAACTCTTTCACAGCTTTGGCTCTCTCCTTATCATCCTCTCTGTAGTGACTCCACCTTTCACTAATAACCATGGCTTGAAGACTACCTTTTATGAGCTTGAATCTCTTAAGCATGACAAGGACCGAAGCAAAACGTGTACTTGCAACCGAAAGCAACTTCAAAGGGACAAATTCATTAAAAATCGCCAATCTCATGGAGTGATTCATGATAAAGTACTTAATAAACACAACATCGTCGGCCAAGTGCATGATCCAACGACACTCCTCATGTTAGTTGATTGTTTTCAACATTCTTTGTCATACAAATGTTTTGCAACGCAAGGTTGAGTGTATGAACCACAGATGGTGTCCAAACAATATTTTCAAATTGTGCTTCAATGAGATGCCTCGCACCTGAGCAATTCTTAGCATTATCAGTTATCACTTGAATCACATTTTGGGGACCAACACCTTCTATAACTTCTTTCAACAAACCATAAATGAAGTACTTATCTTTAATTTCACCGGTACAATCCACAGCTTTAAGGAACATAGGCACACTTTCCGTCACAGCCATAAAATTAGTCAAGGGCCTCCTCTGTGAGTCACTCCATCCATCACTCACAATGCTTACACATTTTTCTTTCCATGTGCCTTTAATTGGTTGTAGCAATCTATCAACATGAGCCCTTTCTTGTTTGAGTAGATTTGTCCTTAGCTTATTATACCCCGGTGGCACATAGCTTGCAAGAGCATCGTTTGCGTCAAATCGGATACAACTCACATAATAAAGGCTCCTTGCTAGGTGAAATAATAAGCCCGATGCATAGAACATCCTAGCAATCTCCGCATCCATTTGGTCATGTAACTTCAGGCTAAATGACTTCCCAATAGCCATTTTACTATCAGTTCCACTCCAACTTCCACTTTCACTCGCCTTCCTTGCTTTTTTTTTTTGAATCATAATCCACATTAGAAGTTGGCAATGGTACTTTCTTGAGTGCATTTTCCCCTAATCTCTCATTGCATTCATCCTCTAACCTTTTCATCTCCGCAATATCACTGCTCTTAACTTTTGGACAGAATACAACAACATGACCAGGCTCATGTATCAAATGAGCCCTTGCCCTTGTGTATGAGCTTCTCTTGGTTTGATGGCAAAGATTGCATTGCCATGACACATTTCCCCCTCCATCACCAAGTTTTTGCTGTTTTGTCACATTCCTCCAAAGAGGGTGGTGAGCATCTTCTTCAATAGGTGGAGAAAACACACCAGTACTATGGCTACCACCTGTACTAGAAGCCATATGACTAATTTGGTTGCTGGAAATACAAAATATCACCTAAGGATAATGGAATTGAGAGTTAAATGGTATCCATGCATTTGTGAATTGATGCAGAATAAACATATATAAGGAGTCAACACCTAGAGCTGACTACATACTTCTGAATCCAAAATCAGCAAACAAGCACAACAAAAGATATACAAAAACACATGAGACTTGACTACCAACAGGCCCTTAATATCATTGATGTCATTCAAACTTCAATCGAATGAGGCAATAGAAAAATTGAAAGGATGTAGGAAAAGAGATACCATTCATTCAGAAAAAAATGCTACAACAGAAAAAAGCCTGTGCTCCAACGAAACATTCAAAGGATGTAGAAAAAATGCTACAATATCCATCACACTACAGAAAAAAAAAACATTCAGCAGTCCACATAAAGCCAACAAAATCTAATAAGACCAAGAAAATCTGCCTCAACCAGTAAAAATAGACGGAATAAGCCATCCTACCACATATAAAATGCAAGTGAATAAATAGATAGATGGCAATCTATAAGCATTCAGGCCAAAACCACATGATGCCCATTGCAAACACCAATTTATCAGCAAAAACAGTAATCAGACTATCAAAACAAAGTGACAAACAAATTTCAATCCAAACAACACAACAAAAGTTACCAAAAATTACATACAAGAAAGAAAAATCCCCTAAAAACCCTTAAAAAAATTATATATACCTTTTTGAAAAAAAAAAACTATCTTAAAATCACAGATGGAAGCAGTAGAGAAAAAGGAGAAAAAAGGAAAGAAAGAAAAGAACCTGACGCTGGTTCTGTAGCAGTGGCCCAGGCAGGTGCTGTAGGAGCGGAGAGGCTGTAGCGGCGAAGAATGATCCTAGGTAGCAGTTTCTCTTTTCTTTTTCTTTTTTTTTTTTTTTTTGTTGCTACTGGCCAGTGTTGCTCTCGTCGTCGGAGGATGACGATGTAGCAGGAGGAGAAGGTGTTGGCCGGTGATGATCTCGTCGTTGGAGGATGACGATGTAGAAGGAGGAAAAAGTGCAAGCCGGTGAATGACAATGGAGGAGAAGGTGTTGGCCGGTGATGCTCTCTTCGTCGGAGGATGACGATGGAGGAGAAGGCACTGGCAGGTGAGGCTCTCATCGTCGGAGGATGAAGGCAAGGCGATATGCCTAGGGCTTCTTCTCTTCCCCCTTCAGTTTTTTCTTCTGTTTCTCCTCTTCCCCTTTCGTTCTTTTTTAACCCTTAAAAACAAGTCTGGCACGTGTCGACAGTGTCCCGCACGTGTCCGGTTAAGAGAAAAAAAAAAAAAGGCAAATACGAAAAAAAAAGTATCCTGGACATATCTATGGTGTATCCGTGTCCAATACGTCCGGGATACGGGTACACGCCCCATTTTAAGGTATCCATGCTTCCCAGGTTTTTGTAGCTGAAAGAAATATTCAAAGATTTTTTTATTTTTTTGGGGGTGCTGCAAGATTTATTTAATCATTTGTAATTTCTTTAAATGCTCTGCAGGAATTTCGAATAGATACTGTTGCCAGATATGTTCCATCTTCTTTTGTAACAGAGGAAGGGTTCTTTTTCTCTAATCCTGTGAAGCATTCTCTTAGATGGAACATTTGCAGCACGCCTTGTTACATCCTTAACAACATCGTGAACTCTATGTAAGTAATGTCTTGGTATTTGATCTTTATTGTATCTTCTTGGAGGGGGATGAATGCATCCAAATCTCTCTCTCTCTCTCTCTCTCTCTCTCTCTCTCTCTCGCTCTCTCTCTCTCTCCCTCTATCCCTCTCTCCATAATTTTTGAAGGGGAATGGTTTGATGTGTATGAGTATTTTTTTTTAAAATGTCAAACCTGGTCTCTTATTATTTTTAGCTACATATATCTACATATGTAGGCGTGCGGTGTCTTGTGGTTGAGACAAAGTGCAACTTCATCCACGATGATGATACCGCTCTCTTTTCTTTATATGATGATTGATTCTTTTAATGTAAATAAGAAATCTATAGAGAATACTTCTTTAAGTTATTGAGCAATCTTTTCTCATATATTCAGCTTATGCATTATATACTCACATCAAGCACTGTTTATTCGGTAGTTGCTCTATGGGCGGTCATATATCCAATGATGAAATTGAACAGACATTCCTGGACCTTGGAACAGGAGACTTTTGTAAGGATGGTCACTGTGAATTTTGGTGATATTCCTTCTCTAGTCATCTTTTTCTGATAGTCTTAAGATAAAAAATGTAAAAGTTGCCTGACCATTGTGATTGCACGCTCCATCCATGTGGGGCCTGCTGGCTGGTCTACTTTGCTTTTGTAAGCGTGACTTTCTCTTACGGCAGTTGTTATGTCAATGTGCATGCCAAGTCATCTACGTCCAACTGATGCATGTGCCTCTTATACTCAAAATTGAGCTATACTGATAAGAGGAGGAAAACTGGGGGAAAAAGTGACACCCTAGGGTGCGTTTATGTATAAGAGGATTTTGTGACAAAGAGGATGTTTGTTCTGAATTTTTGTAGAGCCCGCTCTTCTATCATTTGATGCAATACTTATCTCATATAGAAAATAAAAAATAAATTGATTTTCCCCAATAAGGAGGATTTCAATTTCCTATGCAAGGGGTAGGAGTGGACTATGCAAGGGGTAGGAGTGGCCCGTATTCTCTCCTGTAGATTGGAAATCTTGTTTCTGAGACTAGCCCTTAGGGCATGTTCATTTACTAGAATTCAAGGCATTCTTGTCTGGGAAATGCCTGAATTCCCAAACAAAATGGAATTCATAAATGCTCATTTACACTTGAGCATTCAAGAATTCTACCAAAATGCAAAGATGATGGAATTCTTGAATTCTTAAAGACCAATTAGGACTTTTCATGTGCTGAAATTCAAAAATTCTTAACAAGAAATGAGGAATTTGGAAATACCAGGGGGTCCCAAAAAACCCAACCACTAGAATTCCTGTTACGAATTGACATGAATTCTAGTAAAGAAACAGGCCCTTGATATATTTATGTAGCATATGTATTAGTTTACAGGGTCCAAGCTTATTAGCCTTTTACTTGATCCTAGTTCTTGCATGATTGACTGTCTTGATGACTATGATTTGTCCAGGTAACTCAACTCAGATGAAGTGATGCAGAACTCACAACTGATAGATTGCTATCACACCATGAATGAGGATGGGAAGATGATGTTGTTGCCACAGGTGGCATGCTGACAGAGCATGTGTGCTCTGTGACACTCCAGAGGAGGACATGGGTTTATTCGATGTAAATATGACCTAAATTAGACGAATGCGAACCATCCAATCCAACTAAGAAGGGACAAAAAAAAGGATCAAAGAAGCAGCAGCAGCAGAAGCGCTATTTTAAACCTCCTTTCATGGTGACCCTCCTTACCGTTTGTTTGTTTTTTTTTTTGGTAAAGCTCCTTACTGTTTGGTTGCAAGTACTTAAGGATATATTGTCTCGGGCATACAGAGAATTCCAAATGCTTCTCCCCTAAGTAGAATTCCAAAATGCTCAAAGGCAAAGTGACATTAGAAAATCTGAAATTTTGATATCCAAAAGTAACTTTTCATGTGTACAGTTCAACAAATTCTTACCCTGTAAACTCAATCTAACTTTGTTAGCTTGTGTCAGGAATTCTAGACAAGGGAAATTCCTGATAGAAACTATAAAAACCTCCCCTTTTTTGGCAGCGAGGGATCTAAGCATAGGTTTGTCACATTGAATTAGTGCATTAGTATTCTTAATAGACAATTATTACACAAGATGGAGGAACTTTGACACTATTTCAATTGTATAGAATCAATGTTTTAAATATGAAACTGGACAGTGACATAGAAATTATAAAAATACAAGTGAAATACCGAATTCAATTTTAAAATGGTCAAAATAATTAACGGGTTGTCCGCTCATTGTTAGTTGAACCATGATTTTTCATCAATGTAGCCAATTGAATGAATTTCTACCACTAAGATGGCATGTTTAGATGGACCAAAGAAGCTTAAGAAAACAATATAGCAAAGAATATAATTGTCCATTCTCTAAATTTAAAAACTTCCTTGTTTGACAAGTCAATCAAAGTAAGAAGAAAATATTTTTTTAAAAGTTGATTTTTTTACCCATAATTCCCCCTCTAAAGAACTTTATGTGGAACATTTTCTAATATTTCTGAAATCTAGTGATTAGAAACACTTTTTGACTGTTAAAACGTCTCTATTAGAGTTATATCGAATAGGGCCAATGGCGGAGCCAGGATTTTTTTTTTTTTTTTTTTTGTTTGGGGGGTTGGGGGGGGGGGGGGGGGGGCCAGTAGAGGGTTTGCAACTGATATTTCTTAATTTTTTAAACATTCATTAGCTTACAACATAGTTTAAATTCTAAAAACATTATTTTGGATATTATATCGACCAAACTCCATCTATATTTCAGTTCTGAATGATACATGAGAGTTTTGGCCGTTACCTATTCTACTTTTCATGTGTTTACTCTGAAATTAGAAACACATAAAATTTATATGATCCCACAACCATTATGTTATAATTAGTAACCCTACTTTGAAATCACTTTAAAAGAAGATTCATAATTATTTTTATTTCCTGAATAGTCTTCTAAATTAAAAATGTTTAAGAAAAAGGCCAAAATAATTAGTATGTTATTATATGCAAGATTTCAGCAATGCTTAATACATTGTTGGACCATATTATAAAACTATAATTTCAAGCTTTTTATAGAAAGAATGTAAATTTTTCTCAAAATGGAATGCTCAAAAGAAAAATGAAACTGAGATTTTCTAGTCCATCAATCGAGGTAATTAACTTTTTACAGACAACGAATTTATCTCTATAGAATTGGTTAGAGATAAGAGTTCCTTACATTGAGATAAGGGTTAGTTTAAGTTTGAAGTATTATTAGGTTGTATAAATTGTGATCATTCAATGGAAGAATGTACGGTGAATGAATTTATTATAAAGTATTAGTTTGTTTAAAATCTCTCATGGTATCAGAGCCATGATCAGGTGGTAATCTTGCAATCAAGTTAGTCATGTTCTTATCCTTCATGCTTTCATAATAATTACTATTACTTTTCAATTTTAATAAAACTCAAGCATCCTCTTCTCTCGAGTCTGGATCCCCTGTTTCAACATCCTTCATGCTTTCGTAATAATTACTATTACTTTTCAATTTCAATAAAACTCAAGCGTCCTCCTCTCTCGAGTCTGGATCCCCTGTTTCGTTGAAACAGAGGAATACCGTTTCAACGAATCAGGGAGTGCCACCTGTATAATACAACAATAAATAACATTAAAAAAAAGCCCAGGAGAGACCTTTAGAAGAGGGCCAACTCTATCCCTATACAGGTGGCGCTCTTGATTCGTTGAAACAATATTCCCATGTTTCAACAAAATAGGAGATCCAGACCCTCCTCTCAAATATATCCGAGGATCCAATCAAGTCCAAGTCTTATGATTTCTCCATCTTCAACAATTTCATGAACAAAAAGCTTCCGGAAGAGATCACGATAGATCTGATCTAACTAGTGGGCCACTGGCACCGACAGACCTACAAGGAGTTAGAGCAACAGTGATGGATTCACATATAAACAGTGATCTATTATTTTTACCAGATTGGCCGCTATTTAGTTTTATAGATCATGGGTCTATTACTTTTTTGCAATCAATTGCATGATCCTTTCAACGAAAGGGCCATGTGATTGATTATGGGAGGGTGTTAGAGACAAACATTATTAGATTTGTGTATATAGGATTGGTAAGGATTTGTTAGAGATAAGAGTTCATTACTTTGAGATGAGGATTAGTTTAACTTTAAATTATTATTAGGTTGTATAAATTGAAATCACTGAATGGATGAAGAGATAAGAGTTCATTACTTTGAGATGAGGCTTAGTTTAACTTTAAATTATTATTAGGTTGTATAAATTGAAATCACTGAATAGATGAATGTCACAGTGAATGAATTTATTGCAAAGTATCATTTTGTTTTAAATCTCTCATGACTTAACAATAAAGAATGTAGTTTGTAAAAAAAAAAAAAAAAATTACTTATATGTATCTATGATGGAAAAAAAAAAAGGAGGCAATTTGTAAAATAGAGTCTATTTTCTTTCTATCTCTAACCTGCAGTACCGAACATCTAACTAATGGAAAATTTGGCTGCACTCCTCCAACTCCATGTGATCCTGATCCCCTGGATAGTGTTGAAAGGAAAATGCTCTTTGTAAATATTTTCTTTGCTAAACCCATTAAAGGTAGCTTATATGGACCTTTGACTGTGGCTTGAGGGTGCACCATACACATCCTATAGATGGAAAATGAATTTGAAACATGGTCCCTACAGATGGATTTGAAGCGATGAACTATGCATGAATAATGTATTTTTATAAGTGACTAATATAATATCAAGAACTTTGAAATGTTACTGTAATCTTGAAATTCTTTTTAAGCATATAATTTAATCTTCATCAGTTGCCACAACTTAGTTTGACATCTGCTGCATTCTTTACTGTTTTCCAAATATAATACTATAATATTTTATTAATACCTTAGTCTATTCTAAATTGTTTTATTTTATTAGTATTGAAATCTATAAATATTTTGTGTTGCACATATCCAAATGGGCCATTGGACATGGTTTTCGCAAAATGGAATTTTCCTTTTATATCAATGTTTTAAAAGTGGAACTAGAGATTTATCCGTGATGCAATCTATGAAATATAAAACTTTAAAATGATCAAAGCCATATGAACGTTTTCAGATCACTACTAGTTCAATCAAGATTTTCCATCAATTTAAGCCGATTGAGAAATCTTTTAACACTACAAGGGACTAGGCTGGACCAAATGTTGCAAGGCATCAATTCCAGTTAGCATGGTTGTGTTCGAGAAATTTTGTCTGGTTTTTCAAAATATAAACAAAATATACAAGGAGTACATGATTTGTTCGGAAATATATTTTTTGAAGTTAGATACTTTTGTGTCTATCTTCTTTTGAAGAGAAGATACCTTTAAAACTATTTAGCTTTTTAGAAATAAACTATAAAGGCACGTTTGTGTAATGTCCATAGAAAACCGGTTCTGCAAACTTTCAATTTCCATGACATGAAAAATTTCTCTATCCCCACAGTCGGAAATGCACTTTTCTGTTGAGTTGCAGAAAATGGAGATCGTTTTTGTGCTTTCCATCACAGGAGAAAAAAAAACGGTTGCACTAAATGAAAATTTTAATCACTGAATGCATCCTACTTTTCCTTGCCTTTTTCTGTGAAAGCATGTCTGAGCAAAAGCGTCCTAAGTAGGGCAAAATTAGGTGAAGGCTGAGGGGGGCATAGCCCTTCATAAATTTTGAAAAGCCCTAACAAATCTTAGGTTATGCTCTATCCTCATAGAAAGGATTTTTATCTCTCCTTAGTAGGTCAGAAATGACTATCATTGTTTTCAAGAAAAAAAAAAAACTAGAGTTTTCTCTACTGTTTTTTTTTTTTTTATCAATGAAAGCATTTCACACGAAATGCTGATCTATAGAAAAAAATAAGATGCTATAATTTCTTTTGATTTGCCTGACAGTTGCAAAAACAAAATCCAAATTAGAAAGAGGATTATTCCTTGGTTGAAAGATGGGTAGGAAGACTCACTAACATCAAATCAAAACATAGAATTCAACAAATCCGAAATTGGCTCTATGGCTTCAAACCAAGACTTTGAGAAGTCCACGAGTGAACCTGATACATACCCATTTACATAATAAAATAAAAATAAAACAGAAAATTAGAATGAGAAACAAGGAGTCCACTTCGAGGGGGACAGACCTCCTAAGGTTGCATTTGAGGAGAACCACAACTCCTAAGACAAGAGCAAAGCCTTGAAATGTTCTTCATTCATATAATCAACCATATGGCACCTACAAATATTTATACATATTCCATAACTGTTAAAACTACTTTACCACTACTCCACTAACCCACTATCTCTCCACTCTCCCACATACATAAAGCATATTTACATACAATCAGGACAATACAATTAAGAATCCTAATTCCTAAATAAAGCATTCTAACCAAATATAAAATACTGAAATTAAATAATAGGTACATATCATTCCGTCCCCCTTTGAAAAACCTTGCCCTCAAGGTTTTATTCGTACCAATATACCACGATCCCAAATTTTGTTAGAAAATAACTCTGCAAGCATACAAATTTCTTGATCTTGGTAACTAAAAACATGAGCATGATCGATGTGTATCTCATGTAATAATTGCGACAAACGGGATGGTCATTTTGGAGGCACGCAATGAGAACCATAGAATATAACTGGAGAAATTTTCTTCCGATGATCAAAGTTGATTGTGTTAATTGTTGTTGGACCAAATTTCTGCATAAAGAGTTGTACATCAGTTGCATTCCGTTGGCTTTTTCCTACACGTCTCGAGGATAGACTACCAGAATAAGTAGACTCTTCTTGTGTCGGACTTGCTTGCTTGACATCTTGAATTTCTTCTTGAAGTTTTTTTCTAAGATTGTTGAAGCCTTCTTGCATGTGTTGATTATCCTTGAGCAATTTCTTGAAGCCTCTTTGAAAATTATCACGCATTAACTGCAAAATCTTCGTAGGTGTAGCCACTATAAGGATCGACCGCTCTGATACCAACTGATACGTACCCATTTACATAATAAAATAAAAATAAAACAGAAAATTAGATGAGAAAGAAGGATTCCACTTCAAGGGGGACGGACTTCCTAAGGTTCAATTCGAGGAGAACCACAACTCCTAAGACAAGAGCAAAGCCTTGAATTGTTCTTCATTCATATAATCAACCATATGGCACCTACAAATATTTATACATATTCCATAACTGTTAAAACTACTCTACCACTAACCCACTATCTCTCCACTCTTTCACATACATAAAGCATATTTACATACAATCAGGACAATACAATTAAGAATCCTAATTTCTAAATAAAGCATTCTAATCAAATATAAAATACTGAAATTAAATAATAGGTACGTATCACAACCAGTACTATTTGGAGTCATTTTATCTCAAGACAGGTTTGACTTAATTTCAAAAATGCTTTCTTATCGTCGCGCAATTCATGTGGTTGTGACACGAATTTGGAACACTTTAAAGTGACTCAAAATGGCTCTCTCAAACACTCATGGAGTGTCACCACAATGTGGCTGGGTCTTAGGACGTGTTTGTGCATCATGCAGTTAGAAGAAAAGCACTTGCAGTCTTCTTCAGAGATTCTCATGACTTTTCTCGAATATTGATGATGTACCTTGTATGGTTTCGAATGGCCAAAATAAAAACTATGAAAATATTATAATTAAATAGTTAAATATTATTTAATACAGAAAAGAATTTCTTTCCACTCTTTAGGAGGATATCTTTACTCCTATATCATATATATATATATATATATATATAATTTAGATTACACATGAACTACTTTTTTCCCTATGACTAGGGGCTTTCATGGCGGGCTGGGCCGGGTTAAGGCATAACACCACACCCTGCCCACCTGTGGATGCATGTGGGCACTCATATTATCGATGTGAGAATGTTAGCTTTTCCAGGATCCTTGTGTTCTATGGCTCTTTTATCTTTCTATACCAGTCATCCCCTGTGCTTGTGGAAAACAAGACTGCATTGGGGCATAGATTTTCTATATTATCGTTTGGATAGTATAATCAGTTGTGTTTCCCGTCCCTCCTGAAATGCAAACAGATACTATTTGGCAGAAATCCATATAAATTGTGTGCTTTCCATTGGACACGCTAAGGTATTATTGAAGTCTGTTTCCGGCTCAAGGGCCATGCACCGCTTGAATGTGTGTGTATATCCTAGAAACTAACTAATAAATTGCAACTCTGTTTGAATGTTGCAACCACAACTTTAACAGTGCTCATTGTAAAAAGAGTCTGTAGCATGGTTGGAAGGTGCTCATTATTGCAACCGTTAGGTTGTAGGTTCGAGTCATGTTACCAATAAAAGGGGGAAAAGTTTGGCTGTCTGATTGTATATCCTTGTTTAGTTTTTTATTGCTCCGACAAAAAAATCAAAAAAATTTTTTTGACGAAGATTCATGCACATTTTGCAACTTCTAATCATTCTATATTCCACATTCCTCAGACTGTCATACCAGCAGGATTACTTCAAAATGGTCTATGTTCAGTTCAGGATGAGAGTGCAGGTCAGTGCTCTTCTCTGTGTCTGTACAAACATGATGTTGAATGAAACATAAAGACATCAAGTTCTATGCTTTGGAAAGCTATACTAAAATAAAAATAAAAAGCATACCGTGTAGAAGCTTTGCCTAAAAATTTCCCCAGAGCTAGAAATATGAAGCAATGATTCCTTGACAATATGCCATATCACATAGGGTAAAGTTGTATGAATGTTGGCTGATCATATATGTTGCGCTTGGGCATGTAGCTTCATACTTGTGGGACCATGCTTAGAGATCCCAACATTTTAATTTTATCCAACATTTCTACGTCAATTTACTAAGCATTGACCTTGATTGAAAGATCTTTATCATCCAATCATTTACCTTTTCAGTTCTTTCTGTCCTATTATTGTAATCGATAGAACATAATGTCGGAAACATGTGTAACTTTCTTGTTCTACTAATCTTTGTGATTGAACCTAGAAGAGAAACATTGACAACTTGTGAACAAGAGTCTTGAAGCAGAGCTAGTGGGATTAGGCTACGAATTCTAATGAAGTGTAAAGACTTATATTAAATAGGTCACTAAGTGGTTCTAGGGGATGCTAAGGAGAACAAGAGTTGTGCACGTAAGGAAATTTGGTGGTAGAATCCAAATATCCAAAAGGTCACTGCTGGAAAGAAAAAATCTATTCAAAGGGGCCAAAAAACAAGAGGTGGAGAAGACATAGAAATGTAAAAACTTACAATGAGCAATGTAAAGACCACTGCAAGCAAAGCCAACTACAAAAACAATAACAATTTCTATGTGAAAAGAAGGGGTGAAGGGCTTTCTGTGTCGGACAAAGCCAGAAACGAATGCTCAAGATTTTGATCATTTTAGATGCATCAAGAATGAATGGGGTCTTGTTAAAGAAAGTAGGACCATTAATAGATGACAACATATTTTAAAGATCATTTAATTAGGAAGCATAGAAGGGAATTAAATGAGGATATTGATCCAAATCAAGGAGTGATTAGCGAAATTTTAAAGTCTACCTTACCAAGAATGAAGAAAAACAACGATCTATGTATGGATGGTAATCATGGTATACCTATAGATGTTTTGGTTGTGATGTGTGATATAGGGATTCATTGCTTTGTGATGGAACATAATACGACTTATTTGTAAGTAGAGGAACTTTAGGGACTTATATGGAATTTGGGAAAGTACAATTTTTTTAAATATTAAAATATAATAAAGTATATATATGGTTTGCGAGCATCAGATGCTCCAGTCCCTGTTCCTCATCTTCTGCTCCACTTAGTGTCTAACTTCGTTGGGCTTGTGAACCAGCCACAATGCCCCCTCGCTTATTGGCTTCCCCTACTCCCTCAGCTTTTTTGCGACAGCTTGTAGGAATCCTCTCTGCCCTCGCAAACTTGTTGGTTGAAACAGTTTTATTAGTTCTCACCATTTCTCTTCAACTCAAAACCAGTTTCTTGCAGCTCTTCATTCTTATACCGAGTCTCAGTTGTACAAAGAAAGATCAACATCTTCTACTGGCATACCACTATGACTGAGGAACTTGCAGCCTTGCATAGGACTCATTCATGGGGTCTTGTCCCTCTTCATCCTGGCAACTAGTATCAATGCAATTCGGTGTACAGAATTAAGACTCAAATCTTAGCCGACCCCTACATAGTTGGGAAAAGGCTTTGATGATGATGATTAATTAAGACTCAATCTTATGGAAGTATTGAACAATACAGGACTTGCAACAGGCTACAAACAAGAACACGACATTGACTATGAAGAAACATTTTTTTTCCAGTGGCCAAAATTACCACTATTTGCATTCTCATTTCTGTAGTTGCTGCTTGTTATTGGCCCCATATCAAATGGATGTTAAAAATGGCCTTCTTATAGAAAGATTTTCATGCCTTTGTGATGGGGACATCAAATCTGATCCCCCTCGTTCTTATAAGGTCTTCCAAAGATCAAGGCGCAGGAACACTGATCAAGCCGCGTTATGGTTGGATGATTCATACCCGGGCTTTGATCGCGAAGAAATTGCACATCCACCATTGGTTCATCACCGCGAGGGCATCAGACGGTTGGATTTCGCGGAATCTCGTTCCTAAAGAAGAGAAGGCCGCATGTGCGCAATCATCTTGAAGGCCCTACATTGGGAGGTGCCACATAGGAGGAAATAAAAGAGTTTGGTAGTTTAGAGGGGCCCAAGTTAATTAAAAGAGTCTTAGTAGAATAAAGGGGCCCTTGTTTCTTTTAAAAAAAGACAAAACATAAGTAATGAAGAAAAGGGGGGCCCACAACTTAAGTGATAAAGGGTTTTATTCTTGGGATGCGTGCACCCCCCGCCCTTATGCACGAATCCCAAGGCCCCTTGTGCAAGTCCCTTTATTTTCTTCTTATTTTCCTTTTGTTTCTTTTAAGCGTGATGATGTCATCATATTTCCTTAGGGTATTTTAAAGACTGCCATTGTATTCTTCTTGGTTATGTTATGTTTATGATATTGAATGAAAATGAGACTTCTTCTTCTACCTTGGACCTCTAGAGTTTACATTCTCTTGATAATCTCTATAAGGCCTTCGGATCGAAGTTTGGTGAGAGCCCAATAAAAGTATCTTCCATTTCTTTCACTTTTCTATTTCCAAAAGCTTTATTGACCTTTGCCATCTAAATCTAGACCATATCTAGAACCCCCTTATTACCAAAGATCCTCAAACTTCAGATCTGAACCCTACTATCAGAAACCTCTTTTTTTTTTTTTAGATCTGAAACTTATCAGATCTGAACTTTTATTGGATCTAAACATTTTATAGATCTGAACTCTATTGCTTAAACCTTTCATCTAAACCATTGGATATATATCATTGGCCCTAAGCAACCTGGAAGTTCTATCTTCCATTAAGATCCTACTATTTTCTTTGCTAAAAGGGATTTATTGCGGGATCTGTGAGATCACCTAGGACCTCAGATTCATTGTTTACTTGATATTCAGTGCTTTCTATTTTAATTGGCATGCCTATAACTTGATTTTAATTGTTAATTCAGATTTGATCTCATCATATTAGGGAAGACCTCATATTGTCCTGCATCACTTTGCCTCTTGCACTTCCTCATCCTGCACACTACTTTTGCCAACTGTGCCATGCTCTATTTGGACTTAGACAAGCTCCCATGTTCGGTTTGAATGCTTCAGCATTGTTATTCTCAGTACTGGCTATTCTCAAAGTTTTCATGACTTCCCAATTTTTTTCCTTCTCTACCAAATGTGGTCGAATGCTCCTTCCTCTTTATATTGGTGATATGCTTATCATAGGTGATGATCGAGAAGGCTGTTCTCTCAAGATCTTTCTTACCTCACAGTTTAATACGAAGAATCTTGGTCCTCTGGGCTACTTCTTGGGCATAGTAGTTGCATACTGTCCTCGAACTACCTTTCTCAAATGAAGTATCTTGGAGACATTCTTTAGAGAGCAGAGTTTATCGATTCCAAAATTATTAGCAGTCCACTTGAGCTCAATCAGAAGCTCTTTGCTTCTGATGACACTCTTTCTGACCCCACTCGCTATTGATAGGCTGTATACTCGACTATCTCTTGGCTTGACATAATTTGTCTAGTCCAAGTCGTTAGTTGGTTTGTCTTTGCCCCTACTTCTATACATTGGGCTGCTATTCTTTCAATTTTGCATTTCTTCAAGGCATAATGAATGTGGCTCTTCTTCTCTCTGGTGACAGCTTTCTCCAGTTTATTACCTAATCTAATTTTGATTGGGCAGGATGTGTTGACAGTTGACACATGCCATAATACTACAAGTTCCTGCATCTTTTTTTGTTTCTCTCTAATTTCCTGGAAGAGCAAGAAGTGACTGTTGTTTCTTGTTCTTCTAATGATGCTGAAATCACGCTTAATCCTATGCTAAAGTACGACGGTTGCTTGCTGATATGGGCATCTACTTACATGCTTTGACCCCTCCATAATGTGACATTGCAAGGTCTCTCCATATTGCTCACTACATTGTCTAACATGAGCACACCATTCTTCGTTGAGCCATCTTCTACCTATACCAGCTGGCTAATCTTTCGTGTATGGCCTTACCCCACTCTTCGGTTTCAGAAATTGCCATCCAATCATAGCAAGAGAAGAGAGGGAGGGGGGGTCCTCAATATGCCATAATCTCATGTGCCATACATTTTCTTAGATTCTAGTCAGTCAAACTAAATTGTACTTATGTAGATAAGTTAGTCAAACTAAATTGTACTTGTGTAGATAAGTTATTACTAATAGTGGATATGAGAGTTCCTTATATACAGTGGTTGGGAGTATTAACCCAACAAAACAACAATAAGTCTCTTGTTCTCTTCAAGTTTTTCAATTTCTTCACATGATCCAGTCGCATTAGAAGAATGGTCTGGATCATGATACCATGATGTCTACTCAAGTCTTATACTACGCTTGTCCTAAGGCCAAGCTTGTCATGTGATCTAAAGAATGCCGGAATATCATTTCTCTGATCAGTTAAGAACGAGATATTATAGCTTACAAAGTAATAGTTGAAGAATTTCAGAACTTTTCCCCACATCTAATTTCTTTTACTCCAACTGTTTTTTGTTTTAATTTTTTTTTTTTTCAAAATTCTGAGATGCTTCTAATCTATATTGAGTGGATACATCATTTGAAAGTTTGGGACTTGAACTGGATACAAATTAGCTACTAGTGTGGTACTCTTTTTTATTTTTTTATTTTTACGATGACGTGGGTATCCCTGAGGTCTTTGACCCAAAAGGAATAATCCTCTGCATGGCGACCGAGTGCGGCACTCTTTTTAGTGTGTCTGAGCTCTATATATGACAAATCAGTACAGTGCCTTTTGTAAAGATACAGGTCAACTCGACCTAATGGGTTAGCCCACAACCCATGAATTGGGTCAACCCACAAATCAAGTCATTGTATGAGTTGTCAATAGATACTAGTTACCTTAACAATACCTGTAATCATGTAATCAGATCATCTAGTCTATGCAATACTGTGTTATATATGGATCCATTGTCAATACAAAGAATACACAATTCTCTTGCAATTCTTCTCTCTCTTGTATGCTTCTGGTTAGATATGGATATTCTAACATGGTATCAGAGCCCATTAATCTGTCCATTCAAGCATAAGAGGAGCCCTAATCAACTGATAGGAGAATATTGTATTCAACTGTGAGAAGCACTGCACTACTGTGATCAAAGGTGGCCCATCTATTGATGATCATTCTGCATCAGAGAAATCTCTCCATTATGGTCGTCCATTTATCCTAGGAATTCTGCACATTTTTTTCGAGATTTTCTAATCATCTGAGGTTGGCCATTCTCTCCAATCTGCACTTGTCTCCTTTGTGCAAATAGTTTTCATCAAGCCCATTCAATATTCTGGTCTCTCAAGCTTTCTTCAAAATTCCAGTTAGAGGTGTTGCGGATTTTTGATACAGAGACCACTGTGTGATCTGATCTTCCATCTGATCACCCAATGGGCCCCACATATCAGATATGTGCCCTGATCCAAGGTCGCCTAGACCTCTTTTATTGGGTTTTCCAATATGACTGCACTTTGCGGTTGAGATCTTCCATCTGATCTCTTAGTGGGCCCCATAGCACTCCTCTATGCTAAGATTCAAGGTCATCAAGATCTATTTCATTGGAATTTTAGATTTGGTTAGTTCTTTGTGGCTGGATTTCAGTTCTGACTTGAATTCCGGGGCTGGATTTCACATCTATACAGTCTGTGTGCATCTTGTTCTAAATTCATCTGCACTTTTGCTTCATATCTGTGCATTTTTTGGTTAAAAATGCCTTCTGATAAGACTTCGGGGATTAATGTCATACTTTGGAAATATATTGTTAAGCAGATCCCTATTGGTCCCATCTAATGCAAAATTTCCTTAAAGGACAAAAACTTTGGAAGTATATTGCTAAGCAGATCCCTACACCAGTTAGTAAAGACACCACCTTTGAAGAATGAGAAGCTTCAATCGGGAAGATCAATTCTTGGATTGCCAATTCGGTCAATCCATATATTGGGAACCAACTGGCTAAATTCAATTATCCTAAGGATGCTTGGGATTATTTAGCCAAATTGTATACTCAGTCTAATGCTGCTCGCCGATATAAGTTAGAATGGGAAATAAAAAATGCAGACCAAGGAAATGACTCCATTCACGATTTCTTTATCAAAATGACTGCCGTATGGGATCAATTGGCTCTAATGGAACCCGCTTTTGCAACAACTAATGATGCCCATACCTTTGAGGTCTATAGGCAGCAGACTTGCCTAGTTCAGTTTCTTATGGCTCTCCGCCCTGATTTTGAACATGTTCGTGGTCTATTATTACATCGGCCCCACCGCCTTTCGTTGATACGGCACTCTCGGAACTTCTGGCAGAAGAACAAACTCAACTTTCTCTTACAAGGAAGAAACATGTGGAACCCACTCATGTCCTGTCAGCAAATGTTAGTACCCCACAAAATGATCGCTCTTTTCCACCTGGTACCAATGACTTTTGTAATTATTGTAAGAAGAAAGGACATTGGAAACGGGACTGCCCAACCACACATCAAAAGCCAAACAACAAGAACAAACAATCTGGTCAACAGCCCAATCGTGGTCCCATGCAATCTTATTCTCAGCGATCCTATGCTGCCAATGTTACTGAAGATGATAGTTTTGTGCCTCCGCAAATGGATCTTACACCTCAGATCCAGGCTATGGTTGATGAGCGCATGCAACAGTTGTTTCTGGCTTCCTCCACTGGTTCTGCTTTTCAGATGGCCACCACCCCCTCCTCCTCTGGTTCTGCCATGACCATTTCTAGTCCTTCAGGTACACATGATACTACATGGATCTTTTATTCTGGTGCTTCCTATCATATGACAAATGATGTTTCCAAACTTCATAATTGTTATGCTCCTGCTAGCTCTCTCACCATCCATACAGCAAATGCCACTCCTTTACCAGTCTCCCTTATTGGTTCCATTTCAAATAAGTTGCTCTCTCTCACTAGTGTTTTGTGTGTACCCCACCTCTCTATCAACTTAATCTCTGTTAGTCAATTGACTTCTTGTAGATTTCTTGTCTCGGTTTCTTCCACTGGATGTTCTATGCAGGATCCGCACACCGGGAGACAGATTGGGACCGGCCTTAGGTCAGGAGGACTTTACTATCTCCGCTCGTTGCACCTTCCATTATCAAGCATCTCCCTTGCCGCCCTTGTTTCATCCGCATCACCCTTTGCTCTTTCGCACTCTCGTTTAGGCTATTTATCTTTAAATAAAATGAAGTTTTTATTTAATAGTGGTGTTTTTGGAAACATTTATGTATCAGACATTTCTACTTGTTTTGGTTGCCAATTTGGTAAACAACATGCATTCCCTTATAATAAAAGCACTTCTTTTACTACTGCTCCTTTCTCTTTGGTGCATTCTGATGTCTGGGGACCTGCCTCTTAAGCTAACGAAAGGCGGTTCCATTTATTATGTGTTGTTTATTGATGATTTCACTAGATATACATGGTTATATTTGATGAAGAATCGTTCTGAGTTATACACCATCCACATTGCTTTCTTTACCATGGTTTCCACTCAATTTGACACGATAATTAAAATATTCATATCTAACTCCGGGGGAGAATACATGTCCCACAAATTTCGTTCTTACCTAACTAGTCAAGGGACTCTAGCTTAATTATCCTGTCCTGCCACACCACAGCAGAATGGAGTGGCAGAACGCAAACACAGATATATCCTAGAGACTGCTAGATCCTTGATTTATTCCTCACATGTTTCTTTGCAATTCTAGGAGGAAGGAGTCCTGACTGCAACCTATCTGATTAACAGAACACCATCCACTGTCTTATTTGGCACATCCCCATATGAGAAATTGTTCTCCTGTAAACCTGACTTGTCCTATCTCTAAGTATTTGGCTGTACTTGTTTTATTCTGTTGCATAATAATGTGAGAACCAAACTTGCCCCAAAATCCACTGTCTGTGTTTTTTTAGGGTATGGCATCTAACAAAAAGGCTATCGATGCTATGATCCTAAAACCAATAAGTTACAAGTCTCTCATAATGTCACCTTCTTGGAACATATACCTTTCTATACATTACCCACTACATCCTCTTCTCCTGAGCACCCTACAGTCTATCCTCTTGACCCCTTTCCAGACCTATTTCCCTCAGATACCCCTTCTCCTCCACCCCTGCGGTATATCATCGTTGGCCCAAAACCCTGTCTGCTCACTCGAGATCTGCAGCCCCACCTCCTTCTGACCATGGGCCTATCTCCTCTACTCCAGATGTATTGGATCCTCCTCAACCTCGAAGGTATCCCTTGCACACTAGGATCCCTCCCTCCCGATTTGGTTTTGTTTGTACTGATCATTTTTCTCCATCGTATAAGTCCTTCATTGTAGCAATTTATACTTTGGCAGAACCACAATCCTATAAGAAAGCTATTACTCATCTGAACTGGAGATCTGCCATCGTAGAATAACTTGCGGCTCTGCAAAAAACTCAAACATGGGACCTTGTTCCTCTTCCCTCAGGAAAATGGGCTATTGGCTGCAAATGAATATTTAAGATCAAGACCAACTCTAATGGATCTGTTGATCGTTACAAGGCTCGCTTGGTTGCCAAAGGCAACACACAAGAATATGGGGTAGATTATGAGGAGAACTTTGCTCCAATTGCTAAGATGACAATTGTTCGTACTTTTATCTCCATTGCCGCTGTTAGACATTGGTCATTCTATCAGCTTGATGTCAAGCCTTCATTTTTGAATGGATTCCTTTAGGAAGAAATCTATATGCATCCTCCCCCAGGCGTCACAAGATCTCCTCATTATGTATGTCGTCTCAAACGTGCCTTGTATGGACTCAAACAAGCACCTTGGGTTTGAACGGTTTAGCACCAGCATTATTAGCATTTATTTTTCTCAGAGTGCTCATGACTCCGCTCTCTTCACTAGCTATTCGTGATCTGGACGTGTTTTCTTATTACTCTATATCGATGATATGATTATCACTGGCAATGATGCTCCTGGTATTCAATCCTTGAAGCGGTTTCTTCATCGACAGTTTGAGATGAAAGATTTGCGCCATTTGCGGTACTTTCTAGGCATTGAGGTTGCCTACTCTCCCAAAGGATATCTTTTGTCGCAAACAAAATACTGCAATGAAGTTCTCCAACGCGCTGGACTAACAGATCATAAACCTGTCTCTACTCCAATTGAACATAATTTGAAGCTTCGAACTACTGATGGAGATCTTCTTTATGATCCAACTCGTTATCATGAGGTGGTCGGCAGCTTGGTTTATCTTACTATTACTAGACCAGATATTGCATATGCAGTACATGTGGTAAGCCAATTTGTTGCACAACCCACTCATCTTCACTGGGCCGCTGTCCTGCACATACTGAGATACTTAAAAGGAAGTTCCAACCGCGCCCTCCTTCTTTCCTCCTGTCCAAATCTTACTCTGCATGGTTATTCTGATTCCGACTAGGCAGGAGATGTCGATGATCGGCGCTCTACAACAGGTTTCTCCATTTTTCTTGGCTCTCCTCTCATCTCCTGGAAGAGCAAGAAACAGGAAGTTATCTCACGATCGTCCACTGAAGCTGAATATCGTGCTGTATCTCACACTACTACTGAAATTATTTGGCTTCGCTGGTTACTTCGGGATTTAGGAGTTCTAGTTCCTAAATCTACCTCTCTCTTTACGGACAGTGAAAGTGCACGGAAACTGGTAACAAATGATGTCTTCCATGAATGATCCAAACATCTTGAAGTTGATTGTCATTTCATTCGTCAACATGTTCGAAGTGATACTATAAAGCTTATCCAGATTTCATCAGCTGCTCAAGTAGCATATTTTTTTCACCAAAAGCCACTCCCCATCTCAATTTCCGAAGCTAATTTCCAAGCTATCGATGGTCACATTCTCCCATCCAAAGCTTGAGAGGGGATGTAAAGACACAGGTCAACTCGACCTAATGGGTCAGCCCACAACCCATGAATTGGGTCAACCCACAAATCAAGTCATTGTATGAGTTGTCAATAGATATATACTAGTTACCTTAACAATACCTGTAATCATGTAATTAGATCCTCTAATCTAGGCAATACTTAATTATATATGGATCCATCGTCAATACAAAGAATACACAATTCTCTTGCAATTCTTCTCTCTCTTGTATGCTTCTGGTTAGATCTGGATATTCTAACACCTTTAACCATGAAATAAAGGCACTGCACTTGTAACACCTTTATTTTCCTTTGTCATCGTTCCCCTACTTTTTTTATATGAAATCATATCTATGCAATCAATCATGTCTTTTAATGGTTTTTTTTTTTTTTTTTTTTTTTATCTATATATATTGTGTGGATATGTACTCATAGCCAGTTTGTTTGTCATCATGGTAGGGGGCAGGGCCTTTGATAGCATTTTGCTTAGTAGATTGGGATTTTGCTGCAGGTTTGGTGGTGTCTGTTGTTAATCGACAACCAGGGGAAACCATCATCGACTGTTGTGCTGCACCTGGAGGAAAGACTCTTTTCATGGCATCATATCTGAGAGGCCAAGGTGGTTTTTGAATGGAAAGTTTCATCTTTTTTACATGTTCTCGCACATTTGTATCAGTAAAATTGTCTCATATAATTTGTTGGTCTATAATTTCAAGCTAATGATAGGGTTCTAAATTTCTAATGCCTCCCTAAATGTGGTGTAGTATGAACCCATTTTGTATGAGTAGGCTTGCGGTCCATAGTCATCCAACAGACCTTAGTGCCAACATACTGGTGGGTTTGATACTTGAAGCATGGTGCCAAACATGGAATGGGCACGACAGGATACTGTTCATGTCTTGAACATTTGAAATCCATTATTTCTCGAGTTTCTTGTTGTTGATTTGAATAAAAATATTTGCTAAGTCGACACTAAGTATGTGTAGACTGCCTTTATTTTAATTACTCGGCATAAAATTCGAAAAACAATGATGATGATACTTCCATGATGGCTTAAGGAAAGAAAAACATTGGTTTTTTCTATGTGGAAATTTCAACGTGCTCAGGAGATATTCAGAAGCTCATTGACTTTTGGACTTGTCTATGTCAACATGCGTCAACTTGGTTCAGGACTTTGGTGTTTGTTCAAAGGAAAATGCCTTCTGTGCTCCTTGCGCAGGCAAACTTTTAATCCACAACATCAGTGACGCGTAAAGTTTATGCGTTACACATCACGGATGCTCATTATTCAAAGCTCACCTGCACTATGTGCACAGGTTAATATTTTCCCTCTTGTAAATGTTGATTATGAAACAAGTTGTTTTTTGTTTATAATAATAGAGAACAGTAATAATAGCAGTAATGGTAATGATAAAAATAATAAGATTACTTCTAATAAAAAAAAAACAGAGAGAGTAGAAGATAATCTTAGAGTATGAAGTTCTTGACATATAATTTTAATCACTTGGAAGTGATCTGTCATGCAAGCACTTATTATTTGTGTATTTTCAAGTACTTGTTATCATGAGATTTTAAGCACTAGGAACTCTTATGGTCTACTTGGTTTTTCAGCTTTTACATACTATTATACAGGACCCTCTCACACCATCTGACAATTCCTAAGCACAGGATAAAGTGCTGATGTTGCCTTTTCTGCAATCCAGTGTCCAGATGCTGAAAACAAAACAGCACCTCAGGGTTTTATTCTTTCTTCCTTAGATTTACAGCAGGATACCTTTTGGAATTCTTGTTGAAGATAAAAGAAATGAAAAAATAAATTCGAACTGGAAACATGAAAAAAAAATTATAAAATGTTAATGGAAACTGTTTTGTCAAAGCAAAAGTCATGAAAAAACATTTTGAAAATATGATGTAGTATCATTGAATTTTCTACTTTTGTGAATGTTTCAAAGATACTGTTGTGACATTCCTACTTCCATGGTTGTTAGTTACAACATCGTATAATGGCGATGGTTGTTTACTTGTTATGAAACAGAGAAACAGAAAAGTGAAACATTCTCAAAGTTGGGTCATTAGGTTTTGAAATCTAGACTCTGGGTTTTAAAATAGTTGTACTTTTTACGTAAATCTACAACATTGTGTTTGGTAGAACCTTTTTCTTGGCAAAATAATGTGCTATATTTCATTAAATAACATTGTTATCTTTGGGAAAGACACCTTATGCAAATGCCGTTGTAAAATAAAGATCTTAACCAATAATTAAAGTAAATAGCATTATTGTCTCCAGGATTTTTTATCCCCAAGCAAGAAAGAGCCACTGCACTGCTTTACATTGGTCAGGCTGGGCTGGGATAATAGGATAAGCACTTCGATCATAGAAGATACACTTGTAGAGCGTATGAATGGTTTGGATCGAAGAGCCTCCAATCTTTTCTACGAAGCCTTAGCCTATATACGATCCAACTACGAGACTATTTGTAATTTTAATTCCATTATAGTGCCAATTTCTAATCATGATTCCAAAATGTCACAATCTTTATTTTATGAAAACATTGCATTATTTTTGCGATAATGAAGATATTCATCAGTCATCATTTTACTTTCTGCACTTTTTTTTTCCAGAAAAAAACCATCTTTAATCTCCATGATACTGTAAGTTATTAAACGCTTCTTTCCTTTGGAAACTTCTCAGGCACAACAATGATGATTTTTCTCTAACTTGGTAGCTGCTTCTTTTTGCAATTCCTTGTGTTGATTCCATTGAGCTGGATTTTAGAAGCTTTTGGTTCTATACCTACTCCTTCCATAGGCTTGTACATTTTTATTTTTTTTTTGAGTTACGTTATTGAAATTTATATTTGAGCACGAAAAATTAGTGATGCTTCACGGTGATGATGCAGGTATGGTATTTGCAATTGACCTAAACAAAGGTCGCTTAAGAATTTTTGAAGAGACAGCTAAGTTGCAAAATGTCGATGATATTGTCACTGCTGTTCATGCTGATCTTCGCAATTTCTCCGTAAGTTACTGGACTGCAAACAGAGGCAAACATCTAGAACTTTTACTGGAATGACTTAACAAATGACGTCTCTCTTTCAAAGAATTAGCTCAAATATTTGAGTACGAGGAAGAAATCCAGTATAGCACCCCATTAAGTGGATGGGTGGACCATTAGCAACAAATATAAGGATAAATATCACATAGTAAAAATATCCATTGTCAGTGATGGTGTTCTCCTAATCTACTTGCACATTTGTTTACTCAAAAGAGAAACGGAAAAGAAAAAAAATTATGGCAAGTGTTAAATGCCCATGAACACTATAGAAAATAACTCATCAAGATAAGGCCTAGGCCCAACTCAACTAGGCCCATGTATAGACTTTTAAAATATCCCTAGTGTGGAATTTGGTCAAAACATTGTACAGTAGATTTTCTCTTTTTTACTTGTATAGAAGATTAGGATAGCTGTACCTTTTATTCTTTCATTATTTTGATTGTAATTCCAGCCTTTGATTAGGCACAATGAGATTATAAAACGGGTCAGTCGATATTCTCTCTTGGGACATGACCAATTCTTCCAAAGCTCTTTTCTTCTTCTTCTCTACCTCTTAGATTATTTCAATAACCTTTATAAACACCAGGTAAAATTGGAAGATGCCCATTGTTGCAAACATGAGCTTGTCCTTTTGAGTCATCTTACCAATAAAAAAATAACTTTTCCAGAACATGGTGAAAATACACATCTGCATATCTTTTGGGGACTTGAAACCCATTTAAGATTAGAAAAGAGAAAGGTAATGTTAATGTTGAAAAAAAAAAAACTTTTTGTGTAGGAAAAATACCGTAATGACGAGATTAAGGGAGGATCACAGTGATCCACCTCGGTCTCGGCAAGCATAGCCCGGCAGTTTGGCGGCTCGGTGAGGAGCGCCGGCTCAAGAGGCACCATGCTGCAGCTCGGCTAGGAGTGCCGGCTCAGCAACTAAGCTCGGCAGCTCGGATCAAGAGTGTCAGCTCATTGTATCAACTCAGCAGCTCGGTAGCTCTGTTCAGAGTGCCAGCTCGGCAGGGGGCAGCTCGGCTGCTCGGCATCTGTGCCAGCAGAGAGCCAGCTCAGCCAGACCGCTCCTGGTCCCGGCAAGAGTACGAAGGCAAAGAGTGGGCCATCACACCTACCAAAAGCGCGGGCGTGCCCTGACAGTTAGGGGCGCTCATTTATGGCGATAAGAAGTCGGCTTCATCATCCCCTCACGTCAACTGACCAAAAGTTACTGATGGGATGCGCCCTTTTTACCGACCGCCGAATGTCAGGGTAAGGCTGATGGTACCTTACCCCACCTACCCCCACTCACAGAGAAGGACAAACATTTTTCCTTCATAGAGACAGGGGATCGGCCCCAGGGAGGTACGCGATAAGCAACATACAACTTTGAATACTCCACACACTGTTTCATTCTCTTCTTCCTCCTCCTGTTTAGTCTCCTCAGAACTAACTCAGGCATCGGAGTGCCTTCGGCTCACGGCAGCCAGGGGCTCTGACTTTAGCCTTTCTCCTTCCCTTTCAGGTTCTTGGCGTTCAGCATTTCCCGTCCTAAGAAGTTCACCCCGATCTCATCTCAATCTAAGTAGGTGTCGTTTTTACCGCCTACACTTTTAATTCCCTCTTTTCTCAGTCCCTTGACATTCCATAGAATTCCTCCTTCATGGAGAAAGGACACAAGCCCCACCATTGATGAAAGGTAAATGATTCTGGAAAAATGAAAGAATTATTAGACGGGTTATGGAATGTGAACCATATGTATCTCACAGAGGAACAAATTGCCAAAAAAAGTTCGTTACAATTGAAATTGATTGTGCGGTTTTTTCCAATTGTCTTTTGTACTTCATGTTATTTTTAATTAAGTTTTAGTTACCTTTTCTTGGGGAGAAGTACCCTGAAGAGTAATGTAGAAATACTGATTCACGGAATCCTTCCAGCCCAAACACAGAAGAGCATATATTAGTGTTTCGGTCTTCAAGGTGATGAATGCTTACATGTTTTCTAGCTGTATTGAGAGCAGATTTTGTTATCTGTGTCTGTCAAACAAACTGCTTTCACTGTAAGGGGGTTGGTATTTTAAATAGCTTTTAAAGAAAAGGGGCTGACGATATAGGATTGGTTCATGAGACCAAAGACAGAACAAAGACCTGCTCAAGAAGATACCACTAGTTTCTCCCTGGATGGACTATCACAGATGTCGTGGATATTATGTGGTAGACTTCGCTAAAACATTGGATGTGTCCTTACTTCATGTTAAGAGGAGTGTTAACTCGGAGGCAGATTGATTGGCCAACGAAGGAGTCTATCATTAGAGCTTGGTGGTAGATAAGGATGGATATCTTTGGTCTGCTCTCTAGGATAGCATTGTGTTCATATATATATATATATATATATTTTTTTTTTTTTTTGTAGTCGATGTCTTCGCTTTTGTTGCTATCCAGTATACTAGTACTGTTTAGCTCCCTTTAATAGGATTTGTTTACCATTAAAAAAAAGGAAAAAAGAGAAAAAGAAAAAGAAAAAGAAAATGTGCTACTAGTTTCTTCCTCCTATAACGGCCTCATGTAATTATTGAAGAGCTTCTAGCTTTGATCTCCCAACAATCCATGAGGCTTCTTCTGGAACTTCAAGCTCACACCCAATTTCCTCGGCATACTCTACCTATGACTTGATGAATGCTTGTCAGTTTGAAACTTGATAGAGCTTCACAAAATAATCTTTTAGGGTACTTTCTCCAAACCAAATATTCTTTGAATATCTCAACTCTGCAACTCTGACCAAGAAACTTGTTCCTCTTTTTCTTAGGTCATGGTTTTGTGTGCATGTGTTCTCACCTTGGCATTAACTCTCCACCCTTCTGATCCCAGAGACCTCCCCCATGAGTCTTCCGAATCCCATAACTTTCCCCATATTTAGCCTTGTTTACTTTCCTCCATAATGCCTGTTTCTCCTAAAAACATGGCCATTTTAGAGGAGCCCAATTTCTCTTTCTAATATTCCTGATGTGCCTAGGCCCTATTAAGAAGCGACACTTTGTGAGTCCTATCTATCAAGGATCGTCTTTGTGAGTTCTATTTATCCCTCTTTAGATTCTGGAGTGACAAAACTTATCACTAAACAGGAATCAGTGGAGAAAGAGAAATCTTAAGTCCAATCCTTGATAAATTGTTTAAGGCTTTGATAATTGTTTATTTTATTTGTCTAGTTTCAGTATTTTTTGTTTTGTTATACGTATGTTTTGTTTGTTTTGAATGTTTTTTGCATGCATGCATTATGCCATTATCTACTCAATCTCTTGAGATTCCCATGATACCTTTGGTTTGCTGGTTTCATGTCTGGTGAAGTCATTTATTGAAATGAGAGTCTGGTTCCAAGGAGCATTTAATGAAGATTTGACCTTTTATTCCTTAAGTTAATTCTCCTGTAGAAGAACTGCCCTTATTTATAATCTTTCCAAAAATTCAACATTACATAACAATTTGGTTAAAAAATTTCTACCATTTATTTCTGAAGTTGTATCCTCTGGATTTGCAAAGCTGATGCTGCCGGAGGCGATTTGTAATTGACAGGAAATCCAAAGAAAACAACCCTAAGCAAATCAACAAGAAAAAAATGTAGAAAGCCACAGAGAAAGGGAGAATTCTTGCCAATAGTTGCTCAGTAGTCTGTAAAAGTTTTCAATCTTATGGCCAATACATCAATCCGTTGGCGAAGAATGATAAAAATAAAATTTATTGAAAATTCTGCAAATGTTACTGTTCAAGCTACAATAACTGGCAGCCATTTTTTTAATGGTTAGATAGGTTTTATTACGAAGCAAATAGTACAAAAGACTTATACTGAAAAGCAAGCGAAAACCATTCAAAAAGGGCAAATATGACACCCATAACCTGTCAACAAAAAACTACAAGAGCAAGGGAGAATGATCAACAGAGAGCGATGACCGCCCGACGCCTTCCTTGGTCAACATATCCACCATCGCAATAGCACTATGCAGAACATGGGAAAAAGTAGTGACACCGAGCCTTGAAGGAATCTCCTTCACCTCCTCAAAGGCTCAAACGCATCAGCCAAATGCCAAGGCATCTTCGAAGAGCCCATTGCCCAGCGAATGACGCACCAAGAGTCACCCTTGACACACCAAGAGTCACCCCCACTAAAATGTTGGAGAGACCCAATCTGTCTTATTCCTTGAGACCGGGCTGCTAAGTCACCCTTATTTACTGAGTAGATCCCACTAGACCAGAGAAACTAATCACGCAAGCTGCCGATGAATCTTTAATAATTCCCCCCATGCCAGAAGGACCCAGGTTACCTGTAACACTGCCATCAAAATTAAGCTTGTAAAAGCCCAAATGAGGGAAAACCAAGCAGGACTTGGATGATCCCTAAACTCAGAAGAACAGCCGACTCCTGCTAACACCTCGACATAGTATCAATAGAGAACAATTTGGGTAAACCGAAGAAGTCACATGAGCTTAATGGAATTCTCCAGGGCAGCCCCCCATGAGCAAACGCCATTGATCTAAATTACCCAGAGAACAGCAAAAAAGGCCACTTTCCACATCACCCTCTCCCTAGCAAAATCCACCTCCAACTACCTAGTCTGAAACAAACAATGAAGAGTATTCTGAACCACCCAGCTGCAACCAAACCCACTAAGAACTGCATTTCAAAGAACTGAAGCAACCTAACGGGAAACAAAGAAATGGTCTACTGACTCTGCATCCTTGAAGCACATAGGGCACCCATTTACAATTATCATCTTCTTCTTCTAAATGTTATCTTGCATAAGAATGCAGCCCAAGATACCTAACCAACCAAAAGCAGTTTCTCTCTGAGGGTCCTTAACCTTCGAAATGACAGCAACAGGGGAAGGATTAGAAGGACCTGCTGATAAAATAACTGGAGAAAATGGGCGAAACAATCACAACCATTAATCCTGTTCTTTTAGTAATTAGATCCTAAGATGAATGGTTCTTTTTAAACTTGGAAACTACTATAAAAATTTCAGAACAGCTGAAACTAGAATATGCTGGTCGTCCAGAACACTTGTTACAAACTCCTGTGAGGCCATACAGCCCACTGTTTGATGAAGCAAAATTTATTGTAAATCTTGGGTTTGAGTCCATCTTGGTCCATTTGAGCGAGGCCTGAAAAGACTTGCTTGCTGAAATTTTCTGTATTTGCAGAAATACCCAGCTGTCTGGTAACTGGTTCTCAAACTAGCTCCTGACATTGAATTTCATTCGAAATTTGGGATTGTTTTGGGGCCCAATTGATCCTTTGGTCCACCTAGAAGTGTGTCGTGGTACTTTAGGCTTGATCATAGGCGTCTAAAAATTTAAATACTTGATTGTTTTGATCCCTGTCAAGTGTCAACAGATGCAAATTGACTTGCATCAAAATTCCAACCTTTATTTCTAAAATAACAGAGAACTAAAAAAAGTTTTTTAAAACTTTATGGCATCATACAAACTGTATTCATGTGCATAATGTGCTAGATGACTAGTGTGCTTTATACCAAGGGTTGCATAATATCTACATCACATGAAATGTTCTGTTTAAAAGCAATCCCAATCGTGGACATCTCTTTTCAAGTTTTCAAATGGTCTGTGCAAGCTTCGTAGAAATATTAAGTAGAAAATCAGTAGCTGCTGAAAAACTTGTTATTTTGTGCTCTATTTCATTTCTATTAAATGAAGCTCTATTCCTTTTCTATGAAGTGAATGTATGTTTATTAAGAACCCTAAATGAGAATACATGTATCTGAGATTCACGTGCCAGTCATGAATGTTAGATCTTGACACAGCTAGTTGTTAGAATTCATCCTCTCTCTCTCTCTCTCACACACAAACACACACAGACGATGTGAGCTGGTTGTACAATTATGATACTAGTTAGATATCTTACACATCTAGGAGCTAACATACTATGGAAACGTACTTTTCAAGACTATTATTAAATGCGTCAGCGTGCAAAATTTCCTAGAATCCGGGACATGTTATGTTCCTTTAAGCATTTGCATATGTATCTACAGTTAAGTGAGATAGCTTTAAAAAAAAAAGAAAAAAAAAAAACCAGAGATCGTGTGTTTTGTTTTTGCACGTATTGACACCTGTGCAACTTAAGCTCTTACGTAGACTTTTTTTCTGCCTTCAGCAATTGCTCTTTTGTAACTTTTTTGAGGTTTGCAAAAAATGTAGTGGTTTTGATTAATCCCGAGGGGTAACTCAGTTGACTTAGGATCATGGTTTGCACCAGGAGCTCGTGGGTTCAAAACTGCATTACCACACTGGGGCCACAGGAAAATTTTATCAGGCTTTCTCTCCTGCGCCCGTAGGGATTATTCTGGCCCAAAGGGCTAGGACACACTGCGTTATAAAAAAAATTAACAAGTAGTGGGTCAGATTTTGGAAAAATATTTTCTTGTTTGCTTTTTATTCATTGAAGCATTGGCATTTTGTACGCAAAGAATGCTGTGAAGTCTGGTAAAGTCTCGTTGGATGCTCCCTGTTCTGGATTAGGTGTCCTCTCAAAGGTATTCAATTCCTTGTCTCAAGTCATATTTCTTGGCCAGATAGTTGTGCCATCCTCTTCTTCTGTCTTTTGTAGGAGCCAAACAACTTTCATTTTACTGAAGTATAGAAATAGTATTAGTTTCTACAAATTGATTATTCAAGAAAGAATTCTTCGGGTTTGTTCTTTTATTTTTGGAATATATTAATTTTGTAATTGTATGCAATAAACCAATAATGTCGTCTATCTAAATGAGAAGTCTTGTTCAACTGTATGTGTTAAATCTCCTAATTTGATGAATTCTAGAGTTCTCTCTTAGGGTTTGAAAAACCTAAGAGGTTATAAAAATAAGGAAACAAATTGAATTGAGAAAACCCAGTCGTACTGTTCCGTCCCCTAGGGTTGGGCGACCACTATTATATATATTCTATCATATTTCTGATAATTGCAAAAAAGCTCTCAGTTATATATTTACAACTAAATCCGTATTTTCCCTGAAACTACATATCCAATTATTCCTCTTAAACACTTCCCCTCATACTGGCTCATAAATATCTACTATGCCTTTGTTGCCTACTTTCTCTTGGATAAAATGACAATCAACTTCAACATGTTTTTGCATGAGCATGGAACACTGGATCTGTTGTAATTCGTTGTGCTTATCTGTCGTCAAAGTATAATTCCATGGGATCTTCATGTATAAAGATCAGCTCACGAAGTAAAATCCTTAACCATAATAGTTCACATGTTCCGTATGCCATTTGCTTAGTATTTGGATCCAGAATTGGACCTTGTTATTACTGTTGAAATACAATATTTCGAGAATTAAAGAACAAGATACGGGTTAAAAAGAAACTGGCAATCTACATGATAGCAATTTATAGCTCCACTGGGTTGGTGATATAGGACAGACCCGTGGTCCCTATGGGTGAACCCGCCTTTGGGCCCAGCCCACCTATCCCTCGTCTATTTAAAGTTTATTTATGAATTAAGTTGTGTTTAGTTTGATATTATGATCCCGGCCATTGAAGTATTGGATGGTCCATATTTGCTTTGGGGTTAAGTTTTCTCTTATTTAAACATTGTGAAGCCTCTTGGTTTATTCAGATTTGATGAATGAAAAAATATTGAGTACTCTTGCTTTCTTCTTCCTCCTGTGATTGGAGTTTGGCGTGAGGCCAAGATTTTCAGGCGTGAAGCCTGAATTACCCCCCTCCACCCTCCATCTCTAGTCCCTCCATTTCTGCCCACCCCCGCATCTGGTACCCTACTCCGCTTCAGTAGGACAGAAAAAAAAATTTGGATGTATTGTAGCCCCACTGGAGAAGACAAACAAAAGTGGTACCCAAAATCCCTAACTAGGGGTTTTTCCGTCCTCCTTGAGTTTTGAGGCCTTTCTTGTGATTTCATTTCGACTTGCTAGAGGGAAGTGTCCATCTTGGTTGGGATGGTTGTATTTATTTTTGCTATACCTTTTCGTTTCCTGGCAGTTTTTTGTGCTCCGGGAATCTTCTTGGTTGTTTGTTAGTATATCTCTTTTGTACTAGTAAGCTTTTGATCAATCAAGTTACCATTCAAAAAAAAAACATAAATAGGGAATGGTCATCAAAGTATCAAGGTGATACTAATAGTGCTCATTATCACTTTACACAAAGCTAGATTGCGGCTAGAATAATAATCCAAAATAAAGCCTCTACATAGACAAACAACCCCTATGTGCTTGGTTGGTACTGTTTAGTGGTGCCGAACCCATCAAGAGTCAATGGTCTTAGGTAAGTTAGGTTTTAGACATAGATCACATTATAGGTCACTTCTTCAAATAAGAAAACAATCCAAATAATTTATTCAAGCCCTTACAATACAAATGACACATCCTCAGAAGATTTAATATTAAGTTGACTAATCCCTCAAACTTTCACATAAAACAAGTTAGGGTTCTGGATCCTTTTAGGTGATTCTAGTTAGCATTAGAAGATAATTAGGAGTACTAAGTTCTTAGTATCTTTCCATAATTAAATCAAATATTCAATTTAGGCCTTTTAAGCGTACAGGTGGGACCAGTATCTGAAATTAACATGTGGCCTCCAATAGGTCACATCCAACTTCCTTCGGCATTATTTTGAGTTTTGAAGCATATTGACATCCCCTTTGATCTTACGGTGTTCCTACACAAGTATATTGATGAAAGAAAAGAGAAACCTAACCCTAATTGTGGCTAACTGCTGGAATCAGATTCAAACTCAATTTGGGAGACTCCAAATCATTAAATTGAAAACCCTCAAAGAATACAAACTCTAGAGGGATCATGAGACAAAACCCCCAAAATCATCCAAACCATGATGCCCCTAGGGTCAACAACCCTATATCAATCCCAAGTAGGGTGCAGTCAGCAGGGAATCTGCTGGGGAACCCCACAGCCAAGCCCACACAATCCAAATTTTACATATTTTGATGAATTGGGTCTCTTCCACATCATGCTGTGTGATTTTGAGATGTGTCCCACACATGAAACATAGAAACAAGAGGAATTCTAACCCAATTCAATTCCCATAATTGAAATCAGATTTAAAACATGATAACATTAACATATAATTTGGAAACATCATCAAATTAGGATAGAATGCCAAAGTAAGCAAAACCCTAGAAGATATTGTAGTAGAAACCCCAAAGCTAGAGCCCCGCCATGATGGAAAGCTCAAAATCCACCATGGGATGGAGTCCCATTGTGGTCGGCCATGGTGGGAATATCAATGGGATCTGCTCCTCTTCAATTTCTATTTCTCATTGATGTTTTTTTTTTTTTTTTTTTGGAGAAAGTTAAGTTGGTCTTTCATTTTCTCTAAAGATAAAAAGTTACACGAGGATATCTTTCAAATTGAAAGTATCCAATGGGTATACCCCATTCAAACAAGAGTACAAAAAATAGCCCACATCTCGGGCACATGAAACCATAAAAGAAACGCTTACATCCCGGGCACAGGAAATCCAAGTATGAGGAGCCCACATCCTGGGCCAAGACTCTATTGATCACCAATCATATTCAGCTCTGTTGAGCTGAAGTGAGCTGTGATCAAAGTGACCCTTTTGACTTGCTTACTAAGAGCCATAGCACATGGAGAAATAGGGCCATAGAATACCCTAGAAAACATTGTAAAACTGCCTCCACTTTCCTTACATCAAATCGATGTTTCCAATCAAACATAGATGGATTTCTTATATTTTTGGTAAGGAGACTTTCCATCTCTAAATGGATCACATCGAGATCAGCTGGAATTAGTTGAATCAAAGATTTCACCTCTTGGTAGATTTTATCATCTAGAACAATGTGAACAGATTCTGCATGGCCCTTTGGGTCCCAAAAAATACCAATTAGTGCTGGTTGAATATGAAAATTTGAAAATCTCCAACCCTCATAAATTTGATGAAGGGGTTTGTGAGTTTTCGATTAAGTTGGGGGTAGATTCCATAGGCTAGCACGTGGGTCTGGCAACCTTACATCAAGAAAAACAATCCAATTGTGGATTTGTCTCAAGATATTTTGAAAGATCTGTTCTGGTCCCTTAAACACTTTTGAAATTATTCGAAAGTTTGTTTTCCTCCACAAGTGCCGCACAAATGCAGGAAAAATAAGCAATGCAAGAGTTCGAATGCCAGTATGATTTTGAAAGTAGTCTTTTGATTTGATTTCTCATTTATTTGAGTCCTTTTCCATCACATACTTAGTGTTTTGAGGTGTTTTCTACAAAAATCCATATGATTAGAACTAGATTAGGGCTTCTAGAATTGAATTACATGGAGACAAGAGTGGAATCATGCATGCTTTGCTTAATTCAGATTTTTTACTTATCTTTGATAGGTTATAATTGGCCTTTTCCTTTTCCTTTGTCGAATGTTGTCTAGCATCAATTCCTAACGAACCATAGGTTGTCCTCTTCACTTTTCTCTCCCTTTCTTCTTCTTTTCCTTGGTGTTTTTTTTTTTTTTTTTTAGTTGAATGGTCGCAGGTGCATGGGATGGGATAGGGTTGGGCGTGCAACCCCTTGTATAGCCTTAGGGCTTTGTTCCTAATTACAAGTAGGAGTTGTAATCCTAATGGAGAAATTCCTCTTTCCAATTTTGTTTGTGTTGCAACTCTCATTGACTATTTTTTATTCTAATTGCACTAAAACTCTACCTTTATTGGGCGCTTGACTCTACTAAAGACTTTGGGGTTGGCTTCCCGCAATAACTAAGAGTCCTAGTTGTGCTTAGCAACCTTTGTAATTTGGTTTCCGAATGCAACTAGTATACTTAAATTAGTTTATTAGTAATTAAACAATAATTAATTAATTATACACATAGTGTGGGGTCTATTGGCTGATAGGAGTTCATGCCTGACTACTTTCTTACTATGGCTAGGCCCTATTTCTTCCAAAGTCACATGCCAGATTTTTAGACCTTCATCCACTAAACTCTCTTTTGTATTTAGTGATTCTAAACTAATTAGGCTTGTGATTGGCTTGTCATTGTGACTAACCCAGCCTATTAGTCGCCACACAATACCTTCTGGGTCCCACTTGGCCCCACATTTTATTATTAATTTTTAATGCATTTTGTTAATGGCCACACTAATATTGATTAATTATGATTAATGGAAACCATTAAGGGCCCCCCTTAGCAGACTGTACTTTGCCATCATATTTTAATTAATTATTATTATTTTATTTCGAATTTACGTCATATTATTTTTAATTAATCAGATTATTATTATGATTATAAATTTGTATGGGACCATTTTTCCAACTATTCCACAAAAAAGAATCTTTTAGATCATGTTAATTACACTAGAATGGATGTATAATGCTATCTAACTAGTATAAATTCTAATATCAATTATTTTTTTTTATTAAATACTCAAAATATAGTCTTTCTTATTATTACTAAATAATAATATCGAGGTAAATTTGGGTTCGGGCCCCTTACATGGTCCACATGAATCTCCTGAGAATCAAATGCCTGTCAATCCACTCATTATCATTGATGAACTTGGAAAACCGGATGTCAAAGTGGTATGACCTTGCCCAAATTTCTCGTTAGGCAACATTGATATCTCCTCCAGTGCACCTTGAGTCCTTGACTGAGGGCCTGAGGCTATTGAGACCTAATGGAGGTAACATCCAACCAAAAGAGCCCTCAGTGAGTCTTCATTTAAGGCCATCAACATTGGAAATTGCCCACTGAAAATAATCAGCCAATGATTGCACTTCCATTCAATATTCTTTTGGCACTTAACTTTCTCTTCCCATGCGACACACTCTCCTGCCACCTTCATTATCAAGAAACATTTTCTCATAATGGAAAATAGAATCTCCAAGAATATATCCCATTTAATGATGATAACTCATTGATATGGGTATTCATTGATAGTACACTATTTAGGACCCAGTTTAGTGCACGGGCTTTTTTTTTTTTTTTTTTTTTTTAAGCTTAAAGGGTTAATTTGTATTAAAAAAACAGAAAAAAAGAAAAATACAATGGCACTAGGGCCCCAAGACAGAGCCACGGAGAAAGCTGGATTTTAAAAGAAGAAAATACAGAGGCACTAGGGCCCCAGAACTGTCTATAAGATGACATAAATTAAAAGTGGAATAGAAAATTAAATTCCAGAAAAGATAACAAAGTAAATATTAAATTGATTGGAGCATAAGTTAATATGAGGTAAATGGGAATCTTTTCTATTAATATTAAATCTTTTGCGTAATCGTTTTCTAGTCCTTGGGCATAAACGTTTAACAATTACTCCCTAGGATTTGAAACTCCATTAAAGATTAATCCTCAAGTCTGGTGAATAACTTATGAACTACAAAATTAGGACATAAGCGTGGACTGATAATTATGTGAAACATCTGAAATTTCATTTTATATGTAAAATCTGTCACCTTGTCATTTCTGTGGTGTGTCCCTGCTATAATGACAATCTGGGTTTACAGCTTACAGTTTCAAAGACTGGAAAGAGACTGGAAAGAAGCAGAAGGAGACAAAAGGAGAAAAGAAAAGAGAGACATGAATTATTACAAGTCAAATTCAACCCATTTAAATTTGCTAATAATCTAACAAATTCTCAAAATAATGTTGATATAACAAAAATCTATCCTGTGTGTGGATGGTAGGAAAACCAAAAGGAGCTGGTGCTTTAAGAGCCCAAAAAAGAACCATGAATTTGTTATCCAGATGGTAGAATGAAAGAAACCCCTGGGGTTTCATCTATAAAATAAGAAAGGAATCTTGATTTGTGGTTCTTCTCATTTGACTGTGTGTGGGTAAAACACCGTAATGACGAAGTTAAGCAAAGATTACAGCTGAATTCGCCGAACACCTCGGCCTTTGTGGTAATAGCTCCTTAGCTCGGCAGCTCGGTCAATAGCTCAGTAGCTCGGCACCACGGTTCGGCAGCTCGGCATAAATGCCAGCTCAGTCTAAGGGCACACCACGGCCAAGCCATCCTTGGTCTCAGACCAGAATACTAGAGTCAGAGTGGGCCGCCACCTTCCTCCTGGAAATACGGTGCGCCCAGACAGATATGAGCAGTCATTTATGACGATAGGATCGCTCATTTATGGCGATAAGAAGTTCACTTTATCAGCCCCGTACGCCAACTGACTGAAGGCGTGGAAAGAGAGGGTGGGGTGTTGCCCATTTTACCTACTGTTGCCAGTCAGGGTAAGGATCGATGGGACCTCACCTCACCTACCCCCACTCACAGAGAGAATGAACGAGGAACGCTCACTTATATATACACATGGGATCAGTCCCATGGGAGGTACGCAATACACAACTCACAAGACTCCACATCGTCTCTCTCCCATCTCCCTCCTCCTGTTTAGTTTTCTCAGAACTAACTTAGGCATCGGAGTGCCTTCGGCTCACGGCAGCCAGCGGCTCTGACTCTAGCCTTTCTCCTTCCTTTTCAAGTTCTTGGCGTTCAGCATTCCCCGTCCTAAGGAGTTTTACCTACAATCTCATCTCAATCTAAGTAGTTGTCGTTTTTACCGCCTACAGTTTGGCGCCGTCTGTGGAAAATACTGAACAAAAAGCTTGTAAACACTATGCCTCCAAAAACCAGAAATGGCGAAGGACCCTCCAAAGGCAAGGCTTTGTCCATACAGCCTACGCTGGCGCAGAATCTTCCACCTCCACCCCCTCAGCAAAGGAGGTCTGGGGGGAGGTCTCCCACGGTCCAGACACAGTCGCGGTCTAGGGGAGTGACCATTCTCTCCCTTCGCGACGTCCCACCTACGGAGCAGCCCCGCCATAGCTATGGGTGGGCGAGGCAGGGCGACAAGTCGGTCACCAAGCCACACGATAAGTCAGCGCGGGCTGGATCGCAGTCACATCATCAAGCCAGCCTCGATCAAAATGAAGACCCCCACCTGGATGACATCAGGGCACAGAACCGCCTCATCCAGGAACAGTATGAGCTTATCCAACGGCTCAGGCAACAGCTCGACGACAAGAAGGGTCAGAGCCCGCCGCCCAGGCGCCTGGACCACGGGCGAGACCTGAGGCACGTCCTCAACAGTAAGAGGCGCGACCGAGACCAAGGGGAAGAAGGCTCCAGCAGCAGTCACATGCATGAAGGGCCAAAGAAGCAACGCCAGGTTTCAGAAGATGAAGAGCTAAAGCAGTGGATCGACCAGCGGGTGAAGCAGACGATCCGCCAGAATATAGAGACTGCTGGTATCGTCCGAGACCAGTTTAGCGCCTTCGAAACCGAGGACACTGGCGCGTCTCCTTTCTCTAGGGAGATAAGAAAATACACACTCCCCGAGAAGTTCAGCGTCCCGAGGTTCGCTCTGTATGACGAAACCTCGGACCCTGCGGCTCATCTTCGACATTACGTCCAGAGGATGTCGGTCTGGGGGGATGACGACTCCCTAAACTGTCGAGTTTTCTCCTCCAGTTTGGCGGATCTCCCCCTACGATGGTTTTGCTCGCTTCCTAAAGACTCCATTTCCAGTTGGCGGCAGCTCCGGACCTCCTTCCTGGGAAAATTCCAGGCTCATCGCGTCGCCCCGAAGACCGATGCTAACCTGATGGCCCTCCGAATGCAGGAGGACGAGAGCGTCACCCAGTTCGCTCGTCGATTCTGGACTGTCTACAGCCAGATCGAGTGCGCTTCTGAAGAGTTGGCAGTGAAGTCCTTCCAGCTGGCTTTTCAACCGGGCATCCCGCTGTGGGCACAACTGGTCATGTACCCCGTGACCACCATGAAGGAGCTGATGACCCGAGCGAATCGGTTCATATTGGCGGAAGAAGACGAGGCGCGAGGTCGCGAGAACTTCGGCCTCACCAAGAAGAGCCAACCAGCAAAGGGAGACAGCAGGTCCTCCCGGAGGCAACCGTGCCTTGTAGTCAGCTGCCAGTTTGTCGACCTCCTCGTTCATCACAGCGTCGTGCTCGGCTTGGTATTCTTCCTTGAGTTTGGCTTCCTGCCCTCTCAGAGCCAGCTCAAGCTCGGCCGCCTTCCCCTCCAGAGCCATCTCCAGCCTTCTTTCAGCGAGCCTTCTCTCGGAGGTGAGCCTCTTGTTCGTCCCCCGCAGCATCTGCATGTCTTCCTCCTGCCGCGACAACGCAAGCCGGACCTCGTCTAGCTCATAGGAAAGGTGGGCGTTTTGATCCGCCGCCTCCTTTGCTTTCTCTTTGAGGTGCTCGGCCAAGGCCCGCGCTGCGTCGAGCTCGGCAAAAAGATCCGCATTCTTACTCGCCTCCTCCGCCAACGTCGCATCCTTTGCCGCCAAGGACTTCAGCAGCTCCTCTTTCTCCGCCGCCCAGACTGCTGCCCTGGCCTCGGCTGCGTCCAGCCTTCCCATGCCAGTTTGACACTTTTGCAACAGTTGCAGTAAGAACAGAGCGTCAGCTGAAAGAACGCAGCAGAAAAAGAGAGGAATATGAAGGATAAGGTGACATACCGCTACCAACGACCGCATTGAGGAGAGCAACAGCGACTCATTGTCCATCCGCGCCCACCTCGCCATGTCCTGGGGAAGAGCGCAAGCTTGTCCCAGTGCGGCAACCACTTCGGGGTTGACCGCTCGGTCCGACTCGGCTAACTGCCTCCCCAGCACGCCCTCGATGTCCGGTCTCCAAGGGACAAGCTCGGAAGGAGTGGCGGATCCCCCGACCGACATATGCGGTTCCGGGGCAGGTGCGAGTTCGACCCTCGCCCTCTTCTCCGGCCTGTGCGCCTCGACGACCTCGGAAGGACCCTCTCTACCTGAGTCGAAGGGCGATTCGTCAACGACTATGGCCGGAGGATCAGCGCCGACCTCGACCGCGGCGGGAGGGCCGGATTGGGCCCCGTCAATTGCTCCTGGACCCGTCTCGGCCGCGGGAGCGAGAACCTCTGCAGCAGCCACGGGCGTCGTAGTCGGGGCGACGCTGGCACCCCGAAAAGGGTCCGAGGTCTCGCCCCCTATGTCCCCAAAGGCTGCGGCGGACAGGTCCTCGGCCACGAAGCGCTGGCCACGACTGTGCAACATCTCAACTTCAGATTCTTCTGAGCTGGATGAGCTCCGAGACGCGCTGGAAACGACAAATTTCTACCTCTGCCGCTTGCACCCGGTCTCGGCTCTCACAGTCTCCGCGGGTTCACGGCCCGGAGACTGTTCACCCGATTCTGCCAGAATCCCGCTGGGAATCGCGACAGTCGCCGTCTCCAAGATGGGGACCTCGGTCCGTACGGTGTTCGAGCTGATGTTTTCCCTGGGCAGCACGGAGTCAATCCCGGTCACCCGCCTCGGGGTGATGAAAGACTTGTAGTGAGGCGTATACCCCAGGAGCGAGAACGCGGCTCGGCAGTGATGGCCGCGATACTTCCGCACCTTCTCGTGTCAGTCTTTGTTCACCTTCCACCGGTTCCTTCTGGCGAACTCCCTTTTCTGCCGAAAACCTGCAGAAACAGAGCGATGTTAACAGAAGGGAAGAAAAAAATAAGGATTAAACTACAAAACCCAGGGGGCCTCGGTTTTTTACTTGGGGGGACTCCTATTCTTCGTGGGATCCGGGCTGTGGTGCTGGACTCCGCCTCGCCGAACTCCCATGCCCCTCTGACAAAGACACGGTCCTCCCCCGCGTATTTATTGGAATCTTCCAGCGCGGTCACGAAGGCAGTTCGGTGGACCCTTAGCCGGAGGTAATACGTATTCCCTTCTGCGGATTTGCAGAGGTCATACGCCTCCTCGATGTCTGGAACAGCAAGGTTGATTTTGAGGATCTTGTTTAGCCGCACTACTCCCATGATGATTTTATACCCATTGGGAAGTAGCTGGCAGGGGCTTAACTCCCACTCCCGGAGACAATCCCTGAGGAGTGGGTGAAGGGGGAACCGGATTCCTCCCTCCACGACGGACACTAGCCAAAATGGCATCCAGCCGTCGCTGTATGTGATACCGTCGTCAGGGCTGTCTGGCCTAACTTCTACGTTCACAGGGACCTTGTATGCCTCCCTGAACAAACCTATGGACAGTGGGTCCCCCAGCCAGTGCCTGTAAATGCCCATTCTCAAACCTAAACGGAGAACTGCCTACTAGAAAGGGAGAAGAGGGAAGGACGAAATCCTACGGTGGAAGGCTGTGCAAACAGGAGCGCTCACGGGCAGTTTCGTTCTTCAGCAGAATGTGACAGGAGCTCCGGGAAATCGAAAAGAGGGAAGACGGAGAAGGTGCCCTAATTTATAAGGGATGGAGGTGCTGTTTCAGATTTCAAGAGAAGCCTTTAATGTGGCACTACCTCGAATAGCCCTAACGTCGTCTCGGGCAGCCCAGGCGTCCTGCGGATATGATTGCGTGCCCTTCGGAGAAGCGACACGTGGCACCGGCGCCGCATTTCCAGAGGACTATTAAATGCCTCGACATACGAGAGATTAAATGCCTCGACGGACGAAAGGGCAACTGCCTCGACTGGCGAAGAGAACTTAGTGAGGCACTCCACGTCAGCAAGAGGTGATAAGGAGGAACCCTCCCTGAACCGAGACTCCGCCGTCTCGGCAACGCTTCACATTCCGGGTACTCTTAAAGATCAGCGGCAGAGCCAGCCAGACAAAGCTACTCTGCTTCCGACCTACTCGAATGAGCTCACAGGTCAAAAGCTCGGGGTGAAATTGTGGGTGCACGGCAGACCGAGACCACGGTTCATACACCGGGTCTCGGTCATGGGCGGATGTCCCAATTCTGAGAATGGCCGGGAGTTCGGCTATCCGGACCAACAACTCAAAACAGAGAAAAGCATTGCGACATAAGATCGACCACACCTGTTTCATCAGAGACAAGGAAAAAGGAAGCCAGAATACAAAGAAAGTTTTCATTAATCAAAGACTCTGATTACAAGGTAAATGGAGACGCATTAAAAGAAAAATTACAAAAAGCCTCAGAGGGCTGCAGCTTCCACATTGCAGTCAATCTCTGGAGGGACCTCAGGAGGGACCTCGGCCAAGACCGCGCTGGCCTCGGGAGCGGTCGGGGTAGCTTCAGGAACAACCGCGCTCGCTTCAGGAACACTAGCCTCGGGAGCGACGGCTTCAGAAGGGGCCTCGACGACCGCAGTCACTTGGGAGCCCTCGGGATCAGCGCTGGCAGCTGGAGCCTCTTGAGGCGCCCCGGGGGCGACACTCGCCTCCGGACAGGTTTGCGAAGGAGGGTCAGAGGGGACCCGAGACACGGCCGCGAGTTCCGAGTCCGAGCAGGAGAATTTTGGGGGATTTAGGAAGAGATGGCTATCCTCGGGAACCCCAGCCTTGTTCAAGGCTGCTTTCCACCCAAGCTCCCAGGCTCGGTCCCGGATCCCTGGCAGCTGAGCCTTGTAGTCAGCGGACAGCCTGCCGACCTCCTCCCCCATGATGGAGTTATGCTCAGCGAGGAACTCCTCCTTGAGCCTGGCCTCTTGTTTTGCCAGAGCAGACTCAATCTCGGCGGCCTTCTCCCTCAACGCCATCTCCAGGGAACCTTGGGCCTGGTTCCGCTGAGAGAGGAGCCTCCTGTTCGTCCCCTTCGCACTCTGCAGGTCGTCTTCCAGCCGCTTTGCCGCTATCCGGAGATCGTCGAGCTCAGAGGCAAGGTGGAGGTTCTGAGTCTTCTCGTCCGCCAGCTCTTCCTTGAGGCGCTCGACCTCGACCTTCGACTCCTCAAAATCAAAGATGAGGCCGGCGTTCCTGGTCGCTACCTCTGCCAGCGTCGCGTCCTTAGACGCCAAGGACACCCGCAGCTCGTCCCTCTCAACCACCCATTCCGCCTCCCGCGCCTCGGCTGCATCGAGCCTCTCAATGCCCATTTGGCACCTCTGCAACAGCTGCAAGATGAGAACCCGAAGTCAATAAGACAACACCGAACTAAAAGCTGATGGAAGAATATTGCACTTACCGACACCAGAGATCGCATCGAGGAGAGCAGGAGTGACTCGTTGTCCATCCCAGCCCACCTCGCCATATCTTGAGGAAGGGCGCAGGCTCGTCCCAACGTTGCGACCACTTGGGGATCGGTCGCGCGGTCCGTCTCGGCCAGCTGCCTCCCCAGAACCTCCTCGATGGCCGGCCTCCACGGAGCCAGAGGAGGAGGCAAGATCGTCCCACCAGCGGGCGAAGGCGAGGAGGGGCCAGGCGAGGCCTCAACCCTTGCCCTCTTCTCGGGTCGCCCGCCCTCAGCGACCTCGGCGGAGCGAGCTCGACCTCCAGCCCCCACAGCTTGTTCGGGGGGTGAGTCGTCCACGACGATGGCCGGAGGCAGAGCTGAGAAGACCTCTGCCTCGTCGAGCCGAGCAGCCCCAATCGTGGCGGTACCAACCGTCTCGGCGTCTGGGGCAGGAGAGCCACCCGGGAACGCCGGAGGCGTCGCAGCCACTGCCTGAGGAGGATTCCGGACCCCGCTTCCGATGTCCCCGAATGCCGCCGAGGACAGGTCTTCTGCAGCGTAGCGTCGCCCGCGCTGGCGTAGCATCTCCTCTTCCTCTTCATCTTCCTCCGAGCTGGAAGCTACTAGCCTCCTCGGGAAGGCCGGGGCTTGGTTCTCGAGGTTCCGACAGGCTCCGCGGCGGAGATTGATGGAGCACGGTCTCCCGACTCAATCAGACGTCCGGTGGGAATCGCGACGGTCACCACCGCCGAGCCGGGCACCGCAGTCGTCGCTGTTCCTTGATTGACGCCCTCCCCGCTCAGCACGGAGTCTATTCCCGATACCTTTCTGGAGGTGTTGAAGGACCGGTAGTGGGGCACGTACCCCAGGAGAGACCACGCAGCACGACAGTTGTGGCCGTTGTAGTTTCTCACCTGCTCGTGCCACGCGCTGTTCACCTTCCAGCGGTTCCTCCTCGCAAGCTCCCTCTTTTCGCGAAAATCTGCATAGACAAAATCGTGTCAGGGGCCAGACAGAGAGAAAGGAAAGAACTACAAACCGAAAGAACTTCGGTCTTTACTTGGAGGAATTCCTATTTTTCGAGGAACCCGGACCGTGGTGGCAGGCTCCGCTTCACCAGACTCCCATCCTCCTCTGACGAGTACTCGGTCTTCGCCCGCGTACTTATTGGAGTCCTCCAGCGCGGTCACGAACCCAGTCCAGCGGACCCTCAGCCGGAGGTAGTAAGTGTCCCCTTCTGCGGATTTGCAGAGGTCATACGTGTCCTCGATGTCCGGGACACCGAGGCCGATTTTCAGAATCTGGTTGAGCCGCACTACTCCCATTATGATTTTGTATCCATTGGGAAGTAGTTGGCATGGGCACAACCTCCACTCCCAGAGGCAGTCCCGGACCAGTGGGTGCAGGGGGAAGCGGATTCCCCCTTCCACTACAGACACCAGCCAGAAGGGCATCCATCCATCACGATAGGTGAGGCCGTCATCAGGGTCATCCGGTCTGACCTCCACATTGGCGGGGACCTTGTATAAATCCCTAAAATGATCTATGGAACCTGGGTCTCCTAACAAATGTCTATAGACCCCCATGCTCGACTCGGACGAGGGCCTATCTAAAAGAAAAGACGAGGAAAACGGAGAGGAGTCCTACGAATGGGGACTGCACAAGCGGGATCGTCGGAAGTTCAAAGGCGCCGGAGAAAGTTCTCTTGCAAAGCGCAGTAGAAATCTAAAGAAAGCAGAGGAAAGTGAAGACGAAGGAGGCGCCCTGATTTATAAGGCCTAGGGGCTTCGATTCGACTTTCAAGGAGAGCCTTTAAGAGGCGTCCCCTCAATCAGCCCTAACGTCCCATCTCGCAGCCCTAACGTCTCCTCGAAGTAATTAGGAGACAGCCAAAAGAAGTGACACGTGCCACCACTAGCGCGATATCCGAGGGCTATTGAATACCCAGGACAGGCGAAGGGACATCTCGAAGGGGACCGCACGTTAGCAGCGACCACCAGGCCCAAGGGGACCCTCCTGATCCGAAGCTCCCTCGTCCCGGTACTACCCTCATATGAGAATAACCCTCACTCGAGCTCGGTAGCGAAGCCAGCTATACGGTCATCAAGCTTCTGACCTCCTCGAGCTGGGAGGCTCTCAGAAGTCAAAAGCTAGGGGGCAATTGTGTGGGTAAAACACCGTAATGACAAAGTTAAGCAAAGATTACAGCTGAACTCGCCGAACACCTCGGCCTCTGTGGTAATAGCTCGTTAGCTCGGCAACTCGGTTAATAGCTCGGTAGCTCGGCACCACGGTTCGGCAGCTCGGCATAAATGCCAGCTCAGTATAAGGGCACGCCACGGCCAAGCCATCCTTGGTCTCAGACCAGAATACTAGAGTCAGAGTGGGCCGCCACCTTCCTCCTGGAAATACGGTGCGCCCAGACAGATATGAGCAGTCATTTATGACGATAGGATCGCTCATTTATGGCGATAAGAAGTTCACTTTATCAGCCCCGTACGCCAACTGACTGAAGGCGTGGAAAGAGAGGGTGGGGTGTTGCCCATTTTACCTACTGCTGCCAGTCAGGGTAAGGATCGATGGGACCTCACCTCACCTACCCCCACTCACAGAGAGAATGAACGAGGAACGCTCACTTATATATACACATGGGATCAGTCCCATGGGAGGTACGCAATACACAACTCACAAGACTCCACATCGTCTCTCTCCCATCTCCCTCCTCCTGTTTAGTTTTTTCAGAACTAACTCAGGCATCGGAGTGCCTTCGGCTCACGGCAGCCAGGGGTTCTGACTCTAGCCTTTCTCCTTCCTTTTAAGGTTCTTGGCGTTCAGCATTCCCCGTCCTAAGGAGTTTTACCTACAATCTCATCTCAATCTAAGTAGGTGTCGTTTTTACCGCCTACAGACTGAATGCCAAAATGAACAATTCCATATAATGGAAAATCTTATAATAACAGTGATGATTTTGCAAGTAAAGATGGTCGAGAGGCAACTTTGCCTATGCTTTCACACACAGACACATACAAAATAGATTTCCCTTGGATGTCTAGTGTATTCTTGTAGAGTGATAGTGTCAGATGAAATGTTCCATGAAGTGGTGCATCAGACCAACGTCTTAACATTGTTGGGTCTCCTTTCCTTGCACTCTTCTATATGCTCATAGCATACCCCATCTTTCTTCTAGTTCAAAATTTTTTACAGGCCATAATTTGCCTTTTCTTACTGTACTATCACTAAATCTCGTCTTTGTTTTGTTGTTTAAGAGAGCGGACTTATGCTGGAATAGGAGATTAGAGGATTTGGAGAAGTTGGCAACTTTACAAGATGAACTCCTTGATGCAGCTTCCAAGTACAATTCTATTCTTTTGCCCCCTTTCCAAATGTTGCTCTATGTAATGTGACACAAAGGACCAGACATCTAAAAGAAAACTACAGTGTAAGACACACATCTCGGCATTGTGTGTCAGGTGTTCGTGCATATTCATACTGTAATCGGGAAACACAAGTTTGGGCCCAATTATTTTAGTCAAGGGTCCATTGTGTCCATATGACAATCTTTTCCTTCAGCAGTACTAATCAAAATGTAGTTGGGTCTTGGTAGGGTCTCAGATCCATCATTCCCAGATGGGTTTGAGTATGGCTCGCTCTGTCACAAGCCTGTTGTTACAACCATATTCTTGCACTTTTTTCTTTTACAGCAAACGGCTTTGTGGATGACCCAGACCCAGGCCTACTGAAGTGCTGATACCCTAGTATGCTGGATGCTGCATCCAAAAACATGCACTTAACAATTCCAAAATCATGACCAATTTTTTTTTTTTTTAACAGTACTTTATACGATATTACTGAAGATAGTGTAGGCCATGTATCATCATTTTTTCTGAGTAAAAAATTGCATAATTCTTCGCCTTGCAATTTGCATTTACAGGTTGGTGAATTCTAGAGGGATACTAGTTTATAGTACATGCTCTATTTATCCAGTAGAGAATGAGGAGAGGGTGGCTGCATTTCTTAGTAGGCATCCGGTATAATTTTGAATTCTTTTTTTCATAGTTTATAATAATTTATTATGTCAGTTTGAGTCATAGTGGTTATTAGCCATTTGGACGACGACATGGTTTCCCATTGAATTCTGTTCTTATTTACGGCAGCGACAAAATTTACCCTTGCTACTCCTTTTTCAGAGTTTATGGAAGAAACAAATGTTTTTGCCCGAAATAGAACAAGTATTTTGGCTAGAAATTGTACAGATGGATCCATATTTATGTTATCCGGTTGGTTCATCTACTGGGAACGAGCAAAATAGGTCTAGTCCCAAATCTTTACTCAGAAGATTTTACCCTCGAATTGCTAAATCATGTCACTTTTAAGTGTTAATTTGCTTGCTATAAGTAATTCATTTATAGTCACCCATTTGGCTTCTAAATCAACTGAGAGTAGTTTTTATCCACGGTTTATTCATAATGGGTACAATCACATAAGTGATCTGTATCACTCAAAAATTGTCTCCCCCCGCAAAACTAGCATTGATTTAGTTGAGTGTCATAAAGTATCATTTTCTTTCTTTTTCTTTTTTTTTTTTTTTTTTTTTCTTTTGTGTTTTTCATAGAGATTCTAAACAACCATTTTTCTAACATAACTGGATTTTGAGTTAAATGGATATATACCCTTTTTTCACATACAAGGCTATTGCAAGGTCTACCCATGCCTCCATATTTTCAGACACTATTCCCCGAGCATTTCACCGGGTGCTTACATATGACAGCTCATCTCCTAGATATGACAAGGATACACTATGGACATGGCAAGGATGTGGATCTTACACATAAAAAGTGAAGTATTGGACATGATATGGCACGGTATGTTACCCATTATGAAGTATCCGTGCATCATAACTGCAAATACATGTGAACCATGTACATGTATGAGATCCTCCTAGCTGTGTGAATGGGGTTGTGGTTTTACATATAAGGCATAATCTCATTCTGTTATCGACATATGGATAAAAGGCTAAAACATGGGAGAAATTGGAACCCAATATCATTTGTGACCCGTGTGTTCCATGTAATTGAATTCCTAGGAATTATGAGGCTATATATTTCTGTAGTGGTTGAAAATGAATGAAGAATCAAAGGTGAATATTCAAAAATTACCATCAAATAACATTCCCTTTAATAGAAATTGAATCGAAGGAAGATGGGAAATGAATACCCAACCATCACCTTAGGAATTCAAATCATAAGAAAGTCATGGTTCCATCGATGTCACTAAATTATATCCTTCATCCTTTAGCTCTTTAATAATCCTATGGCGCAGCTGATATGACCATGAATTCCTATGTATTATATGCAAACAAATAGGCCCTTATAGTTTATTGTTAATGGAGAGATTCTGGTTGACTAAAACATTACTGATTATTACTTTATTGATAGTTTGGGCGTTTTCTTTTTAAGATTGTAAATATATCACTTATATACTGGCAGATGGCTTACATCTTAAAAAATTTGTCCATTTACCACTGGTGCTGTTATCTGTGTATGTAAAATCATGTGTAAGCAATCCTCCATTGAAATTGTCATCCTGAAATCAAGCTAGTTAAGACAGTCCAAACCTTTAGATTTAAGCATTTTGGAGTTCAGGTCAACCTTCTATGACTGTCCATTTTCCCCCTTAGATCAAGCATTAAGAATCACCAAAGCTGCTGATTTTAGAATATGGTCAATTCCAGTGGCTGTGATTTGAACTTTGTACACACTTGTGTCATGTAAATTTGTGCACTGAGTACTCTGAGGTGTGTATTTACTACAGAGGTTCGTGCACGCCTAGAAAGTTCCTAATTGGTAATATATATATATATATGTGTGTGTGTGTGTGTTTTTGCATGCAGCTGAAAGACATATTCAAAGAATTAGTTTTTGGGGGGCCTGCAAGATTTATTTAATCATTTGTAATTTGTTTTAATGCTCTGCAGGAATTTCGAATAGATACTGTTGCCAGATATGTTCCATCTTCTTTTGTAACAGAGGAAGGGTTCTTTTTCTCTAATCCTGTGAAGCATTCTCTTGATGGAACATTTGCAGCACGCCTTGTTAGATCCTTGACCACATCGTGAACTCTATGTATGGCATTTGATCTTTATTATATCTTCTTGAAGCTGCCTAGTCAATTTGTGTGTCTTGTGGCCATTTTGATCTGATCATGATCACCTTAGAATTAAGGTGCACAAAGTTTAAACGTTTGTAGTTGCCTTTTGTTTGTCATTGATTCCAACAGTGAATTATCGTTGAATTGGAATCAAATATAATTTTTGGACGGGGATGGTTTGATGTATATGAGAATTTTTTTTAAAATGTCAAACCCGGTCTTTTATTATTTTTATCTACATATATCTACATATGTAGGCAGGGGGGGTGTCCTGTGGTTGAGAGAATGTGTAACTTCATCCATGATGATATTACCGCTCTCTTTTCTTTATGTGATGATTGATTCTTTTAATGTAAATATAAGAAATCTATGGAGAATACTTCTTCAAGTTATTGAGCAATCTTTTCTCATATATTCAGCTTACACATTATATACTCACATCAAGCACTGTTTATTCAGTAGTTGCTCTATGGGTGGTCATATATCCAATGATGAAATTGAACAGACAATCCTGGACCTTGGAACAGGAGACTTTTGTAGGGATCGTCATTGTGAATTTTGGTAATATTCCTTCTCTAGTCATCTTTTTCTGATGGTCTTAAGATAAAATATTTAAAGTTGCCTGACCATTGTGATTGCATGGCCCCATCCATGTGGGGCCTGCTGGCTGATCTGCTTTGCTTTTTGTAAGTGTGTGAGTTTCTCTCACGGCAGTTGTTGTGTCAATGTGCATGCCAACTCATCTACGTCCAACTGATACATGTGCCTCTTAAACTCAAAATTGAGCTTCCGATAAGAGGAGGAAAACTGGGGGAAAGAGTGACACCTTAGTGTGCGTTTTTGTATAAGAGGATTTTGTGACAGAGAGGATAATTGTTCTGAAATTTTGTGCAGCCTGCTCTTCTATCATCTTATGCAATACTTATCCCGTATGGAAAATTAAAAAATGAATTGATTTTCCCCAATAAAGAGGAGTTCAATTTCCTATGCAAGGGATAGGAGTGGAATGTACACTCGCCGGTAGAATTGGAAATCTTGTTTCTGAGACTGTCCCTTAATATATTTATGTAGTGTGCGTGTGTTAGTTGTTTACAGGGTCCAAGCTTATTAGCCTTTTACTTAATCCTCGTTCTTGCATGATTGACTGTATTGATGACTATGATTTGTCCAGGTAACTCAACTCAGATGAAGTGATGCAGAACTCACAATTGATAGATTGATATCACACCTTGAATGAGGATCGGAAGATGATCCGAACGTATCAAGAGAAAACAATTCGATTAGGTAGCTGATGTTGTTGCTACGGGTGCATGCTGACAGAGCATGTGTGCTCTGTGACACTCCAGAGGAGGACATGGGTTTCTTGGATGTAAATATGACCTAAATTAGGCAAATGCAAACCATCCAATCCAACTAGAAGAAGGGGAAAAAAAAAAAGGATCAAAGAAGCAGCAGCAGCAGAAGGGCTATTTTAAACCTCCTTTCATGGTGACCCTCCATACTGTTTGTCTTTTTTTTTTTTTTTTTTTTTTTTGCTAAAGCTCCTTACTGTTTGGTTGTAAGTACTTAAGGATATTTTGTCTCGGGCATATGGAGAATTCCAAATGCTTCTCCCCTAAGTAGAATTCCAAAATGCTCAAAGGCATAGTGACATTTGACAATCTAAAATTTTGATATCACTTTAAAAGAAGATTCACACAAGGATACCAGATTTAGTGTGGAAAACCCAAACTAGGTGAAAAACCACGAATCCAAACTGGATCAACGATCAAGTACTATGAATCTCGCAATTACAAGAAACTGAGATTCCTCCCCAAATATCCCTTACCTAAGGACTGCAGTTACCTTGTGTCGCTTCACACTTCAACAACTTCACAGTACTGTTGATTGCAACTGACTCAATCCCGCGCTTGACTCCTCAAATCTTCTACGCAAGAAGATGATCTTCTACAAGGGATGCAAAAGAAACTGACTCTCTAGAGAACTTAGCAACACAACTCTTCAATAAATCTCTAAAGAAGATATCTCTCAATTAGATCTCTAATTCAGAACTTGAGAAATGATGTGTATCTCTTTGGGTTGTGAGAAACAGTGAAACACCCAATATATAGCCCCAAATCCGTGCATAAGACTCGTAATAATAAAACAATCAAAATAAGAGTTCTTTCCAAACTCTTTGATAGAGTCCGGACGGAACTAGGTGAGACCACCTTGCTCGCTATAGCAAGCAGAGTTCTCACTATAGCAAGAGTGCTCTCTGCCTCTGACTGGGCTAGAACTTCGCTAAAGCGAAGTTCATGTTCGCTATAGCGAACATGTGTTCTGGAAAATGCCTTGATTGGTCCAGAACTCACCCATCTTCGCTTCAGTTATTTGGCTGCTCATCTACAGTCTATTCCAAAAAAAAATAGAAACTTACAACTCAAACGGACCCAATGTTTTGTCCAACCCATGAATCTTCCAATCACAATAAAATTTCTAACATATTATCACTTCAGAATTCCAATCTTTCTTGTTCGTTGCCTTCTTCAATTGCAAACCTTACCCAACTCGAGTATTTGGACCTTTCATCATATGATTTTATTGGTACAATTCCATCTTCCTTTGTAGATGGGCTCAAACATCTCATTTCTCTTTATTTGTATGATAATTCACTTGAGGGATCTATCCCATCATCTTTGTTTTCTCACTCAACATTGCGATTCTTGCATCCCGTCACCTTCAGGAATGGAAGGTGAGCAAGATCTTTAGAGTTTAGACGAGATCTCTGTTCTTTTCGAAGGTATAAGAAATGTAGTCACACTTTCATCTCTCTTCTACAGCAGCAATACTTGCAGCCCAAAGTATCCAGTTGGTTATTAATGATGTTGTTGTGGCAGGTGGCATGGAAAGCATGTCTTATGCACCTAAATATCTGGCAGAGACAAGGTTAGGTTTCTTTTTCTAAGGCAACATTATTTTGTTTAATATTTTTTTTCTAGGTCTTCAATGAAGGGAGAGAAGATTTTACAACTAAAAGGGAACTGTGGTTGTTTAAAGAAACTATGGACTATAAAAACGTTACACAAGATTTTCTGCTGAAAGTGCTACTGGTAAACCATACATTCTAACAATTATTGGGTTCATAAATTCCAATCTGAGTTGGATTAGAGTGGCTTTTGGTTTTGGCCACTGAAATTGACCTACCCATATACTACCCTTTATATGTCTGTTAAAGGTAATATCATTTATGGAGTAATAAAAACATAGTCTTAAAATATTGAAATTTCTCTCACATCAAAGAGAAAGAAAATAAAAATAAAACTTGTTATGAAGCTGGCTTGGTATCACAATCCAAACTTGACAACCCGGTGTGAGTTGGATCAAGTGTGGATGCATGATACAAGGGCTTGACAGGCCTATGGTATTGGGCGTGAGTAGCATTTTGGCCTAAAGAAATAGGCCTGAGTTAATTGTGTGGCCCTAACAACTCAACAAGGGAGCCCAGCCCAAAGGGTTATGAAATGGTTATGAAACAGTTTCGAACCCTCCCTGAAAAGCAGAAACGGTTCTAACATTTCCAGAGAAGACCTCTTGTACAAGGTTGGCACGAACATGTGCCCTTTTAAGAGCACCTGAAAATCAAAATGCAGGATTATCATAAAACCAAACCTTTCAATAATATGCCAAAAAGAAACAGCATAAAGAAGATGAGATCTTACACTCAATTACAATAGAACCCAACTTAGTGGCATGTAAAGAGGAAAGGCTGCCAAGGAATCCTCCCATCGGTGTGCGTGCAACACCAACAATGCATACATTTGCCTAAGCCAGCACATGAAAACTATCGTAACAAAATCACATAAAATATATAGTTAAAAATTCTAAGATAAGAAGAAAATATATGCCCCAAAGAAAGCAAAAGCAACCGCGCAGGAGTAAACAAGAAAATAAAATGGATTTAAAAAAAAAGATAGACCACTAGAATAATAAATCCCAATAAAGCAGAAGGGAAGAGTGTGTGTGTTAGAGAGAGAGAGAGAGAGAGAGAGAGAGAGAGAGAGAGCAAGTGCACTTCAGCGATTTCAGTAAAAAAGAAAGAAAGGAAAAACCCTTAACCTACTCCAAAATGGGCAAACTAGAATTGCAACCCTTCCAGAAACACCCTTGTTTATGACCACCATGGTCTTGGTAATAACTGTACAGGAATCCAAGCAACATGAACAAATAGTGCAAACAGCCAGTACTGTGATAACATTGAGCAAATTAACAAGAGGGACCACAATATCTCCAAGTAAACCATTGCTCATAAAATCTGCCTATGGAATTAAAAAATATATAAGTGGCCAGCGGAATATCACTCCAATTAAAAAAATATATCCAACACCAAATTGAACCGCAGTGATAAAAATTAAAATCACCAAGTGATGAGAGTAGCAGTAGCATCAACTGCTAACACTATACAATCAAACCCATGTGCCCTTTGTGCACAAAAAAAGACATAATTGCATGCAGACGAACGCACCTCGAGGTTTTATATTATCTGTAGCAGCAGCTGGAGCTATGAGATGATCAGAAAACAGATAATACTTAGAAAAGAACCTGCGCAAGAAGAACAAATTCTGTTTACTTGAGATACAAACTACAAACTAGTGTTCCTTCATAGCTTATCAGCTTTACCATGTTCCAAGACAGGAAATGAAAAGAAGATATCTTTATACATAAAAAATCAACGCGAAAAGAGAGAGAAAGAAAGATTGCAAATAGCTTCAATAAAAATCGCTAATAAGGTTGAAATCAATCGAGACTATCCAAAAGAAACTTCAATCAAAAGAACGGATTGAAATCACGCAAAAGACAATGAAGACGACTGCTTTTACAATCTAGTGAACAAGTTGAATCCAGTGAAACAATCTGTTGTATAAAAAATTAGGGTTCCTGTCACATCCCGGTCCCGAATCACCCTGGCCTAGGGTAATCTCCGAGGTGCGACATGCGTAATCCCGTGTTACTGTACCTGTCTCGAGTCAAATCCAACAACACGAAGGATAAAATTTCTCTTTCCATATACCATTCATAATTAAATAGCGGAAGCATAACAATAATAATCACTTGAACCATTGCACAGTCCTAATTAAAAATTGAGTGTTGAGTTTATACAAAACATAATTACATATTCAACCCAAGTAGGGATTACAAAAATACCCTACATCCTATTACAAAAGAATTCCTAAATGTCCACACAGTGTGGCCCACACAAAAAGGGGCTAGCCACACTCTACAGTTCGATTCTCAAAAGAATGATTCGTGGCACTCTTCGTCGACCCAGACTACATAGGTCCATTACCGGCCCACTCTTCTAGTCCTGGAGGAACCTCTTGGGCTTCCTCCTCTCCTTCTTGGGCCTCCTCAAGGCCGGGAGTTGCATCTGCGTCTGTGACACCAAAGGTAGCATCATGAATACAATGATTCGACAAGTATAAACATTAATAATAAATCACATGCTGTATCAAATCGAATAAAAGACAATTGATTAAAAGATGCCAATGTTAAGTAAACTAGGCAGTTGTGCAATATCGAATAAATCATGCTCTCTGAATCAATGGAATAATAAAACACACTATTTGGCTACCACATTAAGCTCATCCTCTCAATAGAGAGCGAATCTAGTTGGGATGTCACCAGCGGCCCGGCCAAAGGCTAGCTGGCTACCTGATTCTGGAGTTCCGGTGCTCCAGATGATCTACTGCAGTGATCTCGAATAACTAAACCAAGTTTAACCCCGTCGGGTATCACGTGGTCGAAGCTCAGTAGTGCCAGACCAATCGAATAGAATAAATACACACATGAGTAAGATTGTTTTTACTTGAATCAAATCGAATCATAATTTCTAGAATATTTCACACATAACTTACTCATCTAAAATTCCAATTGAGTATCGTATAACCGTACAAGTGTAACGAATAGAAACAAAGCAATTATGCATATAAATCATTATTTAGAATTTGGAAGTCGAATATAAAATAAATCCCAATATGCACATGCATTGATTAAGAAGAATCAAGAGTCATTTACTAAGTTCTCGTCCTTCACATTCTCACACGATGAAGTTTGGAGATCCCATGCATAGCTACCTTTAATTTGGTGCCACTTTGTATAGGTGTAGTGTACCGGGTTCTCCGAGCCTCATCCATGACAAGGTGGTAGACGAAAATATAATTCACATGAGATGATCTTAGCCTCAATGATCTCTCACGTGGTTAATTACCATTGGTCCGTTGATCTCGTTAAAGGTGTCATTTTCTAAGGTCCCACAAGTACTTAGGAATCCAAGATCCTAATTGGTTTAGTAATTATAATATCAGGATATTCATCACTTCTTAATGTGCAAAATAAGCATTTTTGTCAAGAATTCTGGGCGCCACACAGAACCCTTCCTCGCTATAGCTAGCTTATAGCGAGCCATCCAGAAGGGGACCTCGCTATAGCGAGAACCTCGCTATAGCGAGCTCCATCCTCGCTACAGCGAGGACACCTTCTGTGTCCCTCCTGGATTGCTCCCAGTTGTTCACCTGTGCACACCCACATGAACTTCTTCACTTTCCATTTCATTTCACCTGTACACCCACATCACTTCTTACACATTATTCACCAAATTCAAACCAAGCACTAATCATATGTCATCATTTCAACCTCCACCTGAACATGTTCTGTTGACTTGGGAATGTAAAGGATTCCTTACCTCACACATTTCCCCTGTTTTCACAAGAATAAATGCACATTCAAGAAGATCAACCCATACTATTATTATTCTCTAATCATGATTAAGGAGGCTAATCACCATAAAATGGAGAATAATAGAATTTGATAATCCAATTAAGAATAAAACCACATGTATTAATCATTAAAGCTTATACTTGCCTCTAATCAAGCTTTAACAAGCCTCTTCACTCTTTGGCTCAAAAGAAACCCAAACCCTCAACTACTCAAACCCTAATCAAGAAACCCACAAGAAGATGTAATGAATATGTATGTATGACTATGGTAGAGTCTTTTTTACTCCATTCAACTCAAAACACAAAAGAAATGGGTTTTCCTCTTACCTATAGCAAGGGATCCGAATTTGGGAAAAAGATTAAAGAGGAGTGGGTTCTTGTCACAAGAGATGAAGAGGATGAAGATGATGAAGAAGATGCACTAGCCTCACTCCTTGTCTCCAAAGCACCACCAATACCCCTTTGATAGATGATGAAGAAGAGAATGGAGGAGAATGAAGAGGACAGTAGTGAACGAAAAAGAGGGTTTCAGCCCAGCAACAAGGTAAAGTGGCTTTAAAGGATGAGAGAGTCCATTTTGCACAAAAGCCCACTAAGTCTTGGTGTTTCCAATTTAAGTCAAATGAAGGTCCACTTCTTCAACGGTTGGTCAAATGGAGTAGGGTCAAGTACGAAAATCGACGAGCTTGACGAAATACATGCGATGACACCAAGATGACGTGCATATGATGCAAAAATGTAAAATCTATAATTACGAAAACGTCCTCGACTCTACCCAACTGAGTCAAATCGGTTCAACTCATCCATTCAAGACTCCAACTCACTTCTAACTCACCTATAAGGGTCTAATCAACATTAATTACTCTAAGTAGCGACTAATCACAATTAAATCAACTCAAGCTAAATTAATTAGTACTAATTAGGCTAAATTTGGGGCTGGGGTGTAACAGTTCCTATCAAGATCTTTACACGAATTTGACAAAAGAGGCGGCAGAAATGCTAAGAACAATGAAAAAGATCCGCAACAACTATCAGCAAAACAGAGAAGAAGCGGAAGGGAAGTCAGAATTAGAAGCTCAAAGAGAATTAGGGTTTTCTTTTCAAAGAGAAGAGAGCTCACCTTCGTTCCAAGATCGAGAAGAGAGAGAGGAAGCGATAGAAGCAGAGATTGAATGGCAAAAGACACGAACGCAGTGTCAGCAGAAGTGGAAACTGAAGTTTTTTAAAGCAGAAATGAACAGAGGTTTCGCGTTTGAAGTCGTTGGACGGGCATAGAATGACTTATATGTGATTCTCGACGGAGGTCTTAAGATATCGAACACGGGCATTCGATTTTGGACGTGTGTGGTGTGGCCCACTTTTGCTGATCAGGGAGCCGACCCAAACAGTCTGGATCCTATGAGGCTTTAACTCATGGTGCCTTTGTGTAGAGCTGTGGAAGAGAAACCTATAGGATTAGTCCTATATATTGGGTCAAATACCACTAGGATTTTCCTTTTTCTCCATCTTTCCTTCTTTATTTTAGCCAATAGCTAGGGTGACTGTGTAACTTCCCTTTTTGTCTTTTCTATTGCAATTTAGCAATTATTATATGACGATTTCTTAACTTTTGGTTGTGCGTGGGCCGAAGTGCGAGTACCTGCGATCAACAATCAAGCCATACATAAGAAGACAGAAATTCACACAAGAGATTCACGTGGTTCAGCAAAGTGCCTACGTCCACGGCCAAAGAGAACTCACTCTTTACTGTTCACCACCTTAGATCTAGTGTTATAGATGTTGGGTTTATGGGTTTTGGCTCGTTTTATAGGCCAAATTCATTTGTATTAGGGTTGAAGGGTAATTTGGTCTTCTGTCTTGACTATATATTAGAATTTGAAATGAAGGATCTGGGGGAAGCCAAGAAGATACTTGGTTTGGAAATTCAGAGAGACAGGGTGCAAGGCAAGATTTGTCTGTCGCAGAAACAATATTTGAAGAAGATACTACATCGTTTTGGTATGGATGCAAAAACAAAACCTGTAAGTACACCTCTTGCCTCTCACTTCAAGCTTAGCATTGCTATGTCTTTTAGCACAGATGATGAGCGTCAGTACATGGCTCAGGTTCCTTATCAGAGTGTTGTTGGTAGTTTGATGTATGCAATGGTGTGTACTGGGCCTGACATTTCACAGGCTGTCAATCTAGTAAGCAGATATATGCATGATCCAGGAAAAGGGCATTGGCAAGCGGTGAAATGGATCATACGGTATATTCTGGGTACCACGGATGTTGGTTTGTTGTTTCAGCAGGATGATAGTATTGGTCAGCATGTGGTTGGATATGTGGATTCCGATTACGCTGGTGATTTGGATAAGCGCTAGTCTACAGCAGGTTATGTGTTCACACTTGCAAGGGGATCGGTGAGTTGGAGGTCAACATTACAGTCTACAGTTGCTTTGTCGACCATTGAGGCAGAGTACATGGCGGTGACAGAGGCCATTAAGGAGGCCATTTGGCTTCAAGGTTTGCTTGATGACATGGGGATTTTTCAAGAGCAAATGGATGTTCATTGTGAAAGTCAGAGTGCAATTTGTTTGGCAAAGGATCAGGTTCATCATTCACATACGAAACACATCGATGTACGGTATCATTCTGTGCAGGAGATTGTAGACGAGGGAGATATACTTCTTCAAAAGATCGCAACTGCTGATAACCCCGCAGATATGCTGACTAAGGTTGTGAGTGGCGTCAAGTTTAAGCATTGCTTGGACTTGATCAACGTTCTGCGATTTTGAGCACCTTCCGGTGTATGGCGCCTATGGGTGCATTTGGAGGCGTGTGATTGCATTCCAAGGTAGAAAATGTTGTGACCTACAAATCTCACTAAGGTGGAGATTTGTTGGGTTTTAGCTCGTTTTATAGGCCAAATTCATTTGTATTAGGGTTTAGGGGTAATTTGGTCTTCTGTCTTAACTATAAATTATCTCTTTGTTTGTAACCCTGAGATTAGAGAGAGGGTGAAAAACTCTGTTTAATCAAGAAGAAGAAGAAGAGTACGGATCGTAGACGTAGGTGTGAAATCACTAAACCACGTAAATCTGGGGTTTCTTTTGGGTGGCTTGATTTGTTTGTTTGTTGATTGCACGCTTCTGCATACACGATCTCAACAATATATTACATGTATATATAATCTCTGTTTTCTTATTCGCCAAGAAAGCTCCAGTACAAAGACCAAAATACCAGTGACCCTAAGCTCGGTCATAAGCTAATCCAATGGACTAATCTAGGAAATCTGGAATGCAAGACATAAACCCAACACTTTCCATATAGAAACGAAAACTCTCTTAGTGACCTAACATATCTATTTAGGACTTCTGGGGTACATTTCTCTTTTTAGTGCCCATTTTGTTTTAGTGCCCATTTTGCACAACCGATCAAGTGCCTTGATCATTGTCAATGAGGCTATTGCACAGTAATGTTTTGACAGTTTTAGTTATGTCTTCACTCTTTGATTGTATCAGTTTTTCATGACAAGCTTCAGATAGTAGGATCAATTTTAGTCTGAGTAAAATTTGGAGATAGCTCATCGAATAATGACACTTATTTTGAATAGTTTATTTTTTTTTCATATAAGAATAACATCTAAAAGAATATTTAATCATATAGGGTTATTTAGCTAGAAAGAATGAAAGGTACCTCATAGATGAAAGTAATACAAATTATATGCATTTCATGGATGTATAGGTAGATAGGTATAAGTGAAGGATAGCATCACGGTTGTGACTTCCCAAAAGAATGGTTAGCCTTTGCAGGCTTATGCACCTTATCATGCATCATATCACATCCACTAATATGTATATCTGCAATGGATTTTTGCGCCTCCATCCAGTGAATTCAGGATGGCGCCACTTCATCTTGCATTGAAATGGTCACTGCCAGCTTGTGGGGCCCACTTTCTTTTTAAAGTTTAGGGGTCAGATATTGGCAGGTTCCAAATTTTTCCAGGCCATATATAGCTCCGAGTGAGAGTGTGCATAAGTTCGTGTCTCCAATCTATCATTTAACATGTTAATGATTTATTGGATTAGGAAAATAAGTCTATGATAAGTCACAACTATCTCATTTATATATCAGGTAGGAAGTTTAAGTAACTTCATGGGTGAAGGATCAAGAAGTGGAAGAATTCGATGCGGGCTGGATATTCAAGTGTATTACAGTAATTCAGACGCTTTATGGCTTTCTTCGTCTCGGCACGTAACCTATGATGGAATACATGACAAAGGGTCAAGATGTTGAAGAATTCAACATGGGCTGCATAATTAAGTGTATTCCGGTGATTACGAGGCTACACAAATCTCTTCACCTTTGTAGTCAAACTTCTGAAGACTTCTTTGCCAAGAAACATACATAATGGGAACTCTTAATCTAACTAGGGAGTTCTAACCAGCCATGGCTTGTGCCATGCTTGTTCTGATGTGGGGTCTTGGCATACAGCCCGCACGATCTCCTATGATGGGCATGTTTGTGTAGAGTTGTTTCCGCAAAAGCGAAACCATGCACCTTTTTTCTTTATATCAAACTTTCAAATATTTATGTTCAGGGCAGCTTAAGTTGCCATAGAAAATTCCATAAAAATAAGCATATTTTACTCACTTTCATTGAAACAGGAGTCCAATTCTTCTCATGAAAAACCGTTTCTGGAGCATGGATTTTCTCTTCCGCAGAAATACACAAACGTGCCCTTTCAATACTTAATAACCATTGTTCTTTTATTTGTAGTATTTTGATAAAGCCTATTTCTAAAAAAATCCTCAGAATTTATCAAATTTAACCAGAAAATGGGATTTCACTGTGAATAATGATTATAATTTTTTTTACTATTCTGCATGATTATCTATTTTCAAAGTTTTTTCATGGTAATTCCTCTATGATAATATTTCTTCAGCTGATGACATCTTGTGACAAAGGAAGTGTTATTTATATTTTCCAAGCAGGTGAGTGTTAAGTATTCAAATAAGGTTGAGGTAATGGCTAATTTGGAAGCTCTTATGGTTTTTTCTATAAGCATATTGTTAAATTAGATAATGACCTACAAGATGAAGAACAAAGATTGGAAAATTTCAGTATACCCTGTGAGGGTCGAATATGGCCTTTACATAATAATATAATATCTATCTAGTGCCACAAGTGGGTACAAAGAAGATCTAATACACACCTAATCAATATATCACAGATTCACAATCTCATAAAATTAATAATTACACAGTAAGAGAATCTGCTAGAATGTGAATAAAGCCCCACGTGAGGATGAGTGGCTAACTATAACTAGTATCCACATAGCTGGTTGCATGGGCCGGAACCTGACTACATGCTGGGCCTGGGGGCTTGGACCTGCTAGACCTGGGCCTTCTTTCTACAATGACATGGCAGACTTAGTAGCTAAACAGAGGATGAATGTATTTTTTTTTTTCATTCTCTTTGATTCCATCTGTAAGCAGGTCTAGTGTTTTGGTTTTCCTCTTTCCTCTTTCATTTTTTTCTAATGAAAGTTTCCCATTTAGCAATGGAAAACAATAGTTGTTCTTCTATCAATAGACTTATGTAGTAAATTTGCTCTTTGATTATGAACCCCAGTAGATGAGCTGAGACATTTACGAGGGGATGGGCTAGAAAAGATTTGATAGAAATGGCTTCCAAGGGCTCAAAAAATTTTAGTTGAAGCAATTCAGAAATAGAATGCTTCTTATTTGTTTGCATTGAATACTTAGGAATTGAGAAGATAGGAATTCATGGTCAACAATTTCCAGCAAAGGATTATATATATGAGTGAGGGGTAAATGATATAGCATGCAACCCTTGCTTTATTAGAAAAACTAATGTTTATATCTTTGTACTGTTTCAAGGGTCGTAATTTAAGAAGACCGATGTTAAATTGTAGAAGTTAAAAGATTTTCTAAGGGCCCGTTATTTCATGGAATTAAAAAACTCAAAAGACTTGTATTTTCTAAAGGGGTTAATTTAAAAAAAAATTTATGAATATACATAAATGACAATCAAATACTCTACCATTTTTATGGGAAACAAATAAGGTACAATCTGCCAACAAACTAATAATTGGGTGGTGCTGGCACTTAGTTTCACGCTCATGCCTAGGATCGATCCTTAGCCTATCTTCAATATGAAATTAAAGTACCACTCGTGAGTCGTGACAAATCACCCAACATGGCAAAGTAAGGCACAATCTAGTGATGTATTTCAAAATTTTACTTAAATAGGAATTAGTCTTGGCAAAAGATTGAGCATTATAACATGATTAGCATAATCTTATGAACTATTATTCATGTATTTAATTGCATTCTCAATCATGTGCCCAACCTTATGATGGGACCAACTTTTGTTGAGGTAAAATTTACAGGCATTTCATCTCATTGGGATGTCCTGTATTTTGAACAATCGAGATTACCAATAGTAGGCCACATGGTAGAGTTCCACAAATCCCACTCATGGGGATTGAGCATGTGGGGGACATTTAGGAGAACCGGAGTCAAGTTTAAAATTTTTCATTTACAGGCTTGGACAATCCTTCAAATCTTCCCAAGTCCGGTGATGTCATTGCATCATTGCATGAAAGTAAAATTCTTCCATGCTCGCTGCTAGAGAATCTAACTTCTTGTGATTGGATCATGGATCCTTACCAACATGACATGTTCACATTATTTTCATTTTTAGTTTTTACAATGATTTTTTAATTAGAAAATGAACTTTACCATATGAAAGACTTTCACCCAGAGCTGATCTCATATTGTTCTTAATTTGTGTTGTCCAGCCTGTGGGCCCACTTACATGTATTCCTATCAGTGGAGGTGGGATAGATGGAAAGGTAGAAAGTGGTCATGTGAAAACTCAACCCCATTGAATGGTAGAAATTGTGTTCCCTGCCCTTTTCCCCCCACCGAAAATACTTTCTCTGTGGACTCATCTCTTGTCCTGAATTTTTGATGCTTTTGCCTTAGGGAAAAGCCTTTGCATCCAATAGTAGAAAAAACTTTTTCCAAAAAAGAAATTTTACTTTTCCTCGGTAGCTATACAAACATGCCCTAAGATCCAGCTCCATACAAACATGCCCTAAGATCCAGCTCCTTCCTTCTCTTTTATAATTTCACTCAATTCCTTTGGCTTTTTTCCCCCTTAAAAAGGATGACATATTGACCCAAACAATACAAAAGGGGAAACTGCTTCCAAATATATATAGACTGACATTACATACAAAACTTGACTAAACTAAAAGAAACAGGGATGTCAAAATTAGATCCGGTTCCCTGCTTCCCATTTTTCTAATTTCACCCAATTCATTTAAGAGACATTTATCTTATATTCTTTGCATTTGGGACTGTATATCTAAATGGCTAATTAGTATTGAAAATTTATTTTCAAACACAATTTTCTGGTTTGACAAAATATAGTCTCGGTTGGTTAAGACTTATTTAACAGATGACACAAATGATGTCCCATGGTTAAAAAGAAGTTTAATCCTTTTACCTTTTTTTTTTTTTTTTTTTTTTTTATGCTTTTTTGGGTGGGGTGATACCTTTTTATAAATGTTGTCGCCGACTCAGGAAATAATGGGATGGTTTATCCATTGATCCAGGAAGGATGTTTTTCTTAGGCTTTTTGAAGACCATTTCTTTTCTTTTCTCTAAAACTACACTTGTTTCTTTTCTCTAAACATCTCTTGCGGAAAGAAACCACAGCAAAGATATCTTCATCACATCATTTCTTTGTAAGGTTTCCAAAATTTGAGTTAGTTGGTGATTTCTGTTTTTACTCTTTGCTAAAATATATTCGCAATGATCTAATGCATTGCTTCGGTTCTTGAGTTAGATTTGATTGTGTTTTCTTGCCTTCTGCTTTAATGGGTTCCTTTGCATTTTGGATTTTTGTTCATGCAATGCTTTAAATTGGGGTTGTTTATGTAATTGTATGGGATAGTCATTTGAGTAAAAAAAAAAAAAAGCTTTTGGGGTCTTTTTAGAACAGACCCAGAAGCGGGAGATTCCTAATTTTGTTGCTGAAACCGATTCATGGTGGTGAAAGGAAGCCTGGAATGGGATTCCGGGAATAAATTCTATGGAATCTGAAGTACTTGTGAACGATTTGTAGCTTGGGGACTGTTTGGGCGTATGGAATTAGAAGGAAGTAGTTAAAGTTTGGATTTTGATGCAGACTGCAAATATCCTATGGATTGGAAGCCCCAAGATGAAAAGCCCAAGAGCTAATGGCTTTCTCGCAAAATAGTTGTTTTCTTTCATATATTTTCTTTTTTAGCAGACAATGTAACTTGATTTAGGTAGGTCTGAACTAGGATGGTTAAGCATGGAACTATGCGGGATATCCACATGTATAATTAGTTGCAAAATTCTACCATTTGGTTTGTTATGATTTCTATTTTTGTATTTGTATTTTCATGTCCTTGTTTGGGTTGATCAAATACCTTTGTATTGTACTTGGGGAGATGAAAAAAAATACTCCAGGGGTATTTTTACAGAAGCCCAGACCCAAAACATTCCTAATTTTCTGGTTTGAGTCTAAATCTTGAATAAAGGGAACAAAGGAAATGCATTTTCAATGGTGATGGTCGATGGATCAGATTGTAGTTTTGGCAATTTTATGATTGTAGAGAAAGATGAAATATCTATGGAATTTGAAGTAGTTGTATAGGTATTGTTGCTTGGGCCTATGGAATGAGAAGGAAATAGATGAAATAAAATGCTGATTTTAATCCCAAGTTCCTATCTTGATCTCGACCCCATAAGCATTGGAGGCACCAAGACCCAAGTAGGAAAATAGTTGTTTTCATTATATTTAATATACCATTTTAAATGATTTGTGTAGGTTTGAATTAGGATTGTTAAGTCTTCTGTCTATTTTTTATTAGAAGTTGAAGGCTACGCTTGGAGTTTATTCCTTTTATTTTGTTTGTTTCTTTTTTATGCTGATAGGATTGGTTCTTAATCCTTACCACTTTTCTTATTGCTACCTCTTTGCCTTTGTATAGTAACCAAAATGTTGAAACTACAAAGAGATATAAATCAATGAAAGAAGCAAGAGGAACCTAGTTCATTGTTATTTATTCATAGTCAGTTGATCGGATGATGCATCTCCAACTGCGTTTATTTTGTTGAACAGTGTAGCAATTTTTTGGTTTCAGTGAGGAGGTTTTAGGGGTAGTGACAACTTCAATAGGGAATCTACTATTTCGAACAACAGTGAAGTTGCAGAACAGAGTTGGGCATACATTTGTACATGGATTACTTATCTTGCTTTTGTTTTTGAGACAAAGCAGTGCTTTTCTTTTTTTAAAGTGTAATGCATGTCTTCTTTTCTCTTCCAGAGAAATGAATAAAAATGTGTCATCTAGGATGACACTTAGCCGAACTTGAGTTCAGGTTAATAAGGTCAAAAGGAGAGCACATTTTTTGTGCTTATGGGAATGAAAGGTGGAATAGTTTACAACGGGTTGAGATGTGAATCGCTCTCACTTTCTCTAACTACTCTGATTTGCACAACCATGGGAGAAAACCCACTTCTTACTGTTCTCTCACCTCAGAATCAGCTGGAGATCCTTCCTGCAGGTTTGTCTTGTATTTCATATGTTAACATGGTTGTTTTAAATTTCAATGGCGTCACACTATTTGCTTATCTGTTTTCCTTTTGGATTTTCATGTGGTGATGCAGCTGTTCTCAATGGTGTTCAAACTCTAGATCATGAGACTGATAATGAAGAAGATGTCAAAATTAAGGCTGTAGAAAAAGAAACAAAAGCTGAACAAGGTGAGAGAAAAACTAAAGAACACTTAAATGAGCCTACAGTAGAAACAAGAAATGATGAAGCAAAAAATTCTGGGGCTGTACCTATGGGTTTTGAGACTGCAAGGTCCCCTAAAAAGAGAGATGATGGTTTGACACCACCTTCTCTGGAGAAAGGTAAAATGTTTTCCCTTGTTTGGTTTTTGCTGTTTTTTCTTTGAAAGCTTTTGATTTATTTTTCATGTATGCATGCGTGTGCACGCCTTTATCTGCAAATCAACCTCAGAACACGAATGGTTTGATGCTTTGGATTAGTAGCATTTTTGTTCATCTTACACCCTCTTCGTGCCCTATCTTCCTATTGCCAATTAACTTCCAAAGATGACTAGTTTACTGCTTCTTTATGCTATTTTATCTTCTATCTTCTCCCTGCCCTTCTATTCTTTTCAGGCAGGGTAAAGGTACTGTAAAAAATGAGAAGAAAGGATAAAGCAGTCCAGACATAGCACCATATTTATACGCAAACCTATAAATCTATCAAAAACAGGACACATGGCTAGTTGGTGGATCGCTGGGTCCTACATATAAAACGATTAATTGGTGGATTAGGTATCTGCTAGTAATCAGCACTGGTGAATATTTCTAGCCTTCTAATCAAAGGCAGTGATCACAAACCATTTGCTTGCTCTTATATTGGTTTGTTTGTAGACTGTCTGTTCTTCTCACCTTTAATGGTGAGCGAAGGGGCTAATACTTGGTGGATGCCTAATCTGCTGACCATCAGTTTGTATGATGGGACCCACTGGCCTACCAACTTGCCATGTATTCCAAGTTTTGTTTCTATATTAATTTAAACTTGAAGGCCCAGGGATAGATCCCTGGCCATGTTCATGGAATAAAGGTGCCAATACCACTCAACGATGAGTATGTTGGTGCCATGTGTTCCATTTTGACAGATCATGTTTATCTACTTCAGCGACTTGTTTGGCTTATAGTTTCTCAAGAACAAAATAGAAAAACCAGGATATTATGTTCATATCTGTGCAGCCATCCCCACAAGTGATTGCACGAGGAGAGAATTTACGACACTGTGGAGTTGAGAATATTTGGAAAATATAAGATATATTTTATTGTATTAGATTCAAATGTCTAGTTCCCTTATGTCCAGATGAAGCATTTTACATCCTACTGTTGTTTATTCACAATTTGCATTCAAAGGTTTATCAATCATTCGGACAGGGTGTAACTATGCCAAGGGCCGATGGGTTGCAGAGAGCAGACAACCATTATATTCTGGTTTTGGTAAGCAGTGGTTGTCAGGGCCATGGTCTTGTAGATTGACCCAACGTACATATTTCTCCTACGAAGGATGGCAACCAGAAAATTGCGAGATGCCTGATTTTGATGGTTCTACATTCTTGAAAAGGTATGATTTCTTTGTTTCTTTTCCCCTTTATGTTGTTGTGATCTCTCATTTGGATTATTGAAGTCCAACTGTGTCAAAAACTTGATTGTGAGCTCCAAGTGCATAGCCACGATGTAGTAATAAACTGGTGAGACCAGGTCGATCCACAGGGAGCAATATAAATTAAGGTTCCTCTTCAACTTGTACCTACCCTAAATTAAAAATCTAAGTCTAGCCTTAAAAAAACTAGAAAAGTACATTATCATTCCTACTTTTCAAAAATTAAAATAATTACAATCCAATAAAAGGAAAACTTCCTAAATCTAAAAACCCTAAACTAAAAAACTAAAATTGTTGCAAAATAAAACACAAGTGAGAAATTCCAAAAATAGAAAGTTAATAAAACTAAACAAAATTAGAAACTATCCTAAAGGTTAGAAAGTTAGTAAAGTTAGTAATGCAATGTATGCCATGAGATGCTGAAAAATTATAAGTCTGGAAAACTAGTATGCTGGGCTGTTTTTATGTATGATTTTCCTATTCTAATGCAACCTAAAACTGAGTTTAATGGCTAGATCTTGTACTATAATGGTGCATGAATCAAATAAAAAAAAGGGGAGTGAAAAAGGATTTAAAACAAAGAAGATATGAGTGCATGAACGTGACACAAAAACTGAAACTGCCCAGAAATTATGCACACAGGTGGGTTTGACCAACCATGTTTAAGCCACTGGTTTACTATCTTTTCAAAATTATTTTTGCTTGAAATTCTGGAGTTTGAAAATACACTGATCAAACTTTAATTTGTCAACCTAGGCCCAATATCGCAGGCCCATTTAAATGTACATGTGTACTTGCCTTAACTGTTAGCTGTAATTATGGTTCCATACCATATTTGTATTATCTTGATAAGAATGATTAGCATGTAATCAGGGATTGATCCCCTATATATACTAGTCACAGTCGACCCTTAAGGGATACGACATTATTCTCCATCTCTCTCTTATGGTTCTAGATCTCATTTCTCAATCAATGTCATGGTATCAGAGCTAGGATTTGCAATCTTCCAAGTGTGATGGGTCTGAAACACTCCTTGCTGACGACGCCAAGAAGATTCCTTCTTGGAAAACTAAAGATGCAAAGATATAATCTTGGATTCTTTCTTCTGTAGAACCAAATTTTATCTTGTATCTAAGACCATGCAAAACCTCTAAGGACATGTGGGAATATCTGAAAAATGTATATTACCAAAATCATGCAACTCGCCAATTTCAACTGGAATTAGAAATTGCAAATTACTCCCAAGGCGCGCTTTCTATCCAGGATTATTACTCAGGATTTCTAATCCTATGGTCAAAATATGATGAAATCAAGTTTGCTACTATCTCTGAAGCACTGCTACCTGAGCTACTTTCTTTATAGTAGAACAACCATCGGGACCAAATGCTCATGAAACTTCGTCCTGAGTATGAGACAGTGAGATCAAACTTGATGAGCCGCGCTTCTCTCCCCAACGTAGATGACTGTCTTCAGGAACTTCTACGGGAAAAAGAATGCCTTGTTTCCAAACTTGCAATTGAACAACAGAGCTCCACTTGTTTATACTGCTAAAACCAGACCTCCTCGGGATATCAGTAAAGTACAGTGTTACAACTGTAAAAAAATATGGCCATTATGCCAATCAATGCAAGCTGAAAGTTTGTAAATATTGTAAGGCCGTTGGTCACGTTATTGAAAAGTGCAGGAAGAAGGCTTGAAATTCTGCTTCTCGTCCCTATGTGCAGTCTGCTTCAAGTGCTTACACGGCTACCACCCCACAATATGCCTCTTCTGAATTCATTGGTTCACTGCCGTTTGATTCATCATCACAGCCTGGTTCCTCATCACAAACACAGTCACCTCTGCTCCAATTACTCCAGCTATGGTAAATCAAATGATTATCAATGCCCTGTCATCTATGCACATTTCAGGTTGTGGTCCATCCCTTTCTAATACATGGTATTTAGATTCTGGGGCTAGTAATCACATGACCTCCTCACCCTCAAAACTACATCATGTTGTTCCTTACACTGGCACTCTTTCTGTTCAAGCTGCCAATGGGACCCACCTTCCCATCGTCTCTGTGGGCGATGCCCTTGGCCCTTTTCCATTAACAAATGTTTTTGTGTCCCCTCATCCTGCTACCAATTTAGTTTTTGTGGGTCAATTAGTTGAAAATAATTACAAAATCTCATTTTGTTCTTTTGGTTGTGTTGTGCAGGACCATGAGTCGGGGGCAGTGATCGCGAGGGGACCTAAATGTGGTAGGCTTTTTACTTTACCAGTATCTCCATTTATTCAAAATAAACATTGGCATCTGTTGTTTTGTTTTTTCCTTCAAAATAATTCTAGGTTATAGCATAATAGACTTGGTTGTCATCTGAATGCTGCTACTTTGTCCACTTTGTTTCAAACTAGATTATTAAATAAACCTCTTGATTTTGTTTCATTTGAGTGTGATGCTTGTAAATTAGGAAAAAGTAAAACTTTACCTTTTTCTAACTCTACATTCGGAGCAATGAATGTTTTGACTTAATCCATAGTTATGTTTGGGGCATTGCTCCTACCATTTCTCATGGTCATTTTAAATACTTTGTTATATTTATTGATGATCACAGCAGGTTTACTTGGATTTATTTGTTACATTCTAAACCTGATGTTCTTAATGCATTTAAAATTTTTCTTAGCTATGTTGAAACCCAATTTTCCAAATGCATTAAAACTTTGCAATCGGATTTAGGGGGGGAGTATGTCTCCACTGAATTCCAATCTTTCCTACAGAGTCAAAGGAATTATATCTCAACGTACTTGTCCATATACTCCACAACAAAATGGAGTTGCAGAACGGAAAAACAGGCACCTTCTTGATGTCACGAGAACGCTTCTCATTGAATCATTTGTTCCTCCTCGTTTTTGGACTGAAGCTCTCACCATTGCAGTGCATCTCATCAACCGTCTCCCATCACCTACCATTACAAAATTAATACCATATTTTAAACTTTTTGGTCACCATCCATCGTTTAATCATCTACATACCTTCGAGTGTGTTTACTTCGTTCATCTGCCTCCAACAGAGCGCACAAAATTAACGGCCCAATCTAGTGAGTGCGTTTTTTTAGGATATGCAACTAACCAAAAGGTTTTTGTTTGCACTAGGATCTCTCGTAATGTTATTTTCTTTGAAAATCAATATTTTTTCCAAATCCACTTGGATTGTCCTTCTCCTTGTTCCTCAACTTTGTTACCTGGGTTTTCCAAAGCAACATCTGTTACACGGTTTAATCCAAATTTTGTGTATCATCGAAGGGAAAGAACTGCCACTGCAGATGCCCACCCTCTTGATCCTCCGGCAAATGGTCCCCCCTCTACTGGTATCTTGTGTCGCTCCTCCAGAATTTCTCGCCTTCTTGTGACGTATGGCTTTACCCATGCTTCCTTGATGACGACACTATCATCTGTTTCCATCCCAAGTTCTTATTTGCAGGCTGTGCAACATGATTGTTGGAACCAGGCCATGAAAGAAGAATTAGATGCATTGACCCAGAATCACACCTAGGATATTATGGACTGTCCTTCTTCAGTTAAACTCATCGGCTGCAAATTGATCTACTCGATCAAACTAAAATCTAATGGCTCCTTGGATAGACACAAAGCTCAACTTGTGGCACTTGGTAACTGACAGGAGTATGGCATTGACTATGAAGAGACATTTGCGCTAGTTGCAAAAATGACAACTGTTCGGCTACTTCTCGCCATTGCCGCTTCTCAATCTTAGCCCTTATACCAAATGGATGTCAAGAATGCACTTCTACATGAGGACTTGAAAGAGGACGTCTTTATGCGGATACCGCAAGGAGTCACCTCTCCGTCTAAGAAGTCTGTCTGTCACTTACGTAGATTTCTTTACGGTCTCAAGCAAGCTCCTCGAGTGTGGTTCGAAACGTTCAACGATCGTTTAAGCACGATTGGCTTTACTCAAAGTCCTTACGATCCATCTCTTTTTCTGAGCTACGCCTCTACTAGCTTTACTGTTCTCCTCGTATATGTTGATGATATCATTATCACCGGCACTGCTGATGCAATGATAAAATCCCTCCAAGCCTCTTTTCAAGATTCATTCCATATGAAGGATCTAGGTCCTCTGCATTATTTTTTGGGCTTAGAGGTACATCTGTCTCCCAATGGCCTGTTTATCAATCAACACAAATATGCCACAGATCTTATTGAGCTTGCTAATCTCGATGGCTCTTCCTCAGTTGATACGCCGCTCGAAGTCAATTTTAAGTTGAGTAAAGATGATGGCGATCTTATTCCTGATCCACATACATACCGGAGACTCGTCGGCAGTCTTGTCTATCTCACCATCACCAGGCCTGACATATCTTATGCTGTCAATCTTGTCACCCAATTCATGACGTCTCCTTGCCACCTTCATCTAACAGCCGTGAAGCGAATTATCCGGTATTTATTGGGCACTAGAGCTCGTGGTTTATATTATCTAAAGGATAATCGTCTACTTCTGACCGCTTATGCAGATGCTGACTAGACAGGCTGTACGGATACCAGACGGTCCACCACTGGTTGGTGTACGTACCTCGGTAAATCTCTCATTTCTTGGAAATGCAAGAAACAAAAACTAGTCTCCAAATCTTCCACCGAGGCTAAATATCGGGCCATGTCCGATGCTTGTTCAGAAATCTGTGGCTTCAGGGACTTCTTTTGGAACTCGGATTTGCACATACCTCTCATACTTCCTTGAATGCCGATAATACTGGGGCAATCAGAATCACTGAAAATCTTGTTCTTCATGAACGCACAAAACATATCGAAGTTGATTGCCACTTTATTTGGGACGAATACAAGCATGATGTTATCCATCTACCCATGTCCCTACTGAGTTTCAGTTTGCCGATATCTTCACTAAGGGACTTCCTCGGCCTCGACATCAATTTCTTGTCTCCAAATTGCTGCTTTATGACTCTCCTGCATCAATTTGAAAAGGAGGGGGGGGGGGGGGGGGGGGGGGGTCAATCCAGGCCCAATATCACAGGCCCATTTAAATGTACATATGTACATGCCTTAACGGTTAGCTGTAATTATGGATCCATACCATATTTGTATTATCTTGATAAGAATGATTAGCATGTAATCAGGGATTGATCCCCTATATATATATAAGTCACAGTCGACCCTTAAGGGATACGACATAAAATTGAATTGATCAGAAAAATAAAGACATTAAACAAAAGTCCAAGAATTTAAATGTACGGTGAAAGTCAAAAAAGTAAATGTGTGGTTTTAGCAGAAATTTAAATGTGTGGAAGAATATAAATTTAAATGTGTTAAAGTGTATTCTTCTCTTTCAAAATTCTTTTCTAAGCGGGTTCATAATTTGAACCATGCTCTTAGGGCCCTTGGGTCGTCAATCCAAACATCAACAAGTAAAGAACACAAATCAAGCACCGATCACCCAAGTACAAGAAAGAAAAATTTAAAAGAGAAAGAACCACTTTTACTAATATGCAAAGTTTTTACATAAATAAAAAAATAAACCAAAAGATTACATACTAGAATGAGAAGCCTCTTCTAGATGAAAACATCCAACGGTGTAGTGTGATTTCTGGGCCAAATCTCCTTGACGACTTCAATGGAGAGGAAGAAGATGGAATGTAGTAGTAATTCTAGAAAGAGCTGATCTATCTTTCCATGAGAGGAGAAGGATGCCTATGCCTTTAATTTATAGATTTTTGCTCTCTTTCTTTCCTTCTTTGTTCTAAGTTTGTAGCATGCAATCTTCTTTGTATGGCAAGTCCCTTCCTTAGCCGACAAGTCTCCAAAGAAATAGCAGGGTCAGTGAGAGATTTTTGGTGCTTTCCATGTACAAAATTGCAATCCTGAGTAGAAATTTCAGCACCAACTTCCAGAGGTCATATCTTCCATTTTTTAGCTCCGATTGACGCAATCTTGGGCTCCACGGATATCTACTCGAAAAGGGCTTTCCAACGGTATCTAAAGTGCACCGATCTAACTGTTGGATTAAGAGTTATGGCCATCTTAATCTTGCTGTCCCTGAAAACTCCGAGATTAATTGTACACATATGGAAGCTTCTAATTAGTAGTGCAATGGGGTGTGTGGGACCCATGTGGATGTCCAAAGAGATCTTGGGATCTTTCTTTCCTTGTTTCTTGACTCCGCTTCCATCTTTGGTTTGCTTCCAAGCTGCTTTGATTGACTAGTCAACTCTTCTAGCACACTTTCATTTCTTGAATTTCTTTCTTGATTTTTGAATTTCAAACTTAGTAAGCATTAGATCTTACCAAATCTGAAGTTTCCTTTCTTGATCTTGAAATTCCAAATCTAGCTTTCCATTGTTGACTTTTCAAACTCTCCAAAAATACCAAGATATGTGGGTCCACCACGAAAGTTGTCCTACCCTTGATCTCCCTCAAATTTCACCAATGTGGATACCATTCTTGATTTCTCCTACACAAATTGAAATAAACAAATTCAACAATAATCACATGTGAGGAATTTGAATGGACTATGCATGGGACCTTACTTGATGCACTCAAAATAATCAACTTTCCAAAAATAGATTTCAAAAAATGGCAAGTTTCATAAATTTATGCAAAAAGTGTGATTTTTGAGTAAATTATGCATGAATACACTACAATGAATCCTAAATGCATAAAAATATGATTTGACATTAAATAAAGCTCTTTAATATCAATAAGCCCTTAAAATGGTCCAAAATGTGTAGGAAAATATGCGATTTTCAGAACTCATCAGTGTACGTTAATAAATATTTGCCAAGGTGAGGAATTTTGGGGTCCTATACCAGAGCAGATATAATTTGCTGCCCCTTCTATTCTTTATGCTTGGTGATCCAGCCATTGATGTGATGGTTCCACCATTAATGGAGAGTGTTTCAAAAAAATTCAGGCTGAAAGATTCTATTTCCTAGCTCTTTAATATGGCTTGTAAATAGACACTTGAAACTGCATTCAGATGTAAATAAAAAAAAGGCTGACGGGTGGATGTATACTGTCTTCCAATCTGGAAAAGTGGCTTGCAGAAAACTGATTAGTTTCCTGTCGTGGAGGTTTAAAGCTTCCTCTTCCATGCTTAGGTGGATGGGTTCATTTTTGCTTCCCCCACCTTTCATTTCCCTTCTTCTTACCTGGGCCAGCCTTAATTTATAGTAGTCAGGATTTTTTATCATTCTGCAGCACCAACGTGGATAATTCTTTCCAGGATGCAGCACAAGACTGTTGCTCTTGTAGGGGATTCCTTGGGTAGGCAACAGTTTCAGTCATTGATGTGTATGGTCACAGGTGGGAAAGACAGCTCAGAAGTGGTAGATGTTGGAAGTGAGTATGGTCTCGTCAAAGCTGCAGTGCTAAACGACCCTTCTCTATTAATGGTTTGCAAGCCTCTGTTACTTAGAGCCTCTGAACATCACTGACCCAGCTACTGATTATGCAATGCACCTGGATCATCCTCCGGCCTTCTTGCAGCATTATCTCCACAGATTCAATGTTTTGGTTCTCAATACGGGGCACCATTGGAACAGAGGCAAGCTTAATGTGAATCGGTGGGTGATGTATGTAGGTGGTGAGCCCATCAGGGACAGAAAGCTTGCTCAGATCGGAAATGCCAAAAACTTCGTCGTTTATAGCGTTATCAAGTGGTTGGATTCACAGCTTCCACACCACCCACAGCTCAAGGCCTTTTTCAGGACCATATCACCCAGGCTTTTTTCAAATGGGGATTGGAACACTGGAGGAAGGTGCGATAACACTATTCCATTGGCTGGAGGGGACAAGGTTTCACAAGATGAATCAGTTGTGGCAGGTGCTATCAAGGGCACTGGGGTTCGGCTTTTGGACATAATTGCCCTTTCACAGCTGAGGGAAAAGGGACACATATCCCAGTATAGTCTCAAAGCCTCATATGGTGTGCAAGATTGCTTACATTGGTGCCTACCTGGTATTCCGGACACATGGAATGAAATCCTTTATGCACAACTGTAGGTCGTAGACTGAGTGAATCCCATTGACTCTAACCCCTGCGAGTTACTCGACATGCCTTGTGCATTTTGCACTGGCTGACATGAGGCTTTCCATTTCGGGAAAAGGATTATTTATCTTGTCGGAGATATCACACCATCCAAACTAACTCCCCCATCCTTGGGACCTTGCATACTAACCTATTCAACAATCTTACTGATAAAAATGGCGGATATTGACTCAGATTGATTGGCATTGCCACCTTATGGAAGTTATCAGGTAAGAAGCGCTATCAATGTACCAACTCAAGATTCCACAAAGAGGGGGTGTAAAGAGCCTTTCATCCATTTTGATTTGAAAAGTGAACGACAGACTGGTTGAGCATTGATGTTTGGGCTGCCTACTAACTATTTGTGGATGCCAAGTTCTGGTTATTCATGTGTGATGTGGCTCATCCAAATGTGAAGAGATGAACATATGGTGCAGGCTATCATCCATGTACTGATTTTTAGCCTCAGAAATTCAAGAAAGCAATTTTAGCACGATGCCACTCTAAGCAATTTTTCATTTGCCATTTTTTATTTCTAAGGAAGAAGCTACATAGAGTACTTTTTGCATGTGGTTTTAGCCATTTTTCACGTTGATCCATTCTCTTTCTTGGCAGTATGTATATTAGAGACGTAAATAAAGCCCTGTTTGGTTCCTTGGAACTTAGTTGTTTAGCATTCTCTCTACCCGTAAATCTAATTACTTGTATCTATGTGTACTTGTATTTGGTTATGACATAGAACAAAACAACTGTCACTTGAGGAAATTCAGATGATTCAAATGCATGTGACACCCTCGTTTTGATTTGAACCCATATTTTACACTCAGTTTAGGCTCTTAGTGGGATTGTTCCTTTTCCTTATTTTCTGCTCGAAGAAGAGCTGCAAAAGATTTAAAAGCAATATCTCACCCATGGCGATTTGTTATTTGGCATAGTCAAGTAGCTAGTCTAGTAGTGTGTTTTATTTTTTTTGGGGTTTGGGGTGGGTATTGATTTCCCAATTTTGACATGAGTGGAGTTCGACACTTTCGGGCTTTAGATGCGTTTGTCCTCCCTCTTACGAGTTACGACTATTTTGCATTTTTTTAATGGATGACAATAAAACATATAGCATATGTAACCATAACCATATAATAAAAGTAGCAGTTTTCATCTACTCAATGCCCCATGCACGTGCCAAATGGAGATAAGTCTCGTCTATAAACATGTGCCAAATGGAGAGTAGATTTTCAAACACAATCTTCCCTTCTGCTCTTCCTCTCTCAATTGTTTCTCAAAGCTCTCTGGAGAAAAATTTCTCCTCACGTCTCTCTCTCATCAGCTTCTTCTCTCTCACCGACCTCCATCTTCCATCGCCCTTTCTATTTTTTTTGTTAGGAAACCCTTTGCTCTGCTCTGCCCTATCTCGTCGATCGGCTGCCGAAGCTCGAGCCATCAATCGCCGGAGCTGTCTCCTCTCTCGGTTGCAAGTGCTTCTTGTTCTCTCTTCTTTCTCTTCTTCTTCCTCCACCTCCTCTTCCCTCTCCTTTTTTTTTTTTCTCTGTTTTATTTCCTTTGTCATTTTTTCCCCTCATATAGTGTATGTGTGACTGATGCTATCTATACCAAAATATAAGAGCAGCAGTTTTACCTGCTTGTCGTCGACTCCTTCCGTTTATCCTTTTGTCTCCTCCCTCAACCAGCTTCCCTCCTGCTTCCAATAACTGTGATGCTTCTTCCTGCTTCATGAAAGTTCTCTGGACTAGCCAATTTGCCAGATGGAGTCCACAACAAGAGACACCAGCTATGGGCCCACTAAAAAAGGCTGTGTCACCTCTGCTTCGCTGCTTACCTCCTACTTCTTTCTTTGCTGCTTGGTGATGGTGGCCCAGTTACATGCAATCCAAGCTTTGGCTCGGATGTTTCCAGAATGCCCTAGGAACATGCTTATTCTCTACTCTCGATTCTTCCTCTCATGCAGCGGCCTAAAACAAGACAAAGACCTCTTCCTCTTCCTCTTTCTATTCCCCTCTCTAGATTTACCCAATCCAAATGCCCTAACCGCTCATCTTCTCCTCAACCCCTTTTCATCTTCGTCCCCAATCTACTGCGATGATCCCATCTCTATCTTAAAGACAACACCAGGGCATCTCCCAAACCCCAAAAGCCTCCCAGTATGGTGTTCTTTCGTGCCCTAATTCTTTTTTTTTTCCTTCTTTTCTTGCTCAGACATAAAGCAATTAAGGATCTCAAAGCCATGTCTACCCGTTTTGCTAATTTGATGGAGCTATCTTCTGGGTAAGAGAATTTGATTTCATGTTTGCTGTATATCTATAATTAGTATGGAATATAATGAGTGAGTGAGGTGTCAATTGTTCTATGTTGTATGAGATGGACCGCATAAATGAGTGGGATTTTTTTTAATCAATAGGGTGTGGTATTTTTTTTTTCTCATCTATGTTTGTCGTTACAATTTTTTTTGATACGAGGTTTTAGGTTTGCATTGTCACATCGTGTTGATTTTATGTAGTGGTATGGAGTGGGCTTCAGGTATTTTCATGGCGGTGCATTACCACTTATGCCGTTTCTAACTGTTGGGACTTGAGATTCAAGAATTACTATATTGATGATGGGTGAAGAGTTTGTTTGGCATCATTCCTTTATTGAATTGATTTTTATAGTGAAAATGAGTCGTGTAGAACTTGTTTGGTGACTCTGTGTTAAAATTGTTCCAATGACCAAATCAACATTTTTTTTTAGACGTTCTTCTATTTGAACATGTTGTAAAATATTCATCACCACCACCATCATCAACGCCCTGTCCCAACCATGATGGAAAATATTCAGATAATAAAAAACTGAGAATCACACTCTAAACTAATGGCTAAAATAACATACTATATCCAATAAATCTTAAAAAAGTATAATTCATTGTAATATTTCTTTAAGCGTTATATTTGAGTAGAATGGAATGAGAGTGAATGTATCAAAGTATAATTCCTACATATATGACTGGGTTATGAGGCCCACATATCAATGTGCACCCACTCACCCAACCAACACCGTTAAGGAATTCCAATCTTAGTTGTGACCTAACAACAACAAACGACCCCGAACAACTTAGGTTTATATTATTTTAGCACAAGGTAGCGTATGCATGCAGGAGATACTGATTGATGCAGCAGCACTATCTGTCCTTTGGAACAAGTCTTGTGGTCCAATTGTGGGACCCAAGCAAGTTTAGAAATTCTTTAGTAATTGTTATCAGTTTCTAATTTTTATTTAAGAAGTTGTATTTAGGAATAGTTTCTAATTTATTCTGTGTGTTTCCTAGTTTTGTGAGAATTGTTTTAGGGTAAGTATTTTATTATAAATAGAACATTGTAGAGATCAATGATCTTAGATTAGAGATTTTTGGAGTTAATAAAATTTCTCTGCGTGGGTTATCGTTGGAGACTGTTCTTCTTCGAGTGATTGTTCTTCGCAACCCTAATTGAGCTCCGGCACTTGCATCCTAACCCTAGGTTGCATCAATTGGTATCAGAGCTAAACGATCATCACGATCAATCAGCGTGACTACCCCTATCCCTCATTCCTTTCCGCTTTCCTAGCCCTTCGTCAGTCCCCTCTACATACCCTCATCCCTGCCAGCCGAACCCCACCGAAACCCTCTCCTAGACAACCGACGCCCATTCCACTACACCCCTTCCCCTGCACCTAAAACCCAGCGACAACCTCTTCCCCACTCTCCACCATTGCCCATATCTATTTCTAGAAACCACCCACAGACCACAGAATCCCCAAACCCATTCCACCGGAAACTCCAAATCTCGAACCCAGAGAAAAAAAAAAAAACCAAAGAAAAAAAAAAGTAGCAGCGAGGAGAAGAAAGAAGGGTTGCAGAGATGTACCGTGCACCTCCGCCGTCCCTCACCAGCAGCACTTTCGCCAGGCTCCTCTATCGTTGACACCCGCCAGTGCCAGCTCCCTCTTCTTTGCTTCATCTTCGTTGAGCGTCAGCAGCGAAAGGAGGAAAACGAAAAAAAAAGGGTTTCGAAAATCTTGTTCTTATTCTCTGCGGGTACGAAGACTGAAGCAATGTCTAATTGAGCCGGGTTTCCAGTTCGGCCCACGGGTGGATCCGACCCATTGAAGAAGCTCATTTTGTTCTGCCTCACTAACTGCCATCATCAGTTTTGGTTCCTCACTGCATCACTAACTGACCAAATCAAGGGCACAACATTATCGCCGCGATATTAGTGTCATTCACCATCATATTTCAAATCAGCTTTCGCCTTTGTGTTCATGGAGAGCAGATCTACACATTAGGTCAGTAACAAATCAAAATTTTAAATTTGCCTTAAACAAAGATGCTTCCCAAGAAGTAGGTTGATGCGGAATCTTCCTCTCAGAATGATGATGATTTAAGGAACGCAGTTGCGGCATTATTGGTAACTGCTAATCACCCATCCGCAATGATGGTTCAAATGCAAGCTTAATTGCAAGAGTCTCTTGAAAGAATTGACACCCGATTAACTAATTTGGAAACTAATCGGCGTGAGGAAAATCATCCGGAGGATGGAAGACATAATCGGAATCAATGAGATCCACATGCAGTCAATGTTGATCATGATTTGGGTATTAAACCCGTGATTCCCGAATATGATGGAAAATTGAAACCAGATGAATTCATGATTGGTTAGTGTGTGTTGAAAATATTTTTGCATACAAACCAATGACGGATGGTCATAAGATCACACTAGTGGCAACTTAATTTCGCAATTATGCTGCGATATGGTAGGCCAAGTTGCAGAAGAAGAGAAGAAACCAACAAATTGACTCCGTTGACACGTGGATTGAGATGAAAAATCTGTTGAAGCAAAAATTCCTCCCTGTCAATTACTCCAGAGATCTGCGTGCAAGTTTTCAATATTTGAAACAAGGATCTAAGACAGTTGTTGAGTATTCTGAGGAGTTTATGACCATGCAAGCCCGTTGTGGTTTAGATGAAGAGGAGGATGTATTAGTTGACCGATACTTTAATGGGCTTACACTTGGCATACAAGATATCCTCACATTCAAGCATTTTGATAATGTTGATGAGATTGTTCAGCATGCTATCAATGCTGAGGGGATTGCAAACCATCAAGCCAAAAAACCTAATGCATCTAAATGGGTTATGCAGAAGAATTCCTCCATTGCAGGGTCTAAACCGAGTGATTCATCGGAGAAAGTTTTCACCAAGCACGAAGGTCAAAATAGGATTACATGCTATAATTGTAAACAACAAGGGCATCGTGCAGCGGAGTGTCCAAAACGCATCCACTTCATTGAGAATGAAAGTGATGTGAAAGATGCAGCAGATGATGATCCTAAAGAGAATGACATCGAAAAAGTGCAGGACATTCTGCCCGTGGAGGATATTGATTCTCTCATGGTAGTTACTGACACTCCCTTAATTACTGAGAAGAAATGGTTGCGAGAAACTATTTTCCGCTCCAAAGGAACAATCCAGGGTCAAGAATGCACAGTAGTTATTGATAGAGGAAGTTTTCAGAACATTATCTCTCAAGCTCTTGTGGATCGATTGCAGCTGAAAGTTCGAAAGCATCATCCTTATTTTGCTTGGTGGTTAATGATAGGTGATGAAGTGCAAGTACGTTATGCATGTCCCGTTACCTTTTCTGTGGGAGAAGACTATACAGATACAATTTGGTGTAATGTGGTACCCATGGATAGTTGTGATATCTTGTTGGGTTGTCCATGGATGTATGACAAGAATGGTACTAATGGAATGCGTGACAATACGTACACATTCATGCAAGGTGAAAAGCAAGTAACACTCTGTCCTATGAAGCCGGCACCACCAAAGAAAGGGTCAAGTTCTCCCCTCATCCAGGAAGCGCTTCAAGTGCACACTATTTACAAAAGCAACATCAAGAAGAAGAGTTGAGTTCGAGGTCGAACTCTCTTCCAACCCGTGGAGAATGATGCAGCAGCACTATCTGTCCGTTGGAACAAGTCTTGTGGTCCAATTGTGGGACCCAAGCAAGTTTAGGAATTCTTTAGTAATTGTTATCAGTTTCTAATTTTTATTTAAGAAGTTGTATTTAGGAATAGTTTCTAATTTATTCTGTGTGTTCCCTAGTTTTGTTAGAATTGTTTTAGGGTAAGTATTTTATTATAAATAGAACATTGTAGAGATCAATGATCTAAGATTAGAGATTATTGGAGTTAATAAAATTTCCCTGCGTGGGTTATCGTTGGAGACTGTTCTTCTTCGAGTGATTGTTCTTCGGAACCCTAACTGTGCTCCGGCACTTGCATCCTAACCCTAGGTTGCATCACTGATATAAGGTCATGCATTTCATGTGTACATTTAAAAATGTATTAATGTTGTAAATGGTAATTAGGGGTTATCAGTAATCAGTCTAACTGTAAAAACTTCGATTTAATTTTTCGCCCACATCAGGTCTCAGTGTATCAGCCAAAGGCAAAACTTCATGTGTTAGTTGACATGTTATCAGTTTGTGTTCATCCTAAAATACTAACAAGTCTCTCTCTGATTATTATGATTCTTCTTAAACATTTTATTTATTTTAATATTTTCCTGTGTATGCTTTTTTGTTTGTAGGTGATGTGTGATGCATACACACCAGTTGGCGAACCAAGTCCAACAAACAAAAGATACAATGCTGCAAAGATTTTCAGCCATCCTGATGTTATTGCTGAAGAGCCTAGGTAGATTTCCACTACTTATTATTGATAGTATTGTATCTATTAGTATGTTTCATATTTTGTTAGCCGTTTTCTTTTTCTTTTCTTTTTTCCTTTAGAAAGAACCTATCCATATTTATTTGTATATTTGTTGAGAATTAGGTGTGGAATAGAACAGGTGCACACCCTTCTACAAAAAGATGTGAAACGGCCTATTGGGTGGCCTATGGGAGGATACCCTCGTCCTCAAGTATATAATTCTAGGCTTTGGTTCAACAGAGTTTTATTTATTTTTTGAGCATTTATTTAATTTCGTGTTACCATTGAAGTATTCTGTCATTCTAATGGATTTGTTTGTCTTATGTATTTACTAATTTTGAAAAAATTTATTATGAAGAAAATCTCTTCTCATATCCTGGTGAACAGAATAGTTTTTGTTTCCAACCTTTTTGTCATTTTCATGAGTATAGTATTGGAAAAATCGTGTATGTTGATTTGATTCTTGGGAATAAACTCCTGCTGAGTTGTTGGCACCAATGTATTGCATACCTATCCCTGAATGGATTTTGTTTATCTCAAATCTTTAGTTTTGATAAGTCTTTAAAAGAAATAATGGAAGGTGTCATCTACAGTAAGTTGTCTCTGTCGTATTTATTGATTACTTTGTATTATTCTCTTCCAAATCCAACCACAATCCTAAATGAATGGGAATTACATATGTATTTCCTCTCATATCTTTACTTTTCTTCATTTGGCCTTTGCTCCTTGCAAGTGAGTATCTTGATTCTGGAGTGATAGTGTGATATGTTGTCTCATTAACTTCATCTGGATTATGTGATTTTGGATTAGGCTCCATACTACTGTAGTGTGGGTCAAACAAGGCATTTAGGTGTGATGTTGTTGATTCCCACTATAAGGCTCGTCTTTATGCTGCATCAACATCAGTAGCATCAATGGAAAAGTGATATATGCCAGGCCAAGTACAGCCACGGTTGCCTTTGTCTTCTTCCTTCTCTGAATTGGATTGGCTTCTCTCTTGTTATTTTGAACATTTGCTTCTTGTGCAGTGGGCATTCCAAGTGGGCCCTGCCATTCTTATCTCTACTGATGATAAAAAATTGTGGGTTGCTCACTACAATTTGGAGGTAATCACAACTGCATTTTTGTCCCGACTTCCGAGATAATAATTTTATGCACTACATGATAGTTTTAGGAAATGCTTTATTTGCAAGCAACTTTTAACTTTCAACAAAACAAATAGTTCCTAATTCACTAGATCATCAATCAAGTCATATCTTTTGTCCATTGCTCAGATTAATGACCACAACTGCATATTTGTCCTGACTTCCGAGATATTAATTGTATGCATTAGATAATAGTTTTAGGAAATGCTTTTGTTTTTTAGCAACTTTTAATTTTCAACAAAAAATATGGTTCCTAATTCACTATATCAATATATCATCAATGAAGTCATATCTTTTGTCCATTACCCAAATTGATTATACTTTCACTCCCCGTTGTATTATTTCTTATTGGTAACAAAAAAGATTTATTAGTCCTGTGGCTGCATTTGCAGATGAGAACTGTTTTTTTTTTTTTTTTGTTTTTCCTTTGTATCAAGTTCTTTGTTGTTCCTTTTCAAGTTGTCCACAATATCTTCAATGTACTTCCTTGAATTAACTTAATGTATACTTGTATGGTATGTTTGGTGGTGCTAGGAATATTGGAATGGAGTTGGTGCTCAATCCCACCAAAGCTATGGGATGTGCTGTTGTCAACATTGACACATAAGACTTGATTGAAGAGAGAGTACATCAATGCATTGTTTCATCTTATTTGATGTGTTTGCATATTGATTTCTTGATATTGGGTAAGAGGTTTCCATAACATGTGGAAAATGTGACCACTAGTCTTCTTTGAGCTGCAGAATTAATTAAATAACAGGCTTTTTTGTAGTTCAGCACCTTTTATTTCCATTGTATTTCTTATAAGTTCTTGTTAGGCTTTCATATTCCTTAGAATTTTGATTTCAGATATATGTTGAAGATCATATTGATCCAGCATGTTTGATATTGTGTATACAATATTTTTTTTTTTTTTTTTTGATCATTTGATTTAGAGAGCATACGGGCCCCTCTTTCATTTGTCTGAACATGTTGCTAGGAAGGTTACTCCCTATCGATGTATCTAACCCAATCACAATATTGTCTATTATCATCATTGCTATCCTTCTCAGAAAAATCAGCAATTAGGCTCTTAGAATTTGAATCAGAATATTGCATTTTTAGGAGCATTAGTCTGGCTTTTACTTTCAGTAGTCCACAGAACTAATCAAATTTATGATATGTGAAAAAGATATATTTCTTAAATCTTCTTTTATTTTTGTCTCTATATATAATTTCTTAGGGAGCTTGTTTGTTCGCACATAATAGAGAGGAATTCATGGTCAAATGAGCTCCGCCGAACGATTATTAAACATGTTGAAGCCAAGGATTTGAATTACTTGAATGATGGGCGGATATTCATTTTCCATCTTCCCTTACTCAAATTCAATTGAGTAAGGTTTTTTTTTATGATCATTTTTAGATCTCCACATTTTGAGTTTTTGTTTTTTTGTTTTACTGTGTTCTACTATTACTGAGAAATTAGGAGGGAAAAGTTAGAGATTCTGCACTTGAAGTAGTAACTGACAGTAAAATGCTAGGCAACCAATTTTAATATTTTCCCAAGACGCATTAATGCATACACTTAGCATTGTTCATCACTTACACTAAATTGGTGAATTTATGTTTCTAGATCCCAATTTCCTGCATGTTAAATTAATTTTCACTAAACATTTATGTTTTCATTGTCAAAGAATGTACTGTATATGTGGTTTGATTTTTGTGCTTTTTCATCACATTTTAAGTACTGATTGTGCATATTGATTGTTTTGTCCAAGTTAAACCTGAGTTACATTGATCGCACAGGGGCTTTGTGCTTTTTCATCACGTTTAAGTACTGATTGTGCATATTTATTGTTTTGTCCAAGTTAAACCTGAGTTACATTGATCATACAGGAGCTCTCAAATAGAAAGGTTGCAGCAAGTGTCAATTCCAAGACTTCGCGATCTCATGTTTTTTTTACATGTATCATTCAATCCTGATGCTAGGTATGCTATCAACCATTGGGTAGATTATTGAATTAGTTATCATTAACAATCAACCAGCAATGCCTTTTCTTTTCATTCTTTTTCCATCATGATGTTTTGGCATAAGCCAGAGTCGGATGCTGCCCTCGTAAAAACAAAGAACCTAATGGATGTACAATATGACTTGCATGACTACTCATAATTTCATATAGTGGTTGATGCTATTAACCTTGATTTAATAGCAAGACAGGGAAGGAACAGTTGGTGCAAACTTTACATGCCAACCAAATGCCACTGTGGAAAACCCACCCCGCCCCATCCCCCATACACTCAACCCCCTCTCTGTTTCTTTTTTCTTTTTTAAAGAAAAAAGGAAAGAAAATAAAGCTTGAATGGGAATATATTATGTAAATTATACATCCAGATAGGTCAAAATTATAACAACCATGGCCTGTCATTATGTATTTCATGTGGGAATTCGTTTCTAAGTAAAGTTTATATGTAGAGATGTCAACCATTGATATGAAATGCTTTACAACTTATATTTTGTCACCCATTAGAGTTAATATGGATTGAACTGTTTTTAAACAGTATCAAGATCAGCATTGGTCAGGTTGAGTTGCCAAAAAAAGTCTTGGAAGGTCATCACGAAGGCAGGTAAAATGCTTTTGAATTATATATAGTGTGTGAAAACTGGTTTAGTAAAAAACATTTTGTAATTATTATAAAATGAGTGAAAATAGTTCATCTGCCTTAATGTGAAATTTGATTTATTATTATTCTCGTATTTTGCTATTATTTCAGCCCTTTTTTGTGAAATCTGTCATCTATTTTTTCCATCGTTATCAAAGATTGATCACTTATTATAAGCTCTAGCTCTAAAAACTGTGGCACCAGTTATATAATATGAGCATTGATGTCATGTATTTAAACTCGCTCTATTAATTTCACTGGGAATATCATCCGGAAGCTGTAGTACCTTGAAAGTTAGGAGAAACGGTCTCATTGATCTTGCAGGATCAGAAAGAAATAAGATAGATGGCACGGAGAGAGCACTCTTTTTTGTAGCTTGGGTATGATTCTGCAACCATTATGCTGCTCTACAAGTTAAATTAGATCCCTTTGAGTAGATCGACCATGGAGCTTTGACAAAATGCCATCAGGGATAGCTTCTCTACGTAGATATAAGCAATTATGTAGCAGAGACTGATAAATATATGGCTGAATGAACCATGTTTTTATCAAATTTTAGTTAATCTATAGGATTTCATGGTATTTCAATGTAATGCATTTGAAGCAGTTAGGCAACGAAATAATTTAGCCTTTAAAGTGTCATCGCAATTTAATTTAATTTTTCTGCAAATCCATAACTATTAAGACTAGTACAAACTACAAACAAGACTGTTCTATGGTTTTTTTTTTTTTTTTTTTTTTGAATATTAAGACTGTTCTATTCTATTGTAATTCGAAATCCTATATGTTGTCTATGATTTTTGTTAAAGAGGACCGACATTGAATTGTCAATAATTTTCTGCAGGAATTAAAATTAATTTGGAAACTGTGCTTGGAGATGGTGGATATGACATTGATGTTTTAACTTTTTTATGATAGGAGGCTTTCATTGACAACTACGTGCAACGCACGTACCCATCACTAGCCATCATATAAAAGCAGTAGATTCGTCTCCTGCTTCAAGCTGCTGCCCTCCTACTTTGGGTGGATGTTTCCTGAGACTTTTTGTGGAGCCCACTTAAAGACAGATATAGCCTGTGGGACACTTGGATGCTGGGTGTTTGCTTATGGCCCTACGTACATGCAAGATTGCACAAAGTAAACAAACAAATCTGTCCTTTTTCACCTGCGTGCTTCCCTCTGTTTTCCTTTCTCGCGCTTCCTCTCTACACTGCCTTAAAATTGGACGATGCAACTGTTCCTCAACTTATCTCTCAATTCTTTCTCGAATCTACTGAAAACAGGGCTGGAAAATCTAAAGAGAAGAAATTAAAAAAATCGACCACCGCCTTTCGGCTCTTGAGTCCGTCCTTCTCCTTACTCAAGTTCTCTTCCAGATCTTAAATTAGGGCTATTTTAAAATCTTTGTTGATCAGATGCACGTAGTATTTCTGATTCTCTGGAAATTTTTATTGCCTCTAATGCTTGGGTATAAATGGGGTGATGAAGGACACTGCAATATGCTTCAATATAAGTTGCATGTTTTTATTGATTAGTGCTTGTTGGAGCAGAATCTACATCTCTATCTAGCTAACACCATGTTTAGTTGGACGTTTGGGAGTGTGGTTCACATGACCAAAACCCTCTCCTCTGTATGAGGTCCGCTTAGATGGCCATCTAAATATTGGATTTTAGGTCACTTAATTCACTTGATACTAATTGCTTAAAACCAAATTAATAAGACGTGCATAAAGGGAAGTTGGAAACAGTTGCAAGTCCCTCGAGAAGAAAAACCTTGTGTTGGGCATATACCATAATATTAATGCTCCTGTTGTACAGATCTAGATCTGTGATGTTGGATCCTATGATTTGTGTAAATCGTGATTAAATCTAACAGTTTCACTTGTTTTGTCCACAGCTTCTGAAATTGGCCATTGTTTTTGCTACTGCTTCCACAAACTGTCACTACCTTTTTTTTTTTCCTCTATATATACTGTAACATAACAGGCTGAATGAATTGTCCAACACAGTAAGTTCTACTCTTTTTTGTCTTTTGGTTTACTTTTGTATTTTAGTTCCTTCAGTGCCTCATGTCACTACTCTTACTGCATCTTCTTCTCTTTGTTAACATACTGTAGTGTCATTACTCCACTGATATGATTTTCTAAAAGGCATCTCCTATAGGATTGAGAGGCTCCTTTCCATATACATAAGACTATTAGCAAGAGTCTTACCAAAAGTTCGAAAAATTTGCAACGCCCTGTTTGAGCATATCCTAGAAAGCTTTAACAATCATGATCATCGTCAAGCTGTTGTTGGTTTTAAGAGCTCTACTATTGGGCTAAAAATAAGCCATGTCGTTGTAAATACCAACTTCTGGGTAGGACCCAACAAAGTGGGTGTGTATGATTTTCTAAGTAACAAGTTTGACTCAGGACATTAAGATTTTGGAATTCGAGTTCTGAGATTAGCTATATCTTGAAGCACCTTGTCATTGTTACAAACACAAGGTTGGGTGGGCACCAAGTAAATTTAGATCATATCATCTCTCTCTAAATGAGTTTCCAAAGTAGTAGAGAAGATAGTTCCTAAGTAGTTGAGATTTACCAAAACAAAAAAATAAATTAGTTGAGATTATCTCTGAAAGGAACAAATCTCTCTCATGAAGAAACAAATCCAAAAAAGAGTTATAAAAAGAGATGCGTTGTTCCTTTGCAATATATCATAAGAAAACATGATTTATAACTAAGGCAAGCATTTGTTTTTGTAAAATTTGAGAATCCTTTTTTCTATATTCAACATCTGGGTTTCTTTTCCTTTGATTTTGGGTTCTATTCTAGGTTTCCAGTTTGCATTTTTCTATTGTATTTTCATGGTTTTATTTGGACTTTTGAACCCCTTTCATTTTAATGTCTCTAAATTCTAGCATAACTAAAATCAAGCCAAGCCCTTAGATTTGCAATCCCCAGCAGATCTATCACATTAAGAAAGTGGTTTCTTCTGCACAATTAAGTCAGCAGAAAAAGAGAAATTTCCGTCGGCTATTCCCTGAATGCATAAAGTAGGTCTGTCCTTTTCTGCCTATATTGAGTTTTACATTCTTCATGGGCAGAACGCACTGCTGTTTTCTGATAGCCCTGATGGTATCTGTTTGATGAATTTTCAACTGTACGAGTTGACTTGGTTGTTGTAGGCAGATTTGTTGAAACTTATGTTTCTACTCCAACTTATTTGAATGCATCTCATCTTATTCATGCATTCTCTTAACCAAGTTGGATTTTGTATACTTTGATTAATGGCCTTTTGATAGTTGAAATCTCTTTTTTTTGGCATATAGTTCTCTAATTAATGTGGATGAGATTGTTTGTTGGGTAATCAGTGCTTAAGAATCATTGCCCTATCACGCTTTTTGTTAGCTTTTGAGCGTTTGATCTTATTATTCTATTATTTGTCCAATCCATGGTGTTTACTTGTAGTTTTAACTCTTTAATGCTGTAAATGCCTTAAATTTCTTGCTCCGGCGGCTTGATTGATGGATGTTGTAACTTTTACTGTAGTTAAGGCATCCTTTGATCCTTTCCATGTATACATCTGACGATGGAAAAGTCTGATTGAATCTAAGGAAGTTAAAATCTAATTGAGTCAAGGTAAGGATTCAAGTATGTTAGATCTTCTTTGCTTTTTGTTTGCTTTGAATTGCCATTTGTTTACTTTTTATTTTATTTTTACGTTAGGACTTATCCGGCCTTTCTTGAATAAATCATGGTAAGTCCAATCCTTTTTACTCCCAAATATTGTGTTTTACACTGCTTCAAAGGCTAAAGAGGCTTCTTCTTTCCACATCAACACATAAGCCGTGTGTTAAAATTGAAAAAAAAAAATGAAATAGATACAAGCTCTCTTTTACCCCCTTTTTTTGTTGGGATCTTTTATAAACCTTCCTAATCAAATCTTGAGTGTTTGCTTTTTGAGTTTGAGAGGTGAGCAGCTGCCACCCACTGCATCATTTTCAGCAATTTCCTAACTCATTTGCAAACCTTCAGCTGTTTTTGTGGTTGCAAACTAAAGATTTTCCAATATTTGTGTCGATTGAGTTTTGAGGCTGGACTCAAAAGCCTTAAAACTATATTACCCATTATGTTTATGATAAGTTTACTTGATGAACATAACCACAAATCTTCAATCACATTCTAACATATCTACTGATTTTAATTTTTTTTATTGCTTGTGTATCAATGTGTAGTTCCTAATTATGTTTTTGTTCCCAAGGGGAATCCTTACAAGTGACCGACTCCATCTCAACCCTTACCACGCACCAACCTTCAAGTTAAAATTGTCCATTACGGGGAACAACATCAATGGCAGGAGATCATTTAACATGGATCTCACAGACTCGGCTGCCAGTGCAGAATTACAAGTGGCCTAATTTCTAAATAGTGTTTGATGAATCTCACTTTATTTGAATCTAAAACTTTGTCCCACATGGGTTGATCTGCATTATACTTCTAAACTCTCAATATCAAGGTTGATCTCAATTGTAGCTATGGTTTTGTTACCTAGAAACATTTCTTTGCATCTCTGTGGCCTATCAACACTTGTGTTAACTAGACATTGAAGTCAGCGGAATTTATTTTGGCCCAATGCGATCTCACTCGCCATGTTTGCATTGCATGAACTACTAATTTTTCTTTTTGATTTGGAAGCATTCATTGTCTAGAACTTAGTATGGAGGAAAAAAATTCAGGGTCTGGTTCATTAAGTGTGTTCACATGTAAGTGGCCTGGCACCTTTGTCTGAGTACTCTCAGTTGATTTAATATATTGTGCTTTGAATCACAGTCTGCTTATTAGAATTTTTAGCAAACAATCATTGATGTGCATTTTAACTTGACAATGGCTGATATATTGCATGATGATCTAATGGACGCACATACAACATATCAAACTGAACTGTTCATTGAGCTCACGTATTACCAAACCTTCTATACATCATTTGATGGGGGGAAATTACCAACCTTCATTGCTCATGTTGTTTTCCTTGGTATTTCCATAACTCTCTCTATTGTAACTAGGACAACTGAGATGTTTGTGCAGGAAAAAGGGAGAAGCCCATGTCTAAATAATGCCATTGTTTTTTATTTTAATCTACTGTTCTTGTTAAACAACACTATATCAATAACACCCTATTGTATCTCAACTTTGTTTCAACACATTTTTCCGAGATGAATCACGTGACTATTGTCTTGAGCTGATCAATTCAGTTGATTTCATTATATCAGATTATTATCCTTAGAAATTGATTGAAGAATGTTAACTTTAGGCAATTGCAGAGGTCAAGGAGATATGGGATTTCTTTAGTATTATCATATGGCCTATTGAAACCTGACAGCTATTTTTCTAATGTGACCATATCAAACATGTATGATAAACACATGTGTACTTTACAACATTTTTAGCATGCCAAATGTATGTTTTTTTCATTTTAATATTTTATGGCCAAATTATCAACATTACTTTTTTACTGCCTACAAATTATGTTGAAATTACTCCTAGAGTATAGCGGGCAATCATATTCGACAGTTTTGTTCAGTGGCTTTCTAGTTTGAGTTTTACCAGTTAAAAAAGCAATATTAATGGAATGCACTCTTCTTTTCAGGTTTTATATTGCCCCAACTCCTAGAAGGATGGGTTACACTGGCGCTGTTGAAAGGTAATGATAATGATCACAGAATGCAAATTATTTGCTTTTCAAGTGAGTTTGAAAAATCAAAACAACAAAGTCCCTTCTCAATCATATGAAAAAAATACTCCTACTACAAAACAACAAAATAACACTTCAACCACTCATTCTTGTTCTCAGTAAATGTGTTTTCTTCATCAATTCTAAGAATTCAACCTAATATGTATTCCAACCAAAGTTATGAAAGGTGAAAGATATTACATAAAGATTGGGATTTTAATTTATTAGGTGATAGTTTGGCATTCATTATTATCTAACCTCATTTGATCTTCCATCAAAACAGAGATTTTGTCCAAAAAGAATTTCAAAGATGAATAAATACGAGTACATTTGAATATGAATGAATACTGTCATTTTAGTAACAACGTGCAACAATTATAATTGGTGTTGTCTCACATGCCTACAGTTTGTTATATGGGATAAGTGGGTGATGATTTGTTTTGGCCCTCATTTGAACGTTAGCTATTACAAGGGATTCGAAGCAGAATAGGTTCAGCCCTTCCCCAAATAGGAGTGGATTCAAATCTATTCTTAAACCTACTTTATTTAAGGAATGTTGAAATTATAATTTTCATGGCTGCTAGGATATTTATACAGTAATTATGTAATTATTTGATTTTGTAGTCAAGTTTCTAATTAGCACATACATAGTTAATCTGGTCATGCATTTCTTTCTTTTATTTCTCATTTGCTCGATGCTATATTCCTCTGCCTTTACTTTCTTCAATCACATGCAGTCATTTAATTGCATGTGTCACCACACACTGATGCTCATATTTTTTTAGTCCTCTGCTAGGATTATATTAAAGATCCAGATTGGAGATTTATTGCTGATACGGTTTCTACAATTGGCCTCTTCGCGATGTCACTAATCCTTGCTTGGAAGGGCTTCTTGCTTCGACCATACAAGGTGTGTGCTTGAACTCTCTGTTCAAACAACTTTTTGAATAAGTTTAGGAACTATTGCTATTGAACTAACATGTCAAATGGCAGATTGTTCTATAGGCTCTACCATGGGGAAGGTGTTTTGACACAAGCAATCATGTTCATCAATGCAATTATAAATTAAAACCTAGTCATTCATAAAAAGCTTATAACCATGTTGCTGTAGAATCTATTTTCTTAAGGTGCTTGCTCTTTATAGGAACTTTTAAATTTTCTCTTTATAGGAACTTTTAAATTTCTTATGAGAGCCGTTTAGTGAAACTTTGAATGATGGGATTTTTACAAGGCCTTTATTTTTTTGTTTTTACTTGAGTTTCTAAATAATTGGGGCAGAAGTATTTGATCACAATAGAATGGAAGTTATTTTTTCGTCATGAATGAACTCAAGTAGGCATAATAAGAACTGAACATTTGTATATTTTTTTTATTGACAGTAAACATGTCTCTTTTAACACGGAGGCTCTCAATAACATCTACGTGCAACGCACGTATATCTCACTAGTGATTGTTAAAGTATGAATGGAAGGAGGAGGGTGCAACTCTTCCTAACATGCAAGGGAAAATATATAATTTTATATTTTAAAATAATAAATAATAAGTAATAACAAGTGAATTAATTTTGATGTTCGTGTGTTTGAATTGGCATTAGGGACTGTTTGAGTGTATTAGAATACATAAATTTCATGCCACAAGTGGTTAAAAATGAAGATCAAAGGTGGATGTCCAAAAAAAGTATGCATCAAATAACTTTTCTTTTCATGGAAATAGAATCAAGGGAGGATGAGAAATGAATACACTGTCATCACCTAGTAATTCAATACATAGAAAAGTAAATGTCATATCTATATTTTTACTTTATATCATTCACCCCTCACCTTTTTAATAATTACTTTGATATCATTTCACATTGAATTTCTCTGTGTTGATTCCTATGTATCTTACGCAAAGAAACAGACCTTCGAGTGTTTCAAATGTAAATTGAAGTGAAAATGAAATTCCAAAACCTTTTAAATTTCACTAAACCACTAAACCTATGAAGAATTGATTATTGTCATGGCCAAAACTTTTACGCATCGGGTAATATTGTAAGATTAATTGCTCATTAAGGTGGCCTCACACAATTACATATGGGCTCCACTACAATTAACATTATACTATTTTAAATTTACTTGTTTGTGAAACCATTTTGGAGCTTCTTTCATATTAACAAATTAGTATAAACAATCCGATTTAGTTACATACAATAAGTGAAAAAAGAAATCTAAAAAATTTATTTGAAGAGGCTGCGAGAGAGAGAGAGAGAGAGAGAGAGAGAGAGAGAGAGAGAGAGAGAGAGAGGGAACCTGCAATTTTTCAAACAACATGGTAGTAAATTGGTTAGGTAGCAACGAGAATTGAGTAGACCAGATCCACAAAATAGCACATTTATGTCCGAGGTTAAACTGGGGCGTTTCTTGCATTTGAATGGACAAAAAAAATATAAAAGACAAACTCTATGGAAAATCGCGCATGCTATTTTACTGCTATTTGGTGCGATGCTTTTCCATGTCAAAAGAAGAAACATGAGTTGTTTTCTATGTGAAAAATTATTTTTCAGAGAAAAGGTCGAAACTGAATAAATGAAAATTATGAAATTTCAATATTATGCAAAAATCACCTTTTTTCTTTGTCTGTTTCTTCTTCTTCTTCTTCTGGCTATGTTGGATTGCTGGTCAGGTGTGATAATTTTAACTTGAGCGCCCATGGATTGATGACTTGTTTCTTAATTTAGAATATTTATATCTAAAGAATTTCTGAGTTTTCAGACATGTGGAATTCTTGAATTCTCCCTTTTTAGTTAAACATCTAAGAATTCTACAAAAAAATAAAATAATTAAAGAGACTGAAATTATTTTAATATTCTCTTAATTCCAGTAAAAAAACATGTCCTAAGATACCAACACCACTCACCCACATGAGTGTATTGTCCTAACTTTGCAGTAACGGTAAGTGGTAAAGTAGAATATAGATTTCATAGAAGAAAAGTCTCCAAAGACTCAAAAGTCCATGTCATCGTCACAATGGTTTGATGCTCTCTCTCTCTCCCTCTCCAATTTCCATGCGTTATTTAATCGTGGGGCCCATCATCGGTGGACTCATGATTTTGATGGTCAATTAATAGTTTAAAGTATCTTTGCTTTTTATTTTTTATTTTTCTCTAGTGACTGAACTCAAAAAGCACACAAGATTTCAATTAAGTTGAGAAAGCTTTTAGAGATGAAGAGAGTTATATTCAAATTCAAAAGAATTTTTATCTTTTATCACTATCTAATGATTAACGCATGTAAAAACACAAGTGGGCCCCATCACAAATGCCGACAGTTACAATTTGGTGACAGAAAGTATAAATATGTTTTAAAAATGGAGGAGAATTACACGTACGAGATGGGGGAACTTTGACACTATTTTAATTGTATGGAATATATGTTTCAAAAATGGAACTAGACAGTGGCATAATAATTATAAAAATTAAAGTAAGATATTGAACTCAATTTTGAAATGGTAAAATCATGACTTATTCACCAATCTAGCCAATTGAATGATTTTTTACTACTAGAATAACATTTTTGGATGCACCAAAGAAGCTTAAGAAAATAATAAAGTAGAAAATATGATCGTTCATTTTCTAAACTTAAATTTTGTTTTTCTGACAACTCAAGAAAAGTGAGAAAAAGATATTTTTCCTTTTAAAAAGTTCAATATTGTAATCCTATAATTACCCCTTAGATAATTTTATCTAAAACACTTTCTAAGTATTTCTAAAATCTAGTGACTAGAAACTTTCTCGACTATTAGATTTCAATATTGGAATGATCACATTATATAGTGTTTTGAAAGGAAAATGCTATTTATAAATATCTTCTTTACTAAACCTATTAATGTAGCTTTTATGGACCCTTGACCGTTGCTTGGAGGTGTATTGTACGCATCTTATAGATGGAAAGTGAATTTGAATGGTTTGGATTTCAAACGTGGTCCCTAAAGATGGACTTGAAGTGATAAATTATGCACACATAAAGTGTTTTCTAAAATTCAGTGTATATTTTAATTATCATTATTTGCCACAACTTAGTTTAAAATATGTTGCATTCCTTAAGATTTTCTGAACATTAAATAGTATAATTCTTTTTTATTACATTATTCTACTCTAAATTATTTTACTCTATTAGTATTTAAACCTATAAATATAGATTTTGTTCTACACATATATATCCAAATGGTCCCTTGGAGATGGTTTTGGCTACATGGAATCTTCCTTTAAAGGATCCATAATTTAAAATTGGAAGTAGAGATTTAACTGTGATGTGGTATATGAAAATAGAATTTTTAAATGGTCAAAACCATTGGAAGTTTGTTAGGTCATTACAAATTCAGTCTAGATCTTTCATCAATTTAGGCAAATTGAGCCATTTTTAATTAGCACTAGAAGGATTAGGCTAGACCAACCGTTCCAAGGCACCAATTTCACTCGATGTGGTCATGTGTTTGAGCTGTTTAGTATGATTTTTCAAAAAATAAATAAGATATTTAATGAAGAAAACATGATTTGTTTGGGAATAAATTTTTTTATATTAAATCTACACATATATAGCTTTCTTTATTTTTTTTTCTTAATCAGTAACTATAAATTACATTAGAACTTAGAAAGTAACAACAAATAAGCTCCACAAGAGAGTATAAATTAAGTTCATTTGTCTTGTGCCCACAATAAACTGATTGGCTGTAGTCTTTTTGTTAATAAGATTTTCGTATCAAAAGATGTGACGAATGACAACCCATCCTATGAAAAAAGAGGCATTTTCTCCTTTTGATTTTTACACGGTTTCTTTGAAAATTAGGAAAAGACTTGAAGATTCCACATGGATTTTGAAATTTCAAAGGAAAGACTTAGAAGTCTCTACTTGATTTGGAAAATGCTTTCTTTTCTTATCTTTCAAAGACTCATCGAGTCTCACCACATAGTGGAAGTTGAAGGAGATGGAAGAAGATGAGTTGCCCAAAAGCAGAAAATAGAGGAAAATGAGTTGCCCAATACCGTTGTGTGTGGGAAGTGGAGAGTGAGATGGGTGGGAGAATGAGATAGGGAAGAAGACAGGTTTGTGTGTGAAAAGAGAAAATTTGTTTTTAGTTTTGGTGGGAGAATGAATATTTTGGTCATTTCATAAAGGGGTACATATATATGTAATAAAAAAAATTCAAATTCCTTGTGTGGGGAGAGTAAAAACTTATGTGCCAATAGAACACCCCTTTCATAAAAGAAGGGTCTCCAAAGACTCAAAGTCTAGCCACATACAAGCTCAGCCCTATTCACCACAAATGTTCATTCGGTGGGGCATCATTCCCATGTGCTAGTAGGGCCTAGGACTAGACATTGCCATAGTTGAAACGTGAATAGAGGGGTTGTCATCGTCACAATGGTTTGATGTTATCTCTCTCTTTCTAGTTTCCACACGTTATTTAATCGTGGGGCCCATCATCGGTGGACCAATGATTTTGATGGTCAATTAATAGTTTAAAGTATCTTTTGCTATTTTTTTTCTCTACTGATTGAAAAGTGAGAAAAAGATATTTTTCCCTTTAGATAATTTTATCTAAAACATTTTCTAAGTATTTGTGACAGTAAAATTTCTTGACTATTAGATTTCAATATTGGAATCAGATCAGATAGTGTTTTGAAAGTAAAATGCTCTTTATAAATATCTTCTTTACTAAACCTATTAATTTAGCTTTTATGGACCGTTGACCGTGGGTGTACATTACACATCTTATGGATGGAAAGTGAATTTAATGGTTTGGAGTTGAAAGGTGGTCCCTAAAGAACAAAGATGCACTTGGAGTGATAAATTATGCGCAAATAAACTGTTGATTACTAAATGATTAATCTAATATCAAGAAACTTTGTTATTATTATCTTGAAATTCTTTTTCGGTGTATATTTTAATTATCATTATTTTCCGCTTCTTTAAGATTTTCTAAACATTAAATAGTATAATATTTTATTATTACATTATTCCACTCTGAATTATTTTACTCTATTAGTATTTAAACCTATAAATATATATTTTGTTCTACACATACCCAAATTAATGGTCCCTTGGACATGGTTTTGGCTATATGGAATCTTCCTTTAAAGGATCCGGCCATAATTTAAAATTCGAAGTAGATATTTAACTGTGATGTAGTATATGAAAACAAAATTTTTAAATGGTGAAAACCATTGGAACTATGATCCGTCGTTTATGTTTGACTGTCACTCACTTGTGACTATGTGGGGACCACCTGTTTCTTGTTGGAAGACATTAATTTCACTTGAAAATTCCACATAGACTTTGAAATTTAAAAGGAAAGCCTCAGAAGTCTCTACTTGATTTGGAAAATGCTCTCTCTTCTTATCTTCCAAAGACTGATCGAGTCTCACCGCCACATGGTGGTCCGCCCCTAGCACGCGTTTGTGCATCATGCGATATTTTGGAAGTGGAGCGGAAAAGTTTGGTTTTCTCTACAGAAAAAAAGCACTTATGTTAGGTGAACATTTGTCAACAAAAGAAAAGAAAGAAAAAGACTTTTCTGGTGACAACAATATATTTTTTTTTCCGTAGGGACAGTATATTTCATTGACTCCAAAGTCTAGCCACATTCTTTTACCCAAAAAAAAATCCAGCCACATACAGATATACAATGTTTTCCGGTGCCAGCAAGATTGTGTTTTTCTTTTTCTTTTTTTTTTCTATAGGGAAAATATATTTCATTGACTCCAAATGACGCAAACATAAGTGTTTACTAAATGATTAATCTAATATTAAGGACTTTTGTTATTGTTATTTTGAAATTCTTTTCCAGTGTATATTTTAATTATCATTATTTTCCACAACTTAGTTTAAAATCTGTTGCATTCTTTAAGATTTTTTGAACATTAAATAGTATAATTCTTTATTATTACATTATTCTACTCTAAATTATTTTACTCTATTAGTATTTAAACCTATAATATTTTGTTCTACACATATCCAAATGGTCCCTTGACATGATTTTGGGCCTTTGGCTACATGGAATCTTCCTTTAAAGGATCCATGACTTGAAACCGGAAGTAGAGATTCAATCCATGGAAAATTTTATACGTTTTAATTAAGATTGATTATGACCGATAGTGGGCATTCGATCCCATTTGTGGTAGGGCCTAGGAGTAGACAATTAGTCAATGTCCCTATGCCTACCGTACGTCCCAAAAGAAAATTTGACAATTGTTTGATGTTATCTCACACTTTCCACAAGTTATTAACCGTGTGTGTACGGTCATCATCGGTGGGCCCATGATTCTGATGGTCACTTAATAATAGTTTTATTGTTTTAAGGTGTATCTTTTTATTTTTTTTTCCTACGGCTTTGGCTTTGGCTTTGGCTTTGGCTTTGGAATAGAAATTCATTTTGAAAGGAGATGGACATTATCATTCATGTTCCTCGTTGGTTTACAATATAATATAAAGCGTGTTGATTAGTCTACATTGCTTGCCTGACACGATCAAACCATTTCTTTCAAGAACACGACCTTCAATTTCTGATTGTTTTTTTTCTGATAGTTTTAATAAAGCTTGGAGTCATGCATGTGCGATGATAAGAGGCCCACCCCACCACCATTTAATTATTGCGTATAGAGGAATCGAAGGAGGGTATTCGATGAAATCAGTTGATGCCCTCCCTTTTTATTATGTCTTTTCTTTTGCCTCTCTATAAATACCACAACTGGCTATATCCTTAATAAACCTCATCACCTCATCAGTGTTGCTTGAAACCTATAATAGCCCATTGAGAGAGTTGCTAGCGATGGATCACTTCTTCATTCCTTTCACTGCTAAAACCTCCTCATGTTGTTTCCTCTCTCTTCTTGCTTTGGCCTTTTCCATGCAGCTGCTCATGCTTTCTCAAGCCTCTCTCCCCTTTCCCTTCATTGGCAGTATCAACGGTTCCTCCTCTTCAAACTGCCTTCATCACGAGAAATTAGCCTTGCTTCAACTCAAGCATGGATTTTTAATAGAGCGTGGGGAGTATAATTCCTCTTCCAGGCTCGATTCTTGGAATCCAGCCATTGATTGTTGCTCTTGGGATGGCATCACCTGTGATGAGGCCACAGGTCACGTGATTGGGCTCGATCTCAGCAGCAGCTATGATGTGAGAAGTAGTTGGATTAAAGGTCCAATAGACCCTAGCCTCTTCCACCTTCGCAGCCTCCAAAAGCTCAACCTCACTTGCAACTTTTTCTACCCTCACCCCATACCCTCTGGGCTGGGCCACCTCACCAATTTGACCCATTTGAACCTCTCATACTCATTTTTTACTGGCCAAATCCCATTGGAAATATCAAGATTGACCAAGCTTGTTTCCCTGGATCTCTCAGACTATCCTCATGGACCGTCCTATAACCTAAAGCTCAAAAACCCAAACCTTACAACACTTGTTGGAAACTTATCTAGCCTCCAAGAACTCTTTCTTGACAGCATAAATATTTCGGGGGAGCATGGTGGCAAGTGGGCCCAAGCCATATCCATCGCAATGCCCAATCTTCAAAGGTTGAGCTTGCGATATTGTGGTCTTCAAGGACCCATCAATCCCTCTCTTTTCCAGATTCCTGATCTGTCTCAACTCTCGTTGGATGGAAACAATCTCTCCTCCATTGTTGCACCTGATTTCTTCCGTGTCTCCTCTGCTTTGACATCTCTCACCCTAAGTGACTGTGGTTTGTATGGAAGATTTCCTCAGAGTATCTTCTTGATCCCAAATCTACAAAAACTTGACGTTTCATACAATCCACATCTCATCATTGATTTTTCAGAATTTCCTCAGAACAAAGCTTTGCAGAGCTTGTTCCTGGGAAACACTATCTTTCATGAGAAACTATTGAATTCCATCAATAATCTCAAGTTCTTGAAGGAATTATCAGCTCAGAATTGTAATCTCTCTGGTTCATTACCTTCTTCAATATCAAACCTCACCCAACTTGAGCACTTGGACCTTTCATCAAATAACTTTAGTGGTAAGGTTCCTTCTTCAATTGCAAACCTCACCCAACTTGAGCATCTGGATCTTTCTTCAAACAATTTCAGCGGTGCAATTCCTTCATCCTATGGAGATCAGCTCAAACATCTCACTTCTCTTTATTTGTATGGTAATTCACTTGAGGGATCTATCCCATCATCTCTGTTTTCTCACCCAACATTGCAATCCTTGGATCTCGCTGACAACCAATTTAGTGGTTACCTTCCCGACTCTCATAATGAATCATCTTCAATGCTAGAGGAGCTCTTTTTGAATAACAACAAACTGCAAGGGACAATTCCTAGGCTAGTCTTTGAACTCACAAAGCTAAGATATCTTTATCTGTCTAACAACAACTTCAGTGGCACTATAGCACTAGATACGTTCAAAAACTTCAAAAACTTCTCATATCTCGATCTTTCAGACTGTGGCTTGTCAATAATTAATAGCAATGGTAGTCCTCATCTAATCCCCTCATCTCAAATGGATAGTTTGTATCTACGTTCATGCAACATCAGTGAGTTTCCAAACATCCTTCAAAGTCTTAATCAATTGGAAGATCTAGATCTCTCGAAAAACAAAATACATGGTGAAATACCCACATGGATTTGGGAGGTAGGAAATGGGAGTTTGGGCCGTCTTAATCTTTCTAACAACTTCTTGGAGAGTTTTGAGCATCCATTACCTCAATTTTCATCAAGTAGACTACAAATTGTCGACCTTCATTCCAACAGATTGCAAGGGTCGCTTCCAATCCTGCCACATCAAGTCTTCTTTCATGACTATTCAAATAACAATTTCTCATCCATCATTCCAACAACTATAAACTTTACTTCCACTCGATACTTTTTTCTTTCAGGTAATAATGTCAGCGGAGAGATTCCTTCATCAATTTGTAAAGCACGTCTCCTTGAAATCCTTGATCTGTCTAGCAACAACTTTAGTGGAAACATCCCTACTTGTCTTGGTGAAATTGGCAATTCCCTCAAGATTTTGAATTTGGAAAGAAATACTTTTCAAGGTAATGTTCCTGACATGTTTGAAAAAGAGTGTGGTTTGAGGACGCTCAGTCTTGATAGCAATGAACTAGAAGGACCAATACCAGAGTCATTAGCCAATTGCAAAACATTGGAGGTTATAGACCTTGGAAACAATCGTCTAAATGATACCTTCCCATTCTGGTTTGATAGTTTATCATATTTACGTATTTTGATCTTGCGATCAAACAAATTTCACGGTCCCATTGCTTATTCCCATGCCAAAAGTTCCTCATTCCAATTTCTGCAAATCTTTGACATTTCTTCCAATTATTTTGTGGGTATTGTTCCCCCAAATTTTTTTCTGAATTGGAAACTGATGGAAGGAGGAGGTGGTTTAGACTCGAGTTCCATCAACCAAGTTGTCAAATACCAATCTCGATATGGCCTTTACTATCAAGATTCGGTGATGGTGACAATGAAAGGGCTTGAACTAGAGGTGGTTAAGATCATCACTGCATTGACCTCAGTGGATCTTTCAAACAATAGATTTGAAGGGCAGATTCCAAACTCAATATGCAACCTCAATTTACTCCATGTGCTCAACTTCTCACAAAATGGCTTCGATGGCTCAATTCCAGTATCTTTGGAGAATTTAACACAGCTTGAGTCATTAGATCTTTCAAGGAATAAGTTATCAGGGAATATCCCTTGGCAATTGACGAAGCTCACATTTCTTGAAGTCTTGAACCTCTCGCAAAATTTCCTTTCCGGAAAAATACCACAAAGCCAACAATTCCTCACATTTACCAATAGTTCCTTCCTTGGGAACATTGGTTTATGTGGACCACCATTATCAACAAAATGTGAAGATACTGGGGCTACACCACCATCGACCTTTGGTAGTTTTGGCTTGGATGGAGTTGGAGAAATTGATTTGGAATTCATGTGGATGGGATTTGGAATTGGAGTTGCATTTGGATTCGGAGTAATCTTTTGGACTCTCGCACTTTGGAGGAGAGGAAGTAGAAAATACATGCAACTCATTGATAGGATGTTTGTTCATAATTTTTTCAATGATTCCATCACATGTACAATGGTAAGAAAATGAAGTAGAATACTTGAAATAAAGATTGTGAGTTTTCAACAGACACAAGGAATGGAGTCTATTCATAGATGGTTGTGCCTTTCACTACCAATATGAAATTCTGAAATATGTGTAATTAATCAATACTTTTGTAGTTATTCAAAGTTATTTGAATAAAACCAATATGTGTAATTATTCAATACTTCTGTGAAAATATGCAAAGTTATTTGTATAAAACCCAATAAAGGCAACTTGTGGTTTTATTCAAGTGTGTTTTCTTTTTTTATTTTTTTTTTATTTTTTGAGGTGGTTGTATCTTTTCTTAAATCATTAAGGGCACATTTGTATAATATTCACGGAAAATAGGCTTTGCGGACTTTTTCCTCTTCTACATTTTTTTTTAAATTTTTCCAGACTCCTCATCTTAACCAACTTTTTGTAGAATATGTGAAATCATATCTCATTTTCATGCTTGTCCTCATTGAAAAGTGGATGCACCAAATGTGAAAAATTATATATTCAAAACGCACTAAATTCTAACTAAACACTTAAAAGTTTTTCTCTTGAACAACTTCACCTTTTGCAGATGAGAATCGTTAGGAGTATAGAAAACAAAACATATTTCATTCCAATTGCTTGATGATTTTTTTTTCTAAAAACATTATCCTCTATGTTGAAAACTTAAATTTTTGGTTTAGAATGGTGTATGTCTCTTCTCAAGTTGTTTGCAAGTAACTTGCCAACTAGACTAGCCATGGACGACTGCTTGATTGTACTCTTTAATCATCTGACAGTCTATACTGGCATATAACCACATTCATGTCAAATCCGAAGCTGTTTTGGGTTGGCTATATAAATTCTATGTCTCCATTCCAGCCATCCTAATTCTAATCCTCATATAAGTTGCACGTTTTAAAATTCACATTAATATTTATAAATAAAAACAATCGGACCCTTCTAGCAGTTTCTCAACTTGGCAAATAAGAAGTCACTATACCCGGTACAAGGGGCGGTGCCTCAAAGAAGATTAGGCCCTCATCTTGAATATTATATCCACACAACTTCAAGCCTACTTACAACTTACAAGTGTGCCTAAACCTTCTTCCCGTTTCATTTTTCTTTTTCATATATAACATTTACTTGAAGATCCAGCCATGATAAATATAACACATTGAACTTAAGCAACCATTTTGTCTTCCTTTATATTCACATTTAAAAAGGGGTACCTGCCGAAACTTGTGACTATTAAATATAATTTGTTTGCTACAAATTAAAAAAATTAACTAGTATAAAAAATTTATAATTTGAAAAAAGTTATAACGATGGTTTTAAATATCATGAGTTTACTCAACACCAATATTGTGCCTCTCAAAATATTATAAAGGATATATACATAGAGCCATGATGTTTTTTTAAAGGTGGATTAATGCACTGGCACCATCACCCAAGGGGTGTGATGATGAGCAATTACTAGGTCACGATAGTGCAATAGCTACATCTCCGGAAAAAAAAAAATCTAGTCAAAATCCATGCTTTCTAGGATTTTAAAGTCCCAGGAGGGGTCAACCTTGTAGTTTATCTGTCCAATTGTGCACTCTCCTTATCTCCAGCAATACACCAAACAAAAATTACAGACCCAGCCATGGAATCAGCGGAGGTTGCAATCAGGTGAACAATTTTGCACTTGTGGTTCACTTCTTGGTGAGCTAGACCGGTGAATAAAAACAGGCTTTTCTAAATTTTGCCTCCCTGCAACTCATTCAATATTCACAATTGGATTTTCCTGCTTCAACTAAAGATAACATCTCCAATCACCATATGAAGTTGATGACTTCAAACGAATGTTGCATATCATGCAAATTTATGTATTTTGTGGGCTGCTGATTCACATGGGCTTTGTTTTGATCCAATGGCAAGCTAAAAGATCAAAATAAATAAAGAAAGAGTCTGCGCAGGTCAGGTTGCAAAAGTGTTGGTGCTTAAGCATTCCGCACTGAAGTTTAATTTGTAAATCATGGTACACTTACAACTAATATCATCCTTTGAGATGCAAGTATAGATATAGACAAAGTTTTGCGCCTACTGCAATAGAGGAATAAATCACTGAACAATATGAAGAAACTAGACCTAGGTGTCCATATCATACTTCTGCTACAACCTGTGATAACTACCATCAATTCAGAAAACAACATGACAAGTCTTTCACACATGATAGATTATCTGGTTTCAAAAATTCTTTTATGCTCTTTTTGGGTGAAACACGTCAAGAAAATTTGTTCCTACATATCAATGACTGAACATTAAAAATGCAAGCTGTTTTTCATAACAGTAGATGCAAGATTGTTTTTTGTTCCTGCATTGAAATTTTCCTCTTGAAATCTTTGTTAATACTCTATATTATCTTCAAGACTGTTTGAAAAATTGAACACTTTGTGAAACTTGGTGTCATCACGACCTGGAATCGCTGTTGGAAGACCCACAAGCACATACATACTGAAAACCCACAAACTTAACCAAATCCAGGAGCTACATTGTCTAGCCATACGCAAATACCAGGTTAGCATTGGACGTAGGTAAAATTTTGGTATAACAACCCAAGTTCTTTTTTTTTTTTTTTTTCCTTTTGTTGCCATGTATATATTTGATGACAATGATAGTGACAACCCCCTATTATTTCCCTCCATCATCATCTTCATTGAAGTCTCATCTCCCATACATTCCCAACACATTTTCTTAAGTACCATTTGTTGAAAAGAAACATAACAGAGTATGCAGGTTTTCATACAATGCCCTGAAAAAAACTGAACCTGTCATCAGTAAGTCTCAGATGAGAAAATTGCCATAAACAATATCAACGTTTCTTTTGTATTCTTAATCATCAAAATTGCATATATCAAACACGTTTCTACCAAGTGCAAATGAGTTGTTTAAGGCAAATGAGTTGTTTGAGGATAACTTTGTTATTCCAAAACAACATTGGGTGTCTGGTTTTTGCTTGCTGGCTCTGGCCGAAATCTCAAGCCCATTTGCACCAAGGAGGAAACGTTTTCCAACCTCACTTCTTTCAGGTTTGCTCCTTGGAGTTTCAGTAATTGGTGATGCAGACCATTGGACTGAGAATTGTATGGGTGGGGATTTCACTGCAGCTTAAGGAGTGGCATCAGCTTTAGTAGATACATCTCGATGCCCTTGATTAACCCCACGCTCGTCTATAGCGTCATGGCTCACGATAATTCTCCCCTTCTCATCAATATACCCATTACTCCCATCCCATCCCAGTAGAAAGCATTATGTTTCCTGAACTTTTTACTAGAGGTCTCAGATTTGCATTTTTCTACATTTGGAGCAATGAAGGGGTGACATGTATCTTCTGGTTTCTGCATGCCTGAGTTACTAGTTTGAGTTGAACAATCTGAGGAGTTCCTTAGACTTTTAGTTTGGCTATTAACCTTATCAAATTCAAAAAAGTATCTTGTAATGATAACCGTCGCAGATATTATGTTAGACACTGATGGAGAAGTGACATCTTTTCCATCCGCTACATCATCTCAGGAACCAAGGCAATCAACCTGCACTTGTCGAGAAAGAGAAGCACCTTGGTCTTTCTGAGTTATGTGAGGAAAACCGTTCTTAAGAGAAACCAATTTGTGCCCATAAACATCCACATCTATAGGATTGCTTTCAAGCCCCTTGCTGCAATGCTCATCTTTACTTCCCTCTTCTGCAAATGCTATCTTACATCTAGATTGACTATCTTTGCCTGAGTTTTCTTACTTTCTAAATTTTATAATAAGATTACCACTTCTATCATCTTCACCATTATTTGTCTCCTCATATTCATGTTGTTTACATGAATTATCAAACAATAAATTTTCATCATTTGAGTAACCACCAAAAGATGAATGAATTTTCATTTTGACATCCTTTGGAAACCCAACAGCTACATCCTTTGAGTTACATTTTTTTTCTTCAGTCTTACCTTTCTCCTTGTACCATGCATGGGTGTTAAAGGTTTTTGAGGTAGATTTTCCAGGCACATATACTACTCATTCTGCCTTCGAGGCTTGTCATTGTCAGTCCTCTTACCTTCAAATGCCATGTGGTTTCCTGACTTGGGACAATCCAGTACATCACTGCATCAAAAACCAAGATTCCTTAAAAAACGACGGCGAAAGTAGTCAAACGGCCCTCCTTGATTTTGCAGTAGTTTTTTATAAACGACTGCCCATAGGCCATCGTTAAATGTCAAAAACAACAACGGCTCTAAGACCGTCGATTAAAATCGTTTTTAACGACTGCCTTAGGGACGTCGTTTCTTTTTTTTTTAATTTAAAAAAAATATTGAAAAACCAAGGCATGCCCAGGTTTTTCAATATTTTTTTCCAAAATTTTACTCCTATGTTGGAACACTTCCACTTGGTTCTGGTCCTTACTCATAAAGGAAAGCTTTAATAAGAGTAGATACACAAAAGAGAAATTGCATAGCATAAGGAAATGGTATTTTCAAATAACATGGCACAAAACCCTCGATCAAACACCCGAAAAAGGAAAAGGATAAAAAAAAATAAAAAAAGAAACATGTTAGAAGCAACCAACTAGAAATTCCCATCACAAGGTCCTAATGCAAAAGGGATAGTTGAACAGATGAGCAGAGAATCTAGACTGCCTTTGCCCCACATAGGATCTGTGCACACTCTGTTTCGCTTGCAGGGTAAGAGTCAATATGAGCATGCGGACTGTCACTAAATCAGTAAAATTTTCTGCCCAAACCACTTACCCAGAAACCAAAGACTACAGTCTACAGCTAGAAGGGTTGGCATGGCTAGCAACCATTTGCAACCCCATTGGCAACAACTCACTTTTCTGTAGCTGGTTTAGCAGCACCATTTGGGGCCTCTAGAGCTACAGCAACCAAACCATTATCCTACGATTGTTTCAAAACAGTGGAGAGAGTTTTCGTCTGCAATACCGATCTCTACAAAAAATCTCAAGCTCTCAGTCTGTGACAGGCTTCAACCCCAACTTATGATGCAGAATGGCAGTTGATCTGATGGTCTCTGCTGAGAACTAGAATTTCATGACGACTCCTCTTCACGAAGATTGAGAGAGGCCTCAGGTCCTGTAGTCTGATGAGACAAGGTTCCCTGTACAATGCAGGCACAGTGTAAATTAATTAAAAGACAATGGACCCCAAAAGAAGAGGAAGATGTTGTCGTGAAAAGTTCTGTAAGAGACAATAGGAAAAGGATGCCTGTTGCTGTAACTGTAACTTTAACAGACAATTAGGAAGAAGATTTTTATCATTGTAATTGCCACTGCTCGCTACATGCGTGGGAATTTTTGAAGAACTGCAGAAGCAAGGAACGGCTGATGCAGATTAACTGGTTTTATTGCCCTCAACGATTTCATTGTGTGATTGGTTCAGATTTGTCATGGTACCCAAAATGTAGGACTTAATTTTCATGGGATGTTCCTCCTATGTAATTGATATTTGGTATTGGGCAGGGAGTGTGGAAAAGTAATGATTCTTTTTTTACATAGATAAGATTTCTCTCTCGATGTCCAGAACAATGTGAATTAGGAATGGTGTCAATTTAAAGAGGTTTGATGTGCGTCAAGGGATTTGACTAGTCAAAGGTGGACCCTGAATGAAAAATGAAGATGGGTCTCATAAGGGTGTGGGTCATCCCCCTTCTTCCTTTCTTTGAAAGATAATTCATTCAGGTGCAGAGCCAGAAAAACAAATGACACAAAGTTGTTACAGTAAACCAAACAAGCACAAGAGAACAAAGAAAAGCCCTACAAGGTCTCACAAGTGACCCTGGCCACCACATTGTCCACTCGTGTTGACCTAAAACAAAAAAAAAAAAAAAAAAAAAAAAAGGAAAAAAAAAAACCTGGATAAGCAATAGCAACAAATGGAACATGAAATGGAAGTGTTCCAACATAGGAGTAAAGCTATTAACTCCAGTCTATCAAACACAAAGAAAAAAGGAGAAAAATAGTTCATGAACAAATAATGAATAAATAAATAAATTATAATCCCAACTGCACTTGATATCAAAAAAAAAAAAAAAAAAAACCTTATCTAGAGAGTTCTACTTACAGGTCCAACAATGTCTGATACATGAGAAACTGTAGTCCCTGAAGCAGCTCCAAGATAAAGAACTTTGGATATAGGAGTCTTCAATTTGCGAAAAAGGAAAAGTAAACAGTTCAATAGGTAAAAAAGAAAAGCAATGGAAAAAAAGTAAGATACAAACAAAAACAACTGATTTCACTAATCACAGATCAGAAATATGGAATTGCCCTTAAAATCAAAGTAAAAACATAAAAGAAAATAAAATACTCCTAGAACCAGATGAGCACCCATAAAAAAAAAAAAAAAAAGGCAAAGATCCATATCCATATTCCATTGATGGAATTGCCCTTATTCTTCTATTGATCATCGTCAGATCATTCATTGCTGGTCTGATCACATTGTATAATTCAAGGATTTTTGTTTACGGATTTGTGCTTCTTAAATTTGATTTCCAATGCATAAAAATGCCACCTTTGATGTGATTTAGGGATATTTAAAGATTACAATCAACACTTACATTACTAATCTGAATGATTGGTCATGATCACTATATCTTTGGAGCAAGATTGGGGAAAAGAGTTCAGTGCACAAAATCAACTCACTTTCAACTGGCACCCATGAAGTTCAGATTCGTTAAGAAGTAAAGCCTTCCTGAATGGCCTCTGGTTCCAGAAATTCAACATAAGCAAAATCCCTTTGGCTGGCCAAACTTATCTGTCAGAATAATAACTCGGTTCACCGTTCCACAGGACTGGAAATGCTGCTGCACTTCTGGATTGAATCTCTAAGAAATCTATGTTTACCCTCCACTCATAATATTAAATAATAAAAATGACAAAATTTTCCACTTAATGGGTTATACATTCCCATTCCTGCTTTCTCCATCTCATGATAAATCCTCACCTTTTAGTTTACCTTGCCCTACTGATGTCTTGCAAGTTGCAACCCTAGTGTGAAAAGCAAAATCTTTCAACAGAAAAATAGCAAGTCATTATTATTATAATTATTGTTTGTGGTGCTCAATACAGGGGGCAGATGTATATGTCTGGATTGGTGGTGCTGTTCAATGCAAGGGACTCGTAAATATTGAAACAATGGATAGTTATTTGGTTATAATTCTACTAGGCATCCAAGGTGGCAGGAAAAGCCGAGACCACATTATCCCTACTATTTTTTTTTTTCAACTTTTGTCATAGTAAGTGTTGTGAGATGGGTGGAAAAAGAGTGTCCCAAATATTGCATCTTTCAGTCTCCGCGGATTAGGAACCCGAACATTGCTTATGAAAAAAAAAATTGATTTTTCTTAAAAAAAGAGAGAAAGATGGCTTACGAAAAGTCAGGTCCTTCATGGGCAATTTGATCTTCTGAAGCTTCCCGTTCCCTAACAGACAAGCTGTCGATGGAAACTTTGTCAGCATAAGCAGTGCAATTGAACTCCAAAGTTGATCCATGTATTTTAGAAACACTTACATTGTTGTCATTGCCGGTAACAAGATCAGGCATATGAACTTCAACTTTGATGGTCTCGCCATTATACTGCCTTATCAGAGAGATGGTTTGCTCCCCTGGATTATCTTGGATTTGAAAAGGAAACTCATCTGGGATCTCTTCCACCTATCCAGATAAAAGGAGGAAAAAATTTACCAAAATATTGAATAGTTGATGAGTGATCTAACCATCAATATTCTAAAGCTTAAAATCTCAATAAGACAAGATGGAATACAGCAGTGGCACCTCAAATATATGATAAAGGAATATAATATGTGGATTCTAAAATATACATCTGCGTGGTTTGGAATAATTTGTCAGTCATTTTGCCTCTGTATGAAATGAGGATTGAACCCTATATATGATTTTCATAGGGACTTTCCACTTAAGCAGGAGAACAACAGATTTTAGCACAGATTCCTTTCTATCACAACGTTCCCTGGTAATTGTTTCATTGTCTGCTACTATTTATTTATCTTCTATTAGATATAAAACTAATGTAAGACATGAACAACCGTAAATTGTATGTTCCTTTTCTTTTGTTGAGTCATTGATGATGATTGGGTAGAAGAACATATGTTATAGATGAAAACATAAACCAAAGGAAAGGTGATGACACTTTTCAATCTGGGCTATGAAATGATCTTGAGATCTTAAGGTCGAACAACAAACCAAGTAACTAACAAATTGGTTTTGGGTGTAATTGTTCTTGTTTTGGCAGTAACAAGGGTTGATGGAGCTTTGTGTCAGAGGCCAAGCAGGCTTTTCAGGGGTTTATGCTTCAGGAGCAGTAACTGTGCCTCTGTTTGTCACGGGGAGCATTTTGCTGATGGCTATTGCCATGGCTTGTGCAGGCGCTGCATATTTGAGGATAAGATCATCCAACAGTTCTCATCTACTAAATCTCAGAGAAATCACAAAAAGACTTCATCCAAAAATTGTTGACACCTATTCCTCATCACCTTACGCATTCCAAGTTGCAATTTTTCCGTCACCTAGAAAATCTCAGGCATCAAACTAAAAAATAAAGCAAGACACTGTTGTGTTTCTTTGAATGGGGTTACATTTGGCCTTTTTTGGTAAATACAGAGATCAGCAGCAATTCTACCCTAAAAAGAAGTAAATGGATCCCAAAAAAAGCACAAAAATGAACAGAGCAAGCTCCATTTCCAAATCCCACACAAAAACTACTCAAACTTGAATAAATGCAACAACCTAAGAGAGATCAAGAACAAGAAAAACATGATTTCAACCTCACCTCCGGAATGTCGACCAAAGCTAGGGGTTGAGATCGAATGCTTCATATGATGGGGAATCAATCGAGAAATGCCGCGATTTCCATGGATTTGCAGAGATATAGACGTTGAAATCGAATCCAGCGCTGGAAAACTTCGAAAAGGAGAGAAACACGAACATCAGAAACCCTAGATTTTTTCTTCTTCTACTCTTCTTCTTCTTCTTTTGCTCTTGTTCATCTTCTTCAACACAAATGATGATGGTTGTTTATATGCGTCTATCGATGAACCACAAAACCCTACAACTTCATCGACAAGAGACTGAAAAGAAGTTGGAAACTGGTTATACTGTTTGGCCGACGAGAGAGGGATCGGATCTGGAGACAGTGAAAAAAAAAAAAGCAATTTTGTGAGAGATTTGGGGATTAGGGTTTCTCTGGCGATTTGAAGAGACCAAGGTGAAAGAGATTTGGGGATTAGGGTTTCTCCGGCGATTTGAAGAGACTGGGAGAGAGAGCGATGGTTAGGGTTTTCTTTGGGTAGACGTCGTTTGGCAACTTTTAAAGGATCTCATTAAATGAAGGCCTAGAGACCGTAGATGTGTATAAAATGAAATCAACTACATCATCATAGATGGGACCCATTTTTGGACTCCAGTCATTTATGACCCGCTTTGACGTAGTGCATTGTTACCATTAAAAGTGGAGTCAATCAGTTTGCCTCCCAAATATCCATGGTCCCCGTCTTGAGGTAAAGGCATATGATTCAATTCTCTTGACTTCTTGAAAGGAGGACTTGGGATTATAACTTACTCACAATAGTCACTTGGAGAGTTAGGAGTGAGTCTGAAGCATTCTCTTCCTACAAGAGAACCCTATTTTGCAAATTGTTGAATTCCTCCAGCACTTGTTACAAAAGGCTTGCCAGGATTGTTACCCTGCTTGGTAATGATGGTATTAGTCATGGGTGCCACTAGATACCGCACATGCTCAATGCATGTTGCATCGAGTCACAGAAACCAAGCCTCCTTTAATCCTTCAAAGAAATTCTTTATGGGAACTGAATCTGGAATGTGGTAGAAACATGATTTACATTTCACCTATAGGAACCAAAAAAAAAAAAAAAAAGGGTGGCAATTAATTGAACCTGTCAATCTTGAAATCTAAAGCCCATGTGAACCACAGGGCTTGTTTGGATTCAATACTACTGAATATCCTACATTTTCAAGTACATGACTTATAGGATCCCGCTTCAGCTTTAACCTTTTAGATTTGTAGCAACTCCAAAAAGTATCAAGAAACCCACAAAACAATGAGGCTGAAGCTGATGTATTAGAGGATTGCCACAAAATCTTACTCCTTAAATCCTGGGTTTACAGAAGTCTCAAATGGAAAGGGGCAAAATGTCATACCATCAACGCGTGGGCCCTGTCTTTCCAAGATTCAGAAAGCAAAGGTAGTGCTCCTTCCTAAACTTGCCTATGCAACAATTAGTCAATAGTTTAGCTCTGAAAGTATATTATGAAAATAGATATACTACAGCATGAAGAAACTCAAATTCATAATTTATTCAGCCTTTTCCATAAAGAAATCAGATATCTGCTCTTCACATTCAGAACTTGAAATTCATATTTTATTTAGGGGAAGTATAAATAGATGATAAATTATGAAAGACTCATTTAAGTTGGTTTGGATATGTTTAGCTGCGCAGGCCACCAACGGCGCCGGCGAGGAAAAGTTTCTCTATACAGGTTAATAGCCCCTCGAAAGGGATAAGCCAAAGAGGACATGGATGGAAGTAATAAGGATAGATCTAAAGAAGCGAAACCAATCCAAGGATTTGGCATAGAATAGATTGGTATGGCGAAACAGGATTCATGTAGCTGGCCTCAACATAGTTGGGACAAGGCTTTGATTATGACAATGATGATGATTAATCACTCTCAAGAATCACATACAAGACCTGAAATTCAGATATTATACATGTCACTCTCAAGAAATCTAAACTTCTTTTCAATGCACAGTAGTTTGAGAAGGGATATAGAGAAATTCCATCTACTACAGGATATAGCATTATTAAAGCATCTAGCTTGGCAGGATATCTAGTCTGGAGCTGTACATTTCATGTAATGCCGATTCTTACAATATTTGAGCATGTGTTTTTGCTTGTTCAGATGCCAAATATCATAGTATTACAATTTACAAGTCACAATGACAAAGTACAATACTGTTATAACTCACAATGACATTATCGCAAAAAATATTGAAATATTGGCAGCAAGCCAAACAGATCCAACATGTACGATATACAAAATAATGTATCCACAAAAGAGTTTATCATTGTCACCATCACCACTGCCACCACCTTATCCCATTTATCTAGGATAGCTATGTACGAGAAATAAAAGTAATCAATAAAGAAACCATGCGATCCAATAAAAAAAAGCATTTGTTGATGACAACATTCTGTAAACAAAAGAAAAGAAGAATGGTGAAGATGCTGCCATCCAAACAAGGAAAGAATGAACCTCAAATGGTGTATCAAGGGTAGAAGTTGCAAGAATCAATAGAAGGACTCTTCATGTAGACTTAAAAGATAAAATTAAAAGACTAGAGATATAGTTTAGACATAAAAACAAAATGCCACAGACCTTTGATGGTGACAAGGCTAACATCATGATTCTTCTCTTTCTAGTCTTTTTTTTCTTTTTTATTTTTTTTTCTTTTTTTCTTATTACTCATGAGGGCTCCTTCTAATGTAGTGCTTTAAATTTATGCAAAGGAAACTTGGAGAATATTGGATGATGGAAACATGTAAGGTGCCACAATAGAGGACTTATATACCTTGTTAAAAAAGAAATGCATCAGGTAAGTGACACCAACATATGAACATTTCTCCACAAGTCAAAATGGCAAAGTTTTAAGTTAGTTGATGAAATTTTGAGCATTGTTCCATATGAAAACTCCAATTTGGTCTTAGTTTTAAAGTATCTCGGAGTAATTTCATGCTGGATCAATTTGTTTTCAACATCTCGAAAATTAAATTGTTACAATACAGAACTCCTATCCCGTATTGTTGGAGATTGTCTGAGTGCCTATTATACAAGATGCCAATCAATCTCAAAGCAACTACCATTTATAACCTAACTTTTTAAGTTTTCGGCGATCAAATTGATGCGGGCCAGACAATAGGTCAGCCAACCCATTGGGTCCAGTCCATAAGCCCAAGGGGACATCCATTTAGTTAGGAAATATTATTTAGTAGTTTGGTTTGTTTATGATTAATATTAGTTAGTTTCCTTTTTATTTTAGATATGATTCATATATTAGGAAATATTGTTGCTTAGGGATCAAGCCAGCTCCTTTATAAAAGGATGTTAGGCCTCATTGTAATAGACATGCTTATTATTAATTAATCTTTTGATTTATGAGAGTTTTCTCTTCAGTTATGGAGTTTTCTATTCTTGTGAGGTTGCCCTAGTGGCTGGAATCCATCTTTGGATTCGATCAATCTTTCGGGAGATTGATCTATTGTTCGATCGTGGATCTTGGATGCGTCATTTCTTCTTCTTTTTTCCCTTTTTTGGATATCCCTATACCTTCTTCCTTACCTAGTCGTGGCTTCTTCCTCTAACCCCACTAACACAAATGCCACCCCACCCATCCGTTTGCACACAGCAACTCATATTACAAATACCATTTCACTTGATCTCCATCAAATTAGACTAACAATTATCTACATCGGAGGACACAATTCATCCTTCTCCTCAAGGGATATGACTGAGAAGTTTATATGAATGGCTCCTTGCCTTGGCCCCAGTTCATCGTAACAAACTCTGTAACCATATGTGATTAACCACGCCATGTAGATCTTTTCTCTAGAATTCAAAATGATGACGCTTAGCACCAACCCATTTTTCTGAAAAAAGAAGTTACAATTTAGCACTCTACAAAGCTTGCATTGTGTGCGTCCATTGTATTGTTGATGGACTCTACATAGCTTAGATCATATTTCACCTTAAGAGCCTCACTGTATGCATAACAAATACATTTAGGGACCCGTTGATCTAAGTACACTCATATTAGTCTGACTTCTAGTGACAATCTAAATCCAGAGCTGCATCCGCAAAATTTTATTGAGATTGGATCCAAATCCAGATCCAGCACATACGTTACATCTTGGACCCAAAAAATTTGGATCTAGATCCATCCAATAAGAAAAGGATGCTGATTCAGTGACACCATTGCTTACCTTGGATACAACCCATTTACATCCCTAACCAGCAACAGCACCCAACAGATAGGAAGATTGTTGGGGTGTAGTGCTATAAAACATGTGAGATGGGGTTATGAACTTCGGGACCTTTGAAGAAGTTGTTGCAACCTTGCAACTTAAGATATGGGATTTATGAGATTTATGTCTAGTTCATGAAGAATAGGAGGAGAGAGAGAGAGAGAGAGAGAGAGAGAGAGAGAGAGAGAGAGAGAGAGAGAGAGAGAAGGTATTGCTAACACCCTTTGTTATTTAAAAAAAAACAAACTAATAGCAATATTATAGAGTGGTACAAACACACAAAAGGAAAGGTCTTACTTATCCAGTTAAACCCTTTGTTATTTATTTCTTTAAAAAAAAACACTAATAGCAATGTTGTAGAGAACTACAAAGACACAAAAGGAAATTTTATATATTTCTTTATTTATTCCATTTACTCTACACTACCAGCATTAGAGCATGAATATCACTCATGCCCAGCTTGAAGGAATAGTATAAAATTGATTCTTGTTAAAAGATCTGCAATTTTGATAAAGTATGCAAAGCTCCTTCAAGACAACATTCCCCAATAACATAACAATCAATATCAATTTGTCTATTGCACTCATGGTGCTATGTGAATGCTGAAGATTTTGCCCAATTGTCATAGTGAAGGTTCACCGGTAGAACCACAAGCTCCACTTCTATCATCAACTCTTCACCCACAATTTTACACAAGCACCATGAGTAACAGCTTAATGTTCTACTTCAGGACTCAATCTATCAATACAGGTTCTACATTTCCAAGTTATCACCAACATAGGGTAATCACTAAATAATCTTTTGTGAGTCCTCTGTTAATGAGACCTCGGCCAATCTGCATCATTAATCACTGGAAAGATAATGTTTCTTGGCTAACCATTAATATCTTTTCTTTTATGTTTTTAGTGCTTTTACCTGAAAACATTTCTTCTTTTCTGTAATTCCCTAGGTATTTTGTCTCTTTTAATTAAATTTCCATAAAATAATAATAATAAGAAGAACAACAACAACAAAAGAGCAGTTCTGCTTGGTGAGCTATCTTTGAGATTGACTTTCTTACCTTTTCAATGTTGTCGTTGCATAGTTTTGTTTTTCTTTCCATTAATTGTTTTTTCACTTCTAGGTAGTAGCCACATTATTTATTGTGTACTTTGGTTTCATTGAAATGAATTTTCTTAATGCTTATGGGAAACTATATGATAAAACTTGGCAACACAAGAAAGATATACATGAAAAATAAAACTAAATAGAATGACATTTACAAAAATGTAAACAAAAAAAGAAACATTGCTTCTTATTACGCTAGTAATTCACTAAGCTAATTGGATTTTACAAATGCATCATAGATGGTTAGGTAAAGTCCAAGATAATTGTATCTCGTACTTGTACATAACAACCACTTGGGGGTCGTTTGTCTTTTATGCGTGGGATATGTAAATACAATTTACACATGTAAATGATGAAAATTCAAATTTTAAGTCTGTAACATTTACACATGCGTTTCTTTTTACTATGTTTGTTTCAATGAGATGTGTATATGTATTAAACAAGTTTGCAAATGATACTTATTAATCATTAAATTATATTCTACTATAATGATATGAAAAGGAGACAAAAAAGGTCTAATTTATATCAAACTTTTCATTTTTATTTTAGATCCTTAAAAAAGAACATATCTTTCAACATGAAATTTACTTTTCAAAAATATACATTTCTATCAATGATCACCTTAAAAAAAATGCATTCCAACATGTTTGGTTAAAGAAATATGAGTTTATAGTCTGATGGTTAAGAAAATAGTATTATTATTAATATTTTTATTAATTAATATTTAGTTCAATATTATCTTAATTCATTATTCAATTTGGATAAAACTTAACCCATGCATCTCACCGGCTTTATGCTAATATTAATCAATCATAGAAATAGATTTTATAAAGGTTTTTTTTTGGTATAGCAAGGCAAAAGAGAGAAATAGAGAGATTACCTTCATAAAAGGGGATGAGGTGCAGGGAGGGTTTTCATTCATAGGTTTCATTGGTCTTGACGCATCTTTTATTATTATTTTGTAAATGCGTTGGAGGGGAGTTTCGAACCCAGAACCTCTTTGATGGAAATGCCTCTTTTATTATTTTTTTTCTAAATGCGTTGGAGGGGGTTTCGAACCTGGAACCCCTTTGACGGAAATTGCCCCAAAACCAAACCATCCGCCTCCAATGGGTATTCTTTTGAAATCACAAGTGGCTTGGTATTCTCTTTTCCCACCTGAACAGGTGTTTAAATCTTGGTGGGAAAATGAGCTCATTTTCACACTATTTACGCATCTGATTTACATACAAGATGTGTAAATACTTGTAGACAAACATGACTGATGCGTAAATATTATGCATATTCACCATTTATATACGTAAATGGGTGTAGACAAACAACCCCTTAGTATATGTTTACTATACCAATACTTGCAATCAATGACTACTTCAATGAAATTGCATGCTATTTTTAGTATATTTTTATAACTGACAAGCACACATCGAGCCTTAATTGAACAAAGTGAAAACTAGAGGTGTTTAAATTGTAATTGATTTGCTTGCCAAAAATAAAAACTAAAAATACACTTGATATAATTGGAAGATGTTTCCTAAAAAAATCAGACAACAGATGTAGTTGTAATTTGTAAGCCGATACCTGCTCTTCTCTGGTTATTGTACGTTGATCTGCATAGAGCTCAGCACACATCCCCATAGCATAATCATTATAAACATCCCATAGACCATCTTTAAGCATCCCATCAATAACCATGTCATGCCCCAAACGAGAGCCTTTTCTGTATTCACGGTAGAAATTAGAATAGTTTACTACCAAGTCCAGAATAGAACTAAAGAAAAAAGGAGTTTTTCACGAATACTGATAGATGAGTGTAGACCCCCACTTAGGCGAGGGAGCCATCTAGAATAAGATGACAAGAATTCGCCATCATAATAGCTAAGGAATGAAAGGATGGATACCTTTACATCACAGGCTTGAGCTCCCTTGTTAAGTTGTTAGGGCCACACAATTAGCTCAGGCCTGTTTCTTTAGTCCCAAATGCTACTCACGCCCAACACCATAGGCCTGTCAAGCCCTTGTATCATGAATCCACACCCAATCCAACTCACACCGGTGTGTCAAATTTGAATTGTGATACCAAGCCAGCTCCAAAACAAGTTTTATTTTTATTTTCGTTCTCTTTGATGTGAAAGAAATTTAAACATTTTAAGACTAAATTTTTATTACTCCATAAATGATATTACCATTAACAGACATATAAAGGGTCGTATAGGGGTAGGTCAATTGCAGTGGCCAAAACCAAAAGCCACTATAATCCAACTCAGATTGGAATATATGAACCCGATAACTGTTAGAATGTAAGGTTTACTAGCATAACTTTCAACAAAAAATCTTGTGTAAGGTTTTTATTTTCCATAGTTTCTTTAAACAACCACAGTACCCTTTGAGTTGTAAAATCTTCTCTCCCTTCATTGAAGGTTTCTATTGGACCCAGAAAAAAAATATTAAACAAAATAATGTTGCCTTAGAAAAAGAGACCTAACCTTGTCTCTGCTAGATATTTAGGCGCATTACACATACTTTCCATGCCACCAGCCACAACAACATCATTAATGCCCAACTAGATACTTTGGGCTGCATGCATTGTTGCTGTAGAAGAGAGATGAAAGTGTCACTACATTTCTTATACCTTCAAAAAGAAAATAAATCTTATACCTTCAAAAAGAAAATAAATCTGGTCTAAACTCTATCCCTATGTTTGGGAAGGGGGGAGGGGAGGGGAAGGAAAATTAGAGGGAGAAGGAAAATGAAGGGGAGGGGAGGGGAGGGAAAATTAATTTTACCTCCTCTTGTTTGAATAGTAAAAAAGTAGGGGAAAGAAAAGTGAAAAAGTAGTGTTTTATTTGTTTGTGAGGTAGAGGAAAAATTACCAATTTACCCTTACTTTTGTAAAAAAATAAAAAATTATATTTCACAAATATAATTTAGTTTACAATAATTTAGTTTCACGAATGTGAATTTTTCACTATTTTACCAACAGATAATTTTGTGTGGCATGCGTGCAGCATATTATGGAGCACATCACTATGGGTATGCAGCACTTTGACAGTCCACATACTCCAATCTATTTTACCCCTCCCCTAGATTTGGATTGTTCATGGACTAGAAACATTGTAACTATGCTTGATTACATTAACCATAACTAGTAATCAATAGGCTGATTGTTTCATATCCATCAGCACCATGACAGAACGTTAGCGTTCTCTGATCTAACACATTTGGGCCATTAGTCATTCAACAATCAAGATCAATCCATGTGGGCCACCAATTCAATACATGTGAGCATCAGATCATCCCCTTCCCTATTAAGCTAAGGTCTTAAGAGTAAATGATTTCTTTCCACTATTGGAAAAAAAAAGGGTGTCCAGTAATTCTACATTTCAGACAAGATCAAGTCGGTTCTCAATGCGTCCATGTTAAAATCTTCAGCAGTTAAGAGCATTATACCCCACCAATAAAATTATTAACCTCATGGCAAAATACCACATGCAAATTAGACCTCATTAAAATAAAGCTGGAACTTCCATGACATTGAGTCATTATGTGACACCCACCACATTAGAAGAATCCCTCTTCACAAATAATCTCTCCTGATATGACAATAAAAAGTCTTAAGAGCTTTCAAAATGACCAAAAACTTCTGCTTTATTTGAATCCTTCACCCTAGGATGCTTAGGAAACATAAACAATACTTCCCCTTTGTAATTACAACACCACCACCTGTAGCCGGCTAGCCGCTGACCCCAGTTTGCCTCTAGTTGCACCATATATGAGGAGACCAATTGACCAATCTCCTCTCAATTCATCATAATAGTTGCTGGTTATTTTTCAAGATTGGTGTGGCATGTTGTGGCCTGAATTCAAATTAAGGTTATCGTTCTAGAGGGGGCCCTATTTCAAATCCAAGGGTGATGTATTCATTCTATCACCTTTATGCTACAGTTGGATTTATTGCAAGTCTTGCTGGTTATTTTTCAAGTTGGTTGTGGCATCTTGAATTCTAATCAAGGGTAGTGTGTGTCTTTGTACCGAAACAGTTCTCTGATGACTGATCTGTATCCTTGACAGTGCTTTGAAAATCTGTCTAATAGCATAGAACATCAAGATCAGTGTTTTTTGAAAAGTAAGAATTTTTCGACTAGTAAAACTTCAAGATTAGTTAGACTTCGGAATAGATGTATTCCATTGCAGGGCTAAAATTGATGGAGATGGTCCAGTCATTGGGTTTAGATGTTTGGGATTTAATAATTAATCTAAGTCAATCTGTATCAATTTGAATTTGATCAGGGTAATGTCAAATAATGTCACGGCATATTGCAACTTTGATGCTTGCTTGTCATTGGTTGCCTATTCATGTTGGCACGGGCATCTCACGCTTGGCACCAATTGATACAATCTCAAACTCAATGCTTATTAGCTAGCTGAAAATCACAGACATTTCAACAAAAGCTAAACCTCCCAAACTGCATGTTAATAAGCTAAATAGATTAGGCCTTGAATAACAAAGATTCACAAATAAATCAGAAACAAATTGTAGAGTTCTTAGTTAACAAAGGAATGTAAGAAACATGAGAAGACATCATCTCATCTTCAAGAACAAGTGAGTCCAAATGAAAAAAAAGAAAAGAAAAAGGAAAGCAATGATATAGAGCAAATACCAATTCACGAACTTTTTTCCAAAACCCATTAATAGAACTTCAAAGAATAAGAGAGCCAAAGCAAGAAAGAATCAGATAAAGATCATAACCCATCTTCAAATTCAATCAAAACACTTGTTAAACAAGAAAGAACTGGAGAAAGAGACAACCCAAACATCAATTACTAACCATTGAAACCCAAACATAATTCCATATTTCAAACTTTCCCACAATTTCTCCAATCTCCAAAAATCCGATCTCTAAAATCATTAAAGAGTTTCCAAAATCCAATCAACCCAATGTTTACAAAATCCCCAAAATTTCTCAAAATCCCTAAGCCCTAACTCCTCGTCCAAACTTTTGCCAGACCATCCGAAACAACACCAACTTAGCAAAAACCAATTGGTCCCCATTTTCCATCTAGCCAACACCCATCGTTCAGATGCCCAAACCCATCTTTGATTTCAGTCCCAAAAAAATCCTCTATCGGCATCCCCAAACCCAAAGCCTAGGATAAGAAAAAAAAAAAGAAAGAAAACGAGAAGCAAAGGAGAAGAGAGAGTGATAATAGAAGAAATAGAAGATCTGAGACAAGAAATACCTGTTTGATGCATCCAACGTTGTCTTCACCACCATCAACTTCCTTCATTTGCAACTCACAGCAGCTGTATTCGGCTAGAGCTTCCAGCAGAGGTTTCAGGGAAAAGGTGAAAAAATAGATAAGAGACAAGGGTAGTTTAGTAAATTTGTTGTAAATCATCTCTGTGCCTCACATTTTCCCCTCAGTTTTGAGGGGAAAATTTTTGGGTGGGGCCCACACGGATTTTCCCCCCATTTTTCCCTCCCCCAATTTCCCTCCCCCCTTCCCAAACACCCTCTATTAAGACATTCCCTCCATTTTCCCCTCTATTTTTTCCTCCCCCTCATTTTACCCTCTTCCCAAACAGAGGGTAAAGATCTTGCTCACCTTTCATTCCTGAAGAACATACTTTACTAATAGTGGTGCAGACAACTGAGTTGGGGATTCCTGCACCTAAGGCAGCCTGCCTAGCAGGAGCCTGCCCCAAATTTGCACTCAGAACCTTTCCAAAGAAGACCTCTTGTACAAGGTTGGCATGAACATGTGCCCTTTTAAGAGTGCCTGAAAAAGAAAATGCAGGATTATCATAAAAACCAAACCTTTCAATAATACGCCAAAAAGAAACAACATAAAGAAGATGAGATCTTACACTCAATTACAATAGAACCTAATTTAGTGGCAGGTAAAGAGGAAAGGGTGCCAAGGAATCCTCCCATCGGTGTGCGTGCAACACCAACAATGCATACATCTGCCTAAGCCAATACATGAAAACTACCGTAACAAAATCACATAAAATATATAGTTAAAAATTCTAAGATAAGAAGAAAATATATGCCACAAAGAAAGCAAAAGCAACCGCGCAGGAGTAAAAAGGAAAATAAAATGGATTTAAAAAAAACGATAGACCACTAGAATAATAAATCCCAATAAAGCAGAAAGGAGAGTGTGTTGTGTGTGTGTGTGTGCGTGAGAGAGAGAGAGAGAGAAAGAAACCAAGTGCACTTCAGTGATTTCAGCAAAACAAGAAAGATAGAAAAGAAAGGAAAAACCCTTAACCTAGTCCAAAATGGGCAAGCTAGAATTGGAACCCTTCCAGAAACACCCTTGTTTATGACCACCATGGTCTTGGTAATAACTGTACACGAATCCAAGCAACATGAACAACTAATGCAAACAGCTAGTACTATGATAACATTGTGCAAATCAACAAGAGGTACCACAATATCTCCAAGTAAACCATTGCTCACAAAATCTGCCTATGGAATTAAAAAAAAAACAGTGACCAGTGGAATATCACTCCAATTAAAAAAAAATATATCCAACACCGAATTGAACCGCAGTGATAAAAATTAAAATCACCAAGTGATGAAGATCATAAAAGTAGCAGTAGCATCAACTGTTAACACTATACAATCATACCCATGTGCCTTTAGTGCAAAAAAAAAAAAAAAAACATAATTGCATGCATACGAACGCACCTCGAGGTTTTATATTATCTGTAGCAGCAGCTGGAGGCTGGAGCCATGAGATGATCAGAAAACAGATAATACTTAGAAAAGAACCTGCGCAAGATGAACAAATTCTGTTTACTTGAGATACAAACTACAAACTAGCGTTCCTTCATAGCTTATCAGTTTTACAATGTTCCAAGACAGGAAATGAAAAGAAGATATCTTTATACATCAAAAATCAACGCGAAAAGAGAGAGGAAGAAAGATTTCAAATAGCTTCAATAAAAACTTCTAACAAGGTTGAAATCAATCGAGACTATCCAAAAGAAACTTCAATCAAAAGAACGGATTGAAATCACGCAAAAGACAATGAAGACGACTGCTTTTACAACCCAGTGAAACAATCTGCTGTATAAAAAATTAGGGGTTTTTTTATCAAGATCACGAATCGACAAAAGAGGCGGAAGAAAAGCTGAGATCAATGAAAAAGATCTGCAACAACGATTACAAAAACAGAGAAGAAAAGGAAGGGAAGTCAGAATCAGAAGCACAAAGATAATTAGGGTTTTTTATTAAGAGAAGAGAGTTCACCTTCGTTCCGAGATCGAGAAGAGAGAGAGGAAGCGAGAGAAGCAGAGATTGAATAGCAAAAGACACGAAGGAAGCGTCGGCAGAAGTGGAAACTGAAGTATTTTAAAGCAGAAATGAACGGAGGTTTCGCGTTTGAAGTCGTTGGACGGGCATGGAATGACTTATGTGATTCTCGATCGAGGTCTTAAGAAATCAAACACCGCATTCCATTTTGGACGTGTGTGGTGTGGCCCACTTTTGCTGATCATGGAGCCAACCCAATGAGTCCGGATATTATCACAGGCTTGTTTGGCAACTTCACTAATAAGGTGAGGTGAAGTGAGGTGAAACCTCCATTTATATATAAAAAGATTAAGAGGTCATATAAAAAATATAAACGAAAAAATTTGAACTTTTTTTCCACCGTGTATAATTTCAATTTCAATTTCATTAGGTAGGATTCCTGGGTCCCATGTTGCACAAAAAAGTAGGCTAAAATTGGGCTCTTGGTCCTCAATACGTAGCTGCACCAAATGAGGATGAGGAAGGTGCCAGAAAATTCGGCACATTGTTGACCTTGATTTCTACTGATAAAGGAAGGCACTGAACAAACGTCCTCTCAAGAAATCCTTAGTTAAAAGAGTGGATATTGAAATCTAAGCCATTTTAAATAAAGGCCCTGTAGATGTATGAGGTCTATCGCAGATTTCTAGTCCGTTGGAAGAGTGATTAACACACTATTATGCGTATTTATTATCGTGTTCATCAAACGGCCAATCTAATGGTTGGACAAACTTTGAATCATGTAAAATTTAAGGATACCCACCCCATCTACATGGTGGACATTTTTTTTTTTTTTTTTTTTGAGCTCTTCTTATTTCAATTTTCAATAGATGAGTCTTACTGTAGAGTTCCCCTCTTTAACTTGGGTTTTCTCTAGGTTAATGTCCCGGATCATCTAGACTCCAACCCAAAGGGTTATCGGCCCGAGCCAAACTAGTTTATGCTTTTTAAGACCAATTCTGTCCAAATCCTCTCGAGCTCAAGAACTCAACTAGAAATTCGTGGGCTCCTTTACGAGCCTATGATGAAAAGTCCAGACAATATCTTTAATTGATAAAAAATTGGGGTCTAAACAATCCAAAATTGAGCTTAAACATGAGTTTTAAGGGCTGTGTTGATATTTTAGAAGAATGCATCAGGGGCTGAAAATTTTGACAACTCAAAAAGGGTCCGTCGTGCATCTATTTTTGAACAAAGGTTCTCTAGGCCAAACCTGGCATAATCCAAGATACAAAGATATCAACAAGGTCGTCCAACCCCTTCTCAAATTTGTTGCATTCCTTCTCATCAATTGATGGGCCATGTGAGTCCCATGCAAATATTTGTCAAGAGGGTCTGAGCGATCCTATTGCTTGGAGGGCTCTGATTTCTTTGATATTTCTCCCATATTCTTGCTAAATTGTGTCTCTTAGGTTTTTATGACTTGGAAAAAGTGATAAAAAGTGGCCAGAGTTGATTAGATTGAAATTAATTAGGATTTTGTAGTGTAAAAGTGGTCGCCAGGGACAATCTTTGGTTAACATTAGCATTTTTTGGTGTTTATTGGTCTTTTTAAGAAAATAGGTGTATTAGGAACCAAAAAAATCTGCAATTTAAAGAGAAGGCGCAACATGAGGATTAGTCCTTTTGGTTCAAATACCACTAGGACTTTCCTTTTTTCTCCATCTTTCCTTTATTTATTTTAGCCAATAGCTTAGGTGACTCTGTAACCTCCCCTTTTTTCACTTCTATTGCAACTTATCGGATATTATATGATGATTTCTAACTTTCCATAAAGAAAAAGATACTCAGAGTGGCCTAACATATCTATTAAGGATTTTTGTGATACTTTTCTCTTTTTAGTGCCCATTTTGCACAACCGATCAAGTACCTTGATCATTGTCAATGAGTGTGGTGCATCTTCAGGACCAATCACAGTGTGCTATTGCACAGTAATGTTTTTACAGTTTCAGTTATGTCTTCCTTCTTTGACTGCATCAATCTTTCATGACAAGCTTAAGATAGTAGGATCAACTTTTGTCGGAGTTAAATTTGGAAATAGCTCATTGAATAATGACATTTATTTTGAACAATTTAATTTTTTTTCATATAAGAATAACATCTAAAAGAATATGTAATCATATAGGGTTATTTTAGCTAGAAAGAAGGATAAATTAGTGATAGGTCCCTGAAGTGGAACGTGTGGAGGCTCTAGTCCACGCAGCTAGACATTTTGTAGCTAGAGGTCCTTACGTTCGCACGATCACATATTTTGTGACTGATTTTCCCTTTCAACCGTTTTAGGCATAAAATTTTGAAATTTAAATTTTCAAATCTTGTATTCTCCCTCTTCTTCCTCAACCCGAACCTGTTGAAGAAGAAAGATCTCGCTTATCAGCCCTAGAGCAATGAAAGAAACCAGCAAGATAGCTAGTGTTGTCGCTCGCGCCTTACTTGTATTCAAATCAAGTGGGTCGAAATTATTCATTTCAAGATTTCTTATCCTCTTTGCGACTTTTTGATATAGTTTGTCGGTGCACTCACATGCATCGCCTAGGCACTCATTGGAGCAAAGCCTTTCAACCACCGTCTCGATCAGAGCAGATCAGCCAGATCAAGGTGGGCCACGCATACTGGATTTGCAATAACAGAACTTCGTTCTGGTGCAGAAGAAAGGAGCAATTGGCTAGAACTGAAGGTTAGGTTCCCTCAAGCAAGTTCCAATCCAGCCACAAACACTCTAGCTCTTGGAGCGATCCGACGGATGGATGAATCTCTTTGTCGTCATCAATATGAAATCCAATTTCAATTATATAAAAAAGCATACGTCGCAGGAGCATGTTGGAGTTGTAGTCTTCTCATAAAAGACTGGGTGTGGTTGAGGAAGAAAGATGTGTTGCAAGGCTCGAACGTCGTCAGATCTATCTACTGGCATCGGAGAAGCAGTACCACCAAAATCCACTATCATCGTTGGCCTTACCGAAGAAGAAAGGCAGCGGAGCCTGGGGATTTATGTAAGTTTTTGTTAAGTTTATCTGAGTTTTTTGTCAAATTTGTCTGAGTTTTTGTCAAATTTATCTGTCTTCTGTCAAATTTCTCTGTGTTTTTGGCAAATTTATCTGAGTTTTTTCTTTTAACTTATCTAAGTTCTTTAGTAAATTTATTTACATTTTTTGAAATCTATTTGCGTTTTTTAATTTTATTTGTGTCTTTTGAAATTTATTTGCGTCTTTTCAAATTTATTAGGTTTTTTTTAATAAATTTTACTGAGTTTTGGCAAAAATATTTGAGTTTTTGGCAAATTTTTCAGAAATTTGGAAAATTGATTTATCTTAGTTTTGGCAAATGTGTTTGCGTTTTTTAATTTTATTTGCGTCTTTTGAAATTCATTTGCATCTTTTGAAATTTATTTGCATTTTTTTTTAATTTTCTTTGGATCTTTTGAAATTTATTTGAGTTTTTTTAAATTTATTTACATTTTTTGAAATTTATTTGGATCTTTTGAAATTTATTTGCATCTTTTTAAATTTATCTGCTTTCTTTTGAAATTTATTGTTTTTTTTAATTTATTGTGTTTTTTGAAATTTATTTGTGTTTTTTAAATTTATTTGTGTTTTTTTAATTTTATTTGAAAATCTTATTAATGGGATTCCATTAATCGTGGCCAATTAAATGGTAGTTGACCATTATTAATGGGATATCCCACTAATCGTAGGATATGATTTAAAGAAAGGGTAAATTAGATATTGTAGGTCTTCAAATTTGGAAAAAATGACCTAGCACACTATAAAAAAAGACTGTGGATCTAAAGCCATAAAGTAAAATGTTCAGGGACCCGCCGCCGAATGCCCCTAGAAAAAATGAAAGGTACCTTTTAGATGAAAGTAGTACAAATTATATGCATTTCATGGATGAATAGATAGGTATAAGTGAAGGGTAGCATCACGGTTGTGAGGCTTCCCAAAAGAATGGTCAGCCTTTGCAGGCGTATGCACCTTATCATGCATTAGATCACCTGCACTAATGTATATCTGCAATGCATTTTTGCGCCTCTATCCAGTGAATGCAGGATGACGCCACTTCATCTTGCATTGAAATAGTCACTGCAGTCTTGTGGGGCCCACTTTCTTTTTAAAGTTCAGTGTCATATAATGGCGGGTTCCAGATTTTTCTAGGCCCTATATAGCCCAGAGTGAGAGTGTGCCTGAGTTTGTGTCCCAATTCTATCATTTAACATGTTAATGATTTACTGAATTAGGAAAATAAGTCTATGATAAGTCACAACTATCTCATTTATATATCAGGTGGGAAGTTTAAGTAACTTCAAGGGTGAAGGATCAGGATGTGGAAGAATTCGATGCGGCCGATATTCAAGTGTATTCCAGTTATTCTGAAGCTTTATGGATTTCTTCGTCTTGACACATAACCTAGGATGGAATACCTGACATTGGGCCAAGATGTCGAAGAATTCAACAAGGGCTACATAATTAAGTGTATTCCGGTGATTGCGAGGCTACACAAATCTTTTCACCTTTGTGGTCACACTTCTGAAGACTTCTTTGCCAAGTAACATACATAATGGGAACTCTTAATCTAACTAGGGAGTTCTAACCTATCATGGCATGTGTCGTGCTTGATCTGATGTGGGGTCATGGCATACGGTCCACACGATTTTCTACAATGGGCATGTTTATGAAGAGCTGTTTCCACAAAAGCGAAACCATGCACCTTTTTTTTTTCTATTAAACTTTCAAATATTTATGTTGGGTGCAGCTTAAGTTGCCATAGAAAATTCCATAAAAATAAGCATATTTCACTCACTTTCATGGAAATAGGAGTCCAATTCTCCCCATGAAAAACCGTTTCTGGAGCATGAAATACACAAACATGCCCTTTCAATACTTAGTAACCATTGTTCTTTTATTCGTAGTATTTCTATGAAGCCAATTTCTATAAAGCCTATTTCTAAAAGGTTGAGGTAATGGCTAATTTGAAAGCTCTTCTAGTTTTTTCTATAAGCATATTGTTAAATTAGATAATGACCTACAAGATGAAGAACAAAGATTGGAAAATTTCAGTATACCCTGTGAGGGTCGAATATGGCCTTTACATAATAATATAATATCTATCTAGTGCCACAAGTGGGTACAAAGAAGATCTAATACACACCTAATCAATATATCATGCACAGATTCACAATCTCCTAAAATTAATAATTACACAGTGAAAGAATCTGCTAAAATGTGAATAAAGCGCCACGTGAGGATGAGTGGCTTGGCTAACTAATCCACGCAGCTGGTTATATGGGCATGAGCCTGACTACATGCTGGGCCTGGGGGCTTGGACCTTCTGGGCCTGGGCCTGCTTTCAATGACATGGCGGCAGTAGCTAAACAAAGGGTGACTGTTTTTTTTTTTTTTTTTTTTTATTCTCTTTAATTTCATCTGTAGCTGGTCTAGTGTTTTGGTTTTCCTCTTTCCTCTTTCATTTTTTTCTGATGAAAGTTTCCCATTTAGCAATGGAAAACAAGAGCAGTTCTTCTATCAATAGACTTATGTAGTAAATCTGCCCTTCGATTATGAACCCCAGTAGGTGAGCTGTGACATTTACAAGAGGACGGCCGGTCTAGAAAAAAATTGATAGAAATGGCTTCCAAGGGCTCAAATAATTTTAGTTGAAGCAGTTCAGAAATAGAATGCTTCTTATTTGTTTGACTTGAATACTTAGGAATTGAGAAAATAGAAATTCATGGTCTAACAATCTCCAGCAAAGGATTATATAAATGGGTGAGGGATAAAGGCTATAAGGTGAGGTGCCGATTTACATGCAACTTGCTTTACTAGAAATTAGACTAACGTTTATATCTTTGCACTGTCTCAAGGGTCGTAATTTAAGAAGACTGATGTTAAATTGTAGAAGTTAAAAGATTTTCTAAGGCCCGTTATTTCATGGAATTAAAAAAAATCAAAAGACATGTATTTTTTAAAGGGGTTAATTTAAAAAAAGTTATGAATATACATAAATGACCATCAAATACTCTACCATTTTTATGGGAAACAAATAAGGTACAATCTACCAACAAACTCATAATTGAGTGGTGCTGGCATTTAGTTTCACGCTCATGCCTAGGATCGATCCTTAGCATATCTTCAAGATGAAATTAAAGTACCACTTGTGAGTCGTGACAAATCACCCAACATGGCAAAATAAGGCACAATCTAGTGATGCATCTCAAAATTTTACTTTAATAGGAATTAGTCTTGGCATAAGATTGAGCACATCATTTATAACATGATTAGCATAATCTTATGAACTATTATTCATGTATTTAATTGCATTCTCAATCATATGCCCAACCTTATGATGGGACCAACTTCTGTTGAAGTAAAATTTGTAGGCATTTCATCTCATGGGGATGACATGTATTTTGAACAATCGAGATTACCAATAGTAGGCCTCACGGTAGAGTTCCACAAATCCCACTCATGGGAGCGTGTGGGGGACATTCAGGAGAACCGAAGTCAAGCTTACAAAATGTCATTTACAGGTTTGGACAATCCTTCAAATCTTCCCAGGTCCAATGATGTCATCGCATCATTGCATGAAAGTAAAATTTTTCCATGCTCACTGCCAGGGAATTATCTGACTTCTTATGATGGATCATGGATCCTTGCCAACATGACATGTTCACATTATTTTCATTTTTAGTTTTTACAATGGTTTTTTAATTAGAAAACGAACTTTACCATGTGAAAAACTTTCACCTAGAGCTGATCTCATATTGTTCTTTGTGTTCTCTAGCCTGTGGGCCCACTTACATGCATTCCTATCAGCGGAGGTGGGATAGATAAAAAGGTCGAAAGTGGTCATGTTCAGACTCAACCCCACTGAAGGGTAGAAATTGTTTTCCCTACCCTCTTCCCCCATTGAAAATACTTTCTTTGTGGAATCACGTATTGCTCTTGTTCTGAATTTTTTAGGGATAATTAGCCAGAGGTCCCTCATCACGGTCTTGTAAAGCCTCCAGTCCACCAACTTTTTCTCTAAGGCCTGTAGTCCATACAGCTGGACATATTTTGGCGAGAGGTCTACATCAGAAATTTTCATGACTGATTTGCCCTTTCATTGGTTAGGCATAAAATTTTAAATTTTCAAAATTTCAAATCTTTCATTCCCCCTTTTTCAAAGATCGTCCAGTTGGTGCTGAGAAGAAGTTGCACAAGTTCTCCATTGGAGAAGAAGTCAGAGGATTCTGATTTGATCGAGGTGGGCCACATAGAGTAGAAATCAGACTTCTGGTTCGTATTGTTGCCGAGGTTACAAACCGGAGGAGATCCGGACTGCTCCACTCTTTGCCAGAGAAAAGGACCACCGCTGTAAAGGTTGGGCTGGACTCTGTTGCAGAAACGAAAGAGCGTTGCCGCTGGAATCCACAATCGTGCCCTTGGCCATCGCTCCGCGTGACCTTGCCTTGGTCAGAGAGGAAGAAGAAGCATGAGGATTTGGATTTCTACATTCTGTTGTTGTTTGAAGAGGCTTGCAAAACGCAGAATCTCTGCAGAAACCGGAACCATTGCAAAACAGAGGATTTCGGGATTTCCTTGCACTTACCGAGGTAGATCCTCAGTTGCATAGATCGACCGCCGTCGTCGGAGAAGGAGCTTCTCACTGTATTGCATAGAAGTTGATGAGCCATCACCAAAGAAGGAAGGCAATAGGGCTATTATATCGTTTTTAGAAAATCTATTTTAGTTTTTATGAAATTTATCTTAGCTTTTGTGAAATTTATCTAAGTTTTTGTCAAATTTATTTGAGTCCTGGACAAATCTATCTGAGTTTTTGGCTATTTATCTAAACAAATCTATCTGAGTTTTTGACAAATTTATTTGAGTTTTTGAAAAATATAGCTGAGTTTCTGACAGATTTATCTCCATTTTGAACATTTTAACCGAGTTTTTGAACGAATATTTTTGTGTTTTTGGCAAATTTATTTGGATTTTTTTAGATCTATTTGTGTTTTTGAATTTTATTTGTGTCTTTTGAAATTTATTTGTATTTTTTGAAATAAATTTAACTGAGCTTTGACAAAAATATTTGAGTTCTTGGCAAATTTTTCTGAAATTTGGAAAATTGGTTTATGTATTTCTGTGTTTTTGGCCAATGTATTTGCGTTTTTTTAAATTTATTTGAGTTTTTAATTTTATTTACATCTTTTCAAATTTATTTGTGTCTTTTGAAATTTATTTTCATTTTTTGAAGTTTATTTGGATCTTTTGAAATTGATTTTCATCATTTGAAATTTATTTATATTTTTTGAAATTTATTTGGATCTTTTGAAATTTATTTGCTTCCTTTTAAATTTCATTGCGTTCTTTTAAAATTTATTGCATTTTTTGAAATTATTACATTTTTTGAAATTTATTTGCGTTCTTTTGAATTTATTTGTATTTTTTGAAATTTGTTTGTGTTTTTTTAGAATTTTTTTGTAAATCTCATCATTAATTGTGGCTAATTAAATGGGAGTTGACCATTATTAATGGCATATCCTACTAATCATAGAATATGATTTCAAAGAAAAAGTAAATCAGACATTTTAGGTCTTCAAATTTGGAAAAAGGACCTATCACACTGTGAAAAATGATTGTGGATCGAGTCCAGATCCTCTGAGGATTTCCTCTACGGCGACCGTGAGTGGACCAATCAAGATTCGCCACATCACCGCGGGCAACCTGCCATGCACGCAGGTAGCTTGGCATACATCCGGGCAGGGATTGCCCATGGTGACGTAGCGGACAATGATTGGTCCACTCATAGTCACCGTGGGCGAAATCCTTAGATGATCCCAATTCTTGTGGATCTAAGGTAATAAAGTGGAATGTTCAGGACCAGTCGCCGAATGCCCCTATTTTTTATGCTTTTGCCATGGGGAAAAGCCTTTGCATCCAATAGTAGAAAAAACTTTTTCCCAAAAAGAAGTCTCACTTTTCCTTGGTAGCCATACAAACATGCCCTAAGATCCAGCTCCTTCCTTCTCTTTTCTAATTTCACTCAATTCTTTTTTTTGATATATTGACCCAAACTATCCAAAAGGGGAAACTGCTTCCAAATACATATAGACTAACATTACATACAAAACCTTACTAAACCAAAAGAAACAGGGATGCCAAAATTAGACCCAGCTCCCTGGTTCCCTTTTTCGAAATTTCACCCAATTCATTTAAGAGACATTTATCTTATACAATCTTTGCATTTTGGACTATATATCTAAATGTCTAACTAGTATTGAAAAATTATTTTCAGACACCTAATTTTTCTGTTTGACAAAATATAGTCTGGTCGGTTAAGACTTATTTAACAGATTCCCTGGTTAAAACAAGTTTAATCATTTTATCTATTTTTATTCTTTTCATTTTAAAATAATAATTTCCAATTTTAGCTGTCATATAACAATTTGAAATCTAATTAAGGATGGCAATTACTACTTCGATCTGTCAGTGTAACTAAGACATGACATGGTTATTCCAAATTTGATTGACCCTATTATCTTTTTGTTGAGTTTGAGTTGACATTTATGGCCAAAATACTAGATGGGTCAGGTTTTGGTTTGAGTTTATTCAACCTATTAATACAACTCTATTTATCAGGTAAATGTCAATTAAATCATCATCCCCAAATATTGTCTAATCAAACTATTATGTTTCCAATTAGAAATCATGATTTTTAAAACTCAAAAAATAAAGATTAGAAGATTTTCCAATAATATTTGATGAGGTGGACCGCACTACCACATGTTTACAAACAATATCTCAAGGTCCTCTAAATAATTAGGCCAAGAGGCAGGGATTATAGGATAATTTTTCTTTCTTCTGAACATATATTTCCAATGGCCAACCAATTTTCCATCCTTTAGATCATAGACCTACATTCAATATCCAATGTGCCGCACAACTATCCTTAACATTCCTCTCTCTTCTTTAAAAAACCGTGACATTAAAAAGAAAAACCTGCTCTCAAAACCTAAATTCCTAGGTTGGGTTGGAACATGAGGTTAGTAATTATCATTTTCAATTGTCATGTCAAACTATTATCTAACATTAGAAATCATTATTTTAAAACTCAAAAGAAATAAGATTAGAAAATTTTAAATCAACATGATAAAGGGACTATACTTTAAGAAATTTACTAAATGCCAAAAGCGAAGAAATAAAGGCCGATCGCTTTTCATTCTTGCTTATTTATTTGCATGAGGGTTAGAATGAGATAAAATTAAGATTCAAATAAAGAGAAAATGATGAGGAAAGATATAAAATGACAAAAAAAGTTGATGACTTTATGGGAAAAATCCCAAAATTTGACCATTCTTCACGAAGGGTTCCTGCAGATTGTACAATACAAACGTGGTCTATCAACACCTCTTCCCGTCTTTTTAATGATGAAGGGTGAGACGCTAACATCTCTCGTGTCTGATAGGAGCAACGCTAGTGTCGCTCTACGCAATTTTTTAAAAATATAAAGCTCCCTTTGTTTCTTCTTCCTCTTATTTTTTTCTCTTCTCCCACCTATTTCTCTATCTCCCCCACGCCATTTTCTCCCAATCATCTTGGAAAAAGAGTATCACATGCTTTATAAAAAGATTACTACTGCTACATACAGTTTCTTTCTTTCTTCTTTTTCATATTCTTAAGATTTATCTTGAAAAGTGAAAGAGACAGGAAATATAAAAAAATGGCAGACATAACAAGGAATAATGGTTCCAATAACAATCTTATGCTCTCTATATTATCATGTAGAGCTTACCCTCAACCCATGAACCCATCCAAGAGAAACGAGAGAGAAAGGCTGCTCTGTAGGGTAAACCTATATTTGCAGGTTTTCTGCGATATGAATAGTGAAAAGCCTGTACTCGCAGCTTTTCCACCGATACGAATAGTGGAAAACCTATATCCGTAGCTTTTCCACCGATATGAATAGCAAAAAACCTATACCCGCAACTTTTCCACCGAATAGTTTTAAACCTGTAGCTTTTCCGCCTATATGAACAATGGAAAACTTGTAGGGTTGGGTGAGAAATGGAGTGGGGACTATAAGGAGATGGGGAAGAAGAAAACATGATGAACGACGGATTTTTTTGGGCAACGCTATCATCGCTCATAAAAAAATGAAAAAAAAAAAAAAGTGGTGGGAAGACCGAGTTTGTGTTGTACAATCTGCGGGGACCCTTCGTGAGGAATGAACAAATTCTGGTATTTCTTCTATAAAATCCTCAAAAAAGTTGTTCTTAAAAGCATTAAATGACAAAAAGAGGACGAGTAACTTTTTGTTATTTTGTAATTTTACCCTTAACTCTATCGTCTTTCTTTGTCTCTTGACTTGACCATTAATTTTATTTTATTCCAACCATCATGAAAATAAATAGGCCCTCAGAGTGTAGTCCCACATTCAAAATCCATCAGTTGTGTGACCATCCTTAACATCCATCAATCTTCTTTAAAATACTGCTATAAAATAAAATAAAAAGGTAATCTCAAATTCTAAAATGACTAGGTCAGCCTGTGGATGAGGTTGTTAATCACCATTCCTAACTATCCTATCAAACAATAATGGAACATTACATATGAAAATCATTATTTTTAAATTTCAGATAAGATTTCATAAAAAATACCACCCTTTAACAAATCTACAAAGGCCGGAAACTAAGAAATGATTTACAACATTACTAGGACTTCTGAATAATGAAGCCAAAAGGAAGAGATTATAAAATATATTTTTATTTCTTAAATATAAAATACTAATATGTGACCACTTTTCCCCCCTCCTCCTAGATCACATGCAAATCTCATTAGTTGTGCGACATGTATTTTTTTTTAAGATGAGCGAAATTTTATATTTTTTTTTCAAAATCTCTCTTTTTTAAAGAATTCAAAGCATTCATGGGGAATTTGTAAATTTCCCAAATACTATCCCTTAGGTGGAATTCCTACATCCTCAACCTTGGATGGAGGATTTACAAATATATGGCAGTTGAAAGTTTGAGGATTTTAAAGGCTAAATGAGACTTTTCAAATGGCCGAAATTCAAAATTTTTAGTAGAGGAACAAGACGATTTCAAATGCCAAGGCCTAGAGAACTGCCATGAAATTTAGTTTTTCGATTCCTAACATCACAATTTCTAGTTTGAAATTCTCTAAAAAAAAAGGTCCTAAAGGTATTTTTGTCCAAAAAAATATTTTTTTATGATTCCTACAACTTCTTAACTCTCATTTTTTCCCTAAACATCCCAATTTAATAAAATTTTCGTTTCTTCGTAAATTTAAAAACCAACCACGGACCGCTCTTTCCTCTTCCAGATCCTGGACCCACACTCCAAATCCCGTCATTCGCGGAGCCGTCCACAACATCCCTTCTGATTTCTTTAATAAAACACTGCAACAAAGATGGTATCTGGGTCCGAACAACCGTTGTCCCGCTCCATACATCTCTTGCAAAAAGAAACCACGCCAACATCACATCATTTCTTTGTAAGGGTTCTAAAATTTGAGTTTGTTGGTGATTTCTGTTTTTACTCTTTGCTAAAACATATTCGCAATGATCTAATGCATTGCTTCGGTTCTTAAGTTAGATCTGATTGCTTTTTCTTGCCTTTTGCTTTAATGGGTTCTTTTGCTTTTTGGATTTTTGTTAATGCAATACTTTAAATTGGGGTTGTTTTTGTAATTGTATGGGATAGTCATTTGAAGGAAAAAAATGCTTTTGGGGTGTTTAGAAAAGACCCAGAAGCTGGAGATTCCTAATTTTGTTGTCTGAAACCGATTCATGGTGGTGAAAGGAAGGATGGAACGGGATTTCGGGAATAAATTATGCGGAATCTGAAGTAATTGTGAACGATTTGTAGCTTGGGGACTGTTTGGGTGAATGGAATTAGAAGGAAGCAGTTAAAGTTTGGATTTTGATGCAGACTGCAAATATCCAATGAAGCCCCAAGATGAAATGCCCAACTGGGCCCCACGTAGAAGCTAATGGCTTTCTCGAAAAATAGTTGTTTCTTTCATATATTTTCTTTATTAGCAGACAATGTAAGTTGATTAAGGTAGGTCTGAACTAGGATGGTTAGGCAAGGAACTACATGGGATATCCACATGTATAATTAGTTGCAAAATTCTACCATTTACTTTGTTATGATTTCTGTTTTTGTATTTTCACATCCTTGTTTGGGTTGATCAAATACGTTTGTATTGTACTTGGGCTTAAAAAAAAAAAAAAACCTCCATGGGTATTTTTACAGAAGCCCAGACCCCAAAGCAATCCTAATTTTCCGGTTTGAGTCCAAATCTTGAATAAAGGGAACAAAGGAAATGCATTTTCAAGAGTGATGGTCGATGGATTAGATTGTAGTTTTGGCAATTTTATGATTGTAGAGGAAGGTGAAAGATCTATGGAATCTGAAGTAGTTGTAAAGGTATTGTAGCTTGGGCCTATGGAATTAGAATGAGATAGATGAAATAAAATGTTGATTTTAATCCCAAGTTCCCATCTTGACCTCAAACCCATAAGCATTGGAGGCACCAAGACCCAAGTAGAAAAATAGTTGTTTTCGTTATATTTAATATGCCATTTAAAATGATTTATGTATGTTTGAATTAGGATTGTTAAGTCTTCTGTCTAGTATTGATTAGAAGTTGAAGGGTATGCTTTGGAGTTTATTCCTTTTATTTTGTTTATGTTTCTTTTTTATGTGGGTAGCATTGGTCCTCATTCCTTAACAATTTTCTTATTGGCACCTCTTTGCCTTTGTACTGTAACCAAAATGTTGAAACTGCGAAGAGATATAAATCAATGCAAGAAGCAAGAGGAACCTAGTTCATTGTTATTTCTTCATTTCTTGAAGTTGATGATTTCCTGTTTGCATCGCATTACTTCTTTCGTTCTTTTTTTTGTATTTTTTATAATTATTTATGTTTGTGAGTTGGTAGTGTGATACATGTTAATTCCACCATCTTAGCCAATTGTTGCAAATTGCAATGTCTTGTCTTTGTATTTGTGATTTCAGTGAGAGAAAATGGATGTTAAAGTCCATTGATACAGAAATGCACGAGGCGTTAAACCGCATAAACACACTGAAAATTGTGTCCATTTACACTAGGAAGATGCCAGCATATTTTGCAACAATGTTGATGATTAAGTTTTATTTTCAGGCAAGATGGGATTTAAAGATATTAATTGCAGGTTGGTGGAAAAGCCCATAGACAGCAAAAGCATCCTTCATTTTTTTTTCTTCGCTGTTATATGGTAATGTTATTTAATTTATCAAAGTTATATATTTTTTATGCTAAAATATCAAAGTAATATTTGTGGGCATTGTTTGCATAATGATTCTGATTAAGCCACAGTATTGGTGATTTACTAGGTCGCCACTAATCTGAGTCAACTTGCCCAGAGTCACACTTCATCTCAAATGAGGCTTGACGACTCACTGTGCCCTAGTAGGTAATAAAAACCATGTCCAAGGAAAATAGGACTGCTGGTTTTTAGATCCCAAAATTGAGAGCTACAATTTTACTGATAAAAATGTGAATCACAAATAAACCTGCTTCATAAATCGTCTATGTGTGTGTGCTTTATCTTAGCAGTATTGTTCTAATGCATCTGTTCCCATATGTAAGTCTATGGTCAGTTGAACGGATGATGCATCTCCAACTGTGTTTATTTTGTTGAACAGTGTAACAATTTTTGGTTTCAGTGAGGAGGTTTTAGGGGTAGTGTTTGACAACCTCAATAGGGAATCTGCTATTTTGAACAACAGTAATGTTGCAGAACAGAGTTGGGCATACATTTGTACATGGATTACTTATCTTGCTTTTGTTTTTGAGACAAAGCAGTGCTTTTCTTTTTTTAAAGTATAATGCATGTCTTCTTTTCTCTTCCAGAGAAATGAATAAAAATGTGTCATCTAGGATGACACTCAGCCGAACTTGAGTTCAAGTTAATAAGGTCAGAAGGAGAGCACATTTTTTGTGCTTATGGGAATGAAAGGTGGAATAGGTTACAACGGGTTGAGAGGTAAACGGCTCTCACTTACTGTAACTGCTCTGATTTGCACAACCATCCTTCTTTGGCAATGGGAGAAAACCCCACTTTTTACTGTTCTCTCACCTCAGAATCAGCTGGAGATCATTTCTCCAGGTTTGTCTTGTATTTCATATGTTAACATGGTTGTTTTAAATTTCAATGGTGTCACACTATTTGCCCATCTTTTTTTGCTTTTGGATTTTCATGTGGTGATGCAGTTGTTGTTGATGGTGTTCAAACTCTAGATCATGAGACTGACAATGAAGAAGATGTCAAAATTAAGGCTGTAGAAAAAGAAACAAAAGCTGAACAAGGTGAGAGAAACACTGAAGAACACTTAAATGAACCTACAGTAGAAACAAGAAATGATGAAGCAAAAAATTCTGGTGCTGTACCGATGGGTTTTGAGACTGCAAGGTCCCCTGAAAAAAGAGATGATGGTTTGACACCACCTTCTCTGGAGAAAGGTAAAATGTTTTCCCTTGTTTGGTTTTCACTGTTGTTTCTTTGAAACCTTTTGATTTATTTTTCATGTATGCACGCATGCCTTTATCTGCAAATCAACCTCAGAACACAAATGGTTTGATGCTTTGAATTAGTAGTATTTTTGTTCATCTTACACCCTCGTCCTGCCCTATCTTCCTTTTGCCAATTAACTTCCAAAGATGACTAGTTTACTGCTTCTTTATGCTATTCTATCTTCCATTTTCTCTCTGCCCCTCAATTCTTTTCAGGCAGGGTAAGTACTGTAAAAATGAGAAGAAAGGATAAAGCAGTCCAGACATAGTACCATATTTGTACACAAACCGATAAATCTATCAAAAACCGGACACATGGCTAGTTGGTGGATCACTGGGTCCTACATATAAAATGATTAATTTGTGGATTAGGTATCTGCTAATAAGCAACACTGGTGAATATTGCTAGCCTTCTAATCACAGGCAGTGATCACATACCATTTCCTTGCTCTTATATTGGTTTGTTGTAGACTGTCTGTTTTTCTCACATTTAATGGTGAGCGAAGGGGCTGATACTTGGTGAATACCTAATCTGCTGACCCTCAGTTTGTATGATGGGAGCCACTGGCCTACCAGCTTGCCATGTATTCCAGGTTTTGTTTCTATATTAATTTAAACTTGAAGGCCCAGGGATAGATCCCTGGCCATGTTTGTGGAATGAAGGTGCCAATACCACTCAACAATGAGTATGTTGGTGCCATGTATTCCATTTTGACAAATCATGTTTATCTACTTCAGCGACTTGTTTGGCTTATAGTTTCTCAAGAACAAAATAGAAAAACCAGGGTATTATGTCCATATCTGTGCAGCCATCCCCACACGTGATTGCACAAGGAGAGAATTTACGACACTGTGGAGTTGAGACTATTTGGAAAATATAAGATATATTTTACTGTATTAGATTCAAATGTCCAGTTCCCTTATGTCCAGATGAAGCAATTCACATCCTACTGTTGTTTATTCACAATTTGCATTTAAAGGTTTATGAATCATTCTGACAGGGTGTAACTATGCCAAGGGCCAATGGGTTGCAGACAGCAGACGACCATTATATTCTGGTTTTGATTGTTAGCAGTGGTTGTTAGGGCCATGGTCTTGTAGATTGACCCAACGTATAGATTTCTCCTATGAAGGCTCCGATGGCAACCAGAAAATTGCGAGATGCCTAATTTTGATGGTTCTACATTCTTGAAAAAGCATGATTTCTTTGTTTCTTTTCCTCTTTATGTTTTGATCTCTCATTTGGATTATTGAAGTCCAACTGCGTACGTTGATAAATATTTGCCAAGGTGAGGAATTTTGGGGTCCTAAACCAGAGCAGATATTTGCTGCCCCTTTTATTCTTTATGCTTGGTGATCCAACCATTGATGTGATGGTTCCACCATTAATGGAGAGTGTTTCAAAAAAATTCAGGTTGAAAGATTCTATTTCCCAGCTCTTTAATATGGCTTGTAAATAGACACCTAAAACTGCATGCAGATGTAAATAAAAAAGGATAAAGAGTGTATGTATACTATCTTCCAATCTGGAAAAGTGGGTTGCAGAAAATTCACGTTAAGGAAAATTCACGTTGTAAACAAAACAACTGTCACTTTAAGGAAATTCACGTTGTTCAAATGCATGGACACCCTCGTTTTGATTTGAACTGAGTTGTTGCACACAGTTTAGGAAAATCCATATAGGCCGGATTGTTTTTTTTTCTTTATTATCTGCTCCAAGAAGCATTGGGATTGATTTGGAGCTGCAAATTAAAAACAATATCTCACCCATGGCGATTTTTTCTTTGCTATAGTCAAGTAGCCAACCTGCCTATTCTAGTTGCTGGCAACTGCCCCATTGGGGGTAGATTTAGTAGTACTAGTAGTAGTGTGTTTTATTTTTCCTTCTCTTGGGGTTTGGGATTTCCCAATTTTGACATGAGTGGAGTTTGACAGTTTTGGGCTTTAGATGCGTTTGTCTTCCCTTTTATGACTATTTTGCATTTTTTTTAATGGATGACAATAAAACATATAGCATATGATTGTTAAAGTATGAATGGAAGACGGAGGGTTAAACTCTGCCTAACATGCAAGGGAAAATAAATAATTTTATATTTTAAAATAATAAATAATAACAAGTGAATTAATTTCAATGTTCATGTGTTTGAATTGGCTTTAGGGACTGTTTGAGTGCATTAGAATACATAGATTTCATTCTATAAATGGTTAAAAATGAAGATCAAAGGTGAATGTTAAAAAAAAAGTAAGCATATAACGTTTCTTTTCATAGAAATAGAATCAAAGGCTTATATTCTTTACCTCTCACCTCTTTAATAATCTTTTGATAAAATTCATTTCACATTGAATTTCTCGGTGTTCATTCCTATGTATCTTACACAAAGAAACAGGGCTTTGGAGTGTTTCAAATGTAAATTAAAGTGAAAATAAAATCCCAAAACCTCTTAAGTTTCACTAAACCACTAAACCTATGAAGACTTGGTTGTTGTCATGGCCAAAACATTTATGCATCGGGGCAATTTTGTAAGACTTAATTGTTGATTAAGGTGGCCTCACACAATTACATATGGGCTCCACTACAATTAACATTATATTATTTTAAATTTACTTGCTTGTGAAAATTTAAATTTAAGTTGAGTTTATTCCCAATCTAAAGCAAGTTTCTTAGTAAGGCTAAAATACATGCTTTGTAAACTTGATGGATCATCATCACCATCAAAGCCTTATCCCAGCTATGTTGGGCCAGCTATATGAATTCTATTTTCCCATTCCGTTTATCCTGAGCCAAATCATCAGATAAGTTGGACGTTTTCAAACTCACATTAATGTTTATAAATATAAACAATTGGAGACTTTTCACAAGAAACTTTTTTTCTTTTTTGGAGGGAGTGGGAAGATTTCCCAGGCGACTTGATCAACCATTTTGGAGCTTCTTTCATATTAACAAAAATTAGTATAAACAATCCGATTTAGTTATATACAATAAGTGAAGAAAGAAATCTAAAAAAATTATTTGAAGAGGCTAAGAGAGAGAGAGAGAGAGAGAGAAGGAACCTGCAATTTTTCCAACAACACGGCAGTAAATTGGTCAGGTAGCAACGAGAATTGAGAAGACCAGATCCACAAAATAGCACATCTACGTCTGAGGTTAAACTGATGAGCTAGGGCATTTCTTGCATTTAAATGCACAAAGAAAATATAAAAGACAAACTCTATGGGAAATTGGGCATCCTATTCTACGGCCATTTGGTGCGATGCTTTTCCCTGTCAAAAGAAGAAACATGAGTTGTTTTTCTATGTGAAAAATTATTTCTCAAGGGAAAGGTCGAAACTGAATAAATGAAAATTGTGAAATTTCAGTATTATGCAAAAAAGGCCTTTTTTCTTTTCTTTTCTTTTGCTTCTTCTTCTGGATATGTTGGATTGCTAGTCAGGTGTGATAATTTTAACTTGAGTGCCCAAGGATCAAAGGCTTATTTCTTAATTTAAAATATTTATATCTAGAGAATTTCTGAGTTTTCAGACAAGCGAAATTCTTGAATTCTCCTTTTAGTTGAACATTTAAGAATTCTACAAAAAAATAAAAATAAATAAAGAGACTGAAATTATTCTAATATTCTCTGAATTCCATTAAAGAAACATGTTCGGGCCCGTTTGATACTTTAACTTGTCAAGTAAAGTTTAGCATAAATCAAAAGCACTTTAATTTAAAACACCCTCATTTTTAAAAAGAAAGTCAAAAAGCAACTACCTTTATTCACTAAAAGACAAAAAACTCCATTTCCCCATACAAAAAGTCAAAAATATTCCATCCCAAACAACAAAAAATAAAATACCATCATAACCCACTTATATTTTATTCCATCTTTTTATTTCACTTCACTCCACTTTATTTTAAAAGTAAAATGCCAAACGGGCCCTGGTATGAACACCACTCACCCACATGAGTGTATTGCCCTAACATTGCAGTAACGATAGAATATAGATTTCATAAAAGAAGAGTCTCCAGAGACACAAAAGCCCATTCGGCGGGCCATCATTCCCATATGCTAGTGGGGCCTAGGACTAGACATTACCATAGTTGAAACGTGAATAGAGGGGTTGTCATCGTCACAATGGTTTGATGTTCTCTCTCTCTTTCCAGTTTCCACTCGTCATTTAATTGTCGGGGCCATCATCTGTGGACTCATGATTTTGATGGTCAATTAATAGTTTAAAGCATCCTTTCCTTTTTTATTTTTTTATACCGACTGAACTCAAAAGGAGCACACTGAATATATATATATATAGTCATTTCAGGGGTGATAAGATATCTCTATTAAGTTGAGAAAGCTTTTAGAGATGAAGAGAGAGTTATATACAAATTCAAAAGAATTTTTATCTTTGATCACTATGTAATGATTAACGCATGTAAAAATACAAATGGGCCCCATCACAAATGCCAATGGTTACAATTTGGTGACAGAAAGTATAAATATAAAAGCCTCCCTGTTCCATAAGACCTGAACATAGTTTTTGTCACATGGAATTAGTTAATCAGCATTCCCAATGGAGGAGTATTTTAATTGTATGGAATCTATGTTTTAAAAATGGAACTTGACAGTGACATAATAATTATAAAAATAAAAGTAAGATATTGAACTCAATTTTGAAATGGTAAAATCATGATTTATTCATCAATCTAGCCAATTGAATGATTTTTTACTACTAGAATAACATTTTTGGATGCACCAAAGAAGCTTAAAAAAATAATAAAGCAGAAAATATTATTGTTCGTTTTCTAAACTTAAAAACTTTAAAAACTTTTTTTTTCCTGACAACTCAAGAAAAGTGAGAAAAAGAAAATTTTCCATCTAAAAAGTTTAATATTGTAATCCTATAATTCCCCCCTGGATAATTTTATCTAAAACACTTTCTAAGTATTTCTAAAATCTAGTAACTAGAAACTTTCTTGACTATTAGCTTTCAATATTGGAATCACATCAGATAGTGTTTTGAATGGAAATTGCTCTTTATAAATATCTTCTTTACTAAACCTATTAATTTTAGCTTTTCTGGACCCTTGACCGTGGCTTGGGGGGTGTACTGTACACATCTTATAGATGGAAAGCGAATTTGAATGGTTTGGATTTGAAAGGTCCCTAAAGTTGAACTTGAAGTGAGAAATTATGCACACATAAAGTGTATATTACTAAATGATTAATCTAATATCAAGAAATTTCGTTATTGTTTTTTTGAAATCCTGTTTCAGTGTATATTTTAATTATCATTATTTGCCACAACATAGTTTAAAATCTGTTGTATTCTTTAAGATTTTCTAAACATTAAATAGTACAATTTTATTATTACATTATTCTACTCTAAATTATTTTACTCTATTAGTATTTAAACCTATAATATTTTGTTCTACACATATCCAAATGTTCCCTTGGACATGGTTTTAGCAACTTGGAATCTTCCTTTACAGGACCCATGATTTAAAACTAGAAGTAGAGATTTATAGTCTATGAAAATAAGTTTCCAAATGGTCAAAACCATTGGAAGTTTGTTAGGTCATTACTAATTCAATCTAGATCTTTCATCAAATTTAGGAAAATTGAGCCATTTTTAATTAGCACTAGAAGGATTAGGCTAGACCAACTGTTCCAAAGCACCAATTTCACTCGATGTGGTCATGTGTTTGAGTTGTTTGGTCTGATTTTTTTAAAAAATAAATAAGATATTTAATGAAGAAAACATGATTTGTTAGGGAATAGTTTTTTTTATATTAAATCTAAACATATTTAGCTTTCTTTAGTTTTTTCTTGATCGGTAACTATAAATTATATTAAAATTTAGAAAGTTACAACAAATAAGCTCCATAAGAGAGTATAAAGTTCATCTGTCTAGTGCCCACAATAAACCGATTGGCTGTTGTCTTTTTGTCAATAAGATTTTCGCATCAAAAGATGTGACGAGTCATGACAACCCATCTTATGAAAAAAAGAGGCATTTTCTCCCTTTGATTTTTACATGGTTTCTTTGAAAATGAGGGAACGACTAGAAGATTCCACATAGACTTTGAAATTTCAAAAGTAAGACTTAGAAGCGATCTCTATTTGATTTGGAAAATGCTTTCTTTTCTTATCTTTCAAAGACTCGTCGAGTCTCACCACATGGGGGTCCACCCCTAGCATGCGTCTGTGCATCATTCAATTTTGTGGAAGTAGAGCGGAAAAGTTTGGTTTTCTCTACAGAAAAAAGCACTTATGTTAGGTGAACATTTGTCGACAAAAGAAAAGAAAGAAAAAGACTTTACTGGTGACAGCGATATTTTTTTTTTCCACAGGGACAATATATTTCATTGACTCCAAAGTCTAGCCACATTCTTTCACCCAAAAGCAATCCAACCACATAAAGATATACAATGCTTTCCGGTGCCAGCAATATATTTTTTTTCTAGAGGGAAAATATATTTCATTGACTCCAAAGTATGGTATTAAATTCCGGTCAGTACCGAGTCGAGGCGTTGCCAATCAGGACCGAGTCGGTTGCACCGATGAGGCAACTGCACAAATCAAGGACTGTTTCGGAAAGAAATTAATATATTTAATAAAATTTTCACAAAGATACTATGAGAGCATTGTTTATATTGGACACTTGTTAAATAGCTTGATTTTCATATTTTTAATAATTTTCTATTATTAAGAAAATATGATTTTTTTCTATTATAATTCTTAGAATCGAGTAGGCTGTACCCGTCCGGCACGGGTGGTCCCGACGGACACAAAAACCGGGACCGAAAAATAAAACTCTGCTCCAAAAGGGTCAAGTCTAGCTACATACTTTCACCATAAAATAATAAATAAATAAAATCTAGTCACACACATGATACAAGCTCAACCTTATATTCACCACAAATAGAAAATTATACTTTTTAAGTAGACAATCAGTCAATTCCCAATTGCCCAGTTGCCGTATTGCCCCAATTAAAGGGAAGTTGACTTATGAATGGAGGGAGGGATTGTCATCGTGAGTCGTGACAATTGTTAGATGTTTTCTCACTCTTTCCACACATTATTTAACCTGTGGATGGATGGGACCCATGATTTTCTTTTCTTCTTCTTTTTTTTTCCTACAAGCTTTGGCTTTGGATTCGGAACCGCGGGAATGAAAATTTGGGAAATGTGAGATTCCACCCCCCCAACCCTTTCTGTCTGTTTTTTTTAACTATGTTGAAATTTTTAACTTGAGCACCTGTCTAGGTATTCATCCCTCGGCATCATTGTGTGTGAAACAGCTTATTTACTAAATTTTTTTTATAAGAATTTAGCATGCTCTGTCTTTTTAACATGGTGTGATGGCTTATCGTTTGGCATTTGTAAATGTCTTATATTTCTTTATGAAGATTTTAAAATTTGACCGACCTAAAAGGTTTCAAGCATAAAAAATGGATTTTAGGATTCCACTATTTTTGAGAAAAACTCTATCAATTCCGGTAAATAAACTGGCGCTACTTATGTCATACCGATGTAACACTTAAGTATTAAAGTAGAGTACAGATTTCATTTTACTAAGGGTCTTCATAGACTCATGTCTAGTCACCTACAAGTTCAGCCCTCTATTCAGTTTCACTACAAATGTCCATTCGGTGGGGCCATCAATCCATGGATAAATATACTTTTAAGATTGATTCTGACCGTGGACTTGGTGGGTATTCGCATGATATGCTAGGGCCTGGACCAGACAGAGACGATGCCATAGCCCAAAAGAAACTTTGAAATGAGAATAGCGACGTTGTTCGTGACAGTTTGTTTGATGCTAGCTCACTCTTTCCACACGTTATTAACCATGGGACCCATCAGCGGTGGACCCATGATTTTAATGGTCACTTAATAGCTTTAAAGTATCTTTTGCTATTTTATTTCCCTAAATTCAAACTCAAGACCGACTGCTTCTAATGTCTTATTATTATTATTTTTCAGCTAACCATTTATATAAGAATCTCAAGGTATTAGTGCACCTGCATAAGTACTCTTCTAAAGTGACTAAAAATTAAGACCCTAGTCTAACCACATATAAATTAAGACCCTAGTTTTAACCACATATATACAAGCTCAGCCCTAATGACCACAAATGCCCATGAACGATCAATCTATGGGTAAATAAAGATTTAAGATTGATTTTGATGGTGAATGTATGTCCCTTCTCATGCTATGAGTAGCCATTGGCACAGCGCAAAAAGGAAATTTGACATGTCAATTGTGGGGATGTCATCATGACATGAAAGTTGTTAGATGTTATCTGTCCCTCTTTCCACACGTTTTTTACGGTGGACTCATGATCATGATTTTGATGGTCAATTAATAATAATGGTTATTAAAGTTATCTTTAGACAATGAAAAGAAAATCCAGATCTCATCATTGATTTTTCAAAATTTCCTCAGAACAAAGCTTTGCAAAGCTTGTTCCTGGGAAACACTATCTTCCATGAGAAACTATTGAATTCCATCAATAATCTCAAGTTCTTGAAGGAATTATCACTTCGGAATTGCAATCTCTCTAGTTCATTACCTTCTTCAATTGCAAACCTGACCCAACTAGAGTATCTGGATCTTTCATCAAACAATTTCAATGGTACAATTCCTTCATCCTATGGAGATGAGCTCAAACATCTCACCTCTCTTGATTTGTATAATAATTCACTTGAGGGATCTATCCCATCATCTCTGTTTTCTCACGCAACATTGCGATCCTTGGATCTCTCTGACAACCAATTTAGTAGTTACCTTCCCAACTCTCATAATGAATCATCTTCAGTGCTGGAGGAGACCCTCTTGAATAACAACAAATTGCAGGGGACAATTCCTAGGCTAGTCTTTGAACTCACGAAGCTACAATACCTTTTGCTGTCTAACAACAACTTCAGTGGCACTACAACACTTGATATGTTCAAAAACTTTAAAAACTTTTCATAACTCGATCTTTCAGACAATAGCTTATCAATCATTAATAGCAATGGTAGTCCTCATCTAATCCCCTCATCTCAAATGGACAGTTTGTATCTACCTTCATGCAACATCAGTGAGTTTCCAAACATCCTTCAAAATCTTAATCAATTGGAAGATCTGGATCTGTCCAGAAACAAAATACATGGTGAAATACCCACGTGGATTTGGGAGGTAGGAAATGGGAGTTTGTACCGTCTTAATCTTTCAAACAACCTCTTGGAGAGTTTTGAGCATCCATTACCTGAATTTTCATCAAGTAGTTTGGAAATTATTGACCTTCATTCCAACAAATTGCAAGGGTCACTTCCAATCATGCCACATCGAGTCTATTTTCATGACTATTCAAACAACAGTCTCTCCTCCATCATTCCAGCTAGTATAAGCTTCACTTCCACTCGTTACTTTTTTCTTTCAGGTAATAATGTCAGCGGAGAAATTCCTTCATCAATTTGTAAAGCTCGCCTCCTTGAAGTCCTTGATTTGTCTAGAAACAACTTTAGTGGGAAAATTCCTACTTGTCTTGGTAAAATTGGCAATTCCCTCAAGATTTTGAATTTGCAAAGAAATGCTTTTTAAGGCAATGTGCCCGACATGTTTGGAAAAGAGTGTGGTCTGAGGACACTCAATCTTCATAGCAATAAACTAGAAGGGTCAATACCAAAGTCATTAGCCAATTGCAAAACATTGGAGGTTATAGACCTTGGAAACAATCGTCTAAATGATACCTTCCCATTCTGGTTTGATAGTTTATCATATTTACGTATTTTGATCTTGCGATCCAACAAATTTCATGGTCCCATTGCTTATTCCCATGCCAAAAGTTCCTCATTCCAATTTCTGCAAATCTTTGACATTTCTTCCAATTATTTTGTGGGTATTGTTCCACCGAATTTTTTTCTGAATTAGAAATTGATGGCCGAAGGAGGTGTTTCGTACTCGAGTTCCAATGTCCAAGTTGTCAAGTACCAATTTGGATATGGTTATTATCAAGATTCGGTGATGGTGACAATGAAATGGCTTGAACTAGAGGTGGTTAAGATCATCACTGCATTGACCTCAGTGGATCTTTCAAACAATAGATTTCAAGGGCATATTCCAAAATCAATATGCAACCTCAATTTACTCCATGTGCTCAACTTCTCACAAAATGGCCTCGATGGCTCAATTCCAGTATCTTTGGAGAATTTAACACAGCTTGAGTTATTAGATCTTTCAAGGAATAAGTTATCAGGGAATCTTGGCAATTGACGAAGCTCACATTTCTTGCAATCTTGAATCTCTCACAAAATCTCCTCCATGGAAAAATACCACAAGGCCAACAGTTCCTCACATTTACCAATAGTTCGTTTCTTGGGAACATTGGTTTATGTGGACTGCCATTATCAGCAAAATGTGAAGATATGGCTACACCACCATCGACCTTTAGTAGTTTTGGCTTGGATGGAGTTGGAGAGATTGATTTGGAATTCATGTAGATGGGATTTGGAATTGGAGTTGTATTTGGATTTGGAGTAATCTTTTGGACTCTAGCACTTTGGAGAAGAGGAAGTAGAAAATACATGCAACTCATTGATAGAATGTTTGTTCATAATTTTTCAATGATTCCATCATATGTACACCGGTAAGAAAATTAATGAAGGAGAATACTTGAAAGAAAGATGGTGCGTTTTCAGCAGACACAAGGAATAGAGTGTATTTATGAATGGTTGTGCCTTTTACTACCACTATGAAATTGTGAAATTATGTGTAATCAATACTTTTGTAGTTTATTTTAAGCTTATTGAAAACATGCCAAGTTATTTGTATAAAACCCAATAAAGGCAACTAGTAGTTTTATTCAAATGTGTTTTTTTTTTCATTTTTTTAGGTTGTTGTATCTTTTCTTAAAACATTAAGGGCACATTTGCATAATATTCACAAAAAACCGATTTTGAGGACTTTTTCCTCTTCTACATTTTTTTTAAAAATTTTCTAGACTCCCCATCTTAACCAGCTTTTTGTAGAATCTAGGAAAACACAGCTCATTTTCTTGCTTGTCCTCACTGCAAAGTGGATGCACCAAATGTGAAAGATTATATGTTCAAAGCACACTAAATTCTAACTATATGCTTAAAGTTTCTCTCTTGAACAACTTCGCTTTTTGAGGATGAGGATCGTTAGGAGTATAGAGAACAATACATATTTCTTTCTAGTTGCTTGATGAATTTCTTTTTCTAAAAGCATTATCCTTTATGTTGAAAACTTAAATTTTTTGTTTAGAATGGTGCATGTCTCTTCCCAAGTTGTTTGCAAGTAACTTGCCAACTAGACTAGCCATCGATGGCTGCTTGATTGTACTCTTTAATCATCCGATAGTCAATACTGGCATATAACCACATTCATGTGAAATCCGAATTTATTCTGGGTTGGCTACATAAATTCTATTTCTCCATTTCGGCCATTCCAATTTTAATCCTCATATAAGTTGCACGTTTTCAAATTCACATTAATGTTTATAAATAAAAACAATCCGACTCTTCTAGCATTTTCTCAACTTGGCACATAAGAAGTCACTATACCTGGTACAAGGGTGCTGCCTCAATGAAGATTAGGCCTTCATCTTGAATATTATATCCACACAAGTTAAAGGATACTTACAGCTTACGAGTATGCCTAAACCTTCCTCATTTCGTTTTTCTTTTTCATATATATCATTTACTTTAAGATCCAGCCATGATAAATAAAACACATTAAACTTAAGCAACCATTTTGCTTTCCTTCATATTCACATTTAAAAAGGGGTACCTGCGGAAACTTGTGACTGTTAAATATAATTTGTTCGTTGCAAATTAAAAAAAATTAACAGGTTACTGTAAAAAATATGATTTTATTTTATACAATAAGTAAAAAAAAAAAAATTCTTAAAAACCTAATTAAGCACGTGAGAATTGAGGGGACAAAATCCGAGTTTATACTGACGGGTTGAGACACATGAAAGCTGGACACCATAATGGGGTACAAACATAGAAAAAAAAATTATAATTTGAAAAAGTTATAACTATGGTTTTAAGTATCAGTTTACTCGACACCAATATTGTGCCTCTCACAATGTTGTAAAAGATATATACATAGGGCCATGATGTTTTTTTAAAGGTAAATTAATGCACTTGCACCCTCACCCAGGGGGTGTGATGATGAGCAATTACTGGGTCATGATAGTGCAATAACTACATCTCCGCAAAAAAAAAAAAAAAACTAGTCAAAATCCATGTTTATCTGTCGAATTGTGCACTCTCCTTCTCTCCGGCATTACACCAAACAAAAATTACAGACCCAGCCATGAAACAGCGGAGGTTGGAATCAGGTGAATAATTGTGCACCTATGGTTCCCTTCTTGGTGAGCTAGACCAGTGAATCAAAACAGGCTTGTCTAAATTTTTCCTTCCCCCGACTCATTCAGTATTCACAATTGGATTTGCCTGCTTCAACCAAAGATAACATAGACAATCACCATATGAAGTTGACGACTTCAAACGAACGTTGAATATCATGCAAATTTATGTAATATGTGGGCTGCTGATTCACATGGGCTTTGTTTTGATCCAATGGCAGGCTAATAGATCAAAATAAATAAAAATAAATAAATAAAGAGCCTGAGCAAGTCAGGTTGCAAAAGTGTTGGTGCTTAAGCATTCTTCATTCGAACTTAATTTGTAAACCATGGTACACTTACAACTAATATCATCCTTTGAGATGCTAGTACAGATATAGACAAAGTTTTGCGTCTACTGCAATAGAGGAGTAAATCACTCATGAACAATATGCAAAAACTAGAAGTAGGTGACCAAATCATAGTTCTGCTACAACCTGTGATAACTACCATCAATTCAGGAATCAACATGACAAGTCTTTCATGGATGATAGATTATCTGGTTCTGAGAATTCTTATATGCTCTTCATGGATGAAACACGTAAAAAAAATTTGTTCATACATATCAATGACTGAACATTGAAAATACGAACTTTTTTTTCATAACAGCAGATGCAAGATTACTTTTTGTTCCTGCACATTTAAATTTTCCTCTTGAAATCTTTGTCGATGCTTTATACTATCTTCAAGAGTGTTTGAAGAATTCAACACTTTGTGAAACTTGATGTCATCACGACCTGGAATCATTGTTGGAAGACTCACAAGCACATACATACTGAAAACCCACAAACTTTATAAAATCCAGGGGCTACAATGTCACTACCATATGCAAATACCAGGTTATCATTGGACGTAGGTAAAATTTTGGTATGGCAACCCAAGTTCCTTTTTTTTTTTTAACTTCTGCTGCCATGTATATATATTTGATGACAATGACGAGTGACAGCCCCCTATTATTTCCCTGCATCATCATCTTCATTTAAGTCTCATCTCCCATATATTCCCGGCACATTTTCGTAAGTACCATTTGTTGAAAAAAAAAAACATAACATAGTTTGCAGGTTTTCAGACAATGGCCCGAAACAGTAAGTCTCAGATGAGAAAATTGTCATCAACAATATCAGCATCTCTTTTGTATTCGTTATCATCAAAATTTCTTATATCAAACCCATTTCTACCAAGTGCAAATGAGTTGTTTAAGGAAAACTTTGTTATTCTAGAACAACATTGGTTGTCTGGTTTTTGTTTGCTGGCTCTGTTCGAAATCTCAAGCCCATTTGCAGGAAGGAGGAAACGTTTTCCAACCTCACTTCTTTCAAGTTTGCTCCTTGGAGTTTCAGTAATTGGTGATGCAGACCATTGGACTGAGAACTGTATGAGTAAAGATTTCACTGCAGCTTAAGGAGTGGCATCAACTTTAGTAGATACATCTCGATGCCCTTGATTAACCCCATGCTCATCTGTAGCGTCATGGCTCACAATATTTCTCCCCTTCTCATTAATACCCATTACTCCCATCCCAGTAGAAAACAAAACTTTATGTTTCCTTAACTTTTTACTAGATTTGCATTTTTCTACATTTGGAGCAATGGAGGGGTGACAAGTATCTTCTGGTTTCTGCATGCCTGAGTCACTAGTTTGAGTTGAACAATCTGAGGTGTTCCTTAGAGTTTTAGTTTGGCTATTAACCTCATCCAATTCAAAAAAAGTATCTTGTGATGATACACAGATAATTTGTCAAGACACTAATGGAGAAGTAACATCTATTCCACCCACTGCTTCATCTAAGGAACCAAGGCAATCAAACTGCGCTTGATAAAAAGCATATCAGAATATCATGAATCCATTAAGTAGTCCCACCATCATTCTATGCAATTGATAAAATAAATTTGTCCCAGAAATTCTTCAAATAAGAAACAAATCAATGTTTCTGATTCGGATAATTTGTCTATCAAAGAGCAGAATTTTCCACAATTTATTTAAGGCAAAAATCCCCTTCACCTAATGAAATTATGAACTTAACTAAATATCACATATTAATCAAAGATAGATTATCAAAGAATTTTAATCTAAGAATAATCTATTAAGAAAACATACATGATTAAAGCATTGTTCAAATAAAAAAATTAAATAGCATAGGTTGTCAATGACAGAAGGCAGATTTATTATTATAATTAATACGCAAGAGACAAAAATATCACATAGATTAATGATAAGAAACACTTAACTTCATCTGATACTCTGATCCAGGGATCTACTCCTCCATTGCAAAAGATGTGATTTTCATTGAGAACTTCATGGCAATTACAATCTTCTCTCACACTTTTCTAACCTAGTTCTGGAACAGGGCTCCAGAATACCCAAAAATAACTCTAATTCTATTAATTAGGAAAAGAAGAGAGAGAGGAGAGAGAGAATGTAGTGGACGTCCAAGGGGGGGTTGAGAATCTCCCGTATGCTTTCTTTTGGTTCCTTTTATAATTCCCAGTTATCTTACAGATACATTGAATCTAGACACCTTCTCTGTAGATTTGGTTTATCTTCATTGATAACGTATATCTCTTTATCCTTTTTGAATTTGAATGAGATGGAAGCTTCTGGAAACCTCTGGATGGCTTGGCTAATCTTCAGATGGGGTCCCACAAGGGATATGCAGCAATGGATTATCAACGGTGTAGATTTTAGTGCAATCCCGTCTAAAAATGAATATGAAAATCTCCGGGCCCATAACTTTATCGATTTTGCTCTGATTTGCACAATCTTAGGCTCCACGGACATCTACTCTGAATAAGCTTTCCAACAGTAGATAAATTACATCGATCCGACGGTCGGATTGAAAGTTATGGTCATTTGAAGATGAGTTATCCTGAGAAAAATGAGATTAACTTTTAAAATTTGATTTGCAATGAACTCTATCTCTGCACAACTTTCATTTTTGAAAGGATATAAGATGTGGATGATTCAAACTCTTCTTCTTTTATTCCAATCAAACTTTTACTCTTTGAATTATCCATTAATAGTTTCAAGTCTACAACAACTGCGGACCCTGCCATGTGGGACATTTCATCTGCTTGAACAGTGGGCCCTATGAGAAGTCTTCTATTGTAGTTAGGACTCTTCAATTGACATGATGAGTGGACCCTTCCTTTCATTGATTTGCACATGGCTTGTATGTGGGGTCTACGTGGTGAATTATTCAATTTACTTCTTTTTAAGCTACAATTTAGCAATGTAGGGCCCAGGATGACTATGTATGCTTGAAAGTGGTTCCGTGACAGAGGCCTGCAATTCTCATTTTCTGCACATTCTAATTCAACACATCAAATACTAAAGAGCCCATATTGAAGTGGGACCCATCCGGATAGAGTTTTACTCCAACTGGGACTCTTCGAAGAAAAATTGCATAATGTTCTAAGTTAATGCAAAAAATATATGAAAAATATAAAAGTTCAAGTTTCTAGGTGAAAATGCATGAGATGATGGAATTAAATGAATAATGATGCAATTCACCAAATAAAACCCCTAATTCATCCTAAAATGATGCATAAATATGCAAATTCATGAACTTAACAGAGCTCGTCGAGAAAGAGAAGCCCCTTGGTCTTTTTGAGTTATGTGAGGAAAATTGTTCTTAAGAGAAACCAATTTGTGCCCATAAACATTCACATCTGTAGGATTGCTTTCAAGCCCCTTGTTGCAATGCTCATCTTTACTTACCTCTTCTGCAAATGCTATCTTACATCAAGATTGACTATCTTTGCATGAGTTCGCTTTCTTTCTAAATTTTGTAATAAGAGTACCACTTCTATCATCTTCACCATTATTTGTCTCCTCGGATTCATGTTGTTTACATGAATTATCAAATAATAAATTATCATCATTTGAGGAACCACCCAAAGATGAATGAATTTTCATTTTGACATCCTTTGGAAACCCAACAACTATATCCTTTGAGTTACATTTTTCCTTCAGTCTTAGCTTTCTCCTTGGCCCATGCATGGGTGTTAAAGGTTTTTCAGGTAGATTTTTCGGGCACATATACTATTCATTCTGCCTTCTAGACCTGTCATTGTCAGTCCTCTTACCTTCAAATGTCATGTGGTTTCCTGACTTGGGACAATCCAGTACATTGTTAACAGAGTCAATCAGTTTGCCTCTCAAATATCCATGGTCCCCATCTTGAGGTAAAGGCATATGGTTCAATTCTCTTGACTTCTTGAAAGGAGGACTTGGGATTATAATTTTCTCACAATAGTCACTTAGAGAGTTAGGAGTGAGTCTGAAGCATTCTCTTCCTACAAGGGAACCATGTTCTGCAAATTCCTGAATTCCTCCAATAATTGTAACAAAAGGCTTGCCTGGATTGTTATGCTGCTTGGTAATGATGGTATTAGTCATGGGCGCCACTAGATACCGTACATGCTCAATGCATTTTGCATCGAGTTACAGAAACCAAGAATCCTTTAATCCTTCAAAGAAATTCTTTATGGAACTGAATATGGAATGTGGTAGAAACATGATTTACATTTCACCTATACAAACCAAAAATAAATAAATAATTAGGGTGGAGATTAATTGAACCTGTCAATCTTGTAATCTAAAATCCATGTGAACCACAGGGCTCGTTTGGATTCAATACTATTGAATATCCTACATTCTAAAGTACCAGGACTTATAGGATCCCGCTTCAACTTTAACCTTTTAGATTTGCAGTAACTCCAAAAAGTATCAAGAAAACCACAAAACAATGAGGCAGAATCTGATGTATTAGAGGATTGCCACAAAACCATACTCCTTAAATCATGGGTTTACAGAAGTCTTAAATAGAAAGGGGCATTGTTAGGATATAGGGCCTACGAAGAGAAGTCAAGCACACACAAGAACACGGGAGATTTACGTGGTTCGGCTTTTGGCCTACGTCCACAGGGAAGACGGGAGAATTCACTATCCAATCAGAAGAGGGGTTGTACATCATAGAGACCCTAAATCTCTATTTATAATATCAGTCCAAAACCCAGTTACACCCAAACACTACTTCTAATCATAGTAGACTGATGATAATAGAACAACTTCTAATCACAGTAGAACATGGGCAATACAGGGGCCCGATTTATTTATTATTTATTCAATTGAGCCAAACAAACAACAAATCTCCACCTTGGCGAACATTGAAGCTGATCCTCATGCACTTAACACGTCTCACCGTCTCCACCTGTAATGCCCCAATTCCGAATACCGAAGATAACGCTAAGGTATCCGAAGTTGGCGCGCTACTTCCCAAAAAAAAAACCAAGAACTTCCAAGATCGTAATCCGCAGTGTGGTCAAATTTTAAAACTTTTTAAACAACATCATAATCAACAGTTATATGTGGAAGTGTAACAAAAGATAACAAAAGCAATAGTATTAAGTATATAAATCAGATGTAAAAGTGCGGAAGCCTGCTAGTAATCTCAAAGTGGTTATCAAAATGTTTATATATATCAGTAAGTCTACCCATGTCTCACTACAAAAAAATGCTCTCAAACCCAAAATAATAATCTGCACTCAACCCTCCTGTGCAGGCTCTCCATCCTCCGGCTCGACCACTTGGTCAGCCGGCCCCCATCCATAGTCCCCAACTACGGGCGCCTCATAGATCGCGTCGCCCGCGGGATCATGGTCTGGACCTAAGCACCAAAGATGGGTCAGATCCAAAGATCTGGCAAGGCACCATATGCAGATAACACAAGATGTATACACTAAGAGAGTAATGACAGGTAAATAATCATATGAGTAAACAAGGTATATAATCTAGGCAGTTGAGCAGTAATGGCAGTTTAGAATCAGAAATGTAAAGTATCTAATCTAAACAGACAACAAGGTGGCATATTCACACAAGCTAGATACACCGCGGGATATTATGCCGTGGCCCTCCCGTACTGTAAACGTCCCATACCATAAACAGTTTGCGGTGGGGAAAGGGTAATAACCATGCAAGGGATAACAGCCCTGATAAATATAACATACAATATACATAACACCGATCACACCCCTTTATCAGATTAGCCCGGATTTGGTATCACACCGTCCGTCGAACCACTGCTCATCATGATAGCTTTAAGTAACCAGAACATAGCTCCTACCAGAGATGATCAGTCAACTGGCTGAGCTTAGAACAACTGAGTGAATGTTTAGTGCGACTCGGGAACTAAGTACGGGTCTGTGTCTGTCTAGGCTTATCTTGCGTGAGCAAGATCCTACCCAGGTCTCTAAGAGGTTAAGGTACAACCTGGAACACAGTCTAACAACAAGTCTAAGTCCAACAACATTGGATCCACTCCAAGGCTCACAACCGTGGCATAAGGTAACACAAGTACCATTCTGTGTCCATTCCACAAACCTTCATCCTATACTCATACACAATGAGTTAACCAACCATTAAAGACTAACCTCTCCAATCTAGGGTTCCACATTCCCAATCTTAGGCCGTATGAGGGCCCGCTTAGACACAGGCACGGGTCATTTTATCTCCAAACATCACATAGGGTCACCTCTAAGAAATCCTAATTTCAGGTCCTCCAGTTTCCATTAATTAACAAAGTTAAGACAACAACAAGGATAAAAGAAAGGATCAACTCATGAAAACCTTAAAAACAGAGAATCAAGTGGAAATAAGCAAATGACCAGTCCTAGGTAGTGGTCCACTCCTGGTTAGGCTTCATCACATGATTGGATCCCTAACGGTAGCCTCAGGTGTAAAAAATGATAATTTTGGTGCTCCTGAAGTTGTGGACACCATGGGCTACAATTAAGGTTCGAGTCAATGATGATTCGAATCCTAAATCCACAATTGGTGGACCCCACGAATCAAGGCTGAGCCACGCCATTGATTCGTGTGTGGCACACTTGATGGAAGGTCATTTGGATGGCCAATGGGCCCCACATGTGATCAAACATTACAAGTGTTGAGGTCTGAAAATTTCATTGTTTACAGTTTGCCCGGTCGACATCACACCCTGGGATGTCGACCGGGTGAACTGGATGTTGACCTCCCAGGTCGACATCCTGCAGTGTCCCCGGTCGACATCATGGCCGTGATGTCGACCGGGTCCACTGAGACCTGAAGCCAAACAGCTGGGGGGTTTTGCAGAATTCTCTGTGTATCCAGTCGACATCATGGCCGTGATGTCGACCGGGTACACACAAAAATCTGGCCTTCTGAGAAATTACAGGTCTCAGCTACTCCCTGTGTTATCCTGTGTTCCCGGTTGATCGAGACAGGGTTCGGTCGACCGGGTACACTATTTGTGCACAGTTACAGAAAATTAACTAGGACTTGGTTTTTCTCAGTTTTTAGTGTGCCCGGTTGACCCGGACAGGGTCCGGTCGACCGGGTACACACAGAAAGTTGAATTTCCAGATTTCTGGATTTCTCCTTCTCAATCCAATTTTCCTCCAATTCCTCCCAATTCACCTCCAAACATCACAAAAGCATCCAAACACATAGAAAACACTTCTATACTCCATCAATCCATCCGGCCATTGATCTTCCAAATGGAGAAACCCACCCATCAATGGCCATTTTCATGAAAACAAAGCTCAAAATGGAGATCTAAACATGCATAAACATCTAATTGGAATGTAATTACAGAAACAAGGAAGAAAGCATACATATAGTGAAATTAGCATAGGGTACTTGCCTTAGTGAAGAAGAAAAGGAAATTGAATGCAAGAAGAGATCCAATAGAGTGTTGATTGCAAAAATGGAAGAGTCTCTGGCCTCCTTGTGTTAGGATTTTGGGGAATTAGGGTTGCTTGGGGAAGAAGATAGGTTAGATGAGAGAGATGAGTGGAAATTAGGGTTTAGGGCAATGTTGCAATAATTTAGGTTTTATAACTTAGGGTTTAAAGCTAATGACCAAAAGGGTATTTTGGTTGCAAATGGAAATGAAATGGGGCCGGACATTTGGGTAATTAGGTAGGGTTCTAGAATGTTCTAATTCTCACCAAGCCCTCCTATTAATTCTAATTATAGCTAAGTCCTAATTAAATCAAAACCTACTAAAATTAAATAAAAGCTACATTCTAAAACTTAGGAATATTATAAGTTATACTACTAATTCCTAATGATTAACATATTAACATAGGAACTAACATATTAATAATTATTTAATTCAAAGTGAGGGCCCACAAGGGGTGGGGCCTCACATCTCTCCCTCCTTTTTAAAACATTTGTCCCCAAATGTAAAACAAAGTCAGGACATACCTAAGGTAGAAGATGTGGATAATCTCTCTCCACCTGGTTGCGTAGCTCCCACGTAGCCTCCTCTGGAGTGTGATGCTCCCACTGGACCTTCACCCAATGGATGGTTCGGGTCCGAAGCACCTGCTCCTTGGTGTCGATGATGGCAACTGGCTTGGCGCCGTACGATGCATCTGGCTGAATGTCGAGTGGCTGATAGTGTAGAACGTGAGTAGGATCCTCAACGTATTTCTTTAACATGGAGACATGGAAGGCATCATGAACTCCTGACAAAGCTGGTGGTAGCTGAAGCTTGTACGCAACATCTCCGATCCTGGTCCTTATCTCGAACGGTAGCTTACCCTTCTCGCCGAATCTGAGGGCACCTCTGGCTGGGGAAACCTTCAGAAACACTTTGTCTCCCTTCTGAAACTCGAGAGGTCTGCGTCGGTTGTCTACATAGCTCTTCTGGCAGCTGCGGCTGACTTTCAGATTCTCGACTATCTGTCGAATCTTCTTCTGGTGTCGACGACCAAGGATGGTCCATGGAAACTCCTAACTCCAACCTCCTCCCAACAAACTGGGGTCTTGCATCTACTGCCGTATAACGCCTCGAAAGGTGTCATCTTGATGCTCGAATGGTAGCTGTTGTTGTAGGCAAACTCGCAGAGTGGTAGGCAATTCTCCCAGTTCTCTTTGTAGTCCAAGACACAAGCTCTCAGCATATCCTCAAGTGTCTGATTGGTACGCTCGGTCTGTCTTTCTGTCTGGGGGTGGTAAGCGGTGCTGAAACTCAACTTAGTACCCAAAGCCTGCTGCAAGCTCTCCCAGAAGTGTGAAGTGAAACGCGGATCTCTGTTCGATACGATCAATGCTGGAACTCCATGCAAAGAGATAATCTCGTCAACGTACAACTTAGCTAGGACATCAAGTCCTGCTCTCATCGAGACTGGCAAGAAGTGAGCTGACTTAGTCAGCCGATCCACTATAACCCATATGCCGTCACTACGCCTCCTGGTAGTCGGAAGTCCTGCGATGAAGTCCATGGTAATGTGCTCCCACTTCCCAGGGAGTATGTCTAGCTGATGTAGTAGTCCTGGTGGCTTCTGGTGTTCGGCCTTGATCTGCTGGCACGTCAAGCATCTGCATACGTAGCCTGCGACCTCCTTCTTCATGTTGTTCCATCAGTAGTAGCTCTTTAGGTTCTGGTACATTTTGGTGCTGCCTGGGTGAATCGAGTATCTGCTATGGTGTGCATCTGCTAGGATCTCGTCCTTCAACTCTCGAACATCTGGCACGCACAATCGGTCCTGATAATAGAGCACTCCACCAATAAGTCTGAACTCTGGCCTCTGGTCAATCTGCTCGATCACTCTAACAAGGTTGGGATTGCTGCGTTGGCTGTCCTTGACCTTTCCCAACAACTCTGGTTCCCATGCGGACATGGTAGCAAACATAACTCTGTCGTTGAGCGGCTGGAACTAAACATCTAAGTCTATAAAGACATTGGTCCATACACCCTCTGCTGCTAGAAAACTAACTAGGGCAGCCTTCCTGCTCAAAGCGTCTGCCACGACATTCGCCTTACCCGGATGGTATTTGATAGGAAAGTCGTAATCCTTGATGTACTCCATCCATGGCCTCTGTCGGTTGTTGAGGTCGCTCCGGGTAAATAGATACTGCAAGCTGCGGTGGTCCGAATGAACTTCGAACTGTTCCCCGTAGAGGTAGTGACGCCACATCTTCAGTGCAACCACAACTGCTGTTAGCTCCAAATCGTGTAGTGTACTTCTTCTCGTGTTCCTTCAGCTGTCGTGATCCGTAGGCAATGACCTTCCCGTGCTGCATCAGGACACATCCAAGGCCTGTCCCTGAAGCGTCTGTAAAGATAACGAATCCACCACTCCCGGATGGTAACGACAATATCGGCGCTGACGTCAGTCTCTCCTTCAGCTCCTGAAAGCTATCCTCGCAAGCATCAGACCATATAAACGGAACATCCTTCCTTGTCAACTTGGTCAATGGCGCTGAGACTGTAGAGAAACTCTTGACGAATCTGCGGTAGTAGCCTGCTAAACTAAGAAAACTCCAAATCTCGGTGACCTTCTCCGATCTCTTCCAACTCATCACTGCATCGACCTTAGCTGGATCCATTGCCAATCCATCCTTGGAGATGATATGTCCGAGGAAAACCACTTTCTCCAACTAAAACTCGCACTTGCTAAGTTTCGCGTATAGCTGGTTGTCGCGCAACAACTGTAGAGACGTCCTCAAATGCTGCTCATGCTCCTCTCGGGACTGTGAGTAGACTACCACGTCGTCAATAAACACCAATGTGAAGCTGTCGAGGTACGGTGCGAAGATCTTGTTCATTAGAGCCATGAACACTACTGGCGCATTCGTCAATCCGAACGGCATCACTAAGAACTCGTAGTGCCCATAGCGTGTACGAAACGCTGTCTTCTGCACGTCCTGCTCTCTGACTCGCAGCTGATGGTATCCCGATCTCAAGTCTATCTTCGAAAAGTGCTAAGTACCCTGAAGCTGGTCGGAAAGCTCGTCGATCCGCGGGAGAGGATATCTGTTCTTCACTGTGGCCTGGTTCAGCTGGCGGTAGTCGATGCACATCCCCATCGATCCATCCTTCTTCTTTACGAAGAGCACCGGCGCACCCCATGGTGACAAGCTCGGCCTGATGAAACCCTTGTCCAGCAACTCCTCTATCTGGGTCTTCAACTCTCGCAGCTCTGCCGGAGCCATGCGATAAGAAGCCCTGGAGATCAGTGTTGTGCCTGGTGCTAGCTCGATGGTGAAGTCGATCTCTTTAACTGGAGGTAATCCCGGGATCTCGTCGGGAAATACATCTGGGAACTCGCACACTACGGGAATCTCCTCCACTCCCTTGGACTTCTTGTCCTCTGATATGAATGCGATGTAACCCTCGCATCCTGCCTTCATCATCCTCTCAGCCTTCAGTGCTGAGATCATCCTGGTGCTGGGTGGTCTCCTCTCGCCCACAAACTCTACCGTGTCATCTGAACCGTCGATAGCTAGTCTGACCGTCTTCTCGAAGCAATCCATCACTGCTCGGTATCTGGCCAACCAATCCATCCCCAAAATGACGTCGAAGTCATGCATGGGTAACACGATCAAATCTGCAAACAGAATGTACTCCCCAATCTGCACTCGGCGTCTAGGGTGGTAAGTTTGGCATACTACACTCCTACCCACGGGTGTAGAGACTACTAGTGTACAAGGCAACTCCTCTCCTGCTCTACCTAGAACTAAAGCAAATGCTGAAGATACATATGAATGCATCGCACTAGGGTCAAGAAGTACTCTAGCAAGCTGATCACAAACGGAAAGTGTACCTTCGACCACGTTCCCTGCGGCCTCGGCGTCCTCATGGGTGAGCACGAAGACCTGCCCTGCTGCTGGCGCTGCTGTCCATGGTGCCTCTGGTGACACCCACGCTGATAGGACTGCCCTCGGGGCTGCTGCTGTGGAACGTGCGCCTACTGCTGGGCACGATACTGCTGCTGCGGTGGCTGGGCTGCTAGGGCAACCCGACGGATAGGCTGAGCAGCAACTGGAGCTGGGGCTCTCGGAGGTGTGGGAAGCTGTGGCATAGGGGGCTGCTCTCGGCGGAGGGGGCAAAGCCTGGCAATATGCCCAGGGTCACCACAATGGTAACACGCGCCGTGCGGGCGGTGCTGCTGTCGCTGCTGGTACTGTGCCGCATGGCCTGCCGGTCCATGTCTCCGATACGGCTGCTGCTGCTGCCGATGCATTAGGGGCTACTATCGAGGGGGAGCGGTCCTAACCCGTTTCTGCTGCTGCATGGTCTCGACTCGCTGCAGGTGCTCCTCGGCCCAAAAGGCCTTCCTCACAGCATCCTCATACGTAACGCCGTCGACACACGACATATGCAACTGGATATCAGCTCTAAGTCCCTCGGCGAACCGTCGGACTCTCTGCGACTCTGGCGTGATGAGGGCCTCAGCAAATCTGGAGAGCTGGGTGAAGCGGAGCTCGTACTGGTAATGTCCCCCTGGACAAGGTCCTGGAACTCTCTCATCTTCTGGTCTCGGACGTGGACGGGGATGAACTTCCGAAGGAAGTCTCTCCGGAAAGCTGTCCATGCTACCTCATCTCCAATCAGCTCGTAAGGACGCTGTACGGTCCTCCACCAATCCTCAGCCACGCTCCTGAACATGTAGGCTGCTAGCTGCTAGCTGCACCCGCTGACGTCCTGAGCACTCGAAGACTCTGAAAATCTTCTCCATCCTCACATGTAGGCTACTAGCTGCACCCGCTGACGTCCTGAGCACTCGAAGACTCTGAAAATCTTCTCCATCCTCACATGTAGGCTACTAGCTGCACCCGCTGACGTCCTGAGCACTCGAAGACTCTGAAAATATTCTCCATCCTCACAATCCAGTCATCAGCAACTAAGGGATCCTTTGTGCCTGAGAACTCTGGCGGTCCCCTCTTCAGGAACTTCTCGAAAATGGCATTCGGGTCCACCTCCTGAATAGGAACTGCCTGCTCTAGGCGAGCTACCCTCAATATCCACCACAGAAGGACAATAAGATGAATGAGTGGTAGCAAATTAGCAGAAGAATATAGATGGCATAACCGCATAAGTGAATCAGAAAATAGGAAAAACAAAGTTGTGTACCAAAAGATCTCTCACATGCAAGTGCATATATAGATTTGGCATCATATAAACACTTGATTTCTTCCTCTTCCTCTTCCTCCTCGAGGATGTTAGCATCGTGGTCTGACATGTACAAAATACCTCGTCTGTGTCTATCTCAATCACATTCTAGATCCTCAGAATAAGTTAAAAAAACTAAAAAAAAAAAAAAAGAAGATAACTCAGACCAAATCATCATCCAATATATATCTAAAATGTAAATAATGTTAGAATCTGACACAAACATCATCCACTATATATCAAAAATGTAAATAGTGTTAGATACTGACACCGACATCCACCAACAATCTAATAATAGAGAATTGAGGGAGAGGAAATGCTCAATATGTATTACTGACATTTAAATGAATTTATTATTTCATAACAGTGCAGCCCACTTAATGGTTTAATCATAAATTGTTAAATACATAGTAAATAAAATTTCAAATAATGAATAATTAAATAATTTCAAATAATCAAATGGTTAATGAATAATCCCTAATGAGTTTAATGAAATTGCTATTAAAATACAAACTATTACAATATTATAATAGAAGTTTCAGACACAAGTATATATCAAACGCTTGAATGGAGCATACTATGATAATGAAAATGATTAGAAGGCTAATCTTCATAATTCATACACATGTACACTGAGTAAAGGAACAAAGAATCTAAATTGGAAAAAAAGTTACAAACTAATTCAAGGCTGATATAGTTGGATTGGATGGTCTTCTTAATGAAGGTTTCATTAAGAAATGTAGAACGAAGGTGTCATTCAGAAAACTGCTTTACAGTTAAGGGCAATCCAACATAAACTAACAAAAGCCTAGAAATCCAATCATACAAACCCCAACAAATCATGAATAGATACAAAGCTGATAAGTAATATTTCAGATTTTCTGTTAAAATAAATAAGTAACTAAATAAATAAGCACACTGATAAATATCGTCCATCATGGCACATAATTTCGCATAGAAATCCTAGGCTAATACTTTTAGACTTTTTCAGCCTCACCATATATCCTAGGTGTTGCTAAGTCTTTTATATTGCCCAAGACTATGCTCTGATACCACTTTGTAACGCCCCGAAGCCTAGAGTTCTTCAGATTCCGGAACATTACTTTAAGTATTTCAAGATCACCACATAAATCAAATTTGTACAAAGCATTGAGCAATACCTCAAATTTATTTAAAACAGATGATAAAAAGATAACAAATCTAACAGCAAATAAATCCTGATCTGGTATTCTATAGTAGTCTTGAAAAGAAGCAAGATAATAAAGGTCAAACTGAAAATCAACTGACAAAAAATAGATATATTAAAAAGTCTGACGCCAAATGCACCCTATAATTGGTGCTGGTCATGTTGGTTTTTATTCATTTTAAAATAAAAAGGGGTACTCGAGATGGGTGGGAATGTTACACATGATTGCATTGTGTATTACCACTTTTGCTACCGTAACTTTGCCTAAAAAGATTTTTTAAATATATATATATAAATTAAAGGTAGATAGGGCAATACAACTCATATATAAAATAATTATTTAAATGTCATATAAATCTTTCAATTTTTCATATAATTGTGAAACAAAAATTACGAAAAAGTGAAAAAGAAGGACAACTACTGAATATCCAGAGAGACCCCACCATTAGGGGAGATGGCCCAATCTTTGAATGGCTGGGGATTTTCTTTCCCATCCACCACTCATCCCTCGACTTCTTTAAAAAACCATAACCTTCCCCAATCCAAGAACCGAGAAAACTGGCATAAGGAGAGTGGGAAACACGAATAAAAAAGGGGAAAAAAGAAAACGTAGGTGCTCAAGAAGAGGAAGGATAAAAGAGAGAGCTTGGCTATTGAGATGACAGATTTTTTGAAGGAGGCCGTTGCAAGAGAGTTACTGCACCCAGAGAAAAAATTAAAAAAAATCAAATCTAAAGTTGATGAACCATAATAGATTCAAAACCATATATGAGAATATCCTTGTAGAGGGATATAGAAGCATCACAGCAATGTACAAATGTACTTTGGTTTGCACATAGAACAAACGCAAAAACATCAGCAAACTTAATAGAGCAGAAGAAGAAGGAAAAAAAAAACAGATGGAGAGATGGGTCTTTATTAATACGAAAATAATGTATACAAATAGAAGTCGGATTGCTTAAAATGAAGTTATACTCATTTAGGATATGAATCACTCTAGACAGAGATTTGATTACCTTCCAGATTTGGAGTTGATAGAAGATTTTTCCTTCCTGATATATAGGGTTGAAGGATACGTTAGAAGTAGCCGCTTTGTGGAGTGTCTAATAAACCCTTGCCAACTCATCCAACAATTTGAAGAGATGGAAACTGCCCATTTTCATGATCTTAAGTAACCGCCCTACCATCATTTAGCTTGCCAAAAAAAAATAACCGCCCTCCACAACAAAGAGATAAAAGGGAAGGAGAACCATCTTTGTGTTGATGAAATTAGTGGGCAAGGAGGCATGCTAGAGGCATTGACAGGGGTCAAAATAAATTTGAAAAGGTCAAAATCAATTCGCTGATTTCTTATCTATATAGAACTCTGAAGGAATGATGAAGGGGAAAAATATGTGGAGCCTGCCTAGTAGAGCTCAATTTTGAGGAGAGTATACTACTCTCGGATGTGTATGAATAAATACCCATTACATATTAGTAGAGCTAAATTAAAAATTCATCATCTTTGGGCCTCCTCATCAGTGGATGATGCCTAAAAGAACCTCCTCATAAAGATCTCGGTGATTCAATTTTTGACATTGATCAATCATATATGCAGAACCTATTGTAACAACTTAGCTGCAGAACACCAATTGAACCAAAATTCATCAACCTCAAACACCAATTCCAGAGAAAAATAGACCCAATTTGGATTTCAAAGAGCTTTTAGAATCTAAAAGAGATTAAATTGTCTATTCAATATGATCAACCTATATTGCACTCCACTCAATGGATGATGGTTTGGATCATATCTGTTCTTTTTTATGCAGATAACAGTAACATCAGCATCATCCACAACAGGTTCTCCATTCAAGTACGCTCCATTAGCAGCCACAGTCTAACTAAAGCCTTTGAAGAGCAATTTGGGTGATAAATTTGATTAGAGATTGGATAAATATATAGAGATTTGCTCTTAAGGCAGTTTTTTCCAGGACATGAGAGGACCAAAAGGTGGATTTAGAAAACTAATATGCAAATCTTTCAATGGTTAAATATTTTCAAATTGGCATTAAGAATTTCAGTTTATTGCAACATAAAAATATTCAGATTAAGGATTTTGAATTTGCTATATTTGATGGAAGGTGGAAACCTGGCGATATTGCCTTTGGATCAAATGCACTAGAAAATATGAAAGTCTTACACTTCTCAGAATCCAGACAACAAAACAGCATGCTCTGAGGATACATTTGGGTCTAAAGAGACATGTGAGAGCAGGATCCACCTAGAAACTATGGTCTGTTCGCCTTAAGATATAAACTAAAACAAAATAAACCAGAGATTCTGGGCAGGAGATGGAAATAACAAAAGCTGTTGAGATTTATTTGGATTCGCAGAGAAAAAAGGGATTGAAAGACAAGAAGACAATGGTGTTTGGACTCCCATTCAGGCGTCTAACTTCACCCGATGCAACTCTGCATTCTCTTCCACCATGACTGCAAATAGGGTTGCAATTGCATATTGGCTCCTCTTCACCAACCCCGTTGTATTCTTTTGAATGCATAGAATCTTTACAAGATGCAGAGTACCAGCCTGAATAACGTAATATACTCCTTAGTATGAAATGTGTTATCATAACGGTTTTGAACTAGAAGAAAGAACATGGCTTCGACCTAGAAGAAATATCTCTAGACCAAGACCTAAAATACAAATTTGCTTTGATTCATCACCACCAAAACACCGAAATCCAAAATGATAAGCAGAGATTTCTCAAACAAATCTCAATAACAAACCAACATTTATAGTGAACATGAAATCAAACTCAAGTGAGAAAGTCTTGCCACCCTTGCACATCTTATAGGAATGATCAGAGCAAAAGTAGGCATTGACCGGACAAATATGGAGAAATTATGAAAAGCAAGCAAAAATTCCATCTACATCAAGAACTTTAAATCCACAATGTAGTACAAACTAAGGGAACACCTGATGAGATTCTTGGAAATGATACGGGCTTTGATTGTAGCATTGATCAAATTGCCTCCCTTATATAAATACCCCTGATTATGTTTAAAAAAAAAAAGACCTAATTCTTAAAGACTGAAATTCGAAAAAAGATATCATTTGATTTCAATACCAGATGACTCCCAAAACCGATGAGAAAGTGTAGGGTGAGATATGCACGAGCGCGCGCAGATGAAGTTGATTATGCCATGGCAATCAATTCCAGTCCGAGTTTTTTTTTTTCTTTTGTTGTTAGAAGCAAATTCTGCTGCGGAAAAGAGAGTTACGAGTTCTATCTAGAGGATGCCATGAGATTTAAAGCTTCTTACTCGTTATTCATTTCATACCGATCAGAACTGAGAGGCTTTGTGAAGATAGAGAGCTTGAGAGAAGACAAGTCGGGGAGGAGCGTTATCCTTCTGCAAAGGTTTTGAGGAATAAGAGATCTCTCCAAGATGGATGGGGAATATCAATCGATCACTTACAATGAAAGGTGTTAGAAGGAGTTCGCTTCATATTATATAATAGCACTGAATCCACTTCCCCATTATATTTCTAACCCATGAAAAAATAATCCCTTAAACACCCAAAAAAAAAAAAAAATCAGAAAAAAAAAAAATTAGCAACAACCCATCTCAAGAAACATAGACAACAATCCATTATCAATAAAATACAGAGTATCAATCAACAAAAAGCTGTGGAGTTTCAACCAAGAATCGGAGATTCAAAAGAACAGAAAACAATCAACTGATTAGAAGATGCTGGGGGTAGAAAAGATGGCTTTTTCTTACTTTTGAGATCACCTGCTGTAATGTGGGGAGACGCAGCTATGGCTAAATGGGTTCCAAGGTTGGTGTCTATGAAAACAGCCAATTCAAGGGAAGAAGAAGAAAAAGCCATGTAAGACTGAGAATAACGTTCCCAAGTCCTTTATTACTTCCTCCTCCGTGGAAATGCCATTGGGTTAAAACGTAATGCTAGCCATGAATAGGGCAGTTTTCCCATTACAAAAATACTAGCCGCGATGGCCCGGGCTAAACAGTAAAAACATAATTAATTTTATTATTTTCTTTAAAATATTATTGATAAAAAAAAATAAGATAAATAAATATAGTATTTAGCTAAAAGACTTAATTAATTTACATTGAAATGCTATTGTCGTGTAATTTCGAAATTGCTATAAAATAACTATATAAAAAAGAAGAATGATGATGATAATTGAGATTTTTTACTATAAAAATCATAAAATAAAAATAAAATACATGATAGATATATGTCAATCTTTCATCAAACAAGTTTCATAGATGATGTAAATAACTTAAAATAGCAATGATTTTTTCTATCAAATCCTATATAGATTAGTAAAGTATTTATTTGGTAGGTCCCACTCATATGGTACATGGGTCAACTTTAGTGAGTTTCATAAAACTTTGTGCTGGATAACACATAAATAAAAGAGGTTGATATTTTTGGGTCATAAGATCTGAATAATGAGACCCTTACAAGCTTCTTTTATCTTATATTCACAAGATTGAACTTTAATGGCATTTTGCAACCATTTTATCGTAGCATATGATTTTTATAGGTGGGCCCTATAGTCCTGTCAATGGGCCGGGCCTGGGCTTGGACTATCTAATCTCGTTCCGAATATTGGGCAGGCTTGCCAGGGGTTGTCCAATCCCGACTCTAAATTGAAAAGGCCTGTTTCAAATCCCGTCCCGTGCGGGCTCGGGCTGGACCAGGGCTTAACACTATCTTGAATATAAGCTAAACATTCTCTAATTATTCCTACCACCAAACATCGGGAGAGTACAACGACTGTGGAGGAATGACCCAATTAAAAATATCTGCACCAAATCGATTTATGTGGAGGGCATGAAACTCGCAGGTAAGTCAGGTAAGCCTCAAAGCCTTTATACAAAAAGAAAAAAAAAAAAAAATGGAAAAAGCCTCAAAGCCTGAAACCCACGGACAGAGAACTCTGGTTATTAAACATGTGGAAATTGAGAGTTAGCTTTTCTTTTCTTTTTTCCCTCAACGATAGTGTTTCAGGAAATGATTCCTGTGAATAAAATTTTAAGTGTTTGGGCTCGCCTTTTTATATTAGGGACGGTTTTTTTATTTGAAAAGATTGTAAACTGTTTCTACTTACGGACGGCCCAAAACCACGCCAAACTAGCATTCCTAATCCTCAATTTTGGTCTCGATCAGGCAATGTTAGCATAACGACAAGTCTATGGAAAATTGTGCATGTTACTTTTCAGCCATTTGGTGCAAAATGCTTCTCTATGTCAAAAGAGTAAACAAGAGTTGTTTTCTTTAAATATGTGAAAAACTATTTCTAAGGGAAACCTCGGAACTGCATAATTGAAAATTATGAGATTTCAACATTACACAAAATTGACCTTTTTTTCTTTTCTTTTTCTTATTTTTTCTTCTCCTCCTTTTCATTTTTCCTCTTTTTGTCTATATTGGACTGCTGGTCTGGTGTGATAATTTTAACTTGAGCATGCAAGGATCGGTCCTTGGGCATGTGTGTCAAACTAAGGGCTTGTTACTTTACAGAATTCAGAGAATTTCTGAATTATCAGACACTTGTAATTCCTAAAATTCTCCTTTTTAGTTGAACATCTAGAAATTTTGCCAAAAAGTAAAGGGTCTAAATTATTCTCTGATGTAGATAAACTCATTTGAGATGGTTTGGGCATGTCCAACGTAGGCCAGCAACAACGTTGGTAAGGCAAAATTTGACTATGAAGGTTGATGGCCAACCAATGAGAAGGAGTATGCGAAAGAGGACGTTGATAGATGTAGTAAAAATAGATATGAAGAAGTGCAATTTTTCTGAGGATTTGGCTCAAAATGTATCGGAATGGAGAAACAGAATTCATGTAGCTGACCCCAATATAGCTGAAGCAAAGCTTTGATGATAATGATGATCCAAATATTTTTACCAAAAAATAAAAGGGATGTAATTATTCTCTGAATAACAATAAAGAAACAAGCCCTAACACCACTCACCCCTTTGTATGTTGGCCTAGCTTTGGCTTAATGATGTAACAGTTACGCAATCATTTAACACTTCCTTATTTACATATCATTTTCACACCAACCAAACTACCCCTTATAAGAAAGGTTTCCAAAGACTCAAGTCCAGCCACAAACAAGCTTAGCCCTATTCACCACAAATGTCCATTCGGTGGGCCATCATTACCATATGCTAGTAGGGCCTAGGACTAGACAATGCCATAGTTGAAATGTGAATAGAGGGGTTGTCATCGTGACAATGGTTTGATGTTACGATTATCTCATTCTTCCCACACGTTATTAATCGTTGGGCCCATCATCAGTGGACCAATGATTTTGATGATTAATTTATAGTTTAAAGTATCTTTTGCTTTTGCCTTTTTTTTCTACTGACTGAAGTCATATGTTTGCTTTCTATTTTTTTTTTCTGCTGACTGAACTGAAAAGGCACACACTGAAAATTTTTGATAAAGATGGAAACTCGTGAGATAAATTTTATAGAGATTGAAGATTTTAGGGAAAGATCAAGTAAATATTACATATTTTAAGACCTTGATTTAATTATATTTGTGTTTGGGCATAAATTGAGTGTCAATTAAATGTTGATTTTGAAATTAGTTGATATCCAAAATGGCCCCATATATCAATCCCACCAAATATTTGAAGGAAATTAAGGAGACAAAGGTAGCAAAATGCAGCCAATGAAAATGGTTATCTCCAGACTGCTTTGAGTGTATTTGCGGGAGATCTCCTTAGGTGTGAGGCCCCACCTCCTGTGGGCGCTCAATTTGATTTGAATAATTATATATATTATTAGTTATCTTATTATGCTATTTAATAGGGTTTAGTAAACTAGTTTAATATTGTTCCTAAGTATTAGGATTAGGCCTTGTGTATTTCTTTATAGATGTAGGGTGGTTATTGTAATTTTATTAGGGTTTTAGTTAGAATAGGCCTTAGCTAGTAATTAAACTTTAATAGGAGGGGTGTGTAGCTAGGAAGCTTCTAAAATTCCTACAAAGGACCAATTTACCCATATCCTTATCATCTCCTCTATTTAAACCCCAAAGGCTTTTTAGTAATCAATCACCAACCATAATGTATATATACACTACTATTGCAAATGAAATGTAAACCTATCCCTAATTCACTCTCATTTCACTCTCTTCTCTCATCTTCTCTAATTCTCTCCCTAAGACACCCTAATTCCCAATCTTCGCAATAAGAAGGATAGATGATCATCCCCAATTACAACATCAACCCAATATTAGCTATTTGGATCTTCTCTTATATTCAAATTTTCATTTCTATTGGTCTAAGACAAGTACCATATACTGGACAACTCAAAATGCATGTTTTTCTTTCTCTTGATTCATGTTTACGTGATGGATGGTAAATGGGTTAGAGGAGAAATTAAGGCATTGAGTTACTGTAGCAAATGGGTTGTTTATTGCATTGATACCGGGACCCAGGTGGGCCACCGATGGTAGATCCGACCCGTGGATCCGAAGGAGGACCCACGGGCGACCCTAGAGGAGCGGGTCCCATAGGCAGGGGACACCCGTGGCCCACTATCCATTAGGATGATCAGTAAAGGGCGTCTTTCACAAAGGTGGATTTTCGTTTTGGAGCTATGGGGCCCAGGTGGGCCACCTTTGGAAATCCGGACCACACATCGTGTAGAGGGACCCTGGGCGACCATGTTTATAAGGGTGATCTTGGCATTTAAATCAGTGGAGCCCACGATCTATGCAGTCTCCACGTCCCAGGCGTGAGCCCTGTTTGTGTTTGGAGAAACTCTGTACAGAACACGTGTTATGTAAATGGAAGAAGAGATGAGTGAGTGTTCAGTGGTCTAGAGTGCATGGGAAAAAGAGAGGAAAAGTAGAAAGTAGTACAGAGATGCCACGTGTAGGGATAAGTAAGCGAGAAAAGAAAAAGAGAGAAAGTGATGATGACGTGGGTTTCAGGGGGCATGGTGGGTTGTGGGGGGGGGCGGGGGGGTGCGGTGGGTGGTTTGGGGTTTTCGTGGTGAGCTGAGTGTGTTGAGTGACGTAATACAACCTTCCCTTATATCCTTTTATTTTTTTAACCTTGTCTTTAACTTTCTTTTGATAACTTTGCCCCATTTGTTTCAAAAATTAGGAAAAAAGCCCTATAGTTTTTAAGGAATCCAATTAGAATAGTTTGATATGTATTTGGAATAAAAATAGGTGAAGTGTTTACCTGGGAACATGAATGGGGTGAAGGAGTTAATGTGTGATAAGACTTATGATTCTATTTTATTAATTTGCCATTTAGATTTTTTTTTAGAAACTAAAATAAAGTCCTAATTGTTTTTATAAACTTTAATAAGACCCCTTAGCCCTTATTGTACCAAACTGGAATTTTCCTCAGACCTAGAGTTCAGTGTGTGTAGTCGACCGGACACACTGAAAACCACAGAAGTTGAGATTTAGCCCGGAATCTGTTGATTCAGGTAGACCTGTGTACCAGGTCGACTGGTTAGCCACCTGGTCGAACAGATACACTGAAAATTCCAAAATCCAAACCAAGTGCCAACCCTGATTCCTCTGGAGCAGGTCGACCTGCCACATTGTGAATAGTAAGTTGTGAGTTTAGCCTTTGTTTTGTGATTGATCAATTGTGGGGCCCATTGATCATCCAAATGAACTTCCATCAATGTGCCAAGCACGAGTCAACGGTGTGGCTCGACCTTGACTTGTGGGGACCACCAAGTAGGTTTTAGGGATTAGAATTGTTAGTGATTTGACCCTTAAACATAGTTAAAGATATCCGTAACTTCAGGAGCACCAAATATAACATTTTTTGGCATCTGAGACTACAGATAGGGATCCAATTATCTGATGAGGTCCTGAACTTAAGAGGGGACCATTACCTAGGTTGGAACCTTGCTTTATTCCATTTGATTTTATTGCTTGGAGGTTATTATACATTGTACTTCACTCATATCATTGTTATTGCTATAAACCTGTTAATTAAAATAAAATTGGATGACCTAAACCTAGAAATACGTAGTGGTGACCCGGTGATGTAATCGGAGATAAATGATCTGTATCTGTGGCTAGGCGGGCCCTCATATGGCCTAAGTTCGGTGTGTAGTACCCTAGAATGGAGAGGTCAATTATAATGGATTGATGACTCATTGTGCATGAGTATAGATTGGTTACTTGTGGAATGAACATGGTATTGTACTTATATTGCTTCAGGCCATGGTTGTGGGCCTCGGTATGGATCCAATGATTGGACCTTGGACTTGGACTTGGATATGGATTGTGTTCCATGCTATTGTACTTGAACCTCTTAGAGACTTGGTTAGGACCTTGCTCGCGCAAGGTAAGCGTAGACAGACACAGACTTGTATTTGTTTCTTGGGTCGGCACTAAACATTCACTCAATTGACCTAAGCTCAGCCTGTTGACTGATCATCACTAGTAGGAGCTATATTGATTATTGAAAAGAGCTATCATGATGAGCTATGGCTAGACGGACGGTGTGATACCGGGTCCGGTCTAATGTGATAAAAGGGTGTGATCGGTGCGATAAAGGGGTGTGATCGGTGTTATTTATATATTGTTATTAGCAGGGCTGTTATCCCTTGCATGGTTATTTTATTTTCCTCGCCGCGACTGTTTACAGTATGTGAAGGCGGCGCCATAATATCATGCGGTATCCAGTTTGTGTGAATGTGCCATATTGTTATCTGTAAATTAGATTACTTAATATTTATGATTCTAAACTATTGTTTACTGCTCAATTGCCTAGCTTATGTTTCATTGTTATTCTTACGATTAAATGATCGTCTCTATTCTCTTTGATGCAAGCATTCTGTGTTATCTATATATGGTACCTTGTCAGATCCTTGGATCTGACCCATCTTTGGTGCTTAGGTCTTGACCTTGACCCCGCGGGTGACGCGTTCATCGAGGCGCCTGTAGCAGGCGACTACGGGTGGGGACCGGTTGACCAGGTGGTCGAGCCAGAGGATGGAGTGCCCACACAGGGTGTTTGAGTGCAGTTTGTTTTTGGGTTTTTGAATAGAAATGTAGTGATCGAGAAATAGATTGTTATGTACAAACTTGTTATTCATACTTTGAGATTTTGTTAGACTTCAGCCCTGCTTTACTTGATTCATTTTATATGATACATATTGCTTCCGCTATCTTTTCTTATACTTCCGCAAATTAACCGTTGATCATCTTATTGTTCAAAAAATTTTAAAAATTTGACCTCACTGCGGGCTATGATCTTGGAAGTTTTCGAATTAATCTGGGAAGTAGCGCACCAAATTCGGGTACCTTGGCGGTAACTTCGGTATTCAAACTTGAGGCGTTACATTAGAAATGCCATGTGTAACTTTCTCACGAAGAGGCTGCTGTCATTATATATATAACTAGTGCAATAGGTCCGCGCCCAACGCATGCCATAATTAAAAAATCATTAAATTTTTTAAATAGAAATATTTCTAAATATTTAAATAAATTATAAATATATATTAATATAAAATTCATAATAAAGATGGAAACTCATTAGAGAAATTTTAGATAGCTGAAAATATTTAGGGAAAAAGGTTAAGTAAATAGTAAAGGTTTTAGGACCTTGATTTGATTATATCTGTGCTTAGTCATAAATTAGTGTCATTCAAAAATTAACTATGGATTTTGGAATTAATTGGCTTCCACAATAGGCTCCATAGATTAATTAATCCTACCAAACATCCAAAGAAAAATAAGGAGAAAAATGTCCATAATGGGACCCACAAATTAATCTTACTGAATACTAAAAAGAAAATAAGGAGAAAAAAGTAGCAAAATACAACCTAAGAAAGTGGACCCCGCTCTGGTAGCAAAAAAGGTTTTCGTGTATTGGTATAAAAAAAAAGTAGCCCCCGTAAATTGTGAGTTTGGAAATAAAGAAGACATGGATTTCATAATGGGACTCCTAGATTTATTTGGTTAAATTAGTAAATATAAATGATAATAAAAAAATCATGATAAAGATGGAGACTCATGAGAGAATTTATTTGGTTAAATTAGTAAATATAAATGATTATATATCAAGTGTGGATTTTAAAATTAACTGGCTTCCACAATGGTCCCTACGGATTAACCATACCAAATACTGAAAGTAAAAATAGGAAAAAAAAGTAGCAAAATACTGCCTATGAAAGTGCCCCAAATTTCTGCAACTTGGATCTGACATGAGAGTCTCACAAATTGATATGCAACAACATTTAATAATATCTTAGAAAGAGCTTTTATTCTTTTTTTTTAGTTTAATAATACATGGGGCCCATTGAAGGTGAGTAAAGAGAAGTTATTATTGTATGCTATGTTTTAGGGAAGGGATAAGTATATTATTTCAAGAATATCTTAGATTTGTATTGAGATATTTTAGGTGATAAGATTAGATTAGAAGGGTAATTCTGGAATGTAGCATTATAAAAAGTTTGAGGATGCGCCACGTGTCGTACTCTAACGACAAGGCTGATGTCTTTTATTATATAGCTAGTGTAACAGTGATAAAAAATAATTAAAATTTTGATTAAATATTTAAATAAATTATAAATAAGTTATAAATAAATATTAATATATAACTCACAATTAAAATAAAAATTTAAAAATCAAAGTTTAAGAAAAAATAAGTAAAATGATCCAATTGAATTATTTAATACATGATATTGAAGAGATGATCACTCAATTACATAAAATAACGAGTGAAAGAAAATAAAAAAGATGAACAATAATAATGAATAATATAATGCATGATGAAAAGGAAAACATATAAAAGAATAATCAGTTTGAATAGTTTACTGTACGAAAAGTGAATTAATTTATAAAAATTGTTCATGCTTGGAAGAATCTATCTATTACTTGGTCCAACATCTTGATTTTCCGCATTTTATTGTTTCTTTGATTCTGCATATTTATGATTTAGTTAAATTAGTACATGTAAATAATAATTAAATTTTTTGATAAATATGAAAACTCGTGAGACAAATTTTACGAACCTAGGAGATTTTAGAGGAAGATTAAGTAAATAGTAGATATTTTAGGACTTTGATTTGATTATATTTATGCTTAGGAATAAATTGAGTGTCGATTTTAAAATAAAATGTGGATTTTGAAATCAATTGTCTTCAACAATTACAAATTAATGATACCGAATAATATTGAAAGAGAAATAAGAAGAAAAAAGGTAGCAAAATACAGCCTATAAAAGTGGCCTCCGTAAATTATAAGTTTGGAAAGAAAAAAATTTGGCTTTCATAATGGGCCCTGCCAAATGTTCGAACTTGGAACAAATAAAAGAAAACGAAAAAAAATCTGGCTTTGATAGTGGGCAACACAAATTGATTAAAAACAATAAAGTTGAAGATAACTATTTTATAAGTGGGCCTTAAATTTTTGTAGTTTGGATCTAACATGAGGGTCCCGCAAATTTATTTGCAACCAAACTTAACACATACATGCTCACCCATAGTAGAAATCATAGCCAACTTGATTTTTATATTTTCATCAGTATGTTGGTCCCACTATCAAATCCAAATGGTCTTTTGTTTCTTTTTTTTTTTATTAGTTTAATAATCTATATGGCCCGTTCAACGTAGATGGTCAACGTGATTTAGGAAAATGGTTTTGGAAGGGTCCAAAGATACATTGTTATCATATGATATGTTTCACGGAAGAATTGTGAGGGAAGGGATTTGAATTTCAAAAACAAATCACATGAATTATCTATTAGGATTGGGTTGGATGTGCCACATGTCATTGAGAAACCCTAGGAGGAAGCGCCACATGTCGCTCTCCCACAAAGAGGGTTGCTGCCATTATATATATATATATATATATATAACTAGCAACAAAGGCCCAAGCCAAAAATGAAGATAGACTAAAATTAAAGATTTGTTTATTTATAAAATTTAAAATTGTTTGGAAATATTATTTAAAAAATTGATTGAATCTGAATAAAAATTTTCCGGGTCTTAGATATTTAAAAGAGAACGATCACATGTAAAGAAGCCCACGTTCAAAAACAGCCATTGTAGAAAATTTCTTCATGAATATTAAGAAATCCTTCCAATAACATTCTCATTTGAAATAACCAAACACTCATCCATTAAAAATCTCACCTATAAGCATAACTAATAAAAAAGAATTCTAATTAGTGAAGCGTATCATTACATTGCTCGAATTCTAATTAATCAAGTCAAAGTAAATAACAAACACACAAACCACTTTCTCCATTAATAAAAAAAAAAACTCATTTCCAAATTTCCAATAATTACATATGCAAACCATTAATGCAGGAAATAGGAAAAGACAGAAGCTCAAAAACAAAAATTGTAATCCAACGCCATTTAGTTGCCAATGTAAAGCTAATGGCTACCAAGTGGATGCTTGAGATGAAAATGAGGCTGCATGACTTCGTATGATTAATTAAATATAGAGATTAAACTTGTTTAAAAGACTTACATTGGATTCTAACCCTTCATCAAAACTACCCTATCTTGAAGACCGGGGCATAGATAATTATGCCTATTGATCCATGCATGGGACAAATGATCAATATAGAAAGCAAACCATAAGCTTAATTAATATGGTCGAGGCCCAAGGGTGCGCCGGAGGCCATATGAAGTATTTCATTCAATATAATGCTTGAAGAAGTTCCCGAGCTTCCTCTCAAATTGGGATCTCAGCGCGCTTTTCTGATTGTGTAAGTTTCACTCTCAAATTGGGATCTCATGCCCTTTTTGATAATGTATGTATATTGATTCGTGGCCATATGATATATATAGAACAGCATGAGAGGCTTGATTTTATTAATGCCTTAAATGGAAGAATAAATAAATGATAAATTTGATGATTACGATTGAAAATTAGGAGATATTTTAGGATACCGTGTATACTCAAGATAGAGAGAAGTTAAGAAGAGAGATTTTAGGGGAAGTTTAGTACTGACTTGAATAGAAACCTTAATTGCAGAAGACAAAGAGAAAGTTCAGGGAAGTTTTTTAGAGAGTTTTGTAGGACGTACAAAAATAGGAATTTGATTAGATTAAATCTTTGAGTGGATATTTAGAGTGTGATTTGGCTTGATGGCGGATTTCGAATTTGATTAGATTAAATCTTTGATTGGATATTTAGAGTGTGATTTTGCTTGATTGCGAATTTCTAGGGCATGATGGCATTTTAATTTGTAGGACATGATTAATGATATATAGCTATAGATATTCTGCTTTATGAGACTCAAGTAAGATCGGTCTTACCTTATGTAACAATTAATTAGTTACATGCGAATGTAACATTTACTTAGTGACATAATTAGCTGCAATCATTTAGGCCGTTGTTAGTTTTATCTTATGACTGGGGAATGACTCGGTCTTTTTAGAAAGTCTTTTTAAAAATTTTGAAAAGTTTCTTTTGGGGTAGAATGTAGATTTTAGGAGGGAAAAATGAATGACTTAATGATAGAATGAAGAATTTTAGGAAAAATGTTATGGAAGGAGACTTAATTACAGAATGAGAGATTTTAGAAAAAATGTCAGGGAAGGAGCATGTGGGATTCTGGAATACCATGTGTTAATTTTCTAGAGTGCTTACATGGCACTAAGGAAAAAAAAAGAGATAAACCCAGGCAAATGACGTGGGCACTCCAGGGTAGGGCTCTCCAATTTCTTTAATATATATAACTAGTGTAGTAGGCTTGCGTTGTAATTAAAAAATCATTAAGATTTTTAATTAAAAATATTTTTAAATATTTAAATAAATTATATATAAATATTAATATATAATTCATAATACAGATGGAAACTCATTAGAAAAAATTTAGGTAGCTGGAAAATTTTAGGAAAAGATCAAGTAGATAATAAAGATTTCAGGACCTTGATTTGATTATATTTGTGCTTAGCCATAGATTGAGTGCCATTTCATAATTAAATATGAATTTTAGAATTAATTGGCTTCCACAATTGGCCCCATGAATTAATTAATCCTACCAAATATCTAAAGAAAAATAAGGGGAAAATGTCCACAATTGGCCCCACAAATTAATCTTACTGAATATGTGGAAAGGAAAATAAGGATAAAAAAGTAGCAGAATACAGTCTATGAAAACGGCCCCTATAAATTGTGAGTTTGGAAAGAAAACTGATTTGGCTTTCCTAATGGGACTCATATGCTTATTTGCTTAAAATAGTAAATAGAAATTATTATACATTAACTGTGGATTTTGAAATTAACTGGCGTCCACAATGGCCCCCACGGATTAACCATACCAAATACTGAAAGAAGAATAACGAAAAAAAGTAGGAAAATACCGCCTATGAAAGTGTCCCAAATTTTTACAACTTGGATCTAACATAAGGGTCCCACAAATTGATCTGTAACAAACATTTAATACATACATGTCCACCTATCACTAAAATCATAGGCAAAGAGCCTTTATTCTTTTTTTGTTAGTTTAATAATATGTGGGGCCCATTGAAGCTAATTAAAGAGAAGTTATTATTGTATGCTATGTTTTAAGGAAGCGATAAGTATCTTATTTCAAGAATATCTTATATCTGCATTGAGATATTTTAGGTGTTGGAGTATTGGATAATTTGAGTCAGTTTGGTGAAATGAGATTAGAAAAGTAATTTTGGAATATAGCATTGCAAAAAGTTTGAGGATACGCCACATGTCGTACTCTCTCGAAAAGGCTGTTGTCTTTATATATATATAACTAGCACTTCACGCGAGCCTTTCATTCATAGTGGGAAAATCCAATTTAAGTTAAAAGTAAACACCGAGTGCATAAACAAACTCTATTTAAAATAATTATGTATAAAATTAAGAATTAGTCACCATCTTTTGGAGAACCCCATATACCTTTATTCTTTCCCATTAATGAGGCATGGATATTGGACAGAGAGATAGGTTAGTTGAAAGCAAATTTAAATATAAATAGGAATAAATTGATTATCAAATGCAATTGGGAGGAATGCTTATTTTAAAGAGGCAAATTTATTAAAAAAAAATCTTATATATAAATCTAAATCAATCATCAATATCAAAACAATGAATCATATTCGAGATCAAACTGACCATGTTCTTTATGGTATCAATGACGACAATGCTAGAGCTATCTCTACTGTGGAACATATGCTGGGATGTAGTCGGAGAGGAGGCTGATGTTGACGCTTCATTCTGCAATGAAATAACTAAAAATTCTACTTTTATATACCATGCATGGATGTTAAACGAACCTATAAGATTAAGAAAGAGAAAGCAGAATGGAGTGCAAAAAAAAAAATACAAAAATTTAAAAGCAAATATTTTAATGATTCAGTAAATTGAATGAGTATATAAAACTGATATAAAAGAAAAACATTTACTAAAACATAAGAAAGCTTCTTAATTACTTATGTCAACTGAAGTCTCAATTGCAATTCTCCACTTGTTATTGAAGGCGATGATAAAAGTAAATAATATTTTAATTAGATGTTTTTATAACTTTAAAAAAATTAAATTAAAATTAATATATAATTTATAATATGAACACAATTAAAAATGAACTTCAAATGTATTAAAATATCAAAGAAAAACAAACATATAATGAAGAAATAAATTTTGATGTACATAATGATCTTGTTTGGGCATCTCACATGTGCATGTAATTATAAATATATATAATTGTTATTAATATCATTATTAATCATATAGATGAGAAGCTACTAACAATGTTTAAAAATGATGCTTCAAATCTTATGAGTGCTTATTCATTTATATGCTCCGAAATTGCCATCCTATTAATATATTATAAAAAAAAAATTAAATAGCAATAGGTAGTTCTATCCTGTGCAAGAACAAAACACTATATAACATTTAGGGTGCATGTAGTACATAGTTTCATTATGTGTAAGACCAAAATACCAAATTACTCTTAAAATTTACAGAGGAAATGGGTTCCAAACAACAATGTCACCTACTTTCAAGTCGTGAATGCAACTACATTCCAGGCGTGAGCTCCTAAATATGAGTACTAAGATGGGTCGTCACAATTGGGCAATTTACAATTTAATGAACCAGCTTCCATGACAATTCTATAGTGTACAAGACATGATGAATGGAAGTTTAGTATTAAAAAAAAGGTACATAGCCACATCCTGCTGATATCCACCATTGTTAAAAAAGGAAAAAAGAAACCCAGCACTTTTAGTCATGGTCATCCATCTCTTCAAAGGTGATAAGATCAATGGTCAAAAGACAATAGAATGATGCCTTTTCTCCCTACTGAAGTTCTGTTGATAAGATCACTGAAACTGGGTAAGAGGGTGAATTTTATTTCTTTCATTGACATCATAAGCCAACAGTAATTAGATAAACCTATGAAATCCAAGCAGTTCAAATTGGCTCACCCCCTTTCAATAAGATAAACCTGCACCAACTATGGTAAACATCCCATTGATGGCATCTAAAACAATGTCCACATTGATGATATCTAAATCATCTGATGGAAATAATACCAATTGGAGAGAAATTTGGTCTAGGTCAAATATTAGTTGGGATATTGATTTCTGAGTGGCTTAAAATTTAAAGATGGATTGGAAAGAAGACCCAAATGCAGTCTGATTCAACATTTCAGAGAGAGAGAGAGAGAAAGGAAGTCAAAGAAATGCCAACAATCCAACTTCAATAGATGGTATAAAATTATCAATCTAGATTTATTATTATAAATTTATTAATAATATATTAATAAAATATAGTATTATTGCAATAGTTAATAATATTAACTAATTTTCTAGAAATATAAAAGATAATTTAATTTTATGGGAAAAATTAATTAAAATTTTAATAAAATCTTATTGTGGTGTGTCTAAGCGACTGAACCATCGGTGCATTGGCATGGTGCATGCATATGGTTTAAGTTATAGGGGCCTATGTAGGGATAGATCATTGTAAGACTCAAGGGAAACTCTAGCCATAGAGGATCAACTCATCTGGAATCAATTATTATGACTCTAGCCATAGAGGGTTGCGTAAGGCTTTCCGAGGAGATGATGGAGATGATGGTTAGACCAAGAGAGGGGCTGCAGCGTGAGGGAGATTCTGGAAGGAGGGAGAAGATGGGCATTGAAGGCTGGGGAGGAGAAGGGTTTATCGAGAGATTTGTTCTGGGGAGGAGAAGGGTTCACAAGAGATCCTAGTTAACAAGAATCTCATGGAAAAAAGATTTATGAAAGGGCGATTCCAGAAGGAAGGGGTGCAAAAAGACTGAGGACGCGCCACGTGTCTCTCCCCCACGAATTCCTCAGCTTTTTTACTATATATAATGTTAGTCGGGAAAAAAGATCAAATTCTGGGTTCTCTTTGTGCCACCTCAGCTTATTATTCCAAATCTGCAATATTGGTTGTTTACCCGGCCCTTTAATCCATTCACATCCATATGATATTATTTAGTGTCCATTTTTGTACACATACTCTCTTTCACATGGATATTCAATTTGTAGGAATGGCACATGAGTCCACCACCCACCATTGTAACTTGCTACCACCGTAACCTTGGTCACAGTGAGTCCACCTGCACCACCATTATTTTCTTTTTAAATTGCTATAAAGATGCAGGTTTGTTAGCTGCTGCCCTATATTGCAATGCTTAGGCCTGCGTTACAATTAAAAAATCTTTAAAATTCCTAATTAGAAATATTTTTAAATTTTTAAATAAGTTATAAATGAATATTAATAAATAATTTATAATAAAGATGGAACCTCATTAGAGAAATTTTAGGTGGCTGAAAATATTTAGGGAAAGATCAAGTAAATAGTAAAAATTTTAGGACCTTGATTTGATTATATTTGTGCTTAGCCATAAACTGAGTGGCATTTCAGAATTAAACACGGATTTTGAAATTAATTAGCTTCCACAATGGGCCCCACAGATTAATTAATCATGCCAAATATCCAAAGAAAAATAAGGAGAAAAATGCCCATAATGGGCTCCACGGATTAATCTTACTCAATATTGAAAGGAAAATAACGAGAAAAAAGTAGCAGAAAACAGCCTATAAAAGTGGCCCCCGCTCTCGTATAAAAAAAGTTCTTCGTGTGTTGGTATAAATTGTTAGTACCAGCTACCAAGGAACCCTCTTTTCAATTTTCACCACAAACATGAAAGTCCTCACCCAAAATCCAAGATTTTTTGGTTCACTCAAAACAAACATGTATTCCAGTTTAGAATTCAAAATAAATAATTAAAACCATAACAGAGTCTCCTAAATGAGAAAAACGTACCTTGCAAGTCCATAACTCAACCTCGAGCTTAGCTAGATCGTGAGAACACCTACAATTAGTTGGATTGCACTTGTAATTCAACTCATCTTGAGGGTTATCTAATGACAAATTTCTAAAATGGAAACAACTTGGGCCAATCATTCATTTTTCATGCATTCCATGAGTGTGATCATTGATTAAAAAAACCTATATGGTATTGATCAAGAGTATATCATTCAAATCCAGACTTTTCACTAATTTGTCTCTCGCCCAAATTTGTTAGGCCCTCCACCACTAAAATTGAGCAAGACTAAGTATGCAAATGGTGTCTATGAGGAATACTGATCAGATTTGTATTCCTACCTTATAAAAAGATTTGTTCTAGAGACTTACTGATTATATGCTTGCATGAGTCATTAAGGTTCAGTGGAGACTATTCTTCTTCTGTAATGGGCAATCATTGTGGGCCAACTGACCACACCAAAGTGATCGTCCATGCTCCATCCATTGGTTCTTTTTATTTCTTGGAATTAAATGATCATAGAGGGCACTGTAACTGCTACGCGACCATTGGCATTCGCCCCTAAATCTTTGTTTGCTTGAGAGAAATATAATCTTTGATGCGTCAATCCGTAGAATTAAACAGTAGAATTTGGGAGAGATTTTAGGAAAGGCAGTAGCAAATATTGGAAGATATGAGGAACCTCTAGTGCAAATTAATTCACTGCGATATGGGTTTTATGTTAATAGGGATCTTACGGAATGGTGCAAATTAATTCATTGCGATATGGGTTTTACGTTAATAGGGATCTTATGGAATGGAGAGATTTTAGGATAATTATTGTTGGTAATAGGGATCTCATTGAGAGATTTTAGGGTATGGAAGGGCAATTCCGGAATAAAGGGGTGCAAAAAGCATGAGGTTCCGCCATGTGTCGCTCTCCCACGAATTCCCCTGCTGCTTTACTATATATAACTAGTGCAATAGGCCCGCATTGGAATTAAAAAATTATTAAAATTTCTAATTAGAAATATTTTTAAATATTTAAATAAGTTATAAATATTAATAAATAATTTATAATAAAGATGGAAACTCATTAGAGAAATTTTAGGTAGCTGAAAATATTTAGGGAAAAATCAAGTAAATAGTGAAAATTTTAGGACCTTGATTTGATTATATTTGTGCTTAGCCATAAATTGAGTGGCATTTCAGAATTAAATGTGGATTTTGGAATTAATTGGCTTCCACAATGGGCCCCACATATTAATTAATACTGCCAAATATCCAAAGAAAAATAAGGATAAAAATGTCCATAATGGGCCCCCCTCAATATTGAAAGGAAAATCAGGAAAAAAAGTAGCAGAGTACAGCATATAAAAGTGGCCCCCGCTCTCGTATCAAAAAAGTTCTCCGTGTGTTGGTATAAAAAAAAGTGGCCCCTGTAAATTGTGAGTTTTGAAATAAAGAAGACTTGGATTTCATAATGGGACTTATAGATTTATTTGGTTAAATTAGTAAATATAAATTATAATAAAAAAATCTTGATAAAGATGGAGCCTCATGAGAGAGAATTTATTTGGTTAAATTAGTAAGTATAAATGATTATATATTAAGAGTGGATTTTGAAATTAACTGGCCTCCACAATTGTCCCCATGGATTGAACATACCAAATACTGAAAGAAAAAATAGGAAAAAAAGTAGCAAAATACTACCTATGACAGTGCCACAAATTTCTGCAATTTGGATCTGACATGAGGGTCCCACAAATTGATGTGCAACAACATTTAATACATACATATTGACCGATCACTAAAATCATAGCCAAAGAGCCTTTATTTTTTATTTTTAGTTTAATAATACAAGGGGCCCATTGAAGATTATTGTATACTATGTTTTAGGGAAGGGATAAGTATCTTATTTGAAGAATATCTTAGATTTGCATTCAGACATTTTAGGTGATGAGATTAGATGAGAATGGCAATTCTGGAATGTGGCATTACAAAAAGTTTGAGGATGCGCCATGTGTCGCTCTCCCGGAGATTCCCATGCCACCACTTGTCGCTCCCCCACGAATTCACCTGCTGCTTTAATTTACATGATTGGCCTGTGCCCAACACAGGCTTAAAAAGAAAAAAAAAAACATATATTCCAATATAAAAATAATATCTATACATATAAAAGAAAACATAAACAAAAAATATTGAAATATGAGAAAGCAAGATGAAAAAACATTGAAATAAAAATAAAGAAAAGATTTATAGAGGAAGGAAGATGAGAAAAGGAGCAAGGGAAAGATAAAGATTTAGACTGATTAGATGGGCCTGTAATGATATAGTGCTTCTAGATGACCAAGAATAAAAAAATTAACACCACTAAGCTATACAAATTTAGGTTAAGATATCAATTTAATTAAAGTCAAATTAATGGAGGAGACTATACCAATCATTACCAAAATCATTGTATTTAAAAATCTAAGACAATAACACTAAAACTGTAACATAAAAGTAAATTAGTATATTTAACTAAAAAATCTAATGTTATTTTAATTTTAATTTTAATATTAATAGTTATATTAAGTAAAAATTAATTCAAAATACTAATATGTTAATGTCAACAATAATTTACATTCCATCTAATATCACGTTTATCTCATGCTTTGCGGACACGCATCTTCAGTTGATTGCACATTAGATCATAAATAAGATAGTGGGTTGATATCGAACAAGTTGTGTATATTGCTCAATTCTTGGTATACAGCCACATAACATTACTCCATTGCGTGCCGGATTATAAACAAGGGAATGTGCTAGAAATATAACATGAACACTTGATTGGACCATGTTATTTAGTGAATTGATCTAAAATTTAGTGTTGGCAAAAAAGCTAACATATCACGCTAATCCAACTGTGTTCAAATAATTAGCAAAGATACACAAACTAAATGTTAAATTAATTTTAAATTCTCTACCTTTGAAAATGGAAGCAAGTTATTTAGACCATCATCAACATGAGAATCATCATCAAAGCCAATATCTATAAATATACGAACTATGATCAGTGAAGCATACTCCAGCTTTGGAAATGGAAGCAAGTTATTTGCACCATAATCATCGTTGTCATGATTGTAAGATCCTGGCCCCACTAATTATATTTTTATTAGAATATTATTATTATTTTAATTAAATGTATTTTAGTTATTTAACTGGTTAGAGTTAAGTCGGGTACACATTAGATTAGACTCTTGGATCAGTGAGTTAGGCTAATGGGTAGATGACCTGACCCGCAGTTATCTATATTTTAGGGCAATCTTCTTCTCCTTCCCATGGTAGGTTTTGGGTAGGGTTACCATAGATCTGCTCATCTGAGCATTTCTTCTCCATCTTCTATGTCAGATTTGTGATAGGATTGTGTTCGTGCGTCGTGGGAATCTCGGATTGGGTGTTGGTTAGGAACCCTATTGCACTTTTCATTAACTTCCGATTAAGGCAAGTACATTGTTATAATTTGTTATTGAATATGTGTTTGATCTTTGATTTTGATTACTATGCATGTAGGTTTGTTCAAATGCCTATTTTAAATGAGAATGGTGGATTAGGGATTCTTAATGGGTTTTGGGTTATTTCGTGTTTGGATAATGAAATTGTGGATTTTCATTCCTTTCGAATTAAATATGGTTTTTATGAATTTTTGGTGGATGGAACTCTCCTTTGGTATAGGGAGAAAAAGGAATGATAAAGGGGAAAAACACCAATTCCCGTAATGGTGCACAAACCCGGCCAACGAACATGACGTCGAAGGTTGCCCCTGAACGTTCGAACGCACGAATCCATGTTCGTCTGGGCCAAAAGGCAGAGACGTCGAACATCCTCTTTAAACGTTCAGACGCTCGAGTCTTCCTGCCCCTAAGCCAAAAACCCGAGGCACCGAACATTTGAATTGTTGTCTGGAAAGTTCGAACATTTAGTGTACTTTGACACTTATGACTCTTTTTCAACTGATTTGGCTCTATATCTATTTTGGGAACTGTGGCAACGTTGTGTGGCTTTATGCTAATTATAGAAAGTTCTTAAAATGAGTATTTTGTTGCTAAGTCCAATTATATTAAAAGTATCACAAATTTATTATGGTTAGATAAAATCGCATTTATACATTATTTTTGAATGATACCATAATGCTATATAAAATACATTCTTCCTTTGTAAATGCGTCGGAGGGTGGTTTTGAAGCTAGAATCTCTTTGATATAAATGCCTTTTTTATTATTATTTTTCTAAATGCGTTCGGGGTTTCGAACCCTGAACCTCTTTGAAGGAAACTGCCCAAAATCAAACCGTCCGCCTCCGATGTGTATTCTTTGAAATCACATGTGGTTTGATATTATCTTTTCCCACCTGGCGGACAGGGAGGCATGGAGCAATAATGAACGACGCTCGCTTTCCGCGTTGGGGAATGTGTTTTAACCTGAGATGAGTCATCCCAGCGAATCTGTTTTTGGCCCCAGAACTCTGCATTGTCGAAATTGGGATCATGGATCCTCGCGCGTGATTCTTTGCAGATTCGAGAGGCACCAGAGGACGACTGCGATTTTGCTAGGGTTTCTCAAAGCTTTTGTGAAGGCGGCGTGAGAGGGGACGAAGGGGGCTTGGAACAGAGGACGAAGAACTCCAACAGGTTTCATCCTTCTTTTCTCCAGTCTGCATCTCTCTCTCGAATCCATGAATTCCAGAAGGTTCGTCCCCAATCCCTTCTTTCATTTCTCCTTTTCTTTTTTAATGCTTTCGTTTCTTCCAATGATTTCGGCTTCGATTTCGATTCGCTTCGGATGGGACGAATCCCGTCTATAATTCATCCGCAATAACTTTCTTTCCTGATCTCCTAAAATCTCTAGGGTTTTTTTAATTTGTTCCTGATTTTTTAGGGGATGTGTAATTCTTGTAGACCTAATCCAATCTGTTTCTGCATTAGATTGATCTAAATCTCCACACAAATGCACAGACACCTTTCAGAGTATTCTTAAGTAGGAAATCACTCAACCATAGCATCGGATTGGATCATTGCAGCCCTTCTCTGCCGACTGCTTAGAACCAAAGCGTCCCTCTCTACCTTTCTCTAGTGACTCCCGTGCTGCTTTTTCTTGCTCAGGTGTGTAGAAGTACATTCCTGATCTATACTGTGTCCCCACATCACTCCCCTGTCACCGAAAAAAATTAAAAACCAAACCTATCACAATGTGCAACTGTAATGTTGGTTTGAACACCCATGACCCACCATTCATGAATGATAACGATGCCTTGCAAGGCATAAATTCAGAATCGATGAGCATTTTAAGTCTTACAGCATGAATGAGCAGCTAAACCATAACGATTACAAAGAAACTTGGTTTTTTTTAATGGCGTATCAGATTGACACATGAAGATGAGTTTGAAAGAGGGTGTATCCTAATTGTACTTGAATGTTAGCCAAAAAGGAAGGTTACTTATTCTGCTGAACATAGAAGTGGGACATTATCCTACCTAAAATTCTGGTAACGTTTTGGGGAATAAAAAAACATTATCCTACCTAAAATTCTTTCCAACTTCCATGCTGCTCATGATGGATGAGAGGATAACTATGACCTATCCATTTGCCATTACCTAAAATATTGAATTACTTGGTATTACAGTTGTGCCCACCTTTGCTGGCTGGGCAAACATTGTTTTTCGGACTTTCGTACCCAAGTCAAAGTGCATGAACTCAGGAAGATTCAGATGGGCCAAGTGCATGGTATACAATGATAAATTAAATTTCCATTTTGAGTGATGTAATTACATCATATATCCAAGCCCTGGAATCTGAAACACGCATTCTTCTTGTTAACGTGTGTTTACTTTGTATACAATTTGACAATCTAACATCGCAATCATATAATAGTACCTTATTTAGGTTATAATACCATGCATTTCTATGTATTTTAAGAGCAGTTTGTGGGAGTACTCAAGTCTGGGGTGGGTCTGCTTTTGCAAGAGATCTGAGAGCAATATAGTATTGATGGCTAAGATGCTTTCTACTCTCCTAACCGGAGAACAACATTAATGAAGTGCGAGCTAAAGTATGATAACTGGTAACTAATAATCAAGTTGAGGCTGATGGAGAACAGAACATATCATTGTATAAATAAAAATAATGTTTAGAAAGCAAATATATCATAGCACCAAATATCAGCAACAGCAGCACAAATAACAACACCACCACCACAATAAATCAATACCTGAATAGGTATGCTATTGGCAAACACATCCGCTACGTATCTATTATCTCTATGTTAGATCACATACATACTCAGACATTGGTTTTCAACCCAATTTAGTCGGGTCTCTTTTTCGACATTTCTTCTTGTTCTTCTTTGATTTATGGTTGTTTTGATGTAGTGCGAGCTGCTGCAAATGGTTTGTTGATTCAACATGTGATTTGATATAAAGGAAATGAGGGTAATAAGACGGTCTGAAATTTGTGATGTTTTGGTATGGAAAACTCCTTTTAACTAGGGTTCAGCTTGGTTAAAGGCTAAGGAGATCCCGAAAACTCAAGCAAAAAAGGGGTTTGGGCTGGGACTTCTGTTTCTCCATTTCCTTCGTCCCAGATTATCTTCACTCTATGCTTCTTTCACCTATCGAATTCTCACTTCTCTGCACTTCTTTCACCAATGCAGTCATAATCTCTACTTCCCTCCCCAGCAAATAAAAAGATCTCTCTCTCCTAAAGAAGAAGACGATCGGTGCTTAGGTACCCCTTTTTTTTCTTAATCTCTCTGTTTTTCTCTGTTCTCATGTGGGTTTTGTTGGGTTTTTTTTCTAGTTTTGGGGTTAGATATGGGTTTTTTTTTTTTTTTTTTATAAATTATATGGGTTATGGTTTGTAAAGTTTTGAAGGTTATATAGAGATGTATTTTGGGGTTTTAGGATTTGTTGCTTGCTATCTGCAATGTCTTTATAAGAATTTCATCTGTATAGCTTTTTGTGTTTGAAAAGTGAAGAGGGGTGTACGAAAACAAAGAAGCAGGAGCTGTTTTTGTATTTGAGAAAGGGCTACATTTTCTAAAATAGCTTTATCTTTATTTGAAACCAATTCCAATCATATTCCTTGATTACAAGAGGGCCTAAGTGTCTGTTAATGGGTGAGTGTGATGTTTTTCTTCTATAATTTCCCATGGGCTGGAGAGATTATGAATGTTCTGAAAGATATCTTGCATCCTATTGGATTGTGGGTGCACATCTGATCAATATCTAGATTCAGTGCTTTGAATCCTATTTGATCTGACCCAAATGTGGCGCATTGGGTCATATAACTCTAAACAGTTCATGTTGTGACTTGTGAGAGACTAGGATCTGGATACAATTAACATTACCACGCTTCAATAAAGGGAAAAACAGCAGGTCCAGTTTACGTTAACGTTACTTCATATTCATTGAAAACATACTCATATCTGTTTCTGTTCCGCTAGGTACACAATCAGGGGCATTTCAGGGTGCAAATGCCTCTACATTTGCAATTGAGCTTGGGAGTCGTATTCGCAGGCTTGTTGTACCTTTGCACAAAGAAACATGGGCAGCTATTGATGATGGGTGCAAGGAGGCAATCTTTACTACAGCTGCGGTAATAAAACAATCTTTTACTTCCTAATATATATTCATAGGCTTTATTGTTAACTTTTCTCACTTATGGGTTTGAAATGACAGCAAAAGTATGACTTTGGCAACTGGAAGACCGATGCACGTGTAGCAGCTGCAGTCAGGAAACTAGCGATGCATATTTTTAGGGAGTTTAGGGCATAGTTATCAAATTCGTTTCGGTTTGGACGAAATGTCCGAATTTGTTCATTTTGAAGTCAAAACCGAACCGAACATCCTGGTTGAAGATGTTCGGTTCAAATTTCATTTGATTTCGCCCGAAATATAGGGTTTCGATATAAAACCATTAATGTTGGACGAACTAGTTCCAAATCTGTTGATTCGGACGAGTCAAGGAGGTCAATCAAACATTAAAAGAAGAAAAAATGGATTGGCCATTCAAACAAGTCTAAACAAAAATAAAAAAAATCATGGTACATACCTTTTTTCAGGCGATCGTTCGTTCCATCTTCTTCAGTAGCATAGAACCTTTAAAATCTCATTCCATCTATAAATTGGACTCCAAACTGCAAATATCAACCACAAAATCTTCTCTTTCCCTATTTACTTTTGAGATTGTTCATTACCGAAGCAAAGGTGTCAATCCTTGCCCTAGCTGAGACTATCTACCTGCATTTCCTCCCTCGCCAAAGGTCGTCACTACTGCCCAAGTCGGATTTCCTTGCAAAAATCTCGTCAGAGCGCCAAGAATGTCAAATCTCGACGTCTTCTTCCATTTCTTCTTTTTTCCACTTCGTTTCTTTCTTTCATATGTTCTGATAAAGGGACTAAGGGGGCCAGAACTCAGGACGCTATCTTTATAATGGCATTTCTATGTTGCCTTTGTGAATGAGGGATTGAGGGGTCGTCATGAGTTCCGGAAAGTGAGGCACACTGATTTTTAATTGCTGGAAAATTCTTCAAAGGCCCACTTCTATTTAATCGATGATAAGATTGGAACGATACTTACAGTTGAGTATTTAAGAGGCCCACTTAATAAAAAAATCAAGGGACCAAAAAAGAAAATGCCTATGATCAAGGCCCATCATGAGTTACAGTAACGTTTGGTGTTATTAAATATTTTATGAAAACATTTAAAAAAATATCAATCTAAAGCGGGTCATTTAATTTGGGTAGAGTAATAAAGTTTAATTAGTATTGTTTATGCAGAATTAAATTGTTTTGATTTTATATAAGTGGCCCACTGAAAAATTCGATTAGCAAATTGAGTAATGGGCCCTGGCTTACCACCTTTTGAATGGAATTTTGTATATATTTTCAATAAAGACACATATAAATGAATTTACGAATTGAAAAGCGAAATGCCCGAATCAGCCGAAATGTTTCACTTTGGAGCCAAACCGAAACAGGGTCCGAAACGAACTTGACAACTATGGTTTAGGGTGGAGCTACACAAAGCATATAAGAAGTTGTTGGAAAAGAGCCATGATCCGAAGCAGTGCCCATATGATACGCAGAGGGTGGCCTAGTGGGCCTGGCTGATAGAGAACAAATGGGAGACACCTGAGTGGAAGGTAGCTAAATTATATTTCTTGATTTGCTTTCGGTACATGATTTTGATTAGTCTATACATTATTGCTGTTCTATACATTATTGTTGTCGTTGTAATATGAAAAATCAAAATAAAATTCCCTGAATTAGATCCTCCTTACCAAAATCAATTTTTAGTGTCATATTACTTGATAGTACTGTGGCATATTGCACGGCCAAGATTTCAAGTTCTTCTAAATTTGATGCTTGTTCAACTTTTGTAAATAGATAGGTTGGTATCATTTATTCGACTAAAAAGAACAATTCATCATTTCAAAATAACAAAAGCCCAAATAATGGATTCACCAATGTTTCTACTTCAGTTATTGATACACTAGCTAGTTACCCAATCAAGACTTCCATAATTTTTTACTACTTTAAGCAAATCAATCAGTGGGGTGTTTCTTTTCAAGGAAAACAAGAACCTGTCACTCACTCATGTCTTTTTGTCAGTGATCTTGTTAGCACCCACTTGGATGATTTTCAAGTTGAAGAGACAAAATTGCTTCTTCATAAATGGGAGTTCACAAAAATTACTCCTTTAAAATGAAGTGTTCTTATTTTAGATGTCTCTAAGGATCTTTTACAAGGTGGGCCTGACTTTTCAAATTATCAAATGGGGTTCATTTAAATATTATTTTCATCACAAGAGAATTTTAAATTCAATTCCCTTTTTGGATGGTTTCAGATCCAATCTCAGTCTCTCTCCCCTTTCCCTCTTGCTTCTTCTTGACTTGACGGTTTCGTGGTGTTGACTCTAACCCCTGCGAGTTACTTGACCATGCCTTGTACACTAGCTTGACACGAGGCTTTCCTTCTCAGGAATTATCCTGTCGGAGATGTCACACTATCCAAACTAACTCCCCCATTCTTATGACCTTGCATACTAATCTATTCAACAATCTTACTGATAAAAATGGTGGATATTGACTCAGATTGATTGGCACCGCCACCTTATGGATGTTATCAGGTAAGAAGCATTATTAGTGTACCAACTCAAGATTCCACAAAGAGGGGGTGTAAAGAGCATTTCGTCCATTTTGATTTGAAAAGTGAACTATAGACTGGTTGAGCATAGATGTGTGGGCTGCCTACTGACTATTTGTGAATGCTAAGTTCTGGTTATTCATGTGGCTCATCCAAATATGAAGAGATGAACATATGGTGCAGACTATCATCCATGTACTGATGTTTGCCTCAGAAATTCAAGAAAACAGTTTAGCACGATGCCATTGTAAGCAATTTTTCATTTGCCATTTTTTACTTCTATGGAACAAGCTACATAGAGTACTTTTTGCGTGTGTACTTCTATGGAACAAGCTACATAGAGTACTTTTTGCGTGTGATTTTAGCCAATGGTCTGTGCAACCGAATGCGAAATTCGTTTGGTTTTTTTTTTATTGTTAAATGTTTTGGAATCTATGATGCCCGGATACGGCTTGGATATGACAGGGACACGCCATAGACATGGCAAGGACACTGATTTTACATGTAAAAACTGAAGTATCGGATACGATACGATACGTTGCCCATGTTGAAGTATCCGTGCATCATAGTTTGGAATAGACACAATGTTGCAACCAATGCATTTGTATACTTAAAAAGTAGAAAGGGAGTCGATCCATTCTCTTTCTACTTCCTGGCAGTATGAATATTAGAGACGCAAATAAAGCCCTGTTTAGTTCCTTGGAACTTAGTTGTTTACTATTCTCTCTACCTGTAAATCTAGTTACTTGTATCTATGTGTAATTGTAATTGGTTATGGCATAGAGCAAAACAACTGTCACTTGAGGAAATTCAGATTATTCAAATGCATGTGACACCCTCATTTTGATTTGAACCCAGTTGTTGCACTCAGTTTAGGAAGATCCATATAGGCCCTTAGTGGGATTGTTCCTTTTACTTGTTTTCTGCTCCAAGAGGCATTGGTAATGATTTGGAGTTGCAAAAGATTTAAAAACAACATCTCACCCATGGTGATTTTTTCTTTGCCATAGTCAAGTAGCCAACCTGCCTATTCTAGCTGCTGGCAACTGCCCCATTGGGGGCAGATTTAGTAGTACTAGTAGTAGTGTGTTTTATTTTTCCCTCTCTTGGAGTTTGAGATTTCCCAGTTTTGACTGAGTGGAGTTTGACTTAGATGCGTTTGTCCTCCCCTTTATGACTATTTTGCATTTTTTTTTTATGGATGACAATAAAACATATAGCATATGATTGTTAAAGTGTGAATGGAAGACGAAGGGTTAAATTCTTCCTAACATGCGAGGGAAAAATAAATAATTTTATATTTTAAAATATCAAATAATAAATAATAACAAGTGAATTAATTTCGATGTTCATGTATTTGAATTAGTTTTAGGAACTGTTTGAGTGCATTATAATACATAGGAATTGAATACATAGATTTCATGCCATAAGTGGTTAAAAATGAAGATCAAAGGTGAATGTCAATAAAAAAGTAGGCATCTTTTCGGGGAAATAGAATTAAGGGAGGATGAGAAATGAATACATAGTCATCACCCTAGTAATTCAATACATAGAAAAGCAAAGGCCATATCTATATTTTCACCTTATATCCTTCACTCTTTACATCTTTAATAACTCCTTTGATAAAATTCATTTCACATTGAATTTCTTTGTGTTCATTCCTATGCATCTTACGCAAAGAAACAGGCCTTCAAGTGTTTCAAATGTAAATTGAAGTGAAAATGAAATTCCAAAACCTTTTAAGTTTCACTAAACCACAAAACCTATGAAGAATTGGTTATTGTTATGGCCAAAACTTTTACGCATCAGGCAATATTGTAAGACTCAATTGCTATTAAGGTGGCCTCACACAATTACATATGGGCTCCACTACAATTAACATTATACTATTTTAAATTTACTTGTTTGTGAAAATTTGAATTTAAGTTGAGTTAATTCCCAATCTCAAGCAAGTTTCTTAGTAAGGCTAAAATACATGCTTTGTAAACTTGATGGATCATCATCATTCATTAAAGCCTTGTCCCAATATAGTTGGGCCGACTATATGAATTCTATTTTTCCATTCCGTTTATCTTGAGCTAAATCATTAGATAAGTCGTACGTTTTCAAATTCACATTAATGTTTATAAATATAAACAATTGGAGACTTTTCACAAGCAACTTTTTTTCTCTTTTTCTTTTTTTTTTTTTGGGGTTGCGGGGGTGGAAGATTTCCTAGGCAATTTGAGCAACCATTTTGGAGCTTCTTTTATATTAACAAATTATTATAAACAATCTGATTTAGTTATAATGCTATATACAATAAGTGAAAATAGAAATCTAAAAAAATTATTTGAAGAGGCTGCAAGAGAGAGAGAGAAGGAACCTGCAATTTTTTAAACAACACGGCAGTAAATTGGTTAGGTAGCAACGAGAATTGAGAAAACCATATCCACAAAATAGCACATCTAGGTCCGAGGTTAAACTGATGAGCAGGGGCTTTTTTGCATTTGAATGCATAAAGAAAATATAAAAGACAAACTCTATGGGAAATCGTGCATGTTATTTTATTGCCATTTGGTGCGATGCTTTTCCATGTCAAAAGAAGAAACTTGAGTTGTTTTCTATGTGGAAAATTATTTCAAAGGGGAAAGGTCGAAACTGAATAAATGAAAATTGTGAAATTTCAATATTATGCAAAAAAAACCTTTTTTTTCTTTTCTTTTTCTTCTTCTTCGTCGTTGTCTTCTTTTTCTTCTTGCTATGTTGGACTACTGGTCAGGTGTGATAATTTTAACTTGAGCGTCTAGGGATCGAGGACTTGTTTCTTAATTTAGAATATTTATATATAGAGAATTTCTGAGTTTTCTGACACGTGGAATTCTTGAATTCTCCTTTTTACTTGAACATCTAAGAATTCTACCAAGAAAAATGAAGAGACTGAAATTATTCAAATATTCTTTGAATTCCAGTAAAGAAACTTGTTCTAAGGCACCAACACCACTCACCCACATGAGTGTATTGCCCTAGCTTTGCAATAACGATAAGTGGTGAAGTAGAATATAGATTTCATAAAAGAAGAGTCTCCAAAGACTCAAAGTCCATTTGGTGGGCCATCGTTCCCATATGGTAGTAGGGCCTAGGACTAAACGTTGCCATAGTTGAAACATGAATAGAGGAGTTGTCATCGTCACAATGGTTTGATGTTATCTCTCTCTCTTTCCAATTTCCACGCGTTATTTAATCGTCGAGCCCACCATCGGTGGACCTATGATTTTGAAGGTCAATTAATAGTTTAAAGTATCTTTTACTTTTTTTTTTCTCTACCGACAGAACTCAAAAAGCACACAAGATCTCTATTAAGTTGAGAAAGCTTTTAGAGATGAAGAGAGAGTTATATTCAAATTCAAAAGAATTTTTATCTTTTATCACTATGCAATGATTAACGAGTGTAAAAACACAAGTGGGCTCCATCACAAATGCCAACGAAAAGTATAAATATTATGGACCCGAATATAGTTTTTGTCACATGAAATTAGTTCATCAGCATTCCCAATGGAGGAGTATTACGCGTACGAGATGGAGGAACTTTGACACTATTTTAATTGTATGGAATCTATGTTTTAAAAATCGAACTGGACACCAGCATAATAATTATAAAAATAAAAGTAAGACATTGAACTCAATTTTGAAATGGTAAAATCATGATTTGTTCATCAATCTAGCCAATTGAATGATTTTTTACTACTAGAATAACATTTTTGGATGCACCAAAGAAGCTTAAGAAAATAATAAAGCAGAAAATATAATCGTTCATTTTCTGAACTTAAAAACTATTTTTTCTGACAACTCAAGAAAAGTGAGAAAAAGATATTTTTCCTTTTAAAAAGTTCAATATTGTAACCCTATAATTCCCCCCTAGATAATTTTATCTAAAACACTTTCTAAGTATTTCTAAAATCTAGTGACTAGAAACTTTCTTGACTGTTTGCTAGATTTCAATATTGGAATCACATCAGATAGTGTTTTGGAAGGAAATTTCTCTTTATAAATATCTTCTTTACTAAACCTATTAATTTAGCTTTTATGGACCCTTGACCGTGGCTTGGGGGTGTACTGTACACATCTTATGGATGGAAAGTGAATTTGCATTGGTTTGGATTCGAAAGGTGGTACCTAAAGATGAACTTGAAGTGAGAAATTATGTACACATAAAGTGTTTATTACTAAATAATTAATGTAATATCAAGAAATTTCGTTATTGTTATTTTGAAATTCTTTTTCAGTGTACATTTTAATTATCATTATTTCCCACAACTTAGTTTAAAATCTGTTGCATTCTTTAAGATTTTCTAAACATTAAATAGTATAATATTTTATTATTACATTATTCTACTCTAAATTATTTTACTCTATTGGTATTTAAACTATAATATTTTGTTATACACATATCCAAATGTTCCCTTGGACATGGTTTTAGCTACTTGGAATCTTCCTTTACAGGACCCATGGTTTAAAACTGGAAATAGAGATTTAACTGTGATGTAGTATATGAAAATAAAGTTTTTAAATGGTCAAAACTATTGAACGTTTGTTAGGTCATTACTAATTCAATCTAGATCATTCATCAAATTTAGGCAAATTGAGCCATTTTTAATTAGCACTTAAAGGATTAGGCTAGACCAACTATTCCAAGGCGCCAATTTCACTCGATGTGGTCATGTGTTTGAGCTGTTTGGTCTGATTTTTTAAAAAATAAATAAGATATTTAATGAAGAAAACATGATTTGTTTGGGAATAGGTTTTTTTTATATTAAATCTAAACATATTTAGCTTTCTTTAGTTTTTTCTTGATCGGCAACTATAAATTATATTAAAATTTAGAAAGTAACAACAAATAAGCTCCATAAAAGAGTATAAAGTTCATTTGTCTAGTGCCCACAATAAACCGATTGGCTGTAGTCTTTTTGTCAATAAGATCTTCGCATCAAAAGATGTGATGAGTGACAACCCATCTTATAAAAAAAGAGGCATTTTCTCCCTTCGATTTTTACACGGTTTCTTTGAAAACGAGGGAACGACTTAAAGATACCACATAGACTTTGAAATTTCAAAAGAAAGACTTAGAAGTGATCTCTATTTGATTTGGAAAATGCTTTTTTTCCTTTATTTCAAAATTGCATGATGCACAGACGCGTGCTAGGGGCGGACAATTTAGTAATAAAGTGTTTATTACTAAATGATTAATCTAATATCAAGAAATTTCGTTATTGTTATTTTGAAATTCTTTTTCAGTGTACATTTTAATTATCATTATTTCCCACAATTTAGTTTAAAATCTGTTTTATTCTTTAAGATTTTCTAAACATTAAATAGTATAATATTTTATTATTACATTATTCTACTCTAAATTATTTTACTCTATTGGTATTTAAACTATAATATTTTGTTCTACACATATCCAAATGTTCCCTTGGACATGGTTTTAGCTACTTGGAATCTTCCTTTACAGGACCCATGATTTAAAACTGGAAGTAGAGATTTAATTATGATGTAGTATATGAAAATAAAGTTTTTAAATGGTCAAAACCATTGAACGTTTGTTAGGTAATTACTAATTCAATCTAGATCATTCATCAAATTTAGGCAAATTGAGCCATTTTTAATTAGCACTTGAAGGATTAGGCTAGACCAACTATTCCAAGGCACCAATTTCCACTCGATGTGGTCATGTGTTTGAGCTGTTTGGTTTGATTTTTTAAAAAATAAATAAGATATTTAATGAAGAAAACACGATTTGTTTGGGAATAGTTTTCTTTTTATATTAAATCTAAACATATTTAGCTTTCTTTAGTTTTTTCTTGATCGGTAACTATAAATTATATTAAAATTTAGAAAGTAACAACAAATAAGCTCCATAAGAGAGTATAAAGTTCATTTGTCTAGTGCCCACAATAAACTGATTGGCTGTAGTCTTTTTGTCAATAAGATTTTTGCATCAAAAGATGTGATGAGTGACAACCCATCTTATGAAAAAAGAGGCATTTTCTCCTTTTGATTTTTACACAGTTTCTTTGAAAACGAGGGAGCAACTTGAAGATTCCACGTAGACTTTGAAATTTCAAAAGAAAGACTTAGAAGTGATCTCTACTTGATTTGGAAAATGCTTTCTCTTCTTATCTTTCAAGGACTCGTCGAGTCTCGCCACATGACGGTCAACCCCTAGCACGCATCTGTGCATCACGCAATTTCGTTGAAGTGGAGCGGAAAAGTTTGGTTTTCTCTACAGAAAAAAAAGCACTTATGTTAGGTGAACATTTGTCGACAAAAGAAAAGAAAGAAAAAGACTTTTCCGGTGACAACGATTTTTTTGTTCCACAGGGACAATGTATTTCATTGACTCCAAAGTCTAGCCACATTCTTTCACCCAAAAAATCCAACCAAATACAGATATAAAATGTTTTCCGGAGCCAGCAAGATTTTTTTTTTCTAGAGGGAAAATATATTTCATTGACTCCAAAGCATGGTATGAAATTCCGGTCAGTACCGAGTCGAGGCGTTGCCAATCAGGACCGAGTCAGTTGCACTGATGAGGCAACTGCACAAGTCAAGGACTGTTTCGGAAAGAAATTAATATATTCAATAAAATTTTCACAAAGATACTATGAGAGCATTGTTTATATTGGATACTTGTTAAATAGCTCGATTTTCATATTTTTAATAATTTTCTATTATTAAAAAAATATGATTTTTGTTTATAATTCTTGGAATCGAGTAGGCTGTACCCGTCCGGCACGGGTGGTCCCGACGGACAAAAAGACCGGGACTGAAATATAAAACCCTGCTCCAAAAGGGGCAAGTCTAGGTACATACATTCACCACAAAATAATAAATAAATAAATAAAATCTAGTCACATACATGATACAAGCTCGGCCTTATATTCACCACAAATGGAAAATTATACTTTTTAAGTAGAAGACAATCAGTCAATGCCCAGTTGCCCTTTTGCCCAAATTAAAGAGAAATTGACTTATGAATGGAGGGAGGGCTTGTCATCGTGAGTCGTGACAGTTGTTAGATGTTATCTCACTCTTTCCACACATTATTTAACCGGTGGATGGATGGGACCCATGATTTTGATGGTCACTTGATAGTTTTAACTTATAAGGTATATCTTTTGATTTTTTTTCTTCTTCTTTTTTTTTTCCTACAAGCTTTGGCTTTGGATTCGAAACTGCAGAAACGAAAATTTGCAAAATGTGAGATTTTCCCCCCATTTCTCTCTGTTTTTTTTAACTGTGTTGAGAATTTTAACTTGAGCACCTGCCTAGGTATTCATCCCTGGGCATCATTGTGTGTGAAACAGCTTATTTACTAAATTTTTTTATAAGAATTTAGTGTGCTGGGTCTTTTTGACATGGTGGGATAGCTTATCGTTTGGCATTTATAAATGTCTCATATTTATTTATAAAGATTTTAAATTTTGACCCACCTAAAAGGTTTCAAGCATAAAAAAAGGATTTTGGGATTCCACTATTTTTGAGAATATAAAATTCTCAGGAGAAAAACTCTATCAATTCCAATAAATAAACTCGCGCTACTTATGTCATAACGATGTAACACTTGCGTATTAAAGTAGAATACAGATTTCATTTTAAGGAGTCTTCATACTCATGTCTAGTCACATACAAGTTCAGCCCTATATTCAGTTTCACCACAGATGTCCATTCGGTGGGGCCATCAATCAATGGATAAATATACTTTTAAGATTGATTCTGACCGTGGACTCGGTGGGTATTCACATGATATGCTAGGGCCTGGACCGGACAGACAATGTCATATTAATTTTTTTTCAGCTAACCATTTATATAAAAATCTCAAGGTATTAGTGCACCTGCATAAATACTTTTCTAGAGTGACTAAAAATCAAGACCCTAGTCTAACCACATATAAATTAAGACCCTAGTGTAACCACATATATATATATATACAAGCAAGCTCAGCCCTAATGACCACAAATGTGCCCATTCTATGAACCATCTATCCATGGATAAATAAAGTTTTAAGATTGATTTTGATGCTTGGAGTAGACAATAGCATAGCGCAAAAAGGAAATTGGACACGTCAATTGTGGGGTTGTCATTATGACATGAAAGTTGTTAGATGTTATCTCTCCCTCTTTCCACACGTTATTTATGGTGGGGCCTTCACCGGTGGACTCATGATCATGATTTTTCGGTCACTTAATAATAATAATAATGGTTTTAAACTTTAAAGTTTATCTTTAGACAATGAAAGGAAAGGTCTCAGACTCGCAGCCAAGATCCAGAAACACGCTTTTCTTTTCTACACTCGAATTACATTTTAAAAAAAGAAAGAAAAAAGTGAAGGGCAATCGGTTCAGAGTATTTTATTTGGTACTTGACAATCATGAGCATTCATGCAGAAAATGTCACTACTCCTACTAATTTAATTAAAAGAAAAAAAAATCCGCTACTTGGAAGTAGACTATTTGTTAATTACTGTGCTTTTTGTTAGAAAAATTTATTTATTTAAAAAAAAAAAAAAAGAGGCTGGATTCTTGGAACGTCACTACTACTACTAATTTAAAAATTTTGTTGATCGAGTGATTTATTTAATAACGTTAAGGGTCATGCAATGCATGTATGTGCAATTGCAATTAATTAATGAGGCCCACCAATTATTGTATACGGAGGTTAGGAGGGTTTTTATTCGATGAAATTCATCATCAGCAAATGTTCTTTTCCATTATTTTTATTTTTTCTTCTTCTATAAATATATACCAAGTGATTCTCCTTAGTTAAATCTCATCACCTCATCTCATCAGTGTGTTGCTTGAAACCTATACCCATCTGAGAGCACTACTGATGGATCACCTCAACTCCTTCCCTTTTACTAAAGCCTCATCTGGTTTCCTCCTCTCTCTTCTTGCCTTTTCACTGCAGCTGCTTATGCTCTTTCAAACCACCCTCTCCTTTTCCTTCAATGGGAGTCACAACAGTACTTCCTCATCAAGCTGCCTTCATCACGAGAAATTTGCCTTGCTTCAACTCAAGCATGGCTTTTTTATAGACCGTGGCATTGATAATTCCTCTTCAAAGATTGATTCTTGGAATCCAGCTATTGATTGTTGCTCTTGGGATGGCATCACGTGCGACGAGGGTACGGGTCACGTGATTGGACTCGATCTCTATGAGACCAGGGTTACGATTGAAGGTCGAATAGACTCTAGCCTCTTCAACCTTCGCAGCCTCCAAAAACTCAACCTTTCTTGGAACAATTTCTATCGTCACCCAATACCCTCTGAGCTGTGCCGCCTCACCAATTTGACCCATTTGAACCTCTCACGTTCGAGCTTTACTGGCCAAATCCCGTTGGAAATATCAAAATTGAGCAAGCTTGTTTCCTTAGATCTATCGGACTATTTTCACGGACCATCAGGCAACCTAAAGCTCAAAACCCCAAACCTCACAACATTCATTGGAAACTTATCCAGCCTCCAAGAACTCTTTTTTGACCGTGTAAACATCTCAGGCGAGCATGGTGGCAAGTGGGCCCAAACCATATCCACTACACTGCCCGATCTTCAAAGGTTGAGCTTACGTGGTTGTGGTCTTCAAGGACCCATTGATCCATCTCTTTTCCGGATTCCTGATCTATCTCAACTCTCATTGGATGGAAACAATCTCTCCATTGTTGTACCTGATTTCTCAGGTGTCTCATCTGCTTTGACATCTCTCACCCTTCGTGGCTGTGGTTTGTATGGAAAGTTTCCTGAGAGTATTTTCTTGATGCCAAATCTACAAACACTAGACATTTCATACAATCAAGATCTCATCATTGATTTTTCAGAATTTCCTCATAACAAAGCTTTGCAGAGCTTGTTCCTAGAAAACACTATCTTTCATGCGAAACTATTGAATTCCATCATTAATCTCAAGTTCTTGAAGGAATTATCACTTCGGAACTGCAATCTCTCTGGTTCATTACCTTCTTCAATTGCAAACCTCACCCAGCTTGAGTCTTTGGATCTTTCATCAAACAATTTCAGTGGTACAATTCCTTCATCCTATGGAGATGAGCTCAAACATCCCATTTCTCTTTCTTTGTATGATAATTCACTTGAGGGATCTATCCCATCATCTCTGTTTTCTCACCCAGCATTGCGATACTTGGATCTCTCTTACAACCAATTTAGTGGTTACATTCCCGACTCTCATAATGAATCATCTTCAGTGCTAGAGGATATCGCCTTGAATAACAACAAATTGCAAGGGACAATTCCTAGGCTAGTCTTTGAACTCACAAAGCTAAGATATCTTTATCTGTCTAACAACAACTTCAGTGGCACTATAGCACTAGATATGTTCAAAAACTTCAAAAACTTCTCATATCTTGATCTTTCAGACTGTGGCTTGTCAATAATTAATAGCAATGGTAGTCCTCATCTAATCCCCTCATCTCAAATGGATAGTTTGTATCTACGTTCATGCAACATCAGTGAGTTTCCAAACATCCTTCAAAGTCTTAATCAATTGGAAGATCTAGATCTCTCGAAAAACAAAATACATGGTGAAATACCCACATGGATTTGGGAGGTAGGAAATGGGAGTTTGTATCAACTTAATCTTTCTAACAACTTCTTGGAGAGTTTTGAGCATCCATTACCTCAATTTTCATCAAGTAGACTACAAATTGTCGACCTTCATTCCAACAGATTGCGAGGGTCAGTTCCAATCCTACCACATCGAGTTTACTTTCATGACTATTCAAACAACAGTCTCTCCTCCATCATTCCAGCTAATATAAACTTCACTTCCATTCAATACTTTTTTCTTTCAGGTAATCATGTTAGTGGAGAGATTCCTTCATCCATTTGTGAAGCACGCCTCCTTGAAGTCCTTGATCTGTCTAGAAACAACTTTAGTGGAAAAATTCCTACCTGTCTCGGTAAAATTGGCAATTCACTCAAAATTTTGAATTTGCAAAGAAATGCTTTTCAAGGCAATGTGCCTGACATGTTTGAAAAAGAGTGTGGTCTGAGGACACTCAATCTTCATAGCAATGAACTAGAAGGGTCAATACCAGAGTCATTAGCCAATTGCAAAACATTGGAGGTTATAGACCTTGGAAACAATCGTCTAAATGATACCTTCCCATTCTGGTTTGATAGTTTATCATATTTACGTATTTTGATCTTGCGATCAAACAAATTTCATGGTCCCATTGCTTATTCCCATGCCAAAAGTTCCTCATTCCAATTTCTGCAAATCTTTGACATTTCTTCCAATTATTTTGTGGGTATTGTTCCACCAAATTTTTTTCTGAATTGGAAATTGATGGCCGAAGGAGGTGTTTCATACTTGAGTTCCAATGTCCAAGTTGTCAAGTACCAATTTGGATATGGTTATTATCAAGATTCAGTGATGGTGACAATGAAAGGGCTTGAACTAGAGGTGGTTAAGATCATCACTGCATTGACCTCAGTGGATCTTTCAAACAATAGATTTCAAGGGCATATTCCAAAATCAATATGCAACCTCAATTTACTCCATGTGCTCAACTTCTCACAAAATGGCTTCGATGGCTCAATTCCAGTATCTTTGGAGAATTTAACACAGCTTGAGTCATTAGATCTTTCAAGGAATAAGTTATCAGGGAATATCCCTTGGCAATTGACGAAGCTCACATTTCTTGCAGTCTTGAATCTCTCACAAAATCTCCTCCATGGAAAAATACCACAAAGCCAACAATTCCTCACATTTACCAATAGTTCGTTTCTTGGAAACATTGGTTTATGTGGACTGCCATTATCAGCAAAATGTGAAGATACTATGGCTACACCACCATCGACCTTTAGTAGTTTTGGCTTGGATGGAGTTGGAGAGATTGATTTGGAATTCATGTGGATGGGATTTGGAATTGGAGTTGTATTTGGATTTGGAGTAATCTTTTGGACTCTAGCACTTTGGAGAAGAGGAAGTAGAAAATACATGCAACTCATTGATAGAATGTTTGTTCATAATTTTTCAATGATTCCATCATATGTACACTGGTAAGATAATTAATGAAGGAGAATACTTGAAAGAAAAGATGGTGCGTTTTCAGTAGACACAAGGAATAGAGTGTATTCATGGATGGTTGTGCCTTTTACTACCAATATGAAATTGTGGAATTATGTGTAATCAATACTTTTGTAGTTTATTTTACGCTTATTGAAAACATGCCAAGTTATTTGTATAAAACCCAATAAAGGCAACTAGTAGTTTTATTCAAATGTTTTTTTTTTTTTTTTTTTTTCATTTTTTAAGGTTGTTGTATCTTTTCTTAAAACATTAAGGGCACATTTGTATAATATTCACAGAAAACCGATTTTGAGGACTCTTTCCTCTTCTACATTTTATTTTTATTTTTCCAGACTCCCCATCTTAACCAACTTTTTGTAGAATCTAGGAAAACACAGCTCATTTTCATGCTTGTCCTCGCTGAAAAGTGGATGCATCGAATGTGAAAGATTATATGTTCAAAGCACACTAAATTCTAACTAAATGCTTAAAGTTTCTCTCTTGAACAACTTCGCTTTTTGAGGATGAGAATCGTTAGGAGTATAGAAAACAAAACATATTTCTTTCCAGTTGCTTGATGAATTTCTTTTTCAAAAAGCATTATCCTTTATGTTGAAAACTTAAATTTTTTGTTTAGAATGGTGTAATGTCTCTTCTCAAGTTGTTTGCAAGTAACTTGCCAACTAGACTAGCCATCGATGGCTGCTTGATTGTGCTCTTTAATCATCCGATAGTCAATACTGGCATATAACCACATTCATGTGAAATCCGAATTTATTCTGAGTTGGCTACATAAATTCTATTTCTCCATTTCGGCCATCCCAATTCTAATCGTCATATAAGTTGCACATTTTCAAATTCACATTAATGTTTATAAATAAAAACAATTGGATTCTAGCATTTTCTCAACTTGGCAAATAAGAAGTCACTATACCTGGTACAAGGGTGCTGCCTCAAAGAAGATTAGGCCCTCATCTTGAATACTATATCCACACAAGTTCAAGCATACTTACAGCTTACGAGTATGCCTAAACCTTCCTCGTTTCGTTTTTCTTTTTCATATTTATCATTTACTTTAAGATCCAGCCATGATAAATATAACACATTAAACTTAAGCAACCATTTTGCCTTCCTTCATATTCACATTTAAAAAGGCGTACCTGCGGAAACTTGTGACTGTTAAATATAATTTGTTCGTTGCAAATTAAAAAAATTAATAGGTTACTGTAAAAAATCTGATTTAATTATATACAATAAGAAAAAAAAAATCTTAAAAACCTAATTAGCACATGAGAGTTGAGGGGACAAAATCCGAGTTTATATTGATGGGTTGAGACACATGAAAGCTGGACACCATAATGGGGTACGAACATAGGAAAAAAATAATAATTTGAAAAAGTTATAATTATGGTTTTAAGTATCAGTTTACTCGACACCAATATTGTGCATCTCACAATGTTATAAAAGATATATACATAGGGCCATGATGTTTTTTTAAAGGTAAATTAATGCACTTGCACCCTCACCCAGGGGGCGTGATGATGAGCAATTACTGGGTCATGATAGTGCAATAACTACATCTCCACAAAAAAAAAAAAAAAAAAAATCTAGTCAAAATCCATGTTTATCTGTCGAATTGTGCACTCTCCTTCTCTCTGGCAATACACCAAACAAAAATTACAGACCCAACCATGAAATCGGCGGAGGTTGGAATCAGGTGAACAATTTTGCACCTATGATTCACTTCTCGGTGAGCTAGACCAGTGAATCAAAATAGGCTTCTGTAAATTTTTCCTTCCCCCAACTCATTGAGTATGCACAATTGGATTTGCCTGCTTCAACTAAAGATAACATATACAATTACCATATGAAGTTGATGACTTCAAACAAATGTTGAATATCATGCAAATTTATGTAATATGTGGGTTGCTGATTCACATGGGCTTTGTTTTGATCCAATGGCAGGCTAAAAGATCAAAATAAATAAAAATAAATAAATAAAGAGTCTGAGCAGGTCAGGGTGAGAAAGTGTTAGTGCTTAAGCATTTTGCATTCAAACTTAATTTGTAAACCGTGGTACACTTACAACTAATATCGAACTTAATTTGTAAACCGTGGTACACTTACAACTAATATCATCCTTTGAGATGCTAGTATAGATATAGACAAAGTTTTGTGTCTACTGCAATAGAGGAGTAAATCACTCATGAACAATATGCAGAAACTAGAGAAGTAGGTGACCAAATCATAGTTCTGCTACAACCTGTGATAACTACCATCAATTCAGGAATCAACATGACAAGTCTTCCATGGATGATAGATTATCTGGTTCTGAAAATTCTTTTATGCTCGTCATGGATGAAACACGTAAATTTTTTTTTTCATACATATCAATGACTGAACATTGAAAATACGAACTTTTTTTTCATAACAGTAGATGCAAGATTACTTTTTGTTCCTACACATTTAAATTTTCCTCTTGAAATCTTTGTCGATGCTTTATACTATCTTCAAGAGTGTTTGAAGAATTGAACACTTTGTGAAACTTGGTGTCATCACGACCTGGAATCACTGTTGGAAGACCCACAAGCACATACATACTGAAAACCCACAAACTTTATAAAATCCAGGGGCTACAATGTCACTACCATATGCAAATACCAGGTTATCATTGGACGTAGGTAAAATTTTGGTATGACATACCAAGTTCCTTTTTTTTTTTTGTACTTCTGTTGCCATGTATATATTTGAAGCCCTGCATCATCATCTTCATTTAAGTCTCATCTCCCATATATTCCCGGCACATTTTTGTAAGCACCATTTGTTGGAAAAAAAAAAAAAAAACATAACAAAGTTTGCAGGTTTTCAGACCATGCCCTGAAACAGTAAGTCTCAGATGAGAAAATTGCCATCAACAATATCAGCATCTCTTTTGTATTCTTAATCATCAAAATTTCTTATATCAAACACGTTTCTACCAAGTGCAAATGAGTTGTTTAAGGAAAACATTGTTATTCTAGAACAACATTGGTTGTCTGGTTTTTGCTTGCTGGCTCTGTTCGAAATCTCAAGCCCATTTGCAGGAAGGAGGAAACGTTTTCCAACCTCACTTCTTTCAAGTTTGCTCCTTAGAGTTTCAGTAATTGGTGATGCAGACCATTGGACTGAGAACTGTATGAGTGAGGATTTCACTGCAGCTTAAGGAGTGGCATCAGCTTTAGTAGATACATCTCGATGCCCTTGATTAGCGCCATGCTCATCTGTAGCGTCATGGCTCACAATATTTCTCCCCTTCTCATTAATACCCATTACTCCCATTCCAGTAGAAAACAAGACTTTATGTTTCCTGAACTTTTTACTAGATTTGCATTTTTCTACATTTGGAGCAATGTAGGGGTGACAAGTATCTTCTGGTTTCTGCATGCTTGAGTCACTAGTTTGAGTTGAACAATCTGAGGTGTTCCTTAGAGTTTTAGTTTGGCTATTAACCTCATCAAATTCAAAAAAGTATCTTGTGATGATACACAGATATTTTGTCAGACACTGATGGAGAAGTAACATCTATTCCACCCACTGCTTCATCTAAGGAACCAAGGCAATCAACCTGCACTCGTCGAGAAAGAGAAGCCCCTTGGTCTTTCTGAGTTTTGTGAGGAAAATTGTTCCTAAGAGAAACCAATTTGTGCCCATAAACATTCACATCTGTAGGATTGCTTTCATGCCCCTTGTTGCAATGCTCATCTTTATTTCCCTCTTCTGCAAATGCTATCTTACATCTAGATTGACTATCTTTGCATGAGTTCGCTTTCTTTCTAAATTTTGTAATAAGAGTACCACTTCTATCATCTTCACCATTATTTGTCTCCTCGGATTCATGTTGTTTACATGAATTATCAAACAATAAATTATCATCATTTGAGGAACCACCCAAAGATGAATGAACTTTCATTTTGACATCCTTTGGAAACCCAACAGCTATATCCTTTGAGTTACATTTTTCCTTCAGTCTTAGCTTTCTCCTTGGACCATGCATGGGTGTTAAAGGTTTTTCAGGTAGATTTTTCGGGCACATATACTATTCATTCTGCCTTCTAGACTTGTCATTGTCAGTCCTCTTACCTTCAAATGTCATGTGGTTTCCTGAATTGGGACAATTCAGTACATTGGTAGCATTAGAAGTGGAGTCAATCAGTTTGCCTCTCAAATATCCATGGTCCCCATCTTGAGGTAAAGGCATATGGTTCAATTCTCTTGACTTCTTAAAGGAGGACTTGGGATTATAATTTTCTCACAATGGTCACTTAGAGAGTTAGGAGTGAGTCTGAAGCATTCTCTTCCTACAAGAGAACCATGTTCTGCAAATTCCTGAATTCCTCCAACACTTGTAACAAAAGGCTTGCCGGGATTGTTACGCTGCTTGGTAATGATGGTATTAGTCATGGGTGCCACTAGATACCGTACATGCTCAATGCATGTTGCATCGAGTCGCAGAAACCAAGAATCCTTTAATCCTTCAAAGAAATTCTTTATGGGAATTGAATATGGAATGTGGTAGAAACATGATTTACATTTCACCTATAGGAACCAAAAATAAATAAATAAATAGGGTGGAAATTAATTGAACCTGTCGATCTTGAAATCTAAAATCCACGTGAACCACAGGGCTTGTTGGGATTCAATACTACTGAATATCCTACATTCTAAAGTACCAGTACTTATAGGATCCCACTTCAACTTTAGCCTTTTAGATTTGCAGTAACGCCAAAAAGTATCAAGAAACCCACAAAACAATGAGGCTGAAGATGATGTATTAGAGGATTGCCACAAAATCATACTCCTTAAATCCTGGGTTTACAGAAGTCTCAAATGGAAAGGGGCATAATGTCATCCCATCAACGCATGTGCCCTGATCTTTCCAAGATTCGGAAAGTGACGGTAATGCTCCTTCCTAAACCTACCTGTGCAACAATTAGTCAATAGTTTAGCTCTAAAAGTATATTATGGAAATAGATATACTACAAGATGCAGAAACTCAAATTCAGAATTTATTGAGCATTTTCCAGAAAGAAATCAATATCTGCTCTTCACATTCAGAACCTGAAATTCATATTTTATTTAGGGAAAGTATCAATAGATGATAAATTAAGAAAGACTCGTTTAAGTTGGTTTGGATATGTTTAGCTGCGCAGGCCACCAATGGCCCCGGTGAGGAAAAGTTTCTCTACACAGGTTAATAGCCCCTCGAAAGGGATACGCCAAAGAGGACATGGATGGAAGTAATAATGATAGATCTAAAGAAGTGAAACCAATCCAAGGATTTGGCATAGAATAGATTAGAATGGTGAACCAGGATTCATGTAGCCGGCCTCAACATAGTTGGGACAAGGCTTTGATTATGACGATGATGATGAGTAATCACTCTCAAAAATCACATACAGAACCTGAAATTCAGATATTATACATGTCACTCTCAAGAAATCTACACTTTCTTTTCAATGCACAGTAGTTCGAGAAGGGATATAGAGAAATTCCATCTACTCCAGGATATAGCAATATTAATGCATCCAGCTTGGCAGGATATCTAGTCTTGATGTCACGATATATGTGGGTTCAGGCCCACAGGCCAATTTGCATAATTGTCTCAAATCCAAGCCCAGATTGAGTAGATCTAATTGCTAGGATTTGGTCAAAGTTTACATTGTGTAATTTCCTTTTGTATAGATTCCCATCATTAATTTAGATTGTACAGCCATATAATGTATAGATTGGTAGCCTTGATTAAGGCACTTTTCATCCTATTTAATGGAAGGGTTGATCTCTAAAGGAGAGACCAAAATCATATGCAACTCGCATTTTATCAATTCTTGTATGTATTGATATGGTTCAGAGCTGATACTGATCGTGGGAGGTTCTTAGGGACGCTGTTTTGAAAACAGCTCTTGGGAAAAGCAAGCAGATCAAGAATCTGTTCTTGATTGTGGGCATACTATTCTTGGGAGAAACAAACTTGTGTTTCAGAAGCAAACAGATCAAGGCTCTGTAATCTTGGCAACAACCAGATCAAGGATCTATGTTCTTGGAAGCAAACAGACGGAGGAAACCTCTTCTGTCACGTTATGATCGATAGTGGCCCACCTGTGATCATGATGGCATCTTTAGAAATCTTTACTGCAACGGTTGACTTCCTCTCCTGGTAAATTTGGAGATTTTTTCAAAATTTTTCCAAGATCAGAGGTAGGCCATTTGACTTGACTTGTGATTTTCCAGTTTTCTAAGATAGTTTTGATCACAGCAGTACAAAATCTTGGATTGTGGATGGATTTTGATGAATCTTGTATTGCTGAAAAGAGATTTTGGTTCTACTTTATCCTTGTTTATCTGATTCTCAATCAGATCAAGCAGTGCGCCCCATGCAGAGAATTAGCAATCAAAATCCAGGTCGACTAGACCTTTTATTTTGTGAAACTGATTACAGACAGTTTCCTGTCATTTCTTCACTGTTTGGCATCGGCAAACAGCCTGTTTTGATCTTTTGCACTACCATTTCTACTTCTGTCTCGTGCTGCACTATTTGGATTTTACACTTTTTGGTTCGTTGCAATTTGGTTCTAGTGTTGTTTTAAATGGAGAAATCTGGGGTAAAATTGATTCAATTCAAAGGAGAAAATTACGGAGCTTGGGCTTTTCAGTTTCAACTGTACATTGAAGATAAGGAATTGTGGGGGCATATTTCTGGTTCTGATCCTAAACCAAGTGAGGGTGAGAAATTAATTTTTGCATGGAATACTAAGGATGCCAAAATTAAAACTTGGATACTTGGATCTGTTGAAGATCATCTAATTATGAACCTAAAACCCCATAAGACTGCAAAGGAAATGTGGGAATATTTGTAGAAAGTTTATCATCGTGAACATTTTGCACGACAGTTTCAATTGGAATGTGAAATTGCAGAATATTCACAAGGTAACTCGTCCATTCAAGATTACTATTCTGGGTTTCGAAACCTCTGGACTGAATATGACAGCATCAAATATGCAAGTATCTCTGTTGATGTTCTTGCAGCAATCCAAGAACTTTAAGCTTCTAGTTAGAGAGACCAGTTCTTGATGGAGTAACGTCCTGAATATGAGCATCTCACATCTAATGTAATGGGTCGGATGCCCTTACCAACCTTAGATGTTTGTCTGAATGAACTTCTCCATGAAGAACAACGTCTCTTGACAAGAGCCCATCTAGTCCAACAAAAAAAATGAGAACTACACTGTTTCCTACTCTGTAAGTGCCACTCCTAAGACTCATCAAAATCCTCATACCCCTCACAATGCTATGCTGACTCAGACAGCTCAGACTCCTTATATGAGGAAGGTGCAGTGCTACAATTGTAAAAAGTTTGGCCACATAGCAACCCAATGCATTAATTTTTTTTGCAACTATTGCAAAAGAAAAGGGCATATCATTACTGAATGTCGCCGTCGTTCGCGGTCTTAAGCATATGCTGCTACATCTGATTCTTCTCCTGCAGATGATAGTTCCACATTTTCGCCTACTTAGTGTGGATCTTCTACTGCTGCTTCTACACAGCCTGCCAATTCTCCTCTTACCCCTGAGTTAGTTCAACAGATGATTGTCAATGCATTGTCTGCATTTGGCATTTTAGGTAAATCAAAATCACCTTCACCTACTTGGTATCTTGATTCCAAGGCGTCAAATCACATGACCTCTTCTAGTGCACATCTCTCAAATTTGAAACAATATACTGGAAATCACCACATCCAAACTGCTGATGGAGGAAAATTTTCTATTACTGCCATCGGAGATGTTTCTAGTTCTCTTCCCTTAAAACATGTTTATCTATGTTCCAAGTTTAACTTCAAATCTTCTTTCGATTGGGCAACTTGTTGAAAATAATTGTGATATCTCCTTTTTTTCTTCTGGCTATGTTGTGTAGGACCAAATATCGAGGAAGGAGATCGCGAGGGGCCTAAATGTGGACACTTATTTCCACTCAACCTGTCTACAGTAATTGGGAATAAAGATGCAAATGAGTTGTTTTGTTTTTCTATTCAAAATAAATTGTGGCATAGTAAACTCGGACATCCCAATTTCAAAACTATGTCACTCATGTTTAACTCTGGTGTGTTGAATAATTCTTCTAGGAATATTTCATTTGATTGTGACATTTGTAAAATGGGAAAAAGTAAGAAAGGTTCCTTTTTCTCCATCTACTTCCTTCAGTACTGAGTGTTTTGAATTAATTCATAGTAATGTATGGGGCATTGCCCCTACTTTATCTCATGCTAATTATAAATACTTTGTGACCTTTATTGATGATTATAGTCGGTTTACATGGGTCTATTTTTTGCATTCTAAAACTGATGTGTTTAATGTTTTTAAAATATTTTTCGCATATGTTGAAAATCAATTTTCCAAATGCATTAAAATCTTGAGATCAAACTCAGGGGGAGAATATACGTGAGCAGAGTTTCAAAAACACTTACAACAAAAAGGGATTCTTTCTCAAAAAACCTGCCCATACACACTCCAACAGAATGGCCATGCTGAAAAGAAGAATATACATCTTCTTAATGTAACTAGATCTCTTCTGCTTGAATCTTCCGTCCCTCCTCATTTTTTGCCAGAAGCTCTCTCCACGATTGTCTATCTTATAAATCGACTGCCCTCTTCCTCTATTGCAAATAAACCCCTTTTTTCCGTTTCTTTAACACCACACCATAATATGATGTTCTTCATGTTTTTGGTTCGGTGTGTTTTGTTCATCTCCCTCCGACTGAGCGTACCAAACTTACTGCACAATTTGCAAAATGTGCATTTTTGGGATATGCTAGTAACCAAAAGGGATTTCTTTGCTATGATCCTCAAGTTTGTCGCATTTGTATTTCTCGGAATGTAGTTTTCTTTTTTTTTTAACAATCAATATTTTTTTCAACAACTCATTGATCCCTCATACTCTCCTTCTTTTGTGACACTACCTGGTTTTTCAAACAAAACACCATTTGTTAAGTTTAATCCTAATTTTATGTATCATAGGCATGGTGATAAGCAGGCTACAGGTAGTATTCCTCCCGAGCCACCTCCACCATCTTGTCCACCTGGTGTTGCTCCTGTCCGTCGTTCCACTCGTATTTCTGTCCCTCCTAACCGGCATGGTTTTACCCATACATCTCTAGTGGCAACCATGGCTTCTACCACCATTCCAAACTCGTACTCTCAAGCTATGCAGCATGAATGTTGGAATAAAGCTATGCAGGAGGAATTAGATGCTCTTGCGCACAATCATACTTGGGATATTGTTCCGTGCCCTTCCTCTATCAAGCCGATTGGATGCAAGTGGATTTACTCCATCAAACTTAAATCAGATGGCACCCTGGACCAGTATAAGTCATGTCTTGTAGCTCTTGGAAATAGATAGGAATATGGCATTCACTATGATGAAACATTCGCACCTTAGCAAAAATGACTATAGTTAGGACCATTCTTGTTGTTGCTACTTCTCAGTCCCGGCCTCTTTACCAGATGGATGTCAAAAATGCATTTCTACATGGTGATCTCAAAGAAGATGTCTACACGAGACTTCCACAAGGCATCTCAGGGTACCCAAAGGGTAGTGTTGCAAAATTACATCGATCCTTTTATGGACTTAGGCAAGCTCCTCAGGCATGGTTTGAAAATTTTCAAGAAGCCCTTGTTCACCTGGATTTCCATCCAAGTCCTTATGATCCTTCCATGTTTCTACATCATGCGTCCAAAGGGATTACTATTCTTCTTGTTTATGTTGATGACGTCATCATTACTGGTCCTAATGCTGATATGATTTATCAACTTCAGTGTTCTCTTCATGATTCTTTTCAAATGAAGGATCTCGGATCTTTGACCTATTTTTTAGGTCTCGAAGTTCATCGATCATCTAAGGGAATCTTTCTCAACCAACATAAATATACCCTTGATTTGATTGACATGGCAGGGCTTCAAAATTCCACTCAACTGACACTCTGGTTGAAGTAAATGTCAAACTTAGGCAAGACAACGTTGATCCTATCCCTAATCCTACTATGTATCATTGATTGGTTGGTGGCTTGATTTATTTAATCACTCGCCCTGATATTTCATATGCTATCAATTAGGTAAGTCAATTCATGACTAATCCTAAACATCTTCATTTGGCTGCTGTTCGTCGAATCATTCGGTATCTTCTTCGAACGCCAACTCGTGGATTATATTTCACGGTGAATAACTCCATTACACTAAAAGCATATTCAGATGCTGATTGGGCTGGTTGTCTCGACACTCACCGCTCTACAAACGGATGGTGTATGTATCTTGGTGATAGCTTGATTTCTTGGAAATGTAAAAAATAGGACAGAGTATCGAAATCCTCTACTGAAGCTGAGTATCGTGCTATGTTTGCCGCTTGTTCAGAAATTATTTGGCTTCACAGGTTACTTTTAGACATCGGTTTTCCTGCAACTAGTGCGATACCTCTACATGCAGATAATACTAGCTCAATTCGTTTTACTACCAATCCAGTATTTCATGAGCGCATCAAACACATTGAGGTAGATTTTCATTTTATCTGAGATGGGTACAAGAACGATGTCATCAGCCTTCCGCACATCTCCTCTAATTTGTAAACAGCTGATATATTCACTAAAGCGCTTCCTCCCCTTGACATCGGTTCTTGGTTGGCAAATTAATGCTTTTTTATTCTCCCACATCAATTTGAAGGGGGTGTCACGATATATGTGGGTTTAGGCCCACAGACCAACCTGCATAATTGTCTCAAATCCAAGCCCAGATTTTTTTATTTTTATTTTTTTGTAATTGGTAAATTTGTATTGAAAAGAGAAAAGAAGGGCAAAGTACCCAGGACAGAGAAGAAAAAATACAGCCAAATGGAAGCATACATAACAAAAGGCCACCTCTTTAATTTGAGGGGCTAGACCCAGCAAAACCTTTGCAGGTGGAGCAGGGATGATTGATCCATGCATCTGAAAGAAGAAGAGAACTACACTACACCTCGAGGCACTGCAAAGTTGGCTGAAACAAATTGCTACAGGAAAAAGACACTTCCACCTGGCAGGATGAAATGCTTTTTAGCAATACACGTTCCCATAGCAGGATGAGATGGATTATAGCAATACGCGAGACAAGCAACAGCAAAAGACAAACACTCCACAGCACTCTTTGGACAGAGAAGGCCCCCTGCAAAAAAATCACACAACTGCACTCTCTGGACAGAGAAGGCCCCCTGCTAACAAAACACAGCAAATACACAACCTCAAAAGGCCAAACCACCTCAACTAGCTCAGCACTAAACAAAAGAGGCCAAGGCAGCAGAGCTCCACCTAGCCCACAATGACTCGGCTGGCATAGCTGAAACAAAGCCTACTGATGATGCAGCATTGCAGCACTGAACTGGCACTATAGGGAAACACTTTACTAAGCAGCACTAGCCCACCACCACAAGCCCCAAGAGGATGAGGAAAGAGCCTGCACCTTCCCAGAAGCTGGACCCACTTTGGCACTGACACAACAGAAAGATTGGCAGAGCAGGGCACAACTTAACTCCAATAAACTGCAAGCTAGAGAAAAGAGAAAGCTAAGAGAGTTAGTCTGTCCGACTGAAAGAACACAAAACAGGGTGAGGAGGGATTTTTGAACCACTGACTGAGCTGAGGGTTCCTCTCATTCTATCCAGGAAGACCATCTGAGTTTTCATCGGTGAAGGGGACTTACTACGATGCTTAGCTTCGTTTCAAATAAACCGGAGGGCATAGATGGCTTGGAGAAAAATGACTGCTGCTAACTTTCTTCCTTTGGCATCTACGCCTTGAACTAAGGCAGCCCAAACTGAGGAAGCTGAAAAAGGAGGAGCTAGGGAAGAGCCTTCTTGACTGAGTAGCCAATGCCAAAGCTGCTGAGCTATACTGCAGGAGAAGAAAAGATGGAAGTCTGATTCTCCATGGCTGTGGCAGGAGTAGCATCTAGAAGCAAGGAGCAACCTTTTTGCATTGCCATGGAATCTGTGGGCGTTTTCCGGAGGAGGAGGCGCCAATTGAAGCAAGAGAGCCTTGGGCTAATGAGGTTATTCCACACCAACTTGTGCCAGTCAACCTTAGCCGCGAGAGACCTCAAGGAGTCCCAGGTAGATTTTAGAGAGAGACTCCCAGAAGAACTACCTTTCCAAGAAAGTAAGTCCGGAACAGAAGGATCTCTAGTTGAGATGATATTAGACTGCTGAAGGAGGAAGCCCCGCACCTCATCCGGGACAGCGGGAGCGATGTGCCAAGAATTGCCTTGAATTAGGTCCGCGACTCGATCTCTTTCAGAAAATTGGACGAGGGGAAATCTGAGAGCAATGGGGTCATGATCGATCCAATTATCGTACCACAGAAGAATGGAATGCCTGTTCCCAAGAGTCCATGAACTACCTCGTTGAAGGATGGGAGCCAAGGACCTTATCTTTTTCCAAATGCAGGAACCTGCCCTAAGATTACTTGAGAACCAGATAGGAGAGTTCCTGAAGTGCCTTACTCGAAACCAATTAGCCCTAAGGGAGGTTAAGGTAATCGCTGACCAGCCTAGTTTCATCATGCAAGCTTCATTGAAAACTTTCACCTTACGCAGCCCAAGACCTCCCTTTGATTTTGGCAAACAGACCACCTCTCAATTGACCATGTTACTCCTCTTTTTCTCAGAACTAGAAGACCACAAAAAGTTCTTCAGCAGACAATCTATCTAGAGACTAGTTTTTCTAGGAATAGGAGTAACTAGGGAGATGTGAAGAGGAATAGATGATAGCACATGTTTAACCATAATCAATCTCCCTGTAAAACAGAGGCATTTTGCCTTCCATCCATCAAGCCTAGCTCTTATAGAATCCAAAATCTGGGTAAAATGGGAGTGCCTAGAGGTACCAAAGAAGATAGGAACTCCGAAGTAGACCAAGGGAAGGGAGGCCCGAGGAATGGGAAGAAGCCCTATAATCATTTGAGATCTCCTTTGAGTAGATCTAATTGATAGGATTTGGTCAAAGTGTACATTGTGTAATTTCCTTTTATATAGATTCCCATCATTAATTTAGATTGTATAGCCATTTAATGCACAGGTTGGTAGCCTTAATTAAGGCACTTTTCATCCTATTTAATGGAAGGGTCGATCTCTATAGGAGAGACCAAATTCATATGCAACTCAGTCCTTTGCATTACATCAATTCTTGTATGTATTGATACTGGAGATGAGCATTTCATCTAATGACGATTCTTACAATATTTGAGCATGTGTTGTTGCTTGTTTATTACAAGTCACAATGACAAAGTACAATATTGTTATAACTCACAATGACAGTATTACAAAAAATATTGAAATATTGGCAGCTAGTGTCACGACCCGGGCCCGAGATTAGGGTTACCACGGCCAAACCCCGAGTCGCGATGCCATACTTACTCCCGTAAACCTCGCATCACCGAAGTCAATACGAGATTCACAAGGGATCTTACATATACCTGTCAAATGTACATTTTTACGGAAATATATACATACATTGACATCCAACTTGAACATGTATAAGTCATTTACAAAAAGTAAAATTTACTTACACATCTCATTTCCTATCTAAATCAACCATGCATATTCAACTACAATGCATGTGATCACTATTTACATCAAAATGAATCTATTCTCAAAATATTTCCAAAACATGTTAATGTGATTGCTCTCCGATTTACGTCCCCTCGTTTAATCCTCCTGGAGGAACCTGGTTGGTCGCCTCCGCTGGCGGCGTGGCATCTGTATCAACGGGACGGACAACCTGACCTGTAATGTCATCAATAACACTGTGAACACGACGGTTCAACAATGTATACACAATTCTATGATAACCATTTGCTTAGCAATTTTAAACAATTCAAATCAGTCTAAACATCTCAAATCAATAACAATTATATTCATTTATTTCCTCCCTGAAGGAAGCATTCAAATTATTCATGTAGTTCTCCCCTGAAGGAAGCAGGCAAACGTCATGTAGTTCTCCCCTGAAGGAAGCAGGCAAATGTCATGTAGTTCTCCCCTGAAGGAAGCAGGCAAATGTGTGGATTTACCAGCGTCTTGATCAGAGATCACCGGCATCACCACGGAGCTCCGGAATGCTCCAACTCATCTACTGCAGCAGACTTAATATTTAATTCATTACAATGTTTATTCACTTCAATGCTTTTCTTTTCATTTCAGTGCATTTCATTTCATTAATTCAACACATTTCATTTCATTAATTCAACACATTATTCAATGGCAGCTCAACAAGGAGCATAACAGTTGTAGACGAGAGAGGACAAGCCAACTCAAGTAAAAAACAATTAAATTTCCTAAAACAACATTCGGGTGAAACGTTCATTATGCAATGTAGGTGTTATTATGGATGACATCACTTTTTAGTGAAATTTACATTCACATAAGTTTAGCTAACACCCATGAAGGTTTAGGAAATTATCAGAAATCAATTCTGATATTCCCTCAATTTCGATCACCTCGTCGGTTACCTAGCGGTTAGCCGCATTAGGGGTTTCGGCTGACCGAACCACATTCGGTCAGCTTCCAGAATTTCTCAATTTTACAGGACAATTTGCCCAATTCGGTCACCTATTCGGTCACCCACGCGGCTGGCCGAAATTCAAATTTCGGTTAGCCGAATTTCTTCGGTCAGCTCACTGTTCGTTTTCCAGAAGCTAAACTTCTGATGGAAAACCCTGACAAGATTTTCGGTCACCTTGCGGTCAACCCGCGGCTAGCCGAACTCACAATTTCGGCTAGCCGACCTATGTCGGTCAGCTCTCGGTCAGGTGTCGGTCAGCCTGGCGGCTGACCGAATTGTGCCCAGAAGTTCAGAAAATTCTGAACCGAATTTTCTGTAACTGAACTCCTTGAGTTCTAATAAGTCCCTTAACATTTGAAATCAATATAATTGCGTATACTTGCCTTGTTTGGAGATTAATTAACAAGAATCTCCCTTGCTAGCTTGAATCCAAGATGAAATCCCCAAACTTGAAACCCTCTTTGAACCTAAAAAAAATCAATCAATCCATTCAAGAAAATCCTAATGAGTTTCTTAGGTAAGAAACCATTCCAAATCACCAAAGAGGACTCAGAAATTCTAGAAACAACATAATTCACTTACTCGTAGCCTCTTTGGTGGAAATCTTGAGATCTTCTCAAGCTTAAACTCCAAGAAAGTAAGAAAGAATATGGAGTTCCTCTTCACAATCACTTGTCAATTTTCCAAATCACACACACACCTTGATGGAAAACCAAGAGGAACGGAAGAAAAAGGAAGAAGAGAAAGAAAGAGAGAGACCGGCTGGGATGAAGGAATGAACTCAAATGAGTTCATCCTCATCTTATAAGCCCTCAATTGCATTTTAGCCCCTCACCTTTCCACTATTTACAATTTGAGTCAAATGAATGGTCATTTGAACCAATTCACACTGAATGGAATCATTACATTTACGGAAGTTAACGTACTCCTCGAGATATACGTGTGAGTATCAAGAGTTTCCGTATTCGACGAAATACGTGTAATTTCGTATTTACGAAAAAGTCCTTACATCACATGATTTAACCTAAAACCATGCCAATTCATTCATAACATTCACTATTCTTTTCATTAAGTTCAATTTGACCATTTGAGCCAAATTCTATATCAATTTAGCCATTAATCAACATTAATTCAATAAAACATGTTGAATTAGCATTAATCCCGATTAATTAGAGTTAATCTTAATTAACTCGGGACAGGGTGTTACATTCCCCTAAACTTTTAGAACCATTCGGTCCTCCGAATGCAATACAGATCAATTAAGGAATTTAAAACGAAAATTACCTGAACGAATAGCTCTGTATACTTTCGAGCCATTTGCTCTTCAAGCTCCCATGTAGCTTCGTTTGGTCCATGATGTGCCCAAAGCACTTTGACCCATTTGATAGTCTTGGTACGCAGAACCACCTCCTTGGTATCAATTATCTGAATTGGCTTCTCAACGTATGCAGTGTCTGGCAACACTTGGATCTCTTCATGATGAATCACATGTGAAGGATCTGACACATACTTCCGAAGCATTGACACATGAAAGACATTGTGGATACCAGAGAGTTCTGCTGGAAGATCTAGACGATAAGCCATATGCCCAATTCTGCTTTGGATCTTAAAGGGTCCGATAAATCTCGGAGAAAGCTTACCCTTTTGTCCAAATCTGACGGTGCCCTTCATTGGAGAAGTCTTCAAAAAGACTAAATCACCAACGGCGAATTCCAGATCACGCCGACGATTGTCAGCATAGCTTTTCTGCCTTGATCTAGCAACTTTCAACCTTTCTTGCACTTTCTGCACTTTATCTGTTGTTTCAGCAATGATCGTAGGACCGTGGAAACTTCGAGTTCCAACTTCTTCCCAACTAACTGGAGTCCTACATCTTCTACCATAAATTGCTTCAAAGGGCGCCATTTCAATGCTGGAGTGATAGCTATTGTTGTACGCAAATTCGCACAAAGCTAGGTGATCATCCCAATCACTCCCAAAATCTGCAACATTAGCCCGAAGCAAATCTTCAAGAGTTTGGATTGTTCTCTCTGACTGCCCATCTGTCTGTGGATGATATGCAGTACTAAACCGCAGTCTCGTACCCATGGCATTCTGATATGTTTGCCAAAATGTGGAGACAAAGCGACTATCTCGATCAGAAATGATCGAGACCGGTACTCCATGCAGTCTAACAATCTCCTTGACAAACAATTTGGACATCTCGCTGAATCCCATATCCTTTCTAAATGGAAGGAAATGCGCGGACTTTGTAAGACGATCCACAATAACCCAAATGGCATCATGTTGTCTCCGCGTTCTTGGTAATCCGGACACAAAGTCCATCGTGAGATGTTCCCACTTCCATTTAGGGATATACAATGGATGAAGCAAGCCTGGTGGCTTCTTGTGCTCAAATTTCACACGCTGGCAAGTCAAGCAGGAAGATACATAACTGGCTATCTCCCGCTTCATGTTATTCCACCAGAATCTGCCCTTAAGATTTCTATACATCTTCGTACTTCCCGGATGCACAGAATATCTGGTGTGATGAGCTTCAAACATGACTGCTTGCTTCAAATCTTCCTGTGCTGGTACACATAGTCTGTCTCTGAAATAGAGAACTCCTGTTACCAACACGAAATCTGGCCTTGCTGCAATGTTATCCCGAATTCTTACTAATTCCGGGTCGTCGAACTGCCTATCTTTAATTTGCTGAATGAGTAGCGGTTCGAACACTGACATCGCTGCAATCATGACTTGATTGTCCACGAATTCAATGGATACATCCCAATCCCTGAATTCTTCAATCATAATCCATTCACCCACCAATGATGCCAAGTCAGCAGATTTGCGACTCAAAGCATCAGCTACCACGTTACCCTTTCCAGGTACATATGTGAATGGAAAATCATAATCCTTGATAAGCTCTAACCAACGGCGTTGCCTCAGATTGATATCTTTCTGAGTGAACAAGTATTGGAGACTTCTGTGATCGCAATGGACTTCAAAAGTTTCTCCATACAGATAATGTCTCCATTGCTTCAATGCGAATACAACAGCCGCGAGCTCTAAATCATGTGTAGCATAGTTCTTCTCATGCTCTTTTAATTGACGCGAACCGTAGGCAATTACCCTACCTCGTTGCATCAACACACATCCCAATCCAACGCCTGAGGCATCTGAGTAAATCTCAAACCCTCCTCTCCCTTCAGGTAAAGCCAAGATTGGGGCTGTTATCAACTTCTGCTTCAGAGTTTGGAAACTGCACTCGCATACATCATTCCATTGAAAAGGAACGTCCTTCCGAGTCAGTTTCGTCAACGGAGCTGCTATCTTGGAGAAGTCCTTTACGAACCTTCTATAGTAGCCCGCCAACCCTAAGAAACTCCGAACCTCTGGCACATTCTTCGGACTCTACCAATTGCTAACCGCGTCAACCTTAGCCGAATCAACAGCTAATCCATCTCTGGTAATGACGTGACCCAAAAATGCAACCTGCTGCAACCAAAAGTCGCACTTCGAGAACTTTGCATACAACTGATTCTCTCTCAGTGTCTGCAAGGCGATTCTCAGATGACGTGAATGCTCTCTCTCTGACCTTGAGTATACCAGGATGTCATCAATAAAGATCACGACAAACTGGTCTAGGTACGAGGCAAACACTCTGTTCATTAGAGCCATAAAAACTGCAGGTGCATTGGTTAGACCAAAAGGCATCACTAAAAATTCATAGTGTCCATAACGAGTCCTGAATGCAGTCTTCTGTACATCTTGATCCTTAACTCGTATCTGGTGATATCCAGATCGAAGATCAATCTTAGAAAAGTAAGCTGCACCTTGGAGTTGATCAAACAACTCATCTATTCTAGGCAGTGGATATTTATTTTTAATTGTCACTTGATTGATCTGCCTGTAATCAATACACATTCGAAAGGTGCCATCTTTCTTCTTCACAAACAGTACAGGTGCTCCCCATGGTGAGACACTAGGTCTGATAAAACCTTTGTCTAGCAATTCCTGTATCTGTTTCTTCAATTCATACAACTCTGATGGTGCCATTCGATACGGTGCCTTGGATATCGGTGCAGTACCGGGCACAAGTTTGATAGTGAAGTCCACTTCCCTTGCTGGAGGTAGACCTGGCACTTCATCGGGAAATACGTCTGGAAATTCACAGACTACCGGGATGTTTTCTAATTTCTGTTCAGGCTTCTGTTCAGAAATGAATGCAATGTAGCCTTCACAACCACTATGCATCATTCGTTCAACCTTAAGTGCTGAAATAAGTCTGGCGTCAAATCTCTTTAGAGTGCCTTCAAAACGTACACTGGCATTGGCCTCATCAACCCTAAAGGTGATGATTTTGAGGAAACAGTCTAAACAAGCTCTGTACTTCGCAAGCCAATCCATGCCAAAGATTACATCAAAATCATTCATGGCTAGTATAACCAGATCAGCTGGCATTGCCACTTCCCCGATTTTCACATCACATTGGGGAACATACAATTCACATACTACCCTTCTCCCTAAAGGAGTAGATACTGTAAAGTCATATGGCAATTGCATTATCCGGTCTCGCATATTACACACAAATACAGGTGCTACAAATGAATGCGTAGAACCGGGATCAAATAATGCAACCGCAGGTTTATCACCTATAAGAATTGTACCTTCAACCACATTGGTTGCAACATCCGCTTGCTCTCGATTAAGAGCATAAGCCCTTCCAGCTATCTGTGGTCTCTGCTGTTGCTGTCCAGGCTGTTGCCTCTGCCACTGACGCTGCTGGCCTTGTTGTTGTTGTTGCCTAGGAGGAGCTGGCAAAGCTAATCGCTGTGGAGGAGCAGGGAGTATTGCTTGTCCTTGAGCAGTCGGTTGATTTGGAGTTCTGTCATCTCTCCTTACCTTTGGACATTGTGCCATTTTGTGTTCCAAAGAACCACAAACAAGGCACGCTCCAGTAGTCCTCCAACACAACTCAGTCCCATGAGCTTTTCCACAAGTCGCACAGACTGGTTTCTTTTTACTCATTGCAATAGTCTTTTGCCTTTTATTCTTGACCTGCCCTCCTTTCCTAAACTGTCCACAAGGGACATTAGGATCACCTTCCTTAGGCTGCACCACCATTTGAGTCTCAACACCATACGGCTGTTGGGCTGGTGGTATCGATGGATTTTGCAATTGAGCTTGCAGTTGTCCTTGCACTTGCACTAGAGAAGCAATTTGAGCTTGCATGCTCAGTTGTACTTCATGGTTCCTTACTAACTGCTCTTGCATAGCTAGCTGAGCCTCCCTATGCTGTGCTTGCATAGTGACTTGGGCTTCGTTGCTTTTCACTAACTGTTCCAAAATGGCAGTCATCATTGTGTCCATGTCGGAGACAGGAGATGGCGTGACAACCTTAACAAAGTCATCACTTCCTGGATTCGATCCAGACGCAGCCATGCTGTAAACAATACGGAAGGTAAGATACATAGATCTCAACACTTCCATCACATATATCACATTAAGTGAAAACATTTAAATCACAAATCCAAGATTGGATTTGGCACGAAACGTAACGTTCCTCACTTCGTTCCTATAAATGGCTAAGTCATTTAACTTAGTTAACTTAGCTCTGATACCATACAATAAGTATGTCACGACCCGGGCCCGAGATTAGGGTTACCACGGCCAAACCCCGAGTCGCGATGCCATACTTACTCCCGTAAACCTCGCATCACCGAAGTCAATACGAGATTCACAAGGGATCTTACATATACCTGTCAAATGTACATTTTTGCGGAAATATATACATACATTGACATCCAACTTGAACATGTATAAGTCATTTACAAAAAGTAAAATTTACTTACACATCTCATTTCCTATCTAAATCAACCATGCATATTCAACTACAATGCATGTGATCACTATTTACATCAAAATGAATCTATTCTCAAAATATTTCCAAAACATGTTAATGTGATTGCTCTCCGATTTACGTCCCCTCGTTTAATCCTCCTGGAGGAACCTGGTTGGTCGCCTCCGCTGGCGGCGTGGCATCTGTATCAACGGGACGGGCAACCTGGCCTGTAATGTCATCAATAACACTGTGAACACGACGGTTCAACAATGTATACACAATTCTATGATAACCATTTGCTTAGCAATTTTAAACAATTCAAATCAGTCTAAACATCTCAAATCAATAACAATTATATTCATTTATTTCTTCCCTGAAGGAAGCATTCAAATTATTCATGTAGTTCTCCCCTGAAGGAAGCAGGCAAACGTCATGTAGTTCTCCCCTGAAGGAAGCAGGCAAACGTCATGTAGTTCTCCCCTGAAGGAAGCAGGCAAATGTCATGTAGTTCTCCCCTGAAGGAAGCAGGCAAATGTGTGGATTTACCAGCGTCTTGATCAGAGATCACCGGCATCACCACGGAGCTCCGGAATGCTCCAACTCATCTACTGCAGCAGACTTAATATTTAATTCATTACAATGTTTATTCACTTCAATGCTTTTCTTTTCATTTCAGTGCATTTCATTTCATTAATTCAACACATTTCATTTCATTAATTCAACACATTATTCAATGGCAGCTCAACAAGGAGCATAACAGTTGTAGACGAGAGAGGACAAGCCAACTCAAGTAAAAAACAATTAAATTTCCTAAAACAACATTCGGGTGAAACGTTCATTATGCAATGTAGGTGTTATTATGGATGACATCACTTTTTAGTGAAATTTACATTCACATAAGTTTAGCTAACACCCATGAAGGTTTAGGAAATTATCAGAAATCAATTCTGATATTCCCTCAATTTCGATCACCTCGTCGGTTACCTAGCGGTTAGCCGCATTAGGGGTTTCGGCTGACCGAACCACATTCGGTCAGCTTCCAGAATTTCTCAATTTTACAGGACAATTTGCCCAATTCGGTCACCTATTCGGTCACCCACGCGGCTGGCCGAAATTCAAATTTCGGTTAGCCGAATTTCTTCGGTCAGCTCACTGTTCGTTTTCCAGAAGCTAAACTTCTGATGGAAAACCCTGACAAGATTTTCGGTCACCTTGCGGTCAACCCGCGGCTAGCCGAACTCACAATTTCGGCTAGCCGACCTATGTCGGTCAGCTCTCGGTCAGGTGTCGGTCAGCCGTGTGCCCAGAAGTTCAGAAAATTCTGAACCGAATTTTCTGTAACTGAACTCCTTGAGTTCTAATAAGTCCCTTAACATTTGAAATCAATATAATTGCGTATACTTGCCTTGTTTGGAGATTAATTAACAAGAATCTCCCTTGCTAGCTTGAATCCAAGATGAAATCCCCAAACTTGAAACCCTCTTTGAACCTAAAAAAAACCAATCAATCCATTCAAGAAAATCCTAATGAGTTTCTTAGGTAAGAAACCATTCCAAATCACCAAAGAGGACTCAGAAATTCTAGAAACAACATAATTCACTTACTTGTAGCCTCTTTGGTGGAAATCTTGAGATCTTCTCAAGCTTAAACTCCAAGAAAGTAAGAAAGAAGATGGAGTTCCTCTTCACAATCACTTGTCAATTTTCCAAATCACACACACACCTTGATGGAAAACCAAGAGGAACGGAAGAAAAAGGAAGAAGAGAAAGAAAGAGAGAGACCGGCTGGGATGAAGGAATGAACTCAAATGAGTTCATCCTCATCTTATAAGCCCTCAATTGCATTTTAGCCCCTCACCTTTCCACTATTTACAATTTGAGTCAAATGAATGGTCATTTGAACCAATTCACACTGAATGGAATCATTACATTTACGGAAGTTAACGTACTCCTCGAGATATACGTGTGAGTATCAAGAGTTTCCGTATTCGACGAAATACGTGTAATTTCGTATTTACGAAAAAGTCCTTACATCACATGATTTAACCTAAAACCATGCCAATTCATTCATAACATTCACTATTCTTTTCATTAAGTTCAATTTGACCATTTGAGCCAAATTCTATATCAATTTAGCCATTAATCAACATTAATTCAATAAAACATGTTGAATTAGCATTAATCCCGATTAATTAGAGTTAATCTTAATTAACTCGGGACAGGGTGTTACATTCCCCTAAACTTTTAGAACCATTCGGTCCTCCGAATGCAATACAGATCAATTAAGGAATTTAAAACGAAAATTACCTGAACGAATAGCTCTGTATACTTTCGAGCCATTTGCTCTTCAAGCTCCCATGTAGCTTCGTTTGGTCCATGATGTGCCCAAAGCACTTTGACCCATTTGATAGTCTTGGTACGCAGAACCACCTCCTTGGTATCAATTATCTGAATTGGCTTCTCAACGTATGCAGTGTCTGGCAACACTTGGATCTCTTCATGATGAATCACATGTGAAGGATCTGACACATACTTCCGAAGCATTGACACATGAAAGACATTGTGGATACCAGAGAGTTCTGCTGGAAGATCTAGACGATAAGCCATATGCCCAATTCTGCTTTGGATCTTAAAGGGTCCGATAAATCTCGGAGAAAGCTTACCCTTTTGTCCAAATCTGACGGTGCCCTTCATTGGAGAAGTCTTCAAAAAGACTAAATCACCAACGGCGAATTCCAGATCACGCCGACGATTGTCAGCATAGCTTTTCTGCCTTGATCTAGCAACTTTCAACCTTTCTTGCACTTTCTGCACTTTATCTGTTGTTTCAGCAATGATCGTAGGACCGTGGAAACTTCGAGTTCCAACTTCTTCCCAACTAACTGGAGTCCTACATCTTCTACCATAAATTGCTTCAAAGGGCGCCATTTCAATGCTGGAGTGATAGCTATTGTTGTACGCAAATTCGCACAAAGCTAGGTGATCATCCCAATCACTCCCAAAATCTGCAACATTAGCCCGAAGCAAATCTTCAAGAGTTTGGATTGTTCTCTCTGACTGCCCATCTGTCTGTGGATGATATGCAGTACTAAACCGCAGTCTCGTACCCATGGCATTCTGATATGTTTGCCAAAATGTGGAGACAAAGCGACTATCTCGATCAGAAATGATCGAGACCGGTACTCCATGCAGTCTAACAATCTCCTTGACAAACAATTTGGACATCTCGCTGAATCCCATATCCTTTCTAAATGGAAGGAAATGCGCGGACTTTGTAAGACGATCCACAATAACCCAAATGGCATCATGTTGTCTCCGCGTTCTTGGTAATCCGGACACAAAGTCCATCGTGAGATGTTCCCACTTCCATTTAGGGATATACAATGGATGAAGCAAGCCTGGTGGCTTCTTGTGCTCAAATTTCACACGCTGGCAAGTCAAGCAGGAAGATACATAACTGGCTATCTCCCGCTTCATGTTATTCCACCAGAATCTGCCCTTAAGATTTCTATACATCTTCGTACTTCCCGGATGCACAGAATATCTGGTGTGATGAGCTTCAAACATGACTGCTTGCTTCAAATCTTCCTGTGCTGGTACACATAGTCTGTCTCTGAAATAGAGAACTCCTGTTACCAACACGAAATCTGGCCTTGCTGCAATGTTATCCCGAATTCTTACTAATTCCGGGTCGTCGAACTGCCTATCTTTAATTTGCTGAATGAGTAGCGGTTCGAACACTGACATCGCTGCAATCATGACTTGATTGTCCACGAATTCAATGGATACATCCCAATCCCTGAATTCTTCAATCATAATCCATTCACCCACCAATGATGCCAAGTCAGCAGATTTGCGACTCAAAGCATCAGCTACCACGTTACCCTTTCCAGGTACATATGTGAATGGAAAATCATAATCCTTGATAAGCTCTAACCAACGGCGTTGCCTCAGATTGATATCTTTCTGAGTGAACAAGTATTGGAGACTTCTGTGATCGCAATGGACTTCAAAAGTTTCTCCATACAGATAATGTCTCCATTGCTTCAATGCGAATACAACAGCCGCGAGCTCTAAATCATGTGTAGCATAGTTCTTCTCATGCTCTTTTAATTGACGCGAACCGTAGGCAATTACCCTACCTCGTTGCATCAACACACATCCCAATCCAACGCCTGAGGCATCTGAGTAAATCTCAAACCCTCCTCTCCCTTCAGGTAAAGCCAAGATTGGGGCTGTTATCAACTTCTGCTTCAGAGTTTGGAAACTGCACTCGCATACATCATTCCATTGAAAAGGAACGTCCTTCCGAGTCAGTTTCGTCAACGGAGCTGCTATCTTGGAGAAGTCCTTTACGAACCTTCTATAGTAGCCCGCCAACCCTAAGAAACTCCGAACCTCTGGCACATTCTTCGGACTCTACCAATTGCTAACCGCGTCAACCTTAGCCGAATCAACAGCTAATCCATCTCTGGTAATGACGTGACCCAAAAATGCAACCTGCTGCAACCAAAAGTCGCACTTCGAGAACTTTGCATACAACTGATTCTCTCTCAGTGTCTGCAAGGCGATTCTCAGATGACGTGAATGCTCTCTCTCTGACCTTGAGTATACCAGGATGTCATCAATAAAGATCACGACAAACTGGTCTAGGTACGAGGCAAACACTCTGTTCATTAGAGCCATAAAAACTGCAGGTGCATTGGTTAGACCAAAAGGCATCACTAAAAATTCATAGTGTCCATAACGAGTCCTGAATGCAGTCTTCTGTACATCTTGATCCTTAACTCGTATCTGGTGATATCCAGATCGAAGATCAATCTTAGAAAAGTAAGCTGCACCTTGGAGTTGATCAAACAACTCATCTATTCTAGGCAGTGGATATTTATTTTTAATTGTCACTTGATTGATCTGCCTGTAATCAATACACATTCGAAAGGTGCCATCTTTCTTCTTCACAAACAGTACAGGTGCTCCCCATGGTGAGACACTAGGTCTGATAAAACCTTTGTCTAGCAATTCCTGTATCTGTTTCTTCAATTCATACAACTCTGATGGTGCCATTCGATACGGTGCCTTGGATATCGGTGCAGTACCGGGCACAAGTTTGATAGTGAAGTCCACTTCCCTTGCTGGAGGTAGACCTGGCACTTCATCGGGAAATACGTCTGGAAATTCACAGACTACCGGGATGTTTTCTAATTTCTGTTCAGGCTTCTGTTCAGAAATGAATGCAATGTAGCCTTCACAACCACTATGCATCATTCGTTCAACCTTAAGTGCTGAAATAAGTCTGGCGTCAAATCTCTTTAGAGTGCCTTCAAAACGTACACTGGCATTGGCCTCATCAACCCTAAAGGTGATGATTTTGAGGAAACAGTCTAAACAAGCTCTGTACTTCGCAAGCCAATCCATGCCAAAGATTACATCAAAATCATTCATGGCTAGTATAACCAGATCAGCTGGCATTGCCACTTCCCCGATTTTCACATCACATTGGGGAACATACAATTCACATACTACCCTTCTCCCTAAAGGAGTAGATACTGTAAAGTCATATGGCAATTGCATTATCCGGTCTCGCATATTACACACAAATACAGGTGCTACAAATGAATGCGTAGAACCGGGATCAAATAATGCAACCGCAGGTTTATCACCTATAAGAATTGTACCTTCAACCACATTGGTTGCAACATCCGCTTGCTCTCGATTAAGAGCATAAGCCCTTCCAGCTATCTGTGGTCTCTGCTGTTGCTGTCCAGGCTGTTGCCTCTGCCACTGACGCTGCTGGCCTTGTTGTTGTTGTTGCCTAGGAGGAGCTGGCAAAGCTAATCGCTGTGGAGGAGCAGGGAGTATTGCTTGTCCTTGAGCAGTCGGTTGATTTGGAGTTCTGTCATCTCTCCTTACCTTTGGACATTGTGCCATTTTGTGTTCCAAAGAACCACAAACAAGGCACGCTCCAGTAGTCCTCCAACACAACTCAGTCCCATGAGCTTTTCCACAAGTCGCACAGACTGGTTTCTTTTTACTCATTGCAATAGTCTTTTGCCTTTTATTCTTGACCTGCCCTCCTTTCCTAAACTGTCCACAAGGGACATTAGGATCACCTTCCTTAGGCTGCACCACCATTTGAGTCTCAACACCATACGGCTGTTGGGCTGGTGGTATCGATGGATTTTGCAATTGAGCTTGCAGTTGTCCTTGCACTTGCACTAGAGAAGCAATTTGAGCTTGCATGCTCAGTTGTACTTCATGGTTCCTTACTAACTGCTCTTGCATAGCTAGCTGAGCCTCCCTATGCTGTGCTTGCATAGTGACTTGGGCTTCGTTGCTTTTCACTAACTGTTCCAAAATGGCAGTCATCATTGTGTCCATGTCGGAGACAGGAGATGGCGTGACAACCTTAACAAAGTCATCACTTCCTGGATTCGATCCAGACGCAGCCATGCTGTAAACAATACGGAAGGTAAGATACATAGATCTCAACACTTCCATCACATATATCACATTAAGTGAAAACATTTAAATCACAAATCCAAGATTGGATTTGGCACGAAACGTAACGTTCCTCACTTCGTTCCTATAAATGGCTAAGTCATTTAACTTAGTTAACTTAGCTCTGATACCATACAATAAGTATGTCACGACCCGGGCCCGAGATTAGGGTTACCACGGCCAAACCCCGAGTCGCGATGCCATACTTACTCCCGTAAACCTCGCATCACCGAAGTCAATACGAGATTCACAAGGGATCTTACATATACCTGTCAAATGTACATTTTTGCGGAAATATATACATACATTGACATCCAACTTGAACATGTATAAGTCATTTACAAAAAGTAAAATTTACTTACACATCTCATTTCCTATCTAAATCAACCATGCATATTCAACTACAATGCATGTGATCACTATTTACATCAAAATGAATCTATTCTCAAAATATTTCCAAAACATGTTAATGTGATTGCTCTCCGATTTACGTCCCCTCGTTTAATCCTCCTGGAGGAACCTGGTTGGTCGCCTCCGCTGGCGGCGTGGCATCTGTATCAACGGGACGGGCAACCTGGCCTGTAATGTCATCAATAACACTGTGAACACGACGGTTCAACAATGTATACACAATTCTATGATAACCATTTGCTTAGCAATTTTAAACAATTCAAATCAGTCTAAACATCTCAAATCAATAACAATTATATTCATTTATTTCTTCCCTGAAGGAAGCATTCAAATTATTCATGTAGTTCTCCCCTGAAGGAAGCAGGCAAACGTCATGTAGTTCTCCCCTGAAGGAAGCAGGCAAACGTCATGTAGTTCTCCCCTGAAGGAAGCAGGCAAATGTCATGTAGTTCTCCCCTGAAGGAAGCAGGCAAATGTGTGGATTTACCAGCGTCTTGATCAGAGATCACCGGCATCACCACGGAGCTCCGGAATGCTCCAACTCATCTACTGCAGCAGACTTAATATTTAATTCATTACAATGTTTATTCACTTCAATGCTTTTCTTTTCATTTCAGTGCATTTCATTTCATTAATTCAACACATTTCATTTCATTAATTCAACACATTATTCAATGGCAGCTCAACAAGGAGCATAACAGTTGTAGACGAGAGAGGACAAGCCAACTCAAGTAAAAAACAATTAAATTTCCTAAAACAACATTCGGGTGAAACGTTCATTATGCAATGTAGGTGTTATTATGGATGACATCACTTTTTAGTGAAATTTACATTCACATAAGTTTAGCTAACACCCATGAAGGTTTAGGAAATTATCAGAAATCAATTCTGATATTCCCTCAATTTCGATCACCTCGTCGGTTACCTAGCGGTTAGCCGCATTAGGGGTTTCGGCTGACCGAACCACATTCGGTCAGCTTCCAGAATTTCTCAATTTTACAGGACAATTTGCCCAATTCGGTCACCTATTCGGTCACCCACGCGGCTGGCCGAAATTCAAATTTCGGTTAGCCGAATTTCTTCGGTCAGCTCACTGTTCGTTTTCCAGAAGCTAAACTTCTGATGGAAAACCCTGACAAGATTTTCGGTCACCTTGCGGTCAACCCGCGGCTAGCCGAACTCACAATTTCGGCTAGCCGACCTATGTCGGTCAGCTCTCGGTCAGGTGTCGGTCAGCCGTGTGCCCAGAAGTTCAGAAAATTCTGAACCGAATTTTCTGTAACTGAACTCCTTGAGTTCTAATAAGTCCCTTAACATTTGAAATCAATATAATTGCGTATACTTGCCTTGTTTGGAGATTAATTAACAAGAATCTCCCTTGCTAGCTTGAATCCAAGATGAAATCCCCAAACTTGAAACCCTCTTTGAACCTAAAAAAAACCAATCAATCCATTCAAGAAAATCCTAATGAGTTTCTTAGGTAAGAAACCATTCCAAATCACCAAAGAGGACTCAGAAATTCTAGAAACAACATAATTCACTTACTTGTAGCCTCTTTGGTGGAAATCTTGAGATCTTCTCAAGCTTAAACTCCAAGAAAGTAAGAAAGAAGATGGAGTTCCTCTTCACAATCACTTGTCAATTTTCCAAATCACACACACACCTTGATGGAAAACCAAGAGGAACGGAAGAAAAAGGAAGAAGAGAAAGAAAGAGAGAGACCGGCTGGGATGAAGGAATGAACTCAAATGAGTTCATCCTCATCTTATAAGCCCTCAATTGCATTTTAGCCCCTCACCTTTCCACTATTTACAATTTGAGTCAAATGAATGGTCATTTGAACCAATTCACACTGAATGGAATCATTACATTTACGGAAGTTAACGTACTCCTCGAGATATACGTGTGAGTATCAAGAGTTTCCGTATTCGACGAAATACGTGTAATTTCGTATTTACGAAAAAGTCCTTACATCACATGATTTAACCTAAAACCATGCCAATTCATTCATAACATTCACTATTCTTTTCATTAAGTTCAATTTGACCATTTGAGCCAAATTCTATATCAATTTAGCCATTAATCAACATTAATTCAATAAAACATGTTGAATTAGCATTAATCCCGATTAATTAGAGTTAATCTTAATTAACTCGGGACAGGGTGTTACAGCTAGCCAAACAGATCCAACATGAACGATATACAAAATAATGTATCCACAAAAGAGTTTATCATTGTCACCATCACCACAACCACCAGCTTATGCCATTTATCTAGGATAGCTATGTAGGAGAAATAAAAGTAATCAATAAAGAAACCATGTGATCCAACAGAAAAAAGCATTTGCTGATGACAACATTCTATAAACAAAAGAAAGAAGAATGGTGAAGATGCCATCCAAACTAGGAAAGAATGAACCTCAAATGGTATATCAAGGGTAGAAGTTACAAGAATCAATAGAAGGACTCTTCATGTAGACTTAAAAGATAAATTAAAGACCAGAGATACAATTTAGACATAAATACAAAATGTTACAGATAGACCCTTGATGGTGAGAAGGCTAACATCACGATTCTTTTCTTTCTAATCTTTTTTTTTCTTTTTTATTATTATTTTTCCATGAGGGGTGCTTCTAATATAGTGCTTTAAATTTATGCAAAGGAAACTTGGAGAATATTGGTTCCACATGTAAAGTGCCACAATAGAGGACTACATTATATACCTTGTTAAAAAAACATGTGCATCAGGTAAGTGACACCAACATATGAACATTTCTCCACATGAGTCAAAATGGCAAAGTTTTAAGTCAGTTGATGAAATTTTGAACATTGTTCCATATGAAAACTACAATTTGGTCTTAGTTTTAAAGTATCTCACAAAAATTTCATGATGGATCAATTTTTTTTAACATCTCAAAATTAAATTATTACAATATAGAACTCCTATCCAGTATTGTCGGAGATTGTCTGAGTGGCTATTATACAAGATGCCATCAATCTCAAAGAAACTACCATTTATAACCTAAATTTTTAAGTTTTGACTCAAAATTTATAGTTCGAAGAATTTAATAACATCTCCAGTGAACATTTGGCACAAACATCTAGGGGTTGGACCTATTGACCTGGGAGAGTCTCAGATAAATGAGCCAAAAATTATTAATTAACACGGATGTACTTTGTCAATTGAGTTTTTGCATTGTGTTACGAGATGTTAACACAAAGTTGACCAAATGATATTCAAAGGCTTCAAGCACCAACAATCAGTGCTTTGCCAAGTCAAGAAATGGCCCATCCACCGTGCCTCACCAAGTCAATGGTCTTCAAAAGTCTCAATCACTATCCATGAGCCTCTTGTTCCCATGCTTAAAACTCATATTTTGCAAAGCCACAAAGGACAAGGATCATCTAACGAGGCTCACAACGCAAATATTCACTGCAGATATGGCCACATATCAGTATCCACATTGATTATTTGGTGGGCCTGAAACATAGATAGGTGATAAACAGAATACCAAAGCCACTGAATAATTCCACCCACTGGAACAGCTGGCTTTTCTTATTGCATATGGACCATTTGCTTATTGTTTCTTTGACAACCCATTCACGGACTGCAAATGGAGTCTTTGGCAACATACCCTCATTCATAGTAGGTCCACCAAAGGATCTTTCTCATTCTTTGAAAGGTATAACCCATTTGTATAGAATGGCTGGTTCAAACAAAGTGTTATACACTACCTCCACCATGTCTCCCAACTTTATTTCTAAATTCTAATCATATAAAATAGGAATGAATCCACTTCCCCATTATATATCTAACCCTTGAAATCTCCATAGTTCTCTATGGAAAGCAAAATAAGATAGAATAGTAATGACCCATCTCAAAAAGTGCATCAAGAACCCCTTTTTTTCATTAACAAATAACAGAATAAGATGCCAAAAGAAAACCCTTAAACGCCCAAAAGAAACCAGAATAAGAAAAATTAGCAATAACCCATCTCAAGAAACAGATATAACAATCCATTAGTTGAAATATAGAGTATCAATCAACAAAAAGCTATGGTGTTTCAACCAAGAATCAGAGATAAAAAGAACAGAAAATACTCAACTGATTAGAAGATACTGGAGTCAGAAAAGATTGCTTTTTTTTTTTTTTCACTTACTTTTGAGATCACCTGCTGTAATGTCAGGAGACACAGCCATGGCTAAATGGGTTCCAAGGTTGGTGTTTATGAAAACAGGCAATTCAAGGTGTAATATCCTGGGTTACCTGGGCCTCAGGTATGGTTTGGCCCAGGTAGGACTTTAGTTGTTTAAACTATTTGCATGTAGAAGTGTCCCACGTGAATGGATTTTTAGAAAGGGGAGTAGCTGTACAGTAACTAGAATTAAGATTGGAATTAGAAAGTATAAGAGAATGAAATAATAAAATTAGAAAGAGGACTTTGGGAAAGACTCTGACTTCTGGCCTTTATATATTAATCAACCCAGAAGCCTAGTTTAGAATTAGCCTTGAAGAAAATTAGGAGGAGGAATCTAGTTAGCCATCAGGTGAGTAGAGATTCTGCTCTAATTGTATGGTTTTGAATTTCTGACTTTGCTCTTTTGTATTTTCTTCTATTTTATGGTGTGTAGGATTTCCTTTTATATATATATATATATATATATATAGATAGATATATGTAAGTTATGATGTTGTGCGAATTATGAATTGAATGTTGTAAAAATTGATGTGCGAATTTGATGATTTCAGCATGATATGATGCATTAAAACATTGATGAGTAAGACTTTGTCTGATGAATTACATATTCCAGAGTCCTGTATATGATACTGTCGACACACCCTGGCCTTGATTGATGTTAAAGAATAATCAGATCTCTTAGATAGACATGATAATTGGATTTTTATAACTAATATTGCCCCTAGTTATTACTTCATGCAGAAAGAATTGGATTCGAGGAAGATTCAAAGCAGATTCTGAAATTCTGCACTGTCTTCCCCAACACGAACAATTTTTGTCGACAGGGGTTGTGGGTCCCCATGGCCCACATGGCCCACTTGATGAATGATCAAGACCATGGATCTGAAAGGGAACCCAAGGTCGACCATGGTAGTGCTGGACCCATTCGATGTGGGCCTCGTTTAGCCCCGTTTAGCCCATCATCCACGCACTTCAAAACCCAGAGGCGTGATTGAACAAGAGAAATGGATTTTGGTCGTCAGCCTTGGTGGGACCACAGGGCTGACCTGATTATCGATCAGAACCCCACATCAGGTAGAAGAACCCTGGGCGACCCCTAGAGTAGTGGACCCAATTGGAGTGGGTCCCATCTGGGCCACCATTCAGTGGTTTGATGGAAGGGAGACGGCAAACTACAGGTTTCGGGCTGAAAATCGACAAGCCTTAGTGGAAACCCCTGGCCCACCTGATCAAAGATCAGATTCAGTCATCTGTTAGGGGACCTAAGGCCGACCATAGTGGTGGAGGACCCATGTGGAGTGGGCCCCACCTGGCCCCTCATCCAGATGACTCAAGGTTAGGAAGCGTGAGATCCTTTTTTTGCAACTGTCGATGTCTGGCTACATCTAACAACTTGCCTTTCTTGTTTAGAGCTAAGTCCAATATGTTTTTAATAATTACATACTAGTCTTTTTTTTTAATCTCCTTGAGTCTACAAGTGTTTGGAATTACAACTTAATCCCTGATGATCATAATAATTAGGACTGGACCTCTTCAGGGACAATCTACTAAAGTTTTAGAGTTCTGAAAATTTCGAATAAGGGCCTGATATTTATTATTCTTCATATAGCTGGGCCTGTTTTGATTAATTTGAGACCATTCCTTGGATTTCAAACTTTATGAAATTACAAATAAGGGCTGTTCAATTGAGGTTATTATATTTATTGTTGGAATTGTTTTCTTTATTTCGTAACTTGAGTAATTATGGTTTGAAATGTATTGTGGATTATGATACCTGATTTGTGCCATTGTTATTTGGAGATCTCATGGTAGATTGTATGGTTTGTTTATGTATATTTTGTGATTAATTTGGTAATTGAATAATTCTCCCAAAACTGTAAATGGTGAGTTATGTAATTGACCTCTCTCACTTTGTATACCAATTTTGATTCGGACTGGGGCAGATTAAATCCACATAATTTTAGAAGGGGTTGATTATGGAATTTGCCCATTACTTATGTTGAGGACATGCTAAATATCAGTTTTTTTATGAGACATATATTTGCTATTTGAATTGGAACACTGATATACGATGACCTTGTCTGTTTGGAGGAACCTTTTGGACACCCCTAGACCACGAGCATGTATGGCCGATTTGACCTTTTTGGGAAAGGTCGATCTTGTGGTACCGGTTTGCTGGTTTTGGACCCTGGGGGTCGATCTTACTTTGGACCATGGTGGTCGGTTTCATTTTGGACCTTGGAGGTCGGTTTCATTTTGGACCCTGGCTGTCGGGTTCATTTTGGACCGTGGGGGTCGGTTGCATTTTGGGCCATGGTGGTCGGTTTCATTTTGGACCTTGGGGGTCGGTTTCATTTTGGACCTTCGTGGTCGATTTTGTTTTGGAACAGAAAAGAATGATTTTGATATATCCAGGAATAAGATTTGGGAACTCTTTGTACATATGATATCCTTGTGGAACATGAACTTTGGGCTGGTGCTATCAGGTGGGTAGGAGGTTGTCGTTTGTTTGACCCAATTCCAACTTTGGCTTAAATAAGACTTTGAGATATTACTTTAATTCTCTCCCTCTCCTTCTCCTTGTCTCTCTCCCTCGCCCTCCTTCTCCTTCTCCTTCTCCTGTCTCTCTCATTCTCCCTCCTCTCTCCCTCTCCTTCTCCTTGTCTGTATCCCTCTCTCGCCGCCCAACTCCGCATGGCACCCACCACTGCCCGCACCATCTCCCTCTCTCCCTTTCCCTGTCTCTCTCTCTCTCTCTCTCTCTCTCTCTCTCTCTCTCTCTCTCTCTCTCTCTCCTTCTCCATGTCTCTCTCCCTCTCCTCCCTGATCATCTTCCCTCTCACGTTCAATCACGCAGGGCCAACCAAATGAGTATATTGCTCGGCCATCGGTGGCCGAACAACTTTCCATGTAATTTGAAAATAGATGGAAAAAAATGCAGCAGAAATAATGGAAGAAAATTTCCAACAAATACCTAGATCAAGCTTCCCAAAAGATATCAACAACGACCATGATCGCAGCCTACGACAGAAATGGATCTTGTTATTTCTGTATAGATGGTTCCAACCCAGTGCCAATAACCATAGCCCATGAAATGGCATGTACACTGCGAAATCAACAAAAATTGTCACCCTTCCACCAATAAAATCCATTCTTCAAATACTTGAACAAGTGCAAGCCCAAAACGCTTTTAGGAACAACATGATAGCAAAGTTGGACTATTCTTAGTGGGTTAGATGAAGCCAGAGTGCCCAAATTCATATGATTGATTGAAATTCAAATTGGGGGAAGTGCTAATTCATTTGGGCTTATTGAAGATTTCTGATATGTTTGAACAACAAGAGGTTTGTGCGTTATGCCACAACCTGATGGCCTCAAAGTTAGGCTATTCTCAGCCCGTTGGATCACAAATTCACATGATCAATTAAAGGCTAGATATAAGAGAGACCTAATTCACGTGGGGCTACTAAAGTTTTTTGATGCATTGAAAGAGCTTAAGTGAAAAATATTTCATAAAGAAAGCTATGCATGTAATGCAACTCAAAATCAGAAGGAACTGTAGAACATACATTCTCCAACAGAATAACATTTCCTAGTAAAATTGGCTAGAAGCATCACATGCTACCAACTACAAAACTGAATAATGGACACCAATATATTTGTACAGGAAATTGTTGAAAGGACTTAAAAATTGCATATTTATAATATAACATAAATCTAAAGCAAGTGATCATAAAACTTAAAACCATCCAATATGTACTTTGAGTGGCCATCAAGTCCATATGAGAAGGACCACAGATAGAACTTCAGCCAAGATCTTGATCTAGCCTCCATTTTTCTACTCCATACAAATGGGGTAATTAAATAATCTACCCTCATGAAGGAAACACAATAAACTGGATTAAAGCTTCATATGAAGAGCAAACCATTAAATAATATACTCTTATAAAGGAAACAATCTTCCCGCCTTAGTAGATTAAATCCTAATACCAAAAGTAGAATAAACATTCATTTTTCCACCGACAGGGTGGGTCGATACCAATTTCTCACAACATAGCAGTGAGTGAATAATATATACTTAAGGTTTATGTAGCTAGAGTTAGAGAAAGTGTAGAGATTTATGATGCAATAACAATATTTAATCATAGTTTACAATTAATATAAAGAAGTAACCATTCAAACACACATAAATATTTATGAAACGTGTTTTCGGCATCTTCCATGAAACCCCAAAACTATCATGTCAAAAAAAAATGTTAGTGATAGCTCTATCCAAGAGGAGCAGAATGATATATAGGTTCCCAGCCCCCTGTTTCTAATAGATAAGACCCATTGAATTAGTCTCCTCTATCCAATAAACATCAAAAGAAAAGCAAAAGAATAAGGTATGATATTACTTCCCAAAGATTAAAACCAAAGAAGAAAAGGAGCTGGAACATGAAAGAAAACCCCAAACACATTCAGACCCTAGAAAATCCTGTCAACCCAATTAGGCTACTTACTTATCATACAAAAGAAATAAATAGGGGCAAATAACTTTGAGAGTGGATCAGGTAAATTTTTAAAACAGAAGAATAGAAAATCAGCTAATAAAATTTAAAACAGTTTCCATAGAAGTATTGGTGAGACACAACCCACGACATAACATGTTTCTGTTCTTAAAGTAAGAAAAGAAAAAAAAATGAGTTGACTTAAATTAAATCGACACTGCTCACTGTTGAACTAATGAAACGGGTTTCAATCAACTTTTAGATGCATGTCCAGAAAGTGGAGACTATAGATCTGGAACTCATGAATGTTAGAAAATGAAAGTGACATAAAGAAACAGAACCTAAAAAAGATAGATTTTAGAGCAAAGTGGTTATCACCTTTTCATGACTGGCTGAGTTTTGGTTTATAATTGCTTTGATGGACATGACTACTTGCGTCAAAACACCTTCTGCCCCAATGGTAGAGCCCAAACTACCTATAGAAGATTTTTCCATTTGAGATGTTAATTCAATAGCAAAAGTTCCTAAACTAATTTAGAATTTGTTTGAACAAGGAGATCAAGCACACACCTTTATGGTCAAAGCAAGAAGCCCTTCCAAGCAAGTATTAGCGACATTGGGAAGCCTTTGTGCAAACAAGCCTATATTCTTTATTGCATCTTTCCTCACCCAACCTCTTATTGCTGCTGTAGAAAAACACAAGTGGCTTTTTTTTGTGGAGTACAATGGACTGATTTGGATTTTTTTATGGCAAGACAGGATAAACAGACTTCGAGAGAATTGATGTAAATTTTAGAATAGAATATACATATTTGCATTTGTATGATGAAAGTCCTTATAAAAAATGCATTCTATACCATCATATTTTGAGTAATATTTGTAGCAAGATCTACTTCCTGCAATATACCCTTTCTTAGCATGAAACAATGAAAAACCCGAAATTCCTTATAAAATAAAAAGGCATTCTATACCATCAAATTTTTTTTTGACGAATCTTTGGAGGAGGGTTCACTTCCTAATTCCTATAATATACCGTTTCTTAGAAACACATTAAGAAAATTACTTGAAATTATAAAACAGGCAACAATGATTTGGTACCTCCTCACTTGGTTTTTATATGACATGAATGAGAACTGTACATACCCCAAGAATTTATTGGATATTGTGTGGTCAATAGCATGTTCAATGAGTGCTTGACTATTTACAATATATGAATGATGCACATGCTATAAACCCCAACCTACAGCAAATGAAATATTTCATTCACTTTCCTAGAAGAATGCTACCTTGTAGGTGACATGATTGTCCTTGTCAGCCTAATTCAGTTGACGATAAAATGAAAGGCAAGGTTTGGTGTGTATCCTCAAGTTCATGTCTAGCTAACGCACCCCATTGTATCATTTTTACAAAGAATCTGGCCAAATCAAAGGTTGATAATTTGAAAAATTAAGAGAAGATATAGACATATAACATGAGAATATACTTTGATGCCTTCTCTTAGGTCTTCCCGGACTGGTCGGTGAAACTGTCCAAGCGAATGTAAGCTTTTTGTTTGAATTATTTGATCTGGTTTTAATGAAATTTATCCTTTATAAAAAAATATTGTTCGATGCTTTCTAATGGTGTGTTGAGCTAGATATTGTTAACAATTATTGATAATTTGAGAAGGGAAAAAATTAGTTTTGCACCCAACAATCATTCAAGGCCAGAGTTGAAATTGACTTCAATGGAGGGTTAATAAGGCCAGGGTGAAGATTTCACAAGTGAATGTAGGATGTGAAAATGTCTTCTATCTATATTTTCCATCTTTTTCATTATGTAGTAATTGCTTGTCAGCTGAGGCAACATCCACAATAGGCTTCCTTTTTCGAAGAAAGATGTTGTGTTAGTTTCCAAAGCCAATCCCATGTGGATGTGGAGAACACTAGGGTAATACACATAAAAAAGAGAAGTCCTACAGAATCTATATAATGGAATGTAACTCTATGCATTGAAAGCTATTTGATCAGTAAGAATTTAGGACTGGCCGGTGACCGGTATCAGAGCCTCATGCTGTCCCTCCTTGGTGATTCGTCAAACAGGTTGTGCGGGATAGAGCAGTTCTTTGGGGCATTCATTCAAATAGGTTGAATGCTACAGTAGCAGATGGTGAGGATAGTCTTTCTCCATGTCTCTCTCTCTCTAGTATTTGAGAAATCGAACAAGACTGGAATTTTGGGAGACAAAAGTGCACGAAGTTCGGCATCCCAACTGTCATCTTCGGTCCTTAGATTGAAGTACGACAATAGTAAAACTAAATGGTTTTCTTCTTCCTCAACCCTCCTCATTGACTGCATATATATTTTTTGACTTTTGAGTTGGCCTAATTTATTTTATGTAGCTTGGCTGGTGTTCATTGTTGCAATCTTGATGTTGAGAAATCCTAAATGCACCCACGTAAGTTGTTAGCCCACCCACATTCTAAGCTCACCACATTCAAAATATAGACTATCCGTTTCCCCTTCTCCTCTTCTTTCTTTCTCCTCTCGTTTTCTCTTCTCATCTTCTCAAAAAATGGTAGCCACAGAACATCTCAAAAACGAGAGCCGATATTACATCTTTTTCATCGTCTTTCTCCTTCGGGAAAACGAAGCTTCAGCACCGTTTATCTTTTCCCCCCGAGGTAAACTCTTCCTCTTCAACTTCTTCCAATTTTGTGTTTTTCTTTTTTGCTAATTTTTTTTCCAACTAAATAATCATATTTAGGAAAGGTTGTAATCTATGCAAATGGAATGAAGTGTGGGTTGCAATTGGGAGGAAAACATCATTGAATTGAAGGGATGGGAGAGAGGAGAATGGAAATCACGAACAGAGCCAAAAAAAAAATATTTTGTTTGCGCTATGCATGGCTACGCAGGTCCGTGTACATTCAAACGTGCACTGCGACTCATAGACGTGCAACATTTTTTGTCTTGGCATATGAAAACCGTGCAGGTTTCCATATTCACCATGCTTCACATCCGTCCATATATGACATGCACAACTTTTCACAGAGTTGCATATGTGAAATGCACGGCTAAGAAAAACCTTGCAGTTTCAGATATGCACGGCAAATGAAAACCTTGCAGTTTCAGATATGCACGGCTAATGAAATCCATGTTGTTTCAGATGTGCAGTTCCCTGAGATTCCTTGCAGTTATGTCCGCTATTAGTTAAATTTGCAATCAACGAGCTTGTTTATTTATTGCTAATCCGAATGATGTATATATTTCAAGACGTGCTGCCAAGATGAGTTCGACGTGGTAGTTCTTCGACGTCAGGGCACGTCACTACACCAAAAATCACAATCCGAAACGCTGGACTGGAACGGTTTATAGCCGTTTGTAATTTGAGGCGGTCCCAAATCGTTTGAAGAGAAAACAGCCGTTTCATAAGGAAAAAAAAACCATATCTAATAAGCCAGTACTCGTTCCCTCTTTACTTTTTTCTCTTGGCGCCAACCTCAGAAATGTTTCCATTACCTTCGCGCCGATAAACGCCTGGCGCCAATATCTTGCGAACCCGATAGCATCGCTGGATTCTCTGGTTCCCTCCTTCATCTTCTTGCCTCCTTCATCTGGATTCCCTCGTTCCCTCCTTCATCTTCTTGCCGAGCTTCTTCCAAGGTCTTAGCTCGATCGATTACTGGATGTATTCGTAAGAAAGACCCATGGATTCTGGGAGAGAATGAAATGAAACCCTAGAGACGTTCAGAAAATTGCAAGCAATACATTCTCCAACGATCCACACCCAAGCGCTCCAGAAACCCTCTTCTTCCTTCTCCCAAGCTTTCTCTGAATTCTACACTCTCAAATCCATTCCAATCCATTCCATTTTTCTAAGCCCCATATTCCACACTAATTGAAAGCGAATGATCCTGGTATCCTTTTGTGAAGGCAAGTTTCTCATTCCTCTGCCTCGGCCTCTGCCTCTCTGGCTCGGTGACTTCATCATCTTCCTCATATCCTTCTGTGCAGTTTCGCAATGCAATCGTTGTCACCCATCGACAGGTGATTTGGTTTTATCATCTTATTCTCTTTCTATTCTCATCTTTGATTATTGAAGCAAACGCTCGGCTTGAATAATGTATGTTGAATATCGAATATGAGTTCATTGGCAGGGGATTTCTTCTCTGTGTGCAATTTCAAATTTTCTTCTCTCTATGTTTTTGCTTGTTCTATTTGCAAAAAATGGAATGCGTTACTTAAACATATACCGTTCTAAGGGTTTGTAAATTGTCTTCTGTGCCTACTTGCTAGGGAAATTTAAGATGTGGCTTGACTGAATCCACCTGTGTCATGAGTTAATCTCCCACCATTTCCATTTCATGTCCTCGGCAGAGCTCTCCAAGAAGGTAGACACATCCACACCTCATCTGGAATTTTTATAGGGTCTTGGTTCAAGGGTTTTTTTAATCTTCTTTGCCGTGCCATCTAGGGTGTACTGGTTAATGTATGTGGTTAAAGAGATAATGCCCATACGCTGGAAGGGAGAGCCTATTCGTTTGTTCTCTTTTGTCTACCTGAGAAAACAAAATCCTCGTTTTTCTTCTCTCGTTTGGTATTTCCTCGTTTCTTCTCTTTCTCATTGAAAATCTCTTTACTTTCTCTCCCATCTTTCTTCTCCTTTTCTTATGTTGAAGACGCAACTGATCTTTTCCATGGTAGGACTCTGTGAATTCTGATTGTTCCTCTGCTCGATCGAGAAAGTTTCAGTGGCTGATTGTTTCCATCTAAAAGGTACTGAAACAGGTTCTTCCATCTCATCAATTCTTCTATATGTTTGTTTGCTTTTCACCATTTTTTGTCTTTTGGCTTTCCTTGGAAATGGGACGAAGGGAGAGGGGCACATCCCCTTTATTTGTGATTCAGTGGGCCCCAGTGGATCGTCACGACGATCCGATTGATACGGCTTCCATATGTTGAATCCCATTGGATGGTCAGGCGTGTGGTCCACTTGAACAACGGTTTGGATCCTTCCGGTTGGGAACTTCTACATAATCTGGGGGAATTTGTAGGAAGATGTTCCATGTACAAGACTGATGAGATGTTAATAAAAATCAATGGACATGCATGATGAGTATGAAGCCAAAGGCCAGGATTGTTTTTTTTATTTTATTTTATTTTTTATTTTTACAGGAAAGATGTTATTTTGTCCATTCCTTTTCCACATAAACATTAAATAATTGAACATCAGACATTAACCAGTATTGATATCATGTGTTTGTTGTCTAGTCCAGCAGAATTTTTCAAAAGTTACCTGCACTGTAACTGGACAAACATTAGAGAGTAGAGATGCTTATTTTTCCAAATTTTTTGCCCCAAATCAGAATAGGTGACTTGTGCTAATAACACATGCATTGGAAACAAAGACCTGGATTTTGACATTTCGTATATGATATTGACATTTGTGTTTGGTTGAATTTGCATTACACCTTTCTTTGGAAGCAAAGACCTGGATTTTCATGTACCTTTTCAATTAACTCTTATACATTAGAATTTGATTAAACATGATGTAATATAGAGGTATAAAAAATGGTCATTAATAAAATGCAATCTGCATTTTTCTCTCTTGTGTCCTGCCTGACTCATGCTTCACTATGCTAAAAGCTACCATTCTTGGCTTGTCCTATCATGAAGTAAAAATTTGTTGTAATAAAAGTTATGCCCAATGCATATTGATGACCCATCGAACATGTGGCTTACACTCTTTCTTTTCTTCTTTCAGTCATGTAATTTATACATGATCAATCTTAGGGTGGACATAACTTTAATTGAAGTAGTGATAGGTAAAGGTGGGACAGTGAATTTTTTTTATATGAATTTTGAAGATAAGCCCTGCCGATGGGTTTATGACAATTTGACAATAGGTATGGGATGAGAAACTGTAAGTCTTGACCTCATAATCCATCCTCAATCCTTGGGCTATATTTTGATCAGTCATCAATCAACTGTTGGGTCTCCACATTTTTAGTGAGTGTAGGGATTATCAAGCATTTCTTTTTGAGGCATCTAAGATTAGCTTTACTTCTTGTTATAATTAGTATCATCTGAATGCTATTACTAGTTTAATTTCTAGGAAATATAATTCAGATAATAGATGTGGTTATTGTCCATCAATTGCAACACTACATTTATATCAACCAGGAGCTTCAACGGGAGCCTACATCCTTAAAGAAAGGGAAAGAAAAAAATACATTTATCCCTAAATACCATGGAAAAGCAACATATTATCAACATATCACTACACCAGAAATTGAAATTTGAAATGGTGGATTGAAACAGCCTGTGGCCGTTTCTATTTTGAAAGTGGCATAATTTCTATCAATTCATGGGCAATGTTAAACCTATATGCCCAATACTCTGAAAGTGGCATAATTTCCATCAATTCATGGTAACAAGTGGATCCTTTTATAGGTTGGACTGACAGTGGGATCCACTTTTTTTGTTTCTTCAAATTTTTTTTTTTTTTTTAACTTAGCAAGGCTAATTTTATTGTGGCATAAGTCTAGGATACACCCACACTCTGGATTGTGGAATGTGGAGGCGTCCTTATGCACACTTAAACATTTTTTTTTTCTAACTTAAATGATACCATCATTTATTTATGTGCCATCTATTTGACTTATCTGAGTTACCTTTGCTAGATCCATTTAACTTATGTGAGGTCAGTTGTTGCAGAATGTCGTCCTCGGGCAACAAAGCATGGATGAACAAACATAGGTTAAGTCCAGAGTATTTAGATGGAATTGTGCATTTCCTTGAGTTTACAAAGAAACATGGTGGTGGATTTAAGCATTTTCTCTGTCCATGTGCTAAATGTCGAAATGGAAGTGGAACAAGGTTTTAAAAAACAGAATCGGACTCGGACTCGGCTCGGGCCGAGTCTGAGTCGACTCGGCCGAGTCCCATGTCCCCATATTTAGTATAAAAAAAAAAGGAAAAATTTTGTTTCTCCTTTTTTCCGTCCAATCCATTCATAATTCCATATATAAAATTTTACTCTCTTCATTGATCTTTCTAATACGTTATTTAAGGATAGAAATATAGATTAATAATAACAAAATCGCAAGCCATTTTATAATTTAATTGCAATTAAAATTTAAAATTTAAAACTAAAAAGTAGAAAATACAATATACATGTTTCCAACTTTCAATATCCACTCTCAAGTTTCAATTTAGTCAATTATCAAGTCAACTAGTAAGATTAATCATCAAAGATGTAACTAAGCTTCAAATTTCAATTATATTTATAGCATATAAAAATGTAAAACCATAGTATACCTTAGCTCTTTCTTGTTAAATTTAAATGCTAATTCCATGTTGAATGCCTTGCGGGTTCTAGATCTTCATCTTCGTCGTTATTTTGACTTTGACGATAGTATTGAGCAACATCAAAATGAAAGAACCCTTGCCCCGCTCTTGGAGTTATAGGACCTTCTCCATAGTTTGATGATGGAGCCATAACTTGAAGTTGAGGATATTCATATGGCGGTTGCACTTGTGGGGGTGTGGCCATAGGTACTTGTAATACTCCATACTGTTGTTGCCCATACCCATGCGAAGGACCACCGTATCCACCATACTACTACGGCAGTCCATACTCAGACAAAGGATCATGAAATTGATCTCCATATTGTTGCCCATATCCGTATGAACTATCATAACTTGTGATCCAAGGGCTTGATGCCATTTGATGCGGCTGAGGATATTCATCCGTTGGCTCACTTCCTTTTCCTTCACCTCTGCCCCACTCACGTGACCCACCAGCAGGCTCACTTGAACTATAATATACATTAATGTTGTCATGTCCACCACCACGTCCATCATCACTACCTTCGTATGCCTCCTCGTTCTGGCCCTGTTCACCTCCTTCTCGTGAGCCACTCTTGCTAGAAGATGATGTTTTATGCTGTTCATCTTCTTCTTCATAAGTGGCCAACCTTTGGCCTTGTCTTGTCTTTGCATGAGTGCTCTTAGTCTTATCCTTTGACTTTCGCGTGTATTGGAAAGTTGGTTTTGATCTTTCTCTAGCCCCCTCGACACGTTCTGAAGTAGAACGTGTCAACTCTGGACCACGGTTATGACCAAGTCCCGAGCCTTGCAATGACGAGGTTGCTACACCCTTACCCTTATCGCGTGTTGATCGCGCTGTAGAAGTAGGCGTAGCAGATTTGGAACTCGGCTGTTGCGGTGGGGAAATATGTCCTTCATTCGACTGAAATTCTTCAACATCAGCCATTGCTTCATCGAGGAATGTTGTATCATTTAATACTGGCTCCTCTCTTTCAGCCAACCATTCATCAAGAGGGTCATCTTCCTTGAATATATAATCCAAATTAATTGGTTCGTAGTCGCCGTTGTCTCTTCTCATCAAATTCCTTGCCCGTAACCTCATGTTGTAATGGACAAAGACCAACTTCTCCAACTTAGCCATAGTAAGGCAATTACGGGTCTTAACGTGTATCAAGCTGAATGTGCTCCAATTCCTTTCACATCCCGAAGATGAGGCTGTTTGGCTCAATATTCTTTTTGCAAAAGATCTTAAATGGGGAACCTCATCACCAAATGTAGCCCACCATTCGCTGTGTTAAAAAACCAAAACAATAAAATCAATTGTTTGTTATAATTCATAAAAAACTATATTTCATCTAATTTAAGTACTGAAATTTGAGAATAATACCTGGATCTATCTGCTTATGACCCAATATGGCTCCGTCTGATCCAAAACTACCTAGAGCGCCCTTGTAGTTTTTCAACTATAAAAGTTAAGATTTAGAAGTTAGCACTTAGCAGTTAGCACTTTTTCAAATTTCAACTAATCTGTGAATAATAATGTCGTGATCTATGACATCTTTACCTGGTTAAGAATTGTAACTTGATATTGCGCGTTATTTGTCATAGCCTCTAACGTTTTTTTCAAGCCACGGAAAACTTCTTCATGGTTAAAAAAGTGTTTGCTATAGAAGCAGCTTGGGTTCAAGTAGTACGCTACATGCCATGACGTCATTAAGTAATAAGTATTGACTATTAGATTCCAAAATAAAGTAATAAACAATAACTAGTTAGTATTCTATTTATAATAACCATAATAAATTAATAGTCAAAAATTACCTGCCGCATGTATGTCTTGATGCATCTGGTTGTCCCATCGATTATCAATGATTTTCCATATCTTCTTATAATAAGTCCCATACTTTCCTCTGGACCTTTGCTCCATAGCTAGCTTTGCTCTATCCATGGCATCATACACAAAGCCCATTGTGGGCTTCGTATCAGCATCCACTAGTTTCAAAACCAAGACAAGAGGCTCGAGTAAGTCAGTAATTCGTTCTGCCCCGTTCCAAAAATCCTCCCCAAGGACAATCTGTTGTACTTTGCGTGCCAAAGGTTGACGTGAAAATTTTGATTTCACATATGCTGTACTGGTCCACATCTGCATTATGTTAGCCTTGGCACGACAAAGACTCTCAAGGGCTACGAAGTGCGTAGCAAAGCGTGTGATTCCGGGACTCAAAATCTCACGACCTTCGTTCACTTCTCTTAGTAGATCTGTCATGAACTGATGGTTATAGATCAAAGATGTCACCATCTTTCCCTTATCAATAGTCTCACGGACATCATCTAATTTGCCAATGTCCTCCAGCATGAGATCAATACAATGTGCCGCGCACGGCACGCAAATAATACCTTTACCCTTTTCACACAATTTCTTCGCCACGGCCTTAAAGTTAGGCGCGTTATCTGTCACAATTGCAACAACATATTTGTGCCAATTGTTAACCATGGCCAAGGTATCTTCAATTAAACTGTACAAATATTCAGCATCCATTCTATGTCCGCTTGTATCTACAGACCTGATAAAAACCGTTCCCGTTACACAGTAAGCCATGAAATTAATAATGTGCCGCCTATTGTTGCTTGTCCACCCATCACACATAAGCGTGCACCCATACTCCTCCCAAGTTTTGAAGTGATCTTCCAAGTATCTCCAATAATCAGAAACTTCCATGTCAAGATACTTTCCGCCAATCTCATAAGCGGATGGAGGTTTAACTCCGGGCCCCACCTCAGCTATAGTATCAACCATGGAGCGATAGTATGGTGAATTAGCAACATTCGGTGGAATCCGATTATAATGGAAGAACTTTGAGATGGCTCTCCCCATTTTCATGGCTCTAACTTTCATACCGCCCATGATAGAGCTACTAATCTTTGGTTGTTTTGTACTTTGAGACCGATGTAAGAATGGATCCATTGTCCCTCTCCTTGCTGTGTCCCGATAAGGGTCATGAGGAGCTCTAGAAGAACCAACCCCAGCCCGTGTCTCATCCATACGAGCCTGCTCAGAAGCAAATTGTTCACGGCTCGCTCTAAAAGCCCTCCTTAACTCCCTCGCCTCAACATCACTATCACCGTCAGAGTCATCCTCAGAAGTGTCAATCCTCTGCATATTTACAACCCTCTCATCAAATTTTTTCTTCTTTTCTTTCTCATTTTTCTTTTCAAGCAACATGTCTCTCATTTGTTTCCTCACTTCAGTGGGGATATTTGCACATGGTTTAGCTTCCCCTTATATACCTGCTAGGTGTTGTTTAAATCTGTGGATCCCACCACTGAGAATCTTATGACACCATTTGCATTTGACCTTATGACGGTCTCCTGCAACCATCTCCCCATGTTCCCATCCGGGGTCAACTTCTTTCTCTTTATTTTTTGGGGCCATTTGTGATATAATCTAACTATCTAAGTGATAGTAATCTGCACAATCATGAAAATCACATTCTTTTAACCAAACAATAGTTGAAATTTCATCTACAAACAACCCACACATGTAATCATCTACTCTACATAATTTAAGAATGTAAAATGCAAAAAATCCATATTATTAATAATTATTTTTACAAGAAAAAGTAAGGAAAATATTATTATTGCACATATATGCATAGATCTAGTGTTAGAACCATAGATCCATGTTATACAAACCCAAAATAATAATTTCATACAAAGAACATAAGTAAATAATAATAAAAAATTCGGATTTCTCATTATTTTTTTTAAATTACATTATAATCATGAAAATCACATTCTTTTAACCAAACAATAGTTGAAATTTCATCTACAAACAACCCACACATGTAATCATCTACTCTACATAATTTAAGAATGTAAAATGCAAAAAATCCATATTATTAATAATTATTTTTACAAGAAAAAGTAAGGAAAATATTATTATTGCACATATATGCATAGATCTAATGTTAGAACCATAGATCCATGTTATACAAATCCAAAATAATAATTTCATACAAAGAACATAAGTAAATAATAAAAAAAAATTCAGATTTCTCATTATTTTTTTTTAAATTACATCATAATCATGAAAATCACATTCTTTTAACCAAAAAATTGTTGAAGTTTCATCTACAAACAACCCACACATGTAATCATCTACTCTACATAATTTAAGAATGTAAAATGCAAAAAATCCATATTATTAATAATTATTTTTACAAGAAAAAGTAAGGAAAATATTATTATTGCACATATATGCATAGATCTAGTGTTAGAACCATAGATCCATGTTATACAAACCCAAAATAATAATTTCATACAAAGAAAATAAGTAAATAATAATAAAAAATTCAGATTTCTCATTATTTTTTTTTAAATTACATCATAATCATGAAAATCACATTCTTTTAACCAAAAAATTGTTGAAGTTTCATCTACAAACAACCCACACATGTAATCATCTACTCTACATAATTTAAGAATGTAAAATGCAAAAAATCCATATTATTAATAATTATTTTTACAAGAAAAAGTAAGGAAAATATTATTATTGCACATATATGCATAGATCTAGTGTTAGAACCATAGATCCATGTTATACAAACCCAAAATAATAATTTCATACAAAGAACATAAGTAAATAATAAAAAAAAATTCAGATTTCTCATTATTTTTTTTTAAAATTACATCATAATCATGAAAATCACATTCTTTTAACCAAACAATAGTTGAAATTTCATCTACAAACAACCCACACATGTAATCATCTACTCTACATAATTTAAGAATGTAAAATGCAAAAAATCCATATTATTAATAATTATTTTTACAAGAAAAAGTAAGAGAAATATTATTATTTCACATATATGCATAGATCTAGTGTTAGAACCATAGATCCATATTATACAAACCCAAAATAATAATTTCATACAAAGAACATAAGTAAATAATAATAAAAAATTCAGATTTCTTAATTTTTTTTTTTAAAAGACCCAAAAATTAAAAAAAAAATGCATTCTTAGAAAAAATAATGATCCTCCAAACCATCTTCAAGCAATATCTTCACCTTAGCATCTTCTCTAAACCATATATGCATGTAGAATCAAGAAAACAAACCTCAAAGTTGAGAAATAAAAAAACCCTCTTTGATGTGAATAGTGGTTGGATTCTTTGGTAGGCTTGATCTTCAAAAATGGATGGATTTGATGATGTTTGATGCTTGAAACACAATTTGGAAGTAGTCTCCTTCACTCTCCACAAAGTAGAATAGAAAAAAAAAGAGCATTTTAGGGTTTTGGGGGGCTTTTCGTCAACAAGGGGACTCGGCCGAGTCCCCCTGGACTCGGACGAGTCCACCTGGACCTGTACCGAGTCCAGGGGACTCGGTTCGGTCCCTGCCGAGTCCGAGTCGACTCGGACTCGGCCGATTTTTTTTTTCCTTGGAGTGGAATGATCGCCCTTAATATGATTCATGAGCACTTGCTCATTAACGGTATTGATGAGTCATATACACATTGGATTCTACATGGAGAATGTGTTGCAACAACCAATGAGAAAACAACAAGATCAAATCCTAATGAACAACCCAATAATATGTATCCTAGAATGGAGGAACTCGTTAATGATGCATTTGGAAGAATTGGTGAAAATGTTGATGCTCTCATGGATGATCTCATAAGGAATAGAGATATTCATGAAGGCTCCCAAGAGTTTCAAGGTGAAGACGAAGGAGAAGAAAGAAGATATAAGTCTTTATTTGATGATGCAAGACAATCTTTATATCCTTCTTGTCCTAGGGAACTCACAAAATTGTCAACTACTGTTGAGTTATACAGTTTAAAGGCACAAAAAGGTTGGTCGGACAATAGTTTAAATGATCTCCTTCAATTGGTGAATAAGTGGCTTCCGGAAGGAAACACGTTACCAGAAAGCACATATGAAGCTAAGAAGATGATCAACTCGTTGGGAATGACCTACAATTCCATACATGCATGCCCAAATGATTGTATTCTTTATTCGAAAGAGTACAAAGATAGACAAAGTTGTCCAATATGTCATACATCCAGATGGAGGTCAGACTACTTGGCCAAAATAAAGGTTTTGAGGTATTTTCCATTGACACCAAGGCTAAAGAGGATTTACAGGTTAGATTTCAAGGTTAATGATAGATTCCATAGGTCATTCTATTTGCCTTTGACTCCTAATTTTAATAACTAATTATTATTTTTTCATTGCTATGTAGTGTGCCATGGATAGCAAAGCAAATGACTTGGCATGCTCAACCAAAAGAGAATGGTGGTGTTATGCGGCATCCATGTGATTCATCAAGTTGGGTGGTAGTAAATACCAAGTGGCCAAGTTTTTCTGAGGAACATCGAAATGTTCGTTTAGGACTTGCAACCGATGGGTTCAACCCTTTTGGACATCTCAGTAGCGTCTATAGTTGTTGGCCTGTCGTTATAGTGCCCTACAATCCACCACCCCCCCCCCCCCCCCCTCATTATGCATTAAAAGAGAATTTTCAATGCTGACAGTATTGATACCAGGTCCAAAAGGACCGAGTAAAGACATTGATCTTTACCTACAACCATTGGTTGACGAGTTGAAAGAGCTATGGCTTAATGGAGTGTCAACGTATGATTCTCATTCGAAGGCAATTTTTAATCTGAAAGCTATGTTGATGTGGGGAATTCATGATTTTCCTGCGTATGGGAGTTTATCGGGTTGTGTAACACATGCACAGTTTGCTTGCCCTGTTTGCGCCGAAGGAACTGTTTCCGAACATCTTAAGAGTGGGAAAAAGTACTCTTATCAAAGTCATCGAAGATTCCTTCCTGTTAATCACGTTTTTAGGACTCAAAAGGCGTCTTTCAACAATAAAACAGAAGAAAGAAGAGCTCCTCGTCGATTGAGTGGTTCAAAGGTTGAAGACAAGGTGGTTGGTATTCAGATGGATATTGGAAAATCGAAGGGAAAGAAACGAAAAGGTTATGATAATGAATCGGCTGATAATATAACTGCCTGGTACAAGAGATCGATTCTTTTCAACCTACCATATTGGAAGGTGGTTTTCTCAATTTGGCATTCCATATTCTTGTATTTTAATAAACAGACACGTAGAAATTTACTTTGTTTTAATGCTTTGACAGGATTTGCCAGTTCGTCACAACCTCGATGTGATGCATGTTGTGAAGAATGTTGGTGACCACCTTTTGTCAACAATCCTAGATGTCAAAGATAAAACAAAGGATGGCACAAGTGCACGCGAGGAATTGAAAAGAATGAACATTAGAAAAGAGCTATGGTTACAAGAATCAGATGGGAGAACTATTAAACCGAAGGCACCATTTGTTCTAAGTCGTAAGGAAAAGGAATTATTCTGTCATACTTTGCATGAATTGAAGGTTCCAACGGGGTATAGTTCGAGATTTAAACATCTCGTGAACATGCAAACCCTTGAAATAAAGGGGCTCAAATCACACGACTATCATGTCATAATGCAACAGTTATTACCTGTTTTGTTACAACACGCATTCTTAGAGCATAAGCCATTGAAAGCTGCTATTCAAGAAATTGGTAACTTCTTTAATGTCTTGTGCTCAAAGACGATTAGTGCAGATAATATAATTGGTGTAAAATAGCGACTAATCATGGCAATGTGCGTTTTGGAGAAGTTCTTTCCACCATCATTTTTTGTTATTAGCGTTCACCTCATGGTGCATTTGGCTGATGAAGCATTAGCTTGCGGTCCGGTTAGATTTCGATGGATGTATCCTTTTGAACGGTAAAATTCTAACTTCAAAGTTGTCTTTGGTATAGTAAAGTATAGTGCTGATTGGACATTTCTTAACAGGTTAATGAAAACTAATAAAGGATACGTAAAGAACATGGCACACCCTGAAGGGTGCATTGTAGAGCGCTACGTTATAGAGGAATCTATTTTGTATTGTATGGAGTACATGCCAGATGGTGATAGAGGTAGTCACAAGAGAACACATCAAAGGTTTTTGGACGATGATGGTGAGTGTGATGAGGAGCCTTTGGATAAAGGCCGGAATGTATTCCTAACTAACACTCAACATCAACAAGTACGTAGATGGGTTTTGGACTCCTATCGGGGAATTGCGGAATGGCATATGTGAGTTGACAAATTTCCTAAATTAACATATATAAGGTGCTGTAATTCGATAACACGTACACAATTATACAAAGTAATGTGTCTTTCATTGATACAGGAAGTATAAGACATATTTAAGTACAACCACTCCCAAGGGTCCAAAAAAGAAGGGCGGTGTGTCTAAGAACATTGAGCATGATTTTATCAATTGGTTGCGACAGGAGGTAATTAAGCATTTGTTTATTTAATTCTAACTATTTGATGATATACATGATTATAATTGTTGAGCACTCTTTAATCCTTTTTCTTAATGTGCAGATGGAATCTGTTGAGGGAGAGCCGATACTGAAATGACTAGCAGTTGGGCCAATGTTCAAGGCCAAATGCTATAACAAATACCGTGTCAATGGGCATGTATTCTCTCCAATTGATTACGAGATTAACAAATCAACACAAAATAGCAGGGTCTCAATGAAAGCGTTCACATTATACAGGGCAAGCGTTAAAGATAAAAAGTACAAGGAAGTTGAGGCCACCTATTATGGAGTTGTGAAACAGATAATTGAATTGGATTACATTGATTTTCGTCAAACAGTATTTTATTGTGATTGGTTCAAAGTAGAGGACAAGACTAATGGGTGCATTGTTGATCCCGATACAAATTTGACAATGGTGAACATGGAAAAATTGAAAGGAAAAGATAAGGAAGGAGATGAGCCATTCATATTAGCGTCTCAAGCAAGTCAAGTTTTTTACTCCAAAGATCAAACTAGACCTGGATGGGCTGTTGTTCTACATGCCCCAAAGAGATTGACAAAAGATGTAGACGCACTTGAAGATTCGTGTCTCTTTTCTTCCATTGTTAGCGCAGCTGAAAATTTAGAAAATGTTCTAAAAGAAATTAACTATGAATTGTAGCGCTGGACATGTTTACTTTGATTTAACTATTTTTACAGTTGTGGGATTTTCAAGTAGTTGAATATGTGAAATATTCACTTTATGCTTATGAATGTGCCTTGATTATGAATGTGCCTTGATTATGAAATATGCACTTTATGCTTATGCTTGTGCTTATGGTGCCTCGATATGAATTTTCAAGTAGTTGAATATGTTGATTTTATTTCACGCATTCATGTGACTTGTTTGTGCTACGTGTCATTATGTCCAATGAGACACATGTGTTTTGATGGCTGAGCAAGGGACAAGTTATTTGAATGCAGGTTAGAAGAAATTCATTTCATCACGATTTATACAGTTTCGTACTCAAGTTTTAAATGGTATTAATTTTATTTAACATTCAATTTCTTTTTCAGGATCTTCCATGCTGCCAAAACAAAGAATGGTGATTACCTTAAATGCTCATGGCCTACCAATGGGAGATAATTCAACCAAGTTTTCATCTTGATGTGGACAACTGGTTCGCAGCATTGTCCCTATCTCATACAAGGACTGGCATGCAGTGCCAAATGAGAAAAAAGATGAACTCTGGAAGCTCCTCCTAGTATGAAATTCTTAGCTTGTATATCTTTGAAATGGCTTGATATTTAATTTGTTCTCTATTTAGTTGTTGAGCCTAAACAACCTCTTTTTTTTTTTTTAAAGGAAGTTTTTGATGTTTCTCAGTCATACAAAGAAAGATTTTGATGTTTCTCAGTCATACAAAGACAAATGCCTTAGAAGCATGGCTGAAAGCATGAGGAAATACAAGACCAAATTGAGAATGCAATACCTCAATTCCCACAAAACTCAAGAAGAAAAACTGAACAATCGTCCTCCAGGAGTCAGGCCTGAAGATTGGGAGGCGTTCATTAAACATAATGCGGATCCAAAAACTATAGAACAACGTGAAAAAAATATAGAGATCAGGAAGAAAATGAAAATTTATCATACGAGTGGTAGGCATGGCCACGCGAGAATAGAGGAGAAGATGGTAAGTATTGGCTTTTTATGTAACATGAAAACATTGATCATTTTATTCCACAAAAGCTAATAATGTGTTGTTCTTGCAAATATAGAAGCGCCAAAGAAATGAAGATGCCCCCCCGATTACTAGGGCTGAAGTGTGGATCGAAGCACATAAAAGAAAGGATGGCTCTATCCCCATTGATGTGTCTTCACACATGGTGAGTTCACCATCTTACAGTTAAGTCATTGGGATAAAAAAAATACTTAGAAAGTTTACTTATGTGATGATTATTTAATTTGACAGGAAAGAGTACAAGACTTACTTTGCAGCCAAGAAGTTGATTCCCAAGACATCCGAAATGATCCTTTGACTAAAGTATTTGGGATTGATAAGAGGGGGCGTGTTCGGGGTGTTGGGAACATCGTATCAAGATCTCAAATTATATCGTCCTTGCCAGCTCTAGAAAAACTAGCAATGAAGGATAAGGAAGTAACCAAGCAGTCGTCAATGGGTAAAAATTTGCAAACCCAAGTAGACTGCATAAGGGTAGAACAAAAAGGCCTAATGGAAGAATTTAAGGGTCTTAAACAGTTGATTGAGGTATTAATGCTTTTATGGATTTTTCTTTATTTATATAAGGTTTCATAATATCAGATTTTTTCTACATTTACTTAATGAATAACACATGCATTGGAATATTATTGTAGCATAGCATGACTTTAGGATCACAATCATGTGCAACACTTCCACATAAGAACAAAGAGTCCGTTGCGGTTTCCAACACCATAGGGAACGATCAATCTCCATTGACATTGCGGCCATGCAAAATGATGTCTTGGCGGCAAGAGGTGGTCGCTCTTGGCAGAGCTTATATTTGTCAATCCAAGCCCAGGCCCAATTTGGGCCCACTTTGGAAATACTTAGTCAAACGACACTTGTGCATAATTAGTTTGTAAATCAGATCTTTAGGATACAGTTACTTGTAATCAGGGATTTCACTCCATCTTTAGGATACAATTACTTGTAATCAGGGATTTCAATCCCTTTATAATGAAAGGATGGTCGTCCCTAAGAGGGGATTGAAAAGGCATTAAAACATCATTGTTGGTCTGCCATCTCTCAAAATGTCATGGTATCAGAGCCAGATCAATCATCTGTGATCTGTGATCTTCTCCTAAATCATCTTCCAAACATTGGAAGCCAGTATATGATCTTTCTCTTCAGCCGGATCATCCCTGATCATCTCAGATCAGACGTGGCCCACCTGTGATCATCACAACCTCATCAGCAGAAGACAACCATCTTGGTCGCCTGGAGTTTCTTGGATTTCTGACGATTTTTTCATGATTTATTGATCATCAGAGGTTGGTCTTCTACCAATTTTTGTGAATATTCATTCTTTTTCAATAGTTATCATCTCGGCTGTCCAAAATCCTGGATCTGGATTTGATCTTCATACGACCAGTGCCAGAAGTTGTATAAAACTTCTCTCATTCCATCCCCACACTCTGATCTGTGCCAAGATCATCTAGTGGGGCCCACGTGTGCATCTACACACTGACGACAGGGACGACTTTCACTCCCTGTACTGTGGTTGCTTGCGGTTGATGCTGCTGACGACTTCTGGTGACTTCTATTGCATGCTGCTGTTACTTCCTGCTATTTTTTGTGTTTGCTACTAGATTGCTGAGGTTTCTACCTACAGATTGTTGTTTTCTTTCTTCTTCTTTATCTACTATTCTGGTTTCTGTCCTGTGGTGGGCTGCTGGTTGCTATCTGATTGTGTTATTCACCTTGTGTGTGCTTCTTACTACTCTTTCATCATGGACAAACATGAAATCTCCCTGATTCGATTTGATGGCACTAATTATACCTCATGGGCCTTCCAATTTCAAATTTACTTGGAAGGAAAAGAACTGTGGACACATATTGATGGGTCTGAGCCTCCACCTGCGGATGATGATAAAAAAATTTTAGCTTGGAAGACAAAGGATGCTAAAATTAAGACTTGGTTGCTGGGCTCTGTTGCGTCTCATTTCATTCTCAACCTCAAACCCTGCAAAACTGCTCGTGACATGTGGAACTATCTTCAGCAAATTTATCAACAGAGCAATGCCGCTCGCCAGTTTCAATTAGAACTTGAAATCTCTCAATTCACTCAAGGCACCCAGTCTATTCAGGAATATTACAATGGCTTCCGCCGCTTGTGGTCTGAATATGATGAGATTAAGTTTGCCACGGTCTCTGCGGCACTTTTACCAGAATTGCTTCCATTACAGCAGAGTAGTCATCGGGATCAGCTTCTCATGAAACTTCGTCTGGAGTTTGAGACAATTAGATCGAATTTGATGAGCAGAGCTACCCTTCCCAGCTTGGATGACTGCCTTCAGGAACTTCTGCGAGAAGAACAGCGTCTGGCTACTAAAACTACTCTGGAACAACAGAAATCTGCTGAGGCTCCATTTGCCTATGTTGCTACTACCAGACCGCCTTCTCGGGACATCAGTAAAGTTCAGTGCCATAATTGCAAAAAATATGGTCACTATGCGAATCAATGCAAGGCAAAAATTTGTAGATATTGTAAAGCCACTGGCCATGTCATTGACGAATGTCGGAAGAAAACTCGCAATTCTACTTCCCGGAGCTATGTACCGTCAGCTACTGGTCCTTCCACCGTGTCGTCTGCTCCTACTGCTTACACGGTGCACAATCCACAATATGCCCCCTCTGACTTCAGTGGTTCTCTGCCATCTGATTCATTCTCCCAGCCTGGTTCCTCCTCACACTCTGCCTCTCCAGCTCCTCTCACCCCTGAGATGGTAAACCAAATGATCATCAATGCCTTGGCATCCATGAACATCGCAGGTACTGCTTCCCCTCTTTCCAATACATGGTACTTCGATTCTGGTGCAAGTAATCATATGACCTCTTCACCCATCCATTTACAAAATGTTGTTCCTTACACTGGTCCTCAAACTGTTCAAGCTGCCAACGGAGATCATCTCCCTATCACCTCTGTTGGTGATACCCCTGGCCCCTTACCATTAACCAATGTTTTAGTTTCTCCTCCTCTTGCTACCAATTTGGTTTCTGTGGGTCAACTTGTTGATAATAATTACACTGTCTCCTTTTCTTCTTCTGGTTGTGTTGTGCAGGACCAGGAGTCGGGGGAAGTGATCGCGAGGGGGCCTAAGCGTGGCCGACTTTTTCCCTTTCCAATATCTTCCGCTCTCCAGAATAAACATTTCCATCAGTTATTTTGTTTTTTTCAGAATAATTCTCAATTGTGGCATAATAGGCTTGGTCATCCAAATGCCTCTACTTTGTCTACTTTATTTCAATCTGGCTTAATAAATAAACCTATTGATTCTGCTTCTTTTGAATGTGATGCTTGCAAATTAGGAAAGAGTAAAACTTTACCTTTTCCTCCCTCCACAACACGAAGCATTGCATGTTTTGACTTGATTCATAGTGATGTTTGGGGCATTGCTCCGACCCTTTCTCATAATCATTTCAAGTACTTTGTAACATTCATTGATGACTACAGCAGATTTACTTGGCTTTATTTATTACATTCGAAGTCTGATGTTTTTAATGCATTTAAAATTTTTGTTCACTATGTTGAAAATCAATTCTCTACCTGCATTAAAACTTTGCGCTCAGACTCAGGGGGGGAATATGTTTCCAAGGATTTTCAATCTTTTTTAAACAATAAAGGAATCATTTCTCAACGTACTTGTTCGTATACTCCACAACAAAATGGAGTCGCGGAACGGAAAAACAGACATCTTCTTGATGTAACTCGAACTCTTCTGCTTGAATCCTCTGTTCCAACTCGTTTTTGGACCGAAGCCGTCACCACGGCGGTCTATCTCATAAACCGTCTTCCATCACATACCATTGGTCATTTAACACCTCATTTTAAATTATTTGGTCATCATCCCGTGTTTGATCACTTACATACCTTTGGTTGTGTTTGCTTCGTTCATCTCCCTCCCACAGAACGAACGAAACTAACAGCACAATCGCGCCGGTGTGCTTTTTTGGGTTATGCCACTCATCAAAAAGGTTTTGTTTGTTATGATCCCATAGGTCGTCGTATCCGGGTTTCTCGAAATGTTATTTTCTTTGAAAATCAATATTTCTTCCAAACTCACATGGACTGTCCTCGTCCCCCTTCATCAGCTCTCTTACCAGGTTTTTCGGATCAAACCTCTATCACTAGGTTTCATCCTGCCTTTGTATACCGCCGTCGGGAGAAACCTCCCACTGCAACTGGCCCTCCCCCTGATCCTCCACCGACAAATGGTTCACCGACAAATGGTTCCACGCATGCTCCTACCTTACGTCGCTCCTCCAGAAATTCTAGGCCACCTGACCGGTATGGCTTTACCCATACTTCTTTGATGACTACTCTATCTTCTATCTCTGTCCCCAGTTCTTATTTGCAGGCTGTCCAACATGATTGCTGGAACCAGGCCATGAAGGAGGAATTAGATGCATTGGCTCTGAATCACACATGGGATATTGTGGAGGGTACTTCAGCCGTTAAGCCCATTGGTTGCAAATGGATCTACTCGATCAAACTTAAATCTGATGGGTCTTTCGATCGACACAAAGCTAGACTTGTGGCACTCGGAAACAGACAGGAGTATGGCATTGACTACGAGGAAACATTTGCACCTGTGGCAAAGATGACATCAGTTAGGTTACTTCTCGCCATTGCTGCCTCTCAGTCTTGGCCATTATACCAGATGGATGTCAAAAATGCATTTCTCCATGGCGATTTGCAAGAGGAAGTATACATGCGTATTCCGCAAGGCGTTCCCTCTCCCTCCAAGAGGTCCGTCTGTCGGCTGCGAAAATCGCTTTATGGTCTCAAGCAAGCTCCTCGGGCTTGGTTCGAAACATTCAGGGGTCGCTTATGCGACAGTGGCTTTACTCAGAGCCTTTATGATCCATCTCTCTTTCTCTGCCACACATCTACAGGGGTTACTGTACTTCTGGTATATGTTGACGATATTATTATCACTGGCACGAATGATGCTATGATTAAATCTCTCCAAGATTCCCTCCGGAAGTACTTTCATATGAAGGATTTGGGTCCTTTACATTATTTCTTGGGCTTAGAGGTGCATCAATCTTCCAAAGGTCTTTTTGTTAATCAACACAAATACACTTCAGACCTTATAGAGTTGGCTAACCTCCAGGATTCTTCCCCTGTTGATACACCTGTCGAGGTTAATCTCAAGCTAAGTAAAGATGATGGCGATCTTCTTCTTGATCCTCATACATACCGGCGCTTGGTGGGAAGTCTTGTCTATCTCACCATCACTAGACCGGACATATCCTATGCAGTTAATCTTGTGAGCCAGTTCATGACCGCTCCTCGCCACCTTCATTTGGCAGCTGTTAAGCGTATTATACGTTATCTGTTAAGAACTGTCCCCCGTGGTTTATATTATCCAAAGGATAATCCTCTTCATCTAACTGCTTATGCGGATGCTGACTGGGCCGGCTGTCAAGACACGCGTCGTTCTACTACTGGTTGGTGCATGTACCTTGGCAATTCCCTCATTTCTTGGAAATGCAAGAAACAAGAACGTGTGTCCAGATCTTCCACGGAAGCTGAGTATAGGGCAATGTCTTCTGCTTGTTCTGAAATCTTATGGCTACGGGGACTTCTTTCGGATCTGGGGTTTCCTCAGACCTCTCCTACTCCATTGCATGCCGACAATACTGGGGCTATCCGCATCACGGAGAATCCAGTCTTCCATGAACGTACTAAACATATTGAAGTTGACTGTCACTTTATTCGGGATGAATATAAGCGGGATGTCATTAGTCTACCTCATGTCCCTACCGAGTTTCAGTTTGCAGACATTTTCACAAAGGGACTTCCTCGGCCTCGACATCAGTTTCTTGTTTCCAAATTGCTGCTTTATGACTCCCCAGCATCAATTTGAGGGGGGGTGTCAATCCAAGCCCAGGCCCAATTTGGGCCCACTTTGGAAATACTTAGTCAAACGACACTTGTGCATAATTAGTTTGTAAATCAGATCCTTAGGATACAGTTACTTGTAATCAGGGATTTCACTCCATCTTTAGGATACAATTACTTGTAATCAGGGATTTCAATCCCTTTATAATGAAAGGATGGTCGTCCCTAAGAGGGGATTGAAAAGGCATTAAAACATCATTGTTGGTCTGCCATCTCTCAAAATGTCAATATTGAGAATGGGCCCCAACAGATTCACTCAAAATCTCTTCCAGCAGGTTACTATAAGGTTTCTATTGACGTCATTGAAAAAGCAGATGTCGAATTGCCTTATCCAGATGGATTTCATTCGACTTTAGGCGAGGTTGGAAATGGATCTTTTGTAGCATGGCCTGAGGTTTTTACCATATTCACGGATTAGGCTGATCAAACATCTCTTAGATCTTTTTGTAAATCCAGTTGATAACAAGTTCAATGTGTTGGATTAGGTTTATCTTGGAAACTCATTTTGCTACTTTTGTTTATGCTACTTTTTTCTTCGAACATTGAAATGGTGAATGGATGTACAGTTACACACAATTGGAATGGGCCCAACATGATTTATTCCATGTTACTTATACTTGTCTTCAGATTTATGATTTAGAGTTACATATACTTGTCTTCAGAGTTATGGTTTACTTATACATGGCCTGTTACTTATACTTGGAATGGGCATGACATGCTACTTTTCCTTTTTTTCTTTTGTTTAAGCTCTCTGCTCTTGCAACAAAAAAAGAGAAAAAAAGAAAAATCAGAGAGAGTGAATGAAACAATAGTAGCATTGCAATTTTTGACATCTGTAGATTGATATGTATTTGTTACAAAGACAATCTGCCAATGCATTCTATGTTTCCATGAGCTTCATCTCTCTCTCTCTCTCTCTCTCTCTAATGTCTTGCAGGTGTCCATCAGAAACTGGAAAATTGCTACTTCATCTGATGATTTCCTGGTATGTGTAGCAGTTATCATTTCTACAATTTGTCTTCCGTCTCTTCTTCCAAAGTGTTTTTCACTGCACCTGGACTCTGCCACGTGCAGTTGGCAGTGTCTAAAGGAACAGCATCACACAGGATACCAGGTCTCTCTCCCTCTCTGTTTTTTTTTTTTTTTTTTTTTTTTAAACCTGACCTGGAACTTTTAAAGGTGCAGATTTTGTCTGAAAAACTAATCCTCCCTGCTGCCACAACTCATGTTGGGGGAACTGATGGCTTTTATCCAGCATAGTGCTGAAGTCAGTTCAGCTACACATTTTCCTTCGACTGCTGCAGCCCTTGATGTGCATGTGATGGAAAACACACCTCTAATGAAAGTAATAATGTTGTCATCCATTATGTTAGAATCCATTTTAATCGATTTCATAAGAACTGACATTAAGTATTTGGTTTTGTTCAAGGACTCAGATTTTATAAGAGCTTTAACCTGTCTTGCGATATGAGCTTTTACTTCTGATTCTTCGAGTTATAGATGGAAGGTAGATTCTCATGACTTAGATTTTTGAGAAGGGGTGAAGAAAGAAACCCCATTTGATGCTGCTTATCCATTTGCTGTTTTCATAATTGATTAACATCAATCCCTGCTGTTAATCTTTTGGAGTAGAAAAGTCGTAAGGCAGAATTTCATGCAATTGATTACTCAGAATCTCCTTATCTGAAACTCACAATGCAGAGCTTGAAGGATATCCATTCATTCTGTCAATATAGTCAAAAGATGTGAAAATGTGGGTGCATCCAAAGGCATCTGTAATCACTTATCTGGGAGGGTTATTTTTTATCACTGGAATCTCTCTCACTCAAGCCTATTTAACTGGAACCAATTTCATGATGAATCTCTGGTGGAAATCAACAATTGTGGAAGAGATGCGTGGGCCTTGTCATTTATTCAATTCATGATTGTTTTTAGACTATTATTCTTTGGAACATTGTAGGGATTCATTTCAGTTTTCAGTCAGGAAAAGGCAGATAGCAATAATCTTGTTCATTTCTTTCTTGTTTGAAAAATGTGAAGAAGGGATGGATACTCATTACCAAGAGATAAAGAAATTTTTTTGGGTCAGACCCATCTGGTGATTTTTATCTGAAATAACAGAGCAGTGTTGATGTTCTGTTTTGAAGGATGCATCTCTCTTGATGTTTTTTTTACTTCTATTTTACATAAACAAAAGAAAGACAAAGCAAAGCTTCCATAGCCCAATCATACTGTAAACTTAATTGGGTCTCTTTTATATCATACATGTTTTCTTTTTATTTTATTTTTTTGTTTTTGTTTTCATAAGTAAACAATAAAGTGATTTATTCAAATCATATATTTACTTCTACATTTTTCCATTGGCCAATAATACAGTAAAATTCAACTGGGTCTCTTTTACTTTTGCTCCTTTAGTTGCAGGACGAATGAAATGAAAATGTTATTGATCAAATCCTGTAGCTTTTCTTAAAATTCAAACCTTCCATAGCTCGATATATCTGTGAATTAATTGGGTTTCTTTTAATTTTTGTTGTTGTTCTTTTTTTGTAAACACAATGAAAATGATTTGTTCAAAGAATATATTTATATAGTCAATTGTTTGGCCATAATACAGAAGATTTCAATTGCATCTCCTTTGATATCCTGCTCTTTTTGTTGTAGGATCATTGAGAATGATCTGTTCAAGCATGACTGGAGGAGCAGATCAAGAGTTCAAGTGCTGATGATGTTCTCAACCCGAAGAAGAAGGTCTGGGAGATGCTGCAACCTGATCTACACACCAACACAGAGCTGGTGGCTTGTTACAAAGATGTGCCCTTTACTACAACAGCAGGTGTTTGCAATGTTTCATCCATATCTAGTGGGTCTATAAGGTAAGGATCATTAACAGATTCGAAGATGATCAAATAAGCACTCCCTTTTCTTATTTTTTATTTTAATTTATCTGTTCACTTGGATGTTGGGAGCCTTGAGCCCAATATTTGTATTTGGCCACTTAACTGGCTTGATTATTGAGGTTATGTGATATGGAAAGAAAATTTTGGAGTGGAGGAAAAGAAACTGAAATTTTAGTGGAGATGTGTTGCAAGCATGCTATGGCATAGTCATAAAATGACCTGAACTTTTTACAAGTGCGTGCATGGTACCCTTGCTTATTAAAGTCGGTTCAGTTAGTGCAATAAAACGATCTTCTATAGTTCTATGTGCAGGTGAATTGACTACTGTAAATTACTGCTCATGCAGGACAACCTCTGATACCTGTGGCAGTTGTTTAGTTCTCTGCCGTTGCTAGTTACAGGTAATCAGAACCCAATGGGGCCAAGGGTTTCTATTTTAAGTTCATGATTTGTCTTGTTCAGATGATCACCATTGGAGTGTGATTTACACATGGAGGTAGCCCTATATCTTAGGATGATTCGTGATTGCAGCAAATAAAAACTGTGCTGAAATGTTCTTCAAAAGGCTGCATTGGTTGATCCGCCTGAGTCCGCGGCTGTTGGAGAGAGGGTAATGTTCCCAGGATATTCTGGTGAGCCTGATGATGTTCTCAACCCGAAGAAGGTCTGGGAGATGCTGCAACCTGATCTACACACCAACACAGAGCTGATGGATTGGATTGGTTCGGTTGATTTTGTTGTCTTATTGTATTGTGTATCTGTTAATTTCTGGAATTTCAACTGCAATGTTGCTGCTTTGAGCTTGTGATTGGATTGGATGTGGAATTTCTGGTTTTGATGCTCGGAAATTGGGATTTGACATGTTAGGTGTTATCGTTTCTAATTGGAATTTGAGTGTATTCGTTGGCCAAACTTCTTTTCAGGGTTTTTTTTTCTCTGCCTTGGGGAATTGGAGACTTTTGCTGCAGAATGGAGTTGTGTTTTAGTAGGTTTAATGTGGTTTTTCAACTGGATGAGAATCTTGCGGTCTTTCTAAGACAATTCCATTTAGAGGCTACCTTTCGGTTGTGCTCTGCTGATTTTTGTTGAGCTTTCAGACTTTCTGTGGAGAAGAATCTTCAGTAGATCCTTTACTTTTGTTTTTATCTATGGGTTCTGTGATTTGAAGCTCATAACTCTATATGAGTGGAGTTCCTTTTTCTTTCTTACTTTAGGTCTCCGTGTTGTTGATTCTATGTGTTTTTGACACTGTGATTTCATTGCATTACCTAATGCTCTTATGTGGGTTTGTCAATTTACTGATCTACTCTGGCTTCTTGCTGATGGAAATCTTCTACTTCTGTTTGTCAGGTGCGATCTGGTTATCACTGCAAATGGAAAGATGGAGAAGATTGCATCTGGGTTGTTGGAGCCGTTTCTTACCCACTTGAAGACAGCCCGTGACCAGATTGCCAAGGGAGGGTATTCAATAGCACTTGAACCAGACCCTGGAAGTGATGTGACATGGTTTACAAAGGGAACAATGGACAGGTCTGTAAGTTTGTCATGCGGTTCTTGGCGTTGTTGCTTGTTCACTTGTGTTTTTTCCTTGGTCATAAATTCTTGAGACTAAAATTTAGAACCTGACAGAGTAGTTTTGAAAACTTTCCCAGTCTACTTAACCATAGCAAAGGCCAAGTTAACAGGGTATATCTTTTTATACAAAGCAAGAGCAATCGATCAGCCACTCAATATTATTGAGTGATCACCTCAGTTGAGTACTTTATGTATTTGGTTCATTATTCTTGAATTGAGTTTCTAGTGGTGGGAGTGTGTATATTTTTTTCCCTTCTGCTATTTGTTTCTAAACTTTGTTCAAAATCTAGGGCTTCACACACAATTATGGTGGTATTTAAGCATTTGATTTATGAGGAAAAGCTACAAGTTGATGGTCTAGTTGGGGGCATTACTGTTGCTCCAGCATTCATTCTTCAGCAAGGATCCTGTAAACCAGGACATGTTGAAGTTAAATAAATCCTTGCCTGTAACTTGCCTTCTTTGAATGACCAAAATCATACTCTACAAGGCGTGGGATCCATGATCCATCTGCATAAAACACAATGACAGAAGGTCCATAAATGCATCACAGGAGCCTTCGCTGCTCTTATCTAACTCGTTCTGGCTTAGTTGTACTGGTTACAGCTTCCCAGGTACGTTTCTTTTTTTCTTTTTTTTTAAATGATTCAAAGGAAGTATATACCCACTTTTACAACAAGGATTTTAATCAGATCTTGTAGATGTTATAACAGGTTATGAGTTGTGCATACTCTCACCAGTTTAGGGACATTTCATTTGGGAGAAAGGATTCTAGTTGCCAGTGTGTTTGGGAAAGGATTCTAGTTGCCAGTGTGTTTGGGAAAGGATTCTAGTTGCCAGTGTGTTTGCGTTGCAACTGTTGTGCCGGCATACAGTCTTCAGCAAGAGTCTGGAGACCAGGATATGTTGAAGTTCAAATATCCTTACCTCACCTGTATATTTCCTGCTGAAATAATGATTGCTTCAAATTGCCAGGATCTGTATGTATGCATTTAGTGCAACAGACTAATGGAAGGCAAATCCACAAATGTTCATGTATGTCCTCTCTGCATTTTCTGATGCATTCAAGGTAACTTGTGCTGAATTATAGATTCTTTTTTGTTGAATTATAGTTTTCCCCATCCAGGTATGTAGGTTTCTTTCATTGGGCTCCTGCAAAATTTACCTTCACAGATAAAAGTTAAAATCTATATCCTGCAAAATCAATATCAGTTACTTGTGAATGTTATAATGATTTGAGGCTGGAAAGGCTGAAAAAGCTCACAAACCTAATGCTATTTTCTGGTTTCTCTGACCTCCCAAATGTATAATATGGGTTGACTCTGAATGTATAATATTAGACCAAATGTATAATATGGTTTCTCTGAATGTCAGCACCATTTGAGATTCTAATTGCAATTTCTAATGTTTATAGAGCTGGTCGTCTGTGTTGGTTCTTTTGTCATCCAAGCAGCTGAGGGAGGTGACTGTGAGGGAGCTGAGTCTGACTTCAGAAGTGCTGCTGAGTTGTTTTCAAATTTCTTCAGTTTTCTTGCATTTACTGGAATAATCAGGTAAGGGGTGGGATTTAAGTCAACATAACATGTGGAAAAATTGGTTTTGTTTAAAGATGATTTGAACTGCGCCGTTACTGCGTTATATGTTTTAAACTATGAGTAATTGTGATAATTACCCTGCTAATCTGAAATTACCATTGCATAGAATGATATTTACATCTTAGTGATGATTTGTGGAAGTTTTGTGTAGTTCATGGTAAATGGATTCACTGATTTAAAGTTTATTTTCAGAAATAGAAAAACAGAGCATGACTTTATATCTGAGAAAATTTACAGTTATTCGAATAAGTTTGAAAGTGATTTGGATACAAGACACAGAAATTTGAAAGGTTTGATTTGATATGAAGCTTATTCAGATAAGCCTTTGGGCTGATTCGAATATGAGAGACAAAACTTCGTAAACTGGCTGAATTGATGAAACTTATTCGGATAAGCCTTTGGGCTGATTTGAATACAAGAGACAAAACTTTGTAAACTGGCTGAATTGATGAAGCTTATTTGGATAAGTTTTGGGCTGATTTGAATACAAGAGACAAACCTGAGGTGGATTGACTTTTATTTCTCTACCTTATTCGAATAGGATGGAATGATCCAAATAGAAATACCTTTTCCAAGTTTACTGTTTTCCATTCGAATAGGTTTTTCCAATGATTCGAATTAGATGAAAATTTCAGAAAGGGTTGAAAATGTTTCTCTTTCAGGTTCTTGTTTTTCCCTTTATCTTTACAAAGTATGGCCGGAGAATGGGTTTATGCCATGAGTGGCTCAATCAGGACTTGGAAAGAAACTCATAATGCTTTCATTGAAAAATTTCTCCCTTTTCATCAAACCTTCACCTTCAGACTTCAACTTGAAATTTTTTCTCAAAACAAGGGTGAAGCATTTTCTAAATATTGGGAGAGATTTAATAATCTTTTGCAATCCTTCCAGAGTAATGGGTATGAGTTGTGGCGCATCTTAGCAATTTTTTATAATGGTTTACTTGCTTAGATGCACCCTGTTTTGGATCAAGTTTCTGGAAGGGAGTTTCTTGACCTCACCACAACCAACAACACTAATCTCTCTCTCTCTCTTTATACACACACACACACACACACACACATAAGAGGCAGTGATGAGATTTCTACCTTTGAATCAAATAGAAATGGGAAAAATGCCTTGCATCTGATTTCTTGGCTTGGCAACGTTGGAGGGTCTGTGTCTTTAGTGTTACTCAGACAACCAATGGATGCAGCCATGGCAGAGAAGGCACCCATGGAATGTTTGGTGAAAGGCAAATCAGAGCCTCATTTCTTTTCCTTCATTACCTTTTTTTTTTTTTTTTTTTTTTTTGTTTCTATTGAACAACACCCACATTGAGAAAAAGCTCATTATTCATAGAAACTCAATTGTACTGCATACCCCACACAAAGAAGGACTTATGCTTTGATGTTTTTGGGACTGCAAAGGAGAAGAAAGACCCAAGTGCTGTGAAAGGGAACAGAGGTAAATGTTCTTAACGTTTTAGAGGGGTATAATCCCTTCTCAACATCTACTCATCTGTCTGTAGATTCTTATATGTACTTTAACCCTATGTTTATCTCCATCTTTTTGAGAGTTTAGCATCATGAACTTGAAACTTTATTGATTCTTCATGAAGTAGAATTCTGTAGATGGGAATAAATTTTTCTTGGATTCTAAAATGGCTTTTGCATGAATATATATATGTTTGTTTGTTTGTTTGGTCTCTTTATTTCCTTGTGAAATCATGTTTCTTTGGAAAGATAAACTTTGTTGTTGATGCAGTGGTGAATTCTTGTTATTGGATTTGTGATGATATTTGGATGATAGAAATATTGTTAGAGGACGTAATTCAAACTTAGTTGAGAGATCCATGAGTACAGAATCAAACCAGAGTTGCCCTTTTCTGAACAAGCGCGAGAAAGGCTAATCTAGATTTCTGATCAAGTCCTTGACCTCTTTAAAAATGATGAATAATCTTTTAAGGGTTTGAAGATTGGTGGAGGACCATACTGGATATGATTTCTCTAGACTCCATCTAAAATAAGGGGTCCTGTAAAGAATTCCAAGAACTTTTTACTAACTAAAAATTCGAAGCATGTGCTTCAGCCTCGTTAGTATCTACCTTCATCTGAGTCGATCCTCATGAGAAATTGAATGCTAATTTTTTTTGTTTGTTTATGTACGTCATTGACATTATTGAACCCTTATCCCATTTATCTAGTGTCATCTTTGTGAGTACTACTTGTTTGATTGACTCTATTTGAAGCCATGTTCTCAGCAACTCCAAAAGCCATCATGTTTTTCCTGACTACTTCATTTGATTTTGATTTTGATCTCTCCTTTTTATCTTAGTTCCTTGAACTTGAACGTGTAATCCTTCAACACATTATACATGGGTTATTTATGAGCTTCTTGTATGTTCCCAAACCATCTCAACCAATATTCTTTCGTTTTATTTTTCTGTTGGAGTTAGCTGTAAGTCTCCTTACGCATTCATTTCCAGTTCTACCCTTTCTTATGACTCCACCTCTCCATCCTAACATGCATATCTTAGCAATTTTGACAAACTTTTGTTATACAGCTTTTAGTTTCTAAAGTTACTTTCATGCATTAATAAAATACAATGAAAGAATTCTCTAAATGACATAGGCACATAGCTATACATGTGAAGGCAGAAGGTTGTTGATACAGAAGGGCCAATAAAGTCTTGCCGGCCATATGCAATGACCATCCATTCAAAGGGCATATGTCTGTTGATTGTGAACCTCATTTGTAGAAACCAGATAACCAGATAAACCCATTTAAATCTCACGTTTTGGAGTTTTCTGGAATGTTTGTACTGTGGTAAGGAGATCCTGCAGATCTTGAGGAGGAGATGTTTGAGGTGGGAGAGTGGGTGAGAATGATAGATGATGCAGATAGGTGCAAGGGTTTTTAGTTGAGCAGAGTGCGAATAGCCGCTGCAGGGAAAGAGAAAAAAAGGTTAGCATCAGTAATTATGGGAATGGCACTAGTTTTAAGAAAGGTTAGCAGTAGAGTGATGGTGCATGTAATCATTCCAGAAGAAAGAGAAAAAAATAAAAATAAAAATAAGTAAAAGAAAGATTGCACAGTCACGAGAGTCTTTGATCCCGACAAGCTTAGAAAACAAGTACATAGCTTCCCCTTTGTGATTTATTAGGACACCTCCAATGCCTGCCAACGTTGGTTCATAACTCTCTCTCTCTCTCTCTCTCTCTCTCTCTCTCTCTCTGTGGATGTGTGTATGTATAATCTTTACTGAAATTATGATTACATTCTCATCTTTAACAAAATCCTTTTCATTATTCCTTGACTGCCATTTTTTGTGGTTTATGTAGGATGCAACCATTGAACAGCTTCTTCCAATTTTTCTCTCTTAAAAGATGAATTTCCTGACGTTCGGCTCAATATTATTAGCAAGCTTGATCAAGTTAATCAGGTATGGATACTTTTTATGGGCATCATCTTAATTTCAGTACATCCTCTAATGGTTATTTGGGTTCATTAGTTTTCAAAAAGAAAAGAAATAAAGGTTATTCATAGACACTTTCTTTTTAGGGTTTTTTTTTTTTGGTGGTTGTTTCTGACTAGATCTAGTATATTGTATCTTGATGTTTCGCAGCCTGTGCAGAACCCTACCCGCATCAAACATTCCGGGGCTTCCAAATAGCTATGATTGCAAATCTATTTTCTTGATGTAAACAAGAAAACCCTTTTCAGCACCAGTCATTTAGACCATATTCCCCATGTTCTTCTTGTGGCATAATTCAGTCTTTTAACAGTTGGTGACAAACCCAACTATCTTCTCCAAATGAATAAAATAACAGTTTTAGTTTATGCATTCTCATTTCAACAAGGCTGTTCCTAGTTGTGTCCATGTAGAAAAGGTAAAATAATAGTGAAACTCAAAAGAAGATTTTTATGTTTATTTTATCACCATCCCTACTTAAGAAGACCTCGTCTAAGAATGTGATTAACCTGTCTTTTATAATATGTGGTTCATTGAAATTTTATTCATTTGATGAATTGTGTTCATCTGACCTGGGTTGCAAGAGATAGTTCTGAGGTGTTATGAACTGATTCAGCAGATGGGGTTCATCGGTAGTAGGCCCTTTAAAAGTGCTAGTGGATTAGTCTCATCTGTGCCACAAAGCCCAATTGGGGTGCTGGATGCTGCTGCATGCTTGAGCTATAAAAGTGATGAAATAACAGTTAGGCCATGTACAAATGCTCATACAAGCCCAGAACCAATTCCCAAGAGAAGGAAAATTGGATAGACTGTCTGAAATGGACCTCGAAGTCATGATCATGTTGCAAAGATGGGGTTTTCAATTTTCACATTAGTCAGTTCAGTTGGTTGAATGGGAGTTTTGGTGTGGTTAGGAAACAACCAAGTTCAGGGGTTCACATGCAAAACAAAACCCTTCTAAGTATTGTAAATTGTACATTTAAATCCAAGCTAGTATATTGATTTTTTAAATAAACTGATGATGTGTGATATTAATGTGTAGATGAGAATGCTACAATTTATGGGTTTAAATTTTTTTTTTTTTGTGATTTTAAAAATTGAATTTAATGGAAAATAAAAAAATTACAGGGAAATTATTTTAAAAAATAATGATATTTAAATTAGAGATGGTTCAAAACTGTCATTTAACACAGTAAAAACCGTTCTAATATAAAAATATGGAACAGTAGGTAACCGTTCCAAAAATTAGAATTTGAAACGGTTCTAAAAAATTTGGAACTGTTTAAAACCGTTCCAAAATAAATACTAAATTCCAATGGCTACTTAAATTTGGAATGGTTTTAAAAATTTTGGAAGTGTTAATAACCGTTCCAAAAAGGACTAGAACAGTTCCAAATATTTGAATTTGGAACGGTAAATTCAAATCTGGCAGTGTCTAGAACCGTTCCAAAATTCAAAATTTGGAACGGTTCAGAAAATTTGGGAACGGTTCTAGACCGTTCCAAAATTCTCCATTTGGAACGGTTACAACCCGTTCCAATTTCTTAGGAACAGGCCTATTTGAAACGGTTTTTAACCGTTCCAATTTTAATTAGGAACGGTTTTCAACACTACCTGTTTGCTGTTTTTGGTGCAGTGATATTGTTGGCATATGTTGAAAATCAATTTTCCAAATGCATTAAAATCTTGCGATTAGACTCAGGGGGAGAATATACGTCAGTAGAGTTTCGAAAAATCTTACAACAAAAAGGGATTCTTTCTAAAAAAACTTGCCCATACACACCCCAACAGAATGGCCACGCTGAAAAGAAGAATATACATCTTCTTAATGTAACTAGATCTCTTCTGCTTGAATCTTCCGTCCCTCCTCGTTTTTTGGCAGAAGCTCTCTCCACGGTTGTCTATCTTATAAATCGACTGCCCTTTTCCTCTATTGTAAATAAACCCTTTTTTTCCGTTTATTTAACACCACACCATCATATGATGTTCTTCATGTTTTTGGTTCGGTGTGTTTTCTTCATCTCCCTCCTACCGAGCGTACCAAACTTACTGCACAATCTGCAAAATGTGCATTTTTGGGATATGCTAGTAACCAAAAGGGATTTCTTTGCTATGATCCTCAAGTTTGTTGCAGTTGTATTTCTCATAATGTAGTTTTCTTTTTTTTTTAACAATCAATATTGTTTTCAACAATTCATTGATCCCTCATATTCTCCTTCTTTTGTGACACTACCTGGTTTTTCTAACAAAACACCATTTGTTAAGTTTAATCCTAATTTTATGTATCATAGGCGTGGTGATAAGCAAGCTACAGGTAGTATTCCTCCCGAGCCACCTCCACCATCTGGTCCACCTGGTGTTGCCCCTGTCCGTCGTTCCACTCGTATTTCTGTCCCTCCTAACTGGCATGGTTTTACCCATACATCTCCAGGGGTAACCATGGCTTCTACCACCATTCCAAACTCGTACTCTCAAGCTGTGCAACATGAATGTTGGAATAAAGCTATGCAGAAGGAATTAGATGCTCTTGCGCACAATCATACTTGGGATATTGTTCCGTGCCCTTCCTCCATCAGGCCGATCGGATGCAAGTGGATTTACTCCCTCAAACTTAAATCAGATGGCACCTTGGACCGGTATAAGTCATGTCTTGTAGCTCTTGGAAATAGACAGGAATATGGCATTCACTATGATGAAACATTCGCTCCTCAGCAAAAAAGACTATAGTTAGGACCATTCTTGTTGTTGCTGCTTCTCAGTCCCGGCCTCTCTACTAGACAGATGTCAAAAATGCATTTCTACATGGTGATCTCAAAGAAGATGTCTACACGAGACTTCCACTAGGCATCTCAGGGTACCCAAAGGGTAGTGTTGCAAAATTACATCGATCCCTTTATGGACTTAAGCAAGCTCCTCAGGCATGGTTTGAAATTTTTCAAGAAGCCCTTGTTCACATGGATTTCCATCCAAGTCCTTATGATCCTTCCATGTTTCTATATCATGCGTCCAAAGGGATTACTATTCTTCTTGTTTATGTTGATGACGTCATTATTACTGGCCCTAATGCTGATATGATTTATCAACTTCAGTGTTCTCTTCATGATTCTTTTCAAATGAAGGATCTCGGACCTTTGACCTATTTTTTAGGTCTCGAAGTTCATCGATCAGCTAAGGGAATCTTTCTCAACTAGCATAAATATACCCTAGATCTAATTGACATGGCAGGGCTTCAAAATTCCACTCCAACTGACACCCTGGTTGAAGTAAATGTCAAACTTGGGCAAGACGACGGTGATCCTATCCCTGATCCTACAATGTATCGTTGATTGGTTGGTAGCTTGATTTATTTAATCGCTCGCCCTGATATTTCATATGCTATCAATTAGGTAAGTCAATTCATGACTAATCCTAAACATCTTCATTTGGCTACTGTTCGTCGAATCATTCGGTATCTTCTTCGAACGCCAACTCATGGATTATATTTCCCGGTGAATAACTCCATTACGCTAAAAGCATATTCAGATGCTGATTGGGTTGGTTGTCTCGACACTCACCGCTCTACAACCGGATGGTGTATGTATCTTGGTGATAGCTTGATTTCTTGGAAATGTAAAAAACAAGACAGAGTCTCGAAATCCTCTACTGAAGTTGAGTATCGTGCAATGTTTGCCGCTTGTTCAGAAATTATTTGGCTTCACAGGTTACTTTCAGATATCGGTTTTCCTCAACTAGTGCGACACCTCTACATGCAGATGATACTAGCTCAATTCGTATTACTGCCAATCCAGTATTTCATGAGCACATCAAACACATTGAGGTAGATTGTCATTTTATCCAAGATGGGTACAAGAACGATGTCATCAGCCTTCCGCACATCTCCTCTGATCTGTAAACAGCTGATATATTCACTAAAGCGCTTCCTTGCTGGTAAATTTGTATTGAAAAGAGAAAAGAAGGGCAAAGTACCCAGGACAAATAGAAGAAAAAACACAACCAAATGGAAGCATACATAACAAAAAGGCCACCTCTTTAATTTGAGGGGCTAGACCCAGCAAAACCTTTGCAGGTGGAGCAGGGATGATCGATCCATGCATCTGAAAGAAGAAGAGAACTACACTACACCTCGAGGCACTGCTAAGTTGGCTGAAACAAATTGCTACAGGAAAAAGACACTCCCACCTGGCAGGATGAAATGCATTTTAGCAATACAAGCTCCCATAGCAGGATGACATGGATTATAGCAATACGCGAGACAGGCAACAACAAAAGACAAACACTCCACTGCACTCTCTAGACAGAGAAGGCCCCCTGCAAAAAAATCACACAACTGCACTCTTTGGACAGAGAAGGCCCCCTGCTAACAAAACACAGCAAATACACAACCTCAGAAAGCCAAACCACCTCAACTAGCTCAGCTCTAAACAAAAGAGGCCAAGGCAGCAGAGCTCCACCTAGCCCACAATGACTCTGCTGGCATAGCTGAAACAAAGCCTACTGATGATGCAGCATTGCAGCACTGAACTGGCACTACAGGGAAACACTTTACTAAGGAGCACTAGCCCACCACCACAAGCCCCAAGAGGACGAGGAAAGAGCCTGCACCTTCCTAGAAGCTGGACCCACTTTGGCACTAACACAGCAGAACGATTGGCAAAGCAGGGCACAACTTAACTCCAATAAACTACAAGCTGGAGAAAAGAGAAAGCTAAGAGAGTTAGTCTGTCCAACCGAAATAACGCAAAACAGGGTGAGGAGGGATTTTTGAACCACTGACTGAGCTAAGGGTTCCTCTCATTCTATCCAGGAAGACCATCTGAGTTTTCATTGGTGAAGGGGACTTACTACGATGCTTAGCTTCGTTTCGATTAAACCAGAGGGCATAGATGACTTGGAGAAAAATGACTGCTGTTGACTTTCTTCCTTTGTCATCTACGCCTTGAACTAAGGTAGCCTAGACCGAGGAAGCTGAAAAAGAAGGAGCTAGGGAAGAGCCTTCTTGACTGAGTAGCCAATGCCAAAGCTGCTGAGCTATACTGCAGGAGAAGAAAAGATGGAAGTCTGATTCTCCATGGCTGTGACAGGAGTAGCATCTAGAAGCCAAGGAGCAACCTTTTTGCATTGCCATGGAATCTGTGGGAGTTTTCTGGAGGAGGAGGCGCCAACTGAAGCAAGAGAGCCTTGGGCTAATGAGGTTATTCCACACCAACCTGTGCCAGTCAACCTTAGCCGCGGGAGACCTCAAGAAGTCCCAGGCAGATTTTAGAGAGAGAGTCCCAGAAGAACAACCTTTCCAAGAAAGCAAGTTTGGAGCAGAAGGATCTCTAGTTGAGATGATATTAGACTACTGAAGGAGGAAGCCCCGCACCTCATCCGGGACAGCGCGAGGGAACTGCCAAGAATTGCCTTGAATTAGGTCTGCAACTCGATCTCTTTCAAAAAATTGGACGAGGGGAAATCTGAGAGCAATGGGGTCATGGTCGATCCAATTATCGTACCACAGAAGAATGGAATGCCTGTTCCCAAGAGTCCACGAACTACCTCGTTGAAGGATGGGAGCCAAGGACCTTATCTTTTTCCAAATGCAGGAACCTGCCCTTGGATTACCTGAGAACCAGATAGGATAGTTCCTAAAGTACCTTCCTCGAAACCAATTAGCCCTAAGGGACGTTAAGGTAATCGTTGACCAGCCTAGTTTCATCATGCAGGCTTCATTGAAAACTTTCACCTTACGCAGCCCAAGACCTCCCTCTGATTTTGGCAAACAGACCACCTCCCAATTGACCATGTTACTCTTCTTTTTCTCAAAACTAGAAGACCACAAGAAGTTCCTCAGCAAGCGATCTATCTAGAGACTAGATTTGCTTGGAATAGAAGTAACCAGGGAGATGTGAAGAGGAATAGATGATAGCACATGTTTAACCATAATCAGTCTCCCTGCAAAAGAGAGGCATTTTGCCTTCCATCCATCGAATCCAAAATCTGGGTAAAATGGGCGTGCCTAGAGGTACCAAAGAAGATAGGAACTCCGAGGTAGACCGAGGGAAGGGAGGCCCGAGGAATGGGAAGAAGCCCTATAATCATTTGAGATCTCCTTTGAGTAGATCTAATTGATAGGATTTGGTCAAAGTGTACCTTGTGTAATTTCCTTTTATATAGATTCCCATCATTAATTTAGATTGTACAGCCATATAATGTACAGATTGGTAGCCTTAATTAAGGCACTTTTCATCCTATTTAATGGAAGGGTCGATCTCTATAGGAGAGACCAAATTCATATGCAACTCAGTCCTTTGCATTACATCAATTCTTGTGTGTATTGATACTGGAGCTGAGCATTTCATGTAATGACGATTCTTACAATATTTGAGCATGTGTTGTTGCTTGTTTAGATGCCAAATATCACAATATTACAATTTACAAGTCACAATGACAAAGTACAATATTGTTATAACTCACAATGACAATATCACAAAAAATATTGAAATATTGGCAGCAAGCCAAACAGATCCAACATGAACGATATACAAAATAATGTATCCACAAAGGAGTTTATCATTGTCACCATCACCAAAACCACCAGCTTATGCCATTTATCTAGGATAGCTATGTACGAGAAATAAAAGTAATCAATAAAGAAACCATGTGATCCAACAGAAAAAAGCATTTGCTGATGACAACATTCTGTAAACAAAAGAAAGAAGAATGGTGAAGATGCCATCCAAACTAGGAAAGAATGAACCTCAAATGGTATATCAAGGGTAGAAGTTACTAGAATCAATAGAAGGACTCTTCATGTAGACTTAAAAGATAAATTAAAGACCAGAGATACAATTTAGACATAAATACAAAATGTTACAGATAGATCCTTGATGGTGAGAAGGCTAACATCAGGATTCTTTTCTTTCTAATCTTTTTTTTCTTTTTTATTATTATTTTTCCATGAGGGGTGCTTCTAATATAGTGCTTTAAATTTATGCAAAGGAAACTTGGAGAATATTGGTTCCACATGTAAAGTGCCACAATAGAGGACTACATTATATACATTGTTAAAAAAACATGTGCATCAGGTAAGTGACACCAACATATGAACATTTCTCCACATGAGTCAAAATGGCAAAGTTTTAAGTCAGTTGATGAAATTTTGAACATTGTTCCATATGAAAACAATTTGGTGTTAGTTTTAAAGTATCTCGGAATAATTTCATGATGGATCAATTTTTTTTAACATCTCAAAATTAAATTATTACAATATAGAACTCCTATCTAGTATTGTTGGAGATTGTCTGAGTGCCTATCATACAAGATGCCATCAATCTCAAAGAAACTACCATTTATAACCTAAATTTTTAAGTTTTGGACTCAAAATTTATAGTTCGAAGAATTTAATAACATCTCCAGTGAACATCTGGCACAAGCATCTAGGGGTTGGACCTATTGACCTGGGAGAGTCTCAGATAAATGAGCCAAAAATAATTAATTAACACAGATGTACTTTGTCAATTGAGTTTTTGCATTGTGTTACGAGCTGTTAACACAAAGTTGACCAAATGATATTCAAAGGCTTCAAGCACCAACAATCAGTGCTTTGCCAAGTCAAGAAATGGCCCATCCACCGTGCCTCACCAAGTCAATGGTCCTCAAAAGTCTCAATCACTATCCATGAGCCTCTTGTTCCCATGCTTAAAACTCATATTTTGCAAAGCCACAAAGGACAAGGATCATCTAATGAGGCTCACAGCGCAAATATTCACTGCAGATATGGCCACATATCAGTATCCACATTGATTATTTGGTGGGCCTGAAACATAGATAGGTGATAAACAGAATACCAAAGCCATTGAATAATTCCACCCACTGGAACAGCTGGCTTTTCTTATTGCATATGGACCATTTGCTTATTGTTTCTTTGACAACCCATTCACGGACTGCAAATGGAGTCTTTGGCAACATACCCTCATTCATAGTAGGTCCACCAAAGGATCTTTCTCATTCTTTGAAAGGTATAACCCATTTGTACAGAACTGCTGGTTCAAACAAAGTGTTATACACTACCTCCACCATGTCACCCAACACTATTTCTAAATTCTAATCATATAAAATAGGAATGAACCCACTTCCCCATTATATATCTAACCCTTGAAATCTCCATAGTTCTCTAAGGAAAGCAAAATAAGATAGAATAGTAATGACCCATCTCAAAAAGTGCATCAAGAACCCCTTTTTTTTCATAAACAAATAACAGAATAAGATGAAAAAAGAAAACCCTTAAATGCCCAAAAGAAACCAGAATAAGAAAAATTAGCAATAACCCATCTCAAGAAACAGATATAACAATCCATTAATTGAAATATAGAGTATCAATCAACAAAAAGCTATGGTGTTTCAACCAAGAATCAGAGATAAAAAGAACAGAAAATACTCAACTGATTAGAAGATACTGGAGCAGAAAAGATTGAATTTTTTTTCACTTACTTTCGAGATCACCTGCTGTAATGTCGGGAGACACATCCATGGCTAAATGGGTTCCAAGGTTGGTGTTTATGAAAACAGGCAATTCAAGGGAAGAAGAAGAAGTAGCCATGTAAGATTGAGAATAACGTTCCCAAGTGCTTTGTTACTTCCTCCTTCATGGAAAGGGAAAGTGATTCCATTGGGTTAAAAAGTAATGTTCACCATGAATGGGGCTGTTTTCCAATAAAACTGGGAGCTACTATATGCACATCTCTCTTTACTCCTTGCACAGCCGACCATGGGACCCCTCTGAGACATTCCCAAACTACCCCTGTCCCCTCCTTCTTCCTCCTCTGTGCACAACTCCCCGATCTCCCACCTCCACCCGCCATGTCCCTCCCTCCCTCTCCCTGTCTCTCTCCTTCTCCTTCTCCTTGTCTCTCTCCCTCGCCCTCCTTCTCCTTCTCCTGTCTCTCTCATTCTCCCTCCTCTTTCCCTCTCCTTCTCCTTGTCTCTATCAAGGATGAAAATAGCGGTAGCGGCAGGCGTAGCGGCCTGCCGCCAAAACGGTACGTAGCGGACGATACGTAGCGTAGCGGTGCTACGTAGCGGCGTAGCGGTGCGATTTGGAAAAATCGTCAAAAAAATATGAAAAAATTCTAGAAAATCTAGAATATTGGAAAATGAGAGAAAATGTATTTTTTTTGCAAAAGTAACTAAGGTAAGGGGGCATAGCGGTCCCCTCACTATATGAGGTCCTGTATCGCTATATAAATAGAAAATAATAGTAATGATCATTTTTTTCACATGTGTTCATGTTGCTTGATTATGCTAACTTAGAAATTAATGAAAGGCTCAGAAAAGAAAAAACTATATCATGAAATCAAGACTTAAGAGTACCTAGAGAAAAAAATACATCTACCAAAGGGGGTGTCTAATAGGATGTACTTAGAGAAGAACTCTTTGTATCGACTGTAATTCGGCTAGATCATGTGCTTTTTGGTGTTCTTTTAAACATAAAAGGGTAGAAGAGTTGTGTAGAAATGTTATTTGAAGAGAAGAAGAAAAGAAATAATTCTTATTATGTATTTTAAAAAAAATTGAAAAGTAGGAATTTTTCTCACCCCGTAGCGGCCCCGTAGCGGCCGTAGCAGGCCTGTAGCGGCCGCAGCGGCCCCGTAGCGAACGTAGCGGCCCAGTAGCGGATATAGCGGCCGCTACGCTACATAGCGGCTGCTATTTTCATCTATGGTCTCTATCCCTCTCTCGTGGCCCAACTCCGCCAGGCGCCCACGACTGCCCGCGCCATCTCCCTCTCCCTTTCCCTGTCTCTCTCTCTCTCCCCCTCTCCTTCTCCATGTCTCTCTCCCTCTCCTCCCTGATCATCATCCCTCTCACGTTCAATCACGCAGGGCCAACCAAATGAGTATATTGCTCGGCCATCAGTGGCCGAACAACTTTCCATGTAATTTGAAAATAGATGGAAAAAAATGCAGCAGAAATAATGGAAGAAAATTTCCAACAAATACCTAGATCAAGCTTCCCAAAAGATATCAACAACGGCCATGATCGCAGCCTGCGACAGAAATGGATCTTGTTATTTCTGTATAGATGGTTCCAACCCGGTGCCAATAACCATAGCCCATGAAATGGCATGTACACTTGCGAAATCAACAAAAATTGTCACCCTTCCATCAATAAAATCCATTCTTCAAATACTTGAACAAGTGCAAGCCCAAAACGCTTTTAGGAACAACATGATAGCAAAGTTGGACTATTCTTAGTGGGTTAGATGAAGCCAGAGTGCCCAAATTCATATGATCGATTGAAATTCAAATTGGGGAAGTGCTAATTCATTTGGACTTAATGAAGATTTCTGATATGTTTGAACGACAAGAGGTTTGTGCGTTATGCCACAACCTGATGGCCTCAAAGTTAGGCTATTCTCAGCCCGTTGGATCACAAATTCACATGATCAATTAAAGGCTAGATATAAGAGAGACCTAATTCACGTGGGGCTACTAAAGTTTCTTGATGCATTGAAAGAGCTTAAGTGAAAAATATTTCAAAAAGAGAGCTATGCATGTAATGCAACTCAAAATCAGAAGAAACTGTAGAACATACATTCTCCAACAGAATAACATTTCCTAGTAAAATTGGCTAGAAGCATCACATGCTACCAACTACAAAACTGAATAATGGACACCAATATATTTGTACAGGAAATTGTTGTAAGGGCTTAAAAATTGCATATTTATAATATAACATAAATCTAAAGCAAGTGATCATAAAACTTAAAACCATCCAATATGTACTTTGAGTGGCCATCAAATCCATATGAGAAGGACCACAGATAGAACTTCAGCCAAGATCTTGATCTAGCCTCCATTTTTCTACTCCATACAAATGGGGTAATTAAATAATCTACCCTCATGAAGGAAACACAATAAACTGGATTAAAGCTTCATATGAAGAGCAAACCATTAAATAATATACTCTTTTAAAGGAAACAATCTTCCCGCCTTAGTAGATTAAATCCTAATACCAAAAGTAGAATATTTATTCATTTTTCCACCGACAGGGTGGGTTGATACCAATTTCTCACAACATAGCAGTGAGTGAATAATACATACTTAAGGTTTATGTAGCTAGAGTTAGAGAAAGTGTAGAGATTTATGATGCAATAGCAATATTTAATCATAGTTTACAATTAATATAAAGAAGTAACCATTCAAACACACATAAATATTTGTGCAACGTGTTTTCGGCATCTTCCATGAAACCCCAAAACTATCATGTCAAAAAAAAATGTTAGTGATAGCTCTATCCAAGAGGAGCAGAATGATATATAGGTTCCCAGCCCTCTGTTTCTAATAGATAAGACCCATTGAATTAGTCTCCTCTATCCAATAAACATCAAAAGAAAAGCAAAAAGATAAGGCATGATATTACTTCCCAAAGATTAAAACCAAAGAAGAAAAAGAGCTGGAACATGAAAGAAAACCCCAAACACATTCAAACCCTAGAAAATCCTACACCAAAAACGGGAAATTGGAACGGATTACCGTTCCTAATCCGCCCGTTCCTAATCTGTTAAACAGTTCCCAAACCATTCCAATTTCCTATTTTTGGAACGGATTAACGGATTAGGAACGGAAAACAGGAAATTGGAACGGATTACCGTTCCTAATCCGTTAAACCGTTCCCAAACCGTTCCAAATTCCCCTTTTTGGTGGTCAACCCAAGTAGGCTACTTACTTATCATACAAAAGAAATAAATAGGGGCAAATAACTTTGAGAGTGGATCAGGTAAATTTTTAAAACAGAAGAACAGAAAATCAGCTAATAAAATTTAAAACAGTTTCCATAGAAGTATTGGTGAGACACAACCCACGACATAACATGTTTCTGTTCTTAAAGCAAGAAAAGAAAAGAAAAAATGAGTTGACTTAAATTAAATCGACACTGCTCACTGTTGAACAATGAAACTGGTTTCAATCAACTTTTAGATGCATGTCCAGAAAGTGGAGACTATAGATCTGGAACTCATGAATGTTAGAAAATGAAAGTGACATAAAGAAACAGAACCTAAAAAAGATAGATTTTAGAGCAAAGTGGTTATCACCTTTTCATGACTGGCTAAGTTTTGGTTTATAATTGCTTTGATGGACATGACTACTTGCGTCAAAACACCTTCTGCCCCAATGGTAGAGCCCAAACTACCTATAGAAGATTTACCATTTGAGATGTTAATTCAATAGCAAAAGTTCCTAATCTAATTTAGAATTTGTTTGAACAAGGAGATCAAGCACACACCTTTATGGTCAAAGCAAGAAGCCCTTCCAAGCAAGTATTAGCGACATTGGGAAGCCTTTGTGCAAACAAGCCTATATTCTTTATTGCATCTTTCCTCACCCAACCTCTTATTGCTGCTGTAGAAAAACACAAGTGTTTTTTTTTTTTTTGCTAGATTGGACCATTGGTTAAGGAGTGGTATTACCTAGATGGAGACCGAGGATTGGTCTCTAGTCAATAATGGTGAGACTGAGGTGCATTGCCACTAAGGTATCAGTGGTTTGACAAACTTAAGTGCTTTTCTTTGTAGTATGGTTGTGGTATAATCTCCTAATCCTAGCCACTGAAAATAAATTACAATACCAAATGTAAAGAAAACTAATACATAGAAAAGTTGAGCAATAACACCGCCGCACTATAGATAAAAAAAAGATAGAAAACAGTCTTCTAAAATGTTAAACAAACTAAAGAGTCTTTGCAATAGTTTCCAGCAGGATAAAACAAGGTTGACACCATGTCACTCTGGCGTACAATGGACTGATTTGGGATTTTTATGGCAAGACAGGATAAACAGACTTTGAGATAATTGATGTAAATTTTAGAATAGAATATATATATTTGCATTTATATGATGAAAACCTGAAAGTCCTTATAAAAAATGCATTCTATACCATCATATTTTGAGTAATATTTGTAGCAAGATCCACTTCCTGCAATATACCCTTTCTTAGCATGAAACAATGAAAAACCCGAAATTCCTTATAAAATAAAAAGGCATTCTATACCATCAATTTTTTTTTGACGAATCTTTGGAGGAGGGTTCACTTCCTAATTCTTATAATATACCCTTTCTTAGAAACACATTATGAAAATTACTTGAAATTATAAAACACGCAACAATGATTTGGTACCTCCTCACTTGGTTTTTATATGACATGAATGAGAACTGTACATACCCCAAGAATTTATTGGATATTGTGTGGTCAATAGCATGTTCAATGAGTGCTTGACTATTTACAATATATGAATGATGTACATGCTATAAACCCCAACCTACAGCAAATGAAATCTTTCATTCTCTTTCCTAGAAGAATGCTACCTTGTAGGTGACATGATTGTCCTTGTCAGCCTAATTCAGTTGACGATAATGAAAGGCAAGGTTTGGTGTGTATCCTCAAGTTCATGTCTAGCTAATGCACCCCATTGTATCATTTTTACAAGGAATCTGGCCAAATCGAAGGTTGATAATTTGAAAAATTAAGAGAACATATAGACATATAACATGAGAATATATTTTGATGCCTTCTCTTAGGTCTTCCCGGACTGGTCGGTGAAACCGTCCAAGCGAATGTAAGCTTTTTGTTTGAATTATTTGATCTGGTTTTAATGAAATTTATCCTTTATTAAAAAAATATTGTTTGATGCTTTCTCATGGTGTGTTGAGCTAGATATTGTTAACAATTATTGATAATTTGAGAAGGGAAAAAATTAGTTTTGCACCCAACAATCATTCAAGGCCAGAGTTGAAATTGACTTCAATGGAGGGTTAATAAGGCCAGGGTGAAGATTTCACAAGTGAATGTAGGATGTGAAAATGTCTTCTATCTATATTTTCCATCTTTTTCATTATGTAGTAATTGCTTGTCAGCTGAGGCAACATCCACAATAGGCTTCCTTTTTTGAAGAAAGATGTTGTGTTAGTTTCCAAAGCCAATCCCATGTGGATGTGGAGAGCACTAAGGTAATACACATAAAAAAGATAAGTCCTACAGAATCTATATAATGGAATGTAACTCTATGCATTGAAAGTTATTTGATCAGTAAGAATTTAGGACTGGCCGGTGACCTCCACCATTAGCGATCGGTATCAGAGCCTCATGCTGTCCCTCCTTGGTGATTCGTCAAACAGGTTGTCCGGGATAGAGCAGTTCTTTGGGGCATTCATTCAAATAGGTTGAATGCTACAGTAGCAGATGGTGAGGATAGTCTTTCTCCGTGTCTCTCTCTCTCTCTAGCATTTGAGAAATCGAACAAGACTGGAATTTTGGGAGACAACGTGCACGAAGTTCGGAATCCCAACTGTCATCTTCGGTCCTTAGATTGAAGTACGACAATAGTAAAACTAAATGGTTTTCTTCTTCCTCAACCCTCCTCATTGACTGCATATATATTTTTTGCCTTTTCTCTCTGTTTTTTTCTTGTCCGGATTACATGGGTTCCATTGAGAAGAAACGATTTCTTCTGCAATAGTTGGTGCAACAAATCTGCTCTGCACTTGGATGGACTTTTGAGTTGGCCTAATTTATTTTATGTAGCTTGGCTGGTGTTCATTGTTGCAATCTTGATGTTGAGAAATCCTAAATGCACCCACGTAAGTTGTTAGCCCACCCACATTCTAAGCTCACCACATTCAAAATATAAACTATCCGTTTCCCCTTCTCCTCTCCTTCTCTCTTCTCATCCTCTCAAAAAATGGTAGCCACGGTGAGAACATCTCAAAAACCGAGAGCCGATATTACATCTTTTTCATCGTCTTTCTCCTTCGGGAAAACGAAGCTTCGGCACGGTTTATCTTTTCCCCCGCGAGGTAAACTCTTCCTCTTCAACTTCTTTCAATTTTGTGTTTTTCTTTTATGTTAATTTTTTTCCAACTAAATAATCATATTTAGGAAAGGTTGTAATCTATGCAAATGGAATGAAGTGTGGGTTGCAATTGTGAGGAAAACACCATTGAATTGAAGGGATGGGAGAGAGGAGAATGGAAATCACGGACAGAGCCAAAAAAATATATATATTTTGTTTGCGTTATGCACGGATACGCAGGTCCGTGTACATTCAAACATGCACTGCGATTCATAGACGTGCAACATTTTTTGACTCGGCATATGAAAACCGTGCAGGTTTCCATATTCACCGTGCTTCACATCCCTCCATATATGACATGCACGGCTTTTCACAGAATTGCATATGTGAAATGCACGGCTAATGAAAACCTTGCAATTTCAGATATGCACGGCAAATGAATACCGTGCAATTGGAGATATGAACGGCTAATGAAATCCATGCAGTTTCAAATGTGCAGTTCCCTGAGATTCCAAGCAATTATGTCCGCTATTAGTTAAATTTGCAATCAATGAGCTTGTTTATTTATTGCTAATCCGAATGATGTATATATTTCAAGACATGCTGCCGAGATGAGTTTGACGTGGTAGTTCTTCGACGTCAGTGCACGTAGACGTTATTAGTAGTCCGTCGACCTCGCGGGGTAGTGTTGTGAGCTCATCCACCTTATAGCATCATAGGCCAACAGCGTCAGAGCGAAGACGCAAGGCGCGACATGATTCACTCTCGGATCCAATAGAGGAGTCAGAGGAGGATGTAGCTTCTCAGGAGGCTACAGATGATAATATTACTGATGAGGAGGCACAGCCAATCATTCTAGAGGAGAGGTGGCTGAGGATCGTTATAGGCAAGTCCTATTCCGGATGGTCTAGAGGATTTCTCTATCCTTGTCAATTTTAGGACGCACATAGCTATGTCGATCAGGAGGAGAACGATCATGGAAGAGGAAAAGGGAGGGAGAAAGAAAAATGGAAGGAAAACCCAAATCTTTTAATGGTAGTGTACAAAGCAATTGGAGGACTTTAAAACCTTTAGTTATGTCTATTTTCGTCATTTCACAGATGGGCATGTTGGTCTTCAAATATTAGGATGTGCACCGAGTAACTGTAGATGTGCATATAGTAGCTCCAAAAAATATTGGCATTTGGATCTCCGAGGACAGGTCTTAGAGAATTCTCTCCCGCATTTCCTGTAGATTGGATCATTGTGGCCATCATATAAATGTAAAGATCAATGATCAAAGGGGGTCCTTTTGAACAGTGGCGGTGGGACAAATTTTAATCAATTTAGGATTGGCTCAACACCAAATTGATCATATCATGTGTTTAATATGTGATTAATTTGATAATAAGACAACTGAGAGATCAGCAGTTATGGACTTCAATTGATGGTTTTTATAGCATTTGTTTTATTCCAAGTCCTTCTCCTTTTATCCTTTCTTTTTTTTTTTTTAAGGAAATTATCCAAAGAATCACCTTAGATGGCCACTAAACAAAACGGGCCCCCAATAGTTCATATTACATGGAAGTGGTCCCCTGGGACCAATTTTGTTTTTTTTATATATTAAAGTTTTCATTGAGCAATGACGTCGTAGCTCGTTTAAGCCTTACAAAACCCATGAAGCCCTATTTTCCCTTTCTTCCTCCCAATGGTTTTCTCCCATTTGGGGATTTCGTTGACTCCTCCTCAACAACCTACAACGTAGTCCTAAAGGTTGTTTTCCAAGCTCTTTTAGATTGAAGCATCATAAATTCGAGCATCTTATCCGTGGAGATATTATTCTTGTTGTCTTCCCATTTTTTGTTTTCCAAAATGATGATTTGTGTGGGTTTCTTCATCTTCTTTCCATTTCCTGGTACAATGAGGTCCTTCTTTTCTTTTTGTCACAAATACCATTGACTAGCACCTATAGAAGTTGCTCGTGCAATCACAAGTTGTTAAAATGGAACTTCATCTTCTTTTCATTTTTGTCTTTATCTTTTTCTTGATTTGTTGCAATGAATTTTTTAATCTCTTTGATTGGGAATTGAGTTTTTTTTTTTTTTTTGAAAAGCACTTTACATTGATCAAATGAAAATTCTCAAAAAGGTATAAGACTTTTAGCTCATTTTTTTTTTTTTTTAAAAAGCATAACTAAAATTGAATATTTCAAAATAATTTAAATATTTTCCATAGTTTTTTCAATCAAGTCTTCTACAGTAGTTTTTCTTCAATCACAGGACAACTATTTTGATTCACCATATTTATAATTTATTGTTGTAATTTGGAATAATTAATAGCAGTAACAATGGTTGTTAAAGACTGCGGCCTCCACAAAATTTGTAACAAGTTGATTGTCCTTTTATCTAATTCAAAGTCAACACAATAAGAATATTTTGTTTATAAAAGTAATGGTCCATATAGAATAAACGAGATTGGATGTTGGTGGGGGCAACACAACCATCCATTACATATGGATCTTTAGTCAACACCCTTATTTTTTAGTTGCCCAATGATTGGATAGAAAGTACTTGAGAGGACTTGATTAAAAGAACTATGGAATTATGGAGAACTATATACTACTTTGAAATATTTAAATCTCCCTATATATATATATATTTGAAAATTAGCCAAAAGTTTTCTATTTCTTTGAGTAACAAGAACCATCTTTTTATACTTTCATAAGGGTATTTTTGTCATTTTTAAAATAAAAGTTGCTGATGATGAAGAGAAGCCATTGAAAAGTACTTGAAAAAACTATGGAAGACTTTTATACCATTTTGAAATGTCTAATTTATTATTTACTTTTTTTAAAAGGTCTAAAAGTCTTATACGTTTTGAAATATCTAATTTATTATTTACTTTTTTTAAAAGAGTTAAAAGTTTTATACTTTTTTGAAAATTTTGATTGATTAAAAAAATCTCTTATGCTACAAGATATGGTGCTTTTGAAATGAACTTCATCATCTTAGTTTTCCCTTTTTTCATGATTTATTGAAATGAGTTTTCTTAATCTCTACTTTTAATTTATTTTCAAAAAGCATTCTACATTAATTAAGAAAAGATATTCCACACGACAACCCATGGTATTTTGGAAGTGGATTTCATGATTTTCATTTTCATTTTTCCTCTTAATTTCGTGAAATGAGCTTTTTTATTCTCATGAATAAAAAATTAATTTTCATTGTTTCTTTAAAAAGAGATTCACTTTAATTAAATGCCATAAAATATGATGTTTTAGACATCATTTCAACCTTTTTCATTTTCTTTATTTTTCTAAAATAACTTCTCTCATTTCTTAAACAGACATCACCCCAACTCTCCTAACTCCCTCCAAGAAAATATTCTCTCTTTAAAGTTGAGAAGCAGTTGGCAAGACACTTGCAATTTTGAGTGCAAATCGATCCAGCATAAGGCTACATCAGCATGTGGGATCCAAGTAACACCTCTCAAATTTTGAAATTTGAAAAAAAAAAACAAAAAAACAAAAATTACCTCATTTGCCTCTCTGTATCTCACATATTTGGCACTGTACACACTATCTCTTACATAGTTGGCCCGACTTGCGGTCTCTCTCATATCAGCGTACAAAAGTAACTAGAAAGGTATGTGATGGAATTGAGATTTGTTTTTATATAGAATGACAGTTTTTTAAATCCATGGAATCATTGACAACATTAACATAGCCCAATCTCATCTATAAAGTATATGCTTTATGAATACTCTCTGTTAACATACATTCAAATGGAACTAATAGCTATTTTCTTTCCATTTTGTAAAAATTATTGACATAGATTTGAGCCTCATGATCATTAGATCAGTGATATAATTCTCATGTCCTGTGTGCTTATTTTCTCATGGTACAATCATCATCATGCGAATCTCCAAATCTGTAGTCCACATCCTGTTTGTGCTCTTAAATAATTACAATATAAAATTGACGCCACATAGAGTTAATGATTAATTTAAAAAGAAAAGAAAAGGAGAAAACGATTCAGAAGAAAATTAACCTACTGGAGACACTCTGTTATGTGTTTGGGCGGTTATCACCATATGTCTTTTGTGATTCAAATGCATGAGATAATGATATATTTGTATTCAATTGTATTAATGGACGTTGTATTACGTTAACTCTTATCTATAGGATCACTGCTATAAATTCTGTCAATATATTATAAATACCGAATATAAAATAACGAAGAATATCACCTTATTAGGAAAAACCCGAAAATACTATGATAAATTGAAAAGAATGTTGAAGCACACATTGCCACATATAGTCGAATTCCCACAAACGCCAATAACATTATTAGATCAAATATAAAAGGAGCTTTTTGTATATACCCCCCTAAGGTTTGTAGGATTTATAAATAAGCCCTTGAGGTTTTTGTATTTGTAAATTGGCCCATGTCTTTTCTTTTTAATACCTTTCATGTCCCCAAAATCAATATTCCTGACAAAAATGGACGGCCCCCATGAGATTTGTATAAAATTTTTATATAAATGACAACTTTGCCCTTACATCCACTAAACAAAAATGAGTATATTATTATTTTATCCCAAGTCCCAATTGTTTCTTTCAATAACTTTCACCTGCACATGAACAAGGCTGGACCCAAGTACAAGGGCTTGAGGACTGAAACCCCCACAAAGAAGTTTCCTTCTTTTTTTTTTTACATTTGCCCCTTCCCCAATATTTCTTTTACATAGAGCCACCCCCCCCCCCCCCCCCCCCTACGACAAATTCTAAAAAATAATATTTTTTTCATTTGCCCATCCCCCAATATTTCTTGTAACCCTCTACTCATGAAGCATAATCATGTATTTTGAAAGTTTCATCAATCTAGTGATGGGTCATGTATGGATTGGATAAATCATAACCGGTTTTAAGTATAAGTTTTGATTGTCATCATGATCAATTTGAATTTAATGAAATGAGCCATGTATTAATAAAAACAGAATTTATATAGGGTTATTCTCTCCCATTAAGTGTAATTGTTAATGTTATATGCTTTATAATAAAAAAAATTGAGTACAAGCTTTTGAAATTAAGTATGTAGGGATAAAAGAGATAGACAAAAGTGTCATTTCACTCTAGAAGCCTATGGTGGTTGGATGACTATTGATTTTGGGGACACATAAGGTATTAAAATGAAAATGCAAGGGCCTATTTGAAAATACTAAAACCTCAGGGACCTATTTACAAATCCTACAAACCTTAGGAGGGGATATACAAAAAGCTCATATAAAAATGATGCAAGGAGAATATGAGAAGATCATGATACTAATATAATAAAATAGGTAAATAATTAAAACTATATAAAAAACTATTAAATTTGCATGATATTTAGCCATGCTAGTCTCCTTGAAATGGATACCCATAATTTTGAGTGGCTCTAATATTCAAACAGTTGGACCAAAACCATGTAGAGTTAGACAATCTAGAGACTCATAATCAGATCCCGGATTCTATGATTTGGGACCCTGGGACCCACATCTAATAAACCTATTAGATCAATCACTCAAGAGTACCACATTGTATGCTCCATCAAGAGAAGTGGGCCCCACAAGCCCCAGCCATGGGTTTCTTTTTGGAAATTTGAGGCACATGCTTTGGTTACTTGTTACTTGTTAGACAGGATGTTCCTACTACATCTTGTAGTTGGATCCTCTTTTTCTTGATTTCACTCTTTTAATTAAACTTCATTAAAAAAAAATTAGCAATAAAAGTTATCTAGGAACAAGAAAAATGAGAGAAGTTCACAAAGAGATAACATAATTTTTCTAGAGAACTATGTGAGTACTTAAGATGATATCTGTAAGAAACCATAAACCAATCTGAAAGCTTTCGCTGATAGGTGGAAGGCTCAAATATGTATATGAAGCCCTGTCCAACTTAGGACTTAGGCGATGTGCGATATGGGACTTCCCAACACTCCCCCTTATGTGTAGGCTCAATAGATTTTATGGACGGACCTCCCACGTGGGCTATACAAGAAAGACAGGTGCCACATGAGCTACACAAGAACGACTGCATCGAAACATGCTCTAATACCATGTAAGAAACCATGTACCAACCTAAAAGCTTAAGCTGATAGGTGGAATACCCAAACAGGTCTATGAAGCGCATCCAACTTAGGACTTAGTGTAGTTCTTGGGTTTGAGCCTATCTTGGTCCATTTGAGTGAAGCCTGAAAAGACCTGCATGCTGAAAATTTCTGTATTTGCTGAAACGCCCTGCTGTCTTCCTGTTTTTCAAACTAGCTCCTAACATAGAATTTCATTAGATATTTGGGATTGTTTTGGGGCCCAAGTGATCCTTTGGTCCACCTAGAAGTGTGTCGCGATACTATAGGCTTGACCACATGCGCCTAAAAACTTAATTACTTGATTGTTTCAATCCCTATCAACAGATGCAAATTGACTTGCATAAAAATTCCAACCTTTATTTCTAAAATAACAGAGAACTAAAAAAAGTTTTTTCAAACTTTATTGCATCATACAAACTGTTTTCATGTGCATAATGTGCTAGATGACGGGTGTGCTTTATACCAAGGGCTGCATAATATCTACATCGCATGAAATGTTCTTTTTAAAAGCAATCCCAATTTTGGACTTCTCTTTTCAGGTTTTCAAATGGTCTGTGCAAGCTTTGTAGAAATTTTAAGTAGAAAATCAGTAGCTGCTGAAAAACTTGCTATTTTGTGCTCTATTTCCTTTCTATTAAACGAAGCTCTATTCCTTTTCTATGAAGTGAAATGTATATTTATTAAAATCCCTAAATAAGAATGCATGTGTCTGAGATTCATGTGCCAGTCATGAATGTTAGATCTCGACACAGCTTGTAGTTATAATTCATCCCCTTTCTCTCTCTCTCACACGTGTACACAGAGAGAGAGAGAGAGAGAGAGAGAGAGAGAGAGAGAGAGAGAGAGAGAGAGCAATGTGAGCTGGTTGTACAATTATGCTTCTAGTTAGATATCTTACACATCTAGGAACTAACATAGTATGGAAACATACTTTTCAAGGCTATTATTAAATGCGTCAGCATACAAAATTTCCTAGAATCCAGACATGTTATGTTCCTTTAAGCATTTGTATATGTATCTACAGTTAAGTTAGATGCCTAAATGCCTATTTGGATGTATGGTGAATTGATGTAAGGTGAGGTGAAGCATCAAATCAAGAGAGAATAAAATATAATGTGTTATGATGGTGTTTTGTTTTTAGTTGTTTGGTATGGAATCTTTTTGATTTTTTGTATAGAAAAGTAGAGTTTTTTTATCTTTTAGTAGAAAAAGGAGGTTGCTTTTTTTATTTTTTTTGAAAAATTCGGAGGAAAATTTGAAATTGTGTACTTTTGATATGACCGATTGTCATTTCTTGTCTAGATTTACTTCACTTCACCTTAACTAGTTAATTGCCAAACAGGCCCTAAAGCAAATAACAGAGATCATGTTTTTTTTTTTTTTTTTTGCACGTATTGACACCTGTGCAGCTTAGGCTCTTACAAATAATTTTTTTCTGCCTTCAACAATTGCTCTTTTGTAACTTTTTTTGAGGTTTGCATTAAAAGTAGTGGTTCAGATTTTAGAAAAATATTTTCTTTTTTGCTTTTTATTCATTGAAGCATATACATTTTGTAGGCAAAGAATGCTGTGAAGTCTGATAAAGTCTTGTTGGATGCTCCCTGTTCTGGATTAGGTGTCCTCTCAAAGGTATTCAATTACTTGTCTCATGTCATATCTCTTGGCCGTATAGTTTTGCTATCCTCTTCTTCTTTCTTTTGCAGGAGCCAAAAAACTTTCATTTTACTGAAGTTTAGAAATAGTATTAGTTTCTACTGTCAATCCAGGCCCAAACGTGCGGGCTCATTTAGGACTAATTAATGTATTTTACCATTAGTCAAAACACATATGTACATTCCTTATGTATTAGATAGGATTTTGGAATTAGATTGTATTACCTTAATTAAGGCATGATTAGCTACTGTAAATTAGGGCAATCAGCCCCTTTATAATGAGACACAGTGAACCCTTAATGGGACACGACATTCACTATTCTTTTCCCTCCTTTGCTGCGTTTTATATCCATTGAATGTCAATGACACGCTATCAGAGCTAGGCTCAAGATCTTCATCGACTGGCTCAATATCTTCATTGTTTAGACAAGGAAAGGAAGATTGCTAGATACAGATTCTGATCTGTATCTCTGAAGGTTTTTTTTTTACTTTTTTCATCGACTGGGATTATGAAAGTCGCCAATCGGCCCAAATTCACTGTGGTCCATCTGCGATGATCAAGACATCCTCGGCAGACATACACACATTGGTTGACTGATTATCCTGGGTATTCTAAAGATTTTTCACAAATTCTTTGCTGCATTGAGGTAGGATTTCTGCTCATCTCTGTGGTTATCCTTTTCTACGCACTCAGTTTCATCTCAACCGTCCAAAATCTTAGATTCTCATCCAAATTGGTTGAGCCTTGGCTACTTGGTAGCAGGAATCTACTACCTATCCTCCACGTTCATCTGATCAGTCCACTGATCAAACAGTGGGACACTCGATCAGATCTAAGGCAGAATATTAGGGTCACCCGGCTTGCTTTTTGGAAAAATCTGCGATTTCATCACAGATTTGGCTACTGGTTGCTGTCTGCAGCAGTTCTTCACAAACCTGGACCATCTGATAGTGTTCCTGAGAACTGGTTGTTGTCTGATCAATATAACATTGGTCTGCATAAGTGCTGCTGCCATATTTCTACTATTTTACACCTTGGTAGTGGACCAGCACCCTGCTTTTAGTTTGCAGCATCTTCACAAGTCTATTGTCTGCAATTCTTACTAATCTATTAGTAATGGAAAAATCTGAAATTACCCTGATTCGCTTTGATGGCAAAAATTATACCTCATAGGCCTTCCAATTTCAAATTTACTTAGAAGGCAAAGAACTCTGGGGATACATTGAAGGATCTGAACCTAAACCTGAAGAAGATGACAAGAAGATTTTAGCTTGGAAGACTAAGGATGCTAAGATCAAAACCTGGTTACTAGGCTCTGTTGAGTCACATTTTATCCTCAATCTAAAACCGGCAAAATTGCCCGTGAAATGTGGGACTATCTTAAACAGATTTATCGACAAGGTAATGCCACTCGCCAATTTCAAACCGAAGAAAGGATTGCTCAAGAAAAATTTGATTTTGATTGATTTTGTGTGTAAAGGCTGTTGACAAGTTGTTGATTATGTTTACAGTTTTCAAACCAGATGAGTTAAGATTGTAAGCTCTTAGTTGACCTAACGGTCAAGGATGCTCCTCATACAAACCCACAAGAATCCAATGGAGTTATGGGATTTTAAGGGAGCTCAAAGACTCCTTAAATCCCCACATCCTCGAGCTAATTGAAGCTGAAGATTGAAAATAGAGTTTTTATAAATCAACAAGCTTAGTACTCTGGGTATCACTCTAGAAATTCGACTCTTCTAAATGAGAAACTGGAGTGATACTTACCGGATTTTGGGTTGGTTCATAGCATTTGGAGCCAATTTAGACCAAATGTGACTAGGCATGTAAATTTGGGCCGTGCCGTGTCGGCACCGTCCACTCATGACCGGGCCCAGTCTTGCCCGGGCAGGGCCAGCACGGCCCATGAAAATTATACAGGCGGTGCCATGCCGTGCCCACTCCTTTAGGGGTCAACCCCCAAGCCCAGTCGGGCTTGGGCCGTGCATCCCGTGGGTGGCCCACAACTCCCCCTCCCCTTTTTTTTTTAAACTTTTTTTAATTTTTATTTTTTAAGTTGGACTTGGACGGACACAAACCTAGACTTAAGACTCTTGGACCAATTTCATTAAAATAAATAAATTGAGAGAAATAAATAAGTAGAATAACACTAATGATGTTTTGAAAAAAATCAATCAAATCGATTATATTTCCTTGAAATTTAAGTTACAAAAGTAAAAAAAACTTACAAGTTTGAACTTGGATCAATATATAATGAAATTCAAACCTTATGATAAATGAAAAAAACAAAAAACCACAACTTTAAAAACCTATTATACATTCTAAAATTAGATTATACTTTAAAATCATACCATTGGGCCTGGGTCGGATTGTGCCTGGGCCGTGCCTCGTGTCGGGCCATGCAGCCCGTGGGCTTGGGGCGCTGGCCCAACACAGCCTAGGAGGGGCCCGGCCCGTTGACCAAGTCAACGGCCCAGGTATGATTTTTCCGTGCTGGGCTTGGGCCACCCGCCCATATTTACACCTCTAAATGTGATACACCCGGGGCTATCTCTATCAAGCCTTTAGGTTGCCTGGGGCTATTTTTTTTGTTTTTTTATTGCCGTTGCCACATCTCAAACCCATGATTAGAAAAGGTTTGTGGTGCCTGTGGCTAATTTTAGTCCCCATGGAATTTGCTGCTAGTTTTGGTCCGCAATGGGCACTTGGGGCCAATTTTGGCCCCTAGGGGCCCTTTTTTGCCCTCTATGGCACCTCTCTAGGGCCAGGGTCATAAATGGCCCTTCAATGCGCCTAGGTCCATTTTGGACCCTTCATGGCGAGGCCTTTTGGTTTTTGGTATTTTGAGCTATTTCCCCCCTTATTTTCTTTCCTGATTTGGTTGTCCATTACGTTTTTATTCTTGCTAGGTTGGTCTACTAGCCTGGTGTGATACTTTAAACGTAGAGGCACAGGAATCAGTCTCTGGGTATATGTGAGTCGCTGGGATGCTCACACCGGTCAATCATTAGTGTATTGGCTGCCCATTTCCTGACTTGTACTTGCTAATTTTGTGTCTACAGTGGCTTTATACTATTCTACTTTAGTTCTTACGAGCAAATCCTCTATGGCCCCTAATTGTTTTCACTTTTAGGGGTCTGCTTGGATGCATGATAATGAAATGAAGGGATGACAATGGAAAGCTTTGGATGTGAATTAGGGTGTATGAAATATTTGTCCAATTAAATGATCTTAGTTCTTAGTTTTAGGTCCTCAAAGTTTATGTCTACACATCATAAGAGTTTATTGTAACAAAAGCCATTAATGACTTATGTCTAGAACTGTCTAACATTTGTTGCAGGCCTGCTATGGGAAGGGATTGGATTGGCCTCTTGTAAAAATTAGAAAGTATCACCCCCAAAAAAGTGGGTCAGGTGGAGAGTGCAATGGAACCTGTCGGATGTGAATTTTGCCCCCCCCCCCCCCCCCCCCCCCCCGAGAGGGGAATCGCCATTCAACAGTGTGAGAAAAAAATACATCGAAAATGAGGATTCCGACTACCCTCAAAATCGACGGATCACGATCGCCAGTTACGGATTCGGCCGTAACACCGTCCTTCGACAAAAGCCGAAAGAATGCGGGAGGAAAATGGGGTGGGTTCTTCTCTCGTCTAATGTGCCGCCGGCGACACACGACGGTTGTCTTGTCACTTAATTTGGGTCTTTCAATTCGGGTTGAACTTGGGTCAAGGGTCAAATTATGGGCTTCAAGATGGGACCATAATGAAGTAGGCAGAGGAAATCAACATCCAGGGTTGAACAGACTAATTAAAGTTAAATCCAAGTATTCTAGGGGATAAGCAAATTAAAATGAAAATAAACTAAGAAAATAAGGGGAAAGGTGCCAAATATTTAGAAGAGGATCAACCCCATTCCTGGGTACCCCCTTCAATGTCCTTTGACGACCTAAGGTTTAAAGGCTGATTCTTCGAATCGAAAGAATGATGCAGACGAAACTTCGAGTTGTGATTTCTGTGGGTTTGCGTGCGATACGCAGGTGATAAAAGTGCATGGCCGATAATGGGCCAGAAGTAAGATAAAAATGGCCGATGTTGGGCCGGGATTGATTGAGGGTGGCCGATGATGGGCCGGTAGTAAATAAACTGATATTGGGGTGTGTGAAATCACTCGTCTCGTTTCGTCATTCTCATTAATTCAGGTTCTCGGAATCAGCCTCTATTCCCTTTAATCATTGAGTTCAGATAAATATTTGGCACCGGAGGTGGAGGAAAAGAGAAGAAAATATTTTTGGAATTGGTTTTGTTGGTTTTATAGTTTTTTTGGATTTTAATAATTGGGGCTAGAAGGGCCTAACTAGGGGAGTTCCTACTTGGATTCAATCTAACTGTTCCATTTCCCTAATGGATCTCTACCCTATCCTAAGGTCCTAACCGCCCACATCCGCTGTCCCGGTCCCTTAGCGGGGCCCGGAGAGCGAGTGGGACCTAATCAGTGGGGATTATTGAAACTAGGGTAGTCTAAGCTGGCTAGGCGGAGACCTAGATCTAAGTCCGGGGTCTGACCTAATCAGTTAGGCTATAGTCTAATTTCTAACTCCAATTTATTAATATTTTTGAGAGTTTTTGATATCTTTTACTTTTTTTTTGGTCTTTTTATATTTTTATAGTTTTTATTTTTATTTTTGAGTTTATTTATAGGGCCTAAGATCCTAAATTAATTTATCCTACTGAAATGGGAAGAAGAGGGGAGTGAATTTCTAATTTTTTTTTATTAAGAATTTATTTGAAATTTCCTAAATAATATTTCCTACTCCTAATGAGAGGAGGGATGAAAAGAACTTAATTATTAAATTTAGCCTAATTATCCTAATTAATAGGGTAGCCAAAGTCCTATTTTTAATCTTTACTTTTTACTGTTATTTTTATTTTCTTTTGGTGTTTTTTTGGTTTTTATTCTAATTTTTATATAGAAAATAACATGAATAGATAAAGGGAATGCAGTCTCAATTTTTATAAAGAGGATAAACTAAAGAAACAAGATGTAATACGATTATAATGCATGGGCATGTTAAATGCATGTTGACATACAGATTAAGGCTAATTTAAAAAATAATAATAATAAAAATGGCCTAAAACACTTATCTAAATCTAAATGCATGGCATGTTAGATGCATGAAGAACAAAAGACGGACTACAGCGACTGAAGAATTGAATGCAAAAAAATAGATAGTGGAGTGAAACCGGGCTGTGCGTGCTTGGGCTGGATTGGTAGCTCCGATGATTGGCAATCCAAACGGGCAAGTCGGAGGTGAAGAAGGTGCAAGTGGTGCCAGCAATGGGTGTGCGATGAAGGAGTGCAGGTGGGTGAACAGGTGTGATGCACGTGGTGCAAGTGGGCAGTGGCTCGGTCGTGTGTGCAGCAGGGGGTGCAGGGTGGGGGGTTAGTGCAGGGGCTGTGGAGGAATAAGGAGAGGAGAGGAGGGAAAGAGAGGGAGAGAGAGGGGTGTAGGTGGGTGCGGCGGTGTTGCAGGGAAGTGGAAGAAGAGGATGGAGAGGGAGAGAGGAGAACGGGGAAGAGGGAATGGAGAAAAGGAGAGAGAGTGACAGAGAGTAGAGAGGAGAGAAGGAGAGAACGAGAGGGGAGAGATGGGCAGAGCGGAACAGAGAGAGTTGCAGGGAAAGAGAGAGATGGATCGCAGAGGGTGAGACAGATGGGGAACGGAGAGGTGGAGGGAGACGGGCGAGAAGGAAAGAGTGAGAGAACGGGGAGAGGAAGGTGAAGCAGGAGGGGAAGAGAGAATGAGAGGTGGAGCGGGGTGATGGCAGGGCGGAGAGGAGGGAATGAGAGAGAAGGAGAGGAAGAGAGTAGGGGAGAGAACAGAGGGATGGGAAGCGAGAGAGAGGGAGGAAGGTGGCTGCGCGGGTGGCAGAGGAGTAGAAGAAGAGGAAGGAGAGGGAGATAGGATGGGTGCGTGCAGGTGTAGGTGTGTGTAGAGGGCGGTGAAGGTGTGTGGTGGGTGGCTGCGCGGATGGCAGAGGAGTGCAGGAAGAGGAAGGAGAGGGAGATAGGAGAACAGGGAAGAGGGAGAGAGGAAAACCAGGAAAGGAGGGGGAGAGGGTGGTGCGCGCGAAGAGGGTGAAGGAGAGGGTAGAGAGAGCAGGGGCTGGCGCTGGGAAGAGAGGAAGAAGGAGCAGGGGAGACAGAGAGGATGAGCAGGTGGGTGCGGGGGAGAGACAGAGCAGGGGGAGAGGGAGACAGAAAGGGAAAGAGAGAGTGGACGGGAGAGAGGGAGATGTGTCGCAGAGGGAGAGAGAAAGAGAGCAGAGAGAGAGAGAGAGAGAGAGAGGACGGGAGAGAGGGAGAGACGGTGTGCAGTGGGTGCAGGTGGTGGGGAGGAAGAAAGGAAAGAGCGTGAGAGAGGAGAGACAGAGAGTGAGCGAGTGATGGGGAGAGAGAGAGAGAGACGTGCAGGCGAGAGAGGAAGAAAAGAAAGAGAGGGATGGTGTGCAGTGGGTGCAAGTGGTGGGGAGGAAGAGAAGAAGGCGTACCTGGTGCAGGGGGAGATGTCCGGCGGCGCGAGGAGGAGGAAGAAGGTGCTGCTGCGTGCGTCCAGCGGCTGCTGCGTGCGGATGTGTGGTGGTGCGTGAGAGGGAGACGAGGACGCCCACGGCCTGGGATGAGGAAGACGCGTTGGGTGAGGGAAAAGAGGACGATGATGGGGAGAGAGATGGAGGTGGAGTGATGGGTTACAGGAGATGGGTTCTGTGAGATGATGGGCGTAGAGATGGAGATCCGGGATCTGGAATGGGTGAGGGAGATCTGAGAGGCAGCAGTGAAGACAGTGGAGAGGGGAGAGATGGAGGAGAGGGTGTGGATAGAGAGCCTGAAGAGGAGAGGTGGAGGGAGATGGAGACGGGCGCAGAAGAGATGGAGGGTGATGATGGGGCTGCTGCCTGAGACGATGGGCTGGGATATGGAAGATGATGATGGGCTGCTGTGTATGGGTTCTGAAAGGAAGAGGGAGGTGGAGATGGGAGGCGTGGGTTTTCCGCCGGATCGAGATGAGATGGAGATGGTGGGAGGCTTCTGCGTGAGTAGAAGAAGATGATGAGAGGGAATGATGGTGGGTTGTAGGGGAGAGATGAGAGATGAAGATGGGGTGCTGCGTGAGGGAGATGGAGATGGGAGGCCTCTGCGTGAGTAGAGGAAGATGATGAGAGGGAATGGTGGGGGGCCTCTGCGTATGGGATTTTGGAAGACGATGTTGGAGGAGGCCCTGAGGAGGGTTCTGCGCATGGGTGGTTTTTTTGGATGGGCTTGGGTGTTTTAAATTGAGAGGGATAAGGCCTGGGTTGGGAGAGAGATGAGAGGGATAAGGCTTGGGTGTTAAGAGATTGAGAGGGAAAGACGAGGTTTAAGGGAGAGGGGAGAGTCCAGATCTCATGGACTGTCCTCTCCCATGCAGCTAATGGGCCTCGTGGGACGGGTCAAGTTCGGGTCAGGAGGTTTGGATCAGGCTCGGGTTGCGTTTGGGTCAAGTGAGGTCTGGACTTGACCTAATGAGTTGGATCGGGCCAGGTTCAGCTTGGGCTGGAGTTCATTGGGCCAGGCCTAGGGGGTTTGGATTTAAAAGAAACTGGTTTGGGTCGAGAAGGTGGGGTCCGGTGGAGATTGGCCGGGTTATCATTAATGGGGCCCAGGTTTCGTAGATTTTGATTTGCTCGTCGGATTTCGACGTTCTACATATCGACGGAAAGCTCTTGGCGAGTAGGTCACGATGAGACAATTTTTAGGGAAATCAGAGGTCCAGAAATGATAGGTGATTTTTCACGCGGCCGCCGCGGGGTGTGGGACCCGCTGTCATGATTTTTTATCCGCCGGTCAGATCTTGGAGTTCTATATATGGGCGGAAAGCTCTCGATGAGTAGATCAAGATGTGCCTATTCCTTGGGTGATCAGAGATCCAGAAATGATAGGTGATTTTTCACTCGGGCGCCCCGGGTTGTGGGACCCGCTGTCATGATTTTTTATCCGCCCGTCAGATCTTGGAGTGTTATATATGGGCGGAAAGCTCTCGATGAGTAGATCATGATGAACCAACTCCCGGGGCGATCAGAGGCCTAGAGACGATTGGTAACTTTTGACTCGGGGCCTAATCAGGACATCATTAAATAGGGTGGACTGAATTGCCCCTCATAGGGTGCCAAAACGAGGTGTCTACAGAACCATGTAAACACGTTTATTTATATGGTGATAAGAACCCAAAAAGGAGTATGGTACTATCCATTTGCATCCACTTATGCTAACAGTTGTGTAGATTAGGTGATTCCTCACTAAAAACTCATTGTCTTTTGTTCTAATTATTATAAAGAAAGCTCTAATTGAAATGGTCATTTTCTCTTGCTCGGTTGCCATGTGGGTTTCCCGTAGGCACCTTTAACATAAGGGGTTCTCGCTATTGTGGATGGTGAGAATTTAAAATCTAACAGTGTCCTTTAGGGGAATTCTCATGGGTGAAAGTTTTTCCTTAAATTAAAATATCAATGACTCTTATCTCTTGATGGACGCTAAAAATTTATGAAATCACTAAGGTTTTTTTGTTCTTTTTTACACCTCAAAAGTCCATATAGCTCTTCAGGTTCTTGGAGCGTTTAAGCTCAGTGTGATTCTAAGTGGTCCATGGAGCTCTCATAGTTAGTTCCATACTTTGATTGGTGGCCCACATGGGGAGGGAAAATCATGTGTGGGGAGATGTGACAACTGTATCAAGGCAAAACGGCAGTCATTTCAAAAGCTTTTATATTCTTCATTGAAAGGGAGCTTCTAACTGTGAGAAAAAACTACGCCCAGGTTTAGTATTGGGACTTTTATTTGGGTCTAGCTTAGGTTCAAGGCTTGATATTTGTTACTGCTAGGTTTATGGGTCATTTACCGGATGTGTATTTGGTCCTCGGTTGGGTCTAGAAGCATTATGGACTGGATTTGGACCATTTTCATCTCTACAATAAAGGGACCTTCTTATAAATATTTTAAGCTGAGTCATTTTAGAAATATCAATTTCTCATAAACATTTATCACAACTCTCTTTCATTTTAGAAGTTAATGTGATTTAGGACAAATTTAGATATGTGAATCCATTAAAATGAGAAATTATGAATCCTAACACTTGTGTTGATGATACTCTTGAGAAAAATGAAGAGATAATGGAGCTCGAACAAGTTTAAATCTTTATCAACACCCATTGGAGGTACATGGAACATACAACAATACCACAAGTGGCATGCTGACAGAGCATGTGTGCTCTGTGACACTCCAGAGGAGGACATGGGTTTATTGTATGTAAAAATGACCTTCATTAGACAAATGCTAACCATCCAATTCAAGTAAAAGAAAGTAAAAAAATTGGATCAAAGAAGAAGACGGGCTACTTTAAACCTCCTTTAATGGTGACCCTCCTTACTTCAAAGGCAAAGTGGCATTCGAAAATCTGGAGTTTAGATATCCAAAAGTAATTTTTCATGTGTACAGTTCAACAAATTCCCACCCTGTAAACTCAATCTAACTGGGGCAGAAACCCCCCAGACAGTCCCTGCATTGATGTTAGGAATTCTAGACAAGGGAAATTCCTGATAGAAACTATAAAAACCTCCCCCTTTTGGTAGCTAGGGACATAAGCATAGGTTTGTCACGTGGAACTAGTGCATTAGTATTCCTGATGGACAAGTATTACACGAGATGGAGGAACTTTGACACTACTTCAATTGTATAGAACTTTGACACTATTTCAATTGTATAGAATCTAGGTTTTATAATTAGTAATCCTACTTTGAAATCACTTTAAAAGAGGACACATAATGATTTTTATTTCCTGAATAGTTTTCTAAATTAAAACTGTTTAAGAAAAAGGCCAAAATAATTAATATGTTTTTGATATGTGAGATTTCGGCAATGCTTAGTACACTGTTGGACCATATTATAAAACTATAATTTCAACCTCTTTATAGAAAGAAGGTAATTTTTTCTCAAAATGGAATGCTCAAAAGAAAAATGAAATTGAAATTTTCTAGACAATCAATCGAGGTAGTTAACTTCTTAGAGACAACGTTTTTATCTCTGCAAGATTGGCTAGAGATAAGGGTTCCTTACATTCAGATAAGGATTAGTTTAAAGTTTGGAAGTATTATTTGGTTGTATAAATTGTGATCATTCAATGGATGAATGTCACGGTGAATGAATTTATTATGAAGTATTAGTCTGTTTAAAATCACCCATATGTATCATGGTATCAGAGCTGGTGGTAATTTTGCATTCAAGTTGGTCATGGTCCCATCCTTCATGCTTTAGTAATAACTACTATTAATTTTCAATTTTAATAAAACTCAAGCATCCTCTCTCGAGTCTAGATCTCTTGTTTCAAGTATTAGGAGCCCACTTGTATTGGGATGGAGTTGTTATTTATGATGTTATTTATTGTTGTATTATACAGGTGGGGCGCTCCCTGTTTCCTTTGAAACAGTATTCCCCTGTTTCAATGAAACATGGAATCCGGACTCTCCTCTCTCATATGAGGATCCAATCAAATCCAAGTCTTATGATCTCTCCATCTTCATCAACTTCATGAACAAAAGTTTCTGGAAGAGATTATGATAGATTTGATCTAGTTAGTGGGCCACTGGCACTGACAAACTTACAAGGACCTAGTAGCAACAGTGATGGATTCACATTCAAACAATGGTCTCAATGAAGCACAACTATTATTTTTACCTGATTGGACGCTATTTAGATTTATAGATCATGGGTCTATCACATTTTCTCCTCTCTCATAGATTAAGGAAGGGTGTTAGAGACAAATGTTATTAAATTTGTCTCTATAGGACTGGTTAGGATTTGTTAGAGATAAGAGTTTCTTACTTCGAGTTGAGGATTAGTTTAAATTTAAATTATCATTAGGTCATATATAAATTGAGATCACTGAATGGATGAATTTCACGGTGAATGAATTTATTGCAAAATATCATTTTGTTTAAAATCTCTCATGACTTAACAATACAGAATGTAGTTTGTAAAAAAAAAAAATTACTTACATGTATCTATGATGGAAAAAAAAAAGAAACTGAGGAGGCAATTTGTAAAATAGAGTGTACTTTCTTTCTATCTCTAATCTGTAGTAGCAAATATCTAACTAATGGAAAAATTGGTTGCACCCCTCCAACTCCATGTGATCCTGATCCCCTGGATAGTGTTGAAAGGAAAATTAATGCTCTTTGTAAATGTTTTCTTTGCTAAATCATTAAAGGTAGCTTATATGGACCTTTGACCGTGGCTTGAGGGTGCACCATACACATCCTATAGATGGAAAATGAATTTGAAACGTGGTCCCTACAGATGGATTTGAAGCGATGAACTATACATGAATAATGTATTTTTATAAGTGACTAATATAATATCAAGAACTTTGAAATGTTACTGTTATCTTGAAATTCTTTTTCAGCAAATAATTTAATCTTCATTAGCTGCCACAACTTAGTTTGCTGCATTCTCTACTGTTTTCAAATATAAAACTATAATATTTTATTATTACATTATTCTATTCTAAATTTCTTTATTTTATTAGTATTGAAATCTATAAATATTTTGGTTTGCACATATCCAAATGGGCACTTGGCTTGTTTTTGGCTAAATGGAATCTTTCTTTTATATAAATGTTTTAAAAGTGGAACTAGAGATTTATCTGGGATGTAATCTATGGAAAATAAAACTTTAAAATGATCAAAGCCATTGGAAGGTTGTCAGGTCACTACTAGTTCAATCAAGAGTTTTCATCAATTTAGGCCGATTGAGCAATCTTTTAACACTAGAAGGGATTAGGCTGGACCAAATGTTGCCAGGCATCAATTTCAGTCGGCATGGTTGTGTTCGAGAAATTTAGTCAGATTTCTCAAAATATAAACAAAATATACAAGGAAGAGTACTTGATTTGTTCGGAAATATATTTTTTGAAATTAAATGCTTTTGCGTCTAGTTTGTTTTCAAGAGAAGATACCTTTAAAACTATTTAGCTTTTTAGAAATAAGCTATAAAGGCACTTTTGTGTAATGTTCATAGAAAACCGGTTCTGCAAACTTTTAATTTTCCATGACACAAGAAATTTCCCTATCCCCACAGTTGGAAATGCTTTTCTATTGAGTTACAGAAAATGGAGATCATTTTTGTGCTTTGCATCACGGAAAAGAAAAAAAAAAACAAATGTGACTAAATGAAAATTTTAATCATGGAATGCATCCTACTTTTCCTTGCCTTTTCTGCGAAAGCATGTCAGTGCAAAAGTGTCCTAAGTAGGGTGAAACTAGGTGAAGGCTGAGGTGGGCATAGCCCTTCAGAAATTTTGAAAAGCCCTAACAAATCTTAGGTTCTGCTCTATCCTCATAGAAAGGATTTTCAGCTCTCAAGAAAAAAAAAAAAAAACTAGAGTTTCTCTACTCTTTTTTTTATCAATGAAAGCATTTCACATGAAATGCTGATCTATAGAAAAAAATTGATGCTATAATTTCTTTTGATTTGCCTAACATTTGCAAAATCAAAATCCAAATTAGAAAGAGGATTATTCCTCGGTTGAAAGATGGGTACCAGGAAGACTCACTAACATCAACTCAAAACATAGAATTCTACTCTGTGGCTTCAAACCAAGACTTAGAGAAGTCCACGAGCCAACCAGTAGTACTATTTGGAGTCATTTTATCTACTAATGTAGACAGGTTTGACTTAATTTCGAAAATGCTTTCTTATCGTCACGCAATTCATGTGGCCGTGACACGAATTTGGAACACTTTAAAGTGACTCAAGATGGCTCTCTCAAAGACTCATGGAGTGTCACCGCATTGTGGCTGGGTCTTAGGACGTGTTTGTGCATCATGCAGTTTATGTAGAAGAAAAGCACTTGTAGTCTTCTTCAGAGATTCTCATGACTTTTCTCGAATATTGATGATGTACCCTGTATGGATTCGAATGGCCAAAATAAAAACTATGAAAATATTATAATTAAATAGTTAAATATTATTTAATACAGAAAAGAATATCTTTCCACACTTTAGGAAGATATCTTTACTCCTATATCATATATATAAATAAAATTTAGATTACACATGAACTACTTTTTTCCCTATGACTAGGGGCTTTCATGGCGGGCTGGGCCTGGTTAAGCTATAACCACACCTTGCCCACCTGTGGATGCACGTACGCACTCATAGTATCCATGTGAGAAAGTTAGCTTTTCCGGGATCCTTGTGTTCTATGGCCCTTGTATCTTTCTATACCAGTCATCCACTGTGCTTGTGGAAAACAAGACTGCATTAGGGCATCGATTTTCTATATTATCTTTTGGATAGTATAATCAGTTGTGTTTCCCGTTCCTCCTGGAATGCAAACAGATACTATTTGGCAGAAATCAATATAAACTGTGTGCTTTCCATTGGACACCCTAAGGTATTATTGATGTCTGTTTCCAAATCAAGGGCCATGCGCCGCTTGAATGTGTGTGTATATCCTGGAAACTAACTAATAAATTGCAACTCTGTTTGAATGTTGCAACCACAACTTTGACGGTGCTCACTGTAAAAAGAGTCGGTAGCATGGTTGAAAGGTGCTCATTATTGCAATCGTTAGGTTGCAGGTTCGAGTCATGCTACCAATAAAAGGGGGAAAAGTTTGGCTGTCTGATTGTATGTCCTTGTTTTGTTTTTGATTGCTCCGACAAAAAAATCAAAAAAAAATTTTGACGAAGATTCATGCACATTTTTCAACTTCTAATCATTCTATATTCCATATTCCTCAGACTGTCATACAAGCAGGATTACTTCAAAATGGTCTATGTTCAGTTCAGGATGAGAGTGCAGGTCAGTGCTCTTCTCTGTGTCTGTACGAACATGATGTTGAATGAAACATAAAGACGTCAAGTTCTATGCTTTGGAAAGCTATACTAAAATAAAAATAAAAAGCATACCGTGTAGAAGCTTTGCCTAAAAATTTCCCCAGAGCTAGAAATATGAAGCAATGATTCCTTGACAATGTGCCACATCACATAGGGTAAAGTTATATGAATGTTGGCTGATCATATATGTTGTGCTTGGGCATGTAGCTTCATACTTGTGGGACATGCTTTAGAGATCCCTACATTTTAATTTTACCCAACATTTCTATGTGGATTTACTAAACGCCGACCTTGATTGAAAGATCTTTATCATCCAATCATTTACCTTTTCAGTTCTTTCTGTCATATTATTGTAATCGATAGAACATAATGTTGGAAACATTTGTAACTTTCTTGTTCAACTAATCTTTGTGATTGAACCTAGAAGAGAAACATTGACAACTTGCGAAAAAGAGTCCCGAAGCAGAGCTAGTGGGATTAGGCTACGAATTCTAATGAAGTGTAAAGACTTATATTAAATAAGTCACAAGGTGGTTCTAGGGGATGCTAAGGAGAACAAGAGTTGTGCACGTAAGGAAATTTGGTGGTCGAATCCAGATATCCAAAAGGTCACTGCTGGAAAGAAAAAATCTATTCAAAGGGGCAAAAAAACAAGAGGTGGAGAAGACATAGAAATGTAAAAACTTGCAATGAGCAATGTAAAGACCACTGCAAGCAAAGCCAACTACAAAGCCCATAACAATTTGTATGCGAAAAGAAGGGGCGAAGGGCTTTTTGTGTCGGACAAAGCCAGAAACGAATGCTCAAGATTTTGATCATATTAGATGCATCAAGAATGAATGGTGTCTCGTTAAAGAAAGCAGGACCATTAATAGATGAGAACATATTTTAAAGATCATTTAATTAGGAAGCATACAAGGGAATTAAATGAGGATATTGATCCAAATCAAGGAGTGATTAGCGAAAATTTAAAGTCTACCTTACCAAGAATGAAGAAAAACAGAGATCTATGTATGGATGGTAATCATGGTATACCTATAGATGTTTTAGTTGTGATGGGTGATATAGGGATTGATTGCTTTGTGATGGAACATAATACGACTTATTTGTAAGTATTAGGGACTTGTATGGAAATTGGGAAGGTACAGTTTTTTTAAATATTAAAATATAATAAAGTATATATATGGCTTGCGAGCATCAGATGCTCCAGTCCCTGTTCCTCATCTTCTACTCCACTTAGTGTCTAACTTTGTTGGGCTTGTGAACCAGCCACAATGCCCCCTCGCTTATTGGCTGCCCCTACTCCCTCAGCTATTTTGTGACAGCTTGTAGGAATCCTCTCTACCCTCGCAAACTTGTTGGTTGAAACAGTTTTATTAGTTCCCACCATTTCTCTTCAACTTAAAACCAGTTTCTTGCAGCTCTTCATTCTTATACCGAGTCTCAGTTGTACAAAGAAACATCAACATCTTCTACTGGCATACCACTATGACTGAGGAACTTGCAGCCTTGCATAGGACTCATTCATGGGATCTTGTCCCTCTTCATCCTGGCAACCAGTATCAGATGCAATTCGGTGTACAGAATTAAGACTCAAATCTTAGCCAACCCCTACATAGTTGGGAAAAGGCTTTGATGATGATGTAATTAAGACTCAATCTGATGGAAGTATTGAACAATACAGGACTAGCAATAGGCTACAAACAAGAACACGACATTGACTATGAAGAAACATTTTTTTCCAATGGCCAAAATTACCACTATTTGAATTCTCATTTCTGTAGTTGTTGTTTGTTATTGGCCACCATATCAAATGGATGTTAAAAATGGCCTTCTTGTAGAAATATTTTCATGCCTTTGTGATGGGGACATCAGATCTGATCCCCCTCGTTCATACAAGGTCTACCAAAGATCAAGGCGCAGGAACACTGATCAAGCCACATTATGGTTGATTGATTCATACTCGGGCTTTGATCGCGAAGAAATTGCACATCCACCATTGGTTCATCACCGCGAGGGCATCAGACAGTTGGATTTCACGGAATCTTGTTCCTAAAGAAGAGAAGGCCCCATGTCCACAATCATCTTGAAGGCCCCACATTGGGAGGTGCCACATGGGAGGAAATAAAAGAGTTTGATAGTTTAGAGGTGCCCAAGTTAATTAAAAGAGTCTTAGTAGAATAAAGGGGCCCTTGTTTCTTTAAAAAAAAAAAAAAAAACATAAGTAATGAAGAAAAGGGGGGCCCACAACTTAAGTGATAAATGGTTTTATTCTTGGGATGCGTGCACACACACCCATTCTTGGGATGCGTGCACACACCCCCTTATGCATGAATCCCAAGGCCCCTTGCGCAAGTCCCTTTATTTTCTTCTTATTTTCCTTTTGTTTCTTTTAAGTGTGATGATGTCATCATATTTCCTTAGGGTATTTTAAAGACTGTCATTGTATTCTTCTTGGTTATGTTATGTTTATGATATTGAATGAAAATGAGACTTCTTCTTCTACCTTGGACCTCTAGAGTTTACCTTCTCTTGAGAATCTCTATAAGGCCTCCGGATAGGAGTTTGGTGAGAGCCCAGTAAAGGTATCTTCTATTCTTTTACTTTTCTATTTCCAAAAGCTTTATTGACCTTTGCCATCTAAATCTAGACCAGATCTAGAGCCCCCTTATTACCAAAGATCCACAAACTTCAGATTTGAACCTTACTATCAGAAACCTCTTTTTTTTTATTAGATCTGAAACTTATCAGATCTAAACTTTTATTGGATCTGAACCTTTTATAGATCTGAACTCTATTGCTTAAACCTTTCATCTAAACCATTGGATATATATCATTGGCCCTAAGCAACCTGGAAGTTCTATCTTCCATTAAGATCCTACTATTTTTTTTTGCTAAAAGGGATTTATTACGGGATCTGTGAGATCACCTAGGACCTCAGATTCATTGTTTACTTGATATTCAGTGCTTTCTATTTTAATTGGCATGCTATAACTTGATTTTAATTGTTAATTCAGATATGATCTCATCATATTAGGGAAGACCTCATATTGTCCAACATCACTTTGCCTCTTGCACTTCCTCATCCTGCACACTACTTTCGCCAGCTGTGCCATGCTCTATTTGGACTCAGACAAGCTCCCATGTTCGGTTTGAATGCTTTAGCATTGTCATTCTAAGTACTGGCTATTCTCAAAGTTTTCATGACTTCCCAATTTTTTTCCTTCTCTACCAAATGTGGTCGAATGCTCCTTCCTCTTTATATTGGTGATATGCTTATCATAGGTGATGATCGAGAAGGCTGTTCTCTCAAGATCTTTCTTACCTCACAGTTTAATACGAAGGATCTTGGTCCTCTGGGCTACTTCTTGGGCATAGTAGTTGCATACTGTCCTCGAACTACCTTTCTCAAATGAAGTATCTTGGAGACATTCTTTAGAGAGCAAAGTTTATCGATTCCAAAATTATTAGCAGTCCACTTGAGCTCAATCAGAAGCTCTTTGCTTCTGATGACACTCTTTCTGACCCCACCCGCTATTGATAGGCTGTATACTCGACTATCTCTTGGCTTGACATAATTTGTCTAGTCCAAGTCGTTAGTTGGTTTGTCTTTGCCACTACTTCTATACTTTGGACTGCTATTCTTTGGATTTAGCATATCTTCAAGGCATAATGAATCTTGCTTTTCTTCTCTCTGGTGACAGCTTTCTCTAGTTTATTACCTAATCTAATTTTGATTGGGTAGGATGTGTTGACAGTTGACACATGCCATAATACTACAGGTTCCTGCATCTTTTTTTGTTTCTCTCTAATTTCCTGGAAGAGCAAGAAGTGACTGTTGTTTCTTGTTCTTCTGATGATGCTGAAATCACGCTTAATCCTATGCTAAAGTACGACGACTGCTTGCTGATATGGGCATCTACTTACATGCTTTGACCCTTCTATATTGTGACATTGCAAGGTCTCTCCATATTGCTCATTACATTGTCTAACATGAGCACACCATTCTTCGTTGAGCCATCTTCTACCTATACCAACTGGCTAATCTTTCGTGTATGTCCTTACCCCACTCTTCAGTTTCAAAAATTGCTATCCAATCATAGCAAGGGAAGAGAGAGAGGGGGGGTCCTCAATATGCCATAATCTCATGTGCCATACATTTTCTTAGATTCTAGTCAGTCGAACTAAATTGTACTTATGTAGATAAGTTAGTCAAACTAAATTGTACTTGTGTAGATAAGTTATTACTAATAGTGGATATGAGAGTTCTTTATATACAATGGTTGGGAGCATTAACCCAACAAAACAACAATAAGTCTCTTGTTCTCTTCAGGTTTTTCAATTTCTTCACATGGTCTAGCCGCATTAGAAGAATGGTCTAGATCATGATACCATGATCTCTACTCAAGTCTTATACTACGCTTTTCCTAAGGCCAAGCTTGTCATGTGATATGAAGAATGCTGGTGTGGGGGTAAAACACCGTAATGACGAAATTAAGCAAGGATTACAGTAAGACTCGCTGATCACCTCGGCCTCTGTAGTCATAGCCCGTCAGCTCGGCAGCTCGGTCAAGAGTACCAGCACGGCAGGGCTGCTCGGCAGCTCGGCGTGAGTGCCAGCTCAGCACAAAAGCACAGCACGGCCAAGCCATTCTTAGTCTCGAAACAAAATGCTGAAGGCAGAGTGGGCCGCCACCTTCCTCCGGGGAAATATGGCGCGCCCTGCTAGATAGGAGCATTCATTTATGACGATAGGATTGCTCATTTATGGCGATAAGAAGTTAGCTTTATCAGCCTTTAACATCAACTGACTGAATGCATGAAAAGTTAGGATGGGATGTTCCCTTTTCACCTACTGCTGCCTGTCAGGATAAGGATCGATGGGACCTCATCCCACCTACTCCCACTGACAGAGAGAATGAACGAGGAATGCCCCCATATAGGCACGGGGGATGACCCCATAGAGGTACGCAACTCGCAACACCAACTAGATCATCTCATTCCCCTCTCCTGCCTCCTCCTGTTTAGTCTTTCTCCAGAACTAACTCAGGCATCGGAGCGCCTTCGGCTCACGGCAGCCAGGGGCTCTGACCCAAGCCTTTCTCCTTCCCTTTTCAGGTTCCTCAGCCTCGTGGAGGTTCCCGGCGTTCGGTCTTCCCTGATCTAAGAGGTTCATCTCCTCAATCTAAGTAGGTGTAGTTTTTACCGACTACAGCTGGAATATCATTTTTCTGATCAGTTAAGAACGGGATATTATAGCTTAAAAAGTGATGGTTGAAGAATTTTAGAACTTTTCCCCACATCTGATTCCTTTTACTCCAACTGTTTTTTGTTTTAAGTTTTTTTTTTCAAAATTCTGAGATGCTTCTAATCTATATTGAGTGGATACATCATTTGAAAGTTTGGGACTTGAACTAGATACAAATCAGCTACTAGTGTGGCACTTTTTTTTATTTTTTTTATTTTTATGATGACGTGGGTATCCCAGAGGTCTTTGGCCCAAAAGGAATAATCCTCCGCATGGCGCCCGAGTGCGGCACTCTTTTTAGCGTGTCTAAGCTCTATATATGACAAATCAGCACAGTGCCTTTTGTAAAGATACAGGTCGACGCAACCTAATGGGTCAGCCCACAACCCATGAATTGGGTCAGCCCACAAATCAAGTCATTGTATGAGTTGTCACTAGATACTAGTTACCTTAACAATACCTGTAATCATGTAATCAGATCATCTAATCTAGGCAATACTGTGTTATATATGGATCCATTGTCAATACAAAGAATACACAATTCTCTTGCAATTCTTCTCTCTCTCTTGTATGCTTCTGGTTAGATATGGATATTCTAACATGGTATCAAAGCCCATCGATCTGTTCATTCAAGCATAAGAGGAGCCTTGATCAACAGATAGGAGAATATTGTATTCGACTGTGAGAAGCACTGCACTACTGTGATCAAAGGTGGCCCATCTATTGATGATCATTCTGCATCAGAGAAATCTCTCCATTATGGTCGTCCATTTATCCTAGGAATTCTGCACATTTTTTCGAGATTTTCTGATCATCTGAGGTAGGCTATTCTCTCCAATCTGCACTTGTCTCCTTTGTGCAAATAGTTTTCATCAAGCCAGTTAAATATTCTGGTCTCTCAAGCTTTCTTCAAAATTCCAGTTAGAGGTGTTTCGGATTTTTGATACAGAGACCACTGTGTGATCTGATCTTCCATCTGATCACCCAGTGGGCCTCGCAAATCAGATATGTGCCCAGATCCAAGGTCACCTGGACCTCTTTTATTGGGTTTTCCAATCTGATTGCAATTTGTGGTTGAGATCTTCCATCTGATCTCTCAGTGGGCCCCATAGCACTCCTCTGTGGTAAGATTCAAGGTCATCAAGATCTATTTCATTGGAATTTCAGATCTGGTTAGTTCTTTGTGGCTGGATTTTAGTTCTGACTTGAATTCTGGGGCTGGATTTCACATCTATACAGTCTGTATGCATCTTGTTCTAAATTCATCTGCACTTTTGCTTCATATATGTGCATTTTTTGGTTAAAAATGTCTTCTGATAAGACTTCGGTGATTAATGTCATACTTTGGAAGTATATTGCTAAGCAGATCCCTATTGGTCCCATCTAATGCAAAATTTCCTTAAAGGACAAAAACTTTGGAAGTATATTGCTAAGCAAATCCCTACACCAGATAGTAAAGACACCACCTTTGAAGAATGTGAAGCTTCAATCGGGAAGATCAATTTATGGATTGCTAATTCGGTCAATCCATCTATTGGGAACCAACTGGCTAAATTCAATTATCCTAAGGATGCTTGGGATTATTTAGCCAAATTGTATACTCAGTCTAATGCTGCTCGCCGGTATCAGTTAGAATGGGAAATCAAAAATACAGACCAAGGAAATGACTCCATTCACGATTTCTTTATCAAAATGACTGCCGTATGGGATCAATTGGCTCTAATGGAACCCACTTTTGCAACAACTGATGATGCGCATACCTTTGAGGTCTATAGGCAGCAGATTCGCCTGGTTCAGTTTCTTATTGCTCTCCGCCCTGATTTTGAACATGTTCGTGGTCTATTATTACATCGGTCCCCACCGCCTTTCGTTGATACGGCACTCTCAGAACTTCTGGCAGAAGAACAAACTCAGCTTTCTCTTACAAGGAAGAAACATGTGGAACCCACTCATGTCCTGTCACCAAATGTTAGTACCCCACAAAATGATCGCTCTTTTCCACCTGGTACCAATGACTTTTGCAATTATTGTAAGAAGAAAGGACACTGGAAACGGGACTGCCCAACCAGACATCAAAGGCCAAACAACAAGAACAAACAACCTGGTCAACAGCCCAATCGTGGTCCCATGTAATCTTATTCTCAGCGATCCTGTGCTGCCAATTTTACTGAAGATGATAGTTTTGTGCCTCTGCAAATGGATCTTACATCTCAGATCCAGGCTATGGTTGATGAGCGCATGCAACAGTTATTTTTGGCTTCCTCCATTGGTTCTGCTTTTCATATGGCCACTACCCCCTCCGCCTCTGGTTCCGCCATGACCATTTCTGGTCCTTCAGGTACACATGATACTACATGGATTTTTTTATTCTGGTGCTTCCTATCATATGACAAATGATGTTTCCAAACTTCATAATTGTTATGCTCCTCCTAGCTCTCTCACCATCCATACAGCAAATGCCACTCCTTTACCAGTCTCCCTTATTGGTTCCATTTCAAGTAAGTTGCTCTCTCTCACTAATGTTTTGTGTGTACCCCACCTCTCTATCAACTTAATCTTTGTTAGTCAATTGACTTCTTCTAGATTTCTTGTCTCATTTTCTTCCACTGGATGTTCTGTGCAGGATCCGCGCACCGAGAGACAGATTGGGACCGGCCTTAGGTCAGGAGGACTTTACTATATCCGCTCGTTGTACCTTCCATTATCAAGCATCTCCCCTGCTGCCCTTGTTTCATCTGCATCACCCTTTGCTCTTTGGCACTCTCATTTAGGCCATTTATCTTTAAATAAAATGAAGTTTTTATTTAATAGTGGTGTTTTTGGAAACATTTCTGTATCAGACATTTCTACTTGTTTTGGTTGCCAATTTGGTAAACAACATGCATTCCCTTATAGTAAAAGCACTTCTTTTACTACTGCTCCTATCTCTTTGGTGGATTCTGATGTCTGGGGACCTGCCTCTCGAGCCAACGAAAGGCGGTTCCATTTATTATGTGTTGTTTATTGATGATTTCACTATATATACATGGTTATATTTGATGAAGAATCGTTATGAGTTATACACCATCTACACTGCTTTCTTTACCATGGTTTCCACTCAATTTGACACGAGAATTAAAATATTCATGTCTGACTCTGGGGGAGAATACATGTCCTACAAATTTCGTTCTTACCTTACCAGTCAAGGGACTCTAGCTCAATTATTCTATCTTGCCACACCACAGCAGAATGGAGTGGCAGAACACAAACACAGATATATTCTAGAGACTGCTAGATCCTTGATTTATTCCTCACATGTTCCTCTGCAATTCTAGGGGGAAGCAGTCCTGACTGCAACCTATCTGATTAATAGAACACCGTCCACTATCTTATTTGGCACATCCCCATATGAGAAATTGTTCTCCTGTAAACCTGACCTGTCCTATCTCAAAGTATTTGGCTGCACTTGTTTTGTTCTGTTGCATAATAATGTGAGAACCAAACTTGCCCCAAAATCCATTGTCTGTGTTCTTTTAAGGTATGGCATCTAACAAAAAGGCTATCGATGCTATGATCCTAAAACCAATAAGTTACGAGTCTCTTGTAATGTCACCTTCTTGGAACATATACCTTTCTATACATTACCCACTACATCCTCTTCTCCTGAGCACCCTACAGTCTATCCTCTTGATCTCTTTCCAGACCTATTTCCCTCAGATACCCCTTCTCCTCCACCCCTGCGGTATATCATCGTTGGCCCAAAACCCCGTCTGCCCACTCGGGATCTGTAGCCCCACCTCCTTCTGACCATGGGCCTATCTCCTCTGATCCAGATGTGTTGGATCCTCCTCAACCTCGAAGGTGTCCCTTGCACACTGGAATCGCTCCCTCCCGATTTGGTTTTATTTGTACTGATCATTTTTCTCCATCGTATAAGTCCTTCATTGTAGCAATTCATACTTTGGCAGAACCACAATCCTATAAGGAAGCCATTACTTATCCGAACTGGAGATCTGCCATCGCAGAAGAACTTGCGGCTCTGCAGAAAACTCAAACATGGGACCTTGTTCCTCTTCCCTTAGGGAAACGGGCTATTGGCTGCAAATGAATATTTCAGATCAAGACCAACTCTAATGGATTTGTTGATCGTTACAAGGCTCGCTTGGTTGCCAAAGGCTACACACAAGAATATGGGGTAGATTATTAGGAGAACTTTGCTCCAATTGCTAAGATGACAATTGTCCGTACTTTTATCTCCATTACCGTTGTTAGACATTGGCCATTCTATCAGCTTGATGTCAAGAATGCATTTTTGAATGGATTCCTTCAAGAAGAAATCTATATGCATCCTCCCCCAGGCGTCATGAGATCTCCTCATTATGTCTGTCGTCTCAAACGTGCCTTGTATGGACTCAAACAAGCACCTCGTGCTTGGTTTGAACGGTTTAGCACCAGCATTATCAGCATTTATTTTTCTCAAAGTGCTCATGACTCCGCTCTCTTCACTCGCTATTCGTGATCTAGACATGTTTTCTTGTTACTCTATGTCGATGATATGATTATCACTGGCAATGATGCTCCTGGTATTCTATCCTTGAAGCGGTTTCTTCATCGACAGTTTGAGATGAAAGATTTGGGTCATTTGCGGTACTTTCTAGGCATTGAGGTTGCCTACTCTCCCAAAGGATATCTTTTGTCGCAAACAAAATACTGCAATGAAGTTCTCCAACGCGTTGGACTCACAGATCATAAACCTGTCTCTACTCCAATTGAACATAATCTGAAGCTTCGAACTATTGATGGAGATCTTCTTTATGATCAAACTCGTTATCGTGAGGTGGTCGACAGCTTGGTTTATCTTACTATTACCAGACCAAATATTGCCTATGCAGTACATGTGGTAAGCCAATTTGTTGCACGACCCACTCATCTTCACTGGGCCGCTGTCCTGCACATACTTAGATACTTACAAGGAAGTTCCAACCGCGCCCTCCTTCTTTCCTCCTGTCCAAATCTTACTCTGCATGGTTATTCTGATTCCGACTAGGCAGGAGATGTCAATGATCGGCGCTCTACAAGAGGTTTCTCCATTTTTCTTGGCTCTCCTCTCATTTCCTGGAAAAGCAAGAAACAAGAAGTTATCTCACGATCATCCACTGAAGTTGAATATCGTGCTGTATCTCACACTACTACTAAAAATATTTGGCTTCGCTGGTTACTTCGGGATTTAGGAGTTCTAGTTCCTAAATCTACCTCTCTTTTCGGACAGTGAAAGTGCACGGAAACTGGTAACAAATAATGTCTTCCATTAATGATCCAAACATCTTGAAGTTGATTGTCATTTCATTCGTCAACATGTTCGGAGTGGTACTATAAAGCTTATCCAGATTTCATCAGCTGCTCAAGTAGCATATTTTTTCACCAAAAGCCACTCCCCATCTTAGTTTTCAGAGCTAATTTCCAAGCTATCGATGGTCACATTCTCCCATCCAAAGCTTGAGAGGGGATGTAAAAATACAGGTCAACTCGACCTAATGGGTCAGCCCACAACCCATGAATTGGGTCAGCCCACAAATCAAGTCATTGTATGAGTTGTCAATAGATACTAGTTACCTTAACAATACCTGTAATCATGTAATTAGATCCTCTAATCTAGGCAATACTTAATTATATGTAGATCCATCGTCAATACAAAGAATACACAATTCTCTTGCAATTCTTCTCTCTCTTGTATGCTTCTGGTTAGATCTGAATATTCTAACACCTTTAACCATGAAATAAAGGCACTGCACTTGTAACACCTTTATTTTCCTTTGTCATCATTCCCCTACTTTTCTTATATGAAATCATATCTATGCAATCAATCATGTCTTTTAATGGTTTTTTTTTTTTTTTTTTATCTATATATATTGTGTGGATATGTACTCATAGCCAGTTTGTTTGTCATCATGGTAGGAGGCAGGACCTTTGATAGCATTATTTGCTTAGTAGATTGGGATTTTGCTGCAGGTTTGGTGGTGTCTGTTGTTAATCCACAACCAGGGGAAACCATCATCGACTGTTGTGCTGCACCTGGAGGAAAGACTCTTTTCATGGCATCATATCTGAGAGGCCAAGGTGGTTTTTGAATGGAAAGTTTCATCTTTTTGACATGTTCTCACACATTTGTATCAGTAAAATTGTCTCATATAATTTGTTGGTCTATAATTTCAAGCTAATGATAGGGTTCTAAATTTCTAATGCCTCCCTAAACGTGGTGTAGTATGAACCCATTTTGTATGAGTAGGCTTGCGGTCCATAGTCCTCCAACAGACCTTAGTGCCAACATACTGGTGGCTTTGATACTTGAAGCATGGTGCCAAACATGGAATGGGCACAACAGGATACTGTTCATGTCTTGAACATTTGAAATCCATTATTTCTCGAGTTTCTTGTTGTTGATTTGAATAAAAATATTTGCTAAGTCGACACTAAGTATGTGTAGACTGCCTTTATTTTAATTACTCGGCATAAAATTCGAAAAACAATGATGATGATACTTCCATGATGGCTTAAGGAAAGAAAAACATTGGTTTTTATTATGTGGAAATTTCAACGTGCTCAGGAGATATTCAGAAGCTCATTGATTTTTGGACTTGTCTATGTCAACATGCGTCAACTTGGTTCAGGACTTTGGTGTTTGTTCAAAGGAAAATGCCTTCTGTGCTCCTTGCGCAGGCAAACTTTTAATCCACAACATCAGTGACGCGTAAAGTTTATGCGTTACACATCACGGATGCTCATTGTAGGCGGTAAAAACGACACCTACTTAGATTAGGATGAGATCGGGGTAGAATGCTTAGGACAGGGAAATGCTGAACGCCTGGAACCTGAAACGGAAGGAGAAAGGCTAACGTCAGAGCCCTTGGCTGCTGGGAGCCGAAGGCACTCCGATGCCTGAGTTAGTTCTGAAGAGACTAAACAGGAGGAGGAAGAAGAGAATGAAACAGTCTAGTATTCAGAGCTGTATGCTGAGTATTGCGTACCTTTCATGGGACCAATCCCATGCGTATATATAAGCGAGCGTTGCATGTTCATTCTCTCTGTGAGTGGGGGTAGGTGAGGTGAGGTCCCATCGACCCTTACCCTGGCGGGCTGCAGTAGGTAGAGTGGGCAACATCCCATCCTCACTTTCCATGCCTTCAGTCAGTTGACGTACAGGGCTGATAAAGCAAACCTCTTATCGCCATAAATGAGCAATCCTATCGCCATAAATGAATGCCCATATCAGTCTGAGCGCGCCGCATTTCCAGGAGGGGGGCGGCCCACCCTGACTTTAGCATCCTAGCCTGAGACCAAGGATGGCTTGGCCGTGATGCGCCTTTGCACCGAGCTGGCATCTATGCCGAGCTGAGACCGGGCTGACTGAGCTGCCGAGCTGTGACCGAGCTGCCGAGCTATGACCGAGTTCACCGGGCTGCCGAGCTGTGACGAGCTGCCGAGCTTCCGCCACAGAGGCTGAGGTGATCGGCAAGTTCAGCCGTAATCCCTGCTTAACTGTCATTACGGTGTTTTACCCACACAATTGCCCCCTAGCTTTTGACTTCTGAGAGCCCTCTGGCTCGAGGAGGTCGGAAGCTTTGATGACCGTATACCCGGCTCCGCCACCGAGTTCGAGTGAGGGTTACTGTCACGAGGGAAATACCGGGACGGGGGAGCTTCGGATCAGGAGGGTCCCTTTCGAGATGTCCCCTCGCCTGTCCTGGATATTTAATGGATATTTAATAGCCTTCGGATATCGCGCTAACGGTGGCACGTGTACCTTCTCTTAGCTGTCCCGCAATTACTTCGAGGGGACGTTAGGGCTGCGTGACGGGACATTAGGGCTGATTGAGGGGACGCCTCTTAAAGGCTCTCCTTGAAAGTCGAATCGACGTCCCCTGGCTTTATAAATCAGGGCGTCTCCTTCGTTTCCACTTTCTTCTGCTTTCTTCACTTTCTTCTGCTGCGCTCTGCAAGAGAACCTCCTCCGGCGCCTGCGGATTTCCGTCGATTCTGATTGTGCAGTCCCTATTCGTAGGACTCCTTCCTGCCTCCCTCGTCTTTTTCTTTTAGATAGGTCCTCGTCTGAGTCGGGAATGGGAGTCTATAGACATTTGTTAGGGGACCCAAGTTCCATAGATCATTTTAGGGGTTTATACAAGGTCCCCTCCAATGTGGAGATCAGGCCGGACACCCCAGATGACGGCCTCACTTATTGCGACGGCTGGATGTCGTTTTGGCTGGTCTCCGTCGTGGAGGGAGGAGTCCGCTTCCCCCTGCACCCACTGGTCCGGGACTGCCTCCGAGAGTGGAAGTTGTGCCCATGCCAGCTACTCCCCAACGGATATAAAATCATAATGGGGGTAGTGCGGCTCAATCAGATCCTGGGGATTGGCCTTGGTGTCCCGGACATCGAGGACACGTACGACCTCTGCAAATCCGCAGAGGGGGACACTTACTATCTCCGGCTGAGGGTCCGCCGGACTGCGTTTGTGACCGCGCTAGAGGACTCCAATAGGTACGCGGGTGAAGACCGAGTACTTGTCAGAGGAGGATGGGAGTTCGGTGAAGCAGAGCCTGCTACCTCAGTCCGGGTCCCTCGAAAAATAGGGATTCCTCCAAGTAAAGGCCGGAGTTCTTTCGGTTTGCAGTTCTTTCTTTTTTCTGTGTCTGGCTCCTGATGATTTTGTCTATGCAGATTTCCGCGAAAGGAGGGAGCTCGCGCGAAGGAACCGCTGGAAGGTGAACAGCGCGTGGCACGAGCAGGTGAGAAACTACCGCGGCCACAACTGTCGTGCTGCGTGGTCTCTCCTGGGGTACGTGCCCCACTACAGGTCCTTCAACACCTCCCGAAAGGGATCGGGGATAGACTCCGTGCGGAGCGGGGAAGGCGTGAGTCGAAGAACAGAGGCGACCGTGGTGCCAGGCTCAGCGGTGGTGACCGTTGCGCTTCCCGCCAGTCGTCTGGTTGAGTTGGCAGAACGTGCCCCAGCAGCCCCTGCCGCGGAGCCTGCCGGGACTTCGAGAGCCAGGCCCCTACCTTCCCGAACGAGGCTAGTAGCTTCCAGTTCGGAGGAAGAAGAGGAAGAGCAAGAGGGAATGTTGCGCCAGCGCAAGCGGCGCTATGTCGCAGAGGACCTGTCTGCGGCGGCCTTCGGGGATATCGGGGGCGAGGCCCGGGATCCCTCTCAGACGGTGGCTCTGACGCCTCCGGCATCTGCGGGTGGACCTGTTGCCGAGACGGTCTGTACAGCCGCGACCGTAGCTGTTCGGCCTGGGGAGGCAGAAGCCATCCCAGCCCCGCCTCCAGTTGTCGTCGTGGATGACGCGCCCTCTGAAGGTGCCGTGGGGGCTGGAGGTCGGACTCGCTCCCCCGAGGTTGCTGAGGGCGGGCGACCCGAGAAGAGGGCAAGAGTCGAGGCCTCGCCTGGCCCCTCATCGCCTCCGCCTGTCGGAGGGACGATCTTGCCTCCTCCAATGGCTCCGTGGAGGCCGGCCATCGAGGAGGCTCTGGGAAGGCCGCTGGCCGAGACAGACCGCGCAGCCGATCCCCGAGTTCTCGCAGCGCTCGGACGAGCCTGCGCCCTTCCACAAGACATGGCGAGGTGGGCCGCGATGGACGACGAGTCGCTCCTGCTCTCTTCTATGCGATCCGTGGTGTCGGTAAGTGCAGTCTTCTTTCCATAGTTTAGTCCGGCGTTGCTTTATTGACTTCTGGTTCTCATTTTGCAGCTGTTGCAGAAGTGCCAGATAGGCATTGTGAGGCTCGATGCGGCCGAGGCGCGGGCCGCGGAATGGGTCGTTGAGAGGGACGAGCTGCGGGCGTCCGTGGCGTCCAAGGACGCGACGCTGGCAGAGGTGACGGCCAAGAATGCCGGCCTCGTCTTTGATCTTGAGGAGTCGAAGGTCGAGGTTGGGCGCCTCAAGGACGAGCTGGCGGAAGAAAAAAGCCAGAACCTCCACCTCGCTTCTGAGCTCGACGATCTTCGGGCTGCGGCCAAGCGACTAGAAGACGAGTTGGACAGTGCGAAGGGGACCAACAGGAGGCTCCTCTCTCAGCGGAACCAGGCGCAAGGTTCCCTGGAGACGGCGCTGAGGGAGAAGGCGGCCGAGATCGAGTCTGCCCTGGCAAAACAGGAGGCCAAACTCAAGGAGTCGTTCCTCGCCGAGCATGACTCCGTCATGGAGGAGGAGGTCGGCAAGCTGACTGCTGATTACAAGGCTCAGCTGCCAGGGATCCGGGACCGAGCCTGGGAGCTCGGGTGGACGACAGCCTTGCGCAAGGCTGGGGTCCCCGAGGATAGCCCATTGTTCTCGAATGCCCCAAGATTTTCTTGCTCGGATCCGGGACCCGCAGCCGTGCCTCAGGTCTCCTCCGACCCTCCCTCGCAATCGTGTCCAGAGGCGAACGCCGCGCCCGGGGCGCTTCCGGAGACTCCTGCTGTCAGCGCTGATCCTGAAGGCTGCCAAGTGGCGGCAGTCGTCGAGGTCCATCCTGAAGCCGCCGCGGTCGTCCCTGAAACTGCCCCAATTACTACCGAAGCCAGCACGGTCGCAGCCGAGGTCCCTCCAGAGATCGACTGCAATGTAGAAGCTGCAGCCCTCTGAGGGTTTTTGTAATTTTTTCTCTCTTTGATTGTATCTTTATCCGTCTTGTAATCAAGAGCTGTGATTAATAAAAATTTTGGATCTTTGCTCGCATTCTGATGCTTTCTTATTCTTGATGAGATGTTTGTGGTTGATGAAACGCTGCATCGCTTTTCTGTTTGGAGTAGTTGGTTCGGATTACCAGGCTCCTCGCTATTCTTTGGATTGGGACACTGGCGAACGACCGAGGCCCGGTGCATGACCGTGGTCTCCGTCTGCTCTTCCGTATCCATTATCTCCCCCCAGCTTTTGGCCTGTGGGCTCCATGGAGCAGGTCGGAAGCTGAGTGGTTTTAGTCAGGTCGGTACTGTCACTAACCTTTTGACAGTGCCCGTTGTGCCGAACGGCCGAGTGGGGTCTCGGTCCAATAGGGTCTCCGCATCGTCTTTTGTTGATGTGGAACGCTGCACAAGGAATGCTGCATTAAGTTCTTGCGCTGACGTGGAGTGCTGTATTAATTTCTTTCCGTCAGTCGAGGCGACTGCCCTTTCGCCTGTCGAGGCATGGAATAGTCTTCTGGGGATGTGGCGCCGTGCCACGTGTAGCCTTTCCAAGGGCGCGCAGTCAAATCTGCAGGACGACTGGGCTGCCCGAGGCGACTCTAGGGCTACTCGAGGTAGGGCCGCATTGAAGGCTTCTCTCGAAATCTGAAACGGCGCCCCGTCCCCTATAAACTAGGGTTCCTTCTCCGTCTTCCTTCTTTTCGATCCCCAGAGCTCCTGTTGCAGCCTGCTGAAGAATAAGAATTTTCCTGTTGCCTGCGACCATTCTGTTCGCAGTCTTTGATCGTAGGACTTCTCCCCCTTGCCTTCTTCCTCTCCGGTGGGTAGTCCTCCAACTAGAGTAGAGGATGGGTGTGCATAGGCATTGGCTAGGGGACGCACTGTCCATAAGCCTGTTCAGGAAGGAATACAAAGTCCCTGCGAACGTAGAGGTTAGGCCAGACGGACCCGACGACGGTATCACGTACAGCGACGGCTGGATGCCGTTCTGGCTGGTGGCCGTCGTGGAGGGAGGAGTCCGGTTCCCCCTCCTCAGGGAATGTCTCCGGGAGTGGGGGTTGAGCCCCTGCCAGCTGCTTCCCAACGGATACAAGATCATCATGGGAACAGTTCGGCTCAACGAGGTCTTGTCGATCAACCTCGGCGTCTCGGACATCGAGGAGGCGTATGACCTCTGCAAATCCGCAGAGGGACATACATACTATCTTCGGCTAAGGCTCCACCGGACCGCCTTCGTGACCGCGCTGGAAGACTCGTATAAATACGCGGGGGAGGACCGCGTCTTCGTCCGCGGGGCGTGGGAGTTCGGCGAGGCGGAGCCCAGCACCACGGCCAGGATACCGCGCAAAATTGGAGTCCCCCCAAGTAAAAAACCAAGGCCCCTGGACTTTGTGCTTTAATCATCTCTCTCCCTTTGCTGACGTTCTGTTTCTGCAGGTTTTCGGCAGAGGAGGGAGCTGGCCAGGAGGAACCGGTGGAGGGTGAACCGCGATTGGCACGAGAAGGTGCGGAAGTACCGCGGCCATCACTGCCGAGCCGCGTGGTCGCTGCTGGGGTACACGCCGCACTACAAGTCTTTCCTCGCTCAGAGGCGGGCGACCGGGATCGACTCCGTGCTTCACGGGGAATGCACCGGACCGGCCACCGAACAGGCTGAGGCTCCTATTCCGGAGACAGTCACTGTCGCGATTCCAAGCGGCATTCCGGTAGAGTCGGGCGGACAGTCTGCTGTCCGCGAACCAGCAGCGGCCGAAAGAGCTGAGACCGGACGCAGGAGGCAGAGGCAGAAATTTGTCGTCTCCAGCGAGTCCAGGTGCACATCCAGCTCGGAAGAGTCCGAGGTCGAGATGTTGCGCGGCCGTTGCCAGCGCTTCGTCGCGGAAGACCTTGCCGCCGCGGCATTTGGGGACATGGCCGAGACCGCGGGTGCTTCCCGAGGTGCCGACGTTGCCCCAGCTACGTCCTCGGTGGCTGCTCCTGACACCGAGACGGCTCCGGAAGCCTTAGAAGGTGACCAATCGGGTCCCCCTGCAGCAGCCGAGGTCGGCGCGGGTCCTCCGCCCATCGTCATTATAGATTCGCACTCTGGCTCTGGCAGAGCGGCCACTGCCGAGGCTGCCGAGGAGCGCAGGCCGGAGAAAAGGCCCAGGGTCGAATCCCCATCTGCCCCGGAACCTGCCATGTCGGTGGGGGGGTCCGCCACTCCCTCTGATTTCATTCCTTGGAGACCGGACGTCGAGGGGGCGCTGGGGAGGCCACTAGCCGAGTCGGACCGAGCGGCCAACCCCGATGTGGTTGCCGCTCTGGGACGGGCTTGCGCCCTTCCCCAGGACATGGCAAGGTGGGGGCGTATGGATAATGAATCCCTGCTGCTTTCCTCAATGCGGTCATTGGTAGAGGTATGTACAGTTAGTTCTTCATGTTCTTTTGTTTTTCTGCTGCATTTGGTGACACTCTGTTCTTGCTGCAGCTCTTGCAAAAGTGCCAAACTGGCAAGGGTAGGCTGGACGCAGCCGAGGCCAGGGCAGCAGTTTGGGCAGCGGAGAAAGAGGAACTGCTGAAGTCCCTGGCGGCGAGGGACGCTACCCTGGAGGAGGAGGCGAAGAAAACTACGGATCTTCTGGCCGAGCTCGACGCGGCGCGGGCCTTGTCCGAGCACCTCAAAGAGGAGGCGAAGGAGGCGAAGGATCAAAACGCCCGCCTCTCCTGGGAGCTAGACGAGGTCCGGCTTAAGTCGTCTCGGCTGGAGGAAGACATGCAAATGCTGCGGGGGACGAACAAGAGGCTCACCTCCGAGAGAAAGCTAGCTGAAAGAAAGCTAGAGATGGCTCTGGAGGGGAAAGCGGCCGAGCTCGCGCAGGCTCTCAACGTGCAAGAGGCCAAACTCAAGGAAGAGTACCTAGCCGAGCACGAGTCCGTGATGAACGAGGAGGTCAGCAAACTGACGGCTAACTACAAGGCCCAACTGCCAGGAATCCGAGAGAAGGCGTGGACACTTGGGTGGAAAGCGGCCTTAAGGAGGGTTGGCGTCCCTCCGGACAGCCCTATCTTTCAGAATTCCCCCAGGTTTCCTCGCTCGGATTCGGAGTTGCGAGCCATCTCGGGAATCACCCCCATTCCGTCAGCCTCGGAGGTCCCTCCAGCTCCAGCCGCCCCTGCTTCTCCAGCTGTTCCTGAGGCTGCCCCAGCCGCTCCCAGCGAGAGTGCTACCGGGACCAACTGTAATAAGGGAGCAGCAGCTCCCTGAACTATGTAATTTTCTTGTTTTGCCACGCCAATGTAATCAAACGAATTCTTCCATAATAATTAAACAGCACATTGCCACTTTGTCTGTGAATGGTTGTGATTTTGCTTATGGTGGAATGAGTGTTGACGCAAGTAGTTTACCGAGTAGTTGGATAGGTACCAGGCGAGGACGGTTGGTTCTCTAAGCAGGGGAACCGAGCCGCAAGGGTGGTACTGATACCAAACCCGGATGTCGTTGGCTGTGCCGCCAGAGCTGGTGAAGGCACCGAGCTCAGGACGGTTGGCCCTCTGAACAGAGGCGCCGAGCCGCAAGGGTGGTACTCATACCGGACCCTGATATACTGTTGGCTGTGCCGCCAGAGCTGGTGAAGGCACCGAGCTCAGGACGGTTGGCCCTCTGAACAGAGGCGCCGAGCCGCGAGGGTGGTACTGTTACCGGACCCTGATTTGCATATGGCTGTGCCGCCTGAGCTGGTGAAGGCACCGAGCTCAGGACGGTTGGCCCTCTGAACAGAGGCGCCGAGCCGCGAGGGTGGTACTGTTACCGGACCCTGATTTGCATATGGCTGTGCCGCCTGAGCTGGTGAAGGCACCGAGCTCAGGACGGTTGGCCCTCTGAACAGAGGCGCCGAGCCGCGAGGGTGGTACTGTTACCGGACCCTGATTTGCATATGGCTGTGCCGCCAGAGCTGGTGAAGGCACCGAGCTCAGGACGGTTGGCCCTCTGAACAGAGGCGCCGAGCCGCGAGGGTGGTACTGTTACCGGACCCTGACATGAGGCAGGAGATGGAACCGTGCTGACAGTCGGCACTTCCAAGTAATGCAAAGACTTCTTCCATAAAAATCGCCTTTTTTATTGATACTTGATTTTTGTGATACATTTCAGAAGTAGAATTTTTTGAGATGCGTCGCGTTCCACGGTCGCGGGAGTGCCTTCCCCTCCATATCTTCAAGTCGGTAGGCAGATCTTCCGGCCGTCGACGTTACTCTGAACGGTCCCTGCCAATTGGGCGCCAGCTTGCCCTCGTTAGGATCTCGGTCGCCAGGAAGTGTTTTCTTCAAGACCAACTCTCCTACCGCGAATCTTCTTTCCTTGACCTTCTGGTTGTATCCCCTGGCCAACTGTTGCTGATAGGCGGCCAGGCGGATAGCTGCCGCCTCCCTTCGTTCTTCAGCCAAGTCCAGCTCTCGTGCCACATTCTGATCGTTCAGGCCCTGGTCACAGAGTTCCGACCTCAAGGTCGGGAGGCCGACTTCAAGGGGAATGACTGCTTCCATGCCGTAGGCGAGGGAGAACGGGGTCGCCGAGGTGGAACGCCTTGGAGTAGTTCGGTAGGCCCATAGAACGCTTGGCAGCTCCTCTGCCCACCGACCTTTGGCTCGGTCGAGTCTCTTTTTAATTCCGTCCAGCAGTACTTTGTTTGAGATCTCGGCCTGGCCGTTGCTCTGGGGGTACGCCGGGGTGGAGTAGATGTTGCGAATGCCGTACTCCTGGCAGAAGCTTTTGAAGAAGTTCGAGTCGAACTGGGTACCGTTGTCGGAGATGAGAGTGCGGGGAATTCCAAATCTGGTGATGATGTTCCTCCACACAAAGTTCTTCGTGTCTAATTCGGTGATGGAGGACAAGGGTTCAGCTTCGACCCATCTTGTGAAGTAGTCCGTGGCCACAATCAACCATCTTTTGTTCCCCGGAGTTCGGTGAAGTGGTCCGACGATGTCCAGGCCCCACTGGGCGAAAGGCCATGGGCTGGAGAGGGAGCTCAGGTCCTGGGCTGGCTGGTGGAGAGAGTGGGAGAATTTCTGGCATTTCTCGCACTTCCTGGCGTAGAGCTGGGCGTCCTTCTGCATGTAGGGCCACCAGTAACCCTGGCTGATAGCCCGGTACGCAAGTGACCGACCTCCTATGTGACTGCCGCAGACTCCCTCGTGAATCTCGTAGAGGAAATCGTCGACTTTGCCGGGGTGAACGCACTGGAGGTAGGGCCCTGTGAATGACTTCCTATAGAGCTTGCTGTCTGGGGACAGCCAGAACCGGGTCGCCTTCAATCTGATCTTTCGAGCTTCAGTCTTGTCCTCGGGTAGCTGGTCGTCCTTCAGGTAAGCAACAATGGGGTCCATCCAGCTCGGGCCGAGATCAAGGCACATGAGCTGCCGGGGTCGCTGGAGGTCGACGCTGGGCTCCTGCTGCGTTTCTACTTCAACTGTTCTCTTTTCACCGGCTTCCACTGCCGAGGCGAGGCTGGCGAGGGCGTCTGCATGGGAGTTGGATTCTCTGCCGATCTGCCGAACCTCGGCCCTCTCGAACTGGGAGAGAAGTCCTCTGGCGTGGGCGAGGTAGGCTGCCATCCTGTCATCCCGAGCCTGGTAATCCCCGCTGAGCTGGCTCGTCACCAGTTGGGAATCGCTGAAAACCACAACGGACCGGGCTTCCAAGATTTTGGCACTATTCAGTCCGGCAATGAGCGCTTCATATTCGGCCTCGTTGTTAGATGCCTTGAAACCAAGTGTCACAGCTTGCTCGATGACGAGGCCTTCGGGAGACTGGAGAACTATGCCAGCGCCAGCTCTCTTGGATGTTGAGGATCCGTCGACGAAGACTTTCCAGGACGAGTCTAGGAGTTCTCTCCAGGACTGTTCTTCCTCAGTCTCGGTGACAACCTCTGCACCCCTATCGCCCCCCAGTTCGGTGTCGAGCGCGGTCGGTGCCGAACTCGGAGGAGTAAATTCCACAATGAAGTCAGCTAAGACTTGAGCTTTGATGGCCGTCCTGGGCTTATAGCTGATATCATATTGCCCCAGTTCGACAGCCCATTTGGAGATCCGTCCGGAGAAATCCGCCTTCCGGAGGAGAGCCTTCAGTGGGTACTCTGTGACGACCACTATTGTGAAGGTTTGGAAGTAGTGGGAGAGCTTTCGGGAGGCGCTAACCAGTGCCAAGGCGAGCTTTTCGAGCTGCAAATACCGGGTCTCGGCGTCCAGCAGGGTCTTGCTCGTGTAATAGATGGGCCGCTGCTGGCCGTTGTCCTCTCTGATGAGCACCGAGCTCACTGCGTGGTCCGAGACCGACAGGTACAAGAACAGTGCCTCTCCGAAAGTCGGGGTCGACAGCAGTGGTGGAGAAGAAAGGTACTGTTTTAGCTGTTGCAGCGCCTGAGCGCAATCCGACGTCCATTGGAACTTGGAGCCCTTTCGCAATAGTTGGAAGAAGGGTCTGCACTTGTCCGAAGCGCGGCTGATGAAGCGGTTCAGGGCGGCAGCCATTCCGGTCAGCCGCTGAACTTGTTTCGCCGAGGTCGGACACTGGAGCTCCTGGAGCGCGGTGATCTGATCAGGGTTCGCTTCGATCCCCCTTCTTGTGACCAGGCTCCCTAGGAACTTGCCGGAACCGACCCCAAAGGCGCACTTGGACGCATTGAGCTTCAGCTGGAACTGGCGGAGGATGTCAAAAATCTGGCGGAGGTCGGTCAGATGGTCCTGCGACCTCTTGGATTTGACGACCATATCATCGATGTAGACCTCCACCGTCTTGCCGAGCTGGGCCTGGAACATCTTGGTCACCAAGCGCTGGTATGTTGCTCCGGCATTTTTTAACCCGAAGGGCATCACCTTGTAACAATAGGTGCCCCTGGGAGTGATGAAAGCTGTCTTCTCCTGGTCTGCCGCGTACAAGGGGATCTGATGGTACCCCCGGTAGGCATCCAGGAAGCTCATCCGGTCGTGTCCGGCAGTGGCGTCGATGAGTTGGTCGATCTTCGGAAGAGGGAAGCTGTCCTTGGGACAGGCTTTATTGAGGTCGGTGAAGTCCACGCAAACCCTCCATTTTCCCGTCTTCTTCTTCACCACCACGGTGTTAGCTAACCACTCCGGATAGTGGACCTCTCTTATTGCGTCTGCCTCGAGAAGTTTCTGAACTTCCTCAACCACGGCCTCAGTCTGCGGGACCCCAGTCCGGCGCGGCTTTTGAAGTACGGGCCTGTGGTTGGGATCCACCTTTAGCTTATGGCAGATGACTGCCGGGTCAATGCCGGGCATCTCATATGGTGTCCAGGCAAAGACCGCCTTATTTTCTTCGAGGAGATTGAGCAGCTCTGTCTTCTCGGTCTCGGGGAGTTGGCTTCCCACGAGAAAGAATCTGTCGGGGTCGGCGGGATCGATGTTGACCTTGGTGAGGTCTTCGATGCTCTTCTGCGCCGGAGCCCTGCCGACGTCACCGAGCTCGGCCTCTCTATCCAGCTCGGCCATATTGACTTGGGACGGCTCAGCCTCGTCAGGTAGCACGGCCAGCAGGCATTGCCTGGCCATGTGTTGGTCGCCTCTGACGGTGATCACGTCCGTCCGACCCGACTGGCTTTCCAAAGGGAATTTAAGCTTCTGATGCCGGGTGGAGGGTACCGCCTCCATGCTGTGCAGCCATGTCCTCCCCATTATGACATTGTACGGGGAAGGGACATCGACCACTAGGAAGTCGACTTGCCTGCAGGCGCCTCCAACTTGGACTCTAAGGGAGATCTTGCCCTTGGGATAGACAGGCTTGGAGCTGAAACCGACCAGAGGGGTTCTGGCAACCTGGAGGTCCTCGTCCTTTAGTCCCAACTTCCTGAAGCAGTCGTAGTAGAGGACCTCGGACGAACTGCCAGGGTCGACAAGGGCTCTCTGAACCAAGAAGTTTTGCAGCTTCAAGGTGAGAACTAGGGCGTCGTTGTGCGGGAGCTCGACGTCTTCCAAGTCTTTATCAGAGAACCATATTCTGACCCCCTCCGACCTGGCCTTCTTCGCGGCCGGCTCTGGTGCCGCGGTCAGCACCTGCTTTTGGTGCGAGGCGCGCCTGGCCTCGGCGCGGGCCTGAGAGCTCTTCTTTGGTGGGGCGGCGAGGTGGATGACGTTGATGATACCCTCCGGCTCGCTGTCGTGGTTATCAGCGTTCCGCCGCGGAGGTCGGTCATCACCTCGGCCCTCCTGCTTGATATACTCCCGAAGATGCCCCTCCTTCACCAGGTCCTCCAGGTGGAACTTGAAGCTCTTGCATTCGTCGGTCCTATGCCCGTTCTGCTTGTGGTAGGCACAGAACCTACTCTGGTCCCGGGTGGAGGGGTCGGCTGTCATTGGTCGCGGCCATTTGAAGAACGGCTGCGCCTTTATTTTGCTGAGGAGCCTATAGATCGGCTCCTTGAAGATGGTGTTCATTGCCACGTATGAGGATGGTTCGTGGCCGGATCTCCTGCTGCTCCGTGATCCCGACGTCGAGGCGGAGGGGGTTCGGCGCTCCGAGGAACGGGCTTTGCGCCGATCCGGGGATGGGTCCCTTCGACGATCCTCCCTCCTGGAGGACCTGCTGTCTCCCTTGGCCGGTTGGCTCTTCTTAGTGAGGCCGAAGTTCTCCCGACCTCGCGTCTCATCTTCTTCCGCCAAGATGAACCGGTTTGCTTTGGTCATCAGTTCCTTCATGGTGGTCACGGGATACATGACCAGCTGCGCCCGAAGTGGGATACCTGGCTGCAGAGCCAGCTGGAAGGATTTCACTGCCAGCTCCTCGGAAGCGCTCTCGATCTGGCTGTAGACAGTCCAGAATCGACGAGCGAACTGGGTGACGCTCTCGTTCTCCTGCATCCGGAGGGCCATCAGATCGGCATCGGTCTTTGGGATGACACGATGAGCTTGGAACTTTCCCAGGAAGGAGGCCCGGAGCTGACGCCAGCTGGAGATGGAATTTTCGGGAAGCGAACAGAACCACCGTAGGGGTAGATCCGCCAAACTGGAGGAGAACACTCGACAGTTCAGGGAATCGTCATCCCCCCATACCGACATCCTTTGGACGTAATGTCGGAGGTGTGCGGCAGGATCCGAGGTCCCGTCATATAGGGTGAACCTTGGGACGCTGAACTTCTCGGGCAGCGTGTATCTTCTTATCTCCCTAGAGAAAGGAGACGCGCCAGTATCTTCAGCTTCAAGAGTGGCATACTGGTCCCGGTCGATACCAGCAGTTTCTAAGTTCTGGCGGATGGTCTGCTTTACCTGCTGGTTGATCCACTTCTTCAGTTCATCGTCCTCCAACCCCTGGCATTGCTTCTTTGGCTCTTCATGTATGTGGCTGCTGCTAGAGCCTTCCTCTCTTTGGTCCCGGTCACGCCTCTTGCTGTTGAGGACGTGCCTCAGGTCTTGCCCGTGGCCCGGACGTCTGGGCGGCGGGCTTTGATCCTTCTTGCCTTCGAGCTGTTGCGTGAGCCGTTCGATAAGCTCACGCTGTTCCTGAATGAGGAGGTTTTGTGCTCTGATGTCCGCCAGGCGGGGGTCTTCGTCGCGTTCGAGGCTGGCCTGATGATGAGACTGCGATCCAGCCCTTACTGACTTCTCGGGTGGTTTGGTGACTGATTTGTCACCTTGCCTGCCCCGCCCATGGCTATGGCGGGGCTGTTCAGGAGGTGGGACGTCGCGAAGGGAGGGCATGGTTACTCCCCTGGACTGTGACACTGTTTGGACCGTGGGAGACCTCCCGCCAGACCTCCTTTGCTGAGGGGGAGGAGGCGGAAGATTCTGCGCCAGTGTAGGCTGTATGGACGAAGCCTTGCCTTTGGAGGGTCCTTCGCCGTTCCTGGTTTTTGGAGGCATGGTGATTACAGGCTTTTTGTTCAGTTTCCCACAGACGGCGCCAAACTGTAGGCGGTAAAAACGACACCTACTTAGATTAGGATGAGATCGGGGTAGAATGCTTAGGACAGGGAAATGCTGAACGCCTGGAACCTGAAACGGAAGGAGAAAGGCTAACGTCAGAGCCCTTGGCTGCTGGGAGCCGAAGGCACTCCGATGCCTGAGTTAGTTCTGAAGAGACTAAACAGGAGGAGGAAGAAGAGAATGAAACAGTCTAGTATTCAGAGCTGTATGCTGAGTATTGCGTACCTTTCATGGGACCAATCCCATGCGTATATATAAGCGAGCGTTGCATGTTCATTCTCTCTGTGAGTGGGGGTAGGTGAGGTGAGGTCCCATCGACCCTTACCCTGGCGGGCTGCAGTAGGTAGAGTGGGCAACATCCCATCCTCACTTTCCATGCCTTCAGTCAGTTGACGTACAGGGCTGATAAAGCAAACCTCTTATCGCCATAAATGAGCAATCCTATCGCCATAAATGAATGCCCATATCAGTCTGAGCGCGCCGCATTTCCAGGAGGGGGGCGGCCCACCCTGACTTTAGCATCCTAGCCTGAGACCAAGGATGGCTTGGCCGTGATGCGCCTTTGCACCGAGCTGGCATCTATGCCGAGCTGAGACCGGGCTGACTGAGCTGCCGAGCTGTGACCGAGCTGCCGAGCTATGACCGAGTTCACCGGGCTGCCGAGCTGTGACGAGCTGCCGAGCTTCCGCCACAGAGGCTGAGGTGATCGGCAAGTTCAGCCGTAATCCCTGCTTAACTGTCATTACGGTGTTTTACCCACACACTCATTATTCAAAGCTCACCTGCACTATGTGCACAGGTTAATATTTTCCCTCTTGTAAATGTTGATTATGAAACAAGTTGTTTTTTGTTTATAATAATAGAGAACAGTAATAATAGCAGTAATGGTAATGATAAAAATAATAAGATTACTTCTAATAAAAAAAAAGAGAGAGTAGAAGATAATCTTAGAGTATGAAGTTCTTGACATATAATTTTAATCACTTGGAAGTGATCTGTCATGCAAGCACTTATTATTTGTGTATTTTCAAGTACTTGTTATCATGAGATTTTAAGCACTAGGAACTCTTATGGTCTACTTGGTTTTTCAGCTTTTACATACTATTATACAGGACCCTCTCACACCATCTGACAATTCCTAAGCACAGGATAAAGTGCTGATGTTGCCTTTTCTGCAATCCAGTGTCCAGATGCTGAAAACAAAACAGCACCTCAGGGTTTTATTCTTTCTTCCTTAGATTTACAGCAGGATTCTTTTGGAATTCTTGTTGAAGATAAAAGAAATGAAAAAATAAATTCGAACTGGAAACATGAAAAAAAAATTATTAAATGTTAATGGAAACTGTTTTGTCAAAGCAAAAGTCATGAAAAAACATTTTGAAAATATGACGTAGTATCATTGAATTTTCTACTTTTGTGAATGTTTCAAAGATACTGTTGTGACATTCCTATTTCCATGGTTGTTAGTTACAACATCGTATAATGGCGATGGTTGATTACTTGTTATGAAACAGAGAAACAGAAAAGTGAAACATTCTCAAAGTTGGGTCATTAGGTTTTGAAATCTAGACTCTGGGTTTTAAAATAGTTATACTTTTTATGTAAATCTACAACTTTGTGTTTGGTAGAACCTTTTTCTTGGCAAAATAATGTGCTATATTTCATTAAATAACATTGTTATCTTTGGGAAAGACACCTTATGCAAATGCCGTTGTAAAATAAAGATCTTAACCAATAATTAAAGTAAATAGCATTATTGTCTCCAGGATTTTTTATCCCCAAGCAAGAAAGAGCCACTGCACTGCTTTACATTGGTCAGGCTGGGCTGGGATAATAGCGTAAGCACTTCGATCATAGAAGATACACTTGTAGAGCGTATGAATGGTTTGGATCGAAGAGCCTCCAATCTTTTTTACGAAGCCTTAGCCTATATACGATCCAACTACGAGACTATTTGTAATTTTAATTCCATTATAGTGCCAATTTCTAATCATGATTCCAAAATGTTACAATCTTTATTTTATGAAAACATTGCATTATTTTTGCGATAGTGAAGATATTCATCAGTCATCATTTTACTTTCTGCACTTTCTTTTCCAGAAAAAACCATCTTTAATCTCCATGATACTGTAAGTTATTAAACGCTTCTTTCCTTTGGAAACTTCTCAGGCACAACAATGATGATTTTTCTCTAACTTGGCAGCTGCTTCTTTTTGCAATTCCTTGTGTTGATTCCATTGAGTTGGATTTTAGAAGCTTTTGGTTCTATACCTACTCCTTCCATATATAGGCTTGTACATTTTTTTTATTTTTTTTTTGCGTTGCATTATTGAAATTTATATTTGAGCACGAAAAATTAGTGATGCTTCACGGTGATGATGCAGGTATGGTATCTGCAGTTGACCTAAACAAAGGTCGCTTAAGAATTTTTGAAGAGACAGCTAAGTTGCAGAATGCCGATGATATTGTCACTGCTGTTCATGCTGATCTTCGCAATTTCTCCGTAAGTTACTGGACTGTAAACAGAAGCAAACATCTAGAACTTTTACTGGAATGACTTAACAAATGACGTCTCTCTTTCAAAGAATTAGCTCAAATATTTGAGTACGAGGAAGAAATCCAGTATAGCACCCCATTAAGTGGATGGGTGGACCATTAGCAACAGATATAAGGATAAATATCACATAGTAAAAATATCCATTGGCAGTGATGGTGTTCTCCTAATCTACTTGCACATTTGTTTACTCAAAAGAGAAACGGAAAAGAAAAAAAATTATGGCAAGTGTTAAATGCCCATGAACACTATAGAAAATAACTCATCAAGATAAGGCCTAGGCCCAACTCAACGAGGCCCATGTATAGACTTTTAAAATATCCCTAGTGTGGAATTTGGTCAAAACATTGTACAGCAGATTTTCTCTTTTTTACTTGTATAGAAGATTAGGATAGCTGTACCTTTTATTCTTTCGTTATTTTGATTGTAATTCCAGCCTTTGATTAGGCACAATGAGATTATAAAACGGGTCAGTCGATATTCTCTCTTGGGACATGACCAATTGTTCCAAAGCTCTTTTCTTCTTCTTCTCTACCTCTTAGATTATTTCAATAACCTTTATAAACACAAGGTAAAATTGGAAGATGCCCATTGTTGCAAACATGAGGTTGTCCTTTTGAGTCATCTTACCAATAAAAAAATAACTTTTCCAGAACATGGTGAAAATACACATCTGCATATCTTTTGGGGACTTGAAACCCATTTAAGATTAGAAAAGAGAAAGGTAATGTTAATGTTGAAAAAAAAAACTTTTAATTCCCTCTTTTCTCAGTCCCATGACATTCCATAGAATTCATCCTTCATGGAGAAAGGACACAAGCCCCACCATTGATGAAAGGTAAATGATTCTGGAAAAATGAAAGAATTATTAGACAGGTTATGGAATGTGAACCATATGTATCTCACAGAGGAACAAATTGCCAAAGAAAGTTCGTTACAATTGAAATTGATTGTGCGGTCTTTTCCAATTGTCTTTTGTACTTCATGTTATTTTTAATTAAATTTTAGTTACCTTTTCTTGGGGAGAAGTACCCTGAAGAGTAATGTAGAAATACTGATTCACGGAGTCCTTCCAGCCCAAACACAGGAGCATATATTAGCAAGAAATTGTTTCGGTCTTCAAGGTGATGAATGCTTACATGTTTGCTAGCTGTATTGAGAGCAGATTTTGTTATCTGTGCCTGTCAAACAAACTGCTTTCACTGTAAGGGGGTTGGTATTTTAAATAGCTTTTAAAGAAAAGGGGCTGACGATATAGGATTGGTTCATGAGAACAAAGACAGAACAAAGACCTGCTCAAGAAGATACCACTGGTTTCTCCCTGGATGGACCATCACAGATGTCGTGGATTATGTGGTAGACTTCGCTAAAACATTGGATGTGTCCTTACTTCTTGTTAAGAGGAGTGCTAACTCGGAGGCAGATTGATTGGCCAACGAAGGAGTCTATCATTAGAGCTTGGTGGTAGATAAGGATCGATATCTTTGGTCTGTTCTCTAGGATAGCATTGTGTTCATTTTTTTATTTTTGTTTTTTTTTTTTTCTTTTGTAGCCGATGGCTTCGCTTTTGTTGCTATCCAGTATACTAGTACTGTTTAGCTCCCTTTAATAGGATTTGTTTACCATTAAAAAAAAGGAAAAAAGAGAAAAAGAAAAAGAAAAAGAAAATGTGCTACTAGTTTCTTCCTCCTATAACGGCCTCATGTAATTATTGAAGAGCTTCTAGCTTTAATCTCCCAACAATCCATGAGGCTTCTTCTGGAACTTCAAGCTCACACCCAATTTCCTCGGCATACTCTACCTATGACTTGATGAATACTTGTCAGTTTGAAACTTGATAGAGCTTCACAAAATAATCTTTTAGGGTACTTTCTCCAAACCAAATATTCTTTGAATATCTCACCTCTGCAACTCTGACCAAGAAACTTGTTCCTCTTTTTCTTAGGTCATGGTTTTGTGTGCATGTGTTCTCACCTTGGCATTAACTCTCCACCCTTCCGATCCCAGACACCTCCCCCATGAGTCTTCCGAATCCCTACTAGATTCCCCATATTTAGCCCTGTTTACTTTCCTCCATAATGCTTGTTTCTCCTAAAAACTTCGCCATTTTAGAGGAGCCCAATTTCTCTTTCCAATATTCCCGATGTGCCTAGGCCCCATTAAGAAGCGACACTTTGTGAGTCATATGTATCAAGGATCGTCTTTGTGAGTTCTATTTATCCCTCTTTAGATTCTGGAGTGACAAAACTTATCACTAAACAGGAATCAATGGAGAAAGAGAACTCTTAAGTCCAATCCTTGATAAATTGTTTAAGGCTTTGATAATTGTTTATTTTATTTGTCTAGTTTCAGTATTTTTTGTTTTGTTATACGTATGTTTTGTTTGTTTTGAATGTTTTTTGCATGCATGCATTATGCCATTAGCTACTCAATCTCTTGAGATTCCCATGTTACCTTTGGTTTGCTGGTTTCATGTCTGGTGAAATCATTTATTGAAATGAGAGTCTGGTTCCAAGGAGCATTTAATGAAGATTTGACCTTTTATTCCTTAAGTTAATTCTCCTGTAGAAGAACTGCCCTAATTTATAATCTTTCCAAAAATTCAACATTACATAACAATTTGGTTAAAAAATTTCTACCATTTATTTCTGAAGTTGTATCCTCTGGATTTGCAAAGCTGATGCAGCCGGAGGCGAACTGTAATTGACAGGAAATCCAAAGAAAACAACCCTAAGCAAATCAACAAGAAAAAAATGTAGAAAGCCAGAGAGAAAGGGAGAATTCTTGCCAATAGTTGCTCAGTAGTCTGTAAAAGTTTTCAATCTTATGGTCAATACATCAATCCGTTGGCGAAGAATGTAAAAATAAATTTTTTTGAAAATTCTGCAAATGTTACTGTTCAAGCTACAATAACTGGCAGCCATTTTTTTAATGGATAGATAGGTTTTATTACGGAGCAAATAGTACAAAAGACTTATACTGAAAAGCAAGGGAAAACCATTCAAAAAGGGCAAATATGACACCCATAACCTGTCAACAAAAAACTACAAGAGCAAGGGAGAATGATCAACAGAGAGCGATGACCGCCCGACGCCTTCCTTGGTCAACATATCCACCATCGCAATAGCACTATGCAGAACATGGGAAAAAGTAGTGACACCGAGCCTTGAAGGAATCTCCTTCGCCTCCTCAAAGGCTCAAACGCATCAGCCAAATGCCAAGGCATCTTCAAAGAGCCCATTGCCCAGCGAATGACGCACCAAGAGTCACCCTTGACACACCAAGAGTCACCCCCACTAAAATGTTGGAGAGACCCAATCTGTCTTATTCCGTGAGACCGGCCTGCTAAGTCACCCTTATTTACTGAGTAGATCCCACTAGACCAGAGAAACTAATCACGCAAGCTGCCGATGAATCTTTAATAATTCCCCCTATGCCAGAAGGACCCAGGTTACCTGTAACACTGCCATCAAAATTAAGCTTGTAAAAGCCCAAATGAGGGGAAAACCAAGCAGGACTTGGATGATCCCTAAACTCAGAAGAACAGCCAACTCCTGCTAACACCTCGACATAGTATCAATAGAGAACAATTTGGGTAAACCCAAGAAGTCACATGAGCTTAATGGAATTCTCCAGGGCAGCCCCCCATGAGCAAACACCATTGATCTAAATCACCCAGAGAACAGCAAAAAAGGCCACTTTCCACATCACCCTCCCCCTAGCAAAATCCACCTCCAACCACCTAGTCTGAAACAAACAATGAAGAGTATTCTGAACCACCCAGCTGCAACCAAACCCACTAAGAACTGCATTTCAAAGAACTGAATGTTATCTTGCATAAGAATGCAGCCCAACATACCTAACCAACCAAAAGCAGTTTCTCTCTGAGGGTCCTTAACCTTCCAAATGACAGCAACAGGGGAAGGATTAGAAGAACCTGCTGACAAAGTAACTGGCGACCTTACTTCCATATATAGTGTTCAAAATCCCCCCAAAAAAATGGGTGAAACAATCACAATGATTAATCCTGTTCTCTTAGTAATTAGATCCTACGATGAATGGTTCTTTTTAAACTTGGAAACTACTATAAAAATTTCAGAACAGCTGAAACTGGAATCTGCTGGTCGTCCAGAACAATTGTTACAAACTCCTGTGGGGCCATACAGCCCACTGTTTGATGAAGCAAAATTTAGTGTAGTTCTTGGGTTTGAGCCCATCTTTGTCCATTTGACTGAGGCCTGAAAAGACTTGCTTGCTGAAATTTTCTGTATTTGCAGAAATACCCTGCTGTCTGGTAACTGGTTCTCAAACTAGCTCCTGACATTGAATTTCATTCGAAATTTGGGATTGTTTTGGGGCCCAATTGATCCTTTGGTCCACCTAGAAGTGTGTCGTGGTACTGTAGGCTTGATCATAGGCGTCTAAAAATTTCAATACTTGGTTGTTTTGATCCCTGTCAAGTGTCAACAGATGCAAATTGACTTGCATCAAAATTCCAACCTTTATTTCTAAAATAACAGAGAACTAAAAAAAGTTTTTTAAAACTTTATGGCATCATACTAACTGTTTTCATGTGCATAATGTGCTAGATGACTAGTGTGCTTTATACCAAGGGTTGCATAATATCTACATCGCATGAAATGTTCTGTTTAAAAGCAATCCCAATTTTGGACATCTCTTTTCAGGTTTTCAAATGGTCTGTGCAAGCTTTGTAGAAATATTATGTAGAAAATCAGTAGCTGCTGAAAAACTTGTTATTTTGTGCTCTATTTCCTTTCTATTAAATGAAGCTCTATTCCTTTTCTATGAAGTGAATGTATGTTTATTAAAAGGGTGTTGCTATTTCCACCCACATATATATATATAGATAGATAGATAGAGAGAGAGAGAGAGAAAGAGGGAGGATAGTGGATGAGTAGTCAAAGGTCATGTCATTGGATTCAAATCATAAGGCCATCACCTTCTTCCCTTCTTTATGTTTATCTCCAGATGAGCAGCACAAGACACCTGTCAGTCACAGTAGCTTATTCAATATTCATCAGTACAAGAGATAATCGCCATATAGAGCGTTGGATCTGGAGAGCGTTGGATCTGGAGGAAAATCGGACGACCGAGATTAGCTGGCTGGGATGTGCGTACATATACAAGACGCTAAGTATTCAAGTCCCATTTTTCACAAATAGGCACGGGCCGGCCTTCAGGCATTCTACCACTGAATTCAAGTATGGTCCATTTGTTAAGTGGACCCATATTTTAGGTCCAAGCCCGGCCCAACTCCTAAAGCTAGGTTCAATCCTAGCCCAAAGCGGGCTTGGCCCGGGTCCGGATGGGCCAGCCTGATCCACGAACACCCCCCCTCCTCTCATATAGGATCAGGTTTGACATATTTGTCCCACTTCGAGCTCTCAGAATAATTTGTGTTGGGACAGTGGTTATGATTGTCTTCATATGGAGGTGGGCTTGGCGCCAGTGAATTTTCTTGATTTTGTAATAGGCCTCACTCAGCCTCAGAGGATCTGTATTATTTTTCCCACATGGTGGGGTGTATGTTTTTGGTAACGTGCCCACACTAGCTGTTGCCCAGCAAAATCAATTTTTTTTTTTTTAAATGTCTGAGATATCCGTATTAGCAATGGAAGCCGCGTTTTGGTTGGTGGCATAAGTTTAGGATCTTGGTCATTAATCAAGTGGGGTACATGTAAATGGGGGTAACAACACCTGGCCCATTTTAGTGGGCCCACACGTTGAGGACACTGGGACTTGCAGTCATCCTCAATTCTTGTGTACGAACCTAGGAATTGCAGACTCAAAAGGCTGAGGAGCGAGGTCCCTCTCTACTGTAACAATACGAGAGAGAGAGAGAGAGAGGTGATGCAAGACATGGAGAGTGAGGATTGGGCGTTAATGGTGGTCTGGGTGCAGTAAGGAAAAAGATGGTCGAGGCTGACAATTGTCGTCAAATCAGATGATGTACGTGGGATTCACATCTGCATGTACGTGGAATGTCATGGGCGGAGAGATCTGGTGTGCATTTGGCGCTTTGACTAATGGAAAAACTCGGTGTCCAGATATCTTTTTGGATGTGACATTGACATTGCATGAGTGCTGCAACCAAGGTGTAGACTGGAGCTATAGGGTGGGTGTAAATATGAAATAGGGTGGGTGTATTTAGAACCACCCTTATTAAAAACCCTAAATGAGAATACATGTATCTGAGATTCACGTGCCAGTCATGAATGTTAGATCTTGACACAGCTAGTAGTTAGAATTCATCCTCACTCTCACACACACAAACACACAGAGCAATGTGAGCTGATTGTACAATTATGATACTAGTTAAATATCTTATACATCTAAGAACTAACATACTATGGAAACGTACTTTTCAAAACTATTATTAAATGCGTCAGCGTGCAAAATTTCCTAGAATCCGGACATGTTATGTTCGTTTAAGCATTTGCATATGTATCTACAGTTAAGTTAGATAGCTTTAAAAAAAAAAAAAAAAAAAAAAAACCCAGAGATCTTGTGTTTTGTTTTTGCACGTATTGACACCAGTGCAACTTAAGCTCTTACATATACTTTTTTTCTGCCTTCAGCAATTGCTCTTTTGTAACTTTTTTGAGGTTTGCAAAAAAAAGTAGTGGTTCATATTAACTCTGAGCGGTAGCTTAGTTGGCCTAAGACTACGGTTTGCACCCGGAGCTTGTGGGTTGAAAACTGCATTACCACACTGGGGCCACATGGAAATTTTACCCGTCTTTCTCTCCTGGGCCCGTAGGGATTATACTGGCCCAAAGGGCTAGGACACCCTGCGTTATAAAAAAAAAATTAAAAAGTAGTGGTTCAGATTTTGGAAAAATATTTTCTTGTTTGCTTTTTATTCATTGAAGCATTGGCATTTTGTACGCAAAGAATGCTGTGAAGTCTGGTAAAGTCTTGTTGGATGCTCCCTGTTCTAAATTAGGTGTCCTCTCAAAGTTATTCAATTCCTTGTCTCAAGTCATATTTCTTGGCCAGATAGTTGTGCCATCCTCTTCTTCTGCCTTTTGCAGGAGCCAAACAACTTTCATTTTACTGAAGTATAGAAATATTATTAGTTTCTACAAATTGATTGTTCAAGAAAGAATTCTTCTGGTTTGTTCTTTTATTTTTGGAATATGTTAATTTTGTAATTGTATGCAATATACCAATAATGTCGTCTATCTAAATGAGAAGTCTTGTTCAACTGTTTGTGTTAAATCTCCTAATTTGATGAATTCTAGAGTTCTCTCTTAGGGTTTGAAAAACCTAAGAGGATAAAAGTATAAAAATAAGGAAACAAATTGAATTGAGAAAACCCAGTCGTACTGTTCCATGCCCTAGGGTTGGGGACCACTATTATATATATTCTATCATATTTCTGATAATTGCAAAAAAGCTCTCATTTATATATTTACAACTAAATCCGTATTTTCCCTAAAACTACATATCCAATTATTCCTCTTAAACACTTCCCCTCATACTGGCTCATAAATATCTACTATGTCTTTGTTGCCGACTTTCTCTTGGATAAAATGACAATCAACTTCAACATGTTTTTGCATGAGCATGGAACACTAGATCTGTTGTAATCTGTTGTGCTTATCTGCCGTCAAAGTATAATTCCATGGCTTCATGTATAAAGATCAGCTCACGAAGTAAAATCCTTAACCATAATAGTTCACATGTTCCGCATGCCATTTGCTTAGTATTTGGATCCAGAATTGGACCTTGTTACTACTGTTGAAATACAATATTTCGAGAATTAAAGAACAAGATACGGGTTAAAAAGAAACTGGCAATCTACATGATAGCAATTTATAGCTCCACTGGGTTGGTGATATAGGATAGACCCGTGGTCCCCATGGGTGAACCCTCCTTTGGGCCCAGCCCACCTATCCCTCGTCTATTTAAAGTTTATTTATGAATTAAGTTGTGTTCAGTTTGATATTATAATCCCAGCCATTGAAGTATTGGATGGTCCATATTTGCTTTGGGTTAAGTTTTCTCTTATTTAAACATTGTGAAGCCTCTTGGTTTATTTAGATTTGATGAATGAAAAAATATTGAGTACTCTTGCTTTCTTCTTCCTCCTGTGATTGGAGTTTGGCGTGAGGCCAAGATTTTCAGACGTGAAGCCTGAATTACCCCCCTCCACCCTCCGTCTCTAGTCCCTCCATTTCTGCCCACCCCGCATCTGGTACCCTACTCCGCTTCAATAGGACAGAAAATTTTTTTTGGATGTATTGTAGCCCCACTGGAGAAGACAAACAAAAGTGGTACCCAAAATCCCTAACTAGGGGTTTTTCCGTCCTCCTTGAGTTTTGAGGCCTTTCTTGTGATTTCATTTCGACTTGCTAGAGAGAAGTATCCATCTTGGTTGGGATGGTTGTATTTATTTTTGCTTTGCCTGTACGTTTCCTTGCAGTTTTTTGTGCTCCGGGAATCTTCTTGGTTGTTTGTTAGTATATCTCTTTTGTACTAGTAAGCTTTTGATCAATCAAGTTACCGTTAAAAAAAAAAAAACATAAATAGGGAATGGTCATCAAAGTATCAAGGTGATACTAATAGTGCTCATTATCACTTTACACAAAGCTAGATTGCGGCTAGAATAATAATCCAAAATAAAGCCTCTACATAGACAAACAACCCCTATGTGCTCGGTTGGTACTGTTTAGTGGTGCCGAACCCATCAAGAGTCAATGGTCTTAGGTAAGTTAGGTTTTAGACATAGATCACATTATAGGTCACTTCTTCAAATAAGAAAACACTCCAAATAATTTATTCAAGCCCTTACAATACAAATGACACATCCTCAGAAGATCTAATATTAAGTAGACTAATCCCTCAAACTTTCACATAAAACAAGTTAGGGTTCTGGATCCTTTTAGGTGATTCTAGTTAGCATTAGAAGATAATTAGGAGTACTAAGTTCTTAGTATCTTTCCATAATTAAATCAAATATTCAATTTAGGCCTTTTAAGTGTACAGGTGGGACCAATATCTGAAATTAACATGTGGCCTCCAATAGGTCACATCCAACTTCCTTTGGCATTATTTTGAGTTTTGAAGCATATTGACATCCCCTTTGATCTTACGGTGTTCCTACACAAGTATATTGATGAAAGAAAAGAGAATCCTAACCCTAATTGTGGCTAACTGCTGGAATCAGATTCAAACTCAATTTGGGAGACTCCAAATCATTAAATTGAAAACCCTCAAAGAGTACAAACTCTAGAGGGATCATGAGACAAAACCCCCAAAATCATCCAAACCATGATGCCCCTAGGGTCAACAACCCTATATCAATCCCAAGTAGGGTGCAGTCAGCAGGGAATCTGCTGGGGAACCCCACAGCCAAGCCCACACAATCCAAATTTTACATATTTTGATGAATTGGGTCTCTTCCACATCATGCTGTGTGATTTTGAGATGTGTCCCACACATGAAACATAGAAACAAGAGGAATTCTAACCCAATTCAAATCCCATAATTGAAATCAGATTTAAAACATGATAACATTAACATATAATTTGGAAACATCATCAAATTAGGATAGAATGCCAAAGTAAGCAAAACCCTAGAAGATATTGTAGTAGAAACCCCAAAGCTAGAGCCCCGCCATGATGGAAAGCTCAAAATCCACCAGGGGATGGAGTCCCATTGTGGTCGGCCATGGTGGGAATATCAATGGGATCCCACAGCCAGTCCTACTCCTCTTCAATTTCTATTTCTCATTGATAAAAAGTTACACGAGGATAGCTTTCAAATTGAAAGTATCCAATGGGTATACCCCATTCAAACAAGAGTACAAAAAATAGCCCACATCTCGGGCACATGAAACCATACAAGAAACTCTTACATCCCGGGCACCGGAAATCCAAGTATGAGGAGCCCACATCCTGGGCCAAGACTCTATTGATCACCAATCATATTCAATTCTGTTGAGCTGAAGTGAGCTGTGATCAAAGTGACCCTTTTGACTTGCTTACTAAGAGCCATAGCACATGGAGAAATAGGGCCATAGAATACCCTAGAAAACATTGCAAAACTGCCTCCACTTTCCTTACATCAAATCGATGTTTCCAATCAAACATAGATGGATTTCTTATATTTTTGGTAAGGAGACTTTCCATCTCTAAATGGATCACATCGAGATCAGCTGGAATTAGTTGAATCAAAGATTTCACCTCTTGGTAGATTTTATCATTTGGAACAATCTGAATAGATTCTGCATGGCCCTTTGGGTCCCAAAAAATACCAATTAGTGCTGGTTGAATATGAAAATTTGAAAATCTCCAACCCTCATAAATTTGATGAAGGGGTTTGTGAGTTTTCGATTAAGTTGGGGGTAGATTCCATAGGCTAGCACGTGGGTCTGGCAACCTTACATCAAGAAAAACAATCCAATTGTGGATTTTTCTCAAGATATTTTGAAAGATCTGTTCTGATCCCTTAAAACACTTTTGAAATTATTCGAAAGTTTGTTTTCCTCCACAAGTGCCACACAAATGCAGGAAAAATAAGCAATGCAAGAGTTCGAATGCCAGTATGATTTTGAAAGTAGTCTTTTGATTTGATTTCTCATTTATTTGAGTCCTTTTCCATCACATACTTAGTGTTTTGAGGTGTTTTCTACAAAAATCCATATGATTAGAACTAGATTAGGGCTTCTAGAATTGAATTACATGGAGACAAGAGTGGAATCATGCATGCTTTGCTTAATTCAGATTTTTTACTTATCTTTGATAGGTTATAATTGGCCTTTTCCTTTTCCTTTGTCGAATGTTGTCTAGCATCAATTCCTAACGAACCCTAGGTTGTCCTCTTCACTTTTCTCTCCCTTTCTTCTTCTTTTCCTTGGTGTTTTTTTTTTTTAGTTGAATGGTCGCTGGTGTATGGGATGGGATAGGGTTGGGCGTGCAACCCCTTGTATAGCCTTAGGGCTTTGTTCCTAATTACAAGTAGGAGTTGTAATCCTAATGGAGAAATTCCTCTTTCCAATTTTGTTTGTGTTGCAACTCTCATTGACTATTTTTAATTCTAATTGCACTAAAACTCTACCTTTATTGGGCGCTTGACTCTACTAAAGACTTTGGGGTTGGCTTCCCGCAATAACTAAGAGTCCTAGTTGTGCTTAGCAACCTTTGTAATTTGGTTTCCGAATGCAACTAGTATACTTAAATTAGTTTATTAGTAATTAAACAATAATTAATTAATTATACACATAGTGTGGGGTCTATTGGCTGATAGGAGTTCATGCCTGACTACTTTCTTACTATGGCTAGGCCCTATTTCTTCCAAAGTCACATGCCAGATTTTTAGACCTTCATCCACTAAACTCTCTTTTGTATTAAGTGATTCTAAACTAATTAGGCTTGTGATTGGCTTGTCATTGTGACTAACCCAGCCTATTAGTCGCCACACAATACCTTCTGGGTCCCACTTGGCCCCACATTTTATTATTAATTTTTAATGCATTTTGTTAATGGCCACACTAATATTGATTAATTATGACTAATGGAAACCATTAAGGGTCCCCCTTAGCAGACTGTACTTTGCCATCATATTTTAATTAATTATTATTATTTTATTTCGAATTTACGTCATATTATTTTTAATTAATCAGATTATTATTATGATTATAAATTTGTATGGGACCATTTTTCCAACTATTCCACAAAACAGAATCTTTTGGATCATGTTAATTACACTAGAATGGATGTATAATGCTATCTAACTAGTATAAATTCTAATATCAATTATTTTTTTTTATTAAATACTCAAAATATAGTCTTTCTTATTATTACTAAATAATAATATCGAGGTAAATTTGGGTTCGGGCCCTTACATGGTCCACATGAATCTCCTGAGAATAAAATGCCTGTCAATCCACTCATTATCATTGATGAACTTGGAAAACTGGATGTCAAAGTGGTATGACCTTGCCCAAATTTCTCGTTAGGCAACATTGATATCTCCTCCAGTGCACCTTGAGCCCTTGACTGAGGGCCTGAGGCTATTGAGACCTAATGGAAGTAAGATCCAACCAAAAGAGCCCTCAGTGAGTCTTCATTTAAGGCCATCAACATTGGAGATTGCCCACTGAAAATAATCTGCCAATGACACACTCTCCTACCACCTTCATTATCAAGAAACATTTTCTCATAATGGAAAATAGAATCTCCAAGAATATATCCCATTTAATGATGATAACTCATTGATATGGGTATTCATTGATAGTACACTATTTAGGACCCAGTTTAGTGCACGGGCTTTTTTTTTTTTGGCTTAAAGGGTTAATTTGTATTAAAAAAAACAGGAAAAAAGGAAAATACGATGGCACTAGGGCCCCAGGACAGAACCACGGAGAAAATTGGATTTGAAAAGAAGAAAATACAAAGGCATAAGTTAATATGAGGTAAATGGGAATCTTTTCTATTAATATTAAATCTTTTGTGTAATCGTTTTCTAGTCCTTGGGCATAAACGTTTAACAATTACCCCCTAGGATTTGAAACTCCATTAAAGATTAATCCTCAAGTCTGGTGAATAACTTATGAACTACAAAATTAGGACATAAGCGTGGACTGATAATTATGTGAAACATCTGAAATTTCATTTTATATGTAAAATCTGTCACCTTGTCATTTCTGTGGTGTGTCCCTGCTATAATGACAATCTGGGTTTACAGCTTACAGTTTCAAAGACTGGAAAGAGACTGGAAAGAAGCAAAAGGAGACAAAAGGAGAAAAGAAAATAGAGACATGAATTATTACAAGTCAAATTCAACCCATTTAAATTTGCTAATAATCTAACAAATTCTCAAAATAATGTTGATATAACAAAAATCTATCCTCTGTGTGGATGGTAGGAAAACCAAAAGGAGCTGGTGCTTTAAGAGCCCAAAAAAGAACCATGAATTTGTTATCCAGATGGTAGAATGAAAGATACCCCTGGAATTTCATCTATAAAATAAGAAAGGAATCTAGATTTGTGGTTCTTCTCATTTGACTGAATGCCAATATGAACAATTCCATATAATGGAAAATCTTATAATAACAGTGATGATTTGGCAAGTAAAGATGGTCGAGAGGCAACTTTGCCTATGCTTTCACACACAGACACATACAAAATAGATTTCCCTTGGATGTCTAGTGTATTCTTGTAGAGGGATAGTGTCAGATGATACGTTCCATGAAGTGGTGCATCAGACCAACGTCTTAACATTGTTGGGTCTCCTTTCCTTGCACTCTTGTATATGCTCATAGCATACCCCATCTTTCTTCTAGTTCTAAATTTTTTACAGGCCATAATTTGCCTTTTCTTACTGTACTATCACTAAATCTCCTCTTTGTTTTGTTGTTTAAGAGAGAAGACTTACGCTGGAATAGGAGATTAGAGGATTTGGAGAAGTTGGCAACTTTACAAGGTGAACTCCTTGATGCAGCTTCCAAGTACAATCCTAAAATGTTGCTCTATGTAATGTGACACAGACGGCCAGAGAACTAAAAGAAAACTACAGTGTAAGACACACATCTCGGCATTGTGTGTCAGGTGTTTGTGCATATTCATACTGTAATCGGGAAACACAAGTTTGGGCCCAATGATTTTAGCCAAGGGTCCATTGTGTCCATATGACAATCTTTTCCTTCAGCAGTACTAATCAAAATGTAGTTGGGTCTTGGTAGGGTCTCAGATCCATCATTCCCAGATGGGTTTGAGTATGGCTCGCTCTGTCACTAGCCTGTTGTTACAACCATATTCTTGCACTTTTTTCTTTTACAGCAAACGGCTTTGTGGATGACCCAGACCCAGGCCTACTGAAGTGCTGATACCCTAGTATGCTGGATGCTGCATCCAAAAACATGCACTTAACAATTCCAAAATCATGACCAAAATTTTTTTTTTTTTAACAGTACTTTATATGATATTACTGAAGATATTGTAGGCCATGTATCATCATTTTTTCTGAGTAAAAAATTGCATAATTGATTCAATATGGTCTATAATTCTTCGCCTTGCAATTTGCATTTACAGGTTGGTGAATTCTGGAGGGATACTAGTTTATAGTACATGCTCTATTTATCCAGAAGAGAATGAGGAGAGGGTGGCTGCATTTCTTAGTAGGCATCCGGTATAATTTTGAATTCTTTTTTTCATAGTTTATAATAATTTATTATGTCAGTTTGAGTCATAGTGGTTATTAGCCATTTGGAGGACGACATGGTTTCCCATTGAATTCTGTTCTTATTTACGGCAGCGACAAAATTTACCCTTGCTACTCCTTTTTCAGAGTTTATGGAAGAAACAAATGTTTTTGCCCAAAATAGAACAAGTATTTTGGCTAGAAATTGTACAGATGGATCCATATTTATGTTATCCGGTTGGTTCATCTAGTGGGAACGAGTAAAATAGGTCTAGTCCCAAATCTTTACTCAGAAGATTTTACCATTGAATTGCTAAATCATGTCTCTTTTAAGTGTTAATTTGCTTGCTATAAGTAATTCATTTATAGTCACCCATCTGGCTTCTAAATCAACTGAGAGTAGTTTTTATCCACGGTTTATTCATAATGGGTACAATCACATAAGTGATCTGTATCACTCAAAAATTGTCTCCCCCCGCAAAACTAGCATTGATTTAGTTGAGTGTCATAAAGTATCATTTTCTTTCTTTTTCTTCTTTTTTTTTTTTTTTTTCCTTTTGTGTTTTTTCATAGAGATTCTAAACAACCATTTTTCTAACATAACTGGATTTTGAGTTAAATGGATATATACCCTTTTTTCACATACAAGGCTATTGCAAGGTCTACCCATGCCTCCATATTTTCAGACACTATTCCCCGAACATTTCACCGGGTGCTTACATATGATAGCTCATCTCCTAGATACGACAAGGATACACTGTGGACATGGCAAGGATGTGGATCTTACACATAAAAAGTGAAGTATCGGACATGATATGGCACGGTATGTTACCCATTATGAAGTATCCGTGCATCATAACTGCAAATACATGTGAACCATGTACATGTATGAGATCCTCCTAGCTGTGTGAATGGGGTTGTCGTTTTACATATAAGGCATAATCTCATTCTGTTATCGACATATGGATAAGAGGCTAAAACATGGGAGAAATTGGAACCCCAATATCATTTGTGACCCGTGTGTTCCATGTAATTGAATTCCTAGGAATTATGAGGCTATATTTTTCTGTAGTGGTTGAAAATGAATGAAGAATCAAAGGTGAATATTCAAAAATTACCATCAAATAACATTCCCTTTAATAGAAATTGAATCGAAGGAAGATGGAAATGAATACCCAACCATCACCTTAGGAATTCAAATCATAAGAAAGTCATGGTTCCATCGATGTCACTAAATTATATCCTTCATCCTTTAGCTCTTTAATAATCCTATGGCGCAGCTGATATGACCATGAATTCCTATGTATTATATGCAAACAAATAGGCCCTTATAGTATATTGTTAATGGAGAGATTCTGGTTGACTAAAACATTACTGATTATTACTTTATTGATAGTTTGGGCCTTTTCTTTTTAAGATTGTAAATATATCACTTATATACTGGCAGATGGCTTACATCTTAAAAAATTTGTCCATTTACCACTGGTGCTGTTATCTGTGTATGTAAAATCATGTGTAAGCAATCCTCCATTGAAATTTTCATCCTGAAATCAAGCTAGTTAAGACAGTCCAAACCTTTAGATTTAAGCATTTTGGAGTTCAGGTCAACCTTCTATGACTGTCCATTTTCCCCCCTTAGATCAAGCATTAAGAATCACCAAAGCTGCTGATTTTAGAATATGGTCAATTCCAGTGGCTGTGATTTGAACTTTGTACACACTTGTGTCATGTAAATTTGTGCACTGAGTACTCTGAGGTGTGTATTTACTACAGAGGTTCGTGCACGCCTAGAAAGTTCCTAATTGGTAATATATATATATATATGTGTGTGTGTGTGTGTGTGTTTTTTTGCATGCAGCTGAAAGACATATTCAAAGAATTATTTTTTGGGGGGCCTGCAAGATTTATTTAATCATTTGTAATTTGTTTTAATGCTCTGCAGGAATTTCGAATGGATACTGTTGCTAGATATGTTCCATCTTCTTTTGTAACAGAGGAAGGGTTCTTTTTCTCTAATCCTGTGAAGCATTCTCTTGATGGAACATTTGCAGCACGCCTTGTTAGATCTTTGACCACATCGTGAACTCTATGTATGGCATTTGATCTTTATTACATCTTCTTGAAGCTGCCTAGTCAATTTGTGTGTCTTGTGGCCATTTTGATCTGATCATGATCACCTTAGAATTAAGGTGCACAAAGTTTAAACGTTTGTAGTTGCCTTTTGTTTGTCATTGATTCCAACAGTGAATTATCGTTGAATTGGAATCAAATATAATTTTTGGACGGGGATGGTTTGATGTATATGAGAATTTTTTTTTAAATGTCAAACCCGGTCTTTTATAATTTTAACTACATTTATCTACATATGTAGGGGGGGGGGGGAGTTGGGGTGGTTTTGTCCTGTGGTTGAGCCAATGTGCAACTTCATCCATGATGATATTACCGCTCTCTTTTCTTTATGTGATGATTGATTCTTTTAATGTAAATATAAGAAATCTATGGAGAATACTTCTTTAAGTTATTGAGCAATCTTTTCTCATATATTCGGCTTACACATTATATACTCACATCAAGCACTGTTTATTCAGTAGTTGCTCTATGGGTGGTCATATATCCAATGATGAAATTGAACAGACAATCCTGGACCTTGGAACAGGAGACTTTTGTAGGGATCGTCATTGTGAATTTTGGTAATATTCCTTCTCTAGTCATCTTTTTCTGATGGTCTTAAGATAAAATATTTAAAGTTGCCTGACCAGTGTGATTGCATGGCCCATCCATGTGGGGCCTGCTGGCTGATCTGCTTTGCTTTTTGTAAGTGTGTGAGTTTCTCTTATGGCAATTGTTGTGTCAATGTGCATGCCAACTCATCTACGTCCAACTGATACATGTGCCTCTTAAACTCAAAATTGAGCTTCCGATAAGAGGAGGAAAACTGGGGGACAGAGTGACACCTTAGTGTGGTTTTTTGTATAAGAGGATTTTGTGACAGAGAGGATAATTGTTCTAAATTTTTGTGCAGCCTGTCCTTCTATCATCTTATGCAATACTTATCCTGTATGGAAAATTAAAAAATGAATTGATTTTCCCCAATAAAGAGGAGTTCAATTTCCTATGCAAGGAGTAGGAGTGGAATGTACACTCGCCGGTAGAATTGGAAATCTTGTTTCTGAGACTGTCCCTTAATATATTTATGTAGTGTGTGTGTGTGTGTGTTAGTTGTTTACTGGGTCCAAGCTTAATAGCCTTTTACTTAATCCTCGTTCTTGCATGATTGACTGTCTTGATGACTATGATTTGTCCAGGTAACTCAACTCAGATGAACTGATGCAGAACTCACAATTGATAGATTGATATCACACCTTGAATGAGGATGGGAAGATGATCCGAACGTATCAAGAGAAAACAATTCGATCAGGTAGCTGATGCTGACAGAGCATGTGTGCTCTGTGACACTCCAGAGGAGGACATGGGTTTATTGGATGTAAATATGACCTAAATTAGATAGATGCAAACCATCCAATCCAACTAGAAGAAGGGGAAAAAAAAAAAGGATCAAAGAAGCAGCAGCAGCAGCAGAAGGGCTATTTTAAACCTCCTTTCATGGTGACCCTCCATACTGTTTGTTTTGTTTTTCTTTTTTTTTGCTAAAGCTCCTTACTGTTTGGTTGCAAGTACTTAAGGATATATTGTCTCAGGCATATGGAGAATTCCAAATGCTTCTCTCCTAAGTAGAATTCCAAAATGCTCAAAGGCATAGTGACATTCGACAATCTAAAATTTTGATATCACTTTAAAAGAAGATTCACACAAGGATACCAAATTTAGTGTAGAAAACCCAAACCGGGTGAAAAACCACGAATCCAAACTAGGTCAACAATCAAGTACTATGAATCTTGCAATTACAAGAAACTGAGATTCCTCCCCAGATATCCCTTACCTAAGGACTGCAGTTACCTTGTGTCGCTTCACGCTTCAACGACTTCACAGTACCGTTGATTGCAACTGGCTCAATCCCGCGCTTGACTCCTCAAATCTTCTACACAAGAAGATGATATTCTACAATGGATGCAAAAGAAACTGACTCTCTAGAGAACTTAGCAACACAACTCTTCAATAAATCTCTAAAGAAGATATCTCTCAATTAGATCTCTAATTCAGAACTTGAGAGATGATGTGTATCTCATTGGGTTGTGAGAAACAGTGAAACACCCAATATATAGCCCCAAATCCGTGCATAAGACTCGTAATAATAAAACAATCAAAATAAGAGTTCTTTCCAAACTCTTTGATAGAGTCCGGACGGAACTAGGTGTGACCACCTTGCTCGCTATAGCAAGCAGAGTTCTCACTATAGCAAGAGTGCTCTCTGCCTCTGACTGGGCTAGAACTTCACTAAAGCGAAGTTCATGTTCGCTATGTTCTGGAAAATGCCTTGATTGGTCCAGAACTCACCCATCTTCGCTTCAGTTATTTGGCCGCTCATCTACAATCTATTCTAAAAAAAATAGAAAATTACAACTCAAACGGACCCAGTGTTTTGTCCAACCCATGAATTTTCCAATCACAATAAAATTTCTAACATATTATCACTTCAGAATTCCAATCTTTCTTGTTCGTTACCTTCTTCAATTGCAAACCTTACCCAACTCGAGTATTTGGACCTTTCATCATATGATTTTATTGGTACAATTCCATCTTCCTTTGTAGATGGGCTCAAACATCTCATTTCTCTTTATTTGTATGATAATTCACTTGAGGGATCTATCCCATCATCTCTGTTTTCTCACTCAACATTGCGATTCTTGCATCCCTTCACCTTCAGGATTGGAAGGTGAGCAAGATCTTTAGAGTTTAGAAGAGATCTCTGTTCTTTTTGAAGGTATAAGAAATGTAGTCACACCTTCATCTCTCTTCTACAGCAGCAATGCTTGTTGCCCAAAGTATCTAGTTGGGTATTAATGATGTTGTTGTGGCTGGTGGCATGGAAAGCATGTCTAATGCACCTAAATATCTGGCAGAGACAAGGTTAGGTTTCTTTTTCTAAGGCAACATTATTTTGTTTAATATTTTTTTTCTGGGTCTTCAATGAAGGGAGAGAAGATTTTACAACTAAAAGGGAACTGTGGTTGTTTAAAGAAACTATGGAAAATAAAAACCTTACACAAAATTTTCTGCTGAAAGTGCTACTAGTAAACCATACATTCTAACAATTATTGGGTTCATAAATTCCAATCTGAGTTGGATTAGAGTGGCTTTTGGTTTTGGCCACTGAAATTGACCTACCCATATACTACCCATTATATCTTTGTTAATGGTAATATCATTTATGGAGTAATAAAAACATAGTCTTAAAATATTGAAATTTCTCTCACATCAAAGAGAAAGAAAATAAAAATAAAACTTGTTATGAAGCTGGCTTGGTATCACAATCCAAACTTGACAACCCGGTGTGAGTTGGATCGGGTGTGGATGCATGATACAAGGGCTTGACAGGCCTATGGTATTGGGCGTGAGTAGCATTTTGGCCTAAAGAAATAGGCCTGAGTTAATTGTGTGGCCCTAACAACTCAACAAGGGAGCCCAGCCCAAAGGGTTATGAAATGGTTATGAAACAATTTCGAACCCTCCCTGAAAAGCAGAAACGGTTCTAACATTTCCAAAGAAGACCTCTTGTACAAGGTTGGCATGAACATGTGCCCTTTTAAGAGCACCTGAAAATCAAAATGCAGGATTATCATAAAACCAAACCTTTCAATAATATGCCAAAAAGAAACAGCATAAAGAAGATGAGATCTTACACTCAATTACAATAGAACCCAACTTAGTGGCATGTAAAGAGGAAAGGCTGCCAAGGAATCCTCCCATCGGTGTGCGTGCAACACCAACAATGCATACATCTGCCTAAGCCAGCACATGAAAACTATCGTAACAAAATCACATAATGTATATATAGTTAAAAATTCTAAGATAAGAAGAAAATATATGCCCCAAAGAAAGCAAAAGCAACCGCGCAGGAGTAAACAAGAAAATAAAATGGATTTAAAAAAAAAGATAGACCACTAGAATAATAAATCCCAATAAAGCAGAAGGGAAGAGTGTGTGTGTGTTAGAGAGAGAGAGAGAGAGAGCAAGTGCACTTCAGTGATTTCAGTAAAAAAGAAAGAAAGGAAAAACCCTTAACCTACTCCAAAATGGGCAAACTAGAATTGCAACCCTTCCAGAAACACCCTTGTTTATGACCACCATGGTCTTGGTAATAACTGTACAGGAATCCAAGCAACATGGACAAATAGTGCAAACGGCCAGTACTGTGATAACATTGAGCAAATTAACAAGAGGGACCACAATATCTCCAAGTAAACCATTGCTCATAAAATCTGCCTATGGAATTAAAAAATATATCAGTGGCCAGCGGAATATCACTCCAATTAAAAAAAATATATCCAACACCAAATTGAACCGCAGTGATAAAAATTAAAATCACCAAGTGATGAAGATCATAAGAGTAGCAGTAGCATCAACTGTTAACACTATACAATCAAACCCATGTGCCCTTTGTGCACAAAAAAAGACATAATTGCATGCATACGAACGCACCTCGAGGTTTTATATTATCTGTAGCAGCAGCTGGAGCCATGAGATGATCAGAAAACAGATAATACTCAGAAAAGAACCTACGCAAGAAGAACAAATTCTGTTTACTTGAGATACAAACTACAAACTAGTGTTCCTTCATAGCTTATCAGTTTTACCATGTTCCAAGACAGGAAATGAAAAGAAGATATCTTTATACATAAAAAATCAACGCGAAAAGAGAGAGAAAGAAAGATTGCAAATAGCTTCAATAAAAATCGCTAACAAGGTTGAAATCAATTGAGACTATCCAAAAGAAACTTCAATCAAAAGAACGGATTGAAATCACGCAAAAGACAATGAAGACGACTGCTTTTACAATCCAGTGAACAAGTTGAATCCGGTGAAACAATCTGTTGTATAAAAAATTAGGGTTCCTATCAAGATCTTTGCATGAATCAAACAAAAGAGGCGGCAGAAATGCTGAGAACAATGAAAAAGATCCGCAACAACTATTAGCAAAACAGAGAAGAAGCGGAAAGGAAGTCAGAATTAGAAGCTCAAAGAGAATTAGGGTTTTCTTTTCTAAGAGAAGAGAGCCCACCTTCGTTCCGAGATCGAGAAGAGAGAGAGGAAGCGAGAGAAGCAGAGATTGAATAGCAAAAGACACGAACGCAGTGTCAGCAGAAGTGGAAACTGAAGTTTTTTAAAGCAGAAATGAACAGAGGTTTCGCGGTTGAAGTCGTTGGACGGGCATAGAATGACTTATATGTGATTCTCGACGGAGGTCTTAAGATATCGAACACGGGCATTCGATTTTGGACGTGTGTGGTGTGGCCCACTTTTGCTGATCAGGGAGCCGACCCAAACAGTCCGGATCCTATGAGGCTTTAACTCATGCTGCCTTTGTGTAGAGCTGTGGAAGAGAAACCTATAGGATTACTCCTATATATTGGGTCAAATACCACTAGGATTTTCCTTTTTCTCCATCTTTCCTTCTTTATTTTAGCCAATAGCTAGGGTGATTGTGTAACTTCCCTTTTTGTCTTTTCTATTGCAATTTAGCAATTATTATATGATGATTTCTTAACTTTTGGTTGTTCGTGGGCCGAAGTGCGAGTACCTGCGATCAACAATCAAGCCATACATAAGAAGACAGAAATTCACACAAGATATTCACGTGGTTCAGCAAAGTGCCTACGTCCACAGCCAAAGAGAATTCACTCTTTACTATTCACCACCTTAGACCTAGTGTTATAGATGTTGGGTTTATGGGTTTTGGCTCGTTTTATAGGCCAAATTCATTTGTATTAGGGTTGAAGGGTAATTTGGTCTTCTGTCTTGACTATATATTAGAATTTGAAATGAAGGATCTGGGGGAAGCCAAGAAGATACTTGGTTTGGAAATTCATAGAGACAGGGTGCAAGGGAAAATTTGTCTGTCGCAGAAACAGTATTTGAAGAAGATACTACATCGTTTTGGTATGGATGCAAAAACAAAACCTGTAAGTACACCTCTTGCCTCTCACTTCAAGCTTAACATTGCTATGTCTTTTAGCACAGATGATGAGCGTCGGTACATGGCTCAGGTTCCTTATCAGAGTGCTGTTGGTAGTTTGATGTATGCAATGGTGTGTACTGGCCTGACATTTCACAGGCTGTCAGTCTAGTAAGCAGATATATGCATGATTCAGGAAAAGGGCACTGGCAAGCGGTGAAATGGATCATACGGTATATTCTGGGTACCATGGATGTTGGTTTGTTATTTCAGCAGGATGATAGTGTTGGTCAGCATGTAGTTGGATATGTGGATTCCGATTACGCTGGTGATTTGGATAAGCGCTAATCTACAGCAGGTTATGTGTTCACACTTGCAAGGGGACCGGTGAGTTGGAGGTCAATATTACAGTATACAATTGCTTTGACGACCACTGAGGCAGAGTACATGGCGGTGACAGAGGCCATTAAGGAGGCCATTTGGCTTCAACGTTTGCTTGATGACATGGGGATTTTTCAAGAGCAAATGGATGTTCATTGTGATAGTCAGAGTGCAATTTGTTTGGCAAAGGATCAGGTTCATCATTCACATACGAAACACATCGATTGTACAGTATCATTTTGTGCAGGAGATTGTAGACGAGGGAGATACACTTCTTCAAAAGATCGCAACTGTTGATAACCCCGCAGATATGCTGACTAAGGTTGTGACTGGGGTCAAGTTTAAGCATTGCTTGGACTTGATCAACGTTCTGCGATTTTGAGCACCTTCGGGTGTATGGCGCCTATGGGCGCATTTGGAGGCGTGTGATTGCATTCCAAGGTGGAAAATGTTGTGATCTACAAATCTCGCCAAGGTGGAGATTTGTTGGGTTTTAGCTCGTTTTATAGGCCAAATTCATTTGTATTAGGGTTTAGGGGTAATTTGGTCTTCTATCTTAACTATAAATTATCTCTTTGTTTGTAACCCTGAGATTAGAGAGAGGGTGAAAAACTCTATTTAATCAAGAAGAAGAAGAAGAGTTCGGATCGTAGACGTAGGTGTGAAATCACCGAACCACGTAAATCTGGGGTCTCTTTTGGGTGGCTTGATTTGTTTGTTTGTTGATTGCACGCTTCTGCACACACGATCTCAACAATAGATTACATGTATATAAGATCTCTGTTTTCTTATTCGCCAAGAAAGCTCCAGTACAAAGACCAAAATACCAGTGACCCTAAGCTCGGTCATGAGCTAATCCAATGGACCAATCTAGGAAATCCGGAATGCAAGACAAAAACCCAACACTTTCCATATAGAAACGAAAACTCTCTTAGTGACCTAACATATCTATTTAGGACTTCTAGGGTACTTTTCTCTTTTTAGTGCCCATTTTGTTTTAGTGCCCATTTTGCACAACCGATCAAGTGCCTTGATCATTGTCAATGAGGCTATTGCACAGTAATGTTTTGACAGTTTCAGTTATGTCTTCGCTCTTTGACTGTATCAGTTTTTCATGACAAGCTTCAGATAGTAGGATCAATTTTAGTCCGAGTAAAATTTGGAGATAGCTCATTGAATAATGACACTTATTTTGAATAGTTTAATTTTTTTTTCATATAAGAATAACATCTAAAAGAATATTTAATCATATAGGGTTATTTAGCTAGAAAGAATGAAAGGTACCTCATAGATGAAAGTAATACAAATTATATGCATTTCATGGATGTATAGGTAGATAGGTATAAGTGAAGGATAGCATCATGGTTGTGACTTCCTAAAAGAATGGTTAGCCTTTGCAGGCTTATGCACCTTATCATGCATCAGATCACATGCACTAATATGTATATCTGCAATGGATTTTTGCGCCTCCATCCAGTGAATTCAGGATGGCGCCACTTCATCTTGCATTGAAATGGTCACTGAAAGCTTGTGGGGCCCACTTTCTTTTTAAAGTTTGGGGGTCGGATATTGGCAGGTTCCAGATTTTTCCAGGCCATATATAGCTCCGAGTGAGAGTGTGCATGAGTTCGTGTCTCCAGTCTATCATTTAACATGTTAATGATTTATTGGATTAGGAAAATAAGTCTATGATAAGTCACAACTATCTCATTTATATATCAGGTAGGAAGTTTAAGTAACTTCATGGGTGAAGGATCAAGAAGTGGAAGAATTCGATGTAGGCTGGATATTCAAGTGTATTACAGTAATTCAGACGCTTTATGGATTTCTTCGTCTCGGCACGTAACCTAGGATGGAATACCTGACAAAGGGTCAAGATGTTGAAGAATTCAACACGGGCTGCATAATTAAGTGTATTCCGGTGATTACGAGGCTACACAAATCTCTTCACCTTTGTAGTCAAACTTCTGAAGACTTCTTTGCCGAGAAACATACATAATGGGAACTCTTAATCTAACTAGGGATTTCTAACCAGCCATGGCTTGTGCCATGCTTGTTCTGATGTGGGGTCTTGGCATACAGCCCGCACGATCTCCTATGATGGGCATGTTTGTGTAGAGTTGTTTCCGCAAAAGTGAAACCATGCACCTTTTTTCTTTCTATCAAACTTTCAAATATTTATGTTCGGGGCAGCTTAAGTTGCCATAGAAAATTCCATAAAAATAAGCATATTTTACTCACTTTCATTGAAACAGGAGTCCAATTCTTCTCATGAAAAACCATTTTGCATGGATTTTCTCTTCCGCAGAAATACACAAACGTCCCCTTTCAATACTTAATAACCATTGTTCTTTTATTTGTAGTATTTTGATAAAGCCTATTTCTAAAAAGTCCTCAGAATTTATCAAATTTAACCAGAAAATGGGATTTCACTGTGAATAATGATTATAATTTTTTTTACTATTCTGCATGATTATCTATTTTCAAAGTTTTTTCATGGTAATTCCTCTATGATAATATTTCTTCAGCTGGTGACATCTTCTGACAAAGGAAGTGTTATTTATATTTTTCCAAGCAGGCGAGTGTTAAGGATTCAAATAAGGTTGAGGTAATGGCTAATTTGGAAGCTCTAATGGTTTTTTCTATAAGCATATTGTTAAATTAGATAATGACCTACAAGATGAAGAACAAAGATTGGAAAATTTCAGTATACCCTGTGAGGGTCGAATATGGCCTTTACATAATAATATAATATCTATCTAGTACCACAAGTGGGTACAAAGAAGATCTAATACACACCTAATCAATATATCACAGATTCACAATCTCATAAAATTAATAATTACACAGTAAGAGAATCTGCTAGAATGTGAATAAAGCCCCACGTGAGGATGAGTGGCTAACTGTAACTAGTATCCACACAGCTGGTTGCATGGGCCTGAACCTGACTACATGCTGGGCCTGGGGGCTTGGACCTGCTGGACTTGGGCCTTCTTTCTACAATGACATGGCAGACTTAGTAGCTAAACAGAGGATGAAAGTGGTTTTTTTTTTTTTTCATTCTCTTTGATTCCATCTGTAAGCAGGTCTAGTGTTTTGGTTTTCCTCTTTCCTCTTTCATTTTTTTCTAATGAAAGTTTCCCATTTAGCAATGGAAAACAATAGTTGTTCTTCTATCAATAGACTTATGTAGTAAATCTGCTCTTTGATTATGAACCCCAGTAGATGAGCTGAGACATTTACAAGGGGATGGGTTAGAAAAGATTTGATAGAAATGGCTTCCAAGGGCTCAAAAAATTTTAGTTGAAGCAATTCAGAAATAGAATGCTTCTTATTTGTTTGCATTGAATACTTAGGAATTGAGAAGATAGGAATTCATGGTCAACAATTTCCAGCAAAGGATTATATATATGAGTGAGGGGTAAATGATATAAGGTGATGTGCCGATTTGCATGCAACCCTTGCTTTAGTAGAAAGACTAATGTTTATATCTTTGTACTGTTTCAAGGGTCGTAATTTAAGAAGACCGATGTTAAATTGTAGAAGTTAAAAGATTTTCTAAGGGCCCATTATTTCATGGAATTAAAAAACTCAAAAGACTTGTATTTTCTAAAGGGGTTAATTTAAAAAAAAATTATGAATATACATAAATGACAATCAAATACTCTACCATTTTTATGGGAAACAAATAAGGTACAATCTGCCAACAAACTCATAATTGGGTGGTGCTGGCACTTAGTTTCACGCTCATGCCTAGGATCGATCCTTAGCCTATCTTCAATATGAAATTAAAGTACCACTCGTGAGTCGTGACAAATCACCCAACATGGCAAAGTAAGGCACAATCTAGTGATGTATTTCAAAATTTTACTTAAATAGGAATTAGTCTTGGCATAAGATTGAGCATTATAACATGATTAGCATAATCTTATGAACTATTATTCATGTATTTAATTGCATTCTCAATTATGTGCCCAACCTTATGATGGGACCAACTTCTGTTGAAGTAAAATTTACAGGCATTTCATCTCATGGGGATGTCATGTATTTTGAACAATCGAGATTACCAATAGTAGGCCCCACGGTAGAGTTCCACAAATCCCACTCATGGGGATTGAGCGTGTGGGGGACATTTAGGAGAACCGGAGTCAAGTTTAAAAAATTTCATTTACAGGCTTGGACAATCCTTCAAATCTTCCCCAAGTCCGCTGATGTCATTGCATCATTGCATGAAAGTAAAATTCTTCCATGCTCACTGCTAGAGAATCTGACCTCTTGTGATGGATCATGGATCCTTGCCAACATGACATGTTCACATTATTTTCATTTTTACTTTTTACAATGGCTTTTTAATTAAAAAATGAACTTTACCATATAAAAGACTTTCACCCAGAGCTGATCTCATATTGTTCTTAATTTGTGTTGTCCAGCCTGTGGACCTACTTACATGCATTCCTATCAGTGGAGGTGGGATAGATGGAAAGGTAGAAAGTGGTCATGTGAAAACTCAACCCCATTGAATGGTAGAAATTGTGTTCCCTGCCCTTTTTCCCCACTGAAAATACTTTCTCTGTGGACTCGCCTCTTGTTCTGGATTTTTGATGCTTTTGCCTTGGGGAAAAGCCTTTGCATCCAATAGTAGATACAAACATGCCCTAAGAGCCAGCTCCTTCCTTCTCTTTTATAATTTCACTCAATTCCTTTGGCTTTTTTTCCCCTTAAAAAGGAGGATATATTGACCCAAACAATACAAAAGGGGAAACTGCTTCCAGATACATATAGACTGACATTACATACAAAACTTGACTAAACTAAAAGAAACAGGGATGTCAAAATTAGATCCGGCTCCCTGCTTCCCATTTTTCTAATTTCACCCAATTCATTTAAGAGACATTTATCTTATATTCTTTGCATTTGGGACTATATATCTAAATGGCTAATTAGTATTGAAAATTTATTTTCAAACACAATTTTCTGGTTTGACAAAATATAGTCTCGGTTGGTTAAGACTTATTTAACAGATGACACAAATGATGTCCCATGGTTAAAAAGAAGTTTAATCCTTTTACCTATTTTTATTTTTTATGTTTTTTTGGGTGGGGTGCTACCTTTTTATAAATGTTGTTGCTGACTCAGGAAATAATGGGATGGTCTATCCATTGATCCCGGAAGGATGTTTTTCTTAGGCTTTTTGAAGACCATTTCTTTTCTTTTCTCTAAAAGTACACTCGTTTCTTTTCTCTATACATCTCTTGCAGAAAGAAACCACAGCAAAGATATCTTCATCACATCATTTCTTTGTAAGGGTTCTACAATTTGAGTTAGTTAGTGATTTCTGTTTTTACTCTTTGCTAAAACATATTCGCAATGATCTAATGCATTGCTTCGGTTCTTGAGTTAGATTTGATTGTGTTTTCTTGCCTTCTGCTTTAATGGGTTCTTTTGCATTTTGGATTTTTGTTCATGCAATGCTTTAAATTGGGGTTGTTTATGTAATTGTATGGGATAGTCATTTGAGTAAAAAAAAAAAAAAGCTTTTGGGGTGTTTTTAGAACAGACCCAGAAGCGGGAGATTCCTAATTTTGTTGCTGAAACCGATTCATGGTGGTGAAAGGAAGCCTGGAATGGGATTCCGGGAATAAATTCTATGGAATCTGAAGTACTTGTGAACGATTTGTAGCTTGGGGACTGTTTGGGCGTATGGAATTAGAAGGAAGTAGTTAAAGTTTGGATTTTGATGCAGACTGCAAATATCCTATGGATTGGAAGCCCCAAGATGAAAAGCCCAAGAGCTAATGGCTTTCTCGCAAAATAGTTGTTTTCTTTCATATATTTTCTTTTTTAGCAGACAATGTAACTTGATTTAGGTAGGTCTGAACTAGGATGGTTAAGCATGGAACTATGCGGGATATCCACATGTATAATTAGTTGCAAAATTCTACCATTTGGTTTGTTATGATTTCTATTTTTGTATTTGTATTTTCATGTCCTTGTTTGGGTTGATCAAAGACCTTTGTATTGTACTTGGGGAGATGAAAAAAAATACTCCAGGGGTATTTTTACAGAAGCCCAGACCCAAAACATTCCTAATTTTCTGGTTTGAGTCTAAATCTTGAATAAAGGGAACAAAGGAAATGCATTTTCAATGGTGATGGTCGATGGATCAGATTGTAGTTTTGGCAATTTTATGATTGTAGAGAAAGATGAAATATCTATGGAATTTGAAGTAGTTGTATAGGTATTGTTGCTTGGGCCTATGGAATGAGAAGGAAATAGATGAAATAAAATGCTGATTTTAATCCCAAGTTCCTATCTTGATCTCAACCCCATAAGCATTGGAGGCACCAAGACCCAAGTAGGAATATAGTTGTTTTCATTATATTTAATATTCCATTTTAAATGATTTGTGTAGGTTTGAATTAGGATTGTTAAGTCTTCTGTCTATTGTTTATTAGAAGTTGAAGGCTATGCTTGGAGTTTATTCCTTTGATTTTGTTTGTTTCTTTTTTATGCTGATAGCATTGGTTCTTAATCCTTACCACTTTTCTTATTGCTACCTCTTTGCCTTTGTACTGTAACCAAAATGTTGAAACTGCAAAGAGATATAAATCAATGAAAGAAGCAAGAGGAACCTAGTTCATTGTTATTTATTCATAGTCAGTTATCGGATGATGCATCTCCAACTGTGTTTATTTTGTTGAACAGTGTAGCAATTTTTTGGTTTCAATGAGTAGGTTTTAGGGGTAGTGTTTGACAACTTCAATAGGGAATCTGCTATTTCGAACAACAGTGCAGTTGCAGAACAGAGTTGGGCATACATTTGTACTTGGATTACTTATCTTGCTTTTGTTTTTGAGAGAAAGCAGCGCTTTTCTTTTTTTAAAGTGTAATGCATGTCTTCTTTTCTCTTCCAGAGAAATGAATAAAAATGTGTCATCTAGGAGGACACTCAGCTGAACTTGAGTTCGGGTTAATAAGGTCAGAAGGGGAGCACATTTTTTGTGCTTATGGGAATGAAAGGTGGAATAGCTTACAACGGGTTGAGATGTAAATGGCTCTCACTTACTCTAACTACTCTGATTTGCACAACCATGGGAGAAAACCCCACTTTTTACTATTCTCTCACCTCAGAATCAGTTGGAGATCCTTCCTCCAAGTTTGTCTTGTATTTCATATGTTAACATGGTTGTTTTAAATTTCAATGGTGTCACACTATTTGCTTATCTTTTTTCCTTTTGGATTTTCATGTGGTGATGCAGCTGTTCTCGATGGTGTTCAAACTAGATCATGAGACTGACAATAAAGAAGATGTCAAAATTAAGGCTGTAGAAAAAGAAACAAAAGCTGAACAAGGTGAGAGAAAAACTGAAGAACACTTAAATGAGGCTAAAGTAGAAACAAGAAATGATGAAGCAAAAAATTCTGGGGCTGTACCTATGGGTTTTGAGACTGCAAGGTCCCCTGAAAAGAGAGATGATGGTTTGACACCACCTTCTCTGGAGAAAGGTAAAATGTTTTCCCTTGTTTGATTTTTGCTGGTGTTTCTTTGAAACCTTTTTTATTTATTTTTCATGTATGCATGAGTGTGCACGCCTTTATCTGCAAATCAACCTCAGAACACGAATGGTTTGATGCTTTAGATTAGTAGTATTTTTGTTCATCTTACACCCTCTTCCTGCCCTATCTTCCTATTGCCAATTAACTTCCAAAGATGACTAGTTTACTGCTTCTTTATGCTATTGTATCTTCCATCTTCCCCCTGCCCTTCTATTTTTTTCAGGCAGGGTAAAGGTACTGTAAAATATGAGAAGAAAGGATAAAGCAGTCCAGACATGGCACCATATTTGTACACAAACCGATAAATCTATCAAAAACAGGACACATGGCTAGTTGGTGGATCGCTGGGTCCTACATATAAAACGATTAATTGGTGGATTAGGTGTCTGCTAGTAATCAGCACTGGTGAATATTGTTAGCCTTCTAATCAAAGGCAGTGATCACAAACCGTTTGCTTGCTCTTATATTGGTTTGTTTGTAGACTGTCTGTTTTTCTCACCTTTAATGGTGAGCGAAGGGGCTGATAATTGGTGGATGCCTAATCTGCTGACCATCAGTTTGTATGATGGGACCCACTGGCCTACCAACTTGCCATGTATTCCAGGTTTTGTTTCTATATTAATTTAAACTTGAAGACCCAGGGATAGATCCCTGGCCATGTTCGTGGAATGAAGGTGCCAATACCACCCAACGATGAGTATGTTGGTGCCATGTGTTCCGTTTTGACATATCATGTTTATCTACTTCAGCGACTTGTTTGGCTTATAGTTTCTCAAGAACAAAATAGAAAAACCAGGATATTATGTTCATATCTGTGCAGCCATCCCCACACGTGATTGCATGAGGAGAGAATTTACGACACTGTGGAGTTGAGAATATTTGGAAAATATAAGATATCTTTTATTGTATTCGATTCAAATGTCCAGTTCCCTTATGTCTAGATGAAGCATTTTACATCCTACTATTGTTTATTCACAATTTGCATTTAAAGGTTTATCAATCATTCGGACAGGTTGTAACTATGCCAAGGGCCGATGGGTTGCAGAGAGTAGACAACCATTATATTTTGGTTTCGGTAAGCAGTGGTTGTCAGGGCCATGGTCTTGTAGATTGACCCAACGTACAGATTTCTCCTACGAAGGATGGCAACCAGAAAATTGCGAGATGCCTAATTTTGATGGTTCTACATTCTTGAAAAGGCATGATTTCTTTGTTTCTTTTCCCCTTTATGTTGTTTTGATCTCTCATTTGGATTATTGAAGTCCAACTATGTCAAAAACTTGATCGTGAGCTCCAAGTGCAGAGCCGCGATATAGTAATAAACTGGTGAGGCCAGGTCGATCCACAGGAAGCAATGTAAATTAAGGTTCCTCTTCAACTTGTACCTACCCTAAATTAAAAATCTAAGTCTAGCCTTAAAAAAACTAGAAAAGTACATTATCATTCCTACTTTTCAAAAATTAAATTAATTACAATCCAATAAAAGGAAAACTTCCTAAATCTAAAAATCCTAAACTAAAAAACTAAGATTGCTGCAAAATAAAACACAAGTGAGAAATTTCAAAAATAGAAAGTTAATAAAACTAAACAAAATTAGAAACTATCCTAAAGTTAGAAAGTTAGTAATGCAATGTATGCCATGAGATGTTGACAAATTATAAGTCTGGAAAACTAGTATGCTGGGCTGTTTTTATGTATGATTTTTCCTATTCTAATGCAACCTAAAACTGCATTTAATGGTTGGATCTTGTACTATAATGGTGCATGAATCAAATAAAAAAAAGGGGAGTGAAAAAGGATTTAAAACAAAGAAGATATGAGTGCATGAACGTGACACAAAAACTGAAACTGTGCAGAAATTCTGCACATAGGTGGGTCGTCAATCCAAACACCAACAAGTAAAGAACACAAATCAAGCACCGATCACCCAAGTACAAGAAAGAAAATTTTAAAAGAGAAAGAACCACTTTTACTAATATGCAAAGTTTTTACATAAGATAAAAAAATAAACCAAAACAATTACATACTAGGATGAGAAGCCTCTTCTAGATGAAAAATCCAAGGGTGTAATGTGATTTCCGGGCCAAATCTCCTTGACGACTTCAATGGAGAGAAAGAGAGAGGAAGAAGATGGAATGTAGTAGTATTTCTAGAGAGAGCTAATCTATCTTCCCATAAGAGGAGAGGGATGCCTATGCCTTTAATTTATAAATTTTTGCTCTCTTTCTTTCCTTCTTTGTTCTAAGTTTGTAGCATGCAATCTTCTTTGTATGGTAAGTCCCTTCCTTGGCTAACAAGTCTCTAAAGAAATAGCAAGGTGAGTGAGAGATTTTTGGTGCTTTCCATGTACAAAATTGCAATCCCGAGTAGAAATTTTAGCACTAACTTCCAGAGGTCATATCTTCCTCGTTTTATCTCGGATTGACAAATCTTGGGGTCCACGGATATCTACTCAAAAAGGGCTTTCCAAATTCCAACTGTGTCTAGAGTGCACCGATCTAACGGTTGGATTGAGAGTTATGGCCATCTTAATCTTGCTGTCCCTGAAAAATCTGAGATTAATTGTACACATATGGAAGCTTCTAATTAGGAGTGCAATGGGATGTGTGGGACCTACACAGGCCCATTTAAATGTACATGTGTACATGCCTTAACTGTTAGTTGTAATTATGGATCCATACCATATTTGTATTATCTTGATAAGAATGATTAGCATGTAATCAGGGATTGATCCCCTATATATACAAGTCACAATCGACCCTTAAGGTATACGACATTATTCTCCATCTCTCACTTATGGTTCTAGATCTCATTTCTCAATCAATGTCATGGCATCAGAGCTAGGATTTGCAATCTTCCAAGTGTGATGGCTCTCAAACACTCCCTGCTGATGATGTCAAGAAGATTCTTTCTTGGAAAACTAAAGATGCAAAGATAAAATCTTGGATTCTTTCTTCTGTAGAACCGAATTTTATCTTGTATCTAAGACCATGCAAAACCTCCAAGGACATGTGGGAATATCTGAAAAAGGTATATTACCAAAATCATACTGCTTGCCAATTTCAACTGGAATTAGAAATTGCAAATTACTCCCAAGGCACGCTTTCTATCCAGGATTATTACTCAGGATTTCTAATCCTATGGTCAAAATATGATGAAATCAAGTTTGCTACTGTCTTTGAAGCACTGCTACCCGAGTTACTTTCTTTATAGCAGAACAACCATCGGGACCAATTGATCATGAAACTTCGTCCTGAGTATGAGATAGTGAGATCAAACTTGATGAGCCGCGCTTCTCTCCCCAACGTAGATGACTGTCTTCAGGAACTTCTACGGGAAGAACAACGCCTTATTTCCAAACTTGTAATTGAACAACAGAGCTCCACTGAAGCTCCGTTTGTTTATGCTGCTAAAACCAGACTTCCTCCTCGGGATATCAGTAAAGTACAGTGTTACAACTATAAAAAATATGGCCATTATGCCAATCAATGCAAGCTGAAAGTTTGTAAATATTGTAAGGCCGTTGGTCACGTTATTGAAAAGTGTAGGAAGAAGGCTTACAATTCTGCTTCTTGCCCCTATGTGCAGTCAGCTTCAAGTGTTTACACGGCTACCACCCCACAATATGCCTTTTCTGAATTCAGTGGTTCACTGTCGTTTGATTCATCATCACAGCCTGGTTCCTCATCACAAACACCGTCACCTCTGCTCCAATTACTCCAGCTATAGTAAATCAAATGATTATCAATGCCCTGTCATCTATGCACATTTCAGGTACTGGTCCATACCTTTCTAATACATGGTATTTAGATCCAGGGGCTAGTAATCACATGACCTCCTCACCCTCAAAACTACATCATATTGTTCCTTACACTGGCACTCTTTCTATTCAAGCTGCCAATGGGGACCACCTTCCCATCATCTCTGTGGGCAATGCCCCTGGCCCTTTTCCATTAACAAATGTTTTTGCATGTGTCCCCTCATCTTGCTACCAATTTAGTTTTTCTGGGTCAATTAGTTGAGAATAATTACAAAATCTCCTTTTCTTCTTTTGGCTGTGTTGTGCAGGACCAAGAGTCGGGGGCAGTGATCGTGAGGGGGCCTAAACGTGGTAGACTTTTTACTTTACCGGTATCTCCATTTATTCAAAATAAACATTGGCATAAGTTGTTTTGTTTTTTCCTTCAAAATAATTCTAGGTTATGGCATAATAGACTTGGTCATCCAAATGCTGCTACTTTGTCCACTTTGTTTCAAACTAGATTATTAAATAAACCTCTTGATTCTGTTTCATTTGAGTGTGATGCTTGTAAATTAGGAAAAAATAAAACTTTACCTTTTTCTAACTCTACATCTCAGAGCAATGAATGGTTTGACTTAATCCATAGTGATGTTTGGGGCATTGCTCCTACCATTTCTCATGGTAATTTCAAATACTTTGTTACATTTATTGATGATCACAGCAGGTTTACATGGGTTTATTTGTTACATTCTAAATCTAATGTTCTTAATACATTTAAAATTTTTCTTAGCTATGTTGAAACCCAATTTTCCAAAGGCATTAAAACTTTGCAATCGGATTCGGGGGGGAGTATGTCTCCACTGAATTCCAATCTTTCCTACAGAGTCAAGGAATTATATCTCAACGTACTTGTTCAGTTACTCCACAACAAAATGGAGTCGCGGAATGGAAAAACAGGCACCTTCTCGATGTCACGAGAACGCTTCTCATTGAATCATCTGTTCCTCCTCGATTTTGGACTGAAGCTCTCACCACTGCAGTGCATCACATCAACCGTCTCCCTTCACCTACCATTGCAAAATTAACACCATATTTTAAACTTTTTGGTCACCATCCATCGTTTAATCATCTACATACCTTCGAGTGTGTTTGCATCGTTCATCTGCCTCCAATAGAGCGCACAAAATTAACTGCCTAATCTAGCAGGTGTGTTTTTTTAGGATATGCAACTAACCAAAAGGGTTTTGTTTGCTATGATCCAAAGGCTCGTCGCACTAGGATCTCTCGTAATGTTATTTTCTTTGAAAATCAATATTTTTTCCAAACCCACTTGGATTGTCCTTCTCCTTGTTCCTCAACTTTGTTACCTGGGTTTTCTAAAGCAACATCTGTTACACGGTTTAATCCTAATTTTGTGTATCATCGAAGGGAAAGAACTGCCACTGCAAATGCCCACCCTCCTGATCCTCCGGCAAATGGTCCCCCTTTACTGGTATCTTGTGTCGCTCCTCCAGAATTTCTTGCCTTCCTGCGAGGTATGGCTTTACCCATGCTTCCTTGATGACGACACTATCATCTGTTTCCATCCCAAGTTCTTATTGCAACATGATTGTTGGAACAAGGCCATGAAAGAAGAATTAGATGCATTGACCCAGAATCACATCTGGGATATTGTGGACTGTCTTTCTTCAGTTAAACCCATCAGCTGCAAATGGATCTACTCGATCAAACTAAAATCTGATGGCTCCTTGGATGGACACAAAGCTCGACTTGTGGCACTTGGTAACCGACAGGAGTATGTCATTGACTATAAAGAGACATTTGCGTTAGTTGCAAAAATGACAACTGTTCGGCTACTTCTCGCCATTGCAGCTTCTCAATCTTGGCCCTTATACCAAATGGATGTCAAGAATGCATTTTTACATGAGGACTTGAAAGAGGACGTCTATATGGGGATACCACAAGGAGTCACCTCTCAATCTAAGAAGTCTGTCTATCACTTACGCAGATCTTTTTACGGTCTCAAGCAAGCTCCTCGAGCGTGGTTCGAAACGTTCAGCGATCGTTTAAGCACGATTGGCTTTACTCAAAGTCCTTACGATCCATCTCTTTTTCTGAGCCACGCCTCTACTGACTTTACTGTTCTCCTCGTATATGTTGATGATATCATTATCACCGGCACTGATGATGCAATGATAAAATCCCTCCAAGCCCCTCTCTGAGATTCTGATGCAGTAGACCTATCGTCAGTTGGGGTAAGACTCATGGTCCAATTGTGGGACCCAAGCAAGTTTAGGAATTCCTTATTAACTGTTATTAGTTTCTAAATTTTATTTTAGAAGTTGCCATTAGGATTAGTTTCTAATTTGAATAGGATTTTTATTCTTGTTTCCTAGTTTGAGTAGGTTTGATTTCTTAGCCCCTAAGTTTCTTTTATTATAAATATGGCATTGTTGAGATCAATGATCTCAGCTAATTGAGTTAATAAAGTTTTCCCTTCGTGGGTTTGTCGTTGGAGAGTGTCTTCTTCATCGTGATTGTTCCTGTACGAACCATAATTGTGCTCCAGCACTTGCATCCTAATCCTAGGTTGCATCAAATGGTATCAGAGCCGCACGATCCTCATGATCGTCGGCATGATTACCTCTATCGGTCCATCCCAGTACCGTCCTCACCTCTCACTGCCAAACCCCACCCGCTACCCAGATCCCTCACCCATTCACATAACCCAACCCCAATCAATCACAATCACCGTTAGCCGTTCGACCTCCTCGCCCTTCCTAAAAAACCCATCGACCGAAACCCTTCCCTTTTCTAATCATTCCTACCACCTTCGGAGCCCATCTTCCACTCTCCGAAACCCTAAAACCCCAAATAAATTACAAAAAAAAAAAAAAAAAAAAAAAATTCTCCATATCGCAAAGCACCTCCCGCAACCCACCCACCCCAGACGAGCATCCCTCATCTTCCTGGCCCTTCGTCAGCCCCTCTTCCCAGATCCACTCTTACCAGACCCAACCTCTTCGCAGCCCTAACCAGAGGAAAAAAAAAAAAGAGCGAAGCAGAGAATAGAAGAAAAAGAAGCGGAGAAGAGGAAAGTGGCGTGTAACTTGCACCTGTCGCCCGCTCCCCATCGCAAGTGCCCTGGTCCACTCCGTCGTCGTCGCCGCTGCTCCACCACTCCGTCATCGTCGCCGCTGTTCCATCGCCAGGGCCAGCGCCCTGCTCTATTTCTCCCTTCGTTGGAGCAATAGAAAGGGTTTCATTAACCCTTTTTCTCTTCTCTTTTGTGCGCCAGCATCGAGGCTTTGGGTTGAGGCTCAGGTTACAGCAAGTTGAGCTCGGGGTTAGTCTGACCCACTTAAGTTTCAACCTAGCCATCACCACTACTCTCATCAGCAGCGACTTAAAAGACCCAGATCTGTACAAGATCAACGGCTGAGACTTCTTTTTTGCGATACCAGACTCATCCATCATCAGATTTTAGATCCGTTTGTTCCAGCGTGATCGTGCCGAGCATATCTACACATCAGGCCGGTCAAGAATTTTATATTTGCATTAAACAAATATACCTCCCAAGAAGCATATAGAAGTGGAGTCATCCTCCAATAATGATGATGATTTGAGGGGAGCCGTTGCAGCATTATCGGTAACTGTTAATCAACTATCTGCAATGATAGGTCAAATGCTAGGTCAAATGCAAGTTCAAATGCAAGAGTCTCTTGAAAGAATTGAAACCCGATTAACCAATTTGGAAACGAATCGACGTGAGGAAAATCATCAGGATTATGGAAGGCATAATCGGAATCAACGAGATCCACATGCAGTTAATGTTGATCGTGATTTAGGTATTAAACTCATGATTTCCGAATATGATGGAAAATTGAAACCGGATGAATTCCTAGATTGGTTAGTGTGTGTTGAAAATATTTTTGCACACAAGCAAATGACGGATGGTCATAAGATTACACTAGTGGCAACTCGATTTCGAAATTATGCTGCAATCTGGTGGGCCGAGTTGCAACGAAAGCCAAAAAACCAACAAATTGACTCCGTTGACACGTGGACTGAGATGAAAAATCTGTTGAAGCAAAAATTTCTCCCTGTCAATCATTCCAGAGATCTGCATGCAAGTTTTCAATATTTGAAACAAGGATCTAAGACAGTTGTTGAGTATTTTGAGGAATTTATGACCATGCAAGCCCGTTGTGGTTTAGATGAAGATGAGGATGTCTTAATTGACCGATATTTTAATGGGCTTACACTTGACATACAAGATATCCTCGCATTCAAGCATTTTGATAATGTTGATGAGATTGTTCAGCATACTATCAAAGCTGAGGCAATTGCAAACCATCAAGCCAAAAAACTTAATGCAGCTAAATGGGTTATGCAAAAGAATTCCTCAATTGCAGGGTCTAAACCGAGTGATTCATCGGAGAAAGTTTTCACCAAGCCCGAAGGTCAAAATAGGATTACATGCTATAATTGTAAACAACAAGGGCATCGTGCAGCGGAGTGTCCAAAACGCATCCTCTTCATTGAGAATGAAAGTGATGTGACAATTGCACCAGATGATGATCCTAAAGAGACTGACACAGAGGAAGTACATGACATTCTGCCCGAGGAGGATATTGACTCTCTCCAGGTAATTACTAACACTCCCTTCAATACTGAGAAGAAATGGTTGCGAGAAAATATTTTCCGCTCCCAAGGAACAGTTAAGGGTCGAGAATGCATGGTAGTCATTGATGGCGGAAGTTGTCAGAACCTTATATCTCAAGGTCTTGTGGATCGATTACAGCTGAAAGTTCAGAAGCATCATTGTCCCTATTTTGCTAGGTGGTTAATGTTAGGTGATCAAGTGCAAGTACAGTATGCATGTCCAGTTACCTTTTCTGATGGTGAAGATTATACAGATACAGTTTGGTGTAATGTGGTACCCATGAATAGTTGTAATATCTTGTTGGGTCATCCATGGATGTATGATAAGAATGGTACTAATGGAATGCGTGACAACACATACACATTCATGCATGGTGAAACGCAAGTAACACTTTGTCCTATGAAGCCAGCACCACCAAAGAAGGGGTCCCGTTTTCCTCTCACCAAAGATGCACTTCATGTACACACTGTCTACAGAAGCAATATCAAAAAGAAGAGTCGAGTTCGAGGTCGAACTCTTTTTCAACCCGAGGAGAATGATGCAGTAGCCCTATCTGTCCGTTGGGGCAAGACTCATGGTCCAATTGTGGGACCCAAGCAAGTTTATTAATTTCTTATTAATTGTTATTAGTTTCTAAATTTTATTTTAGAAGTTGCCATTAGGATTAGTTTCTAATTTGAATATGATTTTTATTCTTGTTTCCTAGTTTGAATAGGTTTGATTTCTTAGCCCCTAAGTTTCTTTTATTATAAATATGGCATTGTAGAGATCAATGATCTTAGCTAATTGAGTTAATAAAGTTTTCCCTTCGTGGGTATATCGTTGGAGAGTGTCTTCTTCATCGTGATTGTTCCTGTGCGAACCCTAATTGTACTCCGGCACTTGCATCCTAACCCTAGGTTGCATCAGATTCATTCCATATGAAGAATTTGGGTCCTCTACATTATTTTTTGGGCTTAGAGGTACATCAGTCTCCCAATGGCCGCCTGTTTATCAATCAACACAAATATGCCATAGATCTTATTGAGCTTGTTGATCTCGATGACTCTTGCTCAGTTGATATGCCGCTCGAAGTTAATCTTAAGTTGAGTAAAGATGATGGCGATCTTATTCCTGATCCACATACATACCGGAGACTCGTCGGCAGTCTTGTCTATCTCACCATCATCAGGCCTGACATATCTTATGCTGTCAATCTTGTTAGCCAATTCATGACGTCTCCTCGCCACCTTCATCTAACAGCCGTAAAGTGAATTATCTGGTATTTATTGGGCACTAGAGCTCGTGGTTTATATTATCCAAAGGATAATCGTCTACTTCTGACCGCTTATGCAGATGCTGACTGGACAGGCTGTCCGGATACCAGACGGTCCACCACTGGTTGGTGTACGTACCTCAGTAAATCTCTCATTTCTTGGAAATGCAAGAAACAAGAACGGGTCTCCAAATCTTCCACCGAGGCTGATTATTAGGCCATGTCCTCTGCTTGTTCTGAAATCCTGTGGCTTCAAGGACTTCTTTCGGAACTCAGATTTGCACATACCTCTCCTACTTCCTTGAATGCCGATAATACTGGGGCAATCATAATCACTGAAAATCCTGTTCTTTATGAACGCACAAAACATATCAAAGTTGATTGCCACTTTATTCGGGGACGAATACAAGCATGATGTTATCCGTCTACCTCATGTCCCTACTGAGTTTCAGTTTGCCGATATCTTCAGTAAGGGACTTCCTCGGCCTCGATATCAATTTCTTGTCTCCAAATTGCTGCTTTATGACTCTCTCGCATCAATTTGAGAGGGGGGGGGGGGTCTCAATCCAGGCCCAATATCACAGGCCCATTTAAATGTACATGTGTACATGCCTTAACTGTTAGCTGTAATTATGGATCCATACCATATTTGTATTATCTTGATAAGAATGATTAGCATGTAATCAGGGATTGATCCCCTATATATACAAATCACAGTCGACCCTTAAGGGATACGACATTATTCTCCATCTCTCTCTTATGGTTCTAGATCTCGTTTGTCAATCAATGTCATAATTTCCCCAAGTTTCATTGAAAAATGTGTTTTGATCAGGTTTCTAATCGCAAACTTCTCACACAAAATTTGTCCTAAAATTTCTGCAACAATGTGCAGAATTGTGCACTTTATGTAGGGATCCGAATTTCCAAAAAATATTTGCCCAAGATTCTTGACTCGAATCTCTGATTTTTCTTGCTTCTTCAATTTAAAACTTCGATTCCAATTTCGATTCAATTTTGATTACTCGAATAACTAGCAACTTAAAATATCTAAACTCCACCAATGTGAATATGCATGCAATGCTAACTAGTTCCAACCATAAACTTTGCAAAAATAGACATAAAATTGAATTGATAAGAAAAATAAAGACATTAAACAAAAGTTCAAGAATTTAAATGTGTGGTGAAAACCAGAAAAGTAAATGTGTGGAAGAACATAAATTTAAATGTGTGGAAGTGTATTCTTCTCTTTTAAAATTCTTTTCTAAGCGGGTTCATAATTTGAACCATGCTCTTAGGGCCCTTGGGTCGTCAATCCAAACACCAACAAGTAAAGAACACAAATCAAGCACCGATCACCCAAGTACAAGAAAGAAAAATTGAAAAGAGAAAGAACCACTTTTACTAATATGCAAAGTTTTTACGTAAGATAAAAAAATAAACCAAAACAATTACATACTAGGATGAGAAGCCTCTTCTAGATGAAAAATCCGAGGGTGTAGTGTGATTTCCGGGCCAAATCTCCTTGACGACTTCAATGGAGAGAAAGAGAGAGGAAGAAGATGGATGTAGTAGTATTTCTAGAGAGAGCTGATTTATCTTCCCATGAGAGGAGAGGGATGCCTATGCCTTTAATTTATAAATTTTTGCTCTCTTTCTTTCCTTCTTTGTTCTAAGTTTGTAGCATGCAATCTTCTTTGTATGGTAAGTCCCTTCCTTGGCTAACAAGTCTCCAAAGAAATAGCAAGGTGAGTGAGAGATTTTTGGTGCTTTCCATGTACAAAATTGCAATCCCGAGTAGAAATTTTAGCACTAACTTCCAGAGGTCATATCTTCCTCGTTTTATCTCGGATTGACAAATCTTGGGGTCCACGGATATCTACTCAAAAAGGGCTTTCCAAATTCCAACTGTGTCTAGAGTGCACCGATCTAACGGTTGGATTGAGAGTTATGGCCATCTTAATCTTGCTGTCCCTGAAAAATCTGAGATTAATTGTACACATATGGAAGCTTCTAATTAGGAGTGCAATGGGATGTGTGGGACCTATGTGGACGTCCAAAGGGATCGTGGGATCTTTCTTTCCTTGTTTCTTGACTCCGCTTCTATCTTTGGTTTGCTTCCAAGCTTCTTTGATTGACTAGTCAACTCTTCTGGCACACTTTCATTTCTTGAATTTCTTTCTTGATTTTTTAATTTCAAACCTAGTAAGCATTAGATCTTACTAAATCTGAAGTTTCCTTTCTTGATCTTGAAATTCCAAATATAGCTTTCCATTGTTGACTTTTCAAACTCTTCAAAAATACCAAGTTATGTGGGTCCGCCACGAAAGTTGTCCTACCCTTGATCTCTCTCAAATTTCACCAATGTGGGTACCATTCTTGATTTCTCCTACACAAATTGAAATAAACAAATTCAACAATAATCACATGTGAGGAATTTGAATGGACTATGCATGGGACTCTACTTGATGCACTCAAAATAACCGACTTTCCAAAAATAGATTTCAAAAAATGGCAAGTTTCATAAATTTATGTAAAAAGTGTGATTTTTGAGCAAATTATGCATGAATGCACTACAATGAATCCTAAATGCATAAAAATATGATTTGACATTAAATAAAGCTCTTTAATATCAATAAGCCCTTAAAATGGTCCAAAATGTGTATGAAAATATGCGATTTTCAGGACTCATTAGTGTACGTTAATAAATATTTGCCAAGGTGAGGAATTTGGGGTCCTATACCAGAGCAGATATAATTTGCTGGCCCTTCCATTCTTTATGCTTGGTGATCCAGCCATTGATGTGATGGTTCCACCATTAATGGAGAGTGTTTCAAAAAAATTCAGGTTGAAAGATTCTATTTCCTAGCTCTTTAATATGGCTTGTAAATAGGCACTTGAAACTGCATTCAGATGTAAATAAAAAAGGCTGATGGGTGTATGTATACTATCTTCCAATCTGGAAAAGTGGGTTGCAGAAAACTGATCAGTTTCTTGTCATGGAGGTTTAAAGCTTCCTCTTCCATGCTCAGGTGGATGGGCTCATTTTTACTTCCCCCACCTCTCATTTCCCTTTTTGTTACCTGGGCCAGCCTTAATTTATAGTAGTCAGGACTTTTTATCATTCTGCAGCACCAACGTGGATAATTCTTTCTAGGATGCAGCACAAGACTGTTGCTCTTGTAGGGGATTCCTTGGGTAGGCAACAGTTCCAGTCATTGATGTGTATGGTCACAGGTGGGAAAGACAGCCCAGAAGTGGTAGATGTTGGAAGTGAGTATGGTCTCGTCAAAGCTGCAGGTGCTAAACGACCCTTCTCTATTACTGGTCTGCAAGCCTCTGTTACTTAGAGCCTCTAAACATCACTGACCCAGCTACTGATTATGCAATGCACCTGGATCGTCCTCTGGCCTTCTTGCAGCATTATCTCCGCGGATTCAATGTTTTGGTTCTCAATACGGGGCACCATTGGAACAGAGGCAAGCTTAATGTGAATCGGTGGGTGATGTATGTAGGTGGTGAGCCCATCAGGGACAGAAAGCTTGCTCAGATAGGAAATGCCAAAAACTTCGCCGTTTATAGCGTTATCAAGTGGTTGGATTCACAACTTCCACACCACCCATAGCTCAAGGCCTTTTTCAGGACCATATCACCCAGGCATTTTTCAAATGGGGATTGGAACATTGGAGGAAGGTGCGATAACACCATTCCATTGGCTAGAGGGGACAAGGTTTCACAAGATGAATCAGTTGTGGCAGGTGCTGTCAAGGGCACTGGGGTTAGGCTTTTGGACATAACTGCCCTTTCACAGCTGAAGGAAGAGGGACACATATCCCAGTATAGTCTCAAAGCCTCAAATGGTGTGCAAGATTGCTTACATTGGTGCTTACCTGGTATTCCGGACACATGGAATGAAATCCTTTATGCACAACTGTAGGTCGCAGACTGAGGGAATCCCATTGACTCTAACCCCTGCGAGTTACTCAACCATGCCTTGTGCATTTTGCACTAGCTGACATGAGGCTTTCCATTTCAGGAAAAAGATTCTTTATCTTGTCGGAGATATCACACCATCCAAACTAACTCCCCCATCCTTGGGACCTTGCATACTAACCTATTCAACAATCTTACTGATAAAAATGGCGGATATTGACTCAGATTGATTGGCACCGCCACCTTATGGAAGTTATCAGGTAAGAACCGCTATCAATGTACCAACTCAAGATTCCACAAAGAGGGGGTGTAAAGAGCTTTTCATCCATTTTAATTTGAAAAGTGAACGACATACAGGTTGAGCATTGATGTTTGGGCTGCCTACTGACTATTTGTGGATGCCAAGTTCTGGTTATTCATGTGTGATGTGGCTCATCCAAATGTGAAGAGATGAACAGATGGTGCAGGCTATGATCCATGTAATGATTTTTAGCCTCAGAAATTCAAGAAAGCAGTTTTAGCACGATGCCACTGTAAGCAATTTTTCATTTGCCATTTTTTATTTCTATGGAAGAAGCTACATAGAGTGATTTTAGCCATTTTTCACATTGATCCATTCTCTTTCTTGGCAGTATGTATATTAGAGACGCAAATAAAGCCCTGTTTGGTTCCTTGAAACTTAGTTGTTTAGCATTCTCTCTACCTGTAAATCTAATTACTTGTATCTATGTGTACTTGTAATTGGTTATGACATTGAACAAAACAACTGTCACTTGAGGAAATTCAAATTATTCAAATGCATGTGACACCCTTGTTTTGATTTGAACCCAGTTGTTGCACTGAGTTTAGGCTCTTAGTGGGATTGTTCCTTTTCCTTATTTTCTGCTCCAAGAAGTAGTGGTAATGATTTGGTGTTGCAAAAGATTTAAAAAGAATATCTCACCCATGGTGATTTCTTCTTTGCCATAGTCCAGTAGCTAGTCTAGTAGTGTGTTTTATTTTTCTTGGGTTTTGGGGTGGGTATTGATTTCCCAATGAGAGCAGCTACTTGCACACTGCAAACTGCTCTCCACACACTGTATTTAAAAAAAAATGAAAAAATAAAAAATTCCTAAACTACCCCTCTCCCTCTCCTCCCGTCTCTCTCCCTCTCCCTGCTCCCTGCTCCGCTCCCTCTTGCTCTCTTCCTCTCCCTATCTCTCCCGCCCTCTTCCTCTTCCTATCTCTCTCCCCCGCCATCCGCTGACCCCGCAACCTCCGCCCTACGCCAACTATCTCCCCGCCCTCTCCTTCTCCCTTTCCCCATCTCCTCCTTTCCGGCAACCTCATCCCTCTTCCTATTTCCTCCTTTCTCTCCCTCTCTCTTCCTCTCTCCCCCTCACTCATTCTCTTGTACAAAGGTTAATCAAATACCATACCGTCAATTTTCACCAATTTTAGTGTGTTTCTGCGATTTTTTTCATTAGCTCTCGCGGGATGAAACAATTTGAGTTTGTTTGGAGACACAGGGCCGAACAAATCGAGTTTGTTCGGTGACACAGGGCCGAACATTTTTTATTTGTTCGGTCTCGTGTGGCTGAACGAATCAGGGAGATGGGTAGTTTAGAAAAAAAATTTTTTTTTTTTTTTTTTAATACAATGTGTGGAGAGCAATATTCAGTGTGCAGGTAGCAGCTCTCTTTCCGAATTTTGACATGAGTGGAGTTTGACGGTTTTGGGCTTTAGATGCGTTTGTCCTCCCTTTTATGACTATTTTGCATTTTTTTAATGGATGACAATAAAACATATAGCATATCTAACCATATAATAAAAGTAGCAGTTTTTGTCGACTGAATACCCCATGTTATCTATACCAAAATATAAAAGCAGCAGTTTTACCTGCTTGTCGTCGACTCCTTCCTTTTATCCTTTTCTCTCCTCCTTCAACCAGCTTCCCTCCTACTTCTAATAACCGTGATGCTTCTCCCTACTTCATGAAAGTTCTCTGGACTAGCCAATTTGCCAGATGGAGTGCACAACAAGAGACACCAGCTATGGGCCCACTAAAAAAGGGTATTTCACCTCTGCTTCACTGCTTAGCTGCTGCGTCTTTCTCTGCTGCTTGGTGATGGTGGCCCAGTTACATGCAATCCAAGCTTTGGCTCGGATGTTTCCAGAATGCCCTAGGAACATGCTTCTTCTCTACTCTCGATTCTTCCTCTCATGCAGCGGCCTAAAACAAGACAAAGACCTCTTCCTCTTCCTCTTTCTCTTCCCCTCTCTAGATTTACCCAATCCAAATGCCCTAACTGCTCATCTTCTCCTTAACCCCTTTTCATCTTCGTCCCCAATCTACTGCGATGATCCCATCTCTATCTTAAAGACAACACCAGGGCATCTCCCAAACCCCAAAAGCCTCCCAGTATGGTGTTCATTCGTGCCCTGATTCTTTTTTTTTTTCTTCCTTTCTTGCTCAGACATAAAGCAATTAAGGATCTCAAAGCCATGTCTACCCGTTTTGCTAATTTGATGGAGCTATCTTCTGGGTAAGAGAATTTGATTTCATGTTTGCTGTATATCTATAATTAGTATGGAATATAATGAGTGAGTGAGGTGTCAATTGTTCTATGTTGTATGAGATGGACCGCATAAATGAGTGGGATTTTTTTTAATCAATAGGGTGTGGTAATTTTTTTTTCTCATCTATGTTTGTGGTTACAATTTTTTCTGATACGAGGTTTTAGGTGTGCATTGTCACATCGTGTTGATTTTATGTAGTGGTATGGAGTGGGCTCCAGGTATTTTCGTGGCGGTGCATTACCACTTATGCCGTTTCTAACTGTTGGGACTTGAGATTCAAGAATTACTATATCGATGATGGGTGAAGAGTTTGTTTGGCATCATTCCTTTATTGAATTGATTTTTATAGTGAAAATGAGTCGTGTAGAACTTGTTTGGTGACTCTGTGTTAAAATTGTTCCAATGACCAAATCAACATTTTTTTTTAGACGTTCTTCTATTTGAACATGTTGTAAAATATTCATCACCACCACCATCATCAAAGCCCTGTCCCAACCATGATGGAAAATATTCAGATAATAAAAAACTGAGAATCACACTCTAAACTAATTGCTAAAATAACATACTATATCCAATAAATCTAAAAAAAGTATAATTCATTGTAATATTTCTTTAAGCCTTATATTTGAGTAGAATGGAATGAGAGTGAATGTATCAAAGTATAATTCCTACATATATGACCAGGTTATGAGGCCCACATATCAATGTGCACCCACTCACCCAACCAACACCGTTAAGGAATTCCAATCTTAGTTGTGACCTAACAACAACAAACGACCCCGAACAACTTAGGTTTATATTATTTTAGCACAAGGTAGCGTATGCATGCAGGAGATACTGATTGATGCAGCAGCACTATCTGTCCTTTGGAACAAGTCTTGTGGTCCAATTGTGGGACCCAAGCAAGTTTAGAAATTCTTTAGTAATTGTTATTAGTTTCTAATTTTTATTTAAGAAGTTGTATTTAGGAATAGTTTCTAATTTATTCTGCGTGTTTCCTAGTTTTGTGAGAATTTTTTTAGGGTAAGTATTTTATTATAAATAGAACATTGTAGAGATCAATGATCTCAGATTAGAGATTATTGGAGTTAATAAAATTTCTTTGCTTGGGTTATCGTTGGAGATTGTTCTTCTTTGAGTGATTGTTCTTCGGAACCCTAATTGTGCTCCGGCACTTGCATCCTAACCTTAGGTTGCATCAATTGGTATCAGAGCCGAACGATCATCACGATCAATCGGCGTGACTACCCCTATCCCTCATTCCTTTCCGCTTTCCTAGCCCTTCGTCAGTCCCCTCTACATACCCTCATCCCTGCCAACCGAATCCCACCGAAACCCTCTACCAGACAACCGACGCCCATTCCACTGCACCCCTTCCCCTGCACACCAAAACCTAGCAACAACCTCTTCCCCACTCTCCACCATTGCCCACATCTATTTCCAGAAACCACCCACAAACCGCAGAATCCCCAAACCCATTCCACCGGAAACCCCAAATCTCGAACCTAGAGGAAAAAAAAAAAAAAAACACCCAAAGAAAAAAAAAAAGTAGCAGCGAGGAGAAGAAAGAAGGGTTGCAGAGATGTACCGTGCACCTCCACCGTCCCGCACCAGCAGCACCTTCGCCAGGCCCCTCCATTGTTGACACCCGCCAGCTCCAGCGCCAACTCCCTCTTCTTCGCTTCATCTTCGTTGAGCGTCAGCAGCGAAAGGAGGAAAACGAATAAAAAAGGGTTTCGAAACCCTTGTTCTTATTCTCTGCGGGCACGAAGACTGAAGCAACGTCTAATTGGGCCGGGTTTCCAGTTCGGCCCACGGGTGGATCCGACCCATTGAAGAAGCTCATTTTGTTATGCCTCACTAACTGACGTCATCAGTTTTGGTTCCTCACTGCATCACTAACTGACCAAATCAAGGGCACAACATTATCATCGCGATATTAGTGTCATTCACTGCCATATTTCAAATCAGTTTTCGCCATCGTGTTCGTGGAGAGCCGATCTACACATTTTATATTTGCCTTAAACAAAGATGCTTGCCAAGAAGTAGGTTGATGCGGAATCTTCCTCTCATAATGATGATGATTTAAGGAACGCAGTTGCGGCATTATTGGTAACTGCTAATCACCCATCCGCAATGATGGTTCAAATGCAAGCTTAATTGCAAGAGTCTCTTGAAAGAATTGACACCCGATTAACTAATTTGGAAACTAATCGGCATGAGGAAAATCATCGGGAGGATGGAAGGCATAATCGGAATCAACGAGATCCACATGCAGTCAATGTTGACCGTGATTTAGGTATTAAACTCGTGATTCCCGAATATGATGGAAAATTGAAACTGGATGAATTTCTAGATTGGTTAGTGTGTGTTGAAAATATTTTTGTACACAAGCAAATGACGGATGGTCATAAGATTACACTAGTAGCAACTCGATTTCGAAATTATGCTGCAATCTGGTGGGCCGAGTTGCAATGGAAGCCAAGAAACCAACAAATTGACTCCGTTGACACGTGGACTGAGATGAAAAATCTATAGAAGCAAAAATTTATCCCTGTCAATCATTCCAGAGATCTGCGTGCAAGTTTTCAATATTTGAAAAAAGGATCTAAGATAGTTGTTGAGTATTTTGAGGAATTTGTGACCATGCAAGCCCGTTGTGGTTTAGATGAAGATGAGGATGTCTTAATTGACCGATATTTTAATGGGCTTACACTTGGCATACAAGATATCCTCGCATTCAAGCATTTTGATAATGTTGATGAGATTGTTCAGCATGCTATCAAAGCTGAGGGGATTGCAAACCATCAAGCCAAAAAACCTAATGCATCTAAATGGGTTATGCAGAAGAATTCCTCCATTGCAGGGTCTAAACTGAGTGATTCATCGGAGAAAGTTTTCACCAAGCACGAAGGTCAAAATAGGATTACATGCTATAATTGTAAACAACAGGGCATCGTGCAGCGGAGTGTCCAAAACGCATCCACTTCATTGAGAATGAAAGTGATGTGAAAGATGCAGCAGATGATGATCCTAAAGAGAATGACACCGAGAAAGTGCAGGACATTCTGCCGGTGGAGGATATTGATTCTCTCATGGTAGTTACTGACACTCCCTTAATTACTGAGAAGAAATGGTTGCGAGAAACTATTTTCCGCTCCAAAGGAACAATCCGGGGTCAAGAATGCACAGTAGTTATTGATGGAGGAAGTTCTCAGAACATTATCTCTCAAGCTCTTCTGGATCGATTGCAGCTGAAAGTTCGAAAGCATCATCCTTATTTTGCTAGGTGGTTAATGACAGGTGATGAAGTGCAAGTACGTTATGCATGTCCCGTTACATTTTCTGTGAGAGAAGACTATACAGATACAGTTTGGTGTAATGTGGTACCCATGGATAGTTGTGATATCTTGTTGGGTCGTCCATGGATGTATGAAAAGAATGGTATTAATGGAATGCGTGACAATACGTACACATTCATGCAAGGTGAAAAGCAAGTAACACTCTGTCCTATGAAGCCGGCACCACCAAAGAAAGGGTCAAGTTCTCGCCTCATCCAGGAAGCGCTTCAAGTGCACACTATTTACAAAAGCAACATCAAGAAGAAGAGTCGAGTTCGAGGTCGAACTCTCTTCCAACCCATGGAGAATGATGCAGCAGCACTATCTGTCCTTTGGAACAAGTCTTGTGGTCCAATTGTGGGACCCAAGCAAGTTTAGGAATTCTTTAGTAATTGTTATCAGTTTCTAATTTTTATTTAAGAAGTTGTATTTAGGAATAGTTTCTAATTTATTCTGTGTGTTCCCTAGTTTTGTTAGAATTGTTTTAGGGTAAGTATTTTATTATAAATAGAACATTGTAGAGATCAATGATCTAAGATTAGAGATTATTGGAGTTAATAAAATTTCCCTGCGTGGGTTATCGTTGGAGACTGTTCTTCTTCGAGTGATTGTTCTTCGGAACCCTAATTGTGCTCCGGCACTTGCATCCTAACCCTAGGTTGCATCACTGATATAAGGTCATGCATTACATGTGTACATTTAAAAATGTATTAATGTTGTAAATGGTAATTAGGGGTTATCAGTAATCAGTCTAACTGTAGAAACTTCTATTTAATTTTTCGCCCACATCAGGTCTCAGTGTATCAGCCAAAGGCAAAACTTCATGTGTTAGTTGACATGTTATCAGTTTGTGTTCATCCTAAAATACTAACAAGTCTCTCTCTGATTATTATGATTCTTCTTAAACATTTTATTTATTTTAATATTTTCCTGTGCATGCTTTTTTGTTTGTAGGTGATCTGTGATGCATACACACCAGTTGGCGAACCAATTCCAACAAACAAAAGATACAATGCTGCAAAGATTTTCAGCCATTCTGATGTTATTGCTGAAGAGCCTAGGTAGATTTCCACTACTTATTATTGATAGTATTGTATCTATTAGTATGTTTCATATTTTGTTAGCCGTTTTCTTTTTCTTTTCTTTTTTCCTTTAGAAAGAACCTATCCATATTTATTTGTATATTTGTTGAGAATTAGGTGTGGAATAGAACAGGTGCACACCCTTCTACAAAAAGATGTGAAACGGCCTATTGGGTGGCCTATGGGAGGATACCCTCGTCCTCAGGTATATAATTCTAGGCTTTGGTTCAACAAGTTTTTTTTATTTTTTGAGCATTTATTTAATTTCGCGTTACCATTGAAGTACTCTGTCATTCTAATGGATTTGTTTGTCTTATGTATTTACTAATTTTGAAAAAAATTATTATGAAGAAAATCTCTTCTCATATCCTGGTGAACAGAATAGTTTTTGTTTCCAACCTTTTTGTCATTTTCATGAGTATAGTATTGGAAAAATCGTGTATGTTGATTTGATTCTTGGGAATAAACCTCTGCTGAGTTGTTGGCACCAATGTATTGCATACCTATCCCTGAATGGATTTTGTTTATCTCAAATCTTTAGTTTTGATAAGTCTTTAAAAGAAATAATGGAAGGTGTCATCTACAGTAAGTTATTTCTGTCGTATTTATTGATTACTTTGTATTATTCTCTTCCAAATCCAACCACAATCCTAAACTAATGGGAATTACATATGTATTTCCTCTCATATCTTTACTTTTCTTCATTTGGCCTTTGCTCCTTGCAAGTGAGTATCTTGATTCTGGAGTGTTAGTGTGATATGTTGTCTCATTAACTTCATCTGGATTATGTGATTTTGGATTAGGCTCCATACTACTGTAGTGTGGGTCAAACAAGGCATTTAGGTGTCATATTGTTGATTCCCACTATAAGGCTCGTCTTTATGCTGCATCAACATCAGTAGCATCAATGGAAAAGTGATATATGGCAGGCCAAGTACAGCCACGTTTGCCTCTGTCTTCTTCCTTCTCTGAATTGGATTGGATTCTCTCTTGTTATTTTGAACATTTGCATCTTGTGCAGTGGGAATTCCAAGTGGGCCCTGCCATTCTTATCTCTACTGATGATAAATTGTGTTGCTCACTACAGTTTGGAGGTAATCACAACTGCATATTTGTCCCGACTTCCGAGATAATAATTTTATGCACTACATGATAGTTTTAGGAAATGCTTTATTTGCAAGCAACTTTTAACTTTCAACAAACCAAATAGTTCCTAATTCACTAGATCATCTTTTGTCCATTGCTCAGATTAATGACAACAACTGCATATTTGTCCTGACTTCCGAGATATTAATTGTATGCATTAGATAATAGTTTTAGGAAATGCTTTTTTTTTTTTTAGCAACTTTTAATTTTCAACAAAAAATATGGTTCCTAATTCACTATATCAATATATCATCAATGAAGTCATATCTTTTGTCCATTACCCAAATTGATGATACTTTCACTCCCCGTTGTATTATTTCTTATTGGTAACAAAAAAGATTTATTAGTCCTGTGGCTGCATTTGCAGATGAGAACTGCTTTTTTTTTTTTTTTTTCCTTTTGTATCAAGTTCTTTGTTGTTCCTTTTCAAGTTGTCCACAATATCTTCAATGTACTTCCTTGAATTAACTTAATGTATACTTGTATGGTATGTTTGGAGGTGCTAGGAAGATTGGAATGGAGTTGGTGCTCAATCCCACCAAGGCTATGGGATGTGCTGTTGTCAACATTGGCACATAAGACTTGATTGAAGAGAGAGTACGTCAATGCATTGTTTCATCTCATTTGATGTGTTTGCATATTGATTTCTTGATATTGGGTAAGAGGTTTCCATAACATGTGGAAAATGTGACCACTAGTCTTCTTTGAGCTGCAGAATTAATTAAATAACAGGCTTTTTTGTAGTTCAGCACCTTTTATTTCCATTGTGTTTCTTATAAGTTCTTGTTAGGCTTTCATATTCCTTAGAATTTTGATTTCAGATATATGTTGAAGATCATATTGATCCAGCATGTTTGATATTGTGTATACAATATTTTTTTTTTATATTTTGATCATTTGATTTAGGGAGCATAGGGGCCCCTCTTTCATTTGTCTGAACATGTTGCTAGGAAGGTTACTCCCTATCGATGTATCTAACCCAATTGCAAGATTCTCTATTATCATCATTGCTATCCTTAGAAAAATCAGCAATTAGGCTCTTAGTATTTGAATCAGAATATTGCATTTTTAGGAGCATTGGTCTGGCCTTTACTTTCAGTAGTCCACAGAACTAATCAAATTTATGATATGTGAAAAAGATATATTTCTTAAATCTTCTTTTATTTTTGTCTCTATATATAATTTCTTAGGGAGCTTGTTTGCTCACACATAATAGAGAGGGATTCATGGTCAAATGAGCTCCGCCGAACGATTATTAAACATGTTGAAGCCAAGGATTTGGATTACTTGAATGATGGGCGGATATTCATTTTCCATCTTCCCATTACTCAAATTCAATTGAGTGAGGTTTTTTTTTATGATCATTTTTAGATCTCCACATTTTGAGTTTTTGTTTTTGTTTTACTGTGTTCTACTATTACTGAGAAATTAGGAGGGAAAAGTTAGAGATTCTGCACTTGAAGTAGTAACTGACAGTAAAATGCTGGGCAACCAATTTTAATATTTTCCCAAGACGCATTAATGCATACACTTAGCATTGTTCATCACTTGCACTAAATTGGTGAATTTATGTTTCTAGATCCCAATTTCCTGCATGTTAAATTAATTTTCACTAAACATTTATGTTTTCATTGTCAAAGAATGTACTGTATATGTGGTTTGATTTTTGTGCTTTTTCATCACATTTTAAGTACTGATTGTGCATATTGATTGTTTTGTCCAAATTAAACCTGAGTTACATTGATCGCACAGGGGCTTTGTGCTTTTTCATCACGTGTAAGTACTGATTGTGCATATTTATTGTTTTGTCCAAGTTAAACCTGAGTTACATTGATCGCACAGGGGCTTTGTGCCTTTTCATCACGTTTAAGTACTGATTGTGCATATTTATTGTTTTGTCCAAGTTAAACCTGAGTTACATTGATCATACAGGAGCTCTCAAATAGAAAGGTTGCAGCAAGTGTAAATTCCAAGACTTCGCGGTCTCATGTTTTTTTTACATGTATCATTCAATCCTGATGCTAGGTATGCTATCAACCATTGGGTAGATTGTTGAATTAGTTATCATTAACAATCAACCAGCAATGCCTTTTCTTTTCATTCTTTTTCCATCATGATGTTTTGGCATAAGCCAGAGTCGGATGCTGCCCTCGTAAAAACAAAGAACCTAATGGATGTACAATATGACTTGTATGACTACTCATAATTTCATATAGTGGTTGATCCTATTAACCTTGATTTAATAGCAAGACAGGGAAGGAACAGTTGGTGCAAACTTTACATGCCAAACAAATGCCACTGTGGAAAACCCACCCCGCCCCATCCCCCATACACTCAACCCCTTCTCTGTTTCTTTTTTCTTTTTTAAAGAAAAAAGGAAAGAAAATAAAGCTTGAATGGGAATATATTATGTAAATTATACATCCAGATAGGTCAAAATTATAACAACCATGGCCTGTCATTATGTATTTCATGTGGGAATTCGTTTCTAAGTAAAGTTTATATGTAGAGATGTTAACCATTGATATGAAATGCTTTACAACTTATATTTTGTCACCCATTAGAGTTAACATGGATTGAACTGTTTTTAAACTGTATCAAGATCGGCATTGGTCAGGTTGAGTTGCCAAAAAAAGTCTTGGAAGGTCATCACGAAGGCAGGTAAAATGCTTTTGAATTATATATAGTGTGTGAAAACTGGTTTAGTAAAAAACATGTTGTAATTATTATAAAATGAGTGAAAATAGTTCATCTGCCTTAATGTGAAATTTGATTTAATTATTATTCTCGTATTTTGGTATTATTTCAGCCCTTTTTTGTGAAATCTGTCATCTATTTTTTCCATTGTTATCAAAGATTGATCACTTATTATAAGCTCTAGCTCTAAAAACTGTGGCACCAGTTATATAATATGAGCATTGATGTCATGTATTTAAACTCGCTCTATTAATTTCACTGGGAATATCATCCGGAAGCTGTAGTACCTTGAAAGTTAGGAGAATCGGTCTCATTGATCTTGCAGGATCAGAAAGAAATAAGATAGATGGCACGGAGAGAGCACTCTTTTTTGTAGCTTGGGTATGATTTTGCAACCATTATGCTGCTCTACAAGTTAAATTAGATCCCTTTGAGTAGATCGACCATGGAGCTTTGACAAAATGCCATCAGGGATAGCTTCTCTACGTAGATATAAGCAATTATGTAGCAGAGACTGATAAATATATGGCTGAATGAACCATGTTTTTATCAAATTTTAGTTAATCTATAGGATTTCATGGTATTTCAATGTAATGCATTTGAAGGAGTTAGGCAACGAAATAATTTAGCCTCTAAAGTGTCATCGCAATTTAATTTAATTTTTCTGCAAATCCATAACTATTAAGACTGGTACAAACTACAAACAAGACTGTTCTATGGTTTTTTTTTTTTTTTAATATTAAGACTGTTCTATGCTATTGTAATTCGAAATCCTATATGTTGTCTATGATTTTTGTTTAAGAGGACCGACATTGAATTGTGAATAATTTTCTGCAGGAATTAAAATTAATTTGGAAACTGTGCTCGGAGATGGTGGATATGACATTGATGTTTAACTTTTTGATGACAGGAGGCTTTCATTGACAACTACGTGCAATGCACGTACCCATCACTAGCCATCATATAAAAGCAGTAGATTCGTCTCCTGCTTCAAGCTGCTGCCCTCCTACTTTGGGTGGATGTTTCCTGAGACTTCTTGTGGAGCCCACTTAAATGACAGATATAGCCTGTGGGACACTTGGATGCTGGGTGTTTGCTTATGGCCCCACGTACATGCAAGATTGCACAAAGTAAACAAACAAACCTATCCTTTTTCACCTGCATCCTTCCCTCTGTTTTCCTTTCTTGCGCTTCCTCTCTACACCGCCTTAAAATTGGAAGATGCAGCTGTTCCTCACCTTATCTCTCAATTCTTTGTCGAATCTACTGAAAACAGGGCTGGAAAATCTAAAGAGAAGAAATTAAAAAAATCGACCACCGCCTTTCGGCTCTTGAGTCCGTCCTTCTCCTTACTCAAGTTCTCTTCCAGATCTTAAATTAGGGCTATTTTAAAATCTTTGTAGATCAGATGCACGTAGTATTTCTGATTCTCTGGAAATTTTTATTGCCTCTAATGCTTGGGTATAAATGGGGTGATGAAGGACACTGTAATATGCTTCAATATAAGTTGCATATTTTTATTGATTAGTGCTTGTTGGAGCAGAATCTACATCTCTATCTACCTAACACCATGTTTAGTTGGACGTTTGCGAGTGTGGTCCACATGACCAAAACCCTCTCCTCTGTATGAGGTCCACTTAGATGGCCATCTAAATATTGGATTTAAGGTCACTTAATTCACTTGATACTAATTGCTTGAAACCCCATTAATAAGACGTGCACAAAGGGAAGTAGGAAACAGTTGCAAGTCCCTCGAGAAGAAAAACCTTGTGTTGGGCATATACCATAATATTAATGCTCCTGTTGTACAGATCTAGATCTGTGATGTTGGATCCTATGATTTGTGTAAATCGTGATTAAATCTAACAGTTTCACTTGTTTTGTCCACAGCTTCTGAAATTGGCCATTGTTTTTGCTACTGTTTCCAAAAACTGTCACAACCTTTTTTTTTTTCCTCTATATATACTGTAACATAACAGGCTGAATGAATTGTCCAACGCAGTAAGTTCTACTCTTTTTTGTCTTTTGGTTTACTTGTGTATTTTAGTTCCTTCAGTGCCTCATGTCACTACTCTTACTGCATCATCTTCTCTTTGTTAACATACAGTAGTGTCCTTACTCCACTGATATGATTTTCTGAAAGGCATCTCCTATAGGATTGAGAGGCTCCTTTCCATATACATAAGACTATCAGCAAGAGTCTCACCAAAAGTTCGAAAAATTTGCGACGCCCTGTTTGAACATATCCTAGAAAGCTTTAACAATCATGATCATCGTCAAGCTGTTGTTGGTTTTAAGAGCTCTACTATTGGGCTAAAAATAAGCCATGTCGTTGTAAATACCAACTACTGGCTAGGACCCAACAAAGTGGGTGTGTATGATTTTCTAAGTAACAAGTTTGACTCAGGACATTAAGATTTTGGAATTCGAGTTCTGAGATTAGCTATATCTTGAAGCACCTTGTCTTTGTTACAAACACAAGGTTGGGTGGGCACCAAGTAAATTTAGATCATATCATCTCTCTCTAAATGAGTTTCCAAAGTAGTAGAGAAGATAGTTCCTAAGTAGTTGAGATTTACCAAAACAAAAAAATAAATTAGTTGAGATTATCTCTGGAAGGAACAAATCTCTCTCATGAAGAAACAAATCCAAAAAAGAGTTATAAAAAGAGATGCGTTGTTCCTTTGCAATATATCATAAGAAAACATGATTTATAACTAAGGCAAGCATTTGTTTTTGTAAAATTTGAGAATCCTTTTTTCTATATTCAATATCTGGGTTTCTTTTCCTTTGATTTTGGGTTCTATTCTAGGTTTCCAGTTTGCATTTTTTCTATTGTATTTTCATGGTTTTATTTGGACTTTTGAACCCCTTTCATTTTAATGTCTCTGAATTCTAGCATAACTAAAATCAGGCCAAGCCCTTAGATTTGCAATCCCCAGCAGATCTATCACATTAAGAAAGTGGTTTCTTCTGCCTAATTAAGTCAGCAGAAAAAGAGAAATTTCCATCGGCTATTCCCTGAATGCATAAAGTAGGTCTGTCCTTTTCTACCAATATTGAGTTTTACATTCTTCATGGGCAGAACGCACTGTTGTTTTCTGATAGCCCTGATGGTATCTGTTTGATGAATTTTCAACTGTACCAGTTGACTTGGTTGTTGTAGGCAGATTTGTTGAAACTTATGTTTCTACTCCAACTCATTTGAATGCATCTCATCTTATTCATGCATTCTCTTAACCAAGTTTGATTTTGTATACTTTGATTAATGGCCTTTTGATAGTTGAAATCTCTTATATTTTGCATATAGATCTCTAATTAATGTGGATGAGATTGTTTATTGGGTAATCAGTGCTTAAGAATCATTGCCCTATCACGCTTTTTGTTAGCTTTTGAGCGTTTGATCTTATTATTCTATTATTTGTCCAATCCATGGTGTTTGCTTGTAGTTTTAACTCTTTAATGCTGTAAATGCCTTAAATTTCTTGCTCCGGTGGCTTGATTGATGGATGTTGTAACTTTTACTGTAGTTAAGGCATCCTTTGATCCTTTCCATGTATACATCTGACGATGGAAAAGTCTGATTGAATCTAAGGAAGTTAAAATCTAATTGAGTCAAGGTAAGGATTCAAGTATGTTAGATCTTCTTTGCTTTTTGTTTGCTTTGAATTGCCATTTGTTTACTTTTTATTTTATTTTTACGTTAGGACTTATCCGGCCTTTCTTGAATAAATCATGTTAAGTCCAATCCTTTTTACTCCCAAATATTGTGTTTTACATTGCTTCAAAGGCTAAAGAGGCTTCTTCTTTCCACATCAACACATAAGCCGTGTGACAAAAAAAAATGAAATAGATACAAGCTCTCTTTTACCCCCTTTCTTTGTTGGGATCTTTTATAAACCTTCCTAATCAAATCTTGAGTGTTTGCTTTTTGAGTTTGAGAGGTGAGCAGCTGCCACCCACTGCATCATTTTCAGCAATTTCCTAACTCATTTGCAAACCTTCAGCTGTTTTTGTGGTTGCAAACTAAAGATTTTCCAATATTTGTGTCGATTGAGTTTTGAGGCTGGACTCAAAAGCCTTAAACTACATTACCCATTATGTTTATGATAAGTTTACTTGATGAACATAACCACAAATCTTCAATCACATTCTAACATATCTAATGATTTTAATTTTTTTTATTGCTTGTGTATCAATGTGTAGTTCCTAATTATGTTTTTTTCCCCAAGGGGAATCCTTACAAGTGACTGACTCCATCTCGACCCTTACCACGCACCAACCTTCAAGTTAAAATTGTCCATTATGGGGAACAACATCAATGGCAGGAGATCATGTAACATGGATCTCACAGACTCGGCTTCTAGTGCAGAATTACAAGTGGCCTAATTTCTAAATAGTGTTTGATGAATCTCACTTTATTTGAATCTTAAACTTAGTCCCACATGGGTTGATCTGCATTATACTTCTAAACTCTCAATATCAAGGTTGATCTCAATTGTAGCTATGGTTTTGTTACCTAGAAACATTTCTTTGCATCTCTGTGGCCTATCAACACTTGTGTTAACTAGAAATTGAAGTCAGCGGAATTTATTTTGGCCCAATGTGATCTCACTCGCCACGTTTGCATTGCATGAACTACTAATTTTTCTTTTTGATTTGGAAGCATTCATTGTCTAGAACTTAGTATGGAGAAAAAAAATTCAGGGTCTGGTTCATTAAGTGTGTTCACATGTAAGTGGCCTGGCACCTTTGTCTGAGTACTCTCAGTTGATTTAATATATTGTGCTTTGAATCACGGTCTGCTTATTAGAATTTTTAGCAAACAATCATTGATGTGCATTTTAACTTGACAATGGCTGATATATTGCATGATGATCTAATGGACGCACATACAACATATCAAACTGAACTGTTCATTGAGCTCACTTATTACCAAACCTTCTATACATCATTTGATGGGGGGAAATTACCAACCTTCATTGCTCATGTTGTTTTCCTTGTTATTTTCATAACTCTATTGTAACTAGGACAACTGAGATGTTTGTGCAGGAAAAAGGGAGAAGCCCATGTCTAAATAATGCCATTGTTTTTTATTTTAATCTACTGTTCATGTTAAACAACACTATATCAATAACACCCTATTGTATCTCAACTTTGTTTCAACACATTTTTCCGAAATGAATCACGTGACTATTGTCTTGAGCTGATCAATTCAGTTGATTTCATTATATCAGATTATTATCCTTAGAAATTGATTGAAGAATGTTAACTTTAGGCTATTGCAGAGGTCAAGGAGATATGGGATTTCTTTAGTATTATCATATGGCCTATTGAAACCTGACAGCTATTTTTTTAATGTGACCATATCAAGCATGTATGATAAACACATGTAGGTGTACTTTACAACATTTTTAGCATGCCAAATGTATGTTTTTTTCATTTTAATATTTTATGGCCAAATTATCAACATTACTTTTTTACTGCCTACAAATTATGTTGAAATTACTCCTAGAGTATAGCGGGCAATCATATTCGACAGTTTTGTTCAGTTGCTTTCGAGTTTGAGTTTTACCAGTTAAAAAAGCATTATTAATAGAATGCACTCTTCTTTTTAGGTTTTATATTGCCCCAACTCCTAGAAGGATGGGTTACACTGGCGCTGTTGAAAGGTAATGATAATGATCACAGAATGCAAATTATTTGCTTTTCAAGTGAGTTTGAAAAATCAAAACAACAAAGTCCCTTCTCAATCATATGAAAAAAATACTCCTACTACAAAATAACAAAATAACACTTCAACCACTCATTCTTGTTCTCAGTAAATGTGTTTTCTTCATCAATTCTAAGAATTCAACCTAATATGTATTCCAACCAAAGTTATGAAAGGTGAAAGATATAACATAAAGATTGGGATTTTAATTTATTAGGTGACAGTTTGGCATTCATTATTATCTAACCTCATTTGATCTTCCATCAAAACAGAGATTTTGTCCAAAAAGAATTTCAAAGATGAATAAATACGAGTACATTTGAATATGAATGAATACTGTCATTTTAGTAACAACGTGCAACGATTATAATTGGTGTTGTCTCACATGCCTACAGTTTGTTATATGGGATAAGTGGATGATGATTTGTTTTGGCCCTCATTTGAACGTTAGCTATTACAAGGGATTCGAAGCAGAATAGGTTCAGCCCTTCCCCAAATAGGAGTGGATTCAAATCTATTCTTAAACCTACTTTATTTAAGGAATGTTGAAATTATAATTTTCATGGATGCTAGGATATTTATACAGTAATTATGTAATTATTTGATTTTGTAGTCAAGTTTCTAATTAGCACATACATAGTTAATCTGGTCATGCATTTCTTTCTTTTATTTCTCATTTGCTCGACGCAATATTCCTCTGCCTTTACTTTCTTCAATCACATGCAGTCATTTAATTGCATGTGTCACCACACACTGATGCTCATATTTTTTTAGTCCTCTGCTAGGATTGTATTAAAGATCCAGATTGGAGATTTATTGCTGATACGGTTTCTACAATTGGCCTCTTCGCGATGTCACTAATCCTTGCTTGGAAGGGCTTCTTGCTTCGACCATACAAGGTGTGTGCTTGAAATCTCTGTTCAAACAACTTTTTGAATAAGTTTAGGAACTATTGCTATTGAATTAACATGTCAAATGGCAAATTGTTCTATAGGCTCTACCATGGGGAAGGTGTTTTGACACAAGCAATCATGTTCATCAATGCAATTATAAATTAAAACCCAGTCATTCATAAAAAGCTCATAACCATGTTGCTGTAGAATCTATTTTCTTAAGGTGCTTTCTCTTTATAGGAACTTTTAAATTTCTTATGAGAGACTTTTAGTGAAACTTTGAATGATGGGATTTTTACAAGGCCTTTATTTTTCTGTTTTTACTTGAGTTTCTAAATAATTGGGGCAGAAGTATTTGATCACAATAGAATGGAAGTTATATTTTCGTCATGAATGAACTCAAGTAGGCATAATAAGAACTGAACATTTGTATATTTTTTTTAATGACAGTAAACATGTCTCTTTTAACACGGAGGCTTTCAATAACATCTACGTGCAACGCACGTACATCTCACTAGTGATTGTTAAAGTATGAATGGAAGGAGGGTTAAACTCTTCCTAACATGCAAGGGAAAATATATAATTTTATATTTTAAAATAATAAATAATAAGTAATAACAAGTGAATTAATTTCGATGTTTGTGTGTTTGAATTGGCTTTAGGGACTGTTTGAGTGTATTAGAATACATAAATTTCATGCCATAAGTGGTTAAAAATGAAGATCAAAGGTGGATGTACAAAACAAGTAAGCATAAAATAACCTTTCTTTTTATGGAAATAGAATCAAGGGAGGATGAGAAATGAATACACGGTCATCACCTAGTAATTCAATACATATAAAAGTAAATGTCATATCTATATTTTTACTTTATATCATTCACCCCTCACCTTTTTAATAATTACTTTGATATCACTTCACATTGAATTTCTCTGTGTTGATTCCTATGTATCTTACGCAAAGAAACAGGCCTTCGAGTGTTTCAAATGTAAATTGAAGTGAAAATGAAATTCCAAAACCTTTTAAGTTTCACTAAACCACTAAACCTATGAAGAATTGGTTATTGTCATGGCCAAAACTATTACGCATCGGGTAATATTGTAAGATTAATTGCTCATTAAGGTGGCCTCACACAATTACGTATGGGCTCCACTATAATTGATATTATACTATTTTAAATTTACTTGTTTGTGAAACCATTTTGGAGCTTCTTTCATATTAACAAATTAGTATAAACAATCCGATTTAGTTACATACAATAAGTGAAAAAAGAAATCTAAAAAATTTATTTGAAGAGGCTGCAAGAAAAAAATTTATTTGAAGAGGCTTCGAGAGAGAGAGAGAGAGAGAGAGAGAGAGAGAGAGAGAGAGAGAGAGAGAGCCTGCAATTTTTCAAACAACATGGTAGTAAATTGGTTAGGTAGCAACGAGAATTGAGAAGACCAGATCCACAAAATAGCACATTTACGTCTGAGGTTAAACTGATGAGTTGTGGCATTTCTTGCATCTGAATGGACAAAGAAAATATAAGACAAATTCTATGGAAAATTGTGCATGCTATTTTACTGCCATTTGGTGCGATGCTTTTCCATGTCAAAAGAAGAAACATGAGTTGTTTTCTATGTGAAAAATTATTTTTCAGGGAAAAGGTCGAAATTGAATAAATGAAAATTATGAAATTTCAATATTATTCAAAAATGACCTTTTTTCTTTTTCTGTTTCTTCTTCTTCTTCTTCTTGCTATGTTGGATTGCTGGTCAGGTGTGATAATTTTAACTTGAGCGCCCATGGATTGAGGACTTGTTTCTTAATTTAGAATATTTATATCTAAAGAATTTCTGAGTTTTCAGACATGCGGAATTCTTGAATTCTCCTTTTTTAGTTTAACATCTAAGAATTCTACAAAAAAATAAATTAAATAAAGAGATTGAAATTATTTTAATATTCTCTGAATTCCAGTAAAAAAACATGTCCTAAGATACCAACACTATTCACCCACATGAGTGTATTGTCCTAACTTTGCAGTAACGATAAGTGGTAAAGTAGAATATAGATTTCATAAAAGAAGAGTCTCCAAAGACTCAAAAGTCCATGTCATCGTCACAATGGTTTGATGCTCTCTCTCTCTCTCTCCAATTTCCACGCGTTATTTAATCATGGGGCCCATCATCGGTGGACTCATGATTTTGATACTCAATTAATAGTTTAAAGTATCTTTGCTTTTTATTTTTTATTTTTCTCTACTGACTGAACTCAAAAAGGCACACAAGATCTCAATTAAGTTTGAGAAAGCTTTTAGAGATGAAGAGAGTTATATTCAAATTCAAAAGAATTTTTATCTTTTATCACTATGTAATGATTGACGCATGTAAAAACACAAGTGGGCCCCATCACAAATGCCAACGATTACAATTTGGTGACAGAAAGTATAAATATGTTTTAAAAATGGAGGAGAATTACACGTACGAGATGGGGGAACTTTGACGCTATTTTAATTGTATGGAATATATGTTTCAAAAATGGAACTAGACAGTGGCATAATAATTATAAAAATAAAAGTAAGATATTGAACTCAATTTTGAAATGGTAAAATCATGATTTATTCATCAATCTAGCCAATTGAATGATTTTTTACTACTAGAATAACTTTTTTGGATGCACCAAAGAAGCTTAAGAAAATAATAAAGTAGAAAATATGATCGTTCATTTTCTAAACTTAAAATTTTTTTTTTCTGACAACTCAAGAAAAGTGAGAAAAAGATATTTTTCCTTCTAAAAAGTTCAATATTGTAATCCTATAATTCCCCCCTAGATAATTTTATCTAAAACACTTTCTAAGGATTTCTAAAATCTAGTGACTAGAAACTTTCTCGACTATTAGATTTCAATATTGGAATGATCACATTATATAATGTTTTGAAAGGAAAATGCTATTTATAAATATCTTCTTTACTAAACCTATTAATGTAGCTTTTATGGACCCTTGACCATTGCTTGGAGGTGTACTGTACACATCTTATAGATGGAAAGTGAATTTGTATGGTTTGGATTTCAAACATGGTCCCTAAAGATGGACTTGAAGTGATAAATTATGCACACATAAAGTGTTTTCTAAAATTCGGTGTATATTTTAATTATCATTATTTGCCACAACTTAGTTTAAAATATGTTGCATTCTTTAAGATTTTCTTAACATTAAATAGTATAATTCTTTTTTATTACATTATTCTACTCTAAATTATTTTAATCTATTAGTATTTAAACCTATAAATATAGATTTTGTTGTACACATATATATCCAAATGGTCCCTTGGAGATGGTTTTGGATACATGGAATCTTCCTTTAAAGGATCCATAATTTAAAATTGGAAGTAGAGATTTAACTGTGATGTAGTATATGAAAATAGAATTTTTAAATGGTCAAAACCATTGGAAGTTTGTTAGGTCATTACAAATTCAGTCTAGATCTTTCATCGATTTAGGCAAATTGAGCCATTTTTAAGTAGCACTAGAAGGATTAGGCTAGACTAACTGTTCCAAGGCACCAATTTCACTTGATGTGGTCATGTGTTGAGCTGTTTGGTCTGATTTTTCAAAAAATAAATAAGATATTTAATGAAGAAAACATGATTTGTTTGGGAATAAATTTTTTTTTATATTAAATCTACACATATTTAGCTTTCTTTATTTTTTTTCTTGATCGGTAACTATAAATTATATTAGAACTTAGAAAGTAACAAGAAATAAGCTCCACAAGAGAGTATAAATTAAGTTCATTTGTCTTGTGCCCACAATAAACTGATTGGCTGTAGTCTTTTTGTTAATAAGATTTTCGTATCAAAAGATGTGACGAATGACAACCCATCCTATGAAAAAAGAGGCATTTTCTCCTTTTGATTTTTACACGGTTTCTTTGAAAATGAGGGAAAGACTTGAAGATTCCACATGGATTTTGAAATTTCAAAGGAAAGACTTAGAAGTCTCTACTTGATTTGGAAAATGCTTTCTTTTCTTATCTTTCAAAGACTCATCGAGTCTCACCACATAGTGGAAGATAAAGGAGATGGAGGAAGATGAGTTGCCCAAGAGTAGCAAATGGAGGAAAATGAGTTGCCCAATACCGTTGTGTGAGGGAAGTGGAGAGTGAGATGGGTGGGAGAATGAGATAGGGAAGAAGATAGGTTCGTGTGTGAAAAGAGAAAATTTGTTTTTAGTTTTGGTGGGAGAATGAATATTTTGGTCATTTCATAAAGGGGTACATATATATGTAATAAAAAAAAAATTTAAATTCCTTGTGTGGGAAGAGTAAAAACTTATGTGCCAATAGAATGTCCATTTCATAAAAGAAGGGTCTCCAAAGACTCAAAGTCTAGCCACATACAAGCTCAGCCCTATTCACCACAAATGTTCATTCGGTGGGGCATCATTCCTATTTGCTAGTAGGGCCTAGGACTAGACATTGCCATAGTTGAAACGTGAATAGAGGGGTTGTCATCGTCACAATGGTTTGATGTTATCTCTCTCCTTCCAGTTTCCACACGTTATTTAATCGTGGGGCCCATCATCGGTGGACCAATGATTTTGATGGTCAATTAATAGTTTAAAGTATCTTTTGCTATTTTTTTTTTCTCTACTGACTGAAAAGTGAGAAAAAGATATTTTTCCTTTTAGATAATTTTATCTAAAACATTTTCTAAGTATTTGTGACTATAAAACTTCTTGACTATTAGATTTCAATATTGGAATCACATCAGATAGTGTTTTGAAAGTAAAATGCTCTTTATAAATATCTTCTTTACTAAACCTATTAATTTAGCTTTTATGGACCCTTGACCGTGGGTGTACATTACACATCTTATTGATGGAAAGTGAATTTGAATGGTTTGGAGTTGAAAGGTGGTCCCTAACGAATAAAGATGCACTTGAAGTGATAAATTATGCACAAATAAAGTGTTGATTACTAAATGAATAATCTAATATCAAGAAATTTTGTTATTATTATCTTGAAATTCTTTTTCTGTGTATATTTTAATTATCATTATTTTCCGCTTCTTTAAGATTTTCTAAACATTAAATAGTATAATATTTTATTATTACATTATTCCACTCTGAATTATTTTACTCTATTAGTATTTAAACCTATAAATATATATATTTTGTTCTACACATACCCAAATTAATGGTCCCTTGGACATGGTTTTGGCTATATGGAATCTTCCTTTAAAGGATCCGGCCATAATTTAAAATTCGAAGTAGATATTTAACTGTGATGTAGTATATGAAAACAAAATTTTTAAATGGTGAAATCCATTGGAACTATGATCGGTCGTTTATGTTTGACTGTCACTCACTTGTGACTATGTGGGGACCACCTGTTTCTTGTTGGAAGACATTAATTTCACTTGAAAATTCCACATAGACTTTGAAATTTAAAAGGAAAGCTTTAGAAATCTCTACTTGATTTGGAAAATGCTCTCTCTTCTTATCTTCCAAAGACTGATCGAGTCTCACCGCCACATGGTGGTCCGCCCCTAACACGCGTTTGTGCATCATGCGATCTTTTGCAAGTGGAGCGGAAAAGTTCGGTTTTCTCTACAGAAAAAAAGCACTTATGTTAGGTGAACATTTGTCAACAAAAGAAAAGAAAGAAAAAGACTTTTCTGGTGACAACAATATTTTTTTTTTCCGCAGGGACAATATATTTCATTGACTCCAAAGTCTAGCCACATTCTTTTACCCAAAAAAAAATCCAGCCACATACAGATATACAATGTTTTCCGGTGCCAGCAAGATTGTGTTTTTTTTTTTTTCTATAAGGAAAATATATTTCATTGACTCCAAATGACGCAAACATAAGTGTTTATTACTAAACGATTAATCTAATATTAAGGACTTTCGTTATTGTTATTTTGAAATTCTTTTCCAGTGTATATTTTAATTATCATTATTTTCCACAACTTAGTTTAAAATCTGTTGCATTCTTTAAGATTTTCTGAACATTAAATAGTAGAATTCTTTATTATTACATTATTCTACTCTAAATTATTCTACTCTATTAGTATTTAAACCTATAATATTTTGTTCTACACATATCCAAATGGTCCCTGGACATGATTTTGGGCCTTTGGCTACATGAATCTTCCTTTAAAGGATCCATGATTTGAAACCGGAAGTAGAGATTCAATTCATGGAAAATTTTGTACTATTTAATTAAGATTGATTATGACCGTTAGTGGGCATTCGATCCCATTTGTGCTTGCTAGGGCCTAGGAGTAGAAAATTAGTCAATATTCCAAAAGAAAATTTGACACTTGTTTGAAGTTATCTCACACTTTCCACACGTTATTAATCGGTGGGCCCAAGAACACGACCTTCAATTTCTGATTGTTTTTTTTCTGATTGTTTTAATAAAGCATGGAGTCATCCATGTGCGATGATAAGAGGCCCACCCCACCACCATTTAATTATTGTGTATAGAGGAATCGAAGGAGGGTATTCGATGAAATCAGTTGATGCCCTTTTTATTATGTCTTTTCTTTTGCCTCTCTATAAATACCACGACTGGCTATATCCTTAATAAACCTCATCACCTCATCAGTGTTGCTTGAAACCTATAATAGCCCATTGAGAGAGTTGCTAGCGATGGATCACTTCTTCATCCCTTTCACTGCTAAAACCTCCTCATGTTGTTTCCTCTCTCTTCTTGCTTTGGCCTTCATGGATTTTTAATAGACCAAGGAAATGACTCCATTAATGATTTCTTTATCAGAATGACTGCCTTATGGGATCAACTAGCTCTAATGGAACCCACTTTTGCAACAACTGATGATGCCCATACCTTTGAGATCTATAGGCAGCAGACTCGCCTGGTTTAGTTTCTTATGGCTATTCGCCCTAATTTTGAACATGTTCGTGGTCTATTATTACATCGGTCCCCATTGCCTTTCGTTGATACTGCCCAACCTGACCTCAATGGCCAAACAACAAGAACAAACAATCTGCTCAACAGCCCAATCGTAGTCCCATGCAATCTTATTCTCAGCGATCCTATGCTGCCAGTGTTACTGAAGATGATAGTTTTGTGCGTCCGCAAATGAATCTTATATCTCAGATCCAGGCTATGGTTGATGAGCACATGCAATAGTTATTTCTGGCTTCCTCCACTGGTTCTGCTTCTCAGATGGCCACTACCCCCTCCGCCTTTGGTTCTGCCATGACCATTTCGGGTCCTTCAGGTACACATGATACTACATGGATTTTTTATTCTGGTGCTTTCTATCATATGACAAATGATGTTTCCAAACTTCATAATTGTTATACTCCTGTTAGCTCTCTCACCATCCATATAGTAAATGCCACTACTCTACTAGTCTCCCTTATTGGCTTCGTTTCAAATAAATTGCTCTCTCTCACTAATGTTTTGTGTGTTCCCCACCTCTCTATCAACTCAATCTCTGTTAGTCAATTGACTTCTTCTAGATTTCTTGTCTCATTTTCTTCCACTGGATGTTCTGTGCAGGATCCGCGCACCGGGAGATAGATTTAGACCGGCCTTAGGTCAGGAGGACTTTACTATCTTCGCTCGCAGCACCTTTCATCATCAAGCATCTCCCCTGCCGTCCTTGTTTCATCTGCATCACCCTTTGCTCCTTGGCACTCTCGTTTACGCCATTTATCTTTAAATAAAATGACGTTTTTATTTAATAGCGGTGTTTTTGGAAACATTTCTGTATTAGACATTTCTACTTGTTTTGGTTGCCAATTTGGTAAACAACATGCATTCCCTTATAATAAAAGCACTTCTTTTACTACTGCTCCTTTCACTTTGGTGCATTCTGATGTCTAGGGACCTGCCTCTCAGCCAACGAAAGGCGGTTCCATTTATTTTGTGTTGTTTATTGATGATTTCACCAGATATACATGGTTGTATTTGGTGAAGAATCGTTTTGAGTTATATACACCATCTACACTGCTTTCTATGCCATGGTTTCCACTCAGTTTGACAGGAGGATTAAAATATTCAGGTCTGACTCCAGGGGAGAATACATGTCCCACAAATTTCGTTCTTACCAGACCAGTCAAGGGACTCTAGCTCAATTATCCTGTCTTGCCGCACCACAGCATAATGGAGTGGCAGAATGGAAACACAGACATATCCTAGAGACTGCTAGATCTTGGATTTATTCCTCACATGTTCCTCTGCAATTCTGGGGGGAAGCAGTCCTGACTGCAACCTATCTGATTAATAGAACACCATCCACTGTCTTATTTGGCACATCCCCATATGAAAAATTGTTTACCTATAAACCTGACTTATCCTATCTCAAAGTATTTGGCCGCACCTGTTTTGTTCTGTTGCATGATAATGAGAGAACCAAACTTTCCCCAAAATCCACTATCAGTGTTTTTTTAGGCTGTGGCATCGAACAAAAAGGCTATCGATGCTATGATCCTAAAACCAATAAGTTACGGGTCTCTCATAATGTCACCTTCTTGGAACATATACCTTTCTATACATTACCCACCGCATCCTCTTCTCCTGAGCACCCTACGGTCTATCCTCTTGACCCCTTTCCAGACCTGTTCCCCTCAGATACCCCTTCTCCTCCACCCTTGCAGGTATATCATTGTTGGCCCAAAACCCCGTCTGCTCACTCGGAATCTATAGCCCCACCTCCTACTTCTGACCATGGGCCTATCTTCTCTGCTCCATATGTGCAGGATCCTCCTCAACCTTGAAGGTATCTCTTGCGCACCAGAATCCCGCTCTCCCGATTTGGCTTTGTTTGTACTGATCAATTTTCTCCATCGTATAAGTGCTTCCTTACAACAATTCATACTTTGGCCGAACCACAATCCTATAAGGAGGCAATTACTCATCCGAACTGGAGATCTGCCATAGCAGAAGAACTTGCGGCTCTACAAAAAACTCAAACATGGGACCTTGTTCCTCCTCCCTTAGGGAAACGGGCTATTGGCTGCAAATGGATATTTAAGATCAAGACCAAATCTGATGGATCTATTGATCGTTACAAGGCTCGCTTGGTTGCCAAAGGCTACACACAAGAATATGGGCTAGATTATGAGGAGTCCTTTGCTCCAGTTGCTAAGATGACAACTATCTGTACTTTTATCTCCGTTGCCACTGTTAGACATTGCCCACTCTATCAACTTGATGTCAATAATGCGTTTTTGAATGGATTCCTTCAGGAAGAAATCTATATGCATCCTCCCCTAGGCATCGTGAGACCTCCTCGTTATGCCTGTCGTCTCAAACGCGCCTTGTATGGACTCAAACAAGCACCTCGTGCTTGGTTTGAACGGTTTAGCACCAGCATTATCAGCATTGGTTTTTCTCAGAGTGCTCATGACTCCGCTCTCTTCACTCGTTATTCGCTATTTGGATGTGTTTTCTTGTTATTCTATATCGATGATATGATTATCACTGGCAATGATGCTCCTGGTATTCTATCCTTGAAGCGTTTTCTTCATCGACAGTTTGAGATGAAAGATTTGGGCCATCTGTGGTACTTTCTGGGCATTGAGGTTGCCTACTCTCCCAAAGGATATCTTTTGTTGCAAACAAAATAATGCAATGAAGTTCTCCAACGCGCTGGACTCACAGATTGTAAACCTGTCTCTACTCCAATTGAACATAATCTGAAGCTTCGAACTACTGATAGAGATCTACTTTCTAATCCAACTCGTTATCGTGAGGTGGTCGGCAGCTTGGTTTATCTTACTATTACTAGACCAAATATTGCCTATGCAGTACATGTGGTAAGCCAATTTGTTGTGTAACCCACTCATCTTCACCGGGCTGCTGTCCTGCGCATACTGAGATACTTACAAGGAAGTTCCAACCATGCCCTCCTTTTCTCCAGTCTAAATCTTACTCTGCATGGTTATTCTAATTCCGACTGGGCAGGAGATGTCAATGATCTGCACTCTATAACGGGTTTCTCCATTTTTCTTGGCTCTTCTTTCATCTCGTGGAAGAGCAAGAAAGAGGAAGTTGTCTCACGATTGTCCACTGAAGCTGAATATCGTGCTGTATCTCACACTACTACTGAAATTATTTGACTTCGCGGGTTACTTCGGGATTTAGGAGTTCTAGTTCCTAAATCTACCTCTCTTGTTACGGACAGTGAAAGTGCACGGAAACTGGCAACAAATGATGTCTTCCATGAACAATCCAAACATCTTGAGGTTGACTGTCATTTCATTCATCAACGTGTTCAGAGTGGTACTATAAAGCTCATCCAGATTTCATCAGCTGCTCAAGTAGCAAGTTTTTTCACCAAAAGCCACTCCACATCTCGTTTTTCGGAGCTAGTTTCCAAGCTATCGATGGTCACATTCTCTCATCCAAAGCTTGAGAGGGGGTGTAAAGATACAGGTCAGCTCGACCTAATGGGTCAGCCTACAACCCATGAATTGGGTCAGCCCACAAATCAAGTCATTGTATGAGTTGTCAATAGATACTAGTTACCTTAACAATACCTGTAATCATGTAATTAGATCCTCTAATCTAGGCAATTCTATGTTATATATGGATCCATCGTCAATACAAAGAATACGCAATTCTCTTGCAATTCTTCTGTCTCTTGTATGCTTCTGGTTAGATCTGGATATTCTAACAGAGAGCACATTTTTTGTGCATATGGGAATGAAAGGTGGAGAATAGGTTACAATGGGTTGAGATATAAACGACTCTCACTTACTCTAGCTGCTCTGATTTGCATGGCCATCCTTCTTTGGCAATGGGAGAAAACCCCTCTTGACACTGTTCTCTCACCTCACAATTAGTTGGAGATCCTTTCTCTAGGTTTGTCTTGTATTTCACGGTTGTTTTTAATTTCAATGGTGTCACATTATTTCCTTATCTTCTTTACTTTTGGATTTTCATGTGGTGGTGCAACTGTTGTTGATGGTGTTCAATCCTTAGATCATGAGCATGACAATGAAGAAGATGTCGAAATTAAGGCCATAGAAAAAGAAACAAAAGCTGAACAAGGTGAGAGAAACACTAAAGAACTCTTAAATGAATTGGAAGTAGAAACAAGAAATGATGAAGCAAAGCTTTCTGGTGCTGTGCCAGTGGGTTTTGAAACCGCAAGGTCCCCTAATAAGAGAGATGATGGTTTGACACCACCTTTTGTGGAGAAAGGTAAAATGCTTTCCCTTGTTTGGTTTTCGCTGTTGTTTCTTTGAAACCTTTTGATTTTTTTTTTTCATGTATGCATGCATGTGCACTCCTTCATCTGCAAATCAACCTCAGAACACAACTGGTTTGATGCTTTGGATTAGTAGTATTTTTCTTCATCTTACACCCTCTTCCTGCCCTCTCTTCATTTTGCGAATTAACTTCTAAAGATGATTAGTTTACTGCTTCTTTATGCTATCTTATCTTCCATCTTTTCCATGCCCCTCTATACTTGTCATGCAAGATAGAGGTACTGTAAAAATGAGAAGGATAAAGCTGTCTAGAAATAGCACCATATTTGTACACAAACCGAGAAATATATCAAAAACAGGACACATTACCAATTGGTGCCTTGGTGGGCCATTGGGTCCTACAAATAAAACGATTAAGTGGTGGATTAGGTACCTGCAAATAATCAACACTTGTGAATATTGCTAGCCATCTAATCACATGCAGTGATCACAAACCATTTGCTTGTTCTTATACTTGTTTGTTTGTAGACAATTATTTTTCTCACCTTCAACAATGAGCGATGTCCGATGGGGCTGATACTTGGTGGATACCTAATCTACTGACCCTCATTTGCATGATGGGACCCACTGGCCTGCCAACTTGCCATGTGTTCAAGGTATTTTTTTAATATTAATTTAAACTTGAAGACCCAGGGATCTTGAAGACCCAGGGATAGATCCCTGGGCATGTTTGTGGAATGAAGGTGCCAACACCATTAACCATGAGGATGTTGACGCCATGTGTTCCACTTTGACAGATTGTGCTAATCTACCTTCAGTGACTTGTTTGGCTTACAGTTTCTCAAGCACAAAATAGAAAAACAAGGATATGATGTTCATATCTGTGCAGCCATCCCCACAAGTGATTGTGCATGGAAAGAATTTAAAAGACTCTGGAGTTGAGAATATTTGGAAAATATAGGATATATTTGACCATATTAGATTCAAATGTCCAGTTCCCTTATGTCCAGATGAAGCATTTTTCATCCTACTGCTGTTTTTTCACAATTTGCATTTATAGGTTTATGAATCATTCTGACAAGGTGTAACTATGCCAAAAGCCAATGGGTTACAAACAACAAATGGCCATTATATTCTGGTTTTGATTGTAAACAGTGGTTGTGAGGGCCATGGTCTTGTAGATTGACCCAACGTATAGATTTCTCCTACGACAGCTTCCTATGGCAACCAGAAAATTGCAAGATACCTGATTTTGATGGTTCTACATTCTTGAAAATGCATGATTTCTTTGTTTCTTTTCCTCCTTATTTTGTTTTGATCTCTCATTTGGACTGTTGAAGTTCAACTATGAATGGTGATAAATATTTGTCAAGGTGAGGAATTTTGGGGTTGTATACCAGAGCGGATATAATCTGCCGCACCTTTTATTCTTTATGCTTGGTGATCCGACCGTTGATGTGATGGTTCCACCATTAATGGAGAGTGTTTCAAAAAAATTTAGGTTGGCAGATTCTATTTCTCAACTCTTTAATATGGTCTGTAAATGGACTCCTAAAATTGCACACATATGTAATTAAAAAAGCCTGAAGAGTGCATGTATACTGTCTTTCAATCTGGAAAACTGGGTTGCAGAAAACTGATTAGTTTCCTGCTGTGGAGGGTTTAAAACTTCCTCTTCCTTCCTCAGGTGGATGGGCTTATTTTTGCTTCCCTTGCCTCTCATTGTCCTTGTTGCCTGGGCTGGCCTTAATTTTTATTAGTCAGGATTTTATATCATTCTGCAGCACAAACGTGGATAATTCTTTCCAGGATGTAACGTAAGACTGTAGCTCTTGTAGGGGATTCCTTGGGTAGGCAGCAGTTCCAGTCACTGATGTGTATGGTCACAGGTAGGAAAAACAACCCAGAAGTGGAGGATGCTGGAAGTGAGTTTGGTCTCATCAAAGCAGCAGGTGCTAAAAGACTCAGTGGGTGGGCTTATCGATTCCCAACAACCAACACTACCATTCTCTATTACTAGCCCACAAGTCTGTGTTTCTTAGAGCCCCTAAACATCACTTACCCAGCTACTGATTATGTGATCCACCTGGATCGTCCTCTGGCCTTCTTACAATGCTATGTCCACAGATTCGATGTTTTGGTTCTCAATACGGGGCACCATTGGAACAGAGGCAAGCTTAATGCGAATTGGTGGGTGATGTATGTAGGGGGTGTGGGGCGTGTGAGGTGTGTGAACAAGGTTTCACAAGATGAATCTGATGATTCAATTGTGGCAGGTGCTGTCAAAGGCACTGGGGTTAGGCTTTTGGACATAACTGCCCTTTCACAACTGAGGGAAGAGGGACACATATCCTTGTATAGTCTCAAAACCTCAGATGGTGTGCAAGATGTGCCTACCTGGTATTCCGGACACATGGAATGAAATCCTTTATGCACAACTGTAGGTCGCAGATTGAGTGAATCCCATTGACTCTAACCCCTACGAGTTACTCAACCATGCCTTGTGCACTAGCTGACATGAGGCTTTCCATTTCTGGAAAAAGATTGTTTATCTTGTCGGAGATATCACCATCCAAACTAACTCCCCCATCCTTAGGGCCTTGCATACTAACCTATTCAACAATCTTACTGATGAAAATGGCGGATATTGACTCAGATTGATTGGCACTGCCGCCTTATGGAAGTTATCTGGTAAGAAGCGCTATCAGTGTACAAACTCAAGATTCCACAAAAAGGGGGTGTAAAGAGCATTTCATCCATTTTGAGTTGAAAAGTGAACTATAGACTGGTTAAGCATAGATTTGTGGGCTGCCTACTGACTATTTGTGGATGCCAAGTTCTGGTTATTCATGTGGCTCATCCAAATCTGAAGAGATGAACATATGGTGCAGACGATCATCCATGTACTGATTTTAGCCTCAAAAATTCGAGAAAACAGTTTAGCGCGATGCCATTGTAAGCAATTTTTCATTTGCCATTTTTTACTTCAATGGAACAAGCTACATAGAGTACTTTTTGCATGTGATTTTAGTCAATGGTCTGTGCAACTGAATGCGAAATTCTTTTGGTTTTTTTTTTATTGTTAAATGTTTTTGGATAGACACAATATTGCAACCAATGCATTTGTATACTTAAAAAGTAGAAAGGGAGTTGATCCATTCTCTTTCTACTTCTCGGCGGTATGAATATTAGAGACACAAATAAAGCCCTGTTTGGTTCCTTGGAACTTAGTTGTTTAGCATTCTCTCTACCTGTAAGTCTAATTACTTGTATCTATGTGTACTTGTAATTGGTTATGGCATATAACAAAACAACTGTCACTTGAGGAAATTCAGATTATTCAAATGCATGTGACACCCTCGTTTTGATTTGAACCCAGTTGTTGCACTCAGTTTAGGAAGATCCATATATGCCCTTAGTGGGACTGTTCCTTTTCCTTATTTTCTACTCCAAGAAGCATTGGTAATGATTTGGAACTACAAAAGATTTAAAAAAAGTTATCTCACCCATGGTGATTTTTTCTATGCCAAAGTCAAGTAGCCAACCTGCCTATTCTAGCTGCTGGCAACTGCCCCATTGGGGGCAGATTTAGTAGTACTGGTAGCAGTGTGTTTTATTTTTCCCTCTCTTGGGGTTTGGGATTTCCCAACTTTGACATGAATGGAGTTTGACAGTTTCAGGCTTTAGATGCGTTTGTCTTCCCTTGTATGATTATTTTGCATTTTTTTTTAATGGATGACAATAGAACATATAGCATATGATTGTTAAAGTATGAATGGAAGATGGAGGGTCAAATTCTTCCTAACATGCAAGGGAAAATATATAATTTTATATATTAAAATAATAAATAATAAATAATATCAAGTGAATTAATTTCGATGTTGATGTGTTTGAATTGGCTTTAGGGACTGTTTGAGTGCATTAGAATACATAGGAATTGAATACATAGATTTCATGCCATAAGTGGTTAAAAATGAAGATCAAAGGTGAATGTCCCAAAAAAAGAAAGCATCAAATAACCTTTCGTTTCATGGAAATAGAATCAAGGAAGGATCAGAAATGAATACACAATCATCACCCTTGTCATTCAATACAAAGAAAAGTAAAGGACATAGCTATATTTCCACCTTATATCCTTCACCTCTCACCTCTTTAATAATTCATTTGGTAGAATTCATTTTACATTGAATTTCTATGTGTGCATTCCTATGTATCTTACGCAAAGAAACAGGCCTTCGAGTGTTTCAAATGAAAATTGAAGTGAAAATGAAATTTCAAAACCTTTTAAGTTTCACAAAACCACTAAACCTATGAAGAATTAGTTATTGTCATGGCCAAAACTTTTAGGCATCGGGGAAAGTTGCTCATTAAGGTGGCCTTGCACAATTACATATGGGCCCCACTACAATTAATATTATACTATTTTAAATTTACTTGTTTGTGAAAATTTGAGTTTAACTTGAGTTAATTCCAAATCTAAAGCAAGTTTCTTAGTTAATTCCAAATCTAAAGCAAGTTTCTTAGTAAGGCTAAAATACATGTTTTGCAAACTTGATGGATCATCATCATCATCATCATCATCAAAGCCTTGTCCCAATTCTGTTGGGCCGGCTACATTATTTATATTTTTCCATTCTGTTTATCCTGAGCCAAATCATCAGATAAGTTGTACATTTTCAAATTCACATTAATGTTTATAAATATAAACAATTGGAGACTTTTCACAAGCAACTTTATTATTTTTTTTTGGGGAGTGGGTGGGTGGGAAGTTTTCCCAAGCGACTTGAGCAACCATTTTGGAGCTTCTTTCATATTAACAATTTAGTATCAATAATCAGATTTAGTTATATACAATAAGTGAAAAAAGAAATCTAAAAGTTTTATTTGAAGAGGCTGAGAGAGAGAGAGAGAGAGAGAGAGAGAGAGAGAGAGAGAGAGAGAGATAACGAACCTGCAATTTTTCAAACAACATGGCAGTAAATTGGTCAGGTAGCAACAAAAATTGAGAAAGCCAGACCACAAAATAGCACACCTAGGTCTGAGGTTAAATTGATGAGCATGGGCATTTCTTGCATTTGAATGCACAAAGAAACTATAAAAGACAAACTCTACAGAAAATCGTGCATGCTATTTTACTGCTATTTGGTGCGATGCTTTTCCATGTCAAAAGAAGAAACATGAGTTGTTTTCTATGTGAAAAATTATTTCTCAAGAGAAAGGCCGAAACTAAATAAATGAAAATTGGGAAATCTCAATATTATGCAAAAATGACCTTTTTTCTTTTTTCTTCTTCTTCTTCTTCTTATTCTTTTCGCTATGTTGGATTGATGGTCAGGTGTGATAATTTTAACTTGAGCACCCAGGGATCGAGGACTTGTTTCTTAATTTAGAATATTTATATCTAAAGAATTTCTAAGTTTTCAGACATGCGGAATTCTTGAATTCTTCTTTTTAGTTGTACATCTAAGAATTCTACCAAAAAATTAAAATAAAGAGACTGAAATTCTTCTAATATTCTCTGAATTCCAGTAAAGAAACATCCCTAACTTTGCAATAACGATGAGTGGTAAAGTAGAATATAGATTTCATAAAAGAAGAGTCTCCAAAGACTCAAAGTCCATTCGGTGGGCCATCATTCTCATTTGCTAGTTGGGCCTAGGACTAGACATTGCCATAGTTGAAACGTGAATAGAGATAGGGGTTGTCATCGTCACAATGGTTTGATGTTCTCTCTCTCTTTCTAGTTTCCACGCATGTTATTTAATCGCCGGGCCCATCATCGGTGAACCTATGATTTTGATGGTCAATTAATAATTTAAAGTATCTTTTACTTATTATTTTTTTTTCTCTACTGACTGAACTCAAAAGGCACACAAGATCTCTTAAGTTGAGAAAGCTTTTAGAGATGATGAGTTATATTCAAATTCAAAAGAATTTTTATCTTTTATCACTATGTAACGATTAACGAATGTTAACACAAATGGGCCCCAACACAAATGCCAACGGTTATAATTTGGTGATAGAAAGTATAAATATAAAAGCCTCCCTCTTTCATAGGACCTGAACATAGTTTTTGTCACATGGAATTAGTTCATCAGCTTTCCCAATGGAGGAGTATTACACGTACGAGATGGAGAAACTTTGACACTATTTGAATTGTATAGAATCTATGTTTTACAGGTGGAACTGGACAGTGGCATAATAATTATAAAAATAAAAGTAAGATATTGAACTCAATTTAGAAATGGTAAAATCATGATTTGTTCATCAATCTAGCCAGTTGAATGATTTTTAACTACTAGAATAACATTTTTGGATGCACCAAAGAAGCTTAAGAAAATAATAAAGCAGAAAATATAATCGTTCATTTTCTAAACTTAAAAACTTTTTTTTTTTTTTGACAACTCAAGAAAAGTGAGAAAAAGATATTTTTCCTTTTAAAAGTTCAATATTGTAACCCTATAATTCCCCCTAGATAATTTTATTTAAAACACTTTCTAAGTATTTCTAAAATCTAGTGACTAGAAACTTTCTTGACTATTAGCTAGATTTCAATATTGGAATCACATCAGATAGTGTTTTGAAGGAAAAATGCTCTTTATAAATATCTTCTTTACTAAATCTATTAATTTAGCTTTTACGGACCCTTGACTGTCGCTTGGAGGTGTACTGTACAGATCTTATAGATGGAAAGTGAATTTGAATGGTTTGGATTTGAAATTAAGGTGGTCCCCAAAGATGGACTTGAAGTGATAAATTATGCACACATAAAGTGTTTCTAAAATTCAGTGTATATTTTAATTATCATTATTTGCCACAACTTAGTTTAAAATCTGTTGCATTCTTTAAGATTCTTTGAACATTAAATAGTATAATACTTTATTATTGCACTATCCTACTCTAAATTATTTTACTCTATTAGTATTTAAACCTATAATATTTTGTTCTACACATATCCAAATGGTCCCTTGGACATGGTTTTGGGCCTTTGGCTACATGGAATCTTCCTTTAAAGGATCCATGATTTAAAACTGGAAGTAGAGATTTAACTGTGATGTAATATATGAAAATAAAGCTTTTAAATGGTCAAAACCATTGGAAGTTTGTTAGGTCATTACTAATTTAATCTAGATCTTTCATCAATTTAGGCAAATTAAGCCATTTTTTATAAGCATTAGAAGGATTAGGCTAGACCAATTGTTCCAAGGCACCAATTTCACTCTTTGTGGCCATGTGTTGAGCTGTTTGGTCTAACTTTTCAAAAAATAAATTAGATATTGAATGAAGAAAACTTGATTTTTTTGGGAATAAATATTTTTATATTAAATCTAAAATATTTAGCTTTCTTTATTTTTTTCTTGATCGGAAACTATAAATTATATTAAAATTTAGAAAGTAACAACAGATAAGCTCCACAAGAGAGTATAAAGTTCATTTGTCTAGTGCCCACAATAAACCGATTGGCTGTAGTCTTTTTGTCAATAAGATTTAGTGACAACCCATCCTATGAAAAAAGAGGCATTTTCTCCCTTCAATTTTTACATGGTTTCTTTGAAAACAAGAGAAAGACTTGAAAATTCCACATAGACTTTGAAATTTCAAAGGAAAGACTTTGAAGTCTCTACTTGATTTGGAAAATGCTTGATTTGATCCCTCTAAGCTGCTATTGTGATCCATGTTTGAGAACTCTAAGAACTCATTGAAGTCCATGTTTGAGCATCTCGAAACTTTCAGACAAGGAGTTGGTTTTCAGTGTGGAACTTCTCCTTAGACTTCAAATGTCTTTTGAAGCTTTCATTCAGCTGAGTAATGCATTATTGGCTCCATGTTTGTAGTGCAGATCTTCACACTTGTCCTTGTCTAATTATATCTGTTGGGTGCATGTGTGATTTTTTTACATGCTGACACTCATTTGTTAGTTTATGACTAACATATCTTTATTCGGATCTGCATAAATATAGGATTGATTTGAATAATACGACATAAATCTGAAATTAAATGTGTACCTATTTCTATCGCATTTGCCTAATCCGAACGGCCGCCTTTAATTAGGAATTGAGTAGACTCCTCCACTGCGGCCTTTCTACGTGATCTCAATGGGGCAATCAATGTATTAGTGTCGAGAGGATTTGGAACCCCTAAACCCTATATATAGGATCTAGATTTTTCTTAGCATATGAAACTCTATTAGGTTAAGAACTTTTCCTAAACACCAAAGATATCTCCATAAGAAGACTTACATATATAGTAGTCCTAATCTAAGTGCCCAGGGCACGGAGTGGGAGCAGGAGTGCCGAAGCACTAAAATTTAAAATAATTATATGTTCGGAGTGCCTATACAACATAGTGCTTGTGAATTTATAAACAATTAACTAATGGGCACAAATATATCTTATCCATATATTTAAGTATAAAAAATGGGGAAAAAATTAACTTTACAATTTGATCACATAAAACAGATAATAATTAATAAGTCAAAAGAACTTTATTCGTTCAAAAGATAAATATCAAACTTATAAAAAAAGAAAATGCACATAAAACCAAAGATTTTGTATGGTTCATTCCATATTTTGTCAAACCACACTCCAAGAACAATCAAACCGCGCTCCGAAAACGCCAATCTGTATTTTCGGAGCAAGATTAAGAAGGCCGAAAGGAGGTTTCGGGCACTAAGGTCCTAATGAATTAAGGTCATCTAAAGTGAGAGGCCCACATTGGCGTGTGGTCTTTGGGCCACACTTAAGCCCAATAATTCTAACATCATTTGCAATATCATTTTTTAAATAAGAAAAAGAGAGATATATATATATATATTTTATGATATCTAGTGGAATACTTAGAAGTCAACAAGCAATGGAAAACATTAGGAGTCAATTTTTTTCTGCAATTAGATAGAAAAAAGACTCTACTTTATTAGAAAATAAAGTCTTTTTCAATCTTCTCATGACTCTTATAACTTTGGTCCGGCAAGTGAATGATCAGGAATTAGGGTAGAAATGGGACGCGCCCTTACACTGGCCTGCCCCGTCATTCTCAACTGAAAGAAGGAAGAAAAAAAAAGGAAAATTTGGCCAGGTCAAGTCCCAAGTCTCCTCAAGTCTTTTTTTTTTTTTTTTTGGTGATACAAGTAGTGTCTGCGATTATTTACGTTGGGAATCTGTTTTAATGACACTTTTTTTTTAACTTCACGTGATTCCTGCTATTTAGACTTCCCATGGGAACTTGACTTGCCGCGAAAGCATTCATTACAATTTACAAATATTTTCCCTTTCCACAGCATGGGAACTATTTGGAGTCATTTTGTCTGCCATTAGCTATACAGATTCGACATGATTTGGAAAAATGCTATCTTTTCTTCACTCACGTGTTTCATGGCTTTGGGTCTTTGACATAGATGTGGGAACACAAGGAGTCTCATCACATGGTGGCACGCGTCTGTGCGTAATGCAGTTTCGTGGAAGTGGAAAGCCACCCATGAGATGGGACTCGGTGAGTAAGTGCAAGAGAATTTTATCTCGAAAATTTTCTAAGTAAATGTATAATCCGGTGTGTAGAAACTTTTTGATATTAGATTTCAATAGTGGAATCACATTAGATAGAATTTTGAAAGGAAATTGTTTTTTATAAATATTTTATTTATTAGACCTATTAATTTAGCTTTTAGGGACCCTTGACCGTGGCTTGGGGTGCACTGGACGCATCTTACAGATGGAAAGTGAATCTGAGTGGCTTGATTTGAAAGGCGGTCACTATAGATGGATTTGAAGTGATAAATTATGCACACATAAAGTGTTTATTACTAAATGATTAATCAAATATCAAGAACTTTTATGATTGTTATTCTGAAATTCTTTTTCGGTGTATATTTTAATTATCATTATTTACCACAACTTAGTTTAAAATCTGTTGCATTTTTTATGATTTTCTAAACATTAAATAATATAATACTTTATTATTACATTATTCTACTCTAAATTATTTTACTCTATTAGTAGTTAAACCCAAAATATTTTGTTCTACACATATCCAAATGGTCCCTTGGAGATGGTTTTGGCCACATGGAATCTTCCTTTAAAGGATTCATATTTCAAACTGGTAGTAGGGATTTAACTATGATGTAGTCTATGAAAATAAAGTTTTTAAATGGTCAAAACCATTGGAAGTTTGTTAGGTCATTACTAATTCAATCTAAATCTTTCATCGATTTAGGCAAATTAAGCCATTTTTAATTAGCACTAGAAGAATTAGGCTAAACCAACTGTTCCAAGCCACCAATTTCTCTTGATGTAGTCATGTGTTTGAGCTGTACGTTTGGTCTGATTTTTCAAAGAAAAATAAAACGATAATGAAGAATTGTGATTGCCCTTTTACCAATGTTAGTGTACGAGTTCGGCTTGAGCCAATGTCTGCATCAATTATGATGGCCCTTTTACCAAAAATGAAAAATTAAAAATTTGATGGCCAAGCTAGCCCATATACATGTATCAGGGTGGATCTTAGTTTCGACCAAACAATTATGATGACCAATCAACTTATGATTATTTGAAATGTTAGGCTGGAACTTTGAACACGCTATAATTTTGCTTGGATCCAAGATTCTACAATTCCTCTTAACATAATATTTTAAGGAAAGAAAGTGCTGGCATTGATTTTAGTTTTTTAAGTTTCTTATTATGAAAAATTCATGTATTTTTATGCAATCAATTTGACACTAGGACTTACTCCTATCGAATTGAAACTTCACAGGGCTCATACAAAAGGGGCACATTTATTCTGAAACAATTAAAATTTTATGAAGTGGGGGTCCACCCAGTAGAATACAGAATTCCTCAATATTCAGTGAATTTGAGAGTATGAATCTCGCCCTCTACATAATGTGTTTCATACCGTACCTGGTTTGAGCCTATGCAAGAATCATGTGGGTATCTTGGGTTTCACACCTAGAAGGTGGCCCTACAATGCCAACACCAACATAAAGCAACACCCAACAGGTCTGCACTGTCAGTAGTCTGAAATTGTAATAGATAAAACCACTTGTGTGGAATTGCATGTCAATTAGTAAGTCATCTTCAATGTGTGGGACCAATCCATGCTTTTTAGAGTGAAGAATCTCTTGGAATAGTCATCACCATAAACGTATGAGACCAACCAGGGGAATTTGAAACGTATGCTCAAAGGCAGTAGAAAAAACATATCATTTTCAGTACGAAAAATGACAGGGATGACTTCTTTTAATTCTATTTCGGTAGAATATGATTGGGTCTGTTTAAAGATGGTATAGTTATTAAACTAGTGGAAATGACCGACCAATATACTATTTCACTTAACAACTAGGGCCCATATGTACGCATTAAAATATGTAGGTGTTGAATGCGCATAGGTCAGTTTTAGAAAGCAAGCATCAAATAACTTTTTCTTTTTATGAAAATAAAATAAGAAAATAGAAAATGAATAACCAATATCACCCTTAGTTATTCAATTTTTGACATCCTTTGAATCTGTTTGGATGTAGAATCAGGTTATTTGATGCTCATTTTTGAAAGTTCAAATTTGATGTTCATTTTTAATCCGAAATATAAAACCCTGCTCAAAAGACTAACGTCTAGCCACATACTTTGTCAACAAAATAATAAATAAATAAATAAAATCTAGTCACATACAAGCTCAGCCTTACTCACCACAAATGTCCACTCGGTGAGCAATCAATCTATGGATAATTATACTTTTTAAGACTGATTATGACCGTTAGTCAAGAAAGTCTTAAGCTTATTTTTTCATTGTGTTTATCTCATTATTGTTTTCTTCCCTGCGTATATAGATTTAGTAATTTGAGTTTATTATTATCAATACATGTAAATACCCATATATATATATTTAATTTTATAAGTATTTGATCAATTTTTAAATATTTTAAAAAAATTCTCCTAATTAAGTCGTCATGTTGACTCTCTCCAAGCTAATTTTTTAGAGTTGGACATGTAGAGTCCGAGTTACAAGCTTCTAGAAAAAGTCATATAATGATATAATTCAGAGTCTAGGATCCCAAGATACAGAAACAAGTGGCAAATCTGTGGACATGATTATTTGGGATGTCAGTAGGGCCTATCTCATCAGCCACTTACTGGGAAGGTGCCACTAATTGCTATACTAGATGGGCTTAGGCCTAATTTGAGCCTGACTCAATTGGTTTAGTTAGATGGCCTAAATAAAATTTTCGGTGTATATTTTAATTATCATTATTTGCCACAACTTAGTTTAAAATCTGCTGCATTCTTTAAGATTTTCTGAACATTAAATAGTATAATACTTTATTATTACATTATTCTACTCTATTAGTATTTAAACCTATAATATTTTGTTCTACACATATCCAAATGGTCCCTGGACATGATTTTGGGCCTTTGGCTACATGAATCTTCCTTTAAAGGATCCATGATTTGAAACCGGAAGTAGAGATTCAATTCATGGAAAATTTTATACTATTTAATTAAGATTGATTATGACCGTTAGTGGGCATTCGATCCCATTTGTGCTTGCTAGGGCCTAGGAGTAGAAAATTAGTCAATATCCCAAAAGAAAATTTGACACTTGTTTGAAGTTATCTCACACTTTCCACACGTTATTAATCGGTGGGCCCAAGAACACGACCTTCAATTTCTGATTGTTTGTTTTTTTTCTGATTGTTTTAATAAAGCTTGGAGTCATGCATGTGCGATGATAAGAGGCCCACCCCACCACCATTTAATTATTGCGTATAGAGGAATGGAAGGAGGGTATTCGATGAAATCAGTTGATGCCCTCCCTTTTTATTATGTCTTTTCTTTTGCCTCTCTATAAATACCACAACTGGCTATATCCTTAATAAACCTCATCACCTCATCAGTGTTGCTTGAAACCTATAATACCCCATTGAGAGAGTTGCTAGCGATGGATCACTTTTTCATTCCTTTCACTGCTAAAACCTCCTCATGTTGTTTCGTCTCTCTTCTTGCTTTGGCCTTTTCCATGCAGTTGCTCATGCTTTCTCAAGCCTCTCTCCCCTTTTCCTTCATTGGCAATATCAACGGTTCATCCTCGTCAAACTGCCTTCATCATGAGAAATTAGCTTTGCTTCAACTCAAGCATGGATTTTTAATAGAGCGTGCTTACCATAATTCTTCTTCAAGGCTTGATTCTTGGAATCCAGCCACAGATTGTTGCTCTTGGGAAGGCATCACCTGTGATGAGGGCACTGGTCACGTGATTGGGCTTGATCTCAGCAGCAACTTTTATGTGAGAAGTAGTTGGATTAAAGGTCGAATAGACCCTAGCCTCTTCCACCTTCGCAGCCTCCAAAAGCTCAACCTCTCTGGCAACTATTTCTATCGTCACCCAATACCCTCTGGGCTGGGCCACCTCACCAATTTGACCCATCTGAACCTCTCATACTCACAGTTTTCTGGCCAAATCCCATTGGAAATATCAAGATTGACCAAGCTTGTTTCCCTGGATCTCTCGGACTATTTTCAAGGACCATCCTATAACCTAAAGCTCAAAAACCCAAACCTTTCAACACTCATTGGAAACTTATCCAGCCTCCAAGAACTCTTTCTTGATAATGTAAACATCTCGGGGGAGCATGGTGGCAAGTGGGCCCAAGCCATATCCATCGCAATGCCCAATCTTCAGAGGTTGAGCTTGCGATATTGTGGTCTTCAAGGACCCATTGATCCATCTCTTTTCCGGATTCCTGATCTGTCTCAACTCTCATTGGATGAAAACAATCTCTCCTCCATTGTTGCACCTGATTTCTTGGGTGTCTCCTCTGCTTTGACATCTCTCACCCTTCGTGATTGTGGTTTGTATGGAAGATTTCCTCAGAGTATTTTCTTGATGCAAAATTTACAAAAACTTGACATTTCATACAATCTAGATCTCATCATTGATTTGCCAGAGTTTCCTGACAACGGTGCTTTGCAATACTTGAACCTGGATGGCACAAACATCGTTGAGAAACTATCAGATTCCATTGCTAACCTCAAGTTCTTGAAGGAATTATCGCTGAATAATTGCAGTCTTATTGGATCATTACCTTCTTCGATTGCAAACCTCACCCAACTTGAGTATCTGGATCTTTCATCAAACAATTTCAGCGGTGCAATTCCTTCATCCTATGGAGATCAGCTCAAACATCTCACTTCTCTTTATTTGTCTGGTAATTCACTTGAGGGATCTATCCCGTCATCTCTGTTTTCTCACCCAACATTGCGATACTTGCGTCTCTCTTACAACCAATTTAGTGGTTACCTTCCCGACTCTCATAATAAATCATCTTCAGTGCTGGAGGAGATCTCCTTGAGTAACAACAAATTGGAAGGGGCAATTCCTAGGCTAGTCTTTGAACTCACGAAGCTACGATATCTTTCTCTGTCTAACAACAACTTCAATGGATTTCCAAGCATCCTTCAAAATCTCAATCAACTGCTTGTTTTGGATCTCTCGAAAAACAAAATGCATGGTGAAATACCCACGTGGATTTGGGAGGTAGGAAATGGGAGTTTGTACCAACTTAATCTTTCTAACAACTTCTTTGAGAGCTTTGAGCATCCATTGCCTGAGTTTTCATCAAGTAGTTTAGAAATTATTGATCTTCATTCCAACAGATTGCAAGGGTCACTTCCAATCCTGCCACATCAAGTCTATTTTTATGACTATTCAAACAACAGTCTCTCCTCCATCATTCCAGCTACTATAAACTTCACTTCCACTCGGTACTTTTTTCTTTCAGGTAATAATGTCAGCGGAGAGATTCCTTCATCAATTTGTAAAGCACGTATCCTTGAAGTCCTTGATCTGTCTAGAAACAATTTTAGTGGGAACATTCCTACTTGTCTTGGTGAGGTTGGCAATTCCCTCAAGATTTTGAATTTGCAAAGAAATGCTTTTCAAGGCAATGTGCCTGACACGTTTAAAAAAGAGTGTGGTCTGAGGACACTCAATCTTGATAGCAATGAACTAGAAGGACCAATACCAAAGTCATTAGCCAATTGCAAAACATTGGAGGTTATAGACCTTGGAAACAATCGTCTAAATGATACCTTCCCATTTTGGTTTGTTAGTTTATCGTATTTACGTATTTTGATCTTGCGATCCAACAAGTTTCATGGTCCCATTGCTCTTTCCCATGCTAAAAACTCCTCGTTCCAATTTCTGCAAATCTTTGATATTTCTTTCAATTCTTTTGTGGGTATTGTTCCACCAAATTTTTTTCTGAATTGGAAATTGATGGCTGGAGGAGGTGTTTCAGACTCGATTTCCAATGTCCAAGTTGTCAAGTATCAATTTGCAGATGGTTACTATCAAGATTCGGTGATGGTGACAATGAAAGGGCTTGAACTAGAGGTGGTTAAGATCATCACTGCATTGACCTCAGTGGATCTTTCAAACAATAGATTTGAAGGGCAGATTCCAAATTCAATAGTGAGTCTCAAGTTACTCCACGTGCTCAACTTCTCACAAAATGGCTTCAATGGCTCAATTCCAGCATCTTTGGAAAATTTAACAATGCTAGAGTCATTAGATCTTTCAAGAAACAAGTTGTCGGGGGAAATACCATGGCAATTGACGAAGCTCACATTTCTTGAAGTCTTGAACCTCTCGCAAAATCTCCTCCGTGGAAGAATACCACAAAGCTACCAGTTTCTCACATTTACCAATAGTGCTTTCCTTGGGAACATTGGTTTATGCGGATTGCCATTATCAACAAAATGTGAAGATACCGTGGCTACACCAACATCTACCTTTAGTAGTTTTGGCATGGATGGAGTTGGAGAAATTGATTTGGAATTCATGTGGATGGGATTTGGAATTGGAGTTGCATTTGGATTCGGAGTAATCTTTTGGACTCTCGCACTTTGGAGGAGAGGAAGTAGAAAATACATGCAACTCATTGATAGGATGTTTGTTCATAATTTTTTCAATGATTCCATCACATGTACAATGGTAAGATAATGAAGGAGAATACTTGAAAGAAAGATGGTTAGTTTTCAATAGACACAAGGAATGGAGTCTATCCATGGATGGTTGTGCCTTTTACTACCAATATTAAATTCTGGAATATGTGTAATTAATCAAAACTTTTGTAGTTATTCAAAGTTATTTGAATAAAACCAATATGTGTAATTATTCAATACTTCTGTGAAAATATGTAAAGTTATTTGTATAAAACCCAATAAAGGCAACTTGTGGTTTTATTCAAGTGTGTTTTCTTGTTTTTTTTCATTTTTTGAGGTGGTTGTATCTTTTCTTAAAGCATTAAGGGCACATTTGTATAATATTCACGGAAAATAGGCTTTGCGGACTTTTTCCTCTTCTACATTTTTTTTTATAATTTTCCAGACTCCTCATCTTAACCAGCTTTTTGTAGAATCTGTGAAATCATATCTCATTTTCATGCTTGTCCTCATTGAAAAGTGGATGCACCAAATGTGAAAAATTATATATTCAAAATGCACTAAACTCTAACCAAACACTTAAAGTTTTTCTCTTGAACAACTTCACCTTTTGCGGATGAGAATCGTTGGGAGTATAGAAAACAAAACATATTTCATTCCAATTGCTTGATGATTTTTTTTCTAAAAACATTATCCTTTATGTTGAAAACTTAAATTTTTGGTTTAGAATGGTGTATGTCTCTTCTCAAGTTGTTTGCAAGTAACTTGCCAACTAGACTAGCCATGGACGGCTGCTTGATTGTACTCTTTAATCATCTGACGGTCTATACTGGCATATAACTACATTCATGTCAAGTCCGAAGCTGTTTTGGGTTGGCTATATAAATTCTATGTCTCCATTCCAGCCATCCTAATTCTAATCCTCATATAAGTTGCACGTTTTAAAATTCAAATTAATGTTTATAAATAAAAACAATCGGACCCTTCCAGCAGTTTCTCAACTTGGCAAATAAGAAGTCACTATACCCGGTACAAGGGGCGGTGCCTCAAAGAAGATTAGGCCCTCATCTTGAATATTATATCCACACAAGTTCAAGCATACTTACAACTTACAAGTGTGCCTAAACCTTCTTCCCATTTCATTTTTCTTTTTCATATATAACATTTACTTTAAGATCCAGCCATGATAAATATAACACATTAAACTTAAGCAACCATTTTGTCTTCCTTCATATTCACTTTTAAAAAGGGGTACCTGCCGAAACTTGTGACTATTAAATATAATTTGTTTGCTACAAATTAAAAAAATTAACTAGTATAAAAAATTTATAATTTGAAAAAAGTTATAACGATGGTTTTAAATATCATGAGTTTACTCAACACCAATATTGTGCCTCTCAAAATGTTATAAAGGATATATACATAGAGCCATGATGTTTTTTTAAAGGTGGATTAATGCACTGGCACCATCACCCAAGGGGTGTGATGATGAGCAATTACTAGGTCACGATAGTGCAATAGCTACATCTCCGGAAAAAAAAAATCTAGTCAAAATCCATGCTTTCTAGGATTTTAAAGTCCCAGTAGGGGTCAACCTTGTAGTTTATGTGTCCAATTGTGCACTCTCCTTATCTCCAACAATACACCAAACAAAAATTACAGACCCAGCCATGGAATCAGGGGAGGTTGCAATCAGGTGAACAATTTTGCACTTGTGGTTCACTTCTTGGTGAGCTAGACCGGTGAATAAAAACAGGCTTTTCTAAATTTTGCCTCCCTGCAAGTCATTCAGTATTCACAATTGGATTTTCCTGCTTCAACTAAAGTTAACATCTCCAATCACCATATGAAGTTGATGACTTCAAACGAATGTTGTATATCATGCAAATTTATGTATTTTGTGGGCTGCTGATTCACATGGGCTTTGTTTTGATCCAATGGCAGGCTAAAAGATCAAAATAAATAAATAAAGAGTCTGCGCAGGTCAGGTTGCAAAAGTGTTGGTGCTTAAGCATTCCGCACTGAAGTTTAATTTGTAAATCATGGTACACTTACAACTAATATCATCCTTTGAGATGCAAGTATAGATATAGACAAAGTTTTGCGCCTACTGCAATAGAGGAATAAATCACTGAACAATATGAAAAAACTAGACCTAGGTGTCCATATCATACTTCTGCTACAACCTGTGATAACTACCATCAATTCAGAAAACAACATGACAAGTCTTTCACACGTGATAGATTATCTGGTTTCAAAAATTCTTTTATGCTCTTTTTGGGTGAAACACGTCAAGAAAATTTGTTCATACATATCAATGACTGAACATTAAAAATGCAAGCTGTTTTTCATAACAGTAGATGCAAGATTGTTTTTTGTTCCTGCATTGAAATTTTCCTCTTGAAATCTTTGTTAATACTCTATATTATCTTCAAGACTGTTTGAAAAATTGAACACTTTGTGAAACTTGGTGTCATCACGACCTGGAATCGCTGTTGGAAGACCCACAAGCACATACATACTGAAAACCCACAAACTTAACCAAATCCAGGAGCTACATTGTCTAGCCATACGCAAATACCAGGTTAGCATTGGACGTAGGTAAAATTTTGGTATCACAACCCAAGTTCTTTTTTTTTTTTTTTCCTTTTGTTGCCATGTATATATTTGATGACAATGATAGTGACAACCCCCTATTATTTCCCTCCATCATCATCTTCATTGAAGTCTCATCTCCCATACATTCCCAACACATTTTCTTAAGTACCATTTGTTGAAAAGAAACATAACAGAGTATGCAGGTTTTCATACAATGCCCTGAAAAAAACTGAACCTGTCATCAGTAAGTCTCAGATGAGAAAATTGCCATAAACAATATCAACGTTTCTTTTGTATTCTTAATCATCAAAATTGCATATATCAAACACGTTTCTACCAAGTGCAAATGAGTTGTTTAAGGCAAATGAGTTGTTTGAGGATAACTTTGTTATTCCAAAACAACATTGGGTGTCTGGTTTTTGCTTGCTGGCTCTGGCCGAAATCTCAAGCCCATTTGCACCAAGGAGGAAACGTTTTCCAACCTCACTTCTTTCAAGTTTGCTCCTTGGAGTTTCAGTAATTGGTGATGCAGACCATTGGACTGAGAATTGTATGGGTGGGGATTTCACTGCAGCTTAAGGAGTGGCATCAGGTTTAGTAGATACATCTCGATGCCCTTGATTAACCCCACGCTCGTCTATAGCGTCATGGCTCACGATAATTCTCCCCTTCTCATCAATATACCCATTACTCCCATCCCATCCCAGTAGAAAGCATTATGTTTCCTGAACTTTTTCCTAGAGGTCTCAGATTTGCATTTTTCTACATTTGGAGCAATGAAGGGGTGACATGTATCTTCTGGTTTCTGCATGCCTGAGTTACTAGTTTGAGTTGAACAATCTGAGGAGTTCCTTAGACTTTTAGTTTGGCTATTAACCTTATCAAATTCAAAAAAGTATCTATCTTTGCCTGAGTTTTCTTACTTTCTAAATTTTATAATAAGATTACCACTTCTATCATCTTCACCATTATTTGTCTCCTCATATTCATGTTGTTTACATGAATTATCAAACAATAAATTTTCATCATTTGAGTAACCACCCAAAGATGAATGAAATTTCATTTTGACATCCTTTGGAAACCCAACAGCTACATCCTTTGAGTTACATTTTTTTCTTCAGTCTTACCTTTCTCCTCGGACCATGCATGGGTGTCAAAGGTTTTTGAGGTAGATTTTCCGGGCACATATACTACTCATTCTGCCTTCGAGGCTTGTCATTGTCAGTCCTCTTACCTTCAAATGCCATGTGGTTTCCTGACTTGGGACAATCCAGTACATCACTGCATCAAAAACCAAGATTCCTTAAAAAACGACGGCAAAAGTAGTCAAACGGCCCTCCTTGATTTTGCAGTAGTTTTTTATAAACGACTGCCCATAGGCCATCGTTAAATGTCAAAAACAACAACGGCTCTAAGACCGTCGATTAAAATCGTTTTTAACGACTGCCTTAGGGACGTCGTTTCTTTTTTTTTTAATTTAAAAAATATATTGAAAAACCAAGGCATGCCCAGGTTTTTCAATATTTTTTTCCAAAATTTTACTCCTATGTTGTAACACTTCCACTTGGTTCTGGTCCTTACTCATAAAGGAAAGCTTTAATAAGAGTAGATACACAAAAGAGAAATTGCATAGCATAAGGAAATGGTATTTTAAAATAACATGGCACAAAACCCTCGATCAAACACCCGAAAAAGGAAAAGGATAAAAAAAAATAAAAAAAGAAACATGTTAGAAGCAACCAACTAGAAATTCCCATCACAAGGTCCTAATGCAAAAGGGATAGTTTCTTTGCCCCCACATAGGATCTGTGCACACTCTGTTTCGCTTGCAGGGTAAGAGTCAATATGAGCATGCGGACTGTCACTAAATCAGTAAAATTTTCTGCCCAAACCACTTACCCAGAAACCAAAGACTACAGTCTACAGCTAGAAGGGTTGGCATGGCTAGCAACCATTTGCAACCCCATTGGCAACAACTCGCTTTTCTGTAGCTGGTTTAGCAGCACCATTTGGGGCCTCTAGAGCTACAGCAACCAAACCATTATCCTACGATTGTTTCAAAACAGTGGAGAGAGTGTTCGTCTGCAATACTGATCTCTACAAAAAATCTCAAGCTCTCAGTCTGTGACAGGCTTCAACCCCAACTTATGATGCAGAATGGCAGTTGATCTGATGGTCTCTGCTGAGAACTAGAATTTCATGACGACTCCTCTTCACGAAGATTGAGAGAGGCCTCAGGTCCTGTAGTCTGATGAGACAAGGTTCCCTGTACAATGCAGGCACAGTGTAAATTAATTAAAAGACAATGGACCCTAAAAGAAGAGGAAGATGTTGTCGTGAAAAGTTCTGTAAGAGACAATAGGAAAAGGATGCCTGTTGCTGTAACTGTAACTTTAACAGACAATTAGGAAGAAGATTTTTATCATTGTAATTGCCACTGCTCGCTACATGCGTGGGAATTTTTGAAGAACTGCAGAAGCAAGGAACGGCTGATGCAGATTGACTGGTTTTATTGCCCTCAACGATTTCATTGTGTGATTGGTTCAGATTTGTCATGGTACCCAAAATGTAGGACTTAATTTTCATGGGATGTTCCTCCTATGTAATTGATATTTGGTATTGGGCAGGGAGTGTGGAAAAGTTATGATTCTTTTTTTACATAGATAAGATTTCTCTCTCGATGTCCAGAACAATGTGAATTAGGAATGGTGTCAATTTAAAGAGGTTTGATGTGCGTCAAGGGATTTGACTAGTCAAAGGTGGACCCTGAATGAAAAATGAAGATGGGTCTCATAAGGGTGTGGGTCATCCCCCTTCTTCCTTTCTTTGAAAGATAATTCATTGAGGTGCAGAGCCAGAAAAACAAATGACACAAAGTTGTTACAGTAAACCAAACAAGCACAAGAGAACAAAGAAAAGCCCTACAAGGTCTCACAAGTGACCCTGGCCACCACATTGTCCACTCGTGTTGACCTAAAACAAAAAAAAAAAAAAAAAACCTGGATAAGCAATAGCAACAAATGGAACATGAAATGTGGAAGTGTTCCAACATAGGAGTAAAGCTATTAACTCCGGTCTATCAAACACAAAGAAAAAAGGAGAAAAATAGTTCATGAACAAATAATGAATAAATAAATAAATTATAATCCCAACTGAACTTGATATCACAAAAAAAAAAAAAAAAAAAAAAAAAAAAACAAAAACAAAAAAAACCTTATCTAGAGAGTTCTACTTACAGGTCCAACAATGTCTGATACATGAGAAACTATAGTCCCTGAAGCAGCTCCAAGATAAAGAACTTTGGATATAGGAGTCTACAATTTGCGAAAAAGGAAAAGTAAACAGTTCAATAGGTAAAAAAGAAAAGCAATGGAAAAAAAGTAAGATACAAACAAAAACAACTGATTTCACTAATCACAGATCAGAAATATGGAATTGCCCTTAAAATCAAAGTAAAAACATAAAAGAAAATAAAATACTCCCAGAACCAGATGAGCACCCATAAAAAAAAAAAAAAAGGCAAAGATCCATATCCATATTCCATTGATGGAATTGCCCTCATTCTTCGAAAAGGAAAGAAACACGAACATCAGAAACCCTAGATTTTTTCTTCTTCTACTCTTCTTCTTCTTCTTTTGCTCTTGTTCATCTTCTTCAACACAAATGATGATGGTTGTTTATATGCGTCTATCGATGAACCACAAAACCCTACAACTTCATCGACAAGAGACTGAAAAAAAGTTGGAAGCTGGTTATACTGTTTGGCCGACGAGAGAGGGATCGGATCTGCAGACAATGAAAAAAAAAAAAGCAATTTTGTGAAAGAGATTTGGGGATTAGGTTTTCTCTGGCGATTTGAAGAGACCGGGAGAGAGAGCGATGGTTAGGGTTTTCTTTGGGTCGACGTCGTTTGGCAACTTTTAAAGGATCTCATTCAACGACGGCCTAGAGACCGTAGATGTGTATAAAATGAAATCAACTGCATCATCATAGATGGGACCCATTTTCGGACTCCAATCATTTATGACCCGCTTTGACGTAGTGCATTGTTACCATTAAAAGTGGAGTCAATCAGTTTGCCTCCCAAATATCCATGGTCCCCATCTTGAGGTAAAGGCATATGATTCAATTCTCTTGACTTCTTGAAAGGAGGACTTGGGATTATAACTTACTCACAATAGTCACTTAGAGAGTTAGGAGTGAGTCCTCAAGCATTCTCTTCCTACAAGAGAACCCTGTTTTGCAAATTGCTGAATTCCTCCAGCACTTGTTACAAAAGGCTTGCCAGGATTGTTACCCTGCTTGGTAATGATGGTATTAGTCATGGGTGCAACTAGATACCGGACATGCTCAATGCATGTTGCATCAAGTCACAGAAACCAAGCCTCCTTTAATCCTTCAAAGAAATTCTTTATGGGAACTGAATCTGGAATGTGGTAGAAACATGATTTACATTTCACCTATAGGAACCAAAAAAATAATAGGGTGGCAATTAATTGAACCTGTCAATCTTGAAATCTAAAGTCCATGTGAACCACAGGGCTCGTTTGGATTCAATACTACTGAATATCCTACATTTTCAAGTAGCAGGACTTATAGGATCCTGCTTCAACTTTAACCTTTTAGATTTGCAGTAACTCCAAAAAGTATCAAGAAACCCACAAAACAATGAGGCTGAAGTTGATGTATTAGAGGATTGCCACAAAATCTTACTCCTTAAATCCTGGGTTTACAGAAGTCTCAAATGGAAAAGGGCAAAATGTCATACCATCAACGTGCGGGCCCTGTCTTTCTAAGATTCAGAAAGCAAAGGTAGTGCTCCTTCCTAAACTTGCCTATGCAACAATTAGTCAATAGTTTAGCTCTGAAAGTATATTATGAAAATAGATATACTACAGCATGCAGAAACCCAAATTCATAATCTATTCAGCATTTTCCATAAAGAAATCAGATATCTGCTCTTCACATTCAGAACCTGAAATTCATATTTTATTTAGGGGAAGTACCAATAGATGATAAATTAAGAAAGACTCATTTAAGTTGGTTTGGATATGTTTAGCTGTGCAGGCCACCAACGGCATCGGCGAGGAAAAGTTTCTCTATACAGGTTAATAGCCCCTCGAAAGGGATAAGCCAAAGAGGACATGGATGGAAGTAATAAGGATAGATCTAAAGAAGCGAAACCAATCCAAGGATTTGGCATAGAATAGATTGGAATGGCGAAACATGATTCATGTAGCTGGCCTCAACATAGTTGGGACATGGCTTTGATTATGACAATGATGATGATTAATCACTCTCAAGAATCACATACAAGACCTGAAATTCAGATATTATACATGTCACTCTCAAGAAATCTACACTTTCTTTTCAATGTACAGTAGTTTGAGAAGGGATATAGAGAAATTCCATCTACTGTAGGATATAGCATTATTAATGCATCTAGCTTGGCAGGATATCTAGTCTGGAGCTGTACATTTCATGAAATGACGATTCTTACAATATTTGAGCATGTGTTTTTGCTTGTTCAGATGCCAAATATCACAGTATTACAATTTACAAGTCACAATGACAAAGTACAATACTGTTATAACTCACAATGACATTATCACAAAAAATATTGAAATATTGGCAGCTAGCCAAACAGATCCAGCATGTACGATATACAAAATAATATCCACAAAAGAGTTTATCATTGTCACCATCACCACAGCCACCACCTTATCCCATTTATCTAGGATAGCTATGTAGGAGAAATAAAAGTAATCAATAAAGAAACCATGCGATCCAATAGAAAAAAGCATTTGCTGATGACAACATTTTGCAAACAAAAGAAAAGAAGAATGGTAAAGATGCCATCCAAACAAGGAAAGAATGAACCTCAAATGGTATATCAAGGCTAGAAGTTGCAAGAATCAATAGAAGGACTCTTCATGTAGACTCAAAAGATAAAATTAAAGACCAGAGATACAATTTAGACATAAAAACAAAATGCCATAGATAGACCTTTGATGGTGACAAGGCTAACATCATGATTCTTTTCTTTCTAGTCTTTTTTTTTTATTTTTTCTTTTTTTTCTTTTTTTTCTTATTATTTTGTCATGAGGGGTCCTTCTAATATAGTGCTTTAAATTTACGCAAAGGAGACTTGGAGAATATTGGATGATGGAAACATGTAAGGTGCCACAATAGAGGACTACATTATATACCTTGTTAAAAAACATATGCATCAGGTAAGTGACACCAACATATGAACATTTCTCCACAAGTCAAAATGGCAAAGTTTTAACTCAGTTGATGAAATTTTGAACATTGTTCCATATGAAAACTCCAATTTGGTCTTAGTTTTAAAGTATCTCGGAATAATTTCATGCTGGATCAATTTGTTTTTAACATCTCGAAGTTAAATTATTATAATACAGAACTCCTATCCTGTATTGTTGGAGATTGTTTGAGTGCCTATTATACAAGATGCCAATCAATCTCAAAGTAACTACCATTTATAACCTAACTTTTTAAGTTTTCGGCGATCAAATTGATGCAAGCCAGACAATAGGTCAGCCAACCCATTGGGTCCAGTCCATAAGCCCAAGGGGACATCCATTTAGTTAGGAAATATTATTTAGTAGTTTGGTTTGTTTATGATTAATATTAGTTAGTTTCCTTTTTATTTTAGATATGATTCATATATTAGGAAATATTGTTGCTTAGGGATCAAGCCAGCTCCTTTATAAAAGGATGTTAGGCCTCATTGTAATAGACATGCTTATTATTAATTAATCTTTTGAGTTATGAGAGTTTTCTCTTCAGTTATGGTGTTTTCTACTCTTGTGAGGTTGCCCTAGTGGCTGAAATTCATCTTTGGATTCGATCAATCCTTCGGGAGATTGATCTATTGTTCAATCGTGAATCTTGGATGCGTCATTTCTTCTTCTTTTTTCCATTTTTTGGATATCCTTGTACCTTCTTCCTTACCTAGTTGTGGCTTCTTCCTCTGACCCCACTAACACAAATGCCACCCCACCCATCCGTTCGCACACAGCAACTCATGTTACAAATACCATTTCACTTGATCTCCATCAAATTAGACTAACAATTATCTACATCGGAGGACACAGTTCATCCTTCTCCTCAAGGTATATGACTGAGAAGTTTATATGAATGGCTCCTTGCCTTGCCCCCAGTTCAACATAACAAACTCTATAACTACATGTGATTAACCATGCCATGTAGATCTTTTCTCTAGAATTCAAAATGATGACGCTTAGCACAAACCCATTTTTTTTGAAATTTTTTTTTTACAATTTAGCACTCTACAAAGCTTGCATTGTGTGTTTCCATTGTATTGTTGATGGACTCTACATAGCTTAGATCATATTTCATCTTAAGAGCCTCACTGTATGCATAACAAATACATTTAGGGACCCGTTGATCTAAGTACTCTCATATTAGTCTGACTTCTAGTGACAATCTAAATCCAGAGCTGCATCTGCAAAATTTTGTTGAGATTGGATCCAAATCCAGATCAGGCACATACGTTACATCTTGGACCCAAAAAATTTGGATCTAGATCCATCCAATAAGAAAAGGATGCTGATTCAGTAACACCATTGCTTTACCTTGGATACAACCCATTTACATCCCTAACCAGCAACAGCACCCAACTAATGGATAGGAAGATTGTTGGAGTGTAGTGCTATAAAACATGTGAGATGGGGTTATGAACTTCGGGACCTTTGAAGAAGCTGTTGCAAACTTGCAACTTAAGATATGGGATTTATGAGATTTATGTCTAGTTCATGAAGAATATATATATATATATATAGAGAGAGAGAGAGAGAGAGGGTATTGCTAACACCCTTTGTTATTTAAAAAAAAAACAAACTAATAGCAATATTATAGAGTGGTACAAACACGCAAAAGGAAAGGTCTTACTTATCCAGTTAAACCCTTTGTTATTTATTTATTTAAAAAACAAAACACTAATAGCAATGTTGTAGAGTACTACAAACACGCAAAAGGAAATTTTATATATTTCTTTACTTATTCCATTTACTCTACACTACCAACATTAGAGCATGAATATCACTCATGTCCAGCTTGAAGGAATAGTATAAAATTGATTCTTGTTAAAAGATCTGCAATTTTGATAAAGTGCGCAAAGCTCCTTCAATACAACATTCCCCAATAACATAACAATCAATATCAATTTGTCTATTGCACTCATGGTGCTATGTGAATGCTGAAGATTTTGCCCAATTGTCATAGTGAAAGTTCACCGGTAGAACCACAAGCTCCACTTCCATCATCAACTCTTCACCCACAATTTCACACAAGCACCATGAGTAACAGCTTAATGTTCTACTTCAGGACTCAATCTATCAATACAGGTTCTACATTTCCAAGTTATCACCAACATAGGGTAATCACTAAATAATCTTTTGTGAGTCCTCTGTTAATGAGACCTCGGCCAATCTGCATCATTAATCACTGGAAAGATAATGTTTCTTGGCTAACCATTAATATCTTTTCTTTTATGTTTTTAGTGCTTTTACCTGAAAACATTTCTTCTTTTCTGTAATTCCATAGGTATTTTGTCTCTTTTAATTAAATTTCCATAAAATAATAATAATAATAACAACAACAACAACAAAAGAGCAGTTCTGCTTAGTGAGCTATCTATGTGATTGACTTACTTACCTTTTCAATGTTGTCGTTGCATAGTTTTGTTTTTCTTTCCATTAATTGTTTTTTCACTTCTAGGTAGTTGCCACATTATTTATTGTGTACTTTGATTTCATTGAAATGAATTTTCTTAATGCTTATGGGAAGAAACTATATGATAAAACTGGGCAACACAAGAAAGATAAATATATATAGGAATGATTAGGTCCGAAAACTAAACCCAATAAAAAATATACATAAAAAATAAAACAAAATAGAATGACATTTACAAAAATGTAAACAAAAAAAGAAACATTGCTTCTTATTACGCTAGTAATTCACTAAGCTAATTGGATTTTACAAATGCATCATAGATGGTTAGGTAAAGTCCAAGATAATTGTATCTCGTACTTGTACATAACAACCAATTAGGGGTCGTTTGTCTTTTATGCGTGGGATATGTAAATACAATTTACACATGTAAATGATGAATATTCAAAATTTAAGTATGTAACGTTTACACATGCGTTTCTTTTTACAACGTTTGTCTAATAACAGTATTTTTGCATCATTTACACATGCGATTCATTTTGCTATGTTTGTTTCAATGATATGTGTATATGTATTAAACAAGTTTGCAAATGATACTTATTAATCATTAAATTATATTCTACTATAATGATATGAAAAGGAGACAAAAAAGGTCTAATTTATATCAAAGTTTTCATTTTTTATTTTATATCCTTAAAAAAGAACATATCTTTCATCATGAAATATACTTTTCAAAAATATACATTTCTATCAATGATCACCTTAAAAAAAATGCATTCCAACATGTTTGGTTAAGGAAATATGAGTTTATAGTCTAATGGTTAAGAAAATAGGATTATTATTAATATTTTTATTAATTAATATTTAGTTCAATATTATCTTAATTCATTATTCAATTTGGATAAAACTTCACTCATGCATCTCACCGGCTTTATGCTAATATTAATCAATCACAGAAATAGATTTTATAAAGTTTTTTTTTGGTAAAGCAAGGCAAGAGAGAGAAATAGAGAGGTTACCTTCATAAAAGGGGATGAGATGCGGGGAGGGTTTTCATTCATAGGTTTTATCGGTCTTGACGCATCTTTTATTATTATTTTGTAAATGCGTTGGAGGGGGGTTTCGAACCCAGAACCTCTTTGATGGAAATGCCTCTTTTATTATTTTTTTTCTAAATGCGTTGGAGGGGGTTTCGAACCCGGAACCTCTTTGACGAAAATTGCCCCAAAACCAAACCGTCTGCCTCCAATGGGTATTCTTTTGAAATTACAAGTGGCTTGGTATTCTCTTTTCCCACCTGAACAAGTGTTCAAATCTTGGTGGGAAAATGAGCTCATTTTCACACCATTTACGCATCTGATTTACACACGAGATGCGTAAATACTTGTAGACAAACATGACTGATGCGTAAATATTACGCATATTCACCATTTACATACGTCAATGGGTGTAGACAAACGACCCCTTAGTATATGTTTACTATACCAATACTTGCAATCAATGACTACTTCAATCAAATTGCATGCTATTTTTAGTATATTTTTATAACTGACAAGCACACATCGAGCCTTAATTGAACATTGTGAAAACTAGAGGTGTTTAAATAGTAATTGATTTGCTTGCTAAAAATAAAAACTAAAAATACACTTGATACAATTGGAAGATGTTTCCTAGAAAAAATCAGACAACAGATGTAGTTGTAATTTGTAAGCCGATACCTGCTCCTCTGGTTATTGTATGTTGATCTGCACAGAGCTCAGCACACATTCCCATAGCATAATCATTATAAACATCCCATAGACCATCTTTAAGCATCCCATCAATAACCATGTCATGCCCCAAACGAGAGCCTTTTCTGTATTCACGGTAGAAAATAGAATAGTTTACTACCAAGTCCAGAACAGAACTAAAGAAAAAAGGAGTTTGTCACGAATATTGATAGATCAGTGTAGACCCCCACTTAGGCAAGGGAGCCATCTAGAATAAGATGACAAGAATTAGCCATCATAATAGCTAAGGAATGAAAGGATGGATACCTTTACATCAGAGGCTTGAGCTCCCTTGTTAAGTTGTTAGGGCCACACAATTAACTCAGGCCTGTTTCTTTAGGCCCAAATGCTACTCACGCCCAACACCATAGGCTTGTCAAGCCCTTGTATCATGAATCCACACCCAATCCAACTCACACTGGTGTGTCAAGTTTGAATTGTGATACCAAGCCAGCTCCAGAAAAAGTTTTATTTTATTTTTTTTCGTTCTCTTTGATGTGAGAGAAATTTTAAGACTATCTTTTTATTACTCCATAAATGATATTACCATTAACAGACATATAAAGGGTCCTATAGAGGTAGGTCAATTGCAGTGGCCAAAACCAAAAGCTACTCTAATCCAACTCAGATTGGAATATATGAACCCGAAAACTGTTAGAATGTAAGGTTTACTAGCATAACTTTCAGCAGAAACTCTTGTGTAAGGTTTTTATTTTCCATAGTTTCTTTAAACAACCACAGTACCCTTTGAGTTGTAAAATCTTCTCTCCCTTCATTGAAGGTTTCTATTGGACCCAGAAAAAAAAATATTAAACAAAATAATGTTGCCTTAGATAAAGAAACCTAACCTTGTCTCTGCCAGATATTTAGGCGCATTACACATACTTTCCATGCCACCAGCCACAACAACGTCATTAATACCCAACTGGATACTTTGGGCTGCATGCATTGCTGCTTTAGAAGAGAGATGAAAGTGTCACTACATTTCTTATACCTACAAAAAGAAAATAAATCTCGTCTAAACTCTAAAGATCTTGCTCACCTTTCATTCCTGAAGAACAGACTTTATTAATGGTGGTGCAGACAACTGAGTTAGGAATTCCTGCACCTAAGGCAGCCTGCCCCAAATTTGCACTCAGAACATTACCAAAGAAGACCTCTTGTACAAGGTTGGCATGACCATGAGCCCTTTTAAGAGCACCTGAAAATCAAAATGCAGGATTATCATAAAACCAAACCTTTCAATAATATGCCAAAAAGAAACAGCATAAAGAAGATGAGATCTTACACTCAATTACAATAGAACCTAATTTAGTGGCAGGTAAAGAGGAAAGGGTGCCAAGGAATCCTCCCATCGGTGTGCGTGCAACACCAACAATGCATACATCTGCCTAAGCCAATACATGAAAACTATCGTAACAAAATCACATAAAATATATAGTTAAAAATTCTAAGATAAGAAGAAAATATATGCCCCAAAGAGAGCAAAAGCAACCGTGCAGGATTAAACAAGAAAATAAAATGGATTTAAAAAAAACGATAGACCACTAGAATAATAAATCCCAATAGAGCAGAAGGGAGAGTGTTGTGTGTGTGTGTGTGTGTGTGTGTGTGTGTGTGTGAAAGAGAGAGAGAGAGAGAGAGAGAGAGAGAGAGAGAGAGAGAGAGAGAGAGAGAGAGAGAGAGAGAGAGAGAAAGTGCGCTTCAGTGATTTCAGTAAAAAAGAAAGGAAAAACCCTTAACCTACTCCAAAATGGGCAAACTAGAATTGCAACCCTTCCAGAAACACCCTTGTTTATGACCACCATGGTCTTGGTACTAACTGTACACGAATCCAAGCAACATGGACAAATAGTGCAAATAGCCAGTACTCTGATAACATTGAGCAAATCAACAAGAGGGACCACAATATCTCCAAGTAAACCATTGCTCATAAAATGTGCCTATGGAATTAAAAGAAATATCAGTGGCCAGCGGAATATCACTCCAATTAAAAAAAAATATATCCAACACCAAATTGAACTGCAGTGATAAAAATTAAAATCACCAAGTGATGAAGATCATAAGAGTAGCAGTAGCATCAACTGTTAACACTATACAATCATACCCATGTGCCCTTTGTGCACAAAAAAGACATAATTGCATGCATATGAACGCACCTCGAGGTTCTATATTATCTGTAGCAGCAGCTGGTGCCATAAGATGATCAGAAAACAGATAATACTCAGAAAAGAACCTGCGCAAGATGAAAAAATTCTGTTTACTTGAGATACAAACTACAAACTAGTGTTCCTTCGTAGCTTATCAGTTTTACAATGTTCCAAGACAGGAAATGAAACGAAGATATCTTTATACATCAAAAATCAAAGCGAAAAGAGAGAGGAAAAAAGATTTCAAATAGCTTCAATAAAAATCGCTAACAAGGTTGAAATCAATCGAGACTATCCAAAAGAAACTTCAATCAAAAGAACGGATTGAAATCACGCAAAAGAGAATGAAGGCGACTGCTTTTCCAATCCAGTGAACAAGTTGAATCCGGTGAAACAATTAGAGTTCCTATCAAGATCTTTACACGAATCGAACAAAAGAGGCGGCAGAAATGCTGAGATCAATGAAAAAGATCTGAAACAACTATTAGCAAAACAGAGAAGAAGAGGAAGGGAAGTCAGAATTAGAAGCTCAAAGAGAATTAGGGTTTTCTTTTCTAAGAGAAGAGAGCTCACCTTCATTCCGAGATCGAGAAGAGAGAGAGGAAGCGAGAGAAGCAGAGATTGAATAGCAAAAGACACGAACGCAACGTCAGCAGAAGTGGAAACTACGAAGTGGTTACCATCAGATTCGCATCAGAACAGGTGATGAGTGGAAAACAGCGGTCAAAACCCAAGATGGTCTCTATGAATGGTTAGTCATGCCGTTCAGGTTAACCAATGCTCCCAGTACCTTCATGCGGGTTATAACCCATCTGCTACAGCCTTATATCTGGAAATTCGTCATTATTTATTTTGATGACATTCTTGTTTACAGCAAAAACAGGGAGGAGCATCTCACTCATCTCCACTCTATTTGCCAGCTCCTTCGTCGAGAAAGCATTTACATCAATCTTAAGAAATGCACCTATATGAGCAATTCCTTTATATTCTTGGGCTTCATCATGTCGACGGAAGGCATAAAAATGGATCCAGAAAAAGTCAAAGCAATTCTAGATTGGCCACTCCCCACCACAGTCACTGAAGTCAGGAGTTTTCATGGACTTGCCACCTTCTATAGGCGATTCATCAGGAATTTCAGCGGTATCACTGCTCCAATTACAGATTGTTTAAAAAAGAGCGAGTTCAAATGGACCAATGCCGCAACCCGAGCTTTTGAACAGATCAAACAAAAAATTACGGAAGCCCCTATCCCCCGCGTTCCAGATTTTGAAAAAGTGTTCGAAGTTGCTTGCGATGCATCCAATGTTGGAATTGGCAGTGTCCTTAGCCAAGAGGGACATCCAATTGCTTTCCACAGTGAGACACTTTCCGATTCAAAGTGCAAGTACTCTCCTTATGCCTTGGAGTTCTATGCTCTTGTCCAGTCAATTCACCATTGGAGGCATTACCTGATAGGTAGAGAATTTGTGCTTTACTCTGATCATGAGTCTCTCAAGCACCTTCAGTCACAACATAAAATGGGAGCTAACTTTGCCAAATGGAGTGCTTATATTCAGGAGTTTACCTTTACCAGCCGCCATAAATCTAGAAAGGAAAATGGCATAGCAGATGTTCTCAGTCGCCGGAAACATCTCCTGACCACCATGGCTATTTCTGTACCGGGTTTTGAGCAAATCAAGGAGGCCTATGTGACAGACAAAGACTTCGGTACCATCTATAAAGAGATCCTTTGGGGTGATCCTCTCATGCATCCATACTTTAGCATTCATGATGGATATTTGTTCTATGGTAGTCGCCTTTGTTTGCCAAATACATCTATTCGGGAGCATGTTATTAGGGAACTACATTCCGGAGGATGCAGCAGACATTTAGGTCGTGATAAGACCTTCGCGCTTGTCAGAGATAGATTCTATTGGCCACACATGACACCCTATGTTTCTCGTATCTGTGAGAGGTGTCGTACTTTCCAGTTGGCCAAAGGAAGCAAGAAGAATGCGGGGTTATATCAACCATTGCCAGTTCCCCAGGGCCCCTGGGAGGATATCAGTATGGATTTTGTACTTGGGCTGCCTATGACCCGCAGAAAAGTGGATTCTGTATTTGTGGTTGTGGATCGTTTCTCGAAAATGGCTCATTTTATTCCTTGTTCCAACACAGCAGATGTCTACAAAATTGCACAACTCTTCTTTAAGGAAGTCGTCCGTTTGCATGGACTTCCAAAGACCATTGTGTCCAACAGGGATACAAAGTTCATTAGCTACTTCTGGAAGACATTGTGGGGCATGTCCAAAACAAAGCTGAAATTTTCTACTGCCTATCATCCACAAATTGATGGTCAGACAGAAGTCGTCAACTGTAGCCTTGGGAATCTACTACGTTGTTTAGTGCGCGACCATCTTACTACATGGGATTAGGTTCTGCCTATGGCTGAGTTCGCCTATAATAACTCAGTCAACCGGTCCACAGGAATTTCTCCTTTTGAAGCAGTCACTGGCACCAGACCACGTCTACCAGTTGATTTTGTTTCCCTTCCCGTAGAAGCACGACCAAGTGCTGATGCGGATAGTTTTATTTGCCATAAGCAGCAGGTTCATAATTACGTTCGACGCCATTTTTCAGAAACAATGATTCTTATAAAGAACATGCAGATAAGTGCTGTCGTTTCGTTCAATTTGAGGAATGAGATTTGGTTATGCTTCGTAATCGTCCTGAGTGCCTTTCGCCAGGCGCCAACAAAAAGTTGCACCCCCACAACTCCGGACCGTTCAAGATTCTCAAGAAAATTGGTCCTAATGCATATGTGTTGGATTTACCACCAGCTCTTGGATTAAATACTACTTTCAATCTTGAAGATCTCACACTCTATAAGGACCATGACCATGATTGTCCGTCAAAAGATCATGAGATTCAGTTACCACCCTCACCACCACCCTCATCAGTCCTTGCAGATCAAATTGTTGATGTGCTTGATAATCAGATTGTTTCCACTCGACAAGGGGGATTTTAGAAGTTTCTTGTTCACTGGAAGAATCGTCCAATCTCCGATGCCATGTGGATTCCAGCTACCGATTTCCAGCGTCTTAATCCTGATCTTTACGAGAGATATCAGGCTATTAACTCGCCGGAGTCGAATTTTTCCAAGCCGGGGAGAGTTGATGCAACCCGTTCACAATCCAAGAACAAGACCCGGAAGCATTGAAGGACCCGTCTGATGGGACCACATAGTTCACATATTTTTTATATTAGTAGTTTACTTTATTTAATTATTTCTAAGATTAGAAGCTGCTTAATTGTTTAGGAAGTTTCCTTTATTGCTTATTTAGGATTAATGCTACTCTATATATAGAGAAGCTCTTTATTGTAATCTTCAGACCATATTCTAACATTATTCAAGAAGTTCCTCTCGTGAGTTTGGGTATTTCCCTAAATTTATCTTAGGGTTTTGAGTCGGAAGACTCGATCTCACCGTTGGAGGTGTAGATCTTCATCAGGATAGGTCTCAAAGCTAAAAGAAACTGATAAAATGACAGTCATTCAATGGTAAAACCTTATAAAAATACAAACTACGGCATTATACATCAGAAGTACTCGATTTTATTCAATAAGTCAACAAATGAAGAATCAATTCCACAATAACACAACTCATATAAACACCAACACCAGCACCACAAAAAACATCTCCATTTGCAACCTACATTTTACAACCAATATCTCCATACAAATAAAATTCATCCACTCCACCATCTCCATACAACTCTGGTCTAAAATTATAAGAACTACAAGCCTTCAATTCATCCACTCCACCATCTTCATACAACTCTGGTCTAAAATTATAAGAACTACAAGCCTTCTCATAAATAGTCCTCATATGGAAAAGGACATTGATACTATGATATTAATATATAAGAATGTGTCTTACAAAAGATCAGAACGCATCTAGCAAAGCTTTAGTTGCAACTTGCAAGAATAGATCTCAAATTATCCAAGTTAATGGAATTATAGAAGTCTCAATTTTTTTTTCTTTCCCTTGGAATACAACAAGGTCAAATGATAGTAAAAGAATTCTTAATTATCTCTGATGGACATCATTTTCATTTAGATGACGTAAAGCTACTATATAGAAAATAAAGATGATAATAAATAGAGCTCTGATCTGGTGAGAGCTCTAGAAAGTGAGAACTTGCAAACTTTTGTGGAGCACATGCAGTTAAATAGGCTACCAACAAGTTGTACCAATAATTTTAAAGAAAATAATAGATTGAAGTAAAATTAGGTTAAATAGCTATGAACTTCAATCATCAAGTTGATATTTGAAGTGTTAAAATATGGGTTTTGTGTTGTTGATCCACAAACAAACAAAGGAGAAAAGAAGGTCTACACTCTTTCTAACTCTAACTTAACTTCTATTACCATAGGGAGGAAGCATTAAGAAGATGACGTTAATAATGAATTTAAGTAGTTGGCTGTTCTAGCCTTGCAAAATATAAAAAATATAGTTGATTTTTATACATGTTAAGTCCTACACTTACCAATAGCCAACCTAAATAAATCTTAAGTTATACTAAAAAAATACCTATAAATTAAACATGATTAAGGAATATATAACTCAGAAATGGGCTTCCGAGTCTGCGTTGCCAATAGCTTTTCTCCATGAACGCATCGTCATGTAAGCCAACGTTGAATCCATCCATCTATGATGCTAAAATTAAAAACATTGATGGTGTCCATCACGACTACTACTCCTTCCCATCTCTTTGCATAATTAATGGGGTGTTTCTGTGAGTACAATTGGGCAAAACATCCATGTGAAACTTCACTTGATTGCATTTTTAACAATTCAAAATACTGATAGATTTTAAAATGAACATATAACAATGTACAAAAGATCATTCATTAATTTAACAATTTTCTTATCACCACAGAATGAAGAATTCAATTATGAATCAAAACAGGGAAAACATCTCAAAATAAGCTCCCATTATGGATGGAAACAATTCCTTGTTATTAGTTTTTTTTTTTTTTTTATAACTATTCCTTAATTTTGTTGGTAAAATAATAGTACTCAGTGGATTTAACATGGGTATAAAGTCCATGTAATGCTTGGTGATGGACTATGATTGAGTGAGTTGTGACTCTTTAGGATGCTCCAACATTATATTGTTAATACTCTGCTATTAAAAAGAATTATATACAATTTTAATTACAGTTGATCTTCATTATTAATTGTATGGTTTACTGCTCTTAAATAAATTATGATCGATATTGATTAGATGTTGTAAACACACTTTAAATAAAAATAACTTTAAATCATCCATTTGTAGGCCACCAATCAAAGGTTAAGAATTTTCAATTTAAGTGAAAGGACTTATTCATATTATCAATAGTATGGATAGCAAGTAATATAGCTTACACGTGCAAAAATGAGACATGATACGTGTAGTCCTGAGTCATTCATCAGAGTCTTAAGTACTCACGGCAAGAATCACTAAAACTCAGGCATTCTATTATCTAGCAACTTCAAAAGGCCCCAGCTTTTAATAAAACCTCCATTGGGTTATTTTTCTCATTGTCTTATCTAATTTGCTTCTTCTTGTGTTCTTTTGTTCATTGCTTTTGTTTTTTTTTCTTCTTTTCTTTTTTGTTCATTGTTGTTGTTGCAGACCCTTGGGTTTTGTTGTTCTTCATAAGAAGCCTTGATGTGTATTAGTGTTATTGGATTACAATAATGTAGTACCTTTTCAATCCATTTTCACCAGTTATGAACAAGATTTTAGAAGTTTCAATCACCATATGATTCTATCGGTTTCCAACAGGACAAATCAGTCATGAAACCAAATATTCCACATGTTCCACCAAAGCATCTTGCTAATGAATAATAGAGGTATTAGGGAATAATAGCAATATTAGAATAAATAAATAGGAGAACGCTTACAATTGTTGCAAATGCAGTGGCCACGGTCCATTGTAGATCACTGTAGAGCGGCAAGATCATTACCCTCTACTAGTGTCACACCTGCTTCAGAAAATAACTGATATGTTCCCTTCTCTTCTAACACAGAACTTTCCAAGGATGATGAATAAGTAGAGTCCGTGCACGTTTCTCACTAAGTGTTAGTGAGTCCATTACATTGTGTAAATCTTCTCTGTGTTGAAAGATTAAAAAAATACAGTTACATTTAGAACACGGTTTTTTTTTTTTTTTAATAATTAATTTAAAGAAAATTGTTAACATTGACAGCCTAAGCTCAATAGGATATCCATAAGTGCTATTTTATCATCAAAGTGTTAACAGCACAAGGGTGTGTAGAGATTTCATCAAGCCTGTGAACTTCTTCTGTTTTATATAAGGGTAATAGATTTGCAAATACATGAAGTGCTAACAATAATAATTAGTAATTTAGCACTTAACGCTGCTGCCCTGGGACTTAAAGAGATGACGGTTGGAGTCTTTATTTTTGGAGAAGTAGGTTAATCATCACATGCAAATATTTGATGAAAAATGTATAAAATGATTGGACTTAGACATGAAGAAAAAACTTACGTGATACCAAAAAAGAAAACTACATTCTGCTGCACAAGAAGAGACTGAGCACTCTAACCTTTGGGTTGTGAGCTGGTTAGTTTCGTAACCATCACTTAATATTTATGTTAACAGGAGACCTTCTTTGTATAAATAAAATCTTCAAATCCTCTTCATGCTGCTGCTCCTCCTCCTCCTTTTATAACCAGCAAACCTTTTATTTTTTCAGAATGCTTATTAACCAACAAAAATAAGAAACATTCAATCATCGAACATTTTATAACAGATAGCCAAAAACTAGATGCATATTTTAACTTGTTAGCTACAGACAATCAAATCACAGTTAAAGTCACAAATATACATTGACAGCCCTAGCAAAAAAACACAAACAATGAAATCACAGTTAAAGTCACAGATATACATTGACAGCCCTAGTTAAAGTCACAAATAACAATAAAACATTTCCATTTATTCTGATTTGCAGATTTGATGAAGCAAAAAATATAAAATGAAGCATGCCAAATACCCACTTATTCCGTACCCAACTCCTGCTAGCCTTTTACAGCACAAGTATGGAAAATGATGGCAAATTTCACCATAATCATCATTGTAGCATTATCCCATCAATCCAAAATTGAATTAAAAAGAAATTTAAAAAATTAGAAAAAAAAATATTTTGATAGAATGCATGTAGGAATAGTTATTCAATATACCTGCTGGATCCCAGAATCCTATATTAAATGTGCTCCCATCCACTACCACATTTGTATTGAAATTGTCAGAGAATCAGAGTAACAAAATAATACCCACTACATAACGCTTTCTAGCCAAAGGAAATTAAAAACTAAACAATCCAGCATAATACTATGATAGAAAAAAATGACATAGATCTTTGAAACATCCAACAAAATACTGTAAAATTTACCAACTTAGGTGCATTTGAAATCACCCAAAAATATTCAATTGTCTGAAACCTGATGCAAAATGAATTGTTATTGGATCAACTATGCATTAGAGCGGTCCCAAATGAGCCCCTTTCAGTTCCAACTTAAATTATTAAACCAAACAAAGATTTATGAAACATGGATCAACCTGTAGACTCTTTTCTAAACCTTTATTCCTCAGAATGATCATGAGTTTTTAGGAATTCAACATAAAGTATACGAATTCAATATAAAGTATACATTTACCCGCCATGTGGTATATGCCTTGGTGGACGCATATCTCGATAGCGACCATGGTCAACACATGTGTGGCCATTGGTGATTGGTGGGACACCGCTATGCTGTTTGGGAGGAAACAGAGAGTATTAGTAAGGGCTGTTGGCAGAAGGTTAGTCTTGCCATATTCTTATATAATCCAGTCTCTTTCTTCTTCTTTTGTTTCTATGTTTCTATGAGCAGGGTAAAATGCAGGTAGTTTTAAGTTATTTCTAGAGTGGGTTTCATGAGAGTTTGGAGATCGACAAGTGAAAATAATCATGAGGTTAGTGCATGGATGAATTAATTTTTATTACAGATGATAATGCAGGTGGGACACACTATGGGGCCCCTTTATTGTGAAATGTTGGCCTAGCAGTTTGTGAAGCAAAAACATACATTGAAAGAGTTTTCAATTGTTTTATAAGAAGTGCTGGTGAATAGGGTTGGTCCAAGGTTGAGAATAGACCATGATACGATGAGTGGTGTTAATGAGAAATGTTCAATTGAGAGTAACTGGCTGGATTGGGTCCATTAGGGAGTTGCTTAGCAGAAAAAAAAATCTCAATTTTAAAATCCTTAGGGAGAGAAGAGGCATTTAAGTCACATGATGGACAAATGCTAATGAGAACTATTTCATGGAAAATGGATGTGTTGGGCATTGAGATTGACAAGAAAAACAACAACATCAATTATTTAGGACTCAGTATGAAAATTCTTAGGAACAGAAGGAGCATTTAAGTTATTTCACACCTTCAGTTAACATCATTCCTATCAAAGGTATTTTTGTGATTTAGAAATAATATTATTCAAAGGCTTTGTCACCCTAGCCTGTTGGCAGAAAATGACCCAATTAAAAGAAACTATCGTAAGACCCTCCCATTGAGTTATCCAAATTACTTCGAAACAATTTTGAAATCACCCGTAAGTACAATAGTATTGAAGAAATAAATCAAAACGACACGGATGATGAAATCCTACTAGGGTGTTCCTTGGCCAAGACGGCGACAGCTTGTGCAAACTCAGGTCATTTAATTTCAGACCTGATATTCAGGCCTTGATCAGTCAACCCCTTTAAATTAGCACCCATGGAATTGCATTTTGAGACGGGCTAATTCTATTGTGGAGGGAGTCAATAAATCCAGTGCTAGTTACAGGCCACTCCTTCCCATTGTTGTAACATGTTGAGGAGCTTCCACAAAGCACAGTGAGGCTCAGGAAAATACTCTGTTAACATTTGCGAGAAAACTGTAAGATAAATTCATAAAAAGGTAAAAATAAATTCATATTTTCACTCGAAGGGGTAAAGAGGGTTTCAATGTCTTATCCCCTTTTCAAATGGACACAGTAAAATGCATTCCCAAACGCTCTCATGTCTGTTTTGAACCGGTTTAAGACAATACGAGGTAAATTTAAGAGATGCCAAACTGAACCTTAGTGTTTTGAGGAGTTTTCTACAAAACCCCTGTGATTAGAACTGGATTAGGGCTTCTAGAATTGAATTACATGGAGACAAGAGTGGAATCATGCACGCTTTGCTTAATTCTGATTGTTTACTAATCTTTGATAGGTTATAATTCGCCTTTTCCTTTGTTGAATGTTGTCTAGCATCAATTCCTAACGAACCTTAGGTCGTCCTCCTCTTCACTTTTCTCTCCCTTAATTTCTTCTTCTTTTCCCTTTTTTTTTTTTTTTCAGTTGAATGGTGTATGGGATGGGATAGGCTTGGGCGTGCAACCCCTTGTATAGCCTTAGGGCTTTGTTCCTAATTACAACTAGGAGTTTTAATCCTAATGGAGAAAGTCCTCTTTCCAATTTTGTTTGTGCTGCAACTCTCATTGGTTATTGCTAATTCTAATTGCACTAAAACCCTACCTTTATTGGGCGCTTGACTCTAATAAAGACTTGAGGGTTGGCTTCCGGCAATAACTAATTAAGAGTCCTAGTAGTGCTTAGTAAACTTTATAAGTTGGTTTCCTAATGCAACGAGTATACTAAAATCTAAAATTAGTTTATTAGTAATTAAACAACAATTATACACATAGTATGGGGTCTATTGGCTGATAGGAGTTCATGCCTGATTTTTAGACCCATCCACTAAACTCTCTTTCGTATTTAGTGATAATAAAATAATTTGGCTTGTGATTGGCTTGTCATTGTGACTAACCCAGCCTATTAGTGGCCGTACAATACCTTCTGGGTCCCACTTGGCCCCACATTTTATTATTAATTTTTAATGCATTTTATTAATGGCCGCACTTATATTGATTAATGGAAACCATTGAGGGTCCCCCTTAGCGGACTGTTCTTTGCCATCATATTTTAATTAATTATTATTATTTTATTTCGAATTTACATCATATTATTTTTAATTAATCAGATTATTATTATGATTATAAATTTACATGGGACCTTTTTTCCAACTATTCCACATAAAAGAATCTTTTAGATCATGTTAATTACACTACAATGGATGTATATTGTATAATGATATCTAACAAGTATAAATTATAATATCAATTATTTTTTTTATTAAATGCTCAAAAACTAGTCTTTCTTATTATTACTAAATTATTATGTCAACTACCTTCTTATCATTTTTTCTGAGTATAAGATTGCATAACTATAATTCTTCGCCTTGCAATTTGCATTTACAGGTTGGTGATTTATAGTACATGCTCTATTGATCCAGAAGAGAATGAGGAGAGGGTGGCTGCATTTCATAATATAATTTTGAATTCTTTTTTTCATAGTTTATAACAATTTATTATGTCAGTTTGAGTTTATGGAAGAAACATATGTTTTTGCCCGAAATAGAACATGCATTTCGGCTAGAAATTGTACAGATGGATCCATATTTATGTTATCCGGTTGATTCATCTGGTGGGAACGAGTAAAATGGGTCGAGTCCCAAATCTTTACTGAGAAGATTTTACCCTTGAATTGCTAAATCATGTCACTTTTAAATGTTAATTTGCTTTCTACAAACAATTCATTTATAGTCACCCATCTGACTTCTAAATCAATACAGAGTTTTTATCCATGGTATATTCATAATGGGTACGATCACATAATTAATTTGTATCACTCAAAAATTGTCTCCCCCGCAAAGCCGGCATTGATTGAGTTTAGTATCATAAAGTATCATTTTCTTTCTTTATTTTCGTGTGTTTTTCATTGAGATTCTAAACAACCGTTTTTCTAACGTAACTGGATTTTGAGTTAAATGGATATAAACCATTTTTTCACATAAGGCTATTGCAAGGTCTACCCATGCCTCCAGATTTTTAGACACTACTCCTGGAACATTTCACTGGGTGCTTACATATGGCAGCTCATCGCCTAGATACGGCAAGGACACACCATGGAGATGGCAAGGATGTGGTTCTTACATATAAAAAGTGAAGCATCGGATACGAGATGGCACGGTATGTTACCCATTATGAAGTACCCGTGCATCATAACTGTAAATGCATGTGAACCAGGCACATGTATGAGATCCTCCGAGCTGGGTGAATGGGGTTGTGGTTTTACATATAAGGCAAAATCTCATTCTGTCATCAAAATCAGGATAAAAGGCTAAAACATGGGAGAAAATGGAACCCCAATATCATTTAGGGCCCGTGTGTTTCCATGTAATTGAATTCCTAGGAATTATGAGACTATATATTTGTGTAGTGGTTGAAAATGAATGAAGAATCAAAGGTGAATACCAAAAATTACCATCAAATAACATTCTCTTTAATAGAAATTGAATCGAAGGAAGGTGGGAAATGAATACCTAACCATCACCCTAGTAATTCAAATCCTAAGAAAGTCATGGTCCCATCTATGTCACTAAATTATATCCTTCATCCTTTAGCTCTTTAATAATTATATGGTGCGGCTAATACGACTATGAATTTCTATGTATTTTATGCAAACAAATAGGCCCTTATAGTTTATTGTTAATGGAGGAAATTTGGTTGACTAAAACATTACTGATTATTACTTTATTGATAGTTTGGGACTTTCTTTTTAAGATTGTCAATATATCACTTATATACTGGCAGATGGCTTACATCTTACAAAATTTATCCATTACCACTGGTGCTGTTATCTGTATATGCAAAATCATGTGTAAGCAATCCCTCCATAACTCCATTGAAATTGTCATCCTGAAATCAAGCTAGTTAAGACAGTCCAAACCTTTAGATTTAAGCATTTTGGAGTTCAGGTCAACCTTCTATAACTGTCCATTTTCCCCCCTTAGATCAAGCACTACGAATCACCAAAGCTGCTGATTTTAGAATATGGTCATGTCCAGTGGCTGTGATTTTGACTTTGAACACACTTGTGTCCTGTAAATTTGTGCACTGAGTACTCTGAGGTGTGTATTTACTACGTAGGTTCGTGCACGCCTAGAAAGTTCCTGATTGGTAATATATATGTGTTTTTGCATGCAGCTGAAAGAAATATTCAAAGAATTATTTTTTGGGGGGCCTGCAAGATTTATTTAATCATTTGTAATTTGTTTTAATGCTCTGCAGGAATTTCGAATAGATACTGTTGCCAGATATGGTCCATCTTCTTTTGTAACAGAGGAAGGGTTCTTTTTCTCTAATCCTGTGAAGCATTCTCTTGATGGAACATTTGCAGCATGCCTTGTTAGATCCTTAACCACATCGTGAACTCTATGTATGGCATTTGATCTTTATTATATCTTCTTGAAGTTGCCAAGTCAATTTGTGTCTTGCGGCCATTTTGATCTGATCATGATCACCTTAGAATTAAGGTGCACAAAGTTTAATTAAACGTTTGTAGTTGCCTTTTGTTTGTCAGGTAGCTGATGTTGTTGCCACAGGTGCATGCTGACAGAGCATGTGTGCTCTGTGACACTCCAGAGGAGGACATGGGTTTATTTGATGTAAATATGACCTAAATTAGACAAATGCAAACCATCCAATCCAACTAGAAAAAGGGGAAAAAAAAGGATCAAAGAAGCAGCAGCAGAAGGGTTATTTTAAACCTCCTTTCATGGTGACCTCCTTACTGTTTGGGTTTTTTTTTTTTTTTTTTGGTAAAGCTCCTTCCAGTTTGGTCGCAGGTACTTAAGGATATATTGTCTCGGGCATATGGAGAATTCCAAATGCTTCTCCCCTAAGTAGAATTCCAAAATGCTCAAAGGCATAGTGACATTCGAAAATCTAAAAAAAAGGGTAACTTTTCTTGTGTACTGTTCAACAAATTCTCACATTGTAAACTCAATCTAACTGGGGCAGAATTCCCAAAGATAGTCCCTGCATTGTGTTAGGAATTCCAGACAAGGGAAATTCCTGATAGAAACATTGAATTAGTGCATTGGTTTTCTTAATGGACAAGTATTACACGAGATGGGGGAACTTTGACACTATTTCAATTGTATAGTATCAATGTTTTAAACACGAAACTGGACAGTGACATAGAAATTATAAAAATACAAGTGAAATACTGAATTCAATTTTAAAATGATCAAAATAATTAAGAGGGTTGTCCGCTCATTGTTAGTTCAACCTTGATTTTTCATCAATGTAGCCAATTGAATGAATTTCTACCACTAAGATGGCATGTTTGGATGGACCAAAGAAGCTTAAGAAAACAATATAGCAAAGAATATAATTGTTCATTTTCTAAATTTAAAAACTTCCTTGACTGACAAGTCAATCGAAGTAATCAATCTAAGTAAGAAAAAAAAATTTTAAAGTTGATTATTTTTACCCATAATCCCCCCTCTAAAGAACTTTATGTGGAACATTTTCTAATATTTCTGAAATCTAGTGATTAGAAACACTTTTTGACTGTTAGACTTCTTTATTAGAGCTATATTGAATAGGGCCAATGGCGAAGCTAGGATTTTTTATTTTTTATTTTGGCAGTGGAGGGCTTGCAACTCATATTTCTTAATTTTTTAAACATTCATTAGCTTACAACATAGTTTAAATTCTAAAAACATTATTTTGGATATTATATTGACCAAACTCCATCTATATTTCAGTTCTGAACGATACATAAGAGTTTTGGCCATTACCTATTCTACTTTTCATGTGTTTACTCTGAAATTAGAAATACATAAAGTTTATACGATCCCACAACCATTATGTTATAATTAGTAACCCTACTTTGAAATCACTTTAAAAGAAGATTCACACAAGGACACCAGATTTAGTGTGGAAAACCCTAACCGGGTGAAAAACCACAAATCCGAACTGGATTAACAATCAAGCACTATGAATCTCGGAATTACAAGAAATTGAGATTCCTCCCCAGATATCCCTTACCTAAGGACTGCAGTTACCTTGTGTCGCTTCACGCTTCAACGACTTCAAACCGTTGATTACAACTGACTCAACCCCGCGCTTGACTCCTCAAATCTTATACGTAAGAAGATGATCTTCTACAAGGGATGCAGAAGAAACTGACTCTGAAGAGAACTTGGCAACACAACTCTTCAATAAATCCCTAAAGAAGATTTCTCTCAATTAGATCTCTAATTCAGAGCTTGAGAGATGATGTGTATCTCTTTGGGTTGTGAGAAACACCCAATATATAGCCCCAAATCCGTGCATAAGACTCCTAAGAATAAAACAATCAAAATAGGAGTTCTTTTCAAACTCTTTGATAGAGTCCGGGCGGAACTAGGCGTGACCGCCTTGCTCGCTATAGCGAGCAGAGTTCTTGCTATAGCAAGAGTGCTCTCTGCCTCTGACTGGGCTAGAACTTCGCTATAGCGAAGTTCATGTTCGCTCTGGAAAATGCCTTGATTGGTCCAGAACTCACCTATCTTTGCTTCAGTTCTTTGGCGGCTCAACTGCAGTCTATTCTAAAATAAATAGAAAATTATAACTCAAACGGACAGACCCTGTGTTTTGTCCAACCCATGAATTTTCCAATCACAATAAAATTTCTAACATATTATCACTTCAGAATTCCAACCTTTCTTGTTTGTTACCTTCTTCAATTGCAAACCTAGCTTACCCAACTCGAGTATCTGGACCTTTCATCAAATGATTTTATTGGTACAATTCCATCTTCCTTTGTAGATGAGCTCAAACATCTCATTTCTCTTTATTTGTATGATAATTCACTTGAAGGATCTATCCCGTCATCTCTGTTTTCTCACTCAGCATTGCGATTCTTGCATCCCGTCACCTTCAGGAATGAAAGGTGAGCAAGATCTTTAAAGTTTAGACGAGATTTCTTTTCTTTTTGAAGGTATAAGAAATGTAGTGACACTTTCATCTCTCTTCTGCAGCAACAATGCTTGCAGCCCAAAGTATCCAGTTGGGTATTAATGATGTTGTTGTGGCTGGTGGCATGGAAAGCATGTCTAATGCGCCTAAATATATGGCAGAGACAAGGTTAGGTTTATTTTTCTAAGGCAACATTATTTTGTTTAATATTTTTTTCTGGGTCCACTAGAAAGCTTCAATGAAGGGAGAGAAGATTTTAGAACAAAAAGGGAACTGTGGTTGTTTAAAGAAACAATGGAAAATAAAAACCTTACACAAGATTTTCTGCTGAAAGTGCTGCTAGTAAACCATACATTCTAACAATTATTGGGTTCATAAATTCCAATCTGAGTTGGATTAGAGTGGCTTCTGGTTTTGGCCACTGCAATTGGCCTACCCATATACTACCCTTTATATGTCTGTTAATGGTAATATCATTTATGGAGTAATAAAAACATATTGTCTTACAATATTGGAATTTCTCTGACATCAAAGAGAAAGAAAATAAAAATTAAACTTGTTATGAAGCTGGCTTGGCATCACAATCCAAACTTGACAACCCGGTGTGAGTTGGATCGGGTGTGGATGCATGATACAAGGGCTTGACAGGCCTATGGTGTTGGGCGGGAGTAGCATTTGGGCCTAAAGAAATAGGCTTGAGTTAATTGTGTGGCCCTAACAACTTAGCATGGGAGCCCAGCCCAAAGGGTTAATAAAATGGTTATGAAACAGTTTCGAACCCTCCCTGAAAATCAGAAACGGTTCTAACCAAGGTTTAAGAAACCAGACTCAGGACCCGACTCGTTCATGGCCAAGTCCGAGTCGACTCGCCGAGTCGCATGGGACTCGGCCGAGTCGGGCTGAGTCCTAACATCATAGGACTCGGCCGAGTCCTAATGGGACTCGGCCGAGTCGCATGGCCGAGTCCCATGTGAGTCACATGATTCTAGTCCGAGTCGACTCGGATTCGACCGATTTTTTAAACCATGGTTCTAACATTTCCAAAGAAGACCTTTTGTACAAGGTTGGCATGAACATGTGCCCTTTTAAGAGCACTTGAAAATCAAAATGCAGGATTATCATAAAACCAAACCGTTCAATAATATGCCAAAAAGAAACAGCATAAAGAAGATGAGATCTTACACTCAATTACAATAGAACCCAACTTAGTGCCAGGTAAAGAGGAAAGGCTGCCAAGGAATCCTCCCATCGGTGTGCGTGCAACACCAACAATGCATACATCTGCCAAAGCCAATACATGAAAACTATCATAACAAAATCAAATAAAATATATAGTTAAAAATTCTAAGATAAGAAATATATGCCCTAAAGAAAGCAAAAGCAACAGCGCAGGAGTAAACAAGAAAATAAAATGGATTTAAAAAAAAAACAGTAGACCACTAGAATAATAAATCCCAATAGAGCAGAAGGGAGAGTGGTGTGTGTGTGTGTGTGTGTGAGAGAGAGAGAGAGAGAGAGAGACCAAGTGCACTTCTGTGATTTCAGTAAAAAAGAAAGAAAGGAAAAACCCTTAGGCCCTGTTTGGCAAATCTTATCTATGTAAAATAGATCTGTTTCAAATGGCCCCATTTGAAATAGATGTTTTAAAAATAGTGTGTTTGGTAACACAAAAAATTGATTGAAAGAGATCTTTTTAAAGCGATGGCTAAAAGTTTTTCATAAATATCTTGAGATGTATAAGGAATCAAGTATTGAGATTTGGCGCCATTGCCATTTTTAGTTTTACAAAGAGAATTACTGGTTTGGATCTTGCATTTGGGGCCCACTGGTGTTGAAAAATAGATATGAATGTCTGTCTTTTTTTGCAAATATCTCAATGTCTATGATGATCCAACGGCTAGAATTTGGACCCGTAGTCATTATTGATCTCCTTAATATATCCAATGGTTTGGATCATGATTTATGTCCCAAAATTTATAAAAAAAAGGGTACTGCCTGTGGCCATTTCAAAACCCAGTCAACCCATGCATAGAATGTCAACGGTGGAAAATGTTTTAGCATGTTTCTCGAGATCCACATTGAATTAGAGGGTAATTGTTGGTGTCATAGCCGTTGTGGGCCTTGTAAAGAGGAGCAATGGTTCGGATTGTGATTATGGGTCCCACAATGATAAAAAAATTGAGATCAAATGGTTTACATTGTTTTACACATATCTCGGGATCCGAGATAGATCAACGGTTGAAATTTGGACCTCTAGCCGTTTTTGGCCGTTTTAATACTTTCAACGGATTGGATCATCAACGAGGGTCCCAGAAATTGAAAAAAAAAAAAAAACGGACTGTCCAAAAAGCACGCTGGTTTCACTGTAGCTCTGCCATCTACCCGCTTCAGACATATACCTCTGATTCAAATCTCCCCAGTTTCCAGCCCATTTGAAATAGAGGCAAATCATCTAAACATCATTTGAAATAGAGATTGCAAGATATGTTTCCAAACAATCTAAAGACTGTTTCATACAGTTTTTAGACAATAAGAGGCAAGAATCAGATTTGCCAAACTGAACCTTAACCTACTCCAACATGGGCAAACTAGAATTGCAACCCTTCCAGAAACACCCTTGTTTATGACCACCATGGTCTTGGTAATAACTATACACGAATCCAAGCAACATGGACAAATAGTGCAAACAGCCAGTACTGTGATAACATTGAGCAAATCAACAAGAGGGACCACAATATCTCCAAGTAAACCATTGCTCATAAAATTTGCCTATGGAATTAAAAGAAATATCAATGGCCAGCGGAATATCACTCCAATTAAAAAAAATATATCCAACACCAAATTGAACCGCAGTGATAAAAATTAAAATCACCAAGTGATGAAGATCATACGAGTAGCAGTAGCATCAACTGTTAACACCATACAATCATACCCATGTGCCCCTTTGTGCACCCAAAAGACATAATTGCATGCATACGAACGCACCTCGAGGTTTTATATTATCTGTAGCAGCAGCTGGAGCCATGAGATGATAAGAAAACAGATAATAATCAGAAAAGAACCTGCGCAAGATGAACAAATTCTGTTTACTTGAGATCCAAACTACAAACTAGTGTTCCTTCGTAGCTTATCAGTTTTACAATGTTCCAAGACAGGAAATGAAAAGAAGATATCTTTATACATCAAAAATCGATGCGAAAAGAGAGATAGAGAAAGATTTCAAATAGCTTCAATAAAAATTGCTAACAAGGTTGAAATCAATCGAGACTATCCAAAAGAAACTTCAATCAAAAGAACGGATTGAAATCACCCAAAAGACAATGAAGACGACTGTTTTTACAATCCAGTGAACAAGTTGAATCCAGTGAAACAATCTGTTGTATAAAAACTTAGGGTTCCTATCAAGATCTTTACACGAATCGAACAGTCGTGTAAATGCTGAGATCAATGAGATCAATGAAAAAAATCTGCAACAACTATTAGCAAAACAGAGAAGAAGAGGAAGGGAAGTCAGAATCAGAAGCTCAAAGAGAATTAGGGTTTTCTTTTCTAAGAGAAGAGAGCTCACCTTCGTTCCGATATCGAGAAGGGAGAAAGGAAGCGAGAGAAGCAGAGATTGAATAGCAAAAGACACGAACGCAGCGTCAGCAGAAGTGGAAACTGAAGTTTTTTAAAGCAGAAATGAACCGAGGTTTCGCTTTTGAACTCATTGGACGGGCATAGAATGACTTATATGTGATTCTCGACGGAGGTCTTAATAATATCAAACACGAGCATTCGATTTTGGACGTGTGTGGTGTGGCCCACTTTTGGTGATCAGGGAGCCGACCCAAAGAGTCCGGATCCTATGAGGCTTTAACTCATGGTGCCTTTGTGTAGAGCTATGGAAGAGAAACCTCGGTTTTACTTTCTCACTGTATGAGTATGGACCCCTCTATGTAAGTCATAATCTGACTTTTCCTCGTAATATAACACTGCACTAAATGCAGACGAGGAAGGCGTCGCGAAATTCAGTGCCTTATCACCCTCTATTTCCATGGATAAAGGTCCCATACAAACTTCCCCTAGAGAAATCCTTAATTAAAAGAGAGAAATTCCAAAGCAGGACTCATTTATTTAAACCTAACCAGTTCAAAATAAACACCCTCAAGATATATGAAGGCTATTGAAGTTTTCTACACCATTGGAAAATTGATTAGCACACTCTTATGCGTATTCATTATCAAGAACCAATATTATCCCATCTCAAGCTTATGATTCTTCTTTCATGTTTATCTGGACCAAGTTTGCAAGTCCTGGATTGGATGCAGTCCCTAGCGTTATATTCTTTTGGAATCGTGATTTTTATAAAATCAATCAACAACAAAACAGAATATATGCACAAGAATGCAAGTCACAACTGAAGATTAGATCCTATTCAAGGAGAAAATAAGAAGCCACTTTGCCGACAAATTTTTTTTTTTTTATCAATAACGGTAAAATATATTAAAGATTTAAAAAAGGTACAATAAAGAAGATAGAAAGAAAAAAAACCTGCGTAGGTATTAGAGCCAAATACTAACATAAAACAACAAATTACAAAAGAGCAAGCAAAAACTACATCTCTTTCTACCTCCAACTTAGTCAAAGCATTCGCCATGCCATTCCTCGACCGAAGCACATGACAAAACTCAAAATTCAAAGATGATGACCAAGTCTTGATTTCATTGAAAAGAAATTGGAATTTCCAAGGACTCTTCTCCAAACAAGATATCCAATTAGTGGACATGATTAGTGATTACCCAACTTTGGATAGCCCATGCAGAGAAATTGTCTACTAAATTGGAGGATCCAAATGCTGCAAATGGTGACCGGAAATTTAGTTGGTTAAAAAACCAAGCTACAACGCACATTTTAACAATGGAAAAGCTAAAGAATCGTGGGTGGTAATTTCTTTCAATCTGTTTTTTTTTTTGTTTAATTAAAGGGTAAGCTAACTTGAAACTGCAACCTCATAACAATGGGTAGCAGAGAGCTGGCTGTCAAGGATTCGACCCCTTAGACATGCCACCTTTCCTCACCCGAGAGCTCGATGGTCCCAGGCCAAAAAAAAAAAAAAACAATGAGCAGCTTCCAACTCTTCTGCTAGGGCTCTTTTCAGTTTGTGCAAATTTGTACTGGCGCCATCTTCGTCCCACCATTGACCATACTCACTAACTTATCTTGCACAGCTTTATTGGCTTGCATTATTTTTTGAATTCAAGCTTGTTAATATCGATGCAGGTGGCGCTTTGTGGTGGAATCCTTTTCCTGCAATTGAAAGAGTGGGCGCAACATAGGATATTAGGATTAGTCCTATATATTGGGTCAAATACCACTAGGACTTTCCTTTTTCTCCATCTTTCCTTCTTTATTTTAGCCAATAGCTAGGGTGATTGTGTAACCTCCCTTTTTGTCTTTTCTATTGCAATTTAGCAATTATTATATGATGATTTCTTAACTTTTGGTTGTGCGTGTGCGGAAGTGCGAGTACCTGCGATCAACAATCAAGCCACACATAAGAAGACAGAAATTCACACAAAAGATTCATGTGGTTCAGTAAAGTGCCTACGTCCACGGCCAAAGAGAACTCACTCTTTACTGTTCACCACCTTAGATCTAGCGTTATATATGTTAGGTTTTGGGTTTTGGCCCGTTTTATAGGCCAAATTCATTTGTATTAGGGTTTAGGGGTAATTTGGTCTTTTGTCTTGACTATATATTAGAATTTGAAATGAAAGATCCAGGGGAAGCCAAGAAGATACTTGATTTGGAAATTCAGAGAGACAAGGTGCAAGGCAAGATTTGTCTGTCGAAAAAATAGTATTTGAAGAAGATACTACATCGTTTTGGTATGGATGCAAAAACAAAACCTGTAAGTACACCTCTTGCCTCTCACTTCAAGCTTAGAGTTGCTATGTCTTTTAGCACAGATGATGAGCGTCAGTACATGGCTCATGTTCCTTATCAGAGTGTTGTTGGTAGTTTGATGTATGCAATGGTGTGTACTAGGTCTGACATTTCACAGGCTGTCAGTCTAGTAAGCAAATATATGCATGATCCAGGAAAAGGGCACTGGCAAGCGGTGAAATGAATCCTACGGTATATTCTGGGTACCATGGATGTTGGCTTGTTGTCTCAGCGGGATGATAGTATTGGTCAGCATGTAGTTGGATATGTGAATTCCAATTACGCTGGTGATTTGAATAAGCGCCAGTCTACAACATGTTATGTGTTCACACTTACAAGGGGACCGGTGAGTTGGAGGTCAACATTACAGTCTACAGTTGCTTTGTCGACTACTGAGGCAGAGTACATGGCGGTGACAGAGGCCATTAAGGAGGCCATTTGGCTTCAAGGTTTGCTTGATGACATGAGGATCTTTCAGGAGCACATGGATGTTAATTGTGATAATCATAGTGCACTTTGTTTGGCAAAGGATTAGGTTCATCATTCATGTACGAAACACATCGACGTACGATATCATTTTGTGCGGGAGATTGTAGAGGAGGGAGATATACTTCTTTAGAAGATCGCAACTGCTGATAATCCCACACATATGCTGACTAAGGTTGTGACTGGGGTCAAGTTTAAGCATTGCTTGGACTTGATCAATGTTCTGCGATTTTGAGCACCTTCAGGTGTATGGCGCCTATGGGCACATTTGGAGGCGTTTGATTGCATGCCAAGGTGGAAAATGTTGTGACCTACAAATCTCGCCAAGGTGGAGATTTGTTGGGTTTATGGGTATTGGCTCATTTTATAAGCCAAATTCATTTGTATTAGAGTTTAGGGGTAATTTGGTCTTCTGTCTTGACTATAAATTATCTCTTTGTTTGTAACCCTAAGATTAGAGAGAGGGTGAAAAACTCTGTTTAATCAAGAAGAAGAAGAAGCGTTTGGATCGTGGACGTAGGTGTGAAATCACCGAACCACGTAAATCTGGGGTCTCTTTTGGGTGGCTTGATTTGTTTGTTTGTTGATCGCATGCTTCCGCACACATGATCTCAACAATGGATTACATGTATATATAATCTCTGTTTTATTATTCCCCAAGAAAGCTCCAGTACAAAACAAAGACCAAAATACCAGTGACCCTAAGCCCGGTCATGAGCTAATCCAATGGACCAATCCAGTAAATCCGGAATGCAAGACATAAACCCAACACTTTCCATATAGAAACGAAAACTCTCATAGTGACCTAACATATCTATTTAGGACTTCTGTGGTACTTTTCTCTTTTTAGTGCCCATTTTGTTTTAGTGCCCATTTTGCACAACCAATCAAGTGCCTTGATCATTGTCAATGAGTGTGGTGCATCTTCAGGACCAGTCACACTGTGCTATTGCATAGTAATGTTTTGACAGTTTCAATTATGTCTTCCCTCTTTGACTGTGTCAATTTTTCATGACAAGCTTCAGATAGTAGGATCAATTTTAGTTGGAGTAAAATTTGGAGATAGCTCTTTGAATAATGACACTTATTTTGAACAGTTTAATTTTTTTCATATAAGAATAACATCTAAAAGAATATTTAATCATATAGGGCTATTTTAGCTAGAAAGAATGAAAGGTACCTCATAGATGAAAGTAATACAAATTATATGTATTTCATGGATGGATAGATAGGTATAAGTGAAGGGTAGCATCACAGCTGTGACTTCCCAAAAGAATGGTCAACCTTTGCAGGCTTATGCACCTTATCATGCATCAGATCACATGCACTAATGGATATCTGCAATGGATTTTTGCACTTCTATCCAATGAATGTAGGATGGCGCCACTTCATCTTGCATTGAAATGGTCACTGCAAGCTTGTGGGGCCCACTTTCTTTTTAAAGTTTAGGGTCGGATAATGGCGGGTTCAGATTTTTCCAAGCCATATATAGCTCCAAGTGAGAGTGTGCAAAAGTTCGTGTCTCTAGTCTATCATTTAACATGTTAATGATTTTGAATTAGGAAAATAAGTCAATGATAAGCCACAACTATCTCATTTATATATAAGGTAGGAAGTTTAAATAACTTCATGGGTGAAGGATCAGGATGTGGAAAAATTCGATGCGGGCTCGATATTCAAGTGTATTATAGTGATTTGGAAGCTTTACAGATTTCTTCGTCTCGGCACATAACCTAGGTTGGAATACCTGACAAAGGGTCAAGATGTTGAAGAATTCAACACGGGCTGCATAATTAAGTGTATTCCGGTGATTACGAGGCTACGCGAATCTCTTCACCTTTGTGGTCAAACTTCAGAAGACTTCTTTGCCAAGAAACATACATGATGGGAATTCTTAATCTAACTTGGGAGTTCTAACCTGCCATGGCTTGTGCCATGCTTGATCTGATGTGGGGTCTTGGCTTACGGCCCACATGATCTCCTACAATGGGCATGTTTGTGTAGAGTTGTTTCTGCAAAAGCGAAACCATGCACCTTTTTTATTTCTATCAAACTTTCAAATATTTATGTTGGGAGCAGCTTAAGTTGACATAGAAAATTCCATAAAAATAAGCATATTTTACTCACTTCCATGGAAATAGGAGTCCAATTCTCCCCATGAAAAATGGTTTCCGGAGCATGGATTTCCTCTTCCGTAGAAATACACAAACATGCCCCTTACTTAATAACCATTTTATTCGTAGTATTTTGATAAAGCCTATTTCTGAAAAATCCTCAGAATTTATCAAATTTAACCAGAAAATGGGATTTCACTATGAATTATGATTATGATTTTTTTTATTATTATTCTGCATGATTATCTATTTTCGAAGTTTTTTCATTGTAATTCCTCTATGATAATATTTCTTCAGCTGGTGACGTCTTCTAACAAAGGAAGTGTTATTTATATTTTCCAAGCAGGTGAGTGTTAAGGATTCAAATAAGGTTTAGGTAATGGCTAATTTGGAAGCTCTTCTAGAATTTTCTATAAGCATAAACTATAAGATGAAGAACAAAGATTGGAAAAACTCAGTATACCCTGTGAGGGTCGAATATGGCCTTTACATAATAATATATATCTAGTGCCACAAGGGGCTACAATGAAGATCTAATGCACGCCCAATCAATATATCATGCACAGATTCACAATCTCCTAAAATTAATAATTACACAGTAAGAGAATCTGCTAAAATGTGAATAAAGCCCCACGTGAGGATGAGTGTGGCTTGGCTAACTAGTATCCACGTACGCAACTGGTTACATGGGCATGAGCCTGACTACATGCTGGGCCACGGGGCTTGGACCTTCTGGGCCTGGGCCTGGGCCTCCTTTCAATGACATGGCGGCAGCAGCTAAACAAAGGGTGACTCTGTTTTTTTTTTTTTTTTTTTTTTTTTTGTATTCTCTTTAATTTCATCTGTAGCTGGTCTAGTTTTTGGGTTTTCCTCTTTCCTCTTTCATTTTTTTTTATGGAAGTTTCCCATTTAGAAATGGAAAACAAGAGCAGTTCTTCTATCAATAGACTTATGTAGTAAATCTGCCCTTTGATTATGAACCCCAGCAGGTTAGCTGAGACCTTTACAAGAGGACGGCCGGTCTAGAAAAAATTTGATAGAAATGGCTTCCAAGGGCTCAAATAATTTTAGTTGAAGTAGTTCAGAAATAGAATGCTTCTTATTTGTTTGCATTGAATACTTAGGGAATTGAGAAAATAGAAATTCATGGTCTAACAATCTCCAGCAAAGGATTATATATATATATATATATGGGTGAGGGGTAAAGGATATAAGGTGAGGTGCCGATTTAAATGCAACTTGCTTTATTAGAAAGACTAATGTTTATATCTTTGTACTGTTTCAAGGGTCATAATTTAGGAAGACTGATGTTAAATTGTAGGGGTTACAAGATTTTCTAAGGCCCCATTATTTCATGGAATTAAAAAAATCATAAGACTTGTATTTTTTTAAAGGGGTTCATTTTTAAAAAAAAATTATGAATATACATAAATGACCATCAAATGCTCTACCATTTTTATGGGAAACAAATAAGGTACAATCTGCCAACAAACTCATAGTTGAGTGATGATGGCACATAGTTTCACGCTCATACCCAGGGATCAATCCTTAAGTCTATCTTCAAGATGAAAGTACCACTCGTGAGTTGTGACAATCACCCAACATGGCAAAATAAGGCACAAATCTAGTGATGTATCTCAAAATTTTACTTCAATAGGAATTAGTCCTGGCATAAGATTGAGCACATCATTTATAACATGATTAGCATTATCTTATGAACTATTATTCATATATATTAATCGCATTACCAATCAAGTGCCCAACCTCATAATGGGACAAACTTCTATTGAAGTAAGATTTTGCAGGCATTTCATCTCATGGGGATGAAATGTATTTTGAACAATCAAGATTACCAATAGTAGGCCCCACGGTAGAGTTCTACAAATCCCACTCATGGGGAGCGTGTGGGAGACGTTCAGGAGAACCGGAGTCAAGTTGACAATCCTTCAGATCTTCCCAAGTCCAATGATGTCATTGCATCATTGCATGAAAGTAAAATTCTTCCATGCTCACTGCTAGAGAATCTGACTTCTTGTCATGGATCATGGATCCTTGCCAACATGAAATGTCCTCATTATTTGCATTTTTAGTTTTTACGATGGTTGTTTTATTAGAAGATGAACTTTACCATATGAAAAACTTTCACCTAGAGCTGATCTCATATTTTTCTTTGTGTTGTCTAGCCTGTGGGCCCACTTACATGCATTCCTATCAGCATCGGTGGGACAGATGAAAAGATAGAAAGTGGTCTTGTTAAGACTCAACCACACTGAAGGGTAGAAATTGTTTTTCCTACCGTCTTCCCGCATTGAAAATACATTCTCTGTGGAATCACGGATTGCACTTGTTCTAAATTTTTGATGCTTTTGCTTTGGGGAAAAGCCTTTGCATCCAAAGTAGAAAAAACTTTTTCCCAAAAAGAAGTTTCACTTTTCCCCGGGTGCCATACAAGCATGCCGTAAGATCCAGCTCCCTCCTTCTCTTTTCTAATTTCACTCAATTCCTTTGTTTGTTTTTTTTTTTTTTTTTTTTGTTTTTCTTGAAGAGGATGATATATTGACCCAAACTATACAAAAGGGAAAACTGCTTCCAGATACATATAGACTGACATAACATACAAAACCTAACTAAACCGAAAGAAACAGGGATGTCAAAATTAGATCCAGCTGCCTGGTTCCCTTTTTCTAAATTTCACCCAATTCATTTAAGAGACATTTATTTTATAAAATCTTTGCATTTTGGACTATATATCTAAATGTCCAAAAAGTATTGAAAAATCATTTCCAGACACCTAATTTTTCTGGTTGCCAAATATAGTCTTGGTTGGTTAAGACTTATTTAACAGATTCCATGGTTAAAAACAAGTTTAATCGTCTTATCTATTTTTATTTTTTTTTCATTTTAAAATAATAATTTCTAATTTTAGTTGTCATATAACAATTTGAAGTCTGATAGGATGGCAATTACTGCTTCGATCTGTCAGTATAAACTAAGACATGACATGGTTATTCGAAGTTTGATTGACCCTATTATCTTTTTATTGAGTTTGAGTTGATATTTATGGCCAAAATACTAGATGGGTCAGGTTTGGTTTGAATTTATTCAACCAATTAATACAACTCTATCTATCAGGTAAATGTCAATTAAATCATCATCCCCAAATATTGTCTAATCAAACTATTATGTTCCAATTAGAAATCATGATTTTTAAAACTCAAAAAATAAAGATTAGAAGATTTTCCAATAATATTTGATAAGGAGGACTGCACTACCACATGTTTACAAACAATATCACAAGGTCCTCTAAATAATTAGGCCTAGAGGCAGGGATTATAGAATAATTTTTCTTTCTTCTGAATATATATTTCCAACGGCCAACCAATTTTCCATCCTTTAGATCCTGGACCTACATTCAAAATCCCATGTGCTGCACAACTATCCTTAACATTCCCCTCTCCTCTTTAAAATACCATGACATTAAATTAAAAAAAAAAAAAACTGCTCTCAAAACCTAAATTCCTAAGTTGGGTTGGAGCATGAGGTTAGTAATCACCATTTTCAATTGTCATGTCAAACTATTATCTAACATTAGAAATCGTTATTTTAAAACTCAAAAGAAATAAGATTAGTAAATTTTAAATCAACTATGATAAGAGGACTACACTTTAAGAAATTTACTAAATGTCAAAAGCGAAGAAATAAAAGGCTGATCACTTTTCATTCTTGCTTATTTATTTGCATGAGGGCTAGAATGAAATAAAATTAAGATTCAAATAAAGAGAAAATGATGAGGAAAGATATAAAATGAAAAAAAAAAACAAATGAGAATTTTACGGGAAAAATCTCGGAATTTGGTCATTCCTCGCGAAGGGTTCCCACAGATTGTACAGTACAAACGAGGCCTCTTTTATTTATTTTTTTAATGATGAAGGGTGCGACACTAGCGTCTGATAGGAGCAACGCTAGTGTCGCTCTACGCAATTTTTTTTAAATATAAAGCTCCATTTGTTTCTGCTTCCTCTTATTTTTTTCTCTTCTCCCACCTATTTCTCTATCTCCCCCACTCCATTTTTTCCCAATCATCTTTGAAAAAAAGTATCACATGCTACCGACAGTTTCTTTCTTACTTCTTTTCATATTCTCAAGATTTATTTTAAAAAGTGAAAGAGACGGGAAATATAAAAAAATGGCAGACATAACATGTAAGAATGGTTCCAATAAAAAAAGCTTAAGCTTTATACATTATCATGTAGAGTTTACCCTCAACCCATGAACCCATCCATGAGAAAACGAGAGAAAATGGCTGCTATGTAGGGTAAACCTATATTTGAAGATTTTCTACGATATGAATAATGAAAAACTTGTACTCGCAGCTCTTCCACTGATACGAATAGTGGAAAACATATACCCCCAACTTTTCCACCGATATAAATAGTGGAAAACCCATACCTGCAGCTTTTCCACCGAATAATTTTAAACTTGTAGCTTTTCCGCCTATATGAACAGTGGAAAACCTGTAGGGTTGGGTGAGAAATAGAGTGGGGCCTATAAGGAGATGGGGAAGAAGAAAATGTGAGGGGCGACGAATATTTTTGGGCGACGCTATCGTTGCTTAGAAAAAAACGCAAAAAAAAAATAAAAATAAAAAAGTGACGGGGAGACTGAGTTTGTGTAGTACAATATGCGGGCACCCTTCGCGAGGAATGAACAAATTCTGGTATTTCTTTTGTAAAATCCTCAAAAAAGTTATTCTTGAAAGCATTAAATTACAAAAAGCAAACGCGTAACTTTTGTTATTTTGTGATTTTAGCCTCAACTCTATCGTCTTTCTTTATCTCACATGACCATTAATTTTATTTTATTCCAGCCATCACGAAAACAAATAAGCCCTCAGACTGTAGACCCACATTCAAAATTCTATCACTTGTACGACCATCCTTAACATCCATCTATATTCTTTAAAATACTGCTATAAAATAAAATAAAAAGGTAATCTCAAATTCTAAATAAGGTGGATGAGGTTGTTAATCACCATTCCTACCCATCCTATCAAACTATAATGGAACATTACATATCAAAATCATTATTTTTAAATTTCCAAATAAGATTTCATAAAAAATACCACCCTTTAACAAATCTAAAAAGGCAGGAAACTAAGAAATGATTTACAAAATTACTAGGAATTCTGAATAATGAGGCCAAAAGGAAGGGATTATAATATATATTTTTATTTTTTAAATATAAAATACTAATATGTGGCCACTTTTCCCTCCTTCTCCTAAATCACATGCAAATCTCATTAGTTGCGTGACATGTATTTTTTTAAAAAATGAGCGAAAAATTTATATATATTTTTTCAAAATCTCTCTTTTTTAAAGATTTCAAAGCATTCATGGGGAATTTGTAAATTTCCCAAATATTATCCCCTAGGTGGAATTCCTACATCCTCAACCTTGGATGGAGGATTTACAGATATATAACAATTGAAAGTTTGAGAATTTTAAAGGCTTAATGAGACTTTTCAAATGGCCAAAATTCAAATTTTCTAATAGATGAACATTGCGATTTCAAATTCCAAGGCCTAGAGAACGGCCATGAGATCTAGTTTTTGAATTCCCAACACCACAATTTCTAGTAAGAAATTCTCTAAAAAAACAGATCCTAAAGGTATGTTTGTCAAAATTTTTTTTTTTTATGATTCCCCTTCCTAAAACTTCTTAACTCTCATTTTTTCCCCAAAAATCCCAAAATTATAAGAATTTTGTTTCTTCGTAAATTTAAAAACCAACCACCGGCCGCCCTTTCCTCTTCCAGATCCTGGACCCACACTCCAAATCCCATCATTCGCTGAACCGTCCCCAACATCCCTTCTGATTCTTTAATAAAACTCTGCAACAAAGGTGGTATCTTGGTCCGAACACCCACTCCATACATCTCTTGAAGAAAGAAACCACAGCAAAGATATCTTCATCAGATCATTTCTTTGTAAGGGTTCTAAAATTTGAGTTAGTTGGTGATTTCTGTTTTTACTCTTTGCTAAAACACATTTGCAGTGATCTAATGCAATGCTTCGGTTCTTGGGTTAGATCTGATTGCGTTTTCTTGCCTTTTGCTTTAATGGGTTCTTTTTGCTTTTTGGATTTTTGTTCATGCAATACTTTAAATTGGGGTTGTTTCTGTAATTGTATGGGATAGTCATTTGAAGGAAAAAAATGCTTTTGGGGTGTTTTTAGAAAAGACCCAGAAGCAGGAGATTCCTATTTTTGTTGTTTGAAACCGATTCATCGTGGTGAAAGGAAGCATGGAACGGGATTCCTGGAATAAATTATGCGGAATCTGAAGTAAGTGTGAACGATTTATAGCTTAGGGACTGTTTGGGTGTATGGAATTAGAAGGAAGTAGTTAAAGTTTGGATTTTGATGCAGACTGAAAATATCCCATGCATTGGAAGCCCCAAGATGAAAAGCCCAACTGGGCCCCCGCGTAGAAGCTAATGGCTTTCTCGCAAAATAGTTGTTTCTTTCATATATTTTCTTTTTTAGTAGACAATGTAAGTTGATAAAGGTAGGTCTGAACTAGGATGGTTAGGCTAGGAACTACATGGGATATCCACAAGTATAATTAGTTGTAAAATTCTACCATTTATTTTGTTATGATTTCTATTTTTGTATTTTCGCGTCCTTGTTTGGGTTGATCAAAGACGTTTGTATTGTACTTGGGCAGATGAAAAGAAAAAAAAACTCCAGGGGTATTTTTACAGAAGCCCAGACCCCAAAACAATCCTAATTTTCTGGTTTGAGTCCAAATCATGAATAAAGGGAACAAAGGAAATGCATTTTCAAGGTGATGGTTGATGGATCAGATTGTAGTTTTGGCAATTTTTATGATTGTAGAGAAAGATGAAAGATCTATGGAATCTGAAGTAGTTGTAAAGTTATTGTAGCTTGGGCCTATGGAATTAGAATAAGATAGATGAAATAAAATGTTGATTTTAATCCCAAGTTCCCATCTTGATCTCAACCTCATAAGCATTGCAGGCACCAAGACCCAAGTAGAAAAATAGTTGTTTTCGTTATATTTAATATATATATAATTTAAAATTATTTATGTAGGCTTGAAATTAGGATTGTTAAGTCTTCTGTCTAGTATTGATTAGAAGTTGAAGGGTAGGCTTTGGAGTTTATTCCTTTTATTTTGTTTATGTTTCTTTTTTATGCGGATAGCATCGGTCCTTAATCCTTAAAAATTTTCTTATTGGTACCTCTTTGCCTTTGTACTGTAACCAATTGCCTTTGTACTATAACCAAAATGTTGAAACTACGAAGAGATATAAATCAATGAAAGAAGCAAGAGGAACCTAGTTCATTGTTATTTCTTCATTTCTTGAAGTTGATGATTTCCTGTTTGCATTGTATTACTTCTTCTCTTTCTTTTTTTTTTTTTTTTTGTATTTTTTATAATTATTTATGTTTGTGAGTTGGTAGTGTGATACATGTTAATTCCACCATTTTCACCAGTTGTTGCAAATTGCGATGTCTTGTCTTTGTATTTGTGATTTCAGCGAGAGAAAATGGACGTTAAAGTCTATTGATACAGAAATGCACGAGGCGTTAAACCACATAAACACACTGAAAAGTGTGCCCATTTACACTAGGAAGATGCCAGCACAGTTTGCAACAATGTTGATGATTAAATTTTATTTTCAGGCAAGACGAGATTTAAAGATATTAATTGCAGGTTGGTGCAAAAGCCCATAGACAGCAAAAGCATCCTTCATTTTTTTTTCTTTGTTGTTATATGGTAAGATTATTTAATTTATCAAAGTAATATATTTTGTATGCTAAAATATCAAAGTAATATTTGTGGGCATTGTTTGCACAATGATTCTGATTAAGCCACAATATTGGTGATTAACTAGGTCACCACTAATTTGAGTCAACCTGCCCAAAGTCACACTTCATCTCAAATGAGGCTTGACGACTCACTGCGCCCTAGTAGGTAATAAAAACCATGTCCAAAGAAAATAGGACTGCTGATTTTTAGATCCCAAAATTGAGAGCTATAATTTTACTGATAAAAATGTGAATCACAAATAAACCTGCTTTATAAATCGTCTATGTGTGTGTGTGTGCGTGCTATATCTTATCAGTATTGTTCTAATGCATCTGTTCCCATATGTAAGTCTATGGTCAGTTGAACAGATGATGCATCTCCAACCGTGTTTATTTTGTTGAACAGTGTAACAATTTTTGGTTTCAGTGAGGAGGTTTTAGGGGTAGTGTTTGAAAACCTCAATAGGGAATCTGCTATTTTGAACAACAGTAAAGTTGCAGAACATAGTTGGGCATACATTTGTACATGGATTACTTATCTTGCTTTTGTTTTTGAGACAAAGCAGCGCTTTTCTTTTTTTAAAGTGTAATGCATGTCTTCTTTTCTCTTCCAGAGAAATGAATAAAAATGTGTCATCTGGGATGACACTCAGCCAAAATTCAGTTCAGGTTAATAAGGTCAGAAGGAGAGCACATTTTTTGTGCTTATAGGAATGAAAAGTGGAATAGGTTACAACAGGTTGAGATGTAAACGGCTCTCACTTACTCTAACTGCTCTGATTTGCACAACCATCCTTCTTTGGCAATGGGGAGAAAACCCCACTTTTTACTGTTCTCTCACCTCAGAATCAGCTGGAGATCCTTTCTTCAGGTTTGTCTTGTATTTCATAAGTTAACATGGTTGTTTTAAATTTCAATGGTGTCACACTATTTGCCCATCTTTTTTCCTCTTGGATTTTCATGTGGTGATGCAGTTGTTGATGGTGTTCAAACTCTAGATCATGAGACTGACAATGAAGAAGATGTCAAAACTAAGGCTGTAGAAAAAGAAACAGAAGCTGAACAAGGTGAGAGAAACACTGAAGAACACTTAAATGAACCTACAGTAGAAACAAGAAATGATGATGCAAAAAATTCTGGTGCTGTACCGATGGGTTTTGAGACTGCAAGGTCCCCTAAAAAGAGAGATGATGGTTTGAAACCACCTTCTCTGGAGAAAGGTAAAATTTTCCCTTGTTTGGTTTTCGTTGTTGTTTCTTTGAAACCTTTTGATTTATATTTCATGTATGCATGCGTGTGCATGCCTTTATCTGCAAATCAACCTCAGAGCACGAATGGTTTGATGCTTTGAATTAGTAGTCTTTTTGTTCATCTTACACCCTCGTGCTGCCCTATCTTCCCTTTGCCAATTAACTTCCAAAGATGACTAGTTTACTGCTTCTTTATGCTATTTTATTTTCCATCTTCTCCCTGCCCCTTTATTCTTTTCAGGCAGGTAAGTACTGTGAAAATGGGAAGAAAGGATAAAGCAGTCCAGACATAGCACCATATTTGTACACAAACTGATAAATCTATCAAAAACAGGACAAATGGCTAGTTGGTGGATCACTGGGTCCTACATATAAAATGATTAATTGGTGGATTAGGTATTTGCTAATAATCAACACTGGTGAATATTGCTAGCCTTCTAATCACAGGCAGTGATCACAAACCATTTCCTTGCTCTTATATTGGTTTGTTGTAGACTGTTTGCTTTTCTCACCTTTAATTTGGTGATACTTTGTGAATACCTAATCTGCTGAAGGGGCTGATACTTTGTGAATACCTAATCTGCTGACCCTCAGTTTGTATGATGGGATCTACTGGCCTACCAACTTGCCATGTATTCCAGGTTTTGTTTCTATATTAATTTAAACTTGCAGGCCCAGCGATAGATCCCTGCCCATGTTTGTGGAATGAAGGTGCCAATACCACTCAACAATATGTCGGTGCCATGTGTTCCATTTTGACAAATCATGTTTATCTACTTCAGGGACTTGTTTGGCTTATAGTTTCTCAAGAGCAAAATAGAAAAACCCGGGTATTATGTTCATATCTGTGCAGCCATCCCCACACGTGATCGCACAAGGAGAGAATTTACGACACTATGGAGTTGAGAATATTTGGAAAATATAAGATATATTTTACTGTATTAGATTCAAATGTCCAGTTCCCTTATGTCCAGATGAAGCAATTTACATCCTACTGTTGTTTATTCACAATTTGCATTTAAAGGTTTATGAATCATTTTGACAGGGTGTAACAAACTAACAATGCCAAGGGCCAATGGGTTGCAGACAGCAGACAACAATTATATTCTGGTTTTGATTGTAAGCAGTGGTTGTCAGGGTCATGGTCTTGTAGATTGATCCGACGTACAGATTTCTCCTACGAAGGCTTTCGATGGCAACCAGAAAATTGCAAGATGCCTGATTTTGATGGCTCTACGTTCTTGAAAAGGCATGATTTCTTTGTTTTTTTTTCCTCTTTATGTTGTTTTGATCTCTCATTTGGATTATTGAAGTCCAACTGCGTACATTGATAAATATTTGCCAAGGTGAGGAATTTTGGGGTCCTATACCAGAGCAGATATAATTTGCTGCCCCTTTTATTCTTTATGCTTTGTGATCCAGCCATTGATGTGATGGTTCTACCATTAATGGAGAGTGTTTCAAAAAAATTCAGGTTGAAAGATTCTATTTCCCAGCTCTTTAATATGGCTTGTAAATAGACACCTGAAACTGCATGCAGACGTAAATAAAAAAGGTTGAAGAGTGTATGTATACTATCTTCCAATATGAAAAAGTGGGTTGCAGAAAACTGATCAGTTTCCTTTTGTGGAGGGTTTAAAATTTCCTCTCCCATGCCTAGGTGGATGGGTTCATTTTTGCTTCCCCCACCTCTCATTTTCCTTCTTGTTAGCTGGGCTGGCCTTAATTTAAATTAGTCAGGATTTTATATCATTCTGCAGCACCAACGTGGATAATTCTTTCCAGGATGCACCACAAGACTAGCTATTGTAGGGGGATTCCTTGGGTAAGCAGCAGTTCCAGTCATTGATGCGTATGGTTACAGGTGGGAAAGACAGCCCAGAAGTGGAAGATGTTGGGAGTGAGTATGGTCTCGTCAAAGCTGCAGGTACTAAACGACCCGATGGGTGGGTTTATCGTTTCCCAACAACCAACACTACCATTCTCTATTACTGGTCTGCAAGCCTCTGTTACTTAGAGCCTCTAAACATCACTGACCCAGCTACTGATTATGCAATGCACCTGGATCGTCCTCCGACCTTCTTGCAGCGCTATTTCCACAGATTCAATGTTTTGGTTCTCAATACGGGGCACCATTGGAACAGCAGAGGCAAGCTTAATGCGAATCGGTGGGTGATGTATGTAGGTGGTGAGCCCATCAGGGACAGAAAGCTTGCTCAGATAGGAAATGCCAAAAACTTCGTCGTTTATAGTGTTATCAAGTGGTTGGATTCATAGCTTCCACACCACCCACAGCTCAAGGCCTTTTTCAGGACCATATCACCCAGGCATTTTTCAAATGGGGATTGGAACACTGGAGGAAGGTGCAATACCAGCACTCCATTGGCTAGAAGGGACAAGGTTTCACAAGATGAATCTGATGATTCAGTTGTGGCAGGTGCTGTCAAGGGCACTGGGGTTAGGCTTTTGGACATAACTGCCCTTTCACAGCTGAGGGAAGAGGGACACATATCCCGGTATAGTCTCAAAGCCTCAGATGGTGTGCAAGATTGCTTACACTGGTGGCTACCTGGTATTCCGGACACATGGAATGAAATCCTTTATACACAACTGTTGGTCGCAGACTGAGTGAATCCCATTGACTCTAACCCCTACGAGTTACTCGACCATGCCTCGTGCACTGGCTGACATGAGGCTTTCCATTTCAGGGAAAAGATTATTTATCTTGTTGGAGATATCACACTATCCAAACTCACTCTCCCATCCTTAGGACCTTGCATACTAACCTATTCAACAATCTTACTGATAAAAATGGCGGCTATTGACCCAGATTGATTGGCACCGCCACCTTATGGATTTGATCAGGTAAGAAGTGCTATCAGTGTACCATCTCAAGATTCCACAAAGAGGGGGCGTAAAGAGCATTTCGTCCATTTTGATTTTAAAAGTGAACTACAGACTGGTTGAGCATAGATGTGTGGGCTGCCTGCTGACTATTTGTGGATGCCAAGTTCTGGTTATTCATGTGGCTCATCCAAATGTGAAGAGATGAACATATGGTGCAGACTTTCATACACGTACTGATTTTAGCCTCAGAAATTCAACAAAACAGTTTAGCACGATACCATTGTAAGCAATTTTTCATTTGCCATTTTTTACTTCTATGGAACAAGCTACATAGAGTACTTTTTGCACGTGATTTGAGCCAATGGTCTGTGGCACTTTGCAACCAAATGCGAAATTCTTGTGGTTTTGTTTTTATTGTTAAATGTTTCTGGATATACACAATATTGCAACCAATGCATTTGTATACTTAAAATCAGTACATGGATGGTGCAGACTTTCATCCATATACCGATTTTTAGCCTCAGAAATTCAAGAAAACAGTTTAGCACGATGCCATTGTAAGCAATTTTCATTTGCCATTTTTTACTTCTATGGAACAAGCTACATAGAGTGCTTTTTGCATGCGATTTTAGCCAATGGTCTGTGCAACCAACTGCGAAATTCTTTTGGTCTTGTTTTTATTGTTAAATGTTTTTGGATAGACACAATATTGCAACCAATGCATTTGTAGACTTAAAAAGTAGAAAGGGAGTTGATCCATTCTCTTTCAGGCGGTATGAATATTAGAGACGCACATAAAGCCCTGTTTAGTTCCTTGGAACTTGGTTGTTTAGCATTCTCTACCATTCTCTAGCTTTAAATCTAATTACTTGTATCATTGTGTATTTGTAATTGGTTATGGAAAAGAACAAAACAACTATCACTTTAAGGAAATTCACGTTGTTCAAATGCACGGACACCCTCGTTTTGATTTGAACCGAGTTGTTGCACACAGTTTAGGAAGATCCATATAGGCCGGTTTGTTTTGTTTTTTTTTTTTTCTTTATTATCTGCTCCAAGAAGCATTGGGATTGATTTGGAGCTGCAAATTAAAAACAATATCTCACCCATGGCGATTTTTTCTTTGCCATAGTCAAGTAGCCAACCTGCCTATTCTAGTTTCTGGCAACTGCCCCATTGGGGGCAGATTTTGTAGTACTAGTAGTAGTGTGTTTTATTTTTCCCTCTCTTTGGGTTTGGGATTTCCCAATTTTGACATGAGTGGAGTTTGACAGTTTTGGGCTGTAAATGCGTTTGGCCTCCCTTTTATGACTATTTTGCATTTTTTTTAATCAATGACAATAAAACACATAGCATATGATTGTTAAAGTATGAATGGAAGACGGAGGGATAAACTCTTCATAACATGCAAGGGAAAATATATAATTTTCTATTTATATTTTAAAATAAGAAATAACAAATAATAACAAGTGAATTAATTTCGATGTTCATGTGTTTGAATTGGCTTTAGGGACCGTTTGAGTGCACTAGAATTCATAGGAATTGAATACATAGATTTCATACTATAAATGGTTAAAAATGAAGATCAAAGGTGAATGTTAAAAAAAGAAAAAGGCATAAAACCTTTCTTTCCATAGATGCATAATATTAAATGGATATAAAAGTATTATTAAATTTTTAAAAAGAATTTAAAATATATTAGGATTATTAAAAAGGCCTAAAATAAGAAATCATCAGAAGTAGTCTAGAGAATTCATCATCAATCTTAAAATAAAAAAATTATGTTCAACGTGAAATTGATGTGTCGACATTATTTTAAATGTGAACGACTTGATTCAAATATAAGATACAACTTATGCAGCTCCCTCACTATATTTACCACTTATTGTTGATTAAGAGATTCATCATGATACACCCAAAATAATAACAAAAAATACCTATATACTCTGTCTCTCTAGTAAGGGCCCAACAAAACTAAGGAACTTGAAGCGGCAGGATTTTAAAAAAATAAAATAAACCACTAAATATAATTTGTGAAGGGCAAAGAAAAAAAGAAAATAAAATTCCAACGTAAATCTACAACAAAAAGTTTCATCTCCATGAATAAGGAGTATATTCCTGGATTCACTTGAAGCTATCTTGAATGACATCGAGCATAGGCGAAAGCAGATCTTCACTCTTTTCAAATGTCAAGCCAACATCATCCATGTTGACACCTTCAAGAAAGTCATCATTATCATAAATTTGCAAATGATTGTATGGAGCACAACCAGCCTGCACATCAGTATACATGAAATCTTCAATTGTTCTTTCAAAAAAAAATAGACAATAGAAGGTCATTTATAACAGCTGTTATGGGATATATATATTCCACTATTTCAGTTCAAACACAAGCTTAAAGCAGCACTGAAGAAAAGCCCACTGAAGTAGCCAATAAGATATTTAAAAAAAAGGCGAGGTACCAACTAATGAATAAAAGTTATTATGTATTTCAACTAACTTTTACAGTAATTGCAGTCAAAGCAAAAGGGACATTTGATGCCAACCCACTATTGGATCATGGGCATGCCAAGCAAAATAAATAAAATTAATTAATCAACTGAAGAAAAAAAAGGGCTTTGGTACTTAATAAATAACAAAGCAAAAGTAACTCATATGAAGAATATCAAAAGCTTTTAAAGCAAATGCATTCAACAACATTACTTGTCTGTCATTCTTCTTCTTCTCAACTGGAAGGAGAAGCTTCAGATTCAACTTCCAAAGCCACTCTGCTGAGTGCTAGTGCTCACCTTTTGGAAAGCGGTTAGAGTATTTCACAATTTTAACATTGATAGGACAATTATGTGCATTCCTAAGCTCAGATACTAACCTATTTTATGATTAATCCGCCCAATTGCTATTATGTTCATCTTAAGTTCTTTATTTAAAGACACAAAGGTACCTTAGCAAACACGAAGCCATGTGATAGGATTTAAACCACTGACTGAAGTGGAAGAGAAGATCAACTTTTTTAAGTGTGTGCTAGGATTCAACAAAGACAAAAACACCAAACATTAAAAAATCATGGATGTTGGTTATCCATAAGCAAATGATAATTATGATTGTATCATCTAATTCAGTTGATTTTATAATCATATGCCAATCATTAGTACTTGGCTTTGAAAAGTCACCTTGATGTGATTACATCTAATCTAAAAGGTGGCCAACCAAATCAGTGGCATAAATTGGCCAAAACAGTGCAGAGAAACCTTAGAAAAGGGTTTGAACATGGAGGATAGCCTGAAAATTTACAGCACCCTACTTGAGAAGTTAGAGGTGTTTCAAGCCAGCAGATAAGAATCCCCTTCATTAAAGAGACATCTGATAGCTTGAATGGAAGGCTGGTAAGAAAGAGATTTTTAAAGAAAATGCATTTGAATTGAACAGCATTACATGTCGGCCATTCTTCTTCTTCTCAACTGCAAAGGGAAGCTTCATATTCAAGTTCCAAAGATATATATATATATATATATATATATATAAAAGGGTCCTGAGCTTGTACAATCTGACTATATTATCTTTGTAAAAAAAAAAAAAAAAAAAAAACATTAGAAGAGAAAGATATTCAGAAAAAAGAACACTTTTGCCAAATAAAAAATAAAAAAATACAGTATGTATGTCACAACATATAGATTTGATAGATAGAGGATTAACACCTATGCCCATCATTTTGATGATATGGATTAAATCAGGCCTTGCCCTACCTGTATAAACATAAAAGAACACACAAGTGAACTTTACTTACTATATTCATTCGTAAATCCACACATCACTGTATTATTTCTGCATGTGTTAGAGCCATTTGTAGAGGCCGCCAAGTTTAAATATTTTGTTCCTCTATATCCTACCATTACTTTACACATGTTTTCTACTTTGGGAGTTGCATGAATATTTTCTTGTCTGATATTAGAGAACCACATCCTAATGTTGAAAGCAGAGCTAAGTGAAATCAAATGAAGAAATAAATAAAAGAAAAATTAAATAAAAATTCCGGGGTTAGGTGAAATGAAAAGTACATGAGACAAAACAGACCATAATAACCAGAAGAGGAAAAATGAAAATAAATGAAACAAAGGATTGGTGAAATAAATCATTTTTTGGATTTCAATTTATAATGAAACAACCTTTTAGATCCGGTTTGAGGATAATCATTTTTTTTTACCATTTTGAAGAAAAGTACTGAAATGTTAATGTCATTAATAACCGATCATCTCGTAGTAACATTCATAAACCAATGGCTTTAACTTTTAAAAACACCGATCTTGATTTTGGATCATATCAACAAAATTGGACCCATTATCCTGACATTGCACAGCATCACAGTTCAGCATGACATTTTCTCAAACACTTTTCTATTAGCATATCCAACGCAAAGTATACATATAACAAAAAAATAAAATAAAATAAATCAAAAGAGGATGAATGTAAAGAAATGTAAAAAACACGGGGAGGATGCATACCTCTACCTTAAGAGTGGGTGGATGTGGTGGATGCGTGTGAAGTGCTCACCATTGATTGGAGCAGATGTGACGATGGAGATGGAGCAGTGCAATGGAAGAGGTGCAGTACGAGAAAGTGCAGTTTGTAGCGGATGATTATGGATGATGAAACGGATGAAAATGAAGGGCACAGTGGTAACAAAACAATCGTTGTATGTTGATTAGAGAGGAATAGATAGTCCAAAAGTTTTGCCTTCAATTGCCGAGAGAGAGGAAATAGGTGGGAGTGGTTGTGTGTGAGAAGAGAGCATGCATCGGTTGGTAGATTGGAAGGCGGGAGGCATCCCACGTTGCACGCAGAGAAAAGAAGGGGAGAAGGAGAGCCAGGCCTGAACACTACCATAATGTGTTTTTGCAAGGTTTATGGGACAGTTCATGCGTAATGTTTTCCTTAAAAGTGAACGTTACTAATCTGACCTTTGATTAATTCTCCTTAGCCTCTAATGGATATGGTCTACTGGGTGAATTTTATTGTGTAATAAATGGCCCATTGGATATTTACAAATTTTACATTGTACAGTTGGTCTTGTCTTTCAGCTAATCCAACATAGAAAAAATCAAGATACATATTTCATAAAAGCATATATCTGAACCACCACATGGCTCAAAGAGTCTGTTAACAATTAAGGTTGACACGAAGTGAGGACTGATTTAGCTCAGTCTCCAAAAAAAAATATATATTTATATATATATATAGATATAGATATATAGATCAGTCAAGTTAATAATACATGAAATTCAATTTAGCTTGGCATTTTGTTCCAAGCAATTATTATGAAGAATTCAGCACATAGTCTGAGGACAGATAAGCTTATTTACATATTAGAGCATTTCATAAAGCGCTCTAATTATATTTCTTATTTTATTACAAAAAGAGTTTTGGTTTTTTATAATTCTCAAAAGATTATACGTGGTTGAAAATTTTAAAATACAACCATCCTATCTTCATTGTATGGAGGGGATATGCCAATAGATAATACAATCTCACCTATAATAAGACAAATAATACTCCTGATAGCATAAATGGAGGTGGGTTTCTTGGCGAAGAAGTCTCCGTCAGTGTAATTCTTTGCAACTTGTCTACATAAAGAGGAGTCCTAGGGTTGGACACACTATATTTCCGTAGATTAGACATAAAATTTTCATACCATAACTTAGAACAAATGATCACAAACCCAAGAAGATGCGTCTATTGCTTCAAACAAAAGATTATTCGAATCTCATTTTAAATGATTTCAACCCAAACACAGTTGGGGGAAAAATCAAGCTAAGTAAATGGTTATGTAGGTATATGCTACAACAGAAGTAATTTACAAACCCAAAACAGAACACTAAGACATAATCCCTTTTTCTCTGTAGTTATATGCTACAATAGAAGTAAATGGTTATGTACTTATAATATATGCTACAACAGGAGTAATTTACAAACCCAAATCAGAACACTAAGACATAAGTACGCTCAACATAAGTATATCATAAGAAATTTGGGGGAGAAATACTCAAATCTGGAAAATTAGTATTTAAGCCTAATTAGTATTTAGGGGGAAAAATATCATAAAACATAAAGTATTTAAGCCTATAGGAATATGCTACAACAGAAGTAAATGGTTATGTACTTATAGTATATGCTACAACAGAAGTAAATGGTTATGTACTTATAGTATATGCTACAACAGAAGTAAATGGTTATGTACTTATAGTATATGCTACAACAGAAGTAATTTACAAACCCAAAACAGAACACTAAGACAGTATTTTTTTAATAGCCCTTGCACATAAGTAATTCTTATGATTATATTCATTGTTCACGCTTGACTAACCTCTTCCCTTTCCTTAAAAATGCTACTTGGAAGACAAATGTCTCCTTGCTAAAACTAAAGATTGGATTAAGACACATTGTAGTTAATTAGAAACATTTTGCTTACCATCTTATTTACTCTCTTAATTCATTCCATATACCAATTTAAGTGGCAGAGGATCTTGACAAGTTTTCAAGGGACTTCCTTTGGAAAGGGAGTGAAGTAGTCCTCAGTTCCTCATCGAGTGGGTGGATGTGTGAAAAAGAGCAATTGGGATGAGTGACAATTCACGAGTTAGTGAAAAATAATAGATTGAAATCACCAAATCTGAGTCTGCACTGTATATAATGGGGAGGAACCCCAAAGGATCTTAAATATATAAAGGATTATTCTATAACTCACTGCAATTAGATCACAAGGTACATACCTGAAGTAGAAAACCTTACCTTGAAATTGATATCTTAATATCAATTCAAAGTAGCAAGCAAACATTGTTAATCTGTTATATGTTGCTATCAGGCATCAATTATCAAAAAACATGCAACAAAGCAAACAACCATCATAAATATAAAAAGGCCAAAGGAAAATGTGCCAACTAAGTGGGTCCAGACTTGGATAGAAAACATGATACCTAACCATAACATGGTAGGACCCTACCTGTTTAGTGGGTGGGATCCAAAACTGGAAATGGATGGCTCTAGTCATTCCAACAAAGAGCAGCTAGGGACCCACTTGTAGTAGGGTTGGGCTGCTAAGCTGAAAGAATGAAGCATGCTGTATACTAGGCTCTAATAATATTTTTTTGGAAAGGAGGAACTGCTTGTGCAATCACCATAGAATATACTTCTGAAATCTGTCATATATGGGCATATGAAGAATTCATGAGGAAAAATTGAACATATGTGATTGGTCTTGAAGATTTGAAGATAAGACCTCTTTGAAAGAGGGTGACAGTAGCTCAGTAAGGTATAGTGTGGGCAGGGAGAGGTCTATTGTGGCATCATGGTAGGAATCCTTATAGTATATGCTACAACAGAAGTAATTTACAAACCCAAAACAGAACACTAAGACAGTATTTTTTTTAATAGCCCTTGCACATAAGTACTTAGATTTCTTCCTTTTTCTTTCTATTGCCTTATTTTACATGTTTTCCTTTTTCTTTTTCCCAATTAAAATAAAAAACTATATATCATGTCACTTCTCACTTAGGTTCGTATCAACGTTTATATCGAACTATGTAAATAGGAGTCAGCTATTTTGGTGGCGATCTGCATGGAAGAAGGCTAAGTTAATAGAAATGGGTTTATTTAGCCTCCAGTCTCTTTGCTTCCAGGGTTTGTTTATGGCAGTTCTGGATAACAGCAGGTTGAATTTTACAATTTTCGTTCAATGCATTATAAACAAACTCCTCGACCCAAAAATTATAAAGGGCTAAAAGTAGGTGTCTAAACCTTGTTTTTATGGGCAAGTTCAGGTCCGAATCCACCTGAACTTGTTTTTTTGTTCTTCCCCACCATTGCAATCGCCTTATATGGACTGTCAAGTATCTATTGAATTATTCCCTATAGAGCTTTTGTACTGTGTGTAATGTTCATGCTATTTGTTTTCAATCAAGCTTTTACTGCATAGTAATGCAAAAATGTTTAGGCGATAATGAAGGGAATTTTGATATATAAGGCCACTTGTTTGATATTTGCATAGATTAACTTCACAAAGGCTTCCCCATTTTCTGGTTGTTACTTGTAAATGTTAGATTTGAATCTCAATGCTGGGCAACCGAGTGATTCGATTTGCATGGGATCCTTAAAACTTGATTGTCCTGAAACTAAAGTGATCAGTTTTGTTGAACACAACACAAATACTATTTTACTTAGGGTGTTGGAGTTGATATCAGTTACATGCAAGGGTTTAGGTTAGAATTTATCGTTGATACCCATATTTCAAGATACATGGAATCCAGGAAATTGCACTTATTTAATATCTCCATTTTTTTTTTTGCATGATTTTTGTTTTCAATTACGTTAGTAATATAATTTCCAGGCATACATTTCCAGTGAAATTCTCTTAACTATACACATATCATTCCACATGATATGTATTAATGAGGAATATAAAACTCTAAATGCCATTGAGAACCAACAATCTTCTCTAACACACCATATCATGGCTATAAGCACTAACTTTAAGAAAACAGATTTGTAAAGAAGTGCAAGAGGGGCAGGATTTTTTTAAGGGAACTCAATATTGATAGTGGTAATGGGCATGGTTCTTTCTCAGGGAACTCAATACTAATAGTGGGAACGGGCATGATTTTTCAAGGGATCTCAACGTTGATAGTGGAAAGGTTTTGAAATATAAAGAACCCATAAGATTTTATACAAAACTCAGTCTAAATCTGGGGAAAAAAAAAAACGGATTTATACAAAACTGAATCTAAATCTAAAAAAAATCAGTTTCAGTGTCACTTCCACAAATATGAAGAAATTCAGAAGAAACATTGAAATGAATCAAAAACAGTTTGAAAGAAAATATTTATTTCAGGTATTTAATCAAACACCTTACACTCAAACTAAAAAATGAAATATCAAAAGCACATGAGTAATGCCCCACAGTTTTATTCAAAATTAAACTATCAAAGTCTCGAGTGCACAATTTCCATATACCCAATGGTAGCAACAACGCACAGCTAGTGATACTGATTCTTTCATATTGGGATTTGTAAAAAAGATCAATAAGAGGATGCACCAATACAAAGGAGTAGTAAATATAAATCTCTATCAATTTGCATAATCCAAGTTGTTAGACAAAGAAATTCTCAAGTATCACTAACCCCAAAACATCAGAAAAATAAAAAGAAATTTGAATCAGTAAAATTTCTTTCCGTGATCCAAACCAACTCTAATGAGAACTATTTTAACTTACTCAATCTAAATGGGCATACCACATTAAGCTAACCCAGATCGATGGGACAAAAGATAATGAAAAATTACAGATGGCCAGGGAAAATTTTCCTGAAGTGCAGGACCTAGGCTTTAAAAAATCATACTGAAAAGGGAGAAGTAACCCTCACAATGGCATTTTTCCAAACACCATGTGCGTATCCAGACCAAGGTACATGATAAGGATAGAAAACATTGAAAACTGATACAAAATGGAAAGATGAAGGAAAATAACATAAATGAATACTGGTTCAAAGAAGAAAGATTCATTACCTCTATCCTGGTATTGGGGAAATGTTGCAGCAAAAACCCAAATGTAGCCAAGGCTTTGCAAGCGGAATTTGGAGATGATTGCAGAAGAAGATGACCTTGAAGTGAGAGAGATTGCAGAAGAAGATGACCTTAGCAATCGAGTTCTCCATGATTCCCCGGAATGGAAGTGAGAAACTTCCGAGTGTTACAGTAGAAATAATGAGAGGAGTAAACTAAATCGATGAAACGGTAGCCTCTAAATCGTTTGATAGGAAGACCATTCGAAAGCTAGCATTCGAAAGCCTTTCTTCAGTTATAGAGTGCCTCAGTTCGTGGGAAGCCTTCATTAGAAGAATTAGAGCAAATAGCTACGGGAGGGTGATTAAGGTGATTAGGGGGTTTGAAGAGGAGAATTAAAACAAAATAGTTACAGGATGGTCATTAGAGTCCTTAGGGTCCATTAAGGTGATTGGGGTCTATGGGAGTCAATCTGAATTTGAAGTGGTCAAAATCAATTGGTTAAAATCTACTTGATTTCTCAATTAGATTCACTTCGCTTCATTTATATATAATAGAATCAAGGGCTTATATCATTCACCCCTCACCTCTTTAATAATCTTTTGATATAATTCATTTCACATTGAATTTCTCAGTGTTCATTCCTATGTATGTTACGCAAAGAAACAGGCCTTCGAGTATTTCAAATGTAAATTGAAGTGACAATAAAATTCCAAAACCTCTTAAATTTCACTAAACCACTAAACCTATGAAGAATTGGTTATTGTAATGGCCAAAACATTTACGCATCGGGCAATATTGTAAGACTTAATTGCTGATTAAGGTGGCCTCACACAATTTCATATGGGCTCCACTACAATTAACATTATACTATTTTAAATTTACTTGTTTGTGAAAATTTGAATTTAAGTTGAGTTTATTCCCAATCTAAAGCAAATTTCTTAGTAAGGCTAAAATACATGCTTTGTAAACTAGATGGATCATCATCATCATCAAAGCCTTGTCCTAACTATATTGGGCTGGCTATAGAAATTATATTTTCCCATTCCGTTTATCCTGAGCCAAATCATCATATAAGTTGAACGTTTTCAAATTCACATTATTGTTTATAAATATAAACAATTGGAGACTTTTCACAAGCAACTTTTTTTTTTTCTCTTTTTTGGGGAGTGGGTGGGTGGGAAGATTTTGCAGGCGACTTGAGCAACCATTTTGGAGCTTCTTTCATATTAACAAATTAGTATAAACAATCCGATTTAGTTATATACAATAAGTCAAGAAAGAAATCTAAAAAAATTATTTGAAGAGGCTTCAAGAGAGAGAGAGAGACAGAGACAGAGAGAAGGAACCCGCAATTTTTCCAACAACATGGCAGTAAATTGGTCAGGTAGCAACGAGAATTGAGAAGACCAGATCCACAAAATAGCACATCTACATCCGAGGTTAAATTGATGAGCTGGGGCATTTCTTGCATTTAAATGCACAAAGAAAATATAAAAGACAAACTCTATGGGAAATCGTGCATGCTATTTTACTGCCATTTGGTGCGATGCTTTTTCCTTGTCAAAAGAAGAAACATGAGTTGTTTTCTATGTGAAAAATTATTTCTCAGGGGAAAGGTTGAAATTGAATAAATGAAAATTGTGAAATTTCAGTATTATGCAAAAAAGACCTTTTTTCATTTCTTCTTCTTCTTCTTCTACTGGATATGTTGGATTGCTGGTCAGGTGTGGTAATTTTAACTTGAGTGCCCAGGGATCGAAGGCTTGTTTCTTAATTTAGAATATTTATATCTAGAGAGTTTCTGAGTTTTCAAACATGCGAAATTCTTGAATTCTCCTTTCAGTTGAACATTTAAGAATTCTACCAAAAAAAATAAAAATAAAGAGACTGTAATTATTCTAATATTTTTCTTAATTCCATTAAAGAAACATGTCCGGTCCTGTTTGATACTTTTACTTGTCAAGTAAAGTTAAGCATAAATCAAAAGCACTTTAATTCAAAACACACTCCTTCTTTAAAAAAAAAAAAAAAAAGTAAAAAAGCGACTACCTTTATTCACGAAAAGATTAAAAAACTCCATTTCCCCATACAAAAAGTCAAAAATATTCCATCACAAACAACTAAAAACAAAATAACATCATAACCCACTTAATTTTTTCCCTCTTTTTATTTCACTTCACTCCACTTTATTTTAAAAGTAAAATACCAAATGGGCCCTAGGTACCTACACTACTCAACCCACATGAGTGTATTGCCCTAGCTTTGCAATAACGATAAGTGGTAAAGTAGAATATAGATTTCATAAAAGAAGAGTCTCCAAAGACTCAAAGTCCATTCAGTGGGCCATCATTCCCTAATGCGAGTAGGGCCTAGGACTAGTCATTGCCATAGTTGAAACGTGAATAGAGGAGTTGTCATCGTCACAATGGTTTGATGTTATCTCTCTCTTTCCAATTTCCACGCGTTATTTAATCGTCGGGCCCACCATCAGTGGACCTATGATTTTGATGGTTAATTAATAGTTTAAAGTATCTTTTACTCTTTTTTTTCCTCTACTGACGGAACTCAAAAGGCACACAAGATCTCTATTAAGTTGAGAAAGCTTTTAGAGATGAAGAGAGAGTTATATTCAAATTCAAAAGAATTTTTATCTTTTATACTATGTAATGATTAACGCGTGTAAAAACACAATTGGGCCCCATCACAAATGCCAACGAAAAGTATAAATATAAAAGCCTTCCTCTTCCATAGGACCTGAACATAGTTTTTGTCACATGAAATTAGTTCACCAGTATTCCCAATGGAGGAGTATTACACGTATGAGATGGAGGAACTTTGACACTATTTTAATTGTATGGAATCTATGTTTTAAAAATGGAACTGGACAGTGGCATAATAATTATAAAAATAAAAGTAAGACATTGAACTCAATCTTGAAATGGTAAAATCATAATTTGTTCACCAATCTAGCCAATTGAATGATTTTTACTACTAGAATAACATTTTTGGATGCACCAAAGAAGCTGAAGAAAATAATAACGCAGAAAATATAATCGTTCATTTTCTGAACTTAAAAACTATTTTTTCTGACAACTCAAGAAAAGTGAGAAAAAGATATTTTTCCTTTTAAAAAGTTCAATATTGTAACCCTATAATTCCCCCCTAGATAATTTTTTCTAAAACACTTTCTAAGTATTTCTAAAATCTAGTGACTAGAAACTTTCTTGACTATTAGTTTTCAATATTACAATCACATCAGATAGTGTTTTGAAAGGAAATTGCTCTTTATAAATATCTTCTTTACTAAACCTATTAATTTAGCTTTTATGGACCCTTGACCGTGGCTTGGGGGTGTACTGTACACATCTTATAGATGGAAAGTGAATTTGAATGGTTTGGATTTGAAAGGTGGTCCCTAAAGATGAACTTGAAGTGAGAAATTATGCAAACATAAAGTGTTTATTACTAAATGATTAATCTAATATCAAGAAATTTCGTTATTGTTATTTTGAAATTCTTTTTCAGTGTACATTTTAATTATCATTATTTCCCACAACTTAGTTTAAAATCTGTTGCATCCTTTAAGATTTTCTAAACATTAAATAGTATAATATTTTATTATTACATTAGTCTACTCTAAATTATTTTACTCTATTAGTATTTAAACTATAATATTTTGTTCTACACATATCCAAATGTTCCCTTGGACATGGTTTTAGCTACTTGGAATCTTCCTTTATAGGACCCATGATTTAAAACTGAAAGTAGAGATTTAACTGTGATGTAGTATATGAAAATAAAGTTTTTAAATGGTCAAAACCATTGAACGTTTGTCAGGTCATTACTAATTCAATCTAGATCATTCATCAAATTTAGGCAAATTGAGCCATTTTTAATTAGCACTTGAAGGATTAGGCTAGACCAACTATTCCAAGGCACCAATTTCACTTGATGTGGTCATGTGTTCGAGCTGTTTGGTCTGATTTTTTAAAAACTAAATAAGATATTTAATGAAGAAAACATGATTTGTTTGGGAATAGTTTTTTTTTATATTAAATCTAAACATATTTAGCTTTCTTTAGTTTTTTCTTGATCAGTAACTATAAATTATATTAAAAATTAGAAAGAAACAACAAATAAGGTCCATAAGAGAGTATAAAGTTCATTTGTCTAGTGCCCACAATAAACCGATTGGCTGTAGTCTTTTTGTCAATAAGATTTTCGCATCAAAAGTTGTGATGAGTGACAACCCATCTTATGAAAAAAGAGGCATTTTCTCCCTTTGACTTTTACATGGTTTCTTTGAAAATGAGGGAACGACTTGGAGATTCCACATAGACTTTAAATTTTCAAAAGAAAGACTTAGAAGTGATCTCTACTTGATTTGGAAAATGCTTTCTTTTCTTATCTTTCAAAGACTCGTCGAGTCTCACCACATGGTGGTCCGCCCCTAGCACGCGTCTGTGCATCATGCAATTTTGTGGAAGCAGAGCGGAAAAGTTTGGTTTTCTCTACAGAAAAAAAAAAAAAAAAGCACTTATGTTAGATGAACAGTTGTCGACAAAAGAAAAGAAAGAAAAAGACTTTTCTGGTGACAACAATTTTTTTGTTCCACAGGGACAATGTATTTCATTGACTCCAAAGTCTAGCTACATTCTTTTACCCAAAAAAATCCAGCCACATACAGATATAAAATGTTTTTTTGTAACTATGTTGAGAATTTTAACTTGAGCACCTGCCTTGGTATTCATCCCTCGGCATCATTGTGTGTGAAACAGCTTATTTACTGAATTTTTTTATAAGAATTTAGTGTGCTTGGTCTTTTTGACATGGTGTGATGGCTTATCGTTTGGCATTCGCAAATGTCTTATATTTCTTTATAAAGATTTTAAATTTTGACCCACCTAAAAGGTTTCAAGCATAAAAAAAAAAAAATGTTTATAGGATTCCACTATTTTTGAGAAAATAAAATTCTCAGAAGAAAAACTCTATCACTTCCAGTAAATAAACTGCCGCTACTTATGTCATAAATATACTTTTAAGATTGATTCTAACCGTGGACTCGGTGGGCCTGGACCGGACAGAGATGATGCCATAGCCCAAAAGAAACTCTGAAATGAGAATAGCGACGTTGTTAGTGACAGTTTGTTTGATGCTAGCTCACTCTTTCCACACGTTATTAACCATGGGGCCCATCAGCGGTGGACCCATGATTTTAACAGTCACTTAATAGCTTTAAAGTATCTTTTGCTATTTTATTTCCCTAAATTCGAACTCACGACCGACTGCTTCTAATGTCATATTATTTTTTTTTTTCAGCTAACCATTTATATAAAAATCTCAAGATATTAGTGCACCTGCATAAATACTTTTCTAGAGTGACTAAAAATTAAGACCCTAGTCTAACCACATATAGATTAAGACCCTAGTGTAACCACATATATACAAGCAAGCTCAGCCCTAATGACCACAAATGTGCCCATTCTATGAACCATCTGTCCATGGATAAATAAAGTTTTAAGATTGATTTTGATGCTAGGAGTAGACAATAGCATAGCGCAAAAAGGAATTTGGACACGTCAATTGTGGGGTTGTCATCATGACATGAAAGTTGTTAGATGTAATCTCTCCCTCTTTCCACACGTTATTTACGGTGGGGCCTTCACCGGTGGACTCATGATTATGATTTTTCGGTCACTTAATAATAATAATAATCTTTTATAAAAAATAATAATAATAATAGTGGCTTTAAACTTTAAAGTTTATCTTTAGACAATGAAAGGAAAGGTCTCAGACTCGCAGTCAAGATCCAGAAACACGCCTTTCTTTTCTACACTCGAATTACATTTTAAAAAAAAGAAAGAAAAAAGTGAAGGGCAATCGGTTCAGAGCATTCATGCAGAAAATGTCACTACTCCTACTAATTTAATTTACTCCTACTAATTTAATTTAAAAAAGAAGCGCCGCGACTTGTTAATTACTGTGCTTCTTGCTGAAAAATGAATTTATTTATTAAAAAAAAAAAGAGAAAGAAATCGATTTCATTGGTGATTTTCTATATCAAGTGTGTTGATCATTTATTTTATACAGTGATCAAAGGACAAAGGGGGGTTTGCGCCTTTTGCAAAATTTGATGCATAAGGACAGTAGCTAATGACAATCACCCAGAATTTTGTTGATCGACTGATTTATTTAACAACGTTAAGGGTCATGCAATGCATGTATGTGCAATTGCAATTAATTGATGAGGCCCACCAATTATTGTATACGGAGGTTAGGAGGGTATTTATTCGATGAAATTCATCAAGAGCAAATGTTCTTTTCCATTATTTCTTCTTTTTTCTTTTTTCTTTTTTATTTTTTCTTCTTCTATAAATATATACCAAGTGATTCTCCTTAGTTAAATCTCATCACCTCATCTCATCAGTACTGTTGCTTGAAACCTATACCCATCTGAGAGCACTACTGATGGATCACCTCAACTCCTTCCCTTTTACTAAAACCTCATCTTGTTTCCTCCTCTCTCTTCTTGCCTTTTCACTGCACCTGCTTATGCTCTTTGAAACCACCCTCTCATTTTCCTTCATTGGGAGTCACAACAGTACTTCCTCATCAAACTGCCTTCATCACGAGAAGTTTGCCTTGCTCCAACTCAAGCATGGCTTTTTTATAAATCGTGGCTGGTATAACTCTTCTTCAAAGCTCGATTCTTGGAATCCAGCTATTGATTGTTGCTCTTGGGAAGGCATCACTTGTGATGAGGGCACAAGTCATCACGTGATTGGACTCGATCTCTATGAGACTAGGGTTACGATTGAAGGTCAAATAGACTCTAGCCTCTTTAGTCTTCGTAGCCTCCAAAAGCTCAACCTTTCTTGGAACAATTTCTATCCTCACCCAATACCCTCTGGGCTGGGCCACCTCACCAATTTAACCCATCTGAACCTCTCATTATCGCATTTTTCGGGCCAAATCCCGTTGGAAATATCAAGATTGACCAAGCTCGTTTCCTTGGATCTCTCTTCAAACAACCTAGAGCTCAAAAATCCAAACCTCACAACACTCATTGGAAACTTATCCAACCTCCAAGAACTCTTTCTTGACTGGGTAAACATCTCGGGCGAGCATGGTGGCAAGTGGGCCCAAGCCATATCCATCGTAATGCCCAATCTTCGGAGGTTGAGCTTACGATATTGTGGTCTTCATGGACCCACTGATCCATCTCTTTTCCGAATTCCTGATCTATCTCAACTCTCATTGGATGGAAACAATCTCTCCTCCATTGTTGCACCTGATTTCTTCCGTGTCTCCTCTGCTTTGACATCTCTCACCCTTCGTGATTGTGGTTTGTATGGAAGATTTCCTCAGAGTATTTTCTTGATGCAAAATCTACAAAAACTTGACATTTCATACAATCTAGATCTCATCATTGATTTTTCAGATTTTCCTCAGAACAAAGCTTTGCAGAGCTTGTTCCTGGGAAACACTATCTTTCATGAGAAACTATTGAATTCCATCAATAATCTCAAGTTCTTGAAGGAATTATCAGCTCCGAATTGCAATCTCTCTTGTTCATTACCTTCTTCGATTGCAAACCTCACCCAACTTGAGTATCTGGATCTTTCATCAAACAATTTCAGCGGTGCAATTCCTTCATCCTATGGAGACCAGCTCAAACATCTCACTTCTCTTTCTTTGCATGGTAATTCACTTGAGGGATCTATCCCGTCATCTCTGTTTTCTCACCCAACATTGCAATACTTGCGTCTCTCATACAACCAATTTAGTGGTTACCTTCCCGACTCTCATAATGAATCATCTTCAGTGCTGGAGGAGATCTCCTTGAGTAACAACAAATTGGAAGGGGCAATTCCTAGGCTAGTCTTTGAACTCACGAAGCTACGATCTCTTTCTCTATCTAACAACAACTTCAGTGGCACTATAGCACTAGATATGTTCAAAAACTTCAAAAACTTTTCAAATCTCGATCTTTCAGACAATAGATTGTCAATCATTAATAGCAATGGTAATCCCCATCTAATCCCCTCATCTCAAATGTTTAGTTTGTATCTACGTTCATGCAACATCAGTGAATTCCCAAACATCCTTCAAAATCTCAATCAACTATCTTTTTTGGATCTCTCGAAAAACAAAATACATGGTGAAATACCCACGTGGATTTGGGAGGTAGGAAATGGGAGTTTGTACCAACTTAATCTTTCTAACAACTTCTTGGAGAGTTTTGAGCATCCATTGCCTAAGTTTTCATCAAGTGGTTTAGAAATTGTCGACCTTCATTCCAACAGATTGCAAGGGTCGCTTCCAATCCTGCCACATCAAGTCTTCTTTCATGACTATTCAAATAACAATTTCTCATCCATCATTCCAGCAACTATAAACTTCACTTCCACTCAATACTTTTTTCTTTCAGGTAATAATGTCAGCGGAGAGATTCCTTCATCAATTTGTAAAGCACGTCTCCTTAAAGTTCTTGATCTGTCTAGAAACAACTTTAGTGGAAACATTCCTACTTGTCTTGGTAAAATTGGCAATTCCCTCAAGATTTTGAATTTGCAAAGAAATGCTTTCCAAGGTAATGTTCCCAACATGTTTAGAAAAGAATGTAGTTTGAGGACGCTCAATCTTGATAGCAATGAACTAGAAGGACCAATACCAAAGTCATTAGCCAATTGCAAAACATTGGAGGTTATAGACCTTGGAAACAATCGTCTAAATGATACCTTCCCATTTTTGTTTGACAGTTTATCCAATTTGCGTATTTTAATCTTGCGATCCAACAAATTTCATGGTCCCATTGCTCATTCCCATGCCAAAAATTTCTCATTCCAGTTTCTGCAAATCTTTGACATTTCTTCCAATTATTTTGTGGGTATTGTTCCACCAAATTTTTTTCTGAATTGGAAATTGATGGCCGAAGGAGGTGTTTCATACTCGAGTTCCAATGTCCAAGTTGTCAAGTACCAATTTGGATATGGTTATTATCAAGATTCAGTGATGGTGACAATGAAAGGGCTTGAACTAGAGGTGGTTAAGATTATCACTGCATTGACTTCAGTGGATCTTTCAAACAATAGATTTGAAGGGCAGATTCCAAATTCAATAGTGAGTCTCAAGTTACTCCACGTGCTCAACTTCTCACAAAATGGCTTCAATGGCTCAATTCCAGCATCTTTGGAAAATTTAACAATGCTAGAGTCATTAGATCTTTCAAGAAACAAGTTGTCGGGGGAAATACCATGGCAATTGACGAAGCTCACATTTCTTGAAGTCTTGAACCTCTCGCAAAATCTCCTCCATGGAAGAATACCACAAAGCTACCAGTTTCTCACATTTACCAATAGTTCTTTCCTTGGGAACATTGGTTTATGTGGATTGCCATTATCAACAAAATGTGAAGATACCGTGGCTACACCAACATCGACCTTTAGTAGTTTTGGCATGGATGGAGTTGGAGAAATTGATTTGGAATTCATGTGGATGGGATTTGGAATTGGAGTTGCATTTGGATTCGGAGTAATCTTTTGGACTCTCGCACTTTGGAAGAGAGGAAGTAGAATATACATGCAACTCATTGATAGGATGTTTGTTCATAATTTTTTCAATGATTCCATCACATGTACACTGGTAAGATAATTAATGAAGGAGAATACTTGAAAGAAAGATGGTGAGTTTTCAATAGACACAAGGAATGGAGTCTATTCATGGATGGTTGTGCCTTTTACTACCAATATGAAATTGTGAAATATGTGTAATTAATCGATACTTTTGTAGTTATTCAAAGTTATTTGAATAAAACCAATATGTGTAATTATTCAATACTTTTGTGAAAATATGCAAAGTTATTTGTATAAAACCCAATAAAGGCAACTTGTGGTTTTATTCAAGTGTGTTTTCTTTTTTTTCTTTTTTTTCTTTTTTTTTTTTTTTTTTTTCATTTTTTGAGGTGGTTGTATCTTTTCTTAAAACATTAAGGGCACATTTGTATAATATTCACGGAAAATAGGCTTTGCGGACTTTTTCCTCTTCTACATTTTTTTAAAAATTTTTTCTAGACTCCTCATCTTAACTAGCTTTTTGTAGAATCTGTGAAATCATATCTCATTTTCATGCTTGTCCTCATTGAAAAGTGGATGCACCAAATGTGAAAAATTATATATTCAAAACGCACTAAATTCTAACTAAGCACTTAAAGTTTTTCTCTTGAACAACTTCACCTTTTGCGGATGAGAATCATTAGGAGTATAGAAAACAAAACATATTTCATTCCAATTGCTTGATGATTTTTTTTTCTAAAAACATTATCCTCTATGTTGAAAACTTAAATTTTTTGGTTTAGAATGGTGTATGTCTCTTCTCAAGTTGTTTGCAAGTAACTTGCCAACTAGACTAGCCATGGACGGCTGCTTGATTGTACTCTTTAATCATCTGACAGTCTATACTGGCATATAACCACATTCATGTCAAATCCGAAGCTGTTTTGGGTTGGCTATATAAATTCTATGTCTCCATTCCAGCCATCCTAATTCTAATCCTCATATAAGTTGCACTTTTTAAAATTCAAATTAATGTTTATAAATAAAAACAATCGGACCCTTCTAGCAGTTTCTCAACTTGGCAAATAAGAAGTCACTATACCCGGTACAAGGGGCGGGGCCTCAAAGAAGATTAGGCCCTCATCTTGAATATTATATCCACACAAGTTCAAGCATACTTACAACTTACAAGTGTGCCTAAACCTTCTTCCCGTTTCATTTTTCTTTTTCATATATAACATTTACTTTAAGATCCAGCCATGATAAATATAAAACATTAAACTTAAGCGACCATTTTGTCTTCCTTCATATTCACATTTAAAAAGGGGCACCTTCCGAAACTTGTGACTATTAAATATAATTTCTTTGCTACAAATTAAAAAAATTAACAAGTTAGTATAAAAAATTTATAATTTGAAAAAAGTTATAACGATGGTTTTAAGTATCATGAGTTTACTCAACACCAATATTGTGCCTCTCAAAATGTTATAAAGGATATATACATAGAGCCATGATGTTTTTATGATGTTTTTTTAAAGGTGGATTAATGCACTGGCACCATCACCCAAGGGGTGTGATGACGAGCAATTACTAGGTCACGATAGTGCAATAGCTACATCTTCGGAAAAAAAAAAATCTAGTCAAAATCCATGCTTTCTAGGATTTTAAAGTCCTAGGAGGGGTCAACCTCGTAGTTTATCTGTCCAATTGTGCACTCTCCTTATCTCCAGCAATACACCAAACAAAAATTACAAACCCAGCCATGGAATCAGCGGAGGTTGCAATCAGGTGAACAATTTTGCACTTGTGGTTCACTTCTTGGTGAGCTAGACCGGTTAATTAAAATAGGCTTTTCTAAATTTTGCCTCCCCCCAACTCATTCAGTATTCACAATTGGATTTTCCTGCTTCAACCAAAGATAACATCTACAATCACCATATGAAGTTGATGACTTCAAACGAATGTTGTATATCATGCAGATTTATGTATTTTGTGGGCTGCTGATTCACATGGGCTTTGTTTTGATCCAATGGCAGGCTGAAAGATCAAAACAAATAAAAATAAATAAATAAAGAGTCTGCGAAGGTCAGGTTGCAAAAGTGTTGGTGCTTAAGCATTCCGCACTGAAGTTTAATTTGTAAACCATGGTACACTTACAACTAATATCATCCTTTGAGATGCAAGTATAGATATAGACAAAGTTTTGCGCCTACTGCAGTAAAGGAATAAATCACTGAACAATACGAAGAAACTAGACCTAGGTGTCCATATCATACTTCTACTACAACCTGTGATAACTACCATCAATTCAGAAAACAACATGACAAGTCTTTCACACATGATAGACTATCTGGTTTCAAAAATTCTTTTATGCTCTTTTTGGGTGAAACATGTCAAGAAAATTTGGTCATACATATAAATGACTGAACATTGAAAATGCAAGCTGTTTTTCATAACAGTAGATGCAAGATTGTTTTTTGTTCCTGCATTGAAATTTTCCTCTTGAAATCTTTGTTAATACTCTATATTATCTTCAAGACTGTTTGAAAAATTGAACACTTTGTGAAACTTGGTGTCATCACGACCTGGAATCGCTGTTGGAAGACCCACAAGCACATACATACTGAAAACCCACAAACTTAACCAAATCCAGGAGCTACATTGTCTAGCCATATGCAAATACCAGGTTAGCATTGGACGTAGGTAAAATTTTGGTATGACAACCCAAGTTCTTTTTTTTTTTTTTTTCCTTTTGTTGCCATGTATATATTTGATGACAATGATAGTGACAACCCCCAATTATTTCCCTCCATCATCATCTTCATTGAAGTCTCATCTCCCATATATTCCCAGCACATTTTCTTAAGTACCATTTGTTGAAAAGAAACATAACAGAGTATGCAGGTTTTCATACAATGCCCTGAAAAAAACTGGACCTATCACTAGTAAGTCTCAGATGAGAAAATTGACAATCAACAATATCAATTTTTCTTTTGTATTCTTAATCATCAAAATTGCATATATCAAACACATTTCTACCAAGTGCAAATGAGTTGTTTAAGGCAAATGAGTTGTTTGAGAATAACTTTGTTATTCCAGAACAACATTGGGTGTCTGGTTTTTGCTTGCTGGCTCTGGCCGAAATCTCAAGCCCATTTGCACCAAGGAGGAAACGTTTTCCAACCTCTCTTCTTTCAGGTTTGTTCCTTGGAGTTTCAGTAATTGGTGGTGCAAACCACTGGACTGAGAACTGTATGGGTGGGGATTTCACTGCAGCTTAAGTAGTGGCATCAGCTTTAGTAGATACATCTCGATGCCCTTGATTAACCCCATGCTCGTCTGTAGCGTCATGGCTCACAGGATTTCTCCCCTTCTCATCAATATACCCATTACTCCCATCCCACCCCAATATAAAGCATTATGTTTCCTGAACTTTCTACTAGATGTCTCAGATTTGCATTTTTCTATGTTTGGAGCAATGAAGGGGTGACATGTATCTTCTGGTTTCTGCATGCCTGAGTCACGAGTTTGAGTTGAACAATATGAGGTGTTCCTTAGACTTTTAGTTTGGCTATTAACCTCATCAAATTCAAAAAAGCATCTTGTAATGATAACCATCGCAGATATTATGTCAGACACTGATGGAGAAGTGACATCTTTTCCATCCGCTGCTTCATCTAAGGAACCAAGGCAATCAACCTGCACTTGTCGAGAAAGAGAAGCACCTTGGTCTTTCTGAGTTAAGTGAGGAAAAACGTTCTTAAGAGAAACCAATTTGTGCCCATAAACATCCACATCTATAGGATTGCTTTCAAGCCCCTTGTTGCAATGCTCATCTTTACTTCCCTCTTCTGCAAATGCAATCTTACATCTAAATTGACCATCTTTGCATGAGTTTGCTTTCTTTCTAAATTTTGTAATAAGATTGCCACTTCTATCATCTTCACCATTATTTGTCTCCTCATATTCATGTTGTTTATGTGAATTATCAAACAATAAATTATCATCATTTGAGCAACCACCCAAAGATGAATGAATTTCCATTTTGACATCCTTCGGAAACCCAACAGCTACATCCTTTGAGTTACATTTTTTCTTCAGTCTTAGCTTTCTCCTTGGACCATGCATGGGTGTCAAAGGTTTTTGAGGTAGATTTTCCGGCACATATACTACTCATTCTGCCTTCTAGACTTATCATTGTCAGTCCTCTTACCTTCAAATGCCATGTGATTTCCTGACTTGGGACAATCCAGCTCATCACTGCATCAAAAACCGAGATTCCTTAAAAAAATAACGACTGCCAAAGCAGTCAAACGGCCCTCCTTGATTTTGCAGTTGTTTTTTATAAACGACTACCCATAGGCCATCGTTAAATGTCAAAAACAACGACGGCTCTAAGACCGTCGATTAAAATCGTTTTTAACGACTGCCTTAGAGACGTCGTTCCTTTCTTTTTTTTAATTTAAAAAAATACTGAAAAACCAAGGCATGCCCAGGTTTTTCAATATTTTTTTCCAAAATTTTACTCCTATGTTGGAACACTTCCACTTGGTTCTGGTCCTTACTCATACAGGAAAGCTTTAATAAGAGTAGATACACAAAAGAGAAATTGCATAGCATAAGGAAATGGTATTTTAAAATAACATGGCACAAAACCCTCGATCAAACACCCAAAAAAGGAAAAGGATAAAAAATAAAATAAAACAAGAAACATGTTAGAAGGAACCAACTAGAAATTCCCATCACAAGGTCCTAATGCAAAAGGGATAGTTGAACAGATGAGCAGAGAATCTAGACTGGCTTGCCACACATAGGATCTGTGCACACTCTGTTTCGCTTGCAGGGTAAGAGTCAATATGAGCATGCGGACTGTCACTAAATCAGTAAAACTTTCTGCCCAAACCACTTACCCGGAAACCAAAGACTACAGTCTACAGCTAGAAGGTTTGGCATGGCTAGCAACCATTTGCAACCCCATTGGCAACAACTCGCTTTTCTGTAGCTGGTTTAGCAGCACCATTTGGGGCCTCTAGAGCTACAGCAACCAAACCATTCTCCTACGATTGTTTCAAAACAGTGGAGAGAGTGTTCGTCTGCAGTACCGATCTCTACAAAAAATCTCAAGCTCTCAGTCTGTGACAGGCTTCAACCCCAACTTATGATGCAGAATGGCAGTTGATCTGATGGTCTCTGCTGAGAACTAGAATTTCATGACGACTCCTCTTCATGAAGATTGAGAGAGGCCTCAGGTCCTGCAGTCTGATGAGACAAGGTTCCCTGTACAATGCAGGCACAGTGTAAATTAATTAAAAGACAATGGACCCTAAAAGAAGAGGAAGATGTTGTCGTGAAAAGTTCTGTAAGAGACAATAGGAAAAGGATGCCTGTTGCTGTAACTGTAACTTTAACAGACAATTAGGAAGAAGATTTTTATCATTGTAATTGCCACTGCTCGCTACATGCGTGGGAATTTTTGAAGAACTGCAGAAGCAAGGAACGGCTGATGCAGATTGACTGGTTTTATTGCCCTCAACCATTTCATTGTGTGATTGGTTCAGATTTGTCATGGTACCCAAAATGTAGGACTTAATTTTCATGGGATGTTCCTCCTAGGTAATTGATATTTGGTATTGGGCAGAGAGTGTGGAAAAGTTATGATTCTTTTTTTACATAGATAAGATTTCTCTCTCGATGTCCAGAACGATGTGAATTAGGAATGGTGTCAATTTAAAGAGGTTTGATGTGCGTCAAGGGATCTGATTAGTCAAAGGTGTGGGTCATCCCCCTTCTTCCTTTCTTTGAAAGATAATTCACTGAGGTGCAGAGCCAGAAAAACAAATGACGCAAAGTTGTTACAGTAAACCAAACAAGCACAAGAGAACAAAGAAAAGCCCTACAAGGTCTCACAAGTGACCCTGGCCACCACATTGTCCACTCGTGTTGACCTAAAACAAAAAAAAAAAAAAAAAAAAAAAAGGAAAAAAAAAAACCTGGATAAGCAATAGCAACAAATGGAACATGAAATGGAAGTGTTCCAACATAGGAGTAAAGCTATTAACTCCAGTCTATCAAACACAAAGAAAAAAGGAGAAAAATAGTTCATGAACAAATAATGAATAAATAAATAAATTATAATCCCAACTGCACTTGATATCAAAAAAAAAAAAAAAAAAAACCTTATCTAGAGAGTTCTACTTACAGGTCCAACAATGTCTGATACATGAGAAACTGTAGTCCCTGAAGCAGCTCCAAGATAAAGAACTTTGGATATAGGAGTCTTCAATTTGCGAAAAAGGAAAAGTAAACAGTTCAATAGGTAAAAAAGAAAAGCAATGGAAAAAAAGTAAGATACAAACAAAAACAACTGATTTCACTAATCACAGATCAGAAATATGGAATTGCCCTTAAAATCAAAGTAAAAACATAAAAGAAAATAAAATACTCCTAGAACCAGATGAGCACCCATAAAAAAAAAAAAAAAAAGGCAAAGATCCATATCCATATTCCATTGATGGAATTGCCCTTATTCTTCTATTGATCATCGTCAGATCATTCATTGCTGGTCTGATCACATTGTATAATTCAAGGATTTTTGTTTACGGATTTGTGCTTCTTAAATTTGATTTCCAATGCATAAAAATGCCACCTTTGATGTGATTTAGGGATATTTAAAGATTACAATCAACACTTACATTACTAATCTGAATGATTGGTCATGATCACTATATCTTTGGAGCAAGATTGGGGAAAAGAGTTCAGTGCACAAAATCAACTCACTTTCAACTGGCACCCATGAAGTTCAGATTCGTTAAGAAGTAAAGCCTTCCTGAATGGCCTCTGGTTCCAGAAATTCAACATAAGCAAAATCCCTTTGGCTGGCCAAACTTATCTGTCAGAATAATAACTCGGTTCACCGTTCCACAGGACTGGAAATGCTGCTGCACTTCTGGATTGAATCTCTAAGAAATCTATGTTTACCCTCCACTCATAATATTAAATAATAAAAATGACAAAATTTTCCACTTAATGGGTTATACATTCCCATTCCTGCTTTCTCCATCTCATGATAAATCCTCACCTTTTAGTTTACCTTGCCCTACTGATGTCTTGCAAGTTGCAACCCTAGTGTGAAAAGCAAAATCTTTCAACAGAAAAATAGCAAGTCATTATTATTATAATTATTGTTTGTGGTGCTCAATACAGGGGGCAGATGTATATGTCTGGATTGGTGGTGCTGTTCAATGCAAGGGACTCGTAAATATTGAAACAATGGATAGTTATTTGGTTATAATTCTACTAGGCATCCAAGGTGGCAGGAAAAGCCGAGACCACATTATCCCTACTATTTTTTTTTTTCAACTTTTGTCATAGTAAGTGTTGTGAGATGGGTGGAAAAAGAGTGTCCCAAATATTGCATCTTTCAGTCTCCGCGGATTAGGAACCCGAACATTGCTTATGAAAAAAAAAATTGATTTTTCTTAAAAAAAGAGAGAAAGATGGCTTACGAAAAGTCAGGTCCTTCATGGGCAATTTGATCTTCTGAAGCTTCCCGTTCCCTAACAGACAAGCTGTCGATGGAAACTTTGTCAGCATAAGCAGTGCAATTGAACTCCAAAGTTGATCCATGTATTTTAGAAACACTTACATTGTTGTCATTGCCGGTAACAAGATCAGGCATATGAACTTCAACTTTGATGGTCTCGCCATTATACTGCCTTATCAGAGAGATGGTTTGCTCCCCTGGATTATCTTGGATTTGAAAAGGAAACTCATCTGGGATCTCTTCCACCTATCCAGATAAAAGGAGGAAAAAATTTACCAAAATATTGAATAGTTGATGAGTGATCTAACCATCAATATTCTAAAGCTTAAAATCTCAATAAGACAAGATGGAATACAGCAGTGGCACCTCAAATATATGATAAAGGAATATAATATGTGGATTCTAAAATATACATCTGCGTGGTTTGGAATAATTTGTCAGTCATTTTGCCTCTGTATGAAATGAGGATTGAACCCTATATATGATTTTCATAGGGACTTTCCACTTAAGCAGGAGAACAACAGATTTTAGCACAGATTCCTTTCTATCACAACGTTCCCTGGTAATTGTTTCATTGTCTGCTACTATTTATTTATCTTCTATTAGATATAAAACTAATGTAAGACATGAACAACCGTAAATTGTATGTTCCTTTTCTTTTGTTGAGTCATTGATGATGATTGGGTAGAAGAACATATGTTATAGATGAAAACATAAACCAAAGGAAAGGTGATGACACTTTTCAATCTGGGCTATGAAATGATCTTGAGATCTTAAGGTCGAACAACAAACCAAGTAACTAACAAATTGGTTTTGGGTGTAATTGTTCTTGTTTTGGCAGTAACAAGGGTTGATGGAGCTTTGTGTCAGAGGCCAAGCAGGCTTTTCAGGGGTTTATGCTTCAGGAGCAGTAACTGTGCCTCTGTTTGTCACGGGGAGCATTTTGCTGATGGCTATTGCCATGGCTTGTGCAGGCGCTGCATATTTGAGGATAAGATCATCCAACAGTTCTCATCTACTAAATCTCAGAGAAATCACAAAAAGACTTCATCCAAAAATTGTTGACACCTATTCCTCATCACCTTACGCATTCCAAGTTGCAATTTTTCCGTCACCTAGAAAATCTCAGGCATCAAACTAAAAAATAAAGCAAGACACTGTTGTGTTTCTTTGAATGGGGTTACATTTGGCCTTTTTTGGTAAATACAGAGATCAGCAGCAATTCTACCCTAAAAAGAAGTAAATGGATCCCAAAAAAAGCACAAAAATGAACAGAGCAAGCTCCATTTCCAAATCCCACACAAAAACTACTCAAACTTGAATAAATGCAACAACCTAAGAGAGATCAAGAACAAGAAAAACATGATTTCAACCTCACCTCCGGAATGTCGACCAAAGCTAGGGGTTGAGATCGAATGCTTCATATGATGGGGAATCAATCGAGAAATGCCGCGATTTCCATGGATTTGCAGAGATATAGACGTTGAAATCGAATCCAGCGCTGGAAAACTTCGAAAAGGAGAGAAACACGAACATCAGAAACCCTAGATTTTTTCTTCTTCTACTCTTCTTCTTCTTCTTTTGCTCTTGTTCATCTTCTTCAACACAAATGATGATGGTTGTTTATATGCGTCTATCGATGAACCACAAAACCCTACAACTTCATCGACAAGAGACTGAAAAGAAGTTGGAAACTGGTTATACTGTTTGGCCGACGAGAGAGGGATCGGATCTGGAGACAGTGAAAAAAAAAAAAGCAATTTTGTGAGAGATTTGGGGATTAGGGTTTCTCTGGCGATTTGAAGAGACCAAGGTGAAAGAGATTTGGGGATTAGGGTTTCTCCGGCGATTTGAAGAGACTGGGAGAGAGAGCGATGGTTAGGGTTTTCTTTGGGTAGACGTCGTTTGGCAACTTTTAAAGGATCTCATTAAATGAAGGCCTAGAGACCGTAGATGTGTATAAAATGAAATCAACTACATCATCATAGATGGGACCCATTTTTGGACTCCAGTCATTTATGACCCGCTTTGACGTAGTGCATTGTTACCATTAAAAGTGGAGTCAATCAGTTTGCCTCCCAAATATCCATGGTCCCCGTCTTGAGGTAAAGGCATATGATTCAATTCTCTTGACTTCTTGAAAGGAGGACTTGGGATTATAACTTACTCACAATAGTCACTTGGAGAGTTAGGAGTGAGTCTGAAGCATTCTCTTCCTACAAGAGAACCCTATTTTGCAAATTGTTGAATTCCTCCAGCACTTGTTACAAAAGGCTTGCCAGGATTGTTACCCTGCTTGGTAATGATGGTATTAGTCATGGGTGCCACTAGATACCGCACATGCTCAATGCATGTTGCATCGAGTCACAGAAACCAAGCCTCCTTTAATCCTTCAAAGAAATTCTTTATGGGAACTGAATCTGGAATGTGGTAGAAACATGATTTACATTTCACCTATAGGAACCAAAAAAAAAAAAAAAAAGGGTGGCAATTAATTGAACCTGTCAATCTTGAAATCTAAAGCCCATGTGAACCACAGGGCTTGTTTGGATTCAATACTACTGAATATCCTACATTTTCAAGTACATGACTTATAGGATCCCGCTTCAGCTTTAACCTTTTAGATTTGTAGCAACTCCAAAAAGTATCAAGAAACCCACAAAACAATGAGGCTGAAGCTGATGTATTAGAGGATTGCCACAAAATCTTACTCCTTAAATCCTGGGTTTACAGAAGTCTCAAATGGAAAGGGGCAAAATGTCATACCATCAACGCGTGGGCCCTGTCTTTCCAAGATTGAGAAAGCAAAGGTAGTGCTCCTTCCTAAACTTGCCTATGCAACAATTAGTCAATAGTTTAGCTCTGAAAGTATATTATGAAAATAGATATACTACAGCATGAAGAAACTCAAATTCATAATTTATTCAGCCTTTTCCATAAAGAAATCAGATATCTGCTCTTCACATTCAGAACCTGAAATTCATATTTTATTTTGGGGAAGTATAAATAGATGATAAATTAAGAAAGACTCATTTAAGTTGGTTTGGATATGTTTAGCTGCGCAAGCCACCAACGGAGCCGGCGAGGAAAAGTTTCTCTATATAGGTTAATAGCCCCTCGAAAGGGATAAGCCAAAGAGGACATGGATGAAAGTAATAAGGATAGATCTAAAGAAGCGAAACCAATCTAAGGATTTGGCATAGAATAGATTGGAATGGCGAAACAGGATTCATGTAGCTGGCCTCAACATAGTTGGGACAAGGCTTTGATTATGACAATGATGATGATTAATCACTCTCAAGAATCACATACAAGACCTGAAATTCAGATATTATACATGTCACTCTCAAGAAATCTAAACTTCTTTTCAATGCACAGTAGTTTGAGAAGGGATATAGAGAAATTCCATCTACTACAGGATATAGCATTATTAAAGCAACTAGCTTGGCAGAATATCTAGTCTGGAGCTGTACATTTCATGTAATGCCGATTCTTACAATATTTGAGCACGTGTTTTTGCTTGTTCAGATGCCGAATATCATAGTATTACAATTTACAAGTCACAATGACAAAGTACAATACTGTTATAACTCACAATGACATTATCACAAAAAATATTGAAATATTGGCAGCTAGCCAAACAGATCCAACATGTACGATATACAAAATAATGTATCCACAAAAGAGTTTATCATTGTCACCATCACCACAGCCACCACCTTATCCCATTTATCTAGGATAGCTATGTAGGAGAAATAAAAGTAATCAATAAAGAAACCATGCGATCCAATAAAAAAAAACATTTGATGATGACAACATTCTGTAAACAAAAGAAAAGAAGAATGGTGAAGATGCCATCCAAACAAGGAAAGAATAAACCTCAAATGGTATATCAAGGGTAGAAGTTGCAAGAATCAATAGAAAGACTCTTCATGTAGACTTAAAAGATAAATTTAAAAGACCCGAGATACAGTTTAGACATAAAAACAAAATGCCACAGACCTTTGATGGTGACAAGGCTAACATCATGATTCTTCTCTTTCTAGTCTTTTTTTTCTTTTTTTCTTATTAGTCATGAGGACTCCTTCTAATGTAGTGCTTTAAATTTATGCAAAGGAAACTTGGAGAATATTGGATGATGGAAACATGTAAGGTGCCACAATAGAGGACTACAGTATATACCTTGTTAAAAAAACATATGCATCAGGTAAGTGACACCAACATATGAACATTTCTCCACAAGTCAAAATGGCAAAGTTTTAAGTCGGTTGATGAAATTTTGAACATTGTTCCATATGAAAACTCCAATTTGGTCTTAGTTTTAAAGTATCTCGGAATAATTTCATGCTGGATCAATTTTTTTTCAACATCTAGAAATTAAATTGTTACAATACAGAACTCCTATCCCGTATTGTTGGAGATTGTCTGAGTGCCTATTATACAAGATGCCAATCAATCTCAAAGCAACTACTATTTATAACCTAACTTTTTAAGTTTTCGGCGATCAAATTGATGCAGGCCAGACAATAGGTCAGCCAACCCATTGGGTCCAATCCATAGGCCCAAGGGGACATCCATTTAGTTAGGAAATATTATTTAGTAGTTTGGTTTGTTTATGATTAATATTAGTTAGTTTCCTTTTTATTTTAGATATGATTCATATATTAGGAAATATTGTTGCTTAGGGATCAAGCCAGCTCGTTTATAAAAGGATGTTAGGCCTCATTGTAATAGACATGCTTATTATTAATTAATCTTTTGATTTATGAGAGTTTTCTCTTCAGTTATGGAGTTTTTTACTCTTGTGAGGTTGCCCTAGTGGCTGGAATCCATCTTTGGATTCGATCAATCTTTCGGGAGATTGATCTATTGTTCGATCGTGGATCTTGGATGCGTCATTTCTTCTTCTTTTTTCCCTTTTTTGGATATCCCTGTACCTTCTTCCTTACCTAGTCGTGGCTTCTTCCTCTAACCCCACTAACACAAATGCCACCCCACCCATCCGTTCGCACACAGCAACTCATATTACAAATACCATTTCACTTGATCTCCATCAAATTAGACTAACAATTATCTACATCGGAGGACACAATTCATCCTTCTCCTCAAGGGATATGACCGAGAAGTTTATATGAATGGCTCCTTGCCTTGGCCCCAGTTCATCGTAACAAACTCTGTAACTATATGTGATTAACCACGCCATGTAGATCTTTTCTCTAGAATTCAAAATGATGACGCTTAGCACCAACCCATTTTTCTGAAAAAAGAAGTCACAATTTAGCAGACCCTACAAAGCTTGCATTGTGTGCTTCCATTGTATTGTTGATGGACTCTACATAGCTTAGATCATATTTCATCTTAAGAGCCTCACTGTATGCATAACAAATACATTTAGGGATCCGTTGATCTAAGTACACTCATATTAGTCTGACTTCTAGTGACAATCTAAATCCAGAGCTGCATCCGCAAAATTTTGTTGAGATTGGATCCAAATCCAGATCCAGCACATACGTTACATCTTGGACCCAAAAAATTTGGATCTAGATCCATCCAATAAGAAAAGGATGCTGATTCAGTGACACCATTGCTTACCTTGGATACAACCCATTTACATCCCTAACCAGCAACAGCACCCAACTAATGGGTAGGAAGATTGTTGGGGTGTAGTGCTATAAAACATGTGAGATGGGGTTATGAACTTCGGGACCTTTGAAGAAGCTGTTGCAACCTTGCAACTTAAGATATGGGATTTATGAGATTTATGTCTAGTTCATGAAGAATAGGAGGGAGAGAGAGAGAGAGAGAGAGAGAGAGAGAGAGAGAGAGAGAGAGAGAGAAGGTATTGCTAACACCCTTTGTTGTTTAAAAAAAAAAAACTAATAGCAATATTATAGAGTGGTACAAACACGCAAAATGAAAGGTCTTACTTACGCAGTTAAACCCTTTGTTATTTATTTATTTAAAAAAAAAAACACTAATAGCAATGTTGTAGAGAACTACAAACACGCAAAAGGAAATTTTATATATTTCTTTATTTATTCCATTTACTCTACACTACCAGCATTAGAGCATGAATATCACTCATGCCCAGCTTGAAGGAATAGTATAAAATTGATTCTTGTTAAAAGATCTGCAATTTTGATATAGTATGCAAAGCTCCTTCAAGACAACATTCCCCAATAACATAACAATCAATATCAATTTGTCTATTGCATTCATGGTGCTATGTGAATGCTGAAGATTTTGCCCAATTGTCATAGTGAAGGTTCACCGGTAGAACCACAAGCTCCACTTCTATCATCAACTCTTCACCCACAATTTCACACAAGCACCATGAGTAACAGCTTAATGTTCTACTTCAGGACTCAATCTATCAATACAGGTTCTACATTTCCAAGTTATCACCAACATAGGGTAATCACTAACTAATCTTTTGTGAGTCCTCTGTTAATGAGACCTCGGCCAATCTGCATCATTAATCACTGGAAAGATAATGTTTCTTGGCTAACCATTAATATCTTTTCTTTTATGTTTTTAGTGCTTTTACCTGAAAACATTTCTTCTTTTCTGTAATTCATAGGTATTTCGTCTCTTTTAATTAAATTTCCATAAAATAATAATAATAATAATAACAACAACAACAAAAGAGCAGTTATGCTTAGTGAGCTATCTATGTGATTGACTTACTTACCTTTTCAATGTTGTCGTTGCATAGTTTTGTTTTTCTTTCCACTAATTGTTTTTTCACTTCTAGGTAGTTGCCACATTATTTATTGTGTACTTTGATTTCATTGAAATGAATTTTCTTAATGCTTATGGGAAGAAACTATATGATAAAACTGGGCAACACAAGAAAGATAAATATATATAGGAATGATTAGGTCCAAAAACTAAACCCAATAAAAAATATACATAAAAAATAAAACTAAATAGAATGACATTTACAAAAATGTAAACAAAAAAAGAAACATTGCTTCTTATTACGCTAGTAATTCACTAAGCTAATTGGATTTTACAAATGCATCATAGATGGCTAGGTAAAGTCCAAGATAATTTTATCTCGTACTTGTACATAACAACCAATTAGGGGTCGTTTGTCTTTTATGCGTGGGATATGTAAATACAATTTACACATGTAAATGATGAATATTCAAATTTTAAGTATGTAACGTTTACACATGCGTTTCTTTTTACAACGTTTGTCTAATAACAGTATTTTCGCATCATTTACACTTGCGATTCATTTTGCTATGTTTGTTTCAATGATACGTGTATATGTATTAAACAAGTTTGCAATTGATACTTATTAATCATTAAATTATAGTCTACTATAATGATATGAAAAGGAGACAAAAAAGGTCTAATTTATATCAAAGTTTTCATTTTTATTTTAGATCCTTAAAAAAGAACATATCTTTCAACATGAAATATACTTTTCAAAAATATACATTTCTATCAATGATCACCTTAAAAAAAATGCATTCCAACATGTTTGGTTAAGGAAATATGAGTTTATAGTCTGATGGTTAAGAAAATAGGATTATTATTAATATTTTTATTAATTAATATTTAGTTCAATATTATCTTAATTCATTATTCAATTTGGATAAAACTTAACTCATGCATCTCACCGGCTTTATGCTAATATTAATCAATCATAGAAATAGATTTTATAAAGTTTTTTTTTGGTAAAGCAAGGCAAGAGAGAGAAATAGAGAGGTTACCTTCATAAAAGGGGATGAGATGCAGGGAGGGTTTTCATTCATAGGTTTTATCGGTCTTGACACATCTTTTATTATTATTTTGTAAACGCGTTGGAGGGGGATTTCGAACCCAGAACCTCTTTGATGGAAATGCCTCTTTTATTATTTTTTTTCTAAATGCGTTGGAGGGGGTTTCGAACCCGGAACCTTTTTGACGGAAATTGCCCCAAAACCAAACCGTCTGCCTCCAATGGGTATTCTTTTGAAATTACAAGTGGCTTGGTATTCTCTTTTCCCACCTGAACAAGTGTTCAAATCTTGGTGGGAAAATGAGCTCATTTTCACACCATTTACGCATCTGATTTACACACAAGATGCGTAAATACTTGTAGACAAACATGACTGATGCGTAAATATTACGCATATTCACCATTTACATACGTAAATGGGTGTAGACAAACGACCCCTTAGTATATGTTTACTATACCAATACTTGCAATCAATGACTACTTCAATGAAATTGCATGCTATTTTTAGTATATTTTTATAACTGACAAGCACACATCGAGCCTTAATTGAACATTGTGAAAACTAGAGGTGTTTAAATCGTAATTGATTTGCTTGCCAAAAATAAAAACTAAAAATACACTTGATACAATTGGAAGATGTTTCCTAGAAAAAGTCAAACAACAGATGTAGTTGTAATTTGTAAGCTGATACCTGCTCTTCTCTGGTTATTGTACGTTGGTCTGCACAGAGCTCAGCACACATTCCCATAGCATAATCATTATAAACATCCCATAGACCATCCTTAAGCATCCCATCAATAACCATGTCATGCCCCAAACGAGAGCCTTTTCTGTATTCACAGTAGAAATTAGAATAGTTTACTACCAAGTCCAGAACAGAACTAAAGAAAAAAGGAGTTTGTCACGAATACTGATAGATGAGGGTAGACCCCCACTTAGGCGAGGGAGCCATCTAGAATAAGATGACAAGAATTAGCCATCATAATAGCTAAGGAATGAAAGGATGGATACCTTTACATCAAAGGCTTGAGCCCCCTTGTTAAGTTGTTAGTGCCACACAATTAACTCAGGCCTGTTTCTTTAGGCCCAAATGCTACTCACGCCCAACACCATAGGCCTGTCAAGCCCTTGTATCATGAATCCACACCCAATCCAACTCACACCGGTGCGTCAAGTTTGAATTGTGATACCAAGCCAGCTCCATAAAAAGTTTTATTTTATTTTTTTTCGTTCTCTTTGATGTAAGAGAAATTTAAACATTTTAAGACTATCTTTTTATTACTCCATAAATGATATTACCATTAACAGACATATAAAGGGTCGTATAGAGGTAGGTCAATTGCAGTGGCCAAAACCAAAAGCCACTCTAATCCAACTCAGATTGGAATATATGAACCCGATAACTGTTAGAATGTAAGGTTTACTAGCATAACTTTCAGCAGAAAATCTTGTGTAAGGTTTTTATTTTCCATAGTTTCTTTAAACAACCACAGTACCCTTTGAGTTGTAAAATCTTCTCTCCCTTCATTGAAGGTTTCTATTGGACCCAGAAAAAAAAATATTAAACAAAATAATGTTGCCTTAGATAAAGAAACCTAACCTTGTCTCTGCCAGATATTTTGGCGCAATACACATACTTTCCATGCCACCAGCCACAACAACATCATTAATACCCAACTGGATACTTTGGGCTGCATGCATTGTTGCTTTAGAAGAGAGATGAAAGTGTCACTACATTTCTTATACCTACAAAAAGAAAATAAATCTCGTCTAAACTCTAAAGATCTTGCTCACCTTTCATTCCTGAAGAACAGACTTTATTAATGGTGGTGCAGACAACTGAATTAGGAATTCCTGCACCTTAGGCAGCCTGCCCCAAATTTGCACTCAGAACATTGCCAAAGAAGACCTCTTGTACAAGGTTGGCATGACCATGAGCCCTTTTAAGAGCACCTGAAAATCAAAATGCAGGATTATCATAAAACCAAACCTTTCAATAATATGCCAAAAAGAAACAGCATAAAGAAGATGAGATCTTACACTCAATTACAATAGAACCTAATTTAGTGGCAGGTAAAGAGGAAAGGGTGCCAAGGAATCCTCCCATCGGTGTGCGTGCAACACCACAATGCATACATCTGCCTAAGCCAATACATGAAAACTATCGTAACAAAATCACGTAAAATATAGAGTTAAAAATTCTAAGATAAGAAGAAAATATATGCCCCAAAGAGAGCAAAAGCAACCGTGCAGGAGTAAACAAGAAAATAAAATGGATTTAAAAAAAACGATAGTCCCAATAGAGCAGAAGGGAGAGTGTTGTGTGTGTGTGTGTGTGTGTGTGTGAGAGAGAGAGAGAGAGAGAGAGAGAGAGAGAGAGAGAGAGAGCAAGTGCGCTTCTGTGATTTCAGTAAAAAAGAAAGAAAGGAAAAACCCTTAACCTACTCCAAAATGGGCAAACTAGAATTGCGACCCTTCCAGAAACACCTTGTTTATGACCACCATGGTCTTGGTAATAACTGTACACGAATCCAAGCAACATGGACAAATAGTGCAAACAGCCAGTACTCTGATAACATTGAGCAAATCAACAAGAGGGACCACAATATCTCCAAGTAAACCATTGCTCACAAATTCTGCCTATGGAATTAAAAAAATATATCAGTGGCCAGCAGAATATCACTCCAATTAAAAAATATATATCCAACAATAAATTGAACCGCAGTGATAAAAATTAAAATCACCAAGTGATGAAGATCATAAGAGTAGCAGTAGCATCAACTGTTAACACTATACAATCATACCCATGTGCCCTTTGTGCACAAAAAAGACATAATTGCATGCATACGAACGCACCTCGAGGTTCTATATTATCTGTAGCAGCAGCTAGAGCCATCAGATGATCAGAAAACAGATAATACTCAGAAAAGAACCTGCGCAAGATGAAAAAATTCTGTTTACTTGAGATACAAACTACAAACTAGTGTTCCTTCGTAGCTTATCAGTTTTACAATGTTCCAAGACAGGAAATGAAACGAAGATATCTTTATACACCAAAAATCAAAGCAAAAAGAGAGAGGAAGAAAGATTTCAAATAGCTTCAATAAAAATCGCTAACCAGGTTGAAATCAATCGAGACTATCCAAAAGAAACTTCAATCAAAAGAACGGATTGAAATCACGCAAAAGAGAATGAAGGCGACTGCTTTTCCAATCCAGTGAACAAGTTGAATCCGGTGAAACAATTAGGGTTCCTATCAAGATCTTTACACGAATCGAACAAAAGAGGCGGCAGAAATGCTGAGATCAATGAAAAAGATCTGAAACAACTATTAGCAAAACAGAGAAGAAGAGGAAGGGAAGTCAGAATTAGAAGCTCAAAGAGAATTAGGGTTTTCTTTTGTAAGAGAAGAGAGCTCACCTTCGTTCCGAGATCGAGAAGAGAGAGAGGAAGCAAGAGAAGCAGAGATTGAATAGCAAAAGACACGAACGCAGCGTCAGCAGAAGTGGAAACTACGAAGTGGTTACCATCATATTCGCATCAGAACAGGTGATGAGTGGAAAACAGCGTTCAAAACCCAAGATGGTCTCTATGAATGGTTAGTCATGCCGTTCGGGTTAACCAATGCTCCCAGTACCTTCATGCGGGTTATAACCCATCTGCTGCAGCCTTATATCGATAAATTCGTCGTTATTTATTTTGATGACATTCTTGTTTACAGCAAAAACAGGGAGGAGCATCTCACTCATCTCCACTCTATTTGCCAGCTCCTTCGTCGAGAAAGCATTTACATCAATCTTAAGAAATGCACCTTCATGAGCAATTCTGTTATATTCTTGGGCTTCATCATGTCGACGGAAGGCATAAAAATGGATCCAGAAAAAGTAAAAGCAATTCTAGATTGGCCACTCCCCACCACAGTCACTGAAGTCAGGAGTTTTCATGGACTTGCCACCTTCTATAGGCGATTCATCAGGAATTTCAGCAGTATCACTGCTCCAATTACAGATTGTTTAAAAAAGAGCGAGTTCAAATGGACCAATGCTGCAACCCGAGCTTTTGAACAGATCAAACAAAAAATTACGGAAGCCCCTATCCCCCGCGTTCCAGATTTTGAAAAAGTGTTCGAAGTTGCTTGCGATGCATCCAATGTTGGAATTGGCAGTGTCCTTAGCCAAGAGGGACATCCAATTGCTTTCCACAGTGAGACACTTTCCGATTCAAAGTGCAAGTACTCTCCTTATGCCCTGGAGTTCTATGCTCTTGTCCAGTCAATTCGCCATTGGAGGCATTACTTGATAGGTAGAGAATTTGTGTTTTACTCTGATCATGAGTCTCTCAAGCACCTTCAGTCACAACATAAAATGGGAGCTAACTTTGCCAAATGAAGTGCTTATATTCAGGAGTTTACCTTTACCAGCCGCCATAAATCTGGAAAGGAAAATGGCATAGCAGATGTTCTCAGTCGCCAAAAACATCTCCTGACCACCATGGCTATTTCTGTACTGGGTTTTGAGCAAATCAAGGAGGCCTATGCGACAGACAAAGACTTCGGTACCATCTATAAAGAGATCCTTCGGGGTGATCCTCTCAAGCATCCATACTTTAGCATTCATGATGGATACTTGTTCTATGGTAGTCGCCTTTGTTTGCCAAATACATCTATTCGGGAGCATGTTATTAGGAAACTACATTCCGGAGGATGCAGCGGACATTTAGGTCGTGATAAGACCTTCGCGCTTGTCGGAGATAGATTCTATTGGCCACACATGACTAGATTCTATTGGCCACACATGACACCCTATGTTTCTCGTATCTGTGAAAGGTGTCGTACTTTCCAGTTGGCCAAAGGAAGCAAGAAGAATGCGGGGTTATATCAACCATTGCCAGTTCCCTAGGGCCCCTGGGAGGATATCAGTATGGATTTTGTACTTGGGCTGCCTATGACCCGCAGAAAAGTGGATTCTGTATTTGTGGTTGTGGATCGTTTCTCGAAAATGGCTCATTTTATTCCTTGTTCCAACACAGCAGATGTCTACAAAATTGCACAACTCTTTTTTAAGGAAGTCGTCCGTTTGCATGGACTTCCAAAGACCATTGTGTCCGACAGGGATACTAAGTTCATTAGCTACTTCTGGAAGACATTGTGGGGCATGTCCAAAACAAAGCTGAAATTTTCTACTGCCTATCATCCACAGACTGATGGTTAGACAGAAGTCGTCAACTGTAGCCTTGGGAATCTGCTACGTTGTTTAGTGCGCGACCATCTTACTACATGGGATTAGGTTCTGCCTATGGCTGAGTTCGCCTATAATAACTCAGTCAACCGGTCCACATGAATTTCTCCTTTTGAAGCAGTCACTGGCACCAGACCACGTCTACCAGTTGATTTTGTTTCCCTTCCTGTAGAAGCACAACCAAGTGCTGATGCGGATAGTTTTATTCGCCATATGCAGCAGGTTCATAATTACGTTCGACGCCATTTTTCAGAAACAATGATTCTTATAAAGAACATGCAGATAAGTGTTGTCGTTTCGTTCAATTTGAGGAATGAGATTTGGTTATGCTTCGTAATCGTCCTGAGTGCCTTTCGCCGGGCGCCAACAAAAAGTTGCACCCCCACAACTCCGGACCATTCAAGATTCTCAAGAAAATTGGACCTAATGCATATGTGTTGGATTTACCACCAGCTCTTGGATTAAATACTACTTTCAATCTTGAAGATCTCACACTCTATAAGGACCATGACCATGATTGTCTGTCAAAAGAACGTGAGATTCAGTTACCACCCTCACCACCACCCTCATCAGTCCTTGTAGATCAAATTGTTGATGTGCTTGATAATCAGATTGTTTCCACTCGACAAGGGGGATTTTAGAAGTTTCTTGTTCACTGGAAGAATCGTCCAATCTCCGATGCCATGTGGATTCCAGCTACCGATTTCCAACGTCTTAATCCTGATCTTTACGAGAGATATCAGGCTATTAACTCGCCGGAGTCGAATTTTTCCAAGCCGGGGAGAGTTGATGCAACCCGTTCACAATCCAAGAACAAGACCCGAAAGCATTGAAGGACCCGTCTGATGGGACCACATAGCTCACATATTTTTTATATTAGTAGTTTACTTTATTTAATTACTTCTAAGATTAGAAGCTGCTTAATTGTTTAGGAAGTTTCCTTTATTGCTTATTTAGGATTAATGCTACTCTATATATAGAGAAGCTCTTTATTGTAATCTTCAGACCATACTCTAACATTATTCAAGAAGTTCCTCTCGTGAGTTTTGGTATTTCCCTAAATTTATCTTAGGGTTTTGAGTCGGAAGAATCAATCTCACCGTTGGAGGTGTAGATCTTCATCAGGATAGGTCTCAAAGCTAAAAGAAACTGATAAAATGACAGTCATTCAATGGTAAAACCTTATAAAAATACAAGCTACGGCATTATACATCAGAAGTACTCGATTTTATTCAATAAGTCAACAAATGAAGAATCAATTCCATAATAACACAACTCATATAAACACCAACACCAGCACCACAAAAAACATCTCCATTTGCAACCTACATTTTACAACCAATATCTCCATACAAATAAAATTCATCCACTCCACCATCTCCATACAACTCTGGTCTAAAATTATAAGAACTACAAGCCTTCAATTCATCCACTCCACCATCTTCATACAACTCTGGTCTAAAATTATAAGAACTACAAGCCTTCTCATAAATAGTCCTCATATGGAAAAGGACATTGATACTATGATATTAATATATAAGAATGTCTTACAAAAGATCAGAACGCATCTAGCAAAGCTTTAGTTGCAACTTGCAAGGATAGATCTCAAATTATCTAAGTTAATGGCATTATAGAAGTCTCAATTTTTTTTTCTTTCCCTTGGAATACAACAAGGTCAAATGATAATAAAAGAATTCTTAATTATCTCTGATGGACATCATTTTCATTTAGATGACGTAAAGCTACTATATAGAAAATAAAGATGATAATAAATAGAGCTCTGATCTGGTGAGAGCTCTAGAAAGTGAGAACTTCCAAACTTTTGTGGAGCACATGCAGTTAAATAGGCTACCAACAAGTTGTACCAATAATTTTAAAGAAAATAATAGATTGAAGTAAAATTAGGTTAAATAGCTATGAACTTCAATCATCAAGTTGATATTTGAAGTGTTAAAATATGGGTTTTGTGTTGTTGATCCACAAACAAACAAAGGAGAAAAGAAGGTCTACACTCTTTCTAACTCTAACTTAACTTCTATTACCATAGGGAGGAAGCATTAAGAAGATGACGTTAATAATGAATTTAAGTAGTTGGCTGTTCTAGCCTTGCAAAATATAAAAAATATAGTTGATTTTTATACATGTTAAGTCCTACACTTACCAATAGCCAACCTAAATAAATCTTAAGTTATACTAAAAAAATACCTATAAATTAAACGTGATTAAGGAATATATAACTCAGAAATGGGCCTCCGAGTCTGCGTTGCCAATAGCTTTTCTCCATGAACGCATCGTCATGTAAGCAAACGTTGAATCCATCCATCTATGATGCCAAAATTAAAAACATTGATGGTGTCCATCACGACTACTACTCCTTCCCATCTCTTTGCATAATTAATGGGGTGTTTCTGTGAGTACAATTGGGCAAAACATCCATGTGAAACTTCACTTGATTGCATTTTTAACAATTCAAAATACTGATAGATTTTAAAATGAACATATAACAATGTACAAAAGATCATTCATTAATTTAACAATTTTCTTATCACCACAGAATGAAGAATTCAATTATGAATCAAAACAGGGAAAACATCTCAAAATAAGCTCCCATTATGGATGGAAACTATTCCTTGTTATTAGTTTTTTTTTTTTTTATAACTATTCCTTAATTTTGTTGGTAAAATAACCTCAAATTAAGCCATGAATGAGCAATTCATACTAAAAAAAATTGTAAATAGGTCTTAACATAGGCAACCAAGTACTTGTAAGAAGTTAGAGAGGACCTAGAATTTTATAGCCTATAGTACTCAGTGGATTTAACATGGGTATAAAGTCCATGTAATGCTTGGTGATGGACTATGATTGAGTGAGTTGTGACTCTTTAGGATGCTCCAACATTATATTGTTAATACTCTGCTATTAAAAAGAATTATATACAATTTTAATTACAGTTGATCTTCATTATTAATTGTATGGTTTACTGCTCTTAAATAAATTATGATCGATATTGATTAGATGTTGTAAACACACTTTAAATAAAAATAACTTTAAATCATCCATTTGTAGGCCACCAATCAAAGGTTAAGAATTTTCAATTTAAGTGAAAGGACTTATTCATATTATCAATAGTATGGATAGCAAGTAATATAGCTTGCATGTGCAAAAATGAGACATGATACGTGTAGTCCTGAGTCATTCATCAGAGTAGTACTCACGGCAAGAATCACTAAAACTCAGGCATTCTATTATCTAGCAACTTCAAAAGGCCCCAGCTTTTAATAAAACCTCCATTGGGTTATTTTTCTCATTGTCTTATCTAATTTGCTTCTTCTTGTGTTCTTTTGTTCATTGCTTCTGTTTTTTTTTTCTTCTTTTCTTTTTTGTTCATTGTTGTTGTTGCAGACCCTTGGGTTTTGTTGTTCTTCATAAGAAGCCTTGATGTGTATTAGTGTTATTAGATTACAATAAAGTAGTACCTTTTCAATCCATTTTCACCAGTTATGAACAAGATTTTAGAAGTTTCAATCACCATATGATTCTATCAGTTTCCAACAGGACAAATCAGTCATGAAACCAAATATTCCACATGTTCCACCAAAGCATCTTGCTAATGAATAATAGAGGTATTAGGGAATAATAGCAATATTAGAATAAATAAATAGGAGAACGCTTACAATTGTTGCAAATGCAGTGGCCACGATCCATTGTAGATCACTGTAGAGCGGCAAGATCATTACCCTCTATTAGTGTCACACCTGCTTCAGAAAATAACTGATATGTTCCCTTCTCTTCTAACACAGAACTTTCCAAGGATGATGAATAAGTAGAGTCCGTGCACGTTTCTCACTAAGTGTTAGTAAGTCCATTACATTGTGTAAATCTTCTCTGTGTTGAAAGATTAAAAAAATACAGTTACATTTAGAACACGTTTTTTTTTTTTTTTTTTGTAATAATTAATTTAAAGAAAATTGTTAACATTGACAGCCTAAGCTCAATAGAAAGTTGCGGCGGACAGGTCCTCGGCCACATAGCGCTGACCGCGACGGCGCAACATCCCTCCCTCTGCCTCTTCCGAGCTCTGGGATGTGCTGGAAGCAACAAATCTCTTCCTCCGCCGCGCGGGTCCGGCCTCGGCCCTCGCGGTCCCAGCAGGTTCACGATCTGGAGCCCGGTCGCCCGATTCTACCAGACGCCCGCTGAGGATCGCTATCGTCACTGCCTCCGAGCTGGGGACCACGGCAGGCACTAGCTCCGAGCTGGTGCCTCCTCCGTTCAGCACCAAGTCGATTTCGGTCACCCGTCTCGAAGTGAAGGACTTGTAGTGGGGAGTGTACTCCAGAAGCGACCACGCAACTCGGCAGTGGTGGCCACAGTAGTTCCTCACCCTCTCGTGCCAGTCGGCGTTCACCTTCCACCGATTTCTTCTGGCCAACTCCCTTCTCTGCCGAAAATCTGCACAAACAGAGAACTGTGTTAGTTAAGGAAAAAGAAAAACATAACATTAACTACAAACCGAAAGGACCTCGGCCTTTACTTGGAGGGATTCCTATTCTTCGTGGGATCCGAACTGTGGTGCTGGCCTCCGCCTCGCCGAACTCCCATGCCCCCCTGACGAATACTCGGTCTTCTCCCGCGTATTTGTTGGAGTCTTCCAGCGCGGTGACAAAGGTAGCTCGGTGGACCCTCAGCCGGAGGTAGTATGTGTTCCCTTCTGCGGATTTGCAGAGGTCATACGTCTCCTCGATGTCCTAGACACCGAGGTTGATCCTTAAGATTTCATTTAGCCGCACTACTCCCATGATAATCTTATATCCGTTGGGCAGTAGCTGGTAAGGGCTTAACTCCCACTCCCGGAGGCAATCCCTAAGGAGTGGGTGAAGGGGGAACCGGATTCCTCCCTCTACAACAGAAACCAGCCAAAATGGCAGCCAGTCGTCGCTGTATGTGGGACCATCGTTAGGGCCGTCTGGTCTAACGTCTACATTCGCAGGGATCTTATACATCTCCCTGAAAAGGCCTATGGAAGCAGGGTCCTCTAACAGATGCCTGTAAATACCCATTATCTACCCTAAACGAAAAACTACCTAGAAGAAAGAGAGAGAATAGAAGGAAGAAGCCCTACGAAGGGAAACTGTGCAGACAGAAACGCTCGCGACTTGCAAGCAATGGCGTTCTCTAGTAGTATGCAGCAGAAGTTCTGGAAGATCGTAGAGTGTCAAGATAAAGAAGATGCCCTAATTTATAAGGGTTGGGGGCGCCGTTTCAGATTTCGAGAGACGCCTTTAATGAGGCGTTACCTCAAACAGCCCTAACGCCGCCTCAGGCAGCCCAAGCGTCCTACTGATACGATTGCGTGCCTTTTAGAGAAGCGACACATGGCACCAGCGACGCATTTCCTAAGGACTATTAAATGCCTCGACAGGCGAAAAGACGAATGCATCGACAGGGGAAGAGACACCTCGATGAGTTACTCCACGTCAGCAAACGGTCGTGAGAATAAGAAGGAACCCTCTCTGAACCGAGATCCCACACTCCAGATGCTCTTAAGCTCGGTAGCGGTGCCGGCTTGACAAACCACTCAGCTTCCGCCCTCCTCAGGTAGAACTTTCAGAGGTCAGAAGCTAGGGGGCAATTGTGTGGGAAAAATACCGCAAGAACGAGATTAAGGGAAGATCACGGTAAAGCGCGCTAGTCATTCGTCCCAGTCTCGGTAAGCATAGCCCGTCAGTTCGGCAGCTCGGTAAGAAGCACCGGCTCAGGCTCTTCACCCTGCAGCTCGGTTCGGAATGCCAGCTCAACAGTTCAGCTCGGCGGCTCGGTTAGGAGCGCCAGCTCGACGAGGCGGCTCGGCAGCTCGGTCACTCGGCGCTCATGCCAGCTCAGCACGATGCCAGCACGGCTAGCCCCTCCCTGGTCCCAGTACGAACGCTGATGGCGGTGGGCCATCATCTCTGAAAGAGCACACCCTGTCAGATAGGGGCGCCCATTTATGGCGATAGGATCGCTCATTTATGGCGATAAGAAGTTGGCTTTATCATCCCTTAACATCAACTGACCAGAAGCACGGAAAGTCCTGATGGGATGGGCCCTTTTTACCTACCGCCAAATGTCAGGGTAAGGCCTGATGGGACCTTACCCTACCTACCCCCACTCGCAGACAGAGAGAATGAACGAGGAATATCTATATATACGCATGGGATCAGTCCCATGAAGGTACGCAATACGCAACACTCTATACACACATTATCTCACATTCTCCCCTTCCTCCTCCTGCTTAGTTTTCTCAGAACTAACTCAGGCATCGGAGTGCCTTTGGCTCACGGCAGGCAGGGGCTCTGACCTTAGCTTTTCTCCTTCCTTCCCTTTCAGGTTCTTGGCGTTCGGTATTCCCTAATCTAAGAAGAAGTTCATCTCAATCTAAGTAGGTGTCGTTTTTACCGCCTACAAACACTAATAGCAATGTTGTAGAGAACTACAAACACGCAAAAGGAAATTTTATATATTTCTTTATTTATTCCATTTACTCTACACTACCAGCATTAGAGCATGAATATCACTCATGCCCAGCTTGAAGGAAGAGTATAAAATTGATTCTTGTTAAAAGATCTGCAATTTTGATAAATTATGCAAAGCTCCTTCAAGACAACATTCCCCAATAACATAACAATCAATATCAATTTGTCTATTGCACTCATGGTGCTATGTGAATGCTGAAGATTTTGCCCAATTGTCATAGTGAAGGTTCACCGGTAGAACCACAAGCTCCACTTCTATCATCAACTCTTCACCCACAATTTCACACAGGCACCATGGGTAACAGCTTAATGTTCTACTTCAGGACTCAATCTATCAATACAGGTTCTACATTTCCAAGTTATCACCAACATAGGGTAATCACTAAATAATCTTTTGTGAGTCCTCTGTTAATGAGACCTCGGCCAATCTGCATCATTAATCACTGGAGAGATAATGTTTCTTGGCTAACCATTAATATCTTTTCTTTTATGTTTTTAGTGCTTTTACCTGAAAACATTTCTTCTTTTCTGTAATTCCATAGGTATTTTGTCTCTTTTAATTAAATTTTCATAAAATAATAATAATAAGAAGAACAACAACAACAAAAGAGCAGTTCTGCTTGGTGAGCTATCTTTGAGATTGACTTACTTACCTTTTCAATGTTGTCGTTGCAGAGTTTTGTTTTTCTTTCCATTAATTGTTTTTTCACTTCTAGGTAGTAGCCACATTATTTATTGTGTACTTTGGTTTCATTGAAATGAATTTTCTTAATGCTTATGGGAAACTATATGATAAAACTTGGCAACACAAGAAAGATATATATATATATATCTAGGAATGATTAAGTCCGAAAACTAAATGCAATAAAATATATACATGAAAAATAAAACTAAATAGAATGACATTTACAAAAATGTAAACAAAAAAAGAAACATTGCTTCTTATTACGCTAGTAATTCACTAAGCTAATTGGATTTTACAAATGCATCGTAGATGGATAGGTAAAGTCCAAGATAATTGTATCTCGTACTTGTACATAACAACCACTTGGGGGTCGTTTGTCTTTTATGCGTGGGAAATGTAAATACAATTTACACATGTAAATGATGAAAATTCAAATTTTAAGTATGTAACATTTACACATGCGTTTCTTTTTACGATGTTTGTTTCAATGATATGTGTATATTTATTAAACGAGTTTGCAAATGATACTTATTAATCATTAAATTATATTCTACTATAATGATATGAAAAGGAGACAAAAAAGGTCTAATTTATATCAAAGTTTTCATTTTTATTTTAGATCCTTAAAAAAGAACATATCTTTCAACATGAAATATACTTTTCAAAAATATACATTTCTATCAATGATCACCTTAAAAAAAATGCATTCCAACATGTTTGGTTAAAGAAATATGAGTTTATAGTCTGATGGCTAAGAAAATAGGATTATTATTAATATTTTTATTAATTAATATTTAGTTCAATATTATCTTAATTCATTATTCAATTTGGATAAAACTTAACCCATGCATCTCACCGGCTTTATGCTAATATTAATCAATCATAGAAATAGATTTTATAAAGGTTTTTTTTTGGTATAGCAAGGCAAAAGAGAGAAATAGAGATATTACCTTCATAAAAGGGGATGAGATGCAGGGAGGGTTTTCATTCATAGGTTTCATCGGTCTTGACGCATCTTTTATTATTATTTTGTAAATGCGTTGGAGGGGGGTTTCGAACCCAGAACCTCTTTGATGGAAATGCCTCTTTTATTATTTTTTTTTCTAAATGCGTTGGAGGGGGTTTCGAACCCGGAACCCCTTTGACGGAAATTGCCCCAAAACCAAACTGTCCGCCTCCAATGGGTATTCTTTTTAAATCACAAGTGGCTTGGTATTCTCTTTTCCCACCTGAACAGGTGTTCAAATCTTGGTGGGAAAATGAGATCATTTTCACACCATTTACGCATCTGATTTACACACAAGATGTGTAAATACTTGTAGACAAACATGACTGATGCGTAAATATTATGCATATTCACCATTTATATACGTAAATGGGTGTAAACAAACAACCCCTTAGTATATGTTTACTATACCAATACTTGCAATCAATGACTACTTCAATGAAATTGCATGCTATTTTTAGTATATTTTTATAACTGACAAGCACACATCGAGCCTTAATTGAACAAAGTGAAAACTAGAGGTGTTTAAATTGTAATTGATTTGCTTGCCAAAAATAAAAACTAAAAATACACTTGATATAATTGGAAGATGTTTCCTAGAAAAAATCAGACAACAGATGTAGTTGTAATTTGTAAGCCGATACCTGCTCTTCTCTGGTTATTGTACGTTGATCTGCACAGAGCTCAGCACACATTCCCATAGCATAATCATTATAAACATCCCATAGACCATCTTTAAGCATCCCATCAATAACCATGTCATGCCCCAAACGAGAGCCTTTTCTGTATTCACGGTAGAAATTAGAATAGTTTACTACCAAGTCCAGAACAGAACTAAAGAAAAAAGGAGTTTGTCACGAATACTAATAGATGAGTGTAGACCCCCACTTAGGCGAGGGAGCCATCTAGAATAAGATGACAAGAATTCGCCATCATAATAGCTAAGGAATGAAAGGATGGATACCTTTACATCAGAGGCTTGAGCTCCCTTGTTAAGTTGTTAGGGCCACACAATTAACTCAGGCCTGTTTCTTTAGGCCCAAATGCTACTCACACCCAACACCATAGGCCTGTCAAGCCCTTGTATCATGAATCCACACCCAATCCAACTCACACCGGTGTGTCAAGTTTGAATTGTGATACCAAGCCAGCTCCATAACAAGTTTTATTTTTATTTTCGTTCTCTTTGATGTGAAAGAAATTTAAACATTTTAAGACTATATTTTTATTACTCCATAAATGATATTACCATTAACAGACATATAAAGGGTCGTATAGGGGTAGGTCAATTGCAGTGGCCAAAACCAAAAGCCACTCTAATCCAACTCAGATTGGAATATATGAACCCGATAACTGTTAGAATGTAAGGTTTACTAGCATAACTTTCAGCAAAAAATCTTGTGTAAGGTTTTTATTTTCCATAGTTTCTTTAAACAACCACAGTACCCTTTGAGTTGTAAAATCTTCTCTCCCTTCATTGAAGGTTTCTATTGGACCCAGAAAAAAATATATTAAACAAAATAATGTTGCCTTAGAAAAAGAAACCTAACCTTGTCTCTGCCAGATATTTAGGAGCATTACACATACTTTCCATGCCACCAGCCACAACAACATCATTAATACCCAACTGGATACTTTGAACTGCATGCGTTGTTGCTGTAGAAGAGAGATGAAAGTGTCACTACATTTCTTATACCTTCAAAAAGAAAATAAATCTCATCTAAACTCTAAAGATCTTGCTCACCTTTCATTCCTGAAGAACATACTTTATTAATAGTGGTGCAGACAACTGAGTTAGGGATTCCTGCACCTAAGGCAGCCTGCCGAGCAGGAGCCTGCCCCAAATTTGCACTCAGAACATTTCCAAAGAAGACCTCTTGTACAAGGTTGGCATGAACATGTGCCCTTTTAAGAGTGCCTGAAAATGAAAATGCAGGATTATCATAAAAACCAAACCATTCAATAATACGCCAAAAAGAAACAGCATAAAGAAGATGAGATCTTACACTCAATTACGATAGAACCTAATTTAGTGGCAGGTAAAGAGGAAAGGGTGCCAAGGAATCCTCCCATCGGTGTGCGTGCAACACCAACAATGCATACATCTGCCTAAGCCAATACATGAAAACTACCGTAACAAAATCACATAAAATATATAGTTAAAAATTCTAAGATAAGAAGAAAATATATGCCACAAAGAAAACAAAAGCAACCGCGCAGGAGTAAAAAGGAAAATTAAATGGATTTAAAAAAAACGATAGACCACTAGAATAATAAATCCCAATAAAGCAGAAGGGAGAGTGTGTTGTGTGTGTGTGTGTGTGTGTGTGTGTGTGTGAGAGAGAGAGAGAGAGAGAGAGAGAGAGAGAGAGAGAGAGAGAGAGAGAGAGAGAAACCAAGTGCACTTCAGTGATTTCAGCAAAACAAGAAAGATAGAAAAGAAAGGAAAAACCCTTAACCTAGTCCAAAATGGGAAAGCTAGAATTGGAACCCTTCCAGAAACACCCTTGTTTATGACCACCATGGTCTTGGTAATAACTGTGCACGAATCCAAGCAACATGAACAACTAATGCAAACAGCTAGTACTGTGATAACATTGAGCAAATCAACAAGAGGTACCACAATATCTCCAAGTAAACCATTGCTCACAAAATCTGCCTACGGAATTAAAAAAACATCAGTGACCAGTGGAATATCACTCCAATTTAAAAAAAATATATCCAACACCGAATTGAACCGCAGTGATAAAAATTAAAATCACCAAGTGATGAAGATCATAAGAATAGCAGTAGCATCAACTGTTAACACTATACAATCATACCCATGTGCCTTTAGTGCAAAAAAAGAAAAAAAAAGACATAATTGCATGCATACGAACGCACCTCGAGGTTTTATATTATCTGTAGCAGCAGTTGGAGCCATGAGATGATCAGAAAACAGATAATACTCAGAAAAGAACCCGCGCAAGATGAACAAATTCTGTTTACTTGAGATACAAACTACAAACTAGTGTTCCTTCGTAGCTTATCAGTTTTACAATGTTCCAAGACAGGAAATGAAAAGAAGATATCTTTATACATCAAAAATCAACGCGAAAAGAGAGAGGAAGAAAGATTTCAAATAGCTTCAATAAAAACTGCTAACAAGGTTGAAATCAATCGAGACTATCCAAAAGAAACTTCAATCAAAAGAACGGATTGAAATCACGCAAAAGACAATGAAGACGACTGCTTTTACAACCCAGTGAAACAATCTGTTGTATAAAAAATTAGGGTTTTTTTTTTATCAAGATCACGAATCGACAAAAGAGGCAGAAGAAAAGCTGAGATCAATGAAAAAGATCTGCAACAACGATTACAAAAACAGAGAAGAAAAGGAAGGGAAGTCAGAATCAGAAGCACAAAGATAATTAGGGTTTTTTATTAAGAGAAGAGAGTTCACCTTCGTTCCGAGATCGAGAAGAGAGAGAGGAAGCGAGAGAAGCAGAGATTGAATAGCAAAAGACACGAAGGAAGCGTCAGCAGAAGTGGAAACTGAAGTATTTTAAAGCAGAAATGAACGGAGGTTTTGCGTTTGAAGTCGTTGGACGGGCAAGGAATGACTTATGTGTGGTGTGGCCCACTTTTGCTGATCATGGAGCCAACCCAATGAGTCCGGATATTATCACAGGCTTGTTTGGCAACTTCACTAATAAGGTGAGGTGAACTGAGGTGAAACCTCCATTTATATATAAAAAGATTAAGAGGTCATATAAAAAATATAAACGAAAAAATTTGAATTTTTTTTCCACCGTGCATAATTTCAATTTCAATTTCATTAGGTAGGATTCCTGGGTCCCATGTTGCACAAAAAAGTAGGCTAAATTGGGCTCTTCGTCCTCAATACGTAGCTGCACCAAATGAGGATGAGGAAGGTGCCAGAAAATTCAGCACATTGTTGACCTTGATTTCTACTGATAAAGGCACTGCACAAACGTCCTCTCAAGAAATCCTTAGTTAAAAGAGTGGATATTGAAATCTAAACCATTTTAAATAAAGGCCCTATAGATGTATGAGGTCTGTCGCAGATTTCTAGTCCGTTGGAAGAGTGATTAACACACTCTTATGCGTATTTATTATCGTGTTCATCAAACGGCCAATCTAATGGTTGGACGAACTTTGAATCATGTAAAATCTAAGGATACCCACCCCATCTACATGGAGGACATTTTTTTTTCTTTTTTGAGCTCTTCTTATTTCAATTTTCAATAGATGAGTCTCACTGTAGAGTTCCCCTCTTTAACTTGGGTTTTCTCTAGGTTAGTGTCCCGGATCATCTAGACTCCAACCCAAAGGGTTATCGGCCCGAGCCAAACTAGTTTATGCTTTTTAAGACCAATTCTGTCCAAATCCTCTCGAGCTCAAGAACTCAACTAGAAATTCGTGGGCTCCTTTACAAGCCTATGATGAAAAATCCAGACAGTATCTTTAATTGATCAAAAACTGGGGTCTACACAATCCAAAATTGAGCTTAAACATGAGTTTTAAGGGCTGTGTTGATATTTTAGAAGAATGCATCAGGTGCTGAAAATTTTGACAACTCAAAAAGGGTCCGTCGTGCAACTATTTTTGAACAAAGGTTCTCTAGGCCAAACCTGGCATAATCCAAGATACAAAGATATCAACAAGGTCGTCCAACCCCTTTTCAAATTTGTTGCATTCCTTCTCATCAATTGATGGGCCATGTGAGTCCCATGCAAATATTTATCCAGAGGGTCTGAGCTATCCTGTTGCTTGGAGGGCTCTGATTTCTTTGATATTTCTCCCATATTCTTGCTAAATTGTGTCTCTTAGGTTTTTATGACTTGGAAAAAGTGATAAAAAGTGGCCAGAGTTGATTAGATTGAAATTAATTAGGATTTTGTAGTGTAAAAGTGGTCGCCTGGGACAATCTTTGGTTAACATTAGCATTTTTAGGTGTTTATTGGTCTTTTTAAGGAAACAGGTCTATTAGGAACCAAAAAAAAACCTGCAATTACAAGAGTGGGTGCAATACGAGGATTAGTCCTATTGGGTCAAATACTACTAGGACTTTCCTTTTTTCTCCATCTTTCCTTTATTTATTTTAGCCAATAGCCTCGGTGACTGTGTAACCTCGACTTTTTTCATTTCTATTGCAACTTATCAGATATTATATGATGATTTCTTAACTTTCCATATAGAAAAAGATACTCTCATAGTGGCCTAACATATCTATTAAGGATTTTTGTGATACTTTTCTCTTTTTAGCGCCATTGCAAAGTAATGTTTTGACAGTTGCAGTTATGTCTTCCCTCTTTGACTGCATCAATTTTTCATGACAAGCTTCAGATAGTAGGATCAGCTTTTGTTGGAGTTAAATTTGGAAATAGCTAATTGAATAATGATATTTATTTTGAACAGTTTAAATTTTTTTCATATAAGAATAACATCTAAAAGAATATTTAATCATATCGGGTTATCTTAGCTAGAAAGAATGAAAGGAACCTCATAGATGAAAGTAATACAAATTATATGCATTTCATGGATGGATAGATAGATAGGTATAAGTGAAGGGTAGCATCACGATTGAGACTTCCCAAAAGAATGGACAGCCGTTGCAGGCATGTGCACCTTATCATGCATCAGATCACATGCACTAATGTATATCTGCAATGGATTTTTGTGCCTCTATCCAGATAATGCAGGATGGCGCCACTTCATCTTGCATTGAAATGATCACTGCAAGCTTGTGGGGCCCACTTTCTTTTTTAAAGTTTAGGGTCGGATGATGGCGGGTTCCAGATTTTTCCAAGCCATATATGGCTCCGAGTGAGAGTGTGCTTGAGTTCGTGTCTCTAGTCTATCATTTAACATGTTAATGATTTTTGGATTAGGAAAATAAGTCAATGATAAGCCACAACTATCTCATTTATATATCAGGTAGGAAGTTTAAGTAACTTCATGGGTGAAGGATCAGGATGTAGAAGAATTCGATGTGGGCTGATATTCAAGTGTATTCCAGTTATTTGAAAGATTGACGGATTTCTTCGTCTCAGGCACATAACCTAGGATGGAATACCTGACATTGGGTCAAGATGCCGAAGAATTCAACACTGGCTGCATAATTAATTGTATTCCAGTGATTGCGAGGCTACGCGAATCTTTTCACCTTTGTGGTCACACTTTTAAAGACTTCTTTGCCAATAAACATACATAATGGGAACTCTTAGGTCACGTTTGGCAACCAAATCTTTAGGGAAAAGATTTTTTGTTTTCCTAAAATTGTGGTAAATACATGTTTGGTTGGCAATTGTAAATTCATGAGGATTTAGACAAATGAAAATCTTCAATTGTTAGGAGTTTCAGATCCGACCACCCCCAATAAGATTTGAAAATCCCCACTTACGTGGATTTGCACACCTAACTCTATTTTTCTCAACTATATACATCGATACACACTAATATTAATGTAAGATCCTCAATTATACAAATCCCAAGCGAGGAATCCTTCTTCCAGTGCAAGTGAAGAATCATCAAATCTATAGATTCCTTGCCAGTTGCCAAACATGCTCTTAATCTAATTAGGGAGTTCTAACTTGTCATGGCTTGTGTCATGCTTGATCTGAAGTGGGGTCATGGCATACGGTCAACATGATTTTCTACCATGGGCATGTTTGTGTAGAGCTGTTTCCGCAAAAGTGAAACCATGCACCTTTTTTTCTTTGTATTAAACTTTCAAATATTTATGTTGGTGCAGCTAGCTTTAGTTGTCATTGAAAATTCCATAAAAATAAGCATATTTTACTCACTTTCATGGAAACTAGCAAAATACGCCCATGCTAAGCTCGGGCCCAAAAATAAAATTATTTTTAATTTTAAAATATTTCCGAGATACTATTGAGGAAAAAAAATCTAGAAAAAACAAATATACCATTTTATATTGTTATTGGTAATGGAAATATTTTAGTAAGGAAAAATATGCCATTTTATCATTTTTAGAATTCCATTTATTAAAATTTATTTAAAAGTAAAATGTATAGAAAAATTACATAATTTGAAAATCAAACCTGAATTTATAAAACTTAATGTATTTTGATTTTTCATGTAAGAAGTCTAGCTACATAATTTTTTTTAATACAAAATAAATTCTAACAAAAATATAACAATATCTTTTGAAAAAATAACCAGAACCTTTATTTGAAATTTATGATTTGGTTTATGGATATCACATAATTTTATAATTGTATAGACCTCTTATAGTGCCCAAGCTTTATCGCCATGTTAGTCATGTGGTAAGCTACTATGTTCCATGCTAAATTCGGACCCTTATTTAGGAAAACATAAGTGCCTAACTTAAGAATTATTTTTTTCAAAGGAAAAATTAGTAAATTAAGAATCAAACTTTTTTTTTGAAAGAAACAATCATTAAAATTAAGAATAGACCACAAAGAAACAAATAAATTCATTTACATGGTAAAAATCATTTTTCTTTGTATTTAAAATAATATAAAATGAGTTCAAATTTTATAGTTAGTACTTAAAGAAAAATCTACTTTGTATAATACATGGATGAAACTGACTTTTGCAATTCAAACTCAAGGTTACTTGATCACTAAAAATAATTACACATAAGGTTTTTTTATATTTAAAATACAAATCTTCAACAATGCATCATCTCCCTTCAAAAATGTAAACACAAATCTCCTAGTGATAGGAGAAAAACTGTATATAGAAGAATTTGATGTAAAACATTGGGATTGTGGCAAATACCGATGAACATTAATTTTTATATTAAAAATAAATAGCTTAGAAAAAATTCCATCGATCGTCCACGAGTTTCTAAATAATCTTTATCTTCTTTACCTGACCAATCAATTTGGAGTTGCCTTAAAAGGAGAATCTTTGTGCGTGCATCTACCGATATAATAAATAACTACAATAAAGTGAAAAGAAACAGAAAACTCCACATTTTTTCCTTCCATGATTGAATTTTCACATAAAATATCACATTCCAATCAAAATTTATATAAAAGTGTGAAAGGAGTTTCTAGTGATAGGAGTTATTAGAGATGTTACAAAATTGAATGATAAAAACTAATGGGAGAAGAGTCAGTAGAGAAGTTATTAAATGGTCAGAGTCAGTAGAGAAGTTATTAAATGGTAAAAAAAACACATGGTCAAAATCAATTGGCAATTGGTAAGCGAAATTGGAAATCAAATCCAGCTCGCTTCATATATTATAATAGGAGTCTAATTCTCCCCATGAAAAACCGTTTCCGGAGAATGGATTTCCTCTTCCACAGAAATACACAAACATGCCCTTTCAATACTTAGTAACCATTGTTCTTTTATTCATAGTATTTCTATAAAGCCTATTTCTAAAAAATCCTCAGAATTTGTCAAATTTAACCAGAAAATGGGATTTCACTGTGAATAATGATTATGATTTTTTTTATTATTATTCTGCATGATTATCTATTTTCAAAGTTTTTTCATTGTAATTCCTCTACGATAATATTTCTTCAGCTGGTGACATCTTCTGACAAAGGAAGTGTTATTTATATTTTCCAAGTAGGTGAGTGTTAAGGATTCAAATAAGGTTGAGGTAATGGCTTATTTGGAAGCTCTTCTAGTTTTTTCTATAAGCATATTGTTAAATTAGATAGTGACCTACAAGATGAAGAATAAAGACTGGAAAAATTCAGTATACCCTGTGAGGGTCCAATATGGCCTTTACATAATAATATAATATCTATCTAGTGCCACAAGTGGGTGCAAAGAAGATCTAATACACACCTAATCAATATATCATGCACAGATTTACAATCTCCTAAAATTAATAATTACACAGTAAGAGAATCTGCCAGAATGTGAATAAAGCCCCACGTGAGGATGAGTGGCTAACTATAACTAGTATCCACACAGCTGGTTGCATGGGCCTGAGCCTGACTACATGCTGGGCCTGGGGGCTTGGACCTTCTGGACCTGGGCCTTCTTTCAATGACATGGCGGCAGTAGCTAAACAAAGGGTGAATGTGTTTTGGTTTTCCTCTTTCCTCTTTCATTTTTTTTCTAATGAAAGTTTCCCATTTAGCAATGGAAAACAATAGTAGTTCTTCTATCAATAGACTTATGTGGTAAATCTGCTCTTTGATTATGAACCCCAGTAGGTGAGTTGAGACATTTACAAGAGGAAGGTCTAGAAAAGATTTGATAGAAATGGCTTCCAAGGGCTCAAATAATTTTAGTTGAAGTAGTTCAGAAATAGAAGGCTTCTTATTTGATTGCATTAGGAATTGAGAAGATAAGAATTCATGGTCAACAATCTCCACCAAAGGATTATATATATGGGCGAGGGGTAAAGGATATAAGGTGAGGTGCCGATTTACATGCAACTTGCTTTATTGGAAAGACTAGTGTTTATATCTTTGTATTGTTTCAAGGGTCACAATGTAGGAAGACCAATGTTAAATTGTAGAAGTTACAAGATTTTCTAAGGGCCCGTTATTTCATGGAATTTAAAAAATCATATGACTTGTATTTTTTAAAGAGGCTAATTTAAAAAAAAATTATGAATATACATAAATGACCATCAAATACTCTACCATTTTTATGGGAATGAAACAAATAAGGTACAATTTGCCAACAAACTCTTAGTCGAGTGGTGTTGGCATTTAGTTTCACGCTCATGCCCTGGGATCGATCCCTGAGTCTATCTTCAGGATGAAAGTACCACTCGTGAGTCATGACCAATCATCCAACATGGCAAAATAAGGGGCAATCTTGTGATGTATCTCAAAATTTTACTTCAATAGGAATTAGTCCTGGCATAAGATTGAGCACGTCATTTATAACATGATTAGCATATTCTTATGAACTATTATTCATGTATTTAATCGCAATATCAATCATGTGCCCAACCTCATGATGGGACCAACTTCTGTTGAAGTAAAATTTGCAGGCATTTCATCTTATAGGGATGACATGTATTTTGAACAATCAAGATTACCAATAGTAGGCCCCAGTCCCCACGGTAGAGTTCCACAAATCCCACCCATGGGGAGCGTGTCAGCGTGTGGGAGACATTCAGGAGAACCGGTGTCAAGTTTAGAAAATGTCATTTACAGGCTTGGACAATCCTTCGGATCTTCCCAAGTCCAATGATGTCATTGCATCGTTGCATGAAAGTAAAATTTTTCCATGCTCAGTGCTTGAGAATCTGACTTCTTGTGATGGATCATGGATCCTTGCCAACATGACATGTTCACATTATTTTCATTTTCAGTTTTTACAATGGTTTTTTAATTAGAAAATGAACTTTCCATATGAAAAACTTTCACCCAGAGCTGATCTCATATTGTTCTCTGTGTTCTCTAGCCAGTGGGCCCACTTACATGCATTCCTATCAGCGGAGGTGGGATAGATGAAAAGATAGAAAGTGGTCATGTTAAGACTCAACCCCACTGAAGGGTAGAAATTGTACCCCCTACCCACCCCACCCCAAAAATACATTATATGTGGAATCACGGTCTTGTTCTGAATTTTTGTTGCTTTTGCTTTGGGGAAAAGTAGGGTTGTAAACAGGTTGGTTCCGGTCCGGGTCCATGGTGGACTCGGAACCAGAACCATTAAGGAGAAGGTGGAACCGTACCCGGAACTGTTTCGGAACCAGTTTCTTGGCTCCGGAACTAGAACCAAAACCATATATGGGATGAGTCTGGATCCGGATCCGGGCCCGGGTCTATGCAGAGAATGATATTAAAAAAACATAGATTTTAAGTGAGATTTTCAAAAATTGAGGTAATATGTCGAGTCTCGGGTTCACGGGTTTGAACCAAGGTGGAACCAGACCCGGACCCATTTACTTATCGGAACCTGACCCAGACCCGGTTTTTAAAGGGTCGAAACCTTCTGGTAATCGGAGAATCGGGGACCCATTTACATCCCTAGGGAAAATCCTTTAATTGCATCCAATAGTAGAAAAAACTTTTTCCCAAAAAGAAGTTTCACTTTTCCCCGATAGCTGTACAAACATGCCCTAAGATCCAGCTCCCTCCTTCTCTTTTCTAATTTCACTCAATTCCTTTGTTTTTTTTTTTCTCTGAAGAGGATGATATATTGACCTAAACTATACAAAAGGGAAAACTGCTTCCAAATACATATAGACGGACATAACATACAAAACCTGCCTAAACCAAAAGAAACAGGGATGTCAAAATTAGATCCAGCTGCCTGGTTCTCTTTTTCTAAATTTCACCCAATTCATTTAAGAGACATTTATTTTATAAAATCTTCGCAATTTGGACTATATATCTATATGTCCAAATAGTATTGAAAAATTATTTTCAGGCACCTAATTTTTCTGGTTGACAAAATATAGTCTTGGTTGGTTAAGACTTATTTAACAGATTCCATGGTTAAAAACAAGTTTAATCGTCTTATCTATTTTTATTCTTTTTCATTTTAAAATAATAATTTCTAATTTTAGTTGTCATATAACAATTTGAAGTCTGATTAAGGATGGCAATTACTGCTTCGATCTGTCAGTATAACTAAGACATGACATGGTTATTCAAAGTTTGATTGACCCTATTATCTTTTTGTTGAGTTTGAGTTGACATTTATGGCCAAAATACTAGATGGTTCAGGTTTGGTTTGAATTTATTCAACCCAACTCTATCTATCAGGTAAATGTCAATTAAATCATCATCCCCAAATATTGTCTAATCAAACTATTATGTTCCAATTTAGAAATCATGATTTTTAAAACTCAAAAAATAAAGATTAGAAGATTTTCCAATAATATTATTTGATAAGGAGGACTGCACTACCACATGTTTACAAACAATATCACAAGGTCCTCTATATAATTAGGCCTAGAGGCAGGGATTATAGAATAATTTTTCTTTCTTCTGAATATATTTTTCCAACGGCCGACCAATTTTCCATCCTTTAGATCCTGGACCTACATTCAAAATCCCATGTGCCGCACAACTATCCCTAACATTCCTCTCTCTTCTTTAAAATACCGTGACATAGAAAAAAAAAAAAAAAAACCACCCCTCAAAACCTAAATTCCTATATGGAGCATGAGGTTAGTAATTACCATTTTCAATTGTCATATCAAACTATTATCTAACATTAGAAATCATTATTTTAAAACTCAAAAGAAATAAGATTAGCAAATTTAAAATCAACTATGATAAGAGGACTACACTTTAAGAAATTTACTAAATGCCAAAAGCGAAGAAATAAAAGGCCGATTGCTTTTCATTCTTGCTTATTTATTTGCATGAGGGCTGGAATGAAATAGAACTAAGATTCAAATAAAGAGAAAATGATGAGGAAAGATATAAAATGAAAAAAATAGTTGAGGATTTTACGGGAAAAATCCCGGAATTTGGCCATTCTTTGCGAAGGGTTTTCGCAGATTGTACAGTACAAACGAGGCCTCTTCTATTTTTTTTTAATGATGAAGGGTGCAACGCTAGCGTCTCTCGCGTCTGATAGGAGCAACGCTAGTGTCGCTCTACGCAATTTTTTTAAAACATAAAGGTCCATTTTCTCTCAATCATCTTTGAAAAATAGTATCACATGCTTTATAAAAAAATTGCTATTGCTACATACAGTTTCTTTCTTTCTTCTTTTCATATTCCCAAGATTTATCTTGAAAAGTGAAAGAGACGGGAAATATAAAAAAATGGCAGACATAACATGGAAGAATGGTTCCAATAACAAGCCTATGCTCTGTACATTATCATGTAGAGCTTACCCTCAACCTATGAACCCATCCATGAGAAAATGAGAGAGAAAGGCTGCTATGTAGGGTAAACCTATATTTGAAGATTTTCTACGATATGAATAGTGAGAAACCTGTACTCGCAGATTTTCCACCGATACGAATAGTGGAAAACCTATACCCGCAACTCTTCCACCGATATGAATAGTGGAAAACCCATACCCGCAGCCTTTCCACTGAATAATTTTAAACTTGTAGCTTTTCTGCCTATATGAACAGTGGAAAACCTGTATGGTTGGGTGAGAAATGGAGTGGGGCCTATAAGGAGATGGGAAAGAAGAAAACGTGAGGAGCGACGAAATTTTTTGGGCGACGCTATCGTTGCTTAGAAAAAAATGAAAAAAAAAATAAAAATAAAAAAGTGGCGGGAAGGCCGAGTTTGTGTTGTATAAACTGCGAGGACCCTTTGCGAGAAATGAACAAATTCTGGTATTTCTTCTGTAAAATCCTCAAAAAAGTTATTCTTGAAAGCATTAAATTACAAAAAGCAGACGAGTAACTTTTTTTATTTTGTGATTTTACCCTCAGCTCTATCGTCTTTCTTTATCTCACTTGACCATTAATTTTATTTTATTCCAGCCATCATGAAAACAAATAGGCCCTCAGACTGTAGACCCACATTCAAAATCCTATCAGTTGTACGACCATCCTTAACATCCATCTATCTTCTTTAAAATACTGCTATAAAATAAAATAAAAAGGTAATCTCAAATTCTAAAATGACTGGGTCGGCCCGTGGATGAGGTTGTTAATTACCATCCCTACCCATCCTATCAAACTATAATGGAACATTACATATCAAAATCATTATTTTTAAATTTCCAAATAAGATTTCATAAAAATTACCACCCTTTAACAAATCTACAAAGGCAGGAAACTAAGAAATGATTTACAACATTACTAGGACTTCTGAATAATGAGGCCAAAAGGAAGGGATTGTACAATATATTTTTATTTTTAAAATATAAAATACTAATATGCGGCCACTTTTCCCTCCTCCTCCTCCTAGATCACATGCAAATCTCATTAGTTGCGCGACATGTATTTTTTTTAAAATGAGCAAAAATTATATATATATATATTTTCAAAATCTCTCTTTTTTAAAGAATTCAAAGCATTAATGGGGAATTTGTAAATTTCCCAAATATTATTCCCTAGGTGGAATTCCTACATCCTAAACCTTGGATGGAGGATTTACAAATATATAACAGTTGAAAGTTTGAGAATTTTAAAGGCTAAATGAGACTTTTCAAATGGCCGAAATTCAAAATTTCTAACAGATGAACATTGCGATTTCAAATGCCAAGGCCTAGAGAACGGCGATGAGATCTAGTTTTTGGATTCCCAGCATCACAATTTCTAGTAAGAAACTCTCTAAAAAAACAGGTCCTAAACGTATGTTTGTCCAAAAAAATAAAATTTTATGATTCCCCTTCCTAAAACTTCTTAACTCTCATTTTTCCCCAAAAATCCCAAAATTATAAGAATTTTGTTTCTTCGTAAATTTAAAAACCAACCACCGGCCGCCCTTTCCTCTTCCGGATCCTGGACCCACACTCCAAATCCCATCATTCGCGGAACCGTCCCCAACATCCCTTCTGATTCTTTAATAAAACTCTGCAACAAAGGTGGTATCTTGGTCCGAGCACCCACTCCATACATCTCTTGAAGAAAGAAACCACGGCAAAGATATCTTCATCAGATCATTTCTTTGTAAGGGTTCTAAAATTTGAGTTAGTTGGTGATTTCTGTTTTTACTCTTTGCTAAAACACATTCGCAGTGATCTAATGCAATGCTTCGGTTCTTGGGTTAGATCTGATTGCGTTTTCTTGCCTTTTGCTTTAATGGGTTCTTTTTGCTTTTTGGATTTTTGTTCATGCAATACTTTAAATTGGGGTTGTTTCTGTAATTGTATGGGATAGCCATTTGAAGGGAAAAAAATGCTTTTGGGGTGTTTTTAGAAAAGACCCAGAAGCGGGAGATTCCTATTTTTGTTGTTTGAAACCGATTCATCGTGGTGAAAGGAAGCATGGAACGGGATTCCTGGAATAAATTATGCGGAATTTGAAGTAAGTGTGAACGATTTATAGCTTAGGGACTGTTTGGGTGTATGGAATTAGAAGGAAGTAGTTAAAGTTTGGATTTTGATGCAGACTGAAAATATCCCATGCATTGGGAGCCCCAAGATGAAAAGCCCAACTGGGCCCCCATGTAGAAGCTAATGGCTTTCTCGCAAAATAGTTGTTTCTTTCATATATTTTCTTTTTTAGTAGACAATGTAAGTTGATAAAGGTAGGTCTGAACTAGGATGGTTAGGCTAGGAACTACATGGGATATCCACAAGTATAATTAGTTGTAAAATTCTACCATTTATTTTGTTATGATTTCTATTTTTGTATTTTCGCGTCCTTGTTTGGGTTGATCAAAGACGTTTGTATTGTACTTGGGCAGATGAAAAGAAAAAAAAAAAAAAAAAAAAACTCCAGGGGTATTTTTACAGAAGCCCAGACCCCAAAACAATCCTAATTTTCTGGTTTGAGTCCAAATCTTGAATAAAGGGAACAAAGGAAATGCATTTTCAAGGTGATGGTTGATGGATCAGATTGTAGTTTTGGCAATTTTTATGATTGTAGAGAAAGATGAAAGATCTATGGAATCTGAAGTAGTTGTAAAGGTATTGTAGCTTGGGCCTATGGAATTAGAATGAGATAGATGAAATAAAATGTTGATTTTAATCCCAAGTTCCCCTCTTGATCTCAACCTCATAAGCATTGCAGGCACCAAGACCCAAGTAGAAAAATAGTTGTTTTCGTTATATTTAATATATATAATTTAAAATTATTTATGTAGGCTTGAAATTAGGATTGTTAAGTCTTCTGTCTAGTATTGATTAGAAGTTGAAGGGTAGGCTTTGGAGTTTATTCCTTTTATTTTGTTTATGTTTCTTTTTTATGCGGATAGCATCGGTCCTTAATCCTTAAAATTTTTCTTATTGGTACCTCTTTGCCTTTGTACTGTAACCAATTGCCTTTGTACTATAACCAAAATGTTGAAACTACAAAGAGATATAAATCAATGAAAGAAGCAAGAGGAACCTAGTTCATTGTTATTTCTTCATTTCTTGAAGTTGATGATTTCCTGTTTGCATTGTATTACTTCTTCTCTTTCTTTTTTTTTTTTTGTATTTTTTATAATTATTTATGTTTGTGAGTTGGTAGTGTGATACATGTTAATTCCACCATTTTCACCAGTTGTTGCAAATTGCGATGTCTTGTCTTTGTATTTGTGATTTCAGCGAGAGAAAATGGACGTTAAAGTCTATTGATACAGAAATGCACGAGGCGTTAAACCACATAAACACACTGAAAAGTGTGCCCATTTACACTAGGAAGATGCCAGCACAGTTTGCAACAATGTTGATGATTAAATTTTATTTTCAGGCAAGACGAGATTTAAAGATATTAATTGCAGGTTGGTGCAAAAGCCCATAGACAGCAAAAGCATCCTTCATTTTTTTTTCTTTGTTGTTATATGGTAAGATTATTTAATTTATCAAAGTAATATATTTTGTATGCTAAAATATCAAAGTAATATTTGTGGGCATTGTTTGCATAATGATTCTGATTAAGCCACAATATTGGTGATTAACTAGGTCACCACTAATTTGAGTCAACCTGTCCAAAGTCACACTTCATCTCAAATGAGGCTTGACGACTCACTGCGCCCTAGTAGGTAATAAAAACCATGTCCAAAGAAAATAGGACTGCTGATTTTTAGATCCCAAAATTGAGAGCTATAATTTTACTGATAAAAATGTGAATCACAAATAAACCTGCTTTATAAATCGTCTATGTGTGCGTGTGTGCGTGCTATATCTTATCAGTATTGTTCTAATGCATCTGTTCCCATATGTAAGTCTATGGTCAGTTGAACAGATGATGCATCTCCAACCGTGTTTATTTTGTTGAACAGTGTAACAATTTTTGGTTTCAGTGAGGAGGTTTTAGGGGTAGTGTTTGAAAACCTCAATAGGGAATCTGCTATTTTGAACAACAGTAAAGTTGCAGAACATAGTTGGGCATACATTTGTACATGGATTACTTATCTTGCTTTTGTTTTTGAGACAAAGCAGCGCTTTTCTTTTTTTAAAGTGTAATGCATGTCTTCTTTTCTCTTCCAGAGAAATGAATAAAAATGTGTCATCTGGGATGACACTCAGCCAAACTTCAGTTCAGGTTAATAAGGTCAGAAGGAGAGCACATTTTTTGTGCTTATAGGAATGAAAAGTGGAATAGGTTACAACAGGTTGAGATGTAAACGGCTCTCACTTACTCTAACTGCTCTGATTTGCACAACCATCCTTCTTTGGCAATGGGGAGAAAACCCCACTTTTTACTGTTCTCTCACCTCAGAATCAGCTGGAGATTTCTTCAAGTTTGTCTTGTATTTCATAAGTTAACATGGTTGTTTTAAATTTCAATGGTGTCACACTATTTGCCCATCTTTTTTCCTCTTGGATTTTCATGTGGTGATGCAGTTGTTGTTGATGGTGTTCAAACTCTAGATCATGAGACTGACAATGAAGAAGATGTCAAAACTAAGGCTGTAGAAAAAGAAACAGAAGCTGAACAAGGTGAGAGAAACACTGAAGAACACTTAAATGAACCTACAGTAGAAACAAGAAATGATGATGCAAAAAATTCTGGTGCTGTACCGATGGGTTTTGAGACTGCAAGGTCCCCTGAAAAGAGAGATGATGGTTTGAAACCACCTTCTCTGGAGAAAGGTAAAATATTTTCCCTTGTTTGGTTTTCGTTGTTGTTTCTTTGAAACCTTTTGATTTATTTTTCATGTATGCATGCGTGTGCATGCCTTTATCTGCAAATCAACCTCAGAGCACGAATGGTTTGATGCTTTGAATTAGTAGTCTTTTTGTTCATCTTACACCCTCGTGCTGCCCTATCTTCCCTTTGCCAATTAACTTCCAAAGATGACTAGTTTACTGCTTCTTTATGCTATTTTATCTTCCATCTTCTCCCTGCCCCTCTATTCTTTTCAGGCAGGGTAAGTACTGTGAAAATGAGAAGAAAGGATAAAGCAGTCCAGACATAGCACCATATTTGTACACAAACTGATAAATCTATCAAAAACAGGACAAATGGCTAGTTGGTGGATCACTGGGTCCTACATATAAAATGATTAATTGGTGGATTAGGTACCTGCTAATAATCAGCACTGGTGAATATTGCTAGCCTTCTAATCACAGGCAGTGATCACAAACCATTTCCTTGCTCTTATATTGGTTTGTTGTAGACTGTCTGCTTTTCTCACCTTTAATGGCGAGTGAAGGGGCTAATACTTTGTGAATACCTAATCTGCTGACCCTCGGTTTGTATGATGGGATCTACTGGCCTACCAACTTGCCATGTATTCCAGGTTTTGTTTCTATATTAATTTAAACTTGCAGGCCCAGGGATAGATCCCTGCCCATGTTTGTGGAATGAAGGTGCCAATACCACTCAACAATGAGTATGTCGGTGCCATGTGTTCCATTTTGACATATCATGTTTATCTACTTCAGCGACTTGTTTGGCTTATAGTTTCTCAAGAGCAAAATAGAAAAACCCGGGTATTATGTTCATATCTGTGCAGCCATCCCACACGTGATTGCACAAGGAGAGAATTTACGACACTGTGGAGTTGAGAATATTTGGAAAATATAAGATATATTTTACTGTATTAGATTCAAATGTCCAGTTCCCTTATGTCCAGATGAAGCAATTTACATCCTACTGTTGTTTATTCACAATTTGCATTTAAAGGTTTATGAATCATTCTGACAGGGTGTAACAAACTAACAATGCCAAGGGCCAATGGGTTGCAGACAGCAGACAACCATTATATTCTGGTTTTGATTGTAAGCAGTGGTTGTCAGGGCCATGGTCTTGTAGATTGACCCAACGTACAGATTTCTCCTACGAAGGCTTTCAATGGCAACCGGAAAATTGAAAGATGCCTGATTTTAATGGCTCTACGTTCTTGAAAAGGCATGATTTCTTTGTTTTTTTTCCTCTTTATGTTGTTTTGATCTCTCATTTGGATTATTAAAGTCCAACTGCGTACGTTGATAAATATTTGCCAAGGTGAGGAATTTTGGGGTCCTATACCAGAGCAGATATAATTTGCTGCCCCTTTTATTCTTTATGCTTTGTGATCCAGCCATTGATGTGATGGTTCTAGCATTAATGGAGAGTGTTTCAAAAAAATTCAGGTTGAAAGATTCTATTTCCCAGCTCTTTAATATGGCTTGTAAATAGACACCTGAAACTGCATGCAGACGTAAATAAAAAAGGCTGAAGAGTGTATGTATACTATCTTCCAATATGAAAAAGTGGGTTGCAGAAAACTGATCAGTTTCCTTTTGTGGAGGGTTAAAAATTTCCTCTCCCATGCCTAGGTGGATGGGTTCATTTTTGCTTCCCCCACCTCTCATTTTCCTTCTTGTTAGCTGGGCTGGCCTTAATTTATATTAGTCAGGATTTTATATCATTCTGCATCACCAACGTGGATAATTCTTTCCAGGATGCAGCACAAGACTAGCTATTGTAGGGGGATTCCTTGGGTAGGCAGCAGTTCCAGTCATTGATGCGTATGGTTACAGGTGGGAAAGACAGCCCAGAAGTGGAAGATGTTGGGAGTGAGTATGGTCTCGTCAAAGCTGCAAGTACTAAACGACCCGATGGGTGGGTTTATCGTTTCCCAACAACCAACACTACCATTCTCTATTACTGGTCTGCAAGCCTCTGTTACTTAGAGCCTCTAAACATCACTGACCCAGCTACTGATTATGCAATGGACCTGGATCGTCCTCCGACCTTCTTGCAGCGCTATTTCCACAGATTCAATGTTTTGGTTCTCAATACGGGGCACCATTGGAACAGCAGAGGCAAGCTTAATGCGAATCGGTGGGTGATGTATGTAGGTGGTGAGCCCATCAGGGACAGAAAGCTTGCTCAGATAGGAAATGCCAAAAACTTCGCCGTTTATAGTGTTATCAAGTGGTTGGATTCACAGCTTCCACACCACCCACAGCTCAAGGCCTTTTTCAGGACCATATCACCCAGGCATTTTTCAAATGGGGATTGGAACACTGGAGGAAGGTGCAATAACAGCACTCCATTGGCTGGAAGGGACAAGGTTTCACAAGATGAATCTGATGATTCAGTTGTGGCAGGTGCTGTCAAGGGCACTGGGGTTAGGCTTTTGGACATAACTGCCCTTTCACAGCTGAGGGAAGAGGGACACATATCCCGGTATAGTCTCAAAGCCTCAGATGGTGTGTAAGATTGCTTACACTCGTGGCTACCTGGTATTCCGGACACATGGAATGAAATCCTTTATGCACAACTGTTGGTCGCAGACTGAGTGAATCCCATTGACTCTAACCCCTACGAGTTACTCGACCATGCCTTGTGCACTGGCTGACATGAGGCTTTCCATTTCAGGGAAAAGATTATTTATCTTGTTGGAGATATCACACTATCCAAACTCACTCTCCCATCCTTAGGACCTTGCATACTAACCTATTCAACAATCTTACTGATAAAAATGGCGGCTATTGACCCAGATTGATTGGCACCGCCACCTTATGGATTTGATCAGGTAAGAAGTGCTATCAGTGTACCAACTCAAGATTCCACAAAGAGGGGGTGTAAAGAGCATTTCGTCCATTTTGATTTTAAAAGTGAACTACAGACTGGTTGAGCATAGATGTGTGGGCTGCCTGCTGACTATTTGTGGATGCCAAGTTCTGGTTATTCATGTGGCTCATCCAAATGTGAAGAGATGAACATATGGTGCAGACTTTCATACACGTACTGATTTTAGCCTCAGAAATTCAACAAAACAGCTTAGCACGATACCATTGTAAGCAATTTTTCATTTGCCATTTTTTACTTCTATGGAACAAGCTACATAGAGTACTTTTTGCACGTGATTTGAGCCAATGGTCTGTGGCTCTTTGCAATCAAATGCGAAATTCTTGTGGTTTTGTTTTTATTGTTAAATGTTTCTGGATATACACAATATTGCAACCAATGCATTTCTATAATTAAAATCAGTACATGGATGGTCCAGACTATCATCCATGTACCGATTTTTAGCCTCAGAAATTCAAGAAAACAGTTTAGCACGATGCCATTGTAAGCATTTTTCATTTGCCATTTTTTACTTCTATGGAACAAGCTACATAGAGTGCTTTTTGCATGTGATTTTAGCCAATTGTCTGTGCAACCAACTGCGAAATTCTTTTGGTCTTGTTTTTATTGTTAAATGTTTTTGGATAGACACATTATTGCAACCAATGCATTTGTAGACTTAAAAAGTAGAAAGGGAGTTGATCCATTCTTTTTCAGGCGGTATGAATATTAGAGACGCACATAAAGCCCTGTTTAGTTCCTTGGAACTTGGTTGTTTAGCATTCTCTACCATTCTCTAGCTTTAAATCTAATTACTTGTATCCTTGTGTATTTGTAATTGGTTATAAAAAAGAACAAAACAACTATCACTTTAAGGAAATTCACGTTGTTCAAATGCATGGACACCCTCGTTTTGATTTGAACCGAGTTGTTGCACACAGTTTAGGAAGATCCATATAGGCCGGTTTGTTTTGTTTTTTTTTTTTTCTTTATTATCTGCTCCAAGAAGCATTGGGATTGATTTGGAGCTGCAAATTAAAAACAATATCTCACCCATGGCGATTTTTTCTTTGCCATAGTCAAGTAGCCAACCTGCCTATTCTAGTTTCTGCCAACTGCCCCATTGGGGGCAGATTTTGTAGTACTAGTAGTAGTGTGTTTTATTTTTCCCTCTCTTTGGGTTTGGGATTTCCCAATTTTGACATGAGTGGAGTTTGACAGTTTTGGGCTGTAAATGCGTTTGGCCTCCCTTTTATGACTATTTTGCATTTTTTTTAATCAATGACAATAAAACACATAGCATATGATTGTTAAAGTATGAATGGAAGACGGAGGGATAAACTCTTCATAACATGCAAGGAAAATATATAATTTTATATTTATATTTTAAAATAAGAAATAAGAAATAATAACAAGTGAATTAATTTCAATGTTCATGTGTTTGAATTGGCTTTAGGGACTGTTTGAGTGCACTAGAATTCATAGGAAATGAATACATAGATTTCATACTATAAATGGTTAAAAATGAAGATCAAAGGTGAATGTTTAAAAAAAAATAGGCATATAACCTTTCTTTCCATAGATGCATAATATTAAATGGATATAAAAGTATTATTAAATTTTTAAAAAGAATTTAAAATATATTAGGATTATTAAAAAGGCCTAAAATAAGAAATCATCAGAAGTAGTCTAGAGAATTCATCATCAATCTTAAAATAAAAAAATTATGTTCAACGTGAAATTGATGTGTTGACATTATTTTAAATGTGAACACATGATTCAAATGTAAGATACAACTTATGCAGCTCCCTCACTATATTTACCACTTATTGTTGATTAAGAGATTCATCATGATACACCCAAAATAATAACAAAAAAATACCTATATACTCTGTCTCTCTAGTAAAGGCCCAACAAAACTAAGGAACTTGAAGCGGCAGGATTTTAAAAAAGAAAAAATTTAAAAAAAAATAAAATAAACCACTAAATATAATTTGTGAAGGGCAAAGAAAAAAAGAAAAGAAAATTCCCACGTAAATCTACAACAAAAAGTTTCTTCTCCATGAATAAGGAGTATATTCCTGGATTCACTTGAAGCTATCTTGAATGACATTGAGCATAGGCGAAAGCAGATCTTCACTCTTTTCAAATGTCAAGCCAACATCATCCATGTTGACACCTTCAAGAAAGTCATCATTATCACAAATTTGCAAATGATTGTATGGAGCACAACCAGCCTGCACATCAGTATACATGAAATCTTCAATTGTTCTTTCAAAAAAAAAAAAAGACAATAGAAGGTCATTTATAACAGCTGTTATGGGATATATATATTCCACTATTTCAGTTCAAACACAAGCTTAAAGCAGGACTGAAGAAAAGCCCACTGAAGTAGCCAATAAGATATTTAAAAAAAAGGCGAGGTACCAACTAATGAATAAAAGTTATTATGTATTTCAACTAACTTTTACAGTAATTGCAGTCAAAGCAAAAGGGACATTTGATGCCAACCCACTATTGGATCATGGGCATGCCAAGCAAAATAAATAAAATTAATTAATCAACTGAAAAAAAAAATGGGCTTTGGTACTTAATAAATAACAAAGCAAAAGTAACTCATATGAAGAATATCAAAAGCTTTTAAAGCAAATGCATTCAACAACATTACTTGTCTGTCATTCTTCTTCTTCTCAACTGGAAGGAGAAGCTTCAGATTCAACTTCCAAAGCCACTCTGCTGAGTGCTAGTGCTCACCTTTTGGAAAGCGGTTAGAGTATTTCACAATTTTAACATTGATAGGACAATTATGTGCATTCCTAAGCTCAGATACTAACCTATTTTATGATTAATCCGCCCAATTGCTATTATGTTCATCTTAAGTTCTTTATTTAAAGACACAAAGGTACCTTAGCAAACACGAAGCCATGTGATAGGATTTAAACCACTGACTGAAGTGGAAGAGAAGATCAACTTTTTTAAGTGTGTGCTAGGATTCAACAAAGACAAAAACACCAAACATTAAAAAATCATGGATGTTGGTTATCCATAAGCAAATGATAATTATGATTGTATCATCTAATTCAGTTGAATTTATAATCATATGCCAATCATTAGTACTTGGCTTTGAAAAGTCACCTTGATGTGATTACATCTAATCTAAAAGGTGGCCAACCAAATCAGTGGCATAAATTGGCCAAAACAGTGCAGAGAAACCTTAGAAAAGGGTTTGAACATGGAGGATAGCCTGAAAATTTACAGCACCCTACTTGAGAAGTTAGAGGTGTTTCAAGCCAGCAGATAAGAATCCCCTTCATTAAAGAGACATATGCTAGCTTGAATGGAAGGCTGGTAAGAAAGAGATTTTTAAAGAAAATGCATTTGAATTGAACAGCATTACATGTCGGCCATTCTTCTTCTTCTCAACTGAAAAGGGAAGCTTCATATTCAAGTTCCAAAGATATATATATATATATATATATATAAAAGGGTCCTGAGCTTGTACAATCTGACTATATTATCTTTGTAAAAAAAAAAAAAAAAAAAATTAGAAGAGAAAGATATTCAGAACACAGAACACTTTTACCAAAAAAAAAAAAACAATATATATGTCACAACATATAGATTTGATAGATAGAGGATTAACACCTATGCCCATCATTTTGATGATATGGATTAAATCAGGCCTTGCCCTACCTGTATAAACATAAAAGAATACACAAGTGAACTTTACTTACTATATTCATTCTTAAATCCACACATCACAGTATTATTTCTGCATGTGTTAGAGCCATTTGTAGAGGCCGCCAAGTTTAAATATTTTGTTCCTCTATATCCTACCATTACTTTACACATGTTTTCTACTTTGGGAGTTGCATGAATATTTTCTTGTCTGATATTAGAGAACCACATCCTAATGTTGAAAGCAGAGCTAAGTGAAATCAAATGAAGAAATAAATAAAAGAAAAATTAAATAAAAATTCCGGGGTTAGGTGAAATGAAAAGTACATGAGACAAAACAGATCATAATAACCAGAAGAGGAAAAATGAAAAGAAATGAAACAAAGGATTGGTGAAATAAATCATTTTTTGGATTTCAATTTATAATGAAACAACCTTTTAGATCCGGTTTGAGGATAATCATTTTTTTTTTACCATTTTGAAGAAAAGTACTGAAATGTTAATGTCATTAATAACCGATCATCTCGTAGTAACATTCATAAACCAATGGCTTTAACTTTTAAAAACACCGATCTTGATTTTAGATCATATCAACAAAATTGGACCCATTATCCTGACATTGCACAGCATCACAGTTCAGCACGACATTTTCTCAAACACTTTTCTATTAGCATATCCAACGCAAAGTATACATATAACAAAAAAATAAAATAAAAAAAAATCAAAAGAGGATGAATGTAAAGAAATGCAAAAAACAGTATCCATTATCCTGACATTGCACAGCATCACAGTTCAGCACGACATTTTCTCAAACACTTTTCTATTAGCATATCCAACGCAAAGTATACATATAACAAAAAAATAAAATAAAAAAAATCAAAAGAGGATGAATGTAAAGAAATGTAAAAAACACGGGGAGGATGCATACCTCTACCTTAAGAGTGGGTGGATGTGGTGGATGCGTGTGAAGTGCTCACCATTGATTGGAGCAGATGTGACGATGGAGATGGAGCAGTGCAATGGAAGAGGTGCAGTGCGAGAAAGTGCAGTTTGTAGCGGATGATTATGGATGATGAAACGGATGAAAATGAAGGGCACAGTGGTAACAAAACAATCGTTGTATGTTGATTAGAGAGGAATAGATAGTCCAAAAGTTTTGCCTTCAATTGCCGAGAGAGAGGAAATAGGTGGGAGTGGTTGTGTGTGAGAAGAGAGCATGCATCGGTTGGTAAATTGGAAGGCGGGAGGCATCCCACGTTGCACGCAGAGAAAAGAAGGGGAGAAGGAGAGCCAGGCCGGAACACTACCATAATGTGTTTTTGCAAGGTTTATGGGACAGTTCATGCGTAATGTTTTCCTTAAAAGTGAACGTTACTAATCTGACCTTTGATTAATTCTCCTTAGCCTCTAATGGATATGGTCTACTGGGTGAATTTTATTGTGTAATAAATGGCCCATTGGATATTTACAAATTTTACATTGTACAGTTGGTCTTGTCTTTCAGCTAATCCAACATAGAAAAAATCAAGATACATATTTCATAAAAGCATATATCTGAACCACCACATGGCTCAAAGAGTCTGTTAACAATTAAGGTTGACACGAAGTGAGGACTGATTTAGCTCAGTCTCCAAAAAATATATATATATTTATATATATATATATATATAGATATAGATATATAGATCAGTCAAGTTAATAATACATGAAATTCAATTTAGCTTGGCATTTTGTTCCAAGCAATTATTATGAAGAATTCAGCACATAGTCTGAGGACAGATAAGCTTATTTACATATTAGAGCATTTCGTAAAGCGCTCTAAATATATTTCTTATTTTATTACAAAAAGAGTTTTGGTTTTTTATAATTCTCAAAAGATTATACGTGGTTGAAAATTTTAAAATACAACCATCCTATCTTCATTGTATGGAGGGCATAGGCCAATAGATAATACAATCTCACCTATAATAAGACAAATAATACTCCCCATAGCATAAATGGAGGTGGGTTTCTTGGCGAAGAAGTCTCCGTCAGTGTAATTCTCTGCGACTTGTCTACATAAAGAGAAGGAGTCCTAGGGTTGGACACACTATATTTCCATAGATTAGACATAAAATTTTCATACCATAACTTAGAACAAATGATCACAAACCCAAGAAGATGTGTCTATTGCTTCAAACAAAAGATTATTCGAATCTCATTTAAAATGATTTCAACCCAAATACAGTTGGGGGAAAAATCAAGCTAAGTAAATGGTTATGTAGGTATATGCTACAACAGAAGTAATTTACAAACCCAAAACAGAACACTAAGACATAATCCCTTTTTCCCTGTAGTTATATGCTACAATAGAAGTAAATGGTTATGTACTTATAATATATGCTACAACAGGAGTAATTTACAAACCCAAATCAGAACACTAAGACATAAGTACGCTCAACATTAAGTATATCATAAGAAATTTGGGGGAGAAATACTCAAATCTGGAAAATTAGTATTTAAGCCTAATTAGTATTTAGGGGGAAATATCATAAAACATAAAGTATTTAAGCCTATAGGAATATGCTACAACAGAAGTAAATGGTTATGTACTTATAGTATATGCTACAACAGAAGTAATTTACAAACCCAAAACAGAACACTAAGACAGTATTTTTTTAATAGCCCTTGCACATAAGTAATTCTTATGATTATATTCACTGTTCACGCTTGACTAACCTCTTCCCTTTCCTTAAAAACGCTACTTGGAAGACAAATGTCTCCTTGCTAAAACTAAAAATTGGATTAAGACACATTGTAGTTAATTAGAAACATTTTGCTTACCATATTATTTACTCTCTTAATTCATTCCATATACCAATTTAAGTGGCAGAGGATCTTGACAAGTTTTCAAGGGACTTCCTTTGGAAAGGGAGTGAAGTAGTCCTCAGTTCCTCATCGAGTGGGTGGATGTGTGAAAAAGAGTCAAATTGGGATGAGTGACAATTCACGAGTTAGTGAACAATAATAGATTGAAATCACCAAATCTGAGTCTGCACTGTATATAATGGGGAGGAACCCCAAAGGATCTTAAATATATAAAGGATTATTCTATAACTCACTGCAATTAGATCACAAGGTACATACCTGAAGTAGAAAACCTTACCTTGAAATTGATATCTTAATATCAATTCAAAGCAGCAAGCAAACATTGTTAATCTGTTATATGTTGCTATCAGGCATCAATTATCAAAAAAACATGCAACAAAGCAAGCAACCATCATAAATATAAAAAGGCCAAAGGAAAATGTGCCAACTAAGTGGATCCAGACTTGGATAGAAAACATGATACCTAACCATAACATGGTAGGAGCCTACCTGTTTAGTGGGTGGGATCCAAAACTGGAAATGGATGGCTCTATTCATTCCAACAAAGAGCAGCTAGGGACCCACTTGTAGTGAGGTTGGGCTGCTAAGCTGAAAGAATGAAGCATGCTGTATGCTAGGCTCTAATAATATTTTTTGGAAAGGAGGAACTGCTTGTGCAATCACCATAGAATATACTTCTGAAATCTGTCATATATGGGCATATGAAGAATTCATGAGGAAAAATTGAACATATGTGATTGGTCTTGAAGATTTGAAGATAAGACCTCTTTGAAAGAGGGTGACAGTAGCTCAGTAAGGTATAGTGTGGGCAGGGAGAGGTCTATTGTGGCATCATGGTAGGAATACTTATAGTATATGCTACAACAGAAGTAATTTACAAACCCAAAACAGAACACTGAGACAGTATTTTTTTTAATAGCCCATGCACATAAGTACTTAGATTTCTTCCTTTTTCTTTCTATTGCCTTATTTTACATTTTTTCCTTTTTCTTTTTCTCAATTAAAATAAAAAACTATATATCATGTCACTTCTCACTTAGGTTCGTATCAACGTTTATATCGAACTATGTAAATAGGAGTCAGCTATTTTGGTGGCGATCTGCATGGAAGAAGGCTAAGTTAATAGAAATGGGTTTATTTAGACTCCAGTCTCTTTGCTTCCAGGGTTTGTTTATGGCAGTTCTGGATAACAGCAGGTTGGATTTTACAATTTTCGTTCAATGCATTATAAACAAACTCCTCGACCCAAAAATTATAAAGGGCTAAAAGTAGGTGTCTAAACCTTGTTTTTATGGGCAAGTTCAGGTCCGAATCCAGCTAAACTTGTTTTTTTGTTCTTCCCCACCATTGCAATCGCCTTATACGGACTGTCAAGTATCTATTGAATTATTCCCTATATAGATTTTGTGCTGTGTGTAATGTTCATGCTATTTGTTTTCACTCAAGCTTTTACTGCATAGTAATGCAAAAATGTTTAGGCGATAATGAAGGGAATTTTGATATATAAGGCCACTTGTTTGATATTTGTATAGATTAACTTCACATAGGCTTTCACATTTTCTGGTTGTTACTTGTAAATGTTAGATTTGAATCTCAATGCTGGGCAACCGAGTGATTCGATTTGCATGGGATCCTTAAAACTTGATTGTCCTGAAACTAAAGTGATCAGTTTTGTTGAACACAACACAAATACTATTTTACTTAGGGTGTTGGAGTTGATATCAGTTACATGCAAGGGTTTAGGTTAGAATTTATCGTTGATACCCATATTTCAAGATGCATGGAATCCAGGAAATTGCACTTATTTAATATCTCCATTTTTTTTTTTTTTGCATGATTTTTGTTTTCAATTACGTTAGTAATATAATTTCCAGGCATACATTTCCAGTGAAATTCTCTTAACTATACACATCATTCCACATGATATGTATTAATGAGGAATATAAAACTCTAAATGCCATTGAGAACCAACAATCTTCTCTAACACACCATATCATGGCTATAAGCACTAACTTTAAGAAAACAGATTTGTAAAGAAGTGCAAGAGGGGCAGGATCTTTTTAAGGGAACTCAATATTGATAGTGGTAATGGGCATGGTTCTTTCTCAGGGAACTCAATACTAATAGTGGGAACGGGCATGATTTTTCAAGGGATCTCAACGTTGATGGTGGAAAGGTTTTGAAATATAAAGAACCCATAAGATTTTATACAAAACTCAGTCTAAATCTGGGAGAAAAAAAAAAGATTTATACAAAACTGAATCTAAATCTAAAAAAGAATCAGTTTCAGTGCCAGTTCCACAAATATGAAGAAATTCAGAAGAAACATTGAAATGAATCAAAACCAGTTTGAAAGAAAATATTTATTTCAGGTATTTAATCAAACACCTTACACTCAAACTAAAAAATGAAATATCAAAAGCACATGAGTAATGCCCCACAGTTTTATTCAAAATTAAACTATCAAAGTCTCGAGTGCACAATTTCCATATACCCAATGGTAGCAACAACGCACAGCTGGTGATACTGATTCTTTCATATTGGGATTTGTAAAAAAGATAAATATGAGGATGCACCAATACAAAGGAGTAGTAAATATAAATCTCTATCAATTTGCATAATCCAAGCTGTTAGACAAAGAAATTCTCAAGTATCACTAACCCCAAAACATCAGAAAAATAAAAAGAAATTTGAATCAGTAAAATTTCTTTCCGTGATCCAAACCAACTCTAATGAGAACTATTTTAACTTACTCAATCTAAATGGGCATACCACATTAAGCTAACCCAGATCGATTGGACAAAAGATAATGAAAAATTACAGATGGCCAGGGAAAATTTTCCTGAAGTGCAGGACCTAGGCTTTAAAAAATCATACTGAAAAGGGAAAAGTAACTCTCACAATGGCATTTTTCCAAACACCATGTGCGTATCCAGACCAAGGTACATGATAAGGATAGAAAAAATTGAAAACTGATACAAAATGGAAAGATGAAGGAAAATAACATAAATGAATACTGGTTCAAAGAAGAAAGATTCATTACCTCTATCCTGGTATTGGGGAAATGTTGCAGCAAAAACCCAAATGTAGCCAAGGCTTTGCAAGCGGAATTTGGAGATGATTGCAGAAGAAGATGACCTTGAAGTGAGAGAGATTGCAGAAGAAGATGACCTTAGCAATCGAGTTCTCCATGATTCCCCGGAATGGAAGTGAGAAACTTACGAGTGTTACAGTAGAAATAATGAGAGGAGTAAACTAAATCGATGAAACGGTAGCCTCTAAATCGTTTGATAGGAAGACCATTCGAAAGCTAGCATTCGAAAGAGTGCCTCAGTTCGTGGGAAGCCTTCATTAGAAGAATTAGAGCAAATAGCTACGGGAGGGTGATTAAGGTGATTAGGGGGTTTGAAGAGGAGAATTAAAACAAAATAGTTACAGGGTGGTCATTAGAGTCCTTAGGGTCCATTAAGGTGATTGGGGTCTATGGGAGTCAATCTGAATTTGAAGTGGTCAAAATCAATTGGTTAAAATCTACTTGATTTCTCAATTAGATTCACTTCGCTTCATTTATATATAATAGAATCAATGGCTTATATCATTCAGCCCTCACCTCTTTAATAATCTTTTGATATAATTCATTTTACATTGAATTTCTCAGTGTTAATTCCTATGTATGTTACACAAAGAAACAGGCCTTCGAGTGTTTCAAATGTAAATTGAAGTGACAATAAAATTCCAAAACCTCTTAAGTTTCACTAAACCACTAAACCTATGAAGAATTGGTTATTGTAATGGCCAAAACATTTACGCATCGGGCAATATTGTAAGACTTAATTGCTGATTAAGGTGGCCTCACACAATTACATATGGGCTCCACTACAATTAACATTATACTATTTTAAATTTACTTGTTTGTGAAAATTTGAATTTAAGTTGAGTTTATTCCAAATCTAAAGCAAATTTCTTAGTAAGGCTAAAATACATGCTTTGTAAACTAGATGGATCATCATCATCATCAAAGCCTTGTCCTAACTATATTGGGCTAGCTATAGAAATTATATTTTCCCATTCCGTTTATCCTGAGCCAAATCATCATATAAGTTGAACGTTTTCAAATTCACATTATTGTTTATAAATATAAACAATTGGAGGCTTTTCACAAGCAACTTTTTTTTTTCTTTTTTTTGGGGAGTGGGTGGGTGGGAAGATTTTGCAGGCGACTTAAGCAACCATTTTGGAGCTTCTTTCATATTAACAAATTAGTATAAACAATCCGATTTAGTTATATACAATAAGTCAAGAAAGAAATCTAAAAAAATTATTTGAAGAGGCTTCAAGAGAAAGAGAGAGAGAGAGAGAAGGAACCCGCAATTTTTCCAACAACATGGCAGTAAAATTGGTCAGGTAGCAACGAGAATTGAGAAGACCAGATCCACAAAATAGCACATCTACATCCGAGGTTAAATTGATGAGCTGGGGCATTTCTTGCATTTAAATGCACAAAGAAAATATAAAAGACAAACTCTATGGGAAATCGTGCATCTATTTTACTGCCATTTGGTGCGATGCTTTTTCCTTGTCAAAAGAAGAAACATGAGTTGTTTTCTATGTGAAAAATTATTTCTCAGGGGAAAGGTTGAAACTGAATAAATGAAAATTGTGAAATTTCAGTATTATGCAAAAAAGACCTTTTTTCATTTCTTTTTCTTCTTCTTCTACTAGATATGTTGGATTGCTGGTCAGGTGTGGTGATTTTAACTTGAGCGCCCAGGGATCGAAGGCTTGTTTCTTAATTTAGAATATTTATATCTAGAGAATTTCTGAGTTTTCAAACATGCAGAATTCTTGAATTCTCCTTTCAGTTGAACATTTAAGAATTCTACCAAAAAAATTAAAAATAAAGAGACTATAATTATTCTAATATTTTCTTAATTCCATTAAAGAAACAAGTCCGGGCTTGTTTGATACTTTTACTTGTCAAGTAAAGTTAAGCATAAATCAAAAGCACTTTAATTCAAAACACACTCCTTCTTTAAAAAAAAAAAAAGTAAAAAACCGACTACCTTTATTCACTAAAAGATAAAAAAAACTCCATTTCCTCATACAAAAAGTCAAAAATATTCCATCACAAACAACTAAAAAAAACATAACATCATAACCCACTTAATTTTTTTCCTCTTTTTATTTCACTTCACTCCACTTTATTTTAAAAGTAAAATACCAAATGGGCCCTAGGTACCTACACTACTCAACCCACATGAGTGTATTGCCCTAGCTTTGCAATAACGATAAGTGGTAAAGTAGAATATAGATTTCATAAAAGAAGAGTCTCCAAAGACTCAAAGTCCATTCGGTGGGCCATCATTCCCTAATGCGAGTAGGGCCTAGGACTAGTCATTGCCATAGTTGAAACGTGAATAGAGGAGTTGTCATCGTCACAATGGTTTGATGTTATCTCTCTCTGTTTCCAATTTCCACGCGTTATTTAATCGTCGGGCCCACCATCGGTGGACGTATGATTTTGATGGTCAATTAATAGTTTAAAGTATCTGTTACTTTTTTTTTCCCTCTACTGACGGAACTCAAAAAGCACACAAGATCTCTATTAAGTTGAGAAAGCTTTTAGAGATGAAGAGAGAGTTATATTCAAATTCAAAAGAATTTTTATCTTTTATACTATGTAATGATTAACGCGTGTAAAAACACAATTGGGCCTCATCACAAATGCCAACGAAAAGTATAAATATAAAAGCCTCCCTCTTCCATAGGACCTGAACATAGTTTTTGTCACATGAAATTAGTTCATCAGCATTCCCAATGGAGGAGTATTACACATACGAGATGGAGGAACTTTGACACTGTTTTAATTGTATGGAATCTATGTTTTAAAAATGGATCTGGACAGCAGCATAATAATTATAAAAATAAAAGTAAGACATTGAACTCAATTTTGAAATGGTAAAATCATGATTTGTTCATCAATCTAGCCAATTGAATGATTTTTTACTACTAGAATAACATTTTTGGATGCACCAAAGAAGCTTAAGAAAATAATAAAGCAGAAAATATAATCGTTTATTTTCTGAACTTAAAAACTATTTTTTCTGACAACTCAAGAAAAGTGAGAAAAAGATATTTTTCCTTTTAAAAAGTTCAATATTGTAACCCTATAATTCCTCCCTAGATAATTTATCTAAAACACTTTCTAAGTATTTCTAAAATCTAGTGACTAGAAACTTTCTTGACTATTAGCTAGATTTCAAAATTGGAATCACATTAGATAGTGTTTTGAAAGGAAATTGCTCTTTATAAATATCTTCTTTACTAAACCTATTAATTTAGCTTTTATGGACCCTTGACCGTGGCTTGGGGGTGTACTGTACACATCTTATAGATGGAAAGTGAATTTGAATTGGTTTGGATTCGAAAGGTGGTACCTAAAGATGAACTTGAAGTGAGAAATTATGCACACATGAAGTGTCTATTACTAAATGATTAATCTAATATCAAGAAATTTCGTTATTGTTATTTTGAAATTCTTTTTCAGTGTACATTTTAATTATCATTATTTCCCACAACTTAGTTTAAAATCTGTTGCATTCTTTAAGATTTTCTAAGCATTAAATAGTATAATATTTTATTATTACATTATTCTACTCTAAATTATTTTACTCTATTGGTATTTAAACTATAATATTTTGTTCTACACTTATCCAAATGTTCCCTTGGACATGGTTTTAGCTACTTGGAATCTTCCTTTACAGGACCCATGATTTAAAACTGGAAGTAGAGATTTAACTGTGATGTAGTATATGAAAATAAAGTTTTTAAATGGTCAAAACCATTGAACGTTTGTTAGGTCATTACTAATTCAATCTAGATCATTCATCAAATTTAGGCAAATTGAGCCATTTTTAATTAGCACTTGAAGGATTAGGCTAGACCAACTATTCCAAGGCACCAATTTCACTTGATGTGGATATGTGTTTGAGCTGTTTGGTCTGATTTTTTAAAAAATAAATAAGATATTTAATGAAGAAAACATGATTTGTTTGGGCATAGTTTTTTTTTTATATTAAATCTAAACATATTTAGCTTTCTTTAGTTTTTTCTTGATCGGTAACTATAAATTATATTAAAATTTAGAAAGTAACAACAAATAAGCTCCATAAGAGAGTACAAAGTTCATTTGTCTAGTGCCCACAATAAACCGATTGGCTATAGTCTTTTTGTCAATAAGATTTTCGCATCAAAAGATGTGATGAGTGACAACCCATCTTATGAAAAAAGAGGCATTTTCTCTCTTTGATTTTTACATGGTTTCTTTGAAAACAAGGGAATGACTTGAAGATTCCACATAGACTTTTAAATTTCAAAAGAAAGACTTAGAAGTGATCTCTACTTGATTTGGAAAATGCTTTCTTTTCTTATCTTTCAAAGACTCGTCGAGTCTCACCACATGGTTGTCCGCCCCTAGCACGGGTCTGTGCATCATGTAATTTTGTGGAAGTGGAGCAGAAAAGTTTGGTTTTCTCTACAGAAAAAAAAGCACTTATGTTAGGTGAACATTTGTCGACAAAAGAAAAGAAAGAAAAAGACTTTTCTGGTGACAACAATTTTTTTGTTCCACAGGGACAATGTATTTCATTGACTCCAAAGTCTAGCCACATTCTTTTACCCAAAAAAATCCAGCCACATATAGATATAAAATGTTTTTTTGTAACTATGTTGAGAATTTTAACTTGAGCACCTGCCTAGGTATTCATCCCTCGGCATCATTGTGTGTGAAACAGTTTATTTACTGAATTTTTTTTATAAGAATTTAGTGTGCTTGGTCTTTTTGATATGGTGTGATGACTTATCGTTTGGCATTCGTAAATGTCTCATATTTCTTTATAAAGATTTTAAATTTTGACCCACCTAAAAGGTTTCAAGCATTAAAAAAAAATTTGTTTTTAGGATTCCACTATTTTTGAGAAAATAAAATTCTCAGAAGAAAAACTCTATCACTTCCAGTAAATAAACTGCCGCTACTTATGTCATAAATATACTTTTAAGATTGATTCTGACCGTGGACTCGGTGGGTATTCACATATGCTAGGGCCTGGACCAGACAGACAATGCCATAGCCCAAAAGAAACTCTGAAATGAGAATAGCGATGTTGTTAGTGACAGTTTGTTTGATGCTAGCTCACTCTTTCCACACGTTATTAACCATGGGGCCCATCAGCGGTGGACCCATGATTTTAACGGTCACTTAATAGCTTTAAAGTAACTTTTGCTATTTTATTTTCCTAAATTCGAACTCACGACCGACTGCTTCTAATGTCATATTAATTTTTTTTTCAGCTAACCATTTATATAAAAATCTCAAGGTATTAGTGCACCTGCATAAATACTTTTCTAGAGTGACTAAAAATTAAGACCCTAGTCTAACCACATATAAATTAAGACCCTAGTGTAACCACATATATATACAAGCAAGCTCAGCCCTAATAACCACAAATGTGCCCATTCTATGAACCATCTATCCATGGATAAATAAAGTTTTAAGATTGATTTTGATGCTAGGAGTAGACAATAGCATAGCGCAAAAAGGAAATTGGACACGTCAATTGTGGGGTTGTCATCATGACATGAAAGTTGGTAGATGTTATCTCTCCTTCTTTCCAGACGTTATTTACGGTGGGGCCGTCACTGGTGGACTCATGATCATGATTCTGATGGTCAATTAATAATAATGGTTATTGAAGTTATCTGTAGACAATTAAAAGAAAGGTCGCAGCCAAGATCCAGAAACGAATTAAATTGATAAGAAAAGTTAAGGGCGATCATGTAAATGTCAAAATGGAATAGGAACTTTGGATGGACCACAGGCCCAGCCTCCAAAGTCCAAACGCACTGGACTTACAATTCAGAGTGTTTTAATTTATTTGGTACTTGACAATCATGAGCATTCACGCAGAAATTAAGGACATTGTCAATACTCCCACTAATTTAATTTTGAAAAAAAAAAAAAAGCCGCTACTTGAAAGTAGACTATCTGTTAATTATTGTGCCTTTTGTTATTCCTTTTTGCTGAAAAATTAATTTATTCACCAAAAAAAAAAAAAAAAGAAATCGATTTCATTGGTGATTTTCTATATCAAGTGTGTTGATTATTTTATACAGTGATCAAAGGACAAAGGGGGGTTCGCGCCTTTTGCAAAATTTGATGCACAAGGACAGTAGCTAATGACAATCACCCAGAATTTTGTTGATCGAGTGATTTATTTAATGAATGTGCAATTAATGAGGCCCACCATTTATTCGATGAAATCATCAAATGTTCTTTTCCATTATTTTCTCTTTTTTCTTTTTTCTTCTTCTATAAATATATACCAAGTGATTCTCCTTAGTTAAATCTCATCACCTCATCTCATCAGTGTGTTGCTTGAAACCTATACCCATCTGAGAGCACTACTGATGGATCACCTCAACTCCTTCCCTTTTACTAAAGCCTCATCTGGTTTCCTCCTCTCTCTTCTTGCCTTTTCACTGCAGCTGCTTATGCTCTTTCAAACCACCCTCTTCTTTTCCTGCCTTCATCACGAGAAGTCTGCCTTGCTTCAACTCAAGCGTGGATTTTTTATAGATCGTGGCGAGTATAATTCCTCTTCAAAGCTCGATTCTTGGAATCCAGCCACTGACTGTTGCTCTTGGGATGGCGTCACGTGCGACGAGGCTACGGGTCACGTGATTGGGCTCGATCTTAGCACCAGCCCTGATGCGAGAAGTAGTTGGATTGAAGGTCAAATAGACTCTAGCCTCTTCAGTCTTCGCAGCCTCCAAAAACTCAACCTTTTTTGGAACAGTTTCTATCCCCACCCAATACCATCTGCGCTGGGCCGCCTCACCAATTTGACCCATTTGAACCTCTCATACTCAGGGTTTACTGGCCAGATCCCATTGGAAATATCAAGATTGACCAAGCTCGTTTCCTTGGATCTCTCTTCAGGCAACCTAAAGCTCAAAAATTCAAACCTCACAACACTCATTGGAAACTTATCCAGCCTCCAAGAACTCTTTCTTGACTGGGTAAACATCTCGGGCGAGCAAGGTGGCCAGTGGGCCCAAACCATATCCACTGCACTGCCCAATCTTCAAGGGTTGAGCTTACGTGGTTGTGGTCTTCAAGGACCTATTGACCCCTCTCTTTTCCAGATTCCTTCTCTTTCTCAACTCTCATTGGATGGAAACAATCTCTCCATTGTTGTACATGATTTCTCAGGTGTCTCATCTGCTTTGACACTTCTCACCCTTAGTGGCTGTGGTTTCTATGGAAAGTTTCCCGAGAGTATTTTCTTGATGCCAAATCTACAAACACTTGACATTTCATACAATCCAGATCTCATCATTGATATATTAGAATTTCCTCAGAACAACGCTTTGCAGAGCTTGTTCCTGGAAAACACTATCTTTCGAGAGAAATTATTGGATTCCATCAATAATCTCAAGTTCTTGAAGGAATTATCACTTCGGAATTGCAATCTCTCTGGTTCCTTACCTTCTTCAATTGCAAACCTCACCCAACTTGAGTATCTGGATCTTTCATCAAACAATTTCAGCGGTACAATTCCTTCCTCCTATGGAGATCAGCTCAAACATCTCACTTCTCTTTCTTTGTATGATAATTCACTTAAGGGATCTATCCCATCATCTCTGTTTTCTCACCCACCATTGCGATACTTGGATCTCTCTTACAACCAATTTAGTGGTTACCTTCCCGACTCTCATAATGAATCATCTTCAATGCTGGAGAGGATCTACTTGAATAACAACAAACTGCAAGGGACAATTCCTAGGCTAGTCTTTGAACTCACAAAGCTAAGATATCTTTATCTGTCTAACAACAACTTCAGTGGCACTATAGCACTAGATATGTTCAAAAACTTCAAAAACTTCTCATATCTTGATCTTTCAGACTGTGGCTTGTCAATAATTAATAGCAATGGTAGTCCTCATCTAATCTCCTCATCTCAAATGGATAGTTTTTATCTATGTTCATGCAACATCAGTGAGTTTCCAAACATCCTTCAAAGTCTTAATCAATTGGAAGATCTAGATCTCTCGAAAAACAAAATACATGGTGAAATACTCACATGGATTTGGGAGGTAGGAAATGGGAGTTTGTATCAACTTAATCTTTCTAACAACTTCTTGGAGAGTTTTGAGCATCCATTACCTCAATTTTCATCAAGTAGACTACAAATTGTCGACCTTCATTCCAACAGATTGCGAGGGTCACTTCCAATCCTACCACATCGAGTTTACTTTCATGACTATTCAAACAACAGTCTCTCCTCCATCATTCCAGCTAATATAAACTTCACTTCCATTCAATACTTTTTTCTTTCAGGTAATCATGTTAGCGGAGAGATTCCTTCATCCATTTGTGAAGCACGCCTCCTTGAAGTCCTTGATCTGTCTAGAAACAACTTTAGTGGAAAAATTCCTACCTGTCTCGATAAAATTGGCAATTCACTCAAGATTTTGAATTTGCAAAGAAATGCTTTTCAAGGCAATGTGCCTGACATGTTTGAAAATGAGTGTGGTCTGAGGACACTCAATCTTCATAGCAATGAACTAGAAGGGTCAATACCAGAGTCATTAGCCAATTGCAAAACATTGGAGCTTATAGACCTTGGAAACAATCGTCTAAATGATACCTTCCCATTCTGGTTTGATAGTTTATCATATTTACGTATTTTGATCTTGCGATCAAACAAATTTCATGGTCCCATTGCTTATTCCCATGCCAAAAGTTCCTCATTCCAATTTCTGCAAATCTTTGACATTTCTTCCAATTATTTTGTGGGTATTGTTCCACCAAATTTTTTTCTGAATTGGAAATTGATGGCCGAAGGAGTTGTTTCATACTCGAGTTCCAATGTCCAAGTTGTCAAGTACCAATTTGGATATGGTTATTATCAAGATTCAGTGATGGTGACAATGAAAGGGCTTGAACTAGAGGTGGTTAAGATCATCACTGCATTGACCTCAGTGGATCTTTCAAACAATAGATTTCAAGGGCATATTCCAAAATCAATATGCAACCTCAATTTACTCCATGTGCTCAACTTCTCACAAAATGGCTTCGATGGCTCAATTCCAGTATCTTTGGAGAATTTAACACAGCTTGAGTCATTAGATCTTTCAAGGAATAAGTTATCAGGGAATATCCCTTGGCAATTGATGAAGCTCACATTTCTTGCAGTCTTGAATCTCTCACAAAATCTCCTCCATGGAAAAATACCACAAAGCCAACACTTCCTCACATTTACCAATAGTTCGTTTCTTGGGAACATTGGTTTATGTGGACTGCCATTATCAGCAAAATGTGAAGATACTATGGCTACACCACCATCAACCTTTAGTAGTTTTGGCTTGGATGGAGTTGTAGAGATTGATTTGGAATTCATGTGGATGGGATTTGGAATTGGAGTTGTATTTGGATTTGGAGTAATCTTTTGGACTCTAGCACTTTGGAGGAGAGGAAGTAGAAAATACATGCAACTCATTGATAGAATGTTTGTTCATAATTTTTCAATGATTCCATCATATGTACGCTGGTAAGATAATTAATGAAGGAGAATACTTGAAAGAAAGATGGTGCGTTTTCAGTAGACACATGGAATAGAGTGTATTCATGGATGGTTGTGCCTTTTACTACCAATATGAAATTGTGAAATTATGTGTAATCAATACTTTTGTAGTTTATTTTACGCTGATTGAAAATATGCCAAGTTATGTGTATAAAACCCAATAAAGGCAACTAGTAGTTTTATTCAAATGTGTTTTTTTTTTTTTTTTTTAGGTTGTTGTATCTTTTCTTAAAACATTAAGGGCACATTTGTATAATATTCACAGAAAACCGATTTTGAGGACTTTTTCCTCTCCTACATTTTTTTTTAATTTTTCCAGACTCCCCATCTTAACCAACTTTTTGTAGAATCTAGGAAAACACAGCTTATTTTCATGCTTGTCCTCGCTGAAAAGTGGATGCACCAAATGTGAAAGATTATATGTTCAAAGCACACTAAATTCTAACTAAATGCTTAAAGTTTCTCTCTTGAACAACTTCGCTTTTTGAGGATGAGAATCGTTAGGAGTATAGAAAACAAAACATATTTCTTTTTAGTTGCTTGATGAATTTCTTTTTCTAAAAGCATTATCCTTTATGTTGAAAACTTAAATTTTTTGTTTAGAATGGTGTAATGTCTCTTCTCAAGTTGTTTGCAAGTAACTTGCCAACTAGACTAGCCATCGATGGCTGCTTGATTGTGCTCTTTAATCATCCGATAGTCAATACTGGCATATAACCACATTCATGTGAAATCCGAATTTATTCTGAGTTGGCTACATAAATTCTATTTCTCCATTTCGGCCATCCCAATTCTAATCCTCATATAAGTTGCACATTTTCAAATTCACATTAATGTTTATAAATAAAAACAATTGGATTCTAGCATTTACTCAACTTGGCAAATAAGAAGTCACTATACCTGGTACAAGGGTGCTGCCTCAAAGAAGATTAGGCCCTCATCTTGAATACTATATCCACACAAGTTCAAGCATACTTACAGCTTACGAGTATGCCTAAACCTTCCTCGTTTCGTTTTTCTTTTTCATATATATCATTTACTTTAAGATCCAGCCATGATAAATATAACACATTAAACTTAAGCAACCATTTTGCCTTCCTTCATATTCACATTTAAAAAGGCGTACCTGTGGAAACTTGTGACTGTTAAATATAATTTGTTCTTTGCAAATTAAAAAAATTAACAGGTTACTGTAAAAAATCTGATTTAATTATATACAATAAGAAAAAAAAATCTTAAAAACCTAATTAAGCACATGAGAGTTGAGGGGACAAAATCCAAGTTTAAACCGATGGGTTGAGACACATGAAAGCTGGACACCATAATGGGGTACGAACATAGGAAAAAAATAATAATTTGAAAAAGTTATAACTATGGTTTTAAGTATCAGTTTACTCGACACCAATATTGTGCATCTCACAATGTTATAAAAGATATATACATAGGGCCATGATGTTTTTTTAAAGGTAAATTAATGCACTTGCACCCTCACCCAGGGGGCGTGATGATGAGCAATTACTGGGTCATGATAGTGCAATAACTACATCTCCGCAAAAAAAAAAAAAAAAAAAAAAAAATTCTAGTCAAAATCCATGTTTATCTGTCGAATTGTGCACTCTCCTTCTCTCTGGCAATACACCAAACAAAAATCACAAACCCAACCATGAAATCGGCGGAGGTTGGAATCAGGTGAACAATTTTGCACCTATGATTCACTTCTCGGTGAGCTAGACCAGTGAATCAAAATAGGCTTCTCTAAATTTTTCCTTCCCCCAACTCATTCAGCATGCACAATTGGATTTGCCTGCTTCAACCAAAGATAACATATACAATTACCATATGAAGTTGATGACTTCAAACGAATGTTGAATATCATGCAAATTTATGTAATATGTGGGCTGCTGATTCACATGGGCTTTGTTTTGATCCAATGGCAGGCTAAAAGATCAAAATAAATAAAAATAAATAAATAAAAGAGTCTGAGCAGGTCAGGGTGCGAAAGTGTTAGTGCTTAAGCATTCTGCATTCGAACTTAATTTGTAAACCATGGTACACTTACAACTAATATCGAACTTAATTTGTAAACCATGGTACACTTACAACTAATATCATCCTTTGAGATGCTAGTATAGATATAGACAAAGTTTTGTGTCTACTGCAATAGAGGAGTAAATCACTCATGAACAATATGCAGAAACTAGAGAAGTAGGTGACCAAATCATAGTTCTGCTACAACCTGTGATAACTACCATCAATTCAGGAATCAACATGACAAGTCTTCCATGGATGATAGATTATCTGGTTCTGAAAATTCTTTTATGCTCTTCATGGATGAAACACGTAAAAAAAATTTGTTCATACATATCAATGACTGAACATTGAAAATACGAACTTTTTTTTTCATAACAGTAGATGCAAGATTACTTTTTGTTCCTGCACATTTAAATTTTCCTCTTGAAATCTTTGTCGATGCTTTATACAATCTTCAAGAGTGTTTGAAGAATTGAACACTTTGTGAAACTTGGTGTCATCACGACCTGGAATCACTGTTGGAAGACCCACAAGCACATACATACTGAAAACCCACAAAATTTATAAAATCCAGGGGCTACAATGTCACTACCATATGCAAATACCAGGTTATCATTGGACGTAGGTGAAATTTTGGTATGACAACCCAAGTTCCTTTTTTTTTTTTGTTACTTCTGTTGCCATGTATATATTTGAAGCCCTGCATCATCATCTTCATTTAAGTCTCATCTCCCATATATTCCCGGCACATTTTTGTAAGTACCATTTGTTGAAAAAAAAAAAACATAACACAGTTTGCAGGTTTTCAGACAATGCCCCGAAACAGTAAGTCTCAGATGAGAAAATTGCCATCAACAATATCAGCATCTCTTTTGTATTCTTAATCATCAAAATTTCTTATATCAAACACGTTTCTACCACGTTGTTATTCTAGAACAACATTGGTTGTCTGGTTTTTGCTTGCTGGCTCTGTTCGAAATCTCAAGCCCATTTGCAGGAAGGAGGAAACGTTTTCCAACCTCACTTCTTTCAAGTTTGCTCCTTGGAGTTTCAGTAATTGGTGATGCAGACCATTGGACTGAGAACTGTATGAGTGAGGATTTCACTGCAGCTTAAGGAGTGGCATCAGCTTTAGTAGATACATCTCGATGCCCTTGATTAACCCCATGCTCCTCTGTAGCGTCATGGCTCACAATATTTCTCCTCTTCTCATTAATACCCATTACTCCCATTCCAGTAGAAAACAAAACTTTATGTTTCCTTAACTTTTTACTAGATTTGCATTTTTCTACATTTGGAGCAATGTAGGGGTGACAAGTATCTTCTGGTTTCTGCATGCTTGAGTCACTAGTTTGAGTTGAACAATCTGAGGTGTTCCTTAGAGTTTTAGTTTGGCTATTAACCTCATCAAACTTAAAAAAGTATCTTGTGATGATACACAGATATTTTGTCAGACACTGATGGAGAAGTAACATCTATTCCACCCACTGCTTCATCTAAGGAACCAAGGCAATCAACCTGCACTCGTCGAGAAAGAGAAGCCCCTTGGTCTTTCTGAGTTTTGTGAGGAAAATTGTTCCTAAGAGAAACCAATTTGTGCCCATAAACATTCACATATGTAGGATTGCTTTCATGCCCCTTGTTGCAATGCTCATCTTTACTTCCCTCTTCTGCAAATGCTATCTTACATCTAGATTGACTATCTTTGCATGAGTTCGCTTTCTTTCTAAATTTTGTAATAAGAGTACCACTTCTATCATCTTCGCCATTATTTGTCTCTTCGGATTCATGTTGTTTACATGAATTATCAAACAATAAATTATCATCATTTGAGGAACCACCCAAAGATGAATGAACTTTCATTTTGACATCCTTTGGAAACCCAACAGCTATATCCTTTGAGTTACATTTTTCCTTCAGTCTTAGCTTTCTCCTTGGACCATGCATGGGTGTTAAAGGTTTTTCAGGTAGATTTTTCGGGCACATATACTATTCATTCTGCCTTCTAGACCTGTCATTGTCAGTCCTCTTACCTTCAAATGTCATGTGGTTTCCTGACTTGGGACAATCCAGTACATTGTTAGCATTAGAAGTGGAGTCAATCAGTTTGCCTCTCAAATATCCATGGTCCCCATCTTGACGTAAACGCATATGGTTCAATTCTCTTGACTTCTTGAAAGGAGGACTTGGGATTATAATTTTCTCACAATGGTCACTTAGAGAGTTAGGAGTGAGTCTGAAGCATTCTCTTCCTACAAGAGAACCATGTTCTGCAAATTCTTGAATTCCTCCAACACTTGTAACAAAAGGCTTGCCAGGATTGTTACGCTGCTTAGTAATGATGGTATTAGTCATGGGTGCCACTAGATACCGTACATGCTCAATGCATGTTGCATCAAGTCGCAGAAACCAAGAATCCTTTAATCCTTCAAAGAAATTCTTTATGGGAATTGAATATGGAATGTGGTAGAAACATGATTTACATTTCACCTATAGGAACAAAAAATAAATAAATAAATAGGGTGGAAATTAATTGAACCTGTCAATCTTGAAATCTAAAATCCATGTAAACCACAGGGCTCGTTGGGATTCAATACTATTTAATATCCTACATTCTAAAGTACCAGGACTTATAGGATCCCACTTCAACTTTAACCTTTTAGATTTGCAGTAACTCCAAAAAGTATCAAGAAACCCACAAAACAATGAGGCTGAAGCTGATGTATTAGAGGATTGCCACAAAATCATACTCCTTAAATCCTGGGTTTACAGAAGTCTCAAATGGAAAGGGGCATAATGTCATCCCATCAACGCGTGTGCCCTGATCTTTCCAAGATTCGGAAAGTGACGGTAGTGCTCCTTCCTAAACCTACCTGTGCAACAATTAGTCAATAGTTTAGCTCTAAAAGTATATTATGGAAATAGATATACTACAAGATGCAGAAACTCAAATTCAGAATTTATTCAGCATTTTCCAGAAAGAAATCAATATCTGCTCTTCACATTCAGAACCTGAAATTCATATTTTATTTAGGGGAAGTATCAATAGATGATAAATTAAGAAAGACTCGTTTAAGTTGGTTTGGATACGTTTAGCTGCGCAGGCCACCAATGGCCCCGGTGAGGAAAAGTTTCTCTACACAGGTTAATAGCCCCTTGAAAGGGATACGCCAAAGAGGACATGGATGGAAGTAAAAATGATAGATCTAAAGAAGTGAAACCAATCCAAGGATTTGGCATAGAATAGATTAGAATGGTGAACCAGGATTCATGTAGCTGGCCTCAACATAGTTGGGACAAGGCTTTGATTATGACGATGATGATGAGTAATCACTCTCAAGAATCACATATAGAACCTGAAATTCAGATATTATACATGTCACTCTCAAGAAATCTACACTTTCTTTTCAATGCACAGTAGTTCGAGAAGGGATATAGAGAAATTCCATCTACTCCAGGATATAGCAATATTAATGCATCCAGCTTGGCAGGATATCTAGTCTTGATGTCACGATATATGTGGGTTCAGGCCCACAGGCCAATTTGCATAATTGTCTCAAATCCAAGCCCAGATTGAGTAGATCTAATTGCTAGGACTTGGTCAAAGTGTACATTGTGTAATTTCCTTTTGTATAGATTCCCATCATTAATTTAGATTGTACAGCCATATAATGTATAGATTGGTAGCCTTGATTAAGGCACTTTTCATCCTATTTAATGGAAGGGTCGATCTCTAAAGGAGAGACCAAAATCATATGCAACTCGCATTATATCAATTCTTGTATGTATTGATATGGTATCAGAGCTGATACTGATCATGGGAGGTTCTTAGGGACTTTGTTTTGAAAACAGCTCTTGGGAAAAGCAAGCAGATCAAGAATCTGTTCTTGATTGTGGGCATACTATTCTTGGGAGAAACAAACTTGTGTTTCAGAAGCAAACAGATCAAGGCTCTGTAATCTTGGCAACAACCAGATCAAGGATCTATGTTCTTGGAAGCAAACAGACGGAGGAAACCTCTTCTGTCACGTTATGATCGATAGTGGCCCACCTGTGATCATGATGGCGTCTTTAGAAATCTTTACCGCAATGGTTGACTTCCTCTCCTGGTAAATTTGGAGATTTTTTCAAAATTTTTCCAAGATCAGAGGTAGGCCATTTGACCCGACTTGTGATTTTCCAGTTTTCTAAGATAGTTTTGATCACAGCAGTACAAAATCTTGGATTGTGGATGGATTTTGATGAATCTTGTATTGCTGAAAAGAGATTTTGATTCTACTTTATCCTTGTTTATCTGATTCTCAATCAGATCAAGCAGTGGGCCCCATGCAGAGAATTAGCAATCAAAATCCAGGTCGACTGGACCTTTTATTTTGTGAAACTGATCACAGACAGTTTCCTATCATTTCTGCACTGTTTGGCATCTGCAAACAGCCTGTTTTGATCTTTTGCACTACCATTTCTGCTTCTGTCTCGTGTTGCACTATTTGGATTTTACACTTTTTGGTTCGTTGCAATTTGGTTCTAGTGTTGTTTTAAATGGAGAAATCTGGGGTAAAATTGATTCAACTCAAAGGAGAAAATTATGGAGCTTGGGCTTTTCAGTTTCAACTGTACATTGAAGATAAGGAATTGTGGGGGCATATTTCTGGTTCTGATCCTAAACCAAGTGAGGGTGAGAAATTAATTTCTGCATGGAATACTAAGGATGCCAAAATTAAAACTTGGATACTTGGATCTGTTGAAGATCATCTAATTATGAACCTAAAACCCCATAAGACTGCAAAGGAAATGTGGGAATATTTGCAGAAAGTTTATCATCGTGAACATTTTGCACGACAGTTTCAATTGGAATATGAAATTGCAGAATATTCACAAGGTAACTCGTCCATTCAAGATTACTATTATGGGTTTCGAAACCTCTGGACTGAATATGACAGCATCAAATATGCAAGTGTCTCTGTTGATGTTCTTGCAGCAATCCAAGAACTTTAAGCTTCTAGTTAGAGAGACCAGTTCTTGATGGAATTACGTCCTGAATATGAGCATATCACATCTAATGTAATGGGTCAGATGCCCTTACCAACCTTAGATGTTTGTCTGAATGAACTTCTCCATGAAGAACAACGTCTCTTGACAAGAGCCCATCTAGTCCAACAAAAAAAAAAATGAGAACTACACTGTTGCATACTCTGTAAGTGCCACTCCTAAGACTCATCAAAATCCTCATACCCCTCACAATGCTATGGTGACTCAGACAGCTCAGACTCCTTATATGAGGAAGGTGCAGTGCTACAATTGTAAAAAGTTTGGCCACATAGCAACCCAATGCAGTAATTTTTTTTGCAACTATTGCAAAAGAAAAGGGCATATCATTACTGAATGTCGCCCTCGTCCGCGGTCTTAAGCATATGCTGCCACATCTGATTCTTCTCCTGCAGATGATAGTTCCACATTTTTGCCTACTCAGTGTGGATCTTCTACTGCTGCTTCTACACAGCTTGCCAATTCTCCTCTTACCCCTGAGTTAGTTCAACAGATGATTGTCAATGCATTGTCTGCATTTGGCATTTTAGGTAAATCAAAATCACCTTCACCTACTTGGTATCTTGATTCCAGGGCGTCAAATCACATGACCTCTTCTAGTGCACATCTCTCAAATTTGAAACAATATACTAGAAATCACCACATCCAAACTACTGATGGAGGAAAATTTTCTATTACTGCCATCGAAGATGTTTCTAGTTCTCTTCCCTTAAAACATGTTGATCTCTGTTCCAAGTTTAACTTCAAATCTTCTTTCGATTGGGCAACTTGTTGTAAATAATTGTAATATCTCCTTTTTTTCTTCTGGCTATGTTGTGCAGGACCAAATATCGAGGAAGGAGATCGCGAGGGGCCTAAATGTGGACACTTATTTCCACTCAACCTGTCTACAGTAATTGGGAATAAAGATGCAAATGAGTTGTTTTGTTTTTCTATTCAAAATAAATTGTGGCATAGTAAACTCGGACATCCCAGTTTCAAAACTATGTCACTCATGTTTAACTCTGGTGTGTTGAATAGTTCTTCTAGGAATATTTCATTTGATTGTGACATTTGTAAAATGGGAAAAAGTAAGACAGTTCCTTTTTCTCCATCTACTTCCTTCAGTATTGAGTGTTTTGAATTAATTCATAGTAATGTATGGGGCATTGCCCCTACTTTATCTCATGCTAATTATAAATACTTTGTGACCTTTATTGATGATTGTAGTCGGTTTACATGGGTCTATTTTTTGCATTCTAAAACTGATGTGTTCAATGTTTTTAAAATATTTTTCGCATATGTTGAAAATCAATTTTCCAAATGCATTAAAATCTTGAGATTAGACTCAGGGGGAGAATATACGTGAGCAGAGTTTCAAAAACACTTACAACAAAAAGGGATTCTTTCTCAAAAAACCTGCCCATACACACCCCAACAAAAAGGGATTCTTCCTCCCGAGCCACCTCCACCATCTTGTCCACCTGGTGTTGCTCCTGTCCGTCGTTCCACTCGTATTTCTGTCCCTCCTAACCGGCATGGTTTTACCCATACATCTCTAGTGGCAACCATGGCTTCTACCACCATTCCAAACTCGTACTCTCAAGCTGTGCAGCATGAATGTTGGAATAAAGCTATGCAGGAGGAATTAGATGCTCTTGCGCACAATCATACTTGGGATATTGTTCCGTGCCCTTCCTCTATCAAGCCGATCGGATGCAAGTGGATTTACTCCATCAAACTTAAATCAGATGGCACCCTGGACCGGTATAAGTCATGTCTTGTAGCTCTTGGAAATAGATAGGAATATGGCATTCACTATGATGAAACATTCGCTCCTTAGCAAAAATGACTATAGTTAGGACCATTCTTGTTGTTGCTACTTCTCAGTCCCGGCCTCTCTACCAGATGGATGTCAAAAATGCATTTCTACATGATGATCTCAAAGAAGATGTCTACACGAGACTTCCACAAGGCATCTCAGGGTACCCAATGGGTAGTGTTGCAAAATTACATCGATCCTTTTATGGACTTAGGCAAGCTCCTCAAGCATGGTTTGAAAACTTTCAAGAAGCCCTTGTTCACCTGGATTTTCATCCAAGTCCTTATGATCCTTCCATGTTTCTACATCACGCGTCCAAAGGGATTACTATTCCTCTTGTTTATGTTGATGACGTCATCATTACTGGTCCTAATGCTGATATGATTTATCAACTTCAGTGTTCTCTTCATGATTCTTTTCAAATGAAGGATCTCGGACCTTTGACCTATTTTTTAGGTCTCGAAGTTCATCGATCATCTAAGGGAATCTTTCTCAACCAGCATAAATATACCCTTGATTTGATTGACATGGCAGGGCTTCAAAATTCCACTCCAACTGACACTCTGGTTGAAGTAAATGTCAAACTTAGGCAAGACAACGTTGATCCTACTATGTATCATTGATTGGTTGGTAGCTTGATTTATTTAATCACTCACCCTGATATTTCATATGCTATCAATTAGGTAAGTCAATTCATGACTAATCATAAACATCTTCATTTGGCTGCTGTTCGTCGAATCATTCAGTTTCTTCTTCGAACTCCAACTCGTGGATTATATTTCCCAGTGAATAACTCCATTACACTAAAAGCATATTCAGATGCTGATTGGGCTGGTTGTCTCGACACTCACCGCTCTACAACCGGATGGTGTATGTCTCTTGGTGATAGCTTGATTTCTTGGAAATGTAAAAAATAGGACAGAGTATTGAAATCCTCTATTGAAGTTGAGTATCGTGTTATGTTTGCCGCTTGTTCAGAAATTATTTGGCTTCACAGGTTACTTTCAGATATTGGTTTTCCTGCAACTAGTGCGACACCTCTACATGCAGATAATACTAGCTCAATTCGTTTTACTACCAATCCAGTATTTCATGAGCGCATCAAACACATTGAGGTAGATTTTCATTTTATCTGAGAAGGGTACAAGAACGATGTCATCAGCCTTCCGCACATCTCCTCTGATCTGTAAACAGCTGATATATTCACTAAAGCGCTTCCTCCCCTCGACATCGGTTCTTGGTTGGCAAATTGATGCTTTTTTATTCTCCCACATCAATTTGAGGGGGGTGTCACGATATATGTGGGTTTAGGCCCACAGACCAACCTGCATAATTGTCTCAAATCCAAGCCCAGATTTTTTTTTTTTTTTGCTAATTGGTAAATTTGTATTGAAAAGAGAAAAAAAGAAGGGAAAAGTACCCAAGACAAAGAGAAGAAAAAATACAGCCAAATGGAAGCATACATAACAAAAGGCCACCTCTTTAATTTGAGGGGCTAGACCCAGCAAAACCTTTGCAGGTGGAGCAGGGATGATTGATCCATGCATCTGAAAGAAGAAGAGAACTACACTACACCTCGAGGCACTGCAAAGTTGGCTGAAACAAATTGCTACAGGAAAAAGACACTCCCACCTGGCAGGATGAAATGCTTTTTAGCAATACACGTTCCCACAGCAGGACAACATGGATTATAGCAATACGCGAGACAAGCAACAGCAAAAGACAAACACTCCACAACACTCTCTGGATAGAGAAGGCCCCCTGCAAAAAAATCACACAACTGCACTCTCTGGACAGAGAAGGCCCCCTGCTAACAAAACACAGCAAATACACAACCTCAAAAGGCCAAACCACCTCAACTAGCTCAGCACTAAACAAAAGAGGCCAAGGCAGCAGAGCTCCACCCAGCCCACAATGACTCGACTGGCATAGCTGAAACAAAGCCTACTGATGATGCAGCATTGTAGCACTGAACTGGCACTACAGGGAAACACTTTACTAAGGAGCACTAGCCCACCACCACAAGCCCTAAGAGGACGAGGAAAGAGCATGCACCTTCCCAGAAGCTGGACCCACTTTGGCACTGACACAGCAGAAAGATTGGCAGAGCAGGGCACAACTTAACTCCAATAAATTGCAAGCTAGAGAAAAGAGAAAGCTAAGAGAGTTAGTCTGTCCGATTGAAAGAACACAAAACAGGGTGAGGAGGGATTTTTGAACCACTGACTGAGCTGAGGGTTCCTCTCATTCTATCCAGGAAGACCATTTGAGTTTTCATCGGTGAAGGGGACTTACTACGATGCTTAGCTTCGTTTCGAATAAACCAGAGGGCATAGATGGCTTGGAGAAAAATGACTGCTGTTGACTTTCTTCCTTTGGCATCTACGCCTTGAACTAAGGCAGCCCAGACTGAGGAAGCTGAAAGAGGAGGAGCTAGGGAAGAGCCTTCTTGACTGAGTAGCCAATGCCAAAGCTACTGAGCTATACTGCAGGAGAAGAAAAGATGGAAGTCTGATTCTCCATGGCTGTGACAGGAGTAGCATCTAGAAGCCAAGGAGCAACCTTTTTGCATTGCCATGGGATTTGTGGGCGTTTTCCGGAGGAGGAGGCGCCAATTGAAGCAAGAGAGCCTTGGGCTAATGAGGTTATTCCACACCAACTTGTGCCAGTCAACCTTAGCCGCGGGAGACCTCAAGGAGTCCCAGGTAGATTTTAGAGAGAGAGTCCCAGAAGAACTACCTTTCCAAGAAAGCAAGTCCGGAACAGAAGGATCTTTAGTTGAGATGATATTAGACTGCTGAAGGAGGAAGCCTCGCACCTCATCCGGGACAGCGGGAGGGAAGTGCCAAGAATTGCCTTGAATTGGGTCCGCGACTCGATCTCTTTCAGAAAATTGGACGAGGGGAAATCTGAGAGCAATGGGGTCATGGTCGATCCAATTATCGTACCACAAAAGAATGGAATGCCTGTTCCCAAGAGTCCACGAACTACCTCGTTGAAGGATGGGAGCCAAGGACCTTATCTTTTTCCAAATGCAAGAACCTGCCCTAAGATTACCTGAGAACCAGATAGGAGAGTTCCTGAAGTGCCTTCCTCGAAACCAATTAGCCCTAAGGGAGGTTAAGGTAATCGCTGACCAGCCTAGTTTCATCATGCAAGCTTCATTGAAAACTTTCACCTTACGCACCCCAAGACCTCCCTCTGATTTTGGCAAACAGACCACCTCCCAATTGACCATGTTACTCCTCTTTTTCTCAGAACTAGAAGACCACAAAAAGTTCTTCAGCAGACAATCTATCTGGAGACTAGTTTTTCTAGGAATAGGAGTAACCAGGGAGATGTGAAGAGGAATAGATGATAGCACATGTTTAACCATAATCAATCTCCCTGCAAAAGAGAGGCATTTTGCCTTCCATCCATCAAGCCTAGCTCTTATAGAATCCAAAATCTGGGTAAAATGGGAGTGCCTAGAGGTACCAAAGAAGATAGGAACTCCGAGGTAGACCAAGGGAAGGGAGGCCCGAGGAATGGGAAGAAGCCCTATAATCATTTGAGATCTCCTTTGAGTAGATCTAATTGATAGGATTTGGTCAAAGTGTACATTGTGTAATTTCCTTTTATATAGATTCCCATCATTAATTTAGATTGTATAGCCATTTAATGTACAGGTTGGTAGCCTTAATTAAGGCACTTTTCATCCTATTTAATGGAAGGGTCGATCTCTATAGGAGAGACGAAATTCATATGCAACTCAGTCCTTTGCATTACATCAATTCTTGTATGTATTGATACTGGAGATAAGCATTTCATGTAATGACGATTCTTACAATATTTGAGCATGTGTTGTTGCTTGTTTATTACAAGTCACAATGACAAAGTACAATATTGTTATAACTCACAATGACAGTATCACAAAAAATATTGAAATATTGGCAGCTAGCCAAACAGATCCAACATGAACGATATACAAAATAATATATCCACAAAAGAGTTTATCATTGTCACCATCACCACAACCACCAGCTTATGCCATTTATCTAGGATAGCTATGTAGGAGAAATAAAAGTAATCAATAAAGAAACCATGTGATCCAACAGAAAAAAGCATTTGCTGATGACAACATTCTATAAACAAAAGAAAGAAGAATGGTGAAGATGCCATCCAAACTAGGAAAGAATGAACCTCAAATGGTATATCAAGGGTAGAAGTTACAAGAATCAATAGAAGGACTCTTCATGTAGACTTAAAAGATAAATTAAAGACTAGAGATACAATTTAGACATAAATACAAAATGTTACAAATAGACCCTTGATGGTGAGAAGGCTAACATCACGATTCTTTTCTTTCTAATCTTTTTTTTTTCTTTTTTATTATTATTTTTCCATGAGGGGTGCTTCTAATATAGTGCTTCAAATTTATGCAAAGGAAACTTGGAGAATATTGGTTCCACATGTAAAGTGCCACAATAGAGGACTACATTATATACCTTAATAAAAAAACATGTGCATCAGGTAAGTGACACCAACATATGAACATTTCTCCACATGAGTCAAAATGGCAAAGTTTTAAGTCAGTTGATGAAATTTTGAACATTGTTCCATATGAAAACTACAATTTGGTCTTAGTTTTAAAGTATTTCACAAAAGTTTCATGATGGATCAATTTTTTTTAACATCTCAAAATTAAATTATTACAATATAGAACTCCTATCCAGTATTGTCGGAGATTTTCTGAGTGGCTATTATACAAGATGCCATCAATCTCAAAGAAACTACCATTTATAACCTAAATTTTTAAGTTTTGACTCAAAATTTATAGTTCGAAGAATTTAATAACATCTCCAGTGAACATTTGGCACAAGCATCTAGGGGTTGGACCTATTGACCTGGGAGAGTCTCAGATAAATGAGCCAAAAATTATTAATTAACACGGGTGTACTTTGTCAATTGAGTTTTTGCATTGTGTTACGAGATGTTAACACAAAGTTGACCAAATGATATTCAAAGGCTTCAAGCACCAACAATCAGTGCTTTGCCAAGTCAAGAAATGGCCCATCCACCGTGCCTCACCAAGTCAATGGTCTTCAAAAGTCTCAATCACTATCCATGAGCCTCTTGTTCCCATGCTTAAAACTCATATTTTGCAAAGCCACAAAGGACAAGGATCATCTAACGAGGCTCACAACGCAAATATTCACTGCAGATATGGCCACATATCAGTATCCACATTGATTATTTGGTGGGCCTGAAACATAGATAGGTGATAAACAGAATACCAAAGCCATTGAATAATTCCACCCACTGGAACAGCTGGCTTTTCTTATTGCATATGGACCATTTGCTTATTGTTTCTTTGACAACCCATCCACAGACTACAAATGGAGTCTTGGGCAACATACCCTCATTCATAGTAGGTCCACCAAAGGATCTTTCTCATTCTTTGAAAGGTATAACCCATTTGTACAGAACGGCTGGTTCAAACAAAGTGTTATACACTACCTCCACCATGTCTCCCAACTTTATTTCTAAATTCTAATCATATAAAATAGGAATGAATCCACTTCCCCATTATATATCTAACCCTTGAAATCTCCATAGTTCTCTATGGAAAGCAAAATAAGATAGAATAGTAATAACCCATCTCAAAAAGTGCATCAATAACCCCTTGTTTTCATTAACAAATAACAGAATAAGATGCCAAAAGAAAACCCTTAAACGCCCAAAAGAAACCAGAATAAGAAAAATTACCAATAACCCATCTCAAGAAACAGATATAACAATCCATTAATTGAAATATAGAGTATCAATCAACAAAAAGCTATGGTGTTTCAACCAAGAATCAGAGATAAAAAGAACAGAAAATACTCAACTGATTAGAAGATACTGGAGTCAGAAAAGATTGCGCTTTTTTTTTTCACTTACTTTTGAGATCACCTGCTGTAATGTCGGGAGACACAGCCATGGCTAAATGGGTTCCAAGATTGGTGTTTATGAAAACAGGCAATTCAAGGTGTAATATCCTGGGTTACCTGGGCCTCAGGTATGGTTTGGCCCAGGTAGGACTTTAGTTGTTTAAACTATTTGCATGTAGAAGTGTCCCACGTGAATGGATTTTTATAAAGGGGGGTAGCTGTACAGTAACTAGAATTAAGATTGGAATTAGAAAGTATAAGAGAATGAAATAATAAAATTAGAAAGAGGACTTTGGGAAAGACTCTGACTTCTGGCCTTTATATATTAATCAACCCAGAAGCCTAGTTTAGAATTAGCCTTGAAGAAAATTAGGAGGAGGAATCTAGTTAGCCATCAGGTGAGTAGAGATTCTGCTCTAATTGTATGGTTTTGAATTTCTGACTTTGCTCTTTTGTATTTTCTTCTATTTTATGGTGAGTAGGATTTCCTTTTATATATATATATATATATATATATGGGAAACGGTCTAGTGAGGACCGTCCTCACCATATATCGTATGGACTCATCCCATCCGTCCGTTCTGTCAACAGATCCAACGTTCCACAGCTATCATATATAACATAAGAGAGGGAAACGAAAGGAAGGAAAAAGTCACCCAGCTCTGCGATTTGGGTGAAACGGAAGGAGAAAAGAAGATTGCAGTCGCTGATCGAGAGGGAAGCGCACAGGGGGGGCAAGAGGGAATGGTGGCAGAATGGGGGCTCGCTATAGCGAGACCTGGGCTCGCTCGCTATAGCGAGGTTCTCGTTGTAGCGAGCCCAGGTCTCGCTATAGCGAGGACAGTGATGGAAGTTTTATCCAACTTTAAATGATAGCATGCCATAAAAGCCCCGACTTTCTTTACAAAACAAGCACTAAAGCCCCAAGATCTTGAATCATAGCATGCAATAAAAGCCAAAATCTCATTTTTGAAACATACTCTAAATCCCCAACCCAATAGTCGTGACTGGGGTTTTGGTAGGATTGGGTGAGAGATGAGAGGAATAGAGAATGAAAGATAGATGTACCTGTGCACGGATTGAGAGAGTCTAGATCAGAGAGAGGTGAGCGTGATTGGAAGACAGAGGGAGAGACAAGGAAGAGGGGCGAACTCAGACTTAAGAGAGAACTCGTCCGGCCCTTTTTTCATTTGTCGATGGATTTAGGGCGAGATTAAGCGAGGGCATGCGAAGAAGTGGGACGAGATCGTGCGTCTAACCGATCGAGGGAGAGAGAGTATGAGAAAGATTGCAGGAAGATGGAGGGTGCTTTTTTTTTCATTTCCCGCTGTTCCTTTTATATGGGCGCTGAGGATCGTTGGATGAGAGGTTCTCTTTGTCGGTGTGGATGAGTCCTTATAAACTTGAGTAAGGACGGTCCTCACTGGACCGTATCCCATATATATATAGATATATGTAAGTTATGATGTTGTGCGAATTATGAATTGAATGTTGTAAAAATTGATGTGGTTATATGATTCTGCCCTGTTTGATGATTTCAGCATGATATGATGCATTAAAACATTGATGAGTAAGACTTTGTCTGATGAATTACATGTTCCAGAGTCCTGTATATGATACTGACGACACACCCTGGCCTTGATTGATGTTAAAGAATAATCAGATCTCTTAGATATACATGATAATTGGATTTTTATAACTAATATTGTCCCTAGTTATTACTTCATGCAGAAAGAATTGGATTCGAGGAAGATTCAAAGCAGATTCTGAAATTCTGCACTGTCTTCCCCAACACGAACAATTTTTGTCGACAGGGGTTGTGGGTCCCCATGGCCCACTTGATGAATGATCAAGACCATGGATCTGAAAGGGGACCCATGATCGACCATGGTAGTGCCGGACCCATTCGATGTGGGCCCCGTTTAGCCCACCATCCACGCACTTCAAAACCCAGAGGCGTGATTGAACAAGAGAAATGGATTTTGGTCGTCAGCCTTGGTGGAACCACAGGGCTGACCTGATTATCGATCAGAACCCCACATCAGGTAGAAGAACCCTGGGCGACCCCTAGAGTAGTGGACCTAATTGGAGTGGGTCCCATCTGGGCCACCATTCAGTGGTTTGATGGAAGGGAGACGGTAAACTACAGGTTTTGGGCTGAAAATCGACAAGCCTTAGTGGAAACCCCTGGCCCACCTGATCAAAGATCAGATTCAGTCATCTGTTAGGGGACCTAAGGCCGACCATAGTGGTGGAGGACCCATGTGGAGTGGGCCCCACCTGGCCCCTCATCCAGATGACTCAAGGTTAGGAAGCGTGAGATCCTTTTTTTGCAACTGTCGATGTCTGGCTACATCTAACAACTTGCCTTTCTTGTTTAGAGCTAAGTCCAATATGTTTTTAATAATTACATACAAGTCTGTTTTTTTTTTTTCTCCTTGAGTCTACAAGTGTTTGGAATTACAACTTAATCCCTGATGATCATAATAATTAGGACTGGACCTCTTCAGGGACAATCTACTAAAGTTTTAGAGTTCTGAAAATTTCGAATAAGGGCCTGATATTTATTATTCTTCATATAGCTGGGCCTGTTTTGATTAATTTGAGACCATTCCTTGGATTTCAAACTTTATGAAATTACAAATAAGGGCTGTTCAATTGAGGTTATTATATTTATTGTTGGAATTGTTTTCTTTATTTCGTAGCTTGAGTAATTATGGTTTGAAACGTATTGTGGATTATGATACCTGATTTGTGCCATTGTTATTTGGAGATCTCATGGTAGATTGTATGGTTTGTTTATGTATATTTTGTGATTAATTTGGTAATTGAATAATCCTCCCAAAACTGTAAATGGTGAGTTATGTAATTGACCTCTCTCACTTTGTATACCAATTTTGATTCGGACTGGGGCAGATTAAATCCACATAATTTTAGAAGGGGTTGATTATGGAATTTGCCCATTACTTATGTTGAGGACATGCTAAATATCATATTTTTTATGAGACATATATTTGCTATTTGAATTGGAACACTGATATACGATGACCTTGTTTGTTTGGAGGAACCTTTTGGACACCCCTAGACCACGAGCATGTATGGCCGATTTGACCTTTTTGGGAAAGGTCGATTTTGTGGTACCGGTTTGCTGGTTTTGGACCCTGGGGTCGATCTTACTTTGGACCATGGTGGTCGGTTTCATTTTGGACCTTGGAGGTCGGTTTCATTTTGGACCTTGGCGGTCGGTTTCATTTTGGACCGTGGGGGTCGGTTGCATTTTGGGCCATGGTGGTCGGTTTCATTTTGGACCTTGAGGGTCGGTTTCATTTTGGACCTTCGTGGTCGATTTTGTTTTGGAACAGAAAAGAATGATTTTGATATATCCAGGAATAAGATTTGGGAACTCTTTGTACATATGATATCCTTGTGGAACATGAACTTTGGGCTGGTGCTATCAAGTGGGTAGGAGGTTGTCGTTTGTTTGACCCAATTCCAACTTTTGCTTAAATAAGACTTTGAGATATTACTTTAATTCTCTCCCTCTCCCTCTCCCTCTCCCTCTCCTTCTCCTTGTCTCTCTCCCTCGCCCTCCTTCTCCTTCTCCTTCTCCTGTCTCTCTCATTCTCCCTCCTCTCTCCCTCTCCTTCTCCTTGTCTGTATCCCTCTCTCGCCGCCCAACTCCGCATGGCACCCACCACTGCCCGCGCCATCTCCCTCTCTCCCTTTCCCTGTCTCTCTCTCTCTCTCCCCCTCTCCTTCTCCATGTCTCTCTCCCTCTCCTCCCTGATCATCATCCCTCTCACGTTCAATCACGCAGGGCCAACCAAATGAGTATATTGCTCGGCCATCAGTGGCCGAACAACTTTCCATGTAATTTGAAAATAGATGGAAAAAAATGCAGCAGAAATAATGGAAGAAAATTTCCAACAAATACCTAGATCAAGCTTCCCAAAAGATATCAACAACGACCATGATCGCAGCCTACGACAGAAATGGATCTTGTTATTTCTGTATAGATGGTTCCAACCCAGTGCCAATAACCATAGCCCATGAAATGGCATGTACACCTGCGAAATCAACAAAAATTGTCACCCTTCCACCAATAAAATCCATTCTTCAAATACTTGAACAAGTGCAAGCCCAAAACGCTTTTAGGAACAACATGATAGCAAAGTTGGACTACTCTTAGTGGGTTAGATGAAGCCAGAGTGCCCAAATTCATATGATCGATTGAAATTCAAATTGGGGGAAGTGCTAATTCATTTGGGCTTACTGAAGATTTCTGATATGTTTGAACAACAAGAGGTTTGTGCGTTATGCCACAACCTGATGGCCTCAAAGTTAGGCTATTCTCAGCCCGTTGGATCACAAATTCACATGATCAATTAAAGGCTAGATATAAGAGAGACCTAATTCACGTGGGGCTACTAAAGTTTTTTGATGCATTGAAAGAGCTTAAGTGAAAAATATTTCATAAAGAAAGCTATGCATGTAATGCAACTCAAAATCAGAAGGAACTGTAGAACATACATTCTCCAACAGAATAACATTTCCTAGTAAAATTGGCTAGAAGCATCACATGCTACCAACTACAAAACTGAATAATGGACACCAATATATTTGTACAGGAAATTGTTGAAAGGACTTAAAAATTGCATATTTATAATATAACATAAATCTAAAGCAAGTGATCATAAAACTTAAAGCAAGTGATCATAAAACTTAAAACCATCCAATATGTACTTTGAGTGGCCATCAAATCCATATGAGAAGGACCACAGATAGAACTTCAGCCAAGATCTTGATCTAGCCTCCATTTTTCTACTCCATACAAATGGGGTAATTAAATAATCTATCCTCATGAAGGAAACACAATAAACTGGATTAAAGCTCCATATGAAGAGCAAACCATTAAATAATATACTCTTATAAAGGAAACAATCTTCCCGCCTTAGTAGATTAAATCCTAATACCAAAAGTAGAATAAACATTCATTTTTCCACTGACAGGGTGGGTCGATACCAATTTCTCACAACAAAGCAGTGAGTGAATAATATATACTTAAGGTTTATGTAGCTAGAGTTAGAGACAGTGTAGAGATTTATGATGCAATAACAATATTTAATCATAGTTTACAATTAATATAAAGAAGTAACCATTCAAACACACATAAATATTTATGAAACGTGTTTTCGGTATCTTCCATGAAACCCCAAAACTATCATGTCAAAAAAAAATGTTAGTGATAGCTCTATCCAAGAGGAGCAGAATGATATATAGGTTCCCAGCCCCCTGTTTCTAATAGATAAGACCCATTGAATTAGTCTCCTCTATCCAATAAACATCAAAAGAAAAGCAAAAAGATAAGGCATGATATTACTTCCCAAAGATTAAAACCAAAGAAGAAAAGGAGCTGGAACATGAAAGAAAACCCCAAACACATTCAGACCCTAGAAAATCCTGTCAACCCAATTAGGCTACTTACTTATCATACAAAAGAAATAAATAGGGGCAAATAACTTTGAGAGTGGATCAGGTAAATTTTTAAAACAGAAGAATAGAAAATCAGCTAATAAAATTTAAAACAGTTTCCATAGAAGTATTGGTGAGACACAACCCACGACATAACATGTTTCTGTTCTTAAAGTAAGAAAAGAAAAAAAAATGAGTTGACTTAAATTAAATCGACACTGCTCACTGTTGAACTAATGAAACAGGTTTCAATCAACTTTTAGATGCATGTCCAGAAAGTGGAGACTATAGATCTGGAACTCATGAATGTTAGAAAATGAAAGTGACATAAAGAAACAGAACCTAAAAAAGATAGATTTTAGAGCAAAGTGGTTATCACCTTTTCATGACTGGCTGAGTTTTGGTTTATAATTGCTTTGATGGACATGACTACTTGCGTCAAAACACCTTCTGCCCCAATGGTAGAGCCCAAACTACCTATAGAAGATTTTGCCATTTGAGATGTTAATTCAATAGCAAAAGTTCCTAAACTAATTTAGAATTTGTTTGAACAAGGAGATCAAGCACACACCTTTATGGTCAAAGCAAGAAGCCCTTCCAAGCAAGTATTGGCGACATTGTGAAGCCTTTGTGCAAACAAGCCTATATTCTTTATTGCATCTTTCCTCACCCAACCTATTATTGCTGCTGTAGAAAAACACAAGTGTTTTTTTTTTGTGGAGTACAATGGACTGATTTGGATTTTTTTATGGCAAGACAGGATAAACAGACTTCGAGAGAATTGATGTAAATTTTAGAATAGAATATATATATTTGCATTTGTATGATGAAAGTCCTTATAAAAAATGCATTCTATACCATCATATTTTGAGTAATATTTGTAGCAAGATCTACTTCCTGCAATATACCCTTTCTTAGCATGAAACAATGAAAAACCCGAAATTCCTTATAAAATAAAAAGGCATTCTATACCATCAAATTTTTTTTTGACGAATCTTTGGAGGAGGGTTCACTTCCTAATTCCTATAATATACCGTTTCTTAGAAACACATTAAGAAAATTACTTGAAATTATAAAACAGGCAACAATGATTTGGTACCTCCTCACTTGGTTTTTATATGACATGAATGAGAACTGTACATACCCCAAGAATTTATTGGATATTGTGTGGTCAATAGCATGTTCAATGAGTGCTTGACTATTTACAATATATGAATGATGCACATGCTATAAACCCCAACCTACAGCAAATGAAATATTTCATTCACTTTCCTAGAAGAATGCTACCTTGTAGGTGACATGATTGTCCTTGTCAGCCTAATTCAGTTGACGATAAAATGAAAGGCAAGGTTTGGTGTGTATCCTCAAGTTCATGTCTAGCTAACGCACCCCATTGTATCATTTTTACAAAGAATCTGGCCAAATCAAAGGTTGATAATTTGAAAAATTAAGAGAAGATATAGACATATAACATGAGAATATACTTTGATGCCTTCTCTTAGGTCTTCCCGGACTGGTCGGTGAAACTGTCCAAGCGAATGTAAGCTTTTTGTTTGAATTATTTGATCTGGTTTTAATGAAATTTATCCTTTATAAAAAAATATTGTTCGATGCTTTCTAATGGTGTGTTGAGCTAGATATTGTTAACAATTATTGATAATTTGAGAAGGGAAAAAATTAGTTTTGCACCCAACAATCATTCAAGGCCAGAGTTGAAATTGACTTCAATGGAGGGTTAATAAGGCCAGGGTGAAGATTTCACAAGTGAATGTAGGATGTGAAAATGTCTTCTATCTATATTTTCCATCTTTTTCATTATGTAGTAATTGCTTGTCAGCTGAGGCAACATCCACAACAGGCTTCCTTTTTCGAAGAAAGATGTTGTGTTAGTTTCCAAAGCCAATCCCATGTGGATGTGGAGAACACTAAGGTAATACACATAAAAAAGAGAAGTCCTACAGAATCTATATAATGGAATGTAACTCTATGCATTGAAAGCTATTTGATCAGTAAGAATTTAGGACTGGCCGGTAACCTCCACCATTAGCGATCGGTATCAGAGCCTCATGCTGTCCCTCCTTGGTGATTCGTCAAACAGGTTGTCCGGGATAGAGCAGTTCTTTGGGGCATTCATTCAAATAGGTTGAATGCTACAGTAGCAGATGGTGAGGATAGTCTTTCTCCATGTCTCTCTCTCTCTCTAGTATTTGAGAAATCGAACAAGACTGGAATTTTGGGAGACAAAAGTGCACGAAGTTCGGCATCCCAACTGTCATCTTCGGTCCTTAGATTGAAGTACGAAAATAGTAAAACTAAATGGTTTTCTTCTTCCTCAACCCTCCTCATTGACTGCATATATATTTTTTGCCTTTTCTCTCTGTTTTTTTCTTGTCCAGATTACATGGGTTCCATTGAGAAGAAACGATTTCTTCTGCAATAGTTGGTGCAACATATCTGCTCTGCACTTGGATGGACTTTTGAGTTGGCCTAATTTATTTTATGTAGCTTGGCTGGTGTACATTGTTGCAATCTTGATGTTGAGAAATCCTAAATGCACCCACGTAAGTTGTTAGCCCACCCACATTCTAAGCTCACCACATTCAAAATATAGACTATCCGTTTCCCCTTCTCCTCTTCTTTCTTTCTCCTCTCCTTTTCTCTTCTCATCTTCTCAAAAAATGGTAGCCACGGTGAGAACATCTCAGAAACGAGAGCCGATATTACATCTTTTTCATCGCCTTTCTCCTTCGGGAAAACGAAGCTTCAGCACCGTTATCTTTTCCCCCAGAGGTAAACTCTTCCTCTTCAACTTCTTCCAATTTTGTGTTTTTCTTTTATGTTAATTTTTTTTTTCAACTAAATAATCATATTTAGGAAAGGTTGTAATCTATGCAAATGGAATGAAGTGTGGGTTGCAATTGGGAGGAAAACAACATTGAATTGAAGGGATGGGAAAGATGAGAATGGAAATCACGAACAGAGCAAAGAAAAAAAATATTTTGTTTGCGTTATGCATGGCTACGCAGGTCCGTGTACATTCAAACGTGCACGGCGACTCGTAGACGTGCAACATTTTTTGGCTCGACATATGAAAACCGTGCAGGTTTCCATATTCACCATGCTTCACATCCGTCCATATATGACATGCACGGCTTTTCACAGAGTTGCATATGTGAAATGCACGGCTAATGAAAACCTTGCAGTTTCAGATATGTACGACAAATGAAAACCTTGCAGTTTCAGATATGCACGGCTAATGAGATCCATGCAGTTTCAGATGTGCAGTTCCCTGAGATTCCTTGCAGTTATGTCCGCTATTAGTTAAATTTGCAATCAACGAGCTTGTTTATTTATTGCTAATCCGAATGATGTATATATTTCAAGACGTGCTGCCAAGATGAGTTCGACGTGGTAGTTCTTCGACGTCAGGGCACGTAGGCGTTATTAGTAGTCCGTCGACCTCGTGGGGTAGTGTTGTGAGCTCATCCACCTTATAGCATCATAGGCCAACAGCGTCAGAGTGAAGAAGCAAGGTGCGACATGATTCACTCTCGGATCCGATAGAGTAAGAGGAGGATGTAGCTTCTCAGGAGGCTACAGATGATGGTATTATTGATGAGGCACAACCAGTCATTCTAGAGGAGAGGTGGCTGAGGATCGTTATAGGCAAGTCCTATTCCGAGTGGTCTAGAGGATCTCTCTATCCTTGTTTGTTTTAGGACGCACATAGCTGTGTCGATCAGGAGAAGAACGATCATGGAAGAGGAAAAGGAAGGGAGAAAAAAAAGAGGAAGGAAAACCCAAATCTTTTAATGGCAGTATACAAAGCAATTGGAGGACTTTAAAACCTTTAGTTATGTCCATTTTCATCATTTCACAGACGAGCATGTTGGTCATTAAATATTAGGATGTGCACCGAGCAATTGTAGATGTGCATATAGTAGCTCCCAAAAATATTGGCATTTGGATCTCCGAGGACAGGTCTCAGAGAATTCTCTCCCGCATTTCCTGTAGATTGGATCAATATGTGACCATCATATAAATGTAAAGATCAATGATCAAATGGTCCTTTTGAACAGTGGCGGTGGGACAAATTTTAATCAATTTAGGTTTGGGCTCAACACCAAATTGATCATATCATGTGTTTAATATGTGATTAATTTGATAATAAGACAATTGAGAGATCAACAGTTATGGACTTCAATTGATGGTTTTTATAGCATTTGTTTTATTCCAAGTCCTTCTCCTTTTATCCTTTCTTTTTTTTTTATAGGAAATTATCCAAAGAATCACCTTAGATGGCCACTAAACAAAACGGGCCCCCAACAGTTCATATTACATGGAAGTGGTCCCCTGGGACCAATTTTTCTTTTTTTTTCTTATTATTATTAAAGTTTTCATTGAGCAATGACGTCATAGCTCATTTAAGCCTTACAAAACCCATGAAGCCCTATTTTCCTTTTTTCCTCCCGGTGGTTTTCTCCCATTTGGCGATTTCGTTGACTCCTTCCTCAACAACATGCATCGTAGTCCTAAAGGTTGTTTTCCAAGCTCTTTTTGATTGAAGCATCATAAATTCGAGCATCTTATCCATGGAGATATTATTCTTGTCATCTTCCCATTGTTTGTTTTCCAAAATGATGATTTGTGTGGGTTTCTTCATCTTCTTTCCATTTCCTGGTACAACGAGGTCCTTCTTTTCTTTTTGTCATAAATACCATTGACTAGCACCTGTAGAAGTTGCTAGTGCAATCACAAGTTGTTAAAATGGAACTTCATCATCTTTTCATTTTTTTCTTTATCTTTTTCTTGATTTGTTGCAATGGATTTTTTAATCTCTTTGATTGAGAATTGAGTTATTTTTTATTTTTTTGAAAAGCACTTTACATTGATCAAATGAAAATTCTCAAAAAGGTATAAGACTTTTAGCTCATTTTTTTTATAAATAAAAAGCATAACTAAAATTGAATATTTCAAAATAATATAAATATTTTCCATAATTTTTTCAATCAAGTCTTCTACAGTAGTTTTTCTTCAATCACAGGACAACTATTTTGATTCACCATGTTTATAATTTATTGTTGTAATTTGGAATAATTAATAGCAGTAACAATGGTTGTTAAAGACTGCGGCCTCCACAAAATTTGTAACAAGTTGATTGTCCTTTTATCTAATTCAAAGTCAACACAATAAGAATATTTTGTTTATAAAAGTAATGGTCCACATAGAATAAACAAGATTGGATGTTGGTGGGGGCCACACAACCATCCATTACATATGGATCTTTAGTCAACACCCCTATTTTTCAGTTGCCCAATGATTGGATAGAAAGTACTGCAGAGGACTTGATTAAAAAAACTATGGAATTATGGAGAACTATATACTACTTTGAAATTAAATTTCCATATATATATTTGAAAATTAGCCAAAAGTTTTCTATTTCTTTGAGTAACAAGAACCATCTTTTTATACTTTCATAAGGGTATTTTTGTCATTTTTAAAATAAAAGTTGCTGGTGACGAAGAGAAGCCATTGAAAAGTACTTGAAGAAACTATGGAAAACTTTTATACCATTTTGAAATGTCTAATTTATTATTTACTTTTTTTAAAAGATCTAAAAGTTTTATACTTTTTGAAATGTCTAATTTATTATTTACTTTTTTTAAAAGAGTTAAAAGTTTTATACTTTTTTGAAATTTTTGATTGATTAAAAAAATCTCTTATGCTACAAGATATGGTGTTTTTGAAATGAACTTCATCATCTTAGTTTTCCCTTTTTTCATGATTTATTGAAATGAGTTTTCTTAATCTCTTTGATTGGGAATTGATTTACTTTTAATTTTTTTTCAAAAAGTGTTCTACATTAATTAAGAAAAGATATTCCACACGACAACCCATGGTATTTTGGAAGTGGATTTCATGATTTTCATTTTCATTTTTCCTCTTAATTTCGTGAAATGAGTTTTTTTAATCTTATGAATAAAAAATTAATTTTTATTGTTTCTTTAAGAAGAGATTCCCTTTAATTAAATGCCATAAAATATGACGTTTTAGAAATCATTTCAACCTTTTCATTTCTTTCGTTTTCTAAAATAACTTCTCTCATTTCTTAAATAGACATCACCCCAACTCTCCTAACTCCCTCCAAGAAAATATTCTCTCTTTAAAGTTGAGAAACAGTTGATAAGACACTTGCAATTTTGAGTGCAAATCGATCCAGCATAAGGCTACATCAGCATATAGGATCCAAGTAACACCTCTCAAATTTTGAAATTTGAAAAAAAAATAAAATTACCTCATTTGCCTCTCGGTATCTCATATATTTGGCACTGTACACACTATCTCTTACATAGTTGGCCCGACTTGCTGTCTCTCTTATATTAGCACAAGTACAAAAGTAACTAGAAAGGTATGTGATGGAATTGAGATTTTTTTTTATATAGAATGACAGCTTTTTAAATCCATGGAATCATTGACAACATAACATAGCCCAATCTCATCTATAAAGTATATGCTTTATGAATACATTATTCTCTGTTAACATACAATCAAATGGAACTAATAGCTATTTTCTTTCCATTTTGTAAAGCTTATTGACATAGATTTGAGCCTCATGATCATTAGATCAGTGATATAATTCTCATGTCCTGTGTGCTTATTTTCTCATGGTACAATCATCATCATGCGAATCTCCAAATCTGTAGTCCACATCCTGTTTGTGCTCTTAAATAATTACAATATAAAATTGACGCCACATAGAGTTAATGATTAATTTAAAAAGAAAAGAAAAGGAGAAAATGATTGAGAAGAAAATTAACCTACTGGAGAGACTCTGTTATTTGTTTGGGTGGTTATCACCATATCTCTTTTATGATTCAAATGCATGAGATAATGATATATTTGTATTCAAACGTATTAATATTTAATAGACGTTGTATTGCGTTAACTCTTATCTATAGGATCACTGCTATGAATTCTGTCAATATATTATAAATACCGAATATAAAATAACGAAGAATATCACCTGATTAGGAAAAACCTGAAAATACTATGATAAATTGAAAAGAATGTTGAAGCACACATTGCCACATATAGTCGAATTCCCAAAAATGCCAATAACATTATTAGATCAGATATAAAAGACTCTTTTTGTATATACCCACCTAAGGTTTGTAGGATTTATAAATAAGCCCCTGAGGTTTTTGTATTTGTAAATTAGCCCTTGTCTTTTCTTTTTAATACCTTTCATGTCCCCAAAATCAATATTCCTGACAAAAATGGACTGCCCCCATGAGATTTGCATAAAATTTTTATATAAATGACAGCTTTGCCCTTACATCCACTGAACAAAAATGAATATATATTATTATTTACAAAAATATCACTATTTTATCCCAAGTCCCAATGGTTTCTTTCAATAACTTACACCTGCATATGAACAAGGGTGGACCCAGGTACAAGGGCTTGAGGACTGAAGCCCCCACCGAGAAGCTTCTATTTTTTTTTTTTTTTTTTTTTTACATTTGCAAAGCAAATTCTAAAAAATAATATTTTTTTCATTTGCCTATCCCCCAATATTTCTTGTAACCCCCTACACATGAAGCATAATCATGTATTTTGAAAGTTTTATCAATCCAGTGATGGGTTATGTATGGATTGGATAAATCATAACCGGTTTTAAGTATAAGTATTGATTGTCATCATGATCAATTTGGATTTAATGAAATGAGCCATGTATTAATAAAAACAGAATTTATATAGGGTTATTCTCTCCCATTAAGTGTAATTGTTAATGTTACATGCTTTATAATAAAAAAAATTGAGTACAAGCTTTTGAAATTAAGTATGTAAGGAAAAAAGAGATGGACAAAAGTGTCATTTCACTCTAGAAGCCTATGGTGGTTGGATGACTATTGATTTTGGGGACACATAAGGTATTAAAATGAAAATGCAAGAGCCTATGTGAAAATACTAAAACCTCAGGGACCTATTAACAAATCCTACAAACCTTAGGAGGGTATATACAAAAAGCTCATATAAAAATGATGCAAGGAGAATATGAGAAGATCATGATACTAATATAATAAAATAGGTAAATATTAAAACTATATAAAAAACTATTAAATTTGCATGATATTTAGCCATGCTAGTCTCCTTGAAATGGATACCCATAATTTTGAGTGGCTGTAATATTCAAACAGTTGGACCAAGCCATGCAGAGTTAGACAATCTAGAGACTCATAATCAGATCCCGGATTCTATGATTTGGGACCCCGGGACCCACATCTAATAAACGTATTAGATCAATCACTCAAGAGTACCACATTGTACGCTCCATCAAGAGAAGTGGGCCCCACAATCCCCGGCCATGGGGTTCTTTTTGGAAATTTGAGGCAGATGCTTTGGTTACTTGTTACTTGTTAGACAGGATGTTCCTACTACGTCTTGTAGTTGGATCCTCTTTTTCTTGATTTCACTCTTTTAATTAATACTTCATTAAAAAAAAATTAGCGATAAAAGTTATCTAGGAACAAGAAAAATGAGAGAAGTTCACAGAGAGATAACATAGTTTTTCTAGAGAACTATGTGAGTACTTAAGATGATATCTGTAAGAAACCATATACCAATCCAAAAGCTTTCGCTGATAGGTGGAAGGCTCAAACATGTATATGAAGCCCTATCCAACTAAGGACTTAGGCGATGTGCGATATGGGACTTCCCAACACTCCCCCTCATGTGCAGGCCCAATAGATTTTATGGACGGACCTGCCACATGGGCTATACAAGAATGACAGGTGCCACATGAGCTACACAAGAACGACACCGTCGAAACACGCTCTAATACCATGTAAGAAACCATATACCAACCTAAAATCTTAAGCCGATAGGTGGAATGCCCAAACAGGTCTATGAAGCTCGTCCAACTTAGGACTTAGTGTAGTTCTTGGGTTTGAGCCTATCTTGGTCCATTTGAGTGAAGCCTGAAAAGACCTGCATGCTGAAAATTTCTGTTTTTGCTGAAACACCCTGCTGTCTTCCAGTTTTTCAAACTAGCTTATAAATATTTCATTAGATATTTGGGATTGTTTTGGGGCCCAAGTGATCCTTTGGTCCACCTAGAAGTGTGTCGCGGTACTATAGGCTTGACCACTGGCGCCTAAAAATTTAATTACTTGATTGTTTCAATCCCTGTCAACAGATGCAAATTGACTTGCATAAAAATTCCAACCTTTATTTCTAAAATAACAGAGAACTAAAAAAAGTTTTTTCAAACTTTACTGCATCATACAAACTGTTTTCATGTGCATAATGTGCTAGATGACTAGTGTGCTTTATACCAAGGGCTGCATAATATCTACATCACATGAAATGTTCTTTTTAAAAGCAATCCCAATTTTGGACTTCTCTTTTCAGGTTTTCAAATGGTCTGTGCAAGCTTTGTAGAAATATTAAGTAGAAAATCAGTAGCTGCTGAAAAACTTGCTATTTTGTGCTCTATTTCCTTTCTATTAAACGAAGCTCTATTCCTTTTCTATGAAGTGAAATGTATATTTATTAAAAACCCTAAATAAGAATGCATGTATCTGAGATTCATGTGCCAGTCATGAATGTTAGATCTCGACACAGCTAGTAGTTATAATTCATCCCCTCTCCCTCTCTCACACGTGTACAGAGAGAGAGAGAGAGAGAGAGAGAGAGAGAGAGAGAGCAATGTGAGCTGGTTGTACAATTATGCTACTAGTTAGATATCTTACACATCTAGGAACTAACATAGTATGGAAACATACTTTTCAAGGCTATTATTAAATGCGTCAGCATACAAAATTTCCTAGAATCCAGACATGTTATGTTCCTTTAAGCATTTGTATATGTATCTACAGTTAAGTTAGATGCCTAAAGCAAATAACAGAGATCATGTATTTTCTTTTTGCACTTATTGACACCTGTGCAGCTTAGGCTCTTACAAATAATTTTTTTCTGCCTTCAACAATTGCTCTTTTGTAACTTTTTTGAGGTTTGCATTAAAAGTAGTGGTTCAGATTTTAGAAAAATATTTTCTTTTTTGCTTTTTATTCATTGAAGCATAGACATTTTGTAGGCAAAGAATGCTGTGAAGTCTGATAAAGTCTTGTTGGATGCTCCCTGTTCTGGATTAGGTGTCCTCTCAAAGGTATTCAATTACTTGTCTCATGTCATTTCTCTTGGCCGTATAGTTTTGCTATCCTCTTCTTCTTTCTTTTGCAGGAGCCAAACAACTTTCATTTGACTGAAGTTTAGAAATAGTATTAGTTTCTACTGTCAATCCAGGCCCAAACGTGCGGGCTCATTTAGGACTAATTAATGTATTTTACCATTAGTCAAAACACATGTGTACATTCCTTACGTATTAGATAGGATTTTGGAATTAGATTGTATTACCTTAATTAAGGCATGATTAGCTACTGTAAATTAGGGCAATCAGCCCCTTTATAACGAGACACAGTGAACCCTTAATGGGACACGACATTCACCATTCTTTTCCCTCCTTTGCTGCGTTTTATATCCATTGAATGTCAATGACATGCTACCAGAGCTAGGCTCAAGATCTTCATCGACTGGCTCAATATCTTCATTGTTTAGACAAAGAAAGGAAGATTGCTAGATACAGATTCTGATCTGTATCTCTGAAGTTTTTTTTTTTTTTCATTGACTGGGATTATGAAAGTTGCCAATCGGCCCAAATTCACTGTGGCCCACCTGCGATGTTCAAGACATCCTCGGCAGACATACACACATTGGTTGACTGATTATCCTGGGTATTCTAAAGATTTTTCACAAATTTTTTGCTGCATCAGAGGTAGGATTTCTGCTCATCTCTGTGGTTGGCTTTTTCTACGCACTCGGTTTCATCTCAACCGTCCAAAATCTTAGATTCTCATCCAAATTGGTTGAGCCTTGGCTACTTGGTGGCAGGAATCTACTACCTATCCTCCACGTTCATCTGATCAGTCCACTGATCAAACAGTGGGACACTCGATCAGATCTAAGGCAGAATATTAGGGTCACCCAGCCTGCTTTTTGGAAAAATCTGCGATTTCATCACAGATTTTGGCTACTGGTTGCTGTCTGCAGCAGTTCTTCACAAACCTGGACCATCTGATAGTGTTCCTGAGAACTGGTTGTTGTCTGATCAATATAAGATTGGTCTGCATAAGTGCTACTGCCATATTTCTACTATTTTACACCTTGGTAGTGGACCAGCACCCTGCTTTTAGTTTGCAGCATCTTCACAAGTCTATTGTTTGCAATTCTTACTAATCTGTTAGTAATGGAAAAATCTGAAATTACCCTGATTCGCTTTGATGGAAAAAATTATACCTCATAGGCCTTCCAATTTCAAATTTACTTAGAAGGAAAAGAACTCTGGGGATACATGAAGAAAATGACAAGAAGATTTTAGCTTGGAAGACTAAGGATGCTAAGATCAAAACCTGGTTACTGGGCTCTGTTGAACCACATTTTATCCTCAATCTGAAACCTTGCAAAACTGCCCGTGAAATGTGGGACTATCTTAAACAGATTTATCAACAAGGTAATGCTACTCGCCAATTTCAAACCGAAGAAAGGATTGCTCAAGACAAATTTGATTTTGATTGATTTTGTGTGTAAAGGATGGTGACAAGTTGTTGATTATGTTTACAGTTTTCAAACCGGATGAGTTAAGACTGTAAGCTCTTAGTTGACCTAATAGTCAAGGATGCTCCTCATACAAACCCACGAGAATCCAATGGAGTTATGGGATTTTAAGGGAGCTCAACGACTACTTAAATCCTCACATCCTCGAGCTAATTGAAGCTGAAGATTGAAAACAGAGTTTTTATAAATCAACAAGCTTAGTACTCTGGCTATCACTCTAGAAATTCGACTCTTCTAAATGAGAAACTGGAGTGATACTTACCGGATTTTGGGTTAGTTCATAGCATTTGGAGCCAATTTAGACCAAATGTGACTAGGCATGTAAATTTGGGCCGTGCCGTGTCGGCACCGTCCACTCATGACCGGGCCCAGTCTTGCCCGAGCAGGGCCGGCACGGCCCATGAAAATTATTCAGGCGGTGCCATGCCGTGCCCACTCCTTTAGGGGTCAGCCCCCATGCCCAGTCGGGCTTGGGCCGTGCGTCCCGTGGGCGGCCCACAGCTCCCCCTCCCCCCTTTTTTTTTAACTTTTTTTAATTTTTATTTTTTAAGTTGGACTTGGATGGACACAAGCCTAGACTTAGACTCTTGGACCAATTTCATTAAAATAAATAAATTGAGAGAAATAAATAAGTAGAATAACACTAATGATGTTTTGAAAAAAATCAATCAAATCGATTATATTTCCTTGAAATTTAAGTTACAAAACTTAAAAAAACTTACAACTTTGAACTTGGATCAATATATAATGAAATTCAAACCTTATGATAAATGAAAAAAATAAAAAACTACAACTTTAAAAACCTATTATACATTCTAAAATTAGATTATACTTTAAAATCATACCATGGGGCCTGGGTCGGACCGTGCCTGGGCCGTGTAGCCCGTGGGCTTGGAGCGCTGGCCCAGCACGACCTAGGCGGGGCCAGGCCCGTTGACCAAGTCAACAGCCCAGGCACGGTTTTTCCGTGCTGGGCTTGGGCCACCCGCCCATATTTACACCTCTAAATGTGACACACCTGGGGCTATCTCTATCAAGCCTCTAAGTTGCCTGAGGCTTTTTTTTTTTTTTATATTTTTTATTGCCGTTGCCACATCTCAAACCCATGATTAGAAAAGGTTTGTGGTGCCTGTGGCTAATTTTAGTCCCCATGGAATTTGCTGCTAGTTTTGGTCCGCAATGGGCACTTGGGGCCAATTTTGGCCCTTAGGGGCTGTTTTTTGCCCTCTATGGCACATCTCTAGCGCTAGGGTCATAAATGGCCCTTCAGTGCGCCTAGGACCATTTTGGACCCCTCATGGCGAGGCCTATAGGTTTTTGGTATTTTGAGCTATTTCCCCCCTTATCTTCTTTCCTGATTTGGTTGTCCATTACGTTTTTATTCTTGCTAGGTTGATCTACTAGTTTGGTGTGATACTTTAAACGTAGAGGCACAGGAATCGGTCTCTGGGTATATGTGAGCGGCTAGGATGCTCACACTGGTCAACCATGAGTGTATTGGCTGCCCATTTCCCGACTTGTACTCGCTAATTTTGTGTCTACAGTGGCTTTATACTTTTCTAATTTAGTTCTTACGAGCAAATCCTCTATGGCTCCCAATTGTTTTCACTTTTAGGGGTCTGCTTGGATGCATGATAATGAAATGAAGGGATGACAATGGAAAGCTTCGGATGTGAATTAGGGTGTATGAAATATTTGTCCAATTAAATGATCTTTGTTCTTAGTTTTAGGTCCTCAAAGTTTATGTCTACACATCATAAGAGTTTATTGTAACAAAAGCCATTAATGACTTATGTCTAGAACTGTCTAACATTTGTTGCAGGCCAGCTATGGGAAGGGATTGGATTGGTCTCTTGTAAAAATTAGAAAGTATCACCCCCAAAAAAGTGGGTCAGGTGGAGAGTGCAATGGAACCATGTAAACATGTCTATTTATATGGTGATAAGAACCCAAAAAGGAGTATGGTACTATCCATTTGCATCCACTTATGCTAACAGTTGTGTAGATTAGGTGATTCCTCACTAAAAACACATTGCCTCTTGTTCTAATTATTATAAAGAAAGATCTAATTGAAATGGTCATTTTCTCTTGCACGGTTGCCATGTGGGTTTTCCGTAGACACCTTTGACATAAGGGGTTCTCGCTATTGTGGATGGTGAGAATTGAAAATCTAACAATGTCCTTTCGGGGAATTCTCATGGGTGAAAGTTTTTCCTTAAATTAAAATATCAATGACTCTTATCTCTTGAAGGACACTAAAAAGTTATTTAATCAATAAGGTTTTTTTTTGTTCTTTTTAACACCTCAAAAGTCCATATTGCTCTTCAGGTTCTTGGAGCGTTTGAGCTCAGTGTGATTCTAAGTGGTCCACGGAGCTCTCATTGTTAGTTCTATACTTTGATTGGAGGCCCACATGAGGAGGGAAAATCATGTGTGGAGAGATGTGACAACTGTATCAAGGCAAAACGGCAGTCATTTCAGAAGCTTCTATATTCTTCATTGAAAGGGAGCTTCTAACTGTGATAAAAAACTACGCCCAGGTTTAGTATTGGGACTTTTATTTGGGTCTAGCTTAGGTTCAAGGCTTGATATTTGTTACTGCTAGGTTTTTGGGTCATTTACCGGATGTGTATTTGGTCCTCGGTTGGGTCTAGAAGCATTATGGACTGGATTTGGACCATTTTCATCTCTACAATAAAGGGACCTTGTTATAAATATTTTAAGCTGAGTCAATTTAGAAATATCAATTTCTCATAAACATTTATCACAACTCTCTTTCATTTTAGAAGTTAATGTGATTTAGGACAAATTTAGATATGTGAATCCATTAAAATGAGAAATTATGAATCCTAACACTTGTGTTGATGATACTCTTTAGAAAAATGAAGAGATAATGGAGCTCGAACAAGTTTAAATCTTTATGAACACCCATTGGGGGTACATGGAACATACAACAATAGTACAAACTGCACCAAGAATTAAAAGAGTAATTGTCACGCCCCACCCTATATGCATGATATTGTCCGCTTTGGGCCCCGAGAGCCTCACGGTTTTGTTTCTGATTGACCTCAATCCACCAAAAGGCCTCATGCAGGTAAGGGTGTAAGCTCTACATATAATCTCAGTCAGATGTGAGATTCTAAGGCATCATAATCCACCCCACTTAGGGCTGCACGTCTCTGTGCAATAGCAAGTCAGTCCTTGTAGCCTGCCAGCTCTCTTGGCCTGCCTACATGAAAACCATCCACTTGCACCAGACCACGGCAAGGACCCACACTCGAACTAGTCGAGAGTTGGCTCTGATACCATTTAATGTAATGCCCCAATTCCAAATACTGAGTTTACCGCCAAGGTACCCTAATTTGGCGCGCTACTTCCCAAATAATCCCGAAACTTCCAAGATCGTAGTCCATAATGAGGTCCAATTTAAAAATTTTTATCAACATTTGTAATCATCAATAAAGTGTGGAAGCATATAGAAAATAAAGGAAGTAATAACAGATAAATGCTGAAGTAACGAGGATATCAATCTCCATGAAGCAAATGTAGCAGACCATAAGTCTAGACTAATCTCAAAATGTAATATAATAGTGTGTACAAACCATATGAATGAATCCCCCTGCTCACACAAATGACCCTTAAAACCCCAAAAGAAAGATATCACTCAACCCCTGGTACATGGACTCCAGTCTTCGGCTCCACCTCTAGATCTGTCGATCCCCACCTGCACTCATCGGCTACTGGCGCCTCGAGGATTGCATCACCCTCGAGCTCGGGGTCGGTAATGATACCTAAGCACTAAATAATTGGTCGGATCCAAGGATCCAGCATGCACAATATACAAGTAACATAGGATGTATACATCAAAGAGAATAGAGACGATGATAAGATCATAAGAGTAATAAAGGTACAATGCTAGGCAACCGTGCAAAGTATAATAATAAGGATTAACATGAAAGTCAAGCAATCTAACTCACCATCTAACAATATGGCACAATCACACGACTGGCCACCGCTGGATATTATGCCGCCGCCCTCCCGTACTAATAACCAGTTGCAGCATGGGGAATAGTGCAATACAAAGGATAACAAACCCTGCCAAATCAATAATATAAAACCCTAAGAAGTATATATACATTACCGAAGTCTGCGGGCTGCGAATCCATATATACCCGTATATGTAGTTACCAGAGTCTACAGGCTGCAAACAAACATATACTTTCCGCAGTCTGTCGGTCGTCTAATCATAGCTCATCATAATGGCCGCATCTACAATCAATAGCTCCCACCAAAGATGATTAGTCCAATGCTAAGCTTAAAACAACCGAGTGAATGTTCAATGCCGACTCAAGGAACCAAGTAGAGGTCTGTGTCTATCTAGGCTATCCTTGCATGAACAAGGTTCCATCATATCCATATAAGGTCCGGTGTCTATGTACAATCCATACATACCATCCATAGTCCAAATTCATACATACAATCCACGGCCATGATCCACCATGTCATGGTCTTAGTCCATTTCCATCGCATTCCATATCCAACTTTGTTCATTCCATTGCCCGTTCATAAGTGGGTTTCCAATTCATAATCGCAAAACCTTTTCTTTAGAGTAATCACATCCATCCATTCTTTAGGCCATGGGATGGCCCGCCTAGCCACAAACACGGATCAAGTGATCTCCACACACAATTGGGTCACCGCTAGAAAATCTTAGGTTCAGGTCCTCCAATTTTCATTTAATTAATAGGTTTTTAATAGTAGATAAATATAGGAGTAAACAACAATGAAAAACGTCTCATATATCAACCCGCCCATGCCAATCAAAGGGAGGAATAACAAAGGTCCAACCTAGTTATGACCCCCTTTTCAAGTCCAGGTTCATGTAAGGCAATTCAATTCCTAAATGAAGTTTCAGAAGCCAAGGGAAGTGTATTTGGTGCTCCTGAAGTTACTACCATCTTCGCCGACGTTTAAGGATTGAATAAAAATCAAATAAATACACTAGACCCTACTTTGATGGTCCCCATGAGTCAAGGTTAAGCCCAACCCTTGACTCATGAGTGACTCATCACTAGAAGTCCACTTAAAAGGTCAATGGGCCCCTCGATAGACTCAATCATCAAAATCCACAAATTTTGGAACTTATTGCTTACAGTGTATCAGGTCGACATCCTCCCAGGGTGGTCGACCGGGTACATTGGGAAAGACAGAAAATCTGTCTCCCAGGTTCTCTCAAACCTAGTGTATACAGCTGACATCATGGCACCTTGGTCAACCGCATACATATGGAATAGCAAGACAAGAACCTAGCAGGCAAGTCTAGAAATCTGGAACTCTATAGTGTGGTCGATCAACATCACCCAAGGGTGGTCTAGAAATCTGGAACTCTATAATGTGGCCGATCAACATCACCCAAGGGTGGTCAATCGGCTACAAAGGGAAACTGGGACCCGGTTTGTCTTTCAGTGGTTTTTGGATAGTGTATTCGGTCGACATCTTGGCCAAGGCGGTCAACTTGATATACTGAATTTGTTGAACTGACAGACAAACTAGCTCTCAGCTATTTCCCAGACTTCTTTATGCATCCGGTCGACATCCTCCAAGGGTGGTCGACCGGGTACACAAGAAATTCAAATTTTCCAAAATTCTGTATCTTTTCCAAATCAACTCAATTTCCTTCAAAACCATACCAAATCATCTCCAATCATCATAGAAACATACATAACCATCAAAACTCGTCCAACCATCACAAATCCATTATCAATTGGGTTATTGATCTTCCTAATGGGAGATCCCATCCATCGATGGCCAAAAATTCATTAAAACAAGGCTTAAAAGATAGATCTAAACATTCAATCACTCATATGAATTGAAATTTCAGAATCAAATAAGGAAAATTTGCATTCTATGCTAAGTAAGTACATTTTACTTACCTCAATCCTATTGCAAGGGTTTCTAGGCTTGATCTTCAAGATCCAAGCTCCAAATCCAAGATCCAAAGCTCTAATGGCTTCCAAGCTCTATAAGAGTCCCCAAAAACTCAGATCTAGAAGATCTACAACTCTCAAACCCATATCCATAAGAGAATTGCATATGGAAAAGGAGTTCTAGAGAGAGAAAGATAAGTTCATGAAAATTGAGCTAGGGAAAGGGAATTACCTTGTCTTGTAGAGAGATAAGAGATCTAGGAGATGAGAGAAACCTTCTAGAGAGATGATAGTAGTAGCTTGTAGGAATTCCTTCTTCCTTGTAGTTGGAAACCCTTGAACTAGGATTTTAAAGAGGAAATTAGAGGGAAATCTTGGAAGGAAAAAGAGAGGAATGAGAGGAAAATGAAAGAATTGGAGGGAAAATGAGAGGAGAGGAGAGATCATCTGGGATGGCTGGGGCGAGTTTGTATTTATCGAAGTTGGTCTAGGGTGAAATGTCTATACTGCCCTTCCTAGGTTAGTTATAAATTTGGATAAGTACATGGGTCTTTAGGGTATTTTAGGTGTAGTTCTACTTAAGTGGGAAGAAAGCCCATGGAGACGCCCATACAAGTGGGAAGCGGCAAACCCAGGGATTGATCTGCCTAGCAGGGTGACACGCAAGGTTGTAAACTAACTGAGCAGCTCCTAGTTTCCATAGTTAAAGAAAGGATTACTATGAGGCCCCAACCCTTGTGGATCCTCACTTTTAATTGAAATACTCTAATTATACTAATTAATAGGGGTTAGTAAGGGAAGCTTAGCATTTTCCTAGGATGTTAGTCTATTTTCTCGTAATTAGTCTGTAACGTCCAAATTCCGAATACCGAAGTTATCGCTAAGGTACCCAAAGTTGGCGCGCTACTTCCCGGAAAATCCGAGAACTTCCAAGATCGTAGTCCGCAGTGAGGTCAAATTTTTAAAACTTTTTTTTTATAAGAACATAATCAACAGTTATATTGCGGAAGCATAATAAAAGTTAGCGGAAGCAATAGTATCATGTAAATAAATCAGATGTAACAATGCGGAAGTCTAATTTAACTCTCAAGGTGTAATTATCAAAGTGTTTATACATATCGGTCTATCTACCCAACTCACTACAAAATCTCTCAAAATCCAAAACAACACTCAGTCCCCCTGTGCAGGCTCTTCATCCTCTGACTCTACCACTTGGTCAGCCGGCCCCCACCCATAGTCACCAACTACAGGCACCTCGTAGATCGCATCACCCTCGGGATCATGGTTGCGACCTAAGCACTAAAGATGGGTCAGATCCAAGAATCTGGCAAGGCACCATTTGCAGATAACACAAGATGTATAAAACAAAAGAAAGTAATGACAGGTATGTAATCATAAGAATATTAAAGTACATGATCTAGGTAATTGAGCAGTAATAACAGTTTAGAATAAAAAATGTAAGGTATACTAATCTAATCAGACAACAAAGGGCACATTCACACAAGCTAGATACACCGCGGAATATTGTGTCGTTGCCCCCTCCTGTACTGTAAACGTCCCATACCATAAACAGTTTGCGGTGGGGAAAGGGTAATAACCATGCAAGGGATAACAGCCCTGATAATAATAACATACAATATATAACACCGATCACGCCCCTTTATCAGATTAACCCGGACGCGGTATCACACCATCCGTCTAATCACAGTTCATCAAGATAGCTCTAAATAACCAATATAGCCCCTACCAGCGATGACCAGTCAACTGGCTGAGCTTAGAACAACTGGGTGAATATTTAGTGCCGACTCGGGAACCAAGTACGGGTCTGTATCTGTCTAGACTTATCTTGTGTGAGCAATATCCTAACCAAGTCTCTAAGAGGTTAAGGTACAACAACATGGAACACTGTCCAATATCCAATTCCAAGTTCAACATCATTGGATCCACTCCAAAGCTCACAACCATGGCCTGAGGCATCACAAGTACCATACTATGTCCATTCCACAAGTAATCCACCCATGCTCATACCCAATGAGCCATCAAACCATTTAACTTAACCTCTTCATGCTATGGTTTCACATCCCCAACCTTAGGCCGTATGAGGGCCCGCCTAGCCACAGACATGGGTTATTTATCTCCAAACACAATATAGGGTCACCACTAAATAATCCTAGGTTCAAGTCCTCCAATTTCCATTAATTAACAGGTTTAAGACAACCATAAGGATAAGAGAGAAGAACAACACAAGAAATCCTCACAAACATGGAATCAAGTGGAAATAAACAAAGGACCAATCCTAGGTAGCGGTCCACTCTTGGTTCAGGCCTCATTAGATGCTTCGGTCCCTAACTGTAGCCTCAGGTGTCAAAGATGATAAATCTGGTGCTCCTAAAGTTGTGGACACCATGGACTACAATTAAGGGTCGAATTATTGAAGATTCAAATCCCAAAACCTCAATTGATGGACCCCACGAGTCAAGGCTGAGCCATGCCATTGATTCGTGTGTGGCACACTTGATGGAAGATTATTTGGATGGTTAATGGACCCCACAACAGATCTATCATCAAACACACAGAAGTCTGGAAATTCTCACCGTCCACAGCTTGCCCGGTCAACATCACACCTTGGGATGTCGACCGGGTGAACTGGATGTCGACCTCCCCGGTCAACATCCTGCAGTGTCCCTGATCGACATCATGGTCGTGATGTCGACTGGGTCCACTGGGACCTGAAGCCAAACAGCTGGGGGGCTCTGCATGAAGCACTGTGTATCCGGTCGACATCATAGCCGTGATGTCGACTGGGTACACAGAGTTTCTGCTCTGTCTGAGAAATACTTGTCTCAGTTATTTCCTATAGGTTCCTGTGTGCCAGGTCGACCGAGACAAGGTCCGGTCAACCGGGTACACTGTCTGTGCACATGTCAGAAAAAAATAACTGGGACTTGGATTTCTGCCTTTTTAGTGTGCCCGGTCGACCGAGACAGGGTCCGGTCGATTGGGTACACGCAGATAGCTGAATTCCAGATTTTTGGGATTTTTCCCTTTTCAAACAAATTCTCATTCAATTCATCCCAAATCACCTCGATACATCACATATACACGGATAAACACAAAAACACTCCAATAATCTCCATCCACCATCCAACTGGACCATTGATCTTCTAAATGGGAGAACCCATCCATCAATGGTTATTTTTCCATGAAAACAGGCTCAAAAGAAGATCTAATCATGCATTATCATATAATAGAGATGAAATTACAGAGACAAGGAAGGAAAGCATGCATCTAATGAAATTGCATAGGGTACTTGCCTTTGTGTGGCTGAAAAGAGAAATTAGAGTGAGAGAAGAGATCCAATAGGGTTGTAGTTGCAAATTGGGATGGTCTTCTAGCCTCCTTGTGCTGAGATTTTGGGGAATTAGGGTTGCTTGGGGAAGAAGATAAGTTAGATGAGAGATGAGTGGAAATTAAGGTTTTAGGCTAAGGTTTACAATAGCTTGGGTTTTATAACTTAGGGTTTTAGACTAATTACCAAAAGGGCAGTTTGGTTGCAAATGAAAATGAAATGGGGCCGTGGGTATGTGGGTAATTAGGTGGGATTCTAGAATGTTCTAACTCTCATTAGCCCTCCTATTAATTCTAACGAAAGTCAAATCCTAAGTAAATCAAAACCTACTAAAATTAACCCAAAAAGTACCTAATATCTATTAAGAAACATAAACAAGCTAATTCTAAAACTTAGGAACATTAGAAACTATACTACTAATTCCTAATCATTAGCATATTAACATAGGAACTAACATATTAATAATTATTTAATTCAAACTAAGGGCCCACAAGGGGTGGGGCCTCGCATAGTCTTTTTTTGTGATTTATAAGATCTATATGTTGTTAGTTGGACTTTAGCAAGTTTGTTAGTTAGTTAGAGGCCCCTAGTAGTAAATAGAACTAATAGGTGGGGTTCCTACATGATTCATCACCTTTGTGTGGAGAAAGGGATTCACAAAGAAGCCTGTTGCATAACGGCGAAGACAGTCTCCATGCTCTTTCTCCAGTGAGAGGAACGAAGACTAGTTTCAGAAACTATCACCCAATTCTGCCAAGGATTTCTGCGTGGTTCTCACCTAAGGTAGGAGAGAGGAGAGACATCTTCTGTCTTGAAAATGGCAGAGTTTTGGCTTCTTCTTACGCTGGATGCGATGCCCTTTCCCCTCCATTAAGTCATGTTTTTTATGGTCTTTTGAGAAGCCATAATCGTCGGAAATCATGGAGGAGTGGGGTGGTTTTAAAACTACATCTTGATGAATGTGGTAACTGCTCTCTCTACAGTTTCAGCGGCTGTCAGAAAGCAACTATCTAGATCGTAGATGACAATTGTGCAGCGGCCACTGTCGCATGAGTTCGACGGCCAATGTAACGCTTCCACGGTCATCGTTTGAATGGAGCGCAATGACCACATTTTTTTATGTTGAGCGGCCAGTATTCTGTGAGTTGGGGAGGCCGGTGTAGTCCTGCATGAAGTGGGCGGTAGGGTGCTGCCACTATGGCCGATTAGGTTCCAACGGTTAGAAAAATGACATTTCTTTATGAAAAATGAGTGTTTTGCCTTGGGAAATGTAATGTGTTGATGAATGAATTTTTTCTATGCCAACAACCACCTATACAAAATCTTATGCCAGTTAATGCACCATCTAAATTGCTTTTTTGGAATGGGAAAAAAATCAAGGATAAGATTTTGTGTAGGTGGTGAACGTGAATCGGATGAAGCAGTATTGTCGCGACCCCGGACCGAGATCCGGGCCCGGGAACAATGATGCTTAGGGGAACATACCTTTAACAATGATCGTATATTTACTTAATTTCCCACAGGTTTCCGCGGTGAGGATTTCACACACACTCACAAAATATTTACATTGGTGTGGAAGCGTGTAGCAAACTAAATTCTTAATTCAATCCACAATATGAGACTGATAAATACATACGTATGACCTGATGTCAGAGTGAGCAATGACATCATTGGCATTCCCAAAATATAACATTTGAAGTTTAAACAAAAGATCATTTAAGTTAACATTCCCCAAAAATAATGGCCAACAAAGACCAGTACAATCAAAATGTAAATCCAAGTAAACCAATAATTCCCCCAAAATATGTTCGTAACTCAAAGCCCAACCAAATGTCTAAACGACATTGTCAGCTTGCCACTCTACTAAGCGATGCGGTTCACCGGCCGCCTCCTTGGCTCCTCCTCATAGGCAATGACGGGGACTGGACCTGAGTACCACAAGAATGGGTCAGACACGACGGTTTGGCAAGTGGGTGAATAGATACTACAATAAAATACATCGAAAGATAAAATTCAAGAGACATTGAAATCTGTCTAAACATGTATTTCCATAAAACAAGATATATCATTTGTCAAAATGCATATATAAAATAAAACATGCAGGATATCAAAGAACAGGGAACTAGCAAGGTGGCAACCACACTAAAGCTAAATCCTCTCCATCACTAAAGTGATGAGAGCACATTCAGTGCATTGGGCTCGAACACGCGAAGTGACGAGAACCAATAATATATACATATACATATAGCTAGACAAGACCACAGCCGCGGAACCGGGCAATGGGACAGGAAAGGATCCAAGTTGCAACTGGGGGGAGCACGAGGGGGAGGCCCAAGTCAATTGATCAGACTGACAGGGACGTCCAAGCTTAGTGGTGCCGACTCATAGGTTACATTGGAAATCAAAACATTTACCAAAACTATGTCGGTATAAAACACTCAAGCAGACGGGGCATGTTGCTCATAGGCATACATTTCATATCATTATCTTTTCATGTATAGACGGGCTGGCAGGACATATCAGGTGCATAAATCATGGTTTGAGATAAAACCAGTGATATCGGGAGAAATTGGGTTAAGACAAGTATAATTTGCATAAACAGTGCAATGATTCCTTATACAATTACGGACTATGTATTGGAACTTCCGTATTCACAAAATATGTATAAAGACCTTGTATGTCTATTATTGCCCTTGGCATGGTACTCGAATGATGATAGACATCCCAAGATTCCTTGTACAGTTTGGTAAATCCACAATTCTTAATACATTTCCGAAGTGATGTTTCTTTCCAAGTAAATCTCCTTATGTCATCCCCTAGGCCTTTCTAAGGTGGTAGGGCATCAAAATAACCCTTCCCAGCCTTAGAACATCATATCTGGACACAATGGAAAGACCCAGGAATTCTGTACAGTTCGCTCGAGCGGACAGGAGGTTCACTCGAGCGGACTGGTTCAAGTCAGGAGGGCTCAAGCGAAGAATGGGGAGGCTCGAGCGAACATAGTTCTGTGAGGGGTTCGCTGGAGCGAATTGCTCCGGAACAGGAAGGCTCGAGCGAAGGAAGAGGTTGGCTCAAGCGATAGAGGTTCTGTGAAGGGTTCGCTCGAGCGAACTGCTTCAGAAACTCTCCGTTTCAGCAGTCCGAACCTCATCTTCCTTTCTTTTCAAAACTTCATTTCAGCCAACACTTCACACAATATTTATGGCTCTCAACCCACCAACTTCCATCCCATTCAAGTCCTCCCAACAACCATCCATTAATACCCAAAATCACATCATTTCTCCTTTCAATATCATTCAATGCAAAAGTATCCAAATTAATGACAAACCACAAGTGATTCAAAACAAACTTTTACGAACATAGTGGATACACATTCCTCAAAAGTTCCAATAAGAAGAATAACTAAACAAAATGCACATTTCAAAAATCATTATTAACCATAGTGCATGAGAGAAGATGAATAGTGAAAAATCCATAATTATTCTTAAAACATGAACTGATTTAAGAAAGCTATTCATCCACTTGCCTTGGCTCCCAATTAAGCTAATCAATCTCTAATCACCACTCCTTAAACCAAATGAAAGATCTACACAAAAACCCCCCAAAAGAGACATCCATTACAAACCCTAAAATGGCCCAAAATATGAAATAGAATGAGAGGGCTCCCAATAATGGAGATGAAGACTCTCTAGGGCTAGGAGATGCATAATCTAGAAAATGGGAGGAACCACTTACATGGAAGGTCTTCAAATAGCAAGAGTTTGATCAAAGTGAGCCTTGGAGTGAAGGGTTCTCTCTAAAAAAGATATCAAGAAGAAGCTCTCAAGGAGGGGAAGAAGATGGCAACCACCATTTCTCCTTTAGCAATAGATTGAGAGAGCTTGGAGATGAAAGACAAGGAGAAAGACAAGAAACCCTACGTTGGACTCTCTCCTCTTCAAATGGGAATTGCAAGAAAAAAAGGAATGTGAAGAAGACTCTTCTTTTATACAAAGTAGGAATGGGTCCCACCACATAAACAACTACTTGGGCTTAAAACACCAACTTCTGGGCCTTGGATGGATTCGACGAAAAAGGAAGAATTGCTCGTCGAAATTTCTAGTTTCCAAAAAGTATATATTTCACAAGTTTCGGAGATATCGAAAATAGTGTCCAGATTTTGTGTAAAAAGACTGATTTACCCATATAACTAGTAAAGTAGGGTTTAGAGGTCTCGGACTGAAACGGGGCAAATACGAAAGTTGTCGGGAATCATAAAATAAGTCGAATGGGGCAAAATACAGATTTTTTCGATTATTACGCAAATCCCAAAATCACGCAAAACACAATAAAGGAACCCCCAAAGGGTTCCACTAAATCACAAGAATTCCCCAAAATAATCCAAATCTATAAAAATCTATTCTAATCCAAACCTAACCAAATTCTACTAATCTCACTTATAACTAAAGCATGTCTTAATTAGCATTAATCGGAAACTCTTGGGGCGGGGTCTTACAAGTATCTCCATGTTTCTACAAAATAAGGGATATTGGATGAAACAATATCTCCCTTTTTCTCATGTTTCGTAGAAACAAAGAGATATTGTTTCACCCAATCCACATTCGCCACACATACAAAATCTTATGCCAGCTAATGCACCCTCTAAATTGCTTTCTTGGAATGAAAAAATCAAGGATAAGATTTCGTATAGGTGGCGAATGTGGATTGGATGAAACAGTATGATCGTGAGCTCCAAGTGTAAAGTCTCGATGTAGTAATAAAACCCGGTGAGTGCAGGGTCGATCCACAAGGAGCAATGTAAATTAAGTTTCCTCTTCAACTTGTACCTGCCCTAAATTGAAACTCTAAATCTAGCAACAAAAAAAAAAAACTAAAAAAGAAATTTTAACCATCATTCCTACTTTCCAAAATTAAAATTAGTTACAATCCAATGAAAAGAAAACTTCCTAAATCTAAAAATCCTAAAGTAAAACTAAAATTGCTACAAAATAATGCATGATCGTAGCCCCAAGTGCAAGGCCGCGATTGTAGTAATAACCGGTGAAACCGGATCGATCCACGGAGAGTTTATTTATCGCAAAACCTGTCCTAATAAAAAAAACTAATTCTAGCCTAAAAAAAACTATACAAATCAAATTTTCTAATTGAATTAAAAATTAATTACAAATCTGAAATATTAATTACAACCAAAGAAAATTAAAATCCTAATCTAGAAACCTAATCTAACCACTGCATCACCATAAGATTTATTAGCCCAACCAATTGCAATAATTGTTAAGGTGCATAAAATAAAAAAATAAAATAAAATAAAATAAAATCAGAGAATAAAGAAATTATATTTTAATTCTAAAACTTTGCAATAATTACTTTGCTTGATGTTATCAAGAAAAATCAAGACCACCGCACCAAGTGCGCACTGTCACTACGCACAAAAATTCAATGTTGACTCATTGGTGAAGACCAAGACCCCATAAACTTGATTTATTAATGAAAGACCCATTACAAGCAAATAACCATTACAAAATTCTTTTAATAAAAATAAAGTGCATCCAACCTTACCATAGACACAAGAAACACTAAACGGAGGAGAGGGACTCGCGGTCTTGAACGGCGATCCAACCGGCTCTCGTTTCGCGATCTGAAATCCAAGCAAGGGAAGATGATTTCAAGGATGATCCGATGGTGGAGTGACGATAGCAACGGCGGCGGCGCGACGGCGTAGAAATCCAAGTGGTAGTGTGCCTTAGGGAAGGCCTTGGATGAAATATTGATGGAAGGAGGAGAGATGAAGAAAATAATGGAAAAGGGTGAATTATTGTTGCTGGTCGTCCAAGAGGATTGGGGGGTATGGTGTCCACGTCCAGCCCTCTTTGTGGCTCTTTTTATATATTTTTGATAGCTTTGGTTGCAAGGTTTTGATTTGGGTAAGGATTAGTAGTGTGTGGTCCAAGTTGGATTAGGATTAGGAGTGTTTTTGAGAGATTTTCTAGGGGTTGGCTCTCACAATCCTAGTAAAAATAGGATTGTTCTTATCTCATGCAACTCCCTCTCTTGGGTCCTACTTTGGTTAAGAATCAATTCAAATCTGAAATTTCAGATTTGATGTGCAATTCTTGAATGCATGTGGACCCCACTTGGGTGTAGACAACATATGGAACGTCCCATGCCTTGGCTAAAATAATTTCAAATCTGAAATTCAGATTTGTATCTCCAATTAGAACAAATGATGGGCCCCACATGAGTGTGCAAGCCTTAATTTTCTTGCCTTGGACGTCCTCACCTTGGAGGGATTTTCTTTTGCAATTTTGTTTTCTTCTTTGTTTGGCTTGAATTGAATCTTAGCCATCCATCTTGACATGTAAGCAATATTTGTTGGAGAGTAGATAGGACACCTCATCATCTCATGGCCCACAAATTTGGAACTTATCTTCAAGAGATTAAATCTGATTTTTTTTCTTGCATATGAGAGCGGACCCTACCATGGCCGCCCCTACCTTAGAATCCATGCCAAAGGAAGGTGGGTCCATGGTCCATTTGATTCATCAATTCTCTTCCATGGGCCCCGATTTCTGAAATTCCCTACAAAAATAAAAGCAAAGATCAAAGAATAATCTAATCATATAGGTAAGGAATTATGCAAGATGCGGGCCTAATTCACACTAAATAAATGCATAAAATGTCACCATTTTATGAAGTTTTCTTCAATTAAATCAATGGTACAAAGAAAATTCATCATTTCATGTGTGAATAAAAAGTTATGGGAAATTTGTGACTTTCAATGTAAAAATAGAGAAATTCATGATTTTATGTGAAAATGCAATTTTTGGATGAATTTTGACTCGAATTTAGACTTTGATGCTCAAAAACATAAAATCATAATTTTTTTACTAAAATGGTCCATGATTTGATGATTAAGTCCTTAATTACTCTAAAATGATGAGGAAATTCTACATTTTTAAGGACTTATCACACCCCCCAACCAGCTTTTTGCTAGTCCCGAGCAAAATATGCAAACTATGGTAGGTCTTCTGGCCTAATCTAATCTAAACTAAATGCAAAGACAAAAAGAAAAACGCCACTTTCGCTGGCACTCTCGGCTACATTTAGCGTATGCAGCAAGCCCTTAAACCCCTAGGTTACCCCTAGTGGACGAGTTGTGCCTCGTGAGGGTTTGCAGTGAATATGCCCACAAAATTCATTTACCTAAAAGTGAAAGAAATTCAATGGAAGGTTTTTCAAAAGATGATTGAGTCAAATCGGATGCCTCGAATCCTCGAATAATCAAGATTTCAGACTTTTCAAAATCCGGTTCACGTTTTTTTTTTTTTTTTTTTTTTTTTTTAATTATACCAAAACTTTGAGTGCCTTGTGCAAATGTATACATCAAAACAAAAATTTTAAATGTTCTACGATAATGCCATGAAAACAGAATTCTCCTTCGGAATTTCCAACTTTCCTAGATTCGGCCAAAATACAAGTCTCCTCTCAAGGCTACTATGATGGCTTTCGCACTGCTGTTTTTTCAAAGGCCGCGAGATGCATCCTTTTTTTTTTTTTTTTTTTTTTTTTTTTTTTTTTTTTTGAACACACACATGTGATTGTGCAATGCCTTGGTCCCTTAAGCTTTCTAATTAACCCATATAATGAGCATTAGGCCAATGACTCCCAAGACAGATGTCTTTAGGGCACTAGGTATATAAATACCCCTACGGGCTTACTGGCTCGGGTTAAAAAGGCTACGAACCCAAACTAGTCACATAACTTTTTATTCTTTTCAAGAGTTATAACTAAACTCTTTTTTTTTTTTTTTTTTTTTTTTTTAAACACTTATTTGTGCATCCCTTGGCAATTTTTTTTTTCTTTTTAAACGGTCCCCAACAATAGGCAGCCCTTTTCAATTCACCCGAATTAATTCACTGGTTTTGGTTGGCCTAACCATGCCGATGAACCAGGGGAACTCATATGGCCAAATTTCAGAAAGTCGTCTCTTTTTCTCTCTTGAAAGAACTCTGAAAATGACACTTAAATCTTTTTGTCCAAAACTTTTGAAATGATGTACACGTGGTACTGTGAAAAACAAAGTTCGGTATTCATTTTATTTTTTAGAAAATAATGAACCTTCATTTTACTTCCTTCCAAAAAATTCTGAAATTCCAGATTTCTAAGCATCTTCAAATCGTCAAGTTCTTTTGAAAACCATTTTTTTTTTTTTTTTTTTAAAACAACGGCTACTCAAAAATAAAATTTTTTTTTTTTTTTTTTTCTAAAATTGGACAAGTAAATTGGACAAGTGTGCTTGTTCCCACCCCCCAACCTAAACTAGACAACGTCCTCGATGTCATACATGAATTGCGAAATGAAATGTAACATGAGGTGAAAATGTAAAAGGAGGAAAAAGGGTAGAAAGCACCTGGAGTAATGAAGCTTTTGCGTAGTACCCTGTCCAATGTGAGACAAAGAACACACAAAGAAAATAGAAAATATATGCATAATATACAAAGGTATGGGCCACTGTCAGATCCAGTGCCCGTCAATCCTGATAGTTAGGATCGATCAGAGGGATTACATTTTCCTCTAGAGGAATAGTCTCCAAGAATGGTTTTAAACGTTGTCCATTGACTTTAAAAGAGGTACCATTCGATGGATCAATGAGGGTCACTGCCCCATATGGAAATACTTCTTGAACAATGTAGGGGCCTGTCCAACGAGATCGTAACTTTCCAGGGAAAAGATGAAGTCGAGAATTGTACAAGAGGACTTTTTGAGACGGATGGAATGATTTTCTTAATATCCGTTTATCATGAAAGGCCTTAGTCCTGTCCTTGTAAATTCTTGAGTTCATATAAGCCTCGTTCCTCAATTCTTCTAATTCATTTAGATCAAGGGCTCTTTTCTCCCCAGCCTTGTCTAAGTCAAAGTTCAGTTGTTTTATGGCCCAATAAGCTTTATTTCTAGCTCCACTGGAAGGTGGCAAGCTTTCCCATATATAAGCCGGTATGGAGACATCCCAATTGGGGTCTTATACGCAGTGCGATAGGCCCACAATGCATCATTTAACCGCATGGACCAATCCTTACGATTCGGTTTTACCGTGGTCTCCAAAATTCTTTTAATTTCCCTATTTGAGACCTCTACCTGCCCACTTGTTTGAGGATGATAGGGGGTAGCCACTTTATGTGTAACACCGTAATTTTGAAACAAACTCTCAATAATGCGGTTACAAAAGTGAGTGCCCCCATCACTAATGATGGCACGCGGAGTTCCAAAACGGGAAAAGATACTGTCCAAGATAAACTTTTTTACCGTTTTAGCATCATTGTTCCTACATGGGATTGCTTCAATCCATTTGGAAACATAATCAACTGCAACGAGGATATAATGAAAACCAAAGCTCGGGGGAAATGGTCCCATAAAGTCTATACCCCATACATCGAATAACTCGACGACCAAAATTGGGTTTAAAGGCATCATGTTCCTTTTGGAAATTGAACCCAATTTTTGGCACCGCTCACATACTTTACAGAAATCATATGCATCTTTAAATATAGTGGGCCAGTAAAATCCAGATTGCAGAATTTTGTGAGCGGTCTTTTTAGCAGAAAAATGGCCACCACAAGCTTGAGAATGGCAAAATGATATAACACTGTTCATTTCATGGTCTGGAATGCATCTCCTAATGATTTGGTCTGGGCAGTATTTGAAAAGGTATGGGTCATCCCAGAAAAACTGTTTCATCTCAGTGAAAAACTTGTTTTTATCTTGTTGGGTCCATTCTTTTGGAATTTCACCCGAAGCTAGATAATTGGCAATGTCAGCATACCATGGAGAATGGGAAAATGTGGCAAACAAGTGCTCATCAGGGAAAGTGTCCTGGATTGGCAAGGGTTCTAAAGCGTTGGAAAGGACAATCCTAGAAAGATGATCAGCCACCACATTTTCTACTCCTTTCTTATCCTTGATTTCGATATTGAACTCTTGGAGTAGAAGGATCCATCTGATCAGTCTGGGCTTGGCATCTTTCTTAGAAAGCAAGTACTTCAGCGCAAAATGGTCAGTAAAGATCACAATTTTGGATCCAATTAAGTAGGAACGGAATTTATCCAGTGCATAGACCACAGCCAATAGTTCTTTCTCTGTTGTAGAATAATTAATCTGTGCGCTGTTTAAAGTCCTGCTAGCATAGTAAATTACATATGGCTTTTTGTCCCTACGTTGCCCAAGAACTGGCCCAACTGCATAATCGCTAGCATCGCACATGATTTCAAAGGGTAGGCTCCAATCTGGAGGTTGCATAATTGGAGCAGTCGTCAACATGTCCTTAAGCTTGGTAAAAGCCACTTGACGTGCCTCCGTCCACTCAAATTCTGCTTCCTTTAGCAGAAGGTTGCATAATGGTCGAGAAATGACACTAAAATCTTTTATGAACCTTCTGTAGAATCCAGCATGCCCTAAGAAAGATCTTACATCTCTTACGGTTTTTGGGGCGGGCAAATTGGAAATTAGATCTATTTTGGCTTTGTCCACTTCCAATCCTTTAGATGATACGATGTGGCCAAGGACAATCCCTTGTCGTACCATAAAATGACATTTTTCCCAATTCAGTACTAAGTTCTTTTCTTCACACCTAGAGAGGACCTTAGTTAAGTTGCTCAAACAATCTTGGAAAGAATCTCCAAAAACGGAGAAATCGTCCATGAAGACTTCGAGAAAACGTTCCACCATATCACTAAAAATACTCAGCATGCACCTTTGAAAGGTTGCAGGAGCATTACACAGCCCAAAGGGCATCCGTCGGTAAGCAAAGGTGCCAAAGGGGCATGTGAAAGTTGTTTTCTCTTGGTCTTCCGGGGCGATCTCTATTTGATTGTATCCAGAATATCCATCCAAGAAACAATAATACTCGTGGCCAGCTACCCGTTCTAAAATTTGGTCCAAGAAGGGTAGGGGGAAATGATCCTTTCGTGTGACAGCATTTAACTTTCTGTAGTCGATACAAACTCGCCAACCTGTGGGTACGCGGGTTGGGATGAGCTCATCATTAGCATTACGGACTACAGTTACGCTAGCCTTTTTAGGTACAACTTGGGTAGGGCTGACCCATTGGCTATCCGAAATTGGATAAATGATACCCACATCTAGAAGTTTCAAAACTTCCGCCCTAACCACTTCCTGCATGGTGGGGTTTAACCGGCGTTGCATCTGACGGGAGGGTTTTGCATTCTCCTCCAAATAGATATGATGTGTACACACGAGGGGATTAATTCCCTTAATGTTAGCCACGGTCCAAGCAATTGCACCTTTGTGCAGTTTGAGCACTTCTAAGAGTTGGACTTCTTGGTCCTTGTCAAGGTGTGCAGAAATTACTACAGGAAATGTTTCATTTTCTCCAAGGTATGCATATTTCAGGTGAGAGGGCAAGGGTTTCAACTCAGGTTTGGGCGGCCTCACCTGAGATGGAAGAGACAGAGTACCAGTTGGTAATAGCTCTTCAAAAAAAGGTTTGCCTATAGTGTTGACCATTTCAACAGTGCTATCAAGTGTTTCTTCACAGAGGGTCAGGCCCTCAATTGACTCAATGGAATCAGAGATTGATTTTTCAAAAGTTTCTGCTGTAAGAACACTGATCAAATCTACTTCTTCAAGGTCAATGTTATCATCCCGTGGTTGTTTGCAAAGGTCAAAAACATTTAGCTCTAATGTCATGTTACCAAAAGATAGCGTCATTTTTCCATTCCGGCAATTGATCAATGCATTGGATGTGGCCAAGAATGGTCTCCCCAAAATTACCGGAATCTGAGCATGAGGATCTGCCACAGGATGAGTGTCTAGCACAATGAAGTCTACTGGAAAGTAGAACTTGTCAACTTGCACAAGCACATCCTCTACTATCCCTCTTGGTCTTTTAACTGATCGGTCTGCGAGCTGCAGAGTAACCTGGGTGGGTTTGAGTTCGCCTAACCCCAATTTTACATAGACCGAGTAAGGTAGTAAGTTGACACTCGCCCCAAGATCAAGCAGCGCTTGTTCAATTTGACAATTTCCAATAATGCACGAAATCGTGGGGCATCCTGGATCTTTGAATTTAGGGGGAGCGTCATGCTTTAAAATTGCACTAGCTTGCTCAGTGAGGAACGCTTTCTTTTGTACATGTATCTTACGCTTCAACGTGCACAAGTCCTTAAGAAACTTTGCGTAAGATGGGACTTGTTTGATTGCGTCTAACAACGGGATGTTAATTTTAACCTCTCTAAGTACATCAAAGATCTCCTGGTTCTGTATAGATGGCTTGGCAGGAGCTAATCGGTTGGGAAAAGGCGGTAAGGGCTTGAATCCTGGAGGAACTTGGCTTTTTTCCTTGATAGGAGGGACTTCATTTTCTTTCCCTTCCGGATCTGAGGATGCAGGTTGTTTATTTTTTTCCAGATCAGGCTTTGCAATCTCTTTACCACTACGTAGAGTAGTAACAGCTTGAACCTGCTCCTTTGAATTTGACGGACCACCTTGATGAACCTCAAATTGCCCTTTTGGATTGGGTTGTGGTTGGGCTGGAAAAGCCCCCTTATTTTGTGATTCAATCAATTTGCAGAGGTTCTGCATGGTGTTCTGTAAATTCTCAAAGTTCTGATCATGTTTTTTATTGATGGACTCTTGATTCATCATAAACTTAGCCACAAGTTCATCCCAAGGTGTCGTTTGTGTTGTAGGGGGTACCATTTGCTGTGTGTTTTGAGCATATGTACTAGGATTACCCCCAAATTGATTTGACATTTGGTTGAAATTGGGCTGAGTAGCATTTGGGCCATTCCTCCAACTAAAGTTGGGGTGATTCCTCCAATTAGGGTTGTACGTGTTACCCAAAGAATTGTTAAACTGCCGGTTGTATGTGTTAGGGGCATTTGCTTGCTCATGAAACGCTTCTTGAAAAGCAGGGAGTGTTGGGCACTCCGAAGAAATGTGTTTATCACTAGCGCAGATGCCACAAACTATAGCAGGTTCCTTATTCTTCACAAATTTCAAGGACTCAACTTCTCTTGTAAGATAGGCAATTTTTGCTTGAAGATCATCGCTTTCTTTTAATACATATAACCCCCCTCCTTTGGCCTGACTCGATTGCTTTACGGGGTCTATACCTTCAGATGTGTCCCAATTTTGTGCACTATCTGCCAAAAACTGAAGGTAGGTCCATGCTTGATTTGGGTTTTTCGCCATGAACTCCCCATTGCACATCATCTCCACGAATTGACGTGTTTCTGGACTAAGTCCATCATAAAAGTGACCAATTGTATTGTGCAATTCAAATCCGTGGTGGGGACATGCAAGGAGTAGTTCATTAAAGCGTTCCCAACACCTATAATAAGACTCCTTGTCTTTTTGTTTAAAATTCATAATATTCCTCCGTAAGGTGTTGGTCTTATGTAATGGGAAAAATTTCTTTAAAAATTCCCGGACCATGTCGGGCCATAGAGCAATCGAATTGGGTTGTAAGGAGTGAAGCCATGCCTTAGCCTTATCTTTGAGGGAAAATGGAAATAAACGAAATTTGATAAGGTCTTCCCTCACATTATTGAAGTGTAGTGTTGCACACACTTCTTCAAACTCTTTAATGTGCAAATATGCACTTTCTGATTCAAGTCCATGAAATTTGGGGAGAAGTTGGATTACTCCCGGTTTGATATCAAATTGACCCGCACCTGCGGGTATAACCATGCACGACGGTGTGGCTTGTCGTGTAGGGTGAAGGTAATCACGTAAACTCCTAAGAGGTTGATTCACCTCCCCATTATTATTGGGTCCATTCCCATTACCGTTCTCCTCGTTATCACTATGCTCAACAGCCATATTGGAAATCCTAAGAGAACCAGGAGATCTAGATTCGTAGAATTTAATCAAGCTCTTGACAGGTGATTCCTTCCTTACTAACCGATTTGAGGAGTCCCTCTGCCAAGAAGATGGGGGTCTTTCCTTCTTTTTTGGAATTTTGAAAAGTTTTTATTTATTATTATTTTTTTTTTTGTTTTTTATAAAGAAACCTAGAAAGAAAAACTACCTAAGGTCCGTTCTTAGATTTAAAAGAAGATTCTCAAATTCTTGCAAAGTCCTAATCTTAGAGAGTTTAATATCTCTAAGGAAAGTTCCCAAACTCAAATCTATGAAACTGGCCCGACCAGGTAAGTCCCTAGATCAGTGGTGGGGTCACGATGCGTTGCAAGGGTCCCGCTTAAAAACCACTTTCTAGAACAAGAGACTTGTCTCCCTTATCTATTGGGACAAGACTTGCCTAGACATCGAACCAATTAAGAAAGGCAGTTTGTTCGGCTTCCCAAAGAAATAACTAACCTTCTTAGAAAAAAATTCCAGCAAGTTTTTAAGAGTCCTTTTAAATTTAAAAACAACTAAAAAACTGAGTTTCCAATGAAAGTTCTGAAATTTTCAGATTTTTGCAAGTTTGGTGGCCAAAAAGCCGAATTTGTGCGATCTACGACTTGCCTTTGTGAGGGAAAGTTCCAGAATTTTTTTTGAAACTTTAAAAACCTAAAAATATGAAAAACAACTGAATTTAACAGACCCTAATTAATCCTAACCAGCAACAAAAAAAATAAAAAAAATGACCTAAACTAGTCCAAATTAGAACAAGTAAACTAGGCAATTTTCAGAAATTGGATGTGATTTTTGAAAAATCAGAAAAAATAATTTTTTTCAGATCTGAAATAGTTCCAATTTTATCAAAAATCAGAGATTAAAAATCCACTTTTTAATGCAATAGGGCTGGTCCAAACATTCCATGCATGCTACCCTTAGATCTAGAATGATTGCGGAATAGTAAAGGCACACCCACAAAGCAATTAAAAAGATAAGTTGGAAAAAATACCTTAAGCGAAGAAAAACTCCCCGGCAACTGCGCCAAAAACTTGATCGTAGCCCCAAGTGCAAGGCCGCGATTGTAGTAATAACCGGTGAAACCGGATCGATCCACGGAGAGTTTATTTATCGCAAAACCTGTCCTAATAAAAAAAACTAATTCTAGCCTAAAAAAAACTATACAAATCAAATTTTCTAATTGAATTAAAAATTAATTACAAATCTGAAATATTAATTACAACCAAAGAAAATTAAAATCCTAATCTAGAAACCTAATCTAACCACTGCATCACCATAAGATTTATTAGCCCAACCAATTGCAATAATTGTTAAGGTGCATAAAATAAAAAAATAAAATAAAATAAAATAAAATCAGAGAATAAAGAAATTATATTTTAATTCTAAAACTTTGCAATAATTACTTTGCTTGATGTTATCAAGAAAAATCAAGACCACCGCACCAAGTGCGCACTGTCACTACGCACAAAAATTCAATGTTGACTCATTGGTGAAGACCAAGACCCCATAAACTTGATTTATTAATGAAAGACCCATTACAAGCAAATAACCATTACAAAATTCTTTTAATAAAAATAAAGTGCATCCAACCTTACCATAGACACAAGAAACACTAAACGGAGGAGAGGGACTCGCGGTCTTGAACGGCGATCCAACCGGCTCTCGTTTCGCGATCTGAAATCCAAGCAAGGGAAGATGATTTCAAGGATGATCCGATGGTGGAGTGACGATAGCAACGGCGGCGGCGCGACGGCGTAGAAATCCAAGTGGTAGTGTGCCTTAGGGAAGGCCTTGGATGAAATATTGATGGAAGGAGGAGAGATGAAGAAAATAATGGAAAAGGGTGAATTATTGTTGCTGGTCGTCCAAGAGGATTGGGGGGTATGGTGTCCACGTCCAGCCCTCTTTGTGGCTCTTTTTATATATTTTTGATAGCTTTGGTTGCAAGGTTTTGATTTGGGTAAGGATTAGTAGTGTGTGGTCCAAGTTGGATTAGGATTAGGAGTGTTTTTGAGAGATTTTCTAGGGGTTGGCTCTCACAATCCTAGTAAAAATAGGATTGTTCTTATCTCATGCAACTCCCTCTCTTGGGTCCTACTTTGGTTAAGAATCAATTCAAATCTGAAATTTCAGATTTGATGTGCAATTCTTGAATGCATGTGGACCCCACTTGGGTGTAGACAACATATGGAACGTCCCATGCCTTGGCTAAAATAATTTCAAATCTGAAATTCAGATTTGTATCTCCAATTAGAACAAATGATGGGCCCCACATGAGTGTGCAAGCCTTAATTTTCTTGCCTTGGACGTCCTCACCTTGGAGGGATTTTCTTTTGCAATTTTGTTTTCTTCTTTGTTTGGCTTGAATTGAATCTTAGCCATCCATCTTGACATGTAAGCAATATTTGTTGGAGAGTAGATAGGACACCTCATCATCTCATGGCCCACAAATTTGGAACTTATCTTCAAGAGATTAAATCTGATTTTTTTTCTTGCATATGAGAGCGGACCCTACCATGGCCGCCCCTACCTTAGAATCCATGCCAAAGGAAGGTGGGTCCATGGTCCATTTGATTCATCAATTCTCTTCCATGGGCCCCGATTTCTGAAATTCCCTACAAAAATAAAAGCAAAGATCAAAGAATAATCTAATCATATAGGTAAGGAATTATGCAAGATGCGGGCCTAATTCACACTAAATAAATGCATAAAATGTCACCATTTTATGAAGTTTTCTTCAATTAAATCAATGGTACAAAGAAAATTCATCATTTCATGTGTGAATAAAAAGTTATGGGAAATTTGTGACTTTCAATGTAAAAATAGAGAAATTCATGATTTTATGTGAAAATGCAATTTTTGGATGAATTTTGACTCGAATTTAGACTTTGATGCTCAAAAACATAAAATCATAATTTTTTTACTAAAATGGTCCATGATTTGATGATTAAGTCCTTAATTACTCTAAAATGATGAGGAAATTCTACATTTTTAAGGACTTATCACACCCCCCAACCAGCTTTTTGCTAGTCCCGAGCAAAATATGCAAACTATGGTAGGTCTTCTGGCCTAATCTAATCTAAACTAAATGCAAAGACAAAAAGAAAAACGCCACTTTCGCTGGCACTCTCGGCTACATTTAGCGTATGCAGCAAGCCCTTAAACCCCTAGGTTACCCCTAGTGGACGAGTTGTGCCTCGTGAGGGTTTGCAGTGAATATGCCCACAAAATTCATTTACCTAAAAGTGAAAGAAATTCAATGGAAGGTTTTTCAAAAGATGATTGAGTCAAATCGGATGCCTCGAATCCTCGAATAATCAAGATTTCAGACTTTTCAAAATCCGGTTCACGTTTTTTTTTTTTTTTTTTTTTTTTTTAATTATACCAAAACTTTGAGTGCCTTGTGCAAATGTATACATCAAAACAAAAATTTTAAATGTTCTACGATAATGCCATGAAAACAGAATTCTCCTTCGGAATTTCCAACTTTCCTAGATTCGGCCAAAATACAAGTCTCCTCTCAAGGCTACTATGATGGCTTTCGCACTGCTGTTTTTTCAAAGGCCGCGAGATGCATCCTTTTTTTTTTTTTTTTTTTTTTTTTTTTTTTTTTTTTGAACACACACATGTGATTGTGCAATGCCTTGGTCCCTTAAGCTTTCTAATTAACCCATATAATGAGCATTAGGCCAATGACTCCCAAGACAGATGTCTTTAGGGCACTAGGTATATAAATACCCCTACGGGCTTACTGGCTCGGGTTAAAAAGGCTACGAACCCAAACTAGTCACATAACTTTTTATTCTTTTCAAGAGTTATAACTAAACTCTTTTTTTTTTTTTTTTTTTTTTTTTTAAACACTTATTTGTGCATCCCTTGGCAATTTTTTTTTTCTTTTTAAACGGTCCCCAACAATAGGCAGCCCTTTTCAATTCACCCGAATTAATTCACTGGTTTTGGTTGGCCTAACCATGCCGATGAACCAGGGGAACTCATATGGCCAAATTTCAGAAAGTCGTCTCTTTTTCTCTCTTGAAAGAACTCTGAAAATGACACTTAAATCTTTTTGTCCAAAACTTTTGAAATGATGTACACGTGGTACTGTGAAAAACAAAGTTCGGTATTCATTTTATTTTTTAGAAAATAATGAACCTTCATTTTACTTCCTTCCAAAAAATTCTGAAATTCCAGATTTCTAAGCATCTTCAAATCGTCAAGTTCTTTTGAAAACCATTTTTTTTTTTTTTTTTTTAAAACAACGGCTACTCAAAAATGAAATTTTTTTTTTTTTTTTTTCTAAAATTGGACAAGTAAATTGGACAAGTGTGCTTGTTCCCACCCCCCAACCTAAACTAGACAACGTCCTCGATGTCATACATGAATTGCGAAATGAAATGTAACATGAGGTGAAAATGTAAAAGGAGGAAAAAGGGTAGAAAGCACCTGGAGTAATGAAGCTTTTGCGTAGTACCCTGTCCAATGTGAGACAAAGAACACACAAAGAAAATAGAAAATATATGCATAATATACAAAGGTATGGGCCACTGTCAGATCCAGTGCCCGTCAATCCTGATAGTTAGGATCGATCAGAGGGATTACATTTTCCTCTAGAGGAATAGTCTCCAAGAATGGTTTTAAACGTTGTCCATTGACTTTAAAAGAGGTACCATTCGATGGATCAATGAGGGTCACTGCCCCATATGGAAATACTTCTTGAACAATGTAGGGGCCTGTCCAACGAGATCGTAACTTTCCAGGGAAAAGATGAAGTCGAGAATTGTACAAGAGGACTTTTTGAGACGGATGGAATGATTTTCTTAATATCCGTTTATCATGAAAGGCCTTAGTCCTGTCCTTGTAAATTCTTGAGTTCATATAAGCCTCGTTCCTCAATTCTTCTAATTCATTTAGATCAAGGGCTCTTTTCTCCCCAGCCTTGTCTAAGTCAAAGTTCAGTTGTTTTATGGCCCAATAAGCTTTATTTCTAGCTCCACTGGAAGGTGGCAAGCTTTCCCATATATAAGCCGGTATGGAGACATCCCAATTGGGGTCTTATACGCAGTGCGATAGGCCCACAATGCATCATTTAACCGCATGGACCAATCCTTACGATTCGGTTTTACCGTGGTCTCCAAAATTCTTTTAATTTCCCTATTTGAGACCTCTACCTGCCCACTTGTTTGAGGATGATAGGGGGTAGCCACTTTATGTGTAACACCGTAATTTTGAAACAAACTCTCAATAATGCGGTTACAAAAGTGAGTGCCCCCATCACTAATGATGGCACGCGGAGTTCCAAAACGGGAAAAGATACTGTCCAAGATAAACTTTTTTACCGTTTTAGCATCATTGTTCCTACATGGGATTGCTTCAATCCATTTGGAAACATAATCAACTGCAACGAGGATATAATGAAAACCAAAGCTCGGGGGAAATGGTCCCATAAAGTCTATACCCCATACATCGAATAACTCGACGACCAAAATTGGGTTTAAAGGCATCATGTTCCTTTTGGAAATTGAACCCAATTTTTGGCACCGCTCACATACTTTACAGAAATCATATGCATCTTTAAATATAGTGGGCCAGTAAAATCCAGATTGCAGAATTTTGTGAGCGGTCTTTTTAGCAGAAAAATGGCCACCACAAGCTTGAGAATGGCAAAATGATATAACACTGTTCATTTCATGGTCTGGAATGCATCTCCTAATGATTTGGTCTGGGCAGTATTTGAAAAGGTATGGGTCATCCCAGAAAAACTGTTTCATCTCAGTGAAAAACTTGTTTTTATCTTGTTGGGTCCATTCTTTTGGAATTTCACCCGAAGCTAGATAATTGGCAATGTCAGCATACCATGGAGAATGGGAAAATGTGGCAAACAAGTGCTCATCAGGGAAAGTGTCCTGGATTGGCAAGGGTTCTAAAGCGTTGGAAAGGACAATCCTAGAAAGATGATCAGCCACCACATTTTCTACTCCTTTCTTATCCTTGATTTCGATATTGAACTCTTGGAGTAGAAGGATCCATCTGATCAGTCTGGGCTTGGCATCTTTCTTAGAAAGCAAGTACTTCAGCGCAGAATGGTCAGTAAAGATCACAATTTTGGATCCAATTAAGTAGGAACGGAATTTATCCAGTGCATAGACCACAGCCAATAGTTCTTTCTCTGTTGTAGAATAATTAATCTGTGCGCTGTTTAAAGTCCTGCTAGCATAGTAAATTACATATGGCTTTTTGTCCCTACGTTGCCCAAGAACTGGCCCAACTGCATAATCGCTAGCATCGCACATGATTTCAAAGGGTAGGCTCCAATCTGGAGGTTGCATAATTGGAGCAGTCGTCAACATGTCCTTAAGCTTGGTAAAAGCCACTTGACGTGCCTCCGTCCACTCAAATTCTGCTTCCTTTAGCAGAAGGTTGCATAATGGTCGAGAAATGACACTAAAATCTTTTATGAACCTTCTGTAGAATCCAGCATGCCCTAAGAAAGATCTTACATCTCTTACGGTTTTTGGGGCGGGCAAATTGGAAATTAGATCTATTTTGGCTTTGTCCACTTCCAATCCTTTAGATGATACGATGTGGCCAAGGACAATCCCTTGTCGTACCATAAAATGACATTTTTCCCAATTCAGTACTAAGTTCTTTTCTTCACACCTAGAGAGGACCTTAGTTAAGTTGCTCAAACAATCTTGGAAAGAATCTCCAAAAACGGAGAAATCGTCCATGAAGACTTCGAGAAAACGTTCCACCATATCACTAAAAATACTCAGCATGCACCTTTGAAAGGTTGCAGGAGCATTACACAGCCCAAAGGGCATCCGTCGGTAAGCAAAGGTGCCAAAGGGGCATGTGAAAGTTGTTTTCTCTTGGTCTTCCGGGGCGATCTCTATTTGATTGTATCCAGAATATCCATCCAAGAAACAATAATACTCGTGGCCAGCTACCCGTTCTAAAATTTGGTCCAAGAAGGGTAGGGGGAAATGATCCTTTCGTGTGACAGCATTTAACTTTCTGTAGTCGATACAAACTCGCCAACCTGTGGGTACGCGGGTTGGGATGAGCTCATCATTAGCATTACGGACTACAGTTACGCTAGCCTTTTTAGGTACAACTTGGGTAGGGCTGACCCATTGGCTATCCGAAATTGGATAAATGATACCCACATCTAGAAGTTTCAAAACTTCCGCCCTAACCACTTCCTGCATGGTGGGGTTTAACCGGCGTTGCATCTGACGGGAGGGTTTTGCATTCTCCTCCAAATAGATATGATGTGTACACACGAGGGGATTAATTCCCTTAATGTTAGCCACGGTCCAAGCAATTGCACCTTTGTGCAGTTTGAGCACTTCTAAGAGTTGGACTTCTTGGTCCTTGTCAAGGTGTGCAGAAATTACTACAGGAAATGTTTCATTTTCTCCAAGGTATGCATATTTCAGGTGAGAGGGCAAGGGTTTCAACTCAGGTTTGGGCGGCCTCACCTGAGATGGAAGAGACAGAGTACCAGTTGGTAATAGCTCTTCAAAAAAAGGTTTGCCTATAGTGTTGACCATTTCAACAGTGCTATCAAGTGTTTCTTCACAGAGGGTCAGGCCCTCAATTGACTCAATGGAATCAGAGATTGATTTTTCAAAAGTTTCTGCTGTAAGAACACTGATCAAATCTACTTCTTCAAGGTCAATGTTATCATCCCGTGGTTGTTTGCAAAGGTCAAAAACATTTAGCTCTAATGTCATGTTACCAAAAGATAGCGTCATTTTTCCATTCCGGCAATTGATCAATGCATTGGATGTGGCCAAGAATGGTCTCCCCAAAATTACCGGAATCTGAGCATGAGGATCTGCCACAGGATGAGTGTCTAGCACAATGAAGTCTACTGGAAAGTAGAACTTGTCAACTTGCACAAGCACATCCTCTACTATCCCTCTTGGTCTTTTAACTGATCGGTCTGCGAGCTGCAGAGTAACCTGGGTGGGTTTGAGTTCGCCTAACCCCAATTTTACATAGACCGAGTAAGGTAGTAAGTTGACACTCGCCCCAAGATCAAGCAGCGCTTGTTCAATTTGACAATTTCCAATAATGCACGAAATCGTGGGGCATCCTGGATCTTTGAATTTAGGGGGAGCGTCATGCTTTAAAATTGCACTAGCTTGCTCAGTGAGGAACGCTTTCTTTTGTACATGTATCTTACGCTTCAACGTGCACAAGTCCTTAAGAAACTTTGCGTAAGATGGGACTTGTTTGATTGCGTCTAACAACGGGATGTTAATTTTAACCTCTCTAAGTACATCAAAGATCTCCTGGTTCTGTATAGATGGCTTGGCAGGAGCTAATCGGTTGGGAAAAGGCGGTAAGGGCTTGAATCCTGGAGGAACTTGGCTTTTTTCCTTGATAGGAGGGACTTCATTTTCTTTCCCTTCCGGATCTGAGGATGCAGGTTGTTTATTTTTTTCCAGATCAGGCTTTGCAATCTCTTTACCACTACGTAGAGTAGTAACAGCTTGAACCTGCTCCTTTGAATTTGACGGACCACCTTGATGAACCTCAAATTGCCCTTTTGGATTGGGTTGTGGTTGGGCTGGAAAAGCCCCCTTATTTTGTGATTCAATCAATTTGCAGAGGTTCTGCATGGTGTTCTGTAAATTCTCAAAGTTCTGATCATGTTTTTTATTGATGGACTCTTGATTCATCATAAACTTAGCCACAAGTTCATCCCAAGGTGTCGTTTGTGTTGTAGGGGGTACCATTTGCTGTGTGTTTTGAGCATATGTACTAGGATTACCCCCAAATTGATTTGACATTTGGTTGAAATTGGGCTGAGTAGCATTTGGGCCATTCCTCCAACTAAAGTTGGGGTGATTCCTCCAATTAGGGTTGTACGTGTTACCCAAAGAATTGTTAAACTGCCGGTTGTATGTGTTAGGGGCATTTGCTTGCTCATGAAACGCTTCTTGAAAAGCAGGGAGTGTTGGGCACTCCGAAGAAATGTGTTTATCACTAGCGCAGATGCCACAAACTATAGCAGGTTCCTTATTCTTCACAAATTTCAAGGACTCAACTTCTCTTGTAAGATAGGCAATTTTTGCTTGAAGATCATCGCTTTCTTTTAATACATATAACCCCCCTCCTTTGGCCTGACTCGATTGCTTTACGGGGTCTATACCTTCAGATGTGTCCCAATTTTGTGCACTATCTGCCAAAAACTGAAGGTAGGTCCATGCTTGATTTGGGTTTTTCGCCATGAACTCCCCATTGCACATCATCTCCACGAATTGACGTGTTTCTGGACTAAGTCCATCATAAAAGTGACCAATTGTATTGTGCAATTCAAATCCGTGGTGGGGACATGCAAGGAGTAGTTCATTAAAGCGTTCCCAACACCTATAATAAGACTCCTTGTCTTTTTGTTTAAAATTCATAATATTCCTCCGTAAGGTGTTGGTCTTATGTAATGGGAAAAATTTCTTTAAAAATTCCCGGACCATGTCGGGCCATAGAGCAATCGAATTGGGTTGTAAGGAGTGAAGCCATGCCTTAGCCTTATCTTTGAGGGAAAATGGAAATAAACGAAATTTGATAAGGTCTTCCCTCACATTATTGAAGTGTAGTGTTGCACACACTTCTTCAAACTCTTTAATGTGCAAATATGCACTTTCTGATTCAAGTCCATGAAATTTGGGGAGAAGTTGGATTACTCCCGGTTTGATATCAAATTGACCCGCACCTGCGGGTATAACCATGCACGACGGTGTGGCTTGTCGTGTAGGGTGAAGGTAATCACGTAAACTCCTAAGAGGTTGATTCACCTCCCCATTATTATTGGGTCCATTCCCATTACCGTTCTCCTCGTTATCACTATGCTCAACAGCCATATTGGAAATCCTAAGAGAACCAGGAGATCTAGATTCGTAGAATTTAATCAAGCTCTTGACAGGTGATTCCTTCCTTACTAACCGATTTGAGGAGTCCCTCTGCCAAGAAGATAGGGGTCTTTCCTTCTTTTTTGGAATTTTGAAAAGTTTTTATTTATTATTATTTTTTTTTTTGTTTTTTATAAAGAAACCTAGAAAGAAAAACTACCTAAGGTCCGTTCTTAGATTTAAAAGAAGATTCTCAAATTCTTGCAAAGTCCTAATCTTAGAGAGTTTAATATCTCTAAGGAAAGTTCCCAAACTCAAATCTATGAAACTGGCCCGACCAGGTAAGTCCCTAGATCAGTGGTGGGGTCACGATGCGTTGCAAGGGTCCCGCTTAAAAACCACTTTCTAGAACAAGAGACTTGTCTCCCTTATCTATTGGGACAAGACTTGCCTAGACATCGAACCAATTAAGAAAGGCAGTTTGTTCGGCTTCCCAAAGAAATAACTAACCTTCTTAGAAAAAAATTCCAGCAAGTTTTTAAGAGTCCTTTTAAATTTAAAAACAACTAAAAAACTGAGTTTCCAATGAAAGTTCTGAAATTTTCAGATTTTTGCAAGTTTGGTGGCCAAAAAGCCGAATTTGTGCGATCTACGACTTGCCTTTGTGAGGGAAAGTTCCAGAATTTTTTTTGAAACTTTAAAAACCTAAAAATATGAAAAACAACTGAATTTAACAGACCCTAATTAATCCTAACCAGCAACAAAAAAAATAAAAAAAATGACCTAAACTAGTCCAAATTAGAACAAGTAAACTAGGCAATTTTCAGAAATTGGATGTGATTTTTGAAAAATCAGAAAAAATAATTTTTTTCAGATCTGAAATAGTTCCAATTTTATCAAAAATCAGAGATTAAAAATCCACTTTTTAATGCAATAGGGCTGGTCCAAACATTCCATGCATGCTACCCTTAGATCTAGAATGATTGCGGAATAGTAAAGGCACACCCACAAAGCAATTAAAAAGATAAGTTGGAAAAAATACCTTAAGCGAAGAAAAACTCCCCGGCAACTGCGCCAAAAACTTGATCGTAGCCCCAAGTGCAAGGCCGCGATTGTAGTAATAACCGGTGAAACCGGATCGATCCACGGAGAGTTTATTTATCGCAAAACCTGTCCTAATAAAAAAAACTAATTCTAGCCTAAAAAAAACTATACAAATCAAATTTTCTAATTGAATTAAAAATTAATTACAAATCTGAAATATTAATTACAACCAAAGAAAATTAAAATCCTAATCTAGAAACCTAATCTAACCACTGCATCACCATAAGATTTATTAGCCCAACCAATTGCAATAATTGTTAAGGTGCATAAAATAAAAAAATAAAATAAAATAAAATAAAATCAGAGAATAAAGAAATTATATTTTAATTCTAAAACTTTGCAATAATTACTTTGCTTGATGTTATCAAGAAAAATCAAGACCACCGCACCAAGTGCGCACTGTCACTACGCACAAAAATTCAATGTTGACTCATTGGTGAAGACCAAGACCCCATAAACTTGATTTATTAATGAAAGACCCATTACAAGCAAATAACCATTACAAAATTCTTTTAATAAAAATAAAGTGCATCCAACCTTACCATAGACACAAGAAACACTAAACGGAGGAGAGGGACTCGCGGTCTTGAACGGCGATCCAACCGGCTCTCGTTTCGCGATCTGAAATCCAAGCAAGGGAAGATGATTTCAAGGATGATCCGATGGTGGAGTGACGATAGCAACGGCGGCGGCGCGACGGCGTAGAAATCCAAGTGGTAGTGTGCCTTAGGGAAGGCCTTGGATGAAATATTGATGGAAGGAGGAGAGATGAAGAAAATAATGGAAAAGGGTGAATTATTGTTGCTGGTCGTCCAAGAGGATTGGGGGGTATGGTGTCCACGTCCAGCCCTCTTTGTGGCTCTTTTTATATATTTTTGATAGCTTTGGTTGCAAGGTTTTGATTTGGGTAAGGATTAGTAGTGTGTGGTCCAAGTTGGATTAGGATTAGGAGTGTTTTTGAGAGATTTTCTAGGGGTTGGCTCTCACAATCCTAGTAAAAATAGGATTGTTCTTATCTCATGCAACTCCCTCTCTTGGGTCCTACTTTGGTTAAGAATCAATTCAAATCTGAAATTTCAGATTTGATGTGCAATTCTTGAATGCATGTGGACCCCACTTGGGTGTAGACAACATATGGAACGTCCCATGCCTTGGCTAAAATAATTTCAAATCTGAAATTCAGATTTGTATCTCCAATTAGAACAAATGATGGGCCCCACATGAGTGTGCAAGCCTTAATTTTCTTGCCTTGGACGTCCTCACCTTGGAGGGATTTTCTTTTGCAATTTTGTTTTCTTCTTTGTTTGGCTTGAATTGAATCTTAGCCATCCATCTTGACATGTAAGCAATATTTGTTGGAGAGTAGATAGGACACCTCATCATCTCATGGCCCACAAATTTGGAACTTATCTTCAAGAGATTAAATCTGATTTTTTTTCTTGCATATGAGAGCGGACCCTACCATGGCCGCCCCTACCTTAGAATCCATGCCAAAGGAAGGTGGGTCCATGGTCCATTTGATTCATCAATTCTCTTCCATGGGCCCCGATTTCTGAAATTCCCTACAAAAATAAAAGCAAAGATCAAAGAATAATCTAATCATATAGGTAAGGAATTATGCAAGATGCGGGCCTAATTCACACTAAATAAATGCATAAAATGTCACCATTTTATGAAGTTTTCTTCAATTAAATCAATGGTACAAAGAAAATTCATCATTTCATGTGTGAATAAAAAGTTATGGGAAATTTGTGACTTTCAATGTAAAAATAGAGAAATTCATGATTTTATGTGAAAATGCAATTTTTGGATGAATTTTGACTCGAATTTAGACTTTGATGCTCAAAAACATAAAATCATAATTTTTTTACTAAAATGGTCCATGATTTGATGATTAAGTCCTTAATTACTCTAAAATGATGAGGAAATTCTACATTTTTAAGGACTTATCAATGCACAAGTTAAAACTTCCAAAAATAGAAAGTTAATAAAACTAAACTAAATTAGAAACCAAATTAAATCAATTCTTTCCTAAACTGCATTAGTAAACTTTCCAAAGCTTAAGTTTTCAATCCAATTCAAATTTAGAAAGCGCCACAATTTAGAAAGTTCAATGTTATAAACTATCTAAGTTATTTTAGATTCTATAATTTTGAAAACTTTTTAATTTTAATTTTTGCAAGAAACACATTTAGAAAAGTTTTCAAATATGGAATTTCTCTAAATCCAACCAGAAACAAAAATCAGAAGCTATCCTAAAGTTTGAAAGTTGGTCAAGTTAGTAATGCAATGCGATGCATGCTATGACAAGTTTCCTAATGCACAAATTTTATATGAGATGCAAACTTTCATAAAATATGAACCTAATCTAATGCAATCTAAAACTAAATTTCATGGATGGAAATTAAACTAAGATTATTTATTAATTCAAAAAAAAAAACATAAGTAAAAAATAGTTAAAAACAAAAAAGTTATGTTTGAATGAATGAGACCAACACAAGAAAATTGCAGATTTCTGCACACAGGAAAATCCGACCAATAATTTTGTGGCCACTAATTACCCTCCTTCCCGAAACTATTTTTATATGAAATTCTGGGATATGAAACTAGACTCATTAAAAATCAATCCATCTAAATTTCAATGAAATTTTTACTGATTTGATAGGGTAACTAAATTAAAACTTTCGGATCAAAATTTGTCTCACTACAGATATGTGATAGATTTACATGCATGCGATTACTCAATCAAAAATTCATCTTCACAAGATCTTTTCCTTTTGAAATTTTTATGGATTAAAGTTAACTCATAAGAAACTAATTTCTTCAAAATTCGGGTTAAAATAACATCATTAAGTCACATTTTATATTATTCTAATTATTCAGGTCAAAAACAACACAATTGCTGTCTCCTTATGCAGCCCAAATCTTAATTCGAATTTAATTCCTTTTTTATACAAATTAGAAATACAAAAAATTCCATACCTGAGAGGATTATTTGTAGCAACTAAATTATAAGAAAAATAATGAAAATTAAACTAAGCATGCATCTAGTAAATAACCAGCCACAACTATGCACTAACAGATTCATAAAGACAGATTTAACAAAAAATTAAATGTATGACATTCAAGAATTTAAATGTATGTAGAAACATTAAAATAAATGTGTGGTTACAAGAAATTAAATGTATGGATTAACATAAAATTAACAAGTAATTAAATGTATGGAGAACAAGTAAAGTAAATGTATGGATTGCATGAAAGTAAATGTATGGGAAAAATCATCTTTTCAAAGTCATCTTTCTACTTAGGCCTCCCAATTACTAGAAAGGGTTCGTTAGGTCTTGTTCTACTCCTTGAGTTGTCAATCCAAAGGCAAACACTAAATTACTTGCAATAGTGCGCGGCGTTTCAGGGTGAGACCCTTAAGCATTACTAGATCTAAAAGTTTGCATTGACTCTAAGTTGCATTGCCTCCCGATTATACAAGAGATCGTAGGTATGAGTATTCATTGGAGGATACTAACTTGGGCCATTCGGATTGAGATAGCACCCTTTACTAAACTTTCCAATCTCGAAATAATTAACCCTATTTCAAAACCGCAAACTAGAAACAAGATAAATGCAATAATAGAAAGTAAGAATCGAATAGAGAATTTTTATAATACTAATGTGACGATTTACAAATAGAATAAAGACATAAAAGCACAAACTTATTTATACACATTAGGATGGCAATATTCTCTTCTTCTTTATTCTAGTTGGTGGATCAAGACGACGTGCACAACTATTCTTCAATGAGAACATCTTGATGGAGGGTCTTGAGAGGGAGAGGATAGGGGAAGAACTTCTTCAGAAGAGACAGAGGGGAGAGGGACCATGCCTAGGGTCGTGCAAGGGGGTCTTTTTATAGTTTTGGGGCTCCCTTAATGCATTAAACTTGGACTCTATTGTGTAGATAGAGTCTTATCTCAATTTGAGAAGAATTTGTTGCTTAGCCTCCAAGCTTGAGTGGGATGAGAGATTAGATAAAAGGGAGTTTGTTGGCTTGAATTTGAACTAAAAGCATTGACAGTAGGGTCCACTTGAAGTAGAAAGCAAATATGTATAAAAGGGTCCGTTTTTCTTCAGTTTTTCTTCAATTGCAATGGGAGTGGTACCCATGGGAGTGGCTGAACATCCAAGGCTGAGAGAGGACTCCTTTTGGATGTGGTTTACTTCGTGAAGAGCTTATCTTGCAAGCCTTGCCTTCCAAATCATAACTATTTGCATTTATCTCTTCTTCTTTTGATAAATCTTTAAGTTTCTGGAATCCTTTGTTAGATAATGAGATGGAGAACTTCTCAAACCTTCTGGAGGCTTCCAGTGCTGAGAGAGGACTCCTTTTGGATGTGGTTTACTTCGTAAAGAGCTTATCTTGCATGCCTTGCCTTCCAAATCATAACTATTTGCATTTATCTCCTCTTCTTTTGATAAATCTTTAAGTTTCTGGAATCCTTTGTGACATAATGAGATGGAGAACTTCTCAAACCTTCTGGAGGCTTCTTAACTAAAAAATCCAGGAGTGTGGGGCATCCAAGATGGAGTGTGGGTCTCATCCTGGGCTACCAATCCCCATTTACACAATAATTCCTCAATTTCTGATAATTTTCTGGCAATTTTCCAAAATTAGCTATGGGGACTACTTGAACAAGGTTAGTGGACCCCACTTAGGCAGTGGTACATGTGTGAATATATGCGGGGACCGCTAATTTTGGCTCTTCTCTGATCAGTTCAGCTTCTCTTCAGCTCCAATCTTCACTGCCCAAGAAAGAATCCTGATGTCAGTAGGATTCCTCACTCAAGTAGGTTTTATTCTCCAGTTGACATTCAGTGGGTCCCCGTTTCCACTGTACCTGCAAAAAGGCTCAAAAGAGGCTATTCAGTAGAGTCCTAGCCCAAGTAGAATTCTTCTTGAAGAGTTATGATTCAACTAGGATTCTTCGAGATTTTGATGAGAAATGATATAAAACATGGAGAATAATGCATTGAATGATGAATTCATTAATTTTATAGAGAAAACTGTGACATTTTATGTGAAATGACCATTTTACCCCTCAATTTCCAAATGTATGAATAAATACTTGTTTCTCATGAAATGAAGGCATAAAGTAACATCATTGGAAATGATTTGACTTAAATAAGCTAATGATGATGAAAATTCCAATCAACCCATGAAAATTCAAGGCTTTCTGGAGTTTCTCCAAAATTAGGGTTTCAGAAAATGCACGTTTCATGATTTTATGCTAAAATCACTACTTTTGGATGTCAAGAGCATAAATCATGATTTTCCCTAATTGATGCAAATTAGAAAGAATAAGCCTGTAAAATGTATGAGAAAAATAATGTAAAAATGCAGTATTAAGGACTTATCACAATATCTTCCTATTTCTATGAAACAGGAGATTCGGACTCTTTGGGAAGGGGGTGAGATTTTATACAGCTAGCAAATTTTGATAAGATGAAACAATTTCTCCATGTTTCAACGAAATAGGAGATCCGAACTCATCTCTCCATAGGTATGCTACAAGTCAAAATCCCCTTTTAGGAGGGGGGACGGTTGTAATGGATGACCCCACTTGTATCAAATGTCATGTCAAAGACCCAAGGTCGAGAAAGAAGGATACATTTGATATGTCATCACCATAAATGATGTGTGTGTGTGTGGGGGTGGGGGGTGGGGGGTGGTTGATTAGAGAAGAATATTTTTGTATAGTCATTGCTATAAATGTTTGGGACCATCCGGGCGACTTGTAAATGTGTGCTGAAAGGCAGTAAGAAATTAAGGAGGATGGCATCCCAAAGAGTTGTACACGAGAGCTGCTACCGACACATCATTTTTTTCCTTCCCCCACTCCCCTTCTCTTTACACCCACCATTCAAGTGTGGGGACTTAAGATTTTTCGTTGCACACCCCCATATTACCTAAATTACCCCCACCCCCAACCCACCCTAGCCACCAACTCTCCACTGGCAACACCGTAGGAGGGGGAGAATGAGAGAGGGAGAGGGGGAGGCGGCGGGTGGCTTACGGGGAGAATGAGAGGGGGAGAGATAGGGAAGGGGACAAAGGGAGAGGGAGAGGGAGAGGGAGAGAGAAAGAGGGAGAAGGGGAGAGAGATAGGGAGGGGGAGGGGGCGCTGATGGAGGCGGGCAGGGAGAGGGACAACAGCTGGGGTTGGGAGGTGGCAAAGGCGAGCAGGGAGAGGGAAAGAGGGAGGGGGAGGGGGAGGGGGAGAGATAAAGAGGAAATGAGGGAGGGAGAGGGAGAGAGGGGTCGGTCATGGGGTCGGGCCGTGGGCGGAGTTGGACTGTGAATAGGGAGATAGAGAGACCAGGAGAAGCAAAGGGAGAGGGATAGGGGTTGGGCGGCTGGCGGAGTTGGGCGGCGATCAGGGAGAGGGGGAGAGAGGGGTGGGGGCGGGGGTGGGGGTGCGAAGGGAGGGGGAGAGGAGTAGTTTAGGGATTTCCTATAGGGGTATTTTGGTAATATTTTTAAAAAAAATAAGGGAGTCGGAAAAGGAAAAATTGGTGTGCATTTAGCAGCTCTCCCTGTATACTTCGTGCGCTTGTAGCCTATCATTCGAAAATCTTATGTTTAGTTGGTGACAACTATCATCTTAAGATGCGTTTAGATTAGGAGAAAATGACATGGGAAAGAAAATTAAAGATCGAGGGAGAATACCCTTGGAGAGGTCCGCTTCTCTCTAATATTGGTTTCCACTATATTTAGATTTGAATGAGAAATGCTATATATCCAAAAGAAAACCCTTTTCAAAATATTTCAGATAAAAAATAACTACTAAATTTAAATTTAAATCTTAATTACATAGTTAATAGAAGAAAAAATCCTTTTCATAACACCCCTTAGAAAAAAAAATTTCTATTAACTCTTTATAAAAATTAGCTAGTTTATTGGTATTGACGCCTTCTTAACCAAGAACATATGCAATTGTGTCACACATTTTCTAGTGTAAAAAGTTTTCATATGAAAATAATCTCATTTACTCAGATTTTTGTATGTGGGATTTGATTGTGATGTGCTTCTTCATCTAGATAGATTTGATAACTTGATTTCAGAAACTAAAAGAACAAAAAATAAATAGTGGACTAAAATGTACAATGGGGCTTGGAGAAGGACTAAAATGTACAATTGGAATAGAGATTTGAGTCAATACTAGGATAGTTAGATGAGTTGGGGAAAGGGGGACAGAGAGATGCTGGGGGCTTGAACGAACAAGGATGAGCAATTGTTCCAAAATAAAAAATGATGTTGTATCATTTCGATAATTTTTGTTCTAGTAAAGCCATGCGGAACTAATCGTTCCTTGAAATAAAGGGCATGTTTCTTTTCAAGCATTTCTGATAGGAATTCAGGCTGTCTTTGAATTTCCGAGTTCTTGTTAGAGATTTTATGTTTAATTACTAGAATTCCCAGTATTTGAGCCCAGTAGAATTTTGAAATTCCAAAAAGGTGGAATTCCCAAATGTTAGCCCTTGCTCCAGCATTTACAAATTATGGCATTCCTAAGACTTCCTTGGACCGCCGGCTCTTCCCGACAGTCAAAGGCCCTCTTCTACTCTATGTGACAACAAGAAAATCAGATACGTTCATGTTCTTCATCTGCACTCCTCTAATCAATGTGCCCTTTTTTCTTTTTACTGTTTTGTTTTGTTGTTCCATATATATATATATATATATTTTTTTTATGGGTTGTTTTGATGGAATGTGAAAAAGAAAGGAAGAAGGGGTTTTGGGGTTTTGATGGCCACCTTCTAGATCAGACCCAAACCAAGCCTTAGACCCTTCACCTGGTTTCCAACAAAGGCCTAACTTCCCGATTGTTTTGTGGTTGCATATTTTACTTTTTTTTCTTTTTTTTATGGGATGTTTTGATGGAATGGGAAGAAGAAAGGAAGAATGGGTTTTGGGGTTTTGATGGCCACCTTCGAGACTAGACCCAAACCAAGCCTAGACCCTCTGCCATCAGAGACCTAACTTTCCGATTGCGTAGATCCCAGACTTCCAAAATTGATTGTGTCCCACAATAAGATTCACATTAGATTATCTCTCTTTCTTTTTTGAGGTTGCAGAGATGATGTTGCATGAAATTCTCTGCGAAAAATTATGAGAATAAAGAAAGAGGGAATTCATCAATTCTAGAATTCAGCAACGTTTTAGAATTCTAGCACCTCAAATTCTGTGAATTCCAACGTACATGGATTCTATGAATTCCTGTAAAGAAACAGACCCAAAGACTTGGAGCAACCAAGAATTTATACCAAACAAGTTGCATTGTCCTATGTCCCGCTGGAATGCTGCAACTTCTTTGGAAAATGATGTGAAACATGCCCTAGATCAGATTCCTTTCAATTTTTGACGTTTTTTTTATTGAGAGTTTGTAAAGAGCTAAAATGTATAGCTTGTGAGATTTGTACTTATGCCCTTATTATTTAAAACAACCATGCATTTTCTTAATATGAATTATTGTGCTAGTGTAAATTAGGACAAACAAATGTGATTATGCATGAAGGTTATTCATGTGTAACACTTACGTGATGCAAACCAATGACCCTAAGATGTCAAATCAAAGACTTAAGTATAGCAGACACAATGAAGCACCTACTGATGTCAAATCAAAAGACTTATAAGACCAATGGAAATTCTTACTTTCGAGGATTTTTCTGTCCAACCTCCCCCGTATGAATTGAAAATTCACACTTCTGCTAATTTATACGCCGAAACCATTTTTTTTCTGCTACATGCAACGATGCATACCAATATCTATGAGAAATCCTCAAATTCTCGGCAAGGATTCTTCCCCAAGGACAGTAAGCAATCCTCATGGCTTCTTGACCTGTTACGAAGTATGCTTAAATTCAAGGTACATGTCCAGAGTAAAATTCCCACTCGGCAACCTGTTTCCTGTAACTACTAACTACACTAGAATTGCGAAAAAGGAACGTTGACTTGGCGCGGATGTCAGCCGTTCGTGATTAGAAATGGTTTCACCCCATCACGAATTCAAAACCCGTCCCTCCATTTCTCCTCCCGTTCCCTCCTCTCTCTCTATCTTCAACGAGTCACTCTCATCCCATTCCTGTCCCTCCATTTCTCATCTGAGCCACGAGGGTTTTCGTCGATGGCTTGAAGACGATCTCTGCCGGAAGCCCCCTTGCCCGGTCCAGTTCTACCGCCATTGAAGGCTATCATCACCACCATTACAAACAAAACAGGGAGGGTTCTCTTTTGGTGCAGGTTCTTGTTTCCCTAGCTTTTTTGTCTTTTTGTTCCATTGTCATGCTTTTGGGGTTCTCAAATCCAGCTCTAGATTTGGTTCATTTTGGGGATTTAGGGTTTCTTTAATTTGGGAATCTTTGGGATTTAGGGTCGACGTATCTCATTCTTCTTTCTGCAAGTTCAAGACCCACCATGGTCATCTCAACACAAAAATAAAAATAAAAATCCAAACTTACGCTCTGAGAGAAAGATAGAAGAAAAAGAAAAGGCAGCAGTGGGACAAAAAATGGATGCACTAAAAGCTTAAGAGGTATGTTGTTGCACTTGCATATGATGGCTTTTGTTGTCCTCTATAGAAATGTGCTTACAGGAGTGAGAAGAGTAGTGAAGCGAAGAGATTGAATTGTCCTACTTGATCAGGTCGCCTCTTTCTTTTTCCATCTTCATTGTTTTGAGATGATGATTTTTGGATTCTCGGATCTTGAAATACGGGAATTGGGACGATTTAGATTTTCTTTCCTTTTCTTTCTCATTGACATGTAATGTAATGTGTGTTATTGGAATTCGACTGTTTCCTTTCTGTGTAATTCAATGTAATAATTGTCATTTCCTGTTTTGATTTCAATGATTTGAACATAAAAATCAAATGGAGGGATAAAGATTAATCAAGGTATGCCAAGTATTATTACATTCACTTAGCCATCTTATTGCAAAACTATTTTGCGTCAATAAACTTGGAAGTTTTGTAGTTTTGTCTTTTTAATTTTTGTTTCCAAATGCCATAAACTTCTTATGAAAGCAGAGAAGATACGAGCATAGTTTTTATTTTTTTTATTATTATTATTATTTTTTCCTATTTTCAAAATAGTTTGGAGGCTTTTCATCCCGTTAGAAGTTGTAAGCCTCTTACCCAAAGAGAAGTCTACTTGTAAGAAAAGGGATGAAAATGGTTCCCTGAATACTCAAAGAAGCTGCACTAAAATTAGGCATTTGGGCAATATTTGGACCCATTTATAACTCTGGTCTGGGTTTAGATCCACTGGTATGGACTGGATGAGAATCAGGTTTGATTTTGAGTCCAAGGTTTCATATCCAATGATCCAGATACCCAGGCCATGATTATATTAGATATACATATTATATTAAGTGTATTATACAAGTATACCCATATTTGGTCTCTGTTATGCTGTGGACCCAATCCATCTAGACCCACTTAATTCATCTCTGTATAAAAAAGATCTCATAACCATTATGTTATTTGCATAATACGAACATGGATTGCATATTATAAAATGCCACTGATATGTTAAGGCTAAATGTACTTGAGAGGACCAGTTTCTGTTTATATGTAACAAATGTCAACTGAAAATATTGCTTTTCTTTAATGAATGTTGCTATTAAAAATAAAAAAAGTGCTGTGTTTCATTTGAGCCTGCTGATGTGATCTTTAAGATACTAACTTTATCGCAAGTGCATGGCTGCCTATGTGAGATAGTGGCAAGAACAAGTCGAACCCACAGGGAGCTAATTAAAGAAACTTTTAGATTAAGGAAACTAACTAGTTATCAATTAAGGAAAATTTCTGAAAATAAAATCAAGCAACTAATTTAGAAAGATGAAAACTACCAATTAATGAAAATGATTAGAGCCGAGGAATCTAATAAGCATCTACCAATTACTTATCAAGTAACCCTAACTTGTTTTGATTTTTACTTCAAACCAAAGACAAATCAATGTTTCTGACTTGGAAAATCTAACTTTAAAAACCAATTTTTAATTATAAAATACAACACCCAAGACTCCTTTCACCTCATAAAAGAATAAAAATAATCTAAGCACTATCTATCAAAAGTAAGCATAAACCATAAAAAAAGATAAAAGTCCTAAGCATGGCCTATCAAACCTAAGCATGGATAGTCAAAAATCAATTTTTATTTTTAGAAATTAATAATGGAAGTTTGCATAGGGCACTAAAACAAGCCTATTAATCATTAATCACATAAACATGGAACACAAATTAGAACTACTAAACAAATAAAGAGGTGATTACTTATCTTCATCCATAACTCTAATCAATGGATTTAGCCTGCCATTGCAAAGAAAAATACTTGATTTGTCATTAAAATTTGCATATTTACAACTTCTCCTTCACAATACTTCTCCTTCAAAACAAGTCCTTGGACATGGCCCAAGGCTACCAAAATAAATAAATAAAAAATTAATGGACAAAAGGAGAAGGGAAAAGGAGAGAGAATGAGAGGACGTCCAAAGGGAGGGAGTATATCCACATACAACTTTCTTCTTCCTTTGGTTCCTTTTATAACTCCGGTTATCTTACAGATACATTGAATCTGGAAATCTTCTTTGCAGATTTGATTTATCTTCTTTGATAAGGTATTTCTCTTATCCATTTTGAATTTGAATGAGGTGGAAGCTTCTGGAAACCTCTGGATCGCTTGGCAAATCTTCAGTTGGGGTCCCACAAGGGATGTGCAGCGATGGATTATCAACGGTGTGGATATAATTGCAATCCCGCCTAAAAAAGAACATGAAAAATCTTTGGGCCCATAACTTTGTCAATTTAGCTCCAATTTGCGCAATCTTGGACTCCACAAATATTTACTCTGATTAAGCTTTCCAACAGTAGGTAAATTTCATCAATTCAACGGTCGGATTGAAAGTTATGGCCAGTTCAAGCTGGGCTATCCTGAGAAAAACGGGATTAAATTTTTAAACTTAATTTGCAATGGACTCTATCTTTGCACAACTTCCATTTTTGAAAGGAGATCAGTTGTGGCTGATTCAAACTCTTCTTCTTTTATTCCCATCAGAATTGTACTCTTTGAACTATCTATGAATTATTTCAAATCCGTAACTACTACAGACCCTGCCATGTGGGACATTTCATCTACTTCAACAGTGGGCCCTATGAGAAGTCTTCTACTGTTGTTAGGACTCTTCAACTGACATGATGAGTGGACCCCCTCTTGATTGATTTTCATATGTGCGTGTGTGTGGGGTCTACTTGGTGAATTCTTCAATTTACTTCTTTTTAAGCTTTAATTCAGAAATGCTGGGCCCAAGATGACTGTGTGCTTGAAAGTGGGTCCCGTGACAGAGGCCTACAATTCTCATTTTCTGCACGTTCTAATTCAACACATCAAATATTGAAGAGCCCATATTGAAGCAGGACCCATCCGGACAGAATTCTATTCCAACTGGGACTCTTCGGATAAAAATTGAAAAACATTCTAAGTTAATGCAGAAAATGTATGAAAAATAAGAAAATCAAGGTTCCTAGACATCTTAAAAAGGGTTGACTAAACATAAAATTGTACTTCTGAATTACTTTATATATTTAAGTACAGTTTAGAAGAATCATTGAATTTAGGTCCATCTTGGATAAGTGCAGGTGGATGCCTATATGCAGGTGGCTGTTTGTGTATTAGGTTGCTCTTCATGTGTCTGCAGGTGGATGATTATGTGCAGATGATTGTTTGTGTGTGCGTTGGTGGAAGTGGGTGTAGGGCTGCCCTGGCCCATTCCCTAATAACTCAAAATCCAATTCATTTTCTGGTTGTTCAATTGATTTTGGTGTAGTGGGTGTGCAGTGGTGTAGGGCTGCCCTGGCTTGTTCCCTAATAACTCAAAGTCCAATTCATTTTCTGGTTGTTTTATTGATTTTGGTGTAGTGGGTGTGCAGGGGTGTAGGGCTGCCCTGGCCTGTCCCCTAATAACTCAAAGTCCAATTCATTTTCTGGTTGTTTATGATGTTTAATCACTACACCAAAATCAATGATATGGAATGGTGTTTTGGCTTATTGTTACTAGGTGGTGCGTTGGTGCTGCTGGAGAAGATTTGTGGAAGATATAAGGTGTTCTTGTTTTATGGTTTGTGGAAGATCTACAGGGGATATTGGTCATGAGAGGAATGTTTTATAGCATGAGTTATTTGGGCTAGAATATAACCACTGTAAAAAAAAGTTACATCGAGTGCCGTTGGAAGAAAGTTATTATATTATGCCTCTTACCTTTAAGCTGGTTCAATCAAATGTTGCAGGCTTTCTGCATTTTTTTTTCCTTGAATATTGAAACATTGACTTCTTTCAGGTATTCGAGTATTGTTATTGTAATTCTCTGTGTGTGTGTGCGCGCATATATCTTTTCCACTACAGATAGAGCTTTTGATTTTTGTGGTCAGTTTCTTGTTACTGAATGTTCATGGTAAGTGATCAGATGTTAAGCTTCTTTATTAATAAAATGCATTGATGAAAATTTTGTTATTTGTTTGTATCTTAAGCTACTTATATAGGTGTGTATCTCCAATCTATTACTGAGAACTTGAGACACCAGCAAAATGGGAGCCACATTTTCAAATAATATTAGAGTGCAATTAATCTTTAGGGATTTGTGTTCTTTTCCTGTTCTAGTTCTCTCATGTTAATGATTGTTGTAGTGTGGATGATCGTGTTGCTACCCCAATTACGGTGAGGTATGTGCTTACAACTCCAATATTTTAAGCAAGTTTAGAGAATAGTAGATCTTCGATGTTGAATCCTAACTTTTGGGATGTGTGTCACCTTCTAGGATGATGAATATGGAATGGAATTTGATTCAGTTGATGAGATTTTTGGTTCATTGATAATTCTAGAACTCTTAGACAAAATGGAACTAGGAGATATAAATCATTTATTTGTATGTGGTTAGTCATCATAGTTAGGTAGGCTATGGCCATTGTTTGTAGGATGTAAGGTGGAGAAGAAGAAATAAAAGGGAACAAAGAAGTGGTCTATGAGTACTAGTATCCTTTCAGTATACATGTGCAATGCAATCCATCATTTCATTGTAAATGTGCAATGCAATCTAATTGACTCTAATTGTCCATTGATTACTGCATACAACTCAGAGACAGCCAAGAACACTCTATATTATATCTAATAGACTCTAATGGGCATAGTATACTTTTGCTGCTCTACGATTCTTTTTTTATTTTTTATTTTTGTTGTAAGTGAGAATACATATAAGCAAAACAGAAGACCCGAGGACAGAGGACCAAAACACACAATGACATCAAGACCCCAACAATAGTGCAATTGACAACAGATCAATACAAGGCAACACAGACCTTACCATGACACACCAATAAAAAACAATCAAGTACACACAACTAGAACTGCAGAGACTACTAGGAGACCTAGACCTAGGCTAGCAACAATCCTACAAACTTGAACCCCCATAAAAAAAAAGAAAAAAGAAACTAAACACAGATCTGATTTATGGAGGCAATGTTGGCCCTTTTCATATAAATTTGATGGCCACTCAAAGTACATGATGAATGGTTTTAAGTTTATTGATCACTTACTTTAATTTATGTACACTTTTTTTCTTTGCAATTGTTTTAAGAAAATTAAAATTAAAGTAAATCTTGTTACTATATAGTTTTGTAAACTAGTCTTCTTGGTTCCTATCTAATTGAAAATTTTGAGAACTTGTCACATTTCATCATTGAGTAAACATGCCAATTGTTTCAATTTCATATTACCTACGAGCATTTTGTTGTCATGCCATTCTGATTTTTTTTCAGAAATTGAATGTATGAATGATTTATCTTTGTTGTCATTTGATTATTGCAGGTTCCTTATATTGCTTGTATATTTACAGTTATGCTTGTTTTCACTTACCCATGTGTAAGTATTTTCATATCCTAGGTTCTGTTAAACTCAAAGACTGTATTAAAATTTCAGGTATGTTTTTCCATGTTGTTTAAACACTATGTTTTTCTATGTTGTTCAAATACTTTTCTGTTAAGATACTTTCATGGGTTTAAAAAGCCAAGCGAAGGGATTACAAATACTATTAAAACCATATTATGAAGAGTGACTTGGGCACTAGAACAATTGTGACGAAACATTCTGCCTGAAGTGCAGCCTGAGACTGGTTGGTCGTGTTCTCTAGTGAGCCAATTTGACTTTGTTTCGACGCGTCATTGAAAAAAGAAAGATTTTGACCAATTTCAATGCAACATTCTAACCTTTGCATATGCTACGTTATTTGATTCCTTTTTTCTTCTTTTAGTTTCTAGTTTGCTTTTGTAGTTTGTGGTCTATGTTGCAATCTGTTATTCACTACAAAAGAAAGGGTAAATCTTAGACTCCTTTGTGTAGAAATTTGTTGGTCCTTTTTTAAGTACTTTATATAAACTGTTCCAACACATTTCTCTATTTTTTTTTTCTTTTTTTTGTGCAGGAGGATTCTTTAAAGAAAATACTCATGTTAGAAAAGCAATTGGATGCAAAGCAAGCATTGAAATTTGAAATTGAACAATTAAAAAGGAAGTTACAAGTTTTATTGGAGGGCTTCTTGTGGTTGTTGCAGACTTGGTAGACAACTTCGGAGAAGATTTAAGACACAACAAATATGATGAGATTGTATCCTTTGTTTTTTTGTTTTTTTCTTGTTAGAAATGAAATTGATGAATGTTGTTAGAAGGTTGTAAGAGTTGAATGTAGCATGTATGGATGTTTAAATATTGTAAGTTGTACATTGGAGTTCAAACTAGTATATATTGATTTCAAGTTTAGTTCTTGTGATTGTACGAATGCGTATTGACATGAATGTTAAATGTTAGTATTTTATTTTTTTGAGGAATGAATTTAGTAGTAAGGAATTGTCAGCTACTTTTTTTAATTTAGGGACGGTTCAAAACCATTTCGGAATTAATAAAGAGGTTTGCTACGGAATAGTTTAAATTGTTTAAATTGACCAATTTTTTAAAAACACCCTTTTTTGGGACAGTTCATAACCTTTCAAAAACTCGTTAGGAAAATCGTTCCTAATGGAGAATTTTGTTGAATACCAAATTCTTGTTTTGAAGTGGAATTCCTAACACAGTCTTCTTTTTTGGAAAAAGAAGCCTATATCCTTAAAATAGTCATTTTCCTTGATGTCACCTAGGGGTGCTCATGGACGAGGCCAGCCCGATTTGGGCCTTTTATTTTGGCTCATTTAAAAGATGGGGCGGGCTTGGACTCAATTATGGAGAGCCCAAAGCCTTGCCCGGCTCAATTAAAAATTGGGTAATAGTAAAATTCCAAGGTCGGAAATAAATATCCTCGTTTTCCAAAAAAAAAAAATAAATCCGTCAATGAAAGCATATCACACCAAATGCTGAGATGAAGTATTCTATAGAAAAAAATAGATGCTATAATTTCTTTTTATTTTTCTGACAGTTGCAAAAGCAGAATCCAAATGGGAAAAGAAATTATTCCTTCGTTGAAAGATATAGGTACCAGGAAGACTCGCTACCATCAAATTAAAACATAGAATTCCACAAATCCGAGGTAGGCTTTGTGACTTCAAATCAAACCAGAAATTCGACCTGATTCAGAAAATGCTTTCTTATCTTCCACGTGATTCATGGCTTTGAGTCTTTTGACACATACATGGGAACGCTATAAGGTCGTTAAAACTGAAGATTGCTCTTCCAAAGACTCATCGTGTATCATCGCATGGTGGCCTGGTCTCGAGGATGCGTGTTTATGCATTATGTAGTTTCGTGGAAGTGGAGGGCCACCCACGTAATGAGACTCGATGATGTTTCTTTAGAAGGGCAGTCTCGAGTCACTTAGGGACTTTTTTTTTAGGAGAATTTCTGATAAGAATCTATTATATTAAGGTTTTTTTAGATCCTATGTTTCTTCACAATCGTTTCAAAATCTTAGCCACCTAAAAGGTCTCAAATAACCTTTGGGAATCCATGAATTCCATCCCTTTGGTTTTTTATGGAATTTTTGGATGCACAACTATAATGGAGCATTCAGAATTTCTTCCATACTGAGAATTTCAAAATTCTCAAGACAGGAATTCTTGTAAAAAAACATGCGCTTAAATTTATCTTTTACCTCCATGGCAGTTGGTGGAGTGCCACAAGGAGTTGGTTTGTGTTCGAAACACACCGCTGTTTTACCCAATATACATTTGTGTGGGTTTAGCAAGTGCCGCCATGAGGAGTAGTCCTATTGGGTCAAATATCTCAGGGATACCCACGTTATAAAAAGAGGAAGAAGACGAGAAGAAGAGAGCAATCTTTCTCCAAAATTTTCACATAAAAATCAATCATTTCTAATTCTAAAATAATTATTCATAAATCAAAGCCCCCAAAAGTAGAAAATTTAGAATCAAGGGCGAAGAATTTTCAAAGATTTTCATGACTTTTCTCTGATATTGACACTATACCGTGTATGAATGGGCAAAAAAAAAAAAAAAACTATAAAAAATATCATAGTTAAGCATTATCAAATAGTTAAATATTATTCTTGTTTATAAAAATTTCAATTTAATATAGAGAATAGTATTTTTCTACCATTTAATTGGGAGTAAATCTTTTCTCTGATCTTGTGAAAAAGATTTTATCGGAGAACTGCTATTTCTCCCATGACTAGCATTGTTCATCGGAGCAAGGAAATTCAACTTGGAGGGGCTCTATGTAAAAGAAATATTGGGGTATGGGGCAAATATAAATGAAAAACATATTAATTTTTAGAATTTTCAAGGACGTTTTAAAATTTTTAAACTTTTCTCGTATATGGGTGGGGGCTTCAGCCCCCAAGCCGTAGTACCTAGGTCCACCCCTGTGAGCCGGTCTAAGCTGGGTTGAGGCATATCCATGCTGAGCCCCAAGCCCGAGATGGGCCAAAAGTCCCTAGCCCAAGCCTGCTCATTAGTCAATCTGGCTAGGATTTCTATCCCTTTTTTTTTTTTTTTTTGCTTTCTAATTGATAGTTTGGGCCAACCCATGAGGGGTGGAACTCATCCTCATTGACTCGTCATTCTTGATGGTTACTTGCTTCAGTTGTCTGTAGCCTCTGCACATCCTTATGGACCTATCCTTCTTATTCACAAATAGAACCATAGCTCCCGATGGTGAAACACTAGGTTTGATGAAGTTGGATTAGGTCATGAGGAGTGAAATTGGCGTGTAAATAAAGTCATTTTCCCTCACTCCTATGAGCTCTATATTTGTTATCAAAACCATTTAGTTTGTTTATTGAACTAATAAATCTTTAAAAACTTTAGTCTTCAAAAAAAAAATAACAAGAATTTATGAATAACATCCAAAGAATTCAACCAATAACGAGAAAGAGAAATCCTTGGTGGGAAATTAGGTTGAAGGAAGACTCATCGGATAGTTTGTTACTTACATATCTTTAATTGGATCACATAAATATAGGATTGATTTGAATAACACAACATAAATCTAAAATTAAATATATACCTCTCTCGATCCCATTCGCCTGATATGAATGGCGACCTTTAATTAGGGATTACTACACTCCACCACGACCTTTCTACATGATCTCGATGGGACAATCAATGTATTAATGTACAGAGGAGTTGTAATTATATATAGAACTTAGATTCCTCTTCGCATAGGAAACTCTATTAGGTTAACAACTTTTTTAAACACCAAAGATATTTCTATAAGGAGACTTAATTACAAATGTAGTAGTTCTAATGGATAAAGTTCATCTAAAGTGGAAGACCCGCATGGGCGTGTGGTCATTGGGCCACACTTAAGCCCGATGATTCTAACATCATCTGCAATATCAAATTTAAGAGAAAAGAAAAAAAAGAATTTGTAAAATCTAGTGGAAGACTTAGAAGTCCACAAGCTATAGAAAACTTTTGGAGTCAAGTTTTTGATGCAATCATCCAAATTTTTTTTATGCAATCAGATAGACAAAGATTCTAGTTTATTCTTTTTCTTCTTCTCATCAATCTTGTTACTTAGATCTGGGAAGTGAATGACTAGGAACTAGGATAGAGACGGGATCGGGTCCCAAGTCTTCTCATTCTCAATCAAAAAAGAAAAAACAAAAGTTGGCCAGGTCGGGTCCCAAGTCTTCTCATTCCTCAAGTCTTTTTAACGAAAAAAGAAGTCTCCTCAAGTCTCATTAGTAATGTCTGTTTTAATGATAGGCAGAACTAGAGTCCGGCGCTGGTGCATCATAGTATGGCGTAGCACCATTTTTCATGCGTAATGGGGCCTAATCTATTCATATTGGAAGCCATTCATCACCTCAAATACACCCATTATATTCATCGTACCTAAATTTTAAAAGAAAATTTCGGTGGAACAACCTTTAGATTGATCGTACATTAGGGCCTCCGTCTAGGCATGTCAAACGGGCCACGGGCCGGGCAAGGTTTTTTTCTAGCAAGGCATTGCCCGCCGGAACGGCCTGCCACGGGCTACGCTAGAGCGGGCTAGGCCGTGGCGAGCGTACTCGGCGTGCCTCTTTAATTTTTCTTCCAATTAATTTTTTTCGCATTTTCGGTATAAAAATTAAAAATTAAAACACAAGCACGGAGGATGACAAAGATATTTAAGTAGTTCGGTCAAACTCGACCTACTCCACTGAGAAGCATTTGGATCTTAACTTTTTGAAGGTTTGTAAATAGGATTACCTTCAAAACCTTACAATATTTTTAGAGAATAAAAATAAAAAAAATGGAAAACATGTGTATTTACAAATTACAATGAAGGAAAAAGTAAAAAATCAGATGTGTAGTCCACTAATGTATTCTGTTGGATCATAATCTTCCATTGCTGTCAACTTTTACTTCCTCTTCTCTGCCAAATACCAGTCTCGTAAGCAAATTTAATGTAGGATCTTACATCCCATTGAAGTACCACTTATCCCAAAACCAATTGGTGATAGGAAACGACACAACAATAGTTTTATGGTGAGGGTGAGGGCTCGACCACGATTATGACCGCTCAGGAGTGAGGGTGGACGTTGACCTCAACAATCTCTCCCTCAACGGCACACCCACCGTGACTCCTGCTGCGCAACTCGCAAAATGCGTGTCCCGTGACTCGAACTCCCGACCTACCAGGCTCTGATACCACTTGTAGGATCTTACACCCCATTGAAGTACCACTTATCCCAAAACCAATTGGTGATAGGAAACGACGCAACAATAGTTTTGTGGTGAGGGCAAGCGCTCGACTACGATTATGACCGCTCAGGAGCGAGGGTAGACATTGACCTCAACACTTAACACTCTGCCCTTTTTTCAGTTAGATTTGTTCTTTTGTCATCACCACACGTCCACTTGCACTAAAAGCCTGTTCTGATGCTACAGAAGACATTGGAATAGTCAATAGATCACGAGCCATAGCGGCCAACACCGAATAAATGCTTTCTTTTTTGCTTCGACCAAGCTAAAATGTCAAAACTAGATGCATCCTGCACTTGTATTACACCGACGTTAAGATACGATGATAACTCCGTCACTGTGTTACTTGAGTTTGAGCTGGATGCCATGCTCGTGGATAGGGAATAGTACCACACATCCCACACAGCTTCACCTGTTTGCTGGACTTCTGAAGGGGCCACACTAACCCTAGTTGCACCCATTTGCTCACAATAACATTGAAAAAGTGCTTGTAATTTTGCCCTTATAATTGAAACAATATTTAAATCTTGATAATTCATATTTTTATTTATTCCATCAACAAAAAATTGTACACCACTTAATTTTAACTTAGCATCAAATACAGCAGCTAAAGAAAATGTCACTGGAGTCTCTTTCCAAATTTATTAAAATTTTCTTTCATGTTTCTAATAGTGTTATTTAGTAAAAAATGATCTCTAAATCTATTGAGCTGTAAAGTAATTGGAAAAAGCTTCATTAAAGATTCATTTGATGCGGGAGAATATATCCCGGAAAAAAATAATGTTGAAGTATAAAAAGCCTCTAATAAATCTCTTATATGAGCACACAACTCCCAATGTTCATCACTCATCAATAAATCATATGCATGAAAAGCACAAAATTCATTCAAAACTGTTTTCCAGCACCCGATTTTGATTCCGTCAGATTATGTAAGGCTAAACATTTTTGCCTATATCTTAACAAATGGCCGTTACCCGATTTTGATTCGGCAAAGTAAATCTTACCATAAAATTTGCATTTTGCCTTTTGGACTTTCTTTCTGTCTTCAATAACATCAAACCTTTCATATATATCCCAAACTATTGAAGTTTTATTCCTCTTGGTTGGTTTACGGGAATTACTAGGAAAAGGGGTTGTAAATCACCTACTTCATCTACTAATTCAATAAAATCCTCTTCTCCCCCTCAATTAACAAAAGAAGCTTCTGTTGGAAATCTTCTAGAAGATCGTTCAGCCATATTTCAAAAACAAAAAATTTAAAAATAATAATAGTAATAGCCTTCTTTTGTGATAATTAATATAAGAAAGGGGAGAAAATGAGAGTTAATATAATATATTATAAACTTATATATATATATATGGAATCTCAAATTTAAATGATATAAATACTTCTAAAATTTTTAAGGCCCCTTTAATCTTGTCTTTTGATGAGTTGATCTTTGGCCCTCCAAAAACTTCTTAGAGAGAGTGAACAAGCGAAATGCTTTGAGAGATAAAGCTAAAGAGTGAGTAGAGAGTAAGAGAATTGTATAAATTGGTGAGAATTGAGAATGGGAGGGTTTAGAGTATTTATAGATTTTGTTAAATTGAAAAGGATACAAAATACCTTTTATATGACCGTTTTATAGCTGTTGGGGAGGTAAAATGGACATTTTTTTAAAAAAATAGTAGTTTTTGGCCGTTGGGTGGGCCAGGCGGGCCGACCCTTATGAATGGGTCGGCCCACAGCGGGCAGGCCGTGCTGCGGGCTGTTGACTTTCAGCCCGGCCCCGTTTCAGCCCGGGCTGGCCCAGCCATTTGACATACTTAAGCCCGATAATTCTAACATCATCTGCATTATCAAATTTACGAGAAAAAAAATTGAATTTGTAATATCTAGTGGAAGACTTAGAAGTCAACACGCTATAGAAAACTTTTGGAGTCAAGTTTTTGATGCAATCATCCAAAAGTTTTTTATGCAATCAGATAGACAAAGATTATAGTTTATTCTTTTTCTTCTTCTCATCAATCTTGTTACTTTGATCTGGGAAGTGAATAACCAGGGATTAGGATAGAGACGGGACGCCCTTACCACCAGGTTGTCACGTCATTCTCAATCAAAAAAGGAAAAAAAAAAGTTGGCCAGGTCGGGTCCCAAGTCTTCTCGTTCCTCAAGTTATTTTTACAAAAAAAAAGAAGTCTCCTCAGGTCTCATTAGTAATGTCTGTTTTAATGATAGGCAGAACCAGACTCCAGCGGTGGTGCATCATAGTATGGTGTAGCACCATTTTTCATGCGTAGTGGGGCCTAATATTGTCATATTGGAAGCCATTCATCACCTCTAATACACACATTATATTCATCGTACCTAAGTAGTTTTTAAATAAAATTTCGGTGGTCCAACCTTTAGATTGATCGTACATTAGGGCCTCCGACCATTTATATTCCAAGTCAGAGAAAAACAAGCAAGTTCATCACCTGTTTCAGTTCAATGGTGGCCATCTCAAACACTTGAATAATGATCACAAATCAATCATTACATAGGCTCTGTTAGGTTTGATGATCGGCTTGAATTTTAAAAATGGTGGGCCCCACCCTGCATTGAAGTAGGGTGTTGCAACCATACATAAGGATTCATGACTTTAACTTCACGTGATTCCTGCTATTGAGACTTCAAGTGGGAACTTGACTTGGGGCTAAGTCATTCATCACAAACGTTGTACCTTTCCACAGCATGGGAACTATTTGGAGTCATTTTTGTTTGCCGCTAGCTGGACAGATTCGACCTCATTCAAGAAAAATTCTATCTTATCTTCACTCACGTGATTCATGGCTTCGACACAGACTTTTTTGTTTTTTTGTTTTCTTGTTTTTTGATAAAAGTTCGACGCAGACTTGGAAATGCTATTAAGGGTCGTTAAAACTGAAGATGAATTTTAAGATTCATTGTCAATATTTTTTTTATAAGTGGACCCCATTGAGGAGAGCATTGAATTTGGTGTCTAATGTAAATGAGAATTAGTGTCCCTTAAGTAGGGGTAATATTCAGGTGGGAACTGTTCTCACATATTATGTGAGAATTTTTTTGCGGGGCCCAATTGTGGGCCCCATCTTGGGATGGGACCAGGGGAGATGGAAAGATCTATGTTAAACCACCCCAAGTATCAAGGTTGACCCCAAACCCATGCCCTTAACCCTTTCATCCGTAGCCCACAAGTTTAATGGCTTCATATTCAAAAAAATATTTAACCCTCGATCCAACGATTCAGTCCATTCAGATGTGTGCGAATCCTTGGGATTAGTGACTATCAGGAGGCTTCTTATTGGCTGCAAGGTTTGGATGAATTGCTAGTTGTGCCCCACAAAAAAGTTCTCATATAATAGGTGAGAACTAGTTCTCACTTTGAATATTTCCCTTTAAGTAGATCCAACTCTTTCTAAAAAATATCTTCTAAATTTTAATTATGATTTTTTATATCTAATGCTAATATCGATATAGCATCTGGATTTCGTTAAGTATTAAAAACATGCTTAAGTTGTGAACATGCTTAAGTTGTGAACTACAATGAATTAATTTCCATTTTTTATTTTGAAAAAACAACTTCTATGGGGCTTAGCAGGGCCCTATGAAAATGAGTTCGTAAGTGAGACCTATTGAGAGGAGTAATGAGTTTGACTTCCACTATTAGATCATGTGAGGATTCTTGGTGGATCCTACTCAAATTGAGTGAAATTTGATGAGGGCTCATAATTATAGTGTAATTTATTTGGTTGGTTTGGATTTTGTATAAGTGGGCCCTATTGAGAAACATCATGGATTTGTTAGATTACTATTAGATTCTGTGAGAACTTTTAACAGGTCAAACTCTATTTGAATGGAACTTCATTGGAGCTCATAAAATAAGGTGTGATTTATTTTGATTTGTTTAAATCTTTATAAGTGGGCCACATCAAAGAGGGTCATGAATTTATGTGACTAATGTTAGATTATATGAGAATTTTTAAGTGGGACCAACTCTAATTGATTAGAATTTCTAATGAAATCATGGTCATGTATTATATAATGAGTTCACAAGAAGGTAAACCTAACTCCATAATGAGCCCTATTGGGTCAAATATGTCAGGGATACCCACGTCATAAAAAGAAGAAGAAGAAGAGAGGAAGAGGGCAATCTTTCTCCAAATTTTCACATAAAAATCAATCATTTCTAAAATAATTATTCATAAATCAAAGCCCCCAAAAGTAGAAAAATTTAGAATCAAGGGTGAAAAATTTTCAGAGATTTTCATGACTTTTCTCTGACATTGACACCGTACCATTTATGAATGGAAAAAAAGCTATAAAAAATATCATAATTAAGCATTATCGAATAGTTAAATATTATTCTTGTTTATAAAAAAAATCAATTAACTATAGAAAAGAGTATTTTTTCCGCCATTTAATTGGGAGGTAATCTTTACTCTAATCTTGTGAAAAAGATTTTTTCAGAGAACTGCTTCTTCTCCCATGACTAGCGTTGTTCATCGGACCAAGGAAATTCAACTTGGAGGGGCTCTATGTAAAAGAAATATTGGGATAAGGGCAAATATAAATGAAAAATATATTAACTTTTAGAACTTTCAAAGACGTTTTAAAAAATTTATACTTTTCTCGTATATGGATGGGGGCTTCAGCCCCAGGCCGTAGTACCTAGGTCCGCCCCTGTGAGCCGGTCCAAGCTGGGTTGAGGCATATCCATGCCGTGCCCAAGCCCGAGATGGGCCAAAAGTGCCTAGCCCAAGCCTGCTCATTAGTCAATCGGGCTAGGATTTCTATCACTTTGTTTTTTTGGCTTTCTAAATGATAGTTTGGGCAAGGCCATGAGGGGTGGAACTCATCCTCATCGACTCGTCATTCTTGATGGTTACTTGCTTCAGTTGTCGGTAGTCATTGCACATCCTTATGGACCTATCCTTCTTATTCACAAATAGAACCATAGCTCCCTACAGTGAAACACTAGGTTTGATGAAGTTGGACTAGGTCATGAGGAGTGAAATTGGTGTGTAAATAAAGTCATTTTCCCTCACTCCTATGAGCCCTATATTTGTTATCAAAACCATTCAGTTTGTTTATTGTACTAATAAATCTTTAAAAACTTTAGTCTTCAAAAAAGATTAATAGTTTATGAATAACATCCCAAGAATTCAACCAATAACGAGAAAGAGAAAACCTCAGTGGGAAATTAGGTTGAGGGAAGACTCATTGGATAGTTTGTGACTTACATATCTTTAATTGGATCTACATAAATATAGGATTGATTTGAATAATACGACATAAATATGAAATTCAATATGTACCTGTCTCGATCCCGTTGGCCTAATATGAACGGTGACCTTTAATTAGGGATTACTACACTCCACTATGACCTTTCTACGTGGTCTCGATGGGGCAATCAATGTATTAATGTAGAGAGGAGTTGTAACTATATATAGAACTTAGATTCCTCTTAGCATAGAAAATTCTATTTGGTTAACAACTTTTTTTAAACACTAAAGATATTTCTATAAGGAGACTTACAAATGTAGTAGTTCTAATGGATAAAGTTCATCTAAAGTGGAAGACCCGCATGGGCGTGTGGTCATTGGGCCATACTTAAGCCCGACGATTCTAACATCATCTACAATATTAGATTTAAGAGAAACAATTAAAAAAAAAAAAAAAGAATTTGTAATATCTAGTGGAAGACTTAGAAGTCAATAGGCTATAGAAAACTTTTGGAGTCAAAGTTTTTTATGCAGTCATCCAAAAGTTTTTAACGCAATCAGATAGACAAAGATTCTAGTTTATTCTTTTTCTTCTTCGCATGAATCTTTTCGTATTGGAAGCCATTCATCACCTCTAATACACCCATTATATTCACCGTACCTAAATTTTTAAAGAAAGTTTCGGTGGACCCACCTTTAGATTGATCGTACATTAGGGCCTCCGGCCATTTATATCCCAAAGTCAGAGTAAAACAAGCAAGTTCATCACGTGTTTCAGTTCAATGGTGGCCATCTCAAATACTTGAATAATGATCACAAATCAATCATTGCATAGGCTCTGTTAGGTTTGATGATCGGCTTGTGGAAGAGAGTTATGCAGCCTGCTTGTGGAAGAACATTAACCATTCCAATTGGTAGGTCCAACTCTAAAAGTAAAGAGATTTAGCATGCATATTGGTTTTTTAGATTTTAGATGTGGGACGCATTTTATTTAAGAGAGTGGGTTGAGAGTTTATAAGAAATAATGTAGAAAATTTTTGTTTAGAAATTGACAAGGGTAGTTTTGGAAAAAAATAAAAATAGTTGTGTGACTAGCTCTGAAGGGGGATATCGAGATAGAGCTGCTAAATGTACACTGAATTTTTATTTCCACACGTAAGAGTATGTATGGTAACAGGTGAGGAATCCATAGATCTGATTATACTTCACTACAACTGGAATAAATATTCATCGCTAAGGATTTGTATAGTTGATGACTTCATATTAATATTAGTGTGTATCAATAAATATAGCTGAGAAAAATAAGGTTTGGTGTGCAAATCTACTTTAGTGAGGATTCTCAAATCTTAAGGGGGGTGGTCGAATTTGAAAATCCTAACAAATGAAGATTTTCTATTCGCCCAAATCCTCATGAATTTATAATTCCCAAACATGGATTTACCATAACTTTAGGAAAACCGAAATTTTTTCCCTAAACATTTGGTTGCCAAACGTGACCTTATTCTCTCTACACCACCACTTAAGTTAAAAAGTTAACAAAATCACTCTCCATACACCCCATTTTTCCTAAACTACACTAACGTATTCTCTTTACACTCCCTCCCTCCCTCCTTTGCTGGTACTCTATTCCTTTCTCCCTCTCCCTCTCTCTCCCCCTCCCTCCGCAGGTCACTCGTCGCACACTCTCACTCTCTCCCCATCTCCCTACCTCTCTTCGTCTCCATGCTTGCCTGTCGCCTGCTCTCACTCTCTCCCTGTACTTGTCCCCCTCTCCCTCTCTCCCTCCCTCTCTGCCCACCTCTACCAGCCGCCGGCCTCTCTCCCTCTCCATCTCCCTGTCTGCCTTCGCCCGCCACCCACTATCCCTCTCCCTCTTTCTCTCTCCCTGCCCACCTCCACCCGCTGATTCCATCTCCCTCCCTCCCTCCCTCTCTCCTTTGTTCCCACTTCCCCACCGGCGGTGCTGCCGGAGGGGGCAGTGGTGGCTAGGGTGGGGGTGGGGCTAGTGCTGGGGGGTGGGTGACGGGGTGAGTGAAGAAAGAAGTTGGGTGAGGTATAGAATTTGATAGGTGTCCATTTAGGTAATTTACCACATGGGTATATTGGTCATGAAAAATTGCATGGTGAGGAAAGAAAAATTCAGTGTGCATTTAGCAGCTTCCTATCGAGAAAGAGGGTTAAATTAAATGAGATGAGTTGTCATACCATCATTGGAGAGAACACAGGGTTGCATGATACTATTGTGCAGTGACGCTGCACCATAGACAAGCCCCTCTAAACACTCCACGAGCCTAATCAAATGATGGCCTGCTGTAAGACTGCGTGTGTGCGTAATGCAGCTTCGTAGAAGTGGAGGGCCACCCATGTGACAAGACTCAATGTGTATTTGGAAGAGCCATCTTGAGTCACAATTTCTTTTTTACTTACCCTAGCATGAAAGCCCTTACGATGCAGGGTCAAATATCATTCGAATGTGCATGTATCATTAACCCTAGGAGAAACTAGGATTTTATATTGGTAAAAAGCTTAGTCAAAATAAAATACAACATAAAAAACTCCCAATTTCTTGTAAGGCAATCACTTGACTGTAAATTATATAAATATGGCCCAAAAAATCATTATTCACGTGAGATGGTGAAAATGTCAAAATAAAAAACAACCAACAAAAAACCCCCAATTTTTGTACTAATATAAATTTTGCTAAAAAAGGGTTTAATTTAGCATGAGACGTGGCACCAGGACCCTGGTTGCTTGTAAGAGGCTATAGTCACAAAAAATCTCCAATTTTTTTGAATGCAATCAAAAGAACTAATAAAATTGGGATTCCAAATTTTGGTTCCAAAATGAAATTTTTTATGGTATAAGTTCCAAACCAAAATGCCTCTATACCGAAGATTACTAGAACATTTCACGCATCAAAAACATGATTTGCTTGAGTAGTAAATTGGCTCCCAAATAAATGCAATTAGATATTAGAACACCCAGACCGAGGAATATAAACACCATTCAAATAATCTGATTAAGTAAATTAAATCTAAGAAAATCAACGAAATAAAAAATATCAAGCGAGAAATTGAAAGATAGGGAAGTAGATGCATATCTAATTCATGGTAATAATAGCAAAATCCGTTGATTAAAAAAAACACATAGGGGCCATAGCCGTTAAATAATACCCAGATTGAAAGATCCTCTCAGGATTCATGTAATAAATCCCCAACGTGCCTAAGTCCTTATCAGGAATTCCTCTAACGAAACAGGCCATGAATGAGTTGCTTGCCACTTACGTAATGCCTCCTCCTTATCGTGGGGCATGAGAGCGGAAATAAAAATCCCCCTAAACAAACTACTACTAATTTAATAAAAAGAAAAAAGAAAAAAAAATTACTACTTGAAAGTAGACTATGTATACTGTTCTTTGTTATTCCTTTTTTTCCTGAAAATTTGATTTTTCTTAAAGACCTATTTCTGTGGTGTTTTTTTTACACCATGTATGTTGATTACCTTATACATTACTTGGCCAGATCAAAGGGTTGCTCCTTTTGCAAAATTTGATGGATAGGGGCAGTAGCTAGTAACAATCACCCAGAATTTTGTATTTTGAGTAATTGATTTAATAACTCTTAAGAGTCATGTGCAGTGAGGGCCCCACCAATATTTATTGTATATGGAGGAAGGATCAAGGAAGCCATTGAATAAAAACAAAAAACAGCTGACGCCCCTTTTCCATTATTATTATTATTATTAGTCTTTTTGCTTCTATAAATGCCCACCGGCTCTCCCTAAAACTCATCACATCATCAGGTCTTGCTTGAAATCAATCGATCTAAGAGCAATACTGAATATGGATTACGTCTCCCTCCCTTTCACTATAACCTCATGTTGTTTCCTCTCACTTCTTGCCTTTTCACTGCAGCTACTAATGCTCTTCCAAACCTCTCTCTCCTCTTCCTTCATTGCAAGTTTCAACACTTCATCAAATTGCCTTCATCATGAGAAAGTAGCGTTGCTTCAACTCAAGCATGGTTTTTTTATAGACCGCGGGGAGTATAATTCCTCTTCAAAGCTTGATTCTTGGACTCAAGCCACTGATTGTTGCTCTTGGGATGGCATCACGTGCGAGGAGGGCACGGGCCACGTGATTGGACTTGATCTCTATGAGAGTTGGGTTTTGATTGAAGGTCAAATAGACTCTAGCCTCTTCAATCTTCGCAGCATCCAAAAGCTTGACCTTTCTTGGAACAATTTCTATCCTCACCCAATACCATCTGGGCTAAGCCACCTTGCCAATTTGACCCATTTGAGCCTCTCATCATCACATTTCACTTGCCAAATCCCATGGGAAATATCAAGATTGACCAAGCTCGTTTCCTTGGATCTCTCTTCAAACAGCCTAAAGCTCAAAAGCCCAAACCTTACAACACTCATTGGAAACCTATCCAACCTCCAAGAACTCTTTCTTGACAGGGTAGACATCTCGAAGGAGCGTGGTGGCAAGTGGGCCCAAGCAATACCCATCGCAATGCCTAATCTTCAAAGGTTGAGCTTACGTGGTTGTGGTCTTCAAGGACCTATCGATTCCTCTCTTTTTCAAATTCCTGATCTATCTCAACTCTTACTGGATAGAAACAATATTTCCTCCATTGTTATATCTGATTTCCTAGGTGACTCTTCTGCTTTGACATCTCTCACCCTTCGCGGCTGCAGTTTGTATGGAAAAATTCCTTCTTCAATTGCAAATCTTACCCATCTTGAGTATCTAGATCTTTCATCAAACAACTTTATCGGAACAATTCCTTCGTTGTATGGAGACAAGCTCAAACAACTCATTTATCTCGATTTATCTAATAATTCTCTTGGGGGATCCATTCCATTTTCTTTGTTTTCACACCCGTCTTTGATAACTTTGGTTCTCTCTTGCAACATGTTTAGTGGTTGGCTTCTTGACTTTCATAATGTATCAACTTCAGTGTTGGAAAACATCTACTTGGGCCACAACAAATTGCATGGGCGAATTCCAAGGCGAGTCTTTGAGCTTACACATCTGAAGTTTCTCTCACTCTCCAACAATAGCTTTACGGGCATTATAGAACTTCAAATGTTTCAAAACCTAAAGAACCTCTCAACTCTTGATCTTTCAGACAACGGATTGTCCTTCATCAACAACAACAATGATGCTCATGTAATCTCCTCACTCCAAATTCGGTCTTTGAGACTACGTTTGTGCAACATCGGTGAATTCCCAAAAATGCTTCAAAATCTTACTCATCTGGATGCTCTAGATCTTTCAAAGAACAAAATCCATGGTGAAATACCCAGTTGGATATGGAAGGTGGGAAATGGGAATCTACAACTACTTAATCTCTCTAACAACTTTTTGAAGAGTTTTGAAAGTCCGAAGCCTGACTTTTCATCAAGTCGTTTACAGATTGTTGATCTTAATTCCAATGGATTACAGGGGTCGCTCCCAGTCATGCCACCTCAAGTCTACTTCGCAGACTATTCAAACAATAACTTCTCATTCATTATGCCATCTTACTTAAATTTTGCTTCAATTAAATTCTTTTTTATTTCAGGTAATAACATAAGCGGAGTAATCCCTTCATCAATTTGTAAAGCACACTCACTTGAAGTCCTTGATCTATCAAATAACCACTTTAGCGGAAACATTCCAACTTGTCTTGGTGAAATTGGCAATTCCCTCAAAATATTGAATTTGCGAAGAAATGCTTTTACAGGCACTATACCGGACTCATTTAAAAAAAGAATGTTGCTTGAGGACGCTTGATCTTAATAGCAACCAATTAGAAGGGCCAATACCGAGATCATTAGCCAATTGCAAGACATTGGGGGTCTTAAACCTTGGAAATAACCATCTAAATGATACCTTCCCATTATGGTTAGAAAATCTATCCAACTTGAGCATTTTGATCTTGCGATCCAACAAATTTCATGGCCCGATTGCCCATTCTCACACCAAAAACCCGTTGTTCCCATTTTTGCAGATCTTTGACATTTCTTCCAATTATTTTATAGGCAATGTTCCACCAAGCTTTTTTCTGAATTGGAAATTGATGGCGGGAGAAGGTGATTCAAATGACAAAATTCTCAGATACCACATGCATTTTGACATTGATGAAAGCTTCTATCAAGACTCAGTGACTGTGAGTACGAAAGGGCTTGATCTAAATGTGGTTAAGATCAACACTGACTTGACTTTAGTGGATCTATCAAATAATAGATTTGTGGGGGAGATTTCACGATCAATATACAATCTCAAGTCACTCCGTTGGCTCAATTTCTCACACAATGATTTCAATGGCACCATATCAGCTTCATTTGAAAATTTAACACAGCACGAGTCATTAGATCTTTCAAGAAATAGTTTATCGGGGGAGATCCCTTGGCAGCTGACAAAGCTTACATTTCTTGAAGTCTTGAACCTCTCTGAAAATCACCTCTCTGGAAGCATCCCTCAAAGCCAACAATTCCTCACATTTACCAACAGTTCTTTCATAGGGAACATTGGCTTATGTGGACCACCATTATCAACAAAATGTGGAGATACCGAGGCTACACCACCATCGACCATCAACAATTTTGGCTTGGATGGAGAGAGAGAGATTGATTGGAAATTTGCTTGGATAGGATTTGGAGTTGGATTTGGATTTGGAATTGGAGTAGTCTTTTGGATTATAGCACTTTGAAGAAAAGGAGAAAATACATGCAGCTCATTGACGGAATGTTGTTCTTGATTTTTTTATTTTTTTTTTTTTCTGATGAGTGCATTATTTGTGTATTGACATCAATGGCAATATTTTCAATGAAGGAGAAAGCATGAAAGAAAATAAAGGCATTTCACAGTAGAGAGAAGTGATGGAGTCAATTCATAAATAGGCTTGTCTTTTGCTATCTACTAGAAATTGTGGCATATGTACAATATCATGTAAGAAGAATTAATAATTTTATTTGGACTACAAGACAAGTACAATCTCTCCAACTTAATTCTTTCAACATGATTTTTTCCATTTCTTTTTTTTTTTTCTCCTTTTTTAATTTTTCTTTTTCTTTTTTGTATGGAAGAATTCTAATTGCGGTTGTCTTCCCGTAGAAGGTAGTAGTGGCTCCGGGCAATTAAAATGGAGTTTTTGTTGTCAGCACTGAAGATTTAAAAGTAGCTTATATCAGTTATGGTTATGTCGTGGTTAAAAGCATCGGTATATTTATATAAATAAACTATAATTATGTATTTGGATGAAAAATACCAACAAATGCCATGCACAATGAAATATTTGCTCTTTAGAAACTCAGATTATCAAAAGCAAATATCCTTCCTAACAAACTCTTGAAGTTTAAGGAGCCATTCATAGCAATGGAACTGCCATTGCCATTTGCTTGATCCTTTTCTCTTCTCACATTTCAAACAAAAAAAAAAAAAAAAACGAAAAAAAGAAAAAAGAAAAAAACATTGGGCTGGATTTGAGCAGTGTTTTTATGCTCGAGCACTACATTCAGCCTAACTTTATGGTCAACTAATTACAAGACCCATGTATGCTTAATGTCCTGATGCAGCCATAAATATTAAGCGAAAAATGACATATATAAATTTCGTAAATGTACTGGACTTGGATTGGGACCTAAATGTGAGCCCAATCGCCTGGGTTGATCTATTGGACAAGACAAGCAACCCAACCTGGCCCAAGAACGCAATTAACAAACCCCATCAAAGCCACGAAAACACTGCTAAACCAAATGAGCTGCTAGAAGCTCCCACATGTTCTACGTAAACTGAAATAATATATTGCATGATGTATTACCAAAATAAATTTACAACATCCGCCCTAATCTGGAAGGTGGGCTGTGTTTGCGTGACATTGATGAGCTCAATGAAGCTTGTCTTTTGAAGCTCAGCTTGGTCTCATTCTCTTCGTTATGGGCTCAATGGTTCAAAGCAAGATGCTGTAAAGGGTGTTCTCCTTGGCATCCAGCATCTAATTTGTCTGGCTCCTGCATATGGAAGCGGATCAAGAAATTATCTGATTTCATATTTCAAAATAGCCATTGGCAGTTGGGTGATGGAAATAGCATTAGTTTGTTGTTTGACAAATGGCAATCAGTTCTCTCTAGCCCACAGTTCATGATCTCTCCAACAACAATCAGTGCATCATTCCTAGTTACCTTTCCCAGCCGCTGGTTTCTGTGGTCTCAAAACATTCAAGGCAGCTCCGTATCTTTCGAGCAATACATCCTGCTTTGGTCTAATTAATGGAGTTCCTAGAGATCTGCGTGGGATTCAATAGATGGATCATCTATTGAATACATGCTTGGTAACCGTGATGGATCATCATCATCATCATCAAAGCCTTGTCCTAACTTTCTTAGGCCAGCTATATGAATTATGTTTCTTCATTTAGATCTATTCTAAGCCAAATCCTTAGATAACACATCTTCAAATCCACATTAATATTTGTAAATATGAACATTTGGACCCTCCTAACATATTCTCAACTTAGCAAATAAGAAGCCACTATACCTGGAAAGGGGCGGTGCCTCAAAGAAGATTAGGACTTCATCTTGAATATTATATCCACACAAGTTCAAGCGTGCATGCAAGTATGTGTGAACCTTCCTCCTGTTCAGTTTTTATTTTTATTTTTTATGTATCATTTACTTTAAGAACCGGCCATGATAAACACGACACGCTCATGGCCAACTGAAGAACTTTTCTCAGGAGACATTTTCTTTTGGTAAGATTTCCCAGGTAACTTCAACCACCATTTTGGCTTCCTTCATATTAACAAATTATTATAAAAAATTTGATTTAGTCATATACAATAAGTAAAATAAAATCTAAAAAATCTATTTAAACTCTTCAAAACAACTTTGTGTTGCAACCTGTTCCAAAAGAGAGGCATAGGTCTTTTTTTTTTTGGGTGGGGGTGGGTTTGGGGGGGTGGGGGGTTGGTGGTTGGTTTGGGGCCTCACGTCTTGAGAAACCCTAGTGGGACCAAATTTGACCTAGTCAACCCTAGGTTGTCCTATTTGATAGGTAATTAGCATGGGTAGTTGAGTTATCTCCCATTTATTAAGCCTAGTTTATAGGATTATGGGCCTTTAAAGATTAGTAGAACCATTAGGGGTCTAGTTAAACACCCTAGAATTAGTTAGTAAGAAGTCCTTCGTTGTAAATCCCAAATTATAGAAGGGCTCTTCCCTTAGAGAATTGTGCAATAAACATATAGTGACCAATTTGCCCATAGCCTTATCAATTAGCCTATTTACTAAAGGAGGGTACTCTAGTCATTCAACCCCAAACCATTTCCCTCCAAAATGGAAACCCAAATACTCCAAGTGCCCCTAGGTTCCTTCATTAGCCAAACCATTAAGCAAGGGCATTTTCATCTAGATCTAGAGCTTCTCCTACAAGATACAAGAGGAATTCACCAATGTCCAGCCACCTCCAAGTTAAAGGATCTCCATCATCTCCTAGATCTTCCTACCCTCTCCAACCTAAGGTAACTTTCATCTCCTCTCTCCAACTCTATGTAAATCTACCTATTCCTTTAGAATTCCCTTTTCTAATGCACTTTCTCTTTGGGAAATGGATGTAGGATGTGATGCCCCTTCCCTTGTGGACCCTCACTTTTGTTTGATTTGTGTTAATTATAGTATATGATATCTAATTATACTAATTAGTAGGGGTTAGTACGGGTAGTATAGTATTTTCCTAGGATTTTAGCCTTTTTTTTTTAGGAATTAGTCCATTTTTGTATTTGCTAGAACCTATAGGGTGTTTATTAGATTTGTTAGTTAGTTAGAGGCCCTTGTCAGTAATTAGAAACACTAGGAGGGGTTTCTACACGAGGATTTGCAAACTACACCTAAAAAGAACAAATAGCCCATGTACTTATCCTAAACTTCAATGGAAACCAAAAGGGCAATTAGAACGTTTCCTTTTCATCACAAACTATATATGAGAGAGCTCTCCCTCCCTCATTTCCAATGAGCCTTCATCTCATTTCCCCCTCTTTCTCTCTTCCTTCCCTCATTTCCCTCCAATTCCCTCATTTCCCTCCAAGATTTTCCTCCATTTCTCTCTCAAAAACCTTAGATCTAAGGTTCCTAGCTAGAAGAAAAAGGAGATCCCTACAAGCTACAGCACTCATCTCTCTAGAAGACTACCTTCATCTCCTTGATCTCTTATCTCTCTCTAGAACAAGGTAATTCCCTCTCTCTAACTCAATTTTCATAGAACTCTCTCTTTCTCTCTAGATTTCCATTCCTTATTGCAATTCTCTTATGGATCTGGGATTAGGAGCTATAGATCTCTCTAGATCTGTAATTTCAGATTGATTGAGAGCTTGGAGACCTTGGAAGCTTGTTTTCTCCTTTAGAGCTTGTTTTTCTTTATTTCTAGCCATTTTCATTGCATTTGGAGAAGGGACAAGTATAATATACCTATTTAGCATAGAATGCATGTTTTCCTTCATTTGATTCTGCAATTTCAATTCCTATGGGTGTTTGATTCCTTAGATCTACCTTTTGAGCTTGTTTTCATGGATTTTTTGCCATGGATGGATGAAATCTCTCATTTGGAAGATCAATGGCCCAATTGATGATGGATTTGTGATGGATGGAGTGTTTTTGATGTTTTCTTATGATTCCATGATGAATGGACAAGATTAGTTGTGATTTTGATGGAAATTGAAATGAAAAGAGAAAAGTGCAGAAATCTGAAAATTTGAAATTCCAGTGTACCCGGTCGACATCCTGGGTATAATGTCGACTAGATACAAAGGAAACTCAGAAAAATAACTGGGAATTGGATTTTCTCTCAGTCACAGGAAATCCAGTGTGCCTGGTCGACATCCAGACCATGATGTCGACTGGACACACCGCAGAGTTTTTGAGACCAGTGTTCTCCCTACTAGGTGGTTGTCCAAAAATTCATGTGTACCCGATTGACATCCTGGCCATGATGTCGATCGGACATACTGCAATGGATGTAGACTGGGAGTCAAAATCCTAACCTTCCCAGTGTACTTGGTCGACCATCCTTGGAGGATGTTGACCAGATACACTGCAGTATGTGAATTTCCAGTTATTGCAATTTTGATGTTTTGATCTGTTGTGGGACTTATTGATCATTGAAATGAATTCTATTGATGTGCCAAGCATGAATCAAGAGTTTGGCTCAACCTTGACTCATGGGGGCCACCAAAGTAGGATCTAGGGTATTAATTGGATTTTGATTTGACCCTTAAATGTTGTCGAAGATGCCCGTAACTTCAGGAGCACCAAATACACCTTCCTTGGCATCTGAAATTTCATTTAGGATTTGAATTGACAGATATGAACCTAGACCTGGACATGGAAAGGGGGCCATGACCTAGGGATCGAACCTTTGCTACTTCTACCTTTGATTGGTATGGCTATGAGGGCTTGTTAGACTTTTATTTCATTGATGTTTACTCTTGTATCTATCTATTGTTAATTCATGTTAATTAAATAAAAATTGGAAGACCTGAACCTAGAATTTCCTAGTGGTGACCCAGTTTATGGATTGGAGATAATTAACCCGTGTCTATGGCCAGGCGGGCCATCATATGGTCTAAGGATGGATGGATGCGATACATTAGATGAAGAGGACCGTTATTATGGATTTGTATCCCATTTGTGAATGGAAAATGGGCTGATTACTATTGAACTTAATATTGATGATGCACTTGGACTGTATTGGACTAAAACCATAACATGGTGGGTCGTGACAATGGATTTGGTAGTGGACTTGGACTTGGACTGTATTTATGGATTGGACATGTACCTTGGACCTTGTATGGATATTATAGGACCTTACTCGCGCAAGGTAAGCCTAGACAGATACAGACCTTTACTTGTTTCCTTGAGTCAGTACTAAACATTCACTCAATTGTTATAAGCTTAGTCATTGGACTGATCATCCTTGGTGGGAGCTATTGGTTGAAGATGAAGCTATCATGATGAGCTATGGTTAGACGGCTAGTGGGATTCCAGTTTCGGTCTATAGAGTATTAGAGTGGTTCATATTGTTATTATTATTGACGGGGCCTGTCATCCCTTGCATTATACTTTATTTTTCCCGCCGCAACTGGTTTAGAGTATAAGAGGGTTGCAGCATAATATCCCGTGGTGGCTAGCTCTTGTGAATGTGCCACATTGTTACAGAGTGAGTTAGATGCTTTACTTTCATATTGATCCTTGTTAATTATATCATGTATGATTTTCTAGCATTGTACCTTTGTACTCTTATGATCTTATTATCATCTCTATTCTCTTTGATGCATACAGCCTGTGGTACTTGTATATTATGCATTGGATCTGGCCCTTCATTTGGTGCTTAGGTATTATCCATCACCCTGAGGACAATGCGCTCGGTGAGGCGCCTGTAGCAGGAGATTACGGATGGGGATCGGCCAATCAAGAGGTCGAGCCGGAGATTGCAGAGCCAACACAGGGGACTGAGTGATTCCTATTTTTGGGTTTTGAGTGTCGTTTGTGTGAGCAAGGTGGGATCTATTCATATGATTTGTACAGATTATATTATTACTTTGAGATTAGCTAGACTAATGCCCCGCTACACTTGCTCATGATGGATTTGATACCTTTATAGCTTCCGCACTTTATTGTTATTGCTTCTGTTATTTTCTATATGCTTCTGCACTTAATAATTGATTATATAATTTGGTAAAATGTTTTAAATTGGACCTCAGTGCGGACCTACAACCTTGAAAGTTCTCGGATTTTCCGAGAAGTAGCGCGCTAATTAGGGGTACCTTAGCAGTAAACTCGGCATTCTGAATTGGGGCATTACATTTTTATGGTATCAGAGCGGGCAAGTCTTTAGGAAATAAAACACACTAGAAACCTTAGGACGTGGTAAGGATTTTGTGTTGAAATATGTGTAAGGATGTTGGATCGGGTAGACTTAGTGCAGTCCTAAGTGTTGGACTCAAACTGACTCAAATTATTTTCTCTTGGCAGATGTCAGGGGAGGAGGCACCACCAGTCGGCAGGCAGCCCGACTTAGGGCAGCGATTCCAGTGCTTTCTCCAGGCTTTCCTTGTATCTCAGGAGGCCCAAGCTTCAGCTCATCAACAACAGACCGAGAGCTTGGCGCAGTTTCAGACCCAAGTCATGGAGATTATAAAGAGAGTTGCTCAGCCAGCTCAGGCAGTTGTGCCCATTCGGGAGAGGGACCTGAACAAGATTTTCGAGAAGTTCCTCAAGAGATGACCGTCAGAGTTCTTCGGCATGAGGGATCCCTTAGTTGCAAATGACGGGATTGTGCAGATGGATAAGATCTTCAGGGTCTTCGAGTGCTCAGGTAGGCAGAGGGTGCAGCTAGGAGCTTATATTCTCATCAACAATTGCCATCTAATATTAAAAATAAAAGGGGAAATAGATTTAGATTCTCACATAACATGATGGAAATAGAAAACAAACTTCCATTGTTACATAGTGGAAGTCTCATTCACCACTATAATGATGATGAATTCTTGAATATTTACTTCTAATGTACTTTATGAAAATAGACAACCCCTAGATTGAGGACACTGAAATGCAAAAGTGATGAATCAATAGTTCTCAAAACAATGATGTGAATGCCAAGGAAGAGAAATCACAACAATCCAAAGTGTTCAGAGATTTAAGCAGTGTAGTAGTACAAACACTTCATTTAAAAAGAAAAGTGTTCATTTCGATTTTTGCATAATAAGAAAGAACATAAAATTAACTTTATGGACCTTATTGGCTACTAATGAAAGAGATTACCATTCATAAGGTATAATAAATTATAAATTGAATGTTCTCTAAATATAAGAGATTATTGGGTATACTTCTCAGTGCTATAGCTATCACAGATTGTAGTGGGATTGGTTTCAAAGATAGATTTCACAAATTACAGAGTAGACACATTTGAACCAAACTTACCATGTTGGGCGCAAACATAACTTTCTCTTTTTTCGGTGAATTGAAAGCCAAATGAAGCAGTCATTGTGGGTCATACAGTAATGGTCACAACATACTACAGCCTCACATAAGCAAGCATCTGACACAAAGTATGATAAAAAATAGTTGCAATAAATAGTAGGATATCATCAGAATTCAGATACTAAAAAGGGTTGACAAATGGGAACTAGCAGCCTCGGAAACAAAAGGCAAAAGGGTACTATGAAAAGCAAGCATAGAAAATGCTAAAAGTATTCATAAGAAAATACATGGGATTTTTACCAAAAAAAATACATGGGATTTAACTAAAGTGAATAAGTTGGCCTTGTGAGGTTCATCTAATTTTGCATCCACAAGTGAACAAAAAGTCACTGATGCCAGCAACCAAAATTTGTTATCAAGTGAGGGATGCTCTTGGTTCAAGTTTAGCTTGATTCTATGATGAGCATTTGAATTTTGATAAGCATTTGTCATAAGAAAACCTACCAGGTGAGGACCCTGAGAACTCCGCATCTTACTGTAAACCGATGGAACATATATTTTTTCTTTTATGAAATTGGAAAACATTTGATTTTTATTACTCGTTAATGGGCCATGAAAAAAGATTTGTTGAACAAACCATCAGAGGCTTTATGAGCTGGGTTAATTCGCATGATTTGACGTTATCACTTTGATGTTTTCCTTCTTTCCCTTAACCCACCATCTCTTAATTGGATAAGGATAAGATTTTTATTTATATTTATATTCTAGGGTTCACACTCGGGCATAAATAGGCTGATGATCTGAATTATAAGGGCAAGGATCACAAGATTGAAGAGAAGTGAATGTTGCATCTGAATTTGCAAGATGATCAATTGCAATATTTTCTCTCTACGATTTTCAGAAGAAAGAAAGGTAATAGAATATTTTCTCTTTTCTTATGTTACATAAATAGAAGAAAGAATGGTTATAAAATATGTAATACCTATTTGGTTTAATACAAGTAAAATGTTTAAAGAGGAATTTACACTCTGGCCAAAACAAGGGGGAAAAATAAGTGGACAGCCAACCTTAAGCTCTTGAAGTAATCTGAATTAGTAATTTGAATTATAAGGGCAAGGATCTCAAGATTGAAGAGAAGTGAATGTTGCAACTGAATTTGCAAGGTGATCCATTTAACTATTTTTTTTAATGACTTGTTGAAAGTAATTTGGCTCTGTATTTCCTTTAATAGTTGTACACTTATACATGTATGAAACGTATTACTTTATACCATCAGGCTATTCCACAAGTCTACAAACGAATCCTAATGAATGTTGGATGCATGGTTTTGACAGGGCACCATCTGAATCAAACTAGTTATATGCATTGGAAGAGTACTCAACATGAAGTTTTTGGAATACACCCCTTTGGACAGGTATCAACTACTAGTAACCTATGATGCCCAGATACGGCATGGATACTGCTAGGATACGCCATAGACACGGCAAGGACACGGATTTTGCAAGTAAAAAGTGAAGTATGGATACGATACGACACAATATGTTGCCCATTTCGAAGTATTCGTGCATCATAGCTAGTAACTGTTGTTTTACCAATAATTGCTTTCTTTGAAAATGCTTTCTTATAATAAAAAGCATTTCAGTTCTGATACCATGTTTTACTTTGTTCAGTATAAATTATTTCCTGAGTCATTAAAATCATGGAGAATGTACGCTCAAAGGAAATCTAGAAGCTTACTCCTGTGAGTACAGAATCTACTTATCTAGAAGCTTACTCTTAAGTGGAGAATGCCTGGACTTGAACTAGTAGCGTATCTGGAAAGATCTTAAATGTTCGATCTACTGCGACCATGCAGGTAGTGCACTGTGTTTTTAAGTCCTAACTGGTTCACTCTTTCTTGCTGAAAAGCATATTAAAATTATTAACCTAGTAGTATACTATTTATTAAGTCCTAACCGGTTCACTCTTTATTGCTTACAAGACCAACAAGTGTACTATTTATGTCCTAAACGATTCACTCGTTCTACTAAAAAGCATATTAAAATTATTAGTCAGTCAACTGTAACTATAAGAGTGCATGTAATCAGTGAATGCTGCATTTCTATTTCATAACTATTGAGGAATCTGCTTGTCCTTCTGTACTGAATAAGTATTTGGTGTAGGTCAGTCTTCACTCACTTAATCTGGGGATATGCCCCAAGTTGAGTCTCCTGCAGATTGAAGCACCATACATGTCAGTTTTTGTGTTGAAGGGTTGTATTCTTTCATACATGTCAGTTTTTGTGTTGACGGGTTGTATTCTTTCTCAAGAATCCATTGCTTGTCCTTGCCTGATGTCGCTGGATGCCTCATTTTACAGGTGAATTCTTTTTCCATCTTTCTAAGAGGTTATGGGATCATTAGCCTCAGCAGAGGTGCAGGATTCTGTTTGTGTTGGGCCCTTTACAGGATCCATACATGTCCGTTGCACAAGTATGAAAACACCCACCCAACTACCACAACATTCAAAATAAAAAATCAAATAAACACCACAACATAGTGTTAAATAATTTTTCAATTATGTTCCATTTACTCTGAGTCAGAAGTGACTTCAGGTCTTTTATATGAGTAGAACAAAAAAATAGAAATTGGACACAAGTGATGAACAAATAAACAAAATTTTTGTATAATTGATATTTAGGATGAATGATCGATTCCAGATGGGTGTAAATTAGGCTGAAGATGACAAGGTTTCAAAATTTCTCTCTATTGTAGACAGATCTAACAATCCCTGATTGAAGCTACAAAATGTGATACAAATTCAAGAAACAAAACATCATACCTTAAACTTGTTTCTTAGACCACCGCACTTGGTCATCTTTCCTCTTATTTCCAATCCACTGATGTCTAGACTGAGTCCAGAGAAGACAACTTCCATGACAAACAGTTCCTAATTTTAGTGTTACATTTTTTAAAAAGGAAATTACAGAAATACAACTAATAGAAACAACAGTATTACATCTTCATAAAAGGAAATTACAGAAATATATCTAACAGAAACATAAGTATTCATTTTTAAAAAGGAAATTACAGAAATAAAACCAACAGAAACAATAGTACTAAAATTTAAAAAAGGGAATTATAGAAATATAACCAATAGAATGAATACACTTGCCCTGATTTACAAATTGAGATGGCTTGCCAGTGTTGCTTGCTTCATGGGATTTACAAATTCAGAGGGATTGTGTTGGGCGGCTGGTGGGGGATGGGAGATAAGAGGGGGAGAGAGAGATGGTGATGGTGATTGTCACTATAGAGGATAGGGGAAGAGAGAAAGAGAGGGACTGAGAATAAGAGAGGTGAGAGAGATGGAGAAAAAAATGAGAAATATCAAGGGGGAGGTGTCGGATGTGAATTTTGATCCCCCCCGAGAGGGGAGTCGCCATTCAACAGTGTGAGATAAAAAAATACAACGAAAATGAGGATTCCGACTACCCTCAAAATCGACGGATCACGATCGCCAGTTACGGATTCGGTCGTAACATTGTCCTTCGATGAAAGCCGAAAGAATGCGGGAGGAAAATGGGGTGGGTTCTTCTCTCGTCTAATGTGCCGCCGGCGACACACGACGGTTGTCTCGTCACTTAATTTGGGTATTTTAATTCGGGTCGAACTTGGGTCAAGGGTCAAATTATGGGCTTCAAGATGGGACCATAATGAAGTAGACAGGGGAAATCAACATCCAGGGTTGAACAGACTAATTAAAGTTAAATCCAAGTATTCTAGGGGATAAGCGAATTAAAATGAAAATAAACTAAGAAAATAAGGGGAAAGGTGCCAAATATTTAGAAGAGGATCAACCCCATTCCTGGGTACCCCCTTCAATGTCCTTTGACGACCTAGGGTTTAAAGGTTGATTCTTCGAATCGAAAGAATGATGCAGACGAAACTTCGAGTTGTGATTTCTGTGGGTTTGCGTGCGATACGCAGGTGATAAAAGTGCATGGCCGATGATGGGCCAGAAGTAAGATAAAAATGGCCGATGTTGGGCCGGGATTGATTGAGGGTGGCCGATGATGGGCCGGTAGTAAATAAACTGATATTGGGGTGTGTGAAATCACTCGTCTCGTTTCGTCATTCTCATTAATTCAGGTTCTCGGAATCAGCCTCTATTCCCTTTAATCATGGAGTTCAGATAAATATTTGGCACCGGAGGTGGAGGAAAAGAGAAGAAAATATTTTTGGAATTGGTTTTGTTGGTTTTATAGTTTTTTTGGATTTTAATAATTGGGGCTAGAAGGGCCTAACTAGGGGAGTTCCTACTTGGATTCAATCTAACTGTTCCATTTCCTTAATGGATCTCTACCCTATCCTAAGATCCTAACCGCCCACATCCGCTCTCCCGGTCCCTTAGCGGGGCCCGGAGAGAAAGTGGGACCTAATCAGTTGGGATTAATAAAACTAGGGTAGTCTAAGCTGACTAGAGGAGACCTTCTTGGTCCGGGGTCTGACCTAATCAGTCTAGGCTACTGTCTAATTTCTAACTCCAATTTATTAATATTTTGGTTTTTTTAATATCTTTTACTTTTTCTTTTTTTTTTGGTATTTTGGATTTTTATTATTTTTATTTGTTTTTATGTTTATTTATAGGGCCTAAGATCCTAAATTGATCTTTCCAATCCTAATGAAATGGGAAGAAGAGGAGAGTGGATTTCTAATTTTTTATTAATAATTTATTTGAAGTTTCCTAAATAATATTTCCTAACCTAATGAGAAAAGAGGGGAGAAAAGAACTTAATTATTAAATTTAGCCTAATTATTTCTAATTAGTAGGGTAGCTAAAATTCTATTTTTAATCTTTACTTTTTATTTTATTATTTGTTTTCTTTTGGTGTTTTTGGTTTTTATTCTAATTTTTATATATTTATTTTTAATAAATTATGCAGTCCTAAATTACACCTAAAAGAATACGAAATAAAAATGCAACTAAGTTATAATGCATGGGCAGGTTGAATGCATGGGCAGGTTAGAATATGCTAGAAACAGATTTAAAATAATTAACAACCTAAAATGTTATTCAGATGCATGAACATGTTGGGGTGCATGAGCATATTAGATGTATGCAATATCATAAAAAAATAAACAATAAACAACTATGGATCTAAATTCAATGCAAGAAAATGAAATAGACATGCAAGGGTTCGGTTTAGATGAGTGGGCTAGTCCGGTGGGTGCAATAGGTGGGTTTAAGTGGAGAGAGGAAGAATGGGGAGGGCTGTGATGGAATGGGACTGTGCAGCGAAGGTGTAGTGCGGTGCAACAGTGAAGTGGCGTGATGGGGGAGGAGAAGAAAGAAAACAAAGAAAAAGAAGTTGGGGCGTGTGTAGGTTGTTGGCGGAGGAGGTGGAGAAGAGGGACTGAGAGAGAGTGGACGGGAGAGAGGGAGTGGGCGGAGCAGAGGAATTGAGAGAGAGTGGACGGGAGAGAGGGAGTGGGCTGAGCAGAGGAACAAAGAGAGAGAAAGGCGAGGGAGAGAGGGACTGAGAGAGTAGGGAGATAGGGAGAGCAGGGAGAGAGGGGCTGAGAGGGTAGAGAGAGAACGAGAGAGAGTGAGAGTGCAGGCAGAGGAGGGAGAAGAGAACGAGAGGGAGAGGTTGAATTGCAGGTGGCGGGACGCGCGGGGGAGAGAGAGGTGGAGAAGAAAGGGTGAGGGGAGAGAGTGTGGAGTTGCAGGTGGGTGGCACGGAGGAGGATGATGGCAGGGGGAAAGGAGGGTGAGTTGCAGGGAGGCGGAGCGGGAAGAAGGAGCAGGGGAGACAGTGTAGTGTGTGCGCAGGGGGGTGCAGGGGAGAGACAGAGAGGGAGATGGAGAGTGTTGAGTTGCAGGGGAGAGACAAAGAGGGAGACGGAGAGTGTTGAGTTGCAGGGGAGAGACAGAGAGGGAGATGGAGAGTGTTGAGTTGCAGGGGAGAGACAGAGAGGGAGAGGAAGAGTGTTGAGTTGCAGGGGAGAGACAGCGAGGGAGAGGGAGAGTGTGAGAGCGGACAGAGAGGGAGACGGGATGGCGCTGGGAGAGATGGGTCGCAGAGGGGGAGCAAGGAGATGGGTCGCAGAGGGAGAGAGGGACTGTGGAAAACGAAGATGGGTGCTGGTAAAAGGGAGCGGAGAGAGGAGAAGAATGAGAGAGAGAGAGATAGTAGGGAGAGAGAGAGAGGGTGAGGGACGTGTGTGCAGAGTGATACAGAAAAGGGGAGAGGGGCGTACCTGCGCAGGGGAAGAGGGAGAGACGCTGTGGAAGACGAAGATGGAAGACGAAGGGCTGCTGTGGCTGCGAGGCTGCTATGGGTGGTCGTGTTGCTGCGGCGAGATCTGGCTTCCGTGGGGTTGCTGCTGCGTGCGTCTGTTCCGGAGTCTGGCGGGGAAGTGGAGGGAGATGAAGCAGAGGATGGTGTCTGGGAGGTCTGGGATCTGGCGGGGAGGAGTTCGGCGGTGCGAGGAGGAGGAAGATGGTGCTGTGTGCGTTCGGGGGCTGCTGGTCGTCAGGCGGTGCTGCTGCGTGAGTCTGGAGACGCTGGCAAGGAAGGAGGATGATGGTGGAGGATGGGTTGCAGGGTGCAGGAAGAGGGCAGAGCGGAGAGGGTGATGGTGATGCCTGGGGTGTGCGTCGGATGGAGATGAGGGATCTGGAATGCGTGGGATGATGAGATGGGTTGCAGGGAAGACAGTGGAGAGGGGAGAGATGGAGGAGAGGGTGCGGACAGAGAGCCTGAAGAGGAGAGGTGGAGGGAGATGGAGACGGGCGCAGAAGGAGAGAGGAGACAGAGGGCGAGGAAGACCAGAGAGAGAGATGGACGTGCGTGAGATGGGTTCTGTGATGATCAAGGGGAGAGATGATGGGATGGAGTCGAAGATGGGTTGTGGCGTGAGGGAGATAGAGATGAGGAGCCTGGGGTCTGCGTCCAGATCTAGATGAGATGGAGATGGTGGGAGGCTTCTGCCTTGAGGAGGGTTTTGCGCCTGGGTTTTTTGGATCGGCTTGGGTGTTTGAAATTGAGAGGGATAAGGCCTGGGTTGGGAGAGAGATAGAGAGATAAGGCTTGGGTGTTTGAAATTGAGAGGGATAAGGCCTGGATTGGGAGAGAGATGAAAGGGATAAGGCTCGGGTTGTGTTTGGGTCAAGTTCGGGTCAGGAGGTTTGGATCAGGCTCGGGTTGTGTTTGGGTCAAGTGAGGTCTGGACTTGGCCTAATGAGTTGGCTCGGGTCAGGTTCAGCTTGTGCTGGAGCTCATTGGGCCAGGCCTGGTGGGTTTGGATTTAAAAGAAACTGGTTTGGGTCGAGAAGGTGGGGTCCGGTGGAGATTGGCCGGGTTATCATTATTGAGGCCCAGGTTTCGTAGATTTCAATCCGCTCATCGGACTTCGACGTTCTACATATTGACGGAAAGCTCTCAGCGAGTAGGTCACGATGAGCCAATTTTCAGGGCAATCAGAGGTCCATAAATGATAGGTGATTTTTCAAGCGGGCGCCACGGGGTGTGGGACCCGCTGTCATGATTTTTGATCCGCCAGTCAGATCTTGGAGTTCTATATATGGGCGGAAAGCTCTCGATGAGTAGATCACGATGAGCCAACTCCCGGGGCAATCAGAGGTCCAGAGATGACAGGTGACTTTTGACTCGGGACCTAATAAGGACATCATTAAATAGGGTGGACTGAATTGCCCCTCATAGGGTGCCAAAACGAGGTGTCTACAGGAGGGAGAAGAGAAAGAGAGATGAAAAGAAAATAGAAGAAGAAGAAGAAAGAGAATGTGGGGGAGAGGGGAAAGGAGAGAGAAGAGAGGAGAGAGAAAAAAAAGGAAAAGCAAGAAAAGAAAAGAAGAGAAGAAGAATAGGGAGGATGAAATGGATCATTAGGCCTGTGGGAGAGAGACGAGTTTCAGGGAGTGGTACAGAGAGAGGGAGAGCTAAATACAGAGGGAAAGAGAAGGGAGACGTACCAGGGGTTTCTGTAGCATTCTGGAGATGATCTTAGCATACAGCACAAGGAGAGATCTCCAAGTCTTTGTTATAGTGAGTCGAGAACACAGGAAGAAATTGGGGAGATTGTATTGTGCCAGCAATACTCAACCAAAAAAAAAAAAAAAATTGGAAAGGAATCGTTTTCAACTTTCTCATCCCCCAAAGAATACATTATAATTTTTATTTTTTTTGTTTAAAAGTTGCTGCGAAGTTTGCATTTCAAAATCTATGCATTCTATGATTTTAATACAATCAACAGTTGAGTATAAAATGTCACAGATAGACATCTGATCGTGAGAAAGCTACAATCATGATTCTGTTCCTTCTTTTTTTTTTTTTTTTTTGGTGAGGGGAGTTTCCAATATAGTGCTTCAATACAAGGAAAACTTGGATGATGATAACATACAAGATACCATTATAGAGGACACATTATATAACCCTATTTAAATAAACATGTGCATAAGATAAATGACATTAGCATATGAACATTTTTCCCCATGAGCCAAAATGGCAAAGATTTAAGTCAGTTGATGAGATTTTATATATTGTTCCATCTCAAAGGTTAAATTTGAACTTACTTTTAATGAATCTAAGAATAATTCTGTGCTAGATAATTTTTTTTTTTTTTGACATTTCCAAATAATGACACAGAAATCCTATCCAATATTGGAGATTGTCTGAGTATCTACGTATACAAAATGCCAATTAATCTCACATCAAGCAAAAAATATAAAAGGAAGTGCGTGTTTGTAACCTGAATTTTTAAGTTTTAGGCCCAAAATTTATAGTTTGAGTAACTTTAAAAACATCTCCACAGTACATGTGGCACAAGCATACGGTGATTTGAACCATTGACAGGGTAGGGTCACAAATGAACAAACCATAAACAATTAGTGAACAAGAATGTAGTTCGTCAATTGAGTTTTTGAATTATATTATGGGTTGTTTATACAAAGCTCACCAAACGATCTGCAAAGGCCTCAATCACCAAGCAATGCTAAGTCAAGGAATCCCATCCACCAAGTGCCTCACCATGTGATTGGTTTTCAAAACTCTCAATCCCATATATGAGCCTCCGTTGCCCATGCTTAAAACTCGTACTCTACAAAACCTCGTCTGTTTGGCAATTTACTAGGTTTGTAAAAGTAATGTATAGCCTCCAATTTTTGAACAGGGATCACATCAAAAGTATACATCTTTAAAATTTCTGCCTCCTTTTTCAAAAGAAGTCAAAAGAGCAACCTCCATTTTCCACTAAATGACAAAAAAAAACCGATTCCCTATCATTCCACTAAAGATAAAATACTATCATAACCCCCTTATATTTTATTCTCTCTTGATTTGATGCTATACAGCACTTTTACTTTAATCGTAAATTGCCAAACTGGCCCAGGGGCAAGGATCATATAATGAGGGTTATACAACATTTGACTGGAACTCGAGACACTTCACGGTACTAACATTCACTGCAGATATGTTCATCTATCAATATCCACCTTGATCATCCAATGGGCCTGAACACAGATAGGTGATAAACAAAGCACCAAAGTCATCGAATAATCCCAACCATTGGAACAGTGGGCTTTGCTTATTGTTTCTCTAACAACCCATTCACAGACTGCAAATGGAGTCTTTGGCAACGTACCCTCATTCATAGTAGGTCCCACTAAGGGATCTTTCTTATTCTTTTGAAGGTAGAACCCATTTGTAAAGAACGGATCAAATAGCACTGAATCCACTTCCCCATTATATTTCTAACCCTTGAAATCTCCATAGTTCTCCATGGAAAAAAAATAATAAGATAGAACATCAATGAACCATCTCAAAAAGTGCATCTAGAACCCCTTTTTTTAGAAACAAATAACAGAATAAGATGAAAAAGGAAAACCATTAAACACCCAAAAGAAACTAGAACAGTAAAAATTAGCAACAACCCATCTCAAGAAGCAGAGACAACAATCCATTATGATTGAAATACAGAGAATCAATCAACAAAAAGCTATGGAATTTCAACCAAGAATCGAAGATTAAGAAGAACAGAAAATAATCAACTGACTAGAAGATACTCGAGTATAAAAGATGGCTTTTTCTTACTTTCGAGATCACCTACTGCAATGTTGGGAGACACGGCAATGGCTAAATGGGTTCCAAGGTTAGTGTCTATGAAAGCAGGCAATTCAAGGGAGGAAGAAGAAGAATCAATGTAAGACTGAGAACAATGTTCCCAAGTGCTTTGCTTCTTCCCCCTCTGTGGAAATGCCATTGGGTTTAAAAGAAATGTTCGCCCTGAATGGGGCTGTTTTCCATACAAGAATATTGGCATTTGGATCTCCGAGGACAGGTCTCAGAGAATTCTCTCCTACCTTTCATGTATATTGATCAATGTGGCAGACATATATAAATGTAAAGATCAATGATTCAAGGGTCCCTTTGAACAGTGGTGGTGGGACAAAATTTAACCAATTTAATTGGACACACCACCAAATGATCATATCATGTGTTTAATATGTGATTAATTTGATAATAAGCCAATTGAGAGATCAGAAGTTATAGACCTCAATTGATGGTTTTTACAACATTTGGGGATAATGATCGTACGGCTGCTCTTATATCTGACAATTGCCCAGTCAAAAATAATATAACTTCCGCAAAGTTGTTTATACATAAAAAGGATGCTCTAAAAGTTACGATCCTAGGTCTATAGGATATCTCACAAATTCAAAAATTTTCCACCCTTTTCCCTTCTTCCTTTCTACTAAAGAGTCTGTTGCTTTCCAATAAACAAAGAAAAACAACCGGGTAAAAAACCTTTTCATCAACGTTTATCTTCTTTGATTCTCTTATGCTTTTTCCGCCCTTTTTATCTTACCATCTTGCTTCTGATATGGCAGAAATGCATATTTTCAGTCCATTCTCCTTCTTCATTTTTTGCAACTTCTTTTTCAAAGACGCTAGTGATCTTTAATACCTTAGGTCACAAAGAAGATAGGGCCCACATACCTCTTGTGATAACTGAAATAGATGAGCTATGTATGATATTAAAGTATAGTAAGAGCCCTAACTTATTTAGGAATCCACAAAATACAAACGATGAAGATAAAACAAAGCTATGAATTCGTGGTGAATATATGCTTTGGGTTTAGGCAGGAAAGGGGGATTGTGCGATATCCTTCAACTGTAGGATAGCGCATGGTTTGACATTGTACGGATTTAGGATATCACACCATAAGATATCTTACAACCCTAGGACATCACAAGCTTAAGGGTAAATTTGTCGCTTTTAGAGTGTTCTTTCTTTTACGAAAAGCTCTGTAGGAATTATGTATTTTTTTAATTATTTTGGGGTAGTTGTCGGGTTTAAGGGCAGCTGTACTGTCATTATACCTTTATTTTATTATTCCAAGTCCTTCTCCTTTTTCCTTTTTTTCTTTCTTTCTTTCTTCACCTTGTCCCTGTCCAATTGAGCAACAATTGAGGACCTTTCTCATATTAGTAATGGAGTGTAATGAAATTTAGGCCTATCTTATACTCGTCCTGAGTTTTTTTTCTTTTTTTGTTTTTAATGAAATGAAAACTACCAGAGTGGGGTAAAAGATTAAAGAAAAAAAAAAGAGTGGGAGGCCCTCTTACGTGGATATAGTCTTTGGGTACTCTTTTGTATTTTGGGGATTCAAGAGATTTTTTTTTTTTTTTTGGGTAAAAATCCCTATAAAATATGGACATAAAGAAGAAAAAAAAACAGAGAACAAAATGCATCCACTCTAATAATCTAGTATTGCATATGATATTAGGACAGTGCCAACAAGCCCTCAAATACTTTGATTCCATAACATTTGACTTGAAATTCCACACATGCCAACTTCAGACCTGGTACAACAAGGCCCTTCTTTTCTTTTTGAGAGAAATACCATTGACTTGCACCTGTGGAAGTAGCTCGTGCAATCACGAGTTGTTAAAATGGGATTTCATCATCTTTTTAGGTTTTTTCTGTCTTTTTCTTGATTTATTGAAATAAACTTTTTAATATGTTTGATTTGGAATTGAGTTATTTTTTATTTTTTTTAAAAGAATTTTGCATTGATTAAAGGAAAATTTTCAAAAAGATATAAAACTTTTATCTCATTTTAAAAAACATAACTAAAATGAAATACTGCAAAATATTATAAATATTTTCCATAGTTCTTTCAATCAAGCCCTCTCCGGTAGTTTTTAAGTAGTTTTTCTTCATTCACAGGACAACTATTTTGACTCACCATGTTTATTACTTATTATTGTAATTTGGAATGATACACAAAAAACATGAATCAGAAACGGAAAATTGAAACGGTCATTGGCCTTCTCTAACTAGATAAGGCCTCAAGCCGTCCCAATTATAAAAACCGTTTCAACACAAAAAATCTAGGGCCTGTTTCAACACAAAAGACGTTCTCGTTCTCCATTTTCTATAGGACATTAGTGTTTCCTCTCCATTTTCATTACCGCCAATTTCTTCCGTCCCTCACTTCTCTTTCGCTGAAATCCTTTCTCCTCTATCATCTTAGGGTTTAATGAGATCGATTTGTTGCTGTGGCTGGAGGTTCGGATCTCCTAGGGTTAGATTCGGTTTGTTCGTCTCTGCCTCTCTTGGCATGAAGAGAAAACCCAGCAAGGTTTCTTCCCCTTCCCCTCTTTGGATGTGATTTTAGTAACTCAGCTTTCAACTCTGATTATTCTGATGTTCTTATAGAAAGACTCAAGCTGGCGTGTTTGCCCTCTTATTTTTTTTTTTTTTTTTTTTTTGTGCATTTGCAATTTCAATCTTTGTATTATGCCCTTTCTGCGTTTGTTATTGGATGCTGATTGCGCTAGGGTTTGTTTCTTAATCGTTTCCTGCTGATGATGCCTTACTATTCTCTCTTGTATTCTGTTTTGATGTTCATTTTCTAGGGCTTATGATTTCATGTTATCCTTATTTTTATTTTTTTTAATTTGAATTAGAAGCTCGATTTAAAAAAAAAAAAACCTCCCCTTTTGCAGTTATTGGTTTTCAGGTGTGATTTTTGTTGTTTATGGCTTGAAAATATGATGATTAGGTGATTTTGGGATTTGAACTGTGGAGATGGGTAACAGAGATGGGTTTTTGATGAGCTGCAGTTTGATGAAGCAGATGAATCATATACACCCCCACTCCTGATCTTGAATCTTTACCGTTGATTATGGAAAGAAAAAGAGAAAGGGATTTTTCTTCTTCTTCTTTACCTGTTTAAGCTATGTAAGATTGCATGAATGGCGAAGGGAGGGGAGAAGAGGAAATGAATATAGAGTTTGGGTGTACCCCACTACTGATCTTTGATCTCTTTGATCTGATCCGTTGGATTGGGGGTTTAGTCCTTTGAGATGGGCTCTGGACCATTGGTTTTTGGAGAGAGAGAGAGAGAGAGAGGAAGAAGAGAAACCAAAGGGTCTGTGACTGTTCACTGTGGAAGGAAAGATGGCAGTGAATGTAGAGAATAGGAAATGGGTGCTGCCACTGTTGCATTACAGAGAGTTCCATTTGGGTTTCACTATACTCTTAAATGTTGTCTCTTCCTACACTCCTGTATTTTAACTGTTTCCAGTTAGTCTAGTTTGTTGTCTCTGTAGTCTACAGACCATTCAGACAGTGAGGCAATGTATTATTTGGACTGGCTTTCCAACGAATCTACCTCCACCTGCACTAGTGTCCTATCTTTAATCCTTCTAAAACTATTGCTCCTATTCTTCTAACTAGTCGCATAACTTTTTTTCAAAATCACTTTGTAATTTTCCTTTTTTCTGTTGGGTTTTGGGTATAACCGTATGAGGCTCAAGTACCCTTGTTTTTGCTTCCCCTCTATTGTATCCTGATTTTTCTTCTCGTAAGATATTTTTTCATTACCTTTCGGAAAAAAAAAAAAAAACTTCTTCTAACTAGATCTATTTCATTTTTTAATGCTTGGATGTACCATGAATTTCAATCATTTTGAAAATTTCTACTTGATCATCTATTCTCCTTTGTTAACAACGGCTTTCTTCCTACTTTCTACCCCAAATCACTATTGATGAAATAATATCTCATTCTCACCCAATCTGACTACCAATTTTTATGCTGGCCGATGCAAAGTGGAATAGAATAGTTTAAAAGATGCAGATAGATTCAAATAGCTCATGATTTCGAATATATACATGTCAAATGCTTTGGTGATTATATTAGGAATGAAGATGTATTATACCTGCACTCAATGTCCTCTCTCCAACCTACACTCAACACCTGAATCCATTTCCTGAATTTAGTACATTGAACTAAAGAAAGTTAAGACTTCTTACACAGTTTAAGACTTCTTATTTTAGTCCTTTTTCTTTCTTCAGGTTGATCAACTAGTTTTTGAGGAGTTAGTGCATGAGAAATCTCTGAAATTGGGTATGTATTTTCAAAGTTATATAATTCTTTGTTATACTCTATCCAGCTATACTGTAATTTGATGAGTTTCGTGTTTTTTTTTTCTTTTAAAGGTGCAGTTAATCACCTGGATTATCTGGGGGTGCAGGTGGCATGGGTTATTGTGAAGCATTTTCCGAGGATTCAATTTACTAGAGTAATTGTGATGTAATTTGTTTTATCTCTCTCTGTTTCCTATTTTCTTGGTTGTCCAGCAGTTTGTTATTTCCATATTCACAGTAGAGGTAAATCTGTAACAATCTGTTATTTAACGAATCACATCCTGCATTAAAAGGTATTAAATGATACACCTTTACACAAGCTTATACCTGTGTGTGAGACAAAGAAAGAGATGATGGCCGAAGTATTGAATAGTAGAAAGCTTGTGACAAACATAACCATTGAGACAGCCTGGAGTTGGATGGGTCATCATGACAACAAGAGTTATGGGTTTCTTATAACTGCACTCTTGTGTGCATGTGTGAGAGCCCTTGCTCATGCAAGGTCTCTCCCTCTAACACCTTTGCCAACCACAAGTTACTTCCATTTCAATGTAAGTGTACAGGAGACATCAGTAGACATTTGTTTTCATAGTTCTTGTGTTGATTAATGTTAATGGTATGTTTTAATTGTTTTTGTATAAAGTTAAAGGGCGAGTAGATTTTATGTTGCAGGTGGAATGGAAAGAAGTGACCCATCTATGCCACACCAAGCCTATTCTCACAGTAAATGGGATGTACCCGGGTCTGAATATCAATGTTTATGAAGGCAATGAGGTCGTGATCAAAGTCACTAATCACGTTGCCTGTAACACAACCATTCACTGGTCTGCTTCTCTTGCCCAGGATTATACATGAATTTGATGCACTTTTGGTTGAATGCTAGCTGTTTTCATTTTTGAAGTCAGGGCAGGTGAACAGAGCTACTAACATACATTTTGTTAAGCAATATCACGCCTTAATGAAACATGAATGTGCCACTCAACTTTTCATTCTTTCATAGTTTTGGTGGATTGATGGTGTTTGTTTGAAAACACAACAAACACATTCGGCACAAATGCCATGCATGGTGCTCATTTAGGCATAGGACCATACCCATCCAAACCGTATGATTTTGGGCCCAAGGAAAAACAAACCAAAGGTATTGCAGAAGGTAAGAAATTCTTTATATAGCTATTTAAAGCTATGGTTTTCAATCACCCAAAAAAAATGAAATTCTTTGTCAAATGCAGAAAGAAATATTACAAGGCAATGTGCAAGAATGATAGTGTGGAGAGGATTATTATGTGAAGAGGATTATTAACTTGTTTATTTTCTTGTTATGCAGAGATAGTTATCTCAGGAGGTACATCAACACCTCAGAGATTGTCCACTTTTGGGGATACCAAATAGTTTGGCAGACCACACAAGAGCCTTACAATTTGGGGATTTGGCATAGAAATGGTGGGCGTGTTTTACTATATTGGTGCACCAAACATCTTCCCCTTGTGCTTGGGCCCATGTGGCCCACAAGAGGATTCGGTAGGATGGTGTAACATGCCTCAACACTTGTAAGAGCTGCTAGATGCCGTGGATTGACTAAGAATGATGATGTCTATCTGTGATGTTAGCTTTCTCACCATCAGATGTCTATCTGTGACATCTTATGCTCAACTGTTGATTGTATTAAAATCATAGAAAGCTTAGATTTTGAAATGCAAACTTTGCAGCAACTTTTAAACAAAAAAATAAAATAAAATAAAATGTATACTTTTGGGGATGAGAAATTCTAAACTCACCCACCTCTTTTGCTAAGCACCCCCACATTTTTTTAAAAAAATTACACATGATGAAAATACCCCTCTCCCTCTCCCAGCTCCGACGGCACCCCCCACCTCCTCCCCCGCCGCACCCAGAGCTCGACGCTTACCGGTGGCTTCGGCAGCCAAATTCGTCCTCCTCATCTGGGTCACCGTCCTTCTCATCGTCTGTGAAGTCCCAGTCAAACGAAGAGTCCCCAAATGGGTGGATGAGTGCGAGAACCGCAAAATTCATACTAGCACTTGCACGCTGTTGCCGACATTCGAGACATGGCGGTAGCGCGGGCAAGAAAGGTTGGTGTCGGGTGAAGCGGAGAACATGAAGGAGAGGCACTCCCTGCAGAATCCGTGGCCGCATTGGAGGAGGAGAGGGACCCTCTATTCCTCATCGTATTGCATCCGGAGGCTTCGGCGGCGGGCAAGAGGTAGAGAGCGGGAGAGAAAGAGGGTGAGAGGGAGAGGGAGAAGCAGAGGTTGGAGGAATTTTGGGTAGGGGCCGGCAGCGGGCGAGGGGGAGAGGGGGAGAGAGGGAGAAATAGGAAAAGAGAAAGGGGGGAGGGGGGAGATGGATGGGGGCTGCCGACGGCGGGCGTGGGAGATAGAGAGAGAGAGGGATCGGTGGTGGCAGGGTTGGGCGGAGGTGGCTGGAGTTGGGAAAAGTAAGGAGAGAGGGAGAGGAGAGGAGAGGAGAGAGGAGAAGAGGAGGGTATTTTAGGTGTTTTTGGAAATGTGGGTGGGCTCACCAAAAGAGGTGGGTGCGTTTAGAATTTCTCTTGTCTCAATTAGTTTAATTAACAAATTGGGTCCCAAAGTTGTATATTTAATTTATTTTAATTTAATAATTCTTCAATATTTCAATTAGATTGTGTGAACCGTCACTATTATTATTTTCAGTGTGGTACTCCATAATATTAACACATGATCAATATCAAATTTGGGATTAGGTCCTTACACTAGAAAAATGAGCATCTTCATTTATAACTGGGTTACCAAAAAACGAATTATTTAGTTAATTAAAAATATTTCTACATAAAAAAAGGGACATTTACCACAAAAATCCTCTTAAATAGGGTAACTACTGTGGAGGACCCTAAACTTTTATAATGATGGCTAAGGATCTCCAGCCCAAATCATTTATTTTTTTTTCCGTTTTGCCCTTTTTTTGTTGATGTCAATATAACCAGTTCCATATTCTATCATGAGTAATATTTGTTGACATCAACTAACCAAGGGCAAAAATGGAATGAAATATTGGATTTCGGGCTGGAGGTCCTTGGCTGTCATTATAAAAACTTAGGGTCCTCAGTTGTAATTACCCTATTTAATGGGATTTTTGAAGTAAATGTCCCAATATTATTAGGATAACAAGAACGCTTTAAATCCGTTCCTCGGCATATTTTGGTTTTGGAACAATGTTTTTATTTAGGAATGATTGCAACGTGTTCCTACTTCGGAACATTTTATAAACATGCCGGAAGAATGTTCCTAATGAACATATTTCTACCCTAATCTGTAGCACACATTTAGGAATTTTTTCTTGAACAACGACAACAATAACGACAGAGCCTAATCTCATCTATCTATACAATATATGCTTTATGAATTGTACTTTCCAAGATAGCCTTATTTATGAATACATTATTCACTGTCAACATGCAATCAAATAGAACTATATAACTATTTTCTTTCCATTTTGAAAAACTCATTGACATAATCTTGAGCCTAATGTCTAATGATCATTAGATCGATGATATCATTCTCATGTCTTGTTTGCTTATTTTCTCATGGTACAATCATCATCATGCGAATCTCCAAATCTGTAGTCCATAGCCTCTTTGTGCACTTCCAAATAACTACAATATAGAACTTCAATATTTAAACAAAACTGACACAACATGGAGCCAATGATTGATTTAAAAAGAAATTAAGGGAAAGAAGAAAACCAGTTACAAGGAAAATAACCTAGCAGAGACACTCTGTTATTTTACTAGGATGGTTAAATGTTAGCCAATCATCTCATCCACTGAACTGGAGTCCAAGATAAGGATAACAGCCACCGTAACTCTAATGAGTCGAAATCATGAGATAATGATATATATTGTATTCAGATGTATTAGATAGATGTTGTATTGCATTAATGGATGCATTATAAATACCGAATACAAAATAATGGATGCATCTAGCAGCTCTTACAAGTGTTGAGCCAAGCCAATATGCCTCAACACTTGTAAGAGCTGCTAGATGCCTTGGATTGACTAAGAATGACATGGCAGCCACTTGGGCAGTGGTTAGGAATTTGCCATGGCAATTATGCTTGGAAAAGGTGAAAATCGAGGTGGCTGATTACTTAGACCAACAGTTGCATCATGTCTGGTGTCATTCAACTGCTCGGACAACCATTGCCCATGAGTTGGTTTTTTCTCGTAGGAATGACAAACTCTGATTGGGCCAAGTAGGCAAGCAGTTAGCCTTGGTGGCATTGTCTGATTGTTCAACATGTCTTGCATGGTTGCAGATCCCCACTGCGGGGGAAGAGGGAGGAAAAAGGGAGGAGTGATCCAGAAGGTAGAAGTTTTGTAGAGATAGTTCTGGAGATTTGATAGAGTTGTAGATATTTTGGTTGTAATCTTTGTAAGGGCTTGTCCCACAATTTTGATTAATAAGACAAAAGGCCGGTGCCATCTTAATCAAGGGATCTTGTGCTGCATCTTATCTATGTCTTTATTGAGTTCTTTCCTTCTTGGGACTTGTAATTGGTGAGTGGTTGGCGAGCCTTCTTCGCCACATGGTATAAGTGACGCAAAAAATTACCCTGTGACAATAGGCCTCACTCCTGTGTCTTGGTGCCATGGGCCTATGCCAAAGGATTACTTGGACGGACACACACCCGTTTCTTAGATAAGTAATAACAAGAATTTCCACGAAGCAAGCAGATAAAATATAATGAACTCTGTGAACCGAATGCGCGTGTTGCCCTATGAGGCTTTTTCATTGGTTCTTATCTAACTAAACCCCATCTTTAAATTTAACCATTAATTAAACTCTTTACTATATCTTTAATTTCCTAATGTAGCAAGTGGGCCCCCTGTATCCCCTTGGTATCTCTGTGATATCTTCATCAGTTTCTCGTACCATCACTAACCAGGTGCCATGAATTTGGTGTGAAATTGAGAATTTTTTTTTTCATTGATTCATCTATGGTAGTTACATGATTGAAATGAGAATTGAGAATTTTAAGGAAGCTTATGTTATATGCCCTTTGGAAGCTCTGGCGGGCGAGGAACAATAGAGTGTTTAGGAATAAGAGCAACTACATGGATGAGGTTGCCCATTCCATAGTCTGGTCTTTGTCGGAGTGGGTGAGAATTAGAAAGGAGTTTAAAGGAATTGATCTTTTCATGATCTCCATAGATCTTGGACGTATATTTTGAATGGAGGTTGGTTCCGTAAATTTGTAAAAAGAGTTTTTTAGATGCATCTTCCTTTGGGTATCTGATGTAGCCTCGGATCCGTAAGCGGTGATGGAACGGGTGTAGACAAACTCTACGAGAGAGTTTGCCGAATCCTGGACAAATTCCAGTGAGGACGTACTCCGCATATGGGAATTGGCCTAATTTCTCTCGAAGCTCAACACATACAAGTGATCTTCCATTGAAGACAAACGCTCACAGCCATAGGCAAAATAAACATACCATGGAGGGATTACATATTTATAGGAAGGGTTGTACATCCCCTTTCCTAATAGGACTCTACTTTTATAATAATAAAGGAAACTAACTTGCTTACAATTCAAATAAAATAAAACTCCTAATTTTAATGACTCCTAAATAAATCACAACTCTCTAAATAAGACTCCTAATTAATTAAAACTTCTAATTAAATGGATATCATGTCGAGCCTGTGGCCTGGACCCAATTAGGTGGCCGACCATGGGTCTGGCCTGCATCAGTTCTCCCGCCTTTGAGAGAACCGACCTTGAGTTTTGTAAATGTCCACCTGGGTCAAAAAATCCAGCGTACAAACTTTCGATGTTCGTGATCTTCATAATCTTCGTGCAATCTGGAAGCTTGACTTGATTTCTTCCTCCACTTAGAAGTAAATTGAAGGCGTAGCTTCTTCTAATGTTTGCATTTAGCTCGGATATGCGATCAGACCATTAGATGTATGTGTACCAACAGGTCATGATCTTTGTATATCCACTATTGATTCCTGAAGATGAAGTCAATGTGGGGAACTTCAACGTTTTGTTCTTTTATTGATGTCTTCTGAAGTACCGTTAGATCCACTGAATGATTAGACTTGTTTCTCCTTAGATTTCCATCTTCAACGTGCGCTTGTTCTTCATTTGCCTCTTGCCTTCTTTGATTAGCACTATCCATAGGATTAATTTGAGTCCCTTTGTTTTCTAGCTCTTTTGAAATATGCTCCATAGTAGAAGTGTTGCATTCTATTCCATTTGACCGGTGTCGTGACATCATCAGTTTCTTGATCTCGCTCTTCAGCGTTATCCTTGATGTCTTTTTATCATTGTTTGTAGCTCTTGTGGCAGAATCATGACTTTTTTTTCTTCCTTGTGCTCACTCTTTGGAGATGTAGACGGAGATGATAATATTGGCTGCAATGGAATGAGCTCAATCCATTTTCCCTTCCAAAGAAAAGAATACGTGTTCTTTTCTTTGTCAGTATGCACATTTAGATAAAAAAAGCCATGGTCTTCCAATAAGAATATGAGTAACATTCATATTGATAACATCACACCAAATATTGTTTTCATAATCCCCAATCTTAAAAGAAACCAAACACCGATGAGTTACTGGAATGATTAAATCATTAGCCCATGTAACTCTATAGGACTTTGAGAGTTTCTCGATTGGCCAGTGAAGCTTGTCAATCACTTCTTCTGCAACAAAGTTTATCGTGCTATCATGATCAATAACTAGATTGGCTAACTTGCCTTCGCACCTTACTCGCGTTTGAGATTTTGTATGTTGTCTTCATTATTCTTCCATCTTGTTTGTGGTGAAAAGTCAGCGTATGACAAGCTTGGAATTATCCTCTTGAAAAATGTGACAATATGAGCTCTTCTCCTTTGATGTGACTTCCTTTCTTCAGGTTTACATTGTCGAAGCATATGCTCGGATAGCTTCTTTGTATGTTTCTTGTACAGTTTGACAAAACTTCATTTTCTCCTCTCTATCCGGTTTTAAACCTCTAATAAAACGAGTGACATAATGTTAAAACGGTTTTAAACCTCTATATCTAGTACGCCTTTGTAACTCGATCATCTTCTTGGTCTCCTTTTTTTTTCTCTCTCTTGGGGTGCGTGGAGTGAGGGTTATGCGGTTCGATTTGGCTCGGGTGGGTGGATTTGAGGGTTGGAGTGGAGGTTGGGGTTGTGTGAGGAGGTGGGATTGAGGTGTTTTGGTTGGGGGGGGGGGGGGGGGGGGGGGGGACGAAGTGGGGAAACAGGTCGGGTGAAGTGGGGAAACAGGTCGGGTGGAATGGGATTTGAGAAGGGATGGTCTGGGTGGAATGGGATTTGAGAAGGGATGGTCTGGGTGGAATTGGATTTGAGAAGGGATGGTCTTTTTTTTTTTTTTTTTTTGGTTTTGATGGTGGTGGTAGCTTCAGTGGTGGCTTGATGCAGGCGGTGGATGAGTAAGATGGAGTTGGGTTCTGGTTTTAGCTAGGATGGGAAGGGGTTTTGTGGTAGGCTTGATTGGAATGGGATGAATGGGTGATGATGATGGTGATGGATGACGATGAATCAAGGATCACGGGTGATGGGGACATCATGCCTAATTCCCCCAATTCCTTTAAGGTTTACCAAAGGAGGAAGCGTAGGGTGGCGGATCAAGCTATGATATGGATGGATGATGTGTATCATGACTTTGCTCGCCAAGATGTCATAAATCCACCTGTTGGATTGCCACTACGATGATATCTGACGGTTGGATTTTGGCGGATCTACCATTTGAAGGAGAGAAGGCCCCATGTGTGCAATCACATAGAAGGCCCCACTTTGGGAAGTGCCACATGGGTTGAAATAAAAGGGTTTTTAAAGTTGAGAGGGGCCGAAGTTATTTAATGAAGAAGAGTCATAAAAAGGGGCCCATGTTCATTAAAGAAGAGAATAAAGAATAAGGAGGGGCGACCACTTTAGGGAAAAGGCTCTTGGGAGTCGGCGCACAAGTCCTCCCCCATTCGTTTGTTATTCTTTGTCTTTTTTCTTCCTTTTTTTTTTAATTATGTGATGATGTCATCACTTAGGGCTGATATTAATAAATTGTCTTGGTTTCTTTCTTCCTTATGCTATGCTATCTTGTAATGAAACTTTGAGATTAATGAAATAAATGGATTTTTCCTCTTCTTCTTTGTGAGTCTCTTGGGTTCGCCTTGCTCAAAGGATGTAACGCTTCCGGATCGGAGTTTTGTGAGAGCCCAATCAAAGGTATCTTCTTCTCTTTCTCTATTTCTTTTCCTATGAGCAAACTTCTTGCACGAACCATAAATCTCCATTTAAGATCCTAATCATCATATCTGCGACTCTTATCACTAGATTTCGACCCCAGTTTTTTCCCAATAGTCCATCTCACCCAGCCTCTGCCCAGATAATCAAAAGAAATACGAGACCTGGACAATTGGGCAGCCCCAGGTTTTCCCCAATAGTCCATCTCACCCAGCCCCTGCCTAGATAATCACAAGAAATACGAGATCTGCACAATTGGGCATTCCCTAAGCATTTTGGGAGTTCTATCTTCTATTAGGATCCTACCCACTCATCTGATAGGGACTTTTACTGCCGAACTGCAAGCCTGTTTTGGGATCAATTACTGATTTCCCCATTAGATTGCAATATTTACCAATATGAATGGTGTGTTTCGAGTTCATATTAATTTTAATTCTAAATCTGATCTCATCATACCATATTAGGTTATATTTTATTTTGTCCTGCATCAATTTCATTTTGTCCTACATCAATCTTGGTATCAGAGCTTAGGATTGCTTAGAGAGTCATCCAAGTCTTTTTTTTTTCATAAAAAAAGGGGTCGCCCAAGTTGGGTCATCATACATTTTATTGCCTTGCATCATTAGGGTAGCCATCATAGTCTTTCTTTCACATTTGCATGCCCACGAGAAGTGGTAAGGACATTCAACCAAAACATCTCAAAATGAATCTTGAGCAGTTGTCTAAGAGTATCCAAGAACAGTTGTCTTGGAGTATCCAAGAAATCTTGGCCAAAAATAAAGGGGACACCGATGCCCAACTGGATGCCTTTTTGCAACAGTCGCAAGCCCAAACTGAGGAACTCAAGACTTGTCTTGAGAACATTGAGAAGACCCAACATGGTGATATGGCACATCGTCGTAATCGTAACAGGAACCATGAGAGGAACCGGGGTGATGAGCACAATGATGATTCTGACCTCGAATCCAAGGCTCTGTATGACCGTAGGGCTTGTGGTAGAGAACGAAATGCCGATGAGCAGGCCGTGAAGAGTGTTAAGATAGAAGCACCGACTTTTGATGGTCTCATTGACTTGAGAGCCTATTCCGATTGGGAATCGGACATGGATCACTACTTTGAATGGTATGACATGTCTGAGGAGAGGAGAATTCGATTTGCCAAAATGAAATTGTTAAGTAAAGCCCGGTTGTGTCGGACGTTGAGCATATGTTACATTAGTGTCGAGGGGAACCCATTGGTACATGGGATGAGATGAAGGAGCACTTGCGGATTAAATACATACCCCAGTCTTACCATGATAGACTTTTAGATCAAAGGTCTAACCTCATGTCTGTGACTTACTACATCAATAAGTTCGAGGAACTTAACCTTCGATGTAGGGTCCAAGAAGACCTTCCTGCTAGAATTACCAAATTTAGGACGGGTCTTCGTCAAAAGTTTTAGCGGGAACTAATCGCTGTTAAAACAACTAGCCTAGAGGAAATTTACGAAGTAGTGCAAAACCTTGACTCTGCCACGAAAAGTAAACAGGCTAGGCTTAGTGATTACCGCGGAACAGATTCTAAGCCTTACTCTTTGAGCGGTAAATCAAATTTTGGAGGTCAACCTCCCAAGACCTCCGCAAATTTACCGCCTGCCATCAAGGACAATAAAGGCAAAGGAATCGATGGTGACAGCTCTAAATGGAGCAATTCAATTACCTGTCACCGTTGTCACGGATTTGGGCATTTCACCCGTGATTGCCCCACCCGAAACCTTTGCATCGAGGATGTGGAGGGTGAAAGTGGCCCAACAATAGATGACTACATCCCGGATTTTGTACCTAGTGATGATGATTGTGATGGCCCGGAGGATCGGGTATCCTTTATTAGATTTGCCAGCTCATCTCATGGAGATGAAAATACACTGAGCAAAACGAAAGGTGATCCACCTCGTGTGATGGTAGTGAGATGTGCACTGACCCTCCAAGAAAATGAGGACTGGCGTTGGACTTCCATCTTTCATACCTACGTCAAATGCAATGATAAGAGTTGTAAGGTCATCATCGACAGTGGAAGTTGTACCAATGTAGTTTCTGCCAACAAATTGTCTTGTTTAGGCTTGACCTTAGTTCCCCATCCCAAGGCTTATCGTGCATCATGGGTAGATTTTACATCTATTCCTGTCACTTAGCGTTGCCTGGTCCCAATTAACATGTCCACTTATCGGGACTAGTTGTGGTGTGATGTGGTCCCCATGGATGTGGGACATATTATCTCAGGGAGACCTTGGATCTACGATTTGGATGTCACCTACTTTGGACGTACCAACATTTGCATCTTTAATTTCAGAGATAGGAAGGTGAAGTTGCATCCATTACCCCCTAAAGATAAAATTGGCAAGAAGGAGAATGATGAGAAAGTCAACACTAGTGCCTCAAGTTCTAAGACAAAAAGCTTACACATTTTGAGTGCTAGTGAGTTCCAGGCAGATTTGGAAGAAAGGACTTGCAAGGGCTCCAAGGAAGACCCCATTATTTATTCCGTAGTGCCTACGGAAGTTCCTAAAGAGCCACCTACTAGTATTCCACATGAGGTGGAACCTGTCTTCCGGGAGTTTCAGGATGTCTTAACTAACGAGTTACCAAATGAACTCCCACCCATGCGTGACATCCAACATGCAATTGATCTTGTCCCAGGAGCGACACTGCCTAATCTGCCTCATTACCGAATGAATCCATCGTAACACGTAGAACTGAAAAGGCAGGTGGATGAACTCCTCAACAAGGGTTTCATTAGGGAGAGCCTAAGCCCTTGTGTCGTTCCTGCACTTTTGACTCCAAAGAAAGATGGAACTTGGAGGATGTGCATGGACAGTCGAGCGATCAACAAGATCACTGTCAAGTATCGGTTTCCGATACCCAGGTTAGATAATATGCTTGATATGATGGCTGGTGCTACTATCTTTTCTAAGATAGATCTTAAGCAAGGATGAAAATAGCGGTAGCGGTAGCGTAGTGGCCTGCCGCCAAACCACTATGAAGCGGGTGATACTTATCGTAACGGTGTGATTTTAAAAAATCGCCCAAAAAATTTGAAAAAATTCCAGAAAGCCCAAAAAATTGTAAAATGAAAGGAAATGTGGTTCTTTTGCAAAAGTGAGTAAGAAAAGGGGGCGTAGCAGTGCCCTTAATATATGAGGTCCTGTATCGCTGTATAAATAGAAAATAATAGTAGTGATTAGTTTTTTCACATGTATTCCTGTTTCTTAGTCATGCTAACTTAGAACGTAATGGAAAGCTTGTAAAAAAAAAAAAAAAAACTAGAACATGAAATAAAGGCATAAGACTTAAGAGTCAGGTCATTAGTGAACATTGACCAATCAAATATCAATACTTCAACATTCAAGGTTGAAATTCAATCAAGTGAATGAACTATGAAGTGATCAACAATCAACATTCAACACCAATTTATAAATGACAGAGTATAGACTAAAAGTTAGTGAAGGAAATAGGAATACCTTAATCACCACCAAAAGGAATGTCTACCGAGATTCAAGGCATGGTTATCCTCATCCCTATCAGTGTTATCATTTCTATTGGCACCATATTGAATTTGATATTGATGAGAATTGGGATCCATAAATCCAAAGAAGGCAGCCACATCATACAAACTTGGAGGAGGTGGAGGTGGATATCTTTGTGTTTCACCATAGTCACCATATGAGTAGGACCCAGAAGCTGAAGACTCTTCTTCTCCTTGTTGCACTTGACCATATGGAAAATATTGTGAGGGTCCTTGTCCACTGTAACTAGGGTTCCACGAATCAGTCCATGATGCCGCTTGTTGTTCGCCAACGTCTCCACCCATATTTCCTTGCTCATTACTACCTCCAGCCCCAGGTGGTCAGTCTTTTTAGCGCCATTGATAACCACGGCTTGGATCATATCTTCCAGATGGAGGTCACTCATGTACTTCTTCTACAGGAACGACATCGTCTTCATCATGTTGATAGTATTCCCTAGTACCACATGTCCCACTGTCTCCTCCATCTTCTCCACCATGGCTACTCGAAGAGACGGTGGTGGAACTAGCTTTCCAGAAGATCCAATATTCCAATATAAGCAGGTTCTTTCCCACTCCTCCTAGTCCTACTTGTACCTTCTCCTTGAGGTGGCTGACCTTCTGCAGGTGCCTCATCCATATCTTCATCTATCAACTCTTGATCTGTTTCCTGAAACTCCGAATCTGAATCTAGCAGTGGATCTTCTATCTCGGCTAGCCATGGGAGTAAGGGATCGTCCTCTCTGAATATGTGATTTAAATTAATAGGACAATAAGCAGGATCATCCCTTAACCTTCTCTCCCTAGTTCTGTTTCTCAACTTCAGATTGTAATGACAGTATACAAGCTTGTTGAGTTTGTGCATGGTAAGCCGATTCTTGGCCTTCGTGTGGATCAAGGAGAAAGTGCTCCAATTTCTCTCACAGTTGGAAGATATTGTAGTTTGACTAAGGATGCGAACAGCCGCTCTCCTTAGATGTGGAGCACTCTATCCATAATTCATCCACTAATCAGCTGATGCAAAAAATAAATAAATAAAATTAGATATTCGTAACCCTTTAGTCCTTCTAATCAATTAAGATAAATAGATCAATACTCAAGACTATTGGGTGGGCCGGTGGGGTCTTTTGTTCATAGTCATACCAGGTGGCATCCTTCCAATCAATCGTTGCACAAGAGGCTCAGCAAAGGGTCCTCTCCGTTGTGTATATATAGATATCTACAATTTGAAAACTAGAAATAAGTCAGTAAACCCCTACAGCATGTATGGCAATTGGCACTTGACAGCATAATTAAATTCTCTTAAGTAACCACCCGCTCACCTCTTATATGGCATCAATTTGATCATCTAGGTTTAATAATCTCTTTAATACCTCCCGTAATCCTACCCGCAAGTCCATATCTATTGCTTTGGTGTGTAGGTCGGTATTGCGGTAATAGAATTCGGGATTCAAAAAATAACCTACATTAAAAATATGTAGAATGTATTGTGAGTAAACAAGATAATAAATACATTAGTTAGGAAAACAAAAAAGTATTAAAGGAATTTTACCAAAAAAGTGTGCTAAAATCTGTATTAGCTTATTTTAAACAGAAATACACGTATATTCCTATTTTGGTGTTCGTACAACCCACTTGGACGGCTTTACCCTTTTGCTGACGACATCGTCCGACTCCCCTTTATTTTCCATCTTAACCTTCGTTTCCCACTCCCGCCTCCTGCCTTTTTCATTCTTTCTCCCTCTCGCTGCCCTCTCCTTCTCTGCATGTCTTCTCCGGTCCCTCCTCTCTCCTTCCCTGTCGCCTCCTCTCTCCTTCCCTCTCGATTCCTCTCTCCTTTCGTCTCGCCTCCCTCTCTCCTTCCCTTGGCTCCCTACTCTCTCTTTCCCTCTTCCTCTCTGTCTTCGCCCCAATCAGTGATTCCGTCCAGACCATCTCACACCGGCAGCTAGCGATGCCCTCTAGTCGCCGTAGTTCATGGAGAAAATCTTGTATATGAAAGAGGGTTTCTAGCCAAGAGAGGTGAGAACTTGCATAATATCCATTTTTTGCCTGCTGCCCTTGTTTTCCTTTTGAAGGTGTAGATTGCCCTGCATTCAATGCTCTATTTGTTTAAATGTATTTCTAAGAAGGGATTTATGGCCATTTGAAATCCAAAAACTTGAGCTAGAAGTAATGCTTGGCTTCTCCACCCTGTAGTTGTTCTTTAAGTCTGTCTGTAAGTCTTTCACATTCATTATTCATGTCATTATACATTCATTATTGTGTTGTTGTATGCTGCCAAAAAATGGATGAGAATCTATAAGTTATTGAAGAAAATCCTCAATATTCAACATTGAGTGAAGGCATGAGTCCTTCTCATGTTTTATGCATCTCAATATAACTGGCACAATTTATTGCTGTTGGATACCATAATTGGGTGAAGAAACTTAAAATTATAGTGACGACATCGTCATCAAAGAATAGTTTCTTATTTTCTCAATAATCGAAATACATTCTCCATCGTGGGTCTTCCTGGTTGTTTATGCCTCTCAATACAAAGTAACCATACTTGTGTTGTTGGACACCAAACGTGGATGAAGAAAAGTAACCATACTTCTGCTGTTACACATATGAGGAAGGCTGAGCAGTAGTATGCCTCATGGTCATCGATGGCCTTGGAGATGGAACTTCTCTATTAGTAGTATATGGAAGAAGAGCAGCTACCTGCTACCAATATGTTGCTTTAGAACTTGCAAATCAATTGGTATGCCTTGGCATAGGTTCATGTTGGCTCTTTAACTTGATTTACTTATTTGGATATGGGCCTCGATGTCATGTTCTTGACAGTTTTAGGTAAGCACCAATTTTCCAATGTTCTGTCTCCTTAATACGATTGTATCGGGTTTGTAATGCACCCATGCCTTTCTATGCGATAGTAATCTTTTCCTAAGATATATAGTAACTTTTTTGCTAAAATACGTGATAGGGATTTTGCATTGCATTGCTGTTCATTAATTTGAATCTGATAAAGATATGGTTGCTATTTGAAATCGTTTTTTATACCTGTTTTCTTTTTTGTTACGCTCTTTCTTGGAATGAGATTATGTATGAGAATGAATTTTTGTTATTTGCTGGAATGTTTAAGATAGATGAGTTTAGTCCGTATTTTTTTTCCGTTGTTAAAATGACAGTGAATTCCTACAATCTCTAGTAATTAAGTGATTTATTCATTAATTACTTGACATAGGCAACAAGGACCATAACAAATGGCATTCAAATGGGTTATGGATTTTAGCCTTGTGGTTTAATATATAAGTTCATGTTGTTCCCTCTTCTATGATGTCCCATTTCCATTTTTTTGACATCCCACTTGTTGGCCCTTAATACTTTGGGTCTTATCGGTGGTTAAGATGCTAAAACCTGATATCAAATTATGGGACTTTAGGTCAATTGTGGGACTTTAGTTCATTTCCTTTTATCCACCTTATTCCCCATCGTCATGAAGGCCATTTTTCCCTCAAATTAATCACTTTCGTCATCTACAACACTTAGACTCTACCAATTTCATTTCTAGTACATTATCATTTGTATAACCGTAGAGAAAATGAACTACTCATGTTTAAACCCAAAGTGAATATTCCAAGGTTTTGGACTAACGTACGAGCTAGGTTAATCGCAAGAATGAAGGATCGTACGAAATGGCTTATACATACCCATAAATAATGAGTGGTGATCCTGTTGTCCTATGAATGATGTTGAAAAGAATAATTTGGTGAACTCCGTATGTCTTTCCCATTGTTTATGCAGCTTATCATAGAGTCATTATCGTTTTCTAGTAGGGCACAAAAAAATCTTGAATCACCTATGAATTACTGAAACGATATCGTTATCAGGAATTGTTCAAAAAACAAAATTGACTTAAATCGTGTGTCCTTCTCAGTTTTTAAGCATCTCAATATAAAGTCACCATAGTTTTGTTGTTGTACAGCAAAATTGGGTGAATAAGATAAAATTCATGGTTACGATATCGTTATCAAAGAACAAATTCCTTTTCCTTGTGATTCAAAAAATGTGAGTCTTTTACAATGTTTGTGCATTTCAATATACACTGAACATGAATTTCTGATTGGACATCAAAATTGGTTGAATAAAATAAAATTTATGTTAACGATTTTGTTATCAAAGAACAATTTCCATTTTGTCCAGGACATCAAATTGAGTGATATCGCTAGTCCTTTCTCCTTTATCATCTTAATAAAAAGTCAATGAAGTTCTACTGTTGGTCACGAAAATCTGATGAAGAAAATCAAATTTAAATGTAACGATATCATTATCAAATGATGTGTTCTTCATTTGAACGCTTCTAAATTCGCTCTAGCATTTCATGATTGCTTGCATTTTAATAACTTCATTGGTAAACAGGACACTGAAGTTTTCGTTCTTAATCATTTAGCATTGTTTAGCAATTTCTCTAAAGTCAGAATTTAGGCAATTTGTTTTAAGGGAGGGAATTTTGGACATATCATTGTCTACGCATCTCATTCTGGGTCCGCTCTGATATGGCTTTTGGGAGTAAATTATATTGATGCCTAATCTAATGTGTGATATTCAGTTTAAATTTCATCCTCATCATAAACCTTGCATGTGTTTATCAATTTCCTCCAGATAGCTAGTATTTTTACTGTCTCAATTATGTGCTTGTCGCAGGATGCCTGATTGTACAGTACTAGTGATATTCCACTCTGGTGGAGAAATTGTTTGGGATAATGGAATTCCAATTTATAGCGGAGGTTGCCCAAAGATGGCCTTTCTGAAAACTGACAGAATGTATTCAGAATTGGTTCAAAAAAATGTATTCTCTCAATTTCGATCAAGCTTGGACATATCGCAATCGTTCAATACCTTTATCAGAATGGGAAAGTATGCACTTTGGTTCGCATAACAAACGATGAAGATGTAGATATTATGTTCAGAGCATCTGCGGGGGATGCCAGTGCAATTTACTTGTACATCCAGACTTGTGCTGATAATGAAAAAGAGAATCAAGGGATTGAACAAAGGTATGTTGTGATCGTACTTCTTATTTTCAGGTACAATTTTTTAATACTGATTGAGCAGCTCTACATATCTACCTCTATGCAGAGTGGGCTCTAGCAAAGGTATTTCGCCCAGCAGTCCGCCTTCAATTCTTGGTAAAAGGTCAGCACTGAACGTTGGGATACAGCTATATTAGCACAAAGAGTCGATAATTATTTGCTTAACCATCCACTCCTTTCTTCTATCCCGTAGGAATGCATCTGGAGAGGTTCTGACCCACTATCGAGAATATAACACCAACATTCGTGCAAACGAGGATGCGTTTTTCAACAACACGCCACCATCTCCAAAGTATGGTGCTCTCTACTCTATTATCCTTCTTGTTCCATAAGTAGTTTAGATGCCATAGGATTTTCCATACCTCTTTTCGTGGTAATCTTGATATTTTCAGTTATGAATTTCGTGGAACGTCATCCCTCTAAGGCGTCTCTTGAATGTTTATATCCCCATTATAATTGATTTTTATAATGGGGATATGGTAAAAAAAAATCTGGCGGGACTTTCTTTCCGAATAAAGTATTTGTAATTAGCATGCTCACTTATCATGCAGGGTTAACCCAACGAGGAAAGGATCCGATTTGGCACCAAAACATGCCGCAGTAATCAGAGAATTGTTCAATCAAAAGTCGTATCCATCTGTAGACCTTAGAGCTGATTGTGATTTTCCCTTTTCAGAGGGAGACTACAGTTGCAGAGAAGAAGAAATTCCAAGTGCAGAAAAGGATGCTGGGTTGGGGATTGACAATGACAGTCTTGTTTCTCCACATCCAGATAATGAAGGATGTAATGAAGGAGGCTACAATTGCATAGGAGAAGAACTTCCATTTGCTACATCGGGGGTAGGGTTGGGGATTGACAGTGACAATCTTGATTCTTTGCATCCGGATACAAAAGTTCTTAAAGAAGGTCCAACAGGTTGTGGACTAGGATTTCCCAGGCAAATTGAATGTTCTCTGGAAAAAATACAAACTCGAGACGATGCTGTCACGTTCCTAGACATACCATCAAATGACGTAGAAGGTCATAACCCAATTACAACTGCCACTGGGGGTGTTCCCAATCAGGGAGCCACAGATTTGCCCAAGGAAAAAGAATTTATTAACACGATGCTTGCATCAGATGATTTATTTTCCACGCCACCCCGGGAAGATCCGTCGCATGAGATGTGGAAGGGCAGGGTGTTTAATAGTCGTGATGCATTCAAAAGCACATTGGCCAAATTTGCAATGTATAAGAACTTCTGCTTGAAACCAATAAGGACCAATAGATTTGAAGCAATGGCAAGGTGTAGCAATTCTACATGCCCATGGCGCATCCACGCTTCTATTGTAGAGGCTGGTCCCCAATTTCAAGTCAGGACATACAATCCAAAACACAACTGTACAGGACCACTTAATGGAACAAACTATCCTCAGGCAACATCATGTTTGATTGTGGAGTTTATCAGACAAAGACTTAGAGTTCATCAAGATTACAGGCCAAAGGAAATTATGTCAGACTTTCAGAGGGAATTTGGCGTCCAAATATCTTACCGGAAGGCCCACACGGCAAAGGAAATAGCTATGAAACAAATTCGCGGTTCTTTTGAGGATTCATATAGGACCCTATGTGATTATCGTTTGGAGCTGAAACGCACTAACCCAGGCACAGTTGACAATTTGTGGACAGACGATGATTGCTCCTTTCAGAGATATTATGTATGTTTTGGTGGATGTGCTCAGTCTTCCAAATCGTCAATCAGGCCACTAACCGCCTTAGATGGGATACACCTCTGGGGTAAATACCCAGGAGCCTTGCTCATTGCGGTGTGTTAGGACGGTGACCATGGGCTTTTTCCATTAGCTTTTGGAATCGTGGAGTCAGAGTACTATGCGACTTGGTCATGGTTTATAGCAAATTTGGATGAAACCCTGGAGCATGTTCAGAATCTTACAATAGTTTCGGATCGGATGAAGGGACTAACCAATGCAGTGAAGGATGTACTTCCAACCGCCAGACACTATTACTGCTGCCGTCACATTTCACAAAATATTCAAGCGAAATTTAAAAATGATGAAATCGTAATGAAGTTTTGGTGCGCCGCACGTACAACATGCGCCCGTGAGTACGAGAATTACATGGCAGAAATTAGATCCATTGATGTAGGGGCTCATGATTACATTAGCGCGATCGGCAGCCAGCATTGGGCGAATGCATTCATTGACGGAAAGCGTTATGACATGCTAACTACAAATATTGTAGAAAGCACAAATAGCTTGTTGAAGGATATTATAGAGCTGCCCATCACACAACAGATAAAGTATATAAGAGCAAAGTTGATGGAATTTTACCAGGTCCGACGTGAGAAAGGGCTAAACATGAAGACAAGAGTCACCCCATATGTATATAAGCTCATTAACCGCGAGAAAGAAGCCTCATGGAGACTCCATTGTTGGCAGGCGGGGGAATTAGAGTTTCAGGTGTTGTCTCCAGGGTACACGGACGTTGTTCACCTCGATCGAAGGTCATGCACATGCCGCAATTGGGACCCCCTCGGGATTCCTTGCACATATGCCCTTTGTGCTATTGAGCTCAAGCGATATGATCCGTATGATTTCTGTGAACATTGGTTTTCCATTGACTGCTATCGAGGAACTTATAACGATGTCATTCATGCCACGCGCGACGCCAAACAGTGGGAACTTCGAAGTGACGAGCGTGTTTTGCCCCCGATGGCTCGCAGACATCCTGGAAGGCAGAAAAAAGTCGCATGCGAACTGAGGACAGTATGAGGAAACAAGTTACATGCTCCCATTGCAAGAAGCATGGCCATAATAGACAGACATGTAGAGACCCACCTCTAAGGGGATGACTCTTCCATTTCAACCCCCCTTATTTTTTTTTTTGTGAGGTGGTGGAATGAGACAGAACTTCATGGCGTTCACATCTCAATTGTGGGATCTTGGGCTTGGTGTCAATACTTGTTTATGTTGGGGGAGCAGGTTTTTTTATTTCTGTTTTGGATGTATCTCTTTCTGAATATGGGAGAACATACTGTGTATATTCTGTGTATATTCTGATGTATAGACTCAAACATGTATTGATCTTTGCATGTGATAAGTTGATAAAATAATTTTTTGTATACTGGCAATGACAAATGAAGCTAATGCTATTGGAAACTGGGTTTGTACATTTATGTCATTTCTGCGTTTCTCAATTTTCTTTTATCATAGTTGAGCTTCTCCCGCTATCAATGAAGAGTTCTCACCACCCATCTTGTTTCTATAAAATTATCTTTTCACATCTCCCATTATAATTATTGCTTCATCATTGTATTGTACAAGCACAGCATAGATTTGTTACTAGTTTGATGACTTCTATTAAAAACCCACTTAAATTTATATTGTGCTTCCAATTGTCCGTCAAAACTCAAACAGATTCAAAATAATTATATCCATTTTGCCTTTTATACGTGCCTGTTGATGGCTGAATAAGTGAATTCTACATGGACAGTCATCCATACTCCCAAGAAAAAACAACCAAAAGATAAAGAGAGGAACATTTGAGAAAAACCAATTGAGACCAACTTCTCTAAATAGCTAACCACTATACCAACTCCCCGCATTAACAGTTTAGACATGACAGTCAAATGATAAAATAGGAACTGCTAAAAAACGACATGATACGGAAATTCTGAACACATGGTTGTTCAGATGTCTGAAACAATTACAAGCCATTCGATTCATCAAAACAAATTCAACTCCTTTCCCACTGAGGCTGAGACGGCACCATCAAAGAACATCAAATTGAATGAGGAATAGTCAATCGCGGCGCAAACAATCGAGCATCTCAGCAAAACCTTGTCGCATCTCAGTGAAACCTTCATTCACTCACACTTCCAAACGCCCGATACGATCATTCAATGCATTAATCGCCACCTCACCTATTTGATCATCTCTTGAGTTTCTTGTATCCGTATCTGTAACTACGGAGGGTCCTACCCCTGAAGGACCAACTCTAGAGGGACCGGCTGAATCTCCCTCACCATCATCATCCAATTCAACAGAAGTGATGAGCGACCTGGACTTTTCGAGGGTGAAGTGATCAATCTTCGACTTGGGAATTATAATGTCTTCATTGGGTTCAGTCAGCTTACCCATGTCAACTAGCAGTTTGGAGATGACCCCTGGAAAGGGAAGAGCCGCATTATGAGATGCACTGTGTACCTTGGCCATTCCACAAAACACCGGGAGAGGAAGATCAACTCTCCTTTGAGTCCCGATGCAGTAAAGGAGATACCCATCCTCTTTTGTGACTCTTTTGCTAACTTTGGGGCTGACGTTGTGACGGATGAAAATATTCAGCAAGCGATAGGATTCAGTCAGCTTGTGGTGGGCTATGTCGCCACCGACCCAAGCGACAGGCTTGCCGATCAATTCCTTCGCTACCAGATTGTAATTGATTTGATGGTTTTTCACAATCGGGAAGTGTGCACCTTCAACACGATCAATTTCTAGCACTTGGCTTAGAAGATCAGGTGTAATGTCGAGTTCTTGTCCTCTAACATATGTCTTGAATGAATTATCTGAAACGTTATGCATATTAAAGTAGAATTCCCTGACCCAATTGACCACTATATGGTAGCCAACGTCATATAGTGTAAACCATCATCTATGCTGCATCCACAAACAGAAATCAGTATCATGTAGCTCATTGTACATGACAATTCTTTCGGGCACAACAGAACGATGCTGGTACTTGTTCAGAAAGAAATTTTGGCCATCTTCATTTAAAAACCGAGCCCGATCAAATGAATCTCTATGACAGGTTCGTTTCTTTTTAGGAGCCATGTCAACTAGCAGAACCTGCAGGAAACAAGATACTAGAATCGTCACAATTACTATGTGAAAAGAGAATATAGCGATCAATCTCATGTGGTTAAGCCAAAACAGGAAAAGATATTCTTCTCCAAAGACCGTGACAAAATACAACATTTCAATTCCGGAAAGTAGTTTTTAAGAGAGCCATAGAAAGTAGAGTCATTGCCTCTACTTCTCTAAAATGGATAAAGGCTGAAAGGTGGTGCCAAACACGCTATTTTTTCAAACCTCTATCTATTTTAGAAAATAGATAAATAGAGGGAAAAATTAGACCTGCCAAACATGCACTTAGATAGTGGCTCATGAGATGGAATTCAATTAGGGTCATATTCTCTAAATTTTCATGTGATGATTTTAGCAAACTACCATAGTTCATCGTTTGATTGAACAAAACCTAATTTCACGCTGAAATCCCCCACAAGTTTTATCTCAATTCATATCACTAACTTGTAGCATAGAGAATTGTATTGATTTCATACATACAATTAATGTTGTTGGAGTGAAAATAAAGATTCGAGTGGAAAAGATTTCTCAACTGGCCCAGGGGATGGATGGGGAAAGGATAAATATGATGACATGCACCCCAACCATTGAATATGATTACTATAAAACCTTGAACCTAAAAACCAATTGACCATGCTACATCTGATGGAACTAAATGGGCCAGATTTTTGTGGGGTGTCATTCTTTGCTGGGTGTCTCAAATGGATCCAGTTAAAAGGCACGGTGCAGAAGTATCAGCCAGCATAAACAAAATCCAAGTATGTCAAATACAGTATATTGTGACCTTGTCAAATGCCCCACCCATTCTATCCATGGGATGGATCAACCATCAATGCTTGAAGTAACAGAAATATTAATAAGAATTAAAAAATGATGATAGGATATAGAAATGACCGACCACAAGCCTATCAAACAATTAGCTGTCTTATGGTGCACATGAATAAACATGTGAATTTTACAACATCACAGGTATAGGAGTGATGTAGAGGCTAATGCTCTCCCAAAGCTTAAATAAAGGATAAACAAGCAAGTAAAATTAATTATCCAAAAGGAAAGCCAAGTGGCAATACAACAATGGCAAGGCAATTCAATTCTCAACCACAAAAACCTTGCATAAGCTTTCTGATTGAAAAAAAGATAGAAATGGCTGTGACATGTAGGCCGATTTTCTCTGTATCATGATAAATATTAGAATGTCATTGTTTTAGAAAATCAGCAGCACAATTGAATCAGAACCACATAATAGTATGCAGTGACATATAGTTTATAATCTTTTTTGTTATGCTATCTCATTTATGGTGCTCTACTATAAGACTAAAAATCTCTCAAAAGGAGAGAATAAGATCAAACATCTTTTGTTACATTTCTTTCCTAAGATCATCAAGGTTGAAGAAACCTTTCCCCATCCATCCCCTGGGCCAGTAGAGAAATCTTTTCAACTCGAATCTTTATTTTCATCATGTGCACTGGACGGGGGTTCTGCTCTAAATGGCAAAGATACAAATGAACTGCTAAAAACCATGTACAAGGCGGGGGAAACGAAGCAACATCACCTTGGCCAATGATGGGAAGTGGCGATGCAGATATCCTTGGAGAAGAGGGGCGGTGAAAGATTTCGAAGCTCCTTTGGGACCTAGGGTTTCTGGCTATTTCTTTATCGTCGAGCATGAGTAGATATGTAAAGGGTTTTCAAACTTGGTCACAACTAAAACACACGGACTCATAATATACAGGTTCGAACCCTTGGGCTTTCTGGAATTTGGCCCAGCACGTTCAGGGAGCGATGGTTCGAATCCTAAATGTATGTTGGGAATTGGAGCAGAAAGTTCTAAACTGCTGGGTTCGAACCCTCAAAATGATGGTTCGAACCATCAGCCCCTCTGGAAGATGGCTTTGGTAATGCAATATGTCATGGTTCGAACCTTTGGTTCCTCTGGAAAATGGCAGTGGTAATGCAATATGTCATGGTTTGAATCCTCAAATCGATGGTTCGAACCATCAATCTAGCTGGAAAATGGCTCAGCGAGGGCCATTTGTCATGGTTCGAACCCAAAATGAAAAGGTTCGAACCTTTCCTGACTCTGGAAAATGGCTCGAGTAGGGCCAAAATTAAGGGTTCGAACCCTAAATTCAACGGTTCTAACCTTCAGCTCCTCTGGAAAATGGCTCGTGGAAGGCAGAAGTTAAAGGTTCGAACCCTATATTCAAGGGTTCAAACCATCAGTCTAACTGGAAAATGGCTCGGGGAGGGACAAATGTAATGGTTCGAACCCAAAATACAAGGGTTCGAACCTTTTTCTCCTCTGGAAAATGGCCCAGGAAGTCCAAAAGTTAAGGGTTCGAACCCTATATTCAAGGGTTCGAACCATTCGCCTTACTGGAAAATGGCTCAGTTAGTGTAAAATTAAGAGGGTCGAACCTTAAATTCAATGGTTCGAACCTTTTGTTTGTCTGGAAAATGGCCCAGGGAGCACTCAAATTCAAGGTTCGAACCCAACAGGAAGGGTTCGAACCTTTCTGCTGTCTGCTAATTGGCCTAGAATTCTGCAAAGCAAGGAGTTTCGAACGCAAGTTTATATCGTTTGCTTTCAATAACTGATCACAAAAACTGCAGAACAGATTTTCAAGCGAATTTTTTTCCTGAAACCGATTGGGACATAGTACTTGAGCATAGGCTTAATTGTTTTGAGCTCGGTCTACTTTATTTTTTTTGTTTGCCAAGTGATGAGACGGCACCTGATTACATGGTTTGTCTGTATGGGAAGATCCAACTTACGGATTGGTAAGTTCTGAATTTCTAGGTAATGATATCGTTACGATCGTTTGTAGTTTTTGCTTTTCGAGTGATCAAGAGTATGTCTTGAGATACAAATGCAGTTTAAAATGCTACCAACCGATTGTTAAAAGTGTACAATGCCCTTTGCTTGGACAATGACGATATCATTACCAACCTTGATACTTTCATACTACATTGAGTCAAAGGCATCATCATTGTGATGTGATCCCCAATGAAAAGTGCAACCACTTCAAAGAGTGAAGAAATGCGCTTGACTAAATGATTGGGATTTTAAAATATACAGGCGAAGCACTCATAAGACCCTTCTTGAACAAGTGTTTTAATTTAGGAGACAACCCCTTTTTTAGCCCATTTGCACGCAGCTCTTGTTCAACGATCTGATGTTCTTAACCCCTGCCTGATCCCTGATAAATGCAAATATATGTATAGGCATACAACCACTGTGTTTTACAGCCTGATGAGTACAACCTTACATGTAATTTACAGAAATGAGAAAATTAAAAACTTGAGCAAATCCATGACTTCAAAGAGACTGAAGGTTATATAACACATGAGAGTTACAAAAAAAGAATATACAACATTCATTTGATATTAGTTGGGAATAAAAAGAAATGAAAGCCTTCTCTAAGTAATATACGGATTTGGAAAGCCTTCTCTAAATAAAAGAAGATAATTTCATAGACATTTCATAGTTGCCAGCGCTTCACAGCATGTTTCTCCGGACGTTCCTCTATGCAGCCTTCTTACCAATGCATGGGCTTTAGATCAGATTATCGACTGCGTGGGATAATGATGTGGAATTATCCACCTTTCTCATCCAAACCGTCATCGGCCACATATGCAGAACATGGCTTGGGGGTAGTAGAATCAGAAAACTCGTTTCCTCTTAGTCTTCAGACGGTTTTAAACAATGTTACCAAGAAATGATAGAACGCAACCGTTCTTTTTCCCAAGTATCTGAACTGCTTGCAATAACTAGATGAATTTATCCTCCTGCACAACAAGTTCATGTCAGATGGCCACGAATTGTTTCTTAGAGTTTCCTCAATTGTTTCAAATAAGCGTTAAAAGAGATGTGACAAATAACTATTGGCAGATATAAATCAGAATGTAGCACCCGCAAAAGATATGTCATCAAAATGCTTGCCCTTGACTTTAGCAATTCCACCACTGGAAAGAGTGCATGACCAAACTCGTTTTGATCAAGAAGCCCATTAACTGTTACACAGTAGATTGATCAGGAAGCGGATCGTCTTGTTTCTTTTGCTTCAAATGCGCATATTGGTCAATGTAAAGGTCAGAGACGATCTTCGCACGGAAGTAGTACATATCGCTCTTCGTGAACTCCATCGGCAGATTCAATGCAATGTGTTGTGCATACGCCATGACGAAAATTCCACAGTCGACGCTGTAATTACAATAACCTCTACAATTTGAATATGAAGGTAATTTAACCGATGATTGCATGACAAATTCTATAAATAGTAATACACTCAAATCTGATGTTTTAAGTCAATTTAACCTGTTTGACTGCATGGGGCACTGCATTTGGTGTTTCGTCCACATCGTTAGATCGCTCCAAACGAATTGCATAAAGCGTTCGTTGATCCAGTCAATCTGTATAACATACATACGTCCCGTCTCAAATACATGTTAAGAGAATACGGAAAGGTTGACATACACTTGTCTGAGATAAATGGTAACGATAAAACTTACATAGCCTTCAAAAAACCGGTAATCTTCATCTCGATTCAAGCTGTTATAGTACTCCCATTGCCATCCGCTAACCTGACCAACAATCAGAAAGAAGTGGTGGTTGTTCCATACTGGGAAGAACAAGAACTCCTTCTCCATCATGTTGTCAAGCATTGCTAGTCCAAAGGAGTTCTGAATGAGCTTCTCGCTTGCTTGAGCATGCACGTACCAATCCTGCACAATTGTATGTTAGCATTATGTCCAAGGATACAGAGCACCGATCCCCATAAAATGAACAGGTTGATTTTTATAGCACTTACTGATAGAGCACATTCAAAAAAATATGAAGATGCAGCCTGCTTCTTTAGTATCTGAAACCAAGAGTGCATGGTCTGCGACAATGGAAATGTGTTGTAAATTAGGTGATGGAAATCACTTCGATGATGGTGCGTTCTTACAGATTCAGAAATGTAGAATTATGAAGAGCCAAGAATGACTAACCCAATTGTCCATCCATGCACCCTTAAGCAACTCCTTCATGATATCAGCAGTCACGAGCATACAAAACTCCTTTAACTTTGCATTCCTGAAAGGGTGTAGCGTAGCGAGAAGTTAATTTAAAACCTAGATACCAATAATGCATTAATGGGCGATCAAACAGAAAGTTATATCCCGCTCTATCAGCATATTCATTCCGAAAGATGGTGAGGATATCATGCTCCTCCATCGTGAGCTTATACTTTGGATTTCTGATCCACGCTCCAGTTGTGTAGTCAGCCATCCATAGAGGGGACTTCGGATCTCTAAAGCGTGCCTTGACATTTAGGATCATAGAGGAGATCTCGCTAAAAGGGGACACACTTATCCCAAACTTGGGTTGCAACGGAGGTGGTGTACTATCCATTTCGGGCACTGACCATGGGCTGAAAGTGAAAGGACTCTTGTTGAAGGATTCATTCCTGCTGCCATGGCTAACCACTTTAATAGGGGATTTTGGAATCTGGTGGGTATGGATTAATCTGGGAGATCTTCGGGGTGATAACGCTATGGGAGTTGAAGGCCCCTCGGATATGACGGTCCCTTTTGGACTTGTGGACTTGGAAGCATCGGGTGGTTGTGCTAATTTTTCGATCTTCAATTTGGATCTTTTTGAGGGCTTTGAGACCATTGGACTGCTGGTGTTGGATGGGGTGGGGGAAAACTGAGCCACTTTGCCTGCGCTTTTCCGCTTCTTGGGACTAATTCCTGCAGGAGCTTTTGCCAAGTCTCCTTTGCCCTTCTATTGAAAAAGATGCATGAAAATTAGTACAGAACTTAATGGAATACACAGAGTGCATGAGGACTTAATTTATACCTTTAGGGATGGCTCCTTGGATCCGACATTGTCTCCGCCATCTAAGTCGGCTAGCACAAGATCAGACAAACACGCATCTTTTAACATCAAAACATCGGCTCTCACGGTTTCAATGAAGTTTGAGAAATCTACCGCAGTTTTTTCTTCTAATTGAGCCGCATCACCACATGATGCCAGGATTTTCTCGCTAAACTTCAGGATTTATATTAGGCAATTTGAAGATAGCGTAGGAGTTAGAATTAACTATATAAAATGGAGGTTTATACTTATCTGAGGAGTTAGCAAAGTAAGATGGAGGAATTTACTTGAGATTGAATGGAGTTCAGGTTGAGGCCAGAACTGGAGGTTGGAGACCGATGGGAAGCCGAGTGATGCTTTTATACCGCTGGAAGTACGCATCCGTGTGCGAGCCAGCATCGCCCTCCTCTCCATAAGTTATTGCATCCATCCTCTTATTCCATAGACCAGAATAAATGGACCGTATTTTTTCACGTTTTTTGTCACCTATTAGGACCATTTCATTCCGCGGAAATGGCCTTTGGAAACGGGGTGGCACAATTTGCTGTAAACAACATTGCTTCATGACTCTCTCCGGACAGTGTCGCTCCACAATCCAAAAGGAAATCAATGCCGTGTTGGATCGGAAAAGAGGTTCATCCGCATCGTCGATGTAGTCTTGGATGTTTTCATAATCTACATATGGAAGCCAGTTGAACTGCAAGAATATAAATTCATCATTAAATCCATAACTGTATTAAAAAATAGGAAAGAGAAGGACCACAATAAAGAGAGTTGAATAAAGTAACAGCATGATGAGACCTAAATCTGAAATCAATACTCCAAACAAATAACCAATACCCAGCTATGTCCTAATTTAATACTTACACCATCAACTTCCATAATATCCAGATGTCGTCTGGCATCCTCAACTCTCGTCTGGAAATGATGGGAACGCAATTTGTTGTACCAGGTCAAGAGAAAAGGAAACTCAACATCTGTGTCCCAATCAGCGCTCCGACGAATCGGCTTACCAATTGTCATACGTGAGTATGCCCAGACCTGACCAGTTGTAGATAAATGATGGTTCCAATTAGAGAATAAATAAAACATTCAATCACCATAATTCACTCTGATCACACACTAGGTTAATCACCTGCAGTAGTTTTAGAGGACCCGTTATTGTCTTGACGGTTTTTCCCTTCTTTTGGCATAAAGAGACCTTGGCAAGGCCCCTGTATAGATTTGCCAGGCCAGTCGTTCCCCTAGAACGCCTTTCAAAATGCCTAAATAATTCAAGGACATGGGCTGGAGCCTTGGTACCCGAAGAGGTCCAAAAAAATCTGACCGGCAACGAGAGAGAATAGAAATGCACGTGTCCGCTAAACATCTGGATCTCGCGGTTTGCTCTTGGGTACCAACCCAAAATCCTCTCTCAACCAAGTGAACTTAATCTGCACTCCGTAGCAGTCATAGTTCATGTCCGGTACCACCCCCAACAGTTCTTCGCATAATTTGACCATGGTCAGGGGAAAAGAGAATGTGTGCCCATTGACAGGGAGACCATCAATGGGGAGGCCATATATGTAGGCTACATCCTCCAAAGTAACAGTGGCCTCCCCACTGTTAAGGTGGAATGTGTTTGTCTCTGGCCTCCACCGCTCAACCAAGGCAGTTATTAGGCCGTGATCGAGTTCGATTTTTTTAATTTTCGCCAGATGCTCTAGACCGGTCTGACGTATTAGGTCCCACATACAGTCAATTATTTCCCAGCTGTCGTGATTTGGTGTGGGAATGCATCGTAGTGGGCCGGCTTCCTGCAATTAATAAATGATGAGGAACATAGAAGCTTATAGTAATGTAATAGTTGTAAAGACAATACAGTAAAACATCTGTATTTCAATATATGCTCACCTTGCCGTGCCAGACTCGCTCTAAGATAAGGTTCTCTTGCTCATATAGAATGGAGTTATCCATAGGACCGGGCTGTAGAATGTCCATCTATAATCTGTAACAAGTTTAAAGTTAGCACAACGTACATATATAAATTCATAGAGTTCTAAAATGAGGTTTCTAATAGACACAAATGAGACTTAGCAGAAAAAATATAATAGAGATACATTCATGGCTTGTGTTATGTGAATGCAATTGTAACGATATTGTTACCACCATAAATAGTTCCTCCTACAAATTCTCTTTTCTCAGCTAGTAATTAATGATATACTTTATATTGAGATGCATAAACATGCACAATTATATAACGAACTCAATCATAATATATTTGTCAAAGTTTCGCAATAATGATATCGTTATGTTGATTTTCAGATTAATCAAACCTTTTTGGTATCCAACAACAAATTTGCAATAAGTTTATAATGAAATGCATAGACGATTTGTAAGACTTATGGGAACCTCAGAGGGTTTTTTTTTTTAACATATATATGTATGTTTACCTATATTTCAAGTAGGATATAGGTTTGATTCGATCTAAAATCGATTACAGATATTTGGATTTGGGGTGTAAAAGAACATATATAGTATTTGATTAACATATATTTCAGCTGGATCCATACACAGGCCTTGATTTCAAGCCACCCCCAATGGATTAACCTCCCCAACATCTCAGATTCTATTATCTCAGATGTGGTCTCTCTCTCTATATCTCTCTCACACACACACATACAAACAAAAAACCCTAGGCAAATGTAACTGAATTTTTGTCTCACTCTTTCGCAAGAAGCAGTAGGAACAAGGGTTTTCACTCCATTGCTTGGGGGACTAGTAGAGCTCTTTGTTGCTAAAAAAGTGACCGTCTCCTACTTTGTGATTTATTTATCCTTTACAACAAATCTAGTTATAATCATTCCACATCTCAATGATATTTACATGATGACCCATTGGCCTTCAACAGACAAAACAAACAATTAAGACAGATAATACTCACACCCCTTGCTTTTAACATGAATGGGTGTAGATATAATTGGGTCTATGTGTACCAGGAGCATTTGGAATTGATAATTAATTGGTTTATATGCCAGACCTAATTGGAAGGAGACTGGATCATTTAATTACCTTGACACTTGGCTCACAACCGTTCTTCTGGGGTCATATATCAAATGGTGATGGATTACTGTTTGCAGCCTTACACATGACCACTCCTTACACAAGTATCTACTTTTTGCACGATTGCATGTGTTCTTTATGAAGATTAAAGGTAAAGGTTTTTTTGGACGGACCTCCTGCATTTGGTCCCATCTATGAGAATAATTCTTTTTAACAAATTATTATAAACCCCAGGGTCAACGATTATTAACTAGTTTTGTTGAGAATCAGCACAAAAGGGACATATGGCTATAAAACTGCAAATGATCTTAATTTGCTTTTGAAAAACAGATGTCCTCTAATCCTGTGAATTGGCACTTATAAACTTATCATTTGTTTGATTATTTTCATTCATTTTATTGAATCATAAGAAAAGTAAAAGAAACAAAAGAACTTATAAAATCCATATATGTGCAATCCACTTTTCAAAGATCCAAACCGTTCTATGGTATATCAGCTTGTGTTTACCTATGTAGGTCCATGATTCACTCAAACAGTCATTGTTCCAAAGGTCAGTCAAATCACATACTAATTGAGTTATAAAAATGCAAGTCACCAATCTAAAATTTGGATACGTCAAGCTTACATATGTAAATCTTACATACTGGGGAGAGGATACAATCCAAAACTTCTGTGACTAATTGATTATTTCTTCTCTCCTTTTTTCATGCAAACACAGAATCAAACAAACAACATTTTTATACATAAACACAATTAACAAAGTCTTTCCATATTCTCATTTTTCCACTACATATGTAGGTAACAAAATGACCAAAAAGAAAATAAAATACTCAACCAAAGAGAACAAATGCAAGCATTAGCATATACTCAATGTAAAAGAAAATCCAATACCACCGGGGAAAAAATCAGAGATCTCAACAATATGCATTGGACATTTTCAGTTTCTATAACTGTTGTATAATGTGGGACAAAAACACTCCAGCAGTGAAAAGATGGAAAAAGATGGAAGATGGAAGTTGGGAGATGGGAGATAACTCCAACGATTATAGAAACTGAAAATGAAAAGAAAACAAGCAAATACAGAATGTGGAAGAGAGAAGAACAAAAAAAATACCTTCACTGAAATCTCAGTTGACATATGACGTTGAAGCTGTCGTCGCGAGTTCCACCGGAAGATGGGGCCTGAATTTCTTAGATCGCAGTGAGCGGAGGGGAAGAGTAGGCGAGGGACGTCGGAGAGAGGGAAAGAGAGAGCTGGGAGCGGAGAGGGAGAGGGAAAGAGAGAGAATCGAGCGTAGAGGGAGAGGGAAAGAGAGAGAATCGAGCGGCGAGGGGAGGGAAAGGGAGAGAAGCGAGAGCAGGAGCACCAGAGCAAAGGGTGGGAAATCGCTCGATTGAGGCTTTAGGTTATAAATCTATGACGATTTCGTTCTGCACAGAGAGGGTAAAAGGGTCCAAAATCGCTGTATGACCACCGAATTGGATGTTTCCATGTTTTCGACCCTAAAATGGGCGGATACCTGTTTTGGACCATTTATTTGGACCATTTAATTACTTGTAGCATGCAATGGATGGTGCAACTGATCGTTCCAACGGGCATCAATAATGTTTATATATTTCTTGTGATATCTAACATTTTCCATAATGGATTACCTTGTCTGATCCATTGCTTCATATAAAAAGCCCATTGTCGGCTTGTCATCACCATTTACAAGCCTTAATACTTTAACTAAAGGCTCAAAAACCTTTAATACCTTCCTCACTTTCTTCCAAAATTTATTGTCCCTCATTAGGTTTGGGACTTCAAACTCCGGACCACTAGTTGCGTTGCCCCATTTCGAACGAAGCAATTCTTCTGATGCAAACATCTTAATCAGCTCCGTTCTAAACCGTACAAGGCTTTCCATAGCCAGAAAATGGGTTGCAAACCTAGTTAATCTTGGACGCAGCAAGGCGTGGTTATTTGTGTATCTTTTCATCAAGCCTAACACCCATAAATGATCATATATAAATCTTGTAAATCCTCTACATGCCTTGATCAGTGAAGCCATTTTTATCTTCCTTCCAATCTCTTCCAAGATGAGATCTACGCAGTGTACTTCACATGGGGTCCAAAATAAATGGGTCATCTTCTCCATTAACTTCTTACATGCTACCTTGAAATTGGCGCCATTATCTGTAACAATCTATACAATATGCTCCTCTCCCACACTCTACAACTTTATCCATAAGAGTGTATATATATGTAGCTGTTCGTCTATGTTCAGTTGCATCAACAGACTTCACAAAGACGGTCTCAACGACTGAATACACCAAAAAATTTATTAATTGTGTTTGGGTGCCACTGGTCCACCCGTCACGCATGATGGTAACACCATTCTGTTGCCACATAGGCATAAACTTTTCCACCCAAGCCTTTATTTCTATATATTCTTCTTCAAGGTATTTAGTGCCCACATCATATATGGAGGGCGCCTGTATACCCCACCTAGCTTCGGCGGCAACATCAAGAATAGTCTGTAAATATGGGGAATCTATTGCTGTAGGTGGTACATTCTTGTGAATTAGCTTTTTTGTTGTAGCTTTGGCTAACCTATCTCTTGCAGCCTTCATTGCCTATTTCACAAATGATATTTTTGGTTGTTTAGCTCCCTCTTTTCTATGTGCTAGAGGATCAACAGGGGGAGGAACTGCTCTTCTAGTAGAGATAATTTCTACATCAACATCCCGTTCCCAGGTGCTAAATGCCCTACGAATGGCCCCCGCAATGCCCTTGCCCCTGCTTGGCACAGTAGATGAGCCCCCTGCATCATAATATTTACTTCTAGCAAATGCACGACGTTCATGTTCTTCTTGTTGACTCATGATGGACTCTCGGCGTGCAGCCTCCATCTGTGAATCTTCCTCATCAAAGAATTCATCCCCAAATACATCATAACGGGCAACATCAACATTTTGCTGCCTCTTTTCTTTTATCTCTACTTTTCTAGCTTTCTTTTGTCCAACCAAAGCTTTCATTTGTTCCCTGACTTCCCTTGGTACTTCAGTACAGCCAGTAACATTGCCAGAAATGTGGCCTAAGTGGTGCTTGAATCTTGTAATGCCCCCATTGGTCACTTTCCCACAAGACTTGCATTTGATTTTCAATCTGTTATTCTCAACTGTCTCAGCAAAGCTCCATGCGGGATCAATATCACGAGGCATTTTAAAAATGAATACCTGGCTATAAATATGAACAAGTAGTATGTTAAAAATTAAAAAAAACAAAGAAACTAAGTGGTATTTCATTACTCAAAAGTAGTATATTAAAAATTAAAAAAACAAGGTGGTATTTCATTACTTAAAAGTATATTTTTTCAACAATTTAAAAAATCTGAAAATAAGAAAATAAAATAGAATTAGGAAAAGATAGATATGTTGGATTGATCTATGCCAAACATAGATATAACATTTAGGAGCATTTTTCAATATATTTGATTGGCATTCCATTATTAAAAATATTTTTTTTTCCAAAAAATAACAAAAATCCGAAATTAAAAAATTAAAAAAGTAAAAAAAACGAGCAATATATGTTGGAATGATCTACAGGATTTTACCCAAAAAAAAAAAAAAAAAACCACTTTAGGTGACCAATGGGCCTAAAAGATCATTTTAACCGACCTTGCACCCAATTAGCCATTTTGCATGAAAATGTGTTTTTTTTAGCACTTTCAACTAGCTTCCCTAGGGACCTTAGTTTTATGACACTAAGAGTCCCTAGGGACCTTGCAGTGTACACTTTTTTTTAGCACTTCCAACTAGCGCCCCTAGGGACCTTAGTTCTATAACACTAAGAGTCCCTAGGGACCCTGAGGTGTACACAAATTAGTTTCTTCATCATGACAGCTTGTTCTGTTTTATAGTGTTCTTTCTTGTTTGTATAGAACTCTATACAATATTTTCATATGTTCAGTGTCTCCAAGTAATGATTTCATTCAATAATGTATAATATAGAACATGCACTTTCATCATGATAGTAGATCATGCATTTGTCTCTGCCCATTTTCTTCCAAAAAGGGCAAACGCCATTTTTAAGGCATTTTCCTTACTAGGATTTAGAGAACTCCTGTGCCTCTTCATTTCAAACAGCAAATTTGGGGCTCAAAACTGCCTTTCTACCGAAAGATGTGTGAAAATGCTTGAAATCCTCATCTAGCAAGATTTTTCTAGGGTTTTTAGAACCCACTTTCCCAAATATCTCTCTCCCTATTCTCCAGTGATCTTTGATCTGTCTAGCTACAAAACCCTTTGCAGAAAGATGAAAAAATGCAAGCCCAAAAAACTTCTATATCTTTTTGGCCCATAAGCACTGAAATCTGCAACTTTTCCTTCCTTTCTTAGCTCCACTAAGTAGAAAAATCTCATGTTTCACATATTGTTATTCTCCACAATCCAAATCAGAGAAATTTACAGAACCCCAGAAAGATTTCAAGTGTTTTAGAGAGCTTGAATGAGTGAAGATTGCAACTATCTCTCCCGACTGTTGAGCTCAACCAACTAGATGAGTGTAGCTTCATTTTTATCGCATCTAAGATCCAAATCCTCAAATCCGGTTAATGTGGGGATAACATTCTCAAAAACCCAGTCTTTCACTCTCCTCTGTTGTGTCACTGAAATTCCTCCAGAGCCCATTAAAACCTAGATTAGAATTTGGTGTATTGAAAAGAATGAATGAATAAAGTTTGCAACTTCATATCCACAAAATCCAAAAGTTTCTAGACAAAATCCCAAAAAAACCAGCAATTTACAGCTCCCGCTCCAGCAACGGGTTGGTCGGACCGGTGATCTATCCTCTTGGACGGCTGGGTTGAAAGAAATGGGCGCAAACGACCAGGCTTTTGAAGAAAGAATAACATGTTGACGAGGAAACAACCCTATTTTATTCTACTTCGTATACACAGCAGGGTCCCTAGGGACGCTTAGCTTCATAAAACTAAGGTCCCTAGGGACGCTAGTTGAAAGTGATAAAAAAAAAAAACACCTTTTCAGGAAAAATGACTGATCTGGTGCAATGTCGGTTAAAATGTTCTTTTAAGTCCACTGGTCACATAAAGTGATTTTTTTTTTTTTTTTTTTTTTTTGTGGTGAAATCCCTAATGATCTATGGAAAAAATAAATCTCAAATCTAGGATCCATTTTCAGGACATTTGATTGGTATTCAAATATTAATTTTTTTTTCAAAAAATAAATAAATCTGAAAATAAAAAATAGAGAAAAATCAATAAGCATTCAAAATGTGATGGATTGATCCATGGGAACCATAGATCTATCATTTACAAGGAATTTCCAAGTTGTTTCATTGGTTGTCCATGAGTAGTCACAATTTTGTTTTCAAAAAATAAATAAATCCGAAAATAAAAAATAGAGAAAAATCAATAAACATTCAAAATGTGATGGATTGATCTATGGGGAAATATAGATCTATCATTTAGAATGCATTTCCAAGTGGTTTCATGGGTTGTCCATGAGTATGCACATTTTTTTTTTCAAAAAATAAATAAATCCAAAAATAAAAATAAAGAAAAATCAATAAACATTCAAAATGTGATGGATTGAACTATGGGAAACATAGATCTATTATTTACAAGGAATTTCCAAGATGTTTCATTGGTTGTCCATGAGTATTCACAGTTTTTTTTCAAAAAATAAATAAATTCAAAAAAAAAAAAAAAAAAATCAATGAACATTCAAAATGTGATGGATTGATCTATGGGAAACATAGATCTATCATTTACAATGCATTTCCAAGTGGTTTCATGGGTTGCCCATGAGTAATCAAATTTTTTTTTCAAAAACTAAAAAATTTCAAAAATAAAAAATAGAAAAAAATAAAATAAAATAAAAATATGTGTGCATGATTAAAGGGAAACATGGATCTCATCATATTACAAGACAAGGAAGCATTTTATAGTACTTAGACTCTTAGAAAGAGATGAATAGATGACTCAAAAGTTAAAAGACTAGAAAAAAATCCAAAAGAAAACATACCTAGATGGAATGGAAGCTTGGGCCTTGGATCTTGTAGTTGTTTGTATTTGATTCCTTCGAATTTGATGTTACTTGTACTCTTGTAGTAAAATGTTGAAAATGAGTTGAAACTTTGGAGTTGGGAGCCTTTCACAGCAGTAAAGGGGAGGCTTTCACTATCATAAACGGTAAAAAATGATGACTAGGGCCGGGGGGGGAGGATGGGGGGGTGTGTTTAAATACCCCCCACCCACAATGTAGCGGCCGCCACGACATTGTGGAGGTCGTAGCGGCCGCTACGGTTTGTAGTGGTGCGATACCCACTTTTTTCTTCGTAGCGTGGTTGACTCAGCCTCCACGGTCGATATATCGGCCGCTACGTAGATATTTTCATCCCTGATCTTAAGAGTGGCTACAATCATATTCGAATTCATCCTAGGGACGAATGGAAAACCACCTTTAAGACAAAGGATGCGTTGTATGAATGGCTAGTGATGCTATTCGGGTTGTCCAACGCGTCAAGTACCTTCATGCGCATCATGACACAAGTATTGAGGCCATTCATTGGAAAATTCTTAGTAGTTTACTTTGATGACATTCTCATCTATAGTAAAACTAAGGAACAACATCTCAACTAATTGTGGCAAGTTTGTGGTACTTTGCGAAAGGAGAAACTGTACGTAAACCTTAAGAAATGCACTTTCATGGCAGATCGTGTGGTCTTCTTAGGTTTCGTAGTCTCTGTGGCAGGTATGTCCGCTCATCCTGAAAAGGTGCGTGCAATTGTTGAATGGAAGACTCCATCCAACATTCATGAGGTATGTAGTTTCCATGGTCTAGCCACATTTTATCATCGTTTCATCAAGGGATTCACCAATTACAGATTGTATGAAAAAGGGAGAGTTTAATTGGAGCCCGATTGCTACAAAAGCCTTTCAGGAAATCAAAACCAGAATGACAGAAGCTCCTGTCATGCGATTGCCTGACTTTTCTAAGTTTTTTTAAGTAGCCTGCGATGCATCTGGCGTTAGAATAAGAGGTGTTCTGAGTCAGGAGGGACACCCCGTTGCTTATTTCAGTGAGAAATTGAATGAGGTGAAACGGAAGAAATATTCCAACTATGAAAGAGAATTCTATGCAATAGTTCAGTCGTTGAAACATTGGCGACATTACTTGTTACCGTAAGAGTTTGTTTTGTACTCGGATCATGAGGCATTGCGGTACTTGAATTCCCAATCCAAGCTAAAAGGGGAACATGCGAAATGGGTCGAACTATTGCAAGAGTACACTTTCGTTTTGAAACACAAGGCAGGAGTGGAGAACAAACCCGCCGATGCGTTAAGTCGCAGAGTCAGTTAAATCCACTCCATGAATGTGGAAGTCACTTGGTTTGATTGTTTGAGAGATGATTATCCATTATGCCTAGACTTTGGGGACTTGTTTGCATCTCTTTCTGATAATCCTTTGAGGAGCATTGGTAAATTCACATTGAAAGATGGTTATATCTTTCTAGGAAATTAGATTTGCATCCCCCGTACCTCCATGAGAGAGTTTATCATTTGGGAGCTCCACGCTGGTGGAGTAGGCGGCCACTTTGGTCGTGACAAAAGCATTCTTCTTGTGGAGGACCATTTCTACTGGCCGAGTCTCAAGCGAGATGTCGCGCGCATCATTAAACGCTGTCGCACTTGCCAACTGGTGAAACAACGTAAACAGAACACGAGGTTGTACACTCCATTGCTAGTGCCTCATGCCCCCTGGCAAGGCATTAGTATGGATTTTGTGCTTGGGCTTCCGAAGAACAACAAACAACATGATTCCATACTTGCTGTCCTGGACTATTTTTCTAAAATGGCCCACTTTGTCCCTTGCTCCAAAACATCTGATGCTTCGCATGTTGCGAAAAATTTTATAGAGCAAATTGTTAGTCTTCATGGTGTCCCAAAAACAATTGTGTCTGATCGGGATGTCAAGTTCACTAGTTACTTTTGGAAGACGCTGTGGAAAGTTTTGGGAACAATACTACAATTTTCATCTACCTACCATCCATAGACCGATGGTCAAACGGAGGTAGTGAATAGGAGTTTGGATAACCTTCTGAGGTGTCTAGTTGGTGAGCATGTCCATTCATGGGAGTCTGTGTTACCGATTGTGGAGTTTGCATATAACAGTTCGGTAAATAGATCCATAGTCATGAGTCCTTTTGAAGCTGTCACTAGTTATAAACCTAGGATGCCTGTAGATCTCATCCCCATGTCATCCATTCACCGTCCATCTAAGTCAGCTGATGTATTCATCCATCACATTCATGCATTGCAAAATGAGATTAGACTAAGAATTAATAAGCAAAATGAATATTACAAATCATCTGCTGATTCACACCGTCAGTACATTGAGTTTCAAGTGGGAGATGAAGTCATGGTCCGTGTAAGACCCGAGCGGTTTCCATAAGGAATTGCCAAGAAATTGCAGGTCCGTAGTATTGGTCCATTCAAAATCTTGAAGAGCTTGGGTCCCAATGCATATGTTTTAGACCTTCCATTTGATATGGGAATCAGCTCTACTTTCAATGTAGAGGATCTTTTTCCTTTTCGAGGGTCTTCAACACCTTCTGCCAACCCGTCTCCTAATGCCTCTCCAACTCATGCACTCAAAGACTTTGATCCATCCATTTCCCAAAGCCAATTCCCGCAACCTACCCCACCTCACCCTCCTAAGGCTTATAGGAAAGAGATTGTGGAAGACATTGGATGACCAATTGGTCTCTACCAGGCAAGGAGGCATTCAGAAATTCCTTGTCAAGTGGAAGAACTATCTGCAGTATGACAGCACCTGGATCACAAGTGATGAGTTGCAGTGTCTCAATCCAGACCTCTTGGAGCGATATGATAGTTTTATTTCACCGGAGGTGAGATTTTCTCAGCCGAGGGGAATTGATGGGGACATCATACCTAATTCCCCCAATTCCTTCAAGGTCTACCAAAGGAAGAAGCATAGGGTGGCGGATCAAGCTATGATGTGGATGGATGATGTGTATCATGTCTTTGCCTGCCAAGATGTCATAAATCCACCGTTGGATTACCACTACGATGATATCCGACGGTTGGATTTTGGCGGATCTACCATTTGAATGAGAGAAGGCCCCATGTGTACAATCACATAGAAGGCTGCACTTTGGGAAGTGCCACATGGGTTGAAATAAAAAGGGTGTTTTAAAGTTGAGAGGGGCCCAAGTTATTTAATGAAGAAGAGTCATAAAATGGGGCCCATGTTCATTAAAGAAGAGAATAAAGAATAAGGGGGGGCCACCACTTAAGAGAAAAGGCTCTCGCGAGTCGTGCGCACAAGTCCTCCCCCACCCGTTTCTTATTATGTCTTTTTTCTTCCTTTTTTTTTATTATGTGATGATGTCATCACTTAGGGTTGATATTAATAAACTGTCTTGGTTTCTTTCTTCCTTATGCTATGCTATCTTATAATGAAACTTTGAGATTAATGAAAGAAATGGATTTTCCCTCTTCTTCTCTGTGAGTCTCTTGGGTTCCCATTGCTCAAAGGACATAACGCCCCCGTATCGGAGTTTGGTGAGAGCCCAATCAAAGGTATCTTCTCTTTCTCCACTAACCCAAAATGTCCAGTTAAGATCCTAATCATCAGATCTGCTACCCTTATCACTAGATCTCAACCCCAGTTTTTCCTCAATAGTCCATCTCACCCAGCCTTTGCCCAGATAATCACAAGAAATAAGAGATCTGCACAATTGGGCAACCCCAGGTTTTCCCCAATAGTCCATCTCACCCAGCTCCTGCCCAGATAATCACAAGAAATACGAGATTTGCACAATTGGGCATTGCCTAAACATTTTGGGAGTTATATCTTCCATTGGGATCCTACCCATTCATTTGAGAGAGACTTTTACTGCAGGACTGCAAGCCTGTTTTGGGATCACTTACTGATGTTCCCATTAGATTGCAATATTTACCAATATGAATGATGTGTTTCGAGTTCATATTAATTTTAATTCTAAATCTGATCTCATCATACCATATTAGGTTAGATTTCATTTTGTCTTGCATCAACGGGTTACCTCGAATCAGGGACCGGGATGGCGATCCGAGAACGGATCTTGGCTTTGATACCAATTGATACAGCCTTGTATTCGTAAGCGGTGATGGAATGGGTGTAGTAAAACTCTACGAGAGGGTTTGCCAAATCCTAGATGGATTCCAGTGAGGAAGAACTCCGCAGATGGGAATTGGCCGAATTCTTGTTGGAACTCAACACATACGAGTGATTTTCCATTGAAGGCAAACACTCACAGCCATAGGCAAACCAAACATACCAATCTTTATTGAATACTATGAACTACTCTCCCAATGGAGGGATTACATATTTATAGGAAGGGTTGTGCATCCCCTTTCCTAATAGGACTCTACTTTAATAATAATAATAAAGGAAACTAACTTGCTTACAATTCAAATAAAACAAAACTCCTAATTATAATGACTCCTAAATAAATCACAACTCTCTAAATAAGACTCCTGATTAATTAAAACTTCTAATTAAATGGATATCCTGTTGGGCTTGTGGACTGGACCCAATTAGGTGGCCGACCATGGGTCTGGCCTGCATCAGTATCCTTAAGCTCAATTTTGATGGGAGTTTAATTTGCTCCACTCGAAGAGGTGGCGTTGGTGGTGGTGTTAGAGATTGGTCTAGACCATGGTATGAAATATCGGCCGATATAGGTTCATATCGGTCGCTATGAACCGGTATCGGCCTGGCCCGAACCGGTCCGATATTTCAATGCGATATCAGAATTGGTATTAGGCACCAAAATATCCCCAAAATATCGGACCATCTCATCCGATATTTGAAAATATCGGTTTAGCCGAAAATATCGGCCGAGTGGAATAAACCCTTCTTTTTTTTTCTTTTCTCTCATTCCCTCAATTTCTTCCTTTCTCGTCATCTCCTTAGAGCAGCCCCTCCTCCTTGGCTCCTTCTCTTCCATATTTCCACCACTCTTCCTTCAAAAGAAATCATTTTATTTGGTAAGAGAAAATCAACTTAACTCCCTTATTTTTACTATTATGTGTTTTTTTTTTTTTTTTTTCAGATAAAGCACAGAAATGAATGAAAAGATCTTTGGCCAGTCATTTTTGGGTTTGGATTGTGTTCTTCTCTTAGATCTACACACTTTCATACTAGATCTACTCATACACATGATTTTGGGTGTAGAAAAATGTTTTTTTTTTTTTTAAATCCTCTACTTTTGAAAAAAATCATTGGAGTATTTATGATACTAAATACTAATGGCTTATTAATCGTGTGTAGATGATAGATCTACTCATACACATGATTTTGGGTTTTTTTTTATTCTTTTATTTTTCGAGTTTTTTAATATTTGAATTATAATATATCATTTTTTGGGATTTCACCATAATAAGATAGCGAGTCAGCAACACAGACAGGACTCATGACTTAAGGTGACCGATATTTTGATTTATTGTTGTTACTAATGGAAAAAAATTGTTTTCCAGCATTTTCTAATATTCTAAATTTTTTTTGCATGTTTTTGCGATTTGTTTTTGGATAAAAAAAATTTCACACCGCGACGACCGCGACTGATACTGATATGATGTCAGTTTTTTGTCTCGGCCGATACCGCGATTTTGAACCATGGTCTGGACTAGTTGTTTGAAGTTTTTTGGGGCCTTTAGAGGCTTTGGATGCTAATGAGGTTGAAGTTTTTGCTCTTTTGGTGGGCTGTCGTGAGTTGTGTAGAATGGGCTGTTTTAATGCTGTTCTTAAAGGTGATTCCTTTTCAGCTATTCAGTGGGGTTCTGGTAATTCTTCTTATCCTTGGAGGTTGGCGGATTGGATTGAGGGGGTGCAGAATATATTGCGTCAGCTGGGTGCCTCTTTTAGTCATATTTTAAGAGATGCTAATGTCATGGCGGATGCTCTTGCTAGGGAAGGAGTTCTCCGTTCATTTATTTCATTTGATGTTTAGTTTCCTCTTTTCTTGTTAGGTTTTTGTTTTGGTGTTTGTTGTTTCTGGGTTTGGTTTTTGGTGGATTTGTTCTTTCGTGGTTCTTTTGTGGTTTAATAAATTTTACCGTTATAAATACAAGATTGCATTGGAAAGAAATTAAAATCTATTTCAATCACTTATTAATAACGGTTGCAATATTTAGTGTAAACGAGATGGATACTATTGACTATGCTAGCTTTAAGTTTAGGAGATGACAGCAATGCCATCAAAAACTAAATTTTAAAACCACCCCTTTATGAGTTCTTTATCAAGAATGTTACAAGATATAATTAACTAGAGATTCGTTCAACACAAGAAGATGAGCACCTAGAAGGTGCCACACACTGTTACTTACTGCATTTTAGAAGGCCTGGCGTGCGTTGTTCCAACTTATTTGTTATTAGGATATTATAAATATTCAGCTTTGAGCTTGTTTGTTTGACATTACAATGCTGAATCTTGCAGTTTTGGCCATCAAGAAAGCAATATCAAAATTTTGCAACACATTTTTCCCAATTCAACCTTATCTAATATGTTTGTGCCTTCAGAGAGATTCTTTGAATTGGTTTCTACAAGATTCTCAAGCTTGAGAGGCCACCATATGCTGTTGTAGATGAGGTATTCACTTCCACTACTTCCACATGCAGATTTGAGGAAGAATTTGCTTGGGCTATCATGTGAAGTGGGGCCCATAGTTTATGTTATCCACACTCTTCGATATGATGGATCTATTGTGAATAATTTATGCACCAAAAGTCTCCCAGATGGGAGAATCCTAAACCTACATTTGCTATTCAGCAAATATATGTTTTGGAATACGACTACACTTTTTAAGATCCAGGACATGGATATGGACACGGCTGTCCTATCCATAATTAAAATTTACATTTTATGTTAAACATTTGTTGTAGAGTATTACTTTCACCTAAACATTTCTTTATTAATGTATTTTTTACTTCTTACAATCCTTTGATTCCTTTTTATGTTGAAAATAATAGGGTTAATCCTTAATAGAGCTTTCTGAAATATGAACTTACTACAGCAGGATATGTGGACACTGTATCGTACAGGTATTGTGCAATATTGAGTATCAGTACAAGAGTCAAATCATTCTGAGACGGGTATGTTAGGCATATACATTTTGTTGAACAGTGTCACATTTTTTGGTTCCAGTGAGGAAGTTTTAGGTGTAGTGTCTGAGAACCTCAATAGGGAATCTGCTATTTTGAATAACAGTAAAGTTGCAGAACAGGTTGGGCATAGATTTGTAGATGGATTACTCATCTTGCTTTTGTTTTCGAGAGAAAGCAATGCTTCCTTTTTTTTTTTTTTTTGGGTAATGTAATGCATGTCTTCTTTTTAGAGAAATGAATTAAAACGTGTCGTCTGAGATGACCACTCAGCCGAACATGAGTTCAGGTTAACGAGGTAAGGAGAGTGTAAAAATATAGGTCAGCTCGACCTAATGGGTCTGCCCACAACCCATGAATTGGGTTAGCCCACAAATCAAGTCATTGTATGAGTTGTCAATAGATACTAGTTACCTTAACAATACATATAATCATGTAATTAGATCCTCTAATCTAGGCAATACTGTGTAATATATGGAACCATCGTCAATACAAAGAATACACAATTCTATTGCAATTCTTCTCTCTCTTGTATGCTTTTGGCACTACGTCAAAAAGGCAAATAAACCACCCCTACACGTTGGTTTCACCGACTGGGGACAGTCATATTTTATTTACTGACTTTTAATGTTTATTACTGTCCATGGCAGTCGTTTTTGTAAAATAAAAAAATAAAAAATAAGATAAAAAACCCTCCTCTTCTCACTCATAAACGACTCCCAGCCCTAACTCGCTCGATCTCTTCCCCTATCTTCCTGGCGCGGCTCCACTCTTTCCTCTCTTTCTCCCTCACTCTCGGGCAACACCCATCTCTCCCCCCTCCTCTCCCTCTCTCCCCCTCCACTATAAACTCCTCCTTCAACGTCAACCTCCTGGAGCCTTCATCACCTTTCCCCTCCTTCCACAACAGCGTCAGAAACATCCCCTTCTCTTTCCGGTGCTCCAGCACAGGTCGGCACCATCTTCTTTGGTGAACCTCCGGCCGACGCCTCAGATGGCAACAGCCGATCGTCTCCCATTTTCCATCGATGATCGCGGAATCCAGGTAAGGAGGGTTTTATGAGGTTTTAGATCTTGTGATCTGCAGCATAAATAAAAGTACGGGTTTGCAAGATGTAGGGCTCAATCAGATTTGAATTTGGATCTAGGTTTTTTCTGGGGTTAAAGAAGTTACACATTTGAGTTTAATCTGATCTTGTAGGAGGCCACATTGGTGAGACTGGTTGTAAATGCATTACAAGGTGTAAAATCAGCACTTGATGATATCGAAAAGCTTTCTACAGTATTTTGTTCCAATCCCGCATCTTAATCTTCTCCACTCTCTTCGTCTCTTTGCCATCTCCTTCACAGGTATTTAGGGCTTCTAGAATATGAATGTAATATTTTGTTTACTTTCTATTTTGAGACTTCATATTAAATGGGTTAGATTTGTTTTACTATGAAAGAATTATTGTTTGGATTGACAAATTGATTGCTTCATTTGGTGCTTGGTTGGCATTGTTGGTGGGTTGATGTCTGAAATTGGCATTTATTCGATTATTTTAATCTTTTGTTGCTGATTGATTTGGGGGGATTTTATTTGTTAGTTTGGGTAATTCATTTATTCATGAATCATGAATTGAAGGGGAAGAAAGAAGAAGGTCTTGTGGAAGGAGAGTGAAGGGTCTCTTTCTGTTTCTGGTATTTCTTTGTTTTAATCCTGGGAATTTATTTTCTTCATTTAGTGATTTCTTGATTTCTAGGTTGTCTTATTTTCTGGCGGCACTGGAGATTTTCAGGCAGGCATAATATCATGCTGCAATAGTCGATCTCTTCATTAGCCAATTCCAAGCTTGGATGTCTGCAGTTCCTTATAGTACCTAGAAGCTAAATACATAATTTTGTTTCATTTTACGAGATTTACATTTTAACTTGAGCTACATTTGCACTTTGACTGTTGTTTGAATTGCAGGCTACAATTGGCATTGATTTTCTGTCAAAAACAATTTGAATTGCAGGCTACAATTGGCATTGATTTTCTGTCAAAAACAATGTACCTTGAAGATCGGACAGTTCATTTGCAGCTTTGGTAGGACATTCATATCCTAATTAGCATATGATTCATCTAATCATATTTGTATGCAATTATATCCAATCTTCCACACATTTGAAGGGAAATCAGTCATAAACTACTGAGAAAGTTCCCCCGAATATGCATCTTGGAAATGATTGGGTTGCTCCCAAAAATTTGTAGTTTGGGGAATGCAATGGAAACCAGGTGAAGTGAGGGCAAAATACGAAGAAATGAATCGAACACATTAGAGAATTTGAAGCTTTTCCTGAGAAAAGAGTGTGGACGATGAATTTGTTCTTGTAGCCAAGTTCTCCAATGGTTCATGTCTTAAAATATATGGAACCTTTCCCATTAGTCAAGCAAAACAGATTTGAGGATTTGTTGTTCCTGAACCAAACATTACTTGTGTGCAAACACATATTACTTGACCGACTTACATATGCACTATGCCTTTGCACCTTCAGTGTATATGGAACAGCTGCAGTACTTCTTGTCTGTACCGCTTTCTACAGATCCTGTAGTGTCTGAACAGCTATGCAAGCACATCATAAAAGATGCTGGATACAGACAACAGTTGTTATATTGCTTGCATCATAAGAAAGTTTATAGCAGCTAGATGTTTTTGCTCCGTGTTATTCTCTTAGATATGGATGAGTTTTGGGATTCTGATTGCCTGTCAGATGGCTTTTCCAAGCTCATAATGTTAATTTAGTCCTGCTGAATCTGACTCACTTTCATGTTTTGAAAGTTTCTCATCTACATTTCAGCGGCATATATATTTTTTTCAGATGCCCTATAATTTTTCATTGCTTATATCCTTCTTCCAATGCCTTTTAATTTAAATCATGTATTTCATTTTACTCTGTTTTAATGTAGGCATATTTTACAATGATCTTGAATGTTATATTCTCATGTTACAGGGATACCGCTGGACAAGAGAGATTTAGGAGTCTCATTCCAAGCTACATTAGGGATTCCTCTGTTGCAGTAATTGTCTATGATGTAGCTAGTGAGTACTGGTTCTATTGGATGAAATTTTCAATTTCTATGTTTTCTTGAAACTCTCTTAATCCTTTAGCCATCTTTTCTTGTATAAAATCTCACATGCATTATGAACGAAATATGCAAAGTAAATGGGTTTAGGCATGCAATCAAAAGCCTCAAATTCCCTCAAATTCATCATATCGTTGAAGTCTTATCCCATCACCGTGATTGTGGTTTTGCTTCAAGAAGCGGCATAGGGATGTGTGATCTAGTGCGATGCTTTACAGAATTTTTAGGACCCGCTAGGTGCACCAAATCAGAAGGGGAGTGTCTGAATTATGTAGATTGCATGGGTGAAATTCCATGCCAATCAGAGCATTGGAGCTATGTGGTTTAGGGCTTCAAAAAATGGACACTCAGACAAAATCACATTCCCTAGGCCCAAATCACATGGATACGCCCAAGTGGGGGCCCACAACCTACAATTTTCATCTCAACATCTCATTGGTTACTAGATCACTACTCCCCTTACTGGTCACTAGATCACTACTCATTACCTACCTATCTATCTATGTGCACATAGACAGTCATTTCTAAACACTTCAAAGTGGATAGAAGAGGTGCGCACAGAACGTGGCAGTGATGTCATTATTGTAGTTGTTAGAAACTAAACTGATTTTGTTCATCTCATCCAAGGACTTTACAAGTTCCAATGCAAAAATGGTGCTGAGGTTGGATCTTATTGGTTTTTATTTATATATTTTTTTTCTGTTTTGCTCTACTTAAAAACAAAGCTGGATATAGTATCTACTCTAATATTCAACATTGAGTTCCGTCTTTACTTGTTTTTTTGTTCCCTCTCTTCCTGGTTTTACAAGTAATTATTTCTAGGACTTGAGAGCTTTTTTCAATCACCTATCACTTCACAGGTGTGGAAAATGTACAAAAGATCATGACCATTCATACATTAGCCTCTACTGTGGATTTGAAATAACTCTTATCACAAATGTCAATGATCCAAGCTGCTGGCTTGTTGAATGTTGGGCGGACTTTTTATTTTTTCTCCAACAATCAATTTATGAACATTGAAAGGCCTTTATAGGATCATCTGAACTTTGTGGTTCTTATAGGGCTGGCCATTGACCAAAGAGCCTAATAGATGAACATGTGTTGAACAAGTTAACTTATTGTATGTGATTGCAACCTTTTCTTCTCTTCTTTGATCTTATATAGATAAAAAAAAAAAAAACATATATCTGTCACTTGCTAATTGGTTGAGCAAGAGTATGAATATGTGGATAATTGGGTAGATGTGGCCACCCACCAGATCAACAATTGTGATCGCCCTATATACTATAATGATTCATCCGAATATCTAGCATTGCTTCCTTGCAAAACTTCTAGCAAAACCTTCTGACACACATTTATATCTCCTCTCTCTTTCTCTGTTATTTTCTTTAATGATAAGAGTATGAATTAAAGGCTTACACAGTGAATATCACTTTCAGTCCTTTATTGCTTTTCTTGTCTGATGCGCAAAAAAAAAAAAAAAAAAACAGATGAATAATGCTTGACTGTGCTCTCTCTCTCTCTCTCTCTCTCTCTCTCTCTCTCTCTCTCTCTTGTTTAATATTCATGGTGTAAGTGTGAAGTAAATTATTGAAGTGCTATGGTTGAATGGTGAATGACTAATGACGTAGTGGTGAATGACTTTGTAGTGTGTTGGGGCATTGGGTTGTTTATATAAAGTGTCTTTTTTTTTTTTTTGTTATGTACAGGTTGTAAAAAAAAATTAAATGCCACATGTAAAAGGGAGACTATGCTGAAATTTCGAGAAATCTTTTACATTAGAAAAAATTTTTTAGGAACATTGTTATGAAGTATACGTTAATGTTTGTCAAAATGTGTTTATGCTTCTTATTTATCCTTTTTTGTTACTGCAGGATGATGTTATTACTGCATGTGAATCTGACAGCTCGGTGGCGCAAAGTGATTTAGACCATGATGCAGTTACAAAGGTATCTTTTTATTGTTTGTTGATCATAATATCTTTTAATGTTAGTAATCTTTAATTTTGTGGGTTTTATGGTATACTCGGTTTTTTTTTTCATAGGTCTTTGGTCGTGATAGCCGAGGACGCGTACGTGGCTTAGGAACTATTTAAAAAACGATTTGTCAACTAAGGAGGAAGGATGCTATAGGATTATTGTAGATGAGATCTTGAAGTTTGACATAGAGTTGTTCGGTGGAGAAAAGACTTTTGGGGATCTCACTGTGGGTGATATCATTTCATGGCCCACATATAGAACCGTGTTTGACTAATCTAAAAGCCCATATTATTTACTGTTAAATGACTTTATTTGTAGTATTTACTTTGATGTATGTGATCGTGAACGTGAACGTGGTTTTTGTTAATTTTCTATCATTTAATGTAGCTACTTTGATTGTTTAAATTTTAAATGGATGGATGATTTCTTAGCTTATTTGAGTTATTTATTTGATGGATAATGGATGTTTGTATGGTTGATGCTAATTTACAGTTTTGATAATTATAGAATTTTTATTAGAAAAATAAAAATTTTAAAAATTAATTATGATTTTTTTTTAAAAAACCCTCTAAAAAAACGACTGCTCCGGGCAGTCGTTAATTGAATGATAAGTCATTTTTTATATAATTTTTTAAAAAATGACTTACATAATTTTTTACTGCCGAAGTTCGTCTTTAAAAAAAAATGACTGTCGCGGGCAGTCGTTAATCTGACAAATTTTCGACCGCTAACAGCAGTCGTTTTTGGAAAACGACTGCGATTTTAACGACTGCTCGTTCGACTGCCCTTAGCAGTCGTTTTTTAAGAAAAATGACTGTCGTCGGCAGTCATTTTTCGACCTTTTTGACGTAGTGTGGTTAGATCTGGATATTCTAACATGGTATCAAAGTCCATCAATCTATTCATTCAAGCATAAGAGGAGCCCTGATCAACTGATAGGAGTATACTATATTCAGCTGTGAGAAGCACTGCACTACTGTGATCAAAGGTGGCCCGTCTATTGATGATCATTCTGCATCAGAGAAATCTCTCCATTCTGGTCGTCCATTTATCCTAGGAATTCTACACATTCTTTTGAGATTTTCTGATCATATGAGGGAGGCCATTCTCTCCAATTTGCACTTATCTCCTTTGTGCAAGTAGTTTTCATCGAACCTGTTCAAAATTCTGGTCTCTCAAGCTTTCTTCAAAAGTCCAGTTAAACATGTCTCGGATTTTTGATACAGAGACCACTGTATGATCTGATCTTCCATCTGATCACCCAGTGGGCCCCACAGATCAAATCTGTGCCCAAATCCAAGGTCAGCTGGACCTCTTTTATTGGGTTTTCCAATCTGACTACACTTTGTGGTTGAGATCTTCCATCTGATCTCTCAGTGGGCCCCATAGCACTACTTTGTGATCAGATTCAAGGTCATCAAGACCTATTTCATTCGAATTTCAGATCTGGTTAGTTCTTTGTGGCTGGATTTCAGTTCTGACTTGGTTTCTGGGCCCGGATTTCACATCTATACAGTTTGTGTGCATCTTGTTCTAAATTCATCTTCACTTTTGCTTCACATTTGTGCACCTTTTGGTTAAAAATGTCTTCTGATAAGACTTCGGGGATTAATGTCACACTCAATGGAACCAATTATCCCTATTGGTCCCATCTAATGCAAAATTTCCTCAAAGGACAAAAACTTTGGAAGTATATTGCTAAGCAGATCCCTACACCAGATGGTAAAGACACCACCTTTGAGGAATGGTAAGCTTTAGTCGGGAAGATCAATTCTTGGATTGCCAATTCGGTCAATCCATCTATTGGGAATCAACTAGCTAAATTCAATTATCCTAAGGATGCTTGGGATTATTTAGCCAAATTGTATACTCAGTTTAATGCTGCTCTCCGGTAGAATGGGAAATCAAAAATGCAAACCAAGGAAATGACTCCATTCATGATTTCTTTATCAAAATGACTGCCTCATGGGATCAACTAGCTCTAATGGAACCCACTTTTGCAACAACTGATGATGCCCATACCTTTGAGATCTATAGGCAGCAGACTCGCCTGGTTTAGTTTCTTTTGGTTATTCGCCTTAATTTTCAACATGTTCGTGGTCTATTATTACATCGGTCCCCATTGCCTTTCGTTGATACTGCCCAACCAGACCTCAAAGGCCAAACAACAAGAACAAACAATCTGCTCAACAGCCCAATCGTGGTCCCATGCAATCTTATTCTCAGCGATCCTATGCTGCCAATGTTACTGAATATGATAGTTTTGTGCGTCCACAAATGGATCTTTTATCTCAGATCCAGGCTATGGTTGATGAGCACATGCAACAGTTATTTCTAGCTTCCTCCACTGGTTCTGCTTCTCAGATGGCCACTACCCCCTCCGCCTTTGGTTCTGCCATGACCATTTCTAGTCCTTCAGGTACACATGATACTACATGGATTTTTTATTCTGGTGCTTTCTATCATATGACAAATGATGTTTCCAAACTTCATAATTGTTATACTCCTGTTAGCTCTCTCACCATCCATATAGCAAATGCCACTACTCTACCAGTCTCCTTTATTGGCTCCGTTTCAAATAAGTTGCTCTCTCTCACTAATGTTTTGTGTGTTCCCCACCTCTCTATCAACTTAATCTCTATTAGTCAATTGACTTCTTCTGGATTTCTTGTCTCATTTTCTTCCACTGGATGTTCTGTGCAGGATCCGCGCACCGGGAGACAAATTTAAACCGGCCTTAGGTCAGGAGGACTTTACTATCTTCGCTCGCTGCACCATTTATCATCAAGCATCTCTCCTGCCGCCCTTGTTTCATCTGCATCACCCTTTGCTCTTTGGCACTCTCGTTTAGGCCATTTATCTTTAAATAAAATGAAGTTTTTATTTAATAGTGGTGTTTCTGGAAACATTTCTATATTAGACATTTCTACTTATTTTGGTTGCCAATTTGGTAAACAACATGCATTCCCTTATAATAAAAGTACTTCTTTTACTTCTGCTCCTTTCACTTTGGTGCTTTCTGATGTCTAGGGACCTGCCTCTCAGCCAACGAAAGGCGGTTCCATTTATTTTGTATTGTTTATTGATGACTTCACTAGATATACATGGTTGTATTTGGTGAAGAATCATTCTGAGTTATACACCATCTACACTGCTTTCTATACCATGGTTTCCACTCAGTTTGACACGAGGATTAAAATATTCAGGTCTGACTCCGGGGGAGAATACATGTCCCACAACTTTCGTTCTTACCTGACCAGTCAAGGGACTCTAGCTCAATTATCCTGTCTTGCCGCACCGCAGCAGAATGGAGTGGCAGAATGGAAACACAGACATATCTTAGAGACTGCTAGATCTTAGATTTATTCCTCACATGTTCCTCTGCAATTCTGAGGGGAAGCAGTCCTGACTGCAACCTATCTGATTAATAGAACACCATCCACTGTCTTATCTAGCACATCCCCATATGAAAAAGTGTTTACCTATAAACCTGACTTATCCTATCTCAAAGTATTTGGCTGCACCTGTTTTGTTCTGTTGCATGATAATGAGAGAACCAAACTTTCCCCAAAATCCACTGTCAGTGCTTTTTTAGGGTATGGCATCGAACAAAAAGGCTATCGATGCTATGATCCTAAAACCAATAAGTTATGGGTCTCTCGTAATGTCACCTTCTTGGAACATATACCTTTCTATACATTACCCACTGCATTCTCTTCTCCTGAGCACCAACGGTCTATCCTCTTAACCCCTTTCCAAACCTGTTTCCCTCAGATACCCCTTCTCCTCCACCCTTGCAAGTATATCATTGTTGGCCCAAAACCCCATCTGCTCACTCAGAATCTGCAGCCCCACCTCCTACTTCTGACCATGGGCCTATCTTCTCTGCTCCAGATGTGCAGGATCCTCCTCAACCTTGAAGGTATCCCTTACGCACGAGAATCCCTTTCTCCAGATTTGGCTTTGTTTGTACTGATCATTTTTCTCCATCGTATAAGTGCTTCCTTACAACAATTCATACTTTGGCCGAACCACAATCCTATAAGGAGGCAATTACTCATCCGAACTGGAGATCTGCCATAGTATAAGAACTTGCGGCTCTGCAAAAAACTCAAACATGAGACCTCTCCTCCCTTAGGGAAACGGGCTATTGGCTGCAAATGAATATTTAAGATCAAGACCAAATCTGATGGATTTATTGATCGTTACAAGGCTCGCTTGGTTGCCAAAGGCTACACACAAGAATATGGGCTAGATTATGAGGAGTCCTTTGCTCCAGTTGCTAAGATGACAACTGTCTGCAATTTTATCTCCGTTGCCACTGGTAGACGTTGGCCACTCTATCAACTTGATGTCAATAATGCGTTTTTGAATGGATTCCTTCAGGAAGAAATCTATATGCATCCTCCCCCAGGCATCGCGAGACCTCCTCATTATGCCTGTCGTCTCAAATGCGCCTTGCATGGACTCAAACAAGCACCTCGTGCTTGGTTTGAACGGTTTAGCACCAGCATTATTAGCATTGGTTTTTCTCATAGTGCTCATGGCTCCGCTCTCTTCACTCGCTATTCGCTATTTGGATGTGTTTTCTTGTTTTTCTATATCGATTATATGATTATCACTGGCAATGATGCTCCTGGTATTCTATCCTTGAAGCCTTTCTTCATCGACAATTTGAGATGAAAGATTTGGGCCATTTGTGGTACTTTCTGGGCATTGAGGTTGCCCACTCTCCCAAAGGATATCTTTTGTTACAAACAAAATACTGCAATGAAGTTCTCCAACGCACTGGACTCACAGATTGTAAACCTGTCTCTACTCCAATTGAACATAATTTGAAGCTTCGAACTACTGATAGAGATCTACTTTCTGATCCAACTCGTTATCGTGAGGTGGTTGGCAGCTTGGTTTATCTTACTATTACCAGACCAAATATTGCCTATGCAGTACATGTGGTAAGCCAATTTGTTGTGTGACCCACTCATCTTCATCGGGCTGCTGTCCTGCACATACTGAGATACTTACAAGGAAGTTCCAACCGTGTCCTCCTTTCCTCAAGTCAAAATCTTACTCTGCATGGTTATTCTGATTTCGACTGGGCAGGAGATGTCAATGATCTGCACTCTATAACAGGTTTCTCCATTTTTCTTGGCTCTTTTTTCATCTCTTGGAAGAGCAAGAAACGGGAAGTTGTCTCACGATTGTCCACTGAAGCTAAATATCGTGCTGTATCTCACACTACTACTGAAATTATTTGGCTTCACGGGTTACTTCAGGATTTAGGAGTTCCAGTTCCTAAATCTACCTCTCTTTTTACGGACAGTGAAAGTGCATGGAAACTGGCAACAAATGATGTCTTCCATGAACGATCCAAACATCTTGAGGTTGACTGTCATTTCATTCATCAACGTGTTCGGAGTGGTACTATAAAGCTCATCCAGATTTCATCAGCTGCTCAAGTAGCAGGTTTTTTCACCAAAAACCACTCCACATCTCATTTTTCGGAGCTAGTTTCCAAGCTATCGATGGTCACATTCTCTCATCCAAAGCTTGAGAGGAGGTGTAAAGATACAGGTCAGCTCGACCTAATGGGTCAGCCTACAACCCATGAATTGGGTCAGCCCACAAATCAAGTCATTGTATGAGTTGTCAATAGATACTAGTTACCATAACAATACCTGTAATCATGTAATTAGATCCTCTAATCTAAGCAATTCTATGTTATATATGGATCCATCGTCAATACAAAGAATACACAATTCTCTTGCAATTCTTCTCTCTCTTGTATGCTTCTGGTTAGATTTGGATATTCTAACAGAGAGCACATTTTTTGTGCATATGGGAATGTAAGGTGGAGAATAGGTTATAATGGGTTGAGATTTAAACGACTCTCACTTACTCTAACTGCTCTAATTTGCATGGCCATCCTTCTTTGGCAATGGGAGAAAACCCCTCTTGCACTGTTCTCTCACCTCACAATCAGTTGGAGATCCTTTCTCCAGGTTCGTCTTGTATTTCACGGTTGCTTTTAATTTCAATGGTGTCACATTGTTTCCTTGTCTTCTTTACTTTTGGATTTTCATGTGGTGGTGCAGCTGTTGTTGATGGTGTTCAATCCCTAGATCATGAGCATGACAATGAAGAAGATGTCGAAATTAAGGCCATAGAAAAAGAAACAAAAGCTGAACAAGGTGAGAGAAACACTAAAGAACTCTTAAATGAATTGGAAGTAGAAACAAGAAATGATGGAGCAAAGCTTTCTGGTGCTGTGCCAGTGGGTTTTGAAACCGCAAGGTCCCCTAAAAAGAGAGATGATGGTTTGACACCACCTTTTGTGGAGAAAGGTAAAATGCTTTCCCTTGTTTGGTTTTCGCTGTTGTTTCTTTGAAACCTTTTGATTTTGTTTTCATGTATGCATGCATGTGCACGCCTTCATCTGCAAATCAACCTCAGAACACAACTGGTTTGATGCTTTGGATTAGTAGTATTTTTCTTCATCTTACACCCTCTTCCTGCCCTCTCTTCATTTTGCAAATTAACTTCTAAAGATGATTAGTTTACTGCTTCTTTATGCTATCTTATCTTCCATCTTCTCCCTGCCCCTTTATACTTGTCATGCAAGATAGAGGTACTGTAAAAATGAGAAGGATAAAGCTGTCCAGAAATAGCACCATATTTGTACACAAACCGAGAAATATATCAAAAACAGGACACATTGCCAGTTGGTGCCTTGGTGGGCCATTGGGTCCTACAAATAAAATGATTAAGTGGTGGATTAGGTATCTGCAAATAATCAGCACTTGTGAATATTGCTAGCCATCTAATCACATGCAGTGATCACAAACCATTTGCTTGTTCTTTTACTTGTTTGTTTGTAGACAGTTATTTTTCTCACCTTTAACAATGAGCGATGTCCGATGGGGCTGATACTTGGTGGATACCTAATCTGCTGACCCTCATTTGCATGATGGGACCCACTAGCCTGCCAACTTGCCATGTGTTCAAGGTATTTTTTTAATATTAATTTAAACTTGAAGATCCAGGGATAGATCCCCGGGCATGTTTGTGGAACGAAGGTTCCAACACCATTAACCATGAGGATGTTGACGCCATGTGTTCCACTTTGACAGATTGTGCTAATCTATCTTCAGTGACTTGTTTGGCTTACAGTTTCTCAAGCACAAAATAGAAAAACAAGGATATGATGTTCATATCTGTGCAGCCATCCCCACAAGTGATTGTGCATGGAAAGAATTTAAAAGACTCTGGAGTTGAGAATATTTGGAAAATATAGGATATATTTGACCATATTAGATTCAAATGTCCAGTTCCCTTATGTCCAGATGAAGCATTTTTCATCCTACTGCTGTTTTTTCACAATTTGCATTTATAGGTTTATGAATCATTCTGACAGGGTGTAACTATGCCAAAAGCCAATGGGTTACAGACAGCAAATGACCATTATATTCTGGTTTTGATTGTAGGCAGTGGTTGTGAGGGCCATGGTCTTGTAGATTGACCCAACGTATAGATTTCTCCTACGACATACTTGATTTTGATGCTTCTACATTCTTGAAAAGGCATGATTTTTTTTTTGTTTTCCTCTTTATTTTGTTTTGATCTCTCATTTGGACTGTTGATGTTCAACTGTGAATGGTGATAAATATTTGTCAAGGTGAGGAATTTTGGGGTTGTATACCAGAGCGGATATAATCTGCCGCACCTTTTATTCTTTATGCTTGGTGATCCGACTGTTGATGTGATGGTTCCACCATTAATGGAGAGTGTTTCAAAAAAATTCAGGTTGGTAGATTCTATTTCCCAACTCTTTAATATGGTCTGTAAATGGACTCCTAAAATTGCACACAGATGTAATTAAAAAAGCCTGAAGAGTGCATGTATACTATCTTTCAATATGGAAAACTGGGTTGCAGAAAACTGATCAGTTTTTTGTTGTGGAGGGTTTAAAACTTCCTCTTCCTTCCTCAGGTGGATGGGCTTATTGTTGCTTCCCCTGCCTCTCATTGTCCTTGTTGCCTGGGATGGCCTTAATTTTTATTAGTCAGGATTTTATATCATTCTGCAGCACAAACGTGGATAATTCTTTCCAGGATACAACGTAAGACTGTAGCTCTTGTAGGGGATTCCTTGGGTAGGCAGCAGTTCCAGTCACTGATGTGTATGGTCACAGGTGGGAAAGACAACCCAGAAGTGGAGGATGTTGGAAGTGAGTTTGGTCTCATCAAAGCGGCAGGTGCTAAAAGACTCAGTGGGTGGGCTTATCGATTCCCAACAACCACCACTGCCATTCTCTATTACTAGCCCGCAAGTCTGTGTTTCTTAGAGCCCCTAAACTTCACTTACCCCGCTACTGGTTATGTGATCCACCTGGATCGTCCTCCGGCCTTCTTGCAGTGCTATGTCCACATATTCGATGTTTTGGTTCTCAATACGAGGCACCAGTGGAACAAAGGCAAGCTTAATGCGAATTGGTGGGTGATGTATGTAGCGGGTGTGGGGCGTGTGAGGTGTGTGAACAAGGTTTCACAAGATGAATCTGATGATTCAGTTGTGGCAGGTGCTGTCAAAGGCACTGGGGTTAGGCTTTTGGACATAACTGCCCTTTCACAGCTGAGGGAAGAGGGACACATATCCCTGTATAGTCTCAAAGCCTCAGATGGTGTGCAAGATTGCTTACATTGGTGCCTACCTGGTATTCCGGACACATGGAATGAAATCCTTTATGCACAACTGTAGGTCGCAAACTGAGTGAATCCCATTGACTCTAACCCCTGCGAGTTACTCAACCATGCCTTGTGCACTAGCTGACATGAGGCTTTCCATTTCAGGAAAAAGATTATTTATCTTGTCAGAGATATCACCATCCAAACTAACTCCCCCATCCTTAGGGCCTTGCATACTAACCTATTCAACAATCTTACTGATAAAAATGGCGGATATTGACTCAGATTGATTGGCACCGCTGCCTTATGGAAGTTATCTAGTAAGAAGCGCTATCAGTGTACCAACTCAAGATTCCACAAAAAGGGGGTGTAAAGAGCCTTTCATCCATTTTGATTTGAAAAGTGAATAACAGACTGGTTAAGCATAAATGTGTGGGCTGCCTACTGACTATTTGTGGATGCCAAGTTCTGGTTATTCATGTGGCTCATCCAAATGTGAAGAGATGAACATATGGTGCAGACGATCATCCATGTACTGATTTTAGCCTCAGAAATTCAAGAAAACAGTTTAGCGCGATGCCATTGTAAGCAATTTTTCATTTGCCATTTTTTACTTCTATGGAACAAGCTACATAGAGTACTTTTTGCATGTGATTTTAGCCAATGGTCTGTGCAACTGAATGCGAAATTCTTTTGGTTTTGTTTTTATTGTTAAATGTTTTTGGATAGACACAATATTGCAACCAATGCATTTGTATACTTAAAAAGTAGAAAGGGAGTTGATCCATTCTCTTTCTACTTCTCGGCGGTATGATATTAGAGACGCAAATAAAGCCCTGTTTGGTTCCTTGGAACTTAGTTGTTTAGCATTCTCTCTACCTGTAAGTCTAATTACTTGTATCTATGTGTACTTGTAATTGGTTATGGCATAGAACAAAACAACTGTCACTTGAGGAAATTCAGATTATTAAAATGCATGTGACACCCTCGTTTTGATTTGAACCCAGTTGTTGCACTCAGTTTAGGAAGACCCATATATGCCCTTAGTGGGACTGTTCCTTTTCCTTATTTTCTACTCGAAGAAGCATTGGTAATGATTTGGAGCTGCAAAAGATTTAAAAAAAGTTATCTCACCCATGGTGATTTTTTCTATGCCATAGTCAAGTAGCCAACCTGCCTATTCTAGCTGCTGGCAACTGCCCCATTGGGGGCAGATTTAGTAGTACTGGTAGTAGTGTGTTTTATTGTCCCCTCTCTTGGGGTTTGGGATTTCCCAACTTTGACATGAATGGAGTTTGACAGTTTCGGGCTTTAGATGCGTTTGTCTTCCCTTGTATGACTATTTTGCATTTTTTTTTTTAATGGATGACAATAAAACATATAGCATATGATTGTTAAAGTATGAATGGAAGACGGAGGGTCAAATTCTTCCTAACATGCAAAGGAAAATATATAATTTTATATATTAAAATAATAAATAATAAATAATATCAAGTGAATTAATTTCGATGTTGATGTGTTTGAATTGGCTTTAGGGACTGTTTGAGTGCATTAGAATACATAGGAATTGAATAAATAGATTTCATGCCATAAGTGGTTAAAAATGAAGATCAAAGGTGAATATCCCAAAAAAGAAAGCGTCAAATAACCTTTCGTTTCATGGAAATAGAATCAAGGAAGGATCAGAAATGAATACACAATCATCACCCTTGTCATTCAATACATAGAAAAGCAAAGGACATAGCTATATTTCCACCTTATATCATTCACCTCTCACCTCTTTAATAATTCATTTGGTAGAATTCATTTTACATTGAATTTCTCTGTGTGCATTCCTATGTATCTTACGCAAAGAAACAGGCCTTCGAGTGTTTCAAATGAAAATTGAAGTGAAAATTAAATTTCAAAACCTTTTAAGTTTCATTAAACCACTAAACCTATGAAGAATTAGTTATTGTCATGGCCAAAACTTTTAGGCATCGGGGAAAGTTGCTCATTAAGGTGGCCTTGCACAATTACATATGGGCCCCACTACAATTAACATTATACTATTTTAAATTCACTTGTTTGTGAAAATTTGAGTTTAACTTGAGTTAATTCCAAATCTAAAGCAAGTTTCTTAGTTAATTCCAAATCTAAAGCAAGTTTCTTAGTAAGGCTAAAATACATGCTTTGCAAACTTGATGGATCATCATCATCATCATCATTAAAGCCTTGTCCCAATCATGTTGGGCTGGCTACATGATTTATATTTTTCCATTCTGTTTATCCTGAGCCAAATCATCAGATAAGTTGTACATTTTCAAATTCACATTAATGTTTATAAATATAAACAATTGGAGACTTTTCACAAGCAACTTTTTTTTTTTTTTTTTGGGGAGTGGGTGGGTGGGAAGTTTTCCCAAGCGACTTGAGCAACCATTTTGGAGCTTCTTTCATATTAACAATTTAGTATCAATAATCCGATTTAGTTATATACAATAAGTGAAAAAAGAAATCTAAAAATTTTATTTGAAGAGGCTAAGAGAGAGAGAGAGAGAGAGAGAGAGAGAGAGAGATAAGGAACTTGCAATTTTTCAAACAACATGGCAGTAAATTGGTCAGGTAGCAACAAAAATTGAGAAGGCCAGACCACAAAAGAGCACATCTAGGTCTGAGGTTAAATTGATGAGCATGGGCATTTCTTGCATTTGAATGCACAAAGAAACTATAAAAGACAAACTCTACGGAAAATCGTGCATGCTATTTTACTGCCATTTGGTGCGATGCTTTTCCATGTCAAAAGAAGAAACATGAGTTGTTTTCTATCTGAAAAATTATTTCTCAGGAGAAAGGCCGAAACTAAATAAATGAGAATTGTGAAATCTCAATATTATGCAAAAATGACCTTTTTTCTTTTTTCTTCTTCTTCTTCTTCTTATTCTTCTCGCTATGTTGGATTGATGGTCAGGTGTGATAATTTTAACTTGAGCGCCCAGGGATCGAGGACTTGTTTCTTAATTGAGAATATTTATATCTAAAGAATATCTAAGTTTTTAGACATGCGGAATTCTTGAATTCTTCTTTTTAGTTGTACATCTAAGAATTCTACCAAAAAATTAAAATAAAGAGACTGAAATTCTTCTAATATTCTCTGAATTCCAGTAAAGAAACATCCCTAACTTTGCAATAATGATGAGTGGTAAAGTAGAATATAGATTTCATAAAAGAAGAGTCTCCAAAGACTCAAAGTCCATTTGGTGGGCCATCATTCTCATTTGCTAGTTGGGCCTAGGACTAGACATTGCCATAGTTGAAACGTGAATAGAGAGAGGGGTTGTCATCATCACAATGGTTTGATGTTCGCTCTCTCTTTCTAGTTTCCACGCATGTTATTTAATCGCCGGGCCCATCATCGGTGTACCTATGATTTTGATGGTCAATTAATAATTTAAAGTATCTTTTACTTTTATTTTTTTTTCTCCACTGACTGAACTCAAAAAGCACACAAGATCTCTTAAGTTGAGAAAGCTTTTAGAGATGATGAGTTATATTCAAATTCAAAAGAATTTTTATCTTTTATCACTATGTAACGATTAACGAATGTTAACACAAATGGGCCCCAACACAAATGCCAACGGTTATAATTTGGTGATAGAAAGTATAAATATAAAAGCCTCCCTCTTTCATAGGACCTGAACATAGTTTTTGTCACATGGAATTAGTTCATCAGCTTTCCCAATGGACGAGTATTACACGTACGAGATGGAGGAACTTTGACACTATTTTAATTGTATGGAATCTATGTTTTACAAGTGGAACTGGACAGTGGCATAATAATTATAAAAATAAAAGTAAGATCATGAACTCAATTTTGAAATGGTAAAATCATGATTTGTTCATCAATCTAGCCAGTTGAATGATTTTTAACTACTAGAATAACATTTTTGGATGCACCAAAGAAGCTTAAGAAAATAATAAAGCATAAAATATAATCGTTCATTTTCTAAACTTAAAAACTTTTTTTTTTTTTGACAACTCAAGAAAAGTGAGAAAAATATATTTTTCCTTTTAAAAGTTCAATATTGTAACCCTATAATTCCCCCTAGATAATTTTATTTAAAACACTTTCTAAGTATTTCTAAAATCTAGTGACTAGAAACTTTCTTGACTATTAGCTAGATTTCAATATTGGAATCACATCAGATAGTGTTTTGAAGGACAAATGCTCTTTATAAATATCTTCTTTACTAAATCTATTAATTTAGCTTTTACGGACCCTTGACTGTCACTTGGAGGTGTACTGTATAGATCTTATTGATGGAAAGTGAATTTGAATGGTTTGGATTTGAAATTAAGGTGGTCCCCAAAGATGGACTTGAAGTGAGAAATTATGCACACATAAAGTGTTTCTAAAATTCAGTGTATATTTTAATTATCATTATTTGCCACAACTTAGTTTAAAATCTGTTGCATTCTTTAAGATTTTTTGAACATTAAATAGTATAATACTTTATTATTGCATTATTCTACTCTAAATTATTTTACTCTATTAGTATTTAAACCTATAATATTTTGTTCTACACATATCCAAATGGTCCCTTGGACATGGTTTTGGGCCTTTGGCTACATGGAATCTTCCTTTAAAGGATCCGTGATTTAAAATTGGAAGTAGAGATTTAACTGTGATGTAATATATGAAAATAAAGCTTTTAAATGGTCAAAACCATTGGAAGTTTGTTAGGTTATTACTAATTTAATCTAGATCTTTCATCAATTTAGGCAAATTAAGCCATTTTTTATAAGCATTAGAAGGATTAGGCTAGACCAACTGTTCCAAGGCACCAATTTCACACTTTGTGGCCATGTGTTTGAGCTGTTTGGTCTAACTTTTCAAAAAATAAATAAGATATTGAATGAAGAAAACATGATTTGTTTGGGAATAAATCTTTTTATATTAAATCTAAACATATTTAGCTTTCTTTATTTTTTTCTTGATCGGAAACTATAAATTATATTAAAATTTAGAAAGTAACAACAAATAAGCTCCACAAGAGAGTATAAAGTTCATTTGTCTAGTGCCCACAATAAACCGATTGGCTGTAGTCTTTTTGTCAATAAAATTTAGTGACAACCCATCCTATGAAAAAAGAGGCACTTTCTCCCTTCGATTTTTACATGGTTTCTTTGAAAACAAGAGAAAGACTTGAAAATTCCACATAGACTTTGAAATTTCAAAGGAAAGACTTTGAAGTCTCTACTTGATTTGGAAAATCCTTGATTTGATCCCTCTAAGCTGCTATTGTGATCCATGTTTGAGAACTCTGAGAACTCATTGAAGTCCATGTTTGAGCATCTCGAAACTTTCAGACAAGGAGTTGGTTTTCAGTGTGGAACTTCTCCTTAGACTTCAAATGTCTTTTGAAGTTTTCATTCAGCTGAGTAATGCATTATTGGCTCCATGTTTGTAGTGCAGACCTTCACACTTGTCCCTGTCTAATTATATCTGTTGTAGTGCATATGTGATTTTTTACATGCCGACACTCATTTGTTAGTTTATGACTAACATATCTTTATTCGGATCTACATAAATATAGGATTGATTTGAATAATAAGACATAAATCTGAAATTAAATGTGTACCTACTTCTATCGCATTTGCCTAATCCGAACAGCTGCCTTTAATTAGGAATTGAGTAGACTCCTCCACTACGGCCTTTCTACGTGATCTCAATGGGGCAATCAATGTATTAGTGTAGAGAGGATTTGGAACCCCTAAACCCTATATATAGGATCTAGATTTTTCTTAGCATAGGAAACTCTATTAGGTTAAGAACTTTTCCTAAACACCAAAGATATCTCCATAAGAAGACTTACATATATAGTAGTCCTAATCTAAGTGCCCAGGGCACGGAGTGGGAGCGGGAGTGCCGAAGCACTAAAATTTAAAATAATTATATGTTCGGAGTGCCTATACAACATAGTGCTTGTGAATTTATAAACAATTAACTAATAGGCACAAATATATCTTATCCATATATTTAAGTATAAAAAATGGAGAAAAAAAATAACTTTGCAATTTGATCACATAAAATAGATAATAATTAATAAGTCAGAAGAACTTTCTTCATTCAAAAGATAAATATCAAGCTTATAAAAAAAGAAAATGCACATAAAACCAAAGATTATGCATGGTTCGTTCCATGTTTAGTCAAACCACGCTCCAAGAATGATCAAACCGCGCTCCGAAAACACTAATCTGTATTTTTGGAGCAGGATTGAGAAGGCCGAGATGAGGTTTCTAGCACTAAGGTCCTAATGAATAATGGTCATCTAAAGTGAGAGGCCCACATTGGCGTGTGGTCATTGGGCCACACTTAAGCCCAATAATTCTAACATCATTTGCAATATCGTTTTTTAAATAAGAAAAAGAGAGAGAGAGAGAGAGAGAGAGATATATATATATTTTATGATATCTAGTGGAATACTTAGAAGTCAACAAGCAATAGAAAACATTTGGAGTCAATTTTTTTCTGCAATCAAATAGAAAAAAGACTCTACTTTATTAGAAAATAAAGTCTTTTTTAATCTTCTCATGACTCTTATAACTTTGGTCTGGCAAGTGAATGATCAGGAATTAGGGTAGAAATGGGACGCGCCCTTACACTGGCCTGCCCCGTCATTCTCAACTGAAAGAAGGAAAAAAAAAAGGAAAATTTGGCCAGGTCAAGTCCCAAGTCTCCTCAAGTCTTTTTTTTTTTTTTTTTTTGGGTGATACAAGTAGTGTCTGCCATTATTTAATGACACTTTTTTTTTTTTAACTTCACGTGATTCCTGCTATTTAGACTTCCCATGGGAACTTGACTTGCCGCGAAAGCATTCATTACAATTTACAAACGTTTTCCCTTTCCACACCATGGGAACTATTTGGAGTCATTTTGTCTGCCATTAGCTATTCAGATTCGACATGACTCGGAAAAATGCTATCGTATCTTCACTCACGTGTTTCATGGCTTTGGGTCTTTGACATAGACGTGGGAACACAACGAGTCTCATCACATGGTGGCACGCGTCTGTGCGTAATGCAGTTTCGTGGAAGTGGAAAGCCACCCATGAGATGAGACTTGGTGAGTATGTGGAAGAGAATTTTATCTAGAAGATTTTCTAGGTATATGATAATCCAGTGAGTATAAACTTTTTAATATTAGATTTCAATATTGAAATCACATTAGATAGAATTTTGAAAGGAAATTGTTTTTTATAAATATTTTATTTATTAAACCTATTAATTTAGCTTTTAGGGACCCTTGACCGTGGCTTGGGGGTGCACTGGACGCATCTTATAGATGGAAAGTGAATCTGAGTGGCTTGATTTGAAAGGCGGTCACTATAGATGGATTTGAAGTGATAAATTATGCACGCATAGTGTTTATTACTAAATGATTAATCAAATATCAAGAACTTTTATGATTGTTATTCTGAAATTCTTTTTCGGTGTATATTTTAATTATCATTATTTACCACAACTTAGTTTAAAATCTGTTGCATTTTTTATAGATTTTCTAAACATTAAATAATATAATACTTTATTATTACATTATTCTACTCTAAATTATTTTACTCTATTAGTAGTTAAACCCAAAATATTTTGTTCTACACATATCCAAATGGTCCCTTGGAGATGGCTTTGGCCACATGGAATCTTCCTTTAAAGGATTCATATTTCAAACTGATAGTAGGGATTTAACTATGATGTAGTCTATGAAAATAAAGTTTTTAAATGGTCAAAACCATTGGAAGTTTGTTAGGTCATTACTAATTCAATCTAAATCTTTCATCGATTTAGGCAAATTAAGCCATTTTTAATTAGCACTAGAAGGATTAGGCTAAACCAACTGTTCCAAGCCACCAATTTCACTCGATGTGGTCATGTGTTTGAGCTGTACGTTTGGAATGATTTTTCAAAAAAAAAATAAAAAAATAATGAAGAATTGCGATTGCCCTTTTACCAATGTTAGTGTAGGAGTTCGGCTTGAGCCAATGTCTGCATCAATTATGATGGCCCTTTTACCAAAAATGAAAAATTAAAAATTTGATGGCCAAGCTAGCCCATATACATGTATCAGGGTGGATCTTAGTTTCGACCAAACAATTATGATGACCAATCAACTTCTGATTATTTGAAATGTTAGGCTGGAACTTTGAACACCATATAATTTTGCTTGCATCCAAGATTCTACAATTCCTCTTAACATAATATTTTAAGGAAAGAAACTGCTGGCATTGATTTTAGTTTTTTAAGTTTCTTATTATGAAAAATTCATATATTTTTATGCAATCAATTTGACACTAGGCCTTACTCCTATCGAATTGAAACTTCACAGGGCTCATACAAAAGGGGCACATTTATTTTGAACAATTAAAATTTTATGAAGGGGGTCCACCCAGTATAATACAGAATTCCTCAATATTCTGTGAATTGGAGAGTATGAACTCTCGCCCTCTACATTATGTGTTTCATACCATACCTGGTTTGAGCCTATGCAAGAATCATGTGGGTATCTTGGGGTTTCACACCTAGAAGGTGGCCCTACAATGCCAACACCAACATAAAGCAACACCCAACAGGTCTGCACTGTCAGTAGACTGAAATTGTAATAGATAAAACCACTTGTGTGGAATTGCATGTCAATTAGTAAGTCATCTTCAATGTGTGGGACCAATCCATGCTTTTTAGAGTGAAGAATCTCTTGGAATAGTCATCGCCATAAACGTATGAGACCAACCAGGGGAATTTGAAACGTATGCTCAAAGGAAGTAGAAAAAACATATCATTTTCAGTAGGAAAAATGATAGGGATGACTTCTTTTAATTCTATTTCGGTAGAATATGATTGGGTCTGTTTAAAGATGGTATAGTTATTAAACTAGTGGAAATGACCGACCAATATACTATTTCACTTAACAACTAGGGCCCATATGTACGCATTAAAATATGTAGGTGTTGAATGCGCATAGGTCAGTTTTAGAAAGCGAGCATCAAATAACTATTTCTTTTTATGAAGATAAAATAAGAAAATAGAAAATGAATAACCAATATCACCCTTAGTTATTCAATTTTTGACATCCTTTGAATCTGTTTCGATGCAGAATCAGGTTATTTGATGCTCATTTTTGAAAGTTCAAATTTGATGTTCATTTTTAATCCGAAATATAAAACCCTGCTCAAAAGACTAACGTTTAGCCACATACTTTCTCCACAAAATAATAAATAAATAAATAAAATCTAGTCACATACAAGCTCAGCCTTATTCACCACAAATGTCCGCTCGGTGAGCAATCAATCCATGGATAATTATACTTTTTAAGACTGATTATGACCGTTAGTCAAGAAAGTCTTAAGCTTATTTTTTCATTGTGTTTATCTCATTATTGTTTTCTTCCCTGCGTATATAGATTTAGTAATTTGAGTTTATTATTATCAATACATGTAAATACCCATATATATATTTAATTTTATAAGTATTTGATTAATTTTTAAATATTTAAAAAAAAAAGTTCTCCTAAGTCGTCATGTTGACTCTCTCCAAGCTAATTTTTTAGAGTTGGACATGTAGAGTCCGAGTTACAAGCTTCTAGAAAAAGTCATACAATGATATAATTCAGAGTCTAGGATCCCAAGATACAGAAACAAGTGGCAAATCTGTGGACATGATTATTTGGGATGTCAGTAGGGCCTATCTCACCAGCCACTTACTGGGAAGGTGCCACTAATTGCTATACTAGATGGGCTTAGGCCTAATTTGAGCCTGACTCAATTGGTTTAGTTAGATGGCCTAAATAAAATTTTTAGGGGCTGATTTGGATCCTCATTATCTTCCATATATTTCCAAATCTACAGGGCATATACCACAACTAGAACAAAGGAGGAGGGCTTCCAAGATTCACAGAAAACTATGCGCGCATTCAAGAAGGAATCATGGATGCAACAATTTGTTTACCAAGTTGTAACTAATTACTACAATTAGTTGTATCTCACATTTATCATGTTAGTTAGTTATGATGGTCTCATGTGTGGGGACCATTAACTAATAGCTAACTAACTTACTTAAATCAATAACTAATCATACAACGAGTAATAGATATTTTTCTAGATTGATCTACATGCAACTAACTAACTAACTAACTAACTTACTACTTTAATTTAAATTGCATGTGATATGGATTTGGCTGTATTTTGGCGCCCGGTAAGCAAACCTCTTCCTCTTCGTTCAAATTATTTTCTTAAATTGGAGGTTTTATATAAAAAAAAAAATCACCTTAAAATTGGATTTGACGAATATGGACCCAAACTTTGAATGTTTACTGTGGAGGTAGGGAAGGAGCAAATGGGTCGGTTCGTGGCCGGAATCATATTGGACCTATTTATATGATTCCAATAAGAGGAGTGAATCAAGGTTAGGAACCAGTTTGAATTTCTTTTTAACATTTTGTTTTATTTTTCACTTAAAATAGGGATATAATCGGTCCAAAAAATTGATAAATCCCAATATATTCATAACTAATATATAGTGTTTTTTTTTTCAAATAAAACCAATATATAGGTTGTTGTATAAAGTTTTTGACATTAGCCTGTACACAGTCAAGAGCCATGTCTTAGAAAATGCACATTCATAGGCAAGGTAGACATAATAAAATAACTCGATTGATTCTTTCTTTGAAAAAATTATCATGATAAATTGAATCAAAGAAAAGATTATGGCGAGGAAGAAGAAGAGGAGAAAGTACGTGGGAAAAAATACAACGTACATTGATATCAATGAATGTCCGCATTATTCAATGAATCTGCCCATTATTCATTGATACCCGCGAATAAGGGCAAAAAAGGTGAAATAAAATAAAATTTTGGGCCAGAGGTCCCTCCACCGTCAAAATCTAGAGTTTGGGCCTACGGTCATCGTATCCAATTTTAAGGTGATTTTTTTCGTAAAGTCCCCTAAAAATTTACTAAATATATGATATATCCACATATCACATGCACTTTGACATAGATGGGCTCTATTACTAGTACCTGGTTACCGGACGGACCCGATCAGGGAAATCTAAGGATATTCACTGGTCCCGGGGACTGGTATGGGCAGCAGTGGACAATTTGGGTTTTGTTAGTTTTGGGCTCCGGCCCACATTAAAGTCTGTTCATCTTGACTTGGCTTTAGTGTGGCACAACTGTTGGCGGACTGACTATACATTAAATGTATGTGGGGTCAAGCTCGAGCCGAACTCATTGATGCACATAACGTTGAGCGCACCGAAACCTAGAATCCACACACACCGAGACACACACTCAAATCCTATGAATAAATCAATTGCACGAAATAATAAGTGGCCCGGTAATGTGCATATATAATTGTATCTTCTTTTGATTGAAATGAATGGATATTTATCATCTAGAATGCAAGACAAAATCCAACACAGACATATATGCACACAAAGAAGATAAGTCCGGCTCAAGCTCGGGGCCTCAAGCTTCACTCACACTCAAGTTGAGCTCAAGCTGTGAATCAGGGAGTGAAGCTTGAACTAAAGCGGGGATGCGCCTGGATCAGCTCAGATCATTTTCATCCCAATACTCTACTAGCCGTTTACCCAAGTGTACATAAATATGCATCATGTAATGTATAATTATAATACACCATGGACTCAACCTGGACCTACATTATTTATAGCCTGGAAGTTTCAATGTGTGCCACATTAGTTTTTTTTCCACATTTTCTCAAACGTCATTGGAGGAGGAGAAAGTCACAAGTGGAAAATCTAGAGAGTATACTAGTGTCAAGTCGGACTAGCCAATACATCCACAAATTAAACCGATGAGCTAGGGCATTTCTTGCATTTGAATGCACAAAGAAAATACAAAAGACAAATTCTATGGAAAATCGTGCATGCCATTTTACTGTCATTTGGTGCGATGCTTTTCCATGTCAAAAGAAGAAACATGAGTTGTTTTTTATGTGAGAAATTATTTCTCAGGGGAAAGGTCGAAACTGAATAAATGAAAATTGTGAAATTTCAATATTATACAAAAATAACCTTTTTTTTCTTTTCTTTTTCTTCATCATCGTCGTCGTCGTCTTCTTCTTCTTCTGGCTCTGTTGGATTGCTGGTCAGGTGTGATAATTTTAACTTGAGCGCCCAGGGATCAAGGACTTGTTTCTTAATTTAAAATATTTATATCTAGAGAATTTTTGAGTTTTCAGACATGCGGAATTCATTAATTCTCCTTTTTTGTTGAACATCTAAGAATTCTACCAAGAAAAATAAAGAGACAGAAATTATCCTAATATTCTCTTAATTCCAGTTAAGAAACATGGCCACCTGAGTGTATTGCCCTAACATTGCAGTAATGATAAGTGGTAAAGTAGAATACAGATTTCATAAAAGAAGAGTCTCCAAAGACTCAAAGCCCATTTGGTGGGCCGTCATTCCCATCTGCTAGTTGGGCCTAGGACTAGACATTGCCATAGTTGAAACGTGAATAGAGGGGTTGTCATCGTCACAATGGTTTGATGTTCTCTCTCTCTCTTTCCGGTTTCCACGCATTATTTAATCGACGGGCCCATCATCGGTGGACCTATGATTCTGATGGTCGATTAATAGTTTAGAGTATCCTTTGTTTTTTATTTTTTTTCTACTGACTGAACTCAAAAGGCACACACTGAATATAGTCGTTTCAGGGGTGATAAGATCTCTATTAAGTTGAGAAAGCTTTTAGAGATGAAGAGAGTCATATTCAAATTCAAAAGATTTTTTTTTCTTTTATCACTATGTAAAGATTAATGCATGTAAACACGAGTAGGCCTCATTGCAAATGCCAACGTGTACAATTTGGTGACAGAAAGTACAAAAGCCTCCCTGTTCCGTAGGACCTTAACATAGTTTTTGTCACATGGAATTTGTTCACCAGCATTCCCAGTGGAGGAGTATTACACGAGATGGAGGAACTTTGACACTAATTTAATTGTATGGAATCTATGTTTTAAAAATGGAACTAGGTAGTGACATAAAAATAAAAGTAAGATATTGAATTCAGTTTTGAAATGGTAAAATCATGATTGATTTATGAATCTATCCAATTGAATGATTTTTTTATCACCATAGTGACATTTTTGGATGCGCCAAAGAAGCTTAAGAAAATAATAAAGTAGAAAATATAATCGTTCATTTTCTAAACTTAAAAACTTGTTTTTCTGACAACTCAAGAAAAGTGAGAAAAAGATATTTTTCCTTCTCAAAAGTTCAATATTGTAATCCTATAATTGCCCCCTAGATAATTTTTTCTAAAACACTTTCTAAGTATTTCTAAAATCTAGTGACTAGAAACTTTCTTGACTATTAGCTAGATTTCAATATTGGAATCACATCAGATAGTGTTTTGAAGGAAAAATGCTCTTTATAAATATCTTCTTTACTAAATCTATTAATTTAGCTTTTACTGACCCTTGACTGTCGCTTGGAGGTGTACTGTACAGATCTTATAGATGGAAAGTGAATTTGAATGGTTTGGATTTGAAATTAAGGTAGTCCCCAAAGATGGACTTGAAGTGATAAATTATGCACACATAAAGTGTTTCTAAAATTCAGTGTATATTTTAATTATCATTATTTGCCACAACTTAGTTTAAAATCTGTTGCATTCTTTAAGATTTTCTGAACATTAAATAGTATAATACTTTATTATTACATTATTCTACTCTAAATTATTTTACACTATTAGTATTTAATCCTATAATATTTTGTTCTACACATATCCAAATGGTCCCTGGACATGATTTTGGGCCTTTGGCTACATGGAATCTTCCTTTAGAGGATCCATGATTTGAAACCGGAAGTAGAGATTCAATCCATGGAAAATTTTAAACTATTTAATTAAGATTGATTATGACCGTTAGTACTTAGTGGGCATTTGATCCCATTTGTGCTTGCTAGGGCCTAGGAATAGACAATTAGTCAGTGTCCCTATGCCTACCGTACGCCCCAAAAGAAAATTTGACACTTGTTTGATGTTATCTCACTCTTTCCACACGTTACTAACCGTGTGCGTACGGTCATCATCGGTGGCCCCATGATTCTGATGGCCACTTAAATAGTTTTATTGTTTTAAGGTATATCTTTTTGATTTTTTTTTCCTACGGCTTTGGCTTTGGCTTTGGAATAGAAATTCATTTTGGAAGGAGATGGACATTATCATTCATTCATTCATGTTCCTCGTTGGTTTACAATATAATATAAAGCGTGTTGATTACTCTACATTGTTTGCCTGACCGGATCAAACCATTTCTTTCGAAGTACACGACCTTCAATAGTTTTCTGATAGATGGAGACGGTAGCCAGTAATAAACACCCACAATTATTTTTATTTTTTTTTTCATTTTTTTGTGATTGTTTTAATAAAGCTTGGAGTCATGCATGTGCGATGATAAGAGGCCCACCCCACCACCATTTAATTATTGCGTATAGAGGAATCGAAGGAGGGTATTCGATGAAATCAGTTGATGCCCTCCCTTTTTATTATGTCTTTTCTTTTGCCTCTCTATAAATACCACAACTGGCTATATCCTTAATAAACCTCATCACCTCATCAGTGTTGCTTGAAACCTATAATAGCCCATTGAGAGAGTTGCTAGCGATGGATCACTTCTTCATTCCTTTCACTGCTAAAACCTCCTCATGTTATTTCCTCTCTCTTCTTGCTTTGGCCTTTTCCATGCAGCTGCTCATGCTTTCTCAAGCCTCTCTCCCCTTTTCCTTCATTGGCAGTATCAACGGTTCCTCCTCGTCAAACTGCCTTCATCACGAGAAATTAGCCCTGCTTCAACTCAAACATGGGTTTTTAATTGAGCGTGGCTACTATAATTCCTCTTCCAGGCTCGATTCTTGGAATCCAGCCATTGATTGTTGCTCTTGGGATGGCATCACCTGTGATGAGGGCACAGGTCACGTGATTGGACTTGATCTCAGCAACAACTTTTATGTTGATGAGAGAAGTAGTTCGATTGATGGTCCAATAGACCCTAGCCTCTTCCACCTTCGCAGCCTCCAAAAGCTCAACCTCTCTTGCAACTATTTCTACCCTCACCCAATACCCTCTGGGTTGGGCCACCTCACCAATTTGACCCATTTGAACCTCTCATACTCATTTTTTACTGGCCAAATCCCATTGGAAATATCAAGATTGACCAAGCTTGTTTCCCTGGATCTGTCTGATTATCGTTGCGCACTAGCCCTTCTTAAGCTCAAAAACCCGAACCTTTCAACACTCATTGGAAACTTATCCAGCCTCCAAGAACTCTTTCTTGACAATGTAAACATCTCAGGGGAGCATGGTGGCAAGTGGGCCCAAGCCATATCCATCGCAATGCCCAATCTTCAAAGGTTGAGCTTGCGATATTGTGGTCTTCAAGGACCCATTGATCCATCTCTTTTCCGAATTCCTGATCTATCTCAACTCTCATTGGATGGAAACAATCTCTCCATTGTTGTACCTGATGTCTTGAGTGACTCCACTGCTTTAACATCTCTCACCTTTAGTGGTTGTGGTTTGTATGGAAAAATTCCTGAGAGTGCTTTCTTGATGCCGTATCTAGAAAAACTTGACATTTCAGACAATCCACATCTGACCATTGATTTTCTAAAATTTCCTCAAAACAAAGCTTTGCAAAGCTTGTTCCTGGGAAACACTACCATTCAGAGGAGACTATTGGATTCCATCAATAATCTCAAATTCTTGAAGGAATTATCAGCTCCGAATTGCAATCTCTCTTGTTCATTACCTTCTTCGATTGCAAACCTCACCCAACTTGAGTATCTGGATCTTTCATCAAACAATTTCAGCGGTACAATTCCTTCATCCTATGGAGATCAGCTCAAACATCTCACTTCTCTTTCATTGTATGATAATTCACTTGAGGGATCTATCCTGTCATCTCTGTTTTCTCACCCAACATTGCAATACTTGCGTCTCTCTTACAACCAATTTAGTGGTTACCTTCCCGACTCTCATAATGAATCATCTTCAGTGCTGGAGGAGATCTCCTTGAATAACAACAAATTGGAAGGGACAATTCCTAGGCTAGTCTTTGAACTCACGAAGCTACGATATCTTTTTTTGTCTAACAACAACTTCAATGGATTTCCAAACATCCTTCAAAATCTCAATCAACTGCTTGTTTTGGATCTCTCGAAAAACAAAATACATGGTGAAATACCTACATGGATTTGGGAGGTAGGAAATGGGAGTTTGTATCATCTTAATCTTTCTAACAACTTCTTGGAGAGTTTTGAGCATCCATTACCTCAATTTTCATCAAGTAGACTACAAATTGTCGACCTTCATTCCAACAGATTGCGAGGGTCGCTTCCAATCCTACCACATCGAGTTTACTTTCATGACTATTCAAACAACAGTCTCTCCTCCATCATTCCAGCTAATATAAACTTCACTTCCATTCAATACTTTTTTCTTTCAGGTAATCATGTTAGCGGAGAGATCCCTTCATCCATTTGTGAAGCACGTCTCCTTGAAGTTCTTGATCTGTCTAGAAACAACTTTAGTGGAAACATTCCTACTTGTCTTGGTAAAATTGGCAATTCCCTCAAGATTTTGAATTTGCAAAGAAATGATTTTCAAGGTAATGTTCCCAACATGTTTAGAAAAGAATGTAGTTTGAGGACGCTCAATCTTGATAGCAATGAACTAGAAGGACCAATACCAAAGTCATTAGCCAATTGCAAAACATTGGAGGTTATAGACCTTGGAAACAATCGTCTAAATGATACCTTCCCATTTTGGTTTGACAGTTTATCCAATTTGCGTATTTTAATCTTGCGATCCAACAAATTTCATCGTCCCATTGCTCATTCCCATGCCAAAAATTTCTCATTCCAGTTTCTGCAAATCTTTGACATTTCTTCCAATTCTTTTGTGGGTATTGTTCCCCCAAATTTTTTTCTGAATTGGAAACTGATGGAAGGAGGAGGTGGTTTAGACTCGAGTTCCATCAACCAAGTTGTCAAGTACCAATCTCCATATGGCCTTTACTATCAAGATTCGGTGATGGTGACAATGAAAGGGCTTGAACTAGAGGTGGTTAAGATCATCACTGCATTGACCTCAGTGGATCTTTCAAACAATAGATTTGAAGGGCAGATTCCAAATTCAATAGTGAGTCTCAAGTTACTCCACGTGCTCAACTTCTCACAAAATGGCTTCAATGGCTCAATTCCAGCATCTTTGGAAAATTTAACAATGCTAGAGTCATTAGATCTTTCAAGAAACAAGTTGTCGGGGGAAATACCATGGCAATTGACGAAGCTCACATTTCTTGAAGTCTTGAACCTCTCGCAAAATCTCCTCCATGGAAGAATACCACAAAGCTACCAGTTTCTCACATTTACCAATAGCGCTTTCCTTGGGAACATTGGTTTATGCGGATTGCCATTATCAACAAAATGTGAAGATACCGTGGCTACACCAACATCTACCTTTAGTAGTTTTGGCATGGATGGAGTTGGAGAAATTGATTTGGAATTCATGTGGATGGGATTTGGAATTGGAGTTGCATTTGGATTCGGAGTAATCTTTTGGACTCTCGCACTTTGGAGGAGAGGAAGTAGAAAATACATGCAACTCATTGATAGGATGTTTGTTCATAATTTTTTCAATGATTCCATCACATGTACAATGGTAAGATAATGAAGGAGAATACTTGAAAGAAAGATGGTTAGTTTTCAATAGACACAAGGAATGGATGGTTGTGCCTTTTACTACCAATATTAAATTCTGGAATATGTGTAATTAATCAATACTTTTGTAGTTATTCAAAGTTATTTGAATAAAACCAATATGTGTAATTATTCAATACTTCTGTGAAAATATGTAAAGTTATTTGTATAAAACCCAATAAAGGCAACTTGTGGTTTTATTCAAGTGTGTTTTCTTTCGTTTTTTTCATTTTTTTTTTTTTTTCATTTTTTGAGGTGGTTGTATCTTTTCTTAAAACATTAAGGGCACATTTGTATAATATTCACGGAAAATAGGCTTTGCGGACTTTTTCCTCTTCTACATTTTTTTTTAAAAATTTCCAGACTCCTCATCTTAACCAGCTTTTTGTAGAATATGTGAAATCATAACTCATTTTCATGCTTGTCCTCATTGAAAAGTGGATGCACCAAATGTGAAAAATTATATATTCAAAATGCACTAAATTCTAACTAAACACTTAAAGTTTTTCTCTTGAACAACTTCACCTTTTGCGGATGAGAATCGTTAGGAGTATAGAAAACAAAACATATTTCATTCCAATTGCTTGATGATTTTTTTTTCTAAAAACATTATCCTTTATGTTGAAAACTTAAATTTTTGGTTTAGAATGGTGTATGTCTCTTCTCAAGTTGTTTGCAAGTAACTTGCCAATTAGACTAGCCATGGACGGCTGCTTGATTGTACTCTTTAATCATCTGACGGTCTATACTGGCATATAACCACATTTATGTCAAATCCGAAGCTGTTTTGGGTTGGCTATATAAATTCTATGTCTCCATTCCAGCCATCCTAATTCTAATCCTCATATAAGTTGCACGTTTTAAAATTCAAATTAATGTTTATAAATAAATACAATCGGACCCTTCCAGCAGTTTCTCAACTTGGCAAATAAGAAGTCGCTATGCCCGGTACAAGGGGCGGTGCCTCAAAGAAGATTAGGCCCTCATCTTGAATATTATATCCACACAAGTTCAAGCATACTTACAACTTACAAGTGTGCCTAAACCTTCTTCCCGTTTCATTTTTCTTTTTCATATATATCATTTACTTTAAGATCCAGCCATGATAAATATAACACATTAAACTTAAGCAACCATTTTGTCTTCCTTCATATTCACATTTAAAAAGGGGTACCTGCCGAAACTTGTGACTATTAAATATAATTTGTTTGCTGCAAATTAAAAAAATTAACAAGTTAGTATAAAAAATCTAATTTAATTATATACAATAAGTAAAAAAGAAAAAAAACCGAAATCTCAAAAACCTAATTAAGCACATGAGAATTGAGGGGACAAAATCCGAGTTTAAGCTGATGGGTTGAGACACATGAAAGCTGGACACCATAATGGGGTATAAACATAGAAAAAAAAATTATAATTTGAAAAAAGTTATAACTATGGTTTTAAGTATCATGAGTTTACTCAACACCAATATTTTGCCTCTCAAAATGTTATAAAGGATAAATACATAGAACCATGATGTTTTTTTAAAGGTAGATTAATGCACTGGCACCATCACCCAAGGGGTGTGATGATGAGCAATTACTAGGTCACGATAGTGCAATAGCTACATCTCCGGAAAAAAAAATCTAGTCAAAATCCATGCTTTCTAGGATTTTAAAGTCCCAGGAGGGGTCAACCTAGTAGTTTATCTGTCGAATTGTGCACTCTCCTTATCTCCAGCAATACACCAAACAAAAATTACAGACCCAGCCATGGAATCAGCAGTGGTTGCAATCAGGTTAACAATTTTGCACTAGTGTTTCACTTCTTGGTGAGCTAGACCAGTGAATCAAAACAGGCTTTTCTAAATTTTGCCTCCCCCCAATTCATTCAGTATTCACAATTGGATTTGCCTGCTTCAACCAAAGATAACATCTACAATCACCATATGAAGTTGATGACTTCAAACGAATGTTGGATATCATACAAATTTATGTAATATGTGGGCTGCTGATTCACATGGGCTTTGTTTTGATCCAATGGCAGGCTAAAAGATCAAAATAAATATAAATAAATAAATAAAGAGTATGAGCAGGTCAGGTTGCAAGTGTTGGTGCTTAAGCATTCCGCACTCAAGTTTAATTTGTAAACCATGGTACACTTACAACTAATATCATCCTTTGAGATGCAAGTATAGATATAGACAAAGTTTTGCATCTATTGCATTAGAGGAATAAATCGCTGAACAATATGAAGAAACTAGAAGTAGGTGTCCATATCATACTTCTGCTACAACCTGTGATAACTACCATCAATTCAGAAATTAACATGACAAGTCTTTCACACATGATAGATTATCTGGTTTCAAAAATTCTTTTATGCTCTTTATGGGTGAAACACGTCAAGAAAATTTGTTCATACATATCAATGACTGAACATTGAAAATACAAGCTGTTTTTCATAACAGCAGATGCAAGATTGTTTTTTGTTCCTGCACATTGAAATTTTCTTCTTGAAATCTTTGTTAAATACTCTATATTATCTTCAAGAGTGTTTGAAAAATTGAACACTTCATGAAACTTGGTGTCATCACGACTTGGAATCGCTATTGGAAGACCCACAAGCACATACATACCGAACACCTGAGTTACATTGATCGCACAGGGGCTTTGTGCTTTTTCATCACGTTTAAGTACTGATTGTGCATATTTATTGTTTTGTCCAAGTTAAACCTGAGTTACATTGATCATACAGGAGCTCTCAAATAGAAAGGTTGCAGCAAGTGTAAATTCCAAGACTTCGCGGTCTCATGTTTTTTTTACATGTATCATTCAATCCTGATGCTAGGTATGCTATCAACCATTGGGTAGATTGTTGAATTAGTTATCATTAACAATCAACCAGCAATGCCTTTTCTTTTCATTCTTTTTCCATCATGATGTTTTGGCATAAGCCAGAGTCGGATGCTGCCCTCGTAAAAACAAAGAACCTAATGGATGTACAATATGACTTGTATGACTACTCATAATTTCATATAGTGGTTGATGCTATTACCCTTGATTTAATAGCAAGACAGGGAAGGAACAGTTGGTGCAAACTTTACATGCCAAACAAATGCCACTGTGGAAAACCCACCCCGCCCCATCCCCCATACACTCAACCCCTTCTCTGTTTCTTTTTTCTTTTTTTAAAGAAAAAAGGAAAGAAAATAAAGCTTGAATGGGAATATATTATGTAAATTATACATCCAGATAGGTCAAAATTATAACAACCATGGCCTGTCATTATGTATTTCATGTGGGAATTCGTTTCTAAGTAAAGTTTATATGTAGAGATGTGAACCATTGATATGAAATGCTTTACAACTTATATTTTGTCACCCATTAGAGTTAACATGGATTGAACTGTTTTTAAACCGTATCAAGATCGGCATTGGTCAGGTTGAGTTGCCAAAAAAAGTCTTGGAAGGTCATCACGAAGGCAGGTAAAATGCTTTTGAATTATATATAGTGTGTGAAAACTGGTTTAGTAAAAAACATGTTGTAATTATTATAAAATGAGTGAAAATAGTTCATCTGCCTTAATGTGAAATTTGATTTAATTATTATTCTCGTATTTTGGTATTATTTCAGCCCTTTTTTTGTGAAATCTGTCATCTATTTTTTCCATTGTTATCAAAGATTGATCACTTATTATAAGCTCTAGCTCTAAAAACTGTGGCACCAGTTATATAATATGAGCATTGATGTCATGTATTTAAACTCGCTCTATTAATTTCACTGGGAATATCATCCGGAAGCTGTAGTACCTTGAAAGTAAGGAGAATCGGTCTCATTGATCTTGCAGGATCAGAAAGAAATAAGATAGATGGCACGGAGAGAGCACTCTTTTTTGTAGCTTGGGTATGATTTTGCAACCATTATGCTGCTCTACAAGTTAAATTAGATCCCTTTGAGTAGATCGACCATCGACCTTTGACAAAATGCCATCAGGGATAGCTTCTCTATGTAGATATAAGCAATTATGTAGCAGAGACTGATAAATATATGGTTGAATGAACCATGTTTTTATCAAATTTTAGTTAATCTATAGGATTTCATGGTATTTCAATATAATGCATTTGAAGCAGTTAGGCAACGAAATAATTTAGCCTTTAAAGTGTCATCGCAATTTAATTTCATTTTTCTGCAAATCCATAACTATTAAGACTGGTACAAACTACAAACAAGACTGTTCTATGGTTTTTTTTTTTTTTTTTTTTTTAATATTAAGACTGTTCTATGCTATTGTAATTCGAAATCCTATATGTTGTCTATGATTTTTGTTAAAGAGGACCGACATTGAATTGTGAATAATTTTCTGCAGGAATTAAAATTAATTTGGAAACTGTGCTTGGAGATGGTGGATATGACATTGATGTTTAACTTTTTTATGACAGGAGGCTTTCATTGACAAGTACGTGCAACGCACGTACCGATCACTAGCCATCATATAAAAGCAGTAGATTCGTCTCCTGCTTCAAGCTGCTGCCCTCCTACTTTGGGTGGATGTTTCCTGAGACTTCTTGTGGAGCCCACTTAAATGACAGATATAGCCTGTGGGACACTTGGATGCTGGGTGTTTGCTTATGGCCCCACGTACATGCAAGATTGCACAAAGTACACAAACAAACCAATCCTTTTTCACCTGCATCCTTCCCTCTGTTTTCCTTTCTTGCGCTTCCTCTCTACACGGCCTTAAAATTGGAAGACGCAGCTGTTCCTCACCTTATCTCTCAATTCTTTCTCGAATCTACTGAAAACAGGGCTGGAAAATCTAAAGAGAAGAAATTAAAAAAATCAATCACCGCCTTTCGGCTCTTGAGTCCGTCCGTCCTCCTTACTCAAGTTCTCTTCCAGATCTTAAATTAGGGCTATTTTAAAATCTTCGTAGATCAGATGCATGTAGTATTTCTGGTTCTCTGGAAATTTTTATTGCCTCTAATGCTTGGGTATAAATGGGGTGATGAAGGACACTGCAATATGCTTCAATATAAGTTGCATATTTTTATTGATTAGTGCTTGTTGGAGCAGAATCTACATCTCTATCTACCTAACACCATGTTTAGTTGGACGTTTGCGAGTGTGGTCCACATGACCAAAACCCTCTCCTCTGTATGAGGTCCACTTAGATGGCCATCTAAATATTGGATTTAAGGTCACTTAATTCACTTGATACTAATTGCTTGAAACCCCATTAATAAGACGTGCACAAAGGGAAGTAGGAAACAGTTGCAAGTCCCTCGAGAAGAAAAACCTTGTGTTGGGCATATACCATAATATTAATGCTCCTGTTGTACAGATCTAGATCTGTGATGTTGGATCCTATGATTTGTGTAAATCGTGATTAAATCTAACAGTTTCACTTGTTTTGTCCACAGCTTCTGAAATTGGCCATTGTTTTTGCTACTGTTTCCACAAACTGTCACTACCTTTTTTTTTTCCTCTATATATACTGTAACATAACAGGCTGAATGAATTGTCCAACGCAGTAAGTTCTACTCTTTTTTGTCTTTTGGTTTACTTGTGTATTTTAGTTCCTTCAGTGCCTCATGTCACTACTCTTACTGCATCATCTTCTCTTTGTTAACATACAGTAGTGTCCTTACTCCACTGATATGATTTTCTGAAAGGCATCTCCTATAGGATTGAGAGGCTCCTTTCCATATACATAAGACTATCAGCAAGAGTCTCACCAAAAGTTCGAAAAATTTGCAATGCCCTGTTTGAACATATCCTAGAAAGCTTTAACAATCATGATCATCGTCAAGCTGTTGTTGGTTTTAAGAGCTCTACTATTGGGCTAAAAATAAGCCATGTCGTTGTAAATACCAACTACTGGCTAGGACCCAACAAAGTGGGTGTGTATGATTTTCTAAGTAACAGGTTTGACTCAGGACATTAAGATTTTGGAATTCGAGTTCTGAGATTAGCTATATCTTGAAGCACCTTGTCTTTGTTACAAACACAAGGTTGGGTGGGCACCAAGTAAATTTAGATCATATCATCTCTCTCTAAATGAGTTTCCAAAGTAGTAGAGAAGATAGTTCCTAAGTAGTTGAGATTTACCAAAACAAAAAAATAAATTAGTTGAGATTATCTCTGAAAGGAACAAATCTCTCTCATGAAGAAACAAATCCAAAAAAGAGTTATAAAAAGAGATGCGTTGTTCCTTTGCAATATATCATAAGAAAACATGATTTATAACTAAGGCAAGCATTTGTTTTTGTAAAATTTGAGAATCCTTTTTTCTATATTCAATATCTGGGTTTCTTTTCCTTTGATTTTGGGTTCTATTCTAGGTTTCCAGTTTGCATTTTTCTATTGTATTTTCATGGTTTTATTTGGACTTTTGAACCCCTTTCATTTTAATGTCTCTGAATTCTAGCACCATTAAAATCAGGCCAAGCCCTTAGATTTGCAATCCCCAGCAGATCTATCACATTAAGAAAGTGGTTTCTTCTGCCCAATTAAGTCAGCAGAAAAAGAGAAATTTCCATCGGCTATTCCATGAATGCATAAAGTAGGTCTGTCCTTTTCTGCCAATATTGAGTTTTACATTCTTCATGGGCAGAACGCACTGTTGTTTTCTGATAGCCCTAATGGTATCTGTTTGATGAATTTTCAACTGTACCAGTTGACTTGGTTGTTGTAGGCAGATTTGTTGAAACTTATGTTTCTACTCCAACTCATTTGAATGCATCTCATCTTATTCATGCATTCTCTTAACCAAGTTGGATTTTGTATACTTTGATTAATGGCCTTTTGATAGTTGAAATCTCTTATATTTTGCATATAGATCTCTAATTAATGTGGATGAGATTGTTTATTGGGTAATCAGTGCTTAAGAATCATTGCCCTATCACGCTTTTTGTTAGCTTTTGAGCGTTTGATCTTATTATTCTATTATTTGTTCAATCCATGGTGTTTGCTTGTAGTTTTAACTCTTTAATGCTGTAAATGCCTTAAATTTCTTGCTCCGGTGGCTTGATTGATGGATGTTGTAACTTTTACTGTAGTTAAGGCATCCTTTGATCCTTTCCATGTATACATCTGACGATGGAAAAATCTGATTGAATCTAAGGAAGTTAAAATCTAATTGAGTCAAGGTAAGGATTCAAGTATGTTAGATCTTCTTTGCTTTTTGTTTGCTTTGAATTGCCATTTGTTTACTTTTTATTTTATTTTTCCGTTAGGACTTATCCGGCCTTTCTTGAATAAATCATGTTTAGTCCAATCCTTTTTACTCCCAAATATTGTGTTTTACACTGCTTCAAAGGCTAAAGAGGCTTCTTTCTTTCCACATCAACACATAAGCCGTGTGTTAAAATTGAAAAAAAAAATGAAATAGATACAAGCTCTCTTTTATCCCCTTTCTTTGTTGGGATCTTTTATAAACCTTCCTAATCAAATCTTGAGTGTTTGCTTTTTGAGTTTGAGAGGTGAGTAGCTGCCACCCACTGTATCATTTTCAGCAATTTCCTAACTCATTTGCAAAACTTCAGCTGTTTTTGTGGTTGCAAACTAAAGATTTTCCAATATTTGTGTCGATTGAGTTTTGAGGCTGGACTCAAAAGCCTTAAAACTACATTACCCATTATGTTTATGATAAGTTTACTTGATGAACATAACCCCAAATCTTCAATCACATTCTAACATATCTAATGATTTTAATTTTTTTTATTGCTTGTGTATCAATGTGTAGTTCCTAATTATGTTTTGTTCCCAAGGGGAATCCTTACAAGTGACCGACTCCATCTCAACCCTTACCACGCACCAACCTTCAAGTTAAAATTGTCCATTACGGGGAACAACATCAATGGCAGGAGATCATGTAACATGGATCTCACAGACTTGGCTGCCAGTGCAGAATTACAAGTGGCCTAATTTCTAAATAGTGTTTGATGAATCTCACTTTATTTGAATCTAAAACTTTGTCCCACATGGGTTGATCTGCATTATACTTCTAAACTCTCAATATCAAGGTTGATCTCAATTGTAGCTATGGTTTTGTTACCTAGAAACATTTCTTTGCATCTCTGTGGCCTATCAACACTTGTGTTAACTAGACATTGAAGTCAGCGGAATTTATTTTGGCCCAATGTGATCTCACTCGCCACGTTTGCATTGCATGAACTACTAATTTTTCTTTTTGATTTGGAAGCATTCATTGTCTAGAACTTAGTATGGAGAAAAAAAATTCAGGATCTGGTTCATTAAGTGTGTTCACATGTAAGTGGCCTGGCACCTTTGTCTGAGTACTCTCAGTTGATTTAATATATTGTGCTTTGAATCACGGTCTGCTTATTAGAATTTTGAGCAAACAATCATTGATGTGCATTTTAACTTGACAATGGCTGATATATTGCATGATGATCTAATGGACGCACATACAACATATCAAACTGAACTGTTCATTGAGCTCACATATTACCAAACCTTCTATACATCATTTGATGGGGGGAAATTACCAACCTTCATTGCTCATGTTGTTTTCCTTGGTATTTCCATAACTCTCTCTATTGTAACTAGGACAACTGAGATGTTTGTGCAGGAAAAAGGGAGAAGCCCATGTCTAAATAATGCCATTGTTTTTTATTTTAATCTACTGTTCTTGTTAAACAACACTATATCAATAACACCCTATTGTATCTCAACTTTGTTTCAACACATTTTTCCGAGATGAATCACGTGACTATTGTCTTGAGCTGATCAATTCAGTTGATTTCATTATATCAGATTATTATCCTTAGAAATTGATTGAAGAATGTTAACTTTAGGCTATTGCAGAGGTCAAGGAGATATGGGATTTCTTTAGTATTATCATATGGCCTATTGAAACCTGACAGCTATTCTTTTAATGTGACCATATCAAACATGTATGATAAACACATGTAGGTGTACTTTACAACATTTTTAGCATGCCAAATGTATTTTTTTTCATTTTAATATTTTATGGCCAAATTATCAACATTACTTTTTTACTGCTTACAAATAATGTTGAAATTACTCCTAGAGTATAGCGGGCAATCATATTCGACAGTTTTGTTCAGTGGCTTTCGAGTTTGAGTTTTACCAGTTAAAAAAGCATTATTAATAGAATGCACTCTTCTTTTCAGGTTTTATATTGCCCCAACTCCTAGAAGGATGGGTTACACTAGCGCTGTTGAAAGGTAATGTAGATCACAGAATGCAAATTATTTGCTTTTCAAGTGAGTTTGAAAAATCAAAACAACAAAGCCCCTTCTCAATCATATGAAAAAAATACTCCTACTACAAAATAACAAAATAACACTTCAACCACTCATTCTTGTTCTCAGTAAATGTGTTTTCTTCATCAATTCTAAGAATTCAACCTAATATGTATTCCAACCAAAGTTATGAAAGGTGAAAGATATAACATAAAGATTGGGATTTTCATTTATTAGGTGACAGTTTGGCATTCATTATTATCTAACCTCATTTGATCTTCCATCAAAACAGAGATTTTGTCCAAAAAGAATTTCAAAGATGAATAAATACGAGTACATTTGAATATGACTGAATACTGTCATTTTAGTAACAACGTGCAACGATTATAATTGGTGTTGTCTCACATGCCTACAGTTTGTTATATGGGATAAGTGGATGATGATTTGTTTTGGCCCTCATTTGAACGTTAGCTATTACAAGGGATTCGAAGCAGAATAGGTTCAGCCCTTCCCCAAATAGGAGTGGATTCAAATCTATTCTTAAACCTACTTTATTTAAGGAATGTTGAAATTATAATTTTCATGGATGCTAGAATATTTATACAGTAATTATGTAATTATTTGATTTTGTAGTCAAGTTTCTAATTAGCACATACATAGTTAATCTGGTCATGCATTTCTTTCTTTTATTTCTCATTTGCTCGACGCTATATTCCTCTGCCTTTACTTTCTTCAATCACATGCAGTCATTTAATTGCATGTGTCACCACACACTGATGCTCATATTTTTTTAGTCCTCTGCTAGGATTATATTAAAGATTCAGATTGGAGATTTATTGCTGATACGGTTTCTACAATTGGCCTCTTCGCGATGTCACTAATCCTTGCTTGGAAGGGCTTCTTGCTTCGACCATACAAGGTGTGTGCTTGAACTCTCTGTTCAAACAACTTTTTGAATAAGTTTAGGAACTATTGCTATTGAACTAACATGTCAAATGGCAGATTGTTCTATAGGCTCTACCATGGGGAAGGTGTTTTGACACAAGCAATCATGTTCATCAATGCAATTATAAATTAAAACCTAGTCATTCATAAAAAGCTTATATCCATGTTGCTGTAGAATCTATTTTCTTAAGGTGCTTTCTCTTTATAGGAACTTTTAAGTTTTCTCTTTATAGGAACTTTTAAATTTCTTATGAGAGCCGTTTAGTGAAACTTTGAATGATGGGATTTTTACAAGGCCTTTATTTTTCTGTTTTTACTTGAGTTTCTAAATAATTGGGGCAGAAGTATTTGATCACAATAGAATGGAAGTTATTTTTTCGTCATGAATGAACTCAAGTAGGCATAATAAGAACTGAACATTTGTATTTTTTTTTTATTGACAGTAAACATGTCTCTTTTAACACGGAGGCTCTCAATAACATCTACGTGCAATGCACGTACATCTCACTAGTGATTGTTAAAGTATGAATGGAAGGAGGGTGAAACTCTTCCTAACATGCAAGGGAAAATATATAATTTTATATTTTAAAATAATAAATAATAAGTAATAACAAGTGAATTAATTTTGATGTTCGTGTGTTTGAATTGGCATTAGGGACTCTTTGAGTGTATTAGAATGCATAAATTTCCTGCCATAAGTGGTTAAAAATGAAGATCAAAGGTGGATGTCCAAAAAAAGTAAGCATCAAATAACTTTTCTTTTCATGGAAATAGAATCAAGGGAGGATGAGAAATGAATACACTGTCATCACCTAGTAATTTAATACATAGAAAAGTAAATGTCATAACTATATTTTTACTTTATATCATTCACCCATCACCTTTTTAATAATTACTTTGATATCATTTCACATTGAATTTCTCTGTGTTGATTCTTATGTATCTTACGCAAAGAAACAGGCCTTCGAGTGTTTCAAATGTAAATTGAAGTGAAAATGAAATTCCGAAACCTTTTAAATTTCACTAAACCACTAAACCTATGAAGAATTGGTTATTGTCATGGCCAAAACTTTTACGCATTGGGTAATATTGTAAGATTAATTGCTCATTAAGGTGGCCTCACACAATTACATATGGGCTCCACTACAATTAACATTATACTATTTTAAATTTACTTGTTTGTGAAACCATTTTGGAGTTTCTTTCATATTAACAAATTAGTATAAACAATCCCATTTAGTTACATACAATAAGTGAAAAAAGAAATCTAAAAAATTTATTTGAAGAGGCTGCAAGAGAGAGAGAGAGAGAGAGAGAAGGAACCTGCAATTTTTCAAACAAGATGGTAGTAAATTGGTTAGGTAGCAACGAGAATTGAGAAGACCAGATCCACAAAATAGCACATTTACGTCCGAGGTTAAACTGGGGCATTTCTTGCATTTGAATGGACAAAAAAAATATAAAAGGCAAACTCTATGGAAAATCGTGCATGCTATTTTACTGCTATTTGGTGCGATGCTTTTCCATGTCAAAAGAAGAAACATGAGTTGTTTTCTATGTGAAAAATTATTTTTCAAGGAAAAGGTTGAAACTGAACAAATGAAAATTATGAAATTTCAATATTATGCAAAAATGACCTTTTTTTTTTCTTTTTCTGTTTCTTCTTCTTCTTCTTGCTATGTTGGATTGCTGGTCAGGTGTGATAATTTTAACTTGAGCGCCCATGGATTGATGACTTGTTTCTTAATTTAAAATATTTATATTTAAAGAATTTCTGAGTTTTCAGACATGTGGAATTCTTGAATTCTCCTTTTTTAGTTTAACATCTAAGAATTCTACAAAAAAATAAAATAAATAAAGAGACTGAAATTATTTTAATATTCTCTGAATTCCAGTAAAAAAACATGTCCTAAGATACCAACACCACTCACCCACGTGAGTGTATTGTCCTAACTTTGCAGTAACGATAAGTGGTAAAGTAGAATATAGATTTCATAAAAGAAGAGTCTCCAAAGACTCAAAAGTCCATGTCATCGTCACAATGGTTTGATGCTCTCTCTCTCTCCCTCTCCAATTTCCATGCGTTATTTAATCATGGGGCCCATCATCGGTGGACTCATGATTTTGATGGTCAATTAATAGTTTAAAGTATCTTTACTTTTTATTTTTTATTTTTCTCTACTGACTGAACTCAAAAGGCACAAGATTTCAATTAAGTTGAGAAAGCTTTTAGAGATGAAGAGAGTTATATTCAAATTCAAAAGAATTTTTATCTTTTATCACTATATAATGATTAACGCATGTAAAAACACAAGTGGGCCCCATCACAAATACAGACGGTTACAATTTGGTGACGGAATGTATAAATATGTTTTAAAAATGGAGGAGAATTACACGTACGAGATGGGGGAACTTTGATACTATTTTAATTGTATGGAATATATGTTTCAAAAATGGAACTAGACAGTGGCATAATAATTATAAAAATAAAAGTAAGATATTGAACTCAATTTTGAAATGGTAAAATCATGATTTATTCATCAATCTAGCCAATTGAATGATTTTTTACTACTAGAATAACATTTTTGGATGCACCAAAGAAGCTTAAGAAAATAATAAAGTAGAAAATATGATTGTTCATTTTCTAAACTTAAAAATATGTTTTTCTAACAACTCAAGAAAAGTGAGAAAAAGATATTTTTCCTTTTAAAAAGTTCAATATTGTAATCCTATAATTCCCCCCTAGATAATTTTATCTAAAACACTTTCTAAGTATTTCTAAAATCTAGTGACTAGAAACTTTCTTGACTATTAGATTTCAATATTGGAATGATCACATCATATAATGTTTTGAAAGGGAAATGCTTTTTATAAATATCTTCTTTACTAAACCTATTAATTTAGCTTTTATGGACCCTTGACCGTTCCTTGGAGGTGTACTGTACACATCTTATAGATGGAAAGTGAATTTGAATGGTTTAGATTTGAAACGTGATCCCTAAAGATGGACTTGAAGTGATAAATTATGCACACATAAAGTGTTTTCTAAAATTCAGTGTATATTTTAATTATCATTATTTGCCACAACTTAGTTTAAAATATGTTGCATCCTTAAGATTTTCTGAACATTAAATATTATAATTCTTTTTTATTACATTATTCTACTCTAAATTATTTTACTCTATTAGTATTTAAACCTATAAATATAGATTTTGTTCTACACATATATATCCAAATGGTCCCTTGGAGATGGTTTTGGCTACATGGAATCTTCCTTTAAAGGATCCATAATTTAAAATTGGAAGTAGAGATTTAATTGTGATGTAGTATATGAAAATAGAATTTTTAAATGATCAAAACCATTAGAAGTTTGTTAGGTCATTACAAATTCAGTCTAGATCTTTCATCAATTTAGGCAAATTGAGCCATTTTTAATTAGCACTAGAAGGATTAGGCTAGACCAACCGTTCCAAGGCACCAATTTCACTCGATGTGGTCATGTGTTTAAGTTGTTTAGTCTGATTTTTCAAAAAATAAATAAGATATTTAATGAAGAAAACATGATTTGTTTGGGAATAAAAAAAATTTATATTAAATCTACACATATATAGCTTTCTTTATTGTTTTTTCTTGATCAGTAACTATAAATTATATTAGAACTTAGAAAGTAACAACAAATAAGCTCCACAAGAGAGTATAAATTAAGTTCATTTGTCTTGTGCCCACAATAAACTGATTGGCTGTAGTCTTTTTGTCAATAAGATTTTCGCATCAAAAGATGTGACGAATGACAACCCATCTTATGAAAAAAGAGGCATTTTCTCCCTTTGATTTTTACACGGTTTCTTTGAAAATGAGGGAAAGACTTGAAGATTCCACATAGACTTTGAAATTTCAAAGGAAAGACTTAGAAGTCTCTACTTGATTTGGAAAATGCTTTCTTTTCTTATCTTTCAAAGACTCATCGAGTCTCACCACATAGTGGAAGTTGAAGGTGATGGAAGAAGATGAGTTGTCCAAGAGCAGAAAATGGAGGAAAATGAGTTGCCCAATACTGTTGTGTGTGGGAAGTGGAGAGTGAGATGGGTGGGAAAATGAGATAGGGAAGAAGATAGGTTTGTGTGTGAAAAGAGAAAATTTGTTTTGAGTTTTGGTGGGAGAATGAATATTTTGGTCATTTCATAAAGGGGTACATATATATGTAATAAAAAAAATTCAAATTCCTTGTGTGGGAAGAGTAAAAACTTATCTGCCAATAGAACGTCCCTTTCATAAAAGAAGGGTCTCCAAAGACTCAAAGTCTAGCCACATACAAGCTCAGACCTATTCACCACAAATGTTCATTCGGTGGGGCATCATTCCCATGTGCTAGTAGGGCCTAGGACTAGACATTGCCATAGTTGAAACGTGAATAGAGGGGTTGTCATCGTCACAATGGTTTGATGTTATCTCTCTCTTTCCAGTTTCCACACGTTATTTAATCGTGGGGCCCATCATCGGTGGACCAATGATTTTGATGGTCAATTAATAGTTTAAAGTATCTTTTGCTATTTTTTTTCCTCTACTGATTGAAAAGTGAGAAAAAGATATTTTTCTCTTTAGATAATTTTATCTAAAACATTTTCTAAGTATTTGTCACTATAAAATTTCTTGACTATTAGATTTCAATATTGGAATCACATCAGATAGTGTTTTGAAAGTAAAATGCTCTTTATAAATATCTTCTTTACTAAACCTATTAATTTAGCTTTTATGGACCGTTGACCATGGGTGTACATTACACAACTTATAGATGGAAAGTGAATTTGAATGGTTTGGAGTTGAAAGGTGGTCCCTAAAGAATAAAGATGCGCTTGGAGTGATAAATTATGCGCAAATAAACTGTTGATTACTAAATGATTAATCTAATATCAAGAAACTTTGTTATTATTATCTTGAAATTCTTTTTCGGTGTATATTTTAATTATCAATATTTTCCGCTTCTTTAAGATTTTCTAAACATTAAATAGTATAATATTTTATTATTACATTATTCCACTCTGAATTATTTTACTCTATTAGTATTTAAACCTGTAAATATATATTTTGTTCTACACATACCCAAATTAATGGTCCCTTGGACATGGTTTTGGCTATATGGAATCTTCCTTTAAAGGATCCGGCCATAATTTAAAATTCGAAGTAGATATTTAACTGTGATGTAGTATATGAAAACAAAATTTTTAAATGGTGAAAACCATTGGAACTATGATCGGTCGTTTATGTTTGACTGTCACTCACTTGTGACTATGTGGGGACCACCTGTTTCTTGTTGGAAGACATTAATTTCACTTGAAAATTCCACATAGACTTTGAAATTTAAAAGGAAAGCCTTAGAAGTCTCTACTTGATTTGGAAAATGCTCTCTCTTCTTATCTTCCAAAGACTGATCGAGTCTCACCGCCACATGGTGGTCCGCCCCTAACACGCGTTTGTGCATCATGCGATCTTTTGCAAGTGGAGCGGAAAAGTTCGGTTTTCTCTACAGAAAAAAAGCACTTATGTTAGGTGAACATTTGTCAACAAAAGAAAAGAAAGAAAAAGACTTTTCTGGTGACAACAATATATTTTTTTTTCCGCAGGGACAATATATTTCATTGACTCCAAAGTCTAGCCACATTCTTTTACCCAAAAAAAAATCCAACCACATATACAGATATACAATGTTTTCCGGTGCCAGCAAGATTTTGTGTTTTTTTTTTTTTTTTTTCTATAAGGAAAATATATTTCATTGACTCCAAATGACGCAAACATAAGTGTTTATTACTAAATGATTAATCTAATATTAAGGACTTTCGTTATTGTTATTTTGAAATTCTTTTCCAGTGTATATTTTAATTATCATTATTTTCCACAACTTAGTTTAAAATCTGTTGCATTCTTTAAGATTTTCTGAACATTAAATAGTATAATTCTTTATTATTACATTATTCTACTCTAAATTATTTTACACTATTAGTATTTAATCCTATAATATTTTGTTCTACACATATCCAAATGGTCCCTGGACATGATTTTGGGCCTTTGGCTACATGGAATCTTCCTTTAGAGGATCCATGATTTGAAACCGGAAGTAGAGATTCAATCCATGGAAAATTTTAAACTATTTAATTAAGATTGATTATGACCGTTAGTACTTAGTGGGCATTTGATCCCATTTGTGCTTGCTAGGGCCTAGGAATAGACAATTAGTCAGTGTCCCTATGCCTACCGTACGCCCCAAAAGAAAATTTGACACTTGTTTGATGTTATCTCACTCTTTCCACACGTTACTAACCGTGTGCGTACGGTCATCATCGGTGGCCCCATGATTCTGATGGCCACTTAAATAGTTTTATTGTTTTAAGGTATATCTTTTTGATTTTTTTTTCCTACGGCTTTGGCTTTGGCTTTGGAATAGAAATTCATTTTGGAAGGAGATGGACATTATCATTCATTCATTCATGTTCCTCGTTGGTTTACAATATAATATAAAGCGTGTTGATTACTCTACATTGTTTGCCTGACCGGATCAAACCATTTCTTTCGAAGTACACGACCTTCAATAGTTTTCTGATAGATGGAGACGGTAGCCAGTAATAAACACCCACAATTATTTTTATTTTTTTTTTCATTTTTTTGTGATTGTTTTAATAAAGCTTGGAGTCATGCATGTGCGATGATAAGAGGCCCACCCCACCACCATTTAATTATTGCGTATAGAGGAATCGAAGGAGGGTATTCGATGAAATCAGTTGATGCCCTCCCTTTTTATTATGTCTTTTCTTTTGCCTCTCTATAAATACCACAACTGGCTATATCCTTAATAAACCTCATCACCTCATCAGTGTTGCTTGAAACCTATAATAGCCCATTGAGAGAGTTGCTAGCGATGGATCACTTCTTCATTCCTTTCACTGCTAAAACCTCCTCATGTTATTTCCTCTCTCTTCTTGCTTTGGCCTTTTCCATGCAGCTGCTCATGCTTTCTCAAGCCTCTCTCCCCTTTTCCTTCATTGGCAGTATCAACGGTTCCTCCTCGTCAAACTGCCTTCATCACGAGAAATTAGCCCTGCTTCAACTCAAACATGGGTTTTTAATTGAGCGTGGCTACTATAATTCCTCTTCCAGGCTCGATTCTTGGAATCCAGCCATTGATTGTTGCTCTTGGGATGGCATCACCTGTGATGAGGGCACAGGTCACGTGATTGGACTTGATCTCAGCAACAACTTTTATGTTGATGAGAGAAGTAGTTCGATTGATGGTCCAATAGACCCTAGCCTCTTCCACCTTCGCAGCCTCCAAAAGCTCAACCTCTCTTGCAACTATTTCTACCCTCACCCAATACCCTCTGGGTTGGGCCACCTCACCAATTTGACCCATTTGAACCTCTCATACTCATTTTTTACTGGCCAAATCCCATTGGAAATATCAAGATTGACCAAGCTTGTTTCCCTGGATCTGTCTGATTATCGTTGCGCACTAGCCCTTCTTAAGCTCAAAAACCCGAACCTTTCAACACTCATTGGAAACTTATCCAGCCTCCAAGAACTCTTTCTTGACAATGTAAACATCTCAGGGGAGCATGGTGGCAAGTGGGCCCAAGCCATATCCATCGCAATGCCCAATCTTCAAAGGTTGAGCTTGCGATATTGTGGTCTTCAAGGACCCATTGATCCATCTCTTTTCCGGATTCCTGATCTGTCTCAACTCTCATTGGATGAAAACAATCTCTCATACACTATTGCACCTGATTTCTTCGGTGTCTCCTCTGCTTTGACATCTCTCACCCTTCGTGATTGTGGTTTGTATGGAGAATTTCCTCAGAGTATTTTCTTGATGCCAAATCTACAAAAACTTGACGTTTCATACAATCCACATCTCATCATTGATTTGCCAGAGTTTCCTGACAACAGTGCTTTGCAATACTTGAACCTGGACGGCACAAACATCGTTGAGAAACTATCAGATTCCATTGGTAACCTCAAGTTCTTGAAGGAATTATCGCTGAATAATTGCAGTCTTATTGGATCATTACCTTCTTCAATTGCGAACCTCACCCAACTTGAGTATCTGGGTCTTTCATCAAACAATTTCAGCGGTGCAATTCCTTTATCCTATGGAGATCAGCTCAAACATCTCAGTTCTCTTTATTTGCATGGTAATTCACTTGAGGGATCTATCCCGCCATCTCTGTTTTCTCACCCAGCATTGCGATACTTGAATCTCTCTAACAACCATTTTACTGGTTACCTTCCCGACTCTCATAATGGATCATCTTCAGTGTTGGAGGAGATCTCCTTCAGTAACAACAAATTGCAAGGGACAATTCCAAGGTTAGTCTTTGAACTCATGAAGCTACGATCTCTTTCTCTGTCTAACAACAACTTCAGTGGCACTATAGCACTAGATATGTTTCAAAAGTTGAAGAACCTCTCAAGCCTAGATCTTTCAGACAATAAATTGTCTTTCATCAATAGTAATGGTAGTTCTCATCTCATCTCCTCATTCCAAATTCAATTTTTGAGTCTACGATCATGCAACATCAGTGAATTTCCAAACATCCTTCAAAACCTTAGTCAATTGGCATATTTGGATCTCTCAAAAAACAAAATACATGGTGAAGTACCCACATGGATTTGGGAGGTAGGAAATGGGAGTTTGTATCATCTTAATCTTTCAAACAACTTCTTGGAGAGTTTTGAGCATCCATTGCCTGAATTTTCATCAAGTAGTTTAGAAATTGTCGACCTTCATTCCAACAGATTGCAAGGGTCGCTTCCAATCCTACCACATCGAGTTTACTTTCATGACTATTCAAACAACAGTCTCTCCTCCATCATTCCAGCTAATATAAACTTCACTTCCACTCTATACTTTTTTCTTTCAGGTAATAATGTCAGCGGAGAGATTCCTTCATCAATTTGTAAAGCACATTTCCTTGAAATCCTTGATCTGTCTAGAAACAATTTTAGTGGAAACATTCCTACTTGTCTTGGTAAAATTGGCAATTCCCTCAAGATTTTGAATTTGCAAAAAAATGCTTTTCAGGGCACTGTGCCTGACATGTTTAAAAAAGAGTGCACTTTGAGGACACTCAATCTTGATAGCAATGAACTAGAAGGACCAATACCAAAGTCATTAGCCAATTGCAAAACATTGGAGGTTATAGACCTTGGAAACAATCGTCTAAATGATACCTTCCCATTTTGGTTTGATAGTTTATCCAATTTGCGTATTTTAATCTTGCGAGCCAACAAATTTCATGGTCCCATTGCTTATTCCCATGCCAAAAGTTCCTCATTCCAGTTTCTGCAAATCTTTGACATTTCTTCCAATTCTTTTGTGGGTATTGTTCCCCCAATTTTTTTTCTGAATTGGAAACTGATGGAAGGAGGAGGTGTTTCATACTCGAGTTCCAATGTCCAAGTTGTCAAGTACCAATTTGGAAATCGTTACTATCAAGATTCAGTGATGGTGACAATGAAAGGGCTTGAACTAGAGGTGGTTAAGATCATCACTGCATTTACCTCAGTGGATCTTTCAAATAACAAATTTCAAGGGCAGATTCCAAATTCAGTAGTGAATCTCAAGTTACTCCACGTGCTCAACTTCTCACAAAATGGCTTCAATGGCTCAATTCCAGCATCTTTGGAAAATTTAACAATGCTAGAGTCATTAGATCTTTCAAGAAACAAGTTGTCGGGGGAAATACCATGGCAATTGACGAAGCTCACATTTCTTGAAGTCTTGAACCTCTCGCAAAATTCCCTTTTCGGAAGAATACCACAAAGCCAACAGTTTCTCACATTTACCAGTAGCTCCTTCCTTGGGAACATTGGTTTATGTGGACCGCCATTATCAACAAAATGTGAAGATACAGGGGCTCCACCACCATCGACCTTTAGTAGTTTTGGCTTGGATGGAGTTGGAGACATTGATTTGGAATTCATGTGGATGGGATTTGGGATTGGAGTTGCATTTGGATTCGGAGTAATCTTTTGGACTCTAGGACTTTGGAGGAGAGGAAGTAGAAAATACATGCAACTCATTGATAGAATGTTCATAATTTTTCAATGATTCCATCATATGTACACTAGTAAGATAATTAATGAAGTAGAATACTTGAAAGAAAGATGGTGAGTTTGCAACAGACACAAGGAATGGAGTCTATTCATGGATGGTTGTGCCTTTTACTACCAATATGAAATTATGAAATATGTGTAATCAATACTTTTGTAGTTTATTTTACACTAATTGAAATTATGCAAAGTTATTTGTATAAAACCCAATAAAGGCAACCAGTAGTTTTATGAGGATTTTACAAAAAAAAAAAAAAAAAAAAAACACTTAATACACACGTGGGACCCGTTCAAGAACTTTAGATGTTGTTGCACCAATCAGAGCAATTGAGCCGAAAAACCATTCTTTTTCACCAATTTGGCACGTGGTCAGTGCTGACTTTAATTTACACTACCAAAGGTCAGTGCCGACCCTATGGTCATGAAAAGTTACAATTCTATGCAAAAACAATTGAAAACCTACGTCAGTACCTACGTTATTTTTAACTAGTAAAAGATACCATGTAGTCCCCATGTCAAACGATTTTCCAAGCCGGTTTTTTAGTTGTTCACATTTGTATCATCTAATGTTTACTTTGGTGTGTAATTGATTCATTTGTTGAATATAATTTGGGATTTTTCCAGCAATTACATTGTCATAGACGTAGGGCCCGTATGTACTAAATATATACTCGGAGGGATAATTAAATTCGTATGGAATTGTGTGGCTGTGGTGTACGTAAAAACAAAAAATGGTAGAAGCCCATTTCATGGCTTAATGGTCGATCCCATCTTCATTAGTTGGGCAATACAAGCATCAAAAGTTTTAAAATGAAAAGGTTAGGAGATACAATGCATAGGTCAAAACTCATTCTCATTCATTCATCAGAAGGCCACACACGCATGAGAATGTAAGTTTACTTATTTCCAAAGTGAATTCTTGGTGAGCAAAGATGATAAAGCAGTTTTGATTTTACTGATAGTTTGCTTTTCATGGGTTAATTACAAATGTGATACAAATGTGAAAGGCACTACATGTAAACAAAGTCTGAGTCACAGGTAACTACATGGTATCTGGAGGTTTTAATTGAGGTTTGGCCTTTTTATGAACATGTTTAACTACTTTATAGAGGAAATTCTAAAATCCAATTTGCAGAAATAGGTTCAGATTAATTAGCGTTAATAATTTCCCCAAAGTGCAGCAAAACTTGTTTAGAAGTTGGAACATATGTGTGGGTCTGAGACTACCATGTAGTACCCAAAAAAATAAAAAAGATTTGAGTATAGTTTAACTATGAAAATTCAAATGCCTTTCAAAACCTAAGATTGAGACCTTTAACTCATAAAATAAGGAGTGCATTTTTACTAGTAAGTTGGATCAACAATTCATTAAATAATACCAAATTGAATCCTAGGTTTATCCATAGAATGAAAAAATTTTACTGCCCATGGAGGTTGTCATCATTGACTAATGAAAAGGAACAGGATATTTGGTTTGGAATTTTTTTTTATTTTTTAATATGGAATCATTGGATTGTCATCTCTTGCTGTGGAATATTGGTTTTCCTTTGGTTTCGATGTTTTGTATAAACATTAGTTTCTAAAAATTAAATTTTACATTGGCAATCTTTAACTTATTGGTAAATATATGCAGTTAAACAAGGACTATTAAATATTTGATACAGGGTCGGTACCGACCTTACTAATTAAAAATAAGGTCGGTGCCGATGCGGGTTTTCTATTTTTTTCACACAGAGTTGTAACTTTTCATGACAATAGGATCGGCACCGACCTTATGTAGTGTAAATTAAAGTCGACACCGACCACGTGTCAAATTGGTAAAAAAGAAGGGTTTTGCGGCCCAATTGCTCTAATTGGTGCAACATGTAAAGTGCTTGATCGGGTCCCACGTGCGTAATATGTATTTTTTCCGATAAAATGATCTAGTTTTATTCGTTTTTTTTTTTTTTTTTTTCCATTTTTTGAGGTGGTTGTATCTTTTCTTAAAACATTAAGGGCACATTTGTATAATATTCACAGAAAACCAATTTTGCGGACTTTTTCCTCTTCTACGTTTTTATTTTTTATTTTTCCAGACTCCTCATCTTAACTAGCATTTTGTAGAATCTAGGAAATCATAGCTCATTTTCATGCTTGTCCTTGTTGAAAAGTGGATGCACCATATGCGAAAAATTATATGTTCGAAACGCACTAAATTCTAACTAAATGCTTAAAGTTTTTCTCTTGAACAACTTCGCTTTTGCGGATGAGAATCATTAGGAGTATAGACAAAACAGGTTTCATTCTAGTTGCTTGTTGATTTTTCTTTTTTCTAAAAACATTATTCTTTATGTTGAAAACTTAAATCTTTTGTTTAGAATGGTGTATGTCTCTTCTCAAGTTGTTTGCAACTTGCCAACTAGACTAGCCATGGATGGCTGCTTGATAGTGCTTTTTAATCATCTGATGGTCAATACCAGCATATCATGAGTTGCCAACATTCATGTCAAATCCGAAGTTATTTTGGGTTGGACACATAAATTCTATTCCTCCTTTGCGGCCATCCCGAGTCAAATTCTCATATAAGTTGCACGTTTGCAAATTCACATAAATATTTATAACTAAGAACAATCGGACCCTTCTAGCATTTTCTTAACTTGGCAAATGAGAAGCCACTAGACATGGTACAAGGGGCGGTGCCTCAAAGAAGATTAGGCCCTCATCTTGAATATTATATCCACACAAGTTCAAGAATACATACAAGTATTCCTAAACCTTCCTCCCGTTTCAATTTCTCCTTCATATGTATCATATACTTTAAGATCCAGCCATGATAAATATTACACATTAAGCTCATGGCCAACCAAGGAACTTTTGCCAAGAGATTTTTTGTTCCTTTGTAAGATTTCCTAGGCGACTTGAGCAACCACTTTGGCTTCCTTCATAATCACATTTAAAAAGCGTTACCTGCGGAAAATTGTGACTATTAAATATAATTTTTTTGCTGCAAATATAAGAAATTAACAAATTAGTATAAAAATTCCGATTTAGTTATATACTATAAGTAAAAAAATAAAAAATCTAAAAACCTAATTAAGCACATGAGAATTGAGGAGACTAAATCTGAGTTTAAACTGATCGATGGGTTGAGACACGTGAAAGCTGGACACCATAATAGGGTACAAACATAGAAAACAATTTTTTTATATAATTTGAAAAGGTTATAACTATGGTTTTTAAGTATCAGTTTACTCAACACCAATATTGTGCCTCTCAAAATGTTATAAAAGATATATACATAGAGCCATGATGTTTTTTTAAAGGTAAATTAATGCACTTGCACCCTCACCCAGGGGGTGTGATGATGAGCAATTACTGGGGCATGATAGTGCAATAACTACATCTCCGCAAAAAATAAATAAATAAATAATCTAGTCAAAATCCATGCTTTCTAGGATTTTAAAGTCCCAAAAGGGTAAACCTTGTAGTTTATTTGTCGAATTGTGCACTCTCCTTCTCTCCAGCAATACACCAAGCAAAAATTACAGACCCAGCAATGGAACCAGCGGAGGTTTCCAAACTGCCCTTAATTATAAGATAAATGATGCTAGTAACAATTTTGCACCTGTGGTTCACTTCTTGGTGAATCAAAACAGGCTTCTCTAAATTATGCCTCCCCCAACTCATTCAATATTCACAAATGGATATGCCTGCTTCAACCAAAGATAACATGTACAATCACCATATGAAGTTGATGACTTCAAACGAATGTTGAATATCATGCAAATTTATGTAATATGTGGGCTGCTGATTCGCATGGGCTTTGTTTTGATCCAATGGCAGGCTAAAAGATCAATATAAATAAAAATAAACAAATAAAGAGTCTGAGCAGGTCAGGCTGCGAAAGTGTTGGCGCTTAAGCATTCCGCATTCGAGCTTAATTTGTAAACCATGGTACACTTACAACTAATATCATCCTTTGAGATGCAAGTATAGATATAGACAAAGTTTTGCATCTACTGCAATAGAGGAATAATTCACTGAACAATATGCAGAAACTAGAAGTAGGTGTCCATATCATACTTCTGCTACAACCTGTGATAACTACCATCAATTCAGAAATCAACATGACAAGTCTTTCATAGACGACAGATTATCTGGTTCCGGAAATTCTTTTATGCTCTTTATGGGTGAAATGCGTCAAAAAAATTTGTTCATACATATCAATGATTGAACATTGAAAATACAAACTTTTTTTCATAACAGCAGATGCAAGATTGTTTTTTTGTTCCTGCACATTTAAATTTTCCTCTTGAAATCTTTGTAGTCTTCAAGAATGTTTGAAGAATTGAACACTTTGCAAAACTTGGTGTCATCACGGCCTGGAATTGCTGTTGGAAGACCCACAAGCACATACATACTAAAAACCCACAAACTTTACAAAATCCAGGAGCTACATTGTCACTACTATATGCAAATACCCAGTTATCATTGGACGTAGGTAAAATTGTCACTACCATATGCAAATACCCGGTTATCATTGGACGTAGGTAAAATTTTGGTATGACAACCCAAGTACTTTTCTTTTCCTTCTGCTGCCATGTATATATTTGATGGCAATGACAAGTGACTACCCCCTATTATTTTCCTGCATCATCATCTTCATTGAAGTCTCATCTCCCATATATTCCTGGCACATTTTCATAAGTACCATTTGCTGAAAAGAAACATAACACAGTGTGCAGGTTTTCAGACAATGCCCTGAAACAAACTGTACCTATCATCAATAAGTCCCAGATGAGAAAATTGCTATCAACAACATCAGCATCTCTTTTGTATTCTTAATCATCAAAATTGCTTAATCAAACACGTTTCTACCAAGTGCAAATGAGCTGTTTAAGGATAACTTTGTTATTCTAGAACAACATTGGGTGTCTGCTTTTTGCTTGCTGGCTCTGGCCGAAATCTCAAGCCCATTTGCAGCAAGGAGGAAACATTTTCCAACCTCACTTCTTTCAGGTTTGCTCCTTGGAGTTTCAGTAATTGGTGATGCAGACCATTGGAATAAGAACTGTATGGGTGGAGATTTCACTGCAGCTTAAGGAGTGGCATCACCTTTAGTAGATACATCTCGATGCCCTTGATTAACCCCATGCTCATCTGTAGCGTCATGGCTCATAGTTTTTCTCCCCTTCTCATCAATAACCATTACTACCATCCTAGTAGAAAGCAAAACTTTAAGTTTCCTGAACTTTTTACTAGAAGTCTCAGATTTGCATTTTTCTACATTTGGAGCACTGAAGGGGTGACATGTAGAGTGAGGGCGGACCTAAATGTAACCATGGGGGTACGGACCTAAATGTAACCATGGGGGTACGGTCGCACCCGCAAGGTTCGAGAAATTTCTTAAATAACAGTAATAACTTTTTTTTTTATTTTTTAACCTTTTAACCTTTTAACCTTTCAACTTGACTATTGCCCGCACCGCCCAAATGAAAATCCAAGGTCCGCCATTGCCTAAGTCACTAGTTTGAGTTAAACAATCTGAGGTGTTCCTTAGACTTTTAGTTTGGCTATTAACCTCATCAAATTCAAAAAAAAAAAGTATCTTGTGATTATAAACAGATATTATGTCAGACACTGATGGAGAAGTGACATCTTTTCCACCCACTGCTTTATCTAAGGAACCAAGGCAATCAACCTGCGCTTGTAGAGAAAGAGAAGCACCTTGGTCTTTTTGAGTTATGTGAGCAAAACCGCTCTTAAGAGAAACCAAATTGTGCCCATAAACATTCACATCTGTAGGATTGCTTTCAAGCCCCTTGTTGCAATGCTCATCTTTACTTCCCTCTTCTGCAACTGCTATCTTACATCTAGATTGACTATCTTTGCATGAGTTTGCTTTCTTTCTAAATTTTGTAATAAGAGTACCACTTCTGTCATCTTCACCATTATTTGTCTCCTCATATTCTTGTTGTTTACATGAATTATCAAACAATAAATTATCATCATTTGAGTAACCACCCAAAGATGAATGAATTTTCATTTTGACATCCTTTGGAAACCCACCAGCTATATCCTTTGAGCTTCATTTTTTCTTCAATCTTAGCTTTCTCCTTGGATCATACATGGGTGTTAAAGGTTTTTCAGGTAGATTTTCCGGGCAAATATACTATTCATTCTACCTTCTAAACTTGTCATTGTCAGTCCTCTTACCTTCAAATGTCAAATGGTTTCCTGACTTGGGACAATCCAGTACATTGTTAGGATGAGAAGTGGAGTCAATTAGTTTGCCTCCCCAATATCCATGGTCCCCATCTTGTGGTAAAGGAATATGATTCAATTCTCTCGACTTCTTGAAAGGAGGACTTGGGATTATAATTTTCTCACAATAGTCACTTAGAGAGTTAGGAGTGAGTCTAAAGCATTCTCTTCCTACGAGAGAACCCTGTTCTGCAAATTGCTGAATTCCTCTAGCACTTGTTACAAAAGGCTTGTCAGGATTGTTACCCTGCTTGGTAATGATCGTATTAGTCATGGGTGCCACTAGATACCACACATGCTCAATGCATGTTACATCGAGTCGTAGAAACCAAGCCTCCTTTAATCCTTCAAAGAAATTCTTTATGGGAACTGAATCTGGAATGTGGTAGAAACATGATTTACATTTCACCTATAGGAACCAAAATAAATAAATAAATAGGGTGGCAACTAATTGAACCTGTCAATCTTGAAATCTAAAATCCATGTGAACCACATGGCTCGTTTGGGTTCAATACTACTGAATATCCTACATTTTCAAGTACCAAGACTTATAGGATCCCGCTTCAGCTTTAACCTTTTAGGTTTGCAATAACTCCAAAAAGTATCAAGAAACCCACAAAACAATGAGGCTGAAGCTGATGTATTAGAGGATTGCCACAAAATCTTACTCCTTAAATCCTGGGTTTAAGGAGTCTCAAATGGGAAGGGGCAAAATGTCATTCCAACAACGCGTGGGCCCTAATCTTTCCAAGATTCGGAAAGCAAAGGTAATGCTCCTTCCTAAACTTGCCTATGCAACAATTAGTCAACAGTTTAGCTCTGAAAGTATATTATGAAAATAGATATACTACAGCATGCAGAAACTCAAATTCAGAATTTATTCAGCATTTTCCAAAAAAAAATCAGATATCTGCTCCACATTCAAGACCTGAAATTCATATTTTATTTAATGGAAGTATCAATAGATGATAAATTAAGTAATACTCATTTAAGTTGGTTTGGATATGTTCAGCTGGGCAGGCCATCAACGGCGCCGGCAAGGAAAAGTTTCTCTATACAGGTTAATAGCCCTCGAAAGGGATAGGCCAAAGAGGACATGGATGGAAGTAATAAGGATAGATCTAAAGAAGTAAAACCAATCCAATGATTTGGCATAGAATAGATTGGAATGGCGAAACATGATTCATGTAGCTAGCCTCAACATAGTTGGGACAAGGCTTTGATTTTGACTATGATGATGATTAATCAATCTCAAGAATCACATACAGAACCTGGAATTCAGATATTATACATGTCACTCTCAAGAAATCTACACTTTCTTTTCAATGCACAGCAGTTTGAGAAGGGATATAGAGAAATTCCATCTACCACAGGATATAGCATTATTAATGCATCTAGCTTGGCAGGATATCTAGTTTAGAGCTGAACATTTCATGTAAGGACGATTCTTACAATATTTGAGAATGTGTTTTTACTTGTCCAGATGCCAAATATCACAATCTTACAATTTACAAGTCACAATTTGTTATAACTCACAGTGACAGTATCACAAAAAATATTGAAGTATTGGCAGCTAGCTAAACAGATCCAGCATGAACGATATACAAAATAATGTATCCACAAAAGAGTATATCATTGTCACCATCACCACAACCACCACCTTATCCCATTTATCTAGGATAGCTATGTAGGAGAAATAAAAGTAATCAATAAAGAAACCATGTGATCCAACAGAAAAAAGCATTTGCTGATGACAGCATTCTGTAAACAAAAGAGAAAAGGAATGGTGAAGATGCCATCCGAACAAGGAAAGAATGAACCGCAAATGGTATATCAAGGGTGGAAGTTACAATAATCAATAGAAAGACTCCTCATGTAGACTTAAAAGATAAAATTAAAGACCACAGATACAGTTTAGACATAAATGCAAAATGTCACAGATAGACCTTTGATGGTGAGAAGGCTAACATCATGATTCTTTTCTTTCTAGTCTTTTTTTTCTTTTTTATTATTCTTTTTTCATAAGGGGTGTTTCTAATATTATAGTGCTTTAAATTTATGCAAAGGAAACATGGAAAATATTGAATGATGGAAACATGTATGGTGCCACAATAAAGGACTACAAACATTATATACCTTGTTAAAAAAACATATTCATCAGGTAAGTGACACTAACATATGAACATTTCACCATGAGTAAAAATGGTAAAGTTTAAGTCAGTTGATGAAATTTTGAACATTGTTCCATATGAAAACTCCAATTTTGTCTTAGTTTCAAAGTATCTTGGAATAATTTCATGCTAGATCAGTTTGTTTTAACATCTCAAAATTAAATTATTACAATTCAGAACTCCTATCCAGTATTGTTGGAGATTGTCTGAGCGCCTATTATACAAGATGCCAATCAATCTCAAAGAAACTACCATTTATATATAATCTAAATTTTATAAGTATTGGACTCAAAATTTATAGTTTGAAGAATTTAAAAATGAGCAAGGCTCTCCTAAGCTCAAGCTTAGGATAAAATCTCGTAAGCTCATGCTTGTGGGGCCCACCTTTGGTCCATCCAAATGGACCAAACACATGACCCTTCTAAATAGCATATGTCCACCAATTTTCGACCAGATCCAAATTTACTGGACCATTGGATTGACTATATATTGATCCGATTGGACTATTAACCATTAAACTTTTGGGGCAATATGGAGATAATAGAAATCACGGTTAGGGCTGATTTTTTGTAGAGAGAAAGATCCCATGGAGTCCTTGAAATCCCCCCCATCCCCATCTCCATGTGGGTCCCCAGGTGGGCCCCACCACAAACTTGAGCTTACCTTATCCTAAGCTTGAGCTTAGGAGAGCCTTGCTCTTTAAAAACATCTCCACTATACGTCTGGCACAAGCATCAAAGGGTTGGACCCATTGACATGGGAGTGTCTCAGATAAATGAGCCAAAAATAATTAATTATAACACGGATGTACTTTGTCAATTGAGTTTTTGCATTGTGTTACGGGCTGCTAACACTAAGTTGACCATATGATATTCAAGGACTTCAAGCACCAATCAGTGCTTTGCCAAGTCAAGAAATGGCTCATCCACCAAGTGCCTCACCAAGTCAGGGGACTTCAAAAGTCTCCATCTCTATCCATGAGCCTCTTGTTCCCATCCTTAAAACTCATATTTGCAAAGCCTCAAAAGGAAAAGGATCATCTAATGAGGATCACAGCGCAGATATTCACTGCAGATATGGCCACATATCAATATCCACATTGCTCATCTGGTGGGCCTGAACAAAGATCAGTGATAAACAGAATACCAAAGCCATTGAATAATTCCAGCCATTGGAACAGCTGGCTTTTCTTATTGCATATGGACCATTGCTTATTGTTTCTTTGACAACCCATTCACTAGCTGCAAATGGAGTCTTTGGCAACATACCCTCATTCATAGTAGGTCCCACCAAAGGATATTTCTCATTCTTTGAAAGGCAGAACCCATTTGTACAGAACGGCTGGTTCAAACCAAGAATTATTCACTACCTCCACCATGTCACCCAACACTATTTCTAAATTCTAATCATATACAAGTAGCAACAAAGGCCCATGCTAAGCCCAGTCCAAAAGAATAAAAACTAATTTAAAATCAATTTTTTTATTTATAATGTTATTGATTGAAATGAATTAAAAATTAATCAAAGCATAAGAGCTAATAAAAAAAATAAGTGCCAAACAAAAGGTCCTTGCTAATACAAGACATGAAATATATATATATATATATAAGCACCGAAATATATATATAAATGGTGAATATCAAAATGAGAGCTCCTTTAAATGATTTTGAAAAGTTAAAAAAATTAAATATGCAAATCTCATCTTCAAGATCTTAGTCAATCTTGGTGAGGGATGTATTATCTTTCTTCCTTTGTTGGCATGTGTGAAATAGTACAAGATTTGTGGGATAAGTTAAACAATTGAAGAAGTGATGGTCTCCCAAGTACAATATTAATGCTTCACCTTTTCAATCCCTTAAAAGCAAAATGACTCTTTCCCATAAATTCCTAGAAGTAAAAAAAAAAAACGAACCCTCCTTATTAAGAATTAGCAAGAAAAATAAAGTGCAATAATATCATTCAAAATTAGGTACCAATAATAGTTTTCATACTTCTTTAGGTTATTAAAACCCATGAAGATGTTTGAAATGCCTATACCTAAATTATCGTCTTATAATTAAGGATTAGCAAAATAATAATAATAATAATAAAGTGCAATAATATAATTCACAACTAGGTACCTATAACATTTTTCATACTTCTTTAGGTTATTAGAACCCACGAAGATGTTTAAAATACCTATACCTAAATTATCATCTTATATCCCAAGTCGATTTGTTAAAGCCTCAGCCACCGCCATCAACAATTTCCAACACAAACAAAGTCACCATCTTTCAGATCTCGACAATCATAATTTTACTTTCTTCTAGGGCTTATTTCTGAGTGGCCATGGCCCGTTCGGGGATTAATTATTAATTGGATTTAAAAAGAGTCTTGATGTGTTTTTGCGATCCAAAGGGGGCAACGGGCCCCAAAAGCCAATATGCAGGTCTGCCCTTGATCAATAAGATACCTTCGTATCCATGTATTATGCATGCTAATGTCAATAAAGAAATATCCACCACAGAAGGACAATAAGATGAATGAGTGGTAGCAAATTAGCAGAAGAATATAGATGGCATAAGTGAATCAGATAATAGGAAAAACAAAGTTGTGTACCAAAAGATCTCTCACATGCAAGTGCATATATAGATTGGACATCATATAAACACTTGATTTCTTCCCCTTCCTCTTCCTCCTCCTCAAGAGGATGTTAGCATCGTGGTCTGACTTGTAAAAAATACCTCGTCTGTGTCTATCTCAATCACATTCTAGATCCTCAGAATAAGTTTAGAAAATAAAATAAAATAAAAAAAGATAACTACTGCCACAGACCACATCATCATCCAATATATATCTAAAATGTAAATAATGTTAGATTCTGACACAAACATCATCCAATATATATCAAATATGTAAATAGTGTTAGATTCTGACACCAACATCCACCAACAATCTAATAATAGAGAATTGAGGGAGAGGCAATGCTCGATATGTATTACTGACATTTAAATGAATTTATTATTTCATAACAGTGGAGCCCACTTAATGGTTTAATCATAAACTGTTAAATACATAGTAAATAAAATTTCAAATAATGAATAATTAAATAATTTCAAATAATCAAATGGTTAATGAATAATCCCAAATGAGTTTAATGAAATTGCTATTAAAATACATACTACTACAATATTATAATAAAAGTTTCAGACACAAGTACATATCAAACGCTTGAATGGAGCATACTATGATAATGAAAATGATTAAAAGGCTAATCTTCATAATTCATACACATGTACACTGAGTAAAGGAACAAAGAATCTAAATTGGAAAAAAGTTACAAACTAATTCAAGGCTGATATAGTTGGATCGGATGGTCTTCTTAATGAAGGTTTCATTAAGAAATATAGAACGAAGGTGTCATTGAGAAAACTGCTTTACAGTTAAGGGCAATCCAGCATAAACTAACAAAAGCCTCTAAATCCAATCATACAAACCCCAACAAATTATGAATAGATACAAAGCTGATAAGTAATATTTCAGATTTTCTGTTAAAATAAATAAGTAACTAAATAAATAAGAACACTGATAAATATCGTCCATCATGGCAAATAATTTCGTATGGAAATCCTAGGCTAATACTTTTAGACTTTTTCAGTCTCACCATATATCCTAGGGGTTGCTAAGTCTTTTATATTGGCCAAGACTATGCTCTGATACCACTTTGTAATGCCCCGGAGCCTGGAGTTCTTCAGATTCCGGAACATTACTTTAAGTATTTCAAGATCACCACATAAATCAAATTTGTGCAAAGAATTGAGCAATACCTCTAATTTATTTAAAACAGATGATAAAAAGATAACACAGATGATAAAAAGATAACAAATCTAATAGCAAATAAATCCTGATCTTGTATTCTATAGTAGGCTTGAAAAGAAGCAAGATAATAAAGGTCAAAACTGAAAATCAACTGACAAAAAATAGATATATTAAAAAGTCTGACGCCAAATGCACCCTATAATTGGTGCTGGTCATGTTGGTTTTTATTCATTTTAAAATAAAAAGGGGTATTCGAGATGGGTGGGGATGTAACACATGATTGCATTGTGTATTACCACTTTTGCTACCGTAACTTCGCCTTAAAAGATTTTTTCAATATATATAAATTAAAGGTAGATAGGACAATACAACTCATATATAAAATAATTATTTAAAATGTCATATATATCTTTCAATTTTTCGTATAATCGTGAAACAAAATTTACGAAAAAGTGAAAAAGAAGGACAACTACTGAATATCAAGAGAGACCCCACCATTAGGGGAGATGGCCCAAGCTTTGAATGGCTGGGGATTTTCTTTCCCATCCACAACTCATCCCTCCACTTCTTTAAAAAACCATAACCTTCCCCAATCCAAGAACCTAGAAAACTGGCATAAGGAGAGTGGAAACACGAGATTAAAAAAGGGAAAAAAAGAAAACGTAGGTGCCCAAGAAGAGGAAGGATAAAAGAGAGAGTTTGGGTGTTGAGATGACAGATTTTTTGGAGAAGGCCATTGCAAGAGAGTTACTGCACCCAGACAAAAAAATAAAAAAATCAAATCTAAAGTTGATGAACCATAATAGATTCAAAACCATATATGAGAATATCCTTGTAGAGGGATATAGAAGCATCACAGTAATGTACAAATGTATTTTGGTTTGCACATAGAACAAAGGCAAGAACATCAGCAAACTTAATAGAGCAGAAGAAAAAAAAAATAATACAGATGGAGAGATGGGTCTTTATTAATACAAAAATAATGTATACAAATGGAAGTTGGATTGCTTAAAATGAAGTTATACTCATTTAGGATGTGAATCACTCTAGACAGAGATTTGATTACCTTCCAGATTTGGAGTTGATAGAAGATTTTTTCTTCCTGATATATAGGGTTGAAGGATGCGTTTTTAGAAGGAGCCATTCTGTGGAGTGTCTATTAAACCCTTGCCAACTCATCCAACAATTTGAAGAGATGGAAACTGCCCATTTTCATGATCTTAAGTAACCGCCCTACCATCATTTAGCTTGCCAAGAAAAAGTAACTGCCCTCCACAACAAAGAGATAAAAGGGAAGGAGAACCATCTTTGTGTTGATGAAAAACGTGGGCAAGGAGGCATGCAAGAGGCCATTCACAGGGGTCAAAATAAATTTGAAAACGTCAAAATCAATTCATTGATTTCTTATCTATATAGAACTCTGGAGGAATGATGAAGGGGAAAAATATGTGGAGCCTACCTAGTACAGCTCAATTTTGAGGAGAATATACTACTCTCGGATGTGTATGAATAAATACCCATTACATATTAGTAGAGCTAAATTAAAAATTCATCATCTTTTGGCCTCCTCATCAGTGGATGATGCCTAAAAGAAACTCCCCATAAAGATCTCGGTGATTCAATCTTTGACATTGATCAATCATATATGCAGAACCTATTGTAACAACTTAGCCGCAGAACACCAATTGAACCAAAATTCATCAACTTCAAACACCAGTTCCAGAGAAAAATAGACCCAATTTGGATTTCAAAGAGCTTTTACAATCTAAAAGAGATTAAATTGTCTATTCAATAAGATCAACCTATATTGCACTCCACTCAATGGATGATGGTTTGGATCATATCTGTTCTTTTTTATGCAGATAACAGTAACATCAGCATCATCCACAATAGGTTCTCCATTCAAGTACTCTCCATTAGCAGCCACAGTCTAACTAAAGCCTTTGAAGAGCAATTTGGGTGATAAATTTGATTAGATACTGGATAAATATATAGAGATTTGTTCTTGAGGCAGTTTTTTCCAGGACAAGAGAGGACTAAAAGGTGAATTTAGAAAACTAATATGCAAATCTTTCAATGGTTAAATATATTCAAATTGGCATTAAGAATTTCAGTACATTGCAACATAAAAATATAGAGATTAAGGATTTTGAATTTGCTATATTTGATGGAAGGTGGAAACCTGGCGATATTGCCTTTGGATCAAATGCACTAGAAAATATGAAAGTCTTACACTTCTCAGAATCCAGACAACAAAACAACATGCTCTGAGGATACATTTGGATTTAAAGAGACATGTGAGAGCAGGATCCACCTAGAAACTAAGGTCTGTTGGCCTTAAGATATAAACTGAAACAAAATAACCAGAGATTCTGGGCAGGAGATGGAAATAACAACAGTTGTAGAGATTTATTTGGATTCGCAAAGGAGAAAAAAGGGATTGAAAGACAAGAAGACAATGGTGTTTGGACTCCCATTCAGGCGTCCAACTTCACCCGTTGCAACTCTGCATTCTTGCACCATGACTGCAAATAGGGTTGCAATTGGATATTGGCTTCTCTTCACCAACCCCATTGTATTCTTTTGAATGCATAGAAGCTGTACAAGATGCAGAGTACCAGCCGAATAACGTAATATACTCCTTAGTATGAAATGTGATATCATAACGGTTTTGGCCTAGAAGAAATAACATGGCTTCGACCTAGAAGAAATATCTCTAGACCAAGACCTAAAATACAAATTTGCTTTGATTCATCACCACCAAAACACCGAAATCCTAAATGATAAGCAGAGATTTCTCAAACAAATCTCAATAACAAACCAACATTTATAGTGAACATGAAATCAAACTCCAGCGAGAAAGTCTTTCCACCCTTGCACACCTTATAGGAATGATCGGAGCAAAAGCAGGCATTGACCGGACAAATATGGAGAAATTATGAAAAGCAAGCAAAAATTCCATCTACATCAAGAACTTTAAATCCACAATGTAGTACAAACTAAGGGAACACCTGATGAGATTCTTGGAAGTGATACGGGCTTTGATTGTAGCATTGATCAAATTGCTTCCCTTATATAAGTACCCCTGATTATGTTAAAAAAAAAAAAAAAAAAGACCTAATTCTTAAAAACTGAAATTCGAAAAAAGATATCATTTGATTTCAATACCAGATGACTCCCAAAACCGATGAGAAAGTGTAGGGTGAGATATGCACGAGCGCGCGCAGATGAAGTTGATTATGCCATGGCAATCAATTCCAGTCCAAGGTTTTTTTTTTATGTTAGTTGCAAGTTCTGCTGCGGAAAAGAGAGTTACTACTTCTATCAAGAGGATGCCATGAGATTTGGAGCTTCTTACTCGTTATTCATTTCATACAGATCAGAACTGAGGCTTTGTGAAGATAGAGAGCTTGAGAGAAGACAAGTCGGGGAGGAGCGTTATGCTTCTGCAAAGGTTTTGAGGAATAAGAGATCTCTCCAAGATGGATGGGGAATATCAATCGATCACTTATAATGAAAGGTGTTAGAAGGAGTTCGCTTCATATTATATAATAGCACTGAATCCACTTCCCCATTATATTTCTAACCCATGAAAAAAAAAATCCCTTAAATACCCAAAAGAAACCAGAAAAAATAAAATTTATCAACAACCCATCTCAAGCAACATAGACAACAATCCATTATCAATAAAATACAGAGTATCAATCAACAAAAAGCTGTGGAGTTTCAACCAAGAATCGGAGATTCAAAAGAACAGAAAACAATCAACTGATTAGAAGATGCTGGAGTAGAAAAGATGGCTTTTTCTTACTTTTGAGATCACCTGCTGTAATGTGGGGAGACGCAGCTATGGCTAAATGGGTTCCAAGGTTGGTGTCTATGAAAACAGCCAATTCAAGGGAAGAAGAAGAAAAAGCCATGTAAGATTGAGAATAACGTTCCCAAGTCCTTTATTACTTCCTCCTCCGTGGAAATGGCATTGGGTTAAAACGTAATGCTAGCCATGAATAGGGCTGTTGTCCCATTACAAAAACACTAGCCGCGATGGCCTGGGCTAAACAGTAAAAATATAGTTAATTTTATTATTTTCCTCAAAATATTATTGATAAAAAAAATAAAGTAAGATAAATAAATATAGTATTTAGCTAAAAGGCTAAGTTAATTTACATTGAAATGCTATTGTCGTGTAATTTCGAAATTGCTATAAAATAACTATATAAAAAAGAAGAATGATGATGATAATTGAGATTTTTTACTATAAAAATCATAAAGTAAAAATAAAATACATGATAGATATATGTCAATCTTTCATCAAACAAGTTTCATATACATGTAAATAACTTAAAATAGCAATGATTTTTTCTATCAAATCCTATATAGATTAGTAAAGTATTTATTTGGTAGGTCCCACTCATATGGTACATGGGTCAACTTTAGTGAGTTTCATAAAACTTTGTGCTGGATAACACATAAATAAAAGAGGTTGATATTTTTGGGTTATAAGATCTGAATAATAAGCCCCTTACAAGATTCTTTTTATCTTATATTCACGAGATTGACCTTTCATGGCATTTTGCAACCATTTTATTGTAGCATATGATTTTTATAGGTGGGCCCTAGTCCTCTCAATGGGCCGGGCCTGGGCTTGGACTATCCGATCCCATTCCGAATATTGGGTGGGCTTGCAAGGGGTTGTCCAATCCTGACCCTAAATTGAACAGGCCTACTTCAAGTCCCGTCCCATGCAAGCCCTGGCTGGAGCAGCGCTTAACACAATCTTGAATATAAGTTAAATATTCTCTAATTATTCCTACCACCAAACATCGGGAGAGTACAACGGCTGTGGAGGAATGACCCAGTTAGAAATATATGCACCAAATCGATTTATGTGAAGGGCATGAAACTCACAAGTACATCAAGAAAGCCTCAAAGCCTTTTTACACAAAAAAAAAAAAGGAAAAAGTCTCAAAGCCTAAAACCCACGGACGGAGAACTCTGGTTATTAAATGTGTGGAAATTGAGAGTTAGCTTTTCTTTTCTTTTTTTCCTCAACGATTGTGTTTCAGGAAATGATTCCTGTGAATAATATTTTAAGTGTTTGGGCTCGCCTTTTTATATTAGGGACGGTTTTTTTATTTGAAAAGATTGTAAACCGTTTCTACTTACGGACGGCCCAAAACCGTGCCAAACTACCATTCCTAATCCTCAATTTTGGTCTCGATCAGGCAATGTTAGCATAACGACAAGTCTATGGAAAATTGTGCATGTTACTTTTCAGCCATTTGGTGCAAAATGCTTCTCTATGTCAAAAGAGTAAACAAGAGTTGTTTTCTTTAAATATGTGAAAAACTATTTCTAAGGGAAACCTCGGAACTGCATAATTGAAAATTATGAGATTTCAACATTACACAAAATTGACCTTTTTTTCTTTTCTTTTTCTTATTTTTTCTTCTCCTCCTTTTCATTTTTCCTCTTTTTGTCTATATTGGACTGCTGGTCTAGTGTGATAATTTTAACTTGAGCATGCAAGGATCGGTCCTTGGGCATGTGTCAAACTAAGGGCTTGTTACTTTACAGAATTCAGAGAATTTCTGAATTATCAGACACTTGTAATTCCTAAAATTCTCCTTTTTAGTTGAACATCTAGAAATTTTGCCAAAAAGTAAAGGGTCTAAATTATTCTCTGAAGTAGAGAAACTCATTTGAGATGGTTTTGGGCATGTCCAACGTAGGCCAGCAACAACGTTGGTAAGGCAAAATTTGACTATGAAGGTTGATGGCCAACCAATGAGAAGGAGTAGGCGAAAGAGGACGTTGATAGATGTAGTAAAAATAGATATGAAGAAGTGCAACTTTTCTGAGGATTTGGCTCAAAATATATCGGAATGGAGAAACAGAATTCGTGTAGCTGACCCCAATATAGCTGAGGCAAAGCTTTGATGATGATGATGATCCAGATATTTTTACCAAAAAATAAAAGGGTTGTAATTATTCTCTGAATAACAATAAAGAAACAAGCCCTAACACACCACTCACCTCTTTGTATGTTGGCCTAGCTTTGGCTTAATGATGTAACAGTTACGCAATCATTTAACACTTCCTTATTTATATATCATTTTCACACCAACCAAACTACCACTTATAAGAAGGGTTTCCAAAGACTCAAGTCCAGCCACAAACAAGCTTAGCCCTATTCACCACGAATGTCCATTCGGTGGGCCATCATTACCATATGCTAGTAGGGCCTAGGACTCGACAATGCCATAGTTGAGATGTGAATAGATGGGTTGTCATCGTGACAATGGTTTGATGTTACGATTATCTCATTCTTCCCACACGTTATTAATCGTTGGGCCCATCATCAGTGGACCAATGATTTTGATGATTAATTTATAGTTTAAAGTATCTTTTGCTTTTGCCTTTTTTTTTTTTTTTTTCTACTGACTGAAGTCATATGTTTGCTTTTTATTTTTTTTCTACTGACTGAACTGAAAAGGCACACACTGAAATTTTTTGATAAAGATGGAAACTCGTGAGATAAATTTTATAGAGATTGAAGATTTTAGGGAAAGATCAAGTAAATATTACATATTTTAAGACCTTGATTTAATTATATTTGTGTTTGGGCATAAATTGAGTGTCAATTAAATGTTGATTTTGAAATTAGTTGATATCCAAAATGGCCCCATATATCAATCCCACCGAATATTTGAAGGAAATTAAGGAGACAAAGGTAGCAAAATGCAGCCAATGAAAATGGTTATCTCCAGACTACTTTGAGTGTATTTGCGGGAGATCTCCTTAGGTGTGAGGCCCCACCTCCTGTGGGCGCTCAATTTGATTTGAATAATTATATATATTATTAGTTATCTTAGTATGCTATTTAATAGGGTTTAGTAAACTAGTTTAATATTGTTCCTAAGTATTAGGATTAGGCCTTGTGTATTTCTTTATAGATGTAGGGTGGTTATTGTAATTTTATTAGGGTTTTAGTTAGAATAGGCCTTCGCTAGTAATTAAACTTTAATAGGAGGGGTGTGTAGCTAGGAAGCTTCTAAAATTCCTACAAATGACCAATTTACCCATATCCTTATCATCTCCTCTATTTAAACCCCAAGGGCTTTTTAGTAATCAATCACCAACCATAACGTATATATACACTACTATTGCAAATGAAATGTAAACCTATCCCTAATTCACTCTCATTTCACTCTCTTCTCTCATCTTCTCTAACTCTCTCCCTAAGACACCCTAATTCCCAATCTTCACAATAAGAAGGATAGATGATCATCCCCAATTGCAACATCAACCCAATATTAGCTATTTGGATCTTCTCTTATATTCAAATTTTCATTTCTATTGGTCTAAGACAAGTACCATATACTGGACAACTCAAAATGCATGTTTTTCTTTCTCTTGATTCATATTTACGTGATGGATGGTAAATGGGTTAGAGGAGAGATTCAGGCATTGAGTTACTGTAGCAAATGGGTTGTTAATTGCGTTGATACCGGGACCCAGGTGGGCCACCGATGGTAGATCCGACCCATGGATCTGAAGGAGGACCCACGGGCGACCCTAGAGGAGCGGGTCCCATAGGCAGGGGACACCCGTGGCCCACTATCTATTAGGATGATCAGTAAAGGGCGTCTTTCACAAAGGTGGATTTTCGTTTTGGAGCTATGGGGCCCACGTGGGCCACCTTTGGAAATCTAGACCACACATCGTGTAGAGGGACCCTGGGCGACCATGTTTATAAGGGTGATCTTGGCATTTAAATCAGTGGAGCCCACGATCTATGCAGTCTCCACGTCCCAGGCGTGAGCCCTGTTTGTGTTTGGAGAAACTCTGTACAAAACACATGTTATGTAAATGGAAGAAGAGATGAGTGAGTGTTCAGTGGTCTAGGGTGCATGGAAAAAAGAGAGGAAAAGTAGAAAGTAGTACGGAGATGCCATGTGTAGGGATAAGTAAGCGAGAAAAGGAAAAGAGAGAAAGTGATGATGACGTGGGTTTCAGGGGGCGTGGTGGGTTGTGGGGGGGGGGGGCGGGGGTGGTGGTGGGGGGTGGGGTGGGGTGGGTGGTTTGGGGTTTTCGTGGTGAGCTGAGTGTGTTGAGTGACGTAATACAACCTTCCCTTATATCCTTTTATTTTTTTAACCTTTTCTTTAACTTTCTTTTGATAACTTTGGCCCATTTGTTTCAAAAATTAGGAAAAAAGCCCTATAGTTTTTAAGGAATCCAATTAGAATAGTTTGATATGTATTTGGAATAAAAATAGGTGAAGTGTTTACCTGGGAACATGAATGGGGTGAAGGAGTTAATGTGTGATAAGACTTATGATTCTATTTTATTAATTTGCCCATTAGATTTTTTTTTTAGAAACTAAAATAAAGTCCTAATTGTTTTTATAAACTTTAATAAGACCCCTTAGCCCTTATTGTACCAAATTGGAATTTTCCTCAGACCCAGAGTTCAGTGTGCGTAGTCGACCGGACACACTGAAAACCACAGAAGTTGAGATTTAGCCCGGAATCTGTTGATTCAGGTAGACCTGTGTACCAGGTCGACCGGCTGGCCACCTGGTCGAACGGATACATTGAAAATTCCAAAATCCAAACCAAGTCCCAACTCTGATTCCTCTGGAGCAGGTCGGCCTACCACACTGTGAACAGTAAGTTGTGAGTTTAGCCTTTGTTTTGTGATTGATCGATTGTGGGGCCCATTGATCATCCAAATGAACTTCCATCAATGTGCCAAGCACGAGTCAATGGTGTGGCTCGACCTTGACTCGTGGGGACCACCAAGTAGGTTTTAGGGATTAGAATTATTAGTGATTTGACCCTTAAACATAGTTAAAGATATCCGTAACTTCAGGAGCACCAAATATAACATTTTTTGGCATTTGAGACTACAGATAGGGATCCAATTATCTGATGAGGTCCTGAACTTAAGAGGGGACCATTACCTAGGTTGGAACCTTGCTTTATTCCATTTGATTCTATTGCTTGGATGTTATTATACATTGTACTTCACTCATATCGTTGTTATTGCTATAAACCTGTTAATTAAAATAAAATTGGAGGACCTGAATCTAGAAATATGTAGTGGTGACCCGGTGATGTAATCGGAGATAAATGATCCGTATCTGTGGCTAGGCGGGCCCTCATATGGCCTAAGTTGGGTGTGTAGTACCCTAGAATGGAGAGGTCAATTATGATGGACTGATGACTCATTGTGCATGAGTATAGATTGGTTACTTGTGGAATGAACATGGTATTGTACTTATATTGCTTCAGGCCATGGTTGTGGGCCTCGATATGGATCCAATGATTGGACCTTGGACTTGGACTTGGATATGGATTGTATTCCATGCTATTGTACTTGAACCTTTTAGAGACTTGGTTAGGACCTTGCTCGTGCAAGGTAAGCATAGACAGACACAGACCTCTATTTGTTTCCTGGGTCGGCACTAAACATTCACTCAATTGATCTAAGCTCAGCCTGTTGACTGATCATCACTAGTAGGAGCTATATTGATTATTGAATAGAGCTATCATGATGAGTTATGGCTAGACGGACGGTGTAATACCGGGTCCGGTCTAATGTGATAAAGGGGTGTGATCGGTGTGATAAAGGGCTGTTATCCCTTGCATGGTTATTTTATTTTCCTCGCCGCGACTGTTTACAGTATGTGAGGGCCGCGCCATAATATCATGCGGTATCCAGTTTGTGTGAATGTGCCATATTGTTATCTGTAAATTAGATTACTTAATATTTATGATTCTAAACTGTTGTTTACTACTCAATTGCCTAGCTTATGTTTCATTGTTATTCTTACGATTAAATGATCGTCTCTATTCTCTTTGATGCAAGCATTCTGTGTTATCTATTTATGGTACCTTGTCAGATCCTTGGATCTGACCTATCTTTGGTGCTTAGGTCTTGACCTTAACCCCGTGGGTGATGCATTCATCGAGGCACCTATAGCCGGCGACTACGGGTGGGGACCGGTTGACCAAGTGGTCGAGCCAGAGGATGGAGTGCCCACACAGGGTGTTTGAGTGCAATTTGTTTTTGGGTTTTTGAATAGAAATGTAGTGATCGAGAAATAGATTGTTATGTACAAACTTGTTATTCATACTTTGAGATTTTGTTAGACTTCAGCCTTGCTTTACTTGATTCATTTTATATGATACATATTGCTTCCGCTATCTTTTCTTATGCTTTCGCAAATTAACCATTGATCATCTTATTGTTCAAAAAGTTTTAAAAATTTGACCTCACTGCGGACTATAATCTTGGAAGTTCTCGGATTTTTCCGGGAAGTAGCGCACCAAATTCGGGTACCTTAGCGGTAACTTCGGTATTCAAACTTGGGGCGTTACATTAGAAATGCCATGTGTAACTTTCTCACGAAGAGGCTGCTGTCATTATATATATAACTAATGCAATAGGTCCGTGCCCAACGCATTCCATAATTAGAAAATCATTAAAATTTTTAAATAGAAATATTTCTAAATATTTAAAAAATTATAAATATATATTAATATAAAATTCATAATAAAGATGGAAACTCATTAGAGAAATTTTAGGTAGCTGAAAATATTTAGGGAAAAAGGTTAAGTAAATAGTAAAGATTTTAGGACCTTAATTTGATTATATCTGTGCTTAGTCATAAATTAAGTGTCATTCAAAAGTTAAATATGGATTTTGGAGTTAATTGGCTTCCACAATAGGCTCCACAGATTAATTAATCCTACCAAACATCCAAAGAAAAATAAGGAGAAATATGTCCATAATGGGACCCACAAATTAATCTTATTGAATACTAAAAAGAAAATAAGGAGAAAAAAGTAGCAAAATACAACCTAAGAAAGTGGCCCCCGCTCTGGTAGCAAAAAAGCTCTTCGTGTATTGGTATAAAAAAAAAGTAGCCCCCGTAAATTGTGAGTTTGGAAATAAAGAAGACATGGATTTCATAATGGGACTCCTAGATTTATTTGGTTAAATTAGTAAATATAAATGATAATAAAAAAATCATGATAAAGATGGAGACTCATGAGAGAAAATTTATTTGGTTAAATTAGTAAATATAAATGATTATATATTAAGTGTGGATTTTAAAATTAACTGGCTTCCACAATGGTCCCCACGGATTAACCATACCAAATACTAAAAGTAAAAATAGGAAAAAAAGTAGCAAAATACTGCCTACGAAAATGCCCCAAATTTCTGCAACTTGGATTTGACATGAGGGTCTCACAAATTGATATGCAACAACATTTAATAATATCTTAGAAAGAGCTTTTATTCTTTTTTTTTTAGTTTAATAATACATGGGGCCCATTGAAGGTAAGTAAAGAGAAGTTATTATTGTATGCTATGTTTTAGGGAAGGGATAAGTATCTTAATTCAAGAATATCTTAGATTTGTATTGAGATATTTTAGGTGATGAGATTAGATTAGAAGAGTAATTCTAGAATGTAGCATTACAAAAAGTTTGAGGAAGCGCCACGTGTCGCACTCTAACGAAAAGGCTGATGTCTTTTATTATATAGCTAGTGCAACAATGATAAAAAATAATTAAAATTTTGAGTAAATATTTAAATAAATTATAAATAAGTTATAAATAAATATTAATATATAACTCACAATACAAACACAATTAAAATAAAACTTTAAAAATCAAAGTTTAAAAAAAAAATAAGTAAAATGATCCAATTGAATTATCTAATACATGATATTGAAGAGATGATCACTCAATTACATAAAAATAACGAGTCAAAGAAAATGAAAAAGCTGAACAATAATAATGAATAATATAATGCATGATGAAAAGGAAAGCATATAAAAGAATAATCAGTTTGAATAGTTTACTGTACGAAAAGTGAATTAATTTATAAAAATTGTTCATGCTTGGAAGAATCTATCTATTACTTGGTCCAACATCTTGATTTTCCGCATTTTATTGTTTCTTTGATTATGCATATTTATGATTTAGTTAAATTAGTAAATGTAAATAATAATTAATTTTTTTTATAAATATGAAAACTCGTGAGACAAATTTTACGAACCTAGGAGATTTAAGAGGAAGATTAAGTAAATAGTAGATATTTTAGGACTTTGATTTGATTATATTTATGCTTAGGAATAAATTGAGTGTCGATTTTAAAATAAAATGTGGATTTTGAAATCAATTGTCTTCAACAATTACAAATTAATGATACCGAATAATACTGAAAGAGAAATAAGAAGAAAAAAGGTAGCAAAATACAGCCTATAAAAGTGGCCTCCGTAAATTATAAGTTTGGAAAGAAAAAAATTTGGCTTTCATAATGGGCCCTGCAAATTGTTCGAACTTGGAACAAATAAAAGAAAACGAAAAAAAAAATTGGCTTTGATAGTGGGCAACACAGATTGATTAAAAAAAATAAAGTTGAAGATGACTATTTTATAAGTGGGCCTTAAATTTTTGCAGTTTGGATCTAACATGAGGGTCCCGCAAATTTATTTGCAACCAAACTTAACACATACATGCTCACCCATAGTAGAAATCATAGCCAACTTGACTTTTATATTTTCATCAGTATGTTGGTCCCACTATCAAATCCAAATGGTCTTTTGTTTCTTTTTTTTTTATTAGTTTAATAATCTATGTGGCCCGTTCAACGTAGATGGTCAACGTGATTTAGGAAAATGATTTTGGAAGGGTCCAAAGAGACATTGTTATCATATGCTATGTTTCAGGGAAGAATTGTGAGTGAAGGGATTTGAATTTCAAAAACAAAAGGCATGAATTATCTATTAAGATTGGGTGGGGTGTGCCACATGTCATTGAGGAACCCGAGGAGGAAGCGCCACGTGTCGCTCTCCCACAAAGAGGGCTGCTGCCATTATGTATATAACTAGCAACAAAGGCCCAAGCCAAAAATGAAGATAGATTAAAATTAAAGATTTGTTTATTTATAAAATTTAAAATTGTTAAGAAATATTATTTAAAAAATTGATTGAATCTGAATAAAAATTTTCCAGATCTTGGATATTTAAAAGAGAATGATCACATGTAAAGAAGTCCACGTTCAAAATAGCCATTGTAGAAAATTTCTTCATGAATATTAAGAAATCCTTCCAATAACATTCTCATTTGAAATAACCAAACACTCATCCATTAAAAATTTCACCTATAAGCATAACTAATAAAAAAGAATTCTAATTAGTGAAGCATATCATTACATTGCTCGAATTCTAATTAATCAAGTCAAAGTAAATAACAAACACACAAACCACTTTCTCCATTAATAAAAAAAGAAAATCATTTCCAAATTTCCAATAATTACATATGCAAACCATTAATGCAGGAAATAGGAAAAGACAGAAGCTCAAAAACAAGAATTGTAATCCAACGCCATTTAGTTGCCAATGTAAAGCTAATGGCTACCAAGTGGATGCTTGAGATGAAAATGAGGCTGCATGACTTCGTATGATTAATTAAATATAGAGATTAAACTTGTTTTAAAGACTTACATTGGATTCTAACCCTTCATCAAAACTACCCTATCTTGAAGACCGGGGCATAGATAATTATGCCCATTGATCCATGCATGGGACAAATGATCAATATAGAAAGCAAACCATAAGCTTAATTAATATGGTCGAGGCCCAAGGGTGCGCCGGAGGCCATATGAAGTATTTGATTCAATATAATGCTTAGAGAAGTTCCCGAGCTTCCTCTCAAATTGGGATCTCAGCGCGCTTTTCTGATTGTGTAAGTTTCACCTCTCAAATTGGGGTCTCATGCCCTTTTTGATAATGTATGTATATTGATTCGTGGCCATATGATATATATAGAACAGCATGAGAGGCTTGATTTTATTAATGCCTTAAATGGAAGAATAAATAAATGAAAATTTTGATGATTACGATTGAAAATTAGGAGATGTTTTAGGAAACCGTGTATGCTCAAGATAGAGAGAAGTTAAGAAGAGAGATTTTAGGGGAAGTTTAGTACTGACTTGAATAGAAACCTTAATTGCAGAAGACAAAGAGAAAGTTTAGAAAGAAAGACTTCAGGGAAGTTTTTTAGAGAGTTTTGTAGCACGTACAAAAATAGGAATTTGATTAGATTAAATCTTTGAGTGGATATTTAGAGTGTGATTTGGCTTGATGGCGGATATCGAATTTGATTAGATTAAATCTTTGATTGGATATTTAGAGTGTGATTTTGCTTGATGGCGGATTTCTAGGGCATGATGGCATTTTTGGAGGGCATGATTAATGATAGCTATAGAAATTCTGCTTTATGAGACTCAAGTAAGATCGGTCTTACCTTATGTAACAATTAATTAGTTACATGCGAATGTAACATTTACGTAGTGACATAATTAGCTGCAATCATTTAGGCCGTTGTTAGTTTTATCTTACTACTGGCGAATGACTCGGCCTTTTTAGAAAGCCTTTTTAAAATTTTGGAAAGTTTCTTTTGGGGTAGAATGATAGATTTTAGGATGGAAAAATGAATGACTTAATGATAGAATGAGGAATTTTAGGAAAAATGTTATGGAAGGAGACTTAATTATAGAATGAGAGATTTTAGAAAAAATGTCAGGGAAGGAGCATGTGGGATTTTGGAATGCCACGTGTTAATTTTCTAGAGTGTTTACATGGCACCACGGAAAAAAAGATAAACCCAGGCAAATGACGTGGGCACTCCAGGGCAGGGCTCCTCAATTATTTTTTTTAATATATATAACTAGTGCTAGTAGGCCTGCGTTGTAATTAAAAAATCATTAAGATTTTTAATTAAAAATATTTTTAGATATTTAAATAAATATTAATTTATAATTCATAATAAAGATGGAAACTCATTAGAAAAAATTTAGGTAGCTGGAAAATTTTAGGAAAAGATCAAGTGAATAATAAAGATTTCAGGACCTTGATTTGATTATATTTGTGCTTAGCCATAGATTGAGTGTCATTTCATAATTAAATATGAATTTTAAAATTAATTGGCTTCCACAATTGGACCCACAGATTAGTTAAACCTACCAAATATCTAAAGAAAAATAAGGGGAAAATGTCCACAATGGGCCCCACAGATTAATCTTACTGAATATTGAAAGGAAAAAAAGGAGAAAAAAGTAGCAGAATACAGTCTATGAAAGCGGCCCCCATAAATTGTGAGTTTGGAAAGAAAAATGATTTGGCTTTCCTAATGGGACTCATAGGCTTATTTGCTTAAAATAGTAAATGTAAATGATTATACATTAAGTGTGGATTTTGAAATTAACTGGCTTCCACAATGGCCCCCACGGATTAACCATACCAAATACTGAAAGAAGAATAACGAAAAAAAGTAGGAAAATACCGCCTATGAAAGTGTCTCAAATTTTTACAACTTGGATCTGACATAAGGGTCCCACAAATTGATCTGTAACAAACATTTAATACAGACATGTCCACCTATCACTAAAATCATAGGCAAAGAGCCTTTATTCTTTTTTTGTTAGTTTAATAATATGTGGGGCCCATTGAAGCTAATTAAAGAGAAGTTATTATTGTATGCTATGTTTTAGGGAAGCGATAAGTATCTTATTTCAAGAATATCTTATATCTGCATTGAGATATTTTAGGTGTTGGAGTATTGGATAATTTGAGTCAGTTTGGTGAAATGAGATTAGAAAAGTAATTTTGGAATATAGCATTGCAAAAAGTTTGAGGATACGCCACATGTCGTACTCTCTCGAAAAGGCTGTTGTCTTTATATATATATATATAACTAGCACTTCACGCGAGCCTTTCATTCATAGTGGGAAAATCCAATTTAAGTTAAAAGTAAACACCGAGTGCATAAACAAACTCTATTTAAAATAATTATGTATAAAATTAAGAATTAGTCACCATCTTTTGGAGAACCCCATATATCTTTATTCTTTCCCATTAATGAGGCATGGATATTGGACAGAGAGATAGGTTAGTTGAAAGCAAATTTAAATATAAATAGGAATAAATTGATTATCAAATGCAATTGGGAGGAATGCTTATTTTAAAGAGGTAAATTTATTAAAAAAAAATCTTATATATAAATCTAAATCAATCATCAATATCAAAACAATGAATCATATTCGAGATCAAACTGACCATGTTCTTTATGGTATCAATGACGACAATGCTAGAGCTATCTCTACTGTGGAACATATGCTGGGATGTAGTCGGAGAGGAGGCTGATGTTGACGCTTCATTCTGCAATGAAATAACTAAAAATTCTACTTTTATATACCATGCATGGATGTTAAACGAACCTATAAGATTAAGAAAGAGAAAGCAGAATGGAGTGCAAAAAAAAAAAATACAAAAATTTAAAAGCAAATATTTTAATGATTCAGTAAATTGAATGAGTATATAAAACTGATATAAAAGAAAAACATTTACTAAAACATAAGAAAGCTTCTTAATTACTTATGTCAACTGAAGTCTCAATTGCAATTCTCCACTTGTTATTGAAGGCGATGATAAAAGTAAATAATATTTTAATTAGATGTTTTTATAACTTTAAAAAAATTAAATTAAAATTAATATATAATTTATAATATGAACACAATTAAAAATGAACTTCAAATGTATTAAAATATCAAAGAAAAACAAACATATAATGAAGAAATAAATTTTGATGTACATAATGATCTTGTTTGGGCATCTCACATGTGCATGTAATTATAAATATATATAATTGTTATTAATATCATTATTAATCATATAGATGAGAAGCTACTAACAATGTTTAAAAATGATGCTTCAAATCTTATGAGTGCTTATTCATTTATATGCTCCGAAATTGCCATCCTATTAATATATTATAAAAAAAAAAATTAAATAGCAATAGGTAGTTCTATCCTGTGCAAGAACAAAACACTATATAACATTTAGGGTGCATGTAGTACATAGTTTCATTATGTGTAAGACCAAAATACCAAATTACTCTTAAAATTTACAGAGGAAATGGGTTCCAAACAACAATGTCACCTACTTTCAAGTCGTGAATGCAACTACATTCCAGGCGTGAGCTCCTAAATATGAGTACTAAGATGGGTCGTCACAATTGGGCAATTTACAATTTAATGAACCAGCTTCCATGACAATTCTATAGTGTACAAGACATGATGAATGGAAGTTTAGTATTAAAAAAAAGGTACACAGCCACATCCTGCTGATATCCACCATTGTTAAAAAAGGGGAAAAGAAACCCAGCACTTTTAGTCATGGTCATCCATCTCTTCAAAGGTGATAAGATCAATGGTCAAAAGACAATAGAATGATGCCTTTTCTCCCTACTGAAGTTCTGTTGATAAGATCACTGAAACTGGGTAAGAGGGTGAATTTTATTTCTTTCATTGACATCATAAGCCAACAGTAATTAGATAAACCTATGAAATCCAAGCAGTTCAAATTGGCTCACCCCCTTTCAATAAGATAAACCTGCACCAACTATGGTAAACATCCCATTGATGGCATCTAAAACAATGTCCACATTGATGATATCTAAATCATCTGATGGAAATAATACCAATTGGAGAGAAATTTGGTCTAGGTCAAATATTAGTTGGGATATTGATTTCTGAGTGGCTTAAAATTTAAAGATGGATTGGAAAGAAGACCCAAATGCAGTCTGATTCAACATTTCAGAGAGAGAGAGAGAGAAAGGAAGTCAAAGAAATGCCAACAATCCAACTTCAATAGATGGTATAAAATTATCAATCTAGATTTATTATTATAAATTTATTAATAATATATTAATAAAATATAGTATTATTGCAATAGTTAATAATATTAACTAATTTTCTAGAAATATAAAAGATAATTTAATTTTATGGGAAAAATTAATTAAAATTTTAATAAAATCTTATTGTGGTGTGTCTAAGCGACTGAACCATCGGTGCATTGGCATGGTGCATGCATATGGTTTAAGATATAGGGGCCTATGTAGGGATAGATCATTGTAAGACTCAAGGGAAACTCTAGCCATAGAGGATCAACTCATCTGGAATCAATTATTATGACTCTAGCCATAGAGGGTTGCGTAAGGCTTTCCGAGGAGATGATGGAGATGATGGTTAGACCAAGAGAGGGGCTGCAGCGTGAGGGAGATTCTGGAAGGAGGGAGAAGATGGGCATTGAAGGCTGGGGAGGAGAAGGGTTTATCGAGAGATTTGTTCTGGGGAGGAGAAGGGTTCACAAGAGATCCTAGTTAACAAGAATCTCATGGAAAAAAGATTTATGAAAGGGCGATTCCAGAAGGAAGGGGTGCAAAAAGACTGAGGACGCGCCACGTGTCTCTCCCCCACGAATTCCTCAGCTTTTTTACTATATATAATGTTAGTCGGGAAAAAAGATCAAATTCTGGGTTCTCTTTGTGCCACCTCAGCTTATTATTCCAAATCTGCAATATTGGTTGTTTACCCGGCCCTTTAATCCATTCACATCCATATGATATTATTTAGTGTCCATTTTTGTACACATACTCTCTTTCACATGGATATTCAATTTGTAGGAATGGCACATGAGTCCACCACCCACCATTGTAACTTGCTACCACCGTAACCTTGGTCACAGTGAGTCCACCTGCACCACCATTATTTTCTTTTTAAATTGCTATAAAGATGCAGGTTTGTTAGCTGCTGCCCTATATTGCAATGCTTAGGCCTGCGTTACAATTAAAAAATCTTTAAAATTCCTAATTAGAAATATTTTTAAATTTTTAAATAAGTTATAAATGAATATTAATAAATAATTTATAATAAAGATGGAACCTCATTAGAGAAATTTTAGGTGGCTGAAAATATTTAGGGAAAGATCAAGTAAATAGTAAAAATTTTAGGACCTTGATTTGATTATATTTGTGCTTAGCCATAAACTGAGTGGCATTTCAGAATTAAACACGGATTTTGAAATTAATTAGCTTCCACAATGGGCCCCACAGATTAATTAATCATGCCAAATATCCAAAGAAAAATAAGGAGAAAAATGCCCATAATGGGCTCCACGGATTAATCTTACTCAATATTGAAAGGAAAATAAGGAGAGAAAAGTAGCAGAAAACAGCCTATAAAAGTGGCCCCCGCTCTCGTATAAAAAAAGTTCTTCGTGTGTTGGTATAAATTGTTAGTACCAGCTACCAAGGAACCCTCTTTTCAATTTTCACCACAAACATGAAAGTCCTCACCCAAAATCCAAGATTTTTTGGTTCACTCAAAACAAACATGTATTCCAGTTTAGAATTCAAAATAAATAATTAAAACCATAACAGAGTCTCCTAAATGAGAAAAACGTACCTTGCAAGTCCATAACTCAACCTCGAGCTTAGCTAGATCGTGAGAACACTTACAATTAGTTGGATTGCACTTGTAATTCAACTCATCTTGAGGGTTATCTAATGACAAATTTCTAAAATGGAAACAACTTGGGCCAATCATTCATTTTTCATGCATTCCATGAGTGTGATCATTGATTAAAAAAACCTATATGGTATTGATCAAGAGTATATCATTCAAATCCAGACTTTTCACTAATTTGTCTCTCGCCCAAATTTGTTAGGCCCTCCACCACTAAAATTGAGCAAGACTAAGTATGCAAATGGTGTCTATGAGGAATACTGATCAGATTTGTATTCCTACCTTATAAAAAGATTTGTTCTAGAGACTTACTGATTATATGCTTGCATGAGTCATTAAGGTTCAGTGGAGACTATTCTTCTTCTGTAATGGGCAATCATTGTGGGCCAACTGACCACACCAAAGTGATCGTCCATGCTCCATCCATTGGTTCTTTTTATTTCTTGGAATTAAATGATCATAGAGGGCACTGTAACTGCTACGCGACCATTGGCATTCGCCCCTAAATCTTTGTTTGCTTGAGAGAAATATAATCTTTGATGCGTCAATCCGTAGAATTAAACAGTAGAATTTGGGAGAGATTTTAGGAAAGGCAGTAGCAAATATTGGAAGATATGAGGAACCTCTAGTGCAAATTAATTCATTGCGATATGGATTTTATGTTAATAGGGATCTTACGGAATGGTGCAAATTAATTCATTGCGATATGGGTTTTACGTTAATAGGGATCTTATGGAATGGAGAGATTTTAGGATAATTATTGTTGGTAATAGGGATCTCATTGAGAGATTTTAGGGTATGGAAGGGCAATTCCGGAATAAAGGGGTGCAAAAAGCATGAGGTTCCGCCATGTGTCGCTCTCCCACGAATTCCCCTGCTGCTTTACTATATATAACTAGTGCAATAGGCCCGCGTTGGAATTAAAAAATTATTAAAATTTCTAATTAGAAATATTTTTAAATATTTAAATAAGTTATAAATATTAATAAATAATTTATAATAAAGATGGAAACTCATTAGAGAAATTTTAGGTAGCTGAAAATATTTAGGGAAAAATCAAGTAAATAGTGAAAATTTTAGGACCTTGATTTGATTATATTTGTGCTTAGCCATAAATTGAGTGGCATTTCAGAATTAAATGTGGATTTTGGAATTAATTGGCTTCCACAATGGGCCCCACATATTAATTAATACTGCCAAATATCCAAAGAAAAATAAGGATAAAAATGTCCATAATGGGCCCCCCTCAATATTGAAAGGAAAATCAGGAAAAAAAGTAGCAGAGTACAGCATATAAAAGTGGCCCCCGCTCTCGTATCAAAAAAGTTCTCCGTGTGTTGGTATAAAAAAAAGTGGCCCCTGTAAATTGTGAGTTTTGAAATAAAGAAGACTTGGATTTCATAATGGGACTTATAGATTTATTTGGTTAAATTAGTAAATATAAATTATAATAAAAAAATCTTGATAAAGATGGAGCCTCATGAGAGAGAATTTATTTGGTTAAATTAGTAAGTATAAATGATTATATATTAAGAGTGGATTTTGAAATTAACTGGCCTCCACAATTGTCCCCATGGATTGAACATACCAAATACTGAAAGAAAAAATAGGAAAAAAAGTAGCAAAATACTACCTATGACAGTGCCACAAATTTCTGCAATTTGGATCTGACATGAGGGTCCCACAAATTGATGTGCAACAACATTTAATACATACATATTGACCGATCACTAAAATCATAGCCAAAGAGCCTTTATTTTTTATTTTTAGTTTAATAATACAAGGGGCCCATTGAAGATTATTGTATACTATGTTTTAGGGAAGGGATAAGTATCTTATTTGAAGAATATCTTAGATTTGCATTCAGACATTTTAGGTGATGAGATTAGATGAGAATGGCAATTCTGGAATGTGGCATTACAAAAAGTTTGAGGATGCGCCATGTGTCGCTCTCCCGGAGATTCCCATGCCACCACTTGTCGCTCCCCCACGAATTCACCTGCTGCTTTAATTTACATGATTGGCCTGTGCCCAACACAGGCTTAAAAAGAAAAAAAAAACATATATTCCAATATAAAAATAATATCTATACATATAAAAGAAAACATAAACAAAAAATATTGAAATATGAGAAAGCAAGATGAAAAAACATTGAAATAAAAATAAAGAAAAGATTTATAGAGGAAGGAAGATGAGAAAAGGAGCAAGGGAAAGATAAAGATTTAGACTGATTAGATGGGCCTGTAATGATATAGTGCTTCTAGATGACCAAGAATAAAAAAATTAACACCACTAAGCTATACAAATTTAGGTTAAGATATCAATTTAATTAAAGTCAAATTAATGGCGGAGACTATACCAATCATTACCAAAATCATTGTATTTAAAAATCTAAGACAATAACACTAAAACTGTAACATAAAAGTAAATTAGTATATTTAACTAAAAAATCTAATGTTATTTTAATTTTAATTTTAATATTAATAGTTATATTAAGTAAAAATTAATTCAAAATACTAATATGTTAATGTCAACAATAATTTACATTCCATCTAATATCACGTTTATCTCATGCTTTGCGGACACGCATCTTCAGTTGATTGCACATTAGATCATAAATAAGATAGTGGGTTGATATCGAACAAGTTGTGTATATTGCTCAATTCTTGGTATACAGCCACATATCATTACTCCATTGCGTGCCGGATTATAAATAAGGGAATGTGCTAGAAATATAACATGAACACTTGATTGGACCATGTTATTTAGTGAATTGATCTAAAATTTAGTGTTGGCAAAAAAGCTAACATATCACGCTAATCCAACTGTGTTCAAATAATTAGCAAAGATACACAAACTAAATGTTAAATTAATTTTAAATTCTCTACCTTTGAAAATGGAAGCAAGTTATTTAGACCATCATCAACATGAGAATCATCATCAAAGCCAATATCTATAAATATACAAACTATGATCAGTGAAGCATACTCCAGCTTTGGAAATGGAAGCAAGTTATTTGCACCATAATCATCGTTGTCATGACTGTAAGATCCTGGCCCCACTAATTATATTTTTATTAGAATATTATTATTATTTTAATTAAATGTATTTTAGTTATTTAACTGGTTAGAGTTAAGTCGGGTACACATTAGATTAGACTCTTGGATCGGTGAGTTAGGCTAATGGGTAGATGACCTGACCCGTAGTTATCTATATTTTAGGGCAATCTTCTTCTCCTTCCCATGGTAGGTTTTGGGTAGGGTTATCATAGATCTGCTCATCTGAGCATTTCTTCTCCATCTTCTATGTCAGATTTGTGATAGGATTGTGTTCGTGCGTCGTGGGAATCTCGGATTGGGTGTTGGTTAGGAACCCTATTGCACTTTTCATTAACTTCCGATTAAGGCAAGTACATAGTTATAATTTGTTATTGAATATGTGTTTGATCTTTGATTCTGATTACTATGCATGTAGGTTTGTTCAAATGCCCATTTTAAATGAGAATGGTGGATTAGGGATTCTTAATGGGTTTTGGGTTATTTGGTGTTTGGATAATGAAATTGTGGATTTTCATTCCTTTCGAATTAAATATGGTTTTTATGAATTTTTGGTGGATGGAACTCTCCTTTGGTATAGGGAGAAAAAGGAATGATAAAGGGGAAAAACACCAATTCCCGTAATGGTGCACAAACCCGGCCAACGAACATGACGTCGAAGGTTGCCCCTGAACGTTCGAACGCACGAATCCATGTTCGTCTGGGCCAAAAGGCAGAGACGTCGAACATCCTTTTTAAACGTTCAGACGCTCGAGTCTTCCTGCCCCTAAGCCAAAAACCCGAGGCACCGAACATTCGAATTGTTGTCTGGAAAGTTCCAACGTTGCGTGGCTTTATGCTAATTATAGAAAGTTCTTAAAATGAGTATTTTGTTGCTAAGTCCAATTATATTAAAAGTATCACAAATTTATTATGGTTAGATAAAATCGCATTTATACATTATTTTTGAATGATACCATAATGCTATATAAAATACATTCTTCCTTTGTAAATGCGTCGGAGGGTGGTTTCGAAGCTAGAAACTCTTTGATGTAAATGCCTCTTTTATTATTATTTTTCTAAATGCGTTGGGGGTTTCGAACCCTGAACCTCTTTGAAGGAAACTGCCCAAAATCAAACTGTCCGCCTCCAATAGGTATTCTTTGAAATCACATGTGGTTTGGTATTCTCTTTTCCGACCTAGATAGGCGGCACGGAGGCATGGAGCAATAATGAACGACGCTCACTTTCCGCGCTCGGGAATGTGTTTTAACCTAAGTTGAGTCATCCCAACGAATCTGTTTTTGGCCCCAGAACTCTGCATTGTCGAAATTGGGATCGTGGATCCTCGCGCGTGATTCTTTGCAGATTCGAGAGGCACCAGAGGACGACTGCGATCTTGCTAGGGTTTCTCAAAGCTTTTGTGAAGGCGGCGTGAGAGGGGACGAAGGGGGCTTGGAACAGAGGACGAAGAACTCCAACAGGTTTCATCCTTCTTTTCTCCAGTCTGCATCTCTCTCTCGAATCCATGAATTCCAGAAGGTTCGTCCCCAATCCCTTCTTTCATATCTCCTTTTCTTTTTTTAATGCTTTCGTTTCTTCCAATGATTTCGGCTTCGATTTCGATTCGCTTCGGATGGGACGAATCCCGTCTATAATTCATCCGCAATAACTTTCTTTCCTGATCTCCTAAAATCTCTAGGGTTTTTTTAATTTGTTCCTGATTTTTTAGGGGATGTGTAATTCTTGTAGACCTAATCCAATCTGTTTCTGCATTAGATTGATCTAAATCTCCACACAAATGCACAGACACCTTTCAGAGTATTCTTAAGTAGGAAATCACTCAACCATAGCATCGGATTGGATCATTGCAGCCCTTCTCTGCCGACTGCTTAGAACCAAAGCGTCCCTCTCTACCTTTCTCTAGTGACTCCCGTGCTGCTTTTTCTTGCTCAGGTGTGTAGAAGTACATTCCTGATCTATACTGTGTCCCCACATCACTCCCCTGTCACCGAAAAAAATTAAAAACCAAACCTATCACAATGTGCAACTGTAATGTTGGTTTGAACACCCATGACCCACCATTCATGAATGATAACGATGCCTTGCAAGGCATAAATTCAGAATCGATGAGCATTTTAAGTCTTACAGCATGAATGAGCAGCTAAACCATAACGATTACAAAGAAACTTGGTTTTTTTTTAATGGCGTATCAGATTGACACATGAAGATGAGTTTGAAAGAGGGTGTATCCTAATTGTATTTGAATGTTAGCCAAAAAGGAAGGTTACTTATTCTGCTGAACATAGAAGTGGGACATTATCCTACCTAAAATTCTGGTAACGTTTTGGGGAATAAAAAAACATTATCCTACCTAAAATTCTTTCCAACTTCCATGCTGCTCATGATGGATGAGAGGATAACTATGACCTATCCATTTGCCATTACCTAAAATATTGAATTACTTGGTATTACAGTTGTGCCCACCTTTGCTGGCTGGGCAAACATTGTTTTTCGGACTTTCGTACCCAAGTCAAAGTGCATGAACTCAGGAAGATTCAGATGGGCCAAGTGCATGGTATACAATGATAAATTAAATTTCCATTTTGAGTGATGTAATTACATCATATATCCAAGCCCTGGAATCTGAAACACGCATTCTTCTTGTTAACGTGTGTTTACTTTGTATACAATTTGACAATCTAACATCGCAATCATATAATAGTACCTTATTTAGGTTATAATACCATGCATTTCTATGTATTTTAAGAGCAGTTTGTGGGAGTACTCAAGTCTGGGGTGGGTCTGCTTTTGCAAGAGATCTGAGAGCAATATAGTATTGATGGCTAAGATGCTTTCTACTCTCCTAACCGGAGAACAACATTAATGAAGTGCGAGCTAAAGTATGATAACTGGTAACTAATAATCAAGTTGAGGCTGATGGAGAACAGAACATATCATTGTATAAATAAAAATAATGTTTAGAAAGCAAATATATCATAGCACCAAATATCAGCAACAGCAGCACAAATAACAACACCACCACCACAATAAATCAATACCTGAATAGGTATGCTATTGGCAAACACATCCGCTACGTATCTATTATCTCTATGTTAGATCACATACATACTCAGACATTGGTTTTCAACCCAATTTAGTCGGGTCTCTTTTTCGACATTTCTTCTTGTTCTTCTTTGATTTATGGTTGTTTTGATGTAGTGCGAGCTGCTGCAAATGGTTTGTTGATTCAACATGTGATTTGATATAAAGGAAATGAGGGTAATAAGACGGTCTGAAATTTGTGATGTTTTGGTATGGAAAACTCCTTTTAACTAGGGTTCAGCTTGGTTAAAGGCTAAGGAGATCCCGAAAACTCAAGCAAAAAAGGGGTTTGGGCTGGGACTTCTGTTTCTCCATTTCCTTCGTCCCAGATTATCTTCACTCTATGCTTCTTTCACCTATCGAATTCTCACTTCTCTGCACTTCTTTCACCAATGCAGTCATAATCTCTACTTCCCTCCCCAGCAAATAAAAAGATCTCTCTCTCCTAAAGAAGAAGACGATCGGTGCTTAGGTACCCCTTTTTTTTCTTAATCTCTCTGTTTTTCTCTGTTCTCATGTGGGTTTTGTTGGGTTTTTTTTCTAGTTTTGGGGTTAGATATGGGTTTGTTTTTTTTTTTTATAAATTATATGGGTTATGGTTTGTAAAGTTTTGAAGGTTATATAGAGATGTATTTTGGGGTTTTAGGATTTGTTGCTTGCTATCTGCAATGTCTTTATAAGAATTTCATCTGTATAGCTTTTTGTGTTTGAAAAGTGAAGAGGGGTGTACGAAAACAAAGAAGCAGGAGCTGTTTTTGTATTTGAGAAAGGGCTACATTTTCTAAAATAGCTTTATCTTTATTTGAAACCAATTCCAATCATATTCCTTGATTACAAGAGGGCCTAAGTGTCTGTTAATGGGTGAGTGTGATGTTTTTCTTCTATAATTTCCCATGGGCTGGAGAGATTATGAATGTTCTGAAAGATATCTTGCATCCTATTGGATTGTGGGTGCACATCTGATCAATATCTAGATTCAGTGCTTTGAATCCTATTTGATCTGACCCAAATGTGGCGCATTGGGTCATATAACTCTAAACAGTTCATGTTGTGACTTGTGAGAGACTAGGATCTGGATACAATTAACATTACCACGCTTCAATAAAGGGAAAAACAGCAGGTCCAGTTTACGTTAACGTTACTTCATATTCATTGAAAACATACTCATATCTGTTTCTGTTCCGCTAGGTACACAATCAGGGGCATTTCAGGGTGCAAATGCCTCTACATTTGCAATTGAGCTTGGGAGTCGTATTCGCAGGCTTGTTGTACCTTTGCACAAAGAAACATGGGCAGCTATTGATGATGGGTGCAAGGAGGCAATCTTTACTACAGCTGCGGTAATAAAACAATCTTTTACTTCCTAATATATATTCATAGGCTTTATTGTTAACTTTTCTCACTTATGGGTTTGAAATGACAGCAAAAGTATGACTTTGGCAACTGGAAGACCGATGCACGTGTAGCAGCTGCAGTCAGGAAACTAGTGATGCATATTTTTAGGGAGTTTAGGGCATAGTTATCAAATTCGTTTCGGTTTGGACGAAATGTCCGAATTTGTTCATTTTGAGGTCAAAACCGAACCGAACATCCTGGTTGAAGATGTTCGGTTCAAATTTCATTTGATTTCGCCCGAAATATAGGGTTTCGATACAAAACCATTAATGTTGGACGAACTAGTTCCAAATCTGTTGATTCGGACGAATCAAGGAGGTCAATCAAACATTAAAAGAAGAAAAAATGGATTGGCCATTCAAACAAGTCTAAACAAAAATAAAAAAAATCATGGTACATACCTTTTTTCAGGCGATCGTTCGTTCCATCTTCTTCAGTAGCATAGAACCTTTAAAATCTCATTCCATCTATAAATTGGACTCAAACTGCAAATATCAACCACAAAATCTTCTCTTTCCCTATTTACTTTTGAGATTGTTCATTACCGAAGCAAAGGTGTCAATCCTTGCCCTAGCTGAGACTATCTACCCGCATTTCCTCCCTCGCCAAAGGTCGTCACTACTGCCCAAGTCGGATTTCCTTGCAAAAATCTCGTCAGAGCGCCAAGAATGTCAAATCTCGACGTCTTCTTCCATTTCTTCTTTTTTCCACTTCGTTTCTTTCTTTCATATGTTCTGATAAAGGGACTAAGGGGACCAGAACTCAGGACGCTATCTTTATAATGGCATTTCTATGTTGCCTTTGTGAATGAGGGATTGAGGGGTCGTCATGAGTTCCGGAAAGTGAGGCACACTGATTTTTAATTGCTGGAAAATTCTTCAAAGGCCCACTTCTATTTAATCGATGATAAGATTGGAACGATACTTACAGTTGAGTATTTAAGAGGCCCACTTAATAAAAAAATCAAGGGACCAAAAAAGAAAATGCCTATGATCAAGGCCCATCATGAGTTACAGTAACGTTTGGTGTTATTAAATATTTTATGAAAACATTTAAAAAAATATCAATCTAAAGCGGGTCATTTAATTTGGGTAGAGTAATAAAGTTTAATTAGTATTGTTTATGCAGAATTAAATTGTTTTGATTTTATATAAGTGGCCCACTGAAAAATTCGATTAGCAAATTGAGTAATGGGCCCTGGCTTACCACCTTTTGAATGGAATTTTGTATATATTTTCAATAAAGACACATATAAATGAATTTACGAATTGAAAAGCGAAATGCCCGAATCAGCCGAAATGTTTCACTTTGGAGCCAAACCGAAACAGGGTCCGAAACGAACTTGACAACTATGGTTTAGGGTGGAGCTACACAAAGCATATAAGAAGTTGTTGGAAAAGAGCCATGATCCGAAGCAGTGCCCATATGATACGCAGAGGGTGGCCTAGTGGGCCTGGCTGATAGAGAACAAATGGGAGACACCTGAGTGGAAGGTAGCTAAATTATATTTCTTGATTTGCTTTCGGTACATGATTTTGATTAGTCTATACATTATTGCTGTTCTATACATTATTGTTGTCGTTGTAATATGAAAAATCAAAATAAAATTCCCTGAATTAGATCCTCCTTACCAAAATCAATTTTTAGTGTCATATTACTTGATAGTACTGTGGCATATTGCACGGCCAAGATTTCAAGTTCTTCTAAATTTGATGCTTGTTCAACTTTTGTAAATAGATAGGTTGGTATCATTTATTCGACTAAAAATAACAATTCATCATTTCAAAATAACAAAAGCCCAAATAATGGATTCACCAATGTTTCTACTTCAGTTATTGATACACTAGCTAGTTACCCAATCAAGACTTCCATAATTTTTTACTACTTTAAGCAAATCAATCAGTGGGGTGTTTCTTTTCAAGGAAAACAAGAACCTGTCACTCACTCATGTCTTTTTGTCAGTGATCTTGTTAGCACCCACTTGGATGATTTTCAAGTTGAAGAGACAAAATTGCTTCTTCATAAATGGGAGTTCACAAAAATTACTCCTTTAAAATGAAGTGTTCTTATTTTAGATGTCTCTAAGGATCTTTTACAAGGTGGGCCTGACTTTTCAAATTATCAAATGGGGTTCATTTAAATATTATTTTCATCACAAGAGAATTTTAAATTCAATTCCCTTTTTGGATGGTTTCAGATCCAATCTCAGTCTCTCCCCCCTTTCCCTCTTGCTTCTTCTTGACTTGACGGTTTCGTGGTGTTGACTCTAACCCCTGCGAGTTACTTGACCATGCCTTGTACACTAGCTTGACACGAGGCTTTCCTTCTCAGGAATTATCCTGTCGGAGATGTCACACTATCCAAACTAACTCCCCCATTCTTATGACCTTGCATACTAATCTATTCAACAATCTTACTGATAAAAATGGTGGATATTGACTCAGATTGATTGGCACCGCCACCTTATGGATGTTATCAGGTAAGAAGCATTATTAGTGTACCAACTCAAGATTCCACAAAGAGGGGGTGTAAAGAGCATTTCGTCCATTTTGATTTGAAAAGTGAACTATAGACTGGTTGAGCATAGATGTGTGGGCTGCCTACTGACTATTTGTGAATGCTAAGTTCTGGTTATTCATGTGGCTCATCCAAATATGAAGAGATGAACATATGGTGCAGACTATCATCCATGTACTGATGTTTGCCTCAGAAATTCAAGAAAACAGTTTAGCACGATGCCATTGTAAGCAATTTTTCATTTGCCATTTTTTACTTCTATGGAACAAGCTACATAGAGTACTTTTTGCGTGTGTACTTCTATGGAACAAGCTACATAGAGTACTTTTTGCGTGTGCTTTTAGCCAATGGTCTGTGCAACCGAATGCGAAATTCGTTTGGTTTTTTTTTTATTGTTAAATGTTTTGGAATCTATGATGCCCGGATACGGCTTGGATATGACAGGGACACGCCATAGACATGGCAAGGACACTGATTTTACATGTAAAAACTGAAGTATCGGATACGATACGATACGTTGCCCATGTTGAAGTATCCGTGCATCATAGTTTGGAATAGACACAAAGTTGCAACCAATGCATTTGTATACTTAAAAAGTAGAAAGGGTGTTGATCCATTCTCTTTCTACTTCTTGGCGGTATGAATATTAGAGACGCAAATAAGGCCCTGTTTAGTTCCTTGGAACTTAGTTGTTTACTATCCTCCCTACCTGTAAATCTAGTTACTTGTATCTATGTGTAATTGTAATTGGTTATGGCATAGAGCAAAACAACTGTCACTTGGGGAAATTCAGATTGTAAATCTAGTTACTTGTATCTATGTGTAATTGTAATTGGTTATGGCATAGAGCAAAACAACTGTCACTTGAGGAAATTCAGATTATTCAAATGCATGTGACACCCTCATTTTGATTTGAACCCAGTTGTTGCACTCAGTTTAGGAAGATCCATATAGGCCCTTAGTGGGATTTTTCCTTTTACTTATTTTCTGCTCCAAGAGGCATTGGTAATGATTTGGAGTTGCAAAAGATTTAAAAACAACATCTCATCCATGGTGATTTTTTCTTTGCCGTAGTCAAGTAGCCAACCTGCCTATTCTAGCTGCTGGCAACTGCCCCATTGGGGGCAGATTTAGTAGTACTAGTAGTAGTGTGTTTTATTTTTCCCTCTCTTGGAGTTTGGGATTTCCCAGTTTTGACTGAGTGGAGTTTGACTTAGATGCGTTTGTCCTCCCCTTTATGACTATTTTGCATTTTTTTTTTATGGATGACAATAAAACATATAGCATATGATTGTTAAAGTGTGAATGGAAGACGAAGGGTTAAATTCTTCCTAACATGCGAGGGAAAAATAAATAATTTTATATTTTAAAATATCAAATAATAAATAATAACAAGTGAATTAATTTCGATGTTCATGTATTTGAATTAGTTTTAGGAACTGTTTGAGTGCATTATAATACATAGGAATTGAATACATAGATTTCATGCCATAAGTGGTTAAAAATGAAGATCAAAGGTGAATGTCAATAAAAAAGTAGGCATCTTTTCGGGGAAATAGAATTAAGGGAGGATGAGAAATGAATACATAGTCATCACCCTAGTAATTCAATACATAGAAAAGCAAAGGCCATATCTATATTTTCACCTTATATCCTTCACTCTTTACATCTTTAATAACTCCTTTGATAAAATTCATTTCACATTGAATTTCTTTGTGTTCATTCCTATGCATCTTACGCAAAGAAACAGGCCTTCAAGTGTTTCAAATGTAAATTGAAGTGAAAATGAAATTCCAAAACCTTTTAAGTTTCACTAAACCACAAAACCTATGAAGAATTGGTTATTGTTATGGCCAAAACTTTTACGCATCAGGCAATATTGTAAGACTCAATTGCTATTAAGGTGGCCTCACACAATTACATATGGGCTCCACTACAATTAACATTATACTATTTTAAATTTACTTGTTTGTGAAAATTTGAATTTAAGTTGAGTTAATTCCCAATCTCAAGCAAGTTTCTTAGTAAGGCTAAAATACATGCTTTGTAAACTTGATGGATCATCATCATTCATTAAAGCCTTGTCCCAATATAGTTGGGCCGGCTATATGAATTCTATTTTTCCATTCCGTTTATCTTGAGCTAAATCATTAGATAAGTCGTACGTTTTCAAATTCACATTAATGTTTATAAATATAAACAATTGGAGACTTTTCACAAGCAACTTTTTTTCTCTTTTTCTTTTTTTTTTTTTGGGGTTGCGGGGGTGGAAGATTTCCTAGGCAATTTGAGCAACCATTTTGGAGCTTCTTTTATATTAACAAATTATTATAAACAATCTGATTTAGTTATAATGCTATATACAATAAGTGAAAATAGAAATCTAAAAAAATTATTTGAAGAGGCTGCAAGAGAGAGAGAGAAGGAACCTGCAATTTTTTAAACAACACGGCAGTAAATTGGTTAGGTAGCAACGAGAATTGAGAAAACCATATCCACAAAATAGCACATCTAGGTCCGAGGTTAAACTGATGAGCAGGGGCTTTTTTGCATTTGAATGCATAAAGAAAATATAAAAGACAAACTCTATGGAAAATCGTGCATGTTATTTTATTGCCATTTGGTGCGATGCTTTTCCATGTCAAAAGAAGAAACTTGAGTTGTTTTCTATGTGGAAAATTATTTCAAAGGGGAAAGGTCGAAACTGAATAAATGAAAATTGTGAAATTTCAATATTATGCAAAAAAAACCTTTTTTTTCTTTTCATTTTCTTCTTCTTCGTCGTTGTCTTCTTTTTCTTCTTGCTATGTTGGACTACTGGTCAGGTGTGATAATTTTAACTTGAGCGTCTAGGGATCGAGGACTTGTTTCTTAATTTAGAATATTTATATATAGAGAATTTCTGAGTTTTCTGACACGTGGAATTCTTGAATTCTCCTTTTTACTTGAACATCTAAGAATTCTACCAAGAAAAATGAAGAGACTGAAATTATTCAAATATTCTTTGAATTCCAGTAAAGAAACTTGTTCTAAGGCACCAACACCACTCACCCACATGAGTGTATTGCCCTAGCTTTGCAATAACGATAAGTGGTGAAGTAGAATATAGATTTCATAAAAGAAGAGTCTCCAAAGACTCAAAGTCCATTTGGTGGGCCATCGTTCCCATATGGTAGTAGGGCCTAGGACTAAACGTTGCCATAGTTGAAACATGAATAGAGGAGTTGTCATCGTCACAATGGTTTGATGTTATCTCTCTCTCTTTCCAATTTCCACGCGTTATTTAATCGTCGAGCCCACCATCGGTGGACCTATGATTTTGAAGGTCAATTAATAGTTTAAAGTATCTTTTACTTTTTTTTTTCTCTACTGACAGAACTCAAAAAGCACACAAGATCTCTATTAAGTTGAGAAAGCTTTTAGAGATGAAGAGAGAGTTATATTCAAATTCAAAAGAATTTTTATCTTTTATCACTATGCAATGATTAACGAGTGTAAAAACACAAGTGGGCTCCATCACAAATGCCAACGAAAAGTATAAATATTATGGACCCGAATATAGTTTTTGTCACATGAAATTAGTTCATCAGCATTCCCAATGGAGGAGTATTACGCGTACGAGATGGAGGAACTTTGACACTATTTTAATTGTATGGAATCTATGTTTTAAAAATCGAACTGGACACCAGCATAATAATTATAAAAATAAAAGTAAGACATTGAACTCAATTTTGAAATGGTAAAATCATGATTTGTTCATCAATCTAGCCAATTGAATGATTTTTTACTACTAGAATAACATTTTTGGATGCACCAAAGAAGCTTAAGAAAATAATAAAGCAGAAAATATAATCGTTCATTTTCTGAACTTAAAAACTATTTTTTCTGACAACTCAAGAAAAGTGAGAAAAAGATATTTTTCCTTTTAAAAAGTTCAATATTGTAACCCTATAATTCCCCCCTAGATAATTTTATCTAAAACACTTTCTAAGTATTTCTAAAATCTAGTGACTAGAAACTTTCTTGACTGTTTGCTAGATTTCAATATTGGAATCACATCAGATAGTGTTTTGGAAGGAAATTTCTCTTTATAAATATCTTCTTTACTAAACCTATTAATTTAGCTTTTATGGACCCTTGACCGTGGCTTGGGGGTGTACTGTACACATCTTATAGATGGAAAGTGAATTTGCATTGGTTTGGATTCGAAAGGTGGTACCTAAAGATGAACTTGAAGTGAGAAATTATGCACACAAAGTGTTTATTACTAAATAATTAATGTAATATCAAGAAATTTCGTTATTGTTATTTTGAAATTCTTTTTCAGTGTACATTTTAATTATCATTATTTCCCACAACTTAGTTTAAAATCTGTTGCATTCTTTAAGATTTTCTAAACATTAAATAGTATAATATTTTATTATTACATTATTCTACTCTAAATTATTTTACTCTATTGGTATTTAAACTATAATATTTTGTTATACATATATCCAAATGTTCCCTTGGACATGGTTTTAGCTACTTGGAATCTTCCTTTACAGGACCCATGGTTTAAAACTGGAAATAGAGATTTAACTGTGATGTAGTATATGAAAATAAAGTTTTTAAATGGTCAAAACTATTGAACGTTTGTTAGGTCATTACTAATTCAATCTAGATCATTCATCAAATTTAGGCAAATTGAGCCATTTTTAATTAGCACTTAAAGGATTAGGCTAGACCAACTATTCCAAGGCGCCAATTTCACTCGATGTGGTCATGTGTTTGAGCTGTTTGGTCTGATTTTTTAAAAAATAAATAAGATATTTAATGAAGAAAACATGATTTGTTTGGGAATAGGTTTTTTTTATATTAAATCTAAACATATTTAGCTTTCTTTAGTTTTTTCTTGATCGGTAACTATAAATTATATTAAAATTTAGAAAGTAACAACAAATAAGCTCCATAAGAGAGTACAAAGTTCATTTGTCTAGTGCCCACAATAAACCGATTGGCTGTAGCCTTTTTGTCAATAAGATTTTCGCATCAAAAGATGTGATGAGTGACAACCCATCTTATAAAAAAAGAGGCATTTTCTCCCTTTGATTTTTACACGGTTTCTTTGAAAATGAGGGAACGACTTGACGATTCCACATAGACTTTTAAATTTCAAAAGAAAGACTTAGAAGTGATCTCTACTTGATTTGGAAAATGCTTTCTTTTCTTATCTTTTAAAGACTCGTCGAGTCTCACCACATGGTTGTCCGCCCCTAGCACGTGTCTGTGCATCATGTAATTTTGTGGAAGTGGAGCGGAAAAGTTTGGTTTTCTCTACAGAAAAAAAAGCACTTATGTTAGGTGAACATTTGTCGACAAAAGAAAAGAAAGAAAAAGACTTTTCTGGTGACAATAATTTTTTTGTTCCACAGGGACAATGTATTTCATTGACTCCAAAGTCTAGCCACATTCTTTCACCCAAAAAAATCCAGCCACATACAGATATAAAATGTTTTTTTGTAACTATGTTGAGAATTTTAACTTGAGCACCTGCCTAGGTATTCATCCCTCGGCATCATTGTGTGTGAAACAGCTTATTTACTGAATTTTTTTTATAAGAATTTAGTGTGCTTGGTCTTTTTGACATGGTGTGGTGGCTTATCGTTTGACATTCGCAAATGTCTCATATTTCTTTATAAAGATTTTAAATTTTGACCCACCTGAAAGGTTTCAAGCATAAAAAAAAAAAATTGTTTTTAGGATTCCACTATTTTTGAGAAAATAAAATTCTCAGAAGAAAAACTCTTATCACTTCCAGTAAATAAACTGCCGCTATTTATGTCATAAATATACTTTTAAGATTGATTCTGACCGTGGACTCAGTGGGTATTCACATATGCTAGGGCCTGGACCAGACAGACAATGCCATAGCCCAAAAGAAACTCTGAAATGAGAATAGTGACGTTGTTAGTGACAGTTTGTTTGATGCTAGCTCACTCTTTCCACACGTTATTAACCATGGGGCCCATCAGCGGTGGACCCATGATTTTAACGGTCACTTAATAGTTTTAAAGTATCTTTTTGCTATTTTATTTCCCTAAATTCGAACTCACGACCGACTGCTTCTGATGTCATATTAATTTTTTTTCAGCTAACCATTTATATAAAAATCTCAAGGTATTAGTGCACCTGCATATATACTTTTCTAGAGTGACTAAAAATCAAGACCCTAGTCTAACCACATATAAATTAAGACCCTAGTGTAACCACGTATATATACAAGCAAGCTCAGCCCTAATGACCACAAATGTGCCCATTCTATGAACCATCTGTCCATGGATAAATAAAGTTTTAAGATTGATTTTGATGCTAGGAGTAGACAATAGCATAGCGCAAAAAGGAAATTGGACACGTCAATTGTGGGGTTGTCATCATGACATGAAAGTTGTTAGATGTAATCTCTCCCTCTTTCCACACGTTATTTACGGTGGGGCCTTCACCGGTGGACTCATGATTATGATTTTTCGGTCACTTAATAATAATAATAATCTTTTATAAAAAATAATAATAATAATAATAATGGCTTTAAACTTTAAAGTTTATCTTTAGACAAGGAAAGGAAAGGTCTCAGACTCGCAGTCAAGATCCAGAAACACGCCTTTCTTTTCTACACTCGAATTACATTTTAAAAAAAAGAAAGAAAAAAGTGAAGGGCAATCGGTTCAGAGCATTCATGCAGAAAATGTCACTACTCCTACTAATTTAATTTAAAAAAGAAAAAAAAAAAAAAAAAGAAGAGCCGCTACTTGTTAATTACTGTGCTTCTTGCTGAAAAATGAATTTATTTATTAAAAAAAAAGAGAAAGAAATCGATTTCATTGGTGATTTTCTATATCAAGTGTGTTGATCGTTTATTTTATACAGTGATCAAAGGACAAAGGGGGGTTTGCGCCTTTTGCAAAATTTGATGCATAAGGACAGTAGCTAATGACAATCACCCAGAATTTTGTTGATCGACTGATTTATTTAATGAATGTGCAATTAATGAGGCCCACCATTTATTCGATGAAATCATCAAATGTTCTTTTCCATTATTTTCTCTTTTTTCTTTTTTCTTCTTCTATAAATATATACCAAGTGATTCTCCCTAGTTAAATCTCATCACCTCATCTCATCAGTGTGTTGCTTGAAACCTATACCCATCTGAGAGCACTACTGATGGATCACCTCAACTCCTTCCCTTTTACTAAAGCCTCATCTGGTTTCCTCCTCTCTCTTCTTGCCTTTTCACTGCAGCTGCTTATGCTCTTTCAAACCACCCTCTCCTTTTCCTTCAATGGGAGTCACAACAGTACTTCCTCATCAAGCTGCCTTCATCACGAGAAATTTGCCTTGCTTCAACTCAAGCATGGCTTTTTTATATATCGTGGCTACTATAACTCTTCTTCGAGCCTCGATTCTTGGAATCCAGCCACCGATTGTTGCTCTTGGGAAGGCATCACTTGTGATGAGGGCACAAGTCATCACGTGATTGGACTCGATCTTAGCAGCAGCCCTGATGCGAGAAGTAGTTGGATTGAAGGTCGAATAGACTCTAGCCTCTTCAACCTTCGCAGCCTCCAAAAACTCAACCTTTCTTGGAACAATTTCTATCGTCACCCAATACCCTCTGAGCTGTGCCGCCTCACCAATTTGACCCATTTGAACCTCTCACGTTCGAGCTTTACTGGCCAAATCCCGTTGGAAATATCAAAATTGAGCAAGCTTGTTTCCTTAGATCTATCGGACTATTTTCACGGACCATCAGGCAACCTAAAGCTCAAAACCCCAAACCTCACAACATTCATTGGAAACTTATCCAGCCTCCAAGAACTCTTTTTTGACCGTGTAAACATCTCAGGCGAGCATGGTGGCAAGTGGGCCCAAACCATATCCACTACACTGCCCGATCTTCAAAGGTTGAGCTTACGTGGTTGTGGTCTTCAAGGACCCATTGATCCATCTCTTTTCCGGATTCCTGATCTATCTCAACTCTCATTGGATGGAAACAATCTCTCCATTGTTGTACCTGATTTCTCAGGTGTCTCATCTGCTTTGACATCTCTCACCCTTCGTGGCTGTGGTTTGTATGGAAAGTTTCCTGAGAGTATTTTCTTGATGCCAAATCTACAAACACTAGACATTTCATACAATCAAGATCTCATCATTGATTTTTCAGAATTTCCTCATAACAAAGCTTTGCAGAGCTTGTTCCTAGAAAACACTATCTTTCATGCGAAACTATTGAATTCCATCATTAATCTCAAGTTCTTGAAGGAATTATCACTTCGGAACTGCAATCTCTCTGGTTCATTACCTTCTTCAATTGCAAACCTCACCCAGCTTGAGTCTTTGGATCTTTCATCAAACAATTTCAGTGGTACAATTCCTTCATCCTATGGAGATGAGCTCAAACATCCCATTTCTCTTTCTTTGTATGATAATTCACTTGAGGGATCTATCCCATCATCTCTGTTTTCTCACCCAGCATTGCGATACTTGGATCTCTCTTACAACCAATTTAGTGGTTACATTCCCGACTCTCATAATGAATCATCTTCAGTGCTAGAGGATATCGCCTTGAATAACAACAAATTGCAAGGGACAATTCCTAGGCTAGTCTTTGAACTCACAAAGCTAAGATATCTTTATCTGTCTAACAACAACTTCAGTGGCACTATAGCACTAGATATGTTCAAAAACTTCAAAAACTTCTCATATCTTGATCTTTCAGACTGTGGCTTGTCAATAATTAATAGCAATGGTAGTCCTCATCTAATCCCCTCATCTCAAATGGATAGTTTGTATCTACGTTCATGCAACATCAGTGAGTTTCCAAACATCCTTCAAAGTCTTAATCAATTGGAAGATCTAGATCTCTCGAAAAACAAAATACATGGTGAAATACCCACATGGATTTGGGAGGTAGGAAATGGGAGTTTGTATCAACTTAATCTTTCTAACAACTTCTTGGAGAGTTTTGAGCATCCATTACCTCAATTTTCATCAAGTAGACTACAAATTGTCGACCTTCATTCCAACAGATTGCGAGGGTCACTTCCAATCCTACCACATCGAGTTTACTTTCATGACTATTCAAACAACAGTCTCTCCTCCATCATTCCAGCTAATATAAACTTCACTTCCATTCAATACTTTTTTCTTTCAGGTAATCATGTTAGTGGAGAGATTCCTTCATCCATTTGTGAAGCACGCCTCCTTGAAGTCCTTGATCTGTCTAGAAACAACTTTAGTGGAAAAATTCCTACCTGTCTCGGTAAAATTGGCAATTCACTCAAAATTTTGAATTTGCAAAGAAATGCTTTTCAAGGCAATGTGCCTGACATGTTTGAAAAAGAGTGTGGTCTGAGGACACTCAATCTTCATAGCAATGAACTAGAAGGGTCAATACCAGAGTCATTAGCCAATTGCAAAACATTGGAGGTTATAGACCTTGGAAACAATCGTCTAAATGATACCTTCCCATTCTGGTTTGATAGTTTATCATATTTACGTATTTTGATCTTGCGATCAAACAAATTTCATGGTCCCATTGCTTATTCCCATGCCAAAAGTTCCTCATTCCAATTTCTGCAAATCTTTGACATTTCTTCCAATTATTTTGTGGGTATTGTTCCACCAAATTTTTTTCTGAATTGGAAATTGATGGCCGAAGGAGGTGTTTCATACTTGAGTTCCAATGTCCAAGTTGTCAAGTACCAATTTGGATATGGTTATTATCAAGATTCAGTGATGGTGACAATGAAAGGGCTTGAACTAGAGGTGGTTAAGATCATCACTGCATTGACCTCAGTGGATCTTTCAAACAATAGATTTCAAGGGCATATTCCAAAATCAATATGCAACCTCAATTTACTCCATGTGCTCAACTTCTCACAAAATGGCTTCGATGGCTCAATTCCAGTATCTTTGGAGAATTTAACACAGCTTGAGTCATTAGATCTTTCAAGGAATAAGTTATCAGGGAATATCCCTTGGCAATTGACGAAGCTCACATTTCTTGCAGTCTTGAATCTCTCACAAAATCTCCTCCATGGAAAAATACCACAAAGCCAACAATTCCTCACATTTACCAATAGTTCGTTTCTTGGAAACATTGGTTTATGTGGACTGCCATTATCATCAAAATGTGAAGATACTATGGCTACACCACCATCGACCTTTAGTAGTTTTGGCTTGGATGGAGTTGGAGAGATTGATTTGGAATTCATGTGGATGGGATTTGGAATTGGAGTTGTATTTGGATTTGGAGTAATCTTTTGGACTCTAGCACTTTGGAGAAGAGGAAGTAGAAAATACATGCAACTCATTGATAGAATGTTTGTTCATAATTTTTCAATGATTCCATCATATGTACACTGGTAAGATAATTAATGAAGGAGAATACTTGAAAGAAAAGATGGTGCGTTTTCAGTAGACACAAGGAATAGAGTGTATTCATGGATGGTTGTGCCTTTTACTACCAATATGAAATTGTGGAATTATGTGTAATCAATACTTTTGTAGTTTATTTTACGCTTATTGAAAACATGCCAAGTTATTTGTATAAAACCCAATAAAGGCAACTAGTAGTTTTATTCAAATGTGTTTTTTTTTTTTTTTTTTCATTTTTTAAGGTTGTTGTATCTTTTCTTAAAACATTAAGGGCACATTTGTATAATATTCACAGAAAACCGATTTTGAGGACTCTTTCCTCTTCTACATTTTATTTTTATTTTTCCAGACTCCCCATCTTAACCAACTTTTTGTAGAATCTAGGAAAACACAGCTCATTTTCATGCTTGTCCTCGCTGAAAAGTGGATGCATCCAATGTGAAAGATTATATGTTCAAAGCACACTAAATTCTAACTAAATGCTTAAAGTTTCTCTCTTGAACAACTTCGCTTTTTGAGGATGAGAATCGTTAGGAGTATAGAAAACAAAACATATTTCTTTCCAGTTGCTTGATGAATTTCTTTTTCAAAAAGCATTATCCTTTATGTTGAAAACTTAAATTTTTTGTTTAGAATGGTGTAATGTCTCTTCTCAAGTTGTTTGCAAGTAACTTGCCAACTAGACTAGCCATCGATGGCTGCTTGATTGTGCTCTTTAATCATCCGATAGTCAATACTGGCATATAACCACATTCATGTGAAATCCGAATTTATTCTGAGTTGGCTACATAAATTCTATTTCTCCATTTCGGCCATCCCAATTCTAATCCTCATATAAGTTGCACATTTTCAAATTCACATTAATGTTTATAAATAAAAACAATTGGATTCTAGCATTTTCTCAACTTGGCAAATAAGAAGTCACTATACCTGGTACAAGGGTGCTGCCTCAAAGAAGATTAGGCCCTCATCTTGAATACTATATCCACACAAGTTCAAGCATACTTACAGCTTACGAGTATGCCTAAACCTTCCTCGTTTCGTTTTTCTTTTTCATATTTATCATTTACTTTAAGATCCAGCCATGATAAATATAACACATTAAACTTAAGCAACCATTTTGCCTTCCTTCATATTCACATTTAAAAAGGCGTACCTGCGGAAACTTGTGACTGTTAAATATAATTTGTTCGTTGCAAATTAAAAAAATTAATAGGTTACTGTAAAAAGTCTGATTTAATTATATACAATAAGAAAAAAAAATCTTAAAAACCTAATTAGCACATGAGAGTTGAGGGGACAAAATCCGAGTTTATATTGATGGGTTGAGACACATGAAAGCTGGACACCATAATGGGGTACGAACATAGGAAAAAAATAATAATTTGAAAAAGTTATAATTATGGTTTTAAGTATCAGTTTACTCGACACCAATATTGTGCATCTCACAATGTTATAAAAGATATATACATAGGGCCATGATGTTTTTTTAAAGGTAAATTAATGCACTTGCACCCTCACCCAGGGGGCGTGATGATGAGCAATTACTGGGTCATGATAGTGCAATAACTACATCTCCACAAAAAAAAAAAAAAAATCTAGTCAAAATCCATGTTTATCTGTCGAATTGTGCACTCTCCTTCTCTCTGGCAATACACCAAACAAAAATTACAGACCCAACCATGAAATCGGCGGAGGTTGGAATCAGGTGAACAATTTTGCACCTATGATTCACTTCTCGGTGAGCTAGACCAGTGAATCAAAATAGGCTTCTCTAAATTTTTCCTTCCCCCAACTCATTGAGTATGCACAATTGGATTTGCCTGCTTCAACCAAAGATAACATATACAATTACCATATGAAGTTGATGACTTCAAACAAATGTTGAATATCATGCAAATTTATGTAATATGTGGGTTGCTGATTCACATGGGCTTTGTTTTGATCCAATGGCAGGCTAAAAGATCAAAATAAATAAAAATAAATAAATAAAGAGTCTGAGCAGGTCAGGGTGAGAAAGTGTTAGTGCTTAAGCATTTTGCATTCAAACTTAATTTGTAAACCGTGGTACACTTACAACTAATATCGAACTTAATTTGTAAACCGTGGTACACTTACAACTAATATCATCCTTTGAGATGCTAGTATAGATATAGACAAAGTTTTGTGTCTACTGCAATAGAGGAGTAAATCACTCATGAACAATATGCAGAAACTAGAGAAGTAGGTGACCAAATCATAGTTCTGCTACAACCTGTGATAACTACCATCAATTCAGGAATCAACATGACAAGTCTTCCATGGATGATAGATTATCTGGTTCTGAAAATTCTTTTATGCTCTTCATGGATGAAACACGTAAATTTTTTTTTTCATACATATCAATGACTGAACATTGAAAATACGAACTTTTTTTTCATAACAGTAGATGCAAGATTACTTTTTGTTCCTACACATTTAAATTTTCCTCTTGAAATCTTTGTCGATGCTTTATACTATCTTCAAGAGTGTTTGAAGAATTGAACACTTTGTGAAACTTGGTGTCATCACGACCTGGAATCACTGTTGGAAGACCCACAAGCACATACATACTGAAAACCCACAAACTTTATAAAATCCAGGGGCTACAATGTCACTACCATATGCAAATACCAGGTTATCATTGGACGTAGGTAAAATTTTGGTATGACATACCAAGTTCCTTTTTTTTTTTTGTACTTCTGTTGCCATGTATATATTTGAAGCCCTGCATCATCATCTTCATTTAAGTCTCATCTCCCATATATTCCCGGCACATTTTTGTAAGCACCATTTGTTGGAAAAAAAAAAAAAAAACATAACAAAGTTTGCAGGTTTTCAGACCATGCCCTGAAACAGTAAGTCTCAGATGAGAAAATTGCCATCAACAATATCAGCATCTCTTTTGTATTCTTAATCATCAAAATTTCTTATATCAAACACGTTTCTACCAAGTGCAAATGAGTTGTTTAAGGAAAACATTGTTATTCTAGAACAACATTGGTTGTCTGGTTTTTGCTTGCTGGCTCTGTTCGAAATCTCAAGCCCATTTGCAGGAAGGAGGAAACGTTTTCCAACCTCACTTCTTTCAAGTTTGCTCCTTAGAGTTTCAGTAATTGGTGATGCAGACCATTGGACTGAGAACTGTATGAGTGAGGATTTCACTGCAGCTTAAGGAGTGGCATCAGCTTTAGTAGATACATCTCGATGCCCTTGATTAGCGCCATGCTCATCTGTAGCGTCATGGCTCACAATATTTCTCCCCTTCTCATTAATACCCATTACTCCCATTCCAGTAGAAAACAAGACTTTATGTTTCCTGAACTTTTTACTAGATTTGCATTTTTCTACATTTGGAGCAATGTAGGGGTGACAAGTATCTTCTGGTTTCTGCATGCTTGAGTCACTAGTTTGAGTTGAACAATCTGAGGTGTTCCTTAGAGTTTTAGTTTGGCTATTAACCTCATCAAATTCAAAAAAGTATCTTGTGATGATACACAGATATTTTGTCAGACACTGATGGAGAAGTAACATCTATTCCACCCACTGCTTCATCTAAGGAACCAAGGCAATCAACCTGCACTCGTCGAGAAAGAGAAGCCCCTTGGTCTTTCTGAGTTTTGTGAGGAAAATTGTTCCTAAGAGAAACCAATTTGTGCCCATAAACATTCACATCTGTAGGATTGCTTTCATGCCCCTTGTTGCAATGCTCATCTTTATTTCCCTCTTCTGCAAATGCTATCTTACATCTAGATTGACTATCTTTGCATGAGTTCGCTTTCTTTCTAAATTTTGTAATAAGAGTACCACTTCTATCATCTTCACCATTATTTGTCTCCTCGGATTCATGTTGTTTACATGAATTATCAAACAATAAATTATCATCATTTGAGGAACCACCCAAAGATGAATGAACTTTCATTTTGACATCCTTTGGAAACCCAACAGCTATATCCTTTGAGTTACATTTTTCCTTCAGTCTTAGCTTTCTCCTTGGACCATGCATGGGTGTTAAAGGTTTTTCAGGTAGATTTTTCGGGCACATATACTATTCATTCTGCCTTCTAGACTTGTCATTGTCAGTCCTCTTACCTTCAAATGTCATGTGGTTTCCTGACTTGGGACAATTCAGTACATTGTTAGCATTAGAAGTGGAGTCAATCAGTTTGCCTCTCAAATATCCATGGTCCCCATCTTGAGGTAAAGGCATATGGTTCAATTCTCTTGACTTCTTAAAGGAGGACTTGGGATTATAATTTTCTCACAATGGTCACTTAGAGAGTTAGGAGTGAGTCTGAAGCATTCTCTTCCTACAAGAGAACCATGTTCTGCAAATTCCTGAATTCCTCCAACACTTGTAACAAAAGGCTTGCCGGGATTGTTACGCTGCTTGGTAATGATGGTATTAGTCATGGGTGCCACTAGATACCGTACATGCTCAATGCATGTTGCATCGAGTCGCAGAAACCAAGAATCCTTTAATCCTTCAAAGAAATTCTTTATGGGAATTGAATATGGAATGTGGTAGAAACATGATTTACATTTCACCTATAGGAACCAAAAATAAATAAATAAATAGGGTGGAAATTAATTGAACCTGTCGATCTTGAAATCTAAAATCCACGTGAACCACAGGGCTTGTTGGGATTCAATACTACTGAATATCCTACATTCTAAAGTACCAGTACTTATAGGATCCCACTTCAACTTTAACCTTTTAGATTTGCAGTAACGCCAAAAAGTATCAAGAAACCCACAAAACAATGAGGCTGAAGATGATGTATTAGAGGATTGCCACAAAATCATACTCCTTAAATCCTGGGTTTACAGAAGTCTCAAATGGAAAGGGGCATAATGTCATCCCATCAACGCATGTGCCCTGATCTTTCCAAGATTCGGAAAGTGATGGTAGTGCTCCTTCCTAAACCTACCTGTGCAACAATTAGTCAATAGTTTAGCTCTAAAAGTATATTATGGAAATAGATATACTACAAGATGCAGAAACTCAAATTCAGAATTTATTGAGCATTTTCCAGAAAGAAATCAATATCTGCTCTTCACATTCAGAACCTGAAATTCATATTTTATTTAGGGAAAGTATCAATAGATGATAAATTAAGAAAGACTCGTTTAAGTTGGTTTGGATATGTCTAGCTGCGCAGGCCACCAATGGCCCCGGTGAGGAAAAGTTTCTCTACACAGGTTAATAGCCCCTCGAAAGGGATACGCCAAAGAGGACATGGATGGAAGTAATAATGATAGATCTAAAGAAGTGAAACCAATCCAAGGATTTGGCATAGAATAGATTAGAATGGTGAACCAGGATTCATGTAGCCGGCCTCAACATAGTTGGGACAAGGCTTTGATTATGACGATGATGATGAGTAATCACTCTCAAAAATCACATACAGAACCTGAAATTCAGATATTATACATGTCACTCTCAAGAAATCTACACTTTCTTTTCAATGCACAGTAGTTCGAGAAGGGATATAGAGAAATTCCATCTACTCCAGGATATAGCAATATTAATGCATCCACCTTGGCAGGATATCTAGTCTTGATGTCACGATATATGTGGGTTCAGGCCCACAGGCCAATTTGCATAATTGTCTCAAATCCAAGCCCAGATTGAGTAGATCTAATTGCTAGGATTTGGTCAAAGTTTACATTGTGTAATTTCCTTTTGTATAGATTCCCATCATTAATTTAGATTGTACAGCCATATAATGTATAGATTGGTAGCCTTGATTAAGGCACTTTTCATCCAATTTAATGGAAGGGTTGATCTCTAAAGGAGAGACCAAAATCATATGCAACTCGCATTATATCAATTCTTGTATGTATTGATATGGTTCAGAGCTGATACTGATCGTGGGAGGTTCTTAGGGACGCTGTTTTGAAAACAGCTCTTGGGAAAAGCAAGCAGATCAAGAATCTGTTCTTGATTGTGGGCATACTATTCTTGGGAGAAACAAACTTGTGTTTCAGAAGCAAACAGATCAAGGCTCTGTAATCTTGGCAACAACCAGATCAAGGATCTATGTTCTTGGAAGCAAACAGACGGAGGAAACCTCTTCTGTCACGTTATGATCGATAGTGGCCCACCTGTGATCATGATGGCATCTTTAGAAATCTTTACTGCAATGGTTGACTTCCTCTCCTGGTAAATTTGGAGATTTTTTCAAAATTTTTCCAAGATCAGAGGTAGGCCATTTGACTTGACTTGTGATTTTCCAGTTTTCTAAGATAGTTTTGATCACAGCAGTACAAAATCTTGGATTGTGGATGGATTTTGATGAATCTTGTATTGCTGAAAAGAGATTTTGGTTCTACTTTATCCTTGTTTATCTGATTCTCAATCAGATCAAGCAGTGCGCCCCATGCAGAGAATTAGCAATCAAAATCCAGGTCGACTAGACCTTTTATTTTGTGAAACTGATTACAGACAGTTTTCTGTCATTTCTTCACTGTTTGGCATCGGCAAACAGCCTGTTTTGATCTTTTGCACTACCATTTCTACTTCTGTCTCGTGCTGCACTATTTGGATTTTACACTTTTTGGTTCGTTGCAATTTGGTTCTAGTGTTGTTTTAAATGGAGAAATCTGGGGTAAAATTGATTCAATTCAAAGGAGAAAATTATGGAGCTTGGGCTTTTCAGTTTCAACTGTACATTGAAGATAAGGAATTGTGGGGGCATATTTCTGGTTCTGATCCTAAACCAAGTGAGGGTGAGAAATTAATTTTTGCATGGAATACTAAGGATGCCAAAATTAAAACTTGGATACTTGGATCTGTTGAAGATCATCTAATTATGAACCTAAAACCCCATAAGACTGCAAAGGAAATGTGGGAATATTTGTAGAAAGTTTATCATCGTGAACATTTTGCACGACAGTTTCAATTGGAATGTGAAATTGCAGAATATTCACAAGGTAACTCGTCCATTCAAGATTACTATTCTGGGTTTCGAAACCTCTGGACTGAATATGACAGCATTAAATATGCAAGTATCTCTGTTGATGTTCTTGCAGCAATCCAAGAACTTTAAGCTTCTAGTTAGAGAGACCAGTTCTTGATGGAGTAACGTCCTGAATATGAGCATCTCACATCTAATGTAATGGGTCGGATGCCCTTACCAACCTTAGATGTTTGTCTGAATGAACTTCTCCATGAAGAACAACGTCTCTTGACAAGAGCCCATCTAGTCCAACAAAAAAAATGAGAACTACACTGTTTCCTACTCTGTAAGTGCCACTCCTAAGACTCATCAAAATCCTCATACCCCTCACAATGCTATGCTGACTCAGACAGCTCAGACACCTTATATGAGGAAGGTGCAGTGCTACAATTGTAAAAAGTTTGGCCACATAGCAACCCAATGCATTAATTTTTTTTGCAACTATTGCAAAAGAAAAGGGCATATCATTACTGAATGTCGCCGTCGTTCGCGGTCTTAAGCATATGCTGCTACATCTGATTCTTCTCCTGCAGATGATAGTTCCACATTTTCGCCTACTTAGTGTGGATCTTCTACTGCTGCTTCTACACAGCCTGCCAATTCTCCTCTTACCCCTGAGTTAGTTCAACAGATGATTGTCAATGCATTGTCTGCATTTGGCAGTTTAGGTAAATCAAAATCACCTTCACCTACTTGGTATCTTGATTCCAAGGCGTCAAATCACATGACCTCTTCTAGTGCACATCTCTCAAATTTGAAACAATATACTGGAAATCACCACATCCAAATTGCTGATGGAGGAAAAATTTCTATTACTGCCATCGGAGATGTTTCTAGTTCTCTTCCCTTAAAACATGTTTATCTATGTTCCAAGTTTAACTTCAAATCTTCTTTCGATTGGGCAACTTGTTGAAAATAATTGTGATATCTCCTTTTTTTCTTCTGGCTATGTTGTGCAGGACCAAATATCGAGGAAGGAGATCGCGAGGGGCCTAAATGTGGACACTTATTTCCACTCAACCTGTCTACAGTAATTGGGAATAAAGATGCAAATGAGTTGTTTTGTTTTTCTATTCAAAATAAATTGTGGCATAGTAAACTCGGACATCCCAGTTTCAAAACTATGTCACTCATGTTTAACTCTGGTGTGTTGAATAATTCTTCTAGGAATATTTCATTTGATTGTGACATTTGTAAAATGGGAAAAAGTAAGAAAGGTTCCTTTTTCTCCATCTACTTCCTTCAGTACTGAGTGTTTTGAATTAATTCATAGTAATGTATGGGGCATTGCCCCTACTTTATCTCATGCTAATTATAAATACTTTGTGACCTTTATTGATGATTATAGTCGGTTTACATGGGTCTATTTTTTGCATTCTAAAACTGATGTGTTTAATGTTTTTAAAATATTTTTCGCATATGTTGAAAATCAATTTTCCAAATGCATTAAAATCTTGAGATCAAACTCAGGGGGAGAATATACGTGAGCAGAGTTTCAAAAACACTTACAACAAAAAGGGATTCTTTCTCAAAAAACCTGCCCATACACACTCCAACAGAATGGCCATGCTGAAAAGAAGAATATACATCTTCTTAATGTAACTAGATCTCTTCTGCTTGAATCTTCCGTCCCTCCTCATTTTTTGCCAGAAGCTCTCTCCACGATTGTCTATCTTATAAATCGACTGCCCTCTTCCTCTATTGCAAATAAACCCCTTTTTTCCGTTTCTTTAACACCACACCATAATATGATGTTCTTCATGTTTTTGGTTCGGTGTGTTTTGTTCATCTCCCTCCGACTGAGCGTACCAAACTTACTGCACAATTTGCAAAATGTGCATTTTTGGGATATGCTAGTAACCAAAAGGGATTTCTTTGCTATGATCCTCAAGTTTGTCGCATTTGTATTTCTCGGAATGTAGTTTTCTTTTTTTTTTAACAATCAATATTTTTTTCAACAACTCATTGATCCCTCATACTCTCCTTCTTTTGTGACACTACCTGGTTTTTCAAACAAAACACCATTTGTTAAGTTTAATCCTAATTTTATGTATCATAGGCGTGGTGATAAGCAGGCTACAGGTAGTATTCCTCCCGAGCCACCTCCACCATCTTGTCCACCTGGTGTTGCTCCTGTCCGTCGTTCCACTCGTATTTCTGTCCCTCCTAACCGGCATGGTTTTACCCATACATCTCTAGTGGCAACCATGGCTTCTACCACCATTCCAAACTCGTATTCTCAAGCTATGCAGCATGAATGTTGGAATAAAGCTATGCAGGAGGAATTAGATGCTCTTGCACACAATCATACTTGGGATATTGTTCCGTGCCCTTCCTCTATCAAGCCGATTGGATGCAAGTGGATTTACTCCATCAAACTTAAATCAGATGGCACCCTGGACCAGTATAAGTCATGTCTTGTAGCTCTTGGAAATAGATAGGAATATGGCATTCACTATGATGAAACATTCGCACCTTAGCAAAAATGACTATAGTTAGGACCATTCTTGTTGTTGCTACTTCTCAGTCCCGGCCTCTTTACCAGATGGATGTCAAAAATGCATTTCTACATGGTGATCTCAAAGAAGATGTCTACACGAGACTTCCACAAGGCATCTCAGGGTACCCAAAGGGTAGTGTTGCAAAATTACATCGATCCTTTTATGGACTTAGGCAAGCTCCTCAGGCATGGTTTGAAAATTTTCAAGAAGCCCTTGTTCACCTGGATTTCCATCCAAGTCCTTATGATCCTTCCATGTTTCTACATCATGCGTCCAAAGGGATTACTATTCTTCTTGTTTATGTTGATGACGTCATCATTACTGGTCCTAATGCTGATATGATTTATCAACTTCAGTGTTCTCTTCATGATTCTTTTCAAATGAAGGATCTCGGATCTTTGACCTATTTTTTAGGTCTCGAAGTTCATCGATCATCTAAGGGAATCTTTCTCAACCAACATAAATATACCCTTGATTTGATTGACATGGCAGGGCTTCAAAATTCCACTCAACTGACACTCTGGTTGAAGTAAATGTCAATCTTAGGCAAGACAACGTTGATCCTATCCCTAATCCTACTATGTATCATTGATTGGTTGGTGGCTTGATTTATTTAATCACTCGCCCTGATATTTCATATGCTATCAATTAGGTAAGTCAATTCATGACTAACCCTAAACATCTTCATTTGGCTGCTGTTCGTCGAATCATTCGGTATCTTCTTCGAACGCCAACTCGTGGATTATATTTCACGGTGAATAACTCCATTACACTAAAAGCATATTCAGATGCTGATTGGGCTGGTTGTCTCGACACTCACCGCTCTACAAACGGATGGTGTATGTATCTTGGTGATAGCTTGATTTCTTGGAAATGTAAAAAATAGGACAGAGTATCGAAATCCTCTACTGAAGCTGAGTATCGTGCTATGTTTGCCGCTTGTTCAGAAATTATTTGGCTTCACAGGTTACTTTTAGACATCGGTTTTCCTGCAACTAGTGCGATACCTCTACATGCAGATAATACTAGCTCAATTCGTTTTACTACCAATCCAGTATTTCATGAGCGCATCAAACACATTGAGGTAGATTTTCATTTTATCTGAGATGGGTACAAGAACGATGTCATCAGCCTTCCGCACATCTCCTCTAATTTGTAAACAGCTGATATATTCACTAAAGCGCTTCCTCCCCTTGACATCGGTTCTTGGTTGGCAAATTAATGCTTTTTTATTCTCCCACATCAATTTGAAGGGGGTGTCACGATATATGTGGGTTTAGGCCCACAGACCAACCTGCATAATTGTCTCAAATCCAAGCCCAGATTTTTTTATTTTTATTTTTTTGTAATTGGTAAATTTGTATTGAAAAGAGAAAAGAAGGGCAAAGTACCCAGGACAGAGAAGAAAAAATACAGCCAAATGGAAGCATACATAACAAAAGGCCACCTCTTTAATTTGAGGGGCTAGACCCAGCAAAACCTTTGCAGGTGGAGCAGGGATGATTGATCCATGCATCTGAAAGAAGAAGAGAACTACACTACACCTCGAGGCACTGCAAAGTTGGCTGAAACAAATTGCTACAGGAAAAAGACACTTCCACCTGGCAGGATGAAATGCTTTTTAGCAATACACGTTCCCATAGCAGGATGAGATGGATTATAGCAATACGCGAGACAAGCAACAGCAAAAGAGAAACACTCCACAGCACTCTCTGGACAGAGAAGGCCCCCTGCAAAAAAATCACACAACTGCACTCTCTGGACAGAGAAGGCCCCCTGCTAACAAAACACAGCAAATACACAACCTCAAAAGGCCAAACCACCTCAACTAGCTCAGCACTAAACAAAAGAGGCCAAGGCAGCAGAGCTCCACCTAGCCCACAATGACTCGGCTGGCATAGCTGAAACAAAGCCTACTGATGATGCAGCATTGCAGCACTGAACTGGCACTATAGGGAAACACTTTACTAAGCAGCACTAGCCCACCACCACAAGCCCCAAGAGGATGAGGAAAGAGCCTGCACCTTCCCAGAAGCTGGACCCACTTTGGCACTGACACAACAGAAAGATTGGCAGAGCAGGGCACAACTTAACTCCAATAAACTGCAAGCTAGAGAAAAGAGAAAGCTAAGAGAGTTAGTCTGTCCGACTGAAAGAACACAAAACAGGGTGAGGAGGGATTTTTGAACCACTGACTGAGCTGAGGGTTCCTCTCATTCTATCCAGGAAGACCATCTGAGTTTTCATCGGTGAAGGGGACTTACTACGATGCTTAGCTTCGTTTCAAATAAACCGGAGGGCATAGATGGCTTGGAGAAAAATGATTGCTGCTAACTTTCTTCCTTTGGCATCTACGCCTTGAACTAAGGCAGCCCAAACTGAGGAAGCTGAAAAAGGAGGAGCTAGGGAAGAGCCTTCTTGACTGAGTAGCCAATGCCAAAGCTGCTGAGCTATACTGCAGGAGAAGAAAAGATGGAAGTCTGATTCTCCATGGCTGTGGCAGGAGTAGCATCTAGAAGCAAGGAGCAACCTTTTTGCATTGCCATGGAATCTGTGGGCGTTTTCCGGAGGAGGAGGCGCCAATTGAAGCAAGAGAGCCTTGGGCTAATGAGGTTATTCCACACCAACTTGTGCCAGTCAACCTTAGCCGCGAGAGACCTCAAGGAGTCCCAGGTAGATTTTAGAGAGAGACTCCCAGAAGAACTACCTTTCCAAGAAAGCAAGTCCGGAACAGAAGGATCTCTAGTTGAGATGATATTAGACTGCTGAAGGAGGAAGCCCCGCACCTCATCCGGGACAGCGGGAGCGATGTGCCAAGAATTGCCTTGAATTGGGTCCGCGACTCGATCTCTTTCAGAAAATTGGACGAGGGGAAATCTGAGAGCAATGGGGTCATGATCGATCCAATTATCGTACCACAGAAGAATGGAATGCCTGTTCCCAAGAGTCCATGAACTACCTCGTTGAAGGATGGGAGCCAAGGACCTTATCTTTTTCCAAATGCAGGAACCTGCCCTAAGATTACTTGAGAACCAGATAGGAGAGTTCCTGAAGTGCCTTACTCGAAACCAATTAGCCCTAAGGGAGGTTAAGGTAATCGCTGACCAGCCTAGTTTCATCATGCAAGCTTCATTGAAAACTTTCACCTTACGCAGCCCAAGACCTCCCGTTGATTTTGGCAAACAGACCACCTCTCAATTGACCATGTTACTCCTCTTTTTCTCAGAACTAGAAGACCACAAAAAGTTCTTCAGCAGACAATCTATCTAGAGACTAGTTTTTCTAGGAATAGGAGTAACTAGGGAGATGTGAAGAGGAATAGATGATAGCACATGTTTAACCATAATCAATCTCCCTGCAAAACAGAGGCATTTTGCCTTCCATCCATCAAGCCTAGCTCTTATAGAATCCAAAATCTGGGTAAAATGGGAGTGCCTAGAGGTACCAAAGAAGATAGGAACTCCGAAGTAGACCAAGGGAAGGGAGGCCCGAGGAATGGGAAGAAGCCCTATAATCATTTGAGATCTCCTTTGAGTAGATCTAATTGATAGGATTTGGTCAAAGTGTACATTGTGTAATTTCCTTTTATATAGATTCCCATCATTAATTTAGATTGTATAGCCATTTAATGCACAGGTTGGTAGCCTTAATTAAGGCACTTTTCATCCTATTTAATGGAAGGGTCGATCTCTATAGGAGAGACCAAATTCATATGCAACTCAGTCCTTTGCATTACATCAATTCTTGTATGTATTGATACTGGAGATGAGCATTTCATGTAATGACGATTCTTACAATATTTGAGCATGTGTTGTTGCTTGTTTATTACAAATCACAATGACAAAGTACAATATTGTTATAACTCACAATGACAGTATTACAAAAAATATTGAAATATTGGCAGCTAGTGTCACAACCCGGGCCCGAGATTAGGGTTACCACGGCCAAACCCCGAGTCGCGATGCCATACTTACTCCCGTAAACCTCGCATCACCGAAGTCAATACGAGATTCACAAGGGATCTTACATATACCTGTCAAATGTACATTTTTGCGGAAATATATACATACATTGACATCCAACTTGAACATGTATAAGTCATTTACAAAAAGTAAAATTTACTTACACATCTCATTTCCTATCTAAATCAACCATGCATATTCAACTACAATGCATGTGATCACTATTTACATCAAAATGAATCTATTCTCAAAATATTTCCAAAACATGTTAATGTGATTGCTCTCCGATTTACGTCCCCTCGTTTAATCCTCCTGGAGGAACCTGGTTGGTCGCCTCCGCTGGCGGCGTGGCATCTGTATCAAAGGGACGGGCAACCTGGCCTGTAATGTCATCAATAACACTGTGAACACGACGGTTCAACAATGTATACACAATTCTATGATAACCATTTGCTTAGCAATTTTAAACAATTCAAATCAGTCTAAACATCTCAAATCAATAACAATTACATTCATTTATTTCTTCCCTGAAGGAAGCATTCAAATTATTCATGTAGTTCTCCCCTGAAGGAAGCAGGCAAACGTCATGTAGTTCTCCCCTGAAGGAAGCAGGCAAATGTCATGTAGTTCTCCCCTGAAGGAAGCAGGCAAATGTGTGGATTTACCAGCGTCTTGATCAGAGATCACCGGCATCACCACGGAGCTCCGGAATGCTCCAACTCATCTACTGCAGCAGACTTAATATTTAATTCATTACAATGTTTATTCACTTCAATGCTTTTCTTTTCATTTCAGTGCATTTCATTTCATTAATTCAACACATTTCATTTCATTAATTCAACACATTATTCAATGGAAGCTCAACAAGGAGCATAACAGTTGTAGACGAGAGAGGACAAGCCAACTCAAGTAAAAAACAATTAAATTTCCTAAAACAACATTCGGGTGAAACGTTCATTATGCAATGTAGGTGTTATTATGGATGACATCACTTTTTAGTGAAATTTACATTCACATAAGTTTAGCTAACACCCATGAAGGTTTAGGAAATTATCAGAAATCAACTCTGATATTCCCTCAATTTCGATCACCTCGTCGGTTACCTAGCGGTTAGCCGCATTAGGGGTTTCGGCTGACCGAACCACATTCGGTCAGCTTCCAGAATTTCTCAATTTTACAGGACAATTTGCCCAATTCGGTCACCTATTCGGTCACCCACGCGGCTGGCCGAAATTCAAATTTCGGTTAGCCGAATTTCTTCGGTCAGCTCACTGTTCGTTTTCCAGAAGCTAAACTTCTGATGGAAAACCCTGACAAGATTTTCGGTCACCTTGCGGTCAACCCGCGGCTAGCCAAACTCACAATTTCGGCTAGCCGACCTATGTCGGTCAGCTCTCGGTCAGGTGTCGGTCAGCCTGGCGGCTGACCGAATTGTGCCCAGAAGTTCAGAAAATTCTGAACCGAATTTTCTGTAACTGAACTCCTTGAGTTCTAATAAGTCCCTTAACATTTGAAATCAATATAATTGCGTATACTTGCCTTGTTTGGAGATTAATTAACAAGAATCTCCCTTGCTAGCTTGAATCCAAGATGAAATCCCCAAACTTGAAACCCTCTTTGAACCTAAAAAAAACCAATCAATCCATTCAAGAAAATCCTAATGAGTTTCTTAGGTAAGAAACCATTCCAAATCACCAAAGAGGACTCAGAAATTCTAGAAACAACATAATTCACTTACTTGTAGCCTCTTTGGTGGAAATCTTGAGATCTTCTCAAGCTTAAACTCCAAGAAAGTAAGAAAGAAGATGGAGTTCCTCTTCACAATCACTTGTCAATTTTCCAAATCACACACACACCTTGATGGAAAACCAAGAGGAACGGAAGAAAAAGGAAGAAGAGAAAGAAAGAGAGAGACCGGCTGGGATGAAGGAATGAACTCAAATGAGTTCATCCTCATCTTATAAGCCCTCAATTGCATTTTAGCCCCTCACCTTTCCACTATTTACAATTTGAGTCAAATGAATGGTCATTTGAACCAATTCACACTGAATGGAATCATTACATTTACGGAAGTTAACGTACTCCTCGAGATATACGTGTGAGTATCAAGAGTTTCCGTATTCGACGAAATACGTGTAATTTCGTATTTACGAAAAAGTCCTTACATCACATGATTTAACCTAAAACCATGCCAATTCATTCATAACATTCACTATTCTTTTCATTAAGTTCAATTTGACCATTTGAGCCAAATTCTATATCAATTTAGCCATTAATCAACATTAATTCAATAAAACATGTTGAATTAGCATTAATCCCGATTAATTAGAGTTAATCTTAATTAACTCGGGACAGGGTGTTACATTCCCCTAAACTTTTAGAACCATTCGGTCCTCCGAATGCAATACAGATCAATTAAGGAATTTAAAACGAAAATTACCTGAACGAATAGCTCTGTATACTTTCGAGCCATTTGCTCTTCAAGCTCCCATGTAGCTTCGTTTGGTCCATGATGTGCCCAAAGCACTTTGACCCATTTGATAGTCTTGGTACGCAGAACCACCTCCTTGGTATCAATTATCTGAATTGGCTTCTCAACGTATGCAGTGTCTGGCAACACTTGGATCTCTTCATGATGAATCACATGTGAAGGATCTGACACATACTTCCGAAGCATTGACACATGAAAGACATTGTGGATACCAGAGAGTTCTGCTGGAAGATCTAGACGATAAGCCATATGCCCAATTCTGCTTTGGATCTTAAAGGGTCCGATAAATCTCGGAGAAAGCTTACCCTTTTGTCCAAATCTGACGGTGCCCTTCATTGGAGAAGTCTTCAAAAAGACTAAATCACCAACGGCGAATTCCAGATCACACCGACGATTGTCAGCATAGCTTTTCTGCCTTGATCTAGCAACTTTCAACCTTTCTTGCACTTTCTGCACTTTATCTGTTGTTTCAGCAATGATCGTAGGACCGTGGAAACTTCGAGTTCCAACTTCTTCCCAACTAACTGGAGTCCTACATCTTCTACCATAAATTGCTTCAAAGGGCGCCATTTCAATGCTGGAGTGATAGCTATTGTTGTACGCAAATTCGCACAAAGCTAGGTGATCATCCCAATCACTCCCAAAATCTGCAACATTAGCCCGAAGCAAATCTTCAAGAGTTTGGATTGTTCTCTCTGACTGCCCATCTGTCTGTGGATGATATGCAGTACTAAACCGCAGTCTCGTACCCATGGCATTCTGATATGTTTGCCAAAATGTGGAGACAAAGCGACTATCTCGATCAGAAATGATCGAGACCGGTACTCCATGCAGTCTAACAATCTCCTTGACAAACAATTTGGACATCTCGCTGAATCCCATATCCTTTCTAAATGGAAGGAAATGCGCGGACTTTGTAAGACGATCCACAATAACCCAAATGGCATCATGTTGTCTCCGCGTCCTTGGTAATCCGGACACAAAGTCCATCGTGAGATGTTCCCACTTCCATTTAGGGATATACAATGGATGAAGCAAGCCTGGTGGCTTCTTGTGCTCAAATTTCACACGCTGGCAAGTCAAGCAGGAAGATACATAACTGGCTATCTCCCGCTTCATGTTATTCCACCAGAATCTGCCCTTAAGATTTCTATACATCTTCGTACTTCCCGGATGCACAGAATATCTGGTGTGATGAGCTTCAAACATGACTGCTTGCTTCAAATCTTCCTGTGCTGGTACACATAGTCTGTCTCTGAAATAGAGAACTCCTGTTACCAACACGAAATCTGGCCTTGCTGCAATGTTATCCCGAATTCTTACTAATTCCGGGTCGTCGAACTGCCTATCTTTAATTTGCTGAATGAGTAGCGGTTCGAACACTGACATCGCTGCAATCATGACTTGATTGTCCACGAATTCAATGGATACATCCCAATCCCTGAATTCTTCAATCATAATCCATTCACCCACCAATGATGCCAAGTCAGCAGATTTGCGACTCAAAGCATCAGCTACCACGTTACCCTTTCCAGGTACATATGTGAATGGAAAATCATAATCCTTGATAAGCTCTAACCAACGGCGTTGCCTCAGATTGATATCTTTCTGAGTGAACAAGTATTGGAGACTTCTGTGATCGCAATGGACTTCAAAAGTTTCTCCATACAGATAATGTCTCCATTGCTTCAATGCGAATACAACAGCCGCGAGCTCTAAATCATGTGTAGCATAGTTCTTCTCATGCTCTTTTAATTGACGCGAACCGTAGGCAATTACCCTACGTCGTTGCATCAACACACATCCCAATCCAACGCCTGAGGCCTCTGAGTAAATCTCAAACCCTCCTCTCCCTTCAGGTAAAGCCAAGATTGGGGCTGTTATCAACTTCTGCTTCAGAGTTTGGAAACTGCACTCGCATACATCATTCCATTGAAAAGGAACGTCCTTCCGAGTCAGTTTCGTCAACGGAGCTGCTATCTTGGAGAAGTCCTTTACGAACCTTCTATAGTAGCCCGCCAACCCTAAGAAACTCCGAACCTCTGGCACATTCTTCGGACTCTGCCAATTGCTAACCGCGTCAACCTTAGCCGAATCAACAGCTAATCCATCTCTGGTAATGACGTGACCCAAAAATGCAACCTGCTGCAACCAAAAGTCGCACTTCGAGAACTTTGCATACAACTGATTCTCTCTCAGTGTCTGCAAGGCGATTCTCAGATGACGTGAATGCTCTCTCTCTGACCTTGAGTATACCAGGATGTCATCAATAAAGATCACGACAAACTGGTCTAGGTACGAGGCAAACACTCTGTTCATTAGAGCCATAAAAACTGCAGGTGCATTGGTTAGACCAAAAGGCATCACTAAAAATTCATAGTGTCCATAACGAGTCCTGAATGCAGTCTTCTGTACATCTTGATCCTTAACTCGTATCTGGTGATATCCAGATCGAAGATCAATCTTAGAAAAGTAAGCTGCACCTTGGAGTTGATCAAACAACTCATCTATTCTAGGCAGTGGATATTTATTTTTAATTGTCACTTGATTGATCTGCCTGTAATCAATACACATTCGAAAGGTGCCATCTTTCTTCTTCACAAACAGTACAGGTGCTCCCCATGGTGAGACACTAGGTCTGATAAAACCTTTGTCTAGCAATTCCTGTATCTGTTTCTTCAATTCATACAACTCTGATGGTGCCATTCGATACGGTGCCTTGGATATCGGTGCAGTACCGGGCACAAGTTTGATAGTGAAGTCCACTTCCCTTGCTGGAGGTAGACCTGGCACTTCATCGGGAAATACGTCTGGAAATTCACAGACTACCGGGATGTTTTCTAATTTCTGTTCAGGCTTCTGTTCAGAAATGAATGCAATGTAGCCTTCACAACCACTATGCATCATTCGTTCAACCTTAAGTGCTGAAATAAGTCTGGCGTCAAATCTCTTTAGAGTGCCTTCAAAACGTACACTGGCATTGGCCTCATCAACCCTAAAGGTGATGATTTTGAGGAAACAGTCTAAACAAGCTCTGTACTTCGCAAGCCAATCCATGCCAAAGATTACATCAAAATCATTCATGGCTAGTATAACCAGATCAGCTGGCATTGCCACTTCCCCGATTTTCACATCACATTGGGGAACATACAATTCACATACTACCCTTCTCCCTAAAGGAGTAGATACTGTAAAGTCATATGGCAATTGCATTATCCGGTCTCGCATATTACACACAAATACAGGTGCTACAAATGAATGCGTAGAACCGGGATCAAATAATGCAACCGCAGGTTTATCACCTATAAGAATTGTACCTTCAACCACATTGGTTGCAACATCCGCTTGCTCTCGATTAAGAGCATAAGCCCTTCCCGCTATCTGTGGTCTCTGCTGTTGCTGTCCAGGCTGTTGCCTCTGCCACTGACGCTGCTGGCCTTGTTGTTGTTGTTGCCTAGGAGGAGCTGGCAAAGCTAATCGCTGTGGAGGAGCAGGGAGTATTGCTTGTCCTTGAGCAGTCGGTTGATTTGGAGTTCTGTCATCTCTCCTTACCTTTGGACATTGTGCCATTTTGTGTTCCAAAGAACCACAAACAAGGCACGCTCCAGTAGTCCTCCAACACAACTCAGTCCCATGAGCTTTTCCACAAGTCGCACAGACTGGTTTCTTTTTACTCATTGCAATAGTCTTTTGCCTTTTATTCTTGACCTGCCCTCCTTTCCTAAACTGTCCACAAGGGACATTAGGATCACCTTCCTTAGGCTGCACCACCATTTGAGTCTCAACACCATACGGCTGTTGGGCTGGTGGTATCGATGGATTTTGCAATTGAGCTTGCAGTTGTCCTTGCACTTGCACTAGAGAAGCAATTTGAGCTTGCATGCTCAGTTGTACTTCATGGTTCCTTACTAACTGCTCTTGCATAGCTAGCTGAGCCTCCCTATGCTGTGCTTGCATAGTGACTTGGGCTTCGTTGCTTTTCACTAACTGTTCCAAAATGGCAGTCATCATTGTGTCCATGTCGGAGACAGGAGATGGCGTGACAACCTTAACAAAGTCATCACTTCCTGGATTCGATCCAGACGCAGCCATGCTGTAAACAATACGGAAGGTAAGATACATAGATCTCAACACTTCCATCACATATATCACATTAAGTGAAAACATTTAAATCACAAATCCAAGATTGGATTTGGCACGAAACGTAACGTTCCTCACTTCGTTCCTATAAATGGCTAAGTCATTTAACTTAGTTAACTTAGCTCTGATACCATACAATAAGTATGTCACGACCCGGGCCCGAGATTAGGGTTACCACGGCCAAACCCCAAGTCGCGATGCCATACTTACTCCCGTAAACCTCGCATCACCGAAGTCAATACGAGATTCACAAGGGATCTTACATATACCTGTCAAATGTACATTTTTGCGGAAATATATACATACATTGACATCCAACTTGAACATGTATAAGTCATTTACAAAAAGTAAAATTTACTTACACATCTCATTTCCTATCTAAATCAACCATGCATATTCAACTACAATGCATGTGATCACTATTTACATCAAAATGAATCTATTCTCAAAATATTTCCAAAACATGTTAATGTGATTGCTCTCCGATTTACGTCCCCTCGTTTAATCCTCCTGGAGGAACCTGGTTGGTCGCCTCCGCTGGCGGCGTGGCATCTGTATCAACGGGACGGGCAACCTGGCCTGTAATGCCATCAATAACACTGTGAATACGACGGTTCAACAATGTATACACAACTCTATGATAACCATTTGCTTAGCAATTTTAAACAATTCAAATCAGTCTAAACATCTCAAATCAATAACAATTACATTCATTTATTTCTTCCCTGAAGGAAGCATTCAAATTATTCATGTAGTTCTCCCATGAAGGAAGCAGGCAAACGTCATGTAGTTCTCCCCTGAAGGAAGCAGGCAAATGTCATGTAGTTCTCCCCTGAAGGAAGCAGGCAAATGTGTGGATTTACCAGCGTCTTGATCAGAGATCACCGGCATCACCACGGAGCTCCGGAATGCTCCAACTCATCTACTGCAGCAGACTTAATATTTAATTCATTACAATGTTTATTCACTTCAATGCTTTTCTTTTCATTTCAGTGCATTTCATTTCATTAATTCAACACATTTCATTTCATTAATTCAACACATTTCATTTCATTAATTCAACACATTATTCAATGGAAGCTCAACAAGGAGCATAACAGTTGTAGACGAGAGAGGACAAGCCAACTCAAGTAAAAAACAATTAAATTTCCTAAAACAACATTCGGGTGAAACGTTCATTATGCAATGTAGGTGTTATTATGGATGACATCACTTTTTAGTGAAATTTACATTCACATAAGTTTAGCTAACACCCATGAAGGTTTAGGAAATTATCAGAAATCAATTTTGATATTCCCTCAATTTCGATCACCTCGTCGGTTACCTAGCGGTTAGCCGCATTAGGGGTTTCGGCTGACCGAACCACATTCGGTCAGCTTCCAGAATTTCTCAATTTTACAGGACAATTTGCCCAATTCGGTCACCTATTCGGTCACCCACGCGGCTGGCCGAAATTCAAATTTCGGTTAGCCGAATTTCTTCGGTCAGCTCACGGTTCGTTTTCCAGAAGCTAAACTTCTGATGGAAAACCCTGACAAGATTTTCGGTCACCTTGCGGTCAACCCGCGGCTAGCCGAACTCACAATTTCGGCTAGCCGACCTATGTCGGTCAGCTCTCGGTCAGGTGTCGGTCAGCCTGGCGGCTGACCGAATTGTGCCCAGAAGTTCAGAAAATTCTGAACCGAATTTTCTGTAACTGAACTCCTTGAGTTCTAATAAGTCCCTTAACATTTGAAATCAATATAATTGCGTATACTTGCCTTGTTTGGAGATTAATTAACAAGAATCTCCCTTGCTAGCTTGAATCCAAGATGAAATCCCCAAACTTGAAACCCTCTTTGAACCTAAAAAAAACCAATCAATCCATTCAAGAAAATCCTAATGAGTTTCTTAGGTAAGAAACCATTCCAAATCACCAAAGAGGACTCAGAAATTCTAGAAACAACATAATTCACTTACTTGTAGCCTCTTTGGTGGAAATCTTGAGATCTTCTCAAGCTTAAACTCCAAGAAAGTAAGAAAGAAGATGGAGTTCCTCTTCACAATCACTTGTCAATTTTCCAAATCACACACACACCTTGATGGAAAACCAAGAGGAACGGAAGAAAAAGGAAGAAGAGAAAGAAAGAGAGAGACCGGCTGGGATGAAGGAATGAACTCAAATGAGTTCATCCTCATCTTATAAGCCCTCAATTGCATTTTAGCCCCTCACCTTTCCACTATTTACAATTTGAGTCAAATGAATGGTCATTTGAACCAATTCACACTGAATGAAATCATTACATTTACGGAAGTTAACGTACTCCTCGAGATATACGTGTGAGTATCAAGAGTTTCCGTATTCGACGAAATACGTGTAATTTCGTATTTACGAAAAAGTCCTTACATCACATTATTTAACCTAAAACCATGCCAATTCATTCATAACATTCACTATTCTTTTCATTAAGTTCAATTTGACCATTTGAGCCAAATTCTATATCAATTTAGCCATTAATCAACATTAATTCAATAAAACATGTTGAATTAGCATTAATCCCGATTAATTAGAGTTAATCTTAATTAACTCGGGACAGGGTGTTACAGCTAGCCAAACAGATCCAACATGAACGATATACAAAATAATGTATCCACAAAAGAGTTTATCATTGTCACCATCACCACAACCACCAGCTTATGCCATTTATCTAGGATAGCTATGTAGGAGAAATAAAAGTAATCAATAAAGAAACCATGTGATCCAACAGAAAAAAGCATTTGCTGATGACAACATTCTATAAACAAAAGAAAGAAGAATGGTGAAGATGCCATCCAAACTAGGAAAGAATGAACCTCAAATGGTATATCAAGGGTAGAAGTTACAAGAATCAATAGAAGGACTCTTCATGTAGACTTAAAAGATAAATTAAAGACCAGAGATACAATTTAGACATAAATACAAAATGTTACAGATAGACCCTTGATGGTGAGAAGGCTAACATCACGATTCTTTTCTTTCTAATCTTTTTTTTTCTTTTTTATTATTATTTTTCCATGAGGGGTGCTTCTAATATAGTGCTTTAAATTTATGCAAAGGAAACTTGGAGAATATTGGTTCCACATGTAAAGTGCCACAATAGAGGACTACATTATATACCTTGTTAAAAAAACATGTGCATCAGGTAAGTGACACCAACATATGAACATTTCTCCACATGAGTCAAAATGGCAAAGTTTTAAGTCAGTTGATGAAATTTTGAACATTGTTCCATATGAAAACTACAATTTGGTCTTAGTTTTAAAGTATCTCACAAAAATTTCATGATGGATCAATTTTTTTTAACATCTCAAAATTAAATTATTACAATATAGAACTCCTATCCAGTATTGTCGGAGATTGTCTGAGTGGCTATTATACAAGATGCCATCAATCTCAAAGAAACTACCATTTATAACCTAAATTTTTAAGTTTTGACTCAAAATTTATAGTTCGAAGAATTTAATAACATCTCCAGTGAACATTTGGCACAAACATCTAGGGGTTGGACCTATTGACCTGGGAGAGTCTCAGATAAATGAGCCAAAAATTATTAATTAACACGGATGTACTTTGTCAATTGAGTTTTTGCATTGTGTTACGAGATGTTAACACAAAGTTGACCAAATGATATTCAAAGGCTTCAAGCACCAACAATCAGTGCTTTGCCAAGTCAAGAAATGGCCCATCCACCGTGCCTCACCAAGTCAATGGTCTTCAAAAGTCTCAATCACTATCCATGAGCCTCTTGTTCCCATGCTTAAAACTCATATTTTGCAAAGCCACAAAGGACAAGGATCATCTAACGAGGCTCACAACGCAAATATTCACTGCAGATATGGCCACATATCAGTATCCACATTGATTATTTGGTGGGCCTGAAACATAGATAGGTGATAAACAGAATACCAAAGCCACTGAATAATTCCACCCACTAGAACAGCTGGCTTTTCTTATTGCATATGGACCATTTGCTTATTGTTTCTTTGACAACCCATTCACGGACTGCAAATGGAGTCTTTGGCAACATACCCTCATTCATAGTAGGTCCACCAAAGGATCTTTCTCATTCTTTGAAAGGTATAACCCATTTGTATAGAATGGCTGGTTCAAACAAAGTGTTATACACTACCTCCACCATGTCTCCCAACTTTATTTCTAAATTCTAATCATATAAAATAGGAATGAATCCACTTCCCCATTATATATCTAACCCTTGAAATCTCCATAGTTCTCTATGGAAAGCAAAATAAGATAGAATAGTAATGACCCATCTCAAAAAGTGCATCAAGAACCCCTTTTTTTCATTAACAAATAACAGAATAAGATGCCAAAAGAAAACCCTTAAACGCCCAAAAGAAACCAGAATAAGAAAAATTAGCAATAACCCATCTCAAGAAACAGATATAACAATCCATTAGTTGAAATATAGAGTATCAATCAACAAAAAGCTATGGTGTTTCAACCAAGAATCAGAGATAAAAAGAACAGAAAATACTCAACTGATTAGAAGATACTGGAGTCAGAAAAGATTGCTTTTTTTTTTTTTTTTCACTTACTTTTGAGATCACCTGCTGTAATGTCAGGAGACACAGCCATGGCTAAATGGGTTCCAAGGTTGGTGTTTATGAAAACAGGCAATTCAAGGTGTAATATCCTGGGTTACCTGGGCCTCAGGTATGGTTTGGCCCAGGTAGGACTTTAGTTGTTTAAACTATTTGCATGTAGAAGTGTCCCACGTGAATGGATTTTTAGAAAGGGGAGTAGCTGTACAGTAACTAGAATTAAGATTGGAATTAGAAAGTATAAGAGAATGAAATAATAAAATTAGAAAGAGGACTTTGGGAAAGACTCTGACTTCTGGCCTTTATATATTAATCAACCCAGAAGCCTAGTTTAGAATTAGCCTTGAAGAAAATTAGGAGGAGGAATCTAGTTAGCCATCAGGTGAGTAGAGATTCTGCTCTAATTGTATGGTTTTGAATTTCTGACTTTGCTCTTTTGTATTTTCTTCTATTTTATGGTGTGTAGGATTTCCTTTTATATATATATATATATATATAGATAGATATATGTAAGTTATGATGTTGTGCGAATTATGAATTGAATGTTGTAAAAATTGATGTGCGAATTTGATGATTTCAGCATGATATGATGCATTAAAACATTGATGAGTAAGACTTTGTCTGATGAATTACATATTCCAGAGTCCTGTATATGATACTGTCGACACACCCTGGCCTTGATTGATGTTAAAGAATAATCAGATCTCTTAGATATACATCATAATTGGATTTTTATAACTAATATTGCCCCTAGTTATTACTTCATGCAGAAAGAATTGGATTCGAGGAAGATTCAAAGCAGATTCTGAAATTCTGCACTGTCTTCCCCAACACGAACAATTTTTGTCGACAGGGGTTGTGGGTCCCCATGGCCCACATGGCCCACTTGATGAATGATCAAGACCATGGATCTGAAAGGGAACCCAAGGTCGACCATGGTAGTGCTGGACCCATTCGATGTGGGCCTCGTTTAGCCCCGTTTAGCCCATCATCCACGCACTTCAAAACCCAGAGGCGTGATTGAACAAGAGAAATGGATTTTGGTCGTCAGCCTTGGTGGGACCACAGGGCTGACCTGATTATCGATCAGAACCCCACATCAGGTAGAAGAACCCTGGGCGACCCCTAGAGTAGTGGACCCAATTGGAGTGGGTCCCATCTGGGCCACCATTCAGTGGTTTGATGGAAGGGAGACGGCAAACCACAGGTTTCGGGCTGAAAATCGACAAGCCTTAGTGGAAACCCCTGGCCCACCTGATCAAAGATCAGATTCAGTCATCTGTTAGGGGACCTAAGGCCGACCATAGTGGTGGAGGACCCATGTGGAGTGGGCCCCACCTGGCCCCTCATCCAGATGACTCAAGGTTAGGAAGCGTGAGATCCTTTTTTTGCAACTGTCGATGTCTGGCTACATCTAACAACTTGCCTTTCTTGTTTAGAGCTAAGTCCAATATGTTTTTAATAATTACATACTAGTCTTTTTTTTTTAATCTCCTTGAGTCTACAAGTGTTTGGAATTACAACTTAATCCCTGATGATCATAATAATTAGGACTGGACCTCTTCAGGGACAATCTACTAAAGTTTTAGAGTTCTGAAAATTTCGAATAAGGGCCTGATATTTATTATTCTTCATATAGCTGGGCCTGTTTTGATTAATTTGAGACCATTCCTTGGATTTCAAACTTTATGAAATTACAAATAAGGGCTGTTCAATTGAGGTTATTATATTTATTGTTGGAATTGTTTTCTTTATTTCGTAACTTGAGTAATTATGGTTTGAAATGTATTGTGGATTATGATACCTGATTTGTGCCATTGTTATTTGGAGATCTCATGGTAGATTGTATGGTTTGTTTATGTATATTTTGTGATTAATTTGGTAATTGAATAATTCTCCCAAAACTGTAAATGGTGAGTTATGTAATTGACCTCTCTCACTTTGTATACCAATTTTGATTCGGACTGGGGCAGATTAAATCCACATAATTTTAGAAGGGGTTGATTATGGAATTTGCCCATTACTTATGTTGAGGACATGCTAAATATCAGTTTTTTTATGAGACATATATTTGCTATTTGAATTGGAACACTGATATACGATGACCTTGTCTGTTTGGAGGAACCTTTTGGACACCCCTAGACCACGAGCATGTATGGCCGATTTGACCTTTTTGGGAAAGGTCGATCTTGTGGTACCGGTTTGCTGGTTTTGGACCCTGGGGGTCGATCTTACTTTGGACCATGGTGGTCGGTTTCATTTTGGACCTTGGAGGTCGGTTTCATTTTGGACCCTGGCTGTCGGGTTCATTTTGGACCGTGGGGGTCGGTTGCATTTTGGGCCATGGTGGTCGGTTTCATTTTGGACCTTGGGGGTCGGTTTCATTTTGGACCTTCGTGGTTTATTTTGTTTTGGAACAGAAAAGAATGATTTTGATATATCCAGGAATAAGATTTGGGAACTCTTTGTACATATGATATCCTTGTGGAACATGAACTTTGGGCTGGTGCTATCAGGTGGGTAGGAGGTTGTCGTTTGTTTGACCCAATTCCAACTTTGGCTTAAATAAGACTTTGAGATATTACTTTAATTCTCTCCCTCTCCCTCTCCTTCTCCTTGTCTCTCTCCCTCGCCCTCCTTCTCCTTCTCCTTCTCCTGTCTCTCTCATTCTCCCTCCTCTCTCCCTCTCCTTCTCCTTGTCTGTATCCCTCTCTCGCCGCCCAACTCCGCATGGCACCCACCACTGCCCGCACCATCTCCCTCTCTCCCTTTCCCTCTCTCTCTCTCTCTCTCTCTCTCTCTCTCTCTCTCTCCCCCCCTCTCCTTCTCCATGTCTCTCTCCCTCTCCTCCCTGATCATCTTCCCTCTCACGTTCAATCACGCAGGGCCAACCAAATGAGTATATTGCTCGGCCATCGGTGGCCGAACAACTTTCCATGTAATTTGAAAATAGATGGAAAAAAATGCAGCAGAAATAATGGAAGAAAATTTCCAACAAATACCTAGATCAAGCTTCCCAAAAGATATCAACAACGACCATGATCGCAGCCTACGACAGAAATGGATCTTGTTATTTCTGTATAGATGGTTCCAACCCAGTGCCAATAACCATAGCCCATGAAATGGCATCATAGCCCATGAAATGGCATGTACACCTGCGAAATCAACAAAAATTGTCACCCTTCCACCAATAAAATCCATTCTTCAAATACTTGAACAAGTGCAAGCCCAAAACGCTTTTAGGAACAACATGATAGCAAAGTTGGACTATTCTTAGTGGGTTAGATGAAGCCAGAGTGCCCAAATTCATATGATTGATTGAAATTCAAATTGGGGGAAGTGCTAATTCATTTGGGCTTATTGAAGATTTCTGATATGTTTGAACAACAAGAGGTTTGTGCGTTATGCCACAACCTGATGGCCTCAAAGTTAGGCTATTCTCAGCCCGTTGGATCACAAATTCACATGATCAATTAAAGGCTAGATATAAGAGAGACCTAATTCACGTGGGGCTACTAAAGTTTTTTGATGCATTGAAAGAGCTTAAGTGAAAAATATTTCATAAAGAAAGCTATGCATGTAATGCAACTCAAAATCAGAAGGAACTGTAGAACATACATTCTCCAACAGAATAACATTTCCTAGTAAAATTGGCTAGAAGCATCACATGCTACCAACTACAAAACTGAATAATGGACACCAATATATTTGTACAGGAAATTGTTGAAAGGACTTAAAAATTGCATATTTATAATATAACATAAATCTAAAGCAAGTGATCATAAAACTTAAAACCATCCAATATGTACTTTGAGTGGCCATCAAATCCATATGAGAAGGACCACAGATAGAACTTCAGCCAAGATCTTGATCTAGCCTCCATTTTTCTACTCCATACCAATGGGGTAATTAAATAATCTACCCTCATGAAGGAAACACAATAAACTGGATTAAAGCTTCATATGAAGAGCAAACCATTAAATAATATACTCTTATAAAGGAAACAATCTTCCCGCCTTAGTAGATTAAATCCTAATACCAAAAGTAGAATAAACATTCATTTTTCCACCGACAGGGTGGGTCGATACCAATTTCTCACAACATAGCAGTGAGTGAATAATATATACTTAAGGTTTATGTAGCTAGAGTTAGAGAAAGTGTAGAGATTTATGATGCAATAACAATATTTAATCATAGTTTACAATTAATATAAAGAAGTAACCATTCAAACACACATAAATATTTATGAAACGTGTTTTCGGCATCTTCCATGAAACCCCAAAACTATCATGTCAAAAAAAAATGTTAGTGATAGCTCTATCCAAGAGGAGCAGAATGATATATAGGTTCCCAGCCCCCTGTTTCTAATAGATAAGACCCATTGAATTAGTCTCCTCTATCCAATAAACATCAAAAGAAAAGCAAAAGGATAAGGTATGATATTACTTCCCAAAGATTAAAACCAAAGAAGAAAAGGAGCTGGAACATGAAAGAAAACCCCAAACACATTCAGACCCTAGAAAATCCTGTCAACCCAATTAGGCTACTTACTTATCATACAAAAGAAATAAATAGGGGCAAAAAACTTTGAGAGTGGATCAGGTAAATTTTTAAAACAGAAGAATAGAAAATCAGCTAATAAAATTTAAAACAGTTTCCATAGAAGTATTGGTGAGACACAACCCACGACATAACATGTTTCTGTTCTTAAAGTAAGAAAAGAAAAAAAAATGAGTTGACTTAAATTAAATCGACACTGCTCACTGTTGAACTAATGAAACGGGTTTCAATCAACTTTTAGATGCATGTCCAGAAAGTGGAGACTATAGATCTGGAACTCATGAATGTTAGAAAATGAAAGTGACATAAAGAAACAGAACCTAAAAAAGATAGATTTTAGAGCAAAGTGGTTATCACCTTTTCATGACTGGCTGAGTTTTGGTTTATAATTGCTTTGATGGACATGACTACTTGCGTCAAAACACCTTCTGCCCCAATGGTAGAGCCCAAACTACCTATAGAAGATTTTTCCATTTGAGATGTTAATTCAATAGCAAAAGTTCCTAAACTAATTTAGAATTTGTTTGAACAAGGAGATCAAGCACACACCTTTATGGTCAAAGCAAGAAGCCCTTCCAAGCAAGTATTAGCGACATTGGGAAGCCTTTGTGCAAACAAGCCTATATTCTTTATTGCATCTTTCCTCACCCAACCTCTTATTGCTGCTGTAGAAAAACACAAGTGGCTTTTTTTTGTGGAGTACAATGGACTGATTTGGATTTTTTTATGGCAAGACAGGATAAACAGACTTCGAGAGAATTGATGTAAATTTTAGAATAGAATATACATATTTGCATTTGTATGATGAAAGTCCTTATAAAAAATGCATTCTATACCATCATATTTTGAGTAATATTTGTAGCAAGATCTACTTCCTGCAATATACCCTTTCTTAGCATGAAACAATGAAAAACCCGAAATTCCTTATAAAATAAAAAGGCATTCTATACCATCAAATTTTTTTTTGACGAATCTTTGGAGGAGGGTTCACTTCCTAATTCCTATAATATACCGTTTCTTAGAAACACAGTAAGAAAATTACTTGAAATTATAAAACAGGCAACAATGATTTGGTACCTCCTCACTTGGTTTTTATATGACATGAATGAGAACTGTACATACCCCAAGAATTTATTGGATATTGTGTGGTCAATAGCATGTTCAATGAGTGCTTGACTATTTACAATATATGAATGATGCACATGCTATAAACCCCAACCTACAGCAAATGAAATATTTCATTCACTTTCCTAGAAGAATGCTACCTTGTAGGTGACATGATTGTCCTTGTCAGCCTAATTCAGTTGACGATAAAATGAAAGGCAAGGTTTGGTGTGTATCCTCAAGTTCATGTCTAGCTAACGCACCCCATTGTATCATTTTTACAAAGAATCTGGCCAAATCAAAGGTTGATAATTTGAAAAATTAAGAGAAGATATAGACATATAACATGAGAATATACTTTGATGCCTTCTCTTAGGTCTTCCCGGACTGGTCGGTGAAACTGTCCAAGCGAATGTAAGCTTTTTGTTTGAATTATTTGATCTGGTTTTAATGAAATTTATCCTTTATAAAAAAATATTGTTCGATGCTTTCTAATGGTGTGTTGAGCTAGATATTGTTAACAATTATTGATAATTTGAGAAGGGAAAAAATTAGTTTTGCACCCAACAATCATTCAAGGCCAGAGTTGAAATTGACTTCAATGGAGGGTTAATAAGGCCAGGGTGAAGATTTCACAAGTGAATGTAGGATGTGAAAATGTCTTCTATCTATATTTTCCATCTTTTTCATTATGTAGTAATTGCTTGTCAGCTGAGGCAACATCCACAATAGGCTTCCTTTTTCGAAGAAAGATGTTGTGTTAGTTTCCAAAGCCAATCCCATGTGGATGTGGAGAACACTAGGGTAATACACATAAAAAAGAGAAGTCCTACAGAATCTATATAATGGAATGTAACTCTATGCATTGAAAGCTATTTGATCAGTAAGAATTTAGGACTGGCCGGTGACCGGTATCAGAGCCTCATGCTGTCCCTCCTTGGTGATTCGTCAAACAGGTTGTGCGGGATAGAGCAGTTCTTTGGGGCATTCATTCAAATAGGTTGAATGCTACAGTAGCAGATGGTGAGGATAGTCTTTCTCCATGTCTCTCTCTCTCTAGTATTTGAGAAATCGAACAAGACTGGAATTTTGGGAGACAAAAGTGCACGAAGTTCGGCATCCCAACTGTCATCTTCGGTCCTTAGATTGAAGTACGACAATAGTAAAACTAAATGGTTTTCTTCTTCCTCAACCCTCCTCATTGACTGCATATATATTTTTTGACTTTTGAGTTGGCCTAATTTATTTTATGTAGCTTGGCTGGTGTTCATTGTTGCAATCTTGATGTTGAGAAATCCTAAATGCACCCACGTAAGTTGTTAGCCCACCCACATTCTAAGCTCACCACATTCAAAATATAGACTATCCGTTTCCCCTTCTCCTCTTCTTTCTTTCTCCTCTCGTTTTCTCTTCTCATCTTCTCAAAAAATGGTAGCCACAGAACATCTCAAAAACGAGAGCCGATATTACATCTTTTTCATCGTCTTTCTCCTTCGGGAAAACGAAGCTTCAGCACCGTTTATCTTTTCCCCCCGAGGTAAACTCTTCCTCTTCAACTTCTTCCAATTTTGTGTTTTTCTTTTTTGCTAATTTTTTTTCCAACTAAATAATCATATTTAGGAAAGGTTGTAATCTATGCAAATGGAATGAAGTGTGGGTTGCAATTGGGAGGAAAACATCATTGAATTGAAGGGATGGGAGAGAGGAGAATGGAAATCACGAACAGAGCCAAAAAAAAAATATTTTGTTTGCGCTATGCATGGCTACGCAGGTCCGTGTACATTCAAACGTGCACTGCGACTCATAGACGTGCAACATTTTTTGTCTTGGCATATGAAAACCGTGCAGGTTTCCATATTCACCATGCTTCACATCCGTCCATATATGACATGCACAACTTTTCACAGAGTTGCATATGTGAAATGCACGGCTAAGAAAAACCTTGCAGTTTCAGATATGCACGGCAAATGAAAACCTTGCAGTTTCAGATATGCACGGCTAATGAAATCCATGCTGTTTCAGATGTGCAGTTCCCTGAGATTCCTTGCAGTTATGTCCGCTATTAGTTAAATTTGCAATCAACGAGCTTGTTTATTTATTGCTAATCCGAATGATGTATATATTTCAAGACGTGCTGCCAAGATGAGTTCGACGTGGTAGTTCTTCGACGTCAGGGCACGTCACTACACCAAAAATCACAATCCGAAACGCTGGACTGGAACGGTTTATAGCCGTTTGTAATTTGAGGCGGTCCCAAATCGTTTGAAGAGAAAACAGCCGTTTCATAAGGAAAAAAAAAACCATATCTAATAAGCCAGTACTCGTTCCCTCTTTACTTTTTTTCTCTTGGCGCCAACCTCAGAAATGTTTCCATTACCTTCGCGCCGATAAACGCCTGGCGCCAATATCTTGCGAACCCGATAGCATCGCTGGATTCTCTGGTTCCCTCCTTCATCTTCTTGCCTCCTTCATCTGGATTCCCTCGTTCCCTCCTTCATCTTCTTGCCGAGCTTCTTCCAAGGTCTTAGCTCGATCGATTACTGGATGTATTCGTAAGAAAGACCCATGGATTCTGGGAGAGAATGAAATGAAACCCTAGAGACGTTCAGAAAATTGCAAGCAATACATTCTCCAACGATCCACACCCAAGCGCTCCAGAAACCCTCTTCTTCCTTCTCCCAAGCTTTCTCTGAATTCTACACTCTCAAATCCATTCCAATCCATTCCATTTTTCTAAGCCCCATATTCCACACTAATTGAAAGCGAATGATCCTGGTATCCTTTTGTGAAGGCAAGTTTCTCATTCCTCTGCCTCGGCCTCTGCCTCTCTGGCTCGGTGACTTCATCATCTTCCTCATATCCTTCTGTGCAGTTTCGCAATGCAATCGTTGTCACCCATCGACAGGTGATTTGGTTTTATCATCTTATTCTCTTTCTATTCTCATCTTTGATTATTGAAGCAAACGCTCGGCTTGAATAATGTATGTTGAATATCGAATATGAGTTCATTGGCAGGGGATTTCTTCTCTGTGTGCAATTTCAAATTTTCTTCTCTCTATGTTTTTGCTTGTTCTATTTGCAAAAAATGGAATGCGTTACTTAAACATATACCGTTCTAAGGGTTTGTAAATTGTCTTCTGTGCCTACTTGCTAGGGAAATTTAAGATGTGGCTTGACTGAATCCACCTGTGTCATGAGTTAATCTCCCACCATTTCCATTTCATGTCCTCGGCAGAGCTCTCCAAGAAGGTAGACACATCCACACCTCATCTGGAATTTTTATAGGGTCTTGGTTCAAGGGTTTTTTTAATCTTCTTTGCCGTGCCATCTAGGGTGTACTGGTTAATGTATGTGGTTAAAGAGATAATGCCCATACGCTGGAAGGGAGAGCCTATTCGTTTGTTCTCTTTTGTCTACCTGAGAAAACAAAATCCTCGTTTTTCTTCTCTCGTTTGGTATTTCCTCGTTTCTTCTCTTTCTCATTGAAAATCTCTTTACTTTCTCTCCCATCTTTCTTCTCCTTTTCTTATGTTGAAGACGCAACTGATCTTTTCCATGGTAGGACTCTGTGAATTCTGATTGTTCCTCTGCTCGATCGAGAAAGTTTCAGTGGCTGATTGTTTCCATCTAAAAGGTACTGAAACAGGTTCTTCCATCTCATCAATTCTTCTATATGTTTGTTTGCTTTTCACCATTTTTTGTCTTTTGGCTTTCCTTGGAAATGGGACGAAGGGAGAGGGGCACATCCCCTTTATTTGTGATTCAGTGGGCCCCAGTGGATCGTCACGACGATCCGATTGATACGGCTTCCATATGTTGAATCCCATTGGATGGTCAGGCGTGTGGTCCACTTGAACAACGGTTTGGATCCTTCCGGTTGGGAACTTCTACATAATCTGGGGGAATTTGTAGGAAGATGTTCCATGTACAAGACTGATGAGATGTTAATAAAAATCAATGGACATGCATGATGAGTATGAAGCCAAAGGCCAGGATTGTTTTTTTTATTTTATTTTATTTTTTATTTTTACAGGAAAGATGTTATTTTGTCCATTCCTTTTCCACATAAACATTAAATAATTGAACATCAGACATTAACCAGTATTGATATCATGTGTTTGTTGTCTAGTCCAGCAGAATTTTTCAAAAGTTACCTGCACTGTAACTGGACAAACATTAGAGAGTAGAGATGCTTATTTTTCCAAATTTTTTGCCCCAAATCAGAATAGGTGACTTGTGCTAATAACACATGCATTGGAAACAAAGACCTGGATTTTGACATTTCGTATATGATATTGACATTTGTGTTTGGTTGAATTTGCATTACACCTTTCTTTGGAAGCAAAGACCTGGATTTTCATGTACCTTTTCAATTAACTCTTATACATTAGAATTTGATTAAACATGATGTAATATAGAGGTATAAAAAATGGTCATTAATAAAATGCAATCTGCATTTTTCTCTCTTGTGTCCTGCCTGACTCATGCTTCACTATGCTAAAAACTACCATTCTTGGCTTGTCCTATCATGAAGTAAAAATTTGTTGTAATAAAAGTTATGCCCAATGCATATTGATGACCCATCGAACATGTGGCTTACACTCTTTCTTTTCTTCTTTCAGTCATGTAATTTATACATGATCAATCTTAGGGTGGACATAACTTTAATTGAAGTAGTGATAGGTAAAGGTGGGACAGTGAATTTTTTTTATATGAATTTTGAAGATAAGCCCTGCCGATGGGTTTATGACAATTTGACAATAGGTATGGGATGAGAAACTGTAAGTCTTGACCTCATAATCCATCCTCAATCCTTGGGCTATATTTTGATCAGTCATCAATCAACTGTTGGGTCTCCACATTTTTAGTGAGTGTAGGGATTATCAAGCATTTCTTTTTGAGGCATCTAAGATTAGCTTTACTTCTTGTTATAATTAGTATCATCTGAATGCTATTACTAGTTTAATTTCTAGGAAATATAATTCAGATAATAGATGTGGTTATTGTCCATCAATTGCAACACTACATTTATATCAACCAGGAGCTTCAACGGGAGCCTACATCCTTAAAGAAAGGGAAAGAAAAAAATACATTTATCCCTAAATACCATGGAAAAGCAACATATTATCAACATATCACTACACCAGAAATTGAAATTTGAAATGGTGGATTGAAACAGCCTGTGGCCGTTTCTATTTTGAAAGTGGCATAATTTCTATCAATTCATGGGCAATGTTAAACCTATATGCCCAATACTCTGAAAGTGGCATAATTTCCATCAATTCATGGTAACAAGTGGATCCTTTTATAGGTTGGACTGACAGTGGGATCCACTTTTTTTGTTTCTTCAAAATTTTTTTTTTTTTTTAACTTAGCAAGGCTAATTTTATTGTGGCATAAGTCTAGGATACACCCACACTCTGGATTGTGGAATGTGGAGGCGTCCTTATGCACACTTAAACATTTTTTTTTTTTCTAACTTAAATGATACCATCATTTATTTATGTGCCATCTATTTGACTTATCTGAGTTACCTTTGCTAGATCCATTTAACTTATGTGAGGTCAGTTGTTGCAGAATGTCGTCCTCGGGCAACAAAGCATGGATGAACAAACATAGGTTAAGTCCAGAGTATTTAGATGGAATTGTGCATTTCCTTGAGTTTACAAAGAAACATGGTGGTGGATTTAAGCATTTTCTCTGTCCATGTGCTAAATGTCGAAATGGAAGTGGAACAAGGTTTTAAAAAACAGAATCGGACTCGGACTCGGCTCGGGCCGAGTCTGAGTCGACTCGGCCGAGTCCCATGTCCCCATATTTAGTATAAAAAAAAAAGGAAAAATTTTGTTTCTCCTTTTTTCCGTCCAATCCATTCATAATTCCATATATAAAATTTTACTCTCTTCATTGATCTTTCTAATACGTTATTTAAGGATAGAAATATAGATTAATAATAACAAAATCGCAAGCCATTTTATAATTTAATTGCAATTAAAATTTAAAATTTAAAACTAAAAAGTAGAAAATACAATATACATGTTTCCAACTTTCAATATCCACTCTCAAGTTTCAATTTAGTCAATTATCAAGTCAACTAGTAAGATTAATCATCAAAGATGTAACTAAGCTTCAAATTTCAATTATATTTATAGCATATAAAAATGTAAAACCATAGTATACCTTAGCTCTTTCTTGTTAAATTTAAATGCTAATTCCATGTTGAATGCCTTGCGGGTTCTAGATCTTCATCTTCGTCGTTATTTTGACTTTGACGATAGTATTGAGCAACATCAAAATGAAAGAACCCTTGCCCCGCTCTTGGAGTTATAGGACCTTCTCCATAGTTTGATGATGGAGCCATAACTTGAAGTTGAGGATATTCATATGGCGGTTGCACTTGTGGGGGTGTGGCCATAGGTACTTGTAATACTCCATACTGTTGTTGCCCATACCCATGCGAAGGACCACCGTATCCACCATACTGCTACGGCAGTCCATACTCAGACAAAGGATCATGAAATTGATCTCCATATTGTTGCCCATATCCGTATGAACTATCATAACTTGTGATCCAAGGGCTTGATGCCATTTGATGCGGCCGAGGATATTCATCCGTTGGCTCACTTCCTTTTCCTTCACCTCTGCCCCACTCACGTGACCCACCAGCAGGCTCACTTGAACTATAATATACATTAATGTTGTCATGTCCACCACCACGTCCATCATCACTACCTTCGTATGCCTCCTCGTTCTGGCCCTGTTCACCTCCTTCTTGTGAGCCACTCTTGCTAGAAGATGATGTTTTATGCTGTTCATCTTCTTCTTCATAAGTGGCCAACCTTTGGCATTGTCTTGTCTTTGCATGAGTGCTCTTAGTCTTATCCTTTGACTTTCGCGTGTATTGGAAAGTTGGTTTTGATCTTTCTCTAGCCCCCTCGACACGTTCTGAAGTAGAACGTGTCAACTCTGGACCACGGTTATGACCAAGTCCCGAGCCTTGCAATGACGAGGTTGCTACACCCTTACCCTTATCGCGCGTTGATCGCGCTGTAGAAGTAGGCGTAGCAGATTTGGAACTCGGCTGTTGCGGTGGGGAAATATGTCCTTCATTCGACTGAAATTCTTCAACATCAGCCATTGCTTCATCGAGGAATGTTGTATCATTTAATACTGGCTCCTCTCTTTCAGCCAACCATTCATCAAGAGGGTCATCTTCCTTGAATATATAATCCAAATTAATTGGTTCGTAGTCGCCGTTGTCTCTTCTCATCAAATTCCTTGCCCGTAACCTCATGTTGTAATGGACAAAGACCAACTTCTCCAACTTAGCCATAGTAAGGCAATTACGGGTCTTAACGTGTATCAAGCTGAATGTGCTCCAATTCCTTTCACATCCCGAAGATGAGGCTGTTTGGCTCAATATTCTTTTTGCAAAAGATCTTAAATGGGGAACCTCATCACCAAATGTAGCCCACCATTCGCTGTGTTAAAAAACCAAAACAATAAAATCAATTGTTTGTTATAATTCATAAAAAACTATATTTCATCTAATTTAAGTACTGAAATTTGAGAATAATACCTGGATCTATCTGCTTATGACCCAATATGGCTCCGTCTGATCCAAAACTACCTAGAGCGCCCTTGTAGTTTTTCAACTATAAAAGTTAAGATTTAGAAGTTAGCACTTAGCAGTTAGCACTTTTTCAAATTTCAACTAATCTGTGAATAATAATGTCGTGATCTATGACATCTTTACCTGGTTAAGAATTGTAACTTGATATTGCGCGTTATTTGTCATAGCCTCTAACGTTTTTTTCAAGCCACGGAAAACTTCTTCATGGTTAAAAAAGTGTTTGCTATAGAAGCAGCTTGGGTTCAAGTAGTACGCTACATGCCATGACGTCATTAAGTAATAAGTATTGACTATTAGATTCCAAAATAAAGTAATAAACAATAACTAGTTAGTATTCTATTTATAATAACCATAATAAATTAATAGTCAAAAATTACCTGCCGCATGTATGTCTTGATGCATCTGGTTGTCCCATCGATTATCAATGATTTTCCATATCTTCTTATAATAAGTCCCATACTTTCCTCTGGACCTTTGCTCCATAGCTAGCTTTGCTCTATCCATGGCATCATACACAAAGCCCATTGTGGGCTTCGTATCAGCATCCACTAGTTTCAAAACCAAGACAAGAGGCTCGAGTAAGTCAGTAATTCGTTCTGCCCCGTTCCAAAAATCCTCCCCAAGGACAATCTGTTGTACTTTGCGTGCCAAAGGTTGACGTGAAAATTTTGATTTCACATATGCTGTACTGGTCCACATCTGCATTATGTTAGCCTTGGCACGACAAAGACTCTCAAGGGCTACGAAGTGCGTAGCAAAGCGTGTGATACCGGGCCTCAAAATCTCACGACCTTCGTTCACTTCTCTTAGTAGATCTGTCATGAACTGATGGTTATAGATTAAAGATGTCACCATCTTTCCCTTATCAATAGTCTCACGGACATCATCTAATTTGCCAATGTCCTCCAGCATGAGATCAATACAATGTGCCGCGCACGGCACGCAAATAATACCTTTACCCTTTTCACACAATTTCTTCGCCACGGCCTTAAAGTTAGGCGCGTTATCTGTCACAATTGCAACAACATATTTGTGCCAATTGTTAACCATGGCCAAGGTATCTTCAATTAAACTGTACAAATATTCAGCATCCATTCTATGTCCGCTTGTATCTACAGACCTGATAAAAACCGTTCCCGTTACACAGTAAGCCATGAAATTAATAATGTGCCGCCTATTGTTGCTTGTCCACCCATCACACATAAGCGTGCACCCATACTCCTCCCAAGTTTTGAAGTGATCTTCCAAGTATCTCCAATAATCAGAAACTTCCATGTCAAGATACTTTCCGCCAATCTCATAAGCGGACGGAGGTTTAACTCCGGGCCCCACCTCAGCTATAGTATCAACCATGGAGCGATAGTATGGTGAATTAGCAACATTCGGTGGAATCCGATTATAATGGAAGAACTTTGAGATGGCTCTCCCCATTTTCATGGCTCTAACTTTCATACCGCCCATGATAGAGCTACTAATCTTTGGTTGTTTTGTACTTTGAGACCGATGTAAGAATGGATCCATTGTCCCTCTCCTTGCTGTGTCCCGATAAGGGTCATGAGGAGCTCTAGAAGAACCAACCCCAGCCCGTGTCTCATCCATACGAGCCTGCTCAGAAGCAAATTGTTCACGGCTCGCTCTAAAAGCCCTCCTTAACTCCCTCGCCTCAACATCACCATCACCGTCAGAGTCATCCTCAGAAGTGTCAATCCTCTGCATATTTACAACCCTCTCATCAAATTTTTTCTTCTTTTCTTTCTCATTTTTCTTTTCAAGCAACATGTCTCTCATTTGTTTCCTCACTTCAGTGGGGATATTTGCACATGGTTTAGCTTCCCCTTATATACCTGCTAGGTGTTGTTTAAATCTGTGGATCCCACCACTGAGAATCTTATGACACCATTTGCATTTGACCTTATGACGGTCTCCTGCAACCATCTCCCCATGTTCCCATCCGGGGTCAACTTCTTTCTCTTTATTTTTTGGGGCCATTTGTGATATAATCTAACTATCTAAGTGATAGTAATCTGCACAATCATGAAAATCACATTCTTTTAACCAAACAATAGTTGAAATTTCATCTACAAACAACCCACACATGTAATCATCTACTCTACATAATTTAAGAATGTAAAATGCAAAAAATCCATATTATTAATAATTATTTTTACAAGAAAAAGTAAGGAAAATATTATTATTGCACATATATGCATAGATCTAGTGTTAGAACCATAGATCCATGTTATACAAACCCAAAATAATAATTTCATACAAAGAACATAAGTAAATAATAATAAAAAATTCGGATTTCTCATTATTTTTTTTAAATTACATTATAATCATGAAAATCACATTCTTTTAACCAAACAATAGTTGAAATTTCATCTACAAACAACCCACACATGTAATCATCTACTCTACATAATTTAAGAATGTAAAATGCAAAAAATCCATATTATTAATAATTATTTTTACAAGAAAAAGTAAGGAAAATATTATTATTGCACATATATGCATAGATCTAATGTTAGAACCATAGATCCATGTTATACAAATCCAAAATAATAATTTCATACAAAGAACATAAGTAAATAATATAAAAAAATTCAGATTTCTCATTATTTTTTTTTAAATTACATCATAATCATGAAAATCACATTCTTTTAACCAAAAAATTGTTGAAGTTTCATCTACAAACAACCCACACATGTAATCATCTACTCTACATAATTTAAGAATGTAAAATGCAAAAAATCCATATTATTAATAATTATTTTTACAAGAAAAAGTAAGGAAAATATTATTATTGCACATATATGCATAGATCTAGTGTTAGAACCATAGATCCATGTTATACAAACCCAAAATAATAATTTCATACAAAGAACATAAGTAAATAATAAAAAAAAATTCAGATTTCTCATTATTTTTTTTTAAAATTACATCATAATCATGAAAATCACATTCTTTTAACCAAACAATAGTTGAAATTTCATCTACAAACAACCCACACATGTAATCATCTACTCTACATAATTTAAGAATGTAAAATGCAAAAAATCCATATTATTAATAATTATTTTTACAAGAAAAAGTAAGAGAAATATTATTATTGCACATATATGCATAGATCTAGTGTTAGAACCATAGATCCATATTATACAAACCCAAAATAATAATTTCATACAAAGAACATAAGTAAATAATAATAAAAAATTCAGATTTCTTAATTTTTTTTTTTAAAAGACCCAAAAATTAAAAAAAAAATGCATTCTTAGAAAAAATAATGATCCTCCAAACCATCTTCAAGCAATATCTTCATCTTAGCATCTTCTCTAAACCATATATGCATGTAGAATCAAGAAAACAAACCTCAAAGTTGAGAAATAAAAAAACCCTCTTTGATGTGAATAGTGGTTGGATTCTTTGGTAGGCTTGATCTTCAAAAATGGATGGATTTGATGATGTTTGATGCTTGAAACACAATTTGGAAGTAGTCTCCTTCACTCTCCACAAAGTAGAATAGAAAAAAAAAGAGCATTTTAGGGTTTTGGGGGGCTTTTCGTCAACAAGGGGACTCGGCCGAGTCCACCTGGACCTGTACCGAGTCCAGGGGACTCGGTTCGGTCCCGGCCGAGTCCGAGTCGACTCGGACTCGGCCGATTTTTTTTTTCCTTGGAGTGGAATGATCGCCCTTAATATGATTCATGAGCACTTGCTCATTAACGGTATTGATGAGTCATATACACATTGGATTCTACATGGAGAATGTGTTGCAACAACCAATGAGAAAACAACAAGATCAAATCCTAATGAACAACCCAATAATATGTATCCTAGAATGGAGGAACTCGTTAATGATGCATTTGGAAGAATTGGTGAAAATGTTGATGCTCTCATGGATGATCTCATAAGGAATAGAGATATTCATGAAGGCTCCCAAGAGTTTCAAGGTGAAGACGAAGGAGAAGAAAGAAGATATAAGTCTTTATTTGATGATGCAAGACAATCTTTATATCCTTCTTGTCCTAGGGAACTCACAAAATTGTCAACTACTGTTGAGTTATACAGTTTAAAGGCACAAAAAGGTTGGTCGGACAATAGTTTAAATGATCTCCTTCAATTGGTGAATAAGTGGCTTCCGGAAGGAAACACGTTACCAGAAAGCACATATGAAGCTAAGAAGATGATCAACTCGTTGGGAATGACCTACAATTTCATACATGCATGCCCAAATGATTGTATTCTTTATTCGAAAGAGTACAAAGATAGACAAAGTTGTCCAATATGTCATACATCCAGATGGAGGTCAGACTACTTGGCCAAAATAAAGGTTTTGAGGTATTTTCCATTGACACCAAGGCTAAAGAGGATTTACAGGTTAGATTTCAAGGTTAATGATAGATTCCATAGGTCATTCTATTTGCCTTTGACTCCTAATTTTAATAACTAATTATTATTTTTTCATTGCTATGTAGTGTGCCATGGATAGCAAAGCAAATGACTTGGCATGCTCAACCAAAAGAGAATGGTGGTGTTATGCGGCATCCATGTGATTCATCAAGTTGGGTGGTAGTAAATACCAAGTGGCCAAGTTTTTCTGAGGAACATCGAAATGTTCGTTTAGGACTTGCAACCGATGGGTTCAACCCTTTTGGACATCTCAGTAGCGTCTATAGTTGTTGGCCTGTCGTTATAGTGCCCTACAATCCACCACCCCCCCCCCCCCCCCCCCCCCCCCTTCATTATGCATTAAAAGAGAATTTTCAATGTTGACAGTATTGATACCAGGTCCAAAAGGACCGAGTAAAGACATTGATCTTTACCTACAACCATTGGTTGACGAGTTGAAAGAGCTATGGCTTAATGGAGTGTCAACGTATGATTCTCATTCGAAGACAATTTTTAATCTGAAAGCTATGTTGATGTGGGGAATTCATGATTTTCCTGCGTATGGGAGTTTATCGGGTTGTGTAACACATGCACAGTTTGCTTGCCCTGTTTGCGCCGAAGGAACTGTTTCCGAACGTCTTAAGAGTGGGAAAAAGTACTCTTATCAAAGTCATCGAAGATTCCTTCCTGTTAATCACGTTTTTAGGACTCAAAAGGCGTCTTTCAACAATAAAACAGAAGAAAGAAGAGCTCCTCGTCGATTGAGTGGTTCAGAGGTTGAAGACAAGGTGGTTGGTATTCAGATGGATATTGGAAAATCGAAGGGAAAGAAACGAAAAGGTTATGATGATGAATCGGCTGATAATATAACTGCCTGGTACAAGAGATCGATTCTTTTCAACCTACCATACTGGAAGGTGGTTTTCTCAATTTGGCATTCCATATTCTTGTATTTTAATAAACAGACACGTAGAAATTTACTTTGTTTTAATGCTTTGACAGGATTTGCCAGTTCGTCACAACCTCGATGTGATGCATGTTGTGAAGAATGTTGGTGACCACCTTTTGTCAACAATCCTAGATGTCAAAGATAAAACAAAGGATGGCACAAGTGCACGCGAGGAATTGAAAAGAATGAACATTAGAAAAGAGCTATGGTTACAAGAATCAGATGGGAGAACTATTAAACCGAAGGCACCATTTGTTCTAAGTCGTAAGGAAAAGGAATTATTCTGTCATACTTTGCATGAATTGAAGGTTCCAACGGGGTATAGTTCGAGATTTAAACATCTCGTGAACATGCAAACCCTTGAAATAAAGGGGCTCAAATCACACGACTATCATGTCATAATGCAACAGTTATTACCTGTTTTGTTACAACACGCATTCTTAGAGCATAAGCCATTGAAAGCTGCTATTCAAGAAATTGGTAACTTCTTTAATGTCTTGTGCTCAAAGACGATTAGTGCAGATAATATAATTGGTGTAAAATAGCGACTAATCATGGCAATGTGCGTTTTGGAGAAGTTCTTTCCACCATCATTTTTTGTTATTAGCGTTCACCTCATGGTGCATTTGGCTGATGAAGCATTAGCTTGCGGTCCGGTTAGATTTCGATGGATGTATCCTTTTGAACGGTAAAATTCTAACTTCAAAGTTGTCTTTGGTATAGTAAAGTATAGTGCTGATTGGACATTTCTTAACAGGTTAATGAAAACTAATAAAGGATACGTAAAGAACATGGCACACCCTGAAGGGTGCATTGTAGAGCGCTACGTTATAGAGGAATCTATTTTGTATTGTATGGAGTACATGCCAGATGGTGATAGAGGTAGTCACAAGAGAACACATCAAAGGTTTTTGGACGATGATGGTGAGTGTGATGAGGAGCCTTTGGATAAAGGCCGGAATGTATTCCTAACTAACACTCAACATCAACAAGTACGTAGATGGGTTTTGGACTCCTATCGGGGAATTGCGGAATGGCATATGTGAGTTGACAAATTTCCTAAATTAACATATATAAGGTGCTGTAATTCGATAACACGTACACAATTATACAAAGTAATGTGTCTTGCATTGATACAGGAAGTATAAGACATATTTAAGTACAACCACTCCCAAGGGTCCAAAAAAGAAGGGCGGTGTGTCTAAGAACATTGAGCATGATTTTATCAATTGGTTGCGACAGGAGGTAATTAAGCATTTGTTTATTTAATTCTAACTATTTGATGATATACATGATTATAATTGTTGAGCACTCTTTAATCCTTTTTCTTAATGTGCAGATGGAATCTGTTGAGGGAGAGCCGATACTGAAATGACTAGCAGTTGGGCCAATGTTCAAGGCCAAATGCTATAACAAATACCGTGTCAATGGGCATGTATTCTCTCCAATTGATTACGAGACTAACAAATCAACACAAAATAGCAGGGTCTCAATGAAAGCGTTCACATTATACAGGGCAAGCGTTAAAGATAAAAAGTACAAGGAAGTTGAGGCCACCTATTATGGAGTTGTGAAACAGATAATTGAATTGGATTACATTGATTTTCGTCAAACAGTATTTTATTGTGATTGGTTCAAAGTAGAGGACAAGACTAATGGGTGCATTGTTGATCCCGATACAAATTTGACAATGGTGAACATGGAAAAATTGAAAGGAAAAGATAAGGAAGGAGATGAGCCATTCATATTAGCGTCTCAAGCAAGTCAAGTTTTTTACTCCAAAGATCAAACTAGACTTGGATGGGCTGTTGTTCTACATGCCCCAAAGAGATTGACAAAAGATGTAGACGCACTTGAAGATTCGTGTCTCTTTTCTTCCATTGTTAGCGCAGCTGAAAATTTAGAAAATGTTCTAAAAGAAATTAACTATGAATTGTAGCGCTGGACATGTTTACTTTGATTTAACTATTTTTACAGTTGTGGGATTTTCAAGTAGTTGAATATGTGAAATATTCACTTTATGCTTATGAATGTGCCTTGATTATGAATGTGCCTTGATTATGAAATATGCACTTTATGCTTATGCTTGTGGTGCCTCGATATGAATTTTCAAGTAGTTGAATATGTTGATTTTATTTCATGCATTCATGTGACTTGTTTGTGCTACGTGTCATTATGTCCAATGAGACACAGGTGTTTTGATGGCTGAGCAAGGGACAAGTTATTTGAATGCAGGTTAGAAGAAATTCATTTCATCACGATTTATACAGTTTCGTACTCAAGTTTTAAATGGTATTAATTTTATTTAACATTCAATTTCTTTTTCAGGATCTTCCATGCTGCCAAAACAAAGAATGGTGATTACCTTAAATGCTCATGGCCTACCAATGGGAGATAATTCAACCAAGTTTTCATCTAGATGTGGACAACTGGTTCGCAGCATTGTCCCTATCTCATACAAGGACTGGCATGCAGTGCCAAATGAGAAAAAAGATGAACTCTGGAAGCTCCTCCTAGTATGAAATTCTTAGCTTGTATATCTTTGAAATGGCTTGATATTTAATTTGTTCTCTATTTAGTTGTTGAGCCTAAACAACCTCTTTTTTTTTTTTAAAGGAAGTTTTTGATGTTTCTCAGTCATACAAAGAAAGATTTTGATGTTTCTCAGTCATACAAAGACAAATGCCTTAGAAGCATGGCTGAAAGCATGAGGAAATACAAGACCAAATTGAGAATGCAATACCTCAATTCCCACAAAACTCAAGAAGAAAAACTGAACAATCGTCCTCCAGGAGTCAGGCCTGAAGATTGGGAGGCGTTCATTAAACATAATGCGGATCCAAAAACTATAGAACAACGTGAAAAAAATATAGAGATCAGGAAGAAAATGAAAATTTATCATACGAGTGGTAGGCATGGCCACGCGAGAATAGAGGAGAAGATGGTAAGTATTGGCTTTTTATGTAACATGAAAACATTGATCATTTTATTCCACAAAAGCTAATAATGTGTTGTTCTTGCAAATATAGAAGCGCCAAAGAAATGAAGATGCCCCCCCGATTACTAGGGCTGAAGTGTGGATCGAAGCACATAAAAGAAAGGATGGCTCTATCCCCATTGATGTGTCTTCACACATGGTGAGTTCACCATCTTACAGTTAAGTCATTGGGATAAAAAAAATACTTAGAAAGTTTACTTAAGTGATGATTATTTAATTTGACAGGAAAGAGTACAAGACTTACTTTGCAGCCAAGAAGTTGATTCCCAAGACATCCGAAATGATCCTTTGACTAAAGTATTTGGGATTGATAAGAGGGGGCGTGTTCGGGGTGTTGGGAACATCGTATCAAGATCTCAAATTATATCGTCCTTGCCAGCTCTAGAAAAACTAGCAATGAAGGATAAGGAAGTAACCAAGCAGTCGTCAATGGGTAAAAATTTGCAAACCCAAGTAGACTGCATAAGGGTAGAACAAAAAGGCCTAATGGAAGAATTTAAGGGTCTTAAACAGTTGATTGAGGTATTAATGCTTTTATGGATTTTTCTTTATTTATATAAGGTTTCATAATATCAGATTTTTTCTACATTTACTTAATGAATAACACATGCATTGGAATATTATTGTAGCATAGCATGACTTTAGGATCACAATCATGTGCAACACTTCCACATAAGAACAAAGAGTCCGTTGCGGTTTCCAACACCATAGGGAACGATCAATCTCCATTGACATTGCGGCCATGCAAAATGATGTCTTGGCGGCAAGAGGTGGTCGCTCTTGGCAGAGCTTATATTGAGAATGGGCCCCAACAGATTCACTCAAAATCTCTTCCAGCAGGTTACTATAAGGTTTCTATTGACGTCATTGAAAAAGCAGATGTCGAATTGCCTTATCCAGATGGATTTCATTCGACTTTAGGCGAGGTTGGAAATGGATCTTTTGTAGCATGGCCTGAGGTTTTTACCATATTCACGGATTAGGCTGATCAAACATCTCTTAGATCTTTTTGTAAATCCAGTTGATAACAAGTTCAATGTGTTGGATTAGGTTTATCTTGGAAACTCATTTTGCTACTTTTGTTTATGCTACTTTTTTCTTCGAACATTGAAATGGTGAATGGATGTACAGTTACACACAATTGGAATGGGCCCAACATGATTTATTCCATGTTACTTATACTTGTCTTCAGATTTATGATTTAGAGTTACATATACTTGTCTTCAGAGTTATGGTTTACTTATACATGGCCTGTTACTTATACTTGGAATGGGCATGACATGCTACTTTTCCTTTTTTTCTTTTGTTTAAGCTCTCTGCTCTTGCAACAAAAAAAGAGAAAAAAAGAAAAATCAGAGAGAGTGAATGAAACAATAGTAGCATTGCAATTTTTGACATCTGTAGATTGATATGTATTTGTTACAAAGACAATCTGCCAATGCATTCTATGTTTCCATGAGCTTCATCTCTCTCTCTCTCTCTCTCTCTCTCTCTCTCTAATGTCTTGCAGGTGTCCATCAGAAACTGGAAAATTGCTACTTCATCTGATGATTTCCTGGTATGTGTAGCAGTTATCATTTCTACAATTTGTCTTCCGTCTCTTCTTCCAAAGTGTTTTTCACTGCACCTGGACTCTGCCACGTGCAGTTGGCAGTGTCTAAAGGAACAGCATCACACAGGATACCAGGTCTCTCTCCCTCTCTGTTTTTTTTTTTTTTTTTTTTTTTTTAAACCTGACCTGGAACTTTTAAAGGTGCAGATTTTGTCTGAAAAACTAATCCTCCCTGCTGCCACAACTCATGTTGGGGGAACTGATGGCTTTTATCCAGCATAGTGCTGAAGTCAGTTCAGCTACACATTTTCCTTCGACTGCTGCAGCCCTTGATGTGCATGTGATGGAAAACACACCTCTAATGAAAGTAATAATGTTGTCATCCATTATGTTAGAATCCATTTTAATCGATTTCATAAGAACTGACATTAAGTATTTGGTTTTGTTCAAGGACTCAGATTTTATAAGAGCTTTAACCTGTCTTGCGATATGAGCTTTTACTTCTGATTCTTCGAGTTATAGATGGAAGGTAGATTCTCATGACTTAGATTTTTGAGAAGGGGTGAAGAAAGAAACCCCATTTGATGCTGCTTATCCATTTGCTGTTTTCATAATTGATTAACATCAATCCCTGCTGTTAATCTTTTGGAGTAGAAAAGTCGTAAGGCAGAATTTCATGCAATTGATTACTCAGAATCTCCTTATCTGAAACTCACAGTGCAGAGCTTGAAGGATATCCATTCATTCTGTCAATATAGTCAAAAGATGTGAAAATGTGGGTGCATCCAAAGGCATCTGTAATCACTTATCTGGGAGGGTTATTTTTTATCACTGGAATCTCTCTCACTCAAGCCTATTTAACTGGAACCAATTTCATGATGAATCTCTGGTGGAAATCAACAATTGTGGAAGAGATGCGTGGGCCTTGTCATTTATTCAATTCATGATTGTTTTTAGACTATTATTCTTTGGAACATTGTAGGGATTCATTTCAGTTTTCAGTCAGGAAAAGGCAGATAGCAATAATCTTGTTCATTTCTTTCTTGTTTGAAAAATGTGAAGAAGGGATGGATACTCATTACCAAGAGATAAAGAAATTTTTTTGGGTCAGACCCATCTGGTGATTTTTATCTGAAATAACAGAGCAGTGTTGATGTTCTGTTTTGAAGGATGCATCTCTCTTGATGTTTTTTTTACTTCTATTTTACATAAACAAAAGAAAGACAAAGCAAAGCTTCCATAGCCCAATCATACTGTAAACTTAATTGGGTCTCTTTTATATCATACATGTTTTCTTTTTATTTTATTTTTTTGTTTTTGTTTTCATAAGTAAACAATAAAGTGATTTATTCAAATCATATATTTACTTCTACATTTTTCCATTGGCCAATAATACAGTAAAATTCAACTGGGTCTCTTTTACTTTTGCTCCTTTAGTTGCAGGACGAATGAAATGAAAATGTTATTGATCAAATCCTGTAGCTTTTCTTAAAATTCAAACCTTCCATAGCTCGATATATCTGTGAATTAATTGGGTTTCTTTTAATTTTTGTTGTTGTTCTTTTTTTGTAAACACAATGAAAATGATTTGTTCAAAGAATATATTTATATAGTCAATTGTTTGGCCATAATACAGAAGATTTCAATTGCATCTCCTTTGATATCCTGCTCTTTTTGTTGTAGGATCATTGAGAATGATCTGTTCAAGCATGACTGGAGGAGCAGATCAAGAGTTCAAGTGCTGATGATGTTCTCAACCCGAAGAAGAAGGTCTGGGAGATGCTGCAACCTGATCTACACACCAACACAGAGCTGGTGGCTTGTTACAAAGATGTGCCCTTTACTACAACAGCAGGTGTTTGCAATGTTTCATCCATATCTAGTGGGTCTATAAGGTAAGGATCATTAACAGATTCGAAGATGATCAAATAAGCACTCCCTTTTCTTATTTTTTATTTTAATTTATCTGTTCACTTGGATGTTGGGAGCCTTGAGCCCAATATTTGTATTTGGCCACTTAACTGGCTTGATTATTGAGGTTATGTGATATGGAAAGAAAATTTTGGAGTGGAGGAAAAGAAACTGAAATTTTAGTGGAGATGTGTTGCAAGCATGCTATGGCATAGTCATAAAATGACCTGAACTTTTTACAAGTGCGTGCATGGTACCCTTGCTTATTAAAGTCGGTTCAGTTAGTGCAATAAAACGATCTTCTATAGTTCTATGTGCAGGTGAATTGACTACTGTAAATTACTGCTCATGCAGGACAACCTCTGATACCTGTGGCAGTTGTTTAGTTCTCTGCCGTTGCTAGTTACAGGTAATCAGAACCCAATGGGGCCAAGGGTTTCTATTTTAAGTTCATGATTTGTCTTGTTCAGATGATCACCATTGGAGTGTGATTTACACATGGAGGTAGCCCTATATCTTAGGATGATTCGTGATTGCAGCAAATAAAAACTGTGCTGAAATGTTCTTCAAAAGGCTGCATTGGTTGATCCGCCTGAGTCCGCGGCTGTTGGAGAGAGGGTAATGTTCCCAGGATATTCTGGTGAGCCTGATGATGTTCTCAACCCGAAGAAGGTCTGGGAGATGCTGCAACCTGATCTACACACCAACACAGAGCTGATGGATTGGATTGGTTCGGTTGATTTTGTTGTCTTATTGTATTGTGTATCTGTTAATTTCTGGAATTTCAACTGCAATGTTGCTGCTTTGAGCTTGTGATTGGATTGGATGTGGAATTTCTGGTTTTGATGCTCGGAAATTGGGATTTGACATGTTAGGTGTTATCGTTTCTAATTGGAATTTGAGTGTATTCGTTGGCCAAACTTCTTTTCAGGGTTTTTTTTTCTCTGCCTTGGGGAATTGGAGACTTTTGCTGCAGAATGGAGTTGTGTTTTAGTAGGTTTAATGTGGTTTTTCAACTGGATGAGAATCTTGCGGTCTTTCTAAGACAATTCCATTTAGAGGCTACCTTTCGGTTGTGCTCTGCTGATTTTTGTTGAGCTTTCAGACTTTCTGTGGAGAAGAATCTTCAGTAGATCCTTTACTTTTGTTTTTATCTATGGGTTCTGTGATTTGAAGCTCATAACTCTATATGAGTGGAGTTCCTTTTTCTTTCTTACTTTAGGTCTCCATGTTGTTGATTCTATGTGTTTTTGACACTGTGCTTTCATTGCATTACCTAATGCTCTTATGTGGGTTTGTCAATTTACTGATCTACTCTGGCTTCTTGCTGATGGAAATCTTCTACTTCTGTTTGTCAGGTGCGATCTGGTTATCACTGCAAATGGAAAGATGGAGAAGATTGCATCTGGGTTGTTGGAGCCGTTTCTTACCCACTTGAAGACAGCCCGTGACCAGATTGCCAAGGGAGGGTATTCAATAGCACTTGAACCAGACCCTGGAAGTGATGTGACATGGTTTACAAAGGGAACAATGGACAGGTCTGTAAGTTTGTCATGCGGTTCTTGGCGTTGTTGCTTGTTCACTTGTGTTTTTTCCTTGGTCATAAATTCTTGAGACTAAAATTTAGAACCTGACAGAGTAGTTTTGAAAACTTTCCCAGTCTACTTAACCATAGCAAAGGCCAAGTTAACAGGGTATATCTTTTTATACAAAGCAAGAGCAATCGATCAGCCACTCAATATTATTGAGTGATCACCTCAGTTGAGTACTTTATGTATTTGGTTCATTATTCTTGAATTGAGTTTCTAGTGGTGGGAGTGTGTATATTGTTTTCCCTTCTGCTATTTGTTTCTAAACTTTGTTCAAAATCTAGGGCTTCACACACAATTATGGTGGTATTTAAGCATTTGATTTATGAGGAAAAGCTACAAGTTGATGGTCTAGTTGGGGGCATTACTGTTGCTCCAGCATTCATTCTTCAGCAAGGATCCTGTAAACCAGGACATGTTGAAGTTAAATAAATCCTTGCCTGTAACTTGCCTTCTTTGAATGACCAAAATCATACTCTACAAGGCGTGGGATCCATGATCCATTTGCATGAAACACAATGACAGAAGGTCCATAAATGCATCACAGGAGCCTTCGCTGCTCTTATCTAACTCGTTCTGGCTTAGTTGTACTGGTTACAGCTTCCCAGGTACGTTTCTTTTTTTCTTTTTTTTTAAATGATTCAAAGGAAGTATATACCCACTTTTACAACAAGGATTTTAATCAGATCTTGTAGATGTTATAACAGGTTATGAGTTGTGCATACTCTCACCAGTTTAGGGACATTTCATTTGGGAGAAAGGATTCTAGTTGCCAGTGTGTTTGGGAAAGGATTCTAGTTGCCAGTGTGTTTGGGAAAGGATTCTAGTTGCCAGTGTGTTTGCGTTGCAACTGTTGTGCCGGCATACAGTCTTCAGCAAGAGTCTGGAGACCAGGATATGTTGAAGTTCAAATATCCTTACCTCACCTGTATATTTCCTGCTGAAATAATGATTGCTTAAAATTGCCAGGATCTGTATGTATGCATTTAGTGCAACAGACTAATGGAAGGCAAATCCACAAATGTTCATGTATGTCCTCTCTGCATTTTCTGATGCATTCAAGGTAACTTGTGCTGAATTATAGATTCTTTTTTGTTGAATTATAGTTTTCCCCATCCAGGTATGTAGGTTTCTTTCATTGGGCTCCTGCAAAATTTACCTTCACAGATAAAAGTTAAAATCTATATCCTGCAAAATCAATATCAGTTACTTGTGAATGTTATAATGATTTGAGGCTGGAAAGGCTGAAAAAGCTCACAAACCTAATGCTATTTTCTGGTTTCTCTGACCTCCCAAATGTATAATATGGGTTGACTCTGAATGTATAATATTAGACCAAATGTATAATATGGTTTCTCTGAATGTCAGCACCATTTGAGATTCTAATTGCAATTTCTAATGTTTATAGAGCTGGTCGTCTGTGTTGGTTCTTTTGTCATCCAAGCAGCTGAGGGAGGTGACTGTGAGGGAGCTGAGTCTGACTTCAGAAGTGCTGCTGAGTTGTTTTCAAATTTCTTCAGTTTTCTTGCATTTACTGGAATAATCAGGTAAGGGGTGGGATTTAAGTCAACATAACATGTGGAAAAATTGGTTTTGTTTAAAGATGATTTGAACTGCGCCGTTACTGCGTTATATGTTTTAAACTATGAGTAATTGTGATAATTACCCTGCTAATCTGAAATTACCATTGCATAGATGATATTTACATCTTAGTGATGATTTGTGGAAGTTTTGTGTAGTTCATGGTAAATGGATTCACTGATTTAAAGTTTATTTTCAGAAATAGAAAAACAGAGCATGACTTTATATCTGAGAAAATTTACAGTTATTCGAATAAGTTTGAAAGTGATTTGGATACAAGACACAGAAATTTGAAAGGTTTGATTTGATATGAAGCTTATTCAGATAAGCCTTTGGGCTGATTCAAATATGAGAGACAAAACTTCGTAAACTGGCTGAATTGATGAAACTTATTCGGATAAGCCTTTGGGCTGATTTGAATACAAGAGACAAAACTTTGTAAACTGGCTGAATTGATGAAGCTTATTTGGATAAGTTTTGGGCTGATTTGAATACAAGAGACAAACCTGAGGTGGATTGACTTTTATTTCTCTACCTTATTCGAATAGGATGGAATGATCCAAATAGAAATACCTTTTCCAAGTTTACTGTTTTCCATTCGAATAGGTTTTTCCAATGATTCGAATTAGATGAAAATTTCAGAAAGGGTTGAAAATGTTTCTCTTTCAGGTTCTTGTTTTTCCCTTTATCTTTACAAAGTATGGCCGGAGAATGGGTTTATGCCATGAGTGGCTCAATCAGGACTTGGAAAGAAACTCATAATGCTTTCATTGAAAAATTTCTCCCTTTTCATCAAACCTTCACCTTCAGACTTCAACTTGAAATTTTTTCTCAAAACAAGGGTGAAGCATTTTCTAAATATTGGGAGAGATTTAATAATCTTTTGCAATCCTTCCAGAGTAATGGGTATGAGTTGTGGCGCATCTTAGCAATTTTTTATAATGGTTTACTTGCTTAGATGCACCCTGTTTTGGATCAAGTTTCTGGAAGGGAGTTTCTTGACCTCACCACAACCAACAACACTAATCTCTCTCTCTCTCTTTATACACACACACACACACACACACACACATAAGAGGCAGTGATGAGATTTCTACCTTTGAATCAAATAGAAATGGGAAAAATGCCTTGCATCTGATTTCTTGGCTTGGCAACGTTGGAGGGTCTGTGTCTTTAGTGTTACTCAGACAACCAATGGATGCAGCCATGGCAGAGAAGGCACCCATGGAATGTTTGGTGAAAGGCAAATCAGAGCCTCATTTCTTTTCCTTCATTACCTTTTTTTTTTTTTTTTTTTTTTTTTTTGTTTCTATTGAACAACACCCACATTGAGAAAAAGCTCATTATTCATAGAAACTCAATTGTACTGCATACCCCACACAAAGAAGGACTTATGCTTTGATGTTTTTGGGACTGCAAAGGAGAAGAAAGACCCAAGTGCTGTGAAAGGGAACAGAGGTAAATGTTCTTAACGTTTTAGAGGGGTATAATCCCTTCTCAACATCTACTCATCTGTCTGTAGATTCTTATATGTACTTTAACCCTATGTTTATCTCCATCTTTTTGAGAGTTTAGCATCATGAACTTGAAACTTTATTGATTCTTCATGAAGTAGAATTCTGTAGATGGGAATAAATTTTTCTTGGATTCTAAAATGGCTTTTGCATGAATATATATATGTTTGTTTGTTTGTTTGGTCTCTTTATTTCCTTGTGAAATCATGTTTCTTTGGAAAGATAAACTTTGTTGTTGATGCAGTGGTGAATTCTTGTTATTGGATTTGTGATGATATTTGGATGATAGAAATATTGTTAGAGGACGTAATTCAAACTTAGTTGAGAGATCCATGAGTACAGAATCAAACCAGAGTTGCCCTTTTCTGAACAAGCGCGAGAAAGGCTAATCTAGATTTCTGATCAAGTCCTTGACCTCTTTAAAAATGATGAATAATCTTTCAAGGGTTTGAAGATTGGTGGAGGACCATACTGGATATGATTTCTCTAGACTCCATCTAAAATAAGGGGTCCTGTAAAGAATTCCAAGAACTTTTTACTAACTAAAAATTCGAAGCATGTGCTTCAGCCTCGTTAGTATCTACCTTCATCTGAGTCGATCCTCATGAGAAATTGAATGCTAATTTTTTTTGTTTGTTTATGTACGTCATTGACATTATTGAACCCTTATCCCATTTATCTAGTGTCATCTTTGTGAGTACTACTTGTTTGATTGACTCTATTTGAAGCCATGTTCTCAGCAACTCCAAAAGCCATCATGTTTTTCCTGACTACTTCATTTGATTTTGATTTTGATCTCTCCTTTTTATCTTAGTTCCTTGAACTTGAACGTGTAATCCTTCAACACATTATACATGGGTTATTTATGAGCTTCTTGTATGTTCCCAAACCATCTCAACCAATATTCTTTCGTTTTATTTTTCTGTTGGAGTTAGCTGTAAGTCTCCTTACGCATTCATTTCCAGTTCTACCCTTTCTTATGACTCCACCTCTCCATCCTAACATGCATATCTTAGCAATTTTGACAAACTTTTGTTATACAGCTTTTAGTTTCTAAAGTTACTTTCATGCATTAATAAAATACAATGAAAGAATTCTCTAAATGACATAGGCACATAGCTATACATGTGAAGGCAGAAGGTTGTTGATACAGAAGGGCCAATAAAGTCTTGCCGGCCATATGCAATGACCATCCATTCAAAGGGCATATGTCTGTTGATTGTGAACCTCATTTGTAGAAACCAGATAACCAGATAAACCCATTTAAATCTCACGTTTTGGAGTTTTCTGGAATGTTTGTACTGTGGTAAGGAGATCCTGCAGATCTTGAGGAGGAGATGTTTGAGGTGGGAGAGTGGGTGAGAATGATAGATGATGCAGATAGGTGCAAGGGTTTTTAGTTGAGCAGAGTGCGAATAGCCGCTGCAGGGAAAGAGAAAAAAAGGTTAGCATCAGTAATTATGGGAATGGCACTAGTTTTAAGAAAGGTTAGCAGTAGAGTGATGGTGCATGTAATCATTCCAGAAGAAAGAGAAAAAAATAAAAATAAAAATAAGTAAAAGAAAGATTGCACAGTCACGAGAGTCTTTGATCCCGACAAGCTTAGAAAACAAGTACATAGCTTCCCCTTTGTGATTTATTAGGACACCTCCAATGCCTGCCAACGTTGGTTCATAACTCTCTCTCTCTCTCTCTCTCTCTCTCTCTCTCTCTCTCTCTCTCTCTCTCTCTCTCTCTCTCTGTGGATGTGTGTATGTATAATCTTTACTGAAATTATGATTACATTCTCATCTTTAACAAAATCCTTTTCATTATTCCTTGACTGCCATTTTTTGTGGTTTATGTAGGATGCAACCATTGAACAGCTTCTTCCAATTTTTCTCTCTTAAAAGATGAATTTCCTGACGTTCGGCTCAATATTATTAGCAAGCTTGATCAAGTTAATCAGGTATGGATACTTTTTATGGGCATCATCTTAATTTCAGTACATCCTCTAATGGTTATTTGGGTTCATTAGTTTTCAAAAAGAAAAGAAATAAAGGTTATTCATAGACACTTTCTTTTTAGGGTTTTTTTTTTTTGGTGGTTGTTTCTGACTAGATCTAGTATATTGTATCTTGATGTTTCGCAGCCTGTGCAGAACCCTACCCGCATCAAACATTCCGGGGCTTCCAAATAGCTATGATTGCAAATCTATTTTCTTGATGTAAACAAGAAAACCCTTTTCAGCACCAGTCATTTAGACCATATTCCCCATGTTCTTCTTGTGGCATAATTCAGTCTTTTAACAGTTGGTGACAAACCCAACTATCTTCTCCAAATGAATAAAATAACAGTTTTAGTTTATGCATTCTCATTTCAACAAGGCTGTTTCTAGTTGTGTCCATGTAGAAAAGGTAAAATAATAGTGAAACTCAAAAGAAGATTTTTATGTTTATTTTATCACCATCCCTACTTAAGAAGACCTCGTCTAAGAATGTGATTAACCTGTCTTTTATAATATGTGGTTCATTGAAATTTTATTCATTTGATGAATTGTGTTCATCTGACCTGGGTTGCAAGAGATAGTTCTGAGGTGTTATGAACTGATTCAGCAGATGGGGTTCATCGGTAGTAGGCCCTTTAAAAGTGCTAGTGGATTAGTCTCATCTGTGCCACAAAGCCCAATTGGGGTGCTGGATGCTGCTGCATGCTTGAGCTATAAAAGTGATGAAATAACAGTTAGGCCATGTACAAATGCTCATACAAGCCCAGAACCAATTCCCAAGAGAAGGAAAATTGGATAGACTGTCTGAAATGGACCTCGAAGTCATGATCATGTTGCAAAGATGGGGTTTTCAATTTTCACATTAGTCAGTTCAGTTGGTTGAATGGGAGTTTTGGTGTGGTTACGAAACAACCAAGTTCAGGGGTTCACATGCAAAACAAAACCCTTCTAAGTATTGTAAATTGTACATTTAAATCCAAGCTAGTATATTGATTTTTTAAATAAACTGATGATGTGTGATATTAATGTGTAGATGAGAATGCTACAATTTATGGGTTTAAATTTATTTTTTTTTTGTGATTTTAAAAATTGAATTTAATGGAAAATAAAAAAATTACAGGGAAATTATTTTAAAAAATAATGATATTTAAATTAGAGATGGTTCAAAACTGTCATTTAACACAGTAAAAACCGTTCTAATATAAAAATATGGAACAGTAGGTAACCGTTCCAAAAATTAGAATTTGAAACGGTTCTAAAAAATTTGGAACTGTTTAAAACCGTTCCAAAATAAATACTAAATTCCAATGGCTACTTAAATTTGGAATGGTTTTAAAAATTTTGGAAGTGTTAATAACCGTTCCAAAAAGGACTAGAACAATTCCAAATATTTGAATTTGGAACGGTAAATTCAAATCTGGCAGTGTCTAGAACCGTTCCAAAATTCAAAATTTGGAACGGTTCAGAAAATTTGGGAACGGTTCTAGACCGTTCCAAAATTCTCCATTTGGAACGGTTACAACCCGTTCCAATTTCTTAGGAACAGGCCTATTTGAAACGGTTTTTAACCGTTCCAATTTTAATTAGGAACGGTTTTCAACACTACCTGTTTGCTGTTTTTGGTGCAGTGATATTGTTGGCATATGTTGAAAATCAATTTTCCAAATGCATTAAAATCTTGCGATTAGACTCAGGGGGAGAATATACGTCAGTAGAGTTTCGAAAAATCTTACAACAAAAAGGGATTCTTTCTAAAAAAAACTTGCCCATACACACCCCAACAGAATGGCCACGCTGAAAAGAAGAATATACATCTTCTTAATGTAACTAGATCTCTTCTGCTTGAATCTTCCGTCCCTCCTCGTTTTTTGGCAGAAGCTCTCTCCACGGTTGTCTATCTTATAAATCGACTGCCCTTTTCCTCTATTGTAAATAAACCCTTTTTTTCCGTTTATTTAACACCACACCATCATATGATGTTCTTCATGTTTTTGGTTCGGTGTGTTTTCTTCATCTCCCTCCTACCGAGCGTACCAAACTTACTGCACAATCTGCAAAATGTGCATTTTTGGGATATGCTAGTAACCAAAAGGGATTTCTTTGCTATGATCCTCAAGTTTGTTGCAGTTGTATTTCTCATAATGTAGTTTTCTTTTTTTTTTAACAATCAATATTGTTTTCAACAATTCATTGATCCCTCATATTCTCCTTCTTTTGTGACACTACCTGGTTTTTCTAACAAAACACCATTTGTTAAGTTTAATCCTAATTTTATGTATCATAGGCGTGGTGATAAGCAAGCTACAGGTAGTATTCCTCCCGAGCCACCTCCACCATCTGGTCCACCTGGTGTTGCCCCTGTCCGTCGTTCCACTCGTATTTCTGTCCCTCCTAACTGGCATGGTTTTACCCATACATCTCCAGGGGTAACCATGGCTTCTACCACCATTCCAAACTCGTACTCTCAAGCTGTGCAACATGAATGTTGGAATAAAGCTATGCAGAAGGAATTAGATGCTCTTGCGCACAATCATACTTGGGATATTGTTCCGTGCCCTTCCTCCATCAGGCCGATCGGATGCAAGTGGATTTACTCCCTCAAACTTAAATCAGATGGCACCTTGGACCGGTATAAGTCATGTCTTGTAGCTCTTGGAAATAGACAGGAATATGGCATTCACTATGATGAAACATTCGCTCCTTAGCAAAAAAGACTATAGTTAGGACCATTCTTGTTGTTGCTGCTTCTCAGTCCCGGCCTCTCTACTAGACAGATGTCAAAAATGCATTTCTACATGGTGATCTCAAAGAAGATGTCTACACGAGACTTCCACTAGGCATCTCAGGGTACCCAAAGGGTAGTGTTGCAAAATTACATCGATCCCTTTATGGACTTAAGCAAGCTCCTCAGGCATGGTTTGAAATTTTTCAAGAAGCCCTTGTTCACATGGATTTCCATCCAAGTCCTTATGATCCTTCCATGTTTCTATATCATGCGTCCAAAGGGATTACTATTCTTCTTGTTTATGTTGATGACGTCATTATTACTGGCCCTAATGCTGATATGATTTATCAACTTCAGTGTTCTCTTCATGATTCTTTTCAAATGAAGGATCTCGGACCTTTGACCTATTTTTTAGGTCTCGAAGTTCATCGATCAGCTAAGGGAATCTTTCTCAACTAGCATAAATATACCCTAGATCTAATTGACATGGCAGGGCTTCAAAATTCCACTCCAACTGACACCCTGGTTGAAGTAAATGTCAAACTTGGGCAAGACGACGGTGATCCTATCCCTGATCCTACAATGTATCGTTGATTGGTTGGTAGCTTGATTTATTTAATCGCTCGCCCTGATATTTCATATGCTATCAATTAGGTAAGTCAATTCATGACTAATCCTAAACATCTTCATTTGGCTACTGTTCGTCGAATCATTCGGTATCTTCTTCGAACGCCAACTCATGGATTATATTTCCCGGTGAATTACTCCATTACGCTAAAAGCATATTCAGATGCTGATTGGGTTGGTTGTCTCGACACTCACCGCTCTACAACCGGATGGTGTATGTATCTTGGTGATAGCTTGATTTCTTGGAAATGTAAAAAACAAGACAGAGTCTCGAAATCCTCTACTGAAGTTGAGTATCGTGCAATGTTTGCCGCTTGTTCAGAAATTATTTGGCTTCACAGGTTACTTTCAGATATCGGTTTTCCTCAACTAGTGCGACACCTCTACATGCAGATGATACTAGCTCAATTCGTAGTACTGCCAATCCAGTATTTCATGAGCACATCAAACACATTGAGGTAGATTGTCATTTTATCCAAGATGGGTACAAGAACGATGTCATCAGCCTTCCGCACATCTCCTCTGATCTGTAAACAGCTGATATATTCACTAAAGCGCTTCCTTGCTGGTAAATTTGTATTGAAAAGAGAAAAGAAGGGCAAAGTACCCAGGACAAATAGAAGAAAAAACACAACCAAATGGAAGCATACATAACAAAAAGGCCACCTCTTTAATTTGAGGGGCTAGACCCAGCAAAACCTTTGCAGGTGGAGCAGGGATGATCGATCCATGCATCTGAAAGAAGAAGAGAACTACACTACACCTCGAGGCACTGCTAAGTTGGCTGAAACAAATTGCTACAGGAAAAAGACACTCCCACCTGGCAGGATGAAATGCATTTTAGCAATACAAGCTCCCATAGCAGGACGACATGGATTATAGCAATACGCGAGACAGGCAACAACAAAAGACAAACACTCCACTGCACTCTCTAGACAGAGAAGGCCCCCTGCAAAAAAATCACACAACTGCACTCTTTGGACAGAGAAGGCCCCCTGCTAACAAAACACAGCAAATACACAACCTCAGAAAGCCAAACCACCTCAACTAGCTCAGCTCTAAACAAAAGAGGCCAAGGCAGTAGAGCTCCACCTAGCCCACAATGACTCTGCTGGCATAGCTGAAACAAAGCCTACTGATGATGCAGCATTGCAGCACTGAACTGGCACTACAGGGAAACACTTTACTAAGGAGCACTAGCCCACCACCACAAGCCCCAAGAGGACGAGGAAAGAGCCTGCACCTTCCTAGAAGCTGGACCCACTTTGGCACTAACACAGCAGAACGATTGGCAAAGCAGGGCACAACTTAACTCCAATAAACTACAAGCTGGAGAAAAGAGAAAGCTAAGAGAGTTAGTCTGTCCAACCGAAATAACGCAAAACAGGGTGAGGAGGGATTTTTGAACCACTGACTGAGCTAAGGGTTCCTCTCATTCTATCCAGGAAGACCATCTGAGTTTTCATTGGTGAAGGGGACTTACTACGATGCTTAGCTTCGTTTCGATTAAACCAGAGGGCATAGATGACTTGGAGAAAAATGACTGCTGTTGACTTTCTTCCTTTGTCATCTACGCCTTGAACTAAGGTAGCCTAGACCGAGGAAGCTGAAAAAGAAGGAGCTAGGGAAGAGCCTTCTTGACTGAGTAGCCAATGCCAAAGCTGCTGAGCTATACTGCAGGAGAAGAAAAGATGGAAGTCTGATTCTCCATGGCTGTGACAGGAGTAGCATCTAGAAGCCAAGGAGCAACCTTTTTGCATTGCCATGGAATCTGTGGGAGTTTTCTGGAGGAGGAGGCGCCAACTGAAGCAAGAGAGCCTTGGGCTAATGAGGTTATTCCACACCAACCTGTGCCAGTCAACCTTAGCCGCGGGAGACCTCAAGAAGTCCCAGGCAGATTTTAGAGAGAGAGTCCCAGAAGAACAACCTTTCCAAGAAAGCAAGTTTGGAGCAGAAGGATCTCTAGTTGAGATGATATTAGACTACTGAAGGAGGAAGCCCCGCACCTCATCCGGGACAGCGCGAGGGAACTGCCAAGAATTGCCTTGAATTAGGTCTGCAACTCGATCTCTTTCAAAAAATTGGACGAGGGGAAATCTGAGAGCAATGGGGTCATGGTCGATCCAATTATCGTACCACAGAAGAATGGAATGCCTGTTCCCAAGAGTCCACGAACTACCTCGTTGAAGGATGGGAGCCAAGGACCTTATCTTTTTCCAAATGCAGGAACCTGCCCTTGGATTACCTGAGAACCAGATAGGATAGTTCCTAAAGTACCTTCCTCGAAACCAATTAGCCCTAAGGGACGTTAAGGTAATCGTTGACCAGCCTAGTTTCATCATGCAGGCTTCATTGAAAACTTTCACCTTACGCAGCCCAAGACCTCCCTCTGATTTTGGCAAACAGACCACCTCCCAATTGACCATGTTACTCTTCTTTTTCTCAAAACTAGAAGACCACAAGAAGTTCCTCAGCAAGCGATCTATCTAGAGACTAGATTTGCTTGGAATAGAAGTAACCAGGGAGATGTGAAGAGGAATAGATGATAGCACATGTTTAACCATAATCAGTCTCCCTGCAAAAGAGAGGCATTTTGCCTTCCATCCATCGAATCCAAAATCTGGGTAAAATGGGAGTGCCTAGAGGTACCAAAGAAGATAGGAACTCCGAGGTAGACCGAGGGAAGGGAGGCCCGAGGAATGGGAAGAAGCCCTATAATCATTTGAGATCTCCTTTGAGTAGATCTAATTGATAGGATTTGGTCAAAGTGTACCTTGTGTAATTTCCTTTTATATAGATTCCCATCATTAATTTAGATTGTACAGCCATATAATGTACAGATTGGTAGCCTTAATTAAGGCACTTTTCATCCTATTTAATGGAAGGGTCGATCTCTATAGGAGAGACCAAATTCATATGCAACTCAGTCCTTTGCATTACATCAATTCTTGTGTGTATTGATACTGGAGCTGAGCATTTCATGTAATGACGATTCTTACAATATTTGAGCATGTGTTGTTGCTTGTTTAGATGCCAAATATCACAATATTACAATTTACAAGTCACAATGACAAAGTACAATATTGTTATAACTCACAATGACAATATCACAAAAAATATTGAAATATTGGCAGCAAGCCAAACAGATCCAACATGAACGATATACAAAATAATGTATCCACAAAGGAGTTTATCATTGTCACCATCACCAAAACCACCAGCTTATGCCATTTATCTAGGATAGCTATGTACGAGAAATAAAAGTAATCAATAAAGAAACCATGTGATCCAACAAAAAAAAGCATTTGCTGATGACAACATTCTGTAAACAAAAGAAAGAAGAATGGTGAAGATGCCATCCAAACTAGGAAAGAATGAACCTCAAATGGTATATCAAGGGTAGAAGTTACTAGAATCAATAGAAGGACTCTTCATGTAGACTTAAAAGATAAATTAAAGACCAGAGATACAATTTAGACATAAATACAAAATGTTACAGATAGATCCTTGATGGTGAGAAGGCTAACATCAGGATTCTTTTCTTTCTAATCTTTTTTTTCTTTTTTATTATTATTTTTCCATGAGGGGTGCTTCTAATATAGTGCTTTAAATTTATGCAAAGGAAACTTGGAGAATATTGGTTCCACATGTAAAGTGCCACAATAGAGGACTACATTATATACATTGTTAAAAAAACATGTGCATCAGGTAAGTGACACCAACATATGAACATTTCTCCACATGAGTCAAAATGGCAAAGTTTTAAGTCAGTTGATGAAATTTTGAACATTGTTCCATATGAAAACAATTTGGTGTTAGTTTTAAAGTATCTCGGAATAATTTCATGATGGATCAATTTTTTTTAACATCTCAAAATTAAATTATTACAATATAGAACTCCTATCTAGTATTGTTGGAGATTGTCTGAGTGCCTATCATACAAGATGCCATCAATCTCAAAGAAACTACCATTTATAACCTAAATTTTTAAGTTTTGGACTCAAAATTTATAGTTCGAAGAATTTAATAACATCTCCAGTGAACATCTGGCACAAGCATCTAGGGGTTGGACCTATTGACCTGGGAGAGTCTCAGATAAATGAGCCAAAAATAATTAATTAACACAGATGTACTTTGTCAATTGAGTTTTTGCATTGTGTTACGAGCTGTTAACACAAAGTTGACCAAATGATATTCAAAGGCTTCAAGCACCAACAATCAGTGCTTTGCCAAGTCAAGAAATGGCCCATCCACCGTGCCTCACCAAGTCAATGGTCCTCAAAAGTCTCAATCACTATCCATGAGCCTCTTGTTCCCATGCTTAAAACTCATATTTTGCAAAGCCACAAAGGACAAGGATCATCTAATGAGGCTCACAGCGCAAATATTCACTGCAGATATGGCCACATATCAGTATCCACATTGATTATTTGGTGGGCCTGAAACATAGATAGGTGATAAACAGAATACCAAAGCCATTGAATAATTCCACCCACTGGAACAGCTGGCTTTTCTTATTGCATATGGACCATTTGCTTATTGTTTCTTTGACAACCCATTCACGGACTGCAAATGGAGTCTTTGGCAACATACCCTCATTCATAGTAGGTCCACCAAAGGATCTTTCTCATTCTTTGAAAGGTATAACCCATTTGTACAGAACTGCTGGTTCAAACAAAGTGTTATACACTACCTCCGCCATGTCACCCAACACTATTTCTAAATTCTAATCATATAAAATAGGAATGAAGCCACTTCCCCATTATATATCTAACCCTTGAAATCTCCATAGTTCTCTAAGGAAAGCAAAATAAGATAGAATAGTAATGACCCATCTCAAAAAGTGCATCAAGAACCCCTTTTTTTTCATAAACAAATAACAGAATAAGATGAAAAAAGAAAACCCTTAAATGCCCAAAAGAAACCAGAATAAGAAAAATTAGCAATAACCCATCTCAAGAAACAGATATAACAATCCATTAATTGAAATATAGAGTATCAATCAACAAAAAGCTATGGTGTTTCAACCAAGAATCAGAGATAAAAAGAACAGAAAATACTCAACTGATTAGAAGATACTGGAGTAGAAAAGATTGAATTTTTTTTCACTTACTTTCGAGATCACCTGCTGTAATGTCGGGAGACACATCCATGGCTAAATGGGTTCCAAGGTTGGTGTTTATGAAAACAGGCAATTCAAGGGAAGAAGAAGAAGTAGCCATGTAAGATTGAGAATAACGTTCCCAAGTGCTTTGTTACTTCCTCCTTCATGGAAAGGGAAAGTGATTCCATTGGGTTAAAAAGTAATGTTCACCATGAATGGGGCTGTTTTCCAATAAAACTGGGAGCTACTATATGCACATCTCTCTTTACTCCTTGCACAGCCGACCATGGGACCCCTCTGAGACATTCCCAAACTACCCCTGTCCCCTCCTTCTTCCTCCTCTGTGCACAACTCCCCGATCTCCCACCTCCACCCACCATGTCCCTCCCTCCCTCTCCCTGTCTCTCTCCTTCTCCTTCTCCTTGTCTCTCTCCCTCGCCCTCCTTCTCCTTCTCCTGTCTCTCTCATTCTCCCTCCTCTTTCCCTCTCCTTCTCCTTGTCTCTATCAAGGATGAAAATAGCGGTAGCGGCAGGCGTAGCGGCCTGCCGCCAAAACGGTACGTAGCGGACGATACGTAGCGGCGTAGCGGTGCGATTTGGAAAAATCGTCAAAAAAATATGAAAAAATTCTAGAAAATCTAGAATATTGGAAAATGAGAGAAAATGTATTTTTTTTGCAAAAGTAACTAAGGTAAGGGGGCATAGCGGTCCCCTCACTATATGAGGTCCTGTATCGCTATATAAATAGAAAATAATAGTAATGATCATTTTTTTCACATGTGTTCATGTTGCTTGATTATGCTAACTTAGAAATTAATGAAAGGCTCAGAAAAGAAAAAACTATATCATGAAATCAAGACTTAAGAGTACCTAGAGAAAAAAATACATCTACCAAAGGGGGTGTCTAATAGGATGTACTTAGAGAAGAACTCTTTGTATCGACTGTAATTGGCGAGATCATGTGCTTTTTGGTGTTCTTTTAAACATAAAAGGGTAGAAGAGTTGTGTAGAAATGTTATTTGAAGAGAAGAAGAAAAGAAATAATTCTTATTATGTATTTTAAAAAAAATTGAAAAGTAGGAATTTTTCTCACCCCGTAGCGGCCCCGTAGCGGCCGTAGCAGGCCTGTAGCGGCCGCAGCGGCCCCGTAGCGAACGTAGCGGCCCAGTAGCGGATATAGCGGCCGCTATGGGTGCGGCGGCCGATAAATCGGCCGTAGCGTAGCGATGGCGGCCGCTACGGCCGATATAGCGGCCGCTACGCTACATAGCGGCTGCTATTTTCATCTATGGTCTCTATCCCTCTCTCGTGGCCCAACTCCGCCCGGCGCCCACGACTGCCCGCGCCATCTCCCTCTCCCTTTCCCTGTCTCTCTCTCTCTCCCCCTCTCCTTCTCCATGTCTCTCTCCCTCTCCTCCCTGATCATCATCCCTCTCACGTTCAATCACGCAGGGCCAACCAAATGAGTATATTGCTCGGCCATCAGTGGCCGAACAACTTTCCATGTAATTTGAAAATAGATGGAAAAAAATGCAGCAGAAATAATGGAAGAAAATTTCCAACAAATACCTAGATCAAGCTTCCCAAAAGATATCAACAACGGCCATGATCGCAGCCTGCGACAGAAATGGATCTTGTTATTTCTGTATAGATGGTTCCAACCCGGTGCCAATAACCATAGCCCATGAAATGGCATGTACACTTGCGAAATCAACAAAAATTGTCACCCTTCCATCAATAAAATCCATTCTTCAAATACTTGAACAAGTGCAAGCCCAAAACGCTTTTAGGAACAACATGATAGCAAAGTTGGACTATTCTTAGTGGGTTAGATGAAGCCAGAGTGCCCAAATTCATATGATCGATTGAAATTCAAATTGGGGAAGTGCTAATTCATTTGGACTTAATGAAGATTTCTGATATGTTTGAACGACAAGAGGTTTGTGCGTTATGCCACAACCTGATGGCCTCAAAGTTAGGCTATTCTCAGCCCGTTGGATCACAAATTCACATGATCAATTAAAGGCTAGATATAAGAGAGACCTAATTCACGTGGGGCTACTAAAGTTTCTTGATGCATTGAAAGAGCTTAAGTGAAAAATATTTCAAAAAGAGAGCTATGCATGTAATGCAACTCAAAATCAGAAGAAACTGTAGAACATACATTCTCCAACAGAATAACATTTCCTAGTAAAATTGGCTAGAAGCATCACATGCTACCAACTACAAAACTGAATAATGGACACCAATATATTTGTACAGGAAATTGTTGTAAGGGCTTAAAAATTGCATATTTATAATATAACATAAATCTAAAGCAAGTGATCATAAAACTTAAAACCATCCAATATGTACTTTGAGTGGCCATCAAATCCATATGAGAAGGACCACAGATAGAACTTCAGCCAAGATCTTGATCTAGCCTCCATTTTTCTACTCCATACAAATGGGGTAATTAAATAATCTACCCTCATGAAGGAAACACAATAAACTGGATTAAAGCTTCATATGAAGAGCAAACCATTAAATAATATACTCTTTTAAAGGAAACAATCTTCCCGCCTTAGTAGATTAAATCCTAATACCAAAAGTAGAATATTTATTCATTTTTCCACCGACAGGGTGGGTTGATACCAATTTCTCACAACATAGCAGTGAGTGAATAATACATACTTAAGGTTTATGTAGCTAGAGTTAGAGAAAGTGTAGAGATTTATGATGCAATAGCAATATTTAATCATAGTTTACAATTAATATAAAGAAGTAACCATTCAAACACACATAAATATTTGTGCAACGTGTTTTCGGCATCTTCCATGAAACCCCAAAACTATCATGTCAAAAAAAAATGTTAGTGATAGCTCTATCCAAGAGGAGCAGAATGATATATAGGTTCCCAGCCCTCTGTTTCTAATAGATAAGACCCATTGAATTAGTCTCCTCTATCCAATAAACATCAAAAGAAAAGCAAAAAGATAAGGCATGATATTACTTCCCAAAGATTAAAACCAAAGAAGAAAAAGAGCTGGAACATGAAAGAAAACCCCAAACACATTCAAACCCTAGAAAATCCTACACCAAAAACGGGAAATTGGAACGGATTACCGTTCCTAATCCGCCCGTTCCTAATCTGTTAAACAGTTCCCAAACCATTCCAATTTCCTATTTTTGGAACGGATTAACGGATTAGGAACGGAAAACAGGAAATTGGAACGGATTACCGTTCCTAATCCGTTAAACCGTTCCCAAACCGTTCCAAATTCCCCTTTTTGGTGGTCAACCCAAGTAGGCTACTTACTTATCATACAAAAGAAATAAATAGGGGCAAATAACTTTGAGAGTGGATCAGGTAAATTTTTAAAACAGAAGAACAGAAAATCAGCTAATAAAATTTAAAACAGTTTCCATAGAAGTATTGGTGAGACACAACCCACGACATAACATGTTTCTGTTCTTAAAGCAAGAAAAGAAAAGAAAAAATGAGTTGACTTAAATTAAATCGACACTGCTCACTGTTGAACAATGAAACGGGTTTCAATCAACTTTTAGATGCATGTCCAGAAAGTGGAGACTATAGATCTGGAACTCATGAATGTTAGAAAATGAAAGTGACATAAAGAAACAGAACCTAAAAAAGATAGATTTTAGAGCAAAGTGGTTATCACCTTTTCATGACTGGCTAAGTTTTGGTTTATAATTGCTTTGATGGACATGACTACTTGCGTCAAAACACCTTCTGCCCCAATGGTAGAGCCCAAACTACCTATAGAAGATTTACCATTTGAGATGTTAATTCAATAGCAAAAGTTCCTAATCTAATTTAGAATTTGTTTGAACAAGGAGATCAAGCACACACCTTTATGGTCAAAGCAAGAAGCCCTTCCAAGCAAGTATTAGCGACATTGGGAAGACTTTGTGCAAACAAGCCTATATTCTTTATTGCATCTTTCCTCACCCAACCTCTTATTGCTGCTGTAGAAAAACACAAGTGTTTTTTTTTTTTTGCTAGATTGGACCATTGGTTAAGGAGTGGTATTACCTAGATGGAGACCGAGGATTGGTCTCTAGTCAATAATGGTGAGACTGAGGTGCATTGCCACTAAGGTATCAGTGGTTTGACAAACTTAAGTGCTTTTCTTTGTAGTATGGTTGTGGTATAATCTCCTAATCCTAGCCACTGAAAATAAATTACAATACCAAATGTAAAGAAAACTAATACATAGAAAAGTTGAGCAATAACACCGCCGCACTATAGATAAAAAAAAGATAGAAAACAGTCTTCTAAAATGTTAAACAAACTAAAGAGTCTTTGCAATAGTTTCCAGCAGGATAAAACAAGGTTGACACCATGTCACTCTGGCGTACAATGGACTGATTTGGGATTTTTATGGCAAGACAGGATAAACAGACTTTGAGATAATTGATGTAAATTTTAGAATAGAATATATATATTTGCATTTATATGATGAAAACCTGAAAGTCCTTATAAAAAATGCATTCTATACCATCATATTTTGAGTAATATTTGTAGCAAGATCCACTTCCTGCAATATACCCTTTCTTAGCATGAAACAATGAAAAACCCGAAATTCCTTATAAAATAAAAAGGCATTCTATACCATCAATTTTTTTTTGACGAATCTTTGGAGGAGGGTTCACTTCCTAATTCTTATAATATACCCTTTCTTAGAAACACATTATGAAAATTACTTGAAATTATAAAACACGCAACAATGATTTGGTACCTCCTCACTTGGTTTTTATATGACATGAATGAGAACTGTACATACCCCAAGAATTTATTGGATATTGTGTGGTCAATAGCATGTTCAATGAGTGCTTGACTATTTACAATATATGAATGATGTACATGCTATAAACCCCAACCTACAGCAAATGAAATCTTTCATTCTCTTTCCTAGAAGAATGCTACCTTGTAGGTGACATGATTGTCCTTGTCAGCCTAATTCAGTTGACGATAATGAAAGGCAAGGTTTGGTGTGTATCCTCAAGTTCATGTCTAGCTAATGCACCCCATTGTATCATTTTTACAAGGAATCTGGCCAAATCGAAGGTTGATAATTTGAAAAATTAAGAGAACATATAGACATATAACATGAGAATATATTTTGATGCCTTCTCTTAGGTCTTCCCGGACTGGTCGGTGAAACCGTCCAAGCGAATGTAAGCTTTTTGTTTGAATTATTTGATCTGGTTTTAATGAAATTTATCCTTTATAAAAAAATATTGTTCGATGCTTTCTAATGGTGTGTTGAGCTAGATATTGTTAACAATTATTGATAATTTGAGAAGGGAAAAAATTAGTTTTGCACCCAACAATCATTCAAGGCCAGAGTTGAAATTGACTTCAATGGAGGGTTAATAAGGCCAGGGTGAAGATTTCACAAGTGAATGTAGGATGTGAAAATGTCTTCTATCTATATTTTCCATCTTTTTCATTATGTAGTAATTGCTTGTCAGCTGAGGCAACATCCACAATAGGCTTCCTTTTTTGAAGAAAGATGTTGTGTTAGTTTCCAAAGCCAATCCCATGTGGATGTGGAGAGCACTAAGGTAATACACATAAAAAAGATAAGTCCTACAGAATCTATATAATGGAATGTAACTCTATGCATTGAAAGTTATTTGATCAGTAAGAATTTAGGACTGGCCGGTGACCTCCACCATTAGCGATCGGTATCAGAGCCTCATGCTGTCCCTCCTTGGTGATTCGTCAAACAGGTTGTCCGGGATAGAGCAGTTCTTTGGGGCATTCATTCAAATAGGTTGAATGCTACAGTAGCAGATGGTGAGGATAGTCTTTCTCCGTGTCTCTCTCTCTCTCTAGCATTTGAGAAATCGAACAAGACTGGAATTTTGGGAGACAACGTGCACGAAGTTCGGAATCCCAACTGTCATCTTCGGTCCTTAGATTGAAGTACGACAATAGTAAAACTAAATGGTTTTCTTCTTCCTCAACCCTCCTCATTGACTGCATATATATTTTTTGCCTTTTCTCTCTGTTTTTTTCTTGTCCGGATTACATGGGTTCCATTGAGAAGAAACGATTTCTTCTGCAATAGTTGGTGCAACAAATCTGCTCTGCACTTGGATGGACTTTTGAGTTGGCCTAATTTATTTTATGTAGCTTGGCTGGTGTTCATTGTTGCAATCTTGATGTTGAGAAATCCTAAATGCACCCACGTAAGTTGTTAGCCCACCCACATTCTAAGCTCACCACATTCAAAATATAAACTATCCGTTTCCCCTTCTCCTCTCCTTCTCTCTTCTCATCCTCTCAAAAAATGGTAGCCACGGTGAGAACATCTCAAAAACCGAGAGCCGATATTACATCTTTTTCATCGTCTTTCTCCTTCGGGAAAACGAAGCTTCGGCACGGTTTATCTTTTCCCCCGCGAGGTAAACTCTTCCTCTTCAACTTCTTTCAATTTTGTGTTTTTCTTTTATGTTAATTTTTTTCCAACTAAATAATCATATTTAGGAAAGGTTGTAATCTATGCAAATGGAATGAAGTGTGGGTTGCAATTGTGAGGAAAACACCATTGAATTGAAGGGATGGGAGAGAGGAGAATGGAAATCACGGACAGAGCCAAAAAATATATATATTTTGTTTGCGTTATGCACGGATACGCAGGTCCGTGTACATTCAAACATGCACTGCGATTCATAGACGTGCAACATTTTTTGACTCGGCATATGAAAACCGTGCAGGTTTCCATATTCACTGTGCTTCACATCCCTCCATATATGACATGCACGGCTTTTCACAGAATTGCATATGTGAAATGCACGGCTAATGAAAACCTTGCAATTTCAGATATGCACGGCAAATGAATACCGTGCAATTGGAGATATGAACGGCTAATGAAATCCATGCAGTTTCAAATGTGCAGTTCCCTGAGATTCCAAGCAATTATGTCCGCTATTAGTTAAATTTGCAATCAATGAGCTTGTTTATTTATTGCTAATCCGAATGATGTATATATTTCAAGACATGCTGCCGAGATGAGTTTGACGTGGTAGTTCTTCGACGTCAGTGCACGTAGACGTTATTAGTAGTCCGTCGACCTCGCGGGGTAGTGTTGTGAGCTCATCCACCTTATAGCATCATAGGCCAACAGCGTCAGAGCGAAGACGCAAGGCGCGACATGATTCACTCTCGGATCCAATAGAGGAGTCAGAGGAGGATGTAGCTTCTCAGGAGGCTACAGATGATAATATTACTGATGAGGAGGCACAGCCAATCATTCTAGAGGAGAGGTGGCTGAGGATCGTTATAGGCAAGTCCTATTCCGGATGGTCTAGAGGATTTCTCTATCCTTGTCAATTTTAGGACGCACATAGCTATGTCGATCAGGAGGAGAACGATCATGGAAGAGGAAAAGGGAGGGAGAAAGAAAAATGGAAGGAAAACCCAAATCTTTTAATGGTAGTGTACAAAGCAATTGGAGGACTTTAAAACCTTTAGTTATGCCTATTTTCGTCATTTCACAGATGGGCATGTTGGTCTTCAAATATTAGGATGTGCACCGAGTAACTGTAGATGTGCATATAGTAGCTCCAAAAAATATTGGCATTTGGATCTCCGAGGACAGGTCTTAGAGAATTCTCTCCCGCATTTCCTGTAGATTGGATCATTGTGGCCATCATATAAATGTAAAGATCAATGATCAAAGGGTCCTTTTGAACAGTGGCGGTGGGACAAATTTTAATCAATTTAGGATTGGCTCAACACCAAATTGATCATATCATGTGTTTAATATGTGATTAATTTGATAATAAGACAACTGAGAGATCAGCAGTTATGGACTTCAATTGATGGTTTTTATAGCATTTGTTTTATTCCAAGTCCTTCTCCTTTTATCCTTTCTTTTTTTTTTTTTAAGGAAATTATCCAAAGAATCACCTTAGATGGCCACTAAACAAAACGGGCCCCCAATAGTTCATATTACATGGAAGTGGTCCCCTGGGACCAATTTTGTTTTTTTATATATTAAAGTTTTCATTGAGCAATGACGTCGTAGCTCGTTTAAGCCTTACAAAACCCATGAAGCCCTATTTTCCCTTTCTTCCTCCCAATGGTTTTCTCCCATTTGGGGATTTCGTTGACTCCTCCTCAACAACCTACAACGTAGTCCTAAAGGTTGTTTTCCAAGCTCTTTTAGATTGAAGCATCATAAATTCGAGCATCTTATCCGTGGAGATATTATTCTTGTTGTCTTCCCATTTTTTGTTTTCCAAAATGATGATTTGTGTGGGTTTCTTCATCTTCTTTCCATTTCCTGGTACAATGAGGTCCTTCTTTTCTTTTTGTCACAAATACCATTGACTAGCACCTATAGAAGATGCTCGTGCAATCACAAGTTGTTAAAATGGAACTTCATCTTCTTTTCATTTTTGTCTTTATCTTTTTCTTGATTTGTTGCAATGAATTTTTTAATCTCTTTGATTGGGAATTGAGTTATTTTTTTTTTTTTGAAAAGCACTTTACATTGATCAAATGAAAATTCTCAAAAAGGTATAAGACTTTTAGCTCATTTTTTTTTTTTTAAAAAAGCATAACTAAAATTGAATATTTCAAAATAATTTAAATATTTTCCATAGTTTTTTCAATCAAGTCTTCTACAGTAGTTTTTCTTCAATCACAGGACAACTATTTTGATTCACCATATTTATAATTTATTGTTGTAATTTGGAATAATTAATAGCAGTAACAATGGTTGTTAAAGACTGCGGCCTCCACAAAATTTGTAACAAGTTGATTGTCCTTTTATCTAATTCAAAGTCAACACAATAAGAATATTTTGTTTATAAAAGTAATGGTCCATATAGAATAAACGAGATTGGATGTTGGTGGGGGCAACACAACCATCCATTACATATGGATCTTTAGTCAACACCCTTATTTTTTAGTTGCCCAATGATTGGATAGAAAGTACTTGAGAGGACTTGATTAAAAGAACTATGGAATTATGGAGAACTATATACTACTTTGAAATATTTAAATCTCCCTATATATATATATTTGAAAATTAGCCAAAAGTTTTCTATTTCTTTGAGTAACAAGAACCATCTTTTTATACTTTCATAAGGGTATTTTTGTCATTTTTAAAATAAAAGTTGCTGATGATGAAGAGAAGCCATTGAAAAGTACTTGAAAAAACTATGGAAGACTTTTATACCATTTTGAAATGTCTAATTTATTATTTACTTTTTTTAAAAGGTCTAAAAGTCTTATACGTTTTGAAATATCTAATTTATTATTTACTTTTTTTAAAAGAGTTAAAAGTTTTATACTTTTTTGAAAATTTTGATTGATTAAAAAAATCTCTTATGCTACAAGATATGGTGTTTTTGAAATGAACTTCATCATCTTAGTTTTCCCTTTTTTCATGATTTATTGAAATGAGTTTTCTTAATCTCTACTTTTAATTTATTTTCAAAAAGCATTCTACATTAATTAAGAAAAGATATTCCACACGACAACCCATGGTATTTTGGAAGTGGATTTCATGATTTTCATTTTCATTTTTCCTCTTAATTTCGTGAAATGAGCTTTTTTATTCTCATGAATAAAAAATTAATTTTCATTGTTTCTTTAAAAAGAGATTCACTTTAATTAAATGCCATAAAATATGATGTTTTAGAAATCATTTCAACCTTTTTCATTTTCTTTATTTTTCTAAAATAACTTCTCTCATTTCTTAAACAGACATCACCCCAACTCTCCTAACTCCCTCCAAGAAAATATTCTCTCTTTAAAGTTGAGAAGCAGTTGGCAAGACACTTGCAATTTTGAGTGCAAATCGATCCAGCATAAGGCTACATCAGCATGTGGGATCCAAGTAACACCTCTCAAATTTTGAAATTTGAAAAAAAAAAACAAAAAAACAAAAATTACCTCATTTGCCTCTCTGTATCTCACATATTTGGCACTGTACACACTATCTCTTACATAGTTGGCCCGACTTGCGGTCTCTCTCATATCAGCGTACAAAAGTAACTAGAAAGGTATGTGATGGAATTGAGATTTGTTTTTATATAGAATGACAGTTTTTTAAATCCATGGAATCATTGACAACATTAACATAGCCCAATCTCATCTATAAAGTATATGCTTTATGAATACTCTCTGTTAACATACATTCAAATGGAACTAATAGCTATTTTCTTTCCATTTTGTAAAAATTATTGACATAGATTTGAGCCTCATGATCATTAGATCAGTGATATAATTCTCATGTCCTGTGTGCTTATTTTCTCATGGTACAATCATCATCATGCGAATCTCCAAATCTGTAGTCCACATCCTGTTTGTGCTCTTAAATAATTACAATATAAAATTGACGCCACATAGAGTTAATGATTAATTTAAAAAGAAAAGAAAAGGAGAAAACGATTCAGAAGAAAATTAACCTACTGGAGACACTCTGTTATGTGTTTGGGCGGTTATCACCATATGTCTTTTGTGATTCAAATGCATGAGATAATGATATATTTGTATTCAATTGTATTAATGGACGTTGTATTACGTTAACTCTTATCTATAGGATCACTGCTATAAATTCTGTCAATATATTATAAATACCGAATATAAAATAACGAAGAATATCACCTGATTAGGAAAAACCCGAAAATACTATGATAAATTGAAAAGAATGTTGAAGCACACATTGCCACATATAGTCGAATTCCCACAAACGCCAATAACATTATTAGATCAAATATAAAAGGAGCTTTTTGTATATACCCCCCTAAGGTTTGTAGGATTTATAAATAAGCCCTTGAGGTTTTTGTATTTGTAAATTGGCCCATGTCTTTTCTTTTTAATACCTTTCATGTCCCCAAAATCAATATTCCTGACAAAAATGGACGGCCCCCATGAGATTTGTATAAAATTTTTATATAAATGACAACTTTGCCCTTACATCCACTAAACAAAAATGAGTATATTATTATTTTATCCCAAGTCCCAATTGTTTCTTTCAATAACTTTCACCTGCACATGAACAAGGCTGGACCCAAGTACAAGGGCTTGAGGACTGAAACCCCCACAAAGAAGTTTCCTTCTTTTTTTTTTTACATTTGCCCCTTCCCCAATATTTCTTTTACATAGAGCCACCCCCCCCCCCCCCCCCCCCCCTACGACAAATTCTAAAAAATAATATTTTTTTCATTTGCCCATCCCCCAATATTTCTTGTAACCCTCTACTCATGAAGCATAATCATGTATTTTGAAAGTTTCATCAATCTAGTGATGGGTCATGTATGGATTGGATAAATCATAACCGGTTTTAAGTATAAGTTTTGATTGTCATCATGATCAATTTGAATTTAATGAAATGAGCCATGTATTAATAAAAACAGAATTTATATAGGGTTATTCTCTCCCATTAAGTGTAATTGTTAATGTTATATGCTTTATAATAAAAAAAATTGAGTACAAGCTTTTGAAATTAAGTATGTAGGGATAAAAGAGATAGACAAAAGTGTCATTTCACTCTAGAAGCCTATGGTGGTTGGATGACTATTGATTTTGGGGACACATAAGGTATTAAAATGAAAATGCAAGGGCCTATTTGAAAATACTAAAACCTCAGGGACCTATTTACAAATCCTACAAACCTTAGGAGGGGATATACAAAAAGCTCATATAAAAATGATGCAAGGAGAATATGAGAAGATCATGATACTAATATAATAAAATAGGTAAATAATTAAAACTATATAAAAAACTATTAAATTTGCATGATATTTAGCCATGCTAGTCTCCTTGAAATGGATACCCATAATTTTGAGTGGCTCTAATATTCAAACAGTTGGACCAAAACCATGTAGAGTTAGACAATCTAGAGACTCATAATCAGATCCCGGATTCTATGATTTGGGACCCTGGGACCCACATCTAATAAACCTATTAGATCAATCACTCAAGAGTACCACATTGTATGCTCCATCAAGAGAAGTGGGCCCCACAAGCCCCAGCCATGGGTTTCTTTTTGGAAATTTGAGGCACATGCTTTGGTTACTTGTTACTTGTTAGACAGGATGTTCCTACTACATCTTGTAGTTGGATCCTCTTTTTCTTGATTTCACTCTTTTAATTAAACTTCATTAAAAAAAAATTAGCAATAAAAGTTATCTAGGAACAAGAAAAATGAGAGAAGTTCACAAAGAGATAACATAATTTTTCTAGAGAACTATGTGAGTACTTAAGATGATATCTGTAAGAAACCATAAACCAATCTGAAAGCTTTCGCTGATAGGTGGAAGGCTCAAATATGTATATGAAGCCCTGTCCAACTTAGGACTTAGGCGATGTGCGATATGGGACTTCCCAACACTCCCCCTTATGTGTAGGCTCAATAGATTTTATGGACGGACCTCCCACGTGGGCTATACAAGAAAGACAGGTGCCACATGAGCTACACAAGAACGACTGCATCGAAACATGCTCTAATACCATGTAAGAAACCATGTACCAACCTAAAAGCTTAAGCTGATAGGTGGAATGCCCAAACAGGTCTATGAAGCGCATCCAACTTAGGACTTAGTGTAGTTCTTGGGTTTGAGCCTATCTTGGTCCATTTGAGTGAAGCCTGAAAAGACCTGCATGCTGAAAATTTCTGTATTTGCTGAAACGCCCTGCTGTCTTCCTGTTTTTCAAACTAGCTCCTAACATAGAATTTCATTAGATATTTGGGATTGTTTTGGGGCCCAAGTGATCCTTTGGTCCACCTAGAAGTGTGTCGCGATACTATAGGCTTGACCACATGCGCCTAAAAACTTAATTACTTGATTGTTTCAATCCCTATCAACAGATGCAAATTGACTTGCATAAAAATTCCAACCTTTATTTCTAAAATAACAGAGAACTAAAAAAAGTTTTTTCAAACTTTATTGCATCATACAAACTGTTTTCATGTGCATAATGTGCTAGATGACGGGTGTGCTTTATACCAAGGGCTGCATAATATCTACATCGCATGAAATGTTCTTTTTAAAAGCAATCCCAATTTTGGACTTCTCTTTTCAGGTTTTCAAATGGTCTGTGCAAGCTTTGTAGAAATTTTAAGTAGAAAATCAGTAGCTGCTGAAAAACTTGCTATTTTGTGCTCTATTTCCTTTCTATTAAACGAAGCTCTATTCCTTTTCTATGAAGTGAAATGTATATTTATTAAAATCCCTAAATAAGAATGCATGTGTCTGAGATTCATGTGCCAGTCATGAATGTTAGATCTCGACACAGCTTGTAGTTATAATTCATCCCCTTTCTCTCTCTCTCACACGTGTACACAGAGAGAGAGAGAGAGAGAGAGAGAGAGAGAGAGAGAGAGAGAGAGAGAGAGCAATGTGAGCTGGTTGTACAATTATGCTTCTAGTTAGATATCTTACACATCTAGGAACTAACATAGTATGGAAACATACTTTTCAAGGCTATTATTAAATGCGTCAGCATACAAAATTTCCTAGAATCCAGACATGTTATGTTCCTTTAAGCATTTGTATATGTATCTACAGTTAAGTTAGATGCCTAAATGCCTATTTGGATGTATGGTGAATTGATGTAAGGTGAGGTGAAGCATCAAATCAAGAGAGAATAAAATATAATGTGTTATGATGGTGTTTTGTTTTTAGTTGTTTGGTATGGAATCTTTTTGATTTTTTGTATAGAAAAGTAGAGTTTTTTTGTCTTTTAGTAGAAAAAGGAGGTTGCTTTTTTTATTTTTTTTGAAAAATTCGGAGGAAAATTTGAAATTGTGTACTTTTGATATGACCGATTGTCATTTCTTGTCTAGATTTACTTCACTTCACCTTAACTAGTTAATTGCCAAACAGGCCCTAAAGCAAATAACAGAGATCATTTTTTTTTTTTTTTTTTTGCACGTATTGACACCTGTGCAGCTTAGGCTCTTACAAATAATTTTTTTCTGCCTTCAACAATTGCTCTTTTGTAACTTTTTTTGAGGTTTGCATTAAAAGTAGTGGTTCAGATTTTAGAAAAATATTTTCTTTTTTGCTTTTTATTCATTGAAGCATATACATTTTGTAGGCAAAGAATGCTGTGAAGTCTGATAAAGTCTTGTTGGATGCTCCCTGTTCTGGATTAGGTGTCCTCTCAAAGGTATTCAATTACTTGTCTCATGTCATATCTCTTGGCCGTATAGTTTTGCTATCCTCTTCTTCTTTCTTTTGCAGGAGCCAAAAAACTTTCATTTTACTGAAGTTTAGAAATAGTATTAGTTTCTACTGTCAATCCAGGCCCAAACGTGCGGGCTAATTTAGGACTAATTAATGTATTTTACCATTAGTCAAAACACATATGTACATTCCTTATGTATTAGATAGGATTTTGGAATTAGATTGTATTACCTTAATTAAGGCATGATTAGCTACTGTAAATTAGGGCAATCAGCCCCTTTATAATGAGACACAGTGAACCCTTAATGGGACACGACATTCACTATTCTTTTCCCTCCTTTGCTGCGTTTTATATCCATTGAATGTCAATGACACGCTATCAGAGCTAGGCTCAAGATCTTCATCGACTGGCTCAATATCTTCATTGTTTAGACAAGGAAAGGAAGATTGCTAGATACAGATTCTGATCTGTATCTCTGAAGGTTTTTTTTTTACTTTTTTCATCGACTGGGATTATGAAAGTCGCCAATCGGCCCAAATTCACTGTGGCCCATCTGCGATGATCAAGACATCCTCGGCAGACATACACACATTGGTTGACTGATTATCCTGGGTATTCTAAAGATTTTTCACAAATTCTTTGCTGCATTGAGGTAGGATTTCTGCTCATCTCTGTGGTTATCCTTTTCTACGCACTCAGTTTCATCTCAACCGTCCAAAATCTTAGATTCTCATCCAAATTGGTTGAGCCTTGGCTACTTGGTAGCAGGAATCTACTACCTATCCTCCACGTTCATCTGATCAGTCCACTGATCAAACAGTGGGACACTCGATCAGATCTAAGGCAGAATATTAGGGTCACCCGGCTTGCTTTTTGGAAAAATCTGCGATTTCATCACAGATTTGGCTACTGGTTGCTGTCTGCAGCAGTTCTTCACAAACCTGGACCATCTGATAGTGTTCCTGAGAACTGGTTGTTGTCTGATCAATATAACATTGGTCTGCATAAGTGCTGCTGCCATATTTCTACTATTTTACACCTTGGTAGTGGACCAGCACCCTGCTTTTAGTTTGCAGCATCTTCACAAGTCTATTGTCTGCAATTCTTACTAATCTATTAGTAATGGAAAAATCTGAAATTACCCTGATTCGCTTTGATGGCAAAAATTATACCTCATAGGCCTTCCAATTTCAAATTTACTTAGAAGGCAAAGAACTCTGGGGATACATTGAAGGATCTGAACCTAAACCTGAAGAAGATGACAAGAAGATTTTAGCTTGGAAGACTAAGGATGCTAAGATCAAAACCTGGTTACTAGGCTCTGTTGAGTCACATTTTATCCTCAATCTGAAACCGGCAAAATTGCCCGTGAAATGTGGGACTATCTTAAACAGATTTATCGACAAGGTAATGCCACTCGCCAATTTCAAACCGAAGAAAGGATTGCTCAAGAAAAATTTGATTTTGATTGATTTTGTGTGTAAAGGCTGTTGACAAGTTGTTGATTATGTTTACAGTTTTCAAACCAGATGAGTTAAGATTGTAAGCTCTTAGTTGACCTAACGGTCAAGGATGCTCCTCATACAAACCCACAAGAATCCAATGGAGTTATGGGATTTTAAGGGAGCTCAAAGACTCCTTAAATCCCCACATCCTCGAGCTAATTGAAGCTGAAGATTGAAAATAGAGTTTTTATAAATCAACAAGCTTAGTACTCTGGGTATCACTCTAGAAATTCGACTCTTCTAAATGAGAAACTGGAGTGATACTTACCGGATTTTGGGTTGGTTCATAGCATTTGGAGCCAATTTAGACCAAATGTGACTAGGCATGTAAATTTGGGCCGTGCCGTGTCGGCACCGTCCACTCATGACCGGGCCCAGTCTTGCCCGGGCAGGGCCAGCACGGCCCATGAAAATTATACAGGCGGTGCCATGCCGTGCCCACTCCTTTAGGGGTCAACCCCCAAGCCCAGTCGGGCTTGGGCCGTGCATCCCGTGGGTGGCCCACAACTCCCCCTCCCCTTTTTTTTTTAAACTTTTTTTAATTTTTATTTTTTAAGTTGGACTTGGACGGACACAAACCTAGACTTAAGACTCTTGGACCAATTTCATTAAAATAAATGAATTGAGAGAAATAAATAAGTAGAATAACACTAATGATGTTTTGAAAAAAATCAATCAAATCGATTATATTTCCTTGAAATTTAAGTTACAAAAGTAAAAAAAACTTACAAGTTTGAACTTGGATCAATATATAATGAAATTCAAACCTTATGATAAATGAAAAAAACAAAAAACCACAACTTTAAAAACCTATTATACATTCTAAAATTAGATTATACTTTAAAATCATAACATTGGGCCTGGGTCGGATTGTGCCTGGGCCGTGCCTCGTGTCGGGCCATGCAGCCCGTGGGCTTGGGGCGCTGGCCCAGCACAGCCTAGGAGGGGCCCGGCCCGTTGACCAAGTCAACGGCCCAGGTATGATTTTTCCGTGCTGGGCTTGGGCCACCCGCCCATATTTACACCTCTAAATGTGATACACCCGGGGCTATCTCTATCAAGCCTTTAGGTTGCCTGGGGCTATTTTTTTTGTTTTTTTATTGCCGTTGCCACATCTCAAACCCATGATTAGAAAAGGTTTGTGGTGCCTGTGGCTAATTTTAGTCCCCATGGAATTTGCTGCTAGTTTTGGTCCGCAATGGGCACTTGGGGCCAATTTTGGCCCCTAGGGGCCCTTTTTTGCCCTCTATGGCACCTCTCTAGGGCCAGGGTCATAAATGGCCCTTCAATGCGCCTAGGTCCATTTTGGACCCTTCATGGCGAGGCCTTTTGGTTTTTGGTATTTTGAGCTATTTCCCCCCTTATTTTCTTTCCTGATTTGGTTGTCCATTACGTTTTTATTCTTGCTAGGTTGGTCTACTAGCCTGGTGTGATACTTTAAACGTAGAGGCACATGAATCAGTCTCTGGGTATATGTGAGTCGCTGGGATGCTCACACCGGTCAATCATTAGTGTATTGGCTACCCATTTCCTGACTTGTACTTGCTAATTTTGTGTCTACAGTGGCTTTATACTATTCTACTTTAGTTCTTACGAGCAAATCCTCTATGGCCCCTAATTGTTTTCACTTTTAGGGGTCTGCTTGGATGCATGATAATGAAATGAAGGGATGACAATGGAAAGCTTTGGATGTGAATTAGGGTGTATGAAATATTTGTCCAATTAAATGATCTTAGTTCTTAGTTTTAGGTCCTCAAAGTTTATGTCTACACATCATAAGAGTTTATTGTAACAAAAGCCATTAATGACTTATGTCTAGAACTGTCTAACATTTGTTGCAGGCCTGCTATGGGAAGGGATTGGATTGGCCTCTTGTAAAAATTAGAAAGTATCACCCCCAAAAAAGTGGGTCAGGTGGAGAGTGCAATGGAACCTGTCGGATGTGAATTTTGCCCCTCCCCCCCGAGAGGGGAATCGCCATTCAACAGTGTGAGATAAAAAAATACATCGAAAATGAGGATTCCGACTACCCTCAAAATCGACGGATCACGATCGCCAGTTACGGATTCGGCCGTAACACCGTCCTTCGACAAAAGCCGAAAGAATGCGGGAGGAAAATGGGGTGGGTTCTTCTCTCGTCTAATGTGCCGCCGGCGACACACGACGGTTGTCTTGTCACTTAATTTGGGTCTTTCAATTCGGGTTGAACTTGGGTCAAGGGTCAAATTATGGGCTTCAAGATGGGACCATAATGAAGTAGGCAGAGGAAATCAACATCCAGGGTTGAACAGACTAATTAAAGTTAAATCCAAGTATTCTAGGGGATAAGCAAATTAAAATGAAAATAAACTAAGAAAATAAGGGGAAAGGTGCCAAATATTTAGAAGAGGATCAACCCCATTCCTGGGTACCCCCTTCAATGTCCTTTGACGACCTAAGGTTTAAAGGCTGATTCTTCGAATCGAAAGAATGATGCAGACGAAACTTCGAGTTGTGATTTCTGTGGGTTTGCGTGCGATACGCAGGTGATAAAAGTGCATGGCCGATAATGGGCCAGAAGTAAGATAAAAATGGCCGATGTTGGGCCGGGATTGATTGAGGGTGGCCGATGATGGGCCGGTAGTAAATAAACTGATATTGGGGTGTGTGAAATCACTCGTCTCGTTTCGTCATTCTCATTAATTCAGGTTCTCGGAATCAGCCTCTATTCCCTTTAATCATTGAGTTCAGATAAATATTTGGCACCGGAGGTGGAGGAAAAGAGAAGAAAATATTTTTGGAATTGGTTTTGTTGGTTTTATAGTTTTTTTGGATTTTAATAATTGGGGCTAGAAGGGCCTAACTAGGGGAGTTCCTACTTGGATTCAATCTAACTGTTCCATTTCCCTAATGGATCTCTACCCTATCCTAAGGTCCTAACCGCCCACATCCGCTGTCCCGGTCCCTTAGCGGGGCCCGGAGAGCGAGTGGGACCTAATCAGTGGGGATTATTGAAACTAGGGTAGTCTAAGCTGGCTAGGCGGAGACCTAGATTTAAGTCCGGGGTCTGACCTAATCAGTTAGGCTATAGTCTAATTTCTAACTCCAATTTATTAATATTTTTGAGAGTTTTTGATATCTTTTACTTTTTTTTTGGTCTTTTTATATTTTTATAGTTTTTATTTTTATTTTTGAGTTTATTTATAGGGCCTAAGATCCTAAATTAATTTATCCTATTGAAATGGGAAGAAGAGGGGAGTGAATTTCTAATTTTTTTTTATTAAGAATTTATTTGAAATTTCCTAAATAATATTTCCTACTCCTAATGAGAGGAGGGATGAAAAGAACTTAATTATTAAATTTAGCCTAATTATCCTAATTAATAGGGTAGCCAAAGTCCTATTTTTAATCTTTACTTTTTACTGTTATTTTTATTTTCTTTTGGTGTTTTTTTGGTTTTTATTCTAATTTTTATATAGAAAATAACATGAATAGATAAAGGGAATGCAATCTCAATTTTTATAAAGAGGATAAACTAAAGAAACAAGATGTAATACGATTATAATGCATGGGCATGTTAAATGCATGTTGACATACAGATTAAGGCTAATTTAAAAAATAATAATAATAAAAATGGCCTAAAACACTTATCTAAATCTAAATGCATGGCATGTTAGATGCATGAAGAACAAAAGACGGACTACAGCGACTGAAGAATTGAATGCAAAAAAATAGATAGTGGAGTGAAACCGGGCTGTGCGTGCTTGGGCTGGATTGGTAGCTCCGATGATTGGCAATCCAAACGGGCAAGTCGGAGGTGAAGAAGGTGCAAGTGGTGCCAGCAATGGGTGTGCGATGAAGGAGTGCAGGTGGGTGAACAGGTGTGATGCACGTGGTGCAAGTGGGCAGTGGCTCGGTCGTGTGTGCAGCAGGGGGTGCAGGGCGGGGGGTTAGTGCAGGGGCTGTGGAGGAATAAGGAGAGGAGAGGAGGGAAAGAGAGGGAGAGAGAGGGGTGTAGGTGGGTGCGGCGGTGTTGCAGGGAAGTGGAAGAAGAGGATGGAGAGGGAGAGAGGAGAACGGGGAAGAGGGAATGGAGAAAAGGAGAGAGAGTGACAGAGAGTAGAGAGGAGAGAAGGAGAGAACGAGAGGGGAGAGATGGGCAGAGCGGAACAGAGAGAGTTGCAGGGAAAGAGAGAGATGGATCGCAGAGGGTGAGACAGATGGGGAACGGAGAGGTGGAGGGAGACGGGCGAGAAGGAAAGAGTGAGAGAACGGGGAGAGGAAGGTGAAGCAGGAGGGGAAGAGAGAATGAGAGGTGGAGCGGGGTGATGGCAGGGCGGAGAGGAGGGAATGAGAGAGAAGGAGAGGAAGAGAGTAGGGGAGAGAACAGAGGGATGGGAAGCGAGAGAGAGGGAGGAAGGTGGCTGCGCGGGTGGCAGAGGAGTAGAAGAAGAGGAAGTAGAGGGAGATAGGATGGGTGCGTGCAGGTGTAGGTGTGTGTAGAGGGCGGTGAAGGTGTGTGGTGGGTGGCTGCGCGGATGGCAGAGGAGTGCAGGAAGAGGAAGGAGAGGGAGATAGGAGAACAGGGAAGAGGGAGAGAGGAAAACCAGGAAAGGAGGGGGAGAGGGTGGTGCGCTCGAAGAGGGTGAAGGAGAGGGTAGAGAGAGCAGGGGCTGGCGCTGGGAAGAGAGGAAGAAGGAGCAGGGGAGACAGAGAGGATGAGCAGGTGGGTGCGGGGGAGAGACAGAGCAGGGGGAGAGGGAGACAGAAAGGGAAAGAGAGAGTGGACGGGAGAGAGGGAGATGTGTCGCAGAGGGAGAGAGAAAGAGAGCAGAGAGAGAGAGAGAGAGAGAGAGGACGGGAGAGAGGGAGAGACGGTGTGCAGTGGGTGCAGGTGGTGGGGAGGAAGAAAGGAAAGAGCGTGAGAGAGGAGAGACAGAGAGTGAGCGAGTGATGGGGAGAGAGAGAGAGAGACGTGCAGGCGAGAGAGGAAGAAAAGAAAGAGAGGGATGGTGTGCAGTGGGTGCAAGTGGTGGGGAGGAAGAGAAGAAGGCGTACCGGGTGCAGGGGGAGATGTCCGGCGGCGCGAGGAGGAGGAAGAAGGTGCTGCTGCGTGCGTCCAGCGGCTGCTGCGTGCGGATGTGTGGTGGTGCGTGAGAGGGAGACGAGGACGCCCACGGCCTGGGATGAGGAAGACACGTTGGGTGAGGGAAAAGAGGACGATGATGGGGAGAGAGATGGAGGTGGAGTGATGGGTTACAGGAGATGGGTTCTATGAGATGATGGGCGTAGAGATGGAGATCCGGGATCTGGAATGGGTGAGGGAGATCTGAGAGGCAGCAGTGAAGACAGTGGAGAGGGGAGAGATGGAGGAGAGGGTGTGGATAGAGAGCCTGAAGAGGAGAGGTGGAGGGAGATGGAGACGGGCGCAGAAGAGATGGAGGGTGATGATGGGGCTGCTGCCTGAGACGATGGGCTGGGATATGGAAGATGATGATGGGCTGCTGTGTATGGGTTCTGAAAGGAAGAGGGAGGTGGAGATGGGAGGCGTGGGTTTTCCGCCGGATCGAGATGAGATGGAGATGGTGGGAGGCTTCTGCGTGAGTAGAAGAAGATGATGAGAGGGAATGATGGTGGGTTGTAGGGGAGAGATGAGAGATGAAGATGGGGTGCTGCGTGAGGGAGATGGAGATGGGAGGCCTCTGCGTGAGTAGAGGAAGATGATGAGAGGGAATGGTGGGGGGCCTCTGCGTATGGGATTTTGGAAGACGATGTTGGAGGAGGCCCTGAGGAGGGTTCTGCGCATGGGTGGTTTTTTTGGATGGGCTTGGGTGTTTTAAATTGAGAGGGATAAGGCCTGGGTTGGGAGAGAGATGAGAGGGATAAGGCTTGGGTGTTAAGAGATTGAGAGGGAAAGACGAGGTTTAAGGGAGAGGGGAGAGTCCAGATCTCATGGACTGTCCTCTCCCATGCAGCTAATGGGCCTCGTGGGACGGGTCAAGTTCGGGTCAGGAGGTTTGGATCAGGCTCGGGTTGCGTTTGGGTCAAGTGAGGTCTGGACTTGACCTAATGAGTTGGATCGGGCCAGGTTCAGCTTGGGCTGGAGTTCATTGGCCAGGCCTAGGGGGTTTGGATTTAAAAGAAACTGGTTTGGGTCGAGAAGGTGGGGTCCGGTGGAGATTGGCCGGGTTATCATTAATGGGGCCCAGGTTTCGTAGATTTTGATTTGCTCGTCGGATTTCGACGTTCTACATATCGACGGAAAGCTCTTGGCGAGTAGGTCAAGATGAGACAATTTTTAGGGAAATCAGAGGTCCAGAATTGATAGGTGATTTTTCACGCGGCCGCCGCGGGGTGTGGGACCCGCTGTCATGATTTTTTATCCGCCGGTCAGATCTTGGAGTTCTATATATGGGCGGAAAGCTCTCGATGAGTAGATCAAGATGTGCCTATTCCTTGGGTGATCAGAGATCCAGAAATGATAGGTGATTTTTCACGCGGGGGCCCCGGGTTGTGGGACCCGCTGTCATGATTTTTTATCCGCCCGTCAGATCTTGGAGTGTTATATATGGGCGGAAAGCTCTCGATGAGTAGATCATGATGAACCAACTCCCGGGGCGATCAGAGGCCTAGAGACGATTGGTAACTTTTGACTCGGGGCCTAATCAGGACATCATTAAATAGGGTGGACTGAATTGCCCCTCATAGGGTGCCAAAACGAGGTGTCTACAGAACCATGTAAACACGTTTATTTATATGGTGATAAGAACCCAAAAAGGAGTATGGTACTATCCATTTGCATCCACTTATGCTAACAGTTGTGTAGATTAGGTGATTCCTCACTAAAAACTCATTGTCTTTTGTTCTAATTATTATAAAGAAAGCTCTAATTGAAATGGTCATTTTCTCTTGCTCGGTTGCCATGTGGGTTTCCCGTAGGCACCTTTAACATAAGGGGTTCTCGCTATTGTGGATGGTGAGAATTTAAAATCTAACAGTGTCCTTTAGGGGAATTCTCATGGGTGAAAGTTTTTCCTTAAATTAAAATATCAATGACTCTTATCTCTTGATGGACGCTAAAAATTTATGAAATCACTAAGGTTTTTTTGTTCTTTTTTACACCTCAAAAGTCCATATAGCTCTTCAGGTTCTTGGAGCGTTTAAGCTCAGTGTGATTCTAAGTGGTCCATGGAGCTCTCATAGTTAGTTCCATACTTTGATTGGTGGCCCACATGGGGAGGGAAAATCATGTGTGGGGAGATGTGACAACTGTATCAAGGCAAAACGGCAGTCATTTCAAAAGCTTTTATATTCTTCATTGAAAGGGAGCTTCTAACTGTGAGAAAAAACTACGCCCAGGTTTAGTATTGGGACTTTTATTTGGGTCTAGCTTAGGTTCAAGGCTTGATATTTGTTACTGCTAGGTTTATGGGTCATTTACCGGATGTGTATTTGGTCCTCGGTTGGGTCTAGAAGCATTATGGACTGGATTTGGACCATTTTCATCTCTACAATAAAGGGACCTTCTTATAAATATTTTAAGCTGAGTCATTTTAGAAATATCAATTTCTCATAAACATTTATCACAACTCTCTTTCATTTTAGAAGTTAATGTGATTTAGGACAAATTTAGATATGTGAATCCATTAAAATGAGAAATTATGAATCCTAACACTTGTGTTGATGATACTCTTGAGAAAAATGAAGAGATAATGGAGCTCGAACAAGTTTAAATCTTTATCAACACCCATTGGAGGTACATGGAACATACAACAATACCACAAGTGGCATGCTGACAGAGCATGTGTGCTCTGTGACACTCCAGAGGAGGACATGGGTTTATTGTATGTAAAAATGACCTTCATTAGACAAATGCTAACCATCCAATTCAAGTAAAAGAAAGTAAAAAAATTGGATCAAAGAAGAAGACGGGCTACTTTAAACCTCCTTTAATGGTGACCCTCCTTACTTCAAAGGCAAAGTGGCATTCGAAAATCTGGAGTTTAGATATCCAAAAGTAACTTTTCATGTGTACAGTTCAACAAATTCCCACCCTGTAAACTCAATCTAACTGGGGCAGAAACCCCCCAGACAGTCCCTGCATTGATGTTAGGAATTCTAGACAAGGGAAATTCCTGATAGAAACTATAAAAACCTCCCCCTTTTGGTAGCTAGGGACATAAGCATAGGTTTGTCACGTGGAACTAGTGCATTAGTATTCCTGATGGACAAGTATTACACGAGATGGAGGAACTTTGACACTACTTCAATTGTATAGAACTTTGACACTATTTCAATTGTATAGAATCTAGGTTTTATAATTAGTAATCCTACTTTGAAATCACTTTAAAAGAGGACACATAATGATTTTTATTTCCTGAATAGTTTTCTAAATTAAAACTGTTTAAGAAAAAGGCCAAAATAATTAATATGTTTTTGATATGTGAGATTTCGGCAATGCTTAGTACACTGTTGGACCATATTATAAAACTATAATTTCAACCTCTTTATAGAAAGAAGGTAATTTTTTCTCAAAATGGAATGCTCAAAAGAAAAATGAAATTGAAATTTTCTAGACAATCAATCGAGGTAGTTAACTTCTTAGAGACAACGTTTTTATCTCTGCAGGATTGGCTAGAGATAAGGGTTCCTTACATTCAGATAAGGATTAGTTTAAAGTTTGGAAGTATTATTTGGTTGTATAAATTGTGATCATTCAATGGATGAATGTCACGGTGAATGAATTTATTATGAAGTATTAGTCTGTTTAAAATCACCCATATGTATCATGGTATCAGAGCTGGTGGTAATTTTGCATTCAAGTTGGTCATGGTCCCATCCTTCATGCTTTAGTAATAACTACTATTAATTTTCAATTTTAATAAAACTCAAGCATCCTCTCTCGAGTCTAGATCTCTTGTTTCAAGTATTAGGAGCCCACTTGTATTGGGATGGAGTTGTTATTTATGATGTTATTTATTGTTGTATTATACAGGTGGGGCGCTCCCTGTTTCCTTTGAAACAGTATTCCCCTGTTTCAATGAAACATGGAATCCGGACTCTCCTCTCTCATATGAGGATCCAATCAAATCCAAGTCTTATGATCTCTCCATCTTCATCAACTTCATGAACAAAAGTTTCTGGAAGAGATTATGATAGATTTGATCTAGTTAGTGGGCCACTGGCACTGACAAACTTACAAGGACCTAGTAGCAACAGTGATGGATTCACATTCAAACAATGGTCTCAATGAAGCACAACTATTATTTTTACCTGATTGGACGCTATTTAGATTTATAGATCATGGGTCTATCACATTTTCTCCTCTCTCATAGATTAAGGAAGGGTGTTAGAGACAAATGTTATTAAATTTGTCTCTATAGGACTGGTTAGGATTTGTTAGAGATAAGAGTTTCTTACTTCGAGTTGAGGATTAGTTTAAATTTAAATTATCATTAGGTCATATATAAATTGAGATCACTGAATGGATGAATTTCACGGTGAATGAATTTATTGCAAAATATCATTTTGTTTAAAATCTCTCATGACTTAACAATACAGAATGTAGTTTGTAAAAAAAAAAAATTACTTACATGTATCTATGATGGAAAAAAAAAAGAAACTGAGGAGGCAATTTGTAAAATAGAGTGTACTTTCTTTCTATCTCTAATCTGTAGTAGCAAATATCTAACTAATGGAAAAATTGGTTGCACCCCTCCAACTCCATGTGATCCTGATCCCCTGGATAGTGTTGAAAGGAAAATTAATGCTCTTTGTAAATGTTTTCTTTGCTAAATCATTAAAGGTAGCTTATATGGACCTTTGACCGTGGCTTGAGGGTGCACCATACACATCCTATAGATGGAAAATGAATTTGAAACGTGGTCCCTACAGATGGATTTGAAGCGATGAACTATACATGAATAATGTATTTTTATAAGTGACTAATATAATATCAAGAACTTTGAAATGTTACTGTTATCTTGAAATTCTTTTTCAGCAAATAATTTAATCTTCATTAGCTGCCACAACTTAGTTTGCTGCATTCTCTACTGTTTTCAAATATAAAACTATAATATTTTATTATTACATTATTCTATTCTAAATTTCTTTATTTTATTAGTATTGAAATCTATAAATATTTTGGTTTGCACATATCCAAATGGGCACTTGGCTTGTTTTTGGCTAAATGGAATCTTTCTTTTATATAAATGTTTTAAAAGTGGAACTAGAGATTTATCTGGGATGTAATCTATGGAAAATAAAACTTTAAAATGATCAAAGCCATTGGAAGGTTGTCAGGTCACTACTAGTTCAATCAAGAGTTTTCATCAATTTAGGCCGATTGAGCAATCTTTTAACACTAGAAGGGATTAGGCTGGACCAAATGTTGCCAGGCATCAATTTCAGTCGGCATGGTTGTGTTCGAGAAATTTAGTCAGATTTCTCAAAATATAAACAAAATATACAAGGAAGAGTACTTGATTTGTTCGGAAATATATTTTTTGAAATTAAATGCTTTTGCGTCTAGTTTGTTTTCAAGAGAAGATACCTTTAAAACTATTTAGCTTTTTAGAAATAAGCTATAAAGGCACTTTTGTGTAATGTTCATAGAAAACCGGTTCTGCAAACTTTTAATTTTCCATGACACAAGAAATTTCCCTATCCCCACAGTTGGAAATGCTTTTCTATTGAGTTACAGAAAATGGAGATCATTTTTGTGCTTTGCATCACGGAAAAGAAAAAAAAAAACAAATGTGACTAAATGAAAATTTTAATCATGGAATGCATCCTACTTTTCCTTGCCTTTTCTGCGAAAGCATGTCAGTGCAAAAGTGTCCTAAGTAGGGTGAAACTAGGTGAAGGCTGAGGTGGGCATAGCCCTTCAGAAATTTTGAAAAGCCCTAACAAATCTTAGGTTCTGCTCTATCCTCATAGAAAGGATTTTCAGCTCTCAAGAAAAAAAAAAAAAAAAACTAGAGTTTCTCTACTCTTTTTTTGATCAATGAAAGCATTTCACATGAAATGCTGATCTATAGAAAAAAATTGATGCTATAATTTCTTTTGATTTGCCTAACATTTGCAAAATCAAAATCCAAATTAGAAAGAGGATTATTCCTCGGTTGAAAGATGGGTACCAGGAAGACTCACTAACATCAACTCAAAACATAGAATTCTACTCTGTGGCTTCAAACCAAGACTTAGAGAAGTCCACGAGCCAACCAGTAGTACTATTTGGAGTCATTTTATCTGCTAATGTAGACAGGTTTGACTTAATTTCGAAAATGTTTTCTTATCGTCACGCAATTCATGTGGCCGTGACACGAATTTGGAACACTTTAAAGTGACTCAAGATGGCTCTCTCAAAGACTCATGGAGTGTCACCGCATTGTGGCTGGGTCTTAGGACGTGTTTGTGCATCATGCAGTTTATGTAGAAGAAAAGCACTTGTAGTCTTCTTCAGAGATTCTCATGACTTTTCTCGAATATTGATGATGTACCCTGTATGGATTCGAATGGCCAAAATAAAAACTATGAAAATATTATAATTAAATAGTTAAATATTATTTAATACAGAAAAGAATATCTTTCCACACTTTAGGAAGATATCTTTACTCCTATATCATATATATAAGTAAAATTTAGATTACACATGAACTACTTTTTTCCCTATGACTAGGGGCTTTCATGGCGGGCTGGGCCTGGTTAAGCTATAACCACACCTTGCCCACCTGTGGATGCACGTACGCACTCATAGTATCCATGTGAGAAAGTTAGCTTTTCCGGGATCCTTGTGTTCTATGGCCCTTGTATCTTTCTATACCAGTCATCCACTGTGCTTGTGGAAAACAAGACTGCATTAGGGCATCGATTTTCTATATTATCTTTTGGATAGTATAATCAGTTGTGTTTCCCGTTCCTCCTGGAATGCAAACAGATACTATTTGGCAGAAATCAATATAAACTGTGTGCTTTCCATTGGACACCCTAAGGTATTATTGATGTTTGTTTCCAAATCAAGGGCCATGCGCCGCTTGAATGTGTGTGTATATCCTGGAAACTAACTAATAAATTGCAACTCTGTTTGAATGTTGCAACCACAACTTTGACGGTGCTCACTGTAAAAAGAGTCGGTAGCATGGTTGAAAGGTGCTCATTATTGCAATCGTTAGGTTGCAGGTTCGAGTCATGCTACCAATAAAAGGGGGAAAAGTTTGGCTGTCTGATTGTATGTCCTTGTTTTGTTTTTGATTGCTCCGACAAAAAAATCAAAAAAAAATTTTGACGAAGATTCATGCACATTTTTCAACTTCTAATCATTCTATATTCCATATTCCTCAGACTGTCATACAAGCAGGATTACTTCAAAATGGTCTATGTTCAGTTCAGGATGAGAGTGCAGGTCAGTGCTCTTCTCTGTGTCTGTACGAACATGATGTTGAATGAAACATAAAGACGTCAAGTTCTATGCTTTGGAAAGCTATACTAAAATAAAAATAAAAAGCATACCGTGTAGAAGCTTTGCCTAAAAATTTCCCCAGAGCTAGAAATATGAAGCAATGATTCCTTGACAATGTGCCACATCACATAGGGTAAAGTTATATGAATGTTGGCTGATCATATATGTTGTGCTTGGGCATGTAGCTTCATACTTGTGGGACATGCTTCAGAGATCCCTACATTTTAATTTTACCCAACATTTCTATGTGGATTTACTAAACGCCGACCTTGATTGAAAGATCTTTATCATCCAATCATTTACCTTTTCAGTTCTTTCTGTCATATTATTGTAATCGATAGAACATAATGTTGGAAACATTTGTAACTTTCTTGTTCAACTAATCTTTGTGATTGAACCTAGAAGAGAAACATTGACAACTTGCGAAAAAGAGTCCCGAAGCAGAGCTAGTGGGATTAGGCTACGAATTCTAATGAAGTGTAAAGACTTATATTAAATAAGTCACAAGGTGGTTCTAGGGGATGCTAAGGAGAACAAGAGTTGTGCACGTAAGGAAATTTGGTGGTCGAATCCAGATATCCAAAAGGTCACTGCTGGAAAGAAAAAATCTATTCAAAGGGGCAAAAAAACAAGAGGTGGAGAAGACATAGAAATGTAAAAACTTGCAATGAGCAATGTAAAGACCACTGCAAGCAAAGCCAACTACAAAGCCCATAACAATTTGTATGCGAAAAGAAGGGGCGAAGGGCTTTTTGTGTCGGACAAAGCCAGAAACGAATGCTCAAGATTTTGATCATATTAGATGCATCAAGAATGAATGGTGTCTCGTTAAAGAAAGCAGGACCATTAATAGATGAGAACATATTTTAAAGATCATTTAATTAGGAAGCATACAAGGGAATTAAATGAGGATATTGATCCAAATCAAGGAGTGATTAGCGAAAATTTAAAGTCTACCTTACCAAGAATGAAGAAAAACAGAGATCTATGTATGGATGGTAATCATGGTATACCTATAGATGTTTTAGTTGTGATGGGTGATATAGGGATTGATTGCTTTGTGATGGAACATAATACGACTTATTTGTAAGTATTAGGGACTTGTATGGAAATTGGGAAGGTACAGTTTTTTTAAATATTAAAATATAATAAAGTATATATATGGCTTGCGAGCATCAGATGCTCCAGTCCCTGTTCCTCATCTTCTACTCCACTTAGTGTCTAACTTTGTTGGGCTTGTGAACCAGCCACAATGCCCCCTCGCTTATTGGCTGCCCCTACTCCCTCAGCTATTTTGTGACAGCTTGTAGGAATCCTCTCTACCCTCGCAAACTTGTTGGTTGAAACAGTTTTATTAGTTCCCACCATTTCTCTTCAACTTAAAACCAGTTTCTTGCAGCTCTTCATTCTTATACCGAGTCTCAGTTGTACAAAGAAACATCAACATCTTCTACTGGCATACCACTATGACTGAGGAACTTGCAGCCTTGCATAGGACTCATTCATGGGATCTTGTCCCTCTTCATCCTGGCAACCAGTATCAGATGCAATTCGGTGTACAGAATTAAGACTCAAATCTTAGCCAACCCCTACATAGTTGGGAAAAGGCTTTGATGATGATGCAATTAAGACTCAATCTGATGGAAGTATTGAACAATACAGGACTAGCAATAGGCTACAAACAAGAACACGACATTGACTATGAAGAAACATTTTTTTCCAGTGGCCAAAATTACCACTATTTGAATTCTCATTTCTGTAGTTGTTGTTTGTTATTGGCCACCATATCAAATGGATGTTAAAAATGGCCTTCTTGTAGAAATATTTTCATGCCTTTGTGATGGGGACATCAGATCTGATCCCCCTCGTTCTTACAAGGTCTACCAAAGATCAAGGCGCAGGAACACTGATCAAGCCACATTATGGTTGATTGATTCATACTCGGGCTTTGATCGCGAAGAAATTGCACATCCACCATTGGTTCATCACCGCGAGGGCATCAGACAGTTGGATTTCACGGAATCTTGTTCCTAAAGAAGAGAAGGCCCCATGTCCACAATCATCTTGAAGGCCCCACATTGGGAGGTGCCACATGGGAGGAAATAAAAGAGTTTGATAGTTTAGAGGTGCCCAAGTTAATTAAAAGAGTCTTAGTAGAATAAAGGGGCCCTTGTTTCTTTAAAAAAAAAAAAAAAACATAAGTAATGAAGAAAAGGGGGGCCCACAACTTAAGTGATAAATGGTTTTATTCTTGGGATGCGTGCACACACACCCATTCTTGGGATGCGTGCACACACCCCCTTACGCATGAATCCCAAGGCCCCTTGCGCAAGTCCCTTTATTTTCTTCTTATTTTCCTTTTGTTTCTTTTAAGTGTGATGATGTCATCATATTTCCTTAGGGTATTTTAAAGACTGTCATTGTATTCTTCTTGGTTATGTTATGTTTATGATATTGAATGAAAATGAGACTTCTTCTTCTACCTTGGACCTCTAGAGTTTACCTTCTCTTGAGAATCTCTATAAGGCCTCCGGATAGGAGTTTGGTGAGAGCCCAGTAAAGGTATCTTCTATTCTTTTACTTTTCTATTTCCAAAAGCTTTATTGACCTTTGCCATCTAAATCTAGACCAGATCTAGAGCCCCCTTATTACCAAAGATCCACAAACTTCAGATTTGAACCTTACTATCAGAAACCTCTTTTTTTTTATTAGATCTGAAACTTATCAGATCTAAACTTTTATTGGATCTGAACCTTTTATAGATCTGAACTCTATTGCTTAAACCTTTCATCTAAACCATTGGATATATATCATTGGCCCTAAGCAACCTGGAAGTTCTATCTTCCATTAAGATCCTACTATTTTTTTTTGCTAAAAGGGATTTATTACGGGATCTGTGAGATCACCTAGGACCTCAGATTCATTGTTTACTTGATATTCAGTGCTTTCTATTTTAATTGGCATGCTATAACTTGATTTTAATTGTTAATTCAGATATGATCTCATCATATTAGGGAAGACCTCATATTGTCCAACATCACTTTGCCTCTTGCACTTCCTCATCCTGCACACTACTTTCGCCAGCTGTGCCATGCTCTATTTGGACTCAGACAAGCTCCCATGTTCGGTTTGAATGCTTTAGCATTGTCATTCTAAGTACTGGCTATTCTCAAAGTTTTCATGACTTCCCAATTTTTTTCCTTCTCTACCAAATGTGGTCGAATGCTCCTTCCTCTTTATATTGGTGATATGCTTATCATAGGTGATGATCGAGAAGGCTGTTCTCTCAAGATCTTTCTTACCTCACAGTTTAATACGAAGGATCTTGGTCCTCTGGGCTACTTCTTGGGCATAGTAGTTGCATACTGTCCTCGAACTACCTTTCTCAAATGAAGTATCTTGGAGACATTCTTTAGAGAGCAAAGTTTATCGATTCCAAAATTATTAGCAGTCCACTTGAGCTCAATCAGAAGCTCTTTGCTTCTGATGACACTCTTTCTGACCCCACCCGCTATTGATAGGCTGTATACTCGACTATCTCTTGGCTTGACATAATTTGTCTAGTCCAAGTCGTTAGTTGGTTTGTCTTTGCCACTACTTCTATACTTTGGACTGCTATTCTTTGGATTTAGCATATCTTCAAGGCATAATGAATCTTGCTTTTCTTCTCTCTGGTGACAGCTTTCTCCAGTTTATTACCTAATCTAATTTTGATTGGGTAGGATGTGTTGACAGTTGACACATGCCATAATACTACAGGTTCCTGCATCTTTTTTTGTTTCTCTCTAATTTCCTGGAAGAGCAAGAAGTGACTGTTGTTTCTTGTTCTTCTGATGATGCTGAAATCACGCTTAATCCTATGCTAAAGTACGACGACTGCTTGCTGATATGGGCATCTACTTACATGCTTTGACCCTTCTATATTGTGACATTGCAAGGTCTCTCCATATTGCTCATTACATTGTCTAACATGAGCACACCATTCTTCGTTGAGCCATCTTCTACCTATACCAACTGGCTAATCTTTCGTGTATGTCATTACCCCACTCTTCAGTTTCAAAAATTGCTATCCAATCATAGCAAGGGAAGAGAGAGAGGGGGGGGTCCTCAATATGCCATAATCTCATGTGCCATACATTTTCTTAGATTCTAGTCAGTCGAACTAAATTGTACTTATGTAGATAAGTTAGTCAAACTAAATTGTACTTGTGTAGATAAGTTATTACTAATAGTGGATATGAGAGTTCTTTATATACAATGGTTGGGAGCATTAACCCAACAAAACAACAATAAGTCTCTTGTTCTCTTCAGGTTTTTCAATTTCTTCACATGGTCTAGCCGCATTAGAAGAATGGTCTAGATCATGATACCATGATCTCTACTCAAGTCTTATACTACGCTTTTCCTAAGGCCAAGCTTGTCATGTGATATGAAGAATGCTGGTGTGGGGGTAAAACACCGTAATGACGAAATTAAGCAAGGATTACAGTAGGACTCGCTGATCACCTCGGCCTCTGTAGTCATAGCCCGTCAGCTCGGCAGCTCGGTCAAGAGTACCAGCACGGCAGGGCTGCTCGGCAGCTCGGCGTGAGTGCCAGCTCAGCACAAAAGCACAGCACGGCCAAGCCATTCTTAGTCTCGAAACAAAATGCTGAAGGCAGAGTGGGCCGCCACCTTCCTCCGGGGAAATATGGCGCGCCCTGCTAGATAGGAGCATTCATTTATGACGATAGGATTGCTCATTTATGGCGATAAGAAGTTAGCTTTATCAGCCTTTAACATCAACTGACTGAAGGCATGAAAAGTTAGGATGGGATGTTCCCTTTTCACCTACTGCTGCCTGTCAGGATAAGGATCGATGGGACCTCATCCCACCTACTCCCACTGACAGAGAGAATGAACGAGGAATGCCCCCATATAGGCACGGGGGATGACCCCATAGAGGTACGCAACTCGCAACACCAACTAGATCATCTCATTCCCCTCTCCTGCCTCCTCCTGTTTAGTCTTTCTCCAGAACTAACTCAGGCATCGGAGCGCCTTCGGCTCACGGCAGCCAGGGGCTCTGACCCAAGCCTTTCTCCTTCCCTTTTCAGGTTCCTCAGCCTCGTGGAGGTTCCCGGCGTTCGGTCTTCCCTTATCTAAGAGGTTCATCTCCTCAATCTAAGTAGGTGTAGTTTTTACCGACTACAGCTGGAATATCATTTTTCTGATCAGTTAAGAACGGGATATTATAGCTTAAAAAGTGATGGTTGAAGAATTTTAGAACTTTTCCCCACATCTGATTCCTTTTACTCCAACTGTTTTTTGTTTTAAGTTTTTTTTTTCAAAATTCTGAGATGCTTCTAATCTATATTGAGTGGATACATCATTTGAAAGTTTGGGACTTGAACTAGATACAAATAAGCTACTAGTGTGGCACTTTTTTTTATTTTTTTTATTTTTATGATGACGTGGGTATCCCAGAGGTCTTTGGCCCAAAAGGAATAATCCTCCGCATGGCGCCCGAGTGCGGCACTCTTTTTAGCGTGTCTAAGCTCTATATATGACAAATCAGCACAGTGCCTTTTGTAAAGATACAGGTCGACGCAACCTAATGGGTCAGCCCACAACCCATGAATTGGGTCAGCCCACAAATCAAGTCATTGTATGAGTTGTCACTAGATACTAGTTACCTTAACAATACCTGTAATCATGTAATCAGATCATCTAATCTAGGCAATACTGTGTTATATATGGATCCATTGTCAATACAAAGAATACACAATTCTCTTGCAATTCTTCTCTCTCTTGTATGCTTCTGGTTAGATATGGATATTCTAACATGGTATCAAAGCCCATCGATCTGTTCATTCAAGCATAAGAGGAGCCTTGATCAACAGATAGGAGAATATTGTATTCGTCTGTGAGAAGCACTGCACTACTGTGATCAAAGGTGGCCCATCTATTGATGATCATTCTGCATCAGAGAAATCTCTCCATTATGGTCGTCCATTTATCCTAGGAATTCTGCACATTTTTTCGAGATTTTCTGATCATCTGAGGTAGGCTATTCTCTCCAATCTGCACTTGTCTCCTTTGTGCAAATAGTTTTCATCAAGCCAGTTAAATATTCTGGTCTCTCAAGCTTTCTTCAAAATTCCAGTTAGAGGTGTTTCGAATTTTTGATACAGAGACCACTGTGTGATCTGATCTTCCATCTGATCACCCAGTGGGCCTCGCAAATCAGATATGTGCCCAGATCCAAGGTCACCTGGACCTCTTTTATTGGGTTTTCCAATCTGATTGCAATTTGTGGTTGAGATCTTCCATCTGATCTCTCAGTGGGCCCCATAGCACTCCTCTGTGGTAAGATTCAAGGTCATCAAGATCTATTTCATTGGAATTTCAGATCTGGTTAGTTCTTTGTGGCTGGATTTTAGTTCTGACTTGAATTCTGGGGCTGGATTTCACATCTATACAGTCTGTATGCATCTTGTTCTAAATTCATCTGCACTTTTGCTTCATATATGTGCATTTTTTGGTTAAAAATGTCTTCTGATAAGACTTCGGTGATTAATGTCATACTTTGGAAGTATATTGCTAAGCAGATCCCTATTGGTCCCATCTAATGCAAAATTTCCTTAAAGGACAAAAACTTTGGAAGTATATTGCTAAGCAAATCCCTACACTAGATAGTAAAGACACCACCTTTGAAGAATGTGAAGCTTCAATCGGGAAGATCAATTTATGGATTGCTAATTCGGTCAATCCATCTATTGGGAACCAACTGGCTAAATTCAATTATCCTAAGGATGCTTGGGATTATTTAGCCAAATTGTATACTCAGTCTAATGCTGCTCGCCGGTATCAGTTAGAATGGGAAATCAAAAATACAGACCAAGGAAATGACTCCATTCACGATTTCTTTATCAAAATGACTGCCGTATGGGATCAATTGGCTCTAATGGAACCCACTTTTGCAACAACTGATGATGCGCATACCTTTGAGGTCTATAGGCAGCAGATTCGCCTGGTTCAGTTTCTTATTGCTCTCCGCCCTGATTTTGAACATGTTCGTGGTCTATTATTACATCGGTCCCCACCGCCTTTCGTTGATACGGCACTCTCGGAACTTCTGGCAGAAGAACAAACTCAGCTTTCTCTTACAAGGAAGAAACATGTGGAACCCACTCATGTCCTGTCACCAAATGTTAGTACCCCACAAAATGATCGCTCTTTTCCACCTGGTACCAATGACTTTTGCAATTATTGTAAGAAGAAAGGACACTGGAAACGGGACTGCCCAACCAGACATCAAAGGCCAAACAACAAGAACAAACAACCTGGTCAACAGCCCAATCGTGGTCCCATGTAATCTTATTCTCAGCGATCCTGTGCTGCCAATTTTACTGAAGATGATAGTTTTGTGCCTCTGCAAATGGATCTTACATCTCAGATCCAGGCTATGGTTGATGAGCGCATGCAACAGTTATTTTTGGCTTCCTCCATTGGTTCTGCTTTTCATATGGCCACTACCCCCTCCGCCTCTGGTTCCGCCATGACCATTTCTGGTCCTTCAGGTACACATGATACTACATGGATTTTTTTATTCTGGTGCTTCCTATCATATGACAAATGATGTTTCCAAACTTCATAATTGTTATGCTCCTCCTAGCTCTCTCACCATCCATACAGCAAATGCCACTCCTTTACCAGTCTCCCTTATTGGTTCCATTTCAAGTAAGTTGCTCTCTCTCACTAATGTTTTGTGTGTACCCCACCTCTCTATCAACTTAATCTTTGTTAGTCAATTGACTTCTTCTAGATTTCTTGTCTCATTTTCTTCCACTGGATGTTCTGTGCAGGATCCGCGCACCGAGAGACAGATTGGGACCGGCCTTAGGTCAGGAGGACTTTACTATCTCCGCTCGTTGTACCTTCCATTATCAAGCATCTCCCCTGCTGCCCTTGTTTCATCTGCATCACCCTTTGCTCTTTGGCACTCTCATTTAGGCCATTTATCTTTAAATAAAATGAAGTTTTTATTTAATAGTGGTGTTTTTGGAAACATTTCTGTATCAGACATTTCTACTTGTTTTGGTTGCCAATTTGGTAAACAACATGCATTCCCTTATAGTAAAAGCACTTCTTTTACTACTGCTCCTATCTCTTTGGTGGATTCTGATGTCTGGGGACCTGCCTCTCGAGCCAACGAAAGGCTGTTCCATTTATTATGTGTTGTTTATTGATGATTTCACTAGATATACATGGTTATATTTGATGAAGAATCGTTATGAGTTATACACCATCTACACTGCTTTCTTTACCATGGTTTCCACTCAATTTGACACGAGAATTAAAATATTCATGTCTGACTCTGGGGGAGAATACATGTCCTACAAATTTCGTTCTTACCTTACCAGTCAAGGGACTCTAGCTCAATTATTCTATCTTGCCACACCACAGCAGAATGGAGTGGCAGAACACAAACACAGATATATTCTAGAGACTGCTAGATCCTTGATTTATTCCTCACATGTTCCTCTGCAATTCTAGGGGGAAGCAGTCCTGACTGCAACCTATCTGATTAATAGAACACCGTCCACTATCTTATTTGGCACATCCCCATATGAGAAATTGTTCTCCTGTAAACCTGACCTGTCCTATCTCAAAGTATTTGGCTGCACTTGTTTTGTTCTGTTGCATAATAATGTGAGAACCAAACTTGCCCCAAAATCCATTGTCTGTGTTCTTTTAAGGTATGGCATCTAACAAAAAGGCTATCGATGCTATGATCCTAAAACCAATAAGTTACGAGTCTCTTGTAATGTCACCTTCTTGGAACATATACCTTTCTATACATTACCCACTACATCCTCTTCTCCTGAGCACCCTACAGTCTATCCTCTTGATCTCTTTCCAGACCTATTTCCCTCAGATACCCCTTCTCCTCCACCCCTGCGGTATATCATCGTTGGCCCAAAACCCCGTCTGCCCACTCGGGATCTGTAGCCCCACCTCCTTCTGACCATGGGCCTATCTCCTCTGATCCAGATGTGTTGGATCCTCCTCAACCTCGAAGGTGTCCCTTGCACACTAGAATCGCTCCCTCCCGATTTGGTTTTATTTGTACTGATCATTTTTCTCCATCGTATAAGTCCTTCATTGTAGCAATTCATACTTTGGCAGAACCACAATCCTATAAGGAAGCCATTACTTATCCGAACTGGAGATCTGCCATCGCAGAAGAACTTGCGGCTCTGCAGAAAACTCAAACATGGGACCTTGTTCCTCTTCCCTTAGGTAAACGGGCTATTGGCTGCAAATGAATATTTCAGATCAAGACCAACTCTAATGGATTTGTTGATCGTTACAAGGCTCGCTTGGTTGCCAAAGGCTACACACAAGAATATGGGGTAGATTATTAGGAGAACTTTGCTCCAATTGCTAAGATGACAATTGTCCGTACTTTTATCTCCATTACCGTTGTTAGACATTGGCCATTCTATCAGCTTGATGTCAAGAATGCATTTTTGAATGGATTCCTTCAAGAAGAAATCTATATGCATCCTCCCCCAGGCGTCATGAGATCTCCTCATTATGTCTGTCGTCTCAAACGTGCCTTGTATGGACTCAAACAAGCACCTCGTGCTTGGTTTGAACGGTTTAGCACCAGCATTATCAGCATTTATTTTTCTCAAAGTGCTCATGACTCCGCTCTCTTCACTCGCTATTCGTGATCTAGACATGTTTTCTTGTTACTCTATGTCGATGATATGATTATCACTGGCAATGATGCTCCTGGTATTCTATCCTTGAAGCGGTTTCTTCATCGACAGTTTGAGATGAAAGATTTGGGTCATTTGCGGTACTTTCTAGGCATTGAGGTTGCCTACTCTCCCAAAGGATATCTTTTGTCGCAAACAAAATACTGCAATGAAGTTCTCCAACGCGTTGGACTCACAGATCATAAACCTGTCTCTACTCCAATTGAACATAATCTGAAGCTTCGAACTATTGATGGAGATCTTCTTTATGATCAAACTCGTTATCGTGAGGTGGTCGACAGCTTGGTTTATCTTACTATTACCAGACCAGATATTGCCTATGCAGTACATGTGGTAAGCCAATTTGTTGCACGACCCACTCATCTTCACTGGGCCGCTGTCCTGCACATACTTAGATACTTACAAGGAAGTTCCAACCGCGCCCTCCTTCTTTCCTCCTGTCCAAATCTTACTCTGCATGGTTATTCTGATTCCGACTAGGCAGGAGATGTCAATGATCGGCGCTCTACAAGAGGTTTCTCCATTTTTCTTGGCTCTCCTCTCATTTCCTGGAAAAGCAAGAAACAAGAAGTTATCTCACGATCATCCACTGAAGTTGAATATCGTGCTGTATCTCACACTACTACTAAAAATATTTGGCTTCGCTGGTTACTTCGGGATTTAGGAGTTCTAGTTCCTAAATCTACCTCTCTTTTCGGACAGTGAAAGTGCACGGAAACTGGTAACAAATAATGTCTTCCATTAATGATCCAAACATCTTGAAGTTGATTGTCATTTCATTCGTCAACATGTTCGGAGTGGTACTATAAAGCTTATCCAGATTTCATCAGCTGCTCAAGTAGCATATTTTTTCACCAAAAGCCACTCCCCATCTTAGTTTTCAGAGCTAATTTCCAAGCTATCGATGGTCACATTCTCCCATCCAAAGCTTGAGAGGGGACGTAAAAATACAGGTCAACTCGACCTAATGGGTCAGCCCACAACCCATGAATTGGGTCAGCCCACAAATCAAGTCATTGTATGAGTTGTCAATAGATACTAGTTACCTTAACAATACCTGTAATCATGTAATTAGATCCTCTAATCTAGGCAATACTTAATTATATGTAGATCCATCGTCAATACAAAGAATACACAATTCTCTTGCAATTCTTCTCTCTCTTGTATGCTTCTGGTTAGATCTGAATATTCTAACACCTTTAACCATGAAATAAAGGCACTGCACTTGTAACACCTTTATTTTCCTTTGTCATCATTCCCCTACTTTTTTTATATGAAATCATATCTATGCAATCAATCATGTCTTTTAATGGTTTTTTTTTTTTTTTTTTTTATCTATATATATTGTGTGGATATGTACTCATAGCCAGTTTGTTTGTCATCATGGTAGGAGGCAGGACCTTTGATAGCATTATTTGCTTAGTAGATTGGGATTTTGCTGCAGGTTTGGTGGTGTCTGTTGTTAATCCACAACCAGGGGAAACCATCATCGACTGTTGTGCTGCACCTGGAGGAAAGACTCTTTCATGGCATCATATCTGAGAGGCCAAGGTGGTTTTTGAATGGAAAGTTTCATCTTTTTGACATGTTCTCACACATTTGTATCAGTAAAATTGTCTCATATAATTTGTTGGTCTATAATTTCAAGCTAATGATAGGGTTCTAAATTTCTAATGCCTCCCTAAACGTGGTGTAGTATGAACCCATTTTGTATGAGTAGGCTTGCGGTCCATAGTCCTCCAACAGACCTTAGTGCCAACATACTGGTGGCTTTGATACTTGAAGCATGGTGCCAAACATGGAATGGGCACAACAGGATACTGTTCATGTCTTGAACATTTGAAATCCATTATTTCTCGAGTTTCTTGTTGTTGATTTGAATAAAAATATTTGCTAAGTCGACACTAAGTATGTGTAGACTGCCTTTATTTTAATTACTCGGCATAAAATTCGAAAAACAATGATGATGATACTTCCATGATGGCTTAAGGAAAGAAAAACATTGGTTTTTATTATGTGGAAATTTCAACGTGCTCAGGAGATATTCAGAAGCTCATTGATTTTTGGACTTGTCTATGTCAACATGCGTCAACTTGGTTCAGGACTTTGGTGTTTGTTCAAAGGAAAATGCCTTCTGTGCTCCTTGCGCAGGCAAACTTTTAATCCACAACATCAGTGACGCGTAAAGTTTATGCGTTACACATCACGGATGCTCATTATTCAAAGCTCACCTGCACTATGTGCACAGGTTAATATTTTCCCTCTTGTAAATGTTGATTATGAAACAAGTTGTTTTTTGTTTATAATAATAGAGAACAGTAATAATAGCAGTAATGATAAAAATAATAAGATTACTTCTAATAAAAAAAAAGAGAGAGTAGAAGATAATCTTAGAGTATGAAGTTCTTGACATATAATTTTAATCACTTGGAAGTGATCTGTCATGCAAGCACTTATTATTTGTGTATTTTCAAGTACTTGTTATCATGAGATTTTAAGCACTAGGAACTCTTATGGTCTACTTGGTTTTTCAGCTTTTACATACTATTATACAGGACCCTCTCACACCATCTGACAATTCCTAAGCACAGGATAAAGTGCTGATGTTGCCTTTTCTGCAATCCAGTGTCCAGATGCTGAAAACAAAACAGCACCTCAGGGTTTTATTCTTTCTTCCTTAGATTTACAGCAGGATTCTTTTGGAATTCTTGTTGAAGATAAAAGAAATGAAAAAATAAATTCGAACTGGAAACATGAAAAAAAAATTATTAAATGTTAATGGAAACTGTTTTGTCAAAGCAAAAGTCATGAAAAAACATTTTGAAAATATGACGTAGTATCATTGAATTTTCTACTTTTGTGAATGTTTCAAAGATACTGTTGTGACATTCCTATTTCCATGGTTGTTAGTTACAACATCGTATAATGGCGATGGTTGATTACTTGTTATGAAACAGAGAAACAGAAAAGTGAAACATTCTCAAAGTTGGGTCATTAGGTTTTGAAATCTAGACTCTGGGTTTTAAAATAGTTATACTTTTTATGTAAATCTACAACTTTGTGTTTGGTAGAACCTTTTTCTTGGCAAAATAATGTGCTATATTTCATTAAATAACATTGTTATCTTTGGGAAAGACACCTTATGCAAATGCCGTTGTAAAATAAAGATCTTAACCAATAATTAAAGTAAATAGCATTATTGTCTCCAGGATTTTTTATCCCCAAGCAAGAAAGAGCCACTGCACTGCTTTACATTGGTCAGGCTGGGCTGGGATAATAGCGTAAGCACTTCGATCATAGAAGATACACTTGTAGAGCGTATGAATGGTTTGGATCGAAGAGCCTCCAATCTTTTTTACGAAGCCTTAGCCTATATACGATCCAACTACGAGACTATTTGTAATTTTAATTCCATTATAGTGCCAATTTCTAATCATGATTCCAAAATGTCACAATCTTTATTTTATGAAAACATTGCATTATTTTTGCGATAGTGAAGATATTCATCAGTCATCATTTTACTTTCTGCACTTTCTTTTCCAGAAAAAACCATCTTTAATCTCCATGATACTGTAAGTTATTAAACGCTTCTTTCCTTTGGAAACTTCTCAGGCACAACAATGATGATTTTTCTCTAACTTGGCAGCTGCTTCTTTTTGCAATTCCTTGTGTTGATTCCATTGAGTTGGATTTTAGAAGCTTTTGGTTCTATACCTACTCCTTCCATATATAGGCTTGTACATTTTTTTTATTTTTTTTTTGCGTTACATTATTGAAATTTATATTTGAGCACGAAAAATTAGTGATGCTTCACGGTGATGATGCAGGTATGGTATCTGCAGTTGACCTAAACAAAGGTCGCTTAAGAATTTTTGAAGAGACAGCTAAGTTGCAGAATGTCGATGATATTGTCACTGCTGTTCATGCTGATCTTCGCAATTTCTCCGTAAGTTACTGGACTGTAAACAGAAGCAAACATCTAGAACTTTTACTGGAATGACTTAACAAATGACGTCTCTCTTTCAAAGAATTAGCTCAAATATTTGACTACGAGGAAGAAATCCAGTATAGCACCCCATTAAGTGGATGGGTGGACCATTAGCAACAGATAAAAGGATAAATATCACATAGTAAAAATATCCATTGGCAGTGATGGTGTTCTCCTAATCTACTTGCACATTTGTTTACTCAAAAGAGAAACGGAAAAGAAAAAAAATTATGGCAAGTGTTAAATGCCCATGAACACTATAGAAAATAACTCATCAAGATAAGGCCTAGGCCCAACTCAACTAGGCCCATGTATAGACTTTTAAAATATCCCTAGTGTGGAATTTGGTCAAAACGTTGTACAGCAGATTTTCTCTTTTTTACTTGTATAGAAGATTAGGATAGCTGTACCTTTTATTCTTTCATTATTTTGATTGTAATTCCAGCCTTTGATTAGGCACAATGAGATTATAAAACGGGTCAGTCGATATTCTCTCTTGGGACATGACCAATTGTTCCAAAGCTCTTTTCTTCTTCTTCTCTACCTCTTAGATTATTTCAATAACCTTTATAAACACAAGGTAAAATTGGAAGATGCCCATTGTTGCAAACACGAGGTTGTCCTTTTGAGTCATCTTACCAATAAAAAAATAACTTTTCCAGAACATGGTGAAAATACACATCTGCATATCTTTTGGGGACTTGAAACCCATTTAAGATTAGAAAAGAGAAAGGTTATGTTAATGTTGAAAAAAAAAAACTTTTAATTCCCTCTTTTCTCAGTCCCATGACATTCCATAGAATTCATCCTTCATGGAGAAAGGACACAAGCCCCACCATTGATGAAACGTAAATGATTCTGGAAAAATGAAAGAATTATTAGACAGGTTATGGAATGTGAACCATATGTATCTCACAGAGGAACAAATTGCCAAAGAAAGTTCGTTACAATTGAAATTGATTGTGCGGTCTTTTCCAATTTTCTTTTGTACTTCATGTTATTTTTAATTAAATTTTAGTTACCTTTTCTTGGGGAGAAGTACCCTGAAGAGTAATGTAGAAATACTGATTCACGGAGTCCTTCCAGCCCAAACACAGGAGCATATATTAGCAAGAAATTGTTTCGGTCTTCAAGGTGATGAATGCTTACATGTTTGCTAGCTGTATTGAGAGCAGATTTTGTTATCTGTGCCTGTCAAACAAACTGCTTTCACTGTAAGGGGGTTGGTATTTTAAATAGCTTTTAAAGAAAAGGGGCTGACGATATAGGATTGGTTCATGAGAACTAAGACAGAAAAAAGACCTGCTCAAGAAGATACCACTGGTCTCTCCCTGGATGGACCATCACAGATGTCGTGGATTATGTGGTAGACTTCGCTAAAACATTGGATGTGTCCTTACTTTTTGTTAAGAGGAGTGCTAACTCGGAGGCAGATTGATTGGCCAACGAAGGAGTCTATCATTAGAGCTTGGTGGTAGATAAGGATCGATATCTTTGGTCTGTTCTCTAGTATAGCATTGTGTTCATTTTTTTTTTTTGTAGCCGATGGCTTCGCTTTTGTTGCTATCCAGTATACTAGTACTGTTTAGCTCCCTTTAATAGGATTTGTTTACCATTAAAAAAAAGGAAAAAAGAGAAAAAGAAAAAGAAAAAGAGAATGTGCTACTAGTTTCTTCCTCCTATAACGGCCTCATGTAATTATTGAAGAGCTTCTAGCTTTGATCTCCCAACAATCCATGAGGCTTCTTCTGGAACTTCAAGCTCACACCCAATTTCCTCGGCATACTCTACCTATGACTTGATGAATACTTATCAGTTTGAAACTTGATAGAGCTTCACAAAATAATCTTTTAGGGTACTTTCTCCAAACCAAATATTCTTTGAATATCTCACCTCTGCAACTCTGACCAAGAAACTTGTTCCTCTTTTTCTTAGGTCATGGTTTTGTGTGCATGTGTTCTCACCTTGGCATTAACTCTCCACCCTTCTGATTCCAGACACCTCCCCCATGAGTCTTCCGAATCCCTACTAGATTCCCCATATTTAGCCCTGTTTACTTTCCTCCATAATGCCTGTTTCTCCTAAAAACTTCGCCATTTTAGAGGAGCCCAATTTCTCTTTCCAATATTCCCGATGTGCCTAGGCCCCATTAAGAAGCAACACTTTGTGAGTCATATGTATCAAGGATCGTCTTTGTGAGTTCTATTTATCCCTCTTTAGATTATGGAGTGACAAAACTTATCACTAAACAGGAATCAGTGGAGAAAGAGAACTCTCAAGTCCAATCCTTGATAAATTGTTTAAGGCTTTGATAATTGTTTATTTTATTTGTCTAGTTTCAGTATTTTTTGTTTTGTTATACGTATGTTTTGTTTGTTTTGAATGTTTTTTCCATGCATGCATTATGCCATTATCTACTCAAGTTAATTCTCCTGTAGAAGAACTGCCCTTATTTATAATCTTTCCAAAAATTCAACATTACATAACAATTTGGTTAAAAAATTTCTACCATTTATTTCTGAAGTTGTATCCTCTGGATTTGCAAAGCTGATGCAGCCGGAGGCGATTTGTAATTGACAGGAAATCCAAAGAAAACAACCCTAAGCAAATCAACAAGAGAAAAATGTAGAAAGCCAGAGAGAAAGGGAGATTTCTTGCCAATAGTTGCTCAGTAGTCTGTAAAAGTTTTCAATCTGACGGCGAATACATCAATCCGTTGGCGAAGAATGATAAAAATAAAATTTATCGAAAATTCTGCAAATGTTACTGTTCAAGATACAATAACTGGCAGCCATTTTTTTAATGGTTAGATAGGCTTTATTACGAAGCAAAAAGTACAAAAGACTTATACTGAAAAGCAAGGGAAAACCATTAAAAAAAGGGCAAATATGACACCCATAACCTGTCAACAAAAAACTACAAGAGCAGGGGAGAATGATCAACAGAGAGCGATGACCGCCCGACGCCCTCCTTGGTCAACATATCCACCATCGCAATAGCACTATGCAGAACATGGGAAAAAGTAGTGACACCGAGCCTTGAAGGAATCTCCTTCACCTCCTCAAAGGCTCAAACGCATCAGCCAAATGCCAAGGCATCTTCAAAGAGCCCATTGCCCAGCGAATGACGCACCAAGAGTCACCCTTGACACACCAAGAGTCACCCCCACTAAAATGTTGGAGAGACCCGATCTGTTTTATTCCTTGAGACCGGGCTGCTAAGTCACCCTTATTTACTGAGTAGATCCCACTAGACCAGAGAAACTAATCTCGCAAGCTGCCGATGAATCTTTAATAATTCCCCCTATGCCAGAAGGACCCAGGTTACCTGTAACACTGCCATCAAAATTAAGCTTGTAAAAGCCCAAATGAGGGGAAAACCAAGCAGGACTTGGATGATCCCTAAACTCAGAAGAACAGCCAACTCCTGCTAACACCTCGACATAGTATCAATAGAGAACAGTTTGGGTAAACCCAAGAAGTCACATGAGCTTAATGGAATTCTCCAGGGCAGCCCCCCATGAGCAAACACCATTGATCTAAATCACCCAGAGAACAGCGAAAAAAGGCCACTTTCCACATCACCCTCCCCCTAGCAAAAGCCACCTCCAACTACCTAGTCTGAAACAAACATTGAAGAGTATTCTGAACCACCCAGCTGCAACCAAACCCACTAAGAACTGCATTTCAAAGAACTGAAGCAACCTAACGGGAAACAAAGAAATGGTCTACTGACTCTGCATCCTTGAAGCACATAGGGCACCCATTTACAATAATCATCTTCTTCTTCTAAATGTTATCTTGCATAAGAATGCAGCCCAAGATACCTAACCAACCAAAAGCAGTTTCTCTCTGAGGGTCCTTAACCTTCGAAATGACAGCAACAGGGGAAGGATTAGAAGGACCTGCTGATAAAATAACTGGAGAAAATGGGCGAAACAATCACAACCATTAATCCTGTTCTTTTAGTAATTAGATCCTAAGATGAATGGTTCTTTTTAAACTTGGAAACTACTATAAAAATTTCAGAACAGCTGAAACTGGAATCTGCTGGTCGTCCAGAACACTTGTTACAAACTCCTGTGAGGCCATACAGCCCACTGTTTGATGAAGCAAAATTTAGTGTAGTTCTTGGGTTTGAGCCCATCTTTGTCCATTTGACTGAGGCCTGAAAAGACTTGCTTGCTGAAATTTTCTGTATTTGCAGAAATACCCTGCTGTCTGGTAACTGGTTCTCAAACTAGCTCCTGACATCGAATTTCATTCGAAATTTGGGATTGTTTTGGGGCCCAATTGATCCTTTGGTCCACCTAGAAGTGTGTCGTGGTACTGTAGGCTTGATCATAGGCGTCTAAAAATTTCAATACTTGATTGTTTTGATCCCTGTCAAGTGTCAACAGATGCAAATTGACTTGCATCAAAATTCCAACCTTTATTTCTAAAATAACAGAGAACTAAAAAAAGTTTTTTAAAACTTTATGGCATCATACTAACTGTTTTCATGTGCATAATGTGCTAGATGACTAGTATGCTTTATACCAAGGGTTGCATAATATCTACATCGCATGAAATGTTTTGTTTAAAAGCAATCCCAATTTTGGACATCTCTTTTCAGGTTTTCAATGGTCTGTGCAAGCTTTGTAGAAATATTATGTAGAAAATCAGTAGCTGCTGAAAAACTTGTTATTTTGTGCTCTATTTCCTTTCTATTAAATGAAGCTCTATTCCTTTCCTATGAAGTGAATGTATGTTTATTAAAAAGGGTGTAGCTATTTCCACCCACCCCGTATCTCACCCCTTTTATATATATATATATATATATATATATATACACATATAGGGAGGGCCTCTCCTCAGCTCATGCTGAGGAGAAAGTCCGCTCAACACGTGCGTGTCCCAAAAATATGCCCGCCCAAAGTTATTTCATTTGCCCGCCCTCCATTTGAGGTACAAATCAAATCCCCATTGAATTGCACAATTTGATCCCTACCTCCCCTTCATTTCTCTCCCCTCCTTCTGCCCGGCATCTCCTTCTCCCAAAGAAGAGTTCGTCTCTCTCTCCCGCGATCGTTTCTCTCCGGCATTCTCTCTCTCTCCCGCGATGCTGCCTATCTCCTGTGACGTTGTCTCTCTCCAGCGACTATCTCTTTCTGGTGACGTTGTCTCTCTCTGGCGACCATCGATCCTCCCCCCAGTCCACGATCTCTCCATGCCTCTCTCCTTTCGTCCTCACTGACACGAAGCTAACATGGATTTCGTCCTCATTGACACAGAGCTCAAATCGCCATTCCCAAGCCCCCCATTTCATTTTCCCCTATTTTCCATCCGATCTTCCATCGCTCGCAGCGATTCCCTCCTCGCTCCCTCCTATCCCATCACCGACGAACCCGCGGAACGTTCCTCTCCCATCACTTGTCTTCGACGCTGGCAGCAACCTCCTCTCTCTCTCTCTTTCTCCAAATCGGCAAACCCCCAAATCGTTCCCCCTCTCTGCATATCTCGATCGTATCTCCAGCCCGGGTTCTTCGTATCTCCAACACAACACTCTTTTTGTTCTTCGGCACGACACGGTTTCTGGTTTCGACAGGGTGCTCGCTCCGTCAAAATTGAATCTTGATGTTTATGAGAGCAGGGGAGCCGATCCGAGCTAGTGCATGTTGGTGTTGGTGTTGAGATGAAAATTTTCTTTTTCATTTTTTCCATCTTTTTGCTAGACTTGATGCTGGATATTCAAGTTATGTGTGTGATCTTGACAAAGATGTTGACTGTTCAATTTGAAGATGAATTTGATATTGAGATGTTGACATGTATATTGAGTGTTCATTTTGATGGTGAATTTGATGCACAGTTTTAGAATGTATCCACCATATACTCGAGAATGCATAATTCATATACAGGCTACCCAATCTTTCAATTACTAAAGAAATCTGATGGTAGAGCAAACAAGTCATCAGCGAATAACATTGTTTGAAATATAAATTGCGTAGATGATGACAATAAAATTTGTATCAAATCACCTGCGATCTTAGGTGGTTACAATACGCAGATAAGGCTTCATCAAAACAACCTTCTTATACAGTCTACTTAAAGATTCTCTTGCTCAATGTCTACAGCTTGATATTGACTCCATGGGGGCAGATATTTGACCAAAAACCATATTTTTCAGATTCGATCTTGGGCAAACTAAATGATCAAAGACTTTTCTCTTGCCCATAATTTAGCTGACTGCAGCCACAATACTCTTACCATTAGCTTACTATTAAAAACTGAAAATGAGAAAAATAAGCCAACGGTCTCTGAATGTTCGTGAGGATACAATACTAGAAGAGCATAGCCATCCTTTCTTTGCTTCTTCAATGTTCGTTTATAGGTCAGTTTCTGAAAGAGCTGGATACTATGAATCAGCAAAAATGACTGTACATTTGCTGACCACAATTTCTCACTTCAGTAAATTTAGTGGAGGGCAGTCTCTGAAAGAGCTGGATGCCATGAATCAGTACACTACCTCCACAGGAACAATCAGCAGCGGTCATATCCGAGGGACTTATGAATGGTGGGTGTGTGGTATAAAAATAGCATGGAATGGCATGGAAGAATGCTTCTCCCTTAGTTAGTATTTTGCAAGATAGCATGGAATCCAAATACAGTTCAATAGCAAGATACAATTCATACAAAGAATCATAGGAACATCCCAAAAAAACTTCAATCCTGCATCGTGATTACTTGTGCCAAAAAGGCATTTTACATGGAAAATTCTAAACATAGGAACATCCATCCTGATTACATGACAAAAAGGTCCATCCTGATTACATGACAAAAAGGGAACATCCATCCTGATTACATGTGCCAAAAAGGCATCCCAAAGCACGTATTTCATGCGGTCATGCCTAACTGAACATGAAAACTAAAGGCCGAATCAATCTGGGAAAAACTATCCTGTTGCTGCCAAATCGAGGTCAAAGGCGAGTGATGGAAGACCGAATGCAGAACAAGGGAAAATGAAATGGGGGCTTGGGAAAGGCGATTTGAGTTCCGTGTCAGTGAGGACGAAATCCGTATTAGCTCCTTGTCAATGAGGATGAAAGGGGAGAGGCATGGAGAGATCGAGAACTGGGGGATGATCGACAATCACCGAAGAGAGACGTCACCAAAAAGAGACAGTTGCGAGGGAGAGACATCGCTGGAGAGAAACGATCGCAGGAGAGAGAGACGAACTCTCGCCTGGGAGAAGGAGATGTAGAAGGAGGTGAGAGAGGAAGGAGAGGTAGGGATGGAAATGAGCATTTCAATGGGGATTTGATTTGGGCCTCAAATGGAGAGCGGGCAAATGAAATAACTTTGGGCGGGCATTTTTTTGGGACACGCACGTGTTGAGCGGACTTTCTCCTCAGCATGAACTGAGGAGAGGCCCTCCCATATATAAATATATATATATATATAAATAAAAGAGAGAGAGAGAGGATAGTGGATGAGTGGTCAAAGGTCATGTCATTGGATTCAAATCATAAGGCCATCACCTTCTTCCCTTCTTTATGTTTATCCCCAGATGAGCAGCACAAGACACCTGTCAGTCACAGTAGCTTATTCAATATTCATCAGTACAAGAGATAATCGCCATATAGAGCGTTGGATCTGGAGAGCGTTGGATCTGGAAGAAAATCGGACGACTGAGATTAGCTGGCTGGGATGTGCGTACATATACAAGACGCTAAGTATTCAAGTCCCATTTTTCACAAATAGGCACGGGCCGGCCTTCAGGCATTCTACCACTGAATTCAAGTATGGTCCATTTGTTAAGTGGACCCATATTTTAGGTCCAAGCCCGACCCAACTCCTAAAGCTAGGTTCAATCCTAGCCCAAAGCGGGCTTGGCCCGGGTCCGGATGGACCAGCCTGGTCCACGAACACCCCCCTCCTCTCATATAGGATCAGGTTTGGCATATTTGTCCCACTTCGAGCTCTCAGAATAATTTATGTTGGTACAGTGGTTATAAGTTGTCTTCATATGGAGGTGGGCTTGGCGCTAGTGAATTTTCTTGATTTTGTAATAGGCCTCACTTAGCCTCAGTGGATCTGTATTATTTTTCCCACATGGTAGAGTGTATGTTTTTGGTAACGTGCCCACACTAGCTGCTGCCCAGCAAAATCAAAATTTTTTTTTTTTTAAATGTCTGAGATATCCGTATTAGCAATGGAAGCCGCGTTTTGGTTGGTGGCACAAGTTTAGGATCTTGGTCATTAATCAAGTGGGGTACATGTAAATGGGGGTAACAACACCTGGCCCATTTTAGTGGGCCCACACGTTGAGGACACTGGGACTTGTAGTCATCCTCAATTCTGGTTGCACGAACCTAGGAATTGCATACTCAAAAGGCTGAGGAGCGAGGTCCCTCTCTACTGTAACAATACGAGAGAGAGAGAGAGAGAGAGAGAGAGAGAGAGATATGATGCAAGACATGGAGAGTGAGGATTGGGTGTTAATGGTGGTCTGGGTGCAGTAAGGAAAAAGATGGTCGAGGCTGACAATTGTCGTCAGATCAGATGATGTACGTGGGATCCACATCTGCATGTACGTGGAATTGCATGGGCGGAGAGATCTGGTGTGCATTTGGCGCTTTGACCAATGGAAAAACTCGGTGTCCAGATAGCTTTTTGGATTTGACGTTGACATTGCATGAGTGCTGCAACCAAGGTGTAGACTAGAGCTATAGGGTGGGTGTAAATATGCAATAGGGTGGGTGTATTTAGAACCACCCTTATTAAAAACCCTAAATGAGAATACATGTATCTGAGATTCACGTGTCAGTCATCAATGTTAGATCTTGACACAGCTAGTAGTTAGAATTCATCCTCTCTCACTCTCTCACACACACACAAACACACAGAGCAATGTGAGCTGATTGTACAATTATGATACTAGTTAAATATCTTATACATCTAAGAACTAACATACTATGGAAACGTACTTTTCAAAACTATTATTAAATGCGTCAGCGTGCAAAATTTCCTAGAATCCGGACATGTCATGTTCGTTTAAGCATTTGCATATGTATCTACAGTTAAGTTAGATAGCTTAAAAAAAAAAAAAACCCAGAGATCTTGTCTTTTGTTTTTGCACGTATTGACACCAGTGCAACTTAAGCTCTTACATATACTTTTTTTTCTGCCTTCAGCAATTGCTCTTTTGTAACTTTTTTGAGATTTGCAAAAAAAAAGTAGTGGTTCAGATTAACCCCAAGGGGTACCTTAGTTGGCCTAGGACCACGGTTTGCACCCGGAGTTTGTGGGTTGAAAACTGCATTACCACACTGGGGCCACATGGAAATTTTACCCTCCTTTCTCTCCTGGGCCCGTAGGGAATATTCTGACCCTAAGGGCTAGGACACCCTGCGTTATAAAAAAAATTAAAAAGTAGTGGTTCAGATTTTGGAAAAATATTTTCTTGTTTGCTTTTTATTCATTGAAGCATTGGCATTTTGTACGCAAAGAATGCTGTGAAGTCTGGTAAAGTCTTGTTGGATGCTCCCTGTTCTGGATTAGGTATCCTCTCAAAGGTATTCAATTCCTTGTCTCAAGTCATATTTCTTGGCCAGATAGTTGTGCCATTCTCTTCTTCTGTCTTTTGCAAGAGCCAAACAACTTTCATTTTACTGAAGTATAGAAATAGTATTAGATTCTACAAATTGATTATTCAAGAAAGAATTCTTCAGGTTTGTTCTTTTATTTTTGGAATATGTTAATTTTGTAATTGTATGCAATATACCAATAATGTCGTCTATCTAAATGAGAAGTCTTGTTCAACTGTATGTGTTAAATCTCCTAATTTGATGAATTCTAGAGTTCTCTCTTAGGGTTTGAAAAACTTAAGAGGATAAAAGTATAAAAATAAGGAAACAAATTGAATTCTGTCCCCTAGGGTTGGGGACCACTATTATATATATTCTATCATATTTCTGATAATTGCAAAAAAGCTCTCATTTATATATTTACAACTAAATCCGTATTTTCCCTGAAACTACATATCCAATTATTCCTCTTAAACACTTCCCCACATACTGGCTCATAAATATCTACTATGCCTTTGTTGCCGACTTTCTCTTGGATAAAATGACAATCAACTTCAACATGTTTTTGCATGAGCATGGAACACTGGATTTGTTGTAATCTGTTGTGCTTATCTGTCGTCAAAGTATAATTCCATGGGATCTTCATGTATAAAGATCAGCTCATGAAGTAAAATCCTTAACCATAATAGTTCACATGTTCCGTATGCCATTTGCTTAGTATTTGGATCCAGAATTTAACCTTGTTACTACTGTTGAAATACAATATTTCGAGAATTAAAGAACAAGATATGGGTTAAAAAGAAACTGGCAATCTACATGATAGCAATTTATAGCTCCATTGGGTTGGTGATATAGGACAGACCCGTGGTCCCCATGGGTGAACCCGCCTTTGGGCCCAGCCCACCTATCCCTCGTCTATTTAAAGTTTATTTATGAATTAAGTTGTGTTTAGTTTGATATTATGATCCCGGCCATTGAAGTATTGGATGGTCCATATTTGCTTTGAGGTTAAGTTTTCTCTTATTTAAACATTGCGAAGCCTCTTGGTTTATTCAGATTTGATGAATGAAAAAATATTGAGTACTCTTGCTTTCTTCTTCCTCCTGTGATTGGAGTTTGGCGTGAGGCCAAGATTTTCAGGCGTGAAGCCTGAATTACCTCCCTCCACCCTCCATCTCTAGTCCCTCCATTTCTGCCCACCCCGCATCTAGTACCCTACTCCGCTTCAGTAGGACAGAAAAAAAATTTTGGATGTATTGTAGCCCCACTGGAGAAGACAAACAAAAGTGGTACCCAAAATCCCTAACTAGGGGTTTTTCCGTCCTGCTTGAGTTTTGAGGCCTTTCTTGTGATATCATTTCGACTTGCTAGAGGGAAGTGTCCATCTTGGTTGGGATGGTTGTATTTATTTTTGCTTTGCCTTTTCCTTTCCTGGCAGTTTTTTGACCTCCGGGAATCTTCTTGGTTGTTTGTTAGTATATCTCTTTTGTACTAGTAAGCTTTTGATCAATCAAGTTACAGTTCAAAAAAAAAACATAAATAGGGAATGGTCATCAAAGTATCAAGGTGATACTAATAGTGCTCATTATCACTTTACACAAAGCTAGATTGCGGCTAGAATAATAATCCAAAATAAAGCCTCTACATAGACAAACAACCCCTATGTGCTCGGTTGGTACTGTTTAGTGGTGCCGAACCCATCAAGAGTCAATGGTCTTAGGTAAGTTAGGTTTTAGACATAGATCACATTATAGTCACTTCTTCAAATAAGAAAACACTCCAAATAATTTATTCAAGCCCTTACAATACAAATGACACATCCTCAGAAGATCTAATATTAAGTAGACTAATCCCTCAAACTTTCACATAAAACAAGTTAGGGTTCTGGATCCTTTTAGGTGATTCTAGTTAGCATTAGAAGATAATTAGGAGTACTAAGTTCTTAGTATCTTTCCATAATTAAATCAAATATTCAATTTAGGCCTTTTAAGCGTACAGGTGGGACCAATATCTGAAATTAACATGTGGCCTCCAATAGGTCACATCCAACTTCCTTTGGCATTATTTTGAGTTTTGAAGCATATTGACATCCCCTTTGATCTTACGGTGTTCCTACACAAGTATATTGATGAAAGAAAAGAGAAACCTAACCCTAATTGTGGCTAACTGCTGGAATCAGATTCAAACTCGATTTGGGAGACTCCAAATCATTAAATTGAAAACCCTCAAAGAATACAAACTCTAGAGGGATCATGAGACAAAACCCCCAAAATCATCCAAACCATGATGCCCCTAGGGTTAACAACCCTATATCAATCCCAAGTAGGGTGCAGTCAGTAAGGAATCTGCTGGGGAACCCCACAGCCAAGCCCACACAATCCAAATTTTACATATTTTGATGAATTGGGTCTCTTCCACATCATGCTGTGTGATTTTGAGATGTGTCCCACACATGAAACATAGAAACAAGAGGAATTCTAACCCAATTCAATTCCCATAATTGAAATCAGATTTAAAACATGATAACATTAACATATAATTTGGAAACATCATCAAATTAGGATAGAATGCCAAAGTAAGCAAAACCCTAGAAGATATTGCAGTAGAAACCCCAAAGCTAGAGCCCTGCCATGATGGAAAGCTCAAAATCCACCATGGGATGGAGTCCCATTGTGGTCGGCCATGGTGGGAATATCAATGGGATCCCACAGCCAGTCCTACTCCTCTTCAATTTCTATTTCTCATTGATGTTTTTTTTTTTTTTTTTTTTTGGAGAAAGTTAAGTTGGTCTTTCATTTTCTCTAAAGATAAAAAGTTACACGAGGATATCTTTCAAATTGAAAGTATCCAATGGGTATACCCCATTCAAACAAGAGTACAAAAAATAGCCCACATCTCGGGCACATGAAACCATAAAAGAAACTCTTACATCCCGGGCACAAGAAATCCAAGTATGAGGAGCCCACATCCTGGGCCAAGACTCTATTGATCACCAATCATATTCAGTTCTGTTGAGCTGAAGTGAGCTGTGATCAAAGTGACCCTTTTGACTTGCTTACTAAGAGCCATAGCACATGGAGAAATAGGGCCATAGAATACCCTAGAAAACATTGCAAAACTGCCTCCACTTTCCTTACATCAAATCGATGTTTCCAATCAAACATAGATGGATTTCTTATATTTTTGGTAAGGAGACTTTCCATCTCTAAATGGATCACATCGAGATCAGCTGGAAATAGTTGAATCAAAGATTTCACCTCTTGGTAGATTTTATCATCTGGAACAATGTGAACAGATTCTGCATGGCCCTTTGGGTCCCAAAAAATACCAATTAGTGCTGGTTGAATATGAAAATTTGAAAATCTCCAACCCTCATAAATTTGATGAAGGGGTTTGTGAGTTTTCGATTAAGTTGGGGGTAGATTCCATAGGCTAGCACGTGGGTCTGGCAACCTTACATCAAGAAAAACAATCCAATTGTGGATTTGTCTCAAGATATTTTGAAAGATCTGTTCTGGTCCCTTAAACACTTTCGAGATTATTCGAAAGTTTTTTTTCCTCCACAAGTGCCACACAAATGCAGGAAAAATAAGCAATGCAAGAGTTCGAATGCCAGTATGATTTTGAAAGTAGTCTTTTGATTTGATTTCTCATTTATTTGAGTCCTTTTCCATCACATACTTAGTGTTTTGAGGTGTTTTCTACAAAAATCCATATGATTAGAACTAGATTAGGGCTTCTTGAATTGAATTACATGGAGACAAGAGTGGAATCATGCATGCTTTGCTTAATTCAGATTTTTTACTTATCTTTGATAGGTTATAATTGGCCTTTTCCTTTTCCTTTGTCGAATGTTGTCTAGCATCAATTCCTAACGAACCCTAGGTTGTCCTCTTCACTTTTCTCTCCCTTTCTTCTTCTTTTCCTTGGTGTTTTTTTTTTTTTTTAGTTGAATGGTCGCTGGTGTATGGGATGGGATAGGGTTGGTCGTGCAACCCCTTGTATAGCCTTAGGGCTTTGTTCCTAATTACAAGTAGGAGTTGTAATCCTAATGGAGAAATTCCTCTTTCCAATTTTGTTTGTGTTGCAACTCTCATTGACTATTTTTAATTCTAATTGCACTAAAACTCTACCTTTATTGGGCGCTTGACTCTACTAAAGACTTTGGGGTTGGCTTCCGGCAATAACTAAGAGTCCTAGTTGTGCTTAGCAACCTTTGTAATTTGGTTTCCGAAAGCAACTAGTATACTTAAATTAGTTTATTAGTAATTAAACAATAATTAATTAATTATACACATAGTGTGGGGTCTATTGGCTGATAGGAGTTCATGCCTGACTACTTTCTTACTATGGCTAGGCCCTATTTCTTCCAAAGTCACATGCCAGATTTTTAGACCTTCATCCACTAAACTCTCTTTTCTATTTAGTGATTCTAAACTAATTAGGCTTGTGATTGGCTTGTCATTGTGACTAACCCAGCCTATTAGTCGCCACACAATACCTTCTGGGTCCCACTTGGCCCCACATTTTATTATTAATTTTTAATGCATTTTGTTAATGGCCACACTAATATTGATTAATTATGATTAATGGAAACCATTAAGGGTCCCCCTTAGCAGACTGTACTTTGCCATCATATTTTAATTAATTATTATTATTTTATTTCGAATTTACGTCATATTATTTTTAATTAATCAGATTATTATTATGATTATAAATTTGTATGGGACCATTTTTCCAACTATTCCACAAAAAGGAATCTTTTAGATCATGTTAATTACACTAGAATGGATGTATAATGCTATCTAACTAGTATAAGTTCTAATATCAATTAATTTTTTATTAAATACTCAAAATATAGTCTTTCTTATTATTACTAAATAATAATATCGAGGTAAATTTGGGTTCGGGCCCCTTACATGGTCCACATGAATCTCCTGAGAATCAAATGCCTGTCAATCCACTCATTATCATTGATGAACTTGGAAAACTGGATGTCAAAGTGGTATGACCTTGCCCAAATTTCTCGTTAGGCAACATTGATATCTCCTCCAGTGCACCTTGAGTCCTTGACTGAGGGCCTGAGGCTATTGAGACCTAATGGAGGTAACATCCAACCAAAAGAGCCCTCAGTGAGTCTTCATTTAAGGCCATCAACATTGGAAATTGCCCACTGAAAATAATCAGCCAATGATTGCACTTCCATTCAATATTCTTTTGGCACTTAACTTTCTCTTCCCATGCGACACACTCTCCTGCCACCTTCATTATCAAGAATCATTTTCTCATAATGGAAAATAGAATCTCCAAGAATATATCCCATTTAATGATGATAACTCATTGATATGGGTATTCATTGATAGTACACTATTTAGGACCCAGTTTAGTGCACGGGTTTTTTTTTTTTTTTTTTTTTTTGGCTTAAAGGGTTAATTTGTATTAAAAAAACAGGAAAAAAGAAATATACAATGGCACTAGCGCCCCAAGACAGAGCCACGGAGAAAGAAGAGGATTTTGTGACGGAGAGGATAATTGTTCTAAATTTTTGTGCAGCCTGTCCTTCTATCATCTTATGCAATACTTATCCTGTATGGAAAATTAAAAAATGAATTGATTTTCCCCAATAAAGAGGAGTTCAATTTCCTATGCAAGGAGTAGGAGTGGAATGTACACTCACCGGTAGAATTGGAAATCTTGTTTCTGAGACTGTCCCTTAATATATTTATGTAGTGTGTGTGTGTGTGTTAGTTGTTTACAGGGTCCAAGCTTAATAGCCTTTTACTTAATCCTCGTTCTTGCATGATTGACTGTCTTGATGACTATGATTTGTCCAGGTAACTCAACTCAGATGAACTGATGCAGAACTCACAATTGATAGATTGATATCACACCTTGAATGAGGATGGGAAGATGATCCAAACGTATCAAGAGAAAACAATTCGATCAGGTAGCTGATGCTGACAGAGCATGTGTGCTCTGTGACACTCCAGAGGAGGACATGGGTTTATTGGATGTAAATATGACCTAAATTAGACAGATGCAAACCATCCAATCCAACTAGAAGAAGGGGAAAAAAAAAAAAAGGATCAAAGAAGCAGCAGCAGCGGCAGAAGGGCTATTTTAAACCTCCTTTCATGGTGACCCTCCATACTGTTTGTTTTGTTTTTCTTTTTTTTTGCTAAAGCTCCTTACTGTTTGGTTGCAAGTACTTAAGGATATATTGTCTCAGGCATATGGAGAATTCCAAATGCTTCTCTCCTAAGTAGAATTCCAAAATGCTCAAAGGCATAGTGACATTCGACAATCTAAAATTTTGATATCACTTTAAAAGAAGATTCACACAAGGATACCAGATTTAGTGTAGAAAACCCAAACCGGGTGAAAAACCACGAATCCAAACTAGGTCAACAATCAAGCACTATGAATCTTGTAATTACAAGAAACTGAGATTCCTCCCCAGATATCCCTTACCTAAGGACTGTAGTTACCTTGTATCGCTTCACGCTTCAACGACTTCACAGTACCGTTGATTGCAACTGGCTCAATCCCGCGCTTGACTCCTCAAATCTTTTACACAAGAAAATGATCTTCTACAATGGATGCAAAAGAAACTGACTCTCTAGAGAACTTGGCAATACAACTCTTCAATAAATCTCTAAAGAGGATTTCTCTCAATTAGATCTCTAATTCAGAACTTGAGAGATGATGTATCTCTTTGGGTTGTGAGAAACAGTGAAACACCCAATATATAACCCCAAATCCGTGCATAAGACTCCTGATAATAAAACAACCAAAATAAGAGTTCTTTCCAAACTCTTTGATAGAGTCCGGACGGAACTAGGCATGACCACCTTACTCGCTATAGCGAGCAGAGTTCTCACTATAGCAAGAGTGCTCTCTGCCTCTGACTTGGCTAGAACTTCGCTAAAGCGAAGTTCACGTTTGCTATAGCGAACATGTGTTCTGGAAAATGCCTTGATTGGTCCAGAACTCACCCATCTTCGCTTCAGTTATTTGGCAGCTCATCTACAGTCCATTCTAAAATAAATAGAAAATTATAACTCAAACAGACCCAGTGTTTTGTCCAACCCATGAATTTTCCAATCACAATAAAATTTCTAACATAGTATCACTTCAGAATTCCAATCTTTCTTGTTCGTTACCTTCTTCAATTGCAAACCTTACCCAACTAGAGTATTTGGACCTTTCATCATATGATTTTATTGGTACAATTCCATCTTCCTTTGTAGATGGGCTCAAACATCCCATTTCTCTTTATTTGTATGATAATTCACTTGAGGGATCTATCCCATCATCTCTGTTTTCTCACTCAGTATTGCGATTCTCGCATCCCGTCACCTTCAAGAATGAAAGGTGGGCAAGATCTTTAGAGTTTAGACGAGATCTCTATTCTTTTTGAAGGTATAAGAAATGTAGTCACACTTTCATCTCTCTTCTACAGCAGCAATGCTTGCAGCCCAAAGTATCCAGTTGGGTATTAATGATGTTGTTGTGGCTGGTGGCATGGAAAGCATGTCTAATGCACCTAAATATCTGGCAGAGACAAGGTTAGGTTTCTTTATCTAAGGCAACATTATTTTGTTTAATATTTTTTTTCTGGGTCTAATAGAAAGCTTCAATGAAGGGAGAGAAGATTTTACAACTAAAAGGGAACTGTGGTTGTTTAAAGAAACTATGGAAAATAAAAACCTTACACAAGATTTTCTGCTGAAAGTGCTGCTAGTAAACCATACATTCTAACAATTATTGGTTTCATAAATTCCAATCTGAGTTGGATTAGAGTGGCTTTTGGTTTTGGCCACTGAAATTGACCTACCCATATACTACCCTTTATATGTCTGTTAATGTTAATATCATTTATGGAGTAATAAAAACAGAGTCTTAAAATATTGAAATTTCTCTCACATCAAAGAGAAAGAAAATAAAAATAAAACTTGTTATGAAGTTGGCTTGGTATCACAATCCAAACTTGACAACCCGGTGTGAGTTGGATCGGGTGTGGTTGCATGATACAAGGGCTTGACAGGCCTATGGTATTGGGCGTGAGTAGCATTTTGGCCTAAAGAAATAGGCCTGAGTTAATTGTGTGGCCCTAACAACTCAACAAGGGAGCCCAGCCCAAAGGGTTATGAAATGGTTATGAAACAGTTTCGAACCCTCCCTGAAAATCAGAAACGGTTCTAACATTTCCAAAGAAGACCTCTTGTACAAGGTTGGCATGAACATGTGCCCTTTTAAGAGCACCTGAAAATCAAAATGCAGGATTATCATAAAACCAAACCTTTCAATAATATGCCAAAAAGAAACAGCATAAAGAAGATGAGATCTTCCACTCAATTACAATAGAACCCAACTTAGTGACATGTAAAGAGGAAAGGCTGCCAAGGAATCCTCCCATCGATGTGCGTGCAACACCAACAATGCATACATCTGCCAAAGCCAATACATGAAAACTATCGTAACAAAATCACATAAAATATATAGTTAAAAATTCTAAGATAAGAAGAAAATATATGACCCAAAGAAAGCAAAAGCAACCGCGCAGGAGTAAACAAGAAAATAAAATGGATTTAAAAAAAAAAGATAGACCACTAGAATAATAAATCCCAATAAAGCAGAAAGGAAGAGTGTGTGTGTTAGAGAGAGAGAGAGAGAGAGAGAGAGAGAGAGAGAGAGAGAGAGAGAGAGCAAGTGCACTTCAGTGATTTCAGTAACCTACTGCAAAATGGGCAAACTAGAATTGTAACCCTTCCAGAAACACCCTTGTTTATGACCACCATGGTCTTGGTAATAACTGTACGCAAATCCAAGCAACATGGACAAATAGTGCAAACAGCCAGTACTGTGATAACATTGAGCAAATCAACAAGAGGGACCACAATATCTCCAAGTAAACCATTGCTCATAAAATCTGCCTATGGAATTAAAAAATATAAGTGGCCAGCGGAATATCACTCCAATTAAAAAAATATATATCCAACACCAAATTGAACCGCAGTGATAAAAATTAAAATCACCAAGTGATGAAGATCATAAAAGTAGTAGTAGCATCAACTGTTAACACTATACAATCATACCCATGTGCCCTTTGTGCACAAAAAAACATAATTGCGTGCATATGAACGCACCTCGAGGTTTTATATTATCTGTAGCAGCAGCAGGAGCCATGAGATGACCAGAAAACAGATAATACTCAGAAAAGAACCTGCACAAGATGAAAAAATTCTGTTTACTTGAGATACAAACTACAAACTAGTGTTCCTTCGTAGCTTATCAGTTTTACAATGTTCCAAGACAGGAAATGAAAAGAAGATATCTTTGTACATCAAAAATCAATGCGAAAAGAGAGATAGAGAATGATTTTAAATAGCTTCAATAAAAACTGCTAACAAGGTAGAAATCAATCGAGACTATCCAAAAGAAACTTCAATCAAAAGAACGGATTGAAATCGCACAAAAGACAATGAAGACTGAAACAATCTGTTGTATAAAAACTGAGGCGGCAGAAATGCTGAGATCAATGAAAAAGATCTGCAACAACGATTAGCAAAACAGAGAAGAAGAGGAAGGGAAGTCAGAATCAGAAGCTCAAAGAGAATTCGGGTTTTTTTTTTATATATAAGAGAAGAGTGCTCACCTTCGTTCCGAGATCGAGAAGAGAGAGAAGCAGAGATTGAATAGCAAAAGCCACGAACGCAGCTTCAACAGAAGTGGAAACTGAAGTTTTTTAAAGCAGAAATGAACAGAGGTTTCTCGTTTGAAGTCGTTGGACGGGCATAGAATGACTTATGTGATTCTCGACCGAGGTCTTAAGATATCAAACACGGGCATTCGATTTTGGACGTGTGTAGTGTGGCCCACTTTTGGTGATCAGGGAGCCGACCCAAAGAGTCCGGATCCTATGAGGCTTTAACTATGGTGCCTTTGTGTCGAGCTTTGGAAGAGGAAACCTCGGTTTTACTATTTCACTATATGAGTCTGGACCCCTCTCTGTAACTCATAATCTAACTTTTCCTCTTAATACAATGCTACACCAAAAGAAGACAAGGAAGGCATCGAGGCATCGGGAAATTCGGTGCCTTATCACCCTCTATTTCCATGGATAAAGGTCCTATACGAACTCCCTCTAGAGAAATCCTGAATTAAAAGAGATGAATTCCAAAGCAGGGCTCATTTATTGAAACCTTACCGGTTCAAAATAAACACCCTCAAGATATATGAAGGCTATTGAAGTTTTCTACACCATTGGAAAAGTGATTAGCACACTCTTATGCGCATTCATTATCGTGCTCATCAAACAATCAATCTAATGGTTGGACGAACTCTAATTGATGTAAAATTTGAGGATAACTCCATCTACATGGAGGGCTTTTTTGGAACTCTTCTAATTTTAATAGGTGAGTTTCACTCTAAAATTCCACTTTTTAACTCGGGCTTTCTCTAGGTTAAGGCCTTCGACCATAACTCCAAACTGGGTCACCGGCCCAGTCAAACTACCTTATGTTTTTAAGACCAAAATTTTGTCCAAATCCTCCCGAGCTCAAACTCAACTAGAAATTCGTGAGCCTCCTTTTATAGATAAGCAAACGATGAAAAATCTAGACAGCATCGTGGGACCTCCCCAAATAACACCTTAAACCATGTATTGATCATTATTTAAAAATTGGATTTTTACAAAATCTTACTCATGTTGCTTCGTCCAACTTTAATTCGTATTAAATTCAAACAAAGCTAAAAGAAGAGGGGGTATTTATTTTTGAGTGGTTTAAATTTTTTGTTGATGATTGGATTTTTAATTAAGAATATGACGCGGCCAAAATCTGCATGGCGCAAAGTGCACATCCTAACAAGGCCCATAAGAATCCCGCTAATAATTGATCAAAATTTGGGGTCTAAACAATCCAAAATTGAGCTTAAACATGAGAACTCAAATTTGTTGATATTGGAAGATTGCATCTGGGGTTGTACTCCAATTTAGAAAATGTTGAGAACTCAAATTTGTCGCATACCATCTCATCAATTGATGAGCCACGTGAATCCGATGGATAGATTTGTCAAGAGGGTCTGAGCGGTCCTGTTGCTTGGAGGGCTCTGATTTCTTTGATACTTCTCCCAAAGTCTTGCTAAATTTTGTCTATTAGGTTTTTATGACTTGGAAAAAAATGATAAAATGTGGCAAGTGTTGATTAGATTGAAATTAATTAGGGTTTTGTAGTGTAAGTAGTCAACTGTGACAATCTTTGGTTAACTTTAGCAATTTTAGGTGTTTATTGGTCTGTTTTGGGAAACAGGTGTATCAAGAACCAAAAAATTCCAGCAATTGAAATAGTGGGCGCAACATAGGACTAGTCCTATATATTGGGTCAAATACCACTAGGACTTTCCCTTTTTCTCCATCTTTCCTTCTTTATTTTAGCCAATAGCTAGGGTGACAGTGTAACCTCCCTTTTTTTTCTTTTCTATTTCAATTTAGCAATTATTATATGATGATTTCTTAACTTTCTATTGTGCGTGTGCAGAAGTGTGAGTACCTACGATCAACAACCAAGCCACACACAAGAAGAGAGAAATTCACACGAGAGATTCACGTGGTTCGGCAAAGTGCCTACGTCTACGGCCAAAGAGAACTCACTCTTTAATGTTCACTACCTTAGATCTAGCGTTACAGATTATATGTATATATAATCTCCATTTTATTATTCCCCAAGAAAGCTCTCGTACAAAGAACAAAATACCGGTGACCCTAAGCCCGGTCATTTGCTAATCTAATGGACCAATCCGATAAACCCGGGATGCAAATCATAAACCCAACACTTTCCATATAGAAACAGAAACTCTCATAGTGGCCTAACATATCTATTTAGGATTTCTATGGTACTTTTCTCTTTTTAGTGCCCATTTTGTTTTAGTGCCTATTTTGCACAACCGATCAACTGTCTTGATCATTGTCAATGACTGGTGCATCTTCAGGACCAGTCACAGTACGCTATTGCACAATAATGTTTTGACAATTTCAGTTATGTCTTCACTCTTTGACTGTATCAGTTTTTCATGACAAGCCTCATATAGTAGGATCAATTTTAGTCCGAGTAAAATTTAGAGATAGCTCATTGAATAATGACACTTATTTTGAATAGTTTAATTTTTTTTCATATGAGAAAAACATCTAAAAGAATATTTAATCATATAGGGTTATTTAGCTAGAAAGAATGAAAGGTACCTCATAGATGAAAGTAATACAAATTATATGCATTTCATGGATGGATAGATAGATAGGTATAAGTGAAGGGTAGCATCTCGGTTGTGACTTCCCAAAAGAATGGTTAGCCTTTTGCAGGCTTATGCACCTTATCATGCATCAGATCACATGCACTAATATGTATATCTGCAATGGATTTTTGCGCCTCCATCTAGTGAATGCAGGATGGCGCCACTTCATCTTGCATTGAAATGGTCACTGCAAGCTTGTGGGGCCCACTTTCTTTTTAAAGTTTAGGGGTCGGTTAATGGCAGGTTCCAAATTTTTCCAGGCCATATATAGCTCCGAGTGAGAGTGTGCACGAGTTCGTGTCTCCAGTCTATCATTTAACATGTTAATGATTTATTGGATTAGGAAAATAAGTGTATGATAAGTCACAACTATCTCATTTATATGTCAAGTAGGAAGTTTAAGTAACTTCATGGGTGAAGGATCAGGAAGTGGAAGAATTCGATGCGGGCTGGATATTCAAGTGTATTACAGTAATTCGGACGCTTTACAGATTTCTTCTTCTCGGCACGTAACCTAGGATGGAATACCTGACAAAGGGTCAAGATGTTGAAGAATTCAACACGGGCTGCATAATTAAGTGTATTCCGGTGATTACAAGGCTACATGAATCTCTTCACCTTTGTAGTCAAACTTCTGAAGACTTCTTTGCCAAGAAACATACATAATGGGAACTCTTAATGTAACTAGGGAGTTCTAACCAGCCATGGCTTGTGCCATGCTTGATCTGATGTGGGGTCTTGGCATACAGCCCGCACGATCTCTTATATATGATGGGCATGTTTGTGTAGAGTTGTTTCTGCAAAAGTGAAACCATGTACCTTTTTTCTTTCTATCAAACTTTCAAATATTTATGTTCGGGGCATCTTAAGTTGCCATAGAAAATTCCATAAAAATAAGCATATTTTACTCACTTTCATTGAAACAAGAGTCCAATTCTTCCCATGAAAAACCGTTTCTGAAGCATGGATTTCCTCTTCCGCAGAAATACACAAACTTGCCCTCTCAATACTTAATAACCATTGTTCTTTTATTTGTAGTATTTTGATAAAGCCTATTTCTAAAAAATCTTCATAATTTATCAAATTTAACCAGAAAATGGGATTTCACTGTGAATAATGATTATAATTTTTTTACTATTCTGCATGATTATCTATTTTCAATGTTTTTCATGGTAATTCCTCTATGATAATATTTCTTCAGCTGGTGACATCTTCTGACAAAGGAAGTGTTATTTATATTTTCCAAGCAGGTGAGTGTTATGGATTCAAATAAGGTTGAGGTAATGGCTAATTTGGAAGCTCTTATAGTTTTTTCTATAAGCATATTGTTAAATTAGATAATGACCTGCAAGATGAAGAACAAAGATTGGAAAATTTCAGTATACCCTGTGAGGGTCGAATATGGCCTTTACATAATAATATAATATCTATCTAGTGCCACAAGTGTGTACAAAGAAGATCTAATACACAACTAATCAATATATCACAGATTCACAATCTCCTAAAATTAATAATTACACAGTAAGAGAATCTGCTAGAATGTGAATAAAGCCCCACGTGAGGATGAGTGGCTAACTATAACTAGTATCCACACAGCAGGTTGCATGGGCCTGAGCCTGACTACATGCTGGGCCTGGGGGCTTGGACCTGCTGGACCTGGGCCTTCTTTCTACAATGACATGGCGGACTTAGTAGCTAAACAAAGGATGAATGTGTTTTTTTTTTTTTTCATTCTCTTTGATTCCATCTGTAGCAGGTCTAGTGTTTTGGTTTTCCTCTTTCCTCTTTCATTTTTTTCTAATGAAAGTTTCCCATTTAGCAATGGAAAACATTAGTTGTTCTTCTATCAATAGACTTATGTAGTAAATCTGCTCTTTGATTATGAACCCCTGTAGGTGAGCCGAGACATTTACGAGGGGATGGGCTAGAAAAGATTTGATAGAAATGGCTTCCAAGGGCTCAAAAAATTTTAGTTGAAGCAATTTAGAAATAGAATGCTTCTTATTTGTTTGCATTGAATACTTAGGAATTGAGAAGATAGGAATTCATGGTCAACAATTTCCAGCAAAGGATTATATATATGAGTGAGGGGTAAATGATATAAGGTTATGTGCGGATTTGCATGCAACCCTTGCTTTATTAGAAAGACTAATGTTTATATCTTTGTACTGTTTCAAGGGTCGTAATTTCAGAAGACTGATGTTAAATTGTAGAAGTTAAAAGATTTTCTAAGGGCCCGTTATTTCATGGGATTAAAAAACTCAAAAGACTTTTATTTTCTAAAGGGGTTAATTTAAAAAAAAATATGAATATACATAAATGACAATCAAATACTCTACCATTTTTATGGGAAACAAATAAGGTACAATCTGCCAACAAACTCATAATTGGGTGGTGTTGGCACTTAGTTTCACGCTCATGCCTAGGATCGATCCTTAGCCTATCTTCACTATCTTCAAGATGAAATTAAAGTACCACTCGTGAGTCGTGACAAATCACCCAACATGGCAGAGTAAGGCACAATCTAGTGATGTATTTCAAAATTTTACTTCAATAGGAATTAGTCTTGGCAAAAGATTGAGCATTATAACATGATTAGCATAATCTTATGAACTATTATTCATGTATTTAATTGCATTCTCAATCATGTGCCCAACCTTATGATGGGACCAACTTTTGTTGAGGTAAAATATACAGGCATTTCATCTCATTGGGATGTCCTGTATTTTGAACAATCGAGATTACCGATAGTAGGCCACATGGTAGAGTTCCACAAATCCCACTCATGGGGAATGAGCATGTGGGGGACATTTAGGAGAACCGGAGTCAAGTTTAAAATTTTTCATTTACAGGCTTGGACAATCCTTCAAATCTTCCCAAGTCCGGTGATGTCATTGCATCATTGCATGAAAGTAAAATTCTTCCATGCTCGCTGCTAGAGAATCTAACTTCTTGTGATTGGATCATGGATCCTTACCAACATGACATGTTCACATTATTTTCATTTTTAGTTTTTACAATGATTTTTTAATTAGAAAATGAACTTTACCATATGAAAGACTTTCACCCAGAGCTGATCTCATATTGTTCTTAATTTGTGTTGTCCAGCCTGTGGGCCCACTTACATGTATTCCTATCAGTGGAGGTGGGATAGAGGGAAAGGTAGAAAGTGGTCATGTGAAAACTCAACCCCATTGAATGGTAGAAATTGTGTTCCCTGCCCTTTTTCCCCCACTGAAAATACTTTCTCTGTGGACTCATCTCTTGTTCTGAATTTTTGATGCTTTTGCCTTAGGGAAAAGCCTTTGCATCCAATAGTAGAAAAAACTTTTTCCAAAAAAGAAATTTTACTTTTCCCCTGTAGCTATACAAACATGTCTTAAGATCCAGCTCCTTCCTTCTCTTTTATAATTTCACTCAATTCCTTTGGCTTTTTTCCCCCTTGAAAAGGATGATATATTGACCCAAACAATACAAAAGGGGAAACTGCTTCCAAATATATATAGACTGACATTACATACAAAACTTGACTAAACTAAAAGAGACAGGGATGTCAAAATTAGATCTGGTTCCCTGCTTCCCATTTTTCTAATTTCACCCAATTCATTTAAGAGACATTTATCTTATATTCTTTGCATTTGGGACTGTATATCTAAATGGCTAATTAGTATTGAAAATTTATTTTCAAACACAATTTTCTGGTTTGACAAAATATAGTCTCGGTTGGTTAAGACTCATTTAACAGATGACACAAATGATGTCCCATGGTTAAAAAGAAGTTTAATCCTTTTACCTTTTTTTTTTTTTTTTTTTTTTATGTTTTTTTGGGTGGGGTGCTACCTTTTTATAAATGTTGTCGCCGACTCAGGAAATAATGGGATGGTTTATCCATTGATCCCGGAAGGATGTTTTTCTTAGGCTTTTTGAAGACCATTTCTTTTCTTTTCTCTAAAACTACACTTGTTTCTTTTCTCTAAACATCTCTTGCGGAAAGAAACCACAGCAAAGATATCTTCATCACATCATTTCTTTGTAAGGGTTCTAAAATTTGAGTTAGTTGGTGATTTCTGTTTTTACTCTTTGCTGAAACATATTCGCAATGATCTAATGCATTGCTTCGGTTCTTGAGTTAGATCTGATTGCGTTTTCTTGGCTTCTGCTTTAATGGGTTCTTTTGCATTTTGGATTTTTGTTCATGCAATGCTTTAAATTGGGGTTGTTTCTGTAATTGTATGGGATAGTCATTTGAGGGAAAAAAAAAAAGCTTTTGGGGTGTTTTTAGAACAGACCCAGAAGCGGGAGATTCTTAATTTTGTTGTCTGAAACCGATTCATGGTGGTGAAAGGAAGCCTGGAACGGGATTCCGGGAATAAATTCTGCGGAATCTGAAGAACCTGTGAACGATTTGTAGCTTGGGCACAGTTTGGGCGTATGGAATTAGAAGGAAGTAGTTAAAGTTTGGATTTTGATGCAGACTGCAAATATCCTATGAATTGGAAGCCCCAACGTGAAAAGCCTAAGAGCTAATGGCTTTCTCGCAAAATAGTTGTTTCTTTCATATATTTTCTTTTTTAGCAGACAATGTAACTTGATTTAGGTAGGTCTGAACTAGGATGGTTAAGCGCGGAACTATGCAGGATATCCACATGTATAATTAGTTGCAAAATTCTACCATTTGGTTTGTTATGATTTCTGTTTTTGTATTTTCATGTCCTTGTTTGGGTTGATCAAATACCTTTGTATTGTACTTGGGGAGATGAAAAAAAAAAATCCTCCAGGGGTATTTTTACAGAAGCCCAGACCCAAAACATTCCTAATTTTCTGGTTTGAGTCTAAATCTTGAATAAAGGGAACAAAGGAAATGCATTTTCAATGATGATGGTCGATGGATCAGACTGTAGCTTTGGCAATTTTATGATTGTAGAGAAAGATGAAATATCTATGGAATCTGAAGTAGTTGTATAGGTATTGTTGCTTGGGCCTATGGAATGAGAAGGAAATAGATGAAATAAAATGCTGATTTTAATCCCAAGTTCCTATCTTGATCTCAACCCCATAAGCATTGGAGGCACCAAGACCCAAGTAGGAAAATAGTTGTTTTCATTATATTTAATATACCATTTTAAATGATTTGTGTAGGTTTGAATTAGGATTGTTAAGTCTTCTGTCTATTTTTTATTAGAAGTTGAAGGCTATGCTTGGAGTTTATTCCTTTTATTTTGTTTGTTTCTTTTTTATGCTGATAAGATTGGTTCTTAATCCTTACCACTTTTCTTATTGCTACCTCTTTGCCTTTGTATAGTAACCAAAATGTTGAAACTACAAGGAGATATAAATCAATGAAAGAAGCAAGAGGAACCTAGTTCATTGTTATTTATTCATAGTCAGTTGATCGGATGATGCATCTCCAACTGCGTTTATTTTGTTGAACAGTGTAGCAATTTTTTGGTTTCAGTGAGGAGGTTTTAGGGGTAGTGTTTGACAACTTCAATAGGGAATCTACTATTTCGAACAACAGTGAAGTTGCAGAACAGAGTTGGGCATACATTTGTACGTGGATTACTTATCTTGCTTTTGTTTTTGAGACAAAGCAGTGCTTTTCTTTTTTTAAAGTGTAATGCATGTCTTCTTTTCTCTTCCAGAGAAATGAATAAAAATGTGTCATCTAGGATGACACTTAGCCGAACTTGAGTTCAGGTTAATAAGGTCAAAAGGAGAGCACATTTTTTGTGCTTATGGGAATGAAAGGTGGAATAGTTTACAACGGGTTGAGATGTGAATCGCTCTCACTTTCTCTAACTACTCTGATTTGCACAACCATGGGAGAAAACCCACTTCTTACTGTTCTCTCACCTCAGAATCAGCTGGAGATCCTTCCTCCAGGTTTGTCTTATATTTCATATGTTAACATGGTTGTTTTAAATTTCAATGGTGTCACACTATTTGCTTATCTTTTTTCCTTTTGGATTTTCATGTGGTGATGCAGCTGTTCTCAATGGTGTTCAAACTCTAGATCATGAGACTGATAATGAAGAAGATGTCAAAATTAAGGCTGTAGAAAAAGAAACAAAAGCTGAACAAGGTGAGAGAAAAACTAAAGAACACTTAAATGAGCCTACAGTAGAAACAAGAAATGATGAAGCAAAAAATTCTGGGGCTGTACCTATGGGTTTTGAGACTGCAAGGTCCCCTAAAAAGAGAGATGATGGTTTGACACCACCTTCTCTGGAGAAAGGTAAAATGTTTTCCCTTGTTTGGTTTTTGCTGTTTTTTCTTTGAAAGCTTTTGATTTATTTTTCATGTATGCATGCGTGTGCACGCCTTTATCTGCAAATCAACCTCAGAACACGAATGGTTTGATGCTTTGGATTAGTAGCATTTTGTTCATCTTACACCCTCTTCGTGCCCTATCTTCCTATTGCCAATTAACTTCCAAAGATGACTAGTTTACTGCTTCTTTATGCTATTTTATCTTCTATCTTCTCCCTGCCCTTCTATTCTTTTCAGGCAGGGTAAAGGTACTGTAAAAAATGAGAAGAAAGGATAAAGCAGTCCAGACATAGCACCATATTTATACACAAACCGATAAATCTATCAAAAACAGGACACATGGCTAGTTAGTGGATCGCTGGGTCCTACATATAAAACGATTAATTGGTGGATTAGGTATCTGCTAGTAATCAGCACCGGTGAATATTTCTAGCCTTCTAATCAAAGGCAGTGATCACAAACCATTTGCTTGCTCTTATATTGGTTTGTTTGTAGACTGTCTGTTCTTCTCACCTTTAATGGTGAGCGAAGGGGCTAATACTTGGTGGATGCCTAATCTGCTGACCATCAGTTTGTATGATGGGACCCACTGGCCTACCAACTTGCCATGTATTCCAAGTTTTGTTTCTATATTAATTTAAACTTGAAGGCCCAGGGATAGATCCCTGGCCATGTTCATGGAATAAAGGTGCCAATACCACTCAACGATAAGTATGTTGGTGCCATGTGTTCCATTTTGACAGATCATGTTTATCTACTTCAGCGACTTGTTTGGCTTATAGTTTCTCAAGAACAAAATAGAAAAACCAGGATATTATGTTCATATCTGTGCAGCCATCCCCACAAGTGATTGCACGAGGAGAGAATTTACGACACTGTGGAGTTGAGAATATTTGGAAAATATAAGATATATTTTATTGTATTAGATTCAAATGTCTAGTTCCCTTATGTCCAGATGAAGCATTTTACATCTTACTGCTGTTTATTCACAATTTGCATTTAAAGGTTTATCAATCATTCGGACAGGGTGTAACTATGCCATTATATTCTGGTTTTGGTAAGCAGTGGTTGTCAGGGCCATGGTCTTGTAGATTGACCCAACGTACATATTTCTCCTACGAAGGATGGTAACCAGAAAATTGCGAGATGCTTGATTTTGATGGTTCTACATTCTTGAAAAGGTATGATTTCTTTGTTTCTTTTCCCCTTTATGTTGTTTTGATCTCTCATTTGGATTATTGAAGTCCAACTGTGTCAAAAACTTGATTGTGAGCTCCAAGTGCATAGCCACGATGTAGTAATAAACTGGTGAGACCAGGTCGATCCACAGGAAGCAATATAAATTAAGGTTCCTCTTCAACTTGTACCTGCCCTAAATTAAAAATCTAAGTCTAGCCTTAAAAAAACTAGAAAAGTGCATTATCATTCCTACTTTTCAAAAATTAAATTAATTACAATCCAATAAAAGGAAAACTTCCTAAATCTAAAAACCCTAAACTAAAAAACTAAAATTGTTGCAAAATAAAACACAAGTGAGAAATTCCAAAAATAGAAAGTTAATAAAACTAAACAAAATTAGAAACTATCCTAAAGGTTAGAAAGTTAGTAAAGTTAGTAATGCAATGTATGCCATGAGATGCTGAAAAATTATAAGTCTGGAAAACTAGTATGCTGGGCTGTTTTTATGTATGATTTTCCTATTCTAATGCAACCTAAAACTGAGTTTAATGGCTAGATCTTGTACTATAATGGTGCATGAATCAAATAAAAAAAAGGGGAGTGAAAAAGGATTTAAAACAAAGAAGATATGAGTGCATGAACGTGACACAAAAACTGAAACTGTGCAGAAATTATGCACACAGGTGGGTCCGACCAACCATGTTTAAGCCACTGGTTTACTATCTTTTCAAAATTATTTTTGCTTGAAATTCTGGAGTTTGAAAATACACTGATCAAACTTTAATTTGTCAACCTAGGCCCAATATCGCAGGCCCATTTAAATGTACATGTGTACTTGCCTTAACTGTTAGCTGTAATTATGGTTCCATATCATATTTGTATTATCTTGATAAGAATGATTAGCATGTAATCAGGGATTGATCCCCTATATATACTAGTCACAGTCGACCCTTAAGGGATACGACATTATTCTCCATCTCTCTCTTATGGTTCTAGATCTCATTTCTCAATCAATGTCATGGTATCAGAGCTAGGATTTGCAATCTTCCAAGTGTGATGGGTCTGAAACACTCCCTGCTGATGACGCCAAGAAGATTCTTTCTTGGAAAACTAAAGACGCAAAGATATAATCTTGGATTCTTTCTTCTGTAGAACCAAATTTTATCTTGTATCTAAGACCATGCAAAACCTCCAATGACATGTGGGAATATCTGAAAAATGTATATTACCAAAATCATGCTACTCGCCAATTTCAACTGGAATTAGAAATTGCAAATTACTCCCAAGGCGCGCTTTCTATCTAGGATTATTACTCAGGATTTCTAATCCTATGGTCAAAATATGATGAAATCAAGTTTGCTACTATCTCTGAAGCACTGCTACCTGAGCTACTTTCTTTATAGTAGAACAACCATCGGGACCAATTGCTCATGAAACTTCGTCCTGAGTATGAGACAGTGAGATCAAACTTGATGAGCCGCGCTTCTCTTCCCAACGTAGATGACTGTCTTCAGGAACTTCTACGGGAAAAAGAATGCCTTGTTTCCAAACTTGCAATTGAACAATAGAGCTCCACTTGTTTATACTGCTAAAACCAGACCTCCCCGGGATATCAGTAAAGTACAGTGTTACAACTGTAAAAAAATATGGCCATTATGCCAATCAATGCAAGCTGAAAGTTTGTAAATATTGTAAGGCCGTTGGTCACGTTATTGAAAAGTGCAGGAAGAAGGCTTGCAATTCTGCTTCTCGTCCCTATGTGCAGTCTGCTTCAAGTGCTTACACGGCTACCACCCCACAATATGCCTCTTCTGAATTCATTGGTTCACTGCCGTTTGATTCATCATCACAGCCTGGTTCCTCATCACAAACACAGTTACCTTTGCTCCAATTACTCCAGCTATGGTAAATCAAATGATTATCAATGCCCTGTCATCTATGCACATTTCAGGTAGTGGTCCATCCATAGTTGTCAAGTTCGTTTCGGACCCTGTTTCGGTTTGGCTCCAAAGTGAAACATTTCGGCCGATTCGGGCATTTCGCTTTTCAATTCGTAAATTCATTTATATGTGTCTTTATTGAAAATATATACAAAATTCCATTCAAAAGGTGGTAAGCCAGGGCCCATTACTCAATTTGCTAATCGAATTTTTCAGTGGGCCACTTATATAAAATCAAAACAATTTAATTCTGCATAAACAATACTAATTAAACTTTATTACTCTACCCAAATTAAATGACCCGCTTTAGATTGATATTTTTTTAAATGTTTTCATAAAATATTTAATAACACCAAACGTTACTGTAACTCATGATGGGCCTTGATCATAGGCATTTTCTTTTTTGGTCCCTTGATTTTTTTATTAAGTGGGCCTCTTAAATACTCAACTGTAAGTATCGTTCCAATCTTATCATCGATTAAATAGAAGTGGGCCTTTGAAGAATTTTCCAGCAATTAAAAATCAGTGTGCCTCACTTTCCGGAACTCATGACGACCCCTCAATCCCTCATTCACAAAGGCAACATAGAAATGCCATTATAAAGATAGCGTCTTGAGTTCTGGCCCCCTTAGTCCCTTTATCAGAACATATGAAAGAAAGAAACGAAGTGGAAAAAAGAAGAAATGGAAGAAGACGTCGAGATTTGACATTCTTGGCGCTCTGACGAGATTTTTGCAAGGAAATCCGACTTAGGCAGCAGTGACGACCTTTGGCGAGGGAGGAAATGCAGGTAGATAGTCTCAGCTAGGGCAAGGATTGACACCTTTGCTTCGGTAATGAACAATCTCAAAAGTAAATAGGGAAAGAGAAGATTTTGTGGTTGATATTTGCAGTTTGGAGTCCAATTTATAGATGGAATGAGATTTTAAAGGTTCTATGCTACTGAAGAAGATGGAACGAACGATCGCCTGAAAAAAGGTATGTACCATGATTTTTTTTATTTTTGTTTAGACTTGTTTGAATGGCCAATCCATTTTTTCTTCTTTTAATGTTTGATTGACCTCCTTGATTCGTCCGAATCAACAGATTTGGAACTAGTTCGTCCAACATTAATGGTTTTGTATCGAAACCCTATATTTCGGGCGAAATCAAATGAAATTTGAACCGAACATCTTCAACCAGGATGTTCGGTTCAGTTTTGACTTCAAAATGAACAAATTCGGACATTTCGTCCAAACCGAAACGAATTTGATAACTATGGGTCCATCCCTTTCTAATACATGGTATTTAGATTCCGGGGCTAGTAATCACATGACCTCCTCACCCTCAAAACTACATCATGTTGTTCCTTACACTGGCACTCTTTCTGTTCAAGCTGCCAATGGGACCCACCTTCCCATCGTCTCTGTGGGCGATGCCCTTGGCCCTTTTCCATTAACAAATGTTTTTGTGTCCCCTCATCCTGCTACCAATTTAGTTTTTGTGGGTCAATTAGTTGAAAATAATTACAAAATCTCATTTTGTTCTTCTGGTTGTGTTGTGCAGGACCATGAGTCGGGGGCAGTGATCGCGAGGGGACCTAAATGTGGTAGACTTTTTACTTTACCAGTATCTCCATTTATTCAAAATAAACATTGGCATCTGTTGTTTTGTTTTTTCCTTCAAAATAATTCTAGGTTATAGCATAATAGACTTGGTCATCTGAATGCTGCTACTTTGTCCACTTTGTTTCAAACTAGATTATTAAATAAACCTCTTGATATTGTTTCATTTGAGTGTGATGCTTGTAAATTAGGAAAAAGTAAAACTTTACCTTTTTCTAACTCTACATTCGGAGCAATGAATGTTTTGACTTAATCCATAGTTATGTTTGGGGCATTGCTCCTACCATTTCTCATGGTCATTTTAAATACTTTGTTACATTTATTGATGATCACAGCAGGTTTACTTGGGTTTATTTGTTACATTCTAAACCTGATGTTCTTAATGCATTTAAAATTTTTCTTAGCTATGTTGAAACCCAATTTTCCAAATGCATTAAAACTTTGCGATCGGATTTAGGGGGGGAGTATGTCTCCACTGAATTCCAATCTTTCCTACAGAGTCAAAGGAATTATATCTCAACGTACTTGTCCATATACTCCACAACAAAATGGAGTCGCAGAACGGAAAAACAGGCACCTTCTTGATGTCACGAGAACGCTTCTCATTGAATCATTTGTGCCTCCTCGTTTTTGGACTGAAGCTCTCACCACTGCAGTGCATCTCATCAACCGTCTCCCATCACCTACCATTACAAAATTAATACCATATTTTAAACTTTTTGGTCACCATCCATCGTTTAATCATCTACATACCTTCGAGTGTGTTTACTTCGTTCATCTACCTCCAACAGAGCGCACAAAATTAACGGCCCAATCTAGTGTGAGTGTTTTTTTAGGATATGCAACTAACCAAAAGGTTTTTGTTTGCTATGATCCAAAGGCTCGTCGCACTAGGATCTCTCGTAATGTTATTTTCTTTGAAAATCAATATTTTTTCCAAATCCACTTGGATTGTCCTTCTCGTTGTTCCTCAACTTTGTTACCTGGGTTTTCCAAAGCAACATCTGTTACACGGTTTAATCCAAATTTTGTGTATCATCGAAGGGAAAGAACTGCCACTGCAGATGCCCACCCTCCTGATCCTCCTGCAAATGGTCCCCCCTCTACTGGTATCTTGTGTCGCTCCTCCAGAATTTCTCGCCTTCTTGTGATGTATGGCTTTACCCATGCTTCCTTGATGACGACACTATCATCTGTTTCCATCCCAAGTTCTTATTTGCAGGCTGTGCAACATGATTGTTGGAACTAGGCCATGAAAGAAGAATTAGATGCATTGACCCAGAATCACACCTAGGATATTATGGACTGTCCTTCTTTAGTTAAACTCATCGGCTGCAAATTGATCTACTCGATCAAACTAAAATCTAATGGCTCCTTGGATAGACACAAAGCTCAACTTGTGGCACTTGGTAACCGACAGGAGTATGGCATTGACTATGAAGAGACATTTGCGCTAGTTGCAAAAATGACAACTGTTCGGCTACTTCTCGCCATTGCCGCTTCTCAATCTTAGCCCTTATACCAAATGGATGTCAAGAATGCACTTCTACATGAGGACTTGAAAGAGGACGTCTTTATGCGGATACCACAAGGAGTCACCTCTCCGTCTAAGAAGTCTGTCTGTCACTTACGTAGATCTCTTTACGGTCTCAAGCAAGCTCCTCGAGCGTGGTTCGAAACGTTCAACGATCGTTTAAGCACGATTGGCTTTACTCAAAGTCCTTACGATCCATCTCTTTTTCTGAGCTACGCCTCTACTAGCTTTACTGTTCTCCTCGTATATGTTGATGATATCATTATCACTGGCACTGCTGATGCAATGATAAAATCCCTCCAAGCCTCTTTTCGAGATTCATTCCATATGAAGGATCTAGGTCCTCTGCATTATTTTTTGGGCTTAGAGGTACATCTGTCTCCCAATGGCCTGTTTATCAATCAACACAAATATGCCACAGATCTTATTGAGCTTGCTAATCTCGATGGCTCTTCCTCAGTTGATACGCCGTTCGAAGTCAATTTTAAGTTGAGTAAAGATGATGGCGATCTTATTCCTGATCCACAAACATACCGAAGACTCGTCGGCAGTCTTGTCTATCTCACCATCACCAGGCCTGACATATCTTATGCTGTCAATCTTGTCACCCAATTCATGACGTCTCCTTGCCACCTTCATCTAACAGCCGTGAAGCGAATTATCCGGTATTTATTGGGCACTAGAGCTCGTGGTTTATATTATCTAAAGGATAATCGTCTACTTCCGACCGCTTATGCAGATGCTGACTGGACAGGCTGTACGGATACCAGACGGTCCACCATTGGTTGGTGTACGTACCTCGGTAAATCTCTCATTTCTTGGAAATGCAAGAAACAAAAACTAGTCTCCAAATCTTCCACCGAGGCTAAATATCGGGCCATGTCCGATGCTTGTTCAGAAATCTGTGGCTTCAGGGACTTCTTTTGGAACTCGGATTTTCACATACCTCTCATACTTCCTTGAAAGCCGATAATACTGGGGCAATTAGAATCACTGAAAATCTTGTTCTTCATGAACGCACAAAACATATCGAAGTTGATTGCCACTTTATTCGGGACGAATACAAGCATGATGTTATCCATCTACCTCATGTCCCTACTGAGTTTCAATTTGCCGATATCTTCACTAAGGGACTTCCTCGGCCTCGACATCAATTTCTTGTCTCCAAATTGCTGCTTTATGACTCTCCTGCATCAATTTGACAGGGGGGGCGGGGGGGCAATCCAGGCCCAATATCACAGGCCCATTTAAATGTACATATGTACATGCCTTAACTGTTAGCTGTAATTATGGATCCATACCATATTTGTATTATCTTGATAAGAATGATTAGCATGTAATCAGGGATTGATCCCCTATATATATATAAGTCACAGTCGACCCTTAAGGGATACGACATTAGTCTCCATCTCTCTTTTATGGTTTTAGATCTCATTTCTCAATCAATGTCATAATTTCCCCAAGTTTCGTCGAAAAATGTGTTTTGATCAGGTTTCTAATCGCAAACTTCTCACACAGAATTTGTCCTGAAATTTCTGCAACAATGTGCAGAATTGTGCACTTTATGTAGGGATCCGAATTTCCAAAAAATATTTGGCCAAGATTCTTGACTCAAATCTTTGATTTTTCTTGCTTATTCAATTTAAAACTTCGATTCCAATTTCGATTGAATTTTGAATACTCGAATAACTAGCAACCTAAAATATCTAAACTCCACGAATGTGAATATGCATGCAATGCTAACTAGTTCCAACCATAAACTTTGCAAAAATAGACATAAAATTGAATTGATCAGAAAAATAAAGACATTAAACAAAAGTCCAAGAATTTAAATGTACGGTGAAAACCAAAAAAGTAAATGTGTGGTTTTAGCAGAAATTTAAATGTGTGGAAGAACATAAATTTAAATGTGTTAAAGTGTAATCTTCTCTTTCAAAATTCTTTTCTAAGCGGGTTCATAATTTGAACCATGCTCTTAGGGCCCTTGGGTCGTCAATCCAAACATCAACAAGTAAAGAACACAAATCAAGCACCGATCACCGAAGTACAAGAAAGAAAAATTTAAAAGAGAAAGAACCACTTTTACTAATATGCAAAGTTTTTACATAAATAAAAAAATAAACCAAAAAATTACATACTAGAATGAGAAGCCTCTTCTAGATGAAAAATCCAACGGTGTAGTGTGATTTCTGGGCCAAATCTCCTTGACGACTTCAATGGAGAGGAAGAAGATGGAATGTAGTAGTAATTCTAGAAAGAGCTGATCTATCTTTCCATGAGAGGAGAGGGATGCCTATGCCTTTAATTTATAGATTTTTGCTCTCTTTCTTTCCTTCTTTGTTCTAAGTTTGTAGCATGCAATCTTCTTTGTATGGCAGGTCCCTTCCTTAGCCGACAAGTCTCCAAAGAAATAGCAAGGTCAGTGAGAGATTTTTGGTGCTTTCCATGTACAAAATTACAATCCCGAGTAGAAATTTCAGCACCAACTTCCAGAGGTCATATCTTCCATTTTTTAGCTCCGATTGACACAATCTTGGGCTCCACGGATATCTACTCGAAAAGGGCTTTCCAACGGTATCTAAAGTGCACCGATCTAACTGTTGGATTAAGAGTTATGGCCATCTTAATCTTGCTGTCCCTGAAAAATCCGAGATTAATTGTATGCATATGGAAGCTTCTAATTAGTAGTGCAATGGGGTGTGTGGGACCCATGTGGATGTCCAAAGAGATCTTGGGATCTTTCTTTTCTTGTTTCTTGACTCCGCTTCCATCTTTGGTTTGCTTCCAAGCTGCTTTGATTGACTAGTCAACTCTTCTAGCACACTTTCATTTCTTGAATTTCTTTCTTGATTTTTGAATTTCAAACTTAGTAAGCATTAGATCTTACCAAATCTGAAGTTTCCTTTCTTGATCTTGAAATTCCAAATCTAGCTTTCCATTGTTGACTTTTCAAACTCTCCAAAAATACCAAGATATGTGGGTCCACCACGAAAGTTGTCCTACCCTTGATCTCCCTCAAATTTCACCAATGTGGATACCATTCTTGATTTCTCCTACACAAATTGAAATATACAAATTCAACAATAATCACATGTGAGGAATTTGAATGGACTATGCATGGGACCTTACTTGATGCACTCAAAATAATCGACTTTCCAAAAATAGATTTCAAAAAATGGCAAGTTTCATAAATTTATGCAAAAAGTGTGATTTTTGAGTAAATTATGCATGAATACACTACAATGAATCCTAAATGCATAAAAATATGATTTGACATTAAATAAAGCTCTTTAATATCAATAAGCCCTTAAAATGGTCCAAAATGTGTAGGAAAATATGCGATTTTCAGGACTCATCAGTGTACGTTAATAAATATTTGCCAAGGTGAGGAATTTTGGGGTCCTATACCAGAGCAAATATAATTTGTTGCCCCTTCTATTCTTTATGCTTGGTGATCCAGCCATTGATGTGATGGTTCCACCATTAATGGAGAGTGTTTCAAAAAAATTCAGGCTGAAAGATTCTATTTCCCAGCTCTTTAATATGGCTTGTAAATAGACACTTGAAACTGCATTCAGATGTAAATAAAAAAAAGGCTGACGGGTGGATGTATACTGTCTTCCAATCTGGAAAAGTGGGTTGCAGAAAACTGATTAGTTTCCTGTCGTGGAGGTTTAAAGCTTCCTCTTCCATGCTTAGGTGGATGGGTTCATTTTTGCTTCCCCCACCTTTCATTTCCCTTCTTCTTACCTGGGCCAGCCTTAATTTATAGTAGTCAGGATTTTTTATCATTCTGCAGCACCAACGTGGATAATTCTTTCCAGGATGCAGCACAAGACTGTTGCTCTTGTAGGGGATTCCTTGGGTAGGCAACAGTTTCAGTCATTGATGTGTATGGTCACAAGTGGGAAAGACAGCTCAGAAGTGGTAGATGTTGGAAGTGAGTATGGTCTCGTCAAAGCTGCAGTGCTAAACGACCCTTCTCTATTAATGGTTCGCAAGCCTCTGTTACTTAGAGCCTCTGAACATCACTGACCCAGCTACTAATTATGCAATGCACCTGGATCATCCTCCGGCCTTCTTGCAGCATTATCTCCACAGATTCAATGTTTTGGTTCTCAATACGGGGCACCATTGGAACAGAGGCAAGCTTAATGTGAATCGGTGGGTGATGTATGTAGGTGGTGAGCCCATCAGGGACAGAAAGCTTGCTCAGATCGGAAATGCCAAAAACTTCGTCATTTATAGCATTATCAAGTGGTTGGATTCACAGCTTCCACACCACCCACAGCTCAAGGCCTTTTTCAGGACCATATCACCCAGGCTTTTTTCAAATGGGGATTGGAACACTGGTGGAAGGTGCGATAACACTATTCCATTGGCTGGAGGGGACAAGGTTTCACAAGATGAATCAGTTGTGGCAAGTGCTATCAAGGGCACTGGGGTTCGGCTTTTGGACATAATTGCCCTTTCACAGCTGAGGGAAAAGGGACACATATCCCAGTATAGTCTCAAAGCCTCATATGGTGTGCAAGATTGCTTACATTGATGCCTACCTGGTATTCCGAACACATGGAATGAAATCCTTTATGCACAACTGTAGGTCGTAGACTGAGTGAATCCCATTGACTCTAACCCCTGCGAGTTACTCGACATGCCTTGTGCATTTTGCACTGGCTGACATGAGGCTTTCCATTTCAGGAAAAGGATTATTTATCTTGTCGGAGATATCACACCATCCAAACTAACTCCCCCATCCTTGGGACCTTGCATACTAACCTATTCAACAATCTTACTGATAAAAATGGCGGATATTGACTCAGATTGATTGGCACTGCCACCTTATGGAAGTTATCAGGTAAGAAGCGCTATCAATGTACCAACTCAAGATTCCACAAAGAGGGGGTGTAAAGAGCCTTTCATCCATTTTGATTTGAAAAGTGAACGACAGACTGGTTGAGCATTGATGTTTGGGCTGCCTACTAACTATTTGTGGATGCCAAGTTCTGGTTATTCATGTGTGATGTGGCTCATCCAAATGTGAAGAGATGAACATATGGTGCAGGCTATCATCCATGTACTGATTTTTAGCCTCAGAAATTCAAGAAAGCAGTTTTAGCACGATGCCACTCTAAGCAATTTTTCATTTGCCATTTTTTACTTCTATGGAAGAAGCTACATAGAGTACTTTTTGCATGTGGTTTTAGCCATTTTTCACGTTGATCCATTCTCTTTCTTGGCAGTATGTATATTAGAGACGTAAATAAAGCCCTGTTTGGTTCCTTGGAACTTAGTTGTTTAGCATTCTCTCTACCCGTAAATCTAATTACTTGTATCTATGTGTACTTGTATTTGGTTATGACATGGAACAAAACAACTGTCACTTGAGGAAATTCAGATGATTCAAATGCATGTGACACCCTCGTTTTGATTTGAACCCATATTTTACACTCAGTTTAGGCTCTTAGTGGGATTGTTCCTTTTCCTTATTTTCTGCTCGAAGAAGAGCTGCAAAAGATTTAAAAGCAATATCTCACCCATGGCGATTTGTTATTTGGCATAGTCAAGTAGCTAGTCTAGTAGTGTGTTTTATTTTTTTTGGGGTTTGGGGTGGGTATTGATTTCCCAATTTCGACATGAGTGGAGTTCGACACTTTTGGGCTTTAGATGCGTTTGTCCTCCCTCTTACGAGTTACGACTATTTTGCATTTTTTTAATGGATGACAATAAAACATATAGCATATGTAACCATAACCATATAATAAAAGTAGCAGTTTTCATCTACTCAATGCCCCATGCACGTGCCAAATGGAGATAAGTCTCGTCTATAAACATGTGCCAAATGGAGAGTAGATTTTCAAACACAATCTTCCCTTCTGCTCTTCCTCTCTCAATTGTTTCTCAAAGCTCTCTGGAGAAAAATTTCTCCTCACGTCTCTCTCTCATCAGCTTCTTCTCTCTCACCGACCTCCATCTTCCATCTCCCTTTCTATTTTTTTTGTTAGGAAACCCTTTGCTCTGCTCTGCCCTATCTCGTCGATCGACTGCCGAAGCTCGAGCCATCAATCGCCGGAGCTGTCTCCTCTCTCGGCTGCAAGTGCTTCTTGTTCTCTCTTCTTTCTCTTCTTCTTCCTCCACCTCCTCTTCCCTCTCCTTTTTTTTTCTCTGTTTTATTTCCTTTGTCATTTTTTCCCCTCATATAGTGTATGTGTGACTGATGCTATCTATACCAAAATATAAGAGCAGCAGTTTTACCTGCTTGTCGTCGACTCCTTCCTTTTATACTTTTGTCTCCTCCTTCAACCAGCTTCCCTCCTGCTTCCAATAACCATGATGCTTCTTCCTGCTTCATGAAAGTTCTCTGGACTAGCCAATTTGCCTGATGGAGTGCACAACAAGAGACGCCAGCTATGGGCCCACTAAAAAAGGGTGTTTCACCTCTGCTTCGCTGCTTACCTCCTACTTCTTTCTTTGCTGCTTGGTGGTGGTGGCCCAGTTACATGCAATCCAAGCTTTGGCTCGGATGTTTCCAGAATGCCCTAGGAACATGCTTATTCTCTACTCTCGATTCTTCCTCTCATGCAGCGGCCTAAAACAAGACAAAGACCTTTTCCTCTTCCTCTTTCTATTCCCCTCTCTAGATTTACCCAATCCAAATGCCCTAACCGCTCATCTTCTCCTCAACCCCTTTTCATCTTCGTCCCCAATCTACTGCGATGATCCCTTCTCTATCTTAAAGACAACACCAGGGCATCTCCCAAACTCCAAAAGCCTCCCAGTATGGTGTTCTTTCGTGCCCTAATTCTTTTTTTTTTGCTTCTTTTCTTGCTCAGACATAAAGCAATTAAGGATCTCAAAGCCATGTCTACCCGTTTTGCTAATTTGATGGAGCTATCTTCTGGGTAAGAGAATTTGATTTCATGTTTGCTGTATATCTATAATTAGTATGGAATATAATGAGTGAGTGAGGTGTCAATTGTTCGATGTTGTATGAGATGGACCGCATAAATGAGTGGGATTTTTTTTAATCAATAGGGTGTGGTATTTTTTTTTTCTCATCTATGTTTGTCGTTACAATTTTTTCTGATACGAGGTTTTAGGTTTGCATTGTCACATCGTGTTGATTTTATGTAGTGGTATGGAGTGGGCTCCAGGTATTTTCATGGCGGTGCATTACCACTTATGCCGTTTCTAACTGTTGGGACTTGAGATTCAAGAATTACTATATTGATGATGGGTGAAGAGTTTGCTTGGCATCATTCCTTTATTGAATTGATTTTTATAGTGAAAATGAGTCGTGTAGAACTTGTTTGGTGACTCTGTGTTAAAATTGTTCCAATGACCAAATCAACATTTTTTTTTAGACGTTCTTCTATTTGAACATGTTGTAAAATATTCATCACCACCACCATCATCAACGCCCTGTCCCAACCATGATGGAAAATATTCAGATAATAAAAAACTGAGAATCACACTCTAAACTAATGGCTAAAATAACATACTATATCCAATAAATCTTAAAAAAGTATAATTCATTGTAATATTTCTTTAAGCGTTATATTTGAGTAGAATGGAATGAGAGTGAATGTATCAAAGTATAATTCCTACATATATGACTGGGTTATGAGGCCCACATATCAATGTGCACCCACTCACCCAACCAACACTGTTAAGGAATTCCAATCTTAGTTGTGACCTAACAACAACAAACGACCCCGAACAACTTAGGTTTATATTATTTTAGCACAAGGTAGCGTATGCATGCAGGAGATACTGATTGATGCAGCAGCACTATCTGTCCTTTGGAACAAGTCTTGTGGTCCAATTGTGGGACCCAAGCAAGTTTAGAAATTCTTTAGTAATTGTTATCAGTTTCTAATTTTTATTTAAGAAGTTGTATTTAGGAATAGTTTCTAATTTATTCTGTGTGTTTCCTAGTTTTGTGAGAATTGTTTTAGGGTAAGTATTTTATTATAAATAGAACATTGTAGAGATCAATGATCTTAGATTAGAGATTTTTGGAGTTAATAAAATTTCTCTGCGTGGGTTATCGTTGGAGACTGTTCTTCTTCGAGTGATTGTTCTTCGAAACCCTAATTGAGCTCCGGCACTTGCATCCTAACCCTAGGTTGCATCAATTGGTATCAGAGCTAAACGATCATCACGATCAATCAGCGTGACTGCCCCTATCCCTCATTCCTTTCCGCTTTCCTAGCCCTTCGTTAGTCCCCTCTACATACCCTCATCCCTGCCAGCCGAACCCCACCGAAACCCTCTCCTAGACAACCGACGCCCATTCCACTACACGCTTTCCCCTGCACCTAAAATCCAGCGACAACCTCTTCCCCACTCTCCACCATTGCCCATATCTATTTCTAGAAACCACCCACAGACCACAGAATCCCCAAACCCATTCCACCGGAAACTCCAAATCTCAAACCCAGAGAAAAAAAAAAAAACCAAAGAAAAAAAAAAGTAGCAGCGAGGAGAAGAAAGAAGGGTTGCAGAGATGTACCGTGCACCTCCGCCGTCCCTCACCAGCAGCACTTTCGCCAGGCTCCTCTATCGTTGACACCCGCCAGTGCCAGCTCCCTCTTCTTTGCTTCATCTTCGTTGAGCGTCAGCAGCGAAAGGAGGAAAACGAAAAAAAAAGGTTTCGAAACCCTTGTTCTTATTCTCTGCGGGTATGAAGACTGAAGCAATGTCTAATTGAGCCGGGTTTCCAGTTCGGCCCACGGGTGGATCCGACCCATTGAAGAAGCTCATTTTGTTCTGCCTCACTAACTGACATCATCAGTTTTGGTTCATCACTGCATCACTAATTGGCCAAATCAAGGGCACAACATTATCGTCGCGATATTAGTGTCATTCACCATCATATTTCAAATCAGCTTTCGCCTTTGTGTTCATGGAGAGCAGATCTACACATTAGGTCAGTAACAAATCAAAATTTTAAATTTGCCTTAAACAAAGATGCCTCCCAAGAAGTAGGTTGATGCGGAATCTTCCTCTCAGAATGATGATGATTTAAGGAACGCAGTTGCGGCATTATTGGTAACTGCTAATCACCCATCCGCAATGACGGTTCAAATGCAAGCTTAATTGCAAGAGTCTCTTGAAAGAATTGACACCCGATTAACTAATTTGGAAACTAATCGGCGTGAGGAAAATCATCCGGAGGATGGAAGACATAATCGGAATCAATGAGATCCACATGCAGTCAATGTTGATCATGATTTGGGTATTAAACTCGTGATTCCCGAATATGATGGAAAATTGAAACCAGATGAATTCATGATTGGTTAGTGTGTGTTGAAAATATTTTTGCACACAAACCAATGACGGATGGTCATAAGATCACACTAGTGGCAACTTAATTTTGCAATTATGCTGCGATATGGTGGGCCAAGTTGCAGAAGAAGAGAAGAAACCAACAAATTGACTCCGTTGACACGTGGATTGAGATGAAAAATCTGTTGAAGCAAAAATTCCTCCCTGTCAATTACTCCAGAGATCTGCGTGCAAGTTTTCAATATTTGAAACAAGGATCTAAGACAGTTGTTGAGTATTCTGAGGAGTTTATGACCATGCAAGCCCGTTGTGGTTTAGATGAAGAGGAGGATGTATTAGTTGACCGATACTTTAATGGGCTTACACTTGGCATACAAGATATCCTCACATTCAAGCATTTTGATAATGTTGATGAGATTGTTCAGCATGCTATCAATGCTGAGGGGATTGCAAACCATCAAGCCAAAAAACCTAATGCATCTAAATGGGTTATGCAGAAGAATTCCTCCATTGCAGGGTCTAAACCGAGTGATTCATCGGAGAAAGTTTTCCCCAAGCCCGAAGGTCAAAATAGGATTACATGCTATAATTGTAAACAACAAGGGCATTGTGCAGCGGAGTGTCCAAAACGCATCCACTTCATTGAGAATGAAAGTGATGTGAAAGATGCAGCAGATGATGATCCTAAAGAGAATGACATCGAAAAAGTGCAGGACATTCTGCCCGTGGAGGATATTGATTCTCTCATGGTAGTTACTGATACTCCCTTAATTATTGAGAAGAAATGGTTGCGAGAAACTATTTTCCGCTCCAAAGGAACAATCCAGGGTCAAGAATGCACAGTAGTTATTGATAGAGGAAGTTCTCAGAACATTATCTCTCAAGCTTTTGTGGATCGATTGCAGCTGAAAGTTCGAAAGCATCATCCTTATTTTGCTAGGTGGTTAATGATAGGTGATGAAGTGCAAGTACGTTATGCATGTCCCGCTACCTTTTCTGTGGGAGAAGACTATATAGATACAATTTGGTGTAATGTGGTACCCATGGATAGTTGTGATATCTTGTTGGGTCGTCCATGGATGTATGACAAGAATGGTACTAATGGAATGCGTGACAATACGTACACATTCATGCAAGGTGAAAAGCAAGTAACACTCTGTCCTATGAAGCCGGCACCACCAAAGAAAGGGTCAAGTTCTCCCCTCATCCAGGAAGCGCTTCAAGTGCACACTATTTACAAAAGCAACATCAAGAAGAAGAGTTGAGTTCGAGGTCGAACTCTCTTCCAACCCGTGGAGAATGATGCAGCAGCACTATCTGTCCGTTGGAACAAGTCTTGTGGTCCAATTGTGGGACCCAAGCAAGTTTAGGAATTCTTTAGTAATTGTTATCAGTTTCTAATTTTTATTTAAGAAGTTGTATTTAGGAATAGTTTCTAATTTATTCTGTGTGTTCCCTAGTTTTGTTAGAATTGTTTTAGGGTAAGTATTTTATTATAAATAGAACATTGTAGAGATCAATGATCTAAGATTAGAGATTATTGGAGTTAATAAAATTTCCCTGCGTGGGTTATCGTTGGAGACTGTTCTTCTTCGAGTGATTGTTCTTCGGAACCCTAACTGTGCTCCGGCACTTGCATCCTAACCCTAGGTTGCATCACTGATATAAGGTCATGCATTTCATGTGTACATTTAAAAATGTATTAATGTTGTAAATGGTAATTAGGGGTTATCAGTAATCAGTCTAACTGTAAAAACTTCGATTTAATTTTTCGCCCACATCAGGTCTCAGTGTATTAGCCAAAGGCAAAACTTCATGTGTTAGTTGACATGTTATCAGTTTGTGTTCATCCTAAAATACTAACAAGTCTCTCTCTGATTATTATGATTCTTCTTAAACATTTTATTTATTTTAATATTTTCCTGTGTATGCTTTTTTGTTTGTAGGTGATGTGTGATGCATACACACCAGTTGGCGAACCAAGTCCAACAAACAAAAGATACAATGCTGCAAAGATTTTCAGCCATCCTGATGTTATTGCTGAAGAGCCTAGGTAGATTTCCACTACTTATTATTGATAGTATTGTATCTATTAGTATGTTTCATATTTTGTTAGCCGTTTTCTTTTTCGTTTCTTTTTTCCTTTAGAAAGAACCTATCCATATTTATTTGTATATTTGTTGAGAATTAGGTGTGGAATAGAACAGGTGCACACCCTTCTACAAAAAGATGTGAAACGGCCTATTGGGTGGCCTATGGGAGGATACCTTCGTCCTCAAGTATATAATTCTAGGCTTTGGTTCAACAGAGTTTTATTTATTTTTTGAGCGTTTATTTAATTTCGTGTTACCATTGAAGTACTCTGTCATTCTAATGGATTTGTTTGTCTTATGTATTTACTAATTTTGAAAAAATTTATTATGAAGAAAATCTCTTCTCATATCCTGGTGAACAGAATAGTTTTTGTTTCCAACCTTTTTGTCATTTTCATGAGTATAGTATTGGAAAAATCGTGTATGTTGATTTGATTCTTGGGAATAAACTCCTGCTGAGTTGTTGGCACCAATGTATTGCATACCTATCCCTGAATGGATTTTGTTTATCTCAAATCTTTAGTTTTGATAAGTCTTTAAAAGAAATAATGGAAGGTGTCATCTACAGTAAGTTGTCTCTGTCGTATTTATTGATTACTTTGTATTATTCTCTTCCAAGTCCAACCACAATCCTAAATGAATGGGAATTACATATGTATTTCCTCTCATATCTTTACTTTTCTTCATTTGGCCTTTGCTCGTTGCAAGTGAGTATCTTGATTCTGGAGTGTTAGTGTGATATGTTGTCTCATTAACTTCATCTGGATTATGTGATTTTGGATTAGGCTCCATACTACTGTAGTGTGGGTCAAACAAGGCATTTAGGTGTGATATTGTTGATTCCCACTATAAGGCTCGTCTTTATGCTGCATCAACATCAGTAGCATCAATGGAAAAGTGATATATGCCAGGCCAAGTACAGCCACGTTTGCCTTTGTCTTCTTCCTTCTCTGAATTGGATTGGCTTCTCTCTTGTTATTTTGAACATTTGCTTCTTGTGCAGTGGGCATTCCAAGTGGGCCCTGCCATTCTTATCTCTACTGATGATAAAAAATTGTTGGTTGCTCACTACAATTTGGAGGTAATCACAACTGCATTTTTGTCCCGACTTCCGAGATAATAATTTTATGCACTACATGATAGTTTTAGGAAATGCTTTATTTGCAAGCAACTTTTAACTTTCAACAAAACAAATAGTTCCTAATTCACTAGATCATCAATCAAGTCATATCTTTTGTCCATTGCTCAGATTAATGACCACAACTGCATATTTGTCCTGACTTCCGAGATATTAATTGTATGCATTAGATAATAGTTTTAGGAAATGCTTTTTTTTTTAGCAACTTTTAATTTTCAACAAAAAATATGGTTCCTAATTCACTATATCAATATATCATCAATGAAGTCATATCTTTTGTCCATTACCCAAATTGATTATACTTTCACTCCCCGTTGTATTATTTCTTATTGGTAACAAAAAAGATTTATTAGTCCTGTGGCTGCATTTGCAGATGAGAACTTTTTTTTTTTTTTTTCTGTTTTTTTTTTTTTCCCTTTGTATCAAGTTCTTTGTTGTTCCTTTTCAAGTTGTCCACAATATCTTCAATGTACTTCCTTGAATTAACTTAATGTATACTTGTATGGTATGTTTGGTGGTGCTAGGAATATTGGAATGGAGTTGGTGCTCAATCCCACCAAAGCTATGGGATGTGCTGTTGTCAACATTGGCACATAAGACTTGATTGAAGAGAGAGTACATCAATGCATTGTTTCATCTTATTTGATGTGTTTGCATATTGATTTCTTGATATTGGGTAAGAGGTTTCCATAACATGTGGAAAATGTGACCACTAGTCTTCTTTGAGCTGCAGAATTAATTAAATAAGAGGCTTTTTTGTAGTTCAGCACCTTTTATTTCCATTGTATTTCTTATAAGTTCTTGTTAGGCTTTCATATTCCTTAGAATTTTGATTTCAGATATATGTTGAAGATCATATTGATCCAGCATGTTTGATATTGTGTATACAATTTTTTTTTTTTTTTTTTTTTTTTTTTGATCATTTGATTTAGAGAGCATACGGGCCCCTCTTTCATTTGTCTGAACATGTTGCTAGGAAGGTTACTCCCTATCGATGTATCTAACCCAATCACAATATTGTCTATTATCATCATTGCTATCCTTCTCAGAAAAATCAGCAATTAGGCTCTTAGAATTTGAATCAGAATATTGCATTTTTAGGAGCATTAGTCTGGCTTTTACTTTCAGTAGTCCACAGAACTAATCAAATTTATGATATGTGAAAAAGATATATTTCTTAAATCTTCTTTTATTTTTGTCTCTATATATAATTTCTTAGGGAGCTTGTTTGTTCGCACATAATAGAGAGGAATTCATGGTCAAATGAGCTCCGCCGAACGATTATTAAACATGTTGAAGCCAAGGATTTGAATTACTTGAATGATGGGCGGATATTCATTTTCCATCTTCCCATTACTCAAATTCAATTGAGTAAGGTTTTTTTTTATGATCATTTTTAGATCTCCACATTTTGAGTTTTTGTTTTTTTGTTTTACTGTGTTCTACTATTACTGAGAAATTAGGAGGGAAAAGTTAGAGATTCTGCACTTGAAGTAGTAACTGACGGTAAAATGCTAGGCAACCAATTTTAATATTTTCCCAAGACGCATTAATGCATACACTTAGCATTGTTCATCACTTACACTAAATTGGTGAATTTATGTTTCTAGATCCCAATTTCCTGCATGTTAAATTAATTTTCACTAAACATTTATGTTTTCATTGTCAAAGAATGTACTGTATATGTGGTTTGATTTTTGTGCTTTTTCATCACATTTTAAGTACTGATTGTGCATATTGATTGTTTTGTCCAAGTTAAACCTGAGTTACATTGATCGCACGGGCTTTGTGCTTTTTCATCACGTTTAAGTACTGATTGTGCATATTTATTGTTTTGTCCAAGTTAAACCTGAGTTACATTGATCATACAGGAGCTCTCAAATAGAAAGGTTGCAGCAAGTGTAAATTCCAAGACTTCGCGATCTCATGTTTTTTTTACATGTATCATTCAATCCTGATGCTAGGTATGCTATCAACCATTGGGTAGATTATTGAATTAGTTATCATTAACAATCAACCAGCAATGCCTTTTCTTTTCATTCTTTTTCCATCATGATGTTTTGGCATAAGCCAGAGTCGGATGCTGCCCTCGTAAAAACAAAGAACCTAATGGATGTACAATATGACTTGCATGACTACTCATAATTTCATATAGTGGTTGATGCTATTAACCTTGATTTAATAGCAAGACAGGGAAGGAACAGTTGGTGCAAACTTTACGTGCCAACCAAATGCCACTGTGGAAAACCCACCCCTCCCCATCCCCCATACACTCAACCCCCTCTCTGTTTCTTTTTTCTTTTTTAAAGAAAAAAGGAAAGAAAATAAAGCTTGAATGGGAATATATTATGTAAATTATACATCCAGATAGGTCAAAATTATAACAACCATGGCCTGTCATTATGTATTTCATGTGGGAATTCGTTTCTAAGTAAAGTTTATATGTAGAGATGTCAACCATTGATATGAAATGCTTTACAACTTATATTTTGTCACCCATTAGAGTTAACATGGATTGAACTGTTTTTAAACAGTATCAAGATCGGCATTGGTCTGGTTGAGTTGCCAAAAAAAGTCTTGGAAGGTCATCACGAAGGCAGGTAAAATGCTTTTGAATTATATATAGTGTGTGAAAACTGGTTTAGTAAAAAACATGTAATTATTATAAAATGAGTGAAAATAGTTCATCTGCCTTAATGTGAAATTTGATTTAATTATTATTCTCATATTTTGCTATTATTTCAGCCCTTTTTTGTGAAATCTGTCATCTATTTTTTCCATCGTTATCAAAGATTGATCACTTATTATAAGCTCTAGCTCTAAAAACTGTGGCACCAGTTATATAATATGAGCATTGATGTCATGTATTTAAACTCGCCCTATTAATTCCACTAGGAATGTCATCCGGAAGCTGTAGTACCTTGAAAGTTAGGAGAAACGGTCTCATTGATCTTGCAGGATCAGAAAGAAATAAGATAGATGGCACGGAGAGAGCACTCTTTTTTGTAGCTTGGGTATGATTCTGCAACCATTATGCTGCTCTACAAGTTAAATTAGATCCCTTTGAGTAGATCGACCATGGAGCTTTGACAAAATGCCATCAGGGATAGCTTCTCTACGTAGATATAAGCAATTATGTAGCAGAGACTGATAAATATATGGCTGAATGAACCATGTTTTTATCAAATTTTAGTTAATCTATAGGATTTCATGGTATTTCAATGTAATGCATTTGAAGCAGTTAGGCAACGAAATAATTTAGCCTTTAAAGTGTCATTGCAATTTAATTTAATTTTTCTGCAAATCCATAACTATTAAGACTGGTACAAACTACAAACAAGACTGTTCTAGGGTTTTTTTTTTTTTTTGAATATTAAGACTGTTCTATTCTATTGTAATTCGAAATCCTATATGTTGTCTATGATTTTTGTTAAAGAGGACCGACATTGAATTGTGAATAATTTTCTGCAGGAATTAAAATTAATTTGGAAACTGTGCTTGGAGATGGTGGATATGACATTGATGTTTAACTTTTTTATGACAGGAGGCTTTCATTGACAACTACGTGCAACGCACGTACCCATCACTAGCCATCATATAAAAGCAGTAGATTCGTCTCCTGCTTCAAGCTGCTGCCCTCCTACTTTGGGTGGATGTTTCCTGAGACTTTTTGTGGAGCCCACTTAAAGACAGATATAGCCTGTGGGACACTTGGATGCTGGGTGTTTGCTTATGGCCCCACGTACATGCAAGATTGCACAAAGTAAAGAAACAAACCTGTCCTTTTTCACCTGCGCGCTTCCCTCTGTTTTCCTTTCTCGCGCTTCCTCTCTACACTGCCTTAAAATTGGACGACGCAACTGTTCCTCAACTTATCTCTCAATTCTTTCTCAAATCTACTGAAAACAGGGCTGGAAAATCTAAAGAGAAGAAATTAAAAAAATCGACCACCGCCTTTCGGCTCTTGAGTCCGTCCTTCTCCTTACTCAAGTTCTCTTCCAGATCTTAAATTAGGGCTATTTTAAAATCTTTGTTGATTAGATGCACGTAGTATTTCTGATTCTCTTGAAATTTTTATTGCCTTTAATGCTTGGGTATAAATGGGGTGATGAAGGACACTGCAATATGCTTCAATATAAGTTGCATATTTTTATTGATTAGTGCTTGTTGGAGCAGAATCTACATCTCTATCTACCTAACACCATGTTTAGTTGGACGTTTGCGAGTGTGGTCCACATGACCAAAACCCTCTCCTCTGTATGAGGTCCACTTAGATGGCCATCTAAATATTGGATTTTAGGTCACTCAATTCACTTGATACTAATTGCTTGAAACCACATTAATAAGACGTGCATAAAGGGAAGTTGGAAACAGTTGCAAGTCCCTCGAGAAGAAAAACCTTGTGTTGGGCATATACCATAATATTAATGCTCCTGTTGTACAGATCTAGATCTGTGATGTTGGATCCTATGATTTGTGTAAATCGTGATTAAATCTAACAGTTTCACTTGTTTTGTCCACAGCTTCTGAAATTGGCCATTGTTTTTGCTACTGCTTCCACAAACTGTCACTACCTTTTTTTTTTCCTCTATATATACTGTAACATAACAGGCTGAATGAATTGTCCAACGCAGTAAGTTCTACTCTTTTTTGTCTTTTCGTTTACTTGTGTATTTTAGTTCCTTCAGTGCCTCATGTCACTACTCTTACTGCATCATCTTCTCTTTGTTAACATACAGTAGTGTCATTACTCCACTGATATGATTTTCTGAAAGGCATCTCCTATAGGATTGAGAGGCTCCTTTCCATATACATAAGACTTTCAGCAAGAGTCTCACCAAAAGTTCGAAAAATTCGCGACGCCCTGTTTGAGCATATCGTAGAAAGCTTTAACAATCATGATCATCGTCAAGCTGTTGTTGGTTTTAAGAGCTCTACTATTGGGCTAAAAATAAGCCATGTCGTTGTAAATACCAACTACTGGCTAGGACCCAACAAAGTGGGTGTGTATGATTTTCTAAGTAACAAGTTTGACTCAGGACATTAAGATTTTGGAATTCGAGTTTTGAGATTAGCTATATCTTGAAGCACCTTGTCATTGTTACAAACACAAGGTTGGGTGGGCACCAAGTAAATTTAGATCATATCATCTCTCTCTAAATGAGTTTCCAAAGTAGTAGAGAAGATAGTTCCTAAGTAGTTGAGATTTACCAAAACAAAAAAATAAATTAGTTGAGATTATCTCTGAAAGGAACAAATCTCTCTCATGAAGAAACAAATCCAAAAAAGAGTTATAAAAAGAGATGCGTTGTTCCTTTGCAATATATCATAAGAAAACATGATTTATAACTAAGGCAAGCATTTGTTTTTGTAAAATTTGAGAATCCTTTTTTCTATATTCAACATCTGGGTTTCTTTTCCTTTGATTTTGGGTTCTATTCTAGGTTTCCAGTTTGCATTTTTCTATTGTATTTTCATGGTTTTATTTGGACTTTTGAACCCCTTTCATTTTAATGTCTCTGAATTCTAGCATAACTAAAATCAAGCCAAGCCCTTAGATTTGCAATCCCCAGCAGATCTATCATATTAAGAAAGTGGTTTCTTCTGCACAATTAAGTCAGCAGAAAAAGAGAAATTTCTATCGGCTATTCCCTGAATGCATAAAGTAGGTCTGTCCTTTTCTGCCAATATTGAGTTTTACATTCTTCATGGGCAGAACGCACTGTTGTTTTCTGATAGCCCTGATGGTATCTGTTTGATGAATTTTCAACTGTACGAGTTGACTTGGTTGTTGTAGGCAGATTTGTTGAAACTTATGTTTCTACTCCAACTCATTTGAATGCATCTCATCTTATTCATGCATTCTCTTAACCAAGTTGGATTTTGTATACTTTGATTAATGACCTTTTGATAGTTGAAATCTCTTTTATTTTGCATATAGTTCTCTAATTAATGTGGATGAGATTGTTTGTTGGGTAATCAGTGCTTAAGAATCATTGCCCTATCACGCTTTTTGTTAGCTTTTGAGCGTTTGATCTTATTATTCTATTATTTGTCCAATCCATGGTGTTTGCTTGTAGTTTTAACTCTTTAATGCTGTAAATGCCTTAAATTTCTTGCTCCGGCGACTTGATTGATGGATGTTGTAACTTTTACTGTAGTTAAGGCATCCTTTGATCCTTTCCATGTATACATCTGACGATGGAAAAGTCTGATTGAATCTAAGGAAGTTAAAATCTAATTGAGTCAAGGTAAGGATTCAAGTATGTTAGATCTTCTTTGCTTTTTGTTTGCTTTGAATTGCCATTTGTTTACTTTTTATTTTATTTTTCCGTTAGGACTTATCCGGCCTTTCTTGAAGAAATCATGTTTAGTCCAATCCTTTTTACTCCCAAATATTGTGTTTTACACTGCTTCAAAGGCTAAAGAGGCTTCTTTCTTTCCACATCAACACATAAGCCGTGTGTTAAAATTGAAAAAAAAAATGAAATAGATACAAGCTCTCTTTTATCCCCTTTCTTTGTTGGGATCTTTTATAAACCTTCCTAATCAAATCTTGAGTGTTTGCTTTTGAGTTTGAGAGGTGAGCAGCTGCCACCCACTGTATCATTTTCAGCAATTTCCTAACTCATTTGCAAACCTTCAGCTGTTTTTGTGGTTGCAAACTAAAGATTTTCCAATATTTGTGTCGATTGAGTTTTGAGGCTGGACTCAAAAGCCTTAAAACTACATTACCCATTATGTTTATGATAAGTTTACTTGATGAACATAACCCCAAATCTTCAATCACATTCTAACATATCTAATGATTTTAATTTTTTTTATTGCTTGTGTATCAATGTGTAATTCCTAATTATGTTTTGTTCCCAAGGGGAATCCTTACAAGTGACCGACTCCATCTCAACCCTTACCACGCACCAACCTTCAAGTTAAAATTGTCCATTACGGGGAACAACATCAATGGCAGGAGATCATGTAACATGGATCTCACAGACTTGGCTGCCAGTGCAGAATTACAAGTGGCCTAATTTCTAAATAGTGTTTGATGAATCTCACTTTATTTGAATCTAAAACTTTGTCCCACATGGGTTGATCTGCATTATACTTCTAAACTCTCAATATCAAGGTTGATCTCAATTGTAGCTATGGTTTTGTTACCTAGAAACATTTCTTTGCATCTCTGTGGCCTATCAACACTTGTGTTAACTAGACATTGAAGCCAGCGGAATTTATTTTGGCCCAATGTGATCTCACTCGCCACGTTTGCATTGCATGAACTACTAATTTTTCTTTTTGATTTGGAAGCATTCATTGTCTAGAACTTAGTATGGAGAAAAAAAATTCAGGATCTGGTTCATTAAGTGTGTTCACATGTAAGTGGCCTGGCACCTTTGTCTGAGTACTCTCAGTTGATTTAATATATTGTGCTTTGAATCACGGTCTGCTTATTAGAATTTTGAGCAAACAATCATTGATGTGCATTTTAACTTGACAATGGCTGATATATTGCATGATGATCTAATGGACGCACATACAACATATCAAACTGAACTGTTCATTGAGCTCACATATTACCAAACGTTCTATACATCATTTGATGGGGGGAAATTACCAACCTTCATTGCTCATGTTGTTTTCCTTGGTATTTCCATAACTCTCTCTATTGTAACTAGGACAACTGAGATGTTTGTGCAGGAAAAAGGGAGAAGCCCATATCTAAATAATGCCATTGTTTTTTATTTTAATCTACTGTTCTTGTTAAACAACACTATATCAATAACACCCTATTGTATCTCAACTTTGTTTCAACACATTTTTCCGAGATGAATCACGTGACTATTGTCTTGAGCTGATCAATTCAGTTGATTTCATTATATCAGATTATTATCCTTAGAAATTGATTGAAGAATGTTAACTTTAGGCTATTGCAGAGGTCAAGGAGATATGGGATTTCTTTAGTATTATCATATGGCCTATTGAAACCTGACAGCTATTTTTTTAATGTGACCATATCAAACATGTATGATAAACACATGTAGGTGTACTTTACAACATTTTTAGCATGCCAAATGTATTTTTTTTCATTTTAATATTTTATGGCCAAATTATCAACATTACTTTTTTATTGCCTACAAATAATGTTGAAATTACTCCTAGAGTATAGCAGGCAATCATATTCGACAGTTTTGTTCAGTGGCTTTCGAGTTTGAGTTTTACCAGTTAAAAAAGCATTATTAATAGAATGCACTCTTCTTTTCAGGTTTTATATTGCCCCAACTCCTAGAAGGATGGGTTACACTGGCGCTGTTGAAAGGTAATGTAGATCACAGAATGCAAATTATTTGCTTTTCAAGTGAGTTTGAAAAATCAAAACAACAAAGTCCCTTCTCAATCATATGAAAAAAATACTCCTACAAAATAACAAAATAACACTTCAACCACTCATTCTTGTTCTCAGTAAATGTGTTTTCTTCATCAATTCTAAGAATTCAACCTAATATGTATTCCAACCAAAGTTATGAAAGGTGAAAGATATAACATAAAGATTGGGATTTTCATTTATTAGGTGACAGTTTGGCATTCATTATTATCTAACCTCATTTGATCTTCCATCAAAACAGAGATTTTGTCCAAAAAGAATTTCCAAGATGAATAAATACGAGTACATTTGAATATGACTGAATACTGTCATTTTAGTAACAACGTGCAACGATTATAATTGGTGTTGTCTCACATGCCTACAGTTTGTTATATGGGATAAGTGGATGATGATTTGTTTTGGCCCTCATTTGAACGTTAGCTATTACAAGGGATTCGAAGCAGAATAGGTTCAGCCCTTCCCCAAATAGGAGTGGATTCAAATCTATTCTTAAACCTACTTTATTTAAGGAATGTTGAAATTATAATTTTCATGGATGCTAGAATATTTCTACAGTAATTATGTAATTATTTGATTTTGTAGTCAAGTTTCTAATTAGCACATACATAGTTAATCTAGTCATGCATTTCTTTCTTTTATTTCTCATTTGCTCGACGCTATATTCCTCTGCCTTTACTTTCTTCAATCACATGCAGTCATTTAATTGCATGTGTCACCACACACTGATGCTCATATTTTTTTAGTCCTCGGCTAGGATTATATTAAAGATTCAGATTGGAGATTTATTGCTGATACGGTTTCTACAATTGGCCTCTTCGCGATGTCACTAATCCTTGCTTGGAAGGGCTTCTTGCTTCGACCATACAAGGTGTGTGCTTGAACTCTCTGTTCAAACAACTTTTTGAATAAGTTTAGGAACTATTGCTATTGAACTAACATGTCAAATGGCAGATTGTTCTATAGGCTCTACCATGGGGAAGGTGTTTTGACACAAGCAATCATGTTCATCAATGCAATTATAAATTAAAACCCAGTCATTCATAAAAAGCTTATAACCATGTTGCTGTAGAATCTATTTTCTTAAGGTGCTTTCTCTTTATGGGAACTTTTAAATTTTCTCTTTATAGGAACTTTTAAATTTCTTATGAGAGCCGTTTAGTGAAACTTTGAATGATGGGATTTTTACAAGGCCCTTTATTTTTCTGTTTTTACTTGAGTTTCTAAATAATTGGGGCAGAAGTATTTGATCACAATAGAATGGAAGTTATTTTTTCGTCATGAATGAACTCAAGTAGGCATAATAAGAACTGAACATTTGTATATTTTTTTTATTGACAGTAAACATGTCTCTTTTAACACGGAGGCTCTCAATAACATCTACGTGCAATGCACGTACATCTCACTAGTGATTGTTAAAGTATGAATGGAAGGAGGGTGAAACTCTTCCTAACATGCAAGGGAAAATATATAATTTTATATTTTAAAATAATAAATAATAAGTAATAACAAGTGAATTAATTTTGATGTTCGTGTGTTTGAATTGGCATTAGGGACTCTTTGAGTGTATTAGAATGCATAAATTTCCTGCCATAAGTGGTTAAAAATGAAGATCAAAGGTGGATGTCCAAAAAAAGTAAGCATCAAATAACTTTGAGTGTCCTAAGATACCAACACCACTCACCCACATGAGTGTATTGTCCTAACTTTGCAGTAACGGTAAGTGGTAAAGTAGAATATAGATTTCATAGAAGAAAAGTCTCCAAAGACTCAAAAGTCCATGTCATCGTCACAATGGTTTGATGCTCTCTCTCTCTCCCTCTCCAATTTCCATGGGTTATTTAATCGTGGGGCCCATCATCGGTGGACTCATGATTTTGATGGTCAATTAATAGTTTAAAGTATCTTTGCTTTTTATTTTTTATTTTTCTCTAGTGACTGAACTCAAAAAGCACACAAGATTTCAATTAAGTTGAGAAAGCTTTTAGAGATGAAGAGAGTTATATTCAAATTCAAAAGAATTTTTATCTTTTATCACTATCTAATGATTAACGCATGTAAAAACACAAGTGGGCCCCATCACAAATGCCGACAGTTACAATTTGGCGACAGAAAGTATAAATATGTTTTAAAAATGGAGGAGAATTACACGTACGAGATGGGGGAACTTTGACACTATTTTAATTGTATGGAATATATGTTTCAAAAATGGAACTAGATAGTGGCATAATAATTATAAAAATTAAAGTAAGATATTGAACTCAATTTTGAAATGGTAAAATCATGACTTATTCATCAATCTAGCCAATTGAATGATTTTTTACTACTAGAATAACATTTTTGGATGCACCAAAGAAGCTTAAGAAAATAATAAAGTAGAAAATATGATCGTTCATTTTCTAAACTTAAATTTTGTTTTTCTGACAACTCAAGAAAAGTGAGAAAAAGATATTTTTCCTTTTAAAAAGTTCAATATTGTAATCCTATAATTACCCCTTAGATAATTTTATCTAAAACACTTTCTAAGTATTTCTAAAATCTAGTGACTAGAAACTTTCTCGACTATTAGATTTCAATATTGGAATGATCACATTATATAGTGTTTTGAAAGCAAAATGCTATTTATAAATATCTTCTTTACTAAACCTATTAATGTAGCTTTTATGGACCCTTGACCGTTGCTTGGAGGTGTACTGTACACATCTTATAGATGGAAAGTGAATTTGAATGGTTTGGATTTCAAACGTGGTCCCTAAAGATGGACTTGAAGTGATAAATTATGCACACATAAAGTGTTTTCTAAAATTCAGTGTATATTTTAATTATCATTATTTGCCACAACTTAGTTTAAAATATGTTGCATTCCTTAAGATTTTCTGAATATTAAATAGTATAATTCTTTTTTATTACATTATTCTACTCTAAATTATTTTACTCTATTAGTATTTAAACCTATAAATATAGATTTTGTTCTACACATATATATCCAAATGGTCCCTTGGAGATGGTTTTGGCTACATGGAATCTTCCTTTAAAGGATCCATAATTTAAAATTGGAAGTAGAGATTTAACTGTGATGTGGTATATGAAAATAGAATTTTTAAATGGTCAAAACCATTGGAAGTTTGTTAGGTCATTACAAATTCAGTCTAGATCTTTCATCAATTTAGGCAAATTGAGCCATTTTTAATTAGCACTAGAAGGATTAGGCTAGACCAACCGTTCCAAGGCACCAATTTCACTCGATGTGGTCATGTGTTTGAGCTGTTTAGTCTGATTTTTCAAAAAATAAATAAGATATTTAATGAAGAAAACATGATTTGTTTGGGAATAAATTTTTTTTATATTAAATCTACACATATATAGCTTTCTTTATTTTTTTTTCTTGATCAGTAACTATAAATTACATTAGAACTTAGAAAGTAACAACAAATAAGCTCCACAAGAGAGTATAAATTAAGTTCATTTGTCTTGTGCCCACAATAAACTGATTGGCTGTAGTCTTTTTGTTAATAAGATTTTCGTATCAAAAGATGTGACGAATGACAACCCATCCTATGAAAAAAGAGGCACTTTCTCCTTTTGATTTTTACATGGTTTCTTTGAAAATGAGGGAAAGACTTGAAGATTCCACATGGATTTTGAAATTTCAAAGGAAAGACTTAGAAGTCTCTACTTGATTTGGAAAATGCTTTCTTTTCTTATCTTTCAAAGACTCATCGAGTCTCACCACATAGTGGAAGTTGAAGGAGATGGAAGAAGATGAGTTGCCCAAAAGCAGAAAATAGAGGAAAATGAGTTGCCCAATACCGTTGTGTGTGGGAAGTGGAGAGTGAGATGGGTGAGAGAATGAGACAGGGAAGAAGATAGGTTTGTGTGTGAAAATAGAAAATTTGTTTTGAGTTTTGGTGGGAGAATGAATATTTTGGTCATTTCATAAAGGGGTACATATATATGTAATAAAAAAAATTCAAATTCCTTGTGTGGGGAGAGTAAAAACTTATGTGCCAATAGAACACCCCTTTCATAAAAGAAGGGTCTCCAAAGACTCAAAGTCTAGCCACATACAAGCTCAGCCCTATTCACCACAAATGTTCATTCGGTGGGGCATCATTCCCATGTGCTAGTAGGGCCTAGGACTAGACATTGCTATAGTTGAAACGTGAATAGAGGGGTTGTCATCGTCACAATGGTTTGATGTTATCTCTCTCTTTCTAGTTTCCACACGTTATTTAATCGTGGGGCCCATCATCGGTGGACCAATGATTTTGATGGTCAATTAATAGTTTAAAGTATCTTTTGCTATTTTTTTTCTCTACTGACTGAAAAGTGAGAAAAAGATATTTTTCCTTTTAGATAATTTTATCTAAAACATTTTCTAAGTATTTGTGACTATAAAATTTCTTGACTATTAGATTTCAATATTGGAATCACATCAGATAGTGTTTTGAAAGTAAAATGCTCTTTATAAATATCTTCTTTACTAAACCTATTAATTTAGCTTTTATGGACCCTTGACCGTGGGTGTGCATTACACATCTTATCGATGGAAAGTGAAGTTGAATGGTTTGGAGTTGAAAGGTGGTCCCTAAAGAATAAAGATGCACTTGAAGTGATAAATTATGCACAAATAAAGTGTTGATTACTAAATGATTAATCTAATATCAAGAAATTTTGTTATTATTATCTTGAAATTCTTTTTTGGTGTATATTTTAATTATCATTATTTTCCGCTTCTTTAAGATTTTCTAAACATTAAATAGTATAATATTTTATTATTACATTATTCCACTCTGAATTATTTTACTCTATTAGTATTTAAACCTATAAATATATATTTTGTTCTACACATACCCAAATTAATGGTCCCTTGGACATGGTTTTGGCTATATGGAATCTTCCTTTAAAGGATCCGGCCATAATTTAAAATCCGAAGTAGAGATTTAACTGTGATGTAGTATGTGAAAAGAAAATTTTTAAATGGTGGAAACCATTGGAAGTTTGTTAGGTCATTACTAATTCAATCTAGATCTTTCATCAATTTAGGCAAATTGAGGCATTTTTTAGCACTAGAAGGATTAGGCTAGACCAACTAATCCATGGCACTAATTTCACTCAATGTGGTTTTGTGTTTGAGCTGTTTCTTCTAATTTCTCAAAAAATAAATAAAATATTTAATGAAGAAAACATGTTTTTCTTGGAAATATGTTTTTTATATTAAATCTAAATCTATTTATCTTTCTTTCATCTTTTCTTGATTCGTAACAATAAATAATATTAAAGTTTATAAAGACAAAGAAGCTCCACAAGAGAGTATAAAGCTCATTTGTCTAGCACCCACATAACTTTTGTCAATAAGATTTTTGCATCAAAAGATATGACGAGTGACAACCCGTCTTATGAAAAAAGAGGCATTTTTTCCATTTTATTTTTAGACGGTTTCTTTGAAAACGAGAGAAAGACTTGAAAATTCCACATAAACTTTGAAATTTCAAAGGAAAGACTTAGAAGTCTTGACTTGATTTTGGTAAATGCTCTCTCTTCTTATCTTCCAAAGACTGATCGAGTCTCATCACATGGTGGTGTTTGTACATCATGCGATCTTTTGGAAGTGGAGCGGAAAAGTTTGGTTTTCTCTACAGAAAAAAAGCACTTATGTTAGGTGAACATTTGTCAACAAAAGAAAAGAAAGAAAAAGACTTTTCTGGTAACAACAATATATATTTTTTTTCCGCAGGGACAATATATTTCATTGACTCCAAAGTCTAGCCACATTCTTTTACCCAAAAAAAAAATCCAGCCACATACAGATATACAATGTTTTCCGGTGCCCGCAAGATTGTGTTTTTTTTTTTTTTTCTATAAGGAAAATATATTTCATTGACTCCAAATGACGCAAACATAAGTGTTTATTACTAAATGATTAATCTAATATTAAGGACTTTCGTTATTGTTATTTTGAAATTCTTTTCCAGTGTATATTTTAATTATCATTATTTTCCACAACTTAGTTTAAAATCCGTTGCATTCTTTAAGATTTCCTGAACATTAAATAGTAGAATTCTTTATTATTACATTATTCTACTCTAAATTATTCTACTCTATTAGTATTTAAACGTATAATATTTTGTTCTACACATATCCAAATGGTCCCTGGACATGATTTTGGGCCTTTGGCTACATGAATCTTCCTTTAAAGGATCCATGATTTGAAACCGGAAGTAGAGATTCAATTCATGGAAAATTTTATACTATTTAATTAAGATTGATTATGACCGTTAGTGGGCATTCGATCCCATTTGTGCTTGCTAGGGCCTAGGAGTAGAAAATTAGTCAATATCCCAAAAGAAAATTTGACACTTGTTTGAAGTTATCTCACACTTTCCACACGTTATTAATCGGTGGGCCCAAGAACACGACCTTCAATTTCTGATTGTTTTAATAAAGCTTGGAGTCATGGATGTGCGATGATAAGAGGCCCACCCCACCACCATTTAATTATTGCGTATAGAGGAATCGTAGGAGGGTATTCGATGAAATCAGTTGATGCCCTCCCTTTTTATTATGTCTTTTCTTTTGCCTCTCTATAAATACCACAACTGGCTATATCCTTAATAAACCTCATCACCTCATCAGTGTTGCTTGAAACCTATAATAGCCCATTGAGAGAGTTGCTAGCGATGGATCACTTCTTCATTCCTTTCACTGCTAAAACCTCCTCATGTTGTTTCCTCTCTCTTCTTGCTTTGGCCTTTTCCATGCAGCTGCTCATGCTTTCTCAAGCCTCTCTCCCCTTTCCCTTCATTGGCAGTAACAATGGTTCCTCCTCGTCAAACTGCCTTCATCACGAGAAATTAGCCTTGCTTCAACTCAAGTCTGGATTTTTAATAAAGCGTGGGGAGTATAATTCTTCTTCAAAGCTTGATTCTTGGAATCTAGCCACTGATTGTTGCTCTTGGGATGGCATCACTTGCGACGAGGCCACAGGTCACGTGATTGGACTTGATCTCTGTGAGAGGTGGGTTTCGATTGAAGGTCGAATAGACCCTAGCCTCTTCCACCTTCGCAGACTCCAAAAGCTCGACCTTTCTTGGAACAATTTCTCTCCTCACCCAATACCCTCTGGGCTGGGCCACCTCACCAATTTGACCCATTTGAACCTCTCGTACTCATTTTTTAGTGGCCAAATTCCATTGGAAATATCAAGATTGACCAAGCTTGTTTCCCTGGATCTCTCTGATTATCGTTACACACTTGCCCATCCGAAGCTCAAAAACCCAAACCTTTCAACACTCATTGGAAACTTATCCAGCCTCCAAGAACTCTTTCTTGACAGTGTAGACATCTCGGGGGAGCATGGTGGCAAGTGGGCCCAAGCAATATCCATCGCAATGCCCAATCTTCAAAGGTTGAGCTTGCGATATTGTGGTCTTCAAGGACCCATCAATCCCTCTCTTTTCCGGATTCCTGATCTGTCTCAACTCTCATTGGATGGAAACAATCTCTCCTCCATTGTTGCACCTGATTTCTTGGGTGTCTCCTCTGCTTTGACATCTCTCACCCTTCATGATTGTGATTTGTATGGAGAATTTTCTCAGAGTATTTTCTTGCTGTCAAATCTACAAAAACTTGACATTTCATACAATCCACAACTCACTATTCATTTGCCAGAGTTTCCTAACAACAGTGCTTTGCAATACTTGAACCTGGACGGCACAAACATCGTTGAGAAACTATCAGATTCCATTGGTAACCTCAAGTTCTTGAAGGAATTATCGCTGAATAATTGCAGTCTTATTGGATCATTACCTTCTTCGATTGCAAACCTCACCCAACTTGAGCATCTGGATCTTTCATCAAACAATTTCAGCGGTGCAATTCCTTCATCCTATGGAGATCAGCTCAAACATCTCACTTCTCTTTATTTGTTTGGTAATTCACTTGAGGGATCTATCCCGCCATCTCTGTTTTCTCACCCAGCATTGCGATACTTGGAACTCTCTTACAACCAATTTAGTGGTTACCTTCCCGCCTCTCATAATGGATCATCTTCAGTGTTGGAGGAGATCTCCTTCAGTAACAACAAATTGCAAGGGACAATTCCAAGGCTAGTCTTTGAACTCATGAAGCTACAACATCTTTATCTGTCTAACAACAACTTCAGTGGCACTGTAGCACTAGATATGTTTCAAAAGTTGAAGAACCTCTCAGGCCTAGATCTTTCAGACAATAAATTGTCTTTCATCAATAGTAATGGTAGTTCTCATCTCATCTCCTCATTCCAAATTCAGTCTTTGAGTCTACGATCATGCAACATCAGTGAATTTCCAAACATCCTTCAAAACCTTAGTCAATTGCAATATCTGGATCTGTCCAGAAACAAAATACATGGTGAAATACCCACATGGATTTGGGAGGTAGGAAATGGGAGTTTGCATCAACTTAATCTTTCTAATAACTTCTTGGAGAGCTTTGAGCATCCATTGCCTGAGTTTTCATCAAGTAGTTTAGAAATTGTCGACCTTCATTCCAACAGATTGCAAGGGTCGCTTCCAATCCTGCCACATCAAGTCTACTATCATGACTATTCAAACAACAGTCTCTCCTCCATCATTCCAGCTACTATAAACTTCACTTTCATTCAATACTTTTTTCTTTCAGCTAATCATGTCAGCGGAGAGATTCCTTCATCCATTTGTAAAGCACGCTTCCTTGAAGTCCTTGATTTGTCTAGAAACAATTTTAGTGGGAACATTCCTACTTGTCTTGGTGAAATTGGCAATTCCCTCAAGATTTTGAATTTGCAAAGAAATGCTTTCCAAGGTAATGTTCCCAACATGTTTAGAAAAGAATGTAGTTTGAGGACGCTCAATCTTGATAGCAATGAACTAGAAGGACCAATACCAAAGTCATTAGCCAATTGCAAAACATTGGAGGTTATAGACCTTGGAAACAATCGTCTAAATGATACCTTCCCATTTTGGTTTGACAGCTTATCCAATTTGCGTATTTTAATCTTGCGATCCAACAAATTTCATGGTCCCATTGCTCTTTCCCATGCCAAAAATTTCTCATTCCAGTTTCTGCAAATCTTTGACATTTCTTCCAATTCTTTTGTGGGTATTGTTCCCCCAAATTTTTTTCTGAATTGGAAACTGATGGAAGGAGGAGGTGGTTTAGACTCGAGTTCCATCAAACAAGTTGTCAAGTACCAATCTCGATATGGCCTTTACTATCAAGATTCGGTGATGGTGACAATGAAAGGGCTTGAACTAGAGGTGGTTAAGATTATCACTGCATTGACTTCAGTGGATCTTGCAAACAATAGATTTGAAGGGCAGATTCCAAATTCAATAGTGAGTCTCAAGTTACTCCACGTGCTCAACTTCTCACAAAATGGCTTCAATGGCTCAATTCCAGCATCTTTGGAAAATTTAACAATGCTAGAGTCATTAGATCTTTCAAGAAACAAGTTGTCGGGGGAAATACCATGGCAATTGACGAAGCTCACATTTCTTGAAGTCTTGAACCTCTCGCAAAATCTCCTCCATGGAAGAATACCACAAAGCTACCAGTTTCTCACATTTACCAATAGTTCTTTCCTTGGGAACATTGGTTTATGCGGATTGCCATTATCAACAAAATGTGAAGATACCGTGGCTACACCAACATCTACCTTTAGTAGTTTTGGCATGGATGGAGTTGGAGAAATTGATTTGGAATTCATGTGGATGGGATTTGGAATTGGAGTTGGATTTGGATTTGGAGTAATCTTTTGGACTCTCGCACTTTGGAGGAGAGGAAGTAGAAAATACATGCAACTCATTGATAGGATGTTTGTTCATAATTTTTTCAATGATTCCATCACATGTACACTGGTAAGATAATTAATGAAGGAGAATACTTGAAAGAAAGATGGTGAGTTTTCAATAGACACGAGGAATGGAGTCTATTCATGGATGGTTGTGCCTTTTACTACCAATATGAAATTGTGAAATATGTGTAATTAATCGATACTTTTGTAGTTATTCAAAGTTATTTGAATAAAACCAATATGTGTAATTATTCAATACTTCTGTGAAAATATGTAAAGTTATTTGTATAAAACCCAATAAAGGCAACTTGTGGTTTTATTCAAGTGTGTTTTCTTTTTTTTTTTTTTTTTTTTTTTTTTTTTTTTTCATTTTTTGAGGTGGTTGTATCTTTTCTTAAAACATTAAGGGCACATTTGTATAATATTCACGGAAAATAGGCTTTGCGGACTTTTTCCTCTTCTACATTTTTTTTTAAAAAATTTCCATACTCCTCATCTTAACTAGCTTTTTGTAGAATCTGTGAAATCATATCTCATTTTCATGCTTGTCCTCATTGAAAAGTGGATGCACCAAATGTGAAAAATTATATATTCAAAATGCACTAAATTCTAACTAGACACTTAAAGTTTTTCTCTCGAACAACCTCACCTTTTGCGGATGAGAATCGTTAGGAGTATAGAAAACAAAACATATTTCATTCCAATTGCTTGATGATTTTTTTTTCTAAAAACATTATCCTTTATGTTGAAAACTTAAATTTTTTGGTTTAGAATGGTGTATGTCTCTTCTCAAGTTGTTTGCAAGTAACTTGCCAACTAGACTAGCCATGGACGGCTGCTTGATTGTACTCTTTAATCATCTGACGGTCTATACTGGTATATAACCACATTCATGTCAAATCCGAAGCTATTTTGGGTTGGCTATATAAATTCTATGTCTCCATTCCAGCCATCCTAATTCTAATCCTCATATAAGTTGCACGTTTTAAAATTCAAATTAATGTTTATAAATAAAAACAATCGGACCCTTCCCGCAGTTTCTCAACTTGGCAAATAAGAAGTCACTATACCCGGTACAAGGGGCGGTGCCTCAAAGAAGATTAGGCCCTCATCTTGAATATTATATCCACACAAGTTCAAGCATACTTACAACTTACAAGTGTGCCTAAACCTTCTTCCCGTTTCATTTTTCTTTTTCATATATATCATTTACTTTAAGATCCAGCCATGATAAATATAACACATTAAACTTAAGCAACCATTTTGTCTTCCTTCATATTCACATTTAAAAAGGGGTACCTGCCGAAACTTGTGACTATTAAATATAATTTGTTTGCTGCAAATTAAAAAAATTAACAAGTTAGTATAAAAAATCTGATTTAATTATATACAATAAGTAAAAAAAAAAAACCGAAATCTCAAAAACCTAATTAAGCACATGAGAATTGAGGGGACAAAATCCGAGTTTAAGCTGATGGGTTGAGGCACATGAAAGCTGGACACCATAATGGGGTACAAACATAGAAAAAAAAATTTATAATTTGAAAAAAGTTATAACTATGGTTTTAAGTATCATGAGTTTACTCAACACCAATATTGTGCCTCTCAAAATGTTATAAAGGATATATAAATAGAGCCATGATGTTTTTTTAAAGGTAGATTAATGCACTGGCACCATCACCCAAGGGGTGTGATGATGAGCAATTACAAGGTCACGATAGTGCAATAGCTACATCTCCGGGAAAAAAAAAATCTAGTCAAAATCCATGCTTTCTAGGATTTTAAAGTCCCAGGAGGGGTCATTTATCTGTCGAATTGTGCACTCTCCTTATCTCCAGCAATACACCAAACAAAAATTACAGACCCAGCTATGGAATCAGCAGAGGTTGCAATCACGTTAACAATTTTGCACTTGTGTTTCACTTCTTGGTGAGCTAGACCAGTGAATCAAAACAGGCTTTTCTAAATTTTGCCTCCCCCCAACTCATTCAGTATTCACAATTGGATTTGCCTGCTTCAACCAAAGATAACATCTACAATCACCATATGAAGTTGATGACTTCAAACGAATGTTGGATATCATGCAGATTTATGTAATATGTGGGCTGCTGATTCACATGGGCTTTGTTTTGATCCAATGGCATGGCAGGCTAAAAGATCAAAATAAATATAAATAAATAAATAAAGAGTTTGAGCAGGTCAGGTTGCAAAAGTGATGGTGCTTAAGCATTCCGCACTCAAGTTTAATTTGTAAGCCATGGTACACTTACAACTAATATCATCCTTTGAGATGCAAGTATAGATATAGACAAAGTGTTGCGTCTACTGCAATAGAGGAATAAATCGCTGAACAATATGAAGAAACTAGAAGTAGGTGTCCATATCATACTTCTGCTACAACCTGTGATAACTACCATCAATTCAGAAATCAACATGACAAGTCTTTCACACATGATAGATTATCTGGTTTCGAAAATTCTTTTATGCTCTTTATGGGTGAAACACGTCAAGAAAATTTGTTCATACATATCAATGACCGAACATTGAAAATACAAGCTGTTTTTCATAACAGCAGATGCAAGATTGTTTTTTGTTCCTGCACATTGAAATTTTCCTCTTGAAATCTTTGTTAATACTCTATATTATCTTCAATAGTGTTTGAAAAATTGAACACTTCGTGAAACTTGGTGTCATCACGACTTGGAATCGCTATTGGAAGACCCACAAGCACACACATACCGAAAACCCACAAACTTAACCAAATCCAGGAGCTCCATCGTCTTTTTTTTTTTTTCCTTTCGTTGCCATTTATATATTTGATGACAATGATAGTGACAAACCCCTATTATTTCCCTCCATTATCTTCTTCATTGAAGTCTCATCTCCCATATATTCCCAGCACATTTTCTTAAGTACCATTTGTTGAAAAGAAACTTAACACAATATGCAGGTTTTCATACAATGCCCTGAAAAAAACTGTACCTATCGTCAGTAAGTCTCAGATGAGAAAATTGCCATCAACAATATCACCGTTTCTTTTGTATTCTTAATTATCAAAATTGCTTATATCAAACACGTTTCTACCAAGTGCAAATGAGTTGTTTAAGGATAACTTTGTTATTCCAGAACAACATTGGGTGTCTGGTTTTTGCTTGTTGGCTCTGGCCGAAATTTCAAGCCCATTTGCAGCAAGGAGGAAACGTTTTCCAACCTCACTTCTTTCAGGTTTGCTCCTTGGAGTTTCAGTAATTGGTGATGTAGACCATTGGACTGAGAACTGTATGGGTGGAGATTTCACTACAGCTTAATGAGTGGCATCAGCTTTAGTAGATACATCTCGATGCACTTGATTAACTCCATGCTCATCTGTAGCGTCATGGCTCACAGTATTTCTCCCCTTCTCATCAATGCCCATTACTCCCATCCCATCCCAGTAGAAAGCATTATGTTTCCTGAACTTTTTACTAGAGGTCTCATATTTGCATTTTTCTACATTTGGAGCAATGAAGGGGTGACATGTATCTTCTGGTTTCTGCATGCCTAAGTTACTAGTTTGAGTTCAACAATCTGAGGTGTTCCTTAGACTTTTAGTTTGGCTATTAACCTTATCAAATTCAAAAAAGTATCTTGTAATGATAACCGTAGCAGATATTATGTTAGACACTGATGGAGAAGTGACATCTTTTCCATCCGCTACATCATCTAAGGAACCAAGGCAATCAACCTGCACTTGTCGAGAAAGAGAAGCACCTTGGTCTTTCTGAGTTATGTGAGTAAAGCCGTTCTTAAGAGAAACCAATTTGTGCCCATAAACATCCACATCTATAGGATTGCTTTCAAGCCCCTTGTTGCAATGCTCATCTTTACTTCCCTCTTCTCCAAATGCTATCTTACATCTAGATTGACTATCTTTGCCTGAGTTTTCTTACTTTCTAAATTTTATAATAAGACTACCACTTCTATCATCTTCACCATTATTTGTCTCCTCATATTCATGTTGTTTACATGAATTATCAAACAATAAATTATCATCATTTGAGTAACCACCCAAAGATGAATGAATTCTCATTTTGACCTCCTTTGGAAACCCAACAACTACATCCTTGGAGTTACAATTTTTCTTCAGTCTTAGCTTTCTCCTTGGACCATGCATGGGTGTAAAAGGTTTTTCAGGTAGATTTTCCGGGCACATATACTACTCATTCTGCCTTCTAGACTTGTCATTGTCAGTCCTCTTACCTTCAAATATCATGTGGTTTCCTGACTTGGGACAATCCAGTACATCACTGCATCAAAAACCGAGAAAAACAATGGCCGTAGGCTGACGCTGTTCCTTAAAAAACGACTGCCAAAGCCATCAAACGGCCGTCTTTGATTTTGCAATAGTTTTTTTTATAAACGACTGCCCATAGGCCATTGTCAAATGTCAAAAAAGACAACGGCTCTAAGACCGTCGATTAAAATCGTTTTTAACGACTGCCTTAGGGACGTCGTTTCTTTTTTTTATTTATTTAAAAAAATATTGAAAAACCAAGGCATGCCCAGGTTTTTCAATATTTTTTTCCAAAATTTTACTCCTATGTTGGAACACTCCCACTTGGTTCTGGTCCTTACTCATACAGGAAAGCTTTAATAAGAGTAGATACACAAAAGAGAAACTGCATAGCCTAAGGAAGTGGTATTTTAAAATAACAAGGCACAAAACCCTCGATCAAACACCCAAAAAGGGAAAAGGATAAAAATAAATAAAAAAAGAAACATGTTAGAAGCAACCAACTAGAAATTCCCATCACAAGGTCCTAATGCAAAAGGGATAGTTGAACAGATGAGCAGAGAATCTAAACTGGCTTGCCCACATAGGATCTGTGCACGCTCTGTTTCGCTTGCAGTGTAAGAGTCAATATGAGCATGCGGACTGTCACTAAATCAGCAAAACTTCCTGCCCAAACCACTTACCCGGAAACCAAAGACTACAGTCTACAGCTAGAAGGGTTGGCATGGCTAGCAACCATTTGCAACCCCATTGGCAACAACTCGCTTTTCTGTAGCTGGTTTAGCACCACCATTTGGGGCCTCTAGAGCTACAGCAACCAAACCATTCTCCTACGATTGTTTCAAAACAGTGGAGAGAGTGTTCGTCTGCAATACCGATCTCTACAAAAAATCTCAAGCTCTCAGTCTGATGACAGGCTTCAACCCCAACTTATGATGCAGAATGGCGGTTGATCTGATGGTCTCTGCTGAGAACTAGAATTTCATGACGACTCCTCTTCATGACAATTGAGAGAGGCCTCAGGTCCTGTAGTCTGATGAGACAAGGTTCCCTGTACAATGCAGGCACAGTGTAAATTAATTAAAAGACAATGGACCCTAAAAGAAGAGGAAGATGTTGTAGTGAAAAGTTCTGTAAGAGACAATAGGAAAAGGACGCCTGTTGCTGTACCTGTAACTTTAACAGACAATTAGGAAGAAGATTTTTATAATTGTAATTGCCACTGCTTGCCACATGCGTGGGAATTTTTGAAGAACTGCAGAAGCAAGGAACGGCTGATGCAGATTGACTGGTTCTATTGCCCTCAACCATTTCATTGTGTGATTGGTTCAGATTTGTCATGGTACCCAAAATGTAGGACTTAATTTTCATGGGATTTTCCTCCTATGTAATTGATATTTGGTATTGGGCAGAGAGTGTGGCAAAGTTATGATTCTTTTTTTTTACATAAATAAGATTTCTCTCTCAATGTCCAGAACAATGTGAATTAGGAATGGTGTCAATTTAAAGAGGTTTGATGTGTGTCAAGGGATTTGATTAGTCAAAGGTGGACCCTGAATGAAAAATGAAGATGGGTCTCATAAGGGTGTGGGTCATCCCCCTTCTTCCTTTTTTTGAAAGATAAATCATTGAGGTGCAGAGCCAGAAAAACAAATGACACAAAGTTGTTACAGTAAACCAAACAAGCACAAGAGAACAAAGAAAAGCCCTACAAGGTCTCACAAGTGACCCTGGCCACCACATTGTCCACTCGTGTTGACCTAAAACAAAAAAAAAAAAAAAAACACTGGATAAGCAATAGCAACAAATGGAACATGAAATGGAAGTGTTCCAACATAGGAGTAAAGCTATTAACTACGGTCTATCAAACACAAAGAAAAAAGGAGAAAAATAGTTCATGAACAAATAATGAATAAATAAATAAATTATAATCCCAACTGCACTTGATATCACACAAAAAAAAAAAAAAAAACCCTTATCTAGAGAGTTCTACTTACAGGTCCAACAATGTCTGATACATGAGAAACTGTAGTCCCTGAAGCAGCTCCAAGAAAAAGAACTTAGGATATAGAGTCTTCAATTTGCGAAAAAGGAAAAGTAAACAGTTCAATAGGTAAAAAAGAAAAGCAATGGAAAAAAAGTAAGATACAAACAAAAACAACTGATTTCACTAATCACAGATCAGAAATATGGAATTGCCCTTAAAATCAAATTAAAAACATAAAAGAAAATAAAATACTCTTAGAATCAGATGAGCACCCATAAAAAAAAAAGAGGCAAAGATCCATATCCATATTCCATTGATGGAATTGCCCTTATTCTTCTATTGATCATCGTCAGATCATTCATTGCTGGTCTGATCACATTGTATAATTCAAGGATTTTTGTTTACGGATTTGTGCTTCTTAAATTTGATTTCCAATGCATAAAAATGCCACCTTTGATGTGATTTAGGGATATTTAAAGATTACAATCAACACTTACATTACTAATCTGAATGATTGGTCATGATCACTTATCTTTGGAGCAACATTGGGGAAAAGAGTTCAGTGCACAAAATCAACCCACTTTCAACTGGCGCCCATGAAGTTCAGATTCGTTAAGTAAAGCCTTCCTGAATGGCCTCTGGTTCCAGAAATTCAACATAAGCAAATCCCTTTGGCTGGCCAAACTTATCTGTCAGAATTGTAACTCGGTTCACTGTTCCACAGGACTGGAAATGCTGCTGCACTTCTGGATTGAATCTCTAAGAAATCTATGTTTACCCTCCACTCATAATATTAAATAATAAAAATGACAAAATTTTCCACTTAATGGGTCATACATTCCTAATCCTGCTTTCTCCATCTCATGATAAATCCTCACCTTTTAGTTTACCTCGCCCTACTGATGTCTTGCAAGTTGCAACACGACTGTGAAAAGCAAAATCTTTCAACAGAAAGATAGCAAGTCATTATTATTATAATTATTATTTGTGGTGCTCAATACAAGGGGCAGATGTATATGTCTGGATTGGTGGTGCTGTTCAATGCAAGGGACTCATACATATTGAAACAATGGAGAGTTATTTGGTTATAATTCTACTAGGCATCCAAGGTGGCAGGAAAAGCCGAGACCACATTATCCCGACTTTTTTTTTTTCAAGTTTTGTCATAGTAAGTGTTGTGAGATGGGTGGAAAAAGAGTGTCCCAAATATTGCATCTTTCAGTCTCCGCAGATTAGGAACCCGAACATTGCTTATGAAAAAAAAACTGATTTTTCTTAAAAAAAGAGAGAAAGATGGCTTATGAAAAGTCAGGTCCTTCATGGGCAATTTGTTCTTCTGAAGCTTCCCGTTCCCTAACAGACAAGCTGTCGATGGCAACTTTGTCGGCATAAGCAGTGCAATTGAACTCCAAAGTTGGTGCATGTATTTTAGAAACACTTACATTGTTATCATCGCCGGTAACAAGATGAGGCATATGAACTTCAACTTTGATGGCCTCGCCATTATACTGCCTTATCAGAGATATGGTTTGCTCCCCTGGATTATCTTGGATTTGAAAAGGAAACTCATCTGGGATCTCTTCCACCTATCCAGATAAAAGGAGGAGAAAAATTACCAAAATATTGAATAGTTGATGAGTGATCTAACCATCAATATTCTAAAGCTTAAAATCTCAATAAGACAAGATGGAATACAGCAGTGGTACCTCAAATATATGATAAAGGAATATAATATGTGGATTCTAAAATATACATCTGCGTGGTTTGGAATAATTTGTCAGTCATTTTGCCTCTGTATGAAATGCGGATTGAAGCCTATATATGATTTTCATAGGGACTTTCCACTTAAGCAGGAGAACAACAGATTTAAGCACAGATTCCTTTCTATCACAAAGTTCCCTGGTCATTGTTTCATTGTCTGCTACTATTTTATTTATCTTCTATTAGATATAAAACTAATGTAAGACATGAATAATCGTAAATTGTATGTTCCTTTTCTTTTGTTGAGTCATTGATGATGATTGGGTAGAAGAACATATGTTATAGATGAAAACATAAAACAAAGGAAAGGTGATGACACTTTTCAATCTGGGCTATGGAATGATCTTGAGATCTTAAGGTCGAACAACAAACCAAGTAACTAACAAATTGGTTTTGGGTGTAATTGTTCTTGTTTTGGCAGTAACAAGGGTTGATGGAGCTTTGTGTCAGAGGCCAAGCAGGCTTTTCAGGGGTTTACGCTTCAGAAGTAGTAACTGTGCCTCTGTTTGTCACGGGGAGCATTTTGCTGATGGCTATTGCTATGGCTTGTGTAGGCGCTGCATATTTGAGGATAAAATCATCCAACAGTTCTCATCTACTAAATCTCAGAGAAATCACAAAAAGACTTTATCCAAAAATTGTTGACATCTATTCCTCATCACCTTACGCATTCCAAGTTGCAATTTTTCCGTCACCTTGAAAATCTCAGGCATCAAACTAAAAACTCAAGCAAGACACTGTTGTGTTTCTTTGAATGGGGTTACATTTGGCCTTTTTTGGTAAATACAGAGATCAGCAGCAATTCTACCCTAAAAAGAAGCAAATGGATCCCAAAAAAAGCACAAAAATGAACAGAGCAAGCTCCATTTCCGAATCCCACACAAAAACTACTCAAACTCGAAGAAATGCAACTACCTAAGAGAGATCAAGAACAAGAAAAACACGATTTCAACCTCACCTCCAGAATGTCGACCAAAGCTAGGGGTTGAGATCGAGATGCTTCATATGATAGGGAATCAATCGAGAAATGCCACGATTTCCATGGATTTGCAGAGATATAGAAGTTGAAATCCGAATCCGGCGCTGGAAAACTTCGAAAAGGAAAGAAACACGAACATCAGAAACCCTAGATTTTTTCTTCTTCTTTTGCTCTTGTTCATCTTCTTCAACACAAATGATGATGGTTGTTTATATGCGTCTATCGATGAACCACAAAACTCTACAACTTCATTGACAAGAGACTGAAAAAAAGTTGCCGACGAGAGAGGGATCGGATCTGCAGACAATGAAAAAAAAAAGGCAATTTTGTGAAAGAGATTTGGGGATTAGGGTTTCTTTGGCGATTTGAAGAGACCGGGAGAGAGAGCGATGGTTAGGGTTTTCTTTGGGTTGACGTCGTTTGGCAACTTTTAAAGGATCTCATTCAACGACGGCCTAGAGACCGTAGATGTGTATAAAATGAAATCAACTACATCATCATAGATGGGACCCATTTTCGGACTCCAATCGTTTATGACCCGCTTTGACGTAGTGCATTGTTACCATTAAAAATGGAGTCAATCAGTTTGCCTCCCAAATATCCATGGTCCCCATCTTGAGGTAGAAACATGATTTACATTTCACCTATAGGAACCAAAAAAAAAAAATAGGGTGGCAATTAATTGAACCTGTCAATCTTGAAATCTAAAGTCCATGTGAACCACAGGGCTCGTTTGGATTCAATATTACTGAATATCCTACATTTTCAAGTACAGGACTTATAGGATCCCGCTTCAGCTTTAACCTTTTAGATTTGTAGCAACTCCAAAAAGTATCAAGAAACCCACAAAACAATGAGGCTGAAGCTGATGTATTAGAGGATTGCCACAAAATCTTACTCCTTAAATCCTGGGTTTACAGAAGTCTCAAATGGAAAAGGGCAAAATGTCATACCATCAACGTGTGGGCCCTGTCTTTCCAAGATTCAGAAAGCAAAGGTAGTGCTCCTTCCTAAACTTGCCTATGCAACAATTAGTCAATAGTTTAGCTCTGAAAGTATATTATGAAAATAGATATACTACAGCATGCAGAAACCCAAATTCATAATCTATTGAGCATTTTCCATAAAGAAATCAGATATCTGCTCTTCACATTCAGAACCTGAAATTCATATTTTATTTAGGGGAAGTACCAATAGATGATAAATTAAGAAAGACTCATTTAAGTTGGTTTGGATATGTTTAGCTATGCAGGCCACCAACGGCACCGGCGAGGAAAAGTTTCTCTATACAGGTTAATAGCCCCTCGAAAGGGATAAGCCAAAGAGGACATGGATGGAAGTAATAAGGATAGATCTAAAGAAGCGAAACCAATCCAAGGATTTGGCATAGAATAGATTGGAATGGCGAAACAGGATTCATGTAGCTGGCCTTAACATAGTTGGGACAGGGCTTTGATTATGACAATGATGATGATTAATCACTCTCAAGAATCACATACAAGACCTGAAATTCAGATATTATACATGTCACTCTCAAGAAAACTACACTTTCTTTTCAATGCACAGTAGTTTGAGAAGGGATATAGAGAAATTCCATCTACTGCAGGATATAGCATTATTAATGCACCTAGCTTGGCAGGATATCTAGTCTGGAGCTGTCAATTTCATGTAATGACGATTCTTACAATATTTGATCATGTGTTTTTGCTTGTTCAGATGCCAAATATCACAGTATTACAATTTATAAGTCACAATGACAAAGTACAATACTGTTATAACTCACAATGACATTATCACAAAAAATATTGAAATATTGGCAGCTAGCCAAACAGATCCAGCATGTACGATATACAAAATAATGTATCCACAAAAGAGTTTATCATTGTCACCATCACCACAGCCACCACCTTATCCCATTTATCTAGGATAGCTATGTAGGAGAAATAAAAGTAATCAATAAAGAAACCATGCGATCCAATAGAAAAAAGCATTTGCTGATGACAACATTTTGCAAACAAAAGAAAAGAAGAATGGTGAAGATGACATCCAAACAAGGAAAGAATGAACCTCAAATGGTATATCAAGGCTAGAAGTTGCAAGAATCAATAGAAGGACTCTTCATGTAGACTCAAAAGATAAAATTAAAGACCAGAGATACAGTTTAGACATAAAAACAAAATGCCATAGATAGACCTTTGACGGTGACAAGGCTAACATCATGATTCTTTTCTTTCTAGTCTTTTCTTTTCTTTTTTCCTTTTTTTTCTTTTTTTCTTATTATTTTGTCATGAGGGGTCCTTCTAATATAGTGCTTTAAATTTATGCAAAGAAAACTTGGAGAATGTTGGATGATGGAAACATGTAAGGTGCCACAATAGAGGACTACATTATATACCTTGTTAAAAAACATATGCATCAGGTAAGTGACACCAACGTATGAACATTTCTCCACAAGTCAAAATGGCAAAGTTTTAAGTCAGTTGATGAAATTTTGAACATTGTTCCATATGAAAACTCCAATTTGGTCTTAGTTTTAAAGTATCTCGGAATAATTTCATGCTGGGTCAATTTGTTTTTAACATCTCGAAATTAAATTATTATAATACAGAACTCCTATCCCGTATTGTTGGAGATTGTCTGAGTGCCTATTATACAAGATGCCAATCAATCTCAAAGCAACTACCATTTATAACCGAACTTTTTAAGTTTTCGGCGATCAAATTGATGCAGGCCAGACAATAGGTCAACCAACCCATTGGGTCCAATCCATAGGCCCAAGGGGACATCCATTTAGTTAGGAAATATTATTTAGTAGTTTGGTTTGTTGATGATTAATATTAGTTAGTTTCCTTTTTATTTTAGATATGATTCATATATTAGGAAATATTGTTGCTTAGGGACCAAGCCAGCTCCTTTATAAAAGGATGTTAGGCCTCATTGTAATAGACATGCTTATTATTAATTAATCTTTTGAGTTATGAGAGTTTTCTCTTCAGTTATGGTGTTTTCTACTCTTGTGAGGTTGCCCTAGTAGCTGAAATCCATCTTTGGATTCGATCAATCCTTCGGGAGATTGATCTATTGTTCGATCGTGGATCTTGGATGCATCATTTCTTCTTTTTTTTTTCCCTTTTTTGGATATCCTTGTAACTTCTTCCTTTCCTAGTTGTGGCTTCTTCCTTTGACCCCACTAACACAAATGCCACCCCACCCATCTGATCGCACACAGCAACTCATATTACAAATACCATTTCACTTGATCTCCATCAAATTAGACTAACAATTATCTACATCGGAGGACACAGTTCATCCTTCTCCTCAAGGGATATGACCGAGAAGTTTATATGAATGGCTCCTTGCCTTGCCCCCAGTTCATCGTAACAAACTCTGTAACTATATGTGATTAACCACGCCATGTAGATCTTTTCTCTAGAATTCAAAATGATGACGCTTAGCACTAACCCATTTTTTTGAAAAAAAAATTTACAATTTAGCACTCTACAAAGCTTGCATTGTGTGTTTCCATTGTATTGTTGATGGACTCTACATAGCTTAGATCATATTTCATCTTAAGAGCCTCACTGTATGCATAACAAATACATTTAGGGACCCGTTGATCTAAGTACACTCATATTAGTCCGACTTCTAGCGACAATCTAAATCCAGAGCTGCATCTGCAAAATTTTGTTGAGATTGGATCCAAATCCAGATCAGGCACATACGTTACATCTTGGACCCAAAAAATTTGGATCTAGATCCATCCAATAAGAACAAGAAGGCTGATTCAGTGACACCATTGCTTTACCTTGGATACAACCCATTTACATCCCTAACCAGCAACGGCACCCAACTAATGGATAGGATGATTGTTGGAGTGTAGTGCTATAAAACATGTGAGATGGGGTTATGAACTTCGGGACCTTTGAAGAAGCTGTTGCAAACTTGCAACTTAAGATATGGGATTTATGAGATTTATGTCTAGTTCATGAAGAAGAGAGAGAGAGAGAGAGAGAGAGAGAGAGAGAGAGAGAGAGAGAGAGAGAGAGAGAGAGAGAGAGAGAAGGTATTGCTAACACCCTTTGTTATTTAAAAAAAAAACAAACTAATAGCAATATTATAGAGTGGTACAAACACGCAAAAGGAAAGGTCTTACTTATCCAGTTAAACCCTTTGTCATTTATTTATTTAAAAAAAACACTAATAGCAATGTTGTAGAGTACTACAAACACGCAAAAGGAAATTTTATATATTTCTTTACTTATTCCATTTACTCTACACTACCAGCATTAGAGCATGAATATCACTCATGCCCAGCTTGAAGGAATAGTATAAAATTGATTCTTGTTAAAAGATCTGCAATTTTGATAAAGTGTGCAATACAACATTCCCCAATAACATAACAATCAATATCAATTTGTCTATTGCACTCATGGTGCTATGTGAATGCTGAAGATTTTGCCCAATTGTCATAGTGAAGGTTCACCGGTAGAACCACAAGCTCCACTTCCATCTTCAACTCTTCACCCACAATTTCACACAAGCACCATGAGTAACAGCTTAATGTTCTACTTCAGGACTCAATCTATCAATACAGGTTCTACATTTCCAAGTTATCACCAACATAGGGTAATCACTAAATAATCTTTCGTGAGTCCTCTGTTAATGAGACCTCGGCCAATCTGCATCATTAATCACTGGAAAGATAATGTTTCTTGGCTAACCATTAATATCTTTTCTTTGACGTTTTTAGTGCTTTTACCTGAAAACATTTCTTCTTTTCTGTAATTCCATAGGTATTTTGTCTCTTTTAATTAAATTTCCATAAAATAATAATAATAATAATAACAACAACAACAAAAGAACAGTTCTGCTTAGTGAGCTATCTATGTGATTGACTTACTTACCTTTTCAATGTTGTCGTTGCATAGTTTTGTTTTTCTTTCCATTAATTGTTTTTTCACTTCTAGGTAGTTGCCACATTATTTATTGTGTACTTTGATTTCATTGAAATGAATTTTCTTAATGCTTATGGGAAGAAACTATATGATAAAACTGGGCAACACAAGAAAGATAAATATATATGGGAATGATTAGGTCTGAAAACTAAACGCAATAAAATATATACATCAAAAATAAAACTAAATAGAATGACATTTACAAAAATGTAAACAAAAAAAGAAACATTGCTTCTTATTCCGCTAGTAATTCACTAAGCTAATTGGATTTTACAAATGCATCATAGATGGTTAGGTAAAGTCCAAGATAATTGTATCTTGTACTTGTACATAACAACCAATTAGGGGTCGTTTGTCTTTTGTGCGTGGGATATGTAAATATAATTTACACATGTAAATGATGAATATTCAAATTTTAAGTATGTAACGTTTACACACGCGTTTCTTTTTACAACGTTTGTCTAATAACAGTATTTTCGCATCATTTACACATGCGATTCATTTTGCTATGTTTGTTTCAATGATATGTGTATATGTATTAAACAAGTTTGCAAATGATACTTATTAATCATTAAATTATATTCTAATATAATGATATGAAAAGGAGACAAAAAAGGTCTAATTTATATCAAAGTCTTCATTTTCATTTTAGATCCTTAAAAAAGAACATATCTTTCAACATGAAATATACTTTTCAAAAATATACATTTCTATCAATGATCACCTTAAAAAAATGCATTCCAACATGTTTAGTTAAGGAAATATGAGTTTATAGTCTGATGGTTAAGAAAATAGGATTATTATTAATATTTTTATTAATTAATATTTAGTTCAATATTATCTTAATTCATTATTCAATTTGGATAAAACTTAACTCATGCATCTCACCGGCTTTATGCTAATATTAATCAATCATAGAAATAGATTTTATAAAGTTTTTTTTTGGTAAAGCAAGGCAAGAGAGAGAAATAGAGATGTTACCTTCATAAAAGGGGATGAGATGCAGGGAGGGTTTTCATTCATAGGTTTTATTGGTCTTGACGCATCTTTTATTATTATTTTGTAAACATCACTGATGCGTAAATATTACGCATATTCACCATTTACATACGTAAATGGGTGTAGACAAACGACCCCTTAGTATATGTTTACTATACCAATACTTGCAATCAATGACTACTTCAATGAAATTGCATGCTATTTTTAGTATATTTTTATAACTGACAAGCACACATCGAGCCTTAATTGAACATTGTGAAAACTAGAGGTGTTTAAATCGTAATTGATTTGCTTGCCAAAAATAAAAACTAAAAATACACTTGATACAATTGGAAGATGTTTCCTAGAAAAAATCAGACAACAGATGTAGTTGTAATTTGTAGGCCGATACCTGCTCCTCTAGTTATTGTATGTTGATCTGCACAGAGCTCAGCACACATTCCCATAGCATAATCATTATAAACATCCCATAGACCATCTTTAAGCATCCCATCAATAACCATGTCATGCCCCAAACGAGAGCCTTTTCTGTATTCACGGTAGAAAATAGAATAGTTTACTACCAAGTCCAGAACAGAACTAAAGAAAAAAGGAGTTTGTCACGAATATTGATAGATCAGTGTAGACCCCCACTTAGGCAAGGGAGCCATCTAGAATAAGATGACAAGAATTAGCCATCATAATAGCTAAGGAATGAAAGGATGGATACCTTTACATCAGAGGCTTGAGCTCCCTTGTTAAGTTGTTAGGGCCACATAATTAACTCAGGCCTGTTTATTTAGGCCCAAATGCTACTCACGCCCAACACCATAGGCCTGTCAAGCCCTTGTATCATGAATCCACACCCAATCCAACTCACACCGGTGTGTCAAGTTTGAATTGTGATACCAAGCCAGCTCCATAACAAGTTTTATTTTTATTTTTTTTTCGTTCTCTTTGATGTGAGAGAAATTTAAACATTTTAAGACTATCTTTTTATTACTCCATAAATGATATTACCATTAACAGACATATAAAGGGTCCTATAGAGGTAGGTCAATTGCAGTGGCCAAAACCAAAAGCCACTCTAATCCAACTCAGATTGGAATATATGAACCCAATAACTGTTAGAATGTAAGGTTTACTAGCATAACTTTCAGCAGAAAATCTTGTGTAAAGTTTTTATTTTCCATAGTTTCTTTAAACAACCACAGTACCCTTTGAGTTGTAAAATCTTCTCTCCCTTCATTGAAGGTTTCTATTGGACCCAGAAAAAAATATTAAACAAAATAATGTTGCCTTAGATAAAGAAACCTAACCTTGTCTCTGCCAGATATTTAGGCGCATTACACATACTTTCCATGCCACCAGCCACAACAACGTCATTAATACCCAACTGGATACTTTGGGCTGCATGCATTGTTGCTTTAGAAGAGAGATGAAAGTGTCACTACATTTCTTATACCTACAAAAAGAAAATAAATCTCGTCTAAACTCTAAAGATCTTGCTCACCTTTCATTCCTGAAGAACAGACTTTATTAATAGTGGTGCAGACAACTGAGTTAGGAATTCCTGCACCTAAGGCAGCCTGGCTAGCAGGAGCCTGCCCCAAATTTGCACTCAGAACATTACCAAAGAAGACCTCTTGTACAAGGTTGGCATGACCATGAGCCCTTTTAAGAGCACCTGAAAATCAAAATGCAGGATTATCATAAAACCAAACCTTTCAATAATATGCCAAAAAGAAACAGCATAAAGAAGAGGAGATCTTACAATCAATTACAATAGAACCTAATTTAGTGGCAGGTAAAGAGGAAAGGGTGCCAAGGAATCCTCCCATCGGTGTGCGTGCAACACCAACAATGCATACATCTGCCTAAGCCAATACATGAAAACTATCGTAACAAAATCACATAAAATATATAGTTAAAAATTCTAAGATAAGAAGAAAATATATGCCCCAAAGAGAGCAAAAGCAACCGCACAGGAGTAAACAAGAAAATAAAATGGATTTAAAAAAAATGATAGACCACTAGAATAATAAATCCCAATAGAGCAGAAGGGAGAGTGTCGCGTGTGTGTGTGTGTGTGTGTGTGAGAGAGAGAGAGAGAGAGAGAGAGAGAGAGAGAGAGAGAGAGAGACCAAGTGCACTTCTGTGATTTCAGTAAAAAAGAAAGAAAGGAAAAACCCTTAACCTACTCCAAAATGGGCAAACTAAAATTGCAACCCTTCCAGAAACACCCTTGTTTATGACCACCATGGTCTTGGTAATAACTGTACACGAATCCAAGCAACATGGACAAATAGTGCAAACAGCCAGTACTCTGATAACATTGAGCAAATCAACAAGAGGGACCACAATATCTCCAAGTAAACCATTGCTCATAAAATGTGCCTATGGAATTAAAAGAAATATCAGTGGCCAGCGGAATATCACTCCAATTAAAAAAAATATATCCAACACCAAATTGAACCGCAGTGATAAAAATTAAAATCACCAAGTGATGAAGATCATAAGAGTAGCAGTAGCATCAACTGTTAACACTATACAATCATACCCAAGTGCCCCTTTGTGCACCCAAAAGACATAATTGCATGCATACGAACGCACCTCGAGGTTTTATATTATCTGTAGCAGCAGCTGGAGCCATGAGATGATCAGAAAACAGATAATACTCAGAAAAGAACCTGCGCAAGATGAACAAATTCTGTTTACTTGAGATCCAAACTACAAACTAGTGTTCCTTCGTAGCTTATCAGTTTTACAATGTTCCAAGACAGGAAATGAAAAGAAGATAGATATCTTTATACATCAAAAATCGCTGCAAAAAGAGAGATAGAGAAAGATTTCAAATAGCTTCAATAAAAATTGCTAACAAGGTTGGAATCAATCGAGACTATCCAAAAGAAACTTCAATCAAAAGAACGGATTGAAATCACCCAAAAGACAATGAAGACGACTGTTTTTACAATCCAGTGAACAAGTTGAATCCAGTGAAACAATCTGTTGTATAAAAACTTAGGGTTCCTATCAAGATCTTTACACGAATCGAACAAAAGAGGCGGCAGAAATGCTGAGATCAATGAAAAAGATCTGCAACAACTATTGGCAAAACAGAGAAGAAGAGGAAGGGAAGTCAGAATCAGAAGCTCAAAGAGAATTAGGGTTTTCTTTTCTAAGAGAAGAGAGCTCACCTTCGTTCCGAGATCGAGAAGGGAGAGAGGAAGCGAGAGAAGCAGAGATTGAATGGCAAAAGACACGAACGAAGCGTCAGCAGAAGTGGAAACTGAAGTTTTTTAAAGCAGAAATGAACAGAGGTTTCGCTTTTGAAGTCGTTGGACGGGCATAGAATGACTTATAGTGATTCTCGACCGAGGTCTTAAGATATCAAACACGAGCATTCGATTTTGGACGGGTGTGGTGTGGCCCACTTTTGGTGATCAGGGAACCGACCCAAACAGTACGGATCCTATGAGGCTTTAACTCATGGTGCCTTTGTGTGGAGCTGTGGAAGAGAAGCCTCGGTTTTACTTTCTCACTGTATGAGTATGGACCCCTCTATGTAAGTCATAATCTGACTTTTCCTCGTAATATAATGCTGCACCAAAAGCAGACGAGGAAGGCGTCGCGAAATTCGGTACCTTATCACCCTCTATTTCCACAGATAAAGGTCCTATACCAACTCCCCCTAGAGAAATCATGAATTAAAAGAGAGGAACTCCAAAGCAGGGCTCATTTATTGAAACCTAACCGGTTCAAAATAAACACCCTCAAGATATACGAAGGCTATTGAAGTTTTCTACACCATTGGAAAATTGATTAGCACACTCTTATGCGTATTCATTATCAAGAACCAATATTATCCCATCTCAAGCTTATGATTCTTCTTTCATGTTTATCTGGATCAAGTTTGCAAGTCCTGGATTGGATGCAGTCCCTAGTGTTATATTCTTTTGAAATCGTGATTTTTATAAAATCAATCAACAACAAAACAGAATATATGCACAAGAATGCAAGTCACAACTGAAGATTAGATCCTATTCAAGGAGAAAATAAGAAGCCACTTTCCCTACAATTTTTTTTTTATCAGTAACGGTAAAATATATTAAAGACTTAAAAAAGGTACAATAAAGAAGATAGAAAGAAAAAAACATGCCTAGGTATTAGAGCCAGATACTAACATAAAACAACAAATTACAAAGGAGCAAGCAAAAGCTATATCTCTTTCTACCTCCAACTTAGTCAAAGCATTCGCCATGCCATTCCCCGACTGAAACACATAACAAAACTCGACATTCAAAGATGATGACCAAGTCTTGATTTCATTGAAAAGAAATTGAAATTTCCAAGGACTCTTCTCCAAACAAGATATCCAATTAGTGGACATGATTAGTGATTACCCAACTTTGGATAGCCCATGCAAAGAAATTGTTTACTAAATTGGAGGATCCAAATGCTGCAAATGGTGACCGGAAATTTAGTTGGTTAAAAAACCAAGCTACAGTGCACATTTTAGCAATGGAAAAGCTAAAGAATCGTGGGTGGTAATTTCTTTCAATCTGTTTTTTTTTTTTTTAACATTAAAAGGTAAGCTGACTTGAAACTGCAACCTCATAACAATGGGCAGCAGAGAGCCGGCTATCAAGGATTCGACCCCCTAGACATGCCACCTTTCCTCACCCGAGAGCTCGATGGTCCCAGGCCAAAAAAAAAAAAAAAAAACAAATGAGCAGCTTCCAACTCTTATGCTAGGGCTCTTTTCAGTTTGTGCAAATTTGTACTGGCGCCATCTTCGTCCCACCATTGACCATACTCACTAACTTATCTTGCACAGCTTTATTGGCTTGCATTATTTTGTGAATTCAAGCTTGTTAATATCGATGCAGGTGGCGCTTTGTGGTGGAATCCTTTTCCTGCAATTGAAAGAGTGGGCGCAACATAGGATATTAGGATTAGTCCTATCTATTGGGTCAAATACCACTAGGACTTTCCTTTTTCTCCATCTTTCCTTCTTTATTTTAGCCAATAGCTAGGGTGACTGTGTAACCTCCCTTTTTGTCTTTTCTATTGCAATTTAGCAATTATTATATGATGATTTCTTAACTTTTGGTTGTGCGTGTGCGGAAGTGCGAGTACCTGCGATCAACAATCAAGCCACACATAAGAAGACAGAAATTCATACAAGAGATTCACGTGGTTCAGTAAAGTGCCTACGTCCACGGCCAAAGAGAACTCACTCTTTACTGTTCACCACCTTAGATCTAGCATTATAGATGTTGGGTTTATGGGTTTTGGCTCGTTTTATAGGCCAAATTCATTTGTATTAGGGTTTACGGGTAATTTGGTCTTCTGTCTTGACTATAAATTATCTCTTTGTTTGTAACCCTAAGATTAGAGAGAGGGTGAAAAACTCTGTTTAATCAAGAAGAAGAAGAAGAGTTTGGATCGTGGACGTAGGTGTGAAATCACCAAACCACGAAAATCTGGGGTCTCTTTTGGGTAGCTTGATTTGTTTGTTTGTTGATCGCACGCTTCCGCACACACGATCTCAACAATTGATTACATGTATATATAATCTCTATTTTCTTATTCGCCAAGAAAGCTCCGGTACAAAGACCAAAATACCAGTGACAAGCTCCAGTACAAAGACCAAAATACCAATGACCTTAAAACCGGTCATGAGCTAATCCAATGAACTAATCCGGTAAATCCGGAATGCAAGACATAAACCCAACACTTTCCATATAGAAACGAAAACTCTCATAGTGACCTAACATATCTATTTAGGACTTCTGTGGTACTTTTCTCTTTTTAGTGCCCATTTTGTTTTAGTGCCCATTTTGCACAACCAATCAAGTGCCTTGATCATTGTCAATGAGTGTGGTGCATCTTCAGGACCAGTGTCACTGTGCTATTGCACAGTAATGTTTTGACAGTTTCAGTTATGTCTTCCCTCTTTGACTGTTTCAATTTTTCATGACAAGCTTCAGATAGTAGGATCGATTTTAGTCGGAGTAAAATTTGGAGATAGCTCATTGAATAATGACACTTATTTTGAACAGTTTAATTTTTTTTGTAGTATACGGCATGCGGCCCACATGATCTCCTACAATGGGCATGTTTGTGTAGAGTTGTTTCCGCAAAAGCGAAACCATGCACCTTTTTTTATTTCTATCAAACTTTCAAATATTTATGTTGGGAGCAGCTTAAGTTGACATAGAAAAATTTCATAAAAATAAGCATATTTTACTCACTTCCATGAAATTAGGAGTCCAATTCTCCCCATGAAAAACGGTTTCCGGAGCATGGATTTCCTCTTCCGTAGAAATACACAAACATGCCCCTTACTTAATAACCATTTTATTCGTAGTATTTTGATAAAGCCTATTTCTGAAAAACCCTCAAAATTTATCAAATTTAACCAGAAAATGGGATTTCACTGTGAATTATGATTATGATTTTTTTTATTATTATTCTGCATGATTATCTATTTTCAAAGTTTTTTCATTGTAATTCCTCTATGATAATATTTCTTCAGCTGGTGACATCTTCTGACAAAGGAAGTGTTATTTATATTTTCCAAGCAGGTGAGTGTTAAGGATTCAAATAAGGTTTAGGTAATGGCTAATTTGGAAGCTCTTCTAGAATTTTCTATAAGCATAACCTATAAGATGAAGAACAAAGATTGGAAAAACTCAGTATACCTTGTGAGGGTCGAATATGGCCTTTACATAATAATATATATCTAGTGCCACAAGGGGGTACAATGAAGATCTAATGCACGCCTAATCAATATATCATGCACAGATTCACAATCTCCTAAAATTAATAATTACACAGTAAGAGAATCTGCTAAAATGTGAATAAAGCCCCACGTGAGGATGAGTGTGGCTTGGCTAACTAGTATCCACGCAGCTGGTTGCATGGGCATGAGCCTGACTACATGCTGGGCCACGGGGCTTGGACCTTCTGGGCCTGGGCCTGGGCCTCCTTTCAATGACATGGCGGCAGCAGCTAAACAAAGGGTGACTCTGTTTTTTTTTTTTTTTATTCTCTTTAATCTCATCTGTAGCTGGTCTAGTTTTTGGGTTTTCCTCTTTCCTCTTTCATTTTTTTCTGATGGAAGTTTCCCATTTAGCAATGGAAAACAAGAGCAGTTCTTCTATCAATAGACTTATGTAGTAAATCTGCCCTTTGATTATGAACCCCAGCAGGTGAGCTGAGACATTTACAAGAGGACGGCCGGTCTAGAAAAAATTTGATAGAAATGGCTTCCAAGGGCTCAAATAATTCTAGTTGAAGCAGTCAGAAATAGAATGCTTCTTATTTGTTTGCATTGAATACTTAGGGAATTGAGAAAATAGAAATTCATGGTCTAACAATCTCCAGCAAAGGATTATATATATATATATATATATATGGGTGAGGGGTAAAGGATATAAGGTGAGGTGCCGATTTAAATGCAACTTGCTTTATTAGAAAGACTAATGTTTATATCTTTGTACTGTTTCAAGGGTCATAATTTAGGAAGATTGATGTTAAATTGTAGGGGTTACAAGATTTTCTAAGGCCCCGTTATTTCATGGAATTAAAGAAATCATAAGACTTGTATTTTTATAAAGGGGTTCATTTTTAAAAAAAAATTATGAATATACATAAATGACCATCAAATGCTCTACCATTTTTATGGGAAACAAATAAGGTACAATCTGCCAACAAACTCATAGTTGAGTGATGATGGCACATAGTTTCACGCTCATACCGAGGGATCAATCCTTGAGTCTATCTTCAAGATGAAAGTACCACTCGTGAGTTGTGACAATCACCCAACATGGCAAAATAAGGCACAAATCTAGTGATGTATCTCAAAATTTTACTTCAATAGGAATTAGTCCTGGCATAAGATTGAGCACATCATTTATAACATGATTAGCATTATCTTATGAACTATTATTCATGTATATTAATCGCATTATCAATCAAGTGCCCAACCTCATAATGGGACAAACTTCTATTGAAGTAAGATTTTGCAGGCATTTCATCTCATGGGGATGAAATGTATTTTGAACAATCGAGATTACCAATAATAGGCCCCACGGTAGAGTTCTACAAATCCCACTCATGGGGAGCATGTGGGAGACGTTCAGGAGAACCGGAGTCAAGTTGACAATCCTTCAGATCTTCCCAAGTCCAATGATGTCATTGCATCATTGCATGAAAGTAAAATTCTTCCATGCTCACTGCTAGAGAATCTGACTTCTTGTCATGGATCATGGATCCTTGCCAACATGAAATGTCCTCATTATTTTCATTTTTAGTTTTTACAATGGTTTTTTTATTAGAAGATGAACTTTACCATATGAAAAACTTTCACCTAGAGCTGATCTCATATTTTTCTTTGTGTTGTCTAGCCTGTGGGCCCACTTACATGCATTCCTATCAGCAGAGGTGGGACAGATGAAAAGATAGAAAGTGGTCTTGTTAAGACTCAACCCCATTGAAGGGTAGAAATTGTTTTCCCTACCGTCTTCCCTCACTGAAAATACATTCTCTGTGGAATCACAGATTGCACTTGTTCTAAAATTTTGATGCTTTTGCTTTGGGGAAAAGCCTTTGCATCCAATAGTAAAAAAAACTTTTTCCCAAAAAGAAGTTTCACTTTTCCCCGGGTGTCATACAAACATGCCGTAAGATCCAGCTCCCTTCTTCTCTTTTCTAATTTCACTCAATTCCTTTGTTTTTTTTTTTTTTTTCCTTGAAGAGGATGATATATTGACCCAAACTATACAAAAGGGAAAACTGCTTCCAGATACATATAGACTGACATAACATACAAAACCTAACTAAACCAAAAGAAACAGGGATGTCAAAATTAGATCCAGCTGCCTCGTTCCCTTTTTCTAAATTTCACCCAATTCATTTAAGAGACATTTATTTTATAAAATCTTTGCATTTTGGACTATATATCTAAATGTCCAAAAAGTATTGAAAAATTATTTTCAGACACCTAATTTTTCTGGTTGCCAAATATAGTCTTGGTTGGTTAAGACTTATTTAACAGATTCCATGGTTAAAAACAAGTTTAATCGTCTTATCTATTTTTATTTTTTTTTCATTTTAAAATAATAATTTCTAATTTTAGTTGTCATATAACAATTTGAAGTCTGATTAAGGATGGCAATTACTGCTTCGATCTGTCAGTATAACTAAGACATGACATGGTTATTCGAAGTTTGATTGACCCTATTATCTTTTTATTGAGTTTGAGTTGATATTTATGGCCCAAATACTAGATGGGTCAGGTTTGGTTTGAATTTATTCAACCAATTAATACAACTCTATCTATCAGGTAAATGTCAATTAAATCATCATCCCTAAATATTGTCTAATCAAACTATTATGTTCCAATTAGAAATCATGATTTTTAAAACTCAAAAAATAAAGATTAGAAGATTTTCCAATAATATTTGATAAGGAGGACTGCACTACCACATGTTTACAAACAATATCACAAGGTCCTCTAAATAATTAGGCCTAGAGGCAGGGATTATAGAATAATTTTTCTTTCTTCTGAATATATATTTCCAACGGCCAACCAATTTTCCATCCTTTAGATCCTGGACCTACATTCAAAATCCCATGTGCCGCACAACTATCCTTAACATTCCCCTCTCCTCTTTAAAATACCGTGACATTAAATTAAAAAAAAAAAAACTGCTCTCAAAACCTAAATTCCTAAGTTGGGTTGGAGCATGAGGTTAGTAATCACCATTTTCAATTGTCATGTCAAACTATTATCTAACATTAGAAATCATTATTTTAAAACTCAAAAGAAATAAGATTAGTAAATTTTAAATCAACTATGATAAGAGGACTACACTTTAAGAAATTTACTAAATGTCAAAAGCGAAGGAATAAAAGGCTGATCACTTTTCATTCTTGCTTATTTATTTGCATGAGGGCTGGAATGAAATAAAGTTAAGATTCAAATAAAGAGAAAATGATGAGGAAAGATATAAAATGAAACAAAAAAAAAAACAAATGAGAATTTTATGGGAAAAATTCGGGAATTTGGCCATTCCTCGCGAAAGGTTCCCGTAGATTGTACAGTACAAACAAGGCCTCTTTTATTTATTTTTTTAATGATGAAGGGTGCGACACTAGTGTCTCTCGCGTCTGATAGGAGCAACGCTAGTGTCGCTCTACGCAATTTTTTTAAAATATAAAGCTCCATTTGTTTCTGCTTCCTTTTATTTTTTTCTCTTCTGCCACCTATTTCTCTATCTCCCCCACTCCATTTTCTCCCAATCATCTTTGGAAAACAGTATCACATGCTTTATAAAAAGATTACTATTGCTACCGACAGTTTCTTTCTTTCTTCTTTTCATATTCTCAAGATTCATTTTGAAAAGTAAGAGACGGGAAATATAAAAAAATGGCAGACATAACATGTAAGAATGGTTCCAATAACAAGCTTATGCTTTGTGCATTATCATGTAGAGTTTACCCTCAAGCCATGAACCCATCCATGAGAAAACGAGAGAGAATGGCTGCTATGTAGGGTAAACCTATATTTGAAGATTTTCTACGATATGAATAATGAAAAACTTGTACTCGCAGCTCTTCCACTGATACGAATAGTGGAAAACATATACCCGCAACTTTTCCACCGATATAAATAGTTGAAAACCCATACCTGCAGCTTTTCCACCGAATAATTTTAAACCTGTAGCTTTTCCGCCTATATAAACAGTGGAAAACCTGTAGGGTTGGGTGAGAAATAGAGTGGGGCCTATAAGGAGATGGGGAAGAAGAAAATGTGAGGGGCGACGAATATTTTTCGGCGACGCTATCGTTGCTTAGAAAAAAAAAGCAAAAAAAAATAAAAAATAAAAAAGTGACGGGGAGACCGAGTTTGTGTAGTACAATATGCGGGGGACCCTTCGTGAGGAATGAACAAATTCTGGTATTTCTTCTGTAAAATCCTCAAAAAAGTTATTCTTGAAAGCATTAAATTACAAAAAGCAGACGCGTAACTTTTGTTATTTTGTGATTTTAGCCTCAACTCTATCGTCTTTCTTTATCTCACATGACCATTAATTTTATTTTATTCTAGCCATCACGAAAACAAATAAGCCCTCAGACTGTAGACCCACATTCAAAATTCTATCACTTGTACGACCATCCTTAACATGCATCTATATTCTTTAAAATACTGCTATAAAATAAAATAAAAAGGTAATCTCAAATTCTACATAAGGTGGATGAGGTTGTTAATCACCATTCCTACCCATCCTATCAAACTATAATGGAACATTACATATCAAAATCATTATTTTTAAATTTCCAAATAAGATTTCATAAAAAATACCACCCTTTAACAAATCTAAAAAGGCAGGAAACTAAGAAATGATTTACAAAATTACTAGGAATTCTGAATAATGAGGCCAAAAGGAAGGGATTATAATATATATTTTTATTTTTTAAATATAAAATACTAATATGTGACCACTTTTCCCTCCTTCTCCTAAATCACATGCAAATCTCATTAGTTGCGTGGCATGGATTTTTTTAAAAAATGAGCGAAAAATTTATATATTTTTTTTCAAAATCTCTCTTTTTTAAAGATTTCAAAGCATTCATGGGGAATTTGTAAATTTCCCAAATACTATCCCCTAGGTGGAATTCCTACATCCTCAACCTTGGATGGAGGATTTACAAATATATAACAGTTGAAAGTTTGAGAATTTTAAAGGCTTAATGAGACTTTTCAAATGGCCGAAATTCAAAATTTCTAATAGATGAACATTGCGATTTCAAATGCCAAGGCTTAGAGAACGGCAATGAGATCTAGTTTTTGAATTCCCAACAACACAATTTCTAGTAAGAAATTCTCTAAAAAAACAGGTCCTAAAGGTATGTTTGTCCAAAAAAATAAAATTTTATGATTACCCTTCCTAAAACTTCTTAACTCTCATTTTTTCCCCAAAAATCCCAAAATTATAAGAATTTTGTTTCTTCGTAAATTTAAAAACCAACCACCGGCCGCCCTTTCCTCTTCCAGATCCTGGACCCACACTCCAAATCCCATCATTCGCTGAACCGTCCCCAACATCCCTTCTGATTCTTTAATAAAACTCTGCGACAAAGGTGGTATCTTGGTCCGAACACCCACTCCATACATCCCTTGAAGAAAGAAACCACGGCAAAGATATCTTCATCAGATCATTTCTTTGTAAGGGTTCTAAAATTTGAGTTAGTTGGTGATTTCTGTTTTTACTCTTTGCTAAAACACATTCGCAGTGATCTAATGCAATGCTTTGGTTCTTGGGTTAGATCTGATTGCGTTTTCTTGCCTTTTGCTTTAATGGGTTCTTTTTGCTTTTTGGATTTTTGTTCATGCAATACTTTAAATTGGGGTTGTTTCTGTAATTGTATGGGATAGTCATTTGAAGGAAAAAAAATGCTTTTGGGGTGTTTTTAGAAAAGACCCAGAAGCGGGAGATTCCTATTTTTGTTGTTTGAAACCGATTCATCGTGGTGAAAGGAAGCATGGAACGGGATTCCGGGAATAAATTATGCGGAATCTAAAGTAAGTGTGAACGATTTATAGCTTGGGACTGTTTGGGTGTATGGAATTAGAAGGAAGTAGTTAAAGTTTGGATTTTGATGCAGACTGAAAATATCCCATGCATTGGAAGCCCCAAGATGAAAAGCCCAACTGGGCCCCCGCGTAGAAGCTAATGGCTTTCTCGCAAAATAGTTGTTTCTTTCATATATTTTCTTTTTTAGTAGACAATGTAAGTTGATAAAGGTAGGTCTGAACTAGGATGGTTAGGCTAGGAACTACATGGGATATCCACATGTATAATTAGTTGTAAAATTCTACCATTTATTTTGTTCTGATTTCTGTTTTTGTATTTTTGCGTCCTTGTTTGGGTTGATCAAAGACGTTTGTATTGTACTTGGGCAGATGAAAAGAAAAAAAAAAAAAAAAAAACTCCAGGGGTATTTTTATAGAAGCCCAGACCCCAAGACGATCCTAATTTTCTGGTTTGAGTCCAAATCTTGAATAAAGGGAACAAAGGAAATGCATTTTCAAGGTGATGGTTGATGGATCAGATTGTAGTTTTGGCAATTTTTATGATTGTAGAGAAAGATGAAAGATCTATGGAATCTGAAGTAGTTGTAAAGGTATTGTAGCTTGGGCCTATGGAATTAGAATGAGATAGATGAAATAAAATGTTGATTTTAATCCCAAGTTCCCATCTTGATCTCAACCTCATAAGCATTGCAGGCACCAAGACCCAAGTAGAAAAATAGTTGTTTTCGTTATATTTAATATATATAATTTAAAATTATTTATGTAGGCTTGAAATTAGGATTGTTAAGTCTTCTGTCTAGTATTGATTAGAAGTTGAAGGGTAGGCTTTGGAGTTTATTCCTTTTATTTTGTTTATGTTTCTTTTTTATGCGGATAGCATCGGTCCTTAATCCTTAAAAATTTTCTTATTGGTACCTCTTTGCCTTTGTACTGTAACCAATTGCCTTTGTACTATAACCAAAATGTTGAAACTACGAAGAGATATAAATCAATGAAAGAAGCAAGAGGAACCTAGTTCATTGTTATTTCTTCATTTCTTGAAGTTGATGATTTCCTGTTTGCATTGTATTACTTCTTCTCTTTCTTTTTTTTTTTTTTGTATTTTTTATAATTATTTATGTTTGTGAGTTGGTAGTGTGATACATGTTAATTCCACCATTGCAAATTGCGATGTCTTGTCTTTGTATTTGTGATTTCAGCGAGAGAAAATGGACGTTAAAGTCTATTGATACAGAAATGCATGAGGCGTTAAACCACATAAACACACTGAAAAGTGTGCCCATTTACACTAGGAAGATGCCAGCACAGTTTGCAACAATGTTGATGATTAAATTTTATTTTCAGGCAAGATGAGATGTAAAGATATTAATTGCAGGTTGGTGCAAAAGCCCATAGACAGCAAAAGCATCCTTCATTTTTTTTTCTTTGTTGTTATATGGTAAGATTATTTAATTTATCAAAGTAATATATTTTGTATGCTAAAATATCAAAGTAATATTTGTGGGCATTGTTTGCATAATGATTCTGATTAAGCCACAATATTGGTGATTAACTAGGTCACCACTAATTTGAGTCAACCTGCCCAAAGTCACACTTCATCTCAAATGAGGCTTGACGACTCACTGCGCCCTAGTAGGTAATAAAAACCATGTCCAAAGAAAATAGGACTGCTGATTTTTAGATCCCAAAATTGAGAGCTATAATTTTACTGATAAAAATGTGAATCACAAATAAACCTGCTTTATAAATCGTCTATGTGTGCATGTGTGCGTGCTATATCTTATCAGTATTGTTCTAATGCATCTGTTCCCATATGTAAGTCTATGGTCAGTTGAACGGATGATGCATCTCCAACCGTGTTTATTTTGTTGAACAGTGTAACAATTTTTGGTTTCAGTGAGGAGGTTTTAGGGGTAGTGTTTGAAAACCTCAATAGGGAATCTGCTATTTTGAACAACAGTAAAGTTGCAGAACATAGTTGGGCATACATTTGTACATGGATTACTTATCTTGCTTTTGTTTTTGAGACAAAGCAGCGCTTTTCTTTTTTTAAAGTGTAATGCATGTCTTCTTTTCTCTTCCAGAGAAATGAATAAAAATGTGTCATCTGGGATGACACTCAGCCAAACTTCAGTTCAGGTTAATAAGGTCAGAAGGAGAGCACATTTTTTTGTGCTTATAGGAATGAAAAGTGGAATAGGTTACAACAGGTTGAGATGTAAACGGCTCTCACTTACTCTAACTGCTCTGATTTGCACAACCATCCTTCTTTGGCAATGGGGAGAAAACCCCACTTTTTACTGTTCTCTCACCTCAGAATCAGCTGGAGATCCTTTCTTCAGGTTTGTCTTGTATTTCATAAGTTAACATGGTTGTTTTAAATTTCAATGGTGTCACACTATTTGCCCATCTTTTTTCCTCTTGGATTTTCATGTGGTGATGCAGTTGTTGTTGATGGTGTTCAAACTCTAGATCATGAGACTGACAATGAAGAAGATGTCAAAATTAAGGCTGTAGAAAAAGAAACAGAAGCTGAACAAGGTGAGAGAAACACTGAAAACACTTAAATGAACCTACAGTAGAAACAAGAAATGATGATGCAAAAAATTCTGGTGCTGTACCGATGGGTTTTGAGACTGCAAGGTCCCCTGAAAAGAGAGATGATGGTTTGAAACCACCTTCTCTGGAGAAAGGTAAAATATTTTCCCTTGTTTGGTTTTTGTTGTTGTTTCTTTGAAACCTTTTGATTTATTTTTCATGTATGCATGCGTGTGCATGCCTTTATCTGCAAATCAACCTCAGAGCACGAATGGTTTGATGCTTTGAATTAGTAGTCTTTTTGTTCATCTTACACCCTCGTGCTGCCCTATCTTCCCTTTGCCAATTAACTTCCAAAGATGACTAGTTTACTGCTTCTTTATGCTATTTTATCTTCCATCTTCTCCCTGCCCCTCTATTCTTTTCAGGCAGGGTAAGTACTGTGAAAATGAGAAGAAAGGATAAAGCAGTCCAGACATAGCACCATATTTGTACACAAACTGATAAATCTATCAAAAACAGGACAAATGGCTAGTTGGTGGATCACTGGGTCCTACATATAAAATGATTAATTGGTGGATTAGGTATTTGCTAATAATCAACACTGGTGAATATTGCTAGCCTTCTAATCACAGGCAGTGATCACAAACCATTTCCTTGCTCTTATATTGGTTTGTTGTAGACTGTTTGCTTTTCTCACCTTTAATTTGGTGATACTTTATGAATACCTAATCTGCTGAAGGGGCTGATACTTTGTGAATACCTAATCTGCTGACCCTCAGTTTGTATGATGGGATCTACTGGCCTACCAACTTGCCATGTATTCCAGGTTTTGTTTCTATATTAATTTAAACTTGCAGGCCCAGCGATAGATCCCTGCCCATGTTTGTGGAATGAAGGTGCCAATACCACTCAACAATGAGTATGTCGGTGCCATGTGTTCCATTTTGACAAATCATGTTTATCTAATTCAGCGACTTGTTTGGCTTATAGTTTCTCAAGAGCAAAATAGAAAAACCCAGGTATTATGTTCATATCTGTGCAGCCATCCCCACACGTGATTGCACAAGGAGAGAATTTACAACACTATGGAGTTGAGAATATTTGGAAAATATAAGATATATTTTACTGTATTAGATTCAAATGTCCAGTTCCCTTATGTCCAGATGAAGCAATTTACATCCTACTGTTGTTTATTCACAATTTGCATTTAAAGGTTTATGAATCATTTTGACAGGGTGTAACAAACTAACAATGCCAAGGGCCAATGGGTTGCAGACAGCAGACAACAATTATATTCTGGTTTTGATTGTAAGCAGTGGTTGTCAGGGCCATGGTCTTGTAGATTGACCCAACGTACAGATTTCTCCTACGAAGGCTTTCGATGGCAACCAGAAAATTGCAAGATGCCTGATTTTGATGGCTCTACGTTCTTGAAAAGGCATGATTTCTTTGTTTTTTTTCCTCTTTATGTTGTTTTGATCTCTCATTTGGATTATTGAAGTCCAACTGCGTACGTTGATAAATATTTGCCAAGGTGAGGAATTTTAGGGTCCTATACCAGAGCAGATATAATTTGCTGCCCCTTTTATTCTTTATGCTTTGTGATCCATCCATTGATGTGATGGTTCTACCATTAATGGAGAGTGTTTCAAAAAAATTCAGGTTGAAAGATTCTATTTCCCAGCTCTTTAATATGGCTTGTAAATAGACACCTGAAACTGCATGCAGACGTAAATAAAAAAGGCTGAAGAGTGTATGTATACTATCTTCCAATATGAAAAAGTGGGTTGGAGAAAACTGATCAGTTTCCTTTTGTGGAGGGTTTCAAATTTCCTCTCCCATGCCTAGGTGGATGGGTTCATTTTTGCTTCCCCCACCTCTCATTTTCCTTCTTGTTAGCTGGGCTGGCCTTAATTTATATTAGTCAGGATTTTATATCATTCTGCAGCACCAACGTGGATAATTCTTTCCAGGATGCAGCACAAGACTAGCTATTGTAGGGGGATTCCTTGGGTAGGCAGCAGTTCCAGTCATTGATGCGTATGGTTACAGGTGGGAAAGACAGCCCAGAAGTGGAAGATGTTGGGAGTGAGTATGGTCTCGTCAAAGCTGCAGGTACTAAACGACCCGATGGGTGGGTTTATCGTTTCCCAACAACCAACACTACCATTCTCTATTACTGGTCTGCAAGCCTCTGTTACTTAGAGCCTCTAAACATCACTGACCCAGCTACTGATTATGCAATGCACCTGGATCGTCCTCCGACCTTCTTGCAGCGCTATTTCCACAGATTCAATGTTTTGGTTCTCAATACGGGGCAGCATTGGAACAGCAGAGGCAAGCTTAATGCGAATCGGTGGGTGATGTATGTAGGTGGTGAGCCCATCAGGGACAGAAAGCTTGCTCAGATAGGAAATGCCAAAAACTTCGCCGTTTATAGTGTTATCAAGTGGTTGGATTCACAGCTTCCACACCACCCACAACTCAAGGCCTTTTTCAGGACCATATCACCCAGGCATTTTTCAAATGGGGATTGGAACACTGGAGGAAGGTGCAATACCAGCACTCCATTGGCTGGAAGGGACAAGGTTGCACAACATGAATCTGATGATTCAGTTGTGGCAGGTGCTGTCAAGGGCACTGGGGTTAGGCTTTTGGACATAACTGCCCTTTCACAGCTGAGGGAAGAGGGACACATATCCCGGTATAGTCTCAAAGCCTCAGATGGTGTGCAAGATTGCTTACACTGGTGGCTACCTGGTATTCCGGACACATGGAATGAAATCCTTTATGCACAACTGTTGGTCGCAGACTGAGTGAATCCCATTGACTCTAACCCCTACGAGTTACTCGACCATGTCTTGTGCACTGGCTGACATAAGGCTTTCCATTTCAGGGAAAAGATTATTTATCTTGTTGGAGATATCACACTATCCAAACTCACTCTCCCATCCTTAGGACCTTGCATACTAACCTATTCAACAATCTTACTGATAAAAATGGCGGCTATTGACCCAGATTGATTGGCACCGCCACCTTATGGATTTGATCAGGTAAGAAGTGCTATCAGTGTACCATCTCAAGATTCCACAAAGAGGGGGTGTAAAGAGCATTTCGTCCATTTTGATTTTAAAAGTGAACTACAGACTGGTTGAGCATAGATGTGTGGGCTGCCTGCTGACTATTTGTGGATGCCAAGTTCTGGTTATTCATGTGGCTCATCCAAATGTGAAGAGATGAACATATGATGCAGACTTTCATACACGTACTGATTTTAGCCTCAGAAATTCAACAAAACAGTTTAGCACGATACCATTGTAAGCAATTTTTCATTTGCCATTTTTTACTTCTATAGAACAAGCTACATAGAGTACTTTTTGCACGTGATTTGAGCCAATGGTCTGTGGCTCTTTGCAACCAAATGCGAAATTCTTGTGGTTTTGTTTTTATTGTTAAATGTTTCTGGATATACACAATATTGCAACCAATGCATTTGTATACTTAAAATCAGTACATGGATGGTGCAGACTATCATCCATGTACCGATTTTTAGCCTCAGAAATTCAAGAAAACAGTTTAGCACGATGCCATTGTAAGCAATTTTCATTTGCCATTTTTTACTTCTATGGAACAAGCTACATAGAGTGCCTTTTGCATGTGATTTTAGCCAATGGTCTGTGCAACCAACTGCGAAATTCTTTTGGTCTTGTTTTCATTGTTAAATGTTTTTGGATAGACACAATATTGCAACCAATGCATTTGTAGACTTAAAAAGTAGAAAGGGAGTTGATCCATTCTCTTTCAGGCGGTATGAATATTAGAGACGCACATAAAGCCCTGTTTAGTTCCTTGGAACTTGGTTGTTTAGCATTCTCTACCATTCTCTAGCTTTAAATCTAATTACTTGTATCCTTGTGTATTTGTAATTGGTTATGGAAAAGAACAAAACAACTATCACTTTAAGGAAATTCACGTTGTTCAAATGCATGGACACCCTCGTTTTGATTTGAACCGAGTTGTTGCACACAGTTTAGGAAGATCCATATAGGCCGGTTTGTTTCTTTTTTTTTGCTTTATTATCTGCTCCAAGAAGCATTGGGATTGATTTGGAGCTGCAAATTAAAAACAATATCTCACCCATGGCGATTTTTTCTTTGCCATAGTCAAGTAGCCAACCTGCCTATTCTAGTTTCTGGCAACTGCCCCATTGGGGGCAGATTTTGTAGTACTAGTAGTAGTGTGTTTTATTTTTCCCTCTCTTTGGGTTTGGGATTTCCCAATTTTGACATGAGTGGAGTTTGACAGTTTTGGGCTGTAAATGCGTTTGGCCTCCCTTTTATGACTATTTTGCATTTTTTTTAATCGATGACAATAAAACACATAGCATATGATTGTTAAAGTATGAATGGAAGACGGAGGGATAAACTCTTCACAACATGCAAGGGAAAATATATAATTTTATATTTTATATTTTAAAATAAGAAATAATAAATAATAACAAGTATATTAATTTCGATGTTCATGTGTTTGAATTGGCTTTAGGGACCGTTTGAGTGCACAAGAATTCATAGGAATTGAATACATAGATTTCATACTATAAATGGTTAAAAATGAAGATCAAAGGTGAATGTTAAAAAAAAAAATAGGCATATAACCTTTCTTTCCATAGATGCATAATATTAAATGGATATAAAAGTATTATTAAATTTTTAAAAAGAATTTAAAATATATTAGGATTATTAAAAAGGCCTAAAATAAGAAATCATCAGAAGTAGTCTAGAGAATTCATCATCAATCTTAAAATAAAAAAATTATGTTCAACGTGAAATTGATGTGTCGACATTATTTTAAATGTGAACGGCTTGATTCAAATGTAAGATACAACTTATGCAGCTCCCTCACTATATTTACCACTTATTGTTGATTAAGAGATTCATCATGATACACCCAAAATAATAACAAAAAATACCTATATACTCTGTCTCTCTAGTAAGGGCCCAACAAAACTAAGGAACTTGAAGCGGCAGGATTTTAAAAAAGAAAAAATTTAAAAAAAATAAAATAAACCACTAAATATAATTTGTGAAGGGCAAAGAAAAAAAGAAAATAAAATTCCAACGTAAATCTACAACAAAAAGTTTCATCTCCATGAATAAGGAGTATATTCCTGGATTCACTTGAAGCTATCTTGAATGACATTGAGCATAGGCGAAAGCAGATCTTCACTCTTTTCAAATGTCAAGCCAACATCATCCATGTTGACACCTTCAAGAAAGTCATCATTATCATAAATTTGCAAATGATTGTATGGAGCACAACCAGCCTGCACATCAGTATACATGAAATCTTCAATTGTTCTTTCAAAAAAAAATAGACAATAGAAGGTCATTTATAACAGCTGTTATGGGATATATATATTCCACTATTTCAGTTCAAACACAAGCTTAAAGCAGGACTGAAGAAAAGCCCACTGAAGTAGCCAATAAGATATTTAAAAAAAAGGCGAGGTACCAACTAATGAATAAAAGTTATTATGTATTTCAACTAACTTTTACAGTAATTGCAGTCAAAGCAAAAGGGACATTTGATGCCAACCCACTATTGGATCATGGGCATGCCAAGCAAAATAAATAAAATTAATTAATCAACTGAAAAAAAAATGGGCTTTGGTACTTAATAAATAACAAAGCAAAAGTAACTCATATGAAGAATATCAAAAGCTTTTAAAGCAAATGCATTCAACAACATTACTTGTCTGTCATTCTTCTTCTTCTCAACTGGAAGGAGAAGCTTCAGATTCAACTTCCAAAGCCACTCTGCTGAGTGCTAGTGCTCACCTTTTGGAAAGCGGTTAGAGTATTTCACAATTTTAACATTGATAGGACAATTATGTGCATTCCTAAGCTCAGATACTAACCTATTTTATGATTAATCCGCCCAATTGCTATTATGTTCATCTTAAGTTCTTTATTTAAAGACACAAAGGTACCTTAGCAAACACGAAGCCATGTGATAGGATTTAAACCACTGACTGAAGTGGAAGAGAAGATCAACTTTTTTAAGTGTGTGCTAGGATTCAACAAAGACAAAAACACCAAACATTAAAAAATCATGGATGTTGGTTATCCATAAGCAAATGATAATTATGATTGTATCATCTAATTCAGTTGAATTTATAATCATATGCCAATCATTAGTACTTGGCTTTGAAAAGTCACCTTGATGTGATTACATCTAATCTAAAAGGTGGCCAACCAAATCAGTGGCATAAATTGGCCAAAACAGTGCAGAGAAACCTTAGAAAAGGGTTTGTACATGGAGGATAGCCTGAAAATTTACAGCACCCTACTTGAGAAGTTAGAGGTGTTTCAAGCCAGCAGATAAGAATCCCCTTCATTAAAGAGACATATGATAGCTTGAATGGAAGGCTGGTAAGAAAGAGATTTTTAAAGAAAATGCATTTGAATTGAACAGCATTACATGTCGGCCATTCTTCTTCTTCTCAACTGAAAAGGGAAGCTTCATATTCAAGTTCCAAAGATATATATATATATATATCTATAAAAGGGTCCTGAGCTTGTACAATCTGACTATATTATCTTTGTAAAAAAAAAAAAAAAACATTAGAAGAGAAAGATATTCAGAACACAGAACACTTTTACCAAAAAAAAAAATACAATATATATGTCACAACATATAGATTTGATAGATAGAGGATTAACACCTATGCCCATCATTTTGATGATATGGATTAAATCAGGCCTTGCCCTACCTGTATAAACATAAAAGAATACACAAGTGAACTTTACTTACTATAGTCATTCTTAAATCCACACATCACTGTATTATTTCTGCATGTGTTAGAGCCATTTGTAGAGGCCGCCAAGTTTAAATATTTTGTTCCTCTATATCCTACCATTACTTTACACATGTTTTCTACTTTGGGAGTTGCATGAATATTTTCTTGTCTGATATTAGAGAACCACATCCTAATGTTGAAAGCAGAGCTAAGTGAAATCAAATGAAGAAATAAATAAAAGAAAAATTAAATAAAAATTCCGGGGTTAGGTGAAATGAAAAGTACATGAGACAAAACAGATCATAATAACCAGAAGAGGAAAAATGAAAAGAAATGAAACAAAGGATTGGTGAAATAAATCATTTTTTGGATTTCAATTTATAATGAAACAACCTTTTAGATCCGGTTTGAGGATAATCATTTTTTTTTACCATTTTGAAGAAAAGTACTGAAATGTTAATGTCATTAATAACCGATCATCTCGTAGTAACATTCATAAACCAATGGCTTTAACTTTTAAAAACACCGATCTTGATTTTAGATCATATCAACAAAATTGGACCCATTATCCTGACATTGCACAGCATCACAGTTCAGCACGACATTTTCTCAAACACTTTTCTATTAGCATATCCAACGCAAAGTATACATATAACAAAAAAATAAAATAAAAAAAATCAAAAGAGGATGAATGTAAAGAAATGTAAAAAACACGGGGAGGATGCATACCTCTACCTTAAGAGTGGGTGGATGTGGTGGATCCGTGTGAAGTGCTCACCATTGATTGGAGCAGATGTGACGATGGAGATGGAGCAGTGCAATGGAAGAGGTGCAGTGCGAGAAAGTGCAGTTTGTAGCGGATGATTATGGATGATGAAACGTATGAAAATGAAGGGCACAGTGATAACAAAACAATCGTTATATGTTGATTAGAGAGGAATAGATAGCCCAAAAGTTTTGCCTTCAATTGCCGAGAGAGAGGAAATAGGTGGGAGTGGTTGTGTGTGAGAAGAGAGCATGCATCGGTTGCTAGATTGGAAGGCGGGAGGCATCCCACGTTGCAAGCAGAGAGAAGAAGGGGAGAAGGAGAGCCAGGCCGGAACACTAACATAATGTGTTTTTGCAAGGTTTATGGGACAGTTCATGCGTAATGTTTTCTTTAAAAGTGAACGTTACTAATCTGACCTTTGATTAATTCTCCTTAGCCTCTAATGGATATGGTCTACTGGGTGAATTTTATTGTGTAATAAATGGCCCATTGGATATTTACAAATTTTACATTGTACAGTTGGTCTTGTCTTTCAGCTAATCCAACATAGAAAAAATCAAGATACATATTTCATAAAAGCATATATCTGAACCACCACATGGCTCAAAGAGTCTGTTAACAATTAAGGTTGACACGAAGTGAGGACTGATTTAGCTCAGTCTCCAAAATATGTATATATATATATATATATATTTATATATATATATAGATATAGATATATAGATCAGTCAAGTTAATAATACATGAAATTCAATTTAGCTTGGCATTTTGTTCCAAGCAATTATTATGAAGAATTTAGCACATAGTCCGAGGACAGATAAGCTTATTTACATATTAGAGCATTTCATAAAGCGCTCTAATTATATTTCTTATTTTATTACAAAAAGAGTTTTGGTATTTTATAATTCTCAAAAGATTATACGTGGTTGAAAATTTTAAGATACAACCATCCTATCTTCATTGTATGGAGGGCATAGGCCAATAGATAATACAATCTCACCTATAATAAGACAAATAATACTCCTGATAGCATAAATGGAGGTGGGTTTCTTGGCGAAGAAGTCTCCGTTAGTGTAATTCTTTGCGACTTGTCTACATAAAGAGGAGTCCTAGGGTTGGACACACTATATTTCCGTAGATTAGACATAAAATTTTCATGCCATAACTTAGAACAAATGATCACAAACCCAAGAAGATGCGTCCATTGCTTCAAACAAAAGATTATTCGAATCTCATTTTAAATGATTTCAACCCAAACACAGTTGGGGGAAAAAATCAAGCTAAGTAAATGGTTATGTAGGTATATGCTACAACAGACGTAATTTACAAACCCAAAAAAGAACACTAAGACATAATCCCTTTTTCCCTGTAGTTATATGCTACAATAGAAGTAAATGGTTATGTACTTATAATATATGCTACAACAGGAGTAATTTACAAACCCAAATCAGAACACTAAGACATAAGTACGCTCAACATTAAGTATATCATAAGAAATTTGGGGGAGAAATACTCAAATCTGGAAAATTAGTATTTAAGCCTAATTAGTATTTAGGGGGGAAATATCATAAAACATAAAGTATTTAAGCCTATAGGAATATGCTACAACAGAAGTAAATGGTTATGTACTTATAGTATATGCTACAACAGAAGTAATTTACAAACCCAAAACAGAACACTAAGACAGTATGTTTTTAATAGCCCTTGCACATAAGTAATTCTTATGATTATATTCACTGTTCACGCTTGACTAACCTCTTCCCTTTCCTTAAAAATGCTACTTGGAAGACAAATGTCTCCTTGCTAAAACTAAAGATTGGATTAAGACACATTGTAGTTGATTAGAAACATTTTGCTTACCATCTTATTTACTCTCTTAATTCATTCCATATACCAATTTAAGTGGCAGAGGATCTTGACAAGTTTTCAAGGGACTTCCTTTGGAAAGGGAGTGAAGTAGTCCTCAGTTCCTCATCGAGTGGGTAGATGTGTGAAAAAGAGTCAAATTGGGATGAGTGACAATTCACAAGTTAGTGAAAAATAATAGATTGAAATCACCAAATCTGAGTCTGCACCGTATATAATGGGGAGGAACCCCAAAGGATCTTAAATATATAAAGGATTATTCTATAACTCACTGCAATTAGATCACAAGGTACATACCTGAAGTAGAAAACCTTACCTTGAAATTGATATCTTAATATCAATTCAAAGTAGCAAGCAAACATTGTTAATCTGTTATATGTTGCTATCAGGCATCAATTATCAAAAAACATGCAACAAAGCAAACAACCATCATAAATATAAAAAGGCCAAAGGAAAATGTGCCAACTAAGTGGGTCCAGACTTGGATAGAAAACATGATACCTAACCATAACATGGTAGGACCCTACCTGTTTAGTGGGTGGGATCCAAAACTGGAAATGGATGGCTCTAGTCATTCCAACAAAGAGCAGCTAGGGACCCACTTGTAGTGGGGTTGGGCTGCTAAGCTGAAAGAATGAAGCATGCTGTATGCTAGGCTATAATAATATTTTTTTGGAAAGGAGGAACTGCTTGTGCAATCACCATAGAATGTACTTCTGAAATCTGTCATATATAGGCATATGAAGAATTCATGAGGAAAAATTGAACATATGTGATTGGTCTTGAAGATTTGAAGATAAGACCTCTTTGAAAGAGGGTGACAGTAGCTCAGTAAGGTATAGCGTGGGCAGGGAGAGGTCTATTGTGGCATCATGGTAGGAATACTTATAGTATATGCTACAACAGAAGTAATTTACAAACCCAAAACAGAACACTAAGACAGTATTTTTTTTAATAGCCCTTGCACATAAGTACTTAGATTTCTTCCTTTTTCTTTCTATTGCCTTATTTTACATGTTTTCCTTTTTCTTTTTCTCAATTAAAATAAAAAACTATATATCATGTCACTTCTCACTTAGGTTCGTATCAACGTTTATATCGAACTATGTAAATAGGAGTCAGCTATTTTGGTGGCGATCTGCATGGAAGAAGGCTAAGTTAATAGAAATGGGTTTATTTAGACTCCAGTCTCTTTGCTTCCAGGGTTTGTTTATGGCAGTTCTGGATAACAGCAGGTTGGATTTTACAATTTTCGTTCAATGCATTATAAACAAACTCCTCGACCCAAAAATTATAAAGGGCTAAAAGTAGGTGTCTAAACCTTGTTTTTATGGGCAAGTTCAGGTCTGAATCCACCTGAACTTGTTTTTTTGTTCTTCCCCACCATTGCAATCGCCTTATATGGACTGTCAAGTATCTATTGAATTATTCCCTATAGAGATTTTGTACTGTGTGTAATGTTCATGCTATTTGTTTTCAATCAAGCTTTTACTGCATAGTAATGCAAAAATGTTTAGGCGATAATGAAGGGAATTTTGATATATAAGGCCACTTGTTTGATATTTGTATAGATTAACTTCACAAAGGCTTCCCCATTTTCTGGTTGTTACTTGTAAATGTTAGATTTGAATCTCAATGCTGGGCAACCGAGTGATTCGATTTGCATGGGATCCTTAAAACTTGATTGTCCTGAAACTAAAGTGATCAGTTTTGTTGAACACAACACAAATACTATTTTACTTAGGGTGTTGGAGTTGATATCAGTTACACGCAAGGGTTTAGGTTAGAATTTATCGTTGATACCCATATTTCAAGATACATGGAATCCAGGAAATTGCACTTATTTAATATCTCCATTTTTTTTTTTGCATGATTTTTGTTTTCAATTACGTTAGTAATATAATTTCCAGGCATACATTTCCAGTGAAATTCTCTTAACTAGACACATATCATTCCACATGATATGTATTAATGAGGAATATAAAACTCTAAATGCCATTGAGAACCAACAATCTTCTCTAACACACCATATCATGGCTATAAGCACTAACTTTAAGAAAACAGATTTTTAAAGAAGTGCAAGAGGGGCAGGATTTTTTTTAAGGGAACTCAATATTGATAGTGGTAATGGGCATGATTCTTTCTCAGGGAACTCAATACTAATAGTGGGAACGGGCATGATTTTTCAAGGGATCTCAACGTTGATAGTGGAAAGGTTTTGAAATATAAAGAACCCATAAGATTTTATACAAAACTCAGTCTAAATCTGTGGAAAAAAAAAAAAAAAAAAACAGATCGAAAAACAAAATACATGGCGAAATACCCACGTGGATTTGGGAGGTAGGAAATGGGAGTTTGTATCAACTTAATCTTTCTAACAACTGTTTGGAGAGCTTTGAGCATCCATTGCTTGAATTTTCATCAAGTAATTTAGAAATTATTGATCTTTATTCCAACAGATTGCAAGGGTCGCTTCCAATCTTGCCACATCAAGTCTTCTTTCATGACTATTCAAATAACAACTTTTCATCCATCATTCCAGCAACTATAAACCTCACTTTCACTCAATACTTTTTTCTTTCAGGTAATAATGTCAGCAGAGAAATTCCTTCATCAATTTGTAAAGCACGCCTCCTTGAAGTCCTTGATCTGTCTAGAAACAACTTTAGTGGAAAAATTCCTACTTGTCTCGGTAAAATTGGCAATTCCCTCAAGATTTTGAATTTGCAAAGAAATGCTTTTCAAGGCAATGTGCCCGACACGTTTGAAAAAAAGTTTGGTCTAAGGACACTCAATCTTCATAGCAATGAACTAGAAGGGTCAATACCAAAGTCATTAGCCAATTTCAAAACATTGGAGGTTATAGACCTTGGAAATAATCGTCTAAATGATACCTTCCCATTCTGGTTTGATAGTTTATCATATTTACGTATTTTGATCTTGCGATCCAACAAGTTTCATGGTCCCATTGCTTATTCCTTTGCCAAAAGTTCCTCATTCCAATTTCTGCAAATCTTTGACATTTCTTCCAATTATTTTGTGGGTATTGTTCCACCAAATTTTTTTCTGAATTGGAAATTGATGGTCGGAGGAGGTGTTTCATACTCGAGTTCCAATGTCCAAGTTGTCAAGTACCAACTTGGATATGGTTACTATCAAGATTCAGTGATGGTGACAATGAAAGGGCTTGAACTAGAGGTGGTTAAGATCATCACTGCATTTACCTCAGTGGATCTTTCAAATAACAAATTTCAAGGGCAGATTCCAAATTCAGTAGTGAATCTCAAGTTACTCCACGTGCTCAACTTTTCACAAAATGGCTTCAATGGCTCAATTCGAGCATCTTTGGAGAATTTAACAATGCTAGAGTCATTAGATCTTTCAAGAAACAAGTTGTTAGGGGAAATACCCTGGCAAATGTCAAAACTTACATTTCTTGAAGTCTTGAACCTCTCGCAAAATTTCCTTTTCGGAAGAATACCACAAAGCCAACAGTTCCTCACATTTAGCAGTAGTTCCTTCCTTGGGAACATTGGTTTATGTGGACCACCATTATCAACAAAATGTGAAGATACAGGGGCTCCACCACCATCGACCTTCAGTAGTTTTGGCTTGGATGGAGTTGGAGACATTGATTTGGAATTCATGTGGATGGGATCTGGGATTAGAGTTGCATTTGGATTCGGAGTAATCTTTTGGACTCTAGCACTTTGGAGGAGAGGAAGTAGAAAATACATGCAACTCATTGATAGAATGTTTGTTCATAATTTTTAAATGATTCCATCATATGTACACTGGTAAGATAATTAATGAAGTAGAATACTTGAAAGAAAGATGGTGAGTTTGCAACAAACACAAGGAATGGAGTCTATTCATGGATGGTTGTGCCTTTTACTACTAATATGAAATTGTGAAATATGTGTAACCAATACTTTTGTAGTTTATTTTACACTAATTGAAATGATGCAAAGTTATTTGTATAAAACCCAATAAAGGCAACTAGTAGTTTTATGAGGATTTTACCAAAAAAAAAAAAAAACAATTAATGCGCATGTGGGACCCGTTCAAGAACTTTAGATGTTGTTGCACCAATCATAGCAATTGGGCCGAAAAACCATTCTTTTTCACCAATTTGGCACGTGGTCAGTGCCGACCTTAATTTACACTACCAAAGGTCACTGCCGACCCTATGGTCATGAAAAGTTACAATTCTATGCAAAAACAATTGAAAAACTATGTCAGTACCTACCTTATTTTTAACTAGTAAAAGATACCATGTAGTCCCCATGTCAAACGATTTTCCAAGCTGGTTTTTTAGTTGTTCACATTTGTATCATCTAATGTTTACTTTGGTGTGTAATTGATTCATTTGTTGAATATAATTTGGAATTTTTCCAGCAATTCCATTGTCATAGACGCAAGGCCCGTATGTACTAAATATTTCAATTAGAATATATACTCGGAGGGATAATTAAATTTGTATGGAATTGTGTGGCTGTGGTGCACGGAAAAAAAATGGTAGAAGCCCATTTCATGGCTTAGTGGTCGATCCCATCTTCATTAGTTGGGCAATACAAGCATAAGAAGTTTTAAAATGAAAAAGTTAGGAGATACAATGCGTAGGTCAAAACTCATTCTCATTCATTCATCAGAAGGCCACGCACGCATGAGAATGTAAGTTAACTTATTTCCAAACTGAATTCTTGGTGAGCAAAGATGATAAAGCAGTTTTGATTTTACTGATAGTTTGCTTTTCATGGGTTAATTACAAATGTGATACAAATGTGAAAGGCACTTCATGTAAACAAAGTCTAAGTCACAGGTAACTACATGGTATCTGGAGGTTTTAATTGAGGTTTGGCCTTTTTATGAACATGTTTAACTACTTTATAGAGGAAATTCTAAAATCCAATTTGCAAAAATAGGTTCAAATTAATTAGCTTTAATAATTTCCCCAAAGTGCAGCAAAACTTGTTTAGAAGTTGGAACATATGTGTGGGTCTGAGTCTACCATGTAGTACCCAAAAAAAAAAAAAAAAAGATTTGAGTATAGTTTAACTATGAAAATTCAAATGCCTTTCAAAACCTAAGATTGAGACCTTTAACTCATAAAATAAGGAGTGCATTTTTACTAGTAAGTTGGATCGACAATTCATTAAATAATACCAAATTGAATCCTAGGTTTATCCATAGAATGAAAAAATTTTACTGCCCATGGAGGTTGTCATCATTGACTAATGAAAAGGAACAGGATATTTGGTTTGGGATTTTAGTTTTTTTAATATGGAATCATTGGATTGTCATCTCTTGCTGTGGAATATTGGTTTTCCTTTGGTTTCAATCTTTTGTATAAACATTAGTTTCTAAAAATTAAATTTTACATTGGCAATCTTTAACTTATTTGGTAAATATATGCAGTTAAACAAGGATTATTAAATATTTGATACAGGGTCATTACCGATCTTACTAATTAAAAATAAGGTCGGTGCCGAGGCGGGTTTTTTATTTTTTTCACACAGAGTTGTAACTTTTCATAACAATAGGATCAGCATCGACCTAAAGTAGTGTAAATTAAGGTCCGCACCGACCACGTGTCAAATTGGTAAAAAAGAAGGGTTTTGCTGCCCAATTGCTCTAATTGGTGCAACATGTAAAGTGCTTGATCGAGTCCCACGTGCGTATTAAGTATTTTTTCCTATAAAATCCTCTAGTTTTATTCAAGTGTTTTTTTCTTTTTTTTCATTTTTTGAGGTGGTTGTATCTTTTATTAAAACATTAAGGGCACATTTGTATAATATTCACGGAAAACCGGTTTTGCAAACTTTTTCCTCTTCTACATTTTTTTTAAAAAATTTTCCAGACTCCTCGTCTTAACTAGCATTTTGTAGAATCTAGGAAATCATAGCTCATTTTTATGCTTGTCCTTGTTGAAAAGTGGATGCACCATATGTGGAAAATTATATGTTCAAAACGCACTAAATTCTACCTCAATGCTTAAAGTTTTTCTCTTGAACAACTTCGCTTATGCTGATGAGAATCATTAGGAGTATATACAAAACAGATTTCATTCTAGTTGCTTGATGATTTTTCTTTTTTCTAAAAACATTATTCTTTATGTTGAAAACTTAAATTTTTTTGTTTAGAATGGTGTATGTCTCTTCTCAAGTTGTTTGCAAGTAACTTGCCAACTAGACTAGCCATGGATGGCCTGCTTGATTGTGCTTTTTAATCATCTGATGGTCAATACTGGCATATCGTGAGTTGCCAACATTCATGTCAAATCCGAAGTTATTTTGGGATGGCTACATAAATTTTATTCCTCCATTGCGGCCATCCTGAGTCAAATTCTCATAGAAGTTGCACATTTTCAAATTCACATTAATATTTATAACTAAGAACAATCGGACCCTTCTAGCATTTTCTCAACTTGGCAAATGAGAAGCCACTAGACCCGGTACAAGGGGTGATGCCTCAAAGAAGATTAGGCCCTCATCTTGAATATTATATCCACACAAGTTCAAGAATACTTACAAGTATGCCTAAACCTTTCTCCTGTTTCATTTTTTTCTTCATTTGTATCATTTACTTTAAGATCCAGCCAAGATAAATATAACACATTAAGCTCATGGCCGACCAAGGAACTTTTGCCAAGAGGTTTTTTTTTTCTTGGTAAGATTTCCTAGGCGACGACTTGAGCAACCATTTTGGCTTCCTTCATATTCAAATTTAAAAAGGGGGTACCTACGGAAAATTGTGACTGTTAAATATAATTTATTTGCTGCAAATATAAAAAATTAACAAATTAGTATAAAAAAATCTGATTTAGTTATATACAATAAGTAAAAAAAAAATCTAAAAACCTAATTAAGCACATGAGAATTGAGGAGACTAAATCTGTGTTTAAACTGATCGATGGGTTGAGACACATGAAAGCTGGACACCATAATGGGGTACAAACATAGAAAAAAAATTTATATAATTTGAAAAGGTTATAACTATGGCTTTAAGTATCTGTTTACTAAACACCAATATTGTGCCTCTCAAAATGTTATAAGAGATATATACATAGAGCCATGATGTTTGTTAAAAGGTAAATTAATGCACTTGCACCCTCACCTAGGGGGTGTGATGATGAACAATTACTGGGCCACGATAGTGCAATAACTACATCTCCACAAAAAAAAAATAAAAAAAAAAAAAAAAAAAATTCTAGTCAAAATCCATGCTTTCTAGGATTTTAAAGTCCCAAGAGGGGTCAACCTTGTAGTTTATTTGTCGAATTGTGCACTCTCCTTCTCTCCAGCAATACACCAAGCAAAAATTACAGACCCAGCAATGGAACTAGCGGAGGTTTCCAAACTGCCCATAATTATAAGATAAATGACACTAGTAACAATTTTGCACCTGTGGTTCACTTCTTGGTGAATCAAAACGGGCTTTTCTAAATTGTGCCTCCCCCAACTCATTCAGCATTCACAATTGGATTTGCCTGCTTCAACCAAAGATAGCATGTACAATCACCATATGAAGTTGATGACTTCAAATGAATGTTGAATATCATGCAAATTTAAGCAATATGTGGGCTGCTGATTCACATGGGCTTTGTTTTGATCCAATGGCAGGCTAAAAGATCAAAATAAATATAAATAAATAAAGAGTCAGAGCAAGTCAGGTTGCGAAAGTGTTGGTGCTTAAGCATTTTGCATCTGAGCTTAATTTGTAAACCATGGTACACTTACAACTAATATCAACCTTTGAGATGCAAGTATAGATATAGACAAGGTTTTGCACCTACTGCAATAGAGGAATAAATCACTGAACAATATGCAGAAACTAGAAGTAGGTGTCCATATCATACTTCTGCTACAACCTGTAACCCCTGTTTCCCCATATTAAAGGCACTTTACTGGAACTATAGGGGAATAGCCAACCTTCCTACAAAAAGAGTTCTGGCTAACTTAGTCTAAAGTCACCAACCAGACTTGATCTTCATCTCTGAACCAATGACCTCCTTCTCCTCCACCCACTCCCTTGGCCTGTCCATCTTTGGTTTTGACACCTTCCACTCTAACTTCCCTGCCTTAGCTGCCCCAAACCTCTGGTGCTTCTCCAAATCATCCCATCATCTAGCCACCTTTGTCTTCAATGCATCCTCTCAACATCTCACTATGCTCCTTTTTAATTCAGCCTCTGGCCTTACCTCCCTCATCACAAGAGTTTATGGCTCCACCAACCCAACCCATAGGAAAGATCTCTGGCAAACCCTCATTGATACTTCAACTACCACCCAGCCCTGGTGTGTCATTAGAGACTTTAATGTTATCCTTGCCCATCATGAGAAGCTCAGTCTTCGCAAGGCTACCCTCTCCTCCCTCAAAGACTTCCAAACGGTTGTAATGCAAGTTGGCCTCAGAGACATCCTCTTCTCTGGGAGTAAATTCACATGGTACAACAATAGGCAAGGTCTTTCCTATGCAGTAGCTAGACTAGATAAAGCTCTAGTGAACTCCCATTGGCTGGTAAGCTTCCCAGACCCTATTATTCAACACCTCCCAAGACTTTCCTCAGACCATAGCCCCTTCCTGCTGAACCACACCAATCTCCCCCCTACCCCAAAAGCCACCTTCAAGTTCGAAAATAAATGGCTCCTCCACCCTTCCTTCATGTTGTTGAATCCAGCTGGGATGCTTCCATGGATGAGAACCCCCACTTCATCCTTGCCCAAAAACTCAAGGCTCTCAAGCAGACTCTAAAACTTTGGAACAAGATCACCTATGGGCAAGTCGGTAAAAACATCCTAGTTGTAGAGGCATCTGTCTTGAGCTCTCAGTAGAGCTTCGACTCTTCTCCCTCGGATTCTCTTTGGAACGATCTCATGGCAGCGAAGCTTGGTCTCCATGAGGCCCTCAAAGCCCAGGAGATTCACTGGAAGCAGAGGTCCAGAATCAATTGGCTTAAGGAGGGAGATATGAACACTAAGTTCTTCCACCAATCTGCAAAAATCAGGAGCTACTTCAACAGTATCAACCATATCTCAGTTGATGGTAACCAGACAGATAACCCTCTCATCATCCAAGCTCAAGCAGTGGATTATTTCTCCAACCTCTACAAACCCCACGATGGCTAGTTCCACCACATCTTATTTCAGACTAACAGTCCCAAGGTCTCAGATTTGGAAAACTCCATTCTGGTTTCTATTCCATCTGACTCTGAGATCAAAGAAGTTGTTTTTGCCCTCAAGAAGAACAGCTCTCCAGGTCCTGATGCCTTCAATGGTGCCTTCTACACTTCAGCTTGGGGAATCATAGGCCAGATAGTTAGCAAGGTTGTGCAACATTTTTTTCAAACCAAAAAAATCCTGAAAGCCTCCAAAGTTTTCTTCCTTGCTCTCATCCCAAAATCCAAATCCCCTGCTACCTTTGCAGACTTCAGACCAATCAGTTTGCTGAACTTCTCCTACAAGATCATCTCCAAAATCCTAGCTTCCAGACTCACCACTATCCTTCCAAAATTGATCTCCACTAACCAGGCAGCTTTCATTAAAGGTCGTTCCATCCATCACCATTCTGCCTTGGCTTTTGAGCTCTTCCAAAAGCTTAAATCCAAACTTAGCAAAGGATCAATCTGCCTCAAGTTAGACATCTCCAAAGCCTTTGACAAACTCAATTGGACATTCCTTTTTTCAGCTCTCAGGTTTTTCAATTTCTCTAAAGCTTGGATATCCCTTATGAGAGAGTGTGTTTGTACTACCAGTTGCTCTGTCCTCATCAACCTATCCCCTCATGGTTTCTTCAGCTCCTCTTGCGGCCTAAGACAAGGTGACCCCTTATCCCCTTACCTGTTTACCATTGCAGAGGAAATTCTCAACCTTCACTGGGATCAGAAGAAAGGCCGAGATCTGCTCCATCATTGGTTTGCAAGAGAGCCTGGTTCAACTAAAGTATCTGGGTTTCCCTATTGTATTTGGTTCTCCGAAAAGAGCTCACTTCCTCCCTCTTTTGGATTCCATTAAAGCTAGGCTGTTAGCTTGGAAAGCCAAAACTCTCTCCTTTGTAGGTCGCCTAATCCTCATCAAACATGTGCTTTCCTTTATCCCCATTCACTCAGCTGCCATTCTTCCTCTTCCTGTCTCCATTTGCAAAGCTATCGAGCGTCTGATGAGATACTTTATTTGGTCGGGCAATGCTACTACCTCTAAGATCAACTATGTGAACTGGTCTTAAGTTACCCTTCCAAAGGTGGAAGGTGGCCTTGGCATTAGAAGGATAGCTGAGGTAAATGTAGCGTCTCTCATCAAGCTTGGCTGGCAGGCTTCTACAATGAACACCATCTGGTCTACTTGGTTTAAAAATCGCTACTTCAAGAACAACAACATCTGGGATCCTGCAAACACTTTCTATGGCTCTTGTATTTGGAAGAGAATCCACCACCTTGCCCACTTCATTCATTAGGGTAGTGCTTGGTCCATTGGGAATGGTCAAGACAGTAGCATTTGGCATGATACTTGGAGTGGAGACAAGCCCCTTTCGGCTGTGTTTCCTACCTTGCATTTTCCCCTAGATCAGCAACTTGCCTCCCTTTTCCACTTAGGCTCTTGGTGCATTCCTCTGGATCTGTCATTTGAAGCTCAGGATCTGCTTGCATCTGCTACTTCTCTCCTCTCTCTCTCAATCCTTCTGCCAGAGATCAACTCTTCTGGAAAGAGGCTCCAGACAGCCTGCTCACTCTAAAAGTAGCTTGGAACACAATCAGATCTAGGGGTCATATCCTTCAATGGCCCAGCCTAATCTGGAATGGTATCTCACTTCCCAAAGTCAGTTGCTTTGGGTGGCACCTATTGCTCAATAGAGCTCCAACTGATAATCGCCTGCAACGCCTTGGCTTCTCCTTAGCTTCTAGATGTAGCCTCTGCTACAATGGTGTAGACTCTGTCAACTATCTCTTCTTCTCCTGTGCTCTAGCCAGTTCCATATGGCATTAGCTTCTTCAATCTGCATGCGCCCAGTAACCACCATCCTACTCTACCTAGTCAATTTGGCAAGCTCTTTCTAGAGGAAATGACAAAGCTAGGAGAAAATTCATGGCTATGGTTTTCCTCAATGTTTTATATGCTTTACCTCGTTAATTTGGCAAGCTCTTTCTAGAGGAAATGACAAAGCTAGGAGAAAATTCATGGCTGTGTTTTCCTCAATGTTTTATATGCTTTACCTCGTCAATTTGGCAAGCTCTTTCTAGAGGAAATGACAAAGCTAGGAGAAAATTCATGGCTATGGTTTTCCTCAATGTTTTATATGCTTTATGGCTAGCCAGAAATGCTGCCCTTTTTTAAGATCAGCATCCTCCTCTCATCCAGATCATATCTCAGGTGCAGGTACAGGTCAGCCTCTACTTCTCCATGAAGAAGATTTCCAGACCTTTTAATAGTCATCAGCTTAGCTCCCTTTTCAATGTTTCAGAATTTCTAACAATGATCACTAACTGCCTCTCTGGCCCCATTTTGTTTCTGTTTTAATCTGTAATCCTCTTTCTCTGGGGGCTCCAAGAGCCTTTGTATTTTCCTTGTCTATTGTCTCTTTAATACAATTACACTTTTACACAAAAAAAAAAAAAAAAAAAAAGTCATTCATAGATTACAGATTATCTAGTTCCGGAAATTCTTTTATGCTCTTAATGGGTGAAACGCGTCAAGAAAATTTATTCATACATGTCAATGATTGAACATTGAAAATACAAACTGTTTTTCATAACAGCAGATGCAAGATTGTTTTTTGTTCCTGCACATTTAAATTTTCCTCTTGAACTCTTTGTAATACTCTATATTATCTTTAAGAATGTTTGAAGAATTGAACACTTTGCGAAACTTGGTGTCATCACAACATGGAATTGCTGTTGAAAGACCCACAAGCACATACATATTGAAAACCCACAAACTTTACAAAATCCAGGAGCTACATTGTCACTACCATTTGCAAATACTAGGTTATCATTGGACGTTGGTAAAATTTTGGTATGACAACCTAAGTTCTTTTTTTTTTTTTCCTTCTGCTGCTATGTATATATTTGATGACAATGGCAAGTGACAACCCCCTATTATTTTCCTGCATCATCATCTTCATTGAAGTCTCATCTCCCATAGATTCCTAGCTCATTTTCATAAGTGCCATTTGTTGAAAAGAAACATAACACAGTATGCAGGTTTTGAGAAAATGTCCTGAAACAAACTGTAACTGTAATCAGTAAGTCTCAGATGAGAAAATTGCTATCAACAATATCATTATCTCTTTTGTATTCTTAATCATTAAAATTGCTTATATCAAACACGTTTCTACCAAGTGCAAATGAGTTGTTTAAGGATAACTTTGTTATTCCAGAACAACATTGGGTGTTTGGTTTTTACTTGCTGGCTCTGGCCGAAATCCCAAGCCCATTTGCAACAAGGAGGAAACGTTTTCCAACCTCACTTCTTTCAGGTTTGCTCATTGGAGTTTCAGTAATTGGTGATGCAAACCATTGGACTGAGAACTGTATGGGTGGAGATTTCACTGCAACTTAAGGAGTGGCATCAGCTTTAGTAAATACATCTTGATGCCCTTGATTAACCCCATGCTCATCTGTAGCATCATGGCTCACAGTATTTCTCCCCTTCTCATCAATACCCATTACTCCCATCCTAGTAGAAAGCAAAACTTTATGTTTCCTGAACTTTTTACAAGAGGTCTCAGATTTGCATTTTTCTACATTTGGAGCAATGAAGGGTGACATGTATCTTCTAGTTTTTGCATGCCTGAGTGAGGGCGGACGTACATGTAACCACACGGGTGCGACCGCACCCGCAAGGTTCTAGAAATTTCTTAAATAACACTATAAAGTTTTTTATTTTATTTTTTAACTTTTTAACTTGGCTATTGCCCGCACCGCCTAAATGAAGATCCAAGGTCCGCCATTGCCTGAGTCACTAGTTTGAGTTGAACAATCTGATGTGTTCCTTAGACTTTTAGTTTGGCTATTAACCTCATCAAATTCAAGAAAGTGTCTTGTGATGATACACAGATATTATGTCAGACACTAATGGAGAAGTAACATCTTTTCCACCCACTGTGTTATCTAAGGGAACCAAGGCAATCAACCTGCGCTTGTCGAGAAAGAGAAGCACCTTGGTCTTTCTGAGTTATCTGAGGAAAACCGCTCTTAAGAGAAACCAAATTGTGCCCATAAACATTCATATCTGTAGGATTGCTTTCAAGCTCCTTGTTGCAATGCTCATCTTTACTTCCCTCTTCTGCAACTGCTATCTTACATCTAGATTGACTATCTTTGCATGAGTTTGCTTTCTTTCTAAATTTTGTAATAAGAATACCACTTTTATCATCTTCACCATTATTTGTCTCCTTAGATTCTTGTTGTTTCCATGAATTATCAAACAATAAATTATCATCATTTGAGTAACCACCCAAAGAAGAATGAATTTTCATTCTGACATCCTTTGGAAACCCACCAGCTATATCCTTTGAGTTACATTTTTTCTTTAGTCTTAGCTTTCTCCTTGGACCATACATGGGTGTTCAAGGTTTTTCAGGTAGATTTTCCGGGCACAGATACTATTCATTCTGCCTTCTAGACTTGTCATTATCAGTCCTCTTACCTTCAAATGTCATATGGTTTCCTGACTTGGGACAATCCGGTACATTGTTAGCATGAGAAGTGGAGTCAATCAGTTTGCCTCCCAAATATCCATGGTCCCCATCTTGTGGTATAGGCATATGATTCAATTCTCTTGACTTCTTGAAAGGAGGACTTGGGATTATAATTTTCTCACAATATCACTTAGAGAGTTAGGAGTGAGTCTGAAGCATTCTCTTCCTACAAGAGACCCTGTTCTGTAAATTGCTGAATTCCTCTCGCACTTGTTACAAAAGGCTTGTTAGGATTGTTACCCTGCTTGGTAATGATGGTATTAGTCATGGGTGCCACTAGATACTGCACATGCTCAATGCATATTGAGTCGCAGAAACCAAGCCTCCTTTAATCCTTCAAAGAAATTCTTTATGGGAACTGAATCTGAAATGTGGTAGAAACATGATTTACATTTCACCTATAGGAACCAAAAATAAATAAATAAATAGGGTGGCAATTAATTGAACCTGTCAATCTTGAAAGTTAAAATCCATGTGAACCACAGGGCTCATTTGGGTTCAATACTACTGAATATCCTACATTTTCAAGTACCAAGATTTGTAGGATCCCGCTTCAGCTTTAACCTTTTAGATTTGCAGTAACTCCAAAAAGTATCAAGAAACCCACAAAACAATGAGGCTGAAGCTGATGTATTAGAGGATAGCCACAAAAATCTTACTCCTTAAATCCTGGGTTTACAGAAGTCTCAAATGGAAAGGGGCAAAATGTCATACCATCAATGCGTGGGCCCTGATCTTTCCAAGATTCGGAAAGCAAAGGTAGTGCTCCTTCCTAAACTTGCCTATGGAACAATTAGTCAATAGTTTAGCTCTGAAAGTATATTATGAAAATAGATATACTACAGCATGCAGAAACTCAAATTCAGAATTTATTCAACATTTTCCAAAAAGAAATCAAATATCTGCTCCACATTCAGAACCTGAAATTCATATTTTATTTAGGGGAAGTATCAATAGATGATAAATTAAGAAACACTCATTTAAGTTGGTTTGGATATGTTTAGCAAGCCATCAACGGCGCTGGCGAGAAAAAGTTTCTCTATAAGGTTAATAGCCCCTCGAAAGGAATAGGCCAAAGAGGACATGGATGGAAGTAATAAGGATAGATCTAAAGAAGTGAAAACAACCCAAGGATTTGGCATAGAATAGATTGAAATGGCGAAACAGGATTCATGTAGCTGGCCTCAACATAATTGGAACAAGGCTCTGATGATGATGATGATGATTAATCACTCTCAAGAATCACATACAGAACCTGAAATTCAGATATTATACATGTCACTCTCAAGAAATCTACACTTTCTTTTCAATGCACAGCAGTTTGAGAAAGGATATAGAGAAATTCCATCTACTACAGGATATAGCATTATTAATGCATCCAGGTTCGCAAGATATCTAGTCTAGAGCTGAACATTTCATGTAATGATGATGCTTACAATATTTGAGAATGTGTTTTTACTTGTTCAGATGCGAAATATCACAATATTACAATTTACAAGTCACAATGACAAAGTATAATATTGTTATAACTCACAATGACAGTATCACAAAAAATATTGAAATATTGGCAGCTACCCAAACAGATCCAGCATAAACGATATACAAAATAATGTATCCACAAAAGAGTTTATCATTGTCCCCATCACCAAAACCACCACCTTATCCCATTTATCTAGGATAGCTACGTAGGAGAAATAAAAGTAACCAATAAAGAAACCATGTGATCCAACAAAAAAGAGCATTTGCTGATGATAGCATTCTGTAAACAAAAAAAAAAAAAAAAGAAGAAGGGTGAAGATGCCATCAAAACAAGGAAAGAATGAACCTCAAATGGTATATCAAGGGTAGAAGTTACAATAATCAATAGAAGGACTCTTCATGTAGACTTAAAAGATAAAATTAAAGACCAGAGACACAGTTTAGACATAAATGCAAAATGTCATAGATAGACCTTTGATGATGAGAAGGCTAACATCATGATTCTTTTCTTTCTAGTCTTTTTTTTTTCTTTTTTATTATTCTTTTTTCATGAGGGGTGTTTCTAATATTATAGTTCTTTAAATTTACGCAAAGGAAACATGGAAAATATTGAATGATGGAAACATGCAAGGTGCCACAATAGAGGACTACAAACATTATATACCTTGTTAAAAAAACATATGCATCAGGTAAGCGATACTAACATATGAACATTTCACCACGAGTCAAAATGGTAAAGTTTAAGTCAACAGTAAAGTTTAAGTGAGTTGAGGAAATTTTGAACATTATTCCATATGAAAACTCCAATTTTGTCTTAGTTTTAAAGTATCTTGGAATAATTTCATGCTAGATCAGTTTGTTTTTAACATCTCAAAATTAAATTATTACAATTCAGAACTCCTATCCAATATTGTTGGAGATTGACTGAATGCCCATTATACAAGATGTCAATCAATCTCAAAGAAACTACCATTTATAATCTAAATTTTATAAGTATTGGACTCAAAATTTATAGTTTGAAGAATTTAAAAACATCTCCACTATACATATGGCACAAGCATCGAGGGGTTGGACCCATTGGCATGGGAGTGTCTTAGATAAATGAGCCAAAAATAATTAATTAACATGGATGTACTTTGTCAATTGAGTTTTTGCATTGTGTTACGGGCTGCTAACACAAAGTTGACCAGATGATATTCAAGGACTTCAAGCACCAATCAGTGCTTTGCCAAGTCAAGAAATGGCTCATCCACCAAGTGCCTCACCAAGTTAGTGGACTTCAAAAGTCCCAATCTCTATCGTTGAGCCTCTTGTTCCCATCCTTAAAACTCATATTTTGCAAAGCCTCAAAGGAAAAGGATCATCTAATGAGGATCACATCGCAAATATTCACTGCAAATATGGCCACATATCAATATCCACATTGATCATCTGGTGGGGTTGAACACAGATAGGTGATAAACAAAATACCAAAGCATATTGAATAATTCCAGCCATTGGAACAGCTGGCTTTTCTTATCGCATATGGACCATTTGCTTTTTGTTTCTTTGACAACCCATTCACCTACAAATGGAGTCTTCGGCAACATACCCTCATGCATAGTAGGTCCCACCAAAGGATCTTTCTCATTCTTTGAAAGGTAGAAACCATTTGTACAGTACAGCTGGTTCAAACCAAGCACTATACACTACCTCCACCATGTCACCCAACACTATTTCTAAATTCTAATCATATAAAACTAGCAACAAAGGCCCGTGCTAAGCCCGGTCCAAAAGAATAAAAATTAATTTAAAATCAATTTTTTTATTTATAATGTTATTGATTGAAATGAATTAAAAATTAATCAAAGCATAAGAGCTAATAAAAAAAATAAGTGCCAAACAAATAAAAAAAATAAGTGCCAAACAAAAGGTCCCTGCTGATACAAGACATGAAATATATATATATATATATAAATATAAATAAGCACCAAAAAATATATATACAAATGGTGAATATCAAAATGAGAGCCCCTTTAAATGATTTTGATTAGTTAAAAAAATTAAATATGTAAATCTCATCTTCAAGATCTTAGTCAATCTTGGTGAGGGATGTCTTATCTTTCTTCCTTTGTTGGCATGTGCGAAATAGTACAAGATTTGTGGGAGAAGTTGAACAATTGATGAAGTGATGGTCTCCCAAGTACAATATTAATTCTTCACCTTTTCAATCCCTTTAAAGCAAAACGACTCTTTCCCACAAATTCCTAGAAGTTAAAAAAAAAAAAAAAGAAAAAAAATAAACTCCTTAAGAATTAGCAAGAAAAATAAAGTGCAATAATATCATTCGAAATTAGGTGCCTCTAATAGTTTTCATACTTCTTTAGGTTATTAAAACCCATGAAGATGTTTGAAACACCTATACCTAAATTATCATCTTATAATTAAGAATTAGCAAAAAAATAAAAATAAAGTGCAATAATATAATTCAAAATTAGGTACCTATAACAGTTTTCATACTTCTTTAGGTTATTAGAACCCATGAAGATGTTTAAAATACCTATACCTAAATTATCATCTTATAACCCAAGTCGATTTGTTAAAGCCTCAGCCGCCACCATCAACAATTTCCAACACATACAAAGTCACCATCTTTCAGATCTCGACAATTGACATAATTTTACTTTCTTCTAGGGCTTATTTCTGATTGGCCATGGCCAGTTCGGGGCTTAATTATTAATTGGATTTAAAAAGAGTCTTGATGCGTTTTTGCGATCCATAGCCAAGCAGGTCTGCCCTTGATCAATAAGATACCTTTGTATCCATGAATTATGCATGCTAATGTCAATAAAGAAATATCCACCACAGAAGGACAATAAGATGAATGAGTGGTAGCAAATTAGCAGAAGAATATAGATGGCATAACCGCATAAGTGAATCAGATAATAGGAAAAACAAAGTTGTGTACCAAAAGATCTCTCACATGCAAGTGCATATATAGATTTGGCATCATATAAACACTTGATTTCTTCCTCTTCCTCTTCCTCTTCCTCCTCAAGAGGATGTTAGCATCGTGGTTTGACATGTACAAAATACCTCGTCTGTATCTATCTCAATCACATTCTAGATCCTCAGAATAAGTTAAAAAAACTATAAAAAAAAAAAGAAGATAACTCAGACCAAATCATCATCCAATATATATCTAAAATGTAAATAATGTTAGATTCTGACACAAACATCATCCAATATATATCAAAAATGTAAATAGTGTTAGATACTGACACCGACATCCACCAACAATCTAATAATAGAGAATTGAGGGAGAGGAAATGCTCGATATGTATTACTGACATTTAAATGAATTTATTATTTCATAACAGTGCAGCCCACTTAATGGTTTAATCATAAACTGTTAAATACATAGTAAATAAAATTTCAAATAATGAATAATTAAATAATTTCAAATAATCAAATGGTTAATGAATAATCCCTAATGAGTTTAATGAAATTGCTATTAAAATACATACTATTACAATATTATAATAGAAGTTTCAGGCACAAGTATATATCAAACGCTTGAATGGAGCATACTATGATAATGAAAATGATTAGAAGGCTAATCTTCATAATTCATACACATGTACACTGAGTAAAGGAACAAAGAATCTAAATTGGAAAAAAAGTTACAAACTAATTCAAGGCTGATATAGTTGGATTGGATGGTCTTCTTAATGAAGGTTTCATTAAGAAATGTAGAACGAAGGTGTCATTCAGAAAACTGCTTTACAGTTAAGGGCAATCCAACATAAACTAACAAAAGCCTAGAAATCCAATCATACAAACCCCAACAAATCATGAATAGATACAAAGCTGATAAGTAATATTTCAGATTTTCTGTTAAAATAAATAAGTAACTAAATAAATAAGCACACTGATAAATATCGTCCATCATGGCACATAATTTCGCATAGAAATCCTAGGCTAATTCTTTTAGACTTTTTCAGCCTCACCATATATCCTAGGTGTTGCTAAGTCTTTTATATTGCCCAAGACTATGCTCTGATACCACTTTGTAACGCCCCGAAGCCTAGAGTTCTTCAGATTCCGGAACATTACTTTAAGTATTTCAAGATCACCACATAAATCAAATTTGTACAAAGCATTGAGCAATACCTCTAATTTATTTAAAACAGATGATAAAAAGATAACAAATCTAACAGCAAATAAATCCTGATCTGGTATTCTATAGTAGTCTTGAAAAGAAGCAAGATAATAAAGGTCAAACTGAAAATCAACTGACAAAAAATAGATATATTAAAAAGTCTGACGCCAAATGCATCCTATAATTGGTGCTGGTCATGTTGGTTTTTATTCATTTTAAAATAAAAAGGGGTACTCGAGATGGGTGGGAATGTTACACATGATTGCATTGTGTATTACCACTTTTGCTACCGTAACTTTGCCTAAAAAGATTTTTTAAATATATATATAAATTAAAGGTAGATAGGGCAATACAACTCATATATAAAATAATTATTTAAATGTCATATAAATCTTTCAATTTTTCATATAATTGTGAAACAAAAATTACGAAAAAGTGAAAAAGAAGGACAACTACTGAATATCCAGAGAGACCCCACCATTAGGGGAGATGGCCCAATCTTTGAATGGCTGGGGATTTTCTTTCCCATCCACCACTCATCCCTCGACTTCTTTAAAAAACCATAACCTTCCCCAATCCAAGAACCGAGAAAACTGGCATAAGGAGAGTGGAAACACGAATAAAAAAGGGGAAAAAAGAAAACGTAGGTGCTCAAGAAGAGGAAGGATAAAAGAGAGAGCTTGGGTATTGAGATGACAGATTTTTTGAAGGAGGCCGTTGCAAGAGAGTTACTGCACCCAGAGAAAAAATTAAAAAAAATCAAATCTAAAGTTGATGAACCATAATAGATTCAAAACCATATATGAGAATATCCTTGTAGAGGGATATAAAAGCATCACAGTAATGTACAAATGTACTTTGGTTTGCACATAGAACAAAGGCAAAAACATCAGAAAACTTAATAGAGCAGAAGAAGAAGGAAAAAAAAAAAACAGATGGAGAGATGGGTCCTTATTAATACGAAAATAATGTATACAAATAGAAGTTGGATTGCTTAAAATGAAGTTATACTCACTTAGGATATGAATCACTCTAGACAGAGATTTGATTACCTTCCAGATTTGGAGTTGATAGAAGATTTTTCCTTCCTGATATATAGGGTTGAAGGATACGTTAGAAGTAGCCGCTTTGTGGAGTGTCTATTAAACCCTTGCCAACTCATCCAACAATTTGAAGAGATGGAAACTGCCCGTTTTCATGATCTTAAGTAACCGCCCTACCATCATTTAGCTTGCCAAAAAAAAGTAACTGCCCTCCACAACAAAGAGATAGAAAGGAAGGAGAACCATCTTTGTGTTGATGAAATTAGTGGGCAATGAGGCATGCTAGAGGCATTGACAGGGGTCAAAATAAATTTGAAAAGGTCAAAATCAATTTCGCTGATTTCTTATCTATATAGAACTCTGGAGGAATGATGAAGGGGAAAAATATGTGGAGCCTACCTATTAGAGCTCATTTTTGAGGAGAGTATACTACTCTCGGATGTGTATGAATAAATACCCATTACATATTAGTAGAGCTAAATTAAAAATTCATCATCTTTGGGCCTCCTCATCAGTGGATGATGCCTAAAAGAACCTCCTCATAAAGATCTCGGTGATTCAATTTTTGACATTGATCAATCATATATGCAGAACCTATTGTAACAACTTAGCTGCAGAACACCAATTGAACCAAAATTCATCAACTTCAAACACCAATTCCAGAGAAAAATAGACCCAATTTGGATTTCAAAGAGCTTTTAGAATCTAAAAGAGATTAAATTGTCTATTCAATATGATCAACCTATATTGCACTCCACTCAATGGATGACGGTTTGGATCATATCTGTTCTTTTTTATGCAGATAACAGTAACATCAGCATCATCCACAACAGGTTCTCCATTCAAGTACTCTCCATTAGCAGCCACAGTCTAACTAAAGCCTTTGAAGAGCAATTTGGGTGATAAATTTGATTAGAGATTGGATAAATATATAGAGATTTGCTCTTAAGGCAGTTTTTCCCAGCACATGAGAGGACCAAAAGGTGGATTTAGAAAACTAATATGCAAATCTTTTAATGGTTAAATATTTTCAAATTGGCATTAAGAATTTCAGTTTATTGCAACATAAAAATATTCAGATTAAGGATTTTGAATTTGCTATATTTGATGGAAGGTGGAAACCTGGCGATATTGCCTTTGGATCAAATGCACTAGAAAATATGAAAGTCTTACACTTCTCAGAATCCAGACAACAAAACAGCATGCTCTGAGGATACATTTGGGTTTAAAGAGACATGTGAGAGCAGGATCCACCTAGAAACTATGGTCTGTTCGCCTTAAGATATAAACTAAAACAAAATAACCAGAGATTCTGGGCAGGAGATGGAAATAACAACAGCTGTCGAGATTTATTTGGATTCGCAAAGGAGAAAAAAGGGATTGAAAGACAAGAAGACAATGGTGTTTGGACTCCCATTCAGGCATCCAACTTCACCCTTTGCAACTCTGCGTTCTCTTGCACCATGACTGCAAAAAGGGTTGCAATTGGATATTGGCTTCTCTTCACCAACCCTGTTGTATTCTTTTGAATGCATAGAATCTGTACAAGATGCAGAGTACCAGCCGAATAACGTAATATACTCCTTAGTATGAAATGTGTTATCATAACGGTTTTAAACTAGACGAAAGAACATGGCTTCGACCTAGAAGAAATATCTCTAGACCAAGACCTAAAATACAAATTTGCTTTGATTCATCACCACCAAAACACCAAAATCCAAAATGATAAGCAGAGATTTCTCAAACAACTCTCAATAACAAACCAACATTTATAGTGAACATGAAATCAAACTCAAGCGAGAAAGTCTTGCCACCCTTGCACATCTTATAGGAATGATCGGAGCAAAAGCAGGCATTGACCGGACAAATATGGAGAAATTATGAAAAGCAAGCAAAAATTCCATCTACATCAAGAACTTTAAATCTACAATGTGGTACAAACTAAGGGAACACCTGATGAGATTCTTGGAAATGATACGGGCTTTGATTGTAGCATTGATCAAATTGCCTCCCTTATATAAATACCCCTGATTATGTTAAAAAAAAAAAGACCTAATTCTTAAAGACTGAAATTCGAAAAAAGATATCATTTGATTTCAATACCAGATGACTCCCAAAACCGATGAGAAAGTGTAGGGTGAGATATGCACGAGCGCGCGCAGATGAAGTTGATTATGCCATGGCAATCAATTCCAGTCCGAGTTTTTTTTTTTTTTTGTTGTTAGAAGCAAATTCTGCTGCGGAAAAGAGAGTTACGAGTTCTATCTAGAGGATGCCATGAGATTTAAAGCTTCTTACTCGTTATTCATTTCATACCGATCAGAACTGAGAGGCTTTGTGAAGATAGAGAGCTTGAGAGAAGACAAGTCGGGGAGGAGCGTTATCCTTCTGCAAAGGTTTTGAGGAATAAGAGATCTCTCCAAGATGGATGGGGAATATCAATCGATCACTTATAATAAAAGGTCTTAGAAGGAGTTCGCTTCATATTATATGATAGCACTGAATTCACTTCCCCGTTATATTTCTAACCCATGAAAAAAAAATCCCTTAAACACCCAAAAAAAAAAAATCAGAAAAAATAAAAATTAGCAACAACCCATCTCAAGAAACAGAAACAACAATCCATTATCAATAAAATACAGAGTATCAATCAACAAAAAGCTGTGATAGAAGATTCAAAAGAATCGGAGATTCAAAAGAACAGAAAACAATCAACTGATTAGAAGATGCTGGGGGTAGAAAAGATGGCTTTTTCTTACTTTTGAGATCACCTGCTGTAATGTGGGGGAGACGCAGCTATGGCTAAATGGGTTCCAAGGTTGGTGTCAATGAAAACAGCCAATTCAAGGGAAGAAGAAGAAAAAGCCATGTAAGATTGAGAATAACGTTCCCAAGTCCTTTATTACTTCCTCCTCCGTGGAAATGCCATTGGGTTAAAACGTAATGCTAGCCATCGGGCTGTTTTCCCATTACAAAAATACTAGCCGCGATGGCCCGGGCTAAACAGTAAAAATATAATTAATTTTATTATTTTCTTTAAAATATTATTGATAAAAAAAAATAAGATAAATAAATATAGTATTTAGCTAAAAGACTTAATTAATTTACATTGAAATGCTATTGTCGTGTAATTTCGAAATTGCTATAAAATAACTATATAAAAAAGAAGAATGATGATGATAATTGAGATTTTTTACTATAAAAATCATAAAATAAAAATAAAATACATGATAGATATATGTCAATCTTTCATCAAACAAGTTTCATAGATGATGTAAATAACTTAAAATAGCAATGATTTTTTCTATCAAATCCTATATAGATTAGTAAAGTATTTATTTGGTAGGTCCCACTCATATGGTACATGGGTCAACTTTAGTGAGTTTCATAAAACTTTATGCTGGATAACACATAAATAAAAGAGGTTGATATTTTTGGGTCATAAGATCTGAATAATGAGACCCTTACAAGCTTCTTTTATCTTATATTCACAAGATTGAACTTTAATGGCATTTTGCAACCATTTTATCGTAGCATATGATTTTTATAGGTGGGCCCTATAGTCCTGTCAATGGGCCGGGCTTGGGCTTGGACTATCTAATCTCGTTTCAAATATTGGGCAGGCTTGCCAGGGGTTGTCCAATCCCGACTCTAAATTGAAAAGGCCTGTTTCAAATTCCGTCTCGTGCGGGCTCGGGCTGGACCAGGGCTTAACATGATCTTGAATATAAGCTAAACATTCTCTAATTATTCCTACCACCAAACATCGGGAGAGTACAATGGCTGTGGAGGAATGACCCAATTAAAAATATCTGCACCAAATCGATTTATGTGGAGGGCATGAAACTCGCAGGTACGTCAGGTAAGCCTCAAAGCCTTTATACAAAAAAAAAAAAAATAAAAAAAATAAAAAGGAAAAAGGAAAAAGCCTCAAAGCCTGAAACCCACGGACAGAGAACTCTGGTTATTAAACATGTGGAAATTGAGAGTTAGCTTTTCTTTTCTTTTTTCCCTCAACGATTGTGTTTCAGGAAATGATTCCTGTGAATAACATTTTAAGTATTTGGGCTCGCCTTTTTATATTAGGGACGGTTTTTTTATTTGAAAAGATTGTAAACTGTTTCTACTTACGGACGGCCCAAAACCACACCAAACTAGCATTCCTAATCCTCAATTTTGTTCTCGATCAGGCAATGTTAGCATAATGACAAGTCTATGGAAAATTGTGCATGTTACTTTTCAGCCATTTGGTGCAAAATGCTTCTCTATGTCAAAAGAGTAAACAAGAGTTGTTTTCTTTAAATATGTGAAAAACTATTTCTAAGGGAAACCTCGGAACTGCATAATTGAAAATTATGAGATTTCAACATTACACAAAATTGACCTTTTTTTCTTTTCTTTTTCTTATTTTTTCTTCTCCTCCTTTTCATTTTTCCTCTTTTTGTCTATATTGGACTGCTGGTCTGGTGTGATAATTTTAACTTGAGCATGCAAGGATCGGTCCTTGGGCATATGTGTCAAACTAAGGGCTTGTTACTTTACAGAATTCAGAGAATTTCTGAATTATCAGACACTTGTAATTCCTAAAATTCTCCTTTTTAGTTGAACATCTAGAAATTTTGCCAAAAAGTAAAGGGTCTAAATTATTCTCTGAAGTAGATAAACTCATTTGAGATGGTTTGGGCATGTCCAACGTAGGCCAGCAACAACGTTGGTAAGGCAAAATTTGACTATGAAGGTTGATGGCCAACCAATGAGAAGGAATATGCGAAAGAGGACGTTGATAGATGTAGTAAAAATAGATATGAAGAAGTGCAATTTTTCTGAGGATTTGACTCAAAATGTATCAGAATGGAGAAACAGAATTCATGTAGCTGACCCCAATATAGCTGAGGCAAAGCTTTGATGATGATGATGATCCAGATATTTTTACCAAAAAATAAAAGGGCTGTAATTATTCTCTGAATAACAATAAAGAAACAAGCCCTAACACCACTCACCCCTTTGTATGTTGGCCTAGCTTTGGCTTAATGATGTAACAGTTACGCAATCATTTAACACTTCCTTATTTACATATCATTTTCACACCAACCAAACTACCCCTTATAAGAAGGGTTTCCAAAGACTCAAGTCTAGCCACAAACAAGCTTAGCCCTATTCACCACGAATGTCCATTCGGTGGGCCATCATAACCATATGCTAGTAGGGCCTAGGACTAGACAATGCCATAGTTGAAATGTGAATAGAGGGGTTGTCATCGTGACAATGGTTTGATGTTACGATTATCTCATTCTTCCCACACGTTATTAATCGTTGGGCCCATCATCGGTGGACCAATGATTTTGATGATTAATTTATAGTTTAAAGTATCTTTTGCTTTTGCCTTTTTTTTTTTTTCTACTGACTGAAGTCATATGTTTGCTTTTTATTTTTTTTCTACTGACTGAACTGAAAAGGCACACACTGAAAATTTTTGATAAAGATGGAAACTCGTGAGATAAATTTTATAGAGATTGAAGATTTTAGGGAAAGATCAAGTAAATATTACATATTTTAAGACCTTGATTTAATTATATTTGTGTTTGGGCATAAATTGAGTGTCAATTAAATGTTGATTTTGAAATTAGTTGATATCCAAAATGGCCCCATATATCAATCCCACCGAATATTTGAAGGAAATTAAGGAGACAAAGGTAGCAAAATGCAGCCAATGAAAATGGTTATCTCTAGACTACTTTGAGTGTATTTGCAGGAGATCTCCTTAGGTGTGAGGCCCCACCTCCTGTGGGCGCTCAATTTGATTTGAATAATTATATATATTATTAGTTATCTTATTATGCTATTTAATAGGGTTTAGTAAACTAGTTTAATATTGTTCCTAAGTATTAGGATTAGGCCTTGTGTATTTCTTTATAGATGTAGGGTGGTTATTGTAATTTTATTAGGGTTTTAGTTAGAATAGGCCTTAGCTAGTAATTAAACTTTAATAGGAGGGGTGTGTAGCTAGGAAGCTTCTAAAATTCCTACAAAGGACCAATTTACCCATATCCTTATCATCTCCTCTATTTAAACCCCAAAGGCTTTTTAGTAATCAATCACCAACCATAACGTATATATACACTACTATTGCAAATGAAATGTAAACCTATCCCTAATTCACTCTCATTTCACTCTCTTCTCTCATCTTCTCTAATTCTCTCCCTAAGACACCCTAATTCCCAATCTTCGCAATAAGAAGGATAGATGATCATCCCCAATTGCAACATCAACCCAATATTAGCTATTTGGATCTTCTCTTGTATTCAAATTTTCATTTCTATTGGTCTAAGACAAGTACCATATACTGGACAACTCAAAATGCATGTTTTTCTTTCTCTTGATTCATGTTTACGTGATGGATGGTAAATGGGTTAGAGGAGAAATTTAGGCATTGAGTTACTATAGCAAATGGGTTGTTTATTGCGTTGATACCAGGATCCAGGTGGGCCACCGATGGTAGATCCGACCTGTGGATCCGAAGGAGGACCCACGGGCAACCCTAGAGGAGCGGGTCCCATAGGCAGGGGACACCCGTGGCCCACTATCCATTAGGATGATCAGTAAAGGGCGTCTTTCACAAAGGTGGATTTTCGTTTTGGAGCTATGGGGCCCAAGTGGGTCACCTTTGGAAATCCGGACCACACATCGTGTAGAGGGACCCTGGGCGACCATGTTTATAAGGGTGATCTTGGCATTTAAATCAGTGGAGCCCACGATCTATGCAGTCTCCACGTCCCAGGCGTGAGCCCTGTTTGTGTTTGGAGAAACTCTGTATAGAACACGTGTTATGTAAATGGAACAAGAGATGAGTGAGTGTTCAGTGGTATAGGGTGCATGGGAAAAAGAGAGGAAAAGTAGAAAGTAGTACGGAGATGCCACGTGTAGGGATAAGTAAGTGAGAAAAGGAAAAGAGAGAAAGTGATGATGACGTGGGTTTCGGGGGCGTGGTGGGTTTGGTGGGGAGGGGGGGGGGTGGTTTGGTTTGGGGTTTTCGTGGTGAGCTGAGTGTGTTGAGTGACGTAATACAACCTTCCCTTATATCCTTTTATTTTTTTAGCCTTTTCTTTAACTTTCTTTTGATAACTTTGCCCCATTTGTTTCAAAGATTAGGAAAAAAGCCCTATAGTTTTTAAGGAATCCAATTAGAATAGTTTGATATGTATTTGGAATAAAAATAGGTGAAGTGTTTACCTGGGAACATGAATGGGGTGAAGGAGTTAATGTGTGATAAGACTTATGATTCTATTTTATTAATTTGCCCAATAGATTTTTTTTAGAAACTAAAATAAAGTCCTAATTGTTTTTATAAACTTTAATAAGACCGCTTAGCCCTTATTGTACCAAACTGGAATTTTCCTCAGACCTAGAGTTCAGTGTGCGCAGTCGACCGGACACACTGAAAACCACAGAAGTTGAGATTTAGCCCGGAATCTGTTGATTCAGGTAGACCTGTGTACCAGGTCGACCGGTTAGCCACCTGGTCGAACGGATACACTAAAAATTCCAAAATCCAAACCAAGTGCCAACCCTGATTCCTCTGGAGCAGGTCGACCCGACCTTTGCCAGGTCGACCTGCCACACTGTGAATAGTAAGTTGTGAGTTTAGCCTTTGTTTTGTGATTGATCAATTGTGGGGCCCATTGATCATTCAAATGAACTTCCATCAATGTGCCAAGCACGAGTCAATGGTGTGGCTCGACCTTGACTCGTGGGGACCACCAAGTAGGTTTTAGGGATTAGAATTGTTAGTGATTTGACCCTTAAACATAGTTAAAGATATCCGTAACTTCAGGAGCACCAAATATAATATTTTTTGGCATCTGAGACTACAGATAGGGATCCAATTATCTGATGAGGTCCTGAACTTAAGAGGGGACCATTACTTAGGTTGGAACCTTGTTTTATTCCATTTGATTTTATTGCTTAGAGGTTATTGTACATTGTACTTCACTCATATCATTGTTATTGCTATAAACCTGTTAATTAAAATAAAATTGGATGACCTAAACCTAGAAATACGTAGTGGTGACCCGGTGATGTAATCGGAGATAAATGATCCGTATCTGTGGCTAGGCGGGCCCTCATATGGCCTAAGTTCGGTGTGTAGTACCCTAGAATGGAGAGGTCAATTATGATGGATTGATGACTCATTGTGCATGAGTATAGATTGGTTACTTGTGGAATGAACATGGTATTGTACTTATATTGCTTCAGGCAATGGTTGTGGGCCTCGGTATGGATCCAATGATTGGACCTTGGACTTGGACTTGGATATGGATTGTGTTCCATGCTATTGTACTTGAACCTCTTAGAGACTTGGTTAGGACCTTGCTCGCGCAAGGTAAGCGTAGACAGACACAGACCTATATTTGTTTCCTGGGTCGGCACTAAACATTTACTCAATTGATCTAAGCTCAGCCTGTTGACTGATCATCACTAGTAGGAGCTATATTGATTATTGAATAGAGTTATCATGATGAGCTATGGCTAGACGAACGGTGTGATACCGGGTCCGGTCTAATGTGATAAAGGGGTGTGATCGGTGCGATAAAGGAGTGTGATCAGTGTTATTTATATATTGTTATTAGCAGGGCTGTTATCCCTTGCATGGTTATTTTATTTTCCTCGCCGCGACTGTTTACAGTATGTGAAGGCCGCGCCATAATATCATGCGGTATCCAGTTTGTGTGAATGTGCCATATTGTTATTTGTAAATTAGATTACTTAATATTTATGATTCTAAACTGTTGTTTACTGCTCAATTGCCTAGCTTATGTTTCATTGTTATTTTTACGATTAAATGATCGTCTCTATTCTCTTTGATGCAAGCATTCTGTGTTATCTATATATGGTACCTTGTCAGATCCTTGGATCTGACCTATCTTTGGTGCTTAGGTCTTGACCTTGACCCCGCGGGTGACGCGTTCATTGAGGTGCCTGTAGCCGGCGACTACGGGTGGGGACCGGTTGACCAGGTGGTCGAGCCAGAGGATGGAGTGCCCACACAGGGTGTTTGAGTGCAGTTTGTTTTTGGGTTTTTGAATAGAAATGTAGTGATCGAGAAATAAATTGTTATGTACAAACTTGTTATTCATACTTTGAGATTTTGTTAGACTTCAGCCCTGCTTTACTTGATTCATTTTATATGATACATATTGCTTCCGCTATCTTTTCTTATACTTCCGCAAATTAACCGTTGATCATCTTATTTTTCAAAAAATTCTAAAAATTTGACCTCACTGCAGACTATAATCTTGGAAGAGATTTTTCTAGGAAGTAGCGCACCAAATTCGGGTACCTTGGCGGTAACTTCGGTATTCAAACTTGAGGCGTTACATTAGAAATGCCATGTGTAACTTTCTTACGAAGAGGCTGCTGTCATTATATATATAACTAGTGCAATAGGTCCGCGCCCAACGCATGCCATAATTAAAAAATAATTAAAATTTTTAAATAGAAATATTTCTAAATATTGAAATAAATTATAAATATATATTAATATAAAATTCATAATAAAGATGGAAACTCATTAGAGAAATTTTAGGTAGCTGAAAATATTTAGGGAAAAAGGTTAAGTAAATAGTAAAGATTTTAGGACCTTGATTTGATTATATCTGTGCTTAGTCATAAATTAAGTGTCATTCAAAAATTAACTGTGGATTTTGGAATTAATTGGCTTCCACAATAGGCTCCATAGATTAATTAATCCTACCAAACATCCAAAGAAAAATAAGGAGAAAAATGTCCATAATGGGACCCACAAATTAATCTTACTGAATACTAAAAAGAAAATAAGGAGAAAAAAGTAGCAAAATACAACCTAAGAAAGTGGACCCCGCTCTGGTAGCAAAAAAGCTTTTCGTGTATTGGTATAAAAAAAAAGTAGCCCTCGTAAATTGTGAGTTTGGAAATAAAGAAGACATGGATTTCATAATGGGACTCCTAGATTTATTTGGTTAAATTAGTAAATATAAATGATAATAAAAAAATTATGATAAAGATGGAGACTCATGAGAGAAAATTTATTTGGTTAAATTAGTAAATATAAATGATTATATATCAAGTGTGGATTTTAAAATTAACTGGCTTCCACAATGGTCCCCACAGATTAACCATACCAAATACTGAAAGTAAAAATAGGAAAAAAAAGTAGCAAAATACTGCCTACGAAAGTGCCCCAAATTTCTGCAACTTGGATCTGACATGAGGGTCTCACAAATTGATATGCAACAACATTTAATAATATCTTAGACAGAGCTTTTATTCTTTTTTTTAGTTTAATAATACATGGGGCCCATTGAAGGTAAGTAAAGAGAAGTTATTATTGCATGCTATGTTTTAGGGAAGGGATAAGTATATTATTTCAAGAATATCTTAGATTTGTATTGAGATATTTTCGGTGATGAGATTAGATTAGAAGGGTAATTCTAGAATGTAGCATTATAAAAAGTTTGAAGATACGCCACGTGTCGTACTCTAACGACAAGGCTGATGTCTTTTATTATATAGCTAGTGCAACAGTGATAAAAAATAATTAAAATTTTGATTAAATATTTAAATAAATTATAAATAAGTTATAAATAAATATTAATATATAACTCACAATACAAACACAATTATAATAAAAATTTAAAAATCAAAGTTTAAGAAAAAAAAAGTAAAATGATCCAATTGAATTATTTAATACATGATATTGAAGAGATGATCACTCAATTACATAAAATAACGAGTGAAAGAAAATAAAAAAGCTGAACAATAATAATGAATAATATAATGCATGATGAAAAGGAAAACATATAAAAGAATAATCAGTTTGAATAGTTTACTGTACGAAAAGTGAATTAATTTATAAAAATTGTTCATGCTTGGAAGAATCTATCTATTACTTGGTCCAACATCTTGATTTTCCGCATTTTATTGTTTCTTTGATTCTGCATATTTATGATTTAGTTAAATTAGTAAATGTAAATAATAATTAAATTTTTTGATAAATATGAAAACTCGTGAGACAAATTTTACGAACCTAGGAGATTTTAGAGGAAGATTAAGTAAATAGTAGATATTTTAGGACTTTGATTTGATTATATTTATGCTTAGGAATAAATTGAGTGTCGATTTTAAAATAAAATGTGGATTTTGAAATCAATTGTCTTCAACAATTACAAATTAATGATACCGAATAATACTGAAAGAGAAATAAGAAGAAAAAAGGTAGCAAAATACAGCCTATAAAAGTGGCCTCCGTAAATTATAAGTTTGGAAAGAAAAAGATTTGGCTTTCATAATGGGCCCTGCCAATTGTTCGAACTTGGAACAAATAAAAGAAAAACGAAAAAAAATTTGGCTTTGATAGTGGGCAACACAAATTGATTAAAAACAATAAAGTTGAAGATAACTATTTTATAAGTGGGCCTTAAATTTTTGCAGTTTGGATCTAACATGAGGGTCCCGCAAATTTATTTGCAACCAAACTTAACACATACATGCTCACCCATAGTAGAAATCATAGCCAACTTGATTTTTATATTTTCATCAGTATGTTGGTCCCACTATCAAATCCAAATGGTCTTTTGTTTCTTTTTTTTTTTATTAGTTTAATAATCTATATGGCCCGTTCAACGTAGATGGTCAACGTGATTTAGGAAAATGGTTTTGGAAGGGTCCAAAGAGACATTGTTATCATATGATATGTTTCACGGAAGAATTGTGAGGGAAGGGATTTGAATTTCAAAAACAAAACACATGAATTATCTATTAGGATTGGGTGGGATGTGCCACATGTCATTGAGAAACCCTAGGAGGAAGCGCCACATGTCGCTCTCCCACAAAGAGGGCTGCTGCCATTATATATATATATATATATATATATATAGCTAGCAACAAAGGCCCAAGCCAAAAATGAAGATAGATTAAAATTAAAGATTTGTTTATTTATAAAATTTAAAATTGTTTGGAAATATTGTTTAAAAAATTGATTGAATCTGAATAAAAATTTTCCGGGTCTTAGATATTTAAAAGAGAACGATCACATGTAAAGAAGCCCACGTTCAAAAACAGCCATTGTAGAAAATTTCTTCATGAATATTAAGAAATCCTTCCAATAACATTCTCATTTGAAATAACCAAACACTCATCCATTAAAAATTTCACCTATAAGCATAACTAATAAAAAAGAATTCTAATTAGTGAAGCATATCATTACATTGCTCGAATTCTAATTAATCAAGTCAAAGTAAATAACAAACACACAAACCACTTTCTCCATTAATAAAAAAAAAATCATTTCCAAATTTCCAATAATTACATATGCAAACCATTAATGCAGGAAATAGGAAAAGACAGAAGCTCAAAATCAAGAATTGTAATCCAACGCCATTTAGTTGCCAATGTAAAGCTAATGGCTACCAAGTGGATGCTTGAGATGAAAATGAGGCTGCATGACTTCGTATGATTAATTAAATATAGAGATTAAACTTGTTTTAAAGACTTACATTGGATTCTAACCCTTCATCAAAACTACCCTATCTTGAAGACCGGGGCATAGATAATTATGCCCATTGATCCATGCATGGGACAAATGATCAATATAGAAAGCAAACCATAAACTTAATTAATATGGTCGAGGCCCAAGGGTGCGCCGGAGGCCATATGAAGTATTTGATTCAATATAATGCTTGAAGAAGTTCCCGAGCTTCCTCTCATATTGGGATCTCAGCGCGCTTTTCTGATTGTGTAAGTTTCACTCTCAAATTGGGGTCTCATGCCCTTTTTGATAATGTATGTATATTGATTCGTGGCCATATGATATATATAGAACAGCATGAGAGGCTTGATTTTATTAATGCCTTAAATGGAAGAATAAATAAATGAAATTTTTGATGATTACGATTGAAAATTAGGGGATGTTTTAGGATACCGTGTATACTCAAGATAGAGAGAAGTTAAGAAGAGAGATTTTTGGGGAAGTTTAGTACTGACTTGAATAGAAACCTTAATTGCAGAAGACAAAGAGAAAGTTTAGAAAGAAAGACTTCAGGGAAGTTTTTTAGAGAGTTTTGTAGGACGTACAAAAATAGGAATTTGATTAGATTAAATCTTTGAGTGGATATTTAGAGTGTGATTTGGCTTGATGGCGGATTTCGAATTTGATTAGATTAAATCTTTGATTGGGTATTTAGAGTGTGATTTTGCTTGATGGAGGATTTCTAGGGCATGATGGCATTTTTGGAGGGCATGATTAATGATAGCTATAGATATTCTGCTTTATGAGACTCAAGTAAGATCGGTCTTACCTTATGTAACAATTAATTAGTTACATGCAACTGTAACATTTACTTAGTGACATAAGTTGTTAGTTTTCTCTTATGACTGGCGAATGACTCTGTCTTTTTAGAAAGTCCTTTTAAAATTTTGAAAAGTTTCTTTTGGGGTAGAATGATAGATTTTAGGAGGGAAAAATGAATGACTTAATGATAGAATGAGGAATTTTAGGAAAAATGTTATGGAAGGAGACTTAATTACAGAATGAGAGATTTTAGAAAAAATGTCAGGGAAGGAGCATGTGGGATTCTGGAATACCATGTGTTAATTTTCTAGAGTGTTTACATGGCACTACGGGAAAAAAAGAAGAGATAAAGCCAGGCAAATGACGTGGGCACTCCAAGGTAGGGCTCCTCAATTATTTTTTTTAATATATATAACTAGTGCTAGTAGGCCTGCGTTGTAATTAAAAAATCATTAAGATTTTAATTAAAAATATTTTTAAATATTTAAATAAATTATAAATAAATATTAATAGATAATTCATAATAAAGATGGAAACTCATTAGAAAAAATTTAGGTAGCTGGAAAATTTTAGGAAAAGATCAAGTAAATAATAAAGATTTCAGGACCTTGATTTGATTATATTTGTGCTTAGCCATAGATTGAGTGTCATTTCATAATTAAATATGAATTTTAGAATAAATTGGCTTCCACAATTGGCCCCACAGATTAATTAATCCTACCAAATATCTAAAGAAAAATAAGGAAAAAATGTCCACAATGGGCCCCACAGATTAATCGTACTGAATATTGAAAGGAAAATAAGGAGAAAAGAGTAGCAGAATACAGTCTATGAAAGCGGCCCCCGTAAATTGTGAGTTTAGAAAGAAAAATGATTTGGCTTTCCTAATGGGACTCATAGGCTTATTTGCTTGAATAGAAATGATTATACATTAAGTGTGGATTTTGAAATTAACTGGCTTCCACAATGGCCCCACGGATTAACCATACCAAATACTGAAAGAAGAATAACGAAAAAAAGTAGAAAAATATTGCCTATGAAAGTGTCCCAAATTTCTACAACTTGGATCTGACATGAGGGTCCCACAAATTGATCTGTAACAACATTTAATACATACATGTCCACATATCACTAAAATCATAGGCAAAGAGCCTTTATTCTTTTTTTGATAGTTTAATAATATGTGGGGCCCATTGAAGCTAACTAAAGAGAAGTTATTATTATATGCTATGTTTTAGGGAAGGGATAAGTATCTTATTTTAAGAATATCTTATATCTGCATTGAGGTATTTTAGGTGTTGGAGTATTGGAGAATTTGAGTTAGTATGGTGAGATGAGATTAGAAGAGTAATTTTGGAATGTAGCATTGCAAAAAATTTCAGGATGCGCCACATGTCGTACTCTCGCGAAAAGGCTGCTGTCTTTATATATATAACTAGTGCAATAGGCCTGCGTTGGTTAAAAAATTATTAAATATTTAAATAAGTTTTAAATAAATATTAATAAATAATTTATAATAAAGATGGAAACTCATTAGAGAAATTTTAGGTAGCTAAAAATATTTAGGGAAAAATCAGGTAATAAGTAAAAATTTTAAGACCTTGATTTGATTATATTTGTGCTTAGCCATAAATTGAGTAGCATTTCAGAATTAAATATGGATTTTGGAATTAATTGGCTTCCACAATGGGCCCCACAGATTAATTAATCCTGCCAAATATCCAAAGAAAAATAAGGAGAAAAATGTCCATAATGGGCCCCCCTCAATATTGAAAGGAAAATCAAGAGAAAAAAGTAGCAGAATACAGCTATAAAAGTAGCCCTCACTCTCGTATAAAAAAAGTTCTCCGTGTATTGGTATAAAAAAAAAGTGGCCCCTATAAATTGTGAGTTTTGAAATAAAGAAGACTTGGATTTCATAATAGGACTTATAGATTTATTTGGTTAAAATAGTAAATATAAATGATAATAAAAAAAATCTTAATAAAGATGGAGACTTATGAGAGAGAATTTATTTGGTTAAATTAGTAAATATAAATGATTATATATTAAGAGTAGATTTTGAAATTAACTGGCCTCCACAATTGTCCCCATGGATTAACCATACCAAATATTGAAAGAAAAAATAGGAAAAAAAGTAGCAAAATACTACCTATGAAAGTGCCTCAAATTTCTGCAATTTGGATCTGCCATGAGGGTCCCTCAAATTGATGTGCAACAATATTTAATACATACATGTTGACCGATCACTAAAATCATAGCCAAAGAGCTTTTATTTTTTATTTTTAGTTTAATAATACATGGGGCCCATTGAAGATTATTGTATACTATGTTTTAGGGAAGGGATAAGTATCTTATTTAAAGAATATCTTCGATTTGCATTAAGATATTTTAGGTGATGAGATTAGAAGAGAATGGCAATTCCGAAATGTGGATTACAAAAAGTTTGAGGATGCGCCACGTGTCGCTCTCCAGGAGATTCCCATGCCGCCACTTGTCGCTCCCCCACGATTCATCTGCTGCTTTAATTTACATAATTGACCCGTGCCCAACACGGGCTTAAAAAGAAAAAAAAACATATATTCCAATATAAAAATAATATCTATACGTATCAAAGAAAACATAAACAAAAAATATTGAAATATGAGAAAGCAAGATGAAAAAACATTGAAATAAAAATAAAGAAAAGATTTATAGAGGAAGGAAGATGAGAAAAGGAGTAAGGAAAAGATAAAGATTTAGACTAATTAGATGGGCCCATAATGATATAGTGCTTCTAAATGACCAAGAATAAAAAAATTAACACCACTAAGCTATATAAATTTAGGTTAAGATATCAATTTAATTAAAGTCAAATTAATGGCGGAGACTATGCCAATCATTACCAAAATCATTGTATTTAAAAATCTAAGACAATAACACTAAAACTATAACAAAAAATTAAATTAGTATATTTAACTAAAAAATCTAATGTTATTTTAATTTTAATTTTAATATTAATAGTTATATTAAGTAAAAATTAATTCAAAATATTAATATGTTAATATCAACAATAATTTACATTCCATCTAATATCACGTTTATCTCATGCTTTGCGGACATGGATCATCAGTCGATTGCACGTTAGATCATAAATAAGATAGTGGGCTAATATCGAACAAGTTGTGTATATTGCTCAATTCTTGGTATACAACCACATGTCATTACTCCATTGCATGCTAGATTATAAATAAGGGAATGTGCTAGAAATATAACATGAACACTTGATTGGACCATGTTATTTAGTGAATTGATCTAAAATTTAGTGTTGGCAAAAAAGCTCGAGAAGTGTGCAGCAATAAGAGAATAGAGTTCTCTTGAACTGCGTGCATTGCAAGAGGAGAAAACGTTGTTGCTCTATTGCTGACGCAAGCGCGGCACCTAGTCTCCTCGGTCAACAAAATCGTTGACCGGCCATAACTTCCTCATTCAACCTCCGATCGACGAACGGTTTGGTTCTACGTATTCATGGCGACGAGCATTACCTAATAGACGCAATAGATCAACATTTCAACGGTTAGAAATTTTTTTGGATTACAATCACGGTAAGTGGTATCCAAACCATAGTTCAAATTCAATTTATTAGAATGCATCGTTACTAGTACTGGAAGCCAGAAGCAAATACTATAAAAACTAAGTGCACTCTCCTTAGGGTTATATTATACGACGATCTCCAATGTCGAATCACATTCGGTTATGAGCGAAACAACAAAGTCAAGTCCGAAGCTTAAACTAAGCCCCAAGCTTTGTGATCCTAAGACTTTAAACCTTTAGCATTATAGGTTAGGTCACCCTAAGGCTACTATGTTGAGAAAAATTGTAGATAACTCATTTGAGCATTCCTTAGAGAACCATTAATTGACCATACCTAGTTGGTACTTATGTACCCCGTGTTCACAAGGAAAATTGATCACCGACCTTCCTTTGCTAAGGTTGCATTCGAATCTCCATCATTTCTGCAATAGATACAAGGTGACATTTGTGGACCCATAAATCCCCCTAGTGGACCTTTTAGGTATTTTATCGTTTTAATTGACGCCTCCACCCGTTGGTCGGATGTTTGCCTACTTTCAACTGGGAACGTAGCCTTTGCCTGCCTATTAACTCAAATAATCAAACTTAGGACCCACTTCCCTGATTATCCCTTAAGTCTATAAGACTTGATAATGCAAGCGAATTTACATCACATGTTTTTGGTGATTTTTGTTAATATCTAGGAATTATAGTCGAACATCCTGTCCCCCATGTCCACACCCAGAATGGCTTAGCTGAATCCATGATTAAGCGCATCCAACTCATTTATAGAACTTTGCTGATGCAGTCCAAATTACCAATTAGTGCTTTGGATCATGCTATGTTGCATGCATCAATGTTAATTAGACTTCGACCTATGGCCTATCATCAATATTCTCCGGCACAACTTATATAAGGACATCAACCTAATATTTCTCACTTGCGCAAGGTTGGTTGTACAATTCAAGTCCCAATACCACCCCTAAGCATGCAAAGATGGGACCACAACGTACAACGAGAATCTATGTAGGTTATGACTCTCCCTCGATTATTCAATATCTAGAACCAATAACAGGAGATGTGTTCACTGCTCGTTTTCCAAATTGTCAATTCGATGAGAGAATATTCCCACCGTTAGGGATAAGATAGTTCTTGAAGAATGTATTGTTCCTGTAGAACAACCTGTTCCTGAAGAACAACGAGAATTATAATGAAATACTTCCACTCTATCTCATTTGGATCCACTAACTTCAAAATATGAAAATGAAGTACGGAGAATGGTGCACTTACAAGAAATTGCAAACATATTACGTGATGCATTTTACGATGCAGCAAAGGTGACAAAGTCACATGTGCCAACTATGAATGCACCTGCGAGGATTAATGTCCCTGTAAGACAAAGTCAAAATACAGCAACAAATGAATCTACAATACGCTAGAAGCGTGGCAGACCTATAGGTTCAAAGGACCCAGCTCCGCGAAAAAGGAGAAATGAGCAATCATCATCATATCCTCCTGAAGAAGAACGTAATGCTCCTGAAGAGGTTCCTCCCAAAGAGGCACATTACACTCCTGAAGAGGTTTTGGTAAAACCCGTTTTCTCTAAATGGAAGTCCCCGATGAGACTTTGGAAGCCCCTGAAGAGGCACCGGTGCCAGATAATGAAGAGATCTCTATACTTTACAATTATTCAAGAGAGATATGGAATGGAAATAAAATTGTCATCGATGACACATTTTCATATGCGATAGCTACATAAATGTCAAAGGAAAATGATGATGATGATTGGGACACAGAACCACATTTTATAAATGAATGTCAACAAAGAAAGGATTGGCCAAAATGAGAAAGTGTCATCAAAGCAGAGTTAGAGTCTCTCAATAAACGTGGTATGTTCGGACCTATAGTACCATTGGGATTTCAAGAAGGATTGGGATGATAATTTTCCCCTCTATGAATTCTCTTACAACAACAGTTACCATTCTAACGTTGGTATGGCACCGTTTGAAGCACTATATGGATGCAGATGCAGGACTCCGATGTGTTGGGAAGAGGTAGGAGTACGAAGTTTCCATTGACCATCTGTGGTTGGTGATACTACTGAGAAAGTCAAGGTTGTACAGATGCGTTTGAAAGAATCTCGTGACCTCCAGAAGAGCTATGCGGATAAGAGACGGAGGCCACTAGAGTTTTAGGTTGGTGATAAGGTGTTTCTTAAGGTCTCTCCAATGCGTGGTGTTGTCAAATTCGGCCAAAAAGGGAAACTTTCCAAGAGATACGTGGGACTGTTCGAGATTCGTAGCAGGATTGGTGACGTTGCGTATTGACTTACCTTGCCACCAGAGTTGTCGGGTGTACACAACGTGTTCCACGTGTCGATGTAAGTACATTCTAGATCCCACCCACGTGTTGCCACGTGAGGGCCTACAGATTCAGCCTGACGCATCTTATGTGGAGCAGCCAGCTCAGATTATAGACACCAAGGAGACGGTTTTGCGGACGAGGACCATTCGATGGGTCAAGGTTTAGTGGGAGCATCACCGTCCAGAGGAAGCTACATGGGCACTCAGGGACCAGATCAGGAAAGCATATCCTCATCTGTTTCCTGAGGAGACATGTTTAGGCATTTGGAGGACCAAATGTTCTTTTTAAAGGGAAGGGATGTAAGGTGCCCGACCTTAATAGGGTGTTTAATTTCCTAATATTGGCGATTAGCCTAATTAATTGTGATTATAGTTAATTAGGCAGGTTTAGTGGCTAAGCGAGTTTCTTTTATCATTAGAAAGATGTTCCCGAAGTTTTGTTTGCTTCCGAGTGCAATTAGTCTTAATAGGGGGTTAAGTTGTGATTAATAGGAAAATTGGGTATTTTTCCGAAAAATTTCGTTTTCACCGAATTTGGGTGCGTTGGAAAGATCTTGTCACGCTCGTCACTTTTCATTCTTGACTCGTCACAATTCAACGTTCCAATGTCCCTCAAATAATTGCATTTCTCTCATTTCACTCAGATGGGCATTTCAGACATTTCCTTCTCCACCTCTCATTTTAACCCCAACCCAGCCCTATCATTCGTTTCTTCCTCCATTTCAGCTGCTGGAGCCTCCTTTTTTTTCACTCTCTCTCTCTTTCTTATTGCAAGTGTTACTTAGGAGTGAGATTTCAAAAATGCAGCCACATCATCTTCTTCCTCTCATCTCCTTCATCTCTTAGACCCATTTTGGTGAGTTTTCCTTAACTCCTTCTCCCCTAAATCCTTCCTCATTGTTGTAGAGACCTTGTATGTTAATAGATTTCTTTCTTTCTTCTTCCTTGTTGTTCTTTGGGTGTAGGAGAAGGATTTTGGAAGTGTCTTTGGCTAGGGTGTGAGTGGAGAGGTTTCCTCTCCAATTTCTCTCTTAAATCTCCATTTCTTTCATTTCCTTTGGTGAAGGCAAGTAGATTTGCTTTATATATTGGGCATGCATGTATTATTATTGTTTCTTGTTAACTCATTGTTTAGATTTTCCCTAAATCCCAAGCTTGTCATGGTTAATTGGGTTACACATGCTAAAATTGGTTTAATGGGTTGAATGGACTTTTATTATGGGTGGATGACTTGATGAATGGATGCAATGTGGTTTGGAGGAGAGCATGATGGCTCTTTGTGCAGGTTATGGCCTTTGGAAAGGTTTAGGAAGAGGTTAGAGAAGGAGCCACTCAAAATGATTGAAATTTTGGCTCAAAAACTCGTGGTTCTGCTCAAAATTCGGCTAGCCGCAGGCAATTTGGTCACCATTCGATTACATTATCAGCAACCATGTTTTTACAAGGTATTTTCGACCACCTTCGGTCACCTTTTCGGCTAGCCGAACATGCCAATTCGGCTAGCCGAATTTGGGCAGATTTCATGAATTTTGGCAGATTTCAAATGACCATAACTTTTGACCCGTTCGTCGGAATTTGGAGTTCTATATACCGTTTGAAAGCTCTTGAAGCGTAGAATCCAATGATATACTTATCTTAATGATCAGAGGTTACGAGAGGAAGTGGGTATTGGATCAATGAACCAAGCCTTTATCTCTTTGGAAAAGAACTCTAAACCTAGTTGGACCCCTAGGTTGACACCCATTGACCTTACCCTTGCATGACTAACTTGGGGAGATGAAAACGGAGCACGTTTGGCTTGGTGTGCTTCTTCGGTTGTCCAGGATTTTCCATATATCAACGTAACTTGGCCGAATGCATGTGGAAATGAGTTAATTGGTGCCCAACAACTCCCGTACACCATGGGCCCGCCCAATTAGGGCACCATTGACTTATTCTCCATAAGTACTCCGTTGGGGACATGTTCGAAACACGGTGGACAACGCTTGACCTAGGCTTGGTTTGCTCTTTACTCTTGACTCGTGAATCTTGTATCCGTAGCTTGTCGTACATTGTACACTCTATCTTGAATACTTGTATAACTTGTAACTTAACTTGTAGAAATAAGATTTGACCGGATTTAGAGTGTATCCTTAGGTACCTTGTCTTGTATTGATGAATACGTGTAGATAGCCTTGAAAGAGGACTGCTCATGGAACTTGGAACTTGACTTGTATCTTAGCTTGATTTGGAGTAGCCCTAGGCTTGCTATTTTGTACTTGAAAATCTATCCACGTGTATTTGTCTCGGAACTTGTGTCATATACAAACCATCACCATCATCTTGCATTCATACCAGCTGCAGTCTGATGATTCTTAAGTGGGCCGGATACCAGACACTAGGGTGGGCAGTTGGCTTTGGACGGCGTCCACGGAGCCAATAGCTGGGAGCGGGCTCGGACCGCGCTGCTATTCGTAGGACCGGGAGCTAGGATCCCCCTAGAGCCGGACTTTGGGTGTTAGTAGTCAGCTTGGACGTCACTTATCCTCCGGGAGATGGCTTGGACATCCTTGAAGTCTCCTCTTACTTGCATTGCATTTCATGGATGGTTATTCTTGTTTATCTTGCTAGGATTTATCTTGTTATTTGATTTTTGCATTATTCATGCTTTATGCCTAGCTTGTACCTTGTCATCTTATGATCACATATTTGTCTTTACTCTTCTTTGAAACATGTTATGAATAATGTATATTGCTCATTTATTTGCCAACATGTTGTTGATCCTTCATTCCATGGTGTGCAGAAAACACCTACTACTACCCTTAAGCAGACCCGGATGCCGAGGCAATCCCAAAGGATCCTTAACCGGGGGAGGAGGACGAGGTACGAGAGTGGAGTGCCGATGACGTAGCTTAGCATCATTACTCCCGGCACTAGTGCGCGTTACACAGGAATACCTTTCATTGTGCCCTCTATCTCACATTTTGGGAATTTCTATACTTTTGGGTTTAACATACTTTTGTATATCTTTTTATACTAGGACCTAAGTTTTTGGGTGGTCCTGATGATTATAAACTTTATATGCTTTCATCTTTTGAAACTTGAATATATAATGGAATGAAATCCATACTTGCTTCGATATCTTTACAGGTTTAATGAATGTATTTACCGGACAAGCCCCGTTGATTAAATTGTTAATGAGGCTCAACTACACAATCCTCACAGCGGACTTCGATCCTTAGGCATGAAGGGCAAAAATTTTTAATTAGCCCTAAATCTCACACCCCGGATCCGGTTTAACTACTAATCGGGTTCGGGGCCGTGACAGTTATACTCTTTTTTCCTTCGCTTTAGTTTTTTTCCTATTGGGTTTTCCTTAGCAATGTTTTTAATGAGGCAACTATTATTGAATGGTAGTCATCCAACGTGGGGCGTTATAAAATATGGATATTGGGTGGATGCCCACTTAAGATGAGTTAGGATTAGAATTAGGGTTCCTCTCTTATGAAGTTACTTTTGTTACTTTGCCTATAAATAGGCCTCTCCCTTTTATATTTGTACACACATATAATGAGATAATAGAAAAGCTCTATTCGTCTCTCTCTTTTCTAACAAATAACCCATTAATATGAATAATCTTCAAAAGACTTAAGAGTGGGCCCAACCATGATGATTCCATCTGCAGAATGGACATGGTTCATATGATCCATTATCTTATGGCATAGTTAGTATTTAGTAAATAGTGTAAATAATGATACGGTCATCTAAATGTGGAAAATATTCCACTGGGACACGTTGCACATGAGAACCATACATCGCATTAGCCATAGGTGAATTCCAAATGTGGGTCTTGCCTCAAGAACCGTCCAAATGCTCCATTCACCCAGGCCGTACCAAACACAGCCTTTTGTCATTCATAATAATAAGGTCTGGTTGTTTGCATAGAATACCTAGGAATCAATGTATATGAATTCATGCCAAAAGTGATTAAAAATGAAAATCCAAAGTGAATATATAAAAGATGACCATAAAAGACCTCTCATTCAAAAAAATTTAAAAAGATGGTAAAGATTGATATAAAGATATTCTATCATAAAGAGAAACTGGGGATTTGATTTTGAGAGATAATAGGGATATATATTTTAGGTCAAATAAAATTTAAAACTTGATGGAGGCAAGATGGAGATAATTAAGGGTTTTCTATAAGAGAGTATGCCACATGTCATTGAGAAAGCTCAAGAGAGCACCATGCACGTGTTGTTCTTCCACGAAAAGATTGAAAAGGTTGCCGCTTTAATCTATATAAAACTAGCAGCGCAGGCCCGTGCTTGTAGCCCGGGCCTAGAAATAAAGATATATTTAATTTGATATTATCTTTTGAGATACTAAATGATAAAAAAATTAAATCTAAAACAAAGAAATATTTTTTTTTTCATTTTTAAAATTTTATAAGTCAAACTTGGGTTTACAAATTTTCAATATTTGATATTTTATGTAGTTTTTAAGAACTTATATGAATATTATATTGTATGTTTCATTCGAGAATATTTTAAATTTAATTTTATATTAATTTTATAATTTTAATGTAATATACCAAAAATGTCTTAATGCTATTTATACATTATCGATATATAAACAAAGCTATACTTCTTTTGCTAGAATTAGTATGTTAAACTATTTTTTTATAATATTAATGGAACATTAATACATTTTGAAATATGCATTGTTAATAGGTAGGTGGCTTGTGTTAATAATCCTTCATTATATTGGATTCGGGGAAAAAACACTTCATGAATCATATGATAAAAGGACGCTAAATTTAAAATAAATGAATACATTATTTACCATAAAATCTACCACTCTCTCATAGAAAGTATTTACAACGGCCATATAAAATCTAAAAAAAAAACCCTCCAATTTTTCCATATCAGAAATGTGTGGGGCACACATACCAATTACATGACCATCAAAAGGGTTAGTCTGAGTTTTGGGAGATAATCAAATGCATAAATAGTAATAATAATAATAATAATAAATTTACAATAAAAGGCATAGGTCTCTAACAAATTGCACTTAGGGAGGAATATCTTAAGTCTTCAACCATCTATTTGATGGCTTCGAATCTGATCCCTAACAGCATCAAAAGGCTAATAAATTACCTCTATTCCATTTATTGACCAATGGGCTTCACAAACACACAACTTGTGTTCTTTTTAGAAAAGTAGTAAGATGAGACGACGAATTCAAGTCCTTTGCTGATAGGATCAATGGGACCTCATAAATGAAGTTCTTGCTGCTATCGAATTGATTATATCTGAAATACATGATAAAACTGGAATAAAATTGGAAAAAAGAAAAACATATTTTCATGCGATCAAATTGAGGGTGGGACTGACTATAAATTATAAATGGAGGAATGTTTTGATTCTAAATCTAGCCCACAGATGGATGCAAACTGGGGAGAGCATCTCCTAAAATTTCTTTTTTGTATTAGATGGATGCACAATTGATTAAGATCTAAAAAAATCTTCTATTTAAAAAAAAATGCGTGGGCTACCCATACCATTACATGATGGCAACATGCTTACCGGTCACTATAAATAATTTACCAAGTATCACTCACCAGTCTCTGATTCAAGTCCCATATAGTCCGTTGTCTCTGATTTGTGAAATATTTCAGGCACTGAAAAACCAAAAGCCAATAGATTTCAAATTCAGCACATAGGGGTTCATATTCAAATTTTGGCTGAAGTTAAACAATCATATGATAATGGAAAATCTAAGATGGAAAAAGTAAAAGAATTGTGTAATTACTCCTCGTCTCTGCATTTCTATGGATCGTAGTAATGCTTCTCTTTTTGTTAGGAGATTTTCATATGATCAGCCAACTAACTGTTGGAGATAAGGAATGAAAAGATTAAAATTAGATTTGAAATGTAGGTTTATGGAAACCATAATGGAGAGATTTAGGGAGGAGAAATTATATCTTAGATGAGGATTTGACTAGTATGCTAGAAACGGAAAAGATGAAATGGCATTGAGATAATTTGTTGGTCATTAAGATAGGATTAAAACTAATCCTAAAATTTAGGATAGGATGGGAGCAAGTATGCCCAGGCTTCTTTTTTTTTTTTTTTGTCAACTCCATTAGATTTTCTCATCCCTTTATCCATCCCCAGAAGATTAATGTTTTTGGAGAAGATAATTATAGAAGAGAGATTTTAGGGGATGGAAATCAATTTAAATGGAAAGTTGGAAGGAATAAAGTTGAGGTGGTGATTATTGGAGCGATGACATGGCAACCATCTCACCGTTCGTCAAAGCCAAACTTTCTCATGTTTTCTTTTGTATTTCTCTGAAAGGAGAGATTTTTTTAGGCTGAGGTGGCACCCCTCACAGCCCACCTCCCCCTTTACTTTAATATATATAACTAGCAACAAACGCCCGTGCTCAACCTGAGCATAATAAAAATAATTTTTATTTTATTAGAATTAGATATATTTTATTTTATATTAGTATAAATAATTGGAGAGAAAAAAAGGCATTAAAATCTTACACCTATCGATGATAAAAGGTGCCTAGGATATAAAATTTGTATTAAAAAGAAAGACAGACGATTAAAAACCCTACCAATCTAAGTTGTGCTAGGATATAAAAACTTCATAAAAAAAATTTTGACAGATGAAAAAAACCTTACCCATCTAAGTTGATCCAAATCTTAAAAAGAGCTAACAAATAATTAAATTAAATGGTTAATCTAAAAATGAGATCCCCTTAGTTTCAAAAAATGAATGTAAGTTATTTAAAATCAATTGCAAACATAAGAATCATTTAGTGAACAAGTTAATGGCCATTTACAATCTAGTGGGTCCCATGGAGGGGTGGCCCCATGTAGATGCACAAGTGCAGGTTCAGTAAGTTGTTTGGTTATTATAGAGCTTTTTTTTTATTTTTTATGTATGGTAAAGTTTATAGGATCTTCATGCATTAGGTCCCATATTCAAAGTTATTTATATGAGTGGAAGGGTAAATAATTCATATAATGGGACCCCATAAATAGGTAGATGCATTGGATCTAGTGGGTCACAAGAAAATAGATGCGATGGTAGGATGAGTGAAGCGTCATCCTTGTATCAATGAGTCCCATATAGTTAGTTTAATCACATGTCCATATAAATAATGTAAGATGAGAGGTCCCACTTCAAAGTGTGTACTGGTCAAGTCCTATGTAATGGGTCACAGATTCTGTTTTTGTGCTCTATTTAGATGATAATGTTTTCTACTATTAAAAGAGATTTTAGAAATTCAAAAAGATATTATAGGCCTTAGAGAGAAAATTTTGGAGATTAAAAATACATATACAAGTATTCTATGTATTAGTGAGGAGGGATCGTTGAATGAACCTCCAAGCAAGCATTTTTTTTTCTTCTATATTTCTTTTAAATGAGAGACTTTTTAGGGATGATGTGGCACCTTCCAGAGCCCACCTTCCCGTTTGCTTTAATATATATAATTGGAGTGCAAGTCTTTGTAGTCTCTCCTCCATGTCCAATTTGACTGCCTTTAGTTCTATTGGGAGAATTTTTAAATCTTTGTGTGCCAATGTATATATGTGGAACTATTTTAGGATAAAACATTGTTATTATAAAATTATTGTTAAGAAAATATGTTATTGTAAGGTTTTTTTTTTTTTTTAGACATTTGGGATTTGGCTTTTTTTCCTATAGGTTTTTATAAAATCCATGTATATTCATAATTTAGGGGTCAAATTTTGAAACTTAACTGAACCCCAAATCCATGATCCACATCATTCATAATACCTTTGAGGTTTAATTTCACATGTTAAATGTTTAGAGATTGTTGTAAAAGTTATGGAGAATGTTAAAAATTTCCCAACTTATATCTGATTTTTTAGATTGCTACCGGGACCAAATCATGATCAAAGCACTGCAAATCTTACTTTTTTCTCCCACAAACCAAGCCCATCTACTCCAAAACTTTGAATAGTAATCCCAAATCACCATTTCAATAAAGTCTTCTTCATCGTGGTCTTCTTCTTCCTCCATCAGCTCCAGAAACCCTAGCGACATCACCGTCCTTGTTATTGATCCTCCATCAGATGATTCCTCTGCTGCGGCTTTGACTTAGTCATCATCCTAGAACCAGAAGATACTTCTCTGTATGAGATAGAAGCCCTGCAAAAGCCACATCCCCCCACCTCTCTCGATCTGTAGAAGCTCCTCTTGATCTCTTGCTTTTCTCTCACTCTCTACTAAGGTGAGAAAAAAAAAAAAAACCTCATTCTCTCTAACTAATTTCCATGTGAGTTTGATTGAAAAAGAGATTCCTCTTATTTTTGATAGATCGTTTCTTTCTTTAATGATTTTTATTAGATTTTGCAACACAGTGAAGAAATATACCATCTTCTCTTTGCTTGTGTTTTCTAGATGGGCTTTACTTCTAAATAGTTGATTGTATTTTTTGTTGGGTCTTGCACCTCCGTGTCGAATTTGTTGCGCAGTGGATGAGGAGTTCATCGAGGACATGAAAGTTGTTCATATTATCCTATGGTTTTTTTTTATTTATCCGGGTACGAAAATATGAAGCATATAACAAGTGTATATTAAGTTGGTGCGTGTCAGTGAGATTTCACAATTGTTTGGTGTGATTTTGAATGCTTTGAATGGTCTTTTGGGAATTTGATGTGTAGCATTCTTTCTCCGTTCTAATTAGATGATTATTCTGTTTTCTATTTGAGTTATGATTACATGAATGAAGTGATGTTATACTATTGGAAAAGAGGCGTTGAAGGTAAGAAGGAATTCCAGTCTACTTTTGTTATTGTAGATTTAAATTGAGAAATCACGTGTATTCATTAATGGATTAACTCTTCAGCTTCTTTTTTTCCTTCCTCTTGGTAAAAAAAATATTGTACTTGCATACGTAATTTATGGGTCTCAAATGTTTAGGTATCTTTGTCTTCGAGGGAGAAAAATACTCTGTTATTTCCATCCATGGACAACCTGAATGTACATTGATATATTAGTTATCCATTTGACCTTTAATCTTCCTCAATGTATGTGTTTTACCCATTTAAGGTTTTGGTCAATATCCTCCACCAGCAATGATTGTTTTCTTGATAGTGCATTAACTTGTAAGATCTCGATGGTTGGTGCTAAATGTGATCCAAGGGTTGTAATTTGTTGTTTTCTAGAAGATGCCAGTTACCCAGTATTGGATTGTGATTCGTTCTTGGTAAGAAGAGAATGCTGGCTGGATTGCAGATTTTGGGTCTTTTTCTCTATTGTGAATTTTGGGAAAGCAGTCGACTTATTTATTATGACCAATTATCTAATATAATATAGATGAATATGTTTTCATATTTAGATTACTATCACTCAGACCCTTTTTGTTATGCTACTTTTGAATGGATTTTCCCTTTATCCCCTCATTGGTGACCATTAATTGTATTTTATGTGTTACTATGAAAGCATGCTATTTTGTATCTTTAGGTCTAAGTATCTATTTCTTAAAAGACAATAGTAATGATACTCACTCAATTCTAATCGTCTCTAAATTGGAGTAGATATTGGTTTGTGATTCCTCTTTCCCTTTTGATTTTATTTAATAAGCACACTTTCTCCTTGGTAGCAGGGTTAAAGATATTTTTGCGACGTTCTTATATCATGATGTCTTTGTTGCCCCCTCTCAATACGGCTAGAATGTTTGACAAATTGTCTCAACTTTAGGTGGCTGAATCATATTTTTCCCTGAGATTGATGATGTTCAGTCATATCTAACTTGAATAATAACATCTATACTGTGTGTACCTCATTGTAATTTTGTGTGAATGTGCTTTGCATCTGGGTGATAATAATGCCATCATATATCATCTAATAGAAAGTTGGAGTCTTTTTAACTATAATAACTAGCGGATAAAAACCACCAAGCTCTTTCCCATGTTGTCTCAATTAAAGAGCAGAGCATGTATGATCAGCATATCAGAAGAAATACCTTAGGTTTCTTGCCAAAATCATGTGATGTGGGAAATTTTAGTCTAACATTTAAATATGTAATTAGATTTTTCTGTTCTCCTAAATGAGTTAGCGCTGAGTTGAAGAATTCCTGTTTACATGTTGTTATTAAAACTATTTGATACTTATGGTCCATCTCTCGGGGCAGCACTTTCTACTTTCTGCCAATTTTCAAAATTAGGTAATGTAGTGAATTTATTAAATGGAAGTGAATATTAATAAAATGACTATCCAATTCCAACCTTCCTCCTTGATTTCTTAATTTATTTTGCACCTAACTAGGTTTGAGTTTCATTCGATCCTGGGCCGTGTAGGATTTTTTTCTTTTCTCGTGGGTTAGCCATTTGATTTGACCTCTTGAATTTGCAAGATGGGAAGATCCTGTAACATGAGTTGGAAGTAGTGGAGAGAATGAAACAAGATAGAGGCTACATCTCCCCATAGTTCATCACTGACCAGAACAACCAAGAAGGTGGAAGTTTATTTTCTCTTTCTTAGTGTCTGTGTATGCAAACCCTCTTTCATAGTGTATGTGTGTATGCAGTCCCCTGGTTGACCATTTGCATGTAGTTAGTGTGGTTGTCTCCATTCTTCTTTGAACTGTTTCCTTTTTATGAGTTTAAGTCCATAGAATATGTACTGTTGGAAACCATTGGGTGGCCACTTTTAAGTGACTATTGTGTTTGCAAGCTGTCATTCAAGAGAAGATATCGTGAACTTCACTGGATTTATTTAAATTTGCATGAGAGGAAATACTTAAGTAATTATTGTATTTCAAAGTTGTGTTTGTTATTGATTTCCCTTCCTGGCAGGAGCTTAAAGATCCTCTCATCCTTATTCATGAGAAGAAAATCTACAGTATAAATGTAGTGGTGAAAGTAATTCTCACCCTCTTCTTTATTTAGAACTCTAAGATCTGCTCATCCTTATACATGAGAAGAAAATCTAGAGTATAAATGTAGTGGTGAAAGTAATTCTCATCCTCTACTTTATTCAGACTGTGGATTTTGTTCCAAGTGAAAAGAAAAGATTATGTTTTAATAGCTTTCTTGGGTTTTGCTTCAAATGGAAAATAGATATCAAGGTCTTTTTTTTCCGCACTTAATGGGTTTTTTTTTTTCAAATGAAAAAGAAGAATGTATTTTTATTGGGTATTGTAAATGGATTCTGAATTGCATCCTATAAGTGTAGGCGGTAAAAACGACACCTACTTAGATCAAGATGAGATCGGGGTAAACTTCTTAGGACGGGAAATGCTGAACACCAAGAACCTGAAAAGGAAGGAGAAAGGCTAGAGTCAGAGCCCCTGGTTGCCGTGAGCCGAAGGCACTCCGATGCCTGAGTTAGTTCTGAGAAAACTAAACAGGAGGAGGAAGAGGAGAATGAGACAATGTATAGCTCTGTGAGTTGTGTATTGCGTACCTCTCATGGGACTGATCCCATGTGTATATATAAGCGAGCGTTCCTCGTTCATTCTCTCTGTGAGTGGGGGTAGGTGAGGTGAGGTCCCATCGATCCTTGCCCTGGCAGCAGTAGGTGAAAAGGACAACACCCCTCTCTCTCTTTCCACGCCTTCGGTCAGTGGGCGTGCAGGGCTGATAAAGCAAACCTCTTATCGCCATAAATGAACGATCCTATCGTCATAAATGAATGCCCATATCTGTCTGAGCGCGCCGCATTTCCAGGAGGGTGGCGGCCCACTCTGACTTTAGTATTCTAGCCTGAGACCAAGGATGGCTTGGCCGTGGTGTGCCTTTGCACCGAGCTGGCATCTATGCCGAGCTGCGAACCGCGGTGCTGAGCTGCCGAGCTATGACCGAGCTGCCGAGCTATGACCGAGCTGCCGAGCTAACGAGCTTCTACCACAGAGGCTGAGCTGTTCGGCGAGTTTAGCTGTAATCTTTGCTTAACTCTGTCATCACGGTGTTTTACCCACACAATTGCCCCCTAGCTTTTGACTTCTGAGAGCCTCCCAGCTCGAGGAGGTCAGAAGCTTGATGACTGTATAGCTGGCTCCGCTGCCGAGCTCAAGTGAGGGTCATTGTCATGAGGGTAGTACCAGGACGAGGGAGTTTCGGATCAGGAGGGCCCCCCCTGGGCCTGGAGATCGCTGCTATCGTGCGGTCCCCTTTGAGATGTCTCTTCGCCTGTCCTGGATATTTAATATCCTCGGATATTGCGCTAGTGGTGACACGTGTCGCTTCTTTTGGCAGTCTTGCAATTACTTCGAGGAGACGTTAGGGCTGCGAGATGGGACGTTTAGGGCTGATTGAGAGGACACCTCTTAAAGGCTCTCCTCGAAAGTCGAATCGACGCCCCTGGGCCTTATAAATCAGGGCGCCTCCTTCGTCTTCACTTTCCTCTGCTTTCTTCAGATTTCTACTACGCATTGCAAGAGAACTTCCTCCGGCGTCTGCGAACCTCCGACGACCCTGCTTGTGCAGTCCCTATTCGTAGGATTCCTCTCCGTTTTTCCCGTCTTTTCTTTTAGATAGGTCCTCGTCCGAGTCGAGAATGGGAGTCTATAGGCATTTGTTAGGGGACTCAGGTTCCATAGATCGTTTTAGGGATTTATACAAGGTCCCCTCCAATGTGGAGGTCAGGCCGGATAACCCAGACGACGGCCTCACTTATCGTGACGGCTGGATGCCGTTTTGGCTGGTTACTGTAGTGGAAGCGGGGGCCCGCTTCCCCCTGCACCCACTGGTCCGGGACTGCCTCTGGGAGTGGAGGTTGTGCCCGTGCCAACTACTCCCCAACGGGTACAAAATCATAATGGGGGTAGTGCGGCTCAACCAGATCCTGGGAATTGGCCTCGGTGTCCCGGACATCGAGGACACGTATGACCTCTGCAAATCCGCAGAGGGGGACACTTACTATCTCCGGCTGAGGGTCCGCCGGACTGCGTTCGTGACCGCGCTAGATGACTCCAATAGGTACGCGGGTGAAGACCGAGTACTTGTCAGATGAGGATGGGAGTTTGGTGAAGCAGAGCCCGCTACCACAGTCCGGGTCCCTCGAAAAATAGGGATTCCTCCAAGTAAAGGCCGGAGTTCTTTCGGTTTGCAGTCTTTTTCTTTTCTTCCTCTGTTTGGCTCTTTGACACGATTTTGTCTATGCGGATTTTCGCGAAAGGAGGGAGCTCGCGCGGAGGAACCGCTGGAAAGTGAACAGCGCCTGGCACGAGCTGGTGAGGAACTACCGCGGCCACAACTGTCGTGCTGCGTGGTCTCTCCTGGGGTACGTGCCCCACTACAGGTCCTTCAACACCTCCAGAAAGGTGTCGGGAATAGACTCCGTGCTGAGCGGGGAAGGCGTGAGTCAAAACACAGAGACGTGCCAGGCTCGGCGGTGGTGACCGTTGCGATTCCCGCCGGTCGTCTGGTCGAGTTGGCAGAACGTGCCCCAGCAGTCTCCGCCGCGGAGCCCGCCGGGACTTCGAGAGCCAAGCCCCTGCCCTCTCGGACGAGGCTAGTAGCTTCCAGTTCGGAGGAAGAGGAAGAGGAAGAAATGCTGCGTCAGCGCGGGCGACGCTATGCCGCGGAGGATCTGTCAGCGGCGGCATTCGGAGACATCGGAAGCGAGGTGCGGGATCCTCCGCAGGCAGTGTCCGCGACGCCTCCGGCAGTCCCAGGTGGCACTCCTGCCCCAGACGCCGGGACGGTTGACGCTGCTCGGCCCGCCGAGGCAGAGGTCGTTGCAGCGCCGCCTCCTGCCGTGATTGCAGATGGCCCATCCTCCGATCATGCCGTGGGGGCCGGAAGTTGGGTTCGCCCCGCCGAGGTCGTCGAGGGCGGTCGTCCCGAGAAGAGGGCACGGGTCGAGGCCTCGCCTGGCCCTTCCTCGCCTCCGCCCACTGGTGGGACGATCCTACCTCCTTTGGCTCCATGGAGGCCGGCCGTCGAGGAGGTTCTGGGCAGGCCACTGGCCGAGACAGACCGCGCGACCGATCCCCAAGTGGTCGCAGCGCTAGGGCGAGCCTGCGCCCTCCCTCAAGACATGGCCAGGTGGGCCGAGATGGACAACGAGTCGCTTCTGCTCTCCTCGATGCGATCCCTGGTGTCGGTAAGTGCAGTGTCTCTCCCTTAGCTTTTAGTCCGGTGTCGTTTTATTGACTTTGGTTTCTCGTCTTGCAGCTGTTGCAGAAGTACCAGGTGGGCATCGAGAGGCTCGATGCAGCCGAGGCGCGGGCGGCGGAGTGGGTAGTTGAAAGGGACGAGCTGCGGGCGTCCTTGGCGTCCAAGGACGCGACACTGGCAGAGAGGTGACGGCCAAGAATGCCGGCCTCGTCTTTGATCTTGACGAGTCAAAGATCGAGGTCGGGCGTCTCAAGGACGAGCTGGAAGACGAGAAGGGCCAGAACCTACACCTTTCTTCTGAGCTCGACGATCTTCGGGTTGCGGCGAAGCGGCTGGAAGACAATCTGGATAGCGCGAAGGGGACAAACAGGAGGCTCCTCTCTCAGCGGAACCAGGCGCAAGGTTCCCTGGAGATGGCATTGAGGGGGAAAGCGGCCGAGATTGAGTCTGCCCTGGCAAAACAAGAGGCCAGGCTCAAGGAGGAGTTCCTCGCCGAGCACGACTCCATCATGGGGGAGGTGGTCGGCAGGCTGTCTGCTGATTACAAGGCTCAGTTGTCGGGGATCCGGGACCGAGCCTGGGAGCTCGGGTGGAAGGCGGCCTTGCAAAAGGCTGAGATCCCCGAGGATAGCCCTCTTTTCCTGAATCCCCCAAAATTTTCCTGCTCGGACTCGGGACTCGCAGCCGTGTCTCAGGTCTCCTCTGACCCTTCTTCGCAATCGTGTCCGGAGGCGGACGCCGCTCCCGGGGCGTCTCAAGAGGCTCCAGTCGCCGGCGCTGATCCCGAGGGCTGCCAAGTGGCAGCGGTCGTCGATATTCCTGAGGCTGTTGCTTCCGAGGCCAGCATTCCTGAGGCGGGCGCAGTCGTTCCTGAAACTATCCCGACCGCTCCCGAGGCTAGCGCGGTCGTGGCCGAGGTCCCTCCAGAGATCGACTGTAATGTGGAGGCTGCAGCCCTCTGAGGCTTTTGTAATTTTTTTTCTTTTCCATTCGTCTTGTAATCAAGAGCTTTGATTAATAAAGGATTTGAAACTTTGCTCGAATTCTGGCTTCCTTTCTGTTTTGTCTTTATTAACATGTGTGGCTGGCTTTAATGTCGCATTGCCTCTCTGTTTGAGTTGTTGGTCCGGATAGCCGAACTCCGGATCATTCTTGGAATTGAAACATCCGCTACTGACCGAGACCCGGTCCATGAACCGTGGTCCCCATCTGCTGGTTTGTACCCATAATCTCCCCCCCCCCCCCCCCCCCCCCCCCAGCTTTTGACCTGTGGGCTCCGTGGAGCAGGTCGGAAGCTGAGTGGTTTAGTCAGGCTGGTACTGCCGCTAATCTGTTAATTGTGCCCGGTGTGCGCTGTACTGCCGAGACGGTGGAGTCTCGGTTCGGTGGGGGACCCCTCATCGTCTTTGGCTGACGTGGAGTGCCTTATTAAGTGCTTCCGCTGACGTGGGCTGCCTCATTAAGTGCTTCTTGCCAGTCGAGGCAGCTGTCCTTTCGTCTGTCGAGGCATTTATTTTCTCGTAGGGCGCGGCATTTAATAGTCCTCTGGAAATGCGGCGCCGTTGCCACGTGTCGCCTCTCCGAAGGGCGGGCAATCATATCTGCGGGACGCCTGGGCTGCCCGAGACGACGTTAGGGCTATTCGAGGTAGGGCTGCATGGCTTCTCTCGAAATCTGAAACGGCGCCTCCATCCCTTATAAATTAGGGCACGTTCTCCGGCTTCCTTCTTTTCGATCCTCAGAAACCCTGCTGCAATCTGCTGAAGAACAGTACTATTCCTGTTGCCTGCGACCACTCTGTTCGCACAGCCTTTCATCGTAGGACTTCTTCCTTCTCTGTCTTCTTTCTTTCTAGTGGGTAGGCCTCCGTCTAGGGTAGAGAATGGGCGTTCACAGGCATTGGCTGGATGACCCACTGTCCATAAGCCTATTTAGGGAGGCATACCAGGTCCCTGCGACCGTAGAGGTGAGGCCAGACGGCCCTGACGACGGTTTCACATACAGCGACGGCTGGATGCCGTTTTGGCTGGTGTCCGTCGTGGAGGGAGGAGTCCGGTTCCCCCTACACCCACTCCTCAGGGACTGTCTCCGGGAGTGGAGGTTGAGCCCCTGCCAGCTGCTGCCCAACGGGTACAAGATCATCATGGGAGCAGTGCGGCTCAACGAGATTCTGTCAATCAACCTCGGTGTCCAGGACATCGAGGAGGCGTATGACCTCTGCAAATCCGCAGAGGGGCATACGTACTATCTCCGTCTAAGGCTCCACCGAACTGCCTTTGTGACAGCGCTGGAAGATTCTTATAAATACGCGGGGGAGGACCGAGTCTTTGTCCGCGGGGCGTGGGAGTTCGGCAAGGCGGAGCCCAGCACTACAGCCCGGATACCACGCAGAATAGGAGTCCCCCCAAGTAAAAACCGAGGCCCCCTGGATTTTGTATTTTAACAATGTCTCTTTCCTTTTGTTGACATCGTTCTGTTTCTGCAGGTTTTCGACAGAGGAGGGAGCTTGCCAGGAGGAACCGGTGGAAGGTGAACAGTGATTGGCACGAGAAGGTGCGGAAGTACCGCGGCCATCACTGCCGAGCCGCGTACTCGCTGCTGGGGTACAAGCCGCACTACAAGTCGTTCATCGTCCCGAGGCGCGTGACTGGGATCGACTCCGTGCTTCACGGGGAAAGCACCGAACCGGAGACCGTACAGGCCGAGGTCCCTCTCCCGGAGACGGTGACTGTCGCGATTCCCAGCGGCACCCCGGTAGAATCGGGTGGACAGTCTCCTGTCCGTGAACCAGCAGCGGCCAAGAGAGCCGACACCGGGCGCAAGCGGCAGAGGCAGAAGTTTGTCGTCTCCAGCGAGTCCCGGAGCACATCCAGCTCGGAAGAGTCCGAGGTCGAGATGTTGCGCGGCCGTTGCCAGCGCTTCGTCGCGGAAGACCTTGCCGCCGCTGCATTTGGAGACATGGGCGAGACCTCTGGCCCTTCCCGAGGTGCCGACGTGGCCCCAAGCACGTCGGCGGCGGCTGCTGCAGATGTTCTCGCTCCCGAGACCGAGACGGTTCCGGAAGCCACCGACGGTGCTCAATCAGGGACACCTGCAGCGGCCGAGGTCGGCGCGAGCCCTCCGGCAATCGTCGTTGTAGAATCGCACTCCGACCTAGGCAGAGGGGACACTGCCGAGGTCGTCGAGGCGCGCAGGCCGGAGAAGAGGCCCAGGGTCGAAGCCCCATCTGCCCCGGAACCAGCCATGTCGGTCGGGGGGTCCGCCGCCCCCTCCGATTTTATCCCCTGGAGACCGGACATCGAGGGGGTGCTGGGGAGGCAACTAGCCGAGTCGGACCGAGCGGTCAGCCCCGAAGTGGTTGCCGCTCTGGGACGAGCTTGCGCCTTTCCCCAGGACATGGCAAGGTGGGCGCAGATGGACAATGAATCCTTGCTGCTGTCCTCAATACGGTCGCTGGTAGCGGTATGTACACTCTGACTCATGTTCTCTTTCTTTTTCTGCTGTATTTCCTTTGACCCTTTGTTCTGGCTGCAGCTCTTGCAAAAGTGTCAAACTGGCATGGGAAGGCTGGACGCAGCCGAAGCTAGGGCGGCAGTTTGGGCAGCCGAGAAAGAGGAGCTGCTGAAGTCCCTGGCGGCAAGGGACGCCAGCCTGGAGGAAGAGGAGAGGAAAAATGAAGGCCTTCTTGCCGAGCTCGACGCAGCGCGGGCCTTGGCCGAGCACCTCAAAGAGGAAGCAAAGGAGGCGGTGGATCAAAACGTCCAACTATCCTGGAAGCTAGACGAGGTCCGGCTTGCGTCGTCGCGGAGGGAGGAAGACATGCAGATGCTGCGGGGGACCAACAGTAGGCTCATCTCCGAGAGGAAGCTGGCTGAAAGAAAGCTAGAGATGGCTCTGGGGGGGAAGGCGGCCGAGCTCGCGCAGGCTCTCAAAGAGCAAGAAGGCAAACTCAAGGAAGAGTACCTAGCCGAGCACGAGTCCGTGATGAACGAGGAGGTCAGCAAATTGGCAGCTGACTACAAGGCCCAACTGCCAGGAATCCGAGAGAAGGCGTGGACACTTGGGTGGAAGGCGGCCTTAAGGAGGGTTGGCGTCCCTACGGACAGCCCTATCTTTCAGAATTCCCCCAGGTTTCCTCGCTCGGATTCGGAGTTGCGAGCCATCTCGGGAATCGCCCCCGTTCCTTCAGCCTCGGAGGTCCCTCCAGCTCCAGTCGCCCCTGCTCCTCCAGCGGTTCCTGAGGCTGTCCCAGCCGCTCCCAGCGAGAGTGCTACCGGGACCAACTGTAATAAGAGAGCAGCAGCTCCCTGAACTATGTAATTTTTTTTTTTGTTTTGCCATACATTGTATTCAAGCAGATCTTTTCGTAATAAAACAGCATTTTTTTACATATTCTGCGTCATCTGTCTTGTTTGTGGCCGAATGAGTTATCGACACAAGCATTTTGCTGAGTAGTTTGGAAGGTACTAAGCGAGGGCGGTTGGCCCTCTGAACAGAGCCGACCCGCGAGGTTGGAACCGATACCGGTCCCTGATGCTGTTGGCTTTGCCGCCAGAGCAGGTGAAGGCACCGAGCTCAGGACGGTTGGCCCTCTGAACAGAGGCGCCGAGCCGCGAGGGTGGTACTGTTACCGAACCCGGATGCCGTTGGCTGTGCCGCCAGAGCTGGTGAAGGCACCGAGCTCAGGACGGTTGGCCCTCTGAACAGAGGCGCCGAGCCGCGAGGGTGGTACTGTTACCGGACCCTGATGTGCTTATGGCTGTGTCGCCAGAGCTGGTGAAGGCACCGAGCTCAGGACGGTTGGCCCTTTGAACAGAGGCGCCGAGCCGCGAGGGTGGTACTGTTACCGGACCCTGATATGCTTATGGCTGTGCCGCCAGAGCTGGTGAAGGCACCGAGCTCAGGACGGTTGGCCCTCTGAACAGAGGCGCCGAGCCGCGAGGGTGGTACTGTTACCGGACCCTGATATGCTGTTGGCTGTGCCGCCAGAGCTGGTGAAGGCACCGAGCTCAGGACGGTTGGCCCTCTGAACAGAGGCGCCGAGCCGCGAGGGTGGTACTGATATCGGACCCTGATGTGCTTATGGCTGTGCCGCCCCAGCTGGTGCAGGGACCGAGCTGGTGGCGGTTGGCCCTCTGAACAGAGGCGCCGAGCCGCGAGGGTGGTACTGTTACTGGACCCTGACGTGCATATGGCTGTGCCGCCCCAGTTGGTGCAGGGACCGAGCTGAGGGCGGTTGGCCCTCTGAACAGAGGGGCCGAGCCGCGAGGGAGGTACTGTTACCGGACCCTGACGTGCATATGGCTGTGCCGCCCCAGCTGGTGCAGGGACCGAGCTGAGGGCGGTTGGCCCTCTGAACAGAGGGGCCGAGCCGCGAGGGAGGTACTTCTACCAGACCCTGATGTGCTTATGGCTGTGCCGCCCCAGCTGGTGCAGGGACCGAGCTGGTGGCGGTTGGCCCTCTGAACAGAAGCGCCGAGCCGCGAGGGAGGTACTTCTACCAGACCCTGATGTGCTTATGGCTGTGCCGCCCCAGCTGGTGCAGGGACCGAGCTGGTGGCGGTTGGCCCTCTGAACAGAGGCGCCGAGCCGCGAGGGTGGTACGGTTACCGGACCCTGATGTGTGAGGCAGGAGATGGAACCGTGCTGACAGTCGGTACTCCGATTAGAGGCGACTCCAAGTAATGCAAAGACTGGTTCCAGAAAAATCGCCTTTTTATTGATACTTGATTTCTGTGATACATTTCAGAAGTAGAACTTTTTGAGATGCGTTGCATTCCATGGTCGCGGGAGTGCCTTCCCCTCCATATCTTCAAGTCGGTAGGCAGATCTCCCGGCCGTCGACGTTATTCTGAACGGTCCCTGCCAGTTGGGTGCCAGCTTGCCCTCGTTAGGATCTCGGTCGCCAGGAAGTGTTTTCTTCAAGACCAACTCCCCTATCGCGAACCTTCTTTCCTTGACCTTCTGGTTGTATCCCCTGGCCAACTGTTGCTGATAGGCGGCCAGGCGGATAGCTGCCGCTTCTCTTCGTTCTTCAGCCAAGTCCAGCTCCCGTGCGACGTTCAGATCGTTCAGGCCTTGTTCGCAGAGTTCCGACCTCAAGGTCGGGAGGCCGACCTCAAGGGGAATCACAGCTTCCATACCGTAGGCGAGGGAGAACGGGGTAGCCGAGGTGGAACGCCTTGGGGTAGTTCGGTAGGCCCATAGAACACTTGGCAGCTCCTCTGCCCAACGACCTTTGGCTCGGTCGAGTCTCTTTTTAATTCCATCGAGGAGTACTTTGTTTGAGATCTCGGCCTGACCGCTGCTCTGGGGATACGCCGGGGTGGAGTAGATGTTGCGAATGCCGTACTCCTGGCAGAAGCTTTTGAAGAAGTTGGAATCGAACTGCGTACCGTTGTCGGAAATGAGAGTGCGGGGAATTCCGAATCTGGTGATGATGTTCCTCCACACAAAGTTCTTCGTGTCTAATTCGGTGATGGAGGACAATGGTTCAGCTTCGACCCATTTCGTGAAGTAGTCCGTGGCCACTATCAACCATCTTTTGTTCCCTGGAGTTCGGTGAAGTGGTCCGACGATGTCCAGGCCCCACTGGGCGAAAGGCCATGGACTGGAGAGGGAACTCAGGTCCTGGGCTGGCTGGTGGAGAGAGTGGGAGAACTTCTGGCACTTCTCGCACTTCCTGGCGTAAAGCTGGGCGTCCTTCTGCATGTACGGCCACCAGTAACCCTGGCTGATAGCCCGGTACGCAAGTGACCGACCTCCTATGTGACTGCCGCAGACTCCTTCGTGAATCTCGTAGAGGAAATCGTCGACTTTGCCGGGGTGAACGCACTGGAGGTAGGGCCCTGTGAATGACTTCCTATAGAGCTTGCTGTCTGGGGACAGCCAGAACCGGGTTGCCTTCAATCTGATCTTTCGAGCTTCAGTCTTGTCCTCGGGTAGCTGGTCGTTCTTTAGGTATGCAACGATAGGGTCCATCCAGCTCGGGCCGAGATCGAGGCACATGAGCTGCCGGGGTTGCTGGCGGTCGATGCTGGGCTCCTGCAGCGTTTCTACTTCAATAGTTCTCTTTTCACCGGCTTCTACAGCCGAGGCGAGGCTGGCGAGGGCGTCTGCATGGGAGTTGGACTCTCTGCCGATCTGCCGGACCTCGGCCCTCTCGAACTGGGAGAGAAGTCCCCTGGCGTGGGCGAGGTAGGCTGCCATCCTGTCATCCCGAGCCTGGTAATCCCCGCTGAGCTGGCTCGTCACCAGTTGGGAATCGCTGAAAACCACAACGGACCGGGCTTTCAAGATTTTGGCGCTGTTAAGTCCGGCAATGAGCGCTTCATATTCGGCCTCGTTGTTAGATGCCTTGAAACCAAGTGTCACAGCTTGCTCGATGACGAGGCCTTCGGGAGACTGGAGAACTACGCCAGCGCCAGCTCTCTTGGATGTCGAGGATCCGTCGACGAAGATTTTCCAGGACGAGTCTAGGAGTTCTCTCCAGGACTGTTCTTGCTCAGTCTCGGTGACAACCTCTGCACCCCTATCACCCCCCAGTTCGGTGTCGAGCGCGGTCGGTGCCGAACTCGGAGGAGTAAATTCCACAATGAAGTCAGCTAAGACTTGAGCTTTGATGGCCGTCCAGGGCTGATAGCTGATATCATATTGCCCCAGTTCGACAGCCCATTTGGAGATCCGTCCGGAGAAATCTGCCTTCCGGAGGAGAGCCTTCAGTGGGTACTTTGTGACGACCACTATTGTGAAGGTTTGGAAGTAGTGGGAGAGCTTTCGAGAGGCGCTAACGAGTGCCAAGGCGAGCTTTTCGAGCTGCAAATACCGGGTCTCGGCGTCCAGCAGGGTCTTGCTCGTGTAATAGATGGGCCTCTGCTGGCCGTTGTCCTCTCTGATGAGCACCGAGCTTACTGCATGGTTCGAGACCGACAGGTACAAGAACAGTGCCTCTCCAAAAGTCGGGGTTGACAGCAGTGGTGGAGAAGAAAGGTACTGTTTTAGCTGTTGCAGCGCCTGAGCGCAATCCGACGTCCACTGGAACTTGGAGCCCTTTCACAATAGTTGGAAGAAGGGTCTGCACTTGTCCGAAGCGCGGCTGATAAAGCGGTTCAGGGCGGCAGCCATTCCGGTCAGCCGCTGAACTTGTTTCGCCGAGGTCGGACACTGGAGCTCCTGGATCGCGGTGATCTGATCAGGGTTCGCTTCGATCCCCCTTCTCGTGACCAGGCTCCCGAGGAACTTGCCGGAACCGACCCCAAAGGCGCACTTGGACGCATTAAGCTTTAACTGGAACTGGCGGAGGATGTCAAAAATCTGGCGGAGGTCGGTCAAATGGTCCTGCGACCTCTTGGATTTGACGACCATATCATCGATGTAGACCTCCACCGTCTTGCCGAGCTGGGCCTGGAACATCTTCGTTACCAACCGCTGGTAGGTCGCTCCCGCATTCTTCAGCCCGAAGGGCATCACCTTGTAACAATAGGTGCCCCGGGGAGTGATGAAAGCTGTCTTCTCCTGGTCTGCCTCGTACAGGGGGATCTGATGGTACCCCCGGTAGGCATCCAGGAAGCTCATCCGGTCGTGTCCGGCAGTGGCGTCGATGAGCTGGTCGATCTTCGGAAGAGGGAAGCTGTCCTTGGGACAGGCCTTATTGAGGTCGGTGAAGTCCACGCAGACCCTCCATTTTCCCGTCTTCTTCTTCACCACCACGGTGTTGGCTAACCACTGCGGATAGTGGACCTCTCTTATTGCATCTGCCTCGAGGAGTTTCTGAACTTCCTCAACCACGGCCTCAGTCTGCGGGACCCCTGTCCGGCGCGGCTTTTGAAGCACGGGCTTATGGTTGGGATCCACCTTCAGCTCATGGCAGATGACTGCAGGGTCAATGCCGGGCATCTCATATGGTGTCCAGGCAAAGACCGCCTTATTCTCTTCGAGGAGTTTGAGCAGTTCTGTCCTCTCGGTCTCGGGGAGCTGGCTTCCCACGAGAAAGAATCTGTCGGGGTCGGCGGGATCAATGTTGACCTTGGTGAGGTCCTCGATGCTTTTCTGCGCCGGAGCCCTGCCGACGTCACCGAGCTCGGCCTCTCTATCCAGCTCGGCCACATTGACTTGGGATGGCTCAGCCTCGTCAGGCAGCACGGCCAGCAGGCATTGCCTGGCCATGTGCTGGTCGCCTCTAACGGTGACCACCTCCGTTCGGCCCGACCGGTTTTCCAAAGGAAATTTAAGCTTCTGATGCCGAGTGGAGGGTACCGCCTCCATGCTGTGCAGCCACGTCCTCCCCATTATGACATTGTACGGGGAAGGGACATCGACCACTAGGAAGTCGACTTGCCTGCAGGCGCCACCTACTTGGACTCTCAGGGAGATCTTCCCCTTGGGATAGACTGGTTTAGAGCTGAAACCGACCAGAGGGGTTCGGGCAGCCTGGAGGTCCTCGTCCTTTAGTCCCAACTTCTTGAAGCAATCGTAGTAGAGGACTTCGGATGAACTGCCAGGGTCGACCAGGGCTCTCTGAACCAAGAAGTTTTGCAGCTTCAAGGTGAGCACTAGAGCATCGTTGTGCGGGAGCTCGACGTCTTCTAGGTCTCTGTCAGAAAACCATATTCTGACCCCCTCCGTTCTGGCCTTCTTCGCGGCCGGCTCTGGTGCCGCGGTCAGCACCTGCTTTTGGTGGGAGGCGCGCCTGGCCTCGGCGCGGGCCTGAGAGCTCTTCTTAGGTGGGGCGGCGAGGTGGATGACGTTGATGATGCCTTCCGGCTTGCTGTCCTGGTTATCAGCGTCCCGCCGCGGAGGTCGGTCATCACCTCGGCCCTCCTGCTTGATGTACTCCCTGAGGTGCCCCTCCTTCACGAGGTTCTCCAGGTGGAACTTGTAGCTCTTACACTCGTCGGTCCTGTGCCCATTCTGCTTGTGGTAGGCACAGAACCTACTCTGGTCCCGGGAGGAGGGGTCGGTCGTCATTGGGCGTGGCCATTTGAAGAAAGGCTGCGCTTTTATTTTGTTGAGGAGCCTATAGATTGGCTCCTTGAAGATGGTGTTGACTGCCACGTGGGAGGTCGGCTCGTGGCCAGACCTTCTGCCGCTCCCTGACGGCGCTGACGAGGCAGAGGGAGTTCGGCGGCGCTCCGGGGACCGGGCCTTGCGCCGATCTGGGGATGGGTCTCTGCGGCGATCCTCCCTTCTGGAGGACCTGTTGTCACCCTTGGCCGGTTGGCTCTTCTTAGTGAGGCCGAAGTTTTCCCGACCTCGGACCTCATCTTCTTCCGCCAGGATGAACCGATTGGCTCGGGTCATCAGCTCCTTCATGGTGGTCACGGGGTACATGACCAGCTGCGCCTGGAGCGGGATGCCTGGCTGCAGAGCCAGCTGGAAGGATCTCACTGCTAGCTCCTCAGAAGCGCACTCGATCTGGCTGTAGACAGTCCAGAATCGGCGAGCGAACTGGGTGACGTTCTCGTTCTCCTGCATCCGGAGGGCCATCAGGTCGGCATCGGTCTTTGGGATGACGCGATGAGCCTGGAATTTTCCCAGGAAGGAGGTCCGGAGCTGCCGCCAACTGGAGATGGAATCCTCTGGAAGCGAGCAGAACCACCGCAGGGGTAGATCCGCCAAACTGGAGGAGAACACTCGACAGTTCAGGGAATCGTCATCCCCCCAGACCGACATCCTCTGGACGTAATGTCGGAGGTGAGCGGCAGGGTCCGAGGTTCCGTCATACAGGGTGAACCTCGGGACGCTGAACTTCTCGGGGAGTGTAAATTTTCTTATCTCCCTAGAGAAAGGAGACGCGCCAGTGTCCTCAGCTTCGAAGGCGGTGTACTGGTCTCGGTCGATACCAGCAGTCTCCATATTCTGGCGGATCGTTTGCTTCACCTGCTGGTCGATCCACTGCTTTAGCTCCAGATCTTCCGAGACCTGGCGTTGCTTCTTTGGCCCTTCGTGCATGTGGCTGCTGCTGGAGCCTTCTTCTCTTTGGTCTCGGTCACGCCTCTTACTGTTGAGGACGTGCCTCAGGTCTCGCCCGTGGCCCAAGCGCTTGGGTGGCGGGCTCTGACCCTTCTTGTCTTCGAGCTGCTGCTCGAGCCGTTGGATAAGCTCACGCTGTTCCTGGATGAGGCGGTTCTGTGCTCTGATGTCCTCCAGGCGGGGGTCTTCGTTGTGATCAAGACTGGCCTGATGGTGTGACTGCGATCCAGCCCGGGCTGACTTCTCGTGTGGCTTGGTGACTGACTTGTCGCCCTGCGCGGTCCGCTTATGGCTGTGATGGGGTTGCTCCGGAGGTGGGACGTCGCGAAGGGAGAGCATGGTCACTCCCCTAGACTGCGACTGTGTCTGGACCATGGGAGACCTCCCCCCAGACCTCCTTTGCTGAGGGGGTGGAGGTGGAAGATTCTGCGCCAGTGTAGGCTGTATGGACAAAGCCTTGCCTTTGGAGGGTCCTTCGCCGTTTCTGGTTTTTGGAGGCATAGTGTGTACAAGCTTTTTGTTCAGTTTTTCCCACAGACGGCGCCAAACTGTAGGCGGTAAAAACGACACCTACTTAGATCAAGATGAGATCGGGGTAAACTTCTTAGGACGGAAAATGCTGAACACCAAGAACCTGAAAAGGAAGGAGAAAGGCTAGAGTCAGAGCCCCTGGCTGCCGTGAGCCGAAGGCACTCCGATGCCTGAGTTAGTTCTGAGAAAACTAAACAGGAGGAGGAAGAGGAGAATGAGACAATGTATAGCTCTGTGAGTTGTGTATTGCGTACCTCTCATGGGACTGATCCCATGTGTATATATAAGCGAGCGTTCCTCGTTCATTCTCTCTGTGAGTGGGGGTAGGTGAGGTGAGGTCCCATCGATCCTTGCCCTGGCAGCAGTAGGTGAAAAGGACAACACCCCTCCCTCTCTTTCCACGCCTTCGGTCAGTGGGCGTGCAGGGCTGATAAAGCAAACCTCTTATCGCCATAAATGAACGATCCTATCGTCATAAATGAATGCCCATATCTGTCTGAGCGCGCCGCATTTCCAGGAGGGTGGCGGCCCACTCTGACTTTAGTATTCTAGCCTGAGACCAAGGATGGCTTGGCCGTGGTGTGCCTTTGCACCGAGCTGGCATCTATGCCGAGCTGCGAACCGCGGTGCTGAGCTGCCGAGCTATGACCGAGCGGCCGAGCTATGACCGAGCTGCCGAGCTAACGAGCTTCTACCACAGAGGCTGAGCTGTTCGGCGAGTTTAGCTGTAATCTTTGCTTAACTCTGTCATCACGGTGTTTTACCCACACAATAAGTATTCTCATTCCTTTCTTAATGCCTCCTACATATGCTCTCTCTCTCTCTCTCTCTCTCTCTCTCTCTCTCTCTCTCTCTCTCTCTCTCTCATGATGCCTCCTATAGGATGCCATCTCAATTGGGTTTTAGTGTGGTAGACAAGAGTCGAACTGATGCATCAACAATATATTGGAGTTTTTCTTTGTGTGATCATCCCGCTTTCTCGCTTTCCCATCTGCAATCATGTTTGATGTCCTTCATATTTCTACTAATGCGCCGTGGGCATTAAAATGACTTCTTGAACCTTGAAAGGACAAGGAAAATCCGTATATCTCATGGGTTAAGTGTATGGTGTCAAATGCACATATATGAAAGTGGTTCATGCAAATCATATTTAGGTTAAAGAAACCCAACCTCGGATGTTTCCTAGCCCACGAGTAACACTAATATAATCAACTGAAGACAGGAAGACCTATTGGAAAATCCATTTATCTATTCATTCATAGGTTTGTTTTTCTTGAGAAATACTCCACAGGGTCGATCTTGCTTTTTCCTGCTTCTGATCGATGGTGGAGATGATTTTGCTTCTTGTTAATCGCTACTAAAAACATGAAGCTTGAAGTGAGTTCCTAAATTGGATTCTTTGTTTCTGGATATATGTGTGCTTTTTGGATATATTTGTGAACACTTTCCTTGGCAACATTGCTGAATGCATAAGATATCATCACCATCATTGTCATCAATGATGTTCTTTCTCCCATTGGGTCAGCTGAAACATATGAAGTAATTGTAAAAGAACAAAAATAGAAAAAAGGGCTAAAAATCAAATGAATTTTGTAAGTTAACATAATGCATTGAACTATATCTGATCTCCCCACCATTAATTAATCAATCAGATCATCTCTAAATCATCATTGCATTCTCAATGAATTTGGAAGGCTAAGAGGACTTTCATAAGTTGAGTGGTGTTTGTATTTTTATGAGTTTTAGAGTTTTCTAATAACGTGTTCAATTAAAAATAAGATCTATAGTTGTAAGTATATAACTAAATATTTTCCAGCGAAACCATTATACTTTTCTGCTTTCCTCTTATTCATTTACATATCAAGCTGACGGTCTTTTTTTAATCTTTTTTTTTTTCCTTATATGTACCCAAATGCAAGCTGCATCACATCTATGGAGATGATTGTGTCCTTAACTAGCTGAGTGTGATTGACCAGGGCTGTGTGAACTTTGTCCAAATCGTATATTTAATTCTCCAACTATTCCTTTTGCTCTGTTCCCACTAGATTATTGCTACTCAACAAGTTGAGTTTGAGATTTGGTGTTAAAAGGATAATATCGGGGACGATTAATATTATTATAGCAACTTAATAAGAGTAGCTTTTTAAGATCTTTAATATATATTTTTTTTATACTTTCTACTCAATTTATTGATGTTTTCTACTAATAAGAAAATGGATGAAGTGCTTGAGTTTGATGACTGTAAGAGTATGATCAAGAGAATAAACCCAAAACAGGTAATGATGATTAACATTGTGATGATATGCACCAAGTTGATTAATTATTTTAGTAGTAATTTCTCTCCACAATTTACCTATTTACTACAGTTCTAATAAATTTGTATGTTTTTTTTACTGCACATAGGGAACATTGCACCTTACCGGTTTTCTAATGAGAATAATTAGATTGAGAAATTGAATCTATTCAGAGACTTCCAAAGTTCAACATTGTGTTAGATTAGAGGAGAAGATTCTTACATTGGAAAAGATATTGGTAAGGACTTACGCATAAAAGATGTGCTTGATTTCCATCATCCCAGGTCATGGTCTGTTGTAGTGAAGGTTCTCTCCCTTTGACAATATCCAACTGCTCTTCTTATGAGATGTATGTAGTAGATCTATCCTTGTTTCTTAAATTTTGTAACCTGATAGATATATCATATTCGACAATGGAATTATGTTATTCTAATTTCTATTTCTAAATAGAAAATGGTAAGGATGAAAACTTAGTTATAAATACATTGCTTCAAATTCTCCCTACTTTTGTTTTTGAGTTTTAAAAGTTTACGATTGTAGAAGTCCACAATTTTAATTGATTTCATTTCATTAAGGAGGCTTACCACAATCTCACACTAGCAAAATAGCTAATTTGTCAACTACCTTTACCTACTTTTCTCTCTTCGCACTTTCACATCACATATTGACCCACTGCACCATGCATAATGTCATTTTAGCAAATAGTGGTTTGCAAAGTACAATGGTAATATAACAAATGCCTATTTTTTTTATTGTTAATCAGCATAACGATACAGTGTGTATAAACAAGTAGTTTTATGCACTTCTATCTTTCTATATGTGTTCCATGCACAAATACAAGTTATGATTTCATGATATTATTGAACTATGTATTGAATTTGCAGCTTCTCTCCAAACTTCAACTTGAGATTTTTTACTATAATGCCTCTATATTTGACCGCGTGACTGAAATGACTCCAAGATGCGGATGGACCCCTTCGCAGCATGCTTTCAATTGGAAAAACCACCAGGGCAATGATGTGGGCCTGTTATCAAGCACTACCACGATTGAGAATCTCAACCAGAATATTGAAGCTTTTTCCATCATGCTCATGCCCGAAGAAATGGTTGAAGTGGAGTCTTTTGCTTCCACAGATGCTCCTACCGAAAAGGTAAAAGAAAATTGACTAATTTGAGGGAGTTAGGAACATCTGATTTGTCTTCATAGAAAGGCATATAAATCTATAGGTATGTAATATATCCATTGTGTTTCATTTTACTGTTCTAGCTCCTTTGCAGAGATATTGAGTGTACTATTACTAAGAAATCTTGAATTGATATGTAGTGGAACTTATTTTATTTTTTTGTTACTTTTTTCTTCTCATTTTGTAGCTTCTTTGTTCCATCTCTTTGGGATTTGGCTTTTGGTGCTGTTATTGATTTAAGCAAGTTATGCATGGGACAAGACAATATAAATATATATTTTTTTGTATAGGGGTGTCAAAATGTTACCCGACCCGGTTTTGACCCATCAAACCCAACCCGCTAAATATACAGGTTGGTCACGGATTGGGGTTTCCTAACCCGTAGAAAAAAAACTGTCAAGTTAGGGTTGGTGAGTTGGTCCACCTAACCCGGTTGACCGGTTTCTTTGCTCTCGTATCTTTTAATTTTTATGATTATTTATAGGTGAAGATTTGCAAGGTGATATCGTCAGCATAGACAACTGTACATACAGGCTAGATCTTTGTTTCTCCTTTTTGATGTTTACTTCCATTTTTTAATCTCCCATTTCATTTTTCATATTGCTTATCCTTTCCTTTAGAAGGATGAAACTTGATTTTTCTTTTTCAAAATCTCAAGTTAATAAATAAGTCGTTGATTTTTTTAACTAGGGATACACTCTACACTACCTTCTTTTTTTGTTTTTTTTTTTTTAATGGTAGAATACACTACCTTTGTTGATTTATTATTTTAGACCTTTCATTATAAATATCAGTGTATTTTAAACTTTTTAAAAGAAATTATAATATTTTTTAACATCTAATATTATGAATTAGATTGCCCGTGCTAAGCGGGGGGACCCTCTAAATTGCTTTATTGGAACGAAAATAAAAAATAAAAAATCAAGGACCAAATTTTGTATAAGTGGCGAATGTGGATTGGATGAAATAGTATTTCTATGTTGCTACAAAATAGGAGATCCGAACTCATCTCTCTATAATCTCTATAGGTATGCTATAGGTGAAAATCCCCTTTTTTTAGAGGGGGGACGGTTGCACTGGATGACCCACTTGTATCAAGTGTCATGTCAAAAACCCAAGCTTGAGAAAATAGGATACATTTGATAAGTCATCGCCATAAATGGGGGCCGGGGACCAATCCATGCATTATAGAAGAATCTTTTTGTGCAGTCATTGCTATAGGGGAAAATTTCAAAATAGGGCTCAAGTTTGTTCTAGATTTCAAATGATGACAAAAGTAAACTTACATTTCAAAATAGGCCTTAAGTTTTCCATTAACATTTCAAATCATGACATCTGATAAGATTTTGAATTATCTGGTGAGATTTTGAGTTATCTGGCCACATACAACCAACATCTTCTCCTATCCAAACGAGTCCAAACCCGCCATACAGATGCTTTTCTCCAGCACCTTTTTCCTTCCATCATCATTAAAATCCAGCCATCTCCATCATTCTCATCTTCATCCATCATCCCTCTTTGCTTCTGTCATCTCTATTTCTCGGTGATTTAAAAGAGTCTAGATGGAGTATTGCAAGGTGGGATTGGTGATAATTAGAAGTATTAGTGACGATGATGATATTTTATGTGAGAAACCCGAGACCATAACAGGCTCCTCTTTTATCATCAAAGAAACAAACACATTCCTCTGGATGAACTCCAGAAACACAAAAGAAAAATCACATTTCTCTACATACGATGTTTGAGATTAGAGATGGTAAGAAAGAGATGAGAAGTAAATTAAAGGACTGAAGTGGAACCATTGGTAGCAAGGAGTGGGGAAGGTTCCTTTGACATCGGATTATCCCTAACAAGGGAGAGGTGCGCCAAGGAAAGACGAGACGGGAATTCAAGGACGGAATTCGGCCATTTCTCGATTTGGTGCTTCATGATCTCACTACTGGTGCAGAAGCCACGGAGGCAGGGGAATCTCGGCTTCTCCTGGTCCTCGTTCATTTTCCCCATCTCACCAGCCAAAAACAAAAAAATAAATCGATGGAATGAAGACATTGAATGGAAATGGGTTTCTCTTCTTTATAAAGACATCTGCAAATAGGAAGATGGCTGGATTTGATGATGATTGAAGGAAGAAGAAGGTGATGGAAGAAGGTGTTGGAGAAAAGGGTCTGTATGGCTGGCTTGACTTGTTTGGATAGGAGAATACATTGAGTTGCATTCGCCGGATAATTCAAAATCTCATCGGATAATTCAAAATCTCACCGAATGTCCTGATTTGAAATGTTCATGGAAAACTTAAGGCCTGTTTTGAAATGTAAGTTTATATTTGTCCTGATTTGAAATCTGAGAAAAACTTGAGCCCTGTTTTGAAATTCTCCCTTGCTATAAATGTATGGCACAATCCGGGAGACTCGTAGATGTGTGCTCAAAGGTGAGAGCTACTACTTGCACACCATGTTTTCATTTCCCCACTCCCCTTCTCTTTCCACCCACCATTCAAGTGTGGGGACTTAAGATTTTTCTTTGCACACCCCTATGTTACCTAAATTACCCTCACCCCCAACCCACCCCAACCACCACCTCCATTGGCAACATCGGCGGAGGCGGAGGCGGAGGCGGAGGGGGAGAGGGAGAGGGAGAGGGAGGGGGAGAAGGGGAGGCGGGGGAGAAGGAGAAGGAGAGGGAGAGGAAGAGAGAAAGAGGGAGAAGGGGAGAGAGATAGGGAGAGGGAAAAGGGGCACTGATGGAGGCGGGCAGGGAGAGGGATAGTGGCTGGGGTCGTGAGGTGGCAAAGGCGAACAATGGGAGGGAGAGGGGGAGAGGGAGAAAGAAAGAGGGAGAGGGGTCGGGCAGCGGGCGGAGTTGGGCGGCGATCAAGGAGAGAAAGAGATGTAAGATTTATGGTCTCAATCCATTAAGATTGATGTAATAAATTGATTAGTTTTTTTATTTATTAATATATTCATATTTTCCTTTCATAAGATGAATGGCGTTTTATTACTTAAATGCACATAACCCATACAAATTACATACTGGCTCATGAGATGAACCGGAGTCCACAAGTGTATTAGATGTAACACGTGTGTGGATGAGATCCACATACAGGAGACTTGTGTCACAAATCTTATACTTAAATTGATTTACAACCAGTGATGAGATTAGGCATCTCATCTGACAAGGTTGCAGTATTGTGATTACTATGAGATAGTGTAATCCGTCTCGATCATAGGATTGTAAGATTCTAGATCATTATACTGGTACATTGGATGTATTGAAAGACTATGAGAAGCACCTCAAAAACACTGTCTTTACTTTAAGGTCTACTTTCATAATTTCCTAGCAATGGGCTTTCAACCCTGAGACATTGATGAACCCAAGTTTCTGTCAATTCATTTGCTTTGAGTCACCAATAAGTGAGGCCAACTATAGGTCAACACCTCGGTGTCTTGGGTACGTGGTAGTAGGACTGTGGGAACATTTAATGATGAAGATGGAATCTATCTTATCCCCTTATGCCAATTAATGGATTTATCATTGGTAAGTGTACACCTATCTCAATTAAGAGTTAATTGGATGGTATTAATGATTGCTATAATTAATTGGGTCTCAAGGATAAAAAGATATGGATCTAAATTGGTGGGACAGTTTGATCAATTGATCCATGGATATTGATAGAGGGGCAGGGGCCTACTTGTAGTAATGGGGAAGATTAGGGTCTTCATGTAATTTATTCTTAAGACTGGAGTTCAATTGCATTTATTTAGTAGAGTTATTTGCAATTAACTGCGGGCCCGGATTGCACATGAGATGTGGGGTCGTGGTGTCATAATTGGAGCCAGCTTTCTATGGAATCCCTAATAGTTCCCACGCTAGCCCAAGATTAGATCTTTACTAATTCTATTTGAACTAAAAAAGGATAGCTACTATTTCTATTTGAAGTGAGACTTCTAATAGCGGTAATAGTGGAATAAAGGGTTACTAATTAATTTAGAAGTTGAACTTCTAATTATAAAGAAAGAGAGAAGGTTGCAAAACTATAAAAGGAAGAGGAGGGAGCCCCTTTGGACGTCCATGCTCAATTCTTCTTGGAGATTCACGCCCATCATCCTCTCTTGTGCAAGAGTTGCACTTCTTCCTTTTTCATTTCTCTCTTCTAGTTCCCTTCTAGTTTCCTTAGTGATTCTAGTTAGTCTTTCTCTTAGAGATTCCACCATCTCTCTTGAGGAAAAAGATCCGAAGCGGGTCATAACGTGGAAGACGATTGGGCATTGGAGATTTTGATTTTGGAAGAGCTCTTCATCAAAGAGTTGAATCAAGTTCTCCATTAGAGCACAACCAAGCTCCATAGGTATTTTCTGCTCTTTGTATGTTGTGGAATTTCGTGGTGGCATGTTTAGTGCTGTTTCTATCTTCTTGATAGGATTGTTTGCTGATCATGACGGCTGAAATTGAGGGCATGCATCCTGAATTGGGTTTTATTGGTTTTTGGATAGGTGTTCACTACTTCTAGTTGGTGAAAAGTTTTGAAACCTATCCAAAGAGGTCCACCCACTTCCAACAAGAGAGAGAGAGAGAGAGAGAGAGAGAGAGAGAGAGAGAGAGAGAGAGAGAGAGAGGTAGTTTGGGGATTTCCTAATACTTTTTTTTTTTAAATGGGGAGTGGGGAAAGGAAAAATTGGTGTGCATTTAGCAGCTCTCCTTGTATACTTCCTTCACTTGTAGCCTGTCGTTTGAAGATCTTATGTTTAATTGGTGGCGACTATCATCTTAAGATGTGTTTAGATCAGGAGAAAATGACATGGGAAAGAAAATTAAAGATAGATGGAGAATACCCTTGGAGAGGTTCAACACTTTTCTCTAATATTGATTTCCACTATATTTAGACTTGAATAAGAAATGCTATATATGCAGAAGAAAATCCTTTTCAAAATATGTCAGAGAAAAAAAAATAACTGCCCTTCCACAGTTGATGGGCGAGGGACACATATCCATGTATAGTCTCAAAGCCTCAGATGGTGTGCAAGATTGCTTACATTAGTGCCTACTTGGTATTCCAGACGCATGGAATGAAATCCTTTGGGGTCGTTTGTCTTTTACGCGTGGAATATGTAAATACAATTTACACATTCATATATTCAAGTTTTAAGTATGTAATGTTTACACGTGTTTCCTTTTACAACGTTTGTCTAATAACACTATTTTCACATCATTTACACATGTGATTCATTTTCTATGTCTGTTTCAATGATATGTGTATATGTATTAAATGATTTTGTAAATGGTACTTATTAATCATTAAATTATAGTCTACCATAATGATATGAAAATGAGACAAAAAAATACTGATTTATATCAAAGAATTCATTCGTATTTTAGATCCTTCAAAAAGAACATGTCTTTCAACATGAAATATACTTTTCAAAAATATATATTTCTATCAATGATCACCTTTAAAAAAATGCATTCCAACATGTTTGGTTAAGGAAATATGAGTTTATAGTCTGATGGTTAAGAAAAATAAGATTCTTATTAATATTTTTATTAATTAATATTTAGTTCAATATTATCTTAATTCATTATTCAATTTGCATAAAACTTAACCCATGCATCCCACCCCATGCATCCCACCGGCTTTATGCTAATTATAGAAAGTTCTTAAAATGAGTATTTTGTTGCTAAGTCCAATTATATTAAAAGTATCACAAATTTATTATGGTTAGATAAAATCGCATTTATACATTATTTTTGAATGATACCATAATGCTATATAAAATACATTCTTCCTTTGTAAATGCGTTGGAGGGTGGTTTCGAAGCTAGAACCTCTTTGATGTAAATGCCTCTTTTATTATTATTTTTCTAAATGCGTTGGGGGTTTCGAACCCTGAACCTCTTTGAAGGAAATTGCCTAAAACCAAACCGTCCGCCTCCAATGGGTATTCTTTGAAATTACATATGGTTTGGTATTCTCTTTTCCCACCTGGATATGTGTTCAAATCTTGGTGTGAAAATGAGCTTTTGATTTATACATAAGATACGTAAATAAATATTATGCATATTCACCATTTACATATGTAAATGGGTGTAGACAAACGACCCCATGCACAACTGTAGGTTGCCAACTGAGCGAATCCCCACTACAACAAATTACATATTTGCCGATGAATCTTGCCATTGTAGAAAATGTATTTAGTCGATGTATCACAGCATTAGCAAAATGATTACACGCATCAAAACATCTTGTCGATAGAGAGAATGGCGTCATCTGAGTCTTGGAGTAAATATTTTACCGATATGAATTATATTCTCCTCCGATGCTATTACTGCATCGGGAAATAAATGTTGAGAAAGATGACACACCTAAAAAGTGTGTTGGGAATTATGAATACCTATCCGCGGACATGGAGGCACGGAGCAATAATGAACGACGCTCACTTTCCGCGTTGGCGAATGTGTTTTAACCTAAGTTGAGTCATCCCAGCGAATCTGTTTTTGGCCCCAGAACTCTACATTGTCGAAATTGGGATCGTGGATCCTCGCGTGTGATTCTTTGCAGATTCGAGAGGCACCAGAGGACGACTGCGATCTTGCTAGGGTTTCTCAAAGCTTTTGTGAAGGCGGCGTGAGAGAGGACGAAGGGGGCTTGGAACAGAGGACGAAGAACTCCAACAGGTTTCATCCTTCTTTTCTCCAGTTTGCATCTCTCTCTCGAATCCATGAATTCCAGAAGGTTCGTCCCCATTCCCTTCTTTCATTTCTCCTTTTCTTTTTTAATGTTTTCGTTTCTTCCAATGATTTCGGCTTCGATTTCGATTCGCTTCGGATGGGAAGAATCCCGTCTATAATTCATCCGCAACAACTTTCTTTCCTGATCTCCTAAAATCTCTAGGGTTTTTTTAATTTGTTCCTGATTTTTTAGGGGATGTGTAATTCTTGTAGACCTAATCCAATCTGTTTCTGCATTAGATTGATCTAAATCTCCACACAAATGCACAGACACCTTTCAGAGTATTCTTAAGTAGGAAATCACTCAATCATAGCATCGGATTGGATCATTGCAGCCCTTCTCTGCCGACTGCTTAGAACCAAAGCGTCCCTCTCTACCTTTCTCTAGTGACTCCCGTGCTGCTTTTTCTTGCTCAGGTGTGTAGAAGTACATTCCTGATCTATACTGTGTCCCCACATCACTCCCCTGTCACCGAAAAAAATTAAAAACCAAACCTATCACAATGTGCAACTGTAATGTTGGTTTGAACACCCATGACCCACCATTCATGAATGATAGCGATGCCTTGCAAGGCATAAATTCAGAATCGATGAGCATTTTAAGTCTTACAGCATGAATGAGCAGCTAAACCATAACGATTACAAAGAAACTTGGTTTTTTTTAATGGCGTATCAGATTGACACATGAAGATGAGTTTGAAAGAGGGTGTATCCTAATTGTATTTGAATGTTACCCAAAAAGGAAGGTTACTTATTCTGCTGAACATAGAAGTGGGACATTATCCTACCTAAAATTCTGGTAACGTTTTGGGGAATAATAAAACATTATCCTACCTAAAATTCTTTCCAACTTCCATGCTGCTCATGATGGATGAGAGGATAACTATGACCTATCCATTTGCCATTACCTAAAATATTGAATTACTTGGTATTACAATTGTGCCCACCTTTGCTGGCCGGGCAAACATTGTTTTTCGGACTTTCGTACCCAAGTCAAAGTGCATGAACTCAGGAAGATTCAGATGGGCCAAGTGCATGGTAGACAATGATAAATTAAATTTCCATTTTGAGTGATGAAATTACATCATATATCCAAACCCTGGAATCTGAAACACATGCATTCTTCTTGTTAATGTGTGTTTACTTTGTATACAATTTGACAATCTAACTTCGCAATCATATAATAGTACCTTATTTAGGTTATAATACCATGCATTTCTATGTATTTTAAGAGCAGTTTGTGGGAGTACTCAAGTCTGGGGTGGGTCTGCTTTTGCAAGAGATCTGAGAGCAATATAGTATTGATGGCTAAGATGCTTTCTACTCTCCTAACCGGAGAACAACATTAATGAAGTGCGAGCTAAAGTATGATAACTGGTAACTAATAATCAAGTTGAGGCTGATGGAGAACAGAACATATCATTGTATAAATAAAAATAATGTTTAGAAAGCAAATATATCATAGCACCAAATATCAGCAACAGCAGCACAAATAACAACACCACCACCACAATAAATCAATACCTGAATAAGTATGCTATTGGCAAACACATCCGCTACGTATCTATTATATCTATGTTAGATGACATACATACTCAAGACATTGGTTTTCAACCCAATTTAGTCGGGTCTCTTTTTCGACATTTCTTCTTGTTCTTCTTTGATTTATGGTTGTTTTGATGTAGTGCGAGCTGCTGCAAATGGTTTGTTGATTCAACATGTGATTTGATATAAAGGAAACGAGGGTAATAAGACGGTCTGAAATTTGTGATGTTTTGGTATGGAAAACTCCTTTTAACTAGGGTTCAGCTTGGTTAATGGCTAAGGAGATCCCGAAAACTCAAGCAAAAAAGGGGTTTGGGCTGGGACTTCTGTTCCTCCATTTCCTTCGTCCCAGATTATCTTCACTCTATGCTTCTTTCACCTATCGAATTCTCACTTCTCTGCACTTCTTTCACCAATGCAGTCATAATCTCTACTTCCATCCCCAGCAAATAAAAAGATCTCTCTCTCCTAAAGAAGAAGACGATCGTTGCTTAGGTACCCCTTTTTTTCTTAATCTCTCTGTTTTTCTCTGTTCTCATGTGGGTTTTGTTGGGTTTTTTTATTTTTTTATTTTATTTTTTTATTTTAGTTTTGGGGTTAGATATGGGTTTTTTTTTTTTTTTAAATTATATGGGTTTTGGTTTGTAAAGTTTTGAAGGTTATATAGAGATGTATTTTGGGGTTTTAGGATTTGTTGCTTGCTATCTGCAATGTCTTTATAAGAATTTCATCTGTATAGCTTTTTGTGTTTGAAAAGTGAAGAGGGGTGTACGAAAACAAAGAAGCAGGAGCTGTTTTTGTATTTGAGAAAGGACTACATTTTCTAAAATAGCTTTATCTTTATTTGAAACCAATTCCAATCATATTCCTTGATTACAAGAGGGCCTAAGTGTCTGTTAATGGGTGAGTGTGATGTTTTTCTTCTATAATTTCCCATGGGCTGGAGAGATTATGAATGTTCTGAAAGATATCTTGCATCCTATTGGATTGTGGGTGCACATCTGATCAATATCTAGATTCAGTGCTTTGAATCCTATTTGATCTGACCCAAATGTGGCGCATTGGGTCATATAACTCTAAACAGTTCATGTTGTAACTTGTGAGAGACTAGGATCTGGATACAATTAACATTACCACGCTTCAATAAAGGGAAAAACAGCAGGTCCAGTTTACGTTAACGTTACTTCTCATATCTGTTTCTGTTCCGCTAGGTACACAATCAGGGGCATTTCAGGGTGCAAATGCCTCTACATTTGCAATTGAGCTTGGGAGTCGTATTCGCAGGCTTGTTGTACCTTTGCACAAAGAAACATGGGCAGCTATTGATGATGGGTGCAAGGAGGCAATCTTTACTGCAGCTGCGGTAATAAAACAATCTTTTACTTCCTAATATATATTCATAGGCTTTATTGTTAACTTTTCTCACTTTTGGGTTTGAAATGATAGCAAAAGTATGACTTTGGCGACTGGAAGACCGATGCACGTGTGGCAGCTGCAGTCGGGAAACTAGCGATGCATATTTTTAGGGAGTTTAGAGTGGAGCTACACAAAGCATATAAGAAGTTGTTGGAAAAGGGCCATGATCCGAAGCAGTGCCCATATGATACGCAGAGGGTGGCCCAGTGGGCCTGGCTGATAGAGAACAAATGGGAGACACCTGAGTGGAAGGTAGCTAAATTATATTTCTTGATTTGCTTTCGGTACATGATTTTGATTAGTCTATACATTATTGCTGTTCTATACATTATTGTTGTTGTTGTAATATGAAAAATCAAAATAAAATTCCCTGAATTAGATCCTACTTACCAAAATCAATTTTTAGTGTCATATTACTTGATAGTACTACGGCATATTGCACGGCCAAGATTTCAAGTTCTTCTAAATTTGATGCTTGTTACACTTTTGTAAATAGATAGGTTGGTATCATTTATTCGACTAAAAAGAACAATTCATCATTTCAAAATAATAAAAGCCCAAATAATGGATTCACCAATGTTTCTACTTCAGTTATTGATACACTAGCTAGTTACCCAATCAAGACTTCCATAATTTTTTACTACTTTAAGCAAATCAATCAGTGGGGTGTTTCTTTTCAAGGAAAACAAGAACCTGTCACTCACTCATGTCTTTTTGTCAGTGATCTTGTTAGCACCCACTTGGATGATTTTCAAGTTGAAGAGACAAAATTGCTTCTTCATAAATGGGAGTTCACAAAAATTACTCCTTTAAAATGAAGTGTTCTTATTTTAGACGTCTCTAAGGATCTTTTACAAGGTGGGCCTGACTTTTCAAATTATCAAATGGGGTTCATTTAAATATTATTTTCATCACAAGAGAATTTTAAATTCAATTCCCTTTTTGGATGGTTTCAGATCCAATCTCAGTCTCTCCCCCCTTTCCCTCTTGCTTCTTCTTGACTTGACGGTTTCGTGGTGTTGACTCTAACCCCTGCGAGTTACTTGACCATGCCTTGTACACTAGCTTGACACGAGGCTTTCCTTCTCAGGAATTATCCTGTCGGAGATGTCACACTATCCAAACTAACTCCCCCATTCTTATGACCTTGCATACTAATCTATTCAACAATCTTACTGATAAAAATGGTGGATATTGACTCAGATTGATTGGCACCGCCACCTTATGGATGTTATCAGGTAAGAATCGTTATTAGTGTACCAACTCAAGATTCCACAAAGAGGGGGTGTAAGGAGCATTTCGTCCATTTTGATTTGAAAAGTGAACTACAGACTGGTTGAGCATAGATGTGTGGGCTGCCTACTGACTATTTGTGAATGCTAAGTTCTGGTTATTCATGTGGCTCATCCAAATATGAAGAGATGAACATATGGTGCAGACTATCATCCATGTACTGATTTTTGCCTCAGAAATTCAAGAAAACAGTTTAGCATGATGCCATTGTAAGCAATTTTTCATTTGCCATTTTTTACTTCTATGGAACAAGCTACAGAGTACTTTTTGCGTGTGTACTTCTATGGAACAAGATACATAGAGTACTTTTTGCGTGTGATTTTAGCCAATGGTCTGTGCAACCGAATGCGAAATTCGTTTGGTTTTGTTTTTATTGTTAAATGTTTTGGAATCTATGATGCCCGGATACGGCTTGGATATGGCAGGGACACACCATAGACATGGCAAGGACATGGATTTTACATGTAAAAACTGAAGTATCGGATATGATACGACACGATACGTTGCCCATGTTGAAGTATCCGTGCATCATAGTTTGGAATAGACACAATGCTACAACCAATGCATTTGTATACTTAAAAAGTAGAAAGGGAGTTGATCCATTCTCTTTCTACTTCCTGGCGGTATGAATATTAGAGACGCAAATAAAGCCCTGTTTAGTTCCTTGGAACTTAGTTGTTTACTATTCTCTCTACCTATAAATCTAGTTACTTGTATCTATGTGTAATTGTAATTGGTTATGGCATAGAGCAAAACAACTGTCACTTGAGGAAATTCAGATTATTCAAATGCATGTGACACCCTCATTTTGATTTGAACCCAGTTGTTGCACTAAGTTTAGGAAGATCCATATAGGCCCTTAGTGGGATTGTTCCTTTTACTTATTTTCTGCTCCAAGAGGCATTGGTAATGATTTGGAGTTGCAAAAGATTTAAAAACAACATCTCACCCATGGTGATTTTTTCTTTGCCATAGTCAAGTAGCCAACCTGCCTATTTTAGCTGCTGGCAACTGCTCCATTGTGGGTAGATTTAGTAGTACTAGTAGTAGTGTGTTTTATTTTTCCCTCTCTTGGAGTTTGGGATTTCCTAGTTTTGACTGAGTGGAGTTTGACTTAGATGCGTTTGTCCTCCCTTTTATGACTATTTTGCATTTTTTTTGATGGATGACAATAAAACATATAGCATATGATTGTTAAAGTGTGAATGGAAGACGAAGGGTTAAATTCTTCCTAACATGCGAGGGAAAAATAAATAATTTTATATTTTAAAATATTAAATAATAAATAATAACAAGTGAATTAATTTCGATGTTCATGTGTTTGAATTAGCTTTAGGAACTGTTTGAGTGCATTATAATACATAGGAATTGAATACATAGATTTTATGCCATAAGTGGTTAAAAATGAAGATCAAAGGTGAATGTCAATAAAAAAGTAGGCATCTTTTCGGGGAAATAGAATTAAGGGAGGATGAGAAATGAATACACAGTCATCACCCTAGTAATTCAATACATAGAAAAGCAAAGGCCATATCTATATTTTCACCTTATATCATTCACTCCTTACATCTTTAGTAACTCCTTTGATAGAATTCATTTCACATTGAATTTCTTTGTGTTCATTCCTATGCATCTTATGCAAAGAAACAGGCCTTCGAGTGTTTCAAATGTAAATTGAAGTGAAAATGAAATTCCAAAACCTTTTAAGTTTCACTAAACCACAAAACCTATGAAGAATTGGTTATTGTCATGGCCAAAACTTTTATGCATCAGGCAATATTGTAAGACTCAATTGCTATTAAGGTGGCCTCACACAATTACATATGGGCTCCACTACAATTAACATTATACTATTTTAAATTTACTTGTTTGCGAAAATTTGAATTTAAGTTGAGTTAATTCCCAATCTAAAGCAAGTTTCTTGGTAAGGCTAAAATACATGCTTTGTAAACTTGATGGATCATCATCATTCATCAAAGCCTTGTCCCAACATAGTTGGGCCGGCTATATGAATTCTATTTTTCCATTCCGTTTATCCTGAGCTAAATCATTAGATAAGTCGCACGTTTTCAAATTCACATTAATGTTTATAAATATAAACAATTGGAGACTTTTCACAAGCAACTTTTTTTCTTTTTTTCTTTTTTTTTTTTGCGCTGGGGGGGGGGGGGGGGGGCGGCGGCGGCGGCGTCGCTGGGGGGGGGGGGGGCGGCGGCGGCGTGGTGGTGGAGGATTTCCTAGGCAATTTGAGCAACCATTTTGGAGCTTCTTTTATATTAACAAATTAGTATAAACAATCTGATTTAGTTATAATGCTATATACAATAAGTGAAAATAGAAATCTAAAAAAATTATTTGAAGAGGCTGCAAGAGAGAGAGAAGGAACCTGCAATTTTTTAAACAACACGGCAGTAAATTGGTTAGGTAGCAACGAGAATTGAGAAAACCATATCCACAAAATAGCATATCTAGGTCCGAGGTTAAACTGATGAGCAGGGGCTTTTTAGCATTTGAATGCACAAAGAAAATATAAAAGACAAACTCTATGTAAAATCGTGCATGCTATTTTATTGCCATTTGGTGCGATGCTTTTCCATGTCAAAATAAGAAACTTGAGTTGTTTTCTATGTGGAAAATTATTTCAAAGGGGAAAGGTCGAAACTGAATAAATGAAAATTGTGAAATTTCAATATTATGCAAAAAAAACCTTTTTTTTCTTGTCTTTTTCATCTTCTTCGTCGTCGTCTTCTTTTTCTTCTTGTTATGTTGGATTGCTGGTCAGGTGTGATAATTTTAACTTGAGCGTCCAGGGATCGAGGACTTGTTTCTTAATTTAGAATATTTATATATAGAGAATTTCTGAGTTTTCTGACACGTGGAATTCTTGAATTCTCCTTTTTAGTTGAACATCTAAGAATTCTACCAAGAAAAATGAAGAGACTGAAATTATTCAAATATTCTTTGAATTCCAGTAAAGAAACATGTTCTAAGGCACCAACACCATTCACCCACATGAGTGTATTGCCCTAGCTTTGCAATAACGATAAGTGGTAAAGTAGAATATAGATTTCATAAAGTAGAATACAGATTTCATAAAAGAAGAGTCTCCAAAGACTCAAAGTCCATTTGGTGGGCCATCGTTCCCATATGGTAGTAGGGCCTAGGACTAGACATTGCCATAGTTGAAGCATGAATAGAGGAGTTGTCATCGTCACAATGGTTTGATGTTATCTCTCTCTCTTTCCAATTTCCACGCGTTATTTAATCGTCAAGCCCACCATCGGTGGACCTATGATTTTGATGGTCAATTAATAGTTTAAAGTATCTTTTACTTTTTTTTTTCTCTACTGACAGAACTCAAAAAGCACACAAGATCTCTATTAAGTTGAGAAAGCTTTTAGAGATGAAGAGAGAGTTATATTCAAATTCAACAGAATTTTTATCTTTGATCACTATGCAATGATTAATGAGTGTAAAAACACAAGTGGGCCCCATCACAAATGCCAACGAAAAGTATAAACATTATGGACCTGAACATAATTTTTGTCACATGAAATTAGTTCATCTGCATTCCCAATGGAGGAGTATTACGCGTACGAGATGGAGGAACTTTGATACTATTTTAATTGAATGGAATCTATGTTTTAAAAATGGAACTGGACACCGGCATAATAATTATAAAAATAAAAGTAAGACATTGAACTCAATTTTGAAATGGTAAAATCATGATTTGTTCATCAATCTAGCCAATTGAATGATTTTTTACTACTAGAATAACATTTTTGATGCACCAGAGAAGCTTAAGAAAATAATGAAGCAGAAAATATAATCGTTCATTTTCTGAACTTAAAAACTATTTTTTCCGACAACTCAAGAAAAGTGAGAAAAAGATATTTTTCCTTTTAAAAAGTTCAATATTGTAACCCTATAATTCCCCCCTAGATAATTTTATCTAAAACACTTTCTAAGTATTTCTAAAATCTAGTGATTAGAAACTTTCTTGACTATTTGCTAGATTTCAATATTGGAATCACATCAGATAGTGTTTTGAAAGGAAATGTCTCTTTATAAATATCTTCTTTACTAAACCTATTAATTTAGCTTTTATGGACCCTTGACTGTGGCTTGGGGGTGTACTGTACACATCTTATAGATGGAAAGTGAATTTGAATTGGTTTGGATTCGAAAGGTGGTACCTAAAGATGAACTTGAAGGGAGAAATTATGCACACATAAAGTGTTTATTACTAAATGATTAATCTAATATCAAGAAATTTCGTTATTGTTATTTTGAAATTCTTTTTCAGTGTACATTTTAATTATCATTATTTCCCACTATTTAGTTAAGAATCTGTTGCATTATTTAAGATTTTCTAAACATTAAATAGTATTATATTTTATTATTACATCATTCCACTCTCAATTATTTTACTCTATTGGTATTTAAACTATAATATTTTGTTCTACACATATCCAAATGTTCCCTTGGAGATGGTTTTAGCTACTTGGAATCTTCCTTTACAGGACCCATGAATTAAAAGTGGAAGTAGAGATTTAATTGTGATGTAGTATATGAAAATAAAGTTTTTAAATGATCAAAACCATTGAACGTTTGTTAGGTAATTCCTAATTCAATCTAGATCATTCATCAAATTTAGGCAAATTGAGCCATTTTTAATTAGCACTTGAAGGATTAGGCTAGACCAACTATTCCAAGGCACCAATTTCACTCGATGCGGTCATGTGTTTGAGCTGTTTGGTTTGATTTTTTAAAAAATAAATAAGATATTTAATGAAGAAAACATGATTTGTTTGGGAATAGTTTTCTTTTTATATTCAATCTAAACATATTTAGCTTTCTTTAGTTTTTTCTTGATCGATAACTATAAATTATATTAAAATTTAGAAAGTAACAACAAATAAGCACCATAAGAGAGTATAAAGTTCATTTGTCTAGTGCCCACAATAAACCGATTGGCTGTAGTCTTTTTGTCAATAAGATTTTCGCATCAAAAGATGTGATGAGTGACAACCCATCTTATAAAAAAGGAGGCATTTTCTCCCTTTGATTTTTACACGGTTTCTTTGAAAACGAGGGAACGACTTAAAGATTCCACATAGACTCTGAAATTTCAAAAGAAAGACTTAGAAGTGATCTCTACTTGATTTGGAAAATGCTTTTTTTTCTTTATTTCAAAATTGCATTATGCACAGACGCGTGCTAGGGGCGGACAATTTAGTAATAAAGTGTTTATTACTAAATGATTAATCTAATATCAAGAAATTTCGTTATTGTTATTTTGAAATTCTTTTTCAGTGTACATTTTAATTATCATTATTTCCCACTATTTAGTTTAACATCTGTTGCATTCTTTAAGATTTTCTAAACATTAAATAGTATAATATTTTATTATTACATTATTCCACTCTAAATTATTTTACTCTATCGGTATTTAAACTATAATATTTTGTTCTACACATATCCAAATGTTCCCTTGGACATGGTTTTAGCTACTTGGAATCTTCCTTTACAGGACCCATGATTTAAAAGTGGAAGTAGAGATTTAATTGTGATGTAGTATATGAAAATAAAGTTTTTAAATGGTCAAAACCATTGAACGTTTGTTAGGTAATTCCTAATTCAATCTAGATCATTCATCAAATTTAGGCAAATTGAGCCATTTTTAATTAGCACTTGAAGGATTAGGCTAGACCAACTATTCCAAGGCACCAATTTCACTCGATGTGGTCATGTGTTTGAGCTGTTTGGTTTGATTTTTTAAAAAATAAATAAGATATTTAATGAAGAAAACATGATTTGTTTGGGAATAGTTTTCTTTTTATATTAAATCTAAACATATTTAGCTTTCTTTAGTTTTTTCTTGATCGATAACTATAAATTATATTAAAATTTAGAAAGTAACAACCAATAAGCTCCATAAGAGAGTATAAAGTTCATTTGTCTAGTGCCCACAACAAACCGATTGGCTGTAGTCTTTTTGTCAATAAGATTTTCGCATCAAAAGATGTGATGAGTGACAACCCATCTTATAAAAAAGGAGGCATTTTCTCCCTTTGATTTTTACACGGTTTCTTTGAAAACGAGGGAACGACTTAAAGATTCCACATAGACTCTGAAATTTCAAAAGAAAGACTTAGAAGTGATCTCTACTTGATTTGGAAAATGCTTTTTTTTCTTTATTTCAAAATTGCATTATGCACAGACGCGTGCTAGGGGCGGACAATTTAGTAATAAAGTGTTTATTACTAAATGATTAATCTAATATCAAGAAATTTCGTTATTGTTATTTTGAAATTCTTTTTCAGTGTACATTTTAATTATCATTATTTCCCACTATTTAGTTTAACATCTGTTGCATTCTTTAAGATTTTCTAAACATTAAATAGTATAATATTTTATTATTACATTATTCCACTCTAAATTATTTTACTCTATTGGTATTTAAACTATAATATTTTGTTCTACACATATCCAAATGTTCCCTTGGACATGGTTTTAGCTACTTGGAATCTTCCTTTACAGGACCCATGATTTAAAAGTGGAAGTAGAGATTTAATTGTGATGTAGTATATGAAAATAAAGTTTTTAAATGGTCAAAACCATTGAACGTTTGTTAGGTAATTCCTAATTCAATCTAGATCATTCATCAAATTTAGGCAAATTGAGCCATTTTTAATTAGCACTTGAAGGATTAGGCTAGACCAACTATTCCAAGGCACCAATTTCACTCGATGTGGTCATGTGTTTGAGCTGTTTGGTTTGATTTTTAAAAAAATAAATAAGATATTTAATGAAGAAAACATGATTTGTTTGGGAATAGTTTTCTTTTTATATTAAATCTAAACATATTTAGCTTTCTTTAGTTTTTTCTTGATCGATAACTATAAATTATATTAAAATTTAGAAAGTAACAACAAATAAGCTCCATAAGAGAGTATAAAGTTCATTTGTCTAGTGCCCACAATAAACCGATTGGCTGTAGTCTTTTTGTCAATAAGATTTTCGCATCAAAAGATGTGATGAGTGACAACCCATCTTATAAAAAAAGAGGCATTTTCTCCCTTCGATTTTTACACGGTTTCTTTGAAAACGAGGGAACGACTTAAAGATTCCACATAGACTCTGAAATTTCAAAAGAAAGACTTAGAAGTGATCTCTACTTGATTTGGAAAACGCTTTTTTTTCTTTATTTCAAAATTGCATTATGCACAGACGCGTGCTAGGGGCGGACAATTTAGTAATAAAGTGTTTATTACTAAATGATTAATCTAATATCAAGAAATTTCGTTATTGTTATTTTGAAATTCTTTTTCAGTGTACATTTTAATTATCATTATTTCCCACTATTTAGTTAAGAATCTGTTGCATTATTTAAGATTTTCTAAACATTAAATAGTATTATATTTTATTATTACATCTTTCCACTCTCGATTATTTTACTCTATTGGTATTTAAACTATAATATTTTGTTCTACACATATCCAAATGTTCCCTTGGAGATGGTTTTAGCTACTTGGAATCTTCCTTTACAGGACCCATGATTTAAAAGTGGAAGTAGAGATTTAATTTTGATGTAGTATATGAAAATAAAGTTTTTAAATGGTCAAAACCATTGAACGTTTGTTAGGTAATTCCTAATTGAATCTAGATCATTCATCACATTTAGGCAAATTGAGCCATTTTTAATTAGCACTTGAAGGATTAGGCTAGACCAACTATTCCAAGGCACCAATTTCACTCGATGTGGTCATGTGTTTGAGCTGTTTGGTTTGATTTTTTAAAAAAAAAATAAGATATTTAATGAAGAAAACATGATTTGTTTGGGAATAGTTTTCTTTTTATATTAAATCTAAACATATTTAGCTTTCTTTAGTTTTTTCTTGATCGATAACTATAAATTATATTAAAATTTACAAAGTAACAACAAATAAGCTCCATAAGAGAGTATAAAGTTCATTTGTCTAGTGCCCACAATAAACCGATTGGCTGTAGTCTTTTTGTCAATAAGATTTTCGCATCAAAAGATGTGATGAGTGACAACCCATCTTATAAAAAAGGAGGCATTTTCTCCCTTTGATTTTTACACGGTTTCTTTGAAAAAGAGGGAACGACTTAAAGATTCCACATAGACTCTGAAATTTCAAAAGAAAGACTTAGAAGTGATCTCTACTTGATTTGGAAAATGCTTTTTTTTCTTTATTTCAAAATTGCATTATGCACAGACGCGTGCTAGGGGCGGACAATTTAGTAATAAAGTGTTTATTACTAAATGATTAATCTAATATCAAGAAATTTCGTTATTGTTATTTTGAAATTCTTTTTCAGTGTACATTTTAATTATCATTATTTCCCACTATTTAGTATAAAATCTGTTGCATTCTTTAAGATTTTCTAAACATTAAATAGTATAATATTTTATTATTACATTATTCCACTCTAAATTATTTTACTCTATTGGTATTTAAACTATAATATTTTGTTCTACACATATCCAAATGTTCCCTTGGACGTGGTTTTAGCTACTTGGAATCTTCCTTTACAGGACCCATGATTTAAAAGTGGAAGCAGAGATTTAATTGTGATGTAGTTTGTGAAAATAAAGTTTTTAAATGGTCAAAACCATTGAACGTTTGTTAGGTAATTACTAATTCAATCTAGATCATTCATCAAATTTTGGCAAATTGAGCCATTTTTAATTAGCACTTGAAGGATTAAGCTAGACCAACTATTCCAAGGCACCAATTTCACTCGATGTGGTCATGTGTTTGAGCTGTTTGGTTTGATTTTTTAAAAAATAAATAAGATATTTAATGAAGAAAACATGATTTGTTTGGGAATAGTTTTCTTTTTATATTAAATCTAAACATATTTAGCTTTCTTTAGTTTTTTCTTGATCGATAACGATAAATTATATTAAAATTTAGAAAGTAACAACAAATAAGCTCCATAAGAGAGTATAAAGTTCATTTGTCTATTGCCCACAATAAACCGATTGGCTGTAGTCTTTTTGTCAATAAGATTTTCGCATCAAAAGATGTGATGAGTGAGAACCCATCTTATAAAAAAAGAGGCATTTTCTCCCTTTGATTTTTACACGGTTTCTTTGATAACGAGGGAACGACTTAAAGATTCCACATAGACTCTGAAATTTCAAAAGAAAGACCTAGAAGTGATCTCTACTTGATTTGGAAAATGCTTTTTTTTCTTTATTTCAAAATTGCATTATGCACAGACGCGTGCTAGGGGCGGACAATTTAGTAATAAAGTGTTTATTAGTAAATGATTAATCTAATATCAAGAAATTTCGTTATTGTTATTTTGAAATTCTTTTTCAGTGTACATTTTAATTATCATTATTTCCCACTATTTAGTTAAGAATCTGTTGCATTATTTAAGATTTTCTAAACATTAAATAGTATTATATTTTATTATTACATCATTCCACTCTCAATTATTTTACTCTTTTGGTATTTAAACTATAATATTTTGTTCTACACATATCCAAATGTTCCCTTGGACATGGTTTTTGCTACTTGGAATCTTCCTTTACAGGACCCATGATTTAAAAGTGGAAGTAGAGATTTAATTGTGATGTAGTATATGAAACTAAAGTTTTTTAAATGGTCAAAACCATTGAACGTTTGTTAGGTAATTCCTAATTCAATCTTGATCATTCATCAAATTTAGGCAAATTGAGCCATTTTTAATTAGCACTTGAAGGATTAGGCTAGACCAACTATTCCAAGGCACCAATTTCACTCGATGTGGTCATGTGCTTGAGCTGTTTGGTTTGATTTTTTAAAAAATAATTAAGATATTTAATGAAGAAAACATGATTTGTTTGGGAATTGTTTTCTTTTTATATTAAATCTAAACATATTTAGCTTTCTTTAGTTTTTTCTTGATCGATAACTATAAATTATATTAAAATTTAGAAAGTAACAACAAATAAGCTCCATAAGAGAGTATAAAGTTCATTTGTCTAGTGCCCACAATAAACCGATTGGCTGTAGTCTTTTTGTCAATAAGATTTTCGCATCAAAAGATGTGATGAGTGACAACCCATCTTATAAAAAAAGAGGCGTTTACTCCCTTTGATTTTTACACGGTTTCTTTGAAAACGAGGGAACGACTTAAAGATTCCACATAGACTCTGAAATTTCAAAAGAAAGACTTAGGAGTGATCTCTACTTGATTTGGAAAATGCTTTTTTTTCTTTATTTCAAAATTGCATTATGCACAGACGCGTGCTAGGGGCGGACAATTTAGTAATAAAGTGTTTATTACTAAATGATTAATCTAATATCAAGAAATTTCGTTATTGTTATTTTGAAATTCTTTTTCAGTGTACATTTTAATTATCATTATTTCCCACTATTTAGTTAAGAATCTGTTGCATTCTTTAAGATTTTCTAAACATTAAATAGTATTATATTTTATTATTACATCATTCCACTCTCAATTATTTTACTCTTTTGGTATTTAAACTATAATATTTTGTTCTACACATATCCAAATGTTCCCTTGGACATGGTTTTTGCTACTTGGAATCTTCCTTTACCGGACCCATGATTTAAAAGTGGAAGTAGAGATTTAATTGTGATGTAGTATATGAAAATAAAGTTTTTAAATGGTCAAAACCATTGAACGTCGGTTAGGTAATTCCTAATTCAATCTTGATCATTCATCAAATTTAGGCAAATTGAGCCATTTTTAATTAGCACTTGAAGGATTAGGCTAGACCAACTATTCCAAGGCACCAATTTCACTCTATGCGGTCATGTGTTTGAGCTGTTTAGTTTGATTTTTTAAAAAATAAATAAGATATTTAATGAAGAAAACATGATTTGTTTGGGAATAGTTTTCTTTTTATATTAAATCTAAACATATTTAGCTTTCTTTAGTTTTTTCTTGATCGATAACTATAAATTATATTAAAATTTAGAAAGTAACAACAAATAAGCTCCATAAGAGAGTATAAAGTTCATTTTTCTAGTGCCCACAATAAACCGATTGGCTGTAGTCTTTTTGTCAATAAGATTTTCGCATCAAAAGATGTGATGAGTGACAACCCATCTTATAAAAAAAGAGGCATTTTCTCCCTTTGATTTTTACACGGTTTCTTTGAAAACGAGGGAACGACTTAAAGATTCCACATAGACTCTGAAATTTCAAAAGAAAGACTTAGGAGTGATCTCTACTTGATTTGGAAAATGCTTTTTTTTCTTTATTTCAAAATTGCATTATGCACAGACGCGTGCTAGGGGCGGACAATTTAGTAATAAAGTGTTTATTACTAAATGATTAATCTAATATAAAGAAATTTCGTTATTGTTATTTTGAAATTCTTTTTCAGTGTACATTTTAATTATCATTATTTCCCACTATTTAGTTAAGAATCTGTGGCATTCTTTAAGATTTTCTAAACATTAAATAGTATAATATTTTATTATTACAACATTCCACTCTAAATTATTTTACTCTATTGGTATTTAAACTATAATATTTTGTTCTACACATATCCAAATGTTCCCTTGGACATGGTTTTAGCTACTTGGAATCTTCCTTTACAGGACCCATGATTTAAAAGTGGAAGTAGAGATTTAATTGTGATGTAGTATATGAAAATAAAGTTTTTAAATGGTCAAAACCATTGAACGTCGGTTAGGTAATTCCTAATTCAATCTTGATCATTCATCAAATTTAGGCAAATTGAGCCATTTTTAATTAGCACTTGAAGGATTAGGCTAGACCAACTATTCCAAGGCACCAATTTCACTCGATGTGGTCATGTGTTTGAGCTGTTTGGTTTGATTTTTTAAAAAATAAATAAGATATTTAATGAAGAAAACATGATTTGTTTGGGAATAGTTTTCTTTTTATATTAAATCTAAACATATTTAGCTTTCTTTAGTTTTTTCTTGATCGGTAACTATAAATTATATTAAAATTTAGAAAGTAACAACAAATAAGCTCCATAAGAGAGTATAAAGTTCATTTGTCTAGTGCCCACAATAAACCGATTGGCTGTAGTCTTTTTGTCAATAAGATTTTCGCATCAAAAGATGTGATGAGTGACAACCCATCTTATAAAAAAAGAGGCATTTTCTCCCTTTGATTTTTACACTGTTTCTTTGAAAACGAGGGAACGACTTAAAGATTCCACATAGACTCTGAAATTTCAAAAGAAAGACTTAGAAGTGATCTCTACTTGATATGGAAAATGCTTTTTTTTCTTTATTTCAAAATTGCATTATGCACAGACGCGTGCTAGGGGCGGACAATTTAGTAATAAAGTGTTTATTACTAAATGATTAATCTAATATCAAGAAATTTCGTTATTGTTATTTTGAAATTCTTTTTCAGCGTACATTTTAATTATCATTATTTCCCACTATTTAGTTTAAAATCTGTTGCATTCTTTAAGATTTTCTAAACATTAAATAGTATAATATTTTATTATTACATTATTCCACTCTAAATTATTTTACTCTATTGGTATTTAAACTATAATATTTTGTTCAACACATATCCAAATGTTCCCTTGGACATGGTTTTAGCTACTTGGAATCTTCCTTTACAGGACCCATGATTTAAAAGTGGAAGTAGAGATTTAATTGTGATGTAGTATATGAAAATAAAGTTTTTAAATGGTCAAAACCATTGAACGTTTCTTAGGTAATTCCAAATTCAATCTAGATCATTCATCAAATTTAGGCAAATTGAGCCATTTTTAATTAGCACTTGAAGGATTAGGCTAGACCAACTATTCCAAGGCACCAATTTCACTCGATGTGGTCATGTGTTTGAGCTGTTTGGTTTTATTTTTTAAAAAATAAATAAGATATTTAATGAAGAAAATATGATTTGTTTGGGAATAGTTTTCTTTTTATATTAAATCTAAACATATTTAGCTTTCTTTAGTTTTTTCTTGATCGATAACTATAAATTATATTAAAATTTAGAAAGTAACAACAAATAAGCTCCATAAGAGAGTATAAAGTTCATTTGTCTAGTGCCCACAATAAACCGATTGGCTGTAGTCTTTTTGTCAATAAGATTTTCGCATCAAAAGATGTGATGAGTGACAACCCATCTTATAAAAAAAGAGGCATTTTCTCCCTTTGATTTTTACACGGTTTCTTTGAAAACGAGGGAACGACTTAAAGATTCCACATAGACTCTGAAATTTCAAAAGAAAGACTTAGAAGTGATCTCTACTTGATTTGGAAAATGCTTTTTTTTCTTTATTTCAAAATTGCATTATGCACAGACGCGTGCTAGGGGCGGACAATTTAGTAATAAAGTGTTTATTACTAAATGATTAATCTAATATCAAGAAATCTCGTTATTGTTATTTTGAAATTCTTTTTCAGGGTACATTTTAATTATCATTATTTCCCACTATTTAGTTTAACATCTGTTGCATTCTTTAAGATTTTCTAAACATTAAATAGTATAATATTTTATTATTACATTATTCCACTCTAAATTATTTTACTCTATTGGTATTTAAACTATAATATTTTTTTCTACACATATCCAAATGTTCCCTTGGACATGGTTTTAGCTACTTGGAATCTTCCTTTACAGGACCCATGATTTAAAAGTGGAAGTAGAGATTTAATTGTGATGTAGTATATGAAAATAAAGTTTTTAAATGGTCAAAACCATTGAACGTTTGTTAGGTAATTCCTAATTCAATCTAGATCATTCATCAAATTTAGGCAAATTGAGCCATTTTTAATTAGCACTTGAAGGATTAGGCTAGACCAACTATTCCAAGGCACCAATTTCACTCGATGTGGTCATGTGTTTGAGCTGTTTGGTTTGATTTTTTAAAAAATAAATAAGATATTTAATGAAGAAAACATGATTTGTTTGGGAATAGTTTTCTTTTTATATTAAATCTAAACATATTTAGCTTTCTTTAGTTTTTTCTTGATCGGTAACTATAAATTATATTAAAATTTAGAAAGTAACAACAAATAAGCTCCATAAGAGAGTATAAAGTTCATTTGTCTAGTGCCCACAATAAACCGATTGGCTGTAGTCTTTTTGTCAATAAGATTTTCGCATCAAAAGATGTGATGAGTGACAACCCATCTTATAAAAAAAGAGGCATTTTCTCCCTTTGATTTTTACGCGGTTTCTTTGAAAACGAGGGAACGACTTAAAGATTCCACATAGACTCTGAAATTTCAAAAGAAAGACTTAGAAGTGATCTCTACTTGATTTGGAAAATGCTTTTTTTTCTTTATTTCAAAATTGCATTATGCACAGACGCGTGCTAGGGGCGGACAATTTAGTAATAAAGTGTTTATTACTAAATGATTAATCTAATATCAAGAAATTTCGTTATTGTTATTTTGAAATTCTTTTTCAGTGTACATTTTAATTATCATTATTTCCCACTATTTAGTTAAGAATCTGTTGCATTATTTAAGATTTTCTAAACATTAAATAGTATTATATTTTATTATTACATCTTTCCACTCTCGATTATTTTACTCTATTGGTATTTAAACTATAATATTTTGTTCTACACATATCCAAATGTTCCCTTGGAGATGGTTTTAGCTACTTGGAATCTTCCTTTACAGGACCCATGATTTAAAAGTGGAAGTAGAGATTTAATTTTGATGTAGTATATGAAAATAAAGTTTTTAAATGGTCAAAACCATTGAACGTTTGTTAGGTAATTCCTAATTGAATCTAGATCATTCATCACATTTAGGCAAATTGAGCCATTTTTAATTAGCACTTGAAGGATTAGGCTAGACCAACTATTCCAAGGCACCAATTTCACTCGATGTGGTCATGTGTTTGAGCTGTTTGGTTTGATTCTTTAAAAAATAAATAAGATATTTAATGAAGAAAACATGATTTGTTTGGGAATAGTTTTCTTTTTATATTAAATCTAAACATATTTAGCTTTCTTTAGTTTTTTCTTGATCGATAACTATAAATTATATTAAAATTTAGAAAGTAACAACAAATAAGCTCCATAAGAGAGTATAAAGTTCATTTGTCTAGTGCCCACAATAAACCGATTGGCTGTAGTCTTTTTGTCAATAAGATTTTCGCATCAAAAGATGTGATGAGTGACAACCCATCTTATAAAAAAGGAGGCATTTTCTCCCTTTGATTTTTACACGGTTTCTTTGAAAAAGAGGGAACGACTTAAAGATTCCACATAGACTCTGAAATTTCAAAAGAAAGACTTAGAAGTGATCTCTACTTGATTTTGAAAATGCTTTTTTTTCTTTATTTCAAAATTGCATTATGCACAGACGCGTGCTAGGGGCGGACAATTTAGTAATAAAGTGTTTATTACTAAATGATTAATCTAATATCAAGAAATTTCGTTATTGTTATTTTGAAATTCTTTTTCAGTGTGCATTTTAATTATCATTATTTCCCACTATTTAGTATAAAATCTGTTGCATTCTTTAAGATTTTCTAAACATTAAATAGTATAATATTTTATTATTACATTATTCCACTCTAAATTATTTTACTCTATTGGTATTTAAACTATAATATTTTGTTCTACACATATCCAAATGTTCCCTTGGACGTGGTTTTAGCTACTTGGAATCTTCCTTTACAGGACCCATGATTTAAAAGTGGAAGCAGAGATTTAATTGTGATGTAGTTTGTGAAAATAAAGTTTTTAAATGGTCAAAACCATTGAACGTTTGTTAGGTAATTACTAATTCAATCTAGATCATTCATCAAATTTTGGCAAATTGAGCCATTTTTAATTAGCACTTGAAGGATTAAGCTAGACCAACTATTCCAAGGCACCAATTTCACTCGATGTGGTCATGTGTTTGAGCTGTTTGGTTTGATTTTTTAAAAAATAAATAAGATATTTAATGAAGAAAACATGATTTGTTTGGGAATAGTTTTCTTTTTATATTAAATCTAAACATATTTAGCTTTCTTTAGTTTTTTCTTGATCGATAACGATAAATTATATTAAAATTTAGAAAGTAACAACAAATAAGCTCCATAAGAGAGTATAAAGTTCATTTGTCTAGTGCCCACAATAAACCGATTGGCTGTAGTCTTTTTGTCAATAAGATTTTCGCATCAAAAGATGTGATGAGTGAGAACCCATCTTATAAAAAAAGAGGCGTTTACTCCCTTTGATTTTTACACGGTTTCTTTGAAAACGAGGGAACGACTTAAAGATTCCACATAGACTCTGAAATTTCAAAAGAAAGACTTAGAAGTGATCTCTACTTGATTTGGAAAATGCTTTTTTTTCTTTATTTCAAAATTGCATTATGCACGACGCGTGCTAGGGGCGGACAATTTAGTAATAAAGTGTTTATTACTAAATGATTAATCTAATATCAAGAAATTTCGTAATTGTTATTTTGAAATTCTTTTTCAGTGTACATTTTAATTATCATTATTTCCCACTATTTAGTTTAACATCTGTTGCATTCTTTAAGATTTTCTAAACATTAAATAGTATAATATTTTATTATTACATCATTCCACTCTAAATTATTTTACTCTATTGGTATTTAAACTATAATATTTTGTTCAACACATATCCAAATGTTCCCTTGGACATGGTTTTAGCTACATGGAATCTTCCTTTACAGGACCCATGATTTAAAAGTGGAAGTAGAGATTTAATTGTGATGTAGTATATGAAAATAAAGTTTTTAAATGGTCAAAACCATTGAACGTTTGTTAGGTAATTCCTAATTCAATCTAGATCATTCATCAAATTTAGGCAAATTCAGCCATTTTTAATTAGCACTTGAAGGATTAGGCTAGACCAACTATTCCAAGGCACCAATTTCACTCGATGCGGCCATGTGTTTGAGCTGTTTGGTTTGATTTTTTAAAAAATAAATAAGATATTTAATGAAGAAAACATGATTTGTTTGGGAATAGTTTTCTTTTTATATTAAATCTAAACATATTTAGCTTTCTTTAGTTTTTTCTTGATCGATAACTCTAAATTATATTAAAATTTAGAAAGTAACAACAAATAAGCTCCATAAGAGAGTATAAAGTTCATTTTTCTAGTGCCCACAATAAACCGATTGGCTGTAGTCTTTTTGTCAATAAGATTTTCGCATCAAAAGATGTGATGAGTGACAACCCATCTTATAAAAAAAGAGGCATTTTCTCCCTTTGATTTTTACACGGTTTCTTTGAAAACGAGGGAACGACTTAAAGATTCCACATAGACTCTGAAATTTCAAAAGAAAGACTTAGGAGTGATCTCTACTTGATTTGGAAAATGCTTTTTTTTCTTTATTTCAAAATTGCATTATGCACAGACGCGTGCTAGGGGCGGACAATTTAGTAATAAAGTGTTTATTACTAAATGATTAATCTAATATCAAGAAATTTCGTTATTGTTATTTTGAAATTCTTTTTCAGTGTACATTTTAATTATCATTATTTCCCACTATTTAGTTAAGAATCTGTTGCATTATTTAAGATTTTCTAAACATTAAATAGTATTATATTTTATTATTACATCATTCCACTCTCAATTATTTTACTCTTTTGGTATTTAAACTATAATATTTTGTTCTACACATATCCAAATGTTCCCTTGGACATGGTTTTTGCTACTTGGAATCTTCCTTTACAGGACCCATGATTTAAAAGTGGAAGTAGAGATTTAATTGTGATGTAGTATATGAAACTAAAGTTTTTAAATGGTCAAAACCATTGAACGTCGGTTAGGTAATTCCTAATTCAATCTTGATCATTCATCAAATTTAGGCAAATTGAGCCATTTTTAATTAGCACTTGAAGGATTAGGCTAGACCAACTATTCCAAGGCACCAATTTCACTCGATGTGGTCATGTGCTTGAGCTGTTTGGTTTGATTTTTTAAAAAATAAATAAGATATTTAATGAAGAAAACATGATTTGTTTGGGAATAGTTTTCTTTTTATATTAAATGTAAACATATTTAGCTTTCTTTAGTTTTTTCTTGATCGGTAACTATAAATTATATTAAAATTTAGAAAGTAACAACAAATAAGCTCAATAAGAGAGTATAAAGTTCATTTTTCTAGTGCCCACAATAAACCGATTGGCTGTAGTCTTTTTGTCAATAAGATTTTCGCATCAAAAGATGTGATGAGTGACAACCCATCTTATAAAAAAAGAGGCATTTTCTCCCTTTGATTTTTACACGGTTTCTTTGAAAACGAGGGAACGACTTAAAGATTCCACATAGACTCTGAAATTTCAAAAGAAAGACTTAGAAGTGATCTCTACTTGATTTGGAAAATGCTTTTTTTTCTTTATTTCAAAATTCCATTATGCACAGACGCGTGCTAGGGGCGGACAATTTAGTAATAAAGTGTTTATTACTAAATGATTAATCTAATATCAAGAAATCTCGTTATTGTTGTTTTGAAATTCTTTTTCAGCGTACATTTTAATAATCATTATTTCCCACTATTTAGTTAAGAATCTGTTGCATTATTTAAGATTTTCTAAACATTAAATAGTATTATATTTTATTATTACATCATTCCACTCTAAATTATTTTACTCTATTGGTATTTAAACTATAATATTTTGTTCTACACATATCCAAATGTTCCCTTGGACATGGTTTTAGCTACTTGGAATCTTCCTTTACAGGACCCATGATTTAAAAGTGGAAGTAGAGATTTAATTTTGATGTAGTATATGAAAATAAAGTTTTTAAATGGTCAAAACCATTGAACGTTTGTTAGGTAATTCCTAATTCAATCTAGATCATTCATCAAATTTAGGCAAATTGAGCCATTTTTAATTAGCACTTGAAGGATTTGGCTAGACCAACTATTCCAAGGCACCAATTTCACTCGATGCGGTCATGTGTTTGAGCTGTTTAGTTTGATTTTTTAAAAAATAAATAAGATATTTAATGAAGAAAACATGATTTGTTTGGGAATAGTTTTCTTTTTATATTAAATCTAAACATATTTAGCTTTCTTTAGTTTTTTCTTGATCGATAACTATAAATTATATTAAAATTTAGAAAGTAACAACAAATAAGCTCAATAAGAGAGTATAAAGTTCATTTTTCTAGTGCCCACAATAAACCGATTGGCTGTAGTCTTTTTGTCAATAAGATTTTCGCATCAAAAGATGTGATGAGTGACAACCCATCTTATAAAAAAAGAGGCATTTTCTCCCTTTGATTTTTACACGGTTTCTTTGAAAACGAGGGAACGACTTAAAGATTCCACATAGACTCTGAAATTTCAAAAGAAAGACTTAGGAGTGATCTCTACTTGATTTGGAAAATGCTTTTTTTTCTTTATTTCAAAATTGCATTATGCACAGACGCGTGCTAGGGGCGGACAATTTAGTAATAAAGTGTTTATTACTAAATGATTAATCTAATATCAAGAAATTTCGTTATTGTTATTTTGAAATTCTTTTTCAGTGTACATTTTAATTATCATTATTTCCCACTAGTTAGTTAAGAATCTGTGGCATTCTTTAAGATTTTCTAAACATTAAATAGTATAATATTTTATTATTACAACATTCCACTCTAAATTATTTTACTCTATTGGTATTTAAACTATAATATTTTGTTCTACACATATCCAAATGTTCCCTTGGACATGGTTTTAGCTACTTGGAATCTTCCTTTACAGGACCCATGATTTAAAAGTGGAAGTAGAGATTTAATTGTGATGTAGTATATGAAAATAAAGTTTTTAAATGGTCAAAACCATTGAACGTTTGTTAGGTAATTCCTAATTCAATCTAGATCATTCATCAAATTTTGGCAAATTGAGCCATTTTTAATTAGCACTTGAAGGATTAGGCTAGACCAACTATTCCAAGGCACCAATTTCACTCGATGTGGTCATGTGTTTGAGCTGTTTGGTTTTATTTTTTAAAAAATAAATAAGATATTTAATGAAGAAAACATGATTTGTTTGGGAATAGTTTTCTTTTTATATTAAATCTAAACATATTTAGCTTTCTTTAGTTTTTTCTTGATCGGTAACTATAAATTATATTAAAATTTAGAAAGTAACAACAAATAAGCTCCATAAGAGAGTATAAAGTTCATTTGTCTAGTGCCCACAATAAACCGATTGGCTGTAGTCTTTTTGTCAATAAGATTTTCGCATCAAAAGATGTGATGAGTGACAACCCATCTTATAAAAAAAGAGGCATTTTCTCCCTTTGATTTTTACACTGTTTCTTTGAAAACGAGGGAACGACTTAAAGATTCCACATAGACTCTGAAATTTCAAAAGAAAGACTTAGAAGTGATCTCTACTTGATATGGAAAATGCTTTTTTTTCTTTATTTCAAAATTGCATTATGCACAGACGCGTGCTAGGGGCGGACAATTTAGTAATAAAGTGTTTATTACTAAATGATTAATCTAATATCAAGAAATCTCGTTATTGTTATTTTGAAATTCTTTTTCAGGGTACATTTTAATTATCATTATTTCCCACTATTTAGTTTAACATCTGTTGCATTCTTTAAGATTTTCTAAACATTAAATAGTATAATATTTTATTATTACATTATTCCACTCTAAATTATTTTACTCTATTGGTATTTAAACTATAATATTTTTTTCTACACATATCCAAATGTTCCCTTGGACATGGTTTTAGCTACTTGGAATCTTCCTTTACAGGACCCATGATTTAAAAGTGGAAGTAGAGATTTAATTGTGATGTAGTATATGAAAATAAAGTTTTTAAATGGTCAAAACCATTGAACGTTTGTTAGGTAATTCCTAATTCAATCTAGATCATTCATCAAATTTAGGCAAATTGAGCCATTTTTAATTAGCACTTGAAGGATTAGGCTAGACCAACTATTCCAAGGCACCAATTTCACTCGATGTGGTCATGTGTTTGTGCTGTTTGGTTTGATTTTTTAAAAAATAAATAAGATATTTAATGAAGAAAACATGATTTGTTTGGGAATAGTTTTCTTTTTATATTAAATCTAAACATATTTAGCTTTCTTTAGTTTTTTCTTGATCGGTAACTATAAATTATATTAAAATTTAGAAAGTAACAACAAATAAGCTCCATAAGAGAGTATAAAGTTCATTTGTCTAGTGCCCACAATAAACCGATTGGCTGTAGTCTTTTTGTCAATAAGATTTTCGCATCAAAAGATGTGATGAGTGACAACCCATCTTATAAAAAAAGAGGCATTTTCTCCCTTTGATTTTTACGCGGTTTCTTTGAAAACGAGGGAACGACTTAAAGATTCCACATAGACTCTGAAATTTCAAAAGAAAGACTTAGAAGTGATCTCTACTTGATTTGGAAAATGCTTTTTTTTCTTTATTTCAAAATTGCATTATGCACAGACGCGTGCTAGGGGCGGACAATTTAGTAATAAAGTGTTTATTACTAAATGATTAATCTAATATCAAGAAATCTCGTTATTGTTGTTTTGAAATTCTTTTTCAGTGTACATTTTAATTATCATTATTTCCGACTATTTAGTTTAACATCTGTTGCATTCTTTAAGATTTTCTAAACATTAAATAGTATAATATTTTATTATTACATGATTCCACTCTAAATTATTTTACTCTATTGGTATTTAAACTATAATATTTTGTTCTACACATATCCAAATGTTCCCTTGGAGATGGTTTTAGCTACTTGGAATCTTCCTTTACAGGACCCATGATTTAAAAGTGGAAGTAGAGATTTAATTTTGATGTAGTATATGAAAATAAAGTTTTTAAATGGTCAAAACCATTGAACGTTTGTTAGGTAATTCCTAATTGAATCTAGATCATTCATCACATTTAGGCAAATTGAGCCATTTTTAATTAGCACTTGAAGGATTAGGCTAGACCAACTATTCCAAGGCACCAATTTCACTCGATGTGGTCATGTGTTTGAGCTGTTTGGTTTGATTTTTTAAAAAATAAATAAGATATTTAATGAAGAAAACATGATTTGTTTGGGAATAGTTTTCTTTTTATATTAAATCTAAACATATTTAGCTTTCTTTAGTTTTTTCTTGATCGGTAACTATAAATTATATTAAAATTTAGAAAGTAACAACAAATAAGCTCCATAAGAGAGTATAAAGTTCATTTGTCTAGTGCCCACAATAAACCGATTGGCTGTAGTCTTTTTGTCAATAAGATTTTCGCATCAAAAGATGTGATGAGTGACAACCCATCTTATAAAAAAAGAGGCATTTTCTCCGTTTGATTTTTACGCGGTTTCTTTGAAAACGAGGGAACGACTTAAAGATTCCACATAGACTCTGAAATTTCAAAAGAAAGACTTAGAAGTGATCTCTACTTGATTTGGAAAATGCTTTTTTTTCTTTATTTCAAAATTCCATTATGCACAGACGCGTGCTAGGGGCGGACAATTTAGTAATAAAGTGTTTATTACTAAATGATTAATCTAATATCAAGAAATCTCGTTATGGTTGTTTTGAAATTCTTTTTCAGTGTACATTTTAATAATCATTATTTCCCACTATTTAGTTAAGAATCTGTTGCATTATTTAAGATTTTCTAAACATTAAATAGTATTATATTTTATTATTACATCATTCCACTCTAAATTATTTTACTCTATTGGTATTTAAACTATAATATTTTGTTCTACACATATCCAAATGTTCCCTTGGACATGGTTTTAGCTACTTGGAAACTTCCTTTACAGGACCCATGATTTAAAAGTGGAAGTAGAGATTTAATTGTGATGTAGTATATGAAAATAAAGTTTTTAAATGGTCAAAACCATTGAACGTTTCTTAGGTAATTCCAAATTCAATCTAGAACATTCATCAAATTTAGGAAAATTGAGCCATTTTTAATTAGCACTTGAAGGATTAGGCGAGACCAACTATTCCAAGTTACCAATTTTACTCGATGTGGTCATGTGTTTGAGCTGTTTGGTTTGATTTTTTAAAAAATAAATAAGATATTTAATGAAGAAAACATGATTTGTTTGGGAATAGTTTTCTTTTTATATTAAATCTAAACATATTTAGCTTTCTTTAGTTTTTTCTTGATCCATAACTATAAATTATATTAAAATTTAGAAAGTAACAACAAATAAGCTCCATAAGAGAGTATAAAGTTCATTTGTCTAGTGCCCACAATAAACCGATTGGCTGTAGTCTTTTTGTCAATAAGATTTTCGCATCAAAAGATGTGATGAGTGACAACCCATCTTATAAAAAAAGAGGCATTTTCACCCTTTGATTTTTACACGGTTTCTTTGAAAACGAGGGAACGACTTAAAGATTCCACATAGACTCTGAAATTTCAAAAGAAAGACTTAGAAGTGATCTCTACTTGATTTGGAAAATGCTTTTTTTTCTTTATTTCAAAATTGCATTATGCACAGACGCGTGCTAGGGGCGGACAATTTAGTAATAAAGTGTTTATTACTAAATGATTAATCTAATATCAAGAAATTTCGTTATTGTTATTTTGAAATTCTTTTTCAGCGTACATTTTAATAATCATTATTTCCCACTATTTAGTTAAGAATCTGTTGCATTATTTAAGATTTTCTAAACATTAAATAGTATTATATTTTATTATTACATGATTCCACTCTAAATTATTTTACTCTATTGGTATTTAAACTATAATATTTTGTTCTACACATATCCAAATGTTCCCTTGGACATGGTTTTAGCTACTTGGAATCTTCCTTTACAGGACCCATGATTTAAAAGTGGAAGTAGAGATTTAATTGTGATGTAGTATATGAAAATAAAGTTTTTAAATGGTCAAAACCATTGAACGTTTCTTAGGTAATTCCAAATTCAATCTAGAACATTCATCAAATTTAGGCAAATTGAGCCATTTTTAATTAGCACTTGAAGGATTAGGCGAGACCAACTATTCCAAGGCACCAATTTTACTCGATGTGGTCATGTGTTTGAGCTGTTTGGTTTGATTTTTTAAAAAATAAATAAGATATTTAATGAAGAAAACATGATTTGTTTGGGAATAGTTTTCTTTTTATATTAAATCTAAACATATTTAGCTTTCTTTAGTTTTTTCTTGATCAATAACTATAAATTATATTAAAATTTAGAAAGTAACAACAAATAAGCTCCATAAGAGAGTATAAAGTTCATTTGTCTAGTGCCCACAATAAACCGATTGGCTGTAGTCTTTTTGTCAATAAGATTTTCGCATCAAAAGATGTGATGAGTGACAACCCATCTTATAAAAAAAGAGGCATTTTCACCCTTTGATTTTTACACGGTTTCTTTGAAAACGAGGGAACGACTTAAAGATTCCACATAGACTCTGAAATTTCAAAAGAAAGACCTAGAAGTGATCTCTACTTGATTTGGAAAAGGCTTTTTTTTTCTTTATTTCAAAATTGCATTATGCACAGACGCGTGCTAGGGGCGGACAATTTAGTAATAAAGTGTTTATTACTAAATGATTAATCTAATATCAAGAAATTTCGTTATTGTTATTTTGAAATTCTTTTTCAGCGTACATTTTAATAATCATTATTTCCCACTATTTAGTTAAGAATCTGTTGCATTATTTAAGATTTTCTAAACATTAAATAGTATTATATTTTATTATTACATCATTCCACACTCAATTTTTTTACTCTATTGGTATTTAAACTATAATTTTTTGTTCTACACATATCCAAATGTTCCCTTGGACATGGTTTTAGCTACTTGGAATCTTCTTTTACAGGACCCATGATTTAAAAGTGGAAGTAGAGATTTAATTGTGATGTAGTATATGAAAATAAAGTTTTTAAATGGTCAAAACCATTGAACGTTTGTTAGGTAATTCCTAATTCAATCTAGATCATTCATCAAATTTAGGCAAATTGAGCCATTTTCAATTAGCACTTGAAGGATTAGGCTAGACCAACTATTCCAAGGCACCAATTTCACTCGATGTGGTCATGTGTTTGAGCTGTTTGGTTTGATTTTTTAAAAAATAAATAAGATATTTAATGAAGAAAACATGATTTGTTTGGGAATAGTTTTCTTTTTATATTAAATCTAAACATATTTAGCTTTCTTTAGTTTTTTCTTGATCGATAACTACAAATTATATTAAAATTTAGAAAGTAACAACAAATAAGCTCCATAAGAGAGTATAAAGTTCATTTGTCTAGTGCCCACAATAAACCGATTGGCTGTAGTCTTTTTGTCAATAAGATTTTCGCATCAAAAGATGTGATGAGTGACAACCCATCTTATAAAAAAAGAGGCATTTTCTCCCTTTGATTTTTACACGGTTTCTTTGAAAACGAGGGAACGACTTAAAGATTCCACATAGACTCTGAAATTTCAAAAGAAAGACTTAGAAGTGATCTCTACTTGATTTGGAAAATGCTTTTTTTTCTTTATTTCAAAATTGCATTATGCACAGACGCGTGCTAGGGGCGGACAATTTAGTAATAAAGTGTTTATTACTAAATGATTAATCTAATATCAAGAAATCTCGTTATTGTTATTTTGAAATTCTTTTTCAGGGTACATTTTAATTATCATTATTTCCCACTATTTAGTTTAACATCTGTTGCATTATTTAAGATTTTCTAAACGTTAAATAGTATAATATTTTATTATTACATTATTCCACTCTAAATTATTTTACTCTATTGGTATTTAAACTATAATATTTTTTTCTACACATATCCAAATGTTCCCTTGGACATGGTTTTAGCTACTTGGAATCTTCCTTTACAGGACCCATGATTTAAAAGTGGAAGTAGAGATTTAATTGTGATGTAGTATATGAAAATAAAGTTTTTAAATGGTCAAAACCATTGAACGTTTGTTAGGTAATTCCTAATTCAATCTAGATCATTCATCAAATTTAGGCAAATTGAGCCATTTTTAATTTGCACTTGAAGGATTAGGCTAGACCAACTATTCCAAGGCACCAATTTCACTCGATGTGGTCATGTGTTTGAGCTGTTTGGTTTGATTTTTTAAAAAATAAATAAGATATTTAATGAAGAAAACATGATTTGTTTGGGAATAGTTTTCTTTTTATATTAAATCTAAACATATTTAGCTTTCTTTAGTTTTTTCTTGATCGGTAACTATAAATTATATTAAAATTTAGAAAGTAACAACAAATAAGCTCCATAAGAGAGTATAAAGTTCATTTGTCTAGTGCCCACAATAAACCGATTGGCTGTAGTCTTTTTGTCAATAAGATTTTCGCATCAAAAGATGTGATGAGTGACAACCCATCTTATAAAAAAGAAGGCATTTTCTCCCTTTGATTTTTACACTGTTTCTTTGAAAACGAGGGAACGACTTAAAGATTCCACATAGACTCTGAAATTTCAAAAGAAAGACTTAGAAGTGATCTCTACTTGATTTGGAAAATGCTTTTTTTTCTTTATTTCAAAATTGCATTATGCACAGACGCGTGCTAGGGGCGGACAATTTAGTAATAAAGTGTTTATTACTAAATGATTAATCTAATATCAAGAAATTTCGTTATTGTTATTTTGAAATTCTTTTTCAGTGTACATTTTAATTATCATTATTTTCTACTATTTAGTTTAACATCTGTTGCATTCTTTAAGATTTTCTAAACATTAAATAGTATAATATTTTATTATTACATGATTCCACTCTAAATTATTTTACTCTATTGGTATTTAAACTATAATATTTTTTTCTACACATATCCAAATGTTCCCTTGGACGTGGTTTTAGCTACTTGGAATCTTCCTTTACAGGACCCATGATTTAAAAGTGGAAGTAGAGATTTAATTGTGATGTAGTATATGAAAATAAAGTTTTTAAATGGTCGAAACCATTGAACGTTTGTTAGGTAATTCCTAATTCAATCTAGATCATTCATCAAATTTAGGCAAATTGAGCCATTTTTAATTAGCACTTGAAGGATTAGGCTAGACCAACTATTCCAAGGCACCAATTTCACTCGATGTGGTCATGTGTTTGAGCTGTTTGGTTTGATTTTTTAAAAAATAAATAAGATATTTAATGAAGAAAACATGATTTGTTTGGGAATAGTTTTCTTTTTATATTAAATCTAAACATATTTAGCTTTCTTTAGTTTTTTCTTGATCGATAACTATAAATTATATTAAAATTTAGAAAGTAACAACAAATAAGCTCCATAAGAGAGTATAAAGTTCATTTGTCTAGTGCCCACAATAAACCGATTGGCTGTAGTCTTTTTGTCAATAAGATTTTCGCATCAAAAGATGTGATGAGTGACAACCCATCTTATAAAAAAAGAGGCATTTTCTCCGTTTGATTTTTACGCGGTTTCTTTGAAAACGAGGGAACGACTTAAAGATTCCACATAGACTCTGAAATTTCAAAAGAAAGACTTAGAAGTGATCTCTACTTGATTTGGAAAATGCTTTTTTTTCTTTATTTCAAAATTCCATTATGCACAGACGCGTGCTAGGGGCGGACAATTTAGTAATAAAGTGTTTATTACTAAATGATTAATCTAATATCAAGAAATCTCGTTATGGTTGTTTTGAAATTCTTTTTCAGTGTACATTTTAATAATCATTATTTCCCACTATTTAGTTAAGAATCTGTTGCATTATTTAAGATTTTCTAAACATTAAATAGTATTATATTTTATTATTACATCATTCCACTCTAAATTATTTTACTCTATTGGTATTTAAACTATAATATTTTGTTCTACACATATCCAAATGTTCCCTTGGACATGGTTTTAGCTACTTGGAAACTTCCTTTACAGGACCCATGATTTAAAAGTGGAAGTAGAGATTTAATTGTGATGTAGTATATGAAAATAAAGTTTTTAAATGGTCAAAACCATTGAACGTTTCTTAGGTAATTCCAAATTCAATCTAGAACATTCATCAAATTTAGGAAAATTGAGCCATTTTTAATTAGCACTTGAAGGATTAGGCGAGACCAACTATTCCAAGTTACCAATTTTACTCGATGTGGTCATGTGTTTGAGCTGTTTGGTTTGATTTTTTAAAAAATAAATAAGATATTTAATGAAGAAAACATGATTTGTTTGGGAATAGTTTTCTTTTTATATTAAATCTAAACATATTTAGCTTTCTTTAGTTTTTTCTTGATCCATAACTATAAATTATATTAAAATTTAGAAAGTAACAACAAATAAGCTCCATAAGAGAGTATAAAGTTCATTTGTCTAGTGCCCACAATAAACCGATTGGCTGTAGTCTTTTTGTCAATAAGATTTTCGCATCAAAAGATGTGATGAGTGACAACCCATCTTATAAAAAAAGAGGCATTTTCACCCTTTGATTTTTACACGGTTTCTTTGAAAACGAGGGAACGACTTAAAGATTCCACATAGACTCTGAAATTTCAAAAGAAAGACTTAGAAGTGATCTCTACTTGATTTGGAAAATGCTTTTTTTTCTTTATTTCAAAATTGCATTATGCACAGACGCGTGCTAGGGGCGGACAATTTAGTAATAAAGTGTTTATTACTAAATGATTAATCTAATATCAAGAAATTTCGTTATTGTTATTTTGAAATTCTTTTTCAGCGTACATTTTAATAATCATTATTTCCCACTATTTAGTTAAGAATCTGTTGCATTATTTAAGATTTTCTAAACATTAAATAGTATTATATTTTATTATTACATGATTCCACTCTAAATTATTTTACTCTATTGGTATTTAAACTATAATATTTTGTTCTACACATATCCAAATGTTCCCTTGGACATGGTTTTAGCTACTTGGAATCTTCCTTTACAGGACCCATGATTTAAAAGTGGAAGTAGAGATTTAATTGTGATGTAGTATATGAAAATAAAGTTTTTAAATGGTCAAAACCATTGAACGTTTCTTAGGTAATTCCAAATTCAATCTAGAACATTCATCAAATTTAGGCAAATTGAGCCATTTTTAATTAGCACTTGAAGGATTAGGCGAGACCAACTATTCCAAGGCACCAATTTTACTCGATGTGGTCATGTGTTTGAGCTGTTTGGTTTGATTTTTTAAAAAATAAATAAGATATTTAATGAAGAAAACATGATTTGTTTGGGAATAGTTTTCTTTTTATATTAAATCTAAACATATTTAGCTTTCTTTAGTTTTTTCTTGATCAATAACTATAAATTATATTAAAATTTAGAAAGTAACAACAAATAAGCTCCATAAGAGAGTATAAAGTTCATTTGTCTAGTGCCCACAATAAACCGATTGGCTGTAGTCTTTTTGTCAATAAGATTTTCGCATCAAAAGATGTGATGAGTGACAACCCATCTTATAAAAAAAGAGGCATTTTCACCCTTTGATTTTTACACGGTTTCTTTGAAAACGAGGGAACGACTTAAAGATTCCACATAGACTCTGAAATTTCAAAAGAAAGACCTAGAAGTGATCTCTACTTGATTTGGAAAAGGCTTTTTTTTTCTTTATTTCAAAATTGCATTATGCACAGACGCGTGCTAGGGGCGGACAATTTAGTAATAAAGTGTTTATTACTAAATGATTAATCTAATATCAAGAAATTTCGTTATTGTTATTTTGAAATTCTTTTTCAGCGTACATTTTAATAATCATTATTTCCCACTATTTAGTTAAGAATCTGTTGCATTATTTAAGATTTTCTAAACATTAAATAGTATTATATTTTATTATTACATCATTCCACACTCAATTTTTTTACTCTATTGGTATTTAAACTATAATTTTTTGTTCTACACATATCCAAATGTTCCCTTGGACATGGTTTTAGCTACTTGGAATCTTCTTTTACAGGACCCATGATTTAAAAGTGGAAGTAGAGATTTAATTGTGATGTAGTATATGAAAATAAAGTTTTTAAATGGTCAAAACCATTGAACGTTTGTTAGGTAATTCCTAATTCAATCTAGATCATTCATCAAATTTAGGCAAATTGAGCCATTTTCAATTAGCACTTGAAGGATTAGGCTAGACCAACTATTCCAAGGCACCAATTTCACTCGATGTGGTCATGTGTTTGAGCTGTTTGGTTTGATTTTTTAAAAAATAAATAAGATATTTAATGAAGAAAACATGATTTGTTTGGGAATAGTTTTCTTTTTATATTAAATCTAAACATATTTAGCTTTCTTTAGTTTTTTCTTGATCGATAACTACAAATTATATTAAAATTTAGAAAGTAACAACAAATAAGCTCCATAAGAGAGTATAAAGTTCATTTGTCTAGTGCCCACAATAAACCGATTGGCTGTAGTCTTTTTGTCAATAAGATTTTCGCATCAAAAGATGTGATGAGTGACAACCCATCTTATAAAAAAAGAGGCATTTTCTCCCTTTGATTTTTACACGGTTTCTTTGAAAACGAGGGAACGACTTAAAGATTCCACATAGACTCTGAAATTTCAAAAGAAAGACTTAGAAGTGATCTCTACTTGATTTGGAAAATGCTTTTTTTTCTTTATTTCAAAATTGCATTATGCACAGACGCGTGCTAGGGGCGGACAATTTAGTAATAAAGTGTTTATTACTAAATGATTAATCTAATATCAAGAAATCTCGTTATTGTTATTTTGAAATTCTTTTTCAGGGTACATTTTAATTATCATTATTTCCCACTATTTAGTTTAACATCTGTTGCATTATTTAAGATTTTCTAAACGTTAAATAGTATAATATTTTATTATTACATTATTCCACTCTAAATTATTTTACTCTATTGGTATTTAAACTATAATATTTTTTTCTACACATATCCAAATGTTCCCTTGGACATGGTTTTAGCTACTTGGAATCTTCCTTTACAGGACCCATGATTTAAAAGTGGAAGTAGAGATTTAATTGTGATGTAGTATATGAAAATAAAGTTTTTAAATGGTCAAAACCATTGAACGTTTGTTAGGTAATTCCTAATTCAATCTAGATCATTCATCAAATTTAGGCAAATTGAGCCATTTTTAATTTGCACTTGAAGGATTAGGCTAGACCAACTATTCCAAGGCACCAATTTCACTCGATGTGGTCATGTGTTTGAGCTGTTTGGTTTGATTTTTTAAAAAATAAATAAGATATTTAATGAAGAAAACATGATTTGTTTGGGAATAGTTTTCTTTTTATATTAAATCTAAACATATTTAGCTTTCTTTAGTTTTTTCTTGATCGGTAACTATAAATTATATTAAAATTTAGAAAGTAACAACAAATAAGCTCCATAAGAGAGTATAAAGTTCATTTGTCTAGTGCCCACAATAAACCGATTGGCTGTAGTCTTTTTGTCAATAAGATTTTCGCATCAAAAGATGTGATGAGTGACAACCCATCTTATAAAAAAGAAGGCATTTTCTCCCTTTGATTTTTACACTGTTTCTTTGAAAACGAGGGAACGACTTAAAGATTCCACATAGACTCTGAAATTTCAAAAGAAAGACTTAGAAGTGATCTCTACTTGATTTGGAAAATGCTTTTTTTTCTTTATTTCAAAATTGCATTATGCACAGACGCGTGCTAGGGGCGGACAATTTAGTAATAAAGTGTTTATTACTAAATGATTAATCTAATATCAAGAAATTTCGTTATTGTTATTTTGAAATTCTTTTTCAGTGTACATTTTAATTATCATTATTTTCTACTATTTAGTTTAACATCTGTTGCATTCTTTAAGATTTTCTAAACATTAAATAGTATAATATTTTATTATTACATGATTCCACTCTAAATTATTTTACTCTATTGGTATTTAAACTATAATATTTTTTTCTACACATATCCAAATGTTCCCTTGGACGTGGTTTTAGCTACTTGGAATCTTCCTTTACAGGACCCATGATTTAAAAGTGGAAGTAGAGATTTAATTGTGATGTAGTATATGAAAATAAAGTTTTTAAATGGTCGAAACCATTGAACGTTTGTTAGGTAATTCCTAATTCAATCTAGATCATTCATCAAATTTAGGCAAATTGAGCCATTTTTAATTAGCACTTGAAGGATTAGGCTAGACCAACTATTCCAAGGCACCAATTTCACTCGATGTGGTCATGTGTTTGAGCTGTTTGGTTTGATTTTTTAAAAAATAAATAAGATATTTAATGAAGAAAACATGATTTGTTTGGGAATAGTTTTCTTTTTATATTAAATCTAAACATATTTAGCTTTCTTTAGTTTTTTCTTGATCGATAACTACAAATTATATTAAAATTTAGAAAGTAACAACAAATAAGCTCCATAAGAGAGTATAAAGTTCATTTGTCTAGTGCCCACAATAAACCGATTGGCTGTAGTCTTTTTGTCAATAAGATTTTCGCATCAAAAGATGTGATGAGTGACAACCCATCTTATAAAAAAAGAGGCATTTTCTCCCTTTGATTTTTACACGGTTTCTTTGAAAACGAGGGAACGACTTAAAGATTCCACATAGACTCTGAAATTTCAAAAGAAAGACTTAGAAGTGATCTCTACTTGATTTGGAAAATGCTTTTTTTTCTTTATTTCAAAATTGCATTATGCACAGACGCGTGCTAGGGGCGGACAATTTAGTAATAAAGTGTTTATTACTAAATGATTAATCTAATATCAAGAAATTTCGTTATTGTTATTTTGAAATTCTTTTTCAGCGTACATTTTAATAATCATTAATTCCCACTATTTAGTTAAGAATCTGTTGCATTATTTAAGATTTTCTAAACGTTAAATAGTATTATATTTTATTATTACATCATTCCACTCTCAATTATTTTACTCTATTGGTATTTAAACTATAATATTTTGTTCTACACATATCCAAATGTTCCCTTGGACATGGTTTTAGCTACTTGGAATCTTCCTTTATAGGACCCATGATTTAAAAGTGGAAGTAGAGATTTAATTGTGATGTAGTATATGAAAATAAAGTTTTTAAATGGTCAAAACCATTGAACGTTTCTTAGGTAATTCCAAATTCAATCTAGAACATTCATCAAATTTAGGCAAATTGAGCCATTTTTAATTAGCACTTGAAGGATTAGGCGAGACCAACTATTCCAAGGCACCAATTTTACTCGATGTGGTCATGTGTTTGAGCTGTTTGGTTTGATTTTTTAAAAAATAAATAAGATATTTAATGAAGAAAACATGATTTGTTTGGGAATAGTTTTCTTTTTATATTAAATCTAAACATATTTAGCTTTCTTTAGTTTTTTCTTGATCAATAACTATAAATTATATTAAAATTTAGAAAGTAACAACAAATAAGCTCCATAAGAGAGTATAAAGTTCATTTGTCTAGTGCCCACAATAAACCGATTGGCTGTAGTCTTTTTGTCAATAAGATTTTCGCATCAAAAGATGTGATGAGTGACAACCCATCTTATAAAAAAAGAGGCATTTTCACCCTTTGATTTTTACACGGTTTCTTTGAAAACGAGGGAACGACTTAAAGATTCCACATAGACTCTGAAATTTCAAAAGAAAGACCTAGAAGTGATCTCTACTTGATTTGGAAAAGGCTTTTTTTTTCTTTATTTCAAAATTGCATTATGCACAGACGCGTGCTAGGGGCGGACAATTTAGTAATAAAGTGTTTATTACTAAATGATTAATCTAATATCAAGAAATTTCGTTATTGTTATTTTGAAATTCTTTTTCAGCGTACATTTTAATAATCATTATTTCCCACTATTTAGTTAAGAATCTGTTGCATTATTTAAGATTTTCTAAACATTAAATAGTATTATATTTTATTATTACATCATTCCACACTCAATTTTTTTACTCTATTGGTATTTAAACTATAATTTTTTGTTCTACACATATCCAAATGTTCCCTTGGACATGGTTTTAGCTACTTGGAATCTTCTTTTACAGGACCCATGATTTAAAAGTGGAAGTAGAGATTTAATTGTGATGTAGTATATGAAAATAAAGTTTTTAAATGGTCAAAACCATTGAACGTTTGTTAGGTAATTCCTAATTCAATCTAGATCATTCATCAAATTTAGGCAAATTGAGCCATTTTCAATTAGCACTTGAAGGATTAGGCTAGACCAACTATTCCAAGGCACCAATTTCACTCGATGTGGTCATGTGTTTGAGCTGTTTGGTTTGATTTTTTAAAAAATAAATAAGATATTTAATGAAGAAAACATGATTTGTTTGGGAATAGTTTTCTTTTTATATTAAATCTAAACATATTTAGCTTTCTTTAGTTTTTTCTTGATCGATAACTACAAATTATATTAAAATTTAGAAAGTAACAACAAATAAGCTCCATAAGAGAGTATAAAGTTCATTTGTCTAGTGCCCACAATAAACCGATTGGCTGTAGTCTTTTTGTCAATAAGATTTTCGCATCAAAAGATGTGATGAGTGACAACCCATCTTATAAAAAAAGAGGCATTTTCTCCCTTTGATTTTTACACGGTTTCTTTGAAAACGAGGGAACGACTTAAAGATTCCACATAGACTCTGAAATTTCAAAAGAAAGACTTAGAAGTGATCTCTACTTGATTTGGAAAATGCTTTTTTTTCTTTATTTCAAAATTGCATTATGCACAGACGCGTGCTAGGGGCGGACAATTTAGTAATAAAGTGTTTATTACTAAATGATTAATCTAATATCAAGAAATTTCGTTATTGTTATTTTGAAATTCTTTTTCAGCGTACATTTTAATAATCATTAATTCCCACTATTTAGTTAAGAATCTGTTGCATTATTTAAGATTTTCTAAACGTTAAATAGTATTATATTTTATTATTACATCATTCCACTCTCAATTATTTTACTCTATTGGTATTTAAACTATAATATTTTGTTCTACACATATCCAAATGTTCCCTTGGACATGGTTTTAGCTACTTGGAATCTTCCTTTATAGGACCCATGATTTAAAAGTGGAAGTAGAGATTTAATTGTGATGTAGTATATGAAAATAAAGTTTTTAAATGGTCAAAACCATTGAACGTTTGTTAGGTAATTCCTAATTCAATCTAGATCATTCATCAAATTTAGGCAAATTGAGCCATTTTTAATTAGCACTTGAAGGATTAGGCTAGACCAACTATTCCAAGGCACCAATTTCACTCGATGTGGTCATGTGTTTGAGCTGTTTGGTTTGATTTTTTAAAAAATAAATAAGATATTTAATGAAGAAAACATGATTTGTTTGGGAATAGTTTTCTTTTTATATTAAATCTAAACATATTTAGCTTCCTTTAGTTTTTTCTTGATCGGTAACTATAAATTATATTAAAATTTAGAAAGTAACAACAAATAAGCTCCATAAGAGAGTATAAAGTTCATTTGTCTAGTGCCCACAATAAACCGATTGGCTGTAGTCTTTTTGTCAATAAGATTTTCGCATCAAAAGATGTGATGAGTGACAACCCATCTTATAAAAAAGAAGGCATTTTCTCCCTTTGATTTTTACACTGTTTCTTTGAAAACGAGGGAACGACTTAAAGATTCCACATAGACTCTGAAATTTCAAAAGAAAGACTTAGAAGTGATCTCTACTTGATTTGGAAAATGCTTTTTTTTCTTTATTTCAAAATTGCATTATGCACAGACGCGTGCTAGGGGCGGACAATTTAGTAATAAAGTGTTTATTACTAAATGATTAATCTAATATCAAGAAATTTCGTTATTGTTATTTTGAAATTCTTTTTCAGTGTACATTTTAATTATCATTATTTTCTACTATTTAGTTTAACATCTGTTGCATTCTTTAAGATTTTCTAAACATTAAATAGTATAATATTTTATTATTACATGATTCCACTCTAAATTATTTTACTCTATTGGTATTTAAACTATAATATTTTTTTCTACACATATCCAAATGTTCCCTTGGACGTGGTTTTAGCTACTTGGAATCTTCCTTTACAGGACCCATGATTTAAAAGTGGAAGTAGAGATTTAATTGTGATGTAGTATATGAAAATAAAGTTTTTAAATGGTCGAAACCATTGAACGTTTGTTAGGTAATTCCTAATTCAATCTAGATCATTCATCAAATTTAGGCAAATTGAGCCATTTTTAATTAGCACTTGAAGGATTAGGCTAGACCAACTATTCCAAGGCACCAATTTCACTCGATGTGGTCATGTGTTTGAGCTGTTTGGTTTGATTTTTTAAAAAATAAATAAGATATTTAATGAAGAAAACATGATTTGTTTGGGAATAGTTTTCTTTTTATATTAAATCTAAACATATTTAGCTTTCTTTAGTTTTTTCTTGATCGATAACTATAAATTATATTAAAATTTAGAAAGTAACAACAAATAAGCTCCATAAGAGAGTATAAAGTTCATTTGTCTAGTGCCCACAATAAACCGATTGGCTGTAGTCTTTTTGTCAATAAGATTTTCGCATCAAAAGATGTGATGAGTGACAACCCATCTTATAAAAAAAGAGGCATTTTCTCCCTTTGATTTTTACACTGTTTCTTTGAAAACGAGGGAACGACTTAAAGATTCCACATAGACTCTGAAATTTCAAAAGAAAGACTTAGAAGTGATCTCTACTTGATATGGAAAATGCTTTTTTTTCTTTATTTCAAAATTGCATTATGCACAGACGCGTGCTAGGGGCGGACAATTTAGTAATAAAGTGTTTATTACTAAATGATTAATCTAATATCAAGAAATTTCGTTATTGTTATTTTGAAATTCTTTTTCAGTGTACATTTTAATTATCATTATTTTCTACTATTTAGTTTAACATCTGTTGCATTCTTTAAGATTTTCTAAACATTAAATAGTATAATATTTTATTATTACATGATTCCACTCTAAATTATTTTACTCTATTGGTATTTAAACTATAATATTTTGTTCTACACATATCCAAATGTTCCCTTGGACATGGTTTTAGCTACTTGGAAACTTCCTTTACAGGACCCATGATTTAAAAGTGGAAGTAGAGATTTAATTGTGATGTAGTATATGAAAATAAAGTTTTTAAATGGTCAAAACCATTGAACGTTTCTTAGGTAATTCCAAATTCAATCTAGAACATTCATCAAATTTAGGAAAATTGAGCCAGTTTTAATTAGCACTTGAAGGATTAGGCGAGACCAACTATTCCAAGGCACCAATTTTACTCGATGTGGTCATGTGTTTGAGCTGTTTGGTTTGATTTTTTAAAAAATAAATAAGATATTTAATGAAGAAAACATGATTTGTTTGGGAATAGTTTTCTTTTTATATTAAATCTAAACATATTTAGCTTTCTTTAGTTTTTTCTTGATCCATAACTATAAATTATATTAAAATTTAGAAAGTAACAACAAATAAGCTCCATAAGAGAGTATAAAGTTCATTTGTCTAGTGCCCACAATAAACCGATTGGCTGTAGTCTTTTTGTCAATAAGATTTTCGCATCAAAAGATGTGATGAGTGACAACCCATCTTATAAAAAAAGAGGCATTTTCACCCTTTGATTTTTACACGGTTTCTTTGAAAACGAGGGAACGACTTAAAGATTCCACATAGACTCTGAAATTTCAAAAGAAAGACCTAGAAGTGATCTCTACTTGATTTGGAAAAGGCTTTTTTTTTCTTTATTTCAAAATTGCATTATGCACAGACGCGTGCTAGGGGCGGACAATTTAGTAATAAAGTGTTTATTGCTAAATGATTAATCTAATATCAAGAAATTTCGTTATTGTTATTTTGAAATTCTTTTTCAGCGTACATTTTAATAATCATTATTTCCCACTATTTAGTTAAGAATCTGTTGCATTATTTAAGATTTTCTAAACATTAAATAGTATTATATTTTATTATTACATCATTCCACACTCAATTTTTTTACTCTATTGGTATTTAAACTATAATTTTTTGTTCTACACATATCCAAATGTTCCCTTGGACATGGTTTTAGCTACTTGGAATCTTCTTTTACAGGACCCATGATTTAAAAGTGGAAGTAGAGATTTAATTGTGATGTAGTATATGAAAATAAAGTTTTTAAATGGTCAAAACCATTGAACGTTTGTTAGGTAATTCCTAATTCAATCTAGATCATTCATCAAATTTAGGCAAATTGAGCCATTTTCAATTAGCACTTGAAGGATTAGGCTAGACCAACTATTCCAAGGCACCAATTTCACTCGATGTGGTCATGTGTTTGAGCTGTTTGGTTTGATTTTTTAAAAAATAAATAAGATATTTAATGAAGAAAACATGATTTGTTTGGGAATAGTTTTCTTTTTATATTAAATCTAAACATATTTAGCTTTCTTTAGTTTTTTCTTGATCGATAACTACAAATTATATTAAAATTTAGAAAGTAACAACAAATAAGCTCCATAAGAGAGTATAAAGTTCATTTGTCTAGTGCCCACAATAAACCGATTGGCTGTAGTCTTTTTGTCAATAAGATTTTCGCATCAAAAGATGTGATGAGTGACAACCCATCTTATAAAAAAAGAGGCATTTTCTCCCTTTGATTTTTACACGGTTTCTTTGAAAACGAGGGAACGACTTAAAGATTCCACATAGACTCTGAAATTTCAAAAGAAAGACTTAGAAGTGATCTCTACTTGATTTGGAAAATGCTTTTTTTTCTTTATTTCAAAATTGCATTATGCACAGACGCGTGCTAGGGGCGGACAATTTAGTAATAAAGTGTTTATTACTAAATGATTAATCTAATATCAAGAAATTTCGTTATTGTTATTTTGAAATTCTTTTTCAGCGTACATTTTAATAATCATTAATTCCCACTATTTAGTTAAGAATCTGTTGCATTATTTAAGATTTTCTAAACGTTAAATAGTATTATATTTTATTATTACATCATTCCACTCTCAATTATTTTACTCTATTGGTATTTAAACTATAATATTTTGTTCTACACATATCCAAATGTTCCCTTGGACATGGTTTTAGCTACTTGGAATCTTCCTTTATAGGACCCATGATTTAAAAGTGGAAGTAGAGATTTAATTGTGATGTAGTATATGAAAATAAAGTTTTTAAATGGTCAAAACCATTGAACGTTTGTTAGGTAATTCCTAATTCAATCTAGATCATTCATCAAATTTAGGCAAATTGAGCCATTTTTAATTAGCACTTGAAGGATTAGGCTAGACCAACTATTCCAAGGCACCAATTTCACTCGATGTGGTCATGTGTTTGAGCTGTTTGGTTTGATTTTTTAAAAAATAAATAAGATATTTAATGAAGAAAACATGATTTGTTTGGGAATAGTTTTCTTTTTATATTAAATCTAAACATATTTAGCTTCCTTTAGTTTTTTCTTGATCGGTAACTATAAATTATATTAAAATTTAGAAAGTAACAACAAATAAGCTCCATAAGAGAGTATAAAGTTCATTTGTCTAGTGCCCACAATAAACCGATTGGCTGTAGTCTTTTTGTCAATAAGATTTTCGCATCAAAAGATGTGATGAGTGACAACCCATCTTATAAAAAAGAAGGCATTTTCTCCCTTTGATTTTTACACTGTTTCTTTGAAAACGAGGGAACGACTTAAAGATTCCACATAGACTCTGAAATTTCAAAAGAAAGACTTAGAAGTGATCTCTACTTGATTTGGAAAATGCTTTTTTTTCTTTATTTCAAAATTGCATTATGCACAGACGCGTGCTAGGGGCGGACAATTTAGTAATAAAGTGTTTATTACTAAATGATTAATCTAATATCAAGAAATTTCGTTATTGTTATTTTGAAATTCTTTTTCAGTGTACATTTTAATTATCATTATTTTCTACTATTTAGTTTAACATCTGTTGCATTCTTTAAGATTTTCTAAACATTAAATAGTATAATATTTTATTATTACATGATTCCACTCTAAATTATTTTACTCTATTGGTATTTAAACTATAATATTTTTTTCTACACATATCCAAATGTTCCCTTGGACGTGGTTTTAGCTACTTGGAATCTTCCTTTACAGGACCCATGATTTAAAAGTGGAAGTAGAGATTTAATTGTGATGTAGTATATGAAAATAAAGTTTTTAAATGGTCGAAACCATTGAACGTTTGTTAGGTAATTCCTAATTCAATCTAGATCATTCATCAAATTTAGGCAAATTGAGCCATTTTTAATTAGCACTTGAAGGATTAGGCTAGACCAACTATTCCAAGGCACCAATTTCACTCGATGTGGTCATGTGTTTGAGCTGTTTGGTTTGATTTTTTAAAAAATAAATAAGATATTTAATGAAGAAAACATGATTTGTTTGGGAATAGTTTTCTTTTTATATTAAATCTAAACATATTTAGCTTTCTTTAGTTTTTTCTTGATCGATAACTATAAATTATATTAAAATTTAGAAAGTAACAACAAATAAGCTCCATAAGAGAGTATAAAGTTCATTTGTCTAGTGCCCACAATAAACCGATTGGCTGTAGTCTTTTTGTCAATAAGATTTTCGCATCAAAAGATGTGATGAGTGACAACCCATCTTATAAAAAAAGAGGCATTTTCTCCCTTTGATTTTTACACTGTTTCTTTGAAAACGAGGGAACGACTTAAAGATTCCACATAGACTCTGAAATTTCAAAAGAAAGACTTAGAAGTGATCTCTACTTGATATGGAAAATGCTTTTTTTTCTTTATTTCAAAATTGCATTATGCACAGACGCGTGCTAGGGGCGGACAATTTAGTAATAAAGTGTTTATTACTAAATGATTAATCTAATATCAAGAAATTTCGTTATTGTTATTTTGAAATTCTTTTTCAGTGTACATTTTAATTATCATTATTTTCTACTATTTAGTTTAACATCTGTTGCATTCTTTAAGATTTTCTAAACATTAAATAGTATAATATTTTATTATTACATGATTCCACTCTAAATTATTTTACTCTATTGGTATTTAAACTATAATATTTTGTTCTACACATATCCAAATGTTCCCTTGGACGTGGTTTTAGCTACTTGGAATCTTCCTTTACAGGACCCATGATTTAAAAGTGGAAGTAGAGATTTAATTGTGATGTAGTATATGAAAATAAAGTTTTTAAATGGTCGAAACCATTGAACGTTTGTTAGGTAATTCCTAATTCAATCTAGATCATTAATCAAATTTAGGCAAATTGAGCCATTTTTAATTAGCACTTGAAGGATTAGGCTAGACCAACTATTCCAAGGCACCAATTTCACTCGATGTGGTCATGTGTTTGAGCTGTTTGGTTTGATTTTTTAAAAAATAAATAAGATATTTAATGAAGAAGACATGATTTGTTTGGGAATAGTTTTCTTTTTATATTAAATCTAAACATATTTAGCTTTCTTTAGTTTTTTCTTGATCGATAACTATAAATTAGATTAAAATTTAGAAAGTAACAACAAATAAGCCCCATAAGAGAGTATAAAGTTCATTTGTCTAGTGCCCACAATAAACCGATTGGCTGTAGTCTTTTTGTCAATAAGATTTTCGCATCAAAAGATGTGATGAGTGACAACCCATCTTATAAAAAAAGAGGCATTTTCTCCCTTTGATTTTTACACGGTTTCTTTGAAAACGAGGGAACGACTTAAAGATTCCACATAGACTCTGAAATTTCAAAAGAAAGACTTAGAAGTGATCTCTACTTGATTTGGAAAATGCTTTTTTTTCTTTATTTCAAAATTGCATTATGCACAGACGCGTGCTAGGGGCGGACAATTTAGTAATAAAGTGTTTGTTACTAAATGATTAATCTAATATCAAGAAATTTCGTTATTGTTATTTTGAAATTCTTTTTCAGTGTACATTTTAATTATCATTATTTCCCACTATTTAGTTTAACATCTGTTGCATTCTTTAAGATTTTCTAAACATTAAATAGTATAATATTTTATTATTACATGATTCCACTCTAAATTATTTTACTCTATTGGTATTTAAACTATAATATTTTGTTCTACACATATCCAAATGTTCCCTTGGAGATGGTTTTAGCTACTTGGAATCTTCCTTTACAGGACCCATGATTTAAAAGTGGAAGTAGAGATTTAATTTTGATGTAGTATATGAAAATAAAGTTTTTAAATGGTCAAAACCATTGAACGTTTGTTAGGTAATTCCTAATTGAATCTAGATCATTCATCACATTTAGGCAAATTGAGCCATTTTTAATTAGCACTTGAAGGATTAGGCTAGACCAACTATTCCAAGGCACCAATTTCACTCGATGTGGTCATGTGTTTGAGCTGTTTGGTTTGATTTTTTAAAAAATAAATAAGATATTTAATGAAGAAAACATGATTTGTTTGGGAATAGTTTTCTTTTTATATTAAATCTAAACATATTTAGCTTTCTTTAGTTTTTTCTTGATCGGTAACTATAAATTATATTAAAATTTAGAAAGTAACAACAAATAAGCTCCATAAGAGAGTATAAAGTTCATTTGTCTAGTGCCCACAATAAACCGATTGGCTGTAGTCTTTTTGTCAATAAGATTTTCGCATCAAAAGATGTGATGAGTGACAACCCATCTTATAAAAAAAGAGGCATTTTCTCCGTTTGATTTTTACGCGGTTTCTTTGAAAACGAGGGAACGACTTAAAGATTCCACATAGACTCTGAAATTTCAAAAGAAAGACTTAGAAGTGATCTCTACTTGATTTGGAAAATGCTTTTTTTTCTTTATTTCAAAATTCCATTATGCACAGACGCGTGCTAGGGGCGGACAATTTAGTAATAAAGTGTTTATTACTAAATGATTAATCTAATATCAAGAAATCTCGTTATGGTTGTTTTGAAATTCTTTTTCAGTGTACATTTTAATAATCATTATTTCCCACTATTTAGTTAAGAATCTGTTGCATTATTTAAGATTTTCTAAACATTAAATAGTATTATATTTTATTATTACATCATTCCACTCTAAATTATTTTACTCTATTGGTATTTAAACTATAATATTTTGTTCTACACATATCCAAATGTTCCCTTGGACATGGTTTTAGCTACTTGGAAACTTCCTTTACAGGACCCATGATTTAAAAGTGGAAGTAGAGATTTAATTGTGATGTAGTATATGAAAATAAAGTTTTTAAATGGTCAAAACCATTGAACGTTTCTTAGGTAATTCCAAATTCAATCTAGAACATTCATCAAATTTAGGAAAATTGAGCCAGTTTTAATTAGCACTTGAAGGATTAGGCGAGACCAACTATTCCAAGGCACCAATTTTACTCGATGTGGTCATGTGTTTGAGCTGTTTGGTTTGATTTTTTAAAAAATAAATAAGATATTTAATGAAGAAAACATGATTTGTTTGGGAATAGTTTTCTTTTTATATTAAATCTAAACATATTTAGCTTTCTTTAGTTTTTTCTTGATCCATAACTATAAATTATATTAAAATTTAGAAAGTAACAACAAATAAGCTCCATAAGAGAGTATAAAGTTCATTTGTCTAGTGCCCACAATAAACCGATTGGCTGTAGTCTTTTTGTCAATAAGATTTTCGCATCAAAAGATGTGATGAGTGACAACCCATCTTATAAAAAAAGAGGCATTTTCTCCCTTTGATTTTTACACTGTTTCTTTGAAAACGAGGGAACGACTTAAAGATTCCACATAGACTCTGAAATTTCAAAAGAAAGACTTAGAAGTGATCTCTACTTGATATGGAAAATGCTTTTTTTTCTTTATTTCAAAATTGCATTATGCACAGACGCGTGCTAGGGGCGGACAATTTAGTAATAAAGTGTTTATTACTAAATGATTAATCTAATATCAAGAAATTTCGTTATTGTTATTTTGAAATTCTTTTTCAGTGTACATTTTAATTATCATTATTTTCTACTATTTAGTTTAACATCTGTTGCATTCTTTAAGATTTTCTAAACATTAAATAGTATAATATTTTATTATTACATGATTCCACTCTAAATTATTTTACTCTATTGGTATTTAAACTATAATATTTTGTTCTACACATATCCAAATGTTCCCTTGGACGTGGTTTTAGCTACTTGGAATCTTCCTTTACAGGACCCATGATTTAAAAGTGGAAGTAGAGATTTAATTGTGATGTAGTATATGAAAATAAAGTTTTTAAATGGTCGAAACCATTGAACGTTTGTTAGGTAATTCCTAATTCAATCTAGATCATTAATCAAATTTAGGCAAATTGAGCCATTTTTAATTAGCACTTGAAGGATTAGGCTAGACCAACTATTCCAAGGCACCAATTTCACTCGATGTGGTCATGTGTTTGAGCTGTTTGGTTTGATTTTTTAAAAAATAAATAAGATATTTAATGAAGAAGACATGATTTGTTTGGGAATAGTTTTCTTTTTATATTAAATCTAAACATATTTAGCTTTCTTTAGTTTTTTCTTGATCGATAACTATAAATTAGATTAAAATTTAGAAAGTAACAACAAATAAGCCCCATAAGAGAGTATAAAGTTCATTTGTCTAGTGCCCACAATAAACCGATTGGCTGTAGTCTTTTTGTCAATAAGATTTTCGCATCAAAAGATGTGATGAGTGACAACCCATCTTATAAAAAAAGAGGCATTTTCTCCCTTTGATTTTTACACGGTTTCTTTGAAAACGAGGGAACGACTTAAAGATTCCACATAGACTCTGAAATTTCAAAAGAAAGACTTAGAAGTGATCTCTACTTGATTTGGAAAATGCTTTTTTTTCTTTATTTCAAAATTGCATTATGCACAGACGCGTGCTAGGGGCGGACAATTTAGTAATAAAGTGTTTGTTACTAAATGATTAATCTAATATCAAGAAATTTCGTTATTGTTATTTTGAAATTCTTTTTCAGTGTACATTTTAATTATCATTATTTCCCACTATTTAGTTTAACATCTGTTGCATTCTTTAAGATTTTCTAAACATTAAATAGTATAATATTTTATTATTACATGATTCCACTCTAAATTATTTTACTCTATTGGTATTTAAACTATAATATTTTGTTCTACACATATCCAAATGTTCCCTTGGAGATGGTTTTAGCTACTTGGAATCTTCCTTTACAGGACCCATGATTTAAAAGTGGAAGTAGAGATTTAATTTTGATGTAGTATATGAAAATAAAGTTTTTAAATGGTCAAAACCATTGAACGTTTGTTAGGTAATTCCTAATTGAATCTAGATCATTCATCACATTTAGGCAAATTGAGCCATTTTTAATTAGCACTTGAAGGATTAGGCTAGACCAACTATTCCAAGGCACCAATTTCACTCGATGTGGTCATGTGTTTGAGCTGTTTGGTTTGATTTTTTAAAAAATAAATAAGATATTTAATGAAGAAAACATGATTTGTTTGGGAATAGTTTTCTTTTTATATTAAATCTAAACATATTTAGCTTTCTTTAGTTTTTTCTTGATCGGTAACTATAAATTATATTAAAATTTAGAAAGTAACAACAAATAAGCTCCATAAGAGAGTATAAAGTTCATTTGTCTAGTGCCCACAATAAACCGATTGGCTGTAGTCTTTTTGTCAATAAGATTTTCGCATCAAAAGATGTGATGAGTGACAACCCATCTTATAAAAAAAGAGGCATTTTCTCCGTTTGATTTTTACGCGGTTTCTTTGAAAACGAGGGAACGACTTAAAGATTCCACATAGACTCTGAAATTTCAAAAGAAAGACTTCGAAGTGATCTCTACTTGATTTGGAAAATGCTTTTTTTTCTTTATTTCAAAATTCCATTATGCACAGACGCGTGCTAGGGGCGGACAATTTAGTAATAAAGTGTTTATTACTAAATGATTAATCTAATATCAAGAAATCTCGTTATGGTTGTTTTGAAATTCTTTTTCAGTGTACATTTTAATAATCATTATTTCCCACTATTTAGTTAAGAATCTGTTGCATTATTTAAGATTTTCTAAACATTAAATAGTATTATATTTTATTATTACATCATTCCACTCTAAATTATTTTACTCTATTGGTATTTAAACTATAATATTTTGTTCTACACATATCCAAATGTTCCCTTGGACATGGTTTTAGCTACTTGGAAACTTCCTTTACAGGACCCATGATTTAAAAGTGGAAGTAGAGATTTAATTGTGATGTAGTATATGAAAATAAAGTTTTTAAATGGTCAAAACCATTGAACGTTTCTTAGGTAATTCCAAATTCAATCTAGAACATTCATCAAATTTAGGAAAATTGAGCCATTTTTAATTAGCACTTGAAGGATTAGGCGAGACCAACTATTCCAAGGCACCAATTTTACTCGATGTGGTCATGTGTTTGAGCTGTTTGGTTTGATTTTTTAAAAAATAAATAAGATATTTAATGAAGAAAACATGATTTGTTTGGGAATAGTTTTCTTTTTATATTAAATCTAAACATATTTAGCTTTCTTTAGTTTTTTCTTGATCCATAACTATAAATTATATTAAAATTTAGAAAGTAACAACAAATAAGCTCCATAAGAGAGTATAAAGTTCATTTGTCTAGTGCCCACAATAAACCGATTGGCTGTAGTCTTTTTGTCAATAAGATTTTCGCATCAAAAGATGTGATGAGTGACAACCCATCTTATAAAAAAAGAGGCATTTTCACCCTTTGATTTTTACACGGTTTCTTTGAAAACGAGGGAACGACTTAAAGATTCCACATAGACTCTGAAATTTCAAAAGAAAGACTTAGAAGTGATCTCTACTTGATTTGGAAAATGCTTTTTTTTCTTTATTTCAAAATTGCATTATGCACAGACGCGTGCTAGGGGCGGACAATTTAGTAATAAAGTGTTTATTACTAAATGATTAATCTAATATCAAGAAATTTCGTTATTGTTATTTTGAAATTCTTTTTCAGCGTACATTTTAATAATCATTATTTCCCACTATTTAGTTAAGAATCTGTTGCATTATTTAAGATTTTCTAAACATTAAATAGTATTATATTTTATTATTACATGATTCCACTCTAAATTATTTTACTCTATTGGTATTTAAACTATAATATTTTGTTCTACACATATCCAAATGTTCCCTTGGACATGGTTTTAGCTACTTGGAATCTTCCTTTACAGGACCCATGATTTAAAAGTGGAAGTAGAGATTTAATTGTGATGTAGTATATGAAAATAAAGTTTTTAAATGGTCAAAACCATTGAACGTTTCTTAGGTAATTCCAAATTCAATCTAGAACATTCATCAAATTTAGGCAAATTGAGCCATTTTTAATTAGCACTTGAAGGATTAGGCGAGACCAACTATTCCAAGGCACCAATTTTACTCGATGTGGTCATGTGTTTGAGCTGTTTGGTTTGATTTTTTAAAAAATAAATAAGATATTTAATGAAGAAAACATGATTTGTTTGGGAATAGTTTTCTTTTTATATTAAATCTAAACATATTTAGCTTTCTTTAGTTTTTTCTTGATCAATAACTATAAATTATATTAAAATTTAGAAAGTAACAACAAATAAGCTCCATAAGAGAGTATAAAGTTCATTTGTCTAGTGCCCACAATAAACCGATTGGCTGTAGTCTTTTTGTCAATAAGATTTTCGCATCAAAAGATGTGATGAGTGACAACCCATCTTATAAAAAAAGAGGCATTTTCACCCTTTGATTTTTACACGGTTTCTTTGAAAACGAGGGAACGACTTAAAGATTCCACATAGACTCTGAAATTTCAAAAGAAAGACCTAGAAGTGATCTCTACTTGATTTGGAAAAGGCTTTTTTTTTCTTTATTTCAAAATTGCATTATGCACAGACGCGTGCTAGGGGCGGACAATTTAGTAATAAAGTGTTTATTACTAAATGATTAATCTAATATCAAGAAATTTCGTTATTGTTATTTTGAAATTCTTTTTCAGCGTACATTTTAATAATCATTATTTCCCACTATTTAGTTAAGAATCTGTTGCATTATTTAAGATTTTCTAAACATTAAATAGTATTATATTTTATTATTACATCATTCCACACTCAATTTTTTTACTCTATTGGTATTTAAACTATAATTTTTTGTTCTACACATATCCAAATGTTCCCTTGGACATGGTTTTAGCTACTTGGAATCTTCTTTTACAGGACCCATGATTTAAAAGTGGAAGTAGAGATTTAATTGTGATGTAGTATATGAAAATAAAGTTTTTAAATGGTCAAAACCATTGAACGTTTGTTAGGTAATTCCTAATTCAATCTAGATCATTCATCAAATTTAGGCAAATTGAGCCATTTTCAATTAGCACTTGAAGGATTAGGCTAGACCAACTATTCCAAGGCACCAATTTCACTCGATGTGGTCATGTGTTTGAGCTGTTTGGTTTGATTTTTTAAAAAATAAATAAGATATTTAATGAAGAAAACATGATTTGTTTGGGAATAGTTTTCTTTTTATATTAAATCTAAACATATTTAGCTTTCTTTAGTTTTTTCTTGATCGATAACTACAAATTATATTAAAATTTAGAAAGTAACAACAAATAAGCTCCATAAGAGAGTATAAAGTTCATTTGTCTAGTGCCCACAATAAACCGATTGGCTGTAGTCTTTTTGTCAATAAGATTTTCGCATCAAAAGATGTGATGAGTGACAACCCATCTTATAAAAAAAGAGGCATTTTCTCCCTTTGATTTTTACACGGTTTCTTTGAAAACGAGGGAACGACTTAAAGATTCCACATAGACTCTGAAATTTCAAAAGAAAGACTTAGAAGTGATCTCTACTTGATTTGGAAAATGCTTTTTTTTCTTTATTTCAAAATTGCATTATGCACAGACGCGTGCTAGGGGCGGACAATTTAGTAATAAAGTGTTTATTACTAAATGATTAATCTAATATCAAGAAATTTCGTTATTGTTATTTTGAAATTCTTTTTCAGCGTACATTTTAATAATCATTAATTCCCACTATTTAGTTAAGAATCTGTTGCATTATTTAAGATTTTCTAAACGTTAAATAGTATTATATTTTATTATTACATCATTCCACTCTCAATTATTTTACTCTATTGGTATTTAAACTATAATATTTTGTTCTACACATATCCAAATGTTCCCTTGGACATGGTTTTAGCTACTTGGAATCTTCCTTTATAGGACCCATGATTTAAAAGTGGAAGTAGAGATTTAATTGTGATGTAGTATATGAAAATAAAGTTTTTAAATGGTCAAAACCATTGAACGTTTCTTAGGTAATTCCAAATTCAATCTAGAACATTCATCAAATTTAGGCAAATTGAGCCATTTTTAATTAGCACTTGAAGGATTAGGCGAGACCAACTATTCCAAGGCACCAATTTTACTCGATGTGGTCATGTGTTTGAGCTGTTTGGTTTGATTTTTTAAAAAATAAATAAGATATTTAATGAAGAAAACATGATTTGTTTGGGAATAGTTTTCTTTTTATATTAAATCTAAACATATTTAGCTTTCTTTAGTTTTTTCTTGATCAATAACTATAAATTATATTAAAATTTAGAAAGTAACAACAAATAAGCTCCATAAGAGAGTATAAAGTTCATTTGTCTAGTGCCCACAATAAACCGATTGGCTGTAGTCTTTTTGTCAATAAGATTTTCGCATCAAAAGATGTGATGAGTGACAACCCATCTTATAAAAAAAGAGGCATTTTCACCCTTTGATTTTTACACGGTTTCTTTGAAAACGAGGGAACGACTTAAAGATTCCACATAGACTCTGAAATTTCAAAAGAAAGACCTAGAAGTGATCTCTACTTGATTTGGAAAAGGCTTTTTTTTTCTTTATTTCAAAATTGCATTATGCACAGACGCGTGCTAGGGGCGGACAATTTAGTAATAAAGTGTTTATTACTAAATGATTAATCTAATATCAAGAAATTTCGTTATTGTTATTTTGAAATTCTTTTTCAGCGTACATTTTAATAATCATTATTTCCCACTATTTAGTTAAGAATCTGTTGCATTATTTAAGATTTTCTAAACATTAAATAGTATTATATTTTATTATTACATCATTCCACACTCAATTTTTTTACTCTATTGGTATTTAAACTATAATTTTTTGTTCTACACATATCCAAATGTTCCCTTGGACATGGTTTTAGCTACTTGGAATCTTCTTTTACAGGACCCATGATTTAAAAGTGGAAGTAGAGATTTAATTGTGATGTAGTATATGAAAATAAAGTTTTTAAATGGTCAAAACCATTGAACGTTTGTTAGGTAATTCCTAATTCAATCTAGATCATTCATCAAATTTAGGCAAATTGAGCCATTTTCAATTAGCACTTGAAGGATTAGGCTAGACCAACTATTCCAAGGCACCAATTTCACTCGATGTGGTCATGTGTTTGAGCTGTTTGGTTTGATTTTTTAAAAAATAAATAAGATATTTAATGAAGAAAACATGATTTGTTTGGGAATAGTTTTCTTTTTATATTAAATCTAAACATATTTAGCTTTCTTTAGTTTTTTCTTGATCGATAACTACAAATTATATTAAAATTTAGAAAGTAACAACAAATAAGCTCCATAAGAGAGTATAAAGTTCATTTGTCTAGTGCCCACAATAAACCGATTGGCTGTAGTCTTTTTGTCAATAAGATTTTCGCATCAAAAGATGTGATGAGTGACAACCCATCTTATAAAAAAAGAGGCATTTTCTCCCTTTGATTTTTACACGGTTTCTTTGAAAACGAGGGAACGACTTAAAGATTCCACATAGACTCTGAAATTTCAAAAGAAAGACTTAGAAGTGATCTCTACTTGATTTGGAAAATGCTTTTTTTTCTTTATTTCAAAATTGCATTATGCACAGACGCGTGCTAGGGGCGGACAATTTAGTAATAAAGTGTTTATTACTAAATGATTAATCTAATATCAAGAAATTTCGTTATTGTTATTTTGAAATTCTTTTTCAGCGTACATTTTAATAATCATTAATTCCCACTATTTAGTTAAGAATCTGTTGCATTATTTAAGATTTTCTAAACGTTAAATAGTATTATATTTTATTATTACATCATTCCACTCTCAATTATTTTACTCTATTGGTATTTAAACTATAATATTTTGTTCTACACATATCCAAATGTTCCCTTGGACATGGTTTTAGCTACTTGGAATCTTCCTTTATAGGACCCATGATTTAAAAGTGGAAGTAGAGATTTAATTGTGATGTAGTATATGAAAATAAAGTTTTTAAATGGTCAAAACCATTGAACGTTTGTTAGGTAATTCCTAATTCAATCTAGATCATTCATCAAATTTAGGCAAATTGAGCCATTTTTAATTAGCACTTGAAGGATTAGGCTAGACCAACTATTCCAAGGCACCAATTTCACTCGATGTGGTCATGTGTTTGAGCTGTTTGGTTTGATTTTTTAAAAAATAAATAAGATATTTAATGAAGAAAACATGATTTGTTTGGGAATAGTTTTCTTTTTATATTAAATCTAAACATATTTAGCTTCCTTTAGTTTTTTCTTGATCGGTAACTATAAATTATATTAAAATTTAGAAAGTAACAACAAATAAGCTCCATAAGAGAGTATAAAGTTCATTTGTCTAGTGCCCACAATAAACCGATTGGCTGTAGTCTTTTTGTCAATAAGATTTTCGCATCAAAAGATGTGATGAGTGACAACCCATCTTATAAAAAAGAAGGCATTTTCTCCCTTTGATTTTTACACTGTTTCTTTGAAAACGAGGGAACGACTTAAAGATTCCACATAGACTCTGAAATTTCAAAAGAAAGACTTAGAAGTGATCTCTACTTGATTTGGAAAATGCTTTTTTTTCTTTATTTCAAAATTGCATTATGCACAGACGCGTGCTAGGGGCGGACAATTTAGTAATAAAGTGTTTATTACTAAATGATTAATCTAATATCAAGAAATTTCGTTATTGTTATTTTGAAATTCTTTTTCAGTGTACATTTTAATTATCATTATTTTCTACTATTTAGTTTAACATCTGTTGCATTCTTTAAGATTTTCTAAACATTAAATAGTATAATATTTTATTATTACATGATTCCACTCTAAATTATTTTACTCTATTGGTATTTAAACTATAATATTTTTTTCTACACATATCCAAATGTTCCCTTGGACGTGGTTTTAGCTACTTGGAATCTTCCTTTACAGGACCCATGATTTAAAAGTGGAAGTAGAGATTTAATTGTGATGTAGTATATGAAAATAAAGTTTTTAAATGGTCGAAACCATTGAACGTTTGTTAGGTAATTCCTAATTCAATCTAGATCATTCATCAAATTTAGGCAAATTGAGCCATTTTTAATTAGCACTTGAAGGATTAGGCTAGACCAACTATTCCAAGGCACCAATTTCACTCGATGTGGTCATGTGTTTGAGCTGTTTGGTTTGATTTTTTAAAAAATAAATAAGATATTTAATGAAGAAAACATGATTTGTTTGGGAATAGTTTTCTTTTTATATTAAATCTAAACATATTTAGCTTTCTTTAGTTTTTTCTTGATCGATAACTATAAATTATATTAAAATTTAGAAAGTAACAACAAATAAGCTCCATAAGAGAGTATAAAGTTCATTTGTCTAGTGCCCACAATAAACCGATTGGCTGTAGTCTTTTTGTCAATAAGATTTTCGCATCAAAAGATGTGATGAGTGACAACCCATCTTATAAAAAAAGAGGCATTTTCTCCCTTTGATTTTTACACTGTTTCTTTGAAAACGAGGGAACGACTTAAAGATTCCACATAGACTCTGAAATTTCAAAAGAAAGACTTAGAAGTGATCTCTACTTGATATGGAAAATGCTTTTTTTTCTTTATTTCAAAATTGCATTATGCACAGACGCGTGCTAGGGGCGGACAATTTAGTAATAAAGTGTTTATTACTAAATGATTAATCTAATATCAAGAAATTTCGTTATTGTTATTTTGAAATTCTTTTTCAGTGTACATTTTAATTATCATTATTTTCTACTATTTAGTTTAACATCTGTTGCATTCTTTAAGATTTTCTAAACATTAAATAGTATAATATTTTATTATTACATGATTCCACTCTAAATTATTTTACTCTATTGGTATTTAAACTATAATATTTTGTTCTACACATATCCAAATGTTCCCTTGGACGTGGTTTTAGCTACTTGGAATCTTCCTTTACAGGACCCATGATTTAAAAGTGGAAGTAGAGATTTAATTGTGATGTAGTATATGAAAATAAAGTTTTTAAATGGTCGAAACCATTGAACGTTTGTTAGGTAATTCCTAATTCAATCTAGATCATTAATCAAATTTAGGCAAATTGAGCCATTTTTAATTAGCACTTGAAGGATTAGGCTAGACCAACTATTCCAAGGCACCAATTTCACTCGATGTGGTCATGTGTTTGAGCTGTTTGGTTTGATTTTTTAAAAAATAAATAAGATATTTAATGAAGAAGACATGATTTGTTTGGGAATAGTTTTCTTTTTATATTAAATCTAAACATATTTAGCTTTCTTTAGTTTTTTCTTGATCGATAACTATAAATTAGATTAAAATTTAGAAAGTAACAACAAATAAGCCCCATAAGAGAGTATAAAGTTCATTTGTCTAGTGCCCACAATAAACCGATTGGCTGTAGTCTTTTTGTCAATAAGATTTTCGCATCAAAAGATGTGATGAGTGACAACCCATCTTATAAAAAAAGAGGCATTTTCTCCCTTTGATTTTTACACGGTTTCTTTGAAAACGAGGGAACGACTTAAAGATTCCACATAGACTCTGAAATTTCAAAAGAAAGACTTAGAAGTGATCTCTACTTGATTTGGAAAATGCTTTTTTTTCTTTATTTCAAAATTGCATTATGCACAGACGCGTGCTAGGGGCGGACAATTTAGTAATAAAGTGTTTGTTACTAAATGATTAATCTAATATCAAGAAATTTCGTTATTGTTATTTTGAAATTCTTTTTCAGTGTACATTTTAATTATCATTATTTCCCACTATTTAGTTTAACATCTGTTGCATTCTTTAAGATTTTCTAAACATTAAAAAGTATAATATTTTATTATTACATTATTCCACTCTAAATTATTTTACTCTATTGGTATTTAAACTATAATATTTTGTTCTACACATATCCAAATGTTCCCTTGGACATGGTTTTAGCTACTTGGAATCTTCCTTTACAGGACCCATGATTTAAAAGTGGAAGTAGAGATTTAATTGTGATGTAGTATATGAAAATAAAGTTTTTAAATGGTCAAAACCATTGAACGTTTGTTAGGTAATTCCTAATTCAATCTAGATCATTAATCAAATTTAGGCAAATTGAGCCATTTTTAATTAGCACTTGAAGGATTAGGCTAGACCAACTATTCCAAGGCACCAATTTCACTCGATGTGGTCATGTGTTTGAGCTGTTTGGTTTGATTTTTTAAAAAATAAATAAGATATTTAATGAAGAAAACATGATTTGTTTGGGAATAGTTTTCTTTTTATATTAAATCTAAACATATTTAGCTTCCTTTAGGTTTTTCTTGATCGATAACTATAAATTATATTAAAATTTAGAAAGTAACAACAAATAAGCTCCATAAGAGAGTATAAAGTTCATTTGTATAGTGCCCACAATAAACCGATTGGCTGTAGTCTTTTTGTCAATAAGATTTTCGCATCAAAAGATGTGATGAGTGACAACCCATCTTATAAAAAAGGAGGCATTTTCGCCCTTTGATTTTTACACGGTTTCTTTGAAAACGAGGGAACGACTTAAGGATTCCACATAGACTCTGAGATTTCAAAAGAAAGACTTAGAAGTGATCTCTTCTTGATTTGGAAAATGCTTTTTTTTCTTTATTTCAAAATTGCATTATGCACAGACGCGTGCTAGGGGCGGACAATTTAGTAATAAAGTGTTTATTACTAAATGATTAATCTAATATCAAGAAATTTCGTTATTGTTATTTTGAAATTCTTTTTCAGCGTACATTTTAATTATCATTATTTCCCACTATTTAGTTAAGAATCTGTTGCATTATTTAAGATTTTCTAAACATTAAATAGTATTATATTTTATTATTACATCATTCCACTCTCAATTATTTTACTCTATTGGTATTTAAACTATAATATTTTGTTCTACACATATCCAAATGTTCCCTTGGACATGGTTTTAGCTACTTGGAATCTTCCTTTACAGGACCCATGATTTAAAAGTGGAAGTAGAGATTTAATTGTGATGTAGTATATGAAAATAAAGTTTTTAAATGGTCAAAACCATTGAACGTTTGTTAGGTAATTCCTAATTCAATCTAGATCATTCATCAAATTTAGGCAAATTGAGCCATTTTTAATTAGCACTTGAAGGATTAGGCTAGACCAACTATTCCAAGGCACCAATTTCACTCGATGTGGTCATGTGTTTGAGCTGTTTGGTTTGATTTTTTAAAAAATAAATAAGATATTTAATGAAGAAAACATGATTTGTTTGGGAATAGTTTTCTTTTTATATTAAATCTAAACATATTTAGCTTTCTTTAGTTTTTTCTTGATCGATAACTACAAATTATATTAAAATTTAGAAAGTAACAACAAATAAGCTCCATAAGAGAGTATAAAGTTCATTTGTCTAGTGCCCACAATAAACCGATTGGCTGTAGTCTTTTTGTCAATAAGATTTTCGCATCAAAAGATGTGATGAGTGACAACCCATCTTATAAAAAAAGAGGCATTTTCTCCCTTTGATTTTTACACGGTTTCTTTGAAAACGAGGGAACGACTTAAAGATTCCACATAGACTCTGAAATTTCAAAAGAAAGACTTAGAAGTGATCTCTACTTGATTTGGAAAATGCTTTTTTTTCTTTATTTCAAAATTGCATTATGCACAGACGCGTGCTAGGGGCGGACAATTTAGTAATAAAGTGTTTATTACTAAATGATTAATCTAATATCAAGAAATTTCGTTATTGTTATTTTGAAATTCTTTTTCAGCGTACATTTTAATAATCATTAATTCCCACTATTTAGTTAAGAATCTGTTGCATTATTTAAGATTTTCTAAACGTTAAATAGTATTATATTTTATTATTACATCATTCCACTCTCAATTATTTTACTCTATTGGTATTTAAACTATAATATTTTGTTCTACACATATCCAAATGTTCCCTTGGACATGGTTTTAGCTACTTGGAATCTTCCTTTATAGGACCCATGATTTAAAAGTGGAAGTAGAGATTTAATTGTGATGTAGTATATGAAAATAAAGTTTTTAAATGGTCAAAACCATTGAACGTTTGTTAGGTAATTCCTAATTCAATCTAGATCATTCATCAAATTTAGGCAAATTGAGCCATTTTTAATTAGCACTTGAAGGATTAGGCTAGACCAACTATTCCAAGGCACCAATTTCACTCGATGTGGTCATGTGTTTGAGCTGTTTGGTTTGATTTTTTAAAAAATAAATAAGATATTTAATGAAGAAAACATGATTTGTTTGGGAATAGTTTTCTTTTTATATTAAATCTAAACATATTTAGCTTCCTTTAGTTTTTTCTTGATCGGTAACTATAAATTATATTAAAATTTAGAAAGTAACAACAAATAAGCTCCATAAGAGAGTATAAAGTTCATTTGTCTAGTGCCCACAATAAACCGATTGGCTGTAGTCTTTTTGTCAATAAGATTTTCGCATCAAAAGATGTGATGAGTGACAACCCATCTTATAAAAAAGAAGGCATTTTCTCCCTTTGATTTTTACACTGTTTCTTTGAAAACGAGGGAACGACTTAAAGATTCCACATAGACTCTGAAATTTCAAAAGAAAGACTTAGAAGTGATCTCTACTTGATTTGGAAAATGCTTTTTTTTCTTTATTTCAAAATTGCATTATGCACAGACGCGTGCTAGGGGCGGACAATTTAGTAATAAAGTGTTTATTACTAAATGATTAATCTAATATCAAGAAATTTCGTTATTGTTATTTTGAAATTCTTTTTCAGTGTACATTTTAATTATCATTATTTTCTACTATTTAGTTTAACATCTGTTGCATTCTTTAAGATTTTCTAAACATTAAATAGTATAATATTTTATTATTACATGATTCCACTCTAAATTATTTTACTCTATTGGTATTTAAACTATAATATTTTTTTCTACACATATCCAAATGTTCCCTTGGACGTGGTTTTAGCTACTTGGAATCTTCCTTTACAGGACCCATGATTTAAAAGTGGAAGTAGAGATTTAATTGTGATGTAGTATATGAAAATAAAGTTTTTAAATGGTCGAAACCATTGAACGTTTGTTAGGTAATTCCTAATTCAATCTAGATCATTCATCAAATTTAGGCAAATTGAGCCATTTTTAATTAGCACTTGAAGGATTAGGCTAGACCAACTATTCCAAGGCACCAATTTCACTCGATGTGGTCATGTGTTTGAGCTGTTTGGTTTGATTTTTTAAAAAATAAATAAGATATTTAATGAAGAAAACATGATTTGTTTGGGAATAGTTTTCTTTTTATATTAAATCTAAACATATTTAGCTTTCTTTAGTTTTTTCTTGATCGATAACTATAAATTATATTAAAATTTAGAAAGTAACAACAAATAAGCTCCATAAGAGAGTATAAAGTTCATTTGTCTAGTGCCCACAATAAACCGATTGGCTGTAGTCTTTTTGTCAATAAGATTTTCGCATCAAAAGATGTGATGAGTGACAACCCATCTTATAAAAAAAGAGGCATTTTCTCCCTTTGATTTTTACACTGTTTCTTTGAAAACGAGGGAACGACTTAAAGATTCCACATAGACTCTGAAATTTCAAAAGAAAGACTTAGAAGTGATCTCTACTTGATATGGAAAATGCTTTTTTTTCTTTATTTCAAAATTGCATTATGCACAGACGCGTGCTAGGGGCGGACAATTTAGTAATAAAGTGTTTATTACTAAATGATTAATCTAATATCAAGAAATTTCGTTATTGTTATTTTGAAATTCTTTTTCAGTGTACATTTTAATTATCATTATTTTCTACTATTTAGTTTAACATCTGTTGCATTCTTTAAGATTTTCTAAACATTAAATAGTATAATATTTTATTATTACATGATTCCACTCTAAATTATTTTACTCTATTGGTATTTAAACTATAATATTTTGTTCTACACATATCCAAATGTTCCCTTGGACGTGGTTTTAGCTACTTGGAATCTTCCTTTACAGGACCCATGATTTAAAAGTGGAAGTAGAGATTTAATTGTGATGTAGTATATGAAAATAAAGTTTTTAAATGGTCGAAACCATTGAACGTTTGTTAGGTAATTCCTAATTCAATCTAGATCATTAATCAAATTTAGGCAAATTGAGCCATTTTTAATTAGCACTTGAAGGATTAGGCTAGACCAACTATTCCAAGGCACCAATTTCACTCGATGTGGTCATGTGTTTGAGCTGTTTGGTTTGATTTTTTAAAAAATAAATAAGATATTTAATGAAGAAGACATGATTTGTTTGGGAATAGTTTTCTTTTTATATTAAATCTAAACATATTTAGCTTTCTTTAGTTTTTTCTTGATCGATAACTATAAATTAGATTAAAATTTAGAAAGTAACAACAAATAAGCCCCATAAGAGAGTATAAAGTTCATTTGTCTAGTGCCCACAATAAACCGATTGGCTGTAGTCTTTTTGTCAATAAGATTTTCGCATCAAAAGATGTGATGAGTGACAACCCATCTTATAAAAAAAGAGGCATTTTCTCCCTTTGATTTTTACACGGTTTCTTTGAAAACGAGGGAACGACTTAAAGATTCCACATAGACTCTGAAATTTCAAAAGAAAGACTTAGAAGTGATCTCTACTTGATTTGGAAAATGCTTTTTTTTCTTTATTTCAAAATTGCATTATGCACAGACGCGTGCTAGGGGCGGACAATTTAGTAATAAAGTGTTTGTTACTAAATGATTAATCTAATATCAAGAAATTTCGTTATTGTTATTTTGAAATTCTTTTTCAGTGTACATTTTAATTATCATTATTTCCCACTATTTAGTTTAACATCTGTTGCATTCTTTAAGATTTTCTAAACATTAAAAAGTATAATATTTTATTATTACATTATTCCACTCTAAATTATTTTACTCTATTGGTATTTAAACTATAATATTTTGTTCTACACATATCCAAATGTTCCCTTGGACATGGTTTTAGCTACTTGGAATCTTCCTTTACAGGACCCATGATTTAAAAGTGGAAGTAGAGATTTAATTGTGATGTAGTATATGAAAATAAAGTTTTTAAATGGTCAAAACCATTGAACGTTTGTTAGGTAATTCCTAATTCAATCTAGATCATTAATCAAATTTAGGCAAATTGAGCCATTTTTAATTAGCACTTGAAGGATTAGGCTAGACCAACTATTCCAAGGCACCAATTTCACTCGATGTGGTCATGTGTTTGAGCTGTTTGGTTTGATTTTTTAAAAAATAAATAAGATATTTAATGAAGAAAACATGATTTGTTTGGGAATAGTTTTCTTTTTATATTAAATCTAAACATATTTAGCTTCCTTTAGGTTTTTCTTGATCGATAACTATAAATTATATTAAAATTTAGAAAGTAACAACAAATAAGCTCCATAAGAGAGTATAAAGTTCATTTGTATAGTGCCCACAATAAACCGATTGGCTGTAGTCTTTTTGTCAATAAGATTTTCGCATCAAAAGATGTGATGAGTGACAACCCATCTTATAAAAAAGGAGGCATTTTCGCCCTTTGATTTTTACACGGTTTCTTTGAAAACGAGGGAACGACTTAAGGATTCCACATAGACTCTGAGATTTCAAAAGAAAGACTTAGAAGTGATCTCTTCTTGATTTGGAAAATGCTTTTTTTTCTTTATTTCAAAATTGCATTATGCACAGACGCGTGCTAGGGGCGGACAATTTAGTAATAAAGTGTTTATTACTAAATGATTAATCTAATATCAAGAAATTTCGTTATTGTTATTTTGAAATTCTTTTTCAGCGTACATTTTAATTATCATTATTTCCCACTATTTAGTTAAGAATCTGTTGCATTATTTAAGATTTTCTAAACATTAAATAGTATTATATTTTATTATTACATCATTCCACTCTCAATTATTTTACTCTATTGGTATTTAAACTATAATATTTTGTTCTACACATATCCAAATGTTCCCTTGGACATGGTTTTAGCTACTTGGAATCTTCCTTTACAGGACCCATGATTTAAAAGTGGAAGTAGAGATTTAATTGTGATGTAGTATATGAAAATAAAGTTTTTAAATGGTCAAAACCATTGAACGTTTGTTAGGTAATTCCTAATTCAATCTAGATCATTCATCAAATTTAGGCAAATTGAGCCATTTTTAATTAGCACTTGAAGGATTAGGCTAGACCAACTATTCCAAGGCACCAATTTCACTCGATGTGGTCATGTGTTTGAGCTGTTTGGTTTGATTTTTTAAAAAATAAATAAGCTATTTAATGAAGAAAACATGATTTGTTTGGGAATAGTTTTCTTTTTATATTAAATCTAAACATATTTAGCTTTCTTTAGTTTTTTCTTGATCGATAACTATAAATTATATTAAAATTTAGAAAGTAACAACAAATAAGCTCCATAAGAGAGTATAAAGTTCATTTGTCTAGTGCCCACAATAAACCGATTGGCTGTAGTCTTTTTGTCAATAAGATTTTCGCATCAAAAGATGTGATGAGTGACAACCCATCTTATAAAAAAAGAGGCATTTTCGCCGTTTGATTTTTACACGGTTTCTTTGAAAACGAGGGAACGACTTAAAGATTCCACATAGACTCTGAAATTTCAAAAGAAAGACTTAGAAGTGATCTCTACTTGATTTGGAAAATGCTTTTTTTTCTTTATTTCAAAATTGCATTATGCACAGACGCGTGCTAGGGGCGGACAATTTAGTAATAAAGTGTTTATTACTAAATGATTAATCTAATATCAAGAAATTTCGTTATTGTTATTTTGAAATTCTTTTTCAGTGTACATTTTAATTATCATTATTTCCCACTATTTAGTTTAACATCTGTTGCATTCTTTAAGATTTTCTAAACATTAAATAGTATAATATTTTATTATTACATTATTCCACTCTAAACTATTTTACTCTATTGGTATTTAAACTATAATATTTTGTTCTACACATATCCAAATGTTCCCTTGGACATGGTTTTAGCTACTTGGAATCTTCCTTTACAGGACCCATGATTTAAAAGTGGAAGTAGAGATTTAATTGTGATGTAGTATATGAAAATAAAGTTTTTAAATGGTCAAAACCATTGAACGTTTGTTAGGTAATTCCTAATTCAATCTAGATCATTCATGAAATTTAGGCAAATTGAGCCATTTTTAATTAGCACTTGAAGGATTAGGCTAGACCAACTATTCCAAGGCACCAATTTCACTCGATGTGATCATGTGTTTGAGCTGTTTGGTTTGATTTTTTAAAAAATAAATAAGATATTTTATGAAGAAAATATGATTTGTTTGGGAATAGTTTTCTTTTTATATTAAATCTAAACATATTTAGCTTTCTTTAGTTTTTTCTTGATCGATAACTATAAATTATATTAAAATTTAGAAAGTAACAACAAATAAGCTCCATAAGAGAGTATAAAGTTCATTTGTCTAGTGCCCACAATAAACCGATTGGCTGTAGTCCTTTTGTCAATAAGATTTTCGCATCAAAAGATGTGATGAGTGACAACCCATCTTATAAAAAAAGAGGCATTTTCTCCCTTTGATTTTTACACGGTTTCTTTGAAAACGAGGGAACGACTTAAAGATTCCACATAGACTCTGAACTTTTGAAAAGAAAGACTTAGAAGTGATCTCTACTTGATTTGGAAAATGCTTTTTTTTCTTTATTTCAAAATTGCATTATGCACAGACGCGTGCTAGGGGCGGACAATTTTGTAATAAAGTGTTTATTACTAAATGATTAATCTAATATCAAGAAATTTCGTTATTGTTATTTTGAAATTCTTTTTCAGTGTACATTTTAATTATCATTATTTCCCACTATTTAGTTAAGAATCTGTTGCATTATTTAAGATTTTCTAAACATTAAATAGTATTATATTTTATTATTACATCATTCCACTCTCAATTATTTTACTCTATTGGTATTTAAACTATAATATTTTGTTCCACACATATCCAAATGTTCCCTTGGACATGGTTTTAGCTACTTGGAATCTTCCTTTACAGGACCCATGATTTAAAAGTGGAAGTAGAGATTTAATTGTGATGTAGTATATGAAAATAAAGTTTTTAAATGGTCAAAACCATTGAACGTTTGTTAGGTAATTCCTAATTCAATCTAGATCATTCATCAAATTTAGGCAAATTGAGCCATTTTTAATTAGCACTTGAAGGATTAGGCTAGACCAACTATTCCAAGGCACCAATTTCACTCGATGTGGTCATGTGTTTGAGCTGTTTGGTTTGATTTTTTAAAAAATAAATAAGCTATTTAATGAAGAAAACATGATTTGTTTGGGAATAGTTTTCTTTTTATATTAAATCTAAACATATTTAGCTTTCTTTAGTTTTTTCTTGATCGATAACTATAAATTATATTAAAATTTAGAAAGTAACAACAAATAAGCTCCATAAGAGAGTATAAAGTTCATTTGTCTAGTGCCCACAATAAACCGATTGGCTGTAGTCTTTTTGTCAATAAGATTTTCGCATCAAAAGATGTGATGAGTGACAACCCATCATATAAAAAAAGAGGCATTTTCGCCGTTTGATTTTTACACGGTTTCTTTGAAAACGAGGGAACGACTTAAAGATTCCACATAGACTCTGAAATTTCAAAAGAAAGACTTAGAAGTGATCTCTACTTGATTTGGAAAATGCTTTTTTTTCTTTATTTCAAAATTGCATTATGCACAGACGCGTGCTAGGGGCGGACAATTTAGTAATAAAGTGTTTATTACTAAATGATTAATCTAATATCAAGAAATTTCGTTATTGTTATTTTGAAATTCTTTTTCAGTGTACATTTTAATTATCATTATTTCCCACTATTTAGTTTAACATCTGTTGCATTCTTTAAGATTTTCTAAACATTAAATAGTATAATATTTTATTATTACATTATTCCACTCTAAACTATTTTACTCTATTGGTATTTAAACTATAATATTTTGTTCTACACATATCCAAATGTTCCCTTGGACATGGTTTTAGCTACTTGGAATCTTCCTTTACAGGACCCATGATTTAAAAGTGGAAGTAGAGATTTAATTGTGATGTAGTATATGAAAATAAAGTTTTTAAATGGTCAAAACCATTGAACGTTTGTTAGGTAATTCCTAATTCAATCTAGATCATTCATGAAATTTAGGCAAATTGAGCCATTTTTAATTAGCACTTGAAGGATTAGGCTAGACCAACTATTCCAAGGCACCAATTTCACTCGATGTGATCATGTGTTTGAGCTGTTTGGTTTGATTTTTTAAAAAATAAATAAGATATTTTATGAAGAAAATATGATTTGTTTGGGAATAGTTTTCTTTTTATAATAAATCTAAACATATTTAGCTTTCTTTAGTTTTTTCTTGATCGATAACTATAAATTATATTAAAATTTAGAAAGTAACAACAAATAAGCTCCATAAGAGAGTATAAAGTTCATTTGTCTAGTGCCCACAATAAACCGATTGGCTGTAGTCCTTTTGTCAATAAGATTTTCGCATCAAAAGATGTGATGAGTGACAACCCATCTTATAAAAAAAGAGGCATTTTCTCCCTTTGATTTTTACACGGTTTCTTTGAAAACGAGGGAACGACTTAAAGATTCCACATAGACTCTGAACTTTTGAAAAGAAAGACTTAGAAGTGATCTCTACTTGATTTGGAAAATGCTTTTTTTTCTTTATTTCAAAATTGCATTATGCACAGACGCGTGCTAGGGGCGGACAATTTTGTAATAAAGTGTTTATTACTAAATGATTAATCTAATATCAAGAAATTTCGTTATTGTTATTTTGAAATTCTTTTTCAGTGTACATTTTAATTATCATTATTTCCCACTATTTAGTTAAGAATCTGTTGCATTATTTAAGATTTTCTAAACATTAAATAGTATTATATTTTATTATTACATCATTCCACTCTCAATTATTTTACTCTATTGGTATTTAAACTATAATATTTTGTTCTACACATATCCAAATGTTCCCTTGGACATGGTTTTAGCTACTTGGAATCTTCCTTTACAGGACCCATGATTTAAAAGTGGAAGTAGAGATTTAATTGTGATGTAGTATATGAAAATAAAGTTTTTAAATGTTCAAAACCATTGAACGTTTGTTAGGTAATTCCTAATTCAATCTAGATCATTCATCAAATTTAGGCAAATTGAGCCATTTTTAATTAGCACTTGAAGGATTAGGCTAGACCAACTATTCCAAGGCACCAATTTCACTCGATGTGGTCATGTGTTTGAGCTGTTTGGTTTGATTTTTTAAAAAATAAATAAGATATTTAATGAAGAAAACATGATTTGTTTGGGAATAGTTTTCTTTTTATATTAAATCTAAACATATTTAGCTTTCTTTAGGTTTTTCTTGATCGATAACTATAAATTATATTAAAATTTAGAAAGTAACAACAAATAAGCTCCATAAGAGAGTATAAAGTTCTTTTGTCTAGTGCCCACAATAAACCGATTGGCTGTAGTCTTTTTGTCAATAAGATTTTCGCATCAAAAGATGTGATGAGTGACAACCCATCTTAAAAAAAAGGAGGCATTTTCGCCCTTTGATTTTTACACGGTTTCTTTGAAAACGAGGGAACGACTTAAAGATTCCACATAGACTCTGAGATTTCAAAAGAAAGACTTAGAAGTGATCTCTACTTGATTAGGAAAATGCTTTTTTTTCTTTATTTCAAAATTGCATTATGCACAGACGCGTGCTAGGGGCGGACAATTTAGTAATAAAGTGTTTATTACTAAATGATTAATCTAATATCAAGAAATTTCGTTATTGTTATTTTGAAATTCTTTTTCAGCGTACATTTTAATTATCATTATTTCCCACTATTTAGTTAAGAATCTGTTGCATTATTAAAGATTTTCTAAACATTAAATAGTATTATATTTTATTATTACATCATTCCACTCTCAATTATTTTACTCTATTGGTATTTAAACTATAATATTTTGTTCCACACATATCCAAATGTTCCCTTGGACATGGTTTTAGCTACTTGGAATCTTCCTTTACAGGACCCATGATTTAAAAGTGGAAGTAGAGATTTAATTGTGATGTAGTATATGAAAATAAAGTTTTTAAATGGTCAAAACCATTGAACGTTTGTTAGGTAATTCCTAATTCAATCTAGATCATTCATCAAATTTAGGCAAATTGAGCCATTTTTAATTAGCACTTGAAGGATTAGGCTAGACCAACTATTCCAAGGCACCAATTTCACTCGATGTGATCATGTGTTTGAGCTGTTTGGTTTGATTTTTTAAAAAATAAATAAGATATTTTATGAAGAAAATATGATTTGTTTGGGAATAGTTTTCTTTTTATATTAAATCTAAACATATTTAGCTTTCTTTAGTTTTTTCTTGATCGATAACTATAAATTAGATTAAAATTTAGAAAGTAACAACAAATAAGCTCCATAAGAGAGTATAAAGTTCATTTGTCTAGTACCCACAATAAACCGATTGGCTGTAGTCTTTTTGTCAATAAGATTTTCGCATCAAAAGATGTGATGAGTGACAACCCATCTTATAAAAAAAGAGGCATTTTCTCCCTTTGATTTTTACACGGTTTCTTTGAAAACGAGGGAACGACTTAAAGATTCCACATAGACTCTGAAATTTGAAAAGAAAGACTTAGAAGTGATCTCTACTTGATTTGGAAAATGCTTTTTTTTCTTTATTTCAAAATTGCATTATGCACAGACGCGTGCTAGGGGCGGACAATTTAGTAATAAAGTGTTTATTACTAAATGATTAATCTAATATCAAGAAATTTCGTTATTGTTCTTTTGAAATTCTTTTTCAGTGTACTTTTTAATTATCATTATTTCCCACTATTTAGTTTAACATCTGTTGCATTCTTTAAGATTTTCTAAACATTAAATAGTATAATATTTTATTATTACATTATTCCACTCTAAATTATTTTACTCTATTGGTATTTAAACTATAATATTTTGTTCTACACATATCCAAATGTTCCCTTGGACATGGTTTTAGCTACTTGGAATCTTCCTTTACAGGACCCATGATTTAAAAGTGGAAGTAGAGATTTAATTGTGATGTAGTATATGAAAATAAAGTTTTTAAATGGTCAAAACCATTGAACGTTTGTTAGGTAATTCCTAATTCAATCTAGATCATTCATCAAATTTAGGCAAATTGAGCCATTTTTAATTAGCACTTGAAGGATTAGGCTAGACCAACTATTCCAAGGCACCAATTTCACTCGATGTGGTCATGTGTTTGAGCTGTTTGGTTTGATTTTTTAAAAAATAAATAAGATATTTATTGAAGAAAACATGATTTGTTTGGGAATAGTTTTCTTTTTATATTAAATCTAAACATATTTAGCTTTCTTTAGGTTTTTCTTGATCGATAACTATAAATTATATTAAAATTTAGAAAGTAACAACAAATAAGCTCCATAAGAGAGTATAAAGTTCATTTGTCTAGTGCCCACAATAAACCGATTGGCTGTAGTCTTTTTGTCAAAAAGATTTTCGCATCAAAAGATGTGATGAGTGACAACCCATCTTATAAAAAAGGAGGCATTTTCGCCCTTTGATTTTTACACGGTTTCTTTGAAAACGAGGGAACGACTTAAAGATTCCACATAGACTCTGAGATTTCAAAAGAAAGACTTAGAAGTGATCTCTACTTGATTTGGAAAATGCTTTTTTTTCTTTATTTCAAAATTGCATTATGCACAGACGCGTGCTAGGGGCGGACAATTTAGTAATAAAGTGTTTATTACTAAATGATTAATCTAATATCAAGAAATTTCGTTATTGTTATTTTGAAATTCTTTTTCAGCGTACATTTTAATTATCATTATTTCCCACTATTTAGTTAAGAATCTGTTGCATTATTTAAGATTTTCTAAACATTAAATAGTATTATCTTTTATTATTACATCATTCCACTCTCAATTATTTTACTCTATTGGTATTTAAACTATAATATTTTGTTCTACACATATCCAAATGTTCCCTTGGACATGGTTTTAGCTACTTGGAATCTTCCTTTACAGGACCCATGATTTAAAAGTGGAAGTAGAGATTTAATTGTGATGTAGTATATGAAAATAAAGTTTTCAAATGGTCAAAACCATTGAACGCTTGTTAGGTAATTCCTAATTCAATCTAGATCATTCATCAAATTTAGGCAAATTCAGCCATTTTTAATTAGCACTTGAAGGATTAGGCTAGACCAACTATTCCAAGGCACCAATTTCACTCGATGTGGTCATGTGTTTGAGCTGTTTGGCTTGATTTTTTAAAAAATAAATAAGCTATTTAATGAAGAAAACATGATTTGTTTGGGAATAGTTTTCTTTTTATATTAAATCTAAACATATTTAGCTTTCTTTAGTTTTTTCTTGATCGATAACTATAAATTATATTAAAATTTAGAAAGTAACAACAAACAAGCTCCATAAGAGAGTATAAAGTTCATTTGTCTAGTGCCCACCGTAAAACCGATTGGCTGTAGTCTTTTTGTCAATAAGATTTTCGCATCAAAAGATGTGATGAGTGACAACCCATCATATAAAAAAAGAGGCATTTTCTCCCCTTGATTTTTACACGGTTTCTTTGAAAACGAGGGAACGACTTCAAGATTCCACATAGACTCTGAAATTTCAAAAGAAAGACTTAGAAGTGATCTCTACTTGATTTGGAAAATGCTTTTTTTTCTTTATTTCAAAATTGCATTATGCACAGACGCGTGCTAGGGGCGGACAATTTAGTAATAAAATGTTTATTACTAAATGATTAATCTAATATCAAGAAATTTCGTTATTGTTATTTTGAAATTCTTTTTCAGTGTACACTTTAATTATCATTATTTCCCACTATTTAGTTTAACATCTGTTGCATTCTTTAAGATTTTCTAAACATTAAATAGTATAATATTTTATTATTACATTATTCCACTCTAAACTATTTTACTCTATTGGTATTTAAACTATAATATTTTGTTCTACACATATCCAAATGTTCCCTTGGACATGGTTTTAGCTACTTGGAATCTTCCTTTACAGGACCCATGATTTAAAAGTGGAAGTAGAGATTTAATTGTGATGTAGTATATGAAAATAAAGTTTTTAAATGGTCAAAACCATTGAACGTTTGTTAGGTAATTCCTAATTCAATCTAGATCATTCATGAAATTTAGGCAAATTGAGCCATTTTTAATTAGCACTTGAAGGATTAGGCTAGACCAACTATTCCAAGGCACCAATTTCACTCGATGTGATCATGTGTTTGAGCTGTTTGGTTTGATTTTTTAAAAAATAAATAAGATATTTTATGAAGAAAATATGATTTGTTTGGGAATAGTTTTCTTTTTATATTAAATCTAAACATATTTAGCTTTCTTTAGGTTTTTCTTGATCGATAACTATAAATTAGATTAAAATTTAGAAAGTAACAACAAATAAGCTCCATAAGAGAGTATAAAGTTCATTTGTCTAGTGCCCACAATAAACCGATTGGCTGTAGTCCTTTTGTCAATAAGATTTTCGCATCAAAAGATGTGATGAGTGACAACCCATCTTATAAAAAAAGAGGCATTTTCTCCCTTTGATTTTTACACGGTTTCTATGAAAACGAGGGAACGACTTAAAGATTCCACATAGACTCTAAAATTTTGAAAAGAAAGACTTAGAAGTGATCTCTACTTGATTTGGAAAATGCTTTTTTTTCTTTATTTCAAAATTGCATTATGCACAGACGCGTGCTAGGGGCGGACAATTTAGTAATGAAGTGTTTATTACTAAATGATTAATCTAATATCAAGAAATTTCGTTATTGTTATTTTGAAATTCTTTTTCAGCGTACATTTTAATTATCATTATTTCCCACTATTTAGTTAAGAATCTGTTGCATTATTAAAGATTTTCTAAACATTAAATAGTATTATATTTTATTATTACATCATTCCACTCTCAATTATTTTACTCTATTGGTATTTAAACTATAATATTTTGTTCCACACATATCCAAATGTTCCCTTGGACATGGTTTTAGCTACTTGGAATCTTCCTTTACAGGACCCATGATTTAAAAGTGGAAGTAGAGATTTAATTGTGATGTAGTATATGAAAATAAAGTTTTTAAATGGTCAAAACCATTGAACGTTTGTTAGGTAATTCCTAATTCAATCTAGATCATTCATGAAATTTAGGCAAATTGAGCCATTTTTAATTAGCACTTGAAGGATTAGGCTAGACCAACTATTCCAAGGCACCAATTTCACTCGATGTGATCATGTGTTTGAGCTGTTTGGTTTGATTTTTTAAAAAATAAATAAGATATTTTATGAAGAAAATATGATTTGTTTGGGAATAGTTTTCTTTTTATATTAAATCTAAACATATTTAGCTTTCTTTAGTTTTTTCTTGATCGATAACTATAAATTAGATTAAAATTTAGAAAGTAACAACAAATAAGCTCCATAAGAGAGTATAAAGTTCATTTGTCTAGTACCCACAATAAACCGATTGGCTGTAGTCTTTTTGTCAATAAGATTTTCGCATCAAAAGATGTGATGAGTGACAACCCATCTTATAAAAAAAGAGGCATTTTCACCCTTTGATTTTTACATGGTTTCTTTGAAAACGAGGGAACGACTTAAAGATTCCACATAGACTCTGAAATTTGAAAAGAAAGACTTAGAAGTGATCTCTACTTGATTTGGAAAATGCTTTTTTTTCTTTATTTCAAAATTGCATTATGCACAGACGCGTGCTAGGGGCGGACAATTTAGTAATAAAGTGTTTATTACTAAATGATTAATCTAATATCAAGAAATTTCGTTATTGTTCTTTTGAAATTCTTTTTCAGTGTACTTTTTAATTATCATTATTTCCCACTATTTAGTTTAACATCTGTTGCATTCTTTAAGATTTTCTAAACATTAAATAGTATAATATTTTATTATTACATTATTCCACTCTAAATTATTTTACTCTATTGGTATTTAAACTATAATATTTTGTTCTACACATATCCAAATGTTCCCTTGGACATGGTTTTAGCTACTTGGAATCTTCCTTTACAGGACCCATGATTTAAAAGTGGAAGTAGAGATTTAATTGTGATGTAGTATATGAAAATAAAGTTTTTAAATGGTCAAAACCATTGAACGTTTGTTAGGTAATTCCTAATTCAATCTAGATCATTCATCAAATTTAGGCAAATTGAGCCATTTTTAATTAGCACTTGAAGGATTAGGCTAGACCAACTATTCCAAGGCACCAATTTCACTCGATGTGGTCATGTGTTTGAGCTGTTTGGTTTGATTTTTTAAAAAATAAATAAGATATTTAATGAAGAAAACATGATTTGTTTGGGAATAGTTTTCTTTTTATATTAAATCTAAACATATTTAGCTTTCTTTAGGTTTTTCTTGATCGATAACTATAAATTATATTAAAATTTAGAAAGTAACAACAAATAAGCTCCATAAGAGAGTATAAAGTTCATTTGTCTAGTGCCCACAATAAACCGATTGGCTGTAGTCTTTTTGTCAAAAAGATTTTCACATCAAAAGATGTGATGAGTGACAACCCATCTTATAAAAAAGGAGGCATTTTCGCCCTTTGATTTTTACACGGTTTCTTTGAAAACGAGGGAACGACTTAAAGATTCCACATAGACTCTGAGATTTCAAAAGAAAGACTTAGAAGTGATCTCTACTTGATTTGGAAAATGCTTTTTTTTCTTTATTTCAAAATTGCATTATGCACAGACGCGTGCTAGGGGCGGACAATTTAGTAATAAAGTGTTTATTACTAAATGATTAATCTAATATCAAGAAATTTCGTTATTGTTATTTTGAAATTCTTTTTCAGCGTACATTTTAATTATCATTATTTCCCACTATTTAGTTAAGAATCTGTTGCATTATTTAAGATTTTCTAAACATTAAATAGTATTATCTTTTATTATTACATCATTCCACTCTCAATTATTTTACTCTATTGGTATTTAAACTATAATATTTTGTTCTACACATATCCAAATGTTCCCTTGGACATGGTTTTAGCTACTTGGAATCTTCCTTTACAGGACCCATGATTTAAAAGTGGAAGTAGAGATTTAATTGTGATGTAGTATATGAAAATAAAGTTTTTAAATGGTCAAAACCATTGAACGCTTGTTAGGTAATTCCTAATTCAATCTAGATCATTCATCAAATTTAGGCAAATTGAGCCATTTTTAATTAGCACTTGAAGGATTAGGCTAGACCAACTATTCCAAGGCACCAATTTCACTCTATGTGGTCATGTGTTTGAGCTGTTTGGTTTGATTTTTTAAAAAATAAATAAGCTATTTAATGAAGAAAACATGATTTGTTTGGGAATAGTTTTCTTTTTATATTAAATCTAAACATATTTAGCTTTCTTTAGTTTTTTCTTGATCGATAACTATAAATTATATTAAAATTTAGAAAGTAACAACAAATAAGCTCCATAAGAGAGTATAAAGTTCATTTGTCTAGTGCCCACAATAAACCGATTGGCTGTAGTCTTTTTGTCAATAAGATTTTCGCATCAAAAGATGTGATGAGTGACAACCCATCATATAAAAAAAGAGGCATTTTCTCCGTTTGATTTTTACACGGTTTCTTTGAAAACGAGGGAACGACTTAAAGATTCCACATAGACTCTGAAATTTCAAAAGAAAGACTTAGAAGTGATCTCTACTTGATTTGGAAAATGCTTTTTTTTCTTTATTTCAAAATTGCATTATGCACAGACGCGTGCTAGGGGCGGACAATTTAGTAATAAAGTGTTTATTACTAAATGATTAATCTAATATCAAGAAATTTCGTTATTGTTCTTTTGAAATTCTTTTTCAGTGTACTTTTTAATTATAATTATTTCCCACTATTTAGTTTAACATCTGTTGCATTCTTTAAGATTTTCTAAACATTAAATAGTATAATATTTTAGTATTACATAATTCCACTCTAAACTATTTTACTCTATTGGTATTTAAACTATAAAATTTTGTTCTACACATATCCAAATGTTCCCTTGGACATGGTTTTAGCTACTTGGAATCTTCCTTTACAGGACCCATGATTTAAAAGTGGAAGTAGAGATTTAATTGTGATGTAGTATATGAAAATAATGTTTTTAAATGGTCAAAACCATTGAACGTTTGTTAGGTAATTCCTAATTCAATCTAGATCATTCATCAAATTTAGGCAAATTGAGCCATTTTTAATTAGCACTTGAAGGATTAGGCTAGACCAACTATTCCAAGGCACCAATTTCACTCGATGTGATCATGTGTTTGAGCTGTTTGGTTTGATTTTTTAAAAAATAAATAAGATATTTTATGAAGAAAATATGATTTGTTTGGGAATAGTTTTCTTTTTATATTAAATCTAAACATATTTAGCTTTCTTTAGTTTTTTCTTGATCGATAACTATAAATTATATTAAAATTTAGAAAGTAACAACAAATAAGCTCCATAAGAGAGTATAAAGTTCATTTGTCTAGTGCCCACAATAAACCGATTGGCTGTAGTCCTTTTGTCAATAAGATTTTCGCATCAAAAGATGTGATGAGTGACAACCCATCTTATAAAAAAAGAGGCATTTTCTCCCTTTCATTTTTACACGGTTTCTTTGAAAACGAGGGAACGACTTAAAGATTCCACATAGACTCTGAAATTTCAAAAGAAAGACTTAGAAGTGATCTCTACTTGATTTAGAAAATGCTTTTTTTTCTTTATTTCAAAATTGCATTATGCACAGACGCGTGCTAGGGGCGGACAATTTAGTAATAAAGTGTTTATTACTAAACGATTAATCTAATATCAAGAAATTTCGTTATTGTTCTTTTGAAATTCTTTTTCAGTGTACTTTTTAATTATCATTATTTCCCACTATTTAGTTTAACATCTGTTGCATTCTTTAAGATTTTCTAAACATTAAATAGTATAATATTTTATTATTACATTATTCCACTCTAAATTATTTTACTCTATTGGTATTTAAACTATAATATTTTGTTCTACACATATCCAAATGTTCCCTTGGACATGGTTTTAGCTACTTGGAATCTTCCTTTACAGGACCCATGATTTAAAAGTGGAAGTAGAGATTTAATTGTGATGTAGTATATGAAAATAAAGTTTTTAAATGGTCAAAACCATTGAACGTTTGTTAGGTAATTCCTAATTCAATCTAGATCATTCATCAAATTTAGGCAAATTGAGCCATTTTTAATTAGCACTTGAAGGATTAGGCTAGACCAACTATTCCAAGGCACCAATTTCACTCGATGTGGTCATGTGTTTGAGCTGTTTGGTTTGATTTTTTAAAAAATAAATAAGATATTTAATGAAGAAAACATGATTTGTTTGGGAATAGTTTTCTTTTTATATTAAATCTAAACATATTTAGCTTTCTTTAGGTTTTTCTTGATCGATAACTATAAATTAAATTAAAATTTAGAAAGTAACAACAAATAAGCTCCATAAGAGAGTATAAAGTTCATTTGTCTAGTGCCCACAATAAACCGATTGGCTGTAGTCTTTTTGTCAAAAAGATTTTCGCATCAAAAGATGTGATGAGTGACAACCCATCTTATAAAAAAGGAGGCATTTTCGCCCTTTGATTTTTACACGGTTTCTTTGAAAACGAGGGAACGACTTAAAGATTCCACATAGACTCTGAGATTTCAAAAGAAAGACTTAGAAGTGATCTCTACTTGATTTGGAAAATGCTTTTTTTTCTTTATTTCAAAATTGCATTATGCACAGACGCGTGCTAGGGGCGGACAATTTAGTAATAAAGTGTTTATTACTAAATGATTAATCTAATATCAAGAAATTTCGTTATTGTTATTTTGAAATTCTTTTTCAGCGTACATTTTAATTATCATTATTTCCCACTATTTAGTTAAGAATCTGTTGCATTATTTAAGATTTTCTAAACATTAAATAGTATTATCTTTTATTATTACATCATTCCACTCTCAATTATTTTACTCTATTGGTATTTAAACTATAATATTTTGTTCTACACATATCCAAATGTTCCCTTGGACATGGTTTTAGCTACTTGGAATCTTCCTTTACAGGACCCATGATTTAAAAGTGGAAGTAGAGATTTAATTGTGATGTAGTATATGAAAATAAAGTTTTTAAATGGTCAAAACCATTGAACGCTTGTTAGGTAATTCCTAATTCAATCTAGATCATTCATCAAATTTAGGCAAATTGAGCAATTTTTAATTAGCACTTGAAGGATTAGGCTAGACCAACTATTCCAAGGCACCAATTTCACTCTATGTGGTCATGTGTTTGAGCTGTTTGGTTTGATTTTTTAAAAAATAAATAAGCTATTTAATGAAGAAAACATGATTTGTTTGGGAATAGTTTTCTTTTTATATTAAATCTAAACATATTTAGCTTTCTTTAGTTTTTTCTTGATCGATAACTATAAATTATTTTAAAATTTAGAAAGTAACAACAAATAAGCTCCATAAGAGAGTATAAAGTTCATTTGTCTAGTGCCCACAATAAACCGATTGGCTGTAGTCTTTTTGTCAATAAGATTTTCGCATCAAAAGATGTGATGAGTGACAACCCATCCTATAAAAAAAGAGGCATTTTCTCCCTTTGATTTTTACACGGTTTCTTTGAAAACGAAGGAACGACTTAAAGATTCCACATAGACCCTGAAATTTCAAAAGAAAGACTTAGAAGTGATCTCTACTTGATTTGGAAAATGCTTTTTTTTCTTTATTTCAAAATTGCATTATGCACAGACGCGTGCTAGGGGCGGACAATTTAGTAATAAAATGTTTATTACTAAATGATTAATCTAATATCAATAAATTTCGTTATTGTTATTTTGAAATTCTTTTTCAGTGTACATTTTAATTATCATTATTTCCCACTATTTAGTTTAACATCTATTGCATTCTTTAAGATTTTCTAAACATTAAATAGTATAATATTTTATTATTACATTATTCCACTCTAAACTATTTTACTCTATTGGTATTTAAACTATAAAATTTTGTTCTACACATATCCAAATGTTCCCTTGGACATGGTTTTAGCTACTTGGAATCTTCCTTTACAGGACCCATGATTTAAAAGTGGAAGTAGAGATTTAATTGTGATGTAGTATATGAAAATAAAGTTTTTAAATGGTCAAAACCATTGAACGTTTGTTAGGTAATTCCTAATTCAATCAAGATCAATCATCAAATTTAGGCAAATTGAGCCATTTTTAATTAGCACTTGAAGGATTAGGCTAGACCAACTATTCCAAGGCACCAATTTCACTCGATGTGATCATGTGTTTGAGCTGTTTGGTTTGATTTTTTAAAAAATAAATAAGATATTTTATGAAGAAAATATGATTTGTTTGGGAATAGTTTTCTTTTTATATTAAATCTAAACATATTTAGCTTTCTTTAGTTTTTTCTTGATCGATAACTATAAATTATATTAAAATTTAGAAAGTAACAACAAATAAGCTCCATAAGAGAGTATAAAGTTCATTTGTCTAGTGCCCACAATAAACAGATTGGCTGTAGTCCTTTTGTCAATAAGATTTTCGCATCAAAAGATGTGATGAGTGACAACCCATCTTATAAAAAAAGAGGCATTTTCTCCCTTTGATTTTTACACGGTTTCTATGAAAACGAGGGAACGACTTAAAGATTCCACATAGACTCTAAAATTTTGAAAAGAAAGACTTAGAAGTGATCTCTACTTGATTTGGAAAATGCTTTTTTTTCTTTATTTCAAAATTGCATTATGCACAGACGCGTGCTAGGGGCGGACAATTTAGTAATAAAGTGTTTATTACTAAATGATTTATCAAATATCAAGAAATTTTGGTTATTGTTATTTTGAAATTCTTTTTCAGTGTACATTTTAATTATCATTATTTCCCACTATTTAGTTAAGAATCTGTTGCATTATTTAAGATTTTCTAAACATTAAATAGTATTATATTTTATTATTACATCATTCCACTCTCAATTATTTTACTCTATTGGTATTTAAACTATAATATTTTGTTCCACACATATCCAAATGTTCCCTTGGACATGGTTTTAGCTACTTGGAATCTTCCTTTACAGGACCCATGATTTAAAAGTGGAAGTAGAGATTTAATTGTGATGTAGTATATGAAAATAAAGTTTTTAAATGGTCAAAACCATTGAACGTTTGTTAGGTAATTCCTAATTCAATCTAGATCATTCATCAAATTTAGGCAAATTGAGCCATTTTTAATTAGCACTTGAAGGATTAGGCTAGACCAACTATTCCAAGGCACCAATTTCACTCGATGTGGTCATGTGTTTGAGCTGTTTGGTTTGATTTTTTAAAAAATAAATAAGATATTTAATGAAGAAAACATGATTTGTTTGGGAATAGTTTTCTTTTTATAATAAATCTAAACATATCTAGCTTTCTTTAGTTTTTTCTTGATCGATAACTATAAATTATATTAAAATTTAGAAAGTAACAACAAATAAGCTCCATAAGAGAGTATAAAGTTCATTTGTCTAGTGCCCACCGTAAACCGATTGGCTGTAGTCTTTTTGTCAATAAGATTTTCGCATCAAAAGATGTGATGAGTGACAACCCATCTTATAAAAAAAGAGGCATTTTCTCCCTTTGATTTTTACACGGTTTCTTTGAAAACGAGGGAACGACTTAAAGATTCCACATAGACTCTGAAATTTCAAAAGAAAGACCTAGAAGTGATCTCTACTTGATTTGGAAAATGCAGTTTTTTCTTTATTTCAAAATTGCATTATGCACAGACGCGTGCTAGGGGCGGACAATTTAGTAATAAAGTGTTTATTACTAAATGATTAATCTAATATCAAGAAATTTCGTTATTGTTCTTTTGAAATTCTTTTTCAGTGTACTTTTTAATTATCATTATTTCCCACTATTTAGTTTAACATCTGTTGCATTCTTTAAGATTTTCTAAACATTAAATAGTATAATATTTTATTATTACATTATTCCACTCTAAATTATTTTACTCTATTGGTATTTAAACTATAATATTTTGTTCTACACATATCCAAATGTTCCCTTGGACATGGTTTTAGCTACTTGGAATCTTCCTTTACAGGACCCATGATTTAAAAGTGGAAGTAGAGATTTAATTGTGATGTAGTATATGAAAATAAAGTTTTTAAATGGTCAAAACCATTGAACGTTTGTTAGGTAATTCCTAATTCAATCTAGATCATTCATCAAATTTAGGCAAATTGAGCCATTTTTAATTAGCACTTGAAGGATTAGGCTAGACCAACTATTCCAAGGCACCAATTTCACTCGATGTGGTCATGTGTTTGAGCTGTTTGGTTTGATTTTTTAAAAAATAAATAAGATATTTAATGAAGAAAACATGATTTGTTTGGGAATAGTTTTCTTTTTATATTAAATCTAAACATATTTAGCTTTCTTTAGGTTTTTCTTGATCGATAACTATAAATTATATTAAAATTTAGAAAGTAACAACAAATAAGCTCCATAAGAGAGTATAAAGTTCATTTGTCTAGTGCCCACAATAAACCGATTGGCTGTAGTCTTTTTGTCAAAAAGATTTTCACATCAAAAGATGTGATGAGTGACAACCCATCTTAGAAAAAAGGAGGCATTTTCGCCCTTTGATTTTTACACGGTTTCTTTGAAAACGAGGGAACGACTTAAAGATTCCACATAGACTCTGAGATTTCAAAAGAAAGACTTAGAAGTGATCTCTACTTGATTTGGAAAATGCTTTTTTTTCTTTATTTCAAAATTGCATTATGCACAGACGCGTGCTAGGGGCGGACAATTTAGTAATAAAGTGTTTATTACTAAATGATTAATCTAATATCAAGAAATTTCGTTATTGTTATTTTGAAATTCTTTTTCAGCGTACATTTTAATTATCATTATTTCCCACTATTTAGTTAAGAATCTGTTGAATTATTTAAGATTTTCTAAACATTAAATAGTATTATCTTTTATTATTACATCATTCCACTCTCAATTATTTTACTCTATTGGTATTTAAACTATAATATTTTGTTCTACACATATCCAAATGTTCCCTTGGACATGGTTTTAGCTACTTGGAATCTTCCTTTACAGGACCCATGATTTAAAAGTGGAAGTAGAGATTTAATTGTGATGTAGTATATGAAAATAAAGTTTTTAAATGGTCAAAACCATTGAACGCTTGTTAGGTAATTCCTAATTCAATCTAGATCATTCATCAAATTTAGGCAAATTGAGCCATTTTTAATTAGCACTTGAAGGATTAGGCTAGACCAACTATTCCAAGGCACCAATTTCACTCTATGTGGTCATGTGTTTGAGCTGTTTGGTTTGATTTTTTAAAAAATAAATAAGCTATTTAATGAAGAAAACATGATTTGTTTGGGAATAGTTTTCTTTTTATATTAAATCTAAACATATTTAGCTTTCTTTAGTTTTTTCTTGATCGATAACTATAAATTATATTAAAATTTAGAAAGTAACAACAAATAAGCTCCATAAGAGAGTATAAAGTTCATTTGTCTAGTGCCCACAATAAACCGATTGGCTGTAGTCTTTTTGTCAATAAGATTTTCGCATCAAAAGATGTGATGAGTGACAACCCATCATATAAAAAAAGAGGCATTTTCTCCGTTTGATTTTTACACGGTTTCTTTGAAAACGAGGGAACGACTTAAAGATTCCACATAGACTCTGAAATTTCAAAAGAAAGACTTAGAAGTGATCTCTACTTGATTTGGAAAATGCTTTTTTTTCTTTATTTCAAAATTGCATTATGCACAGACGCGTGCTAGGGGCGGACAATTTAGTAATAAAGTGTTTATTACTAAATGATTAATCTAATATCAAGAAATTTCGTTATTGTTCTTTTGAAATTCTTTTTCAGTGTACTTTTTAATTATCATTATTTCCCACTATTTAGTTTAACATCTGTTGCATTCTTTAAGATTTTCTAAACATTAAATAGTATAATATTTTATTATTACATTATTCCACTCTAAATTATTTTACTCTATTGGTATTTAAACTATAATATTTTGTTCTACACATATCCAAATGTTCCCTTGGACATGGTTTTAGCTACTTGGAATCTTCCTTTACAGGACCCATGATTTAAAAGTGGAAGTAGAGAATTAATTGTGATGTAGTATATGAAAATAAAGTTTTTAAATGGTCAAAACCATTGAACGTTTGTTAGGTAATTCCTAATTCAATCTAGATCATTCATCAAATTTAGGCAAATTGAGCCATTTTTAATTAGCACTTGAAGGATTAGGCTAGACCAACTATTCCAAGGCACCAATTTCACTCGATGTGATCATGTGTTTGAGCTGTTTGGTTTGATTTTTTAAAAAATAAATAAGATATTTTATGAAGAAAATATGATTTGTTTGGGAATAGTTTTCTTTTTATATTAAATCTAAACATATTTAGCTTTCTTTAGTTTTTTCTTGATCGATAACTATAAATTATATTAAAATTTAGAAAGTAACAACAAATAAGCTCCATAAGAGAGTATAAAGTTCATTTGTCTAGTGCCCACAATAAACCGATTGGCTGTAGTCCTTTTGTCAATAAGATTTTCGCATCAAAAGATGTGATGAGTGACAACCCATCTTATAAAAAAAGAGGCATTTTCTCCCTTTGACTTTTACACGGTTTCTTTGAAAACGAGGGAACGACTTAAAGATTCCACATAGACTCTGAAATTTCAAAAGAAAGACTTAGAAGTGATCTCTACTTGATTTAGAAAATGCTTTTTTTTCTTTATTTCAAAATTGCATTATGCACAGACGGGTGCTAGGGGCGGACAATTTAGTAATAAAGTGTTTATTACTAAACGATTAATCTAATATCAAGAAATTTCGTTATTGTTCTTTTGAAATTCTTTTTCAGTGTACTTTTTAATTATCATTATTTCCCACTATTTAGTTTAACATCTGTTGCATTCTTTAAGATTTTCTAAACATTAAATAGTATAATATTTTATTATTACATTATTCCACTCTAAATTATTTTACTCTATTGGTATTTAAACTATAATATTTTGTTCTACACATATCCAAATGTTCCCTTGGACATGGTTTTAGCTACTTGGAATCTTCCTTTACAGGACCCATGATTTAAAAGTGGAAGTAGAGATTTAATTGTGATGTAGTATATGAAAATAAAGTTTTTAAATGGTCAAAACCATTGAACGTTTGTTAGGTAATTCCTAATTCAATCTAGATCATTCATCAAATTTAGGCAAATTGAGCCATTTTTAATTAGCACTTGAAGGATTAGGCTAGACCAACTATTCCAAGGCACCAATTTCACTCGATGTGGTCATGTGTTTGAGCTGTTTGGTTTGATTTTTTAAAAAATAAATAAGATATTTAATGAAGAAAACATGATTTGTTTGGGAATAGTTTTCTTTTTATATTAAATCTAAACATATTTAGCTTTCTTTAGGTTTTTCTTGATCGATAACTATAAATTAAATTAAAATTTAGAAAGTAACAACAAATAAGCTCCATAAGAGAGTATAAAGTTCATTTGTCTAGTGCCCACAATAAACCGATTGGCTGTAGTCTTTTTGTCAAAAAGATTTTCGCATCAAAAGATGTGATGAGTGACAACCCATCTTATAAAAAAGGAGGCATCTTCGCCCTTTGATTTTTACACGGTTTCTTTGAAAACGAGGGAACGACTTAAAGATTCCACATAGACTCTGAGATTTCAAAAGAAAGACTTAGAAGTGATCTCTACTTGATTTGGAAAATGCTTTTTTTTCTTTATTTCAAAATTGCATTATGCACAGACGCGTGCTAGGGGCGGACAATTTAGTAATAAAGTGTTTATTACTAAATGATTAATCTAATATCAAGAAATTTCGTTATTGTTATTTTGAAATTCTTTTTCAGCGTACATTTAATTATCATTATTTCCCACTGTTTAGTTAAGAATCTGTTGCATTATTTAAGATTTTCTAAACATTAAATAGTATTATCTTTTATTATTACATCATTCCACTCTCAATTATTTTACTCTATTGGTATTTAAACTATAATATTTTGTTCTACACATATCCAAATGTTCCCTTGGACATGGTTTTAGCTACTTGGAATCTTCCTTTACAGGACCCATGATTTAAAAGTGGAAGTAGAGATTTAATTGTGATGTAGTATATGAAAATAAAGTTTTTAAATGGTCAAAACCATTGAACGCTTGTTAGGTAATTCCTAATTCAATCTAGATCATTCATCAAATTTAGGCAAATTGAGCCATTTTTAATTAGCACTTGAAGGATTAGGCTAGACCAACTATTCCAAGGCACCAATTTCACTCTATGTGGTCATGTGTTTGAGCTGTTTGGTTTGATTTTTTAAAAAATAAATAAGCTATTTAATGAAGAAAACATGATTTGTTTGGGAATAGTTTTCTTTTTATATTAAATCTAAACATATTTAGCTTTCTTTAGTTTTTTCTTGATCGATAACTATAAATTATATTAAAATTTAGAAAGTAACAACAAATAAGCTCCATAAGAGAGTATAAAGTTCATTTGTCTAGTGCCCACAATAAACCGATTGGCTGTAGTCTTTTTGTCAATAAGATTTTCGCATCAAAAGATGTGATGAGTGACAACCCATCCTATAAAAAAAGAGGCATTTTCTCCCTTTGATTTTTACACGGTTTCTTTGAAAACGAAGGAACGACTTAAAGATTCCACATAGACCCTGAAATTTCAAAAGAAAGACTTAGAAGTGATCTCTACTTGATTTGGAAAATGCAGTTTTTTCTTTATTTCAAAATTGCATTATGCACAGACGCGTGCTAGGGGCGGACAATTTAGTAATAAAGTGTTTATTACTAAATGATTAATCTAATATCAAGAAATTTCGTCATTGTTATTTTGAAATTCTTTTTCAGTGCACATTTTAATTATCATTATTTCCCAATATTTAGTTAAGAATCTGTTGCATTATTTAAGATTTTCTAAACATTAAATAGTATTATATTTTATTAGTACATCATTCCACTCTCTATTATTTTACTCTATTGGTATTTAAACTATAATATTTTGTTCTACACATATCCAAATGTTCCCTTGGACATGGTTTTAGCTACTTGGAATCTTCCTTTACAGGACCCATGATTTAAAAGTGGGAGTAGAGATTTAATTGTGATGTAGTATATGAAAATAAAGTTTTTAAATGGTCAAAACCATTGAACGTTTGTTAGGTAATTCCTAATTCAATCTAGATCATTCATCAAATTTAGGCAAATTGAGCCATTTTTAATTAGCACTTGAAGGATTAGGCTAGACCAACTTTTCCAACGCACCAATTTCACTCTATGTGGTCATGTGTTTGAGCTGTTTGGCTTGATTTTTGAAAAAATAAATAAGATATTTAATGAAGAAAACATGATTTGTTTGGGAATAGTTTTCTTTTTATATTAAATCTAAACATATTTAGCTTTCTTTAGTTTTTTCTTGATCGATAACTATAAATTATATTAAAATTTAGAAAGTAACAACAAATAAGCTCCATAAGAGAGTATAAAGTTCATTTGTCTAGTGCCCACAATAAACCGATTGGCTGTAGTCTTTTTGTCAATAAGATTTTCGCATCAAAAGATGTGATGAGTGACAACCCATCCTATAAAAAAAGAGGCATTTTCTCCCTTTGATTTTTACATGGTTTCTTTGAAAACGAAGGAACGACTTAAAGATTCCACATAGACTCTGAAATTTCAAAAGAAAGACTTAGAAGTGATCTCTACTTGATTTAGAAAATGCTTTTTTTTCTTTATTTCAAAATTGCATTATGCACAGACGCGTGCTAGGGGCGGACAATTTAGTAATAAAGTGTTTATTACTAAATGATTAATCTAATATCAAGAAATTTCGTTATTGTTATTTTGAAATTCTTTTTCAGTGTACATTTTAATTATTATTATTTCCCACTATTTAGTTTAAAATCTGTTGCATTCTTTAAGATTTTCTAAACATTAAATCGTATAATATTTTATTATTACATTATTCAACTCTAAATTATTTTACTCTATTGGTATTTAAACTATAATATTTTGTTCAACACATATTCAAATGTTCCCTTGGACATGGTTTTAGCTACTTGGAATCTTCCTTTACAGGACCCATGATTTAAAAGTGGATGTAGAGATTTAATTGTGATGTAGTATATGAAAATAAAGTTTTTAAATGGTCAAAACCATTGAACGTTTGTTAGGTAATTGCTAATTCAATCTAGATCATTCATCAAATTTAGGCAAATTGAGCCATTTTTAATTAGCACTTGAAGGATTAGGCTAGACCAACTATTCCAAGGCACCAATTTCACTCGATGTGATCATGTGTTTGAGCTGTTTGGTTTGATTTTTTAAAAAATAAATAAGATATTTAATGAAGAAAACATGATTTGTTTGGGAATTGTTTTCTTTTTATATTAAATCTAAACATATTTAGCTTTCTTTAGTTTTTTCTTGATCGATAACTATAAATTATATTAAAATTTAGAAAGTAATAACAAATAAGCTCCATAAGAGAGTATAAAGTTCATTTGTCTAGTGCCCACAATAAACCGATTGGCTGTAGTCCTTTTGTCAATAAGATTTTCGCATCAAAAGATGTGATGAGTGACAACCCATCTTATAAAAAAAGAGGCATTTTCTCCCTTTGATTTTTACACGGTTTCTTTGAAAACGAGGGAACGACTTAAAGATTCCACATAGACTCTGAAATTTCAAAAGAAAGACTTAGAAGTGATCTCTACTTGAATTGGAAAATGCTTTTTTTTCTTTATTTCAAAATTGCATTATGCACAGACGCGTGCTAGGGGCGGACAATTTAGTAATAAAATGTTTATTACTAAATGATTAATCTAATATCAAGAAATTTCGTTATTGTTATTTTGAAATTCTTTTTTAGTGTACATTTTAATTATCATTATTTCCCACTATTTAGTTTAACATCTGTTGCATTCTTTAAGATTTTCTAAACATTAAATAGTATAATATTTTATTATTACATTATTCCACTCTAAATTATTTAACTCTATTGGTATTTAAACTATAATATTTTGTTCTACACATATCCAAATGTTCCCTTGGACATGGTTTTAGCTACTTGGAATCTTCCTTTACAGGATCCATGATTTAAAAGTGGAAGTAGAGATTTAATTGTGATGTAGTATATGAAAAATAATGTTTTTAAATGGTCAAAACCATTGAACGTTTGTTAGGTAATTACTAATTCAATCTAGATCATTCATCAAATTTAGGCAAATTGAGCCATTTTTAATTAGCACTTGAAGGATTAGGCTAGACCAACTATTCCAAGGCACCAATTTCACTCGATGTGGTCATGTGTTTGAGCTGTTTGGTTTGATTTTTTAAAAAATAAATAAGTTATTTAATCAAGAAAACATGATTTGTTTGGGAATAGTTTTCTTTTTATAATAAATCTAAACATATTTAGCTTTCTTTAGTTTTTTCTTGATCGGTAACTATAAATTATATTAAAATTTAGAAAGTAACAACAAATAAGCTCCATAAGAGAGTATAAAGTTCATTTGTCTAGTGCCCACAATAAACCGATTGGCTGTAGACTTTTTGTCAATAAGATTTTCGCATCAAAAGATGTGATGAGTGACAACCCATCTTATAAAAAAAGAGGCATTTTCTCCCTTTGATTTTTACACTGTTTCTTTGAAAACGAGGGAACGACTTAAAGATTCCACATAGACTCTGAAATTTCAAAAGAAAGACTTAGAAGTGATCTCTTCTTGATTTGGAAAAGGCTTTTTTTTCTTTATTTCAAAATTACATTATGCACAGACGCGTGATAGGGGCGGACAATTTAGTATTAAAGTGTTTATTACTAAATGATTAATCTAATATCAAGAAATTTCGTTATTGTTATTTTGAAATTCTTTTTCAGCGTACATTTTAATTATCATTATTTCCCACTATTTAGTTTAAAATCTGTTGTATTCTTTAAGATTTTCTAAACATTAAACAGTATAATATTTTATTATTACATCATTCCACTCTAAATTATTTTACTCTATTGGTGTTTAAACTATAATATTTTGTTCAACACATATCCAAATGTTCCCTTGGACATGGTTTTAGCTACTTGGAATCTACCTTTACAGGACCCATGATTTAAAAGTGGAAGTAGAGATTTAATTGTGATGTAGTATATGAAAATAAAGTTTTTAAATGGTCAAAACCATTGAACGTTTGTTAGGTAATTGCTAATTCAATCTAGATCATTCATCAAATTTAGGCAAATTGAGCCATTTTTATTTAGCACTTGAAGGATTAGGCTAGACCAACTATTCCAAGGCACCAATTTCACTCGATGTGGTCATGTGTTTGAGATGTTTGGTTTGATTTTTAAAAAAAATAAATAAGTTATTTAATCAAGAAAACATGATTTGTTTGGGAATAGTTTTCTTTTTATATTAAATCTAAACATATTTAGCTTTCTTTAGTTTTTTCTTGATCGGTAACTATAAATTATGTTAAAATTTAGAAACTAACAACAAATAAGCTCCATAAGAGAGTATAAAGTTCATTTGTCTAGTGCCCACAATAAACCGATTGGCTGTAGACTTTTTGTCAATATGATTTTCGCATCAAAAGATGTGATGAGTGACAACCCATCTTATAAAAAAAGAGGCATTTTCCCCCTTTGATTTTTACACGGTTTCTTTGAAAACGAGGGAACGACTTAAAGATTCCACATAGACTCTGAAATTTCAAAAGAAAGACTTAGAAGTGATCTCTACTTGATTTGGAAAATGCTTTTTTTTCTTTATTTCAAAATTGCATTATGCACAGACGCGTGCTAGGGGCTGATAATTTAGTAATAAAGTGTTTATTACTAAATGATTAATCTAATATCAAGAAATTTCGTTATTGTTATTTTGAAATTCTTTTTCAGCGTACATTTTAATTATCATTATTTCCCACTATTTAGTTAAGAATCTGTTGCATTATTTAAGATTTTCTAAACATTAAATAGTATTATGTTTTATTATTACATCATTCCACTCTCAATTATTTTACTCTATTGGTATTTAAACTATAATATTTTGTTCAACACATATCCAAATGTTCCCTTGGACATGGTTTTAGCTACTTGGAATCTTCCTTTACAGGACCCATGATTTAAAAGTGGAAGTAGAGATTTAATTGTGATGTAGTATATGAAAATAAAGTTTTTAAATGGTCAAAACCATTGAACGTTTGTTAGGTAATTCCTAATTCAATCTAGATCATTCATCAAATTTAGGCAAATTGAGCCATTTTTAATTAGCACTTGAAGGATTAGGCTAGACCAACTATTCCAAGGCACCAATTTCACTCGATGTGGTCATGTGTTTGAGCTGTTTGGTTTGATTTTTTAAAAAATAAATAAGATATTTAATGAAGAAAACATGATTTGTTTGGGAATAGTTTTCTTTTTATAATAAATCTAAACATATCTAGCTTTCTTTAGTTTTTTCTTGATCGATAACTATAAATTATATTAAAATTTAGAAAGTAACAACAAATAAGCTCCATAAGAGAGTATAAAGTTCATTTGTCTAGTGCCCACCGTAAACCGATTGGCTGTAGTCTTTTTGTCAATAAGATTTTCGCATCAAAAGATGTGATGAGTGACAACCCATCTTATAAAAAAAGAGGCATTTTCTCCCTTTGATTTTTACACGGTTTCTTTGAAAACGAGGGAACGACTTAAAGATTCCACATAGACTCTGAAATTTCAAAAGAAAGACCTAGAAGTGATCTCTACTTGATTTGGAAAATGCAGTTTTTTCTTTATTTCAAAATTGCATTATGCACAGACGCGTGCTAGGGGCGGACAATTTAGTAATAAAGTGTTTATTACTAAATGATTAATCTAATATCAAGAAATTTCGTCATTGTTATTTTGAAATTCTTTTTCAGTGCACATTTTAATTATCATTATTTCCCACTATTTAGTTAAGAATCTGTTGCATTATTTAAGATTTTCTAAACATTAAATAGTATTATATTTTATTAGTACATCATTCCACTCTCTATTATTTTACTCTATTGGTATTTAAACTAAAATATTTTGTTCTACACATATCCAAATGTTCCCTTGGACATGGTTTTAGCTACTTGGAATCTTCCTTTACAGGACCCATGATTTAAAAGTGGGAGTAGAGATTTAATTGTGATGTAGTATCTGAAAATAAAGTTTTTAAATGGTCAAAACCATTGAACGTTTGTTAGGTAATTCCTAATTCAATCTAGATCATTCATCAAATTTAGGCAAATTGAGCCATTTTTAATTAGCACTTGAAGGATTAGGCTAGACCAACTTTTCCAACGCACCAATTTCACTCGATGTGGTCATGTGTTTGAGCTGTTTGGCTTGATTTTTTAAAAAATAAATAAGATATTTAATGAAGAAAACATGATTTGTTTGGGAATAGTTTTCTTTTTATATTAAATCTAAACATATTTAGCTTTCTTTAGTTTTTTCTTGATCGATAACTATAAATTATATTAAAATTTAGAAAGTAACAACAAATAAGCTCCATAAGAGAGTATAAAGTTCATTTGTCTAGTGCCCACAATAAACCGATTGGCTGTAGTCTTTTTGTCAATAAGATTTTCGCATCAAAAGATGTGATGAGTGACAACCCATCTTATAAAAAGAGAGGCATTTTCTCCCTTTGATTTTTACACTGTTTCTTTGAAAACGAGGGAACGACTTAAAGATTCCACATAGACTCTGAAATTTCAAAAGAAAGACTTAGAAGTGATCTCTACTTGATTTGGAAAATGCTTTTTTTTCTTTATTTCAAAATTGCATTATGCACAGACGCGTGCTAGGGGCGGACAATTTAGTAATAAAATGTTTATTACTAAATGATTAATCTAATATCAAGAAATTTCGTTATTGTTATTTTGAAATTCTTTTTCAGCGTACATTTTAATTATCATTATTTCCCACTATTTAGTTTAAAATCTGTTGCATTCTTTAAGATTTTCTAAACATTAAATAGTATTATATTTTATTATTACACTATTCCACTCTAAATTATTTTACTCTATTGGTATTTAAACTATAATATTTTGTTCAACACATATCCAAATGTTCCCTTGGACATGGTTTTAGCTACTTGGAATCTTCCTTTACAGGACCCATGATTTAAAAGTGGAAGTAGAGATTTAATTGTGATGTAGTATATGAAAATAAAGTTTTTAAATGGTCAAAACCATTGAACGTTTGTTAGGTAATTCCTAATTCAATCTAGATCATTCATCAAATTTAGGCAAATTGAGCCATTTTTAATTAGCACTTGAAGGATTAGGCTAGACCAACTATTCCAAGGCACCAATTTCACTCGATGTGGTCATGTGTTTGAGCTGTTTGATTTGATTTTTTAAAAAATAAATAAGATATTTAATGAAGAAAACATGATTTGTTTGGGAATAGTTTTCTTTTTATAATAAATCTAAACATATTTAGCTTTCTTTAGTTTTTTCTTGATCGATAACTATAAATTATATTAAAATTTAGAAAGTAACAACAAATAAGCTCCATAAGAGAGTATAAAGTTCATTTGTCTAGTGCCCACCGTAAACCGATTGGCTGTAGTCTTTTTGTCAATAAGATTTTCGCATCAAAAGATGTGATGAGTGACAACCCATCTTATAAAAAAAGAGGCATTTTCTCCCTTTGATTTTTACACGGTTTCTTTGAAAACGAGGGAACGACTTAAAGATTCCACATAGACTCTGAAATTTCAAAAGAAAGACCTAGAAGTGATCTCTACTTGATTTGGAAAATGTTGTTTTTTCTTTATTTCAAAATTGCATTATGCACAGACGCGTGCTAGGGGCGGACAATTTAGTAATAAAGTGTTTATTACTAAATGATTAATCTAATATCAAGAAATTTCGTCATTGTTATTTTGAAATTCTTTTTCAGTGCACATTTTAATTATCATTATTTCCCACTATTTAGTTTAAAATCTGTTGCATTCTTTAAGATTTTCTAAACATTAAATAGTATAATATTTTATTATTACACTATTCCACTCTAAATTATTTTACTCTATTGGTATTTAAACTATAATATTTTGTTCTACACATATCCAAATGTTCCCTTGGACATGGTTTTAGCTACTTGGAATCTTCCTTTACAGGACCCATGATTTAAAAGTGGGAGTAGAGATTTAATTGTGATGTAGTATGTGAAAATAAAGTTTTTAAATGGTCAAAACCATTGAACGTTTGTTAGGTAATTCCTAATTCAATCTAGATCATTCATCAAATTTAGGCAAATTGAGCCATTTTTAATTAGCACTTGAAGGATTAGGCTAGACCAACTATTCCAACGCACCAATTTCACTCGATGTGGTCATGTGTTTGAGCTGTTTGGCTTGATTTTTTAAAAAATAAATAAGATATTTAATGAAGAAAACATGATTTGTTTGGGAATTATTTTCTTTTTATATTAAATCTAAACATATTTAGCTTTCTTTAGTTTTTTCTTGATCGATAACTATAAATTATATTAAAATTTAGAAAGTAACAACAAATAAGCTCCATAAGAGAGTATAAAGTTCATTTGTCTAGTGCCCACAATAAACCGATTGGCTGTAGTCTTTTTGTCAATAAGATTTTCGCATCAAAAGATGTGAAGAGTGACAACCCATCTTATAAAAAAAGAGGCATTTTCTCCCTTTGATTTTTACACTGTTTCTTTGAAAACGAGGGAACGACTTAAAGATTCCACATAGACTCTGAAATTTCAAAAGAAAGACTTAGAAGTGATCTCTACTTGATTTGGAAAATGCTTTTTTTTCTTTATTTCAAAATTGCATTATGCACAGACGCGTGCTAGGGGCGGACAATTTAGTAATAAAATGTTTATTACTAAATGATTAATCTAATATCAAGAAATTTCGTTATTGTTATTTTGAAATTCTTTTTCAGCGTACATTTTAATTATCATTATTTCCCACTATTTAGTTTAAAATCTGTTGCATTCTTTAAGATTTTCTAAACATTAAATAGTATTATATTTTATTATTACACTATTCCACTCTAAATTATTTTACTCTATTGGTATTTAAACTATAATATTTTGTTCAACACATATCCAAATGTTCCCTTGGACATGGTTTTAGCTACTTGGAATCTTCCTTTACAGGACCCATGATTTAAAAGTGGAAGTAGAGATTTAATTGTGATGTAGTATATGAAAATAAAGTTTTTAAATGGTCAAGACCATTGAACGTTTGTTAGGTAATTCCTAATTCAATCTAGATCATTCATCAAATTTAGGCAAATTGAGCCATTTTTAATTAGCACTTGAAGGATTAGGCTAGACCAACTATTCCAAGGCACCAATTTCACTCGATGTGGTCATGTGTTTGAGCTGTTTGATTTGATTTTTTAAAAAATAAATAAGATATTTAATGAAGAAAACATGATTTGTTTGGGAATAGTTTTCTTTTTATAATAAATCTAAACATATTTAGCTTTCTTTAGTTTTTTCTTGATCGATAACTATAAATTATATTAAAATTTAGAAAGTAACAACAAATAAGCTCCATAAGAGAGTATAAAGTTCATTTGTCTAGTGCCCACCGTAAACCGATTGGCTGTAGTCTTTTTGTCAATAAGATTTTCGCATCAAAAGATGTGATGAGTGACAACCCATCTTATAAAAAAAGAGGCATTTTCTCCCTTTGATTTTTACACGGTTTCTTTGAAAACGAGGGAACGACTTAAAGATTCCACATAGACTCTGAAATTTCAAAAGAAAGACCTAGAAGTGATCTCTACTTGATTTGGAAAATGTTGTTTTTTCTTTATTTCAAAATTGCATTATGCACAGACGCGTGCTAGGGGCGGACAATTTAGTAATAAAGTGTTTATTACTAAATGATTAATCTAATATCAAGAAATTTCGTCATTGTTATTTTGAAATTCTTTTTCAGTGCACATTTTAATTATCATTATTTCCCACTATTTAGTTTAAAATCTGTTGCATTCTTTAAGATTTTCTAAACATTAAATAGTATAATATTTTATTATTACACTATTCCACTCTAAATTATTTTACTCTATTGGTATTTAAACTATAATATTTTGTTCTACACATATCCAAATGTTCCCTTGGACATGGTTTTAGCTACTTGGAATCTTCCTTTACAGGACCCATGATTTAAAAGTGGGAGTAGAGATTTAATTGTGATGTAGTATGTGAAAATAAAGTTTTTAAATGGTCAAAACCATTGAACGTTTGTTAGGTAATTCCTAATTCAATCTAGATCATTCATCAAATTTAGGCAAATTGAGCCATTTTTAATTAGCACTTGAAGGATTAGGCTAGACCAACTATTCCAACGCACCAATTTCACTCGATGTGGTCATGTGTTTGAGCTGTTTGGCTTGATTTTTTAAAAAATAAATAAGATATTTAATGAAGAAAACATGATTTGTTTGGGAATTATTTTCTTTTTATATTAAATCTAAACATATTTAGCTTTCTTTAGTTTTTTCTTGATCGATAACTATAAATTATATTAAAATTTAGAAAGTAACAACAAATAAGCTCCATAAGAGAGTATAAAGTTCATTTGTCTAGTGCCCACAATAAACCGATTGGCTGTAGTCTTTTTGTCAATAAGATTTTCGCATCAAAAGATGTGATGAGTGACAACCCATCTTATAAAAAAAGAGGCATTTTCTCCCTTTGATTTTTACACTGTTTCTTTGAAAACGAGGGAACGACTTAAAGATTCCACATAGACTCTGAAATTTCAAAAGAAAGACTTAGAAGTGATCTCTACTTGATTTGGAAAATGCTTTTTTTTCTTTATTTCAAAATTGCATTATGCACAGACGCGTGCTAGGGGCGGACAATTTAGTAATAAAATGTTTATTACTAAATGATTAATCTAATATCAAGAAATTTCGTTATTGTTATTTTGAAATTCTTTTTCAGCGTACATTTTAATTATCATTATTTCCCACTATTTAGTTTAAAATCTGTTGCATTCTTTAAGATTTTCTAAACATTAAATAGTATTATATTTTATTATTACACTATTCCACTCTAAATTATTTTACTCTATTGGTATTTAAACTATAATATTTTGTTCAACACATATCCAAATGTTCCCTTGGACATGGTTTTAGCTACTTGGAATCTTCCTTTACAGGACCCATGATTTAAAAGTGGAAGTAGAGATTTAATTGTGATGTAGTATATGAAAATAAAGTTTTTAAATGGTCAAAACCATTGAACGTTTGTTAGGTAATTCCTAATTCAATCTAGATCATTCATCAAATTTAGGCAAATTGAGCCATTTTTAATTAGCACTTGAAGGATTAGGCTAGACCAACTATTCCAAGGCACCAATTTCACTCGATGTGGTCATGTGTTTGAGCTGTTTGATTTGATTTTTTAAAAAATAAATAAGATATTTAATGAAGAAAACATGATTTGTTTGGGAATAGTTTTCTTTTTATAATAAATCTAAACATATTTAGCTTTCTTTAGTTTTTTCTTGATCGATAACTATAAATTATATTAAAATTTAGAAAGTAACAACAAATAAGCTCCATAAGAGAGTATAAAGTTCATTTGTCTAGTGCCCACCGTAAACCGATTGGCTGTAGTCTTTTTGTCAATAAGATTTTCGCATCAAAAGATGTGATGAGTGACAACCCATCTTATAAAAAAAGAGGCATTTTCTCCCTTTGATTTTTACACGGTTTCTTTGAAAACGAGGGAACGACTTAAAGATTCCACATAGACTCTGAAATTTCAAAAGAAAGACCTAGAAGTGATCTCTACTTGATTTGGAAAATGTTGTTTTTTCTTTATTTCAAAATTGCATTATGCACAGACGCGTGCTAGGGGCGGACAATTTAGTAATAAAGTGTTTATTACTAAATGATTAATCTAATATCAAGAAATTTCGTCATTGTTATTTTGAAATTCTTTTTCAGTGCACATTTTAATTATCATTATTTCCCACTATTTAGTTTAAAATCTGTTGCATTCTTTAAGATTTTCTAAACATTAAATAGTATAATATTTTATTATTACACTATTCCACTCTAAATTATTTTACTCTATTGGTATTTAAACTATAATATTTTGTTCTACACATATCCAAATGTTCCCTTGGACATGGTTTTAGCTACTTGGAATCTTCCTTTACAGGACCCATGATTTAAAAGTGGGAGTAGAGATTTAATTGTGATGTAGTATGTGAAAATAAAGTTTTTAAATGGTCAAAACCATTGAACGTTTGTTAGGTAATTCCTAATTCAATCTAGATCATTCATCAAATTTAGGCAAATTGAGCCATTTTTAATTAGCACTTGAAGGATTAGGCTAGACCAACTATTCCAACGCACCAATTTCACTCGATGTGGTCATGTGTTTGAGCTGTTTGGCTTGATTTTTTAAAAAATAAATAAGATATTTAATGAAGAAAACATGATTTGTTTGGGAATTATTTTCTTTTTATATTAAATCTAAACATATTTAGCTTTCTTTAGTTTTTTCTTGATCGATAACTATAAATTATATTAAAATTTAGAAAGTAACAACAAATAAGCTCCATAAGAGAGTATAAAGTTCATTTGTCTAGTGCCCACAATAAACCGATTGGCTGTAGTCTTTTTGTCAATAAGATTTTCGCATCAAAAGATGTGAAGAGTGACAACCCATCTTATAAAAAAAGAGGCATTTTCTCCCTTTGATTTTTACACTGTTTCTTTGAAAACGAGGGAACGACTTAAAGATTCCACATAGACTCTGAAATTTCAAAAGAAAGACTTAGAAGTGATCTCTACTTGATTTGGAAAATGCTTTTTTTTCTTTATTTCAAAATTGCATTATGCACAGACGCGTGCTAGGGGCGGACAATTTAGTAATAAAATGTTTATTACTAAATGATTAATCTAATATCAAGAAATTTCGTTATTGTTATTTTGAAATTCTTTTTCAGCGTACATTTTAATTATCATTATTTCCCACTATTTAGTTTAAAATCTGTTGCATTCTTTAAGATTTTCTAAACATTAAATAGTATTATATTTTATTATTACACTATTCCACTCTAAATTATTTTACTCTATTGGTATTTAAACTATAATATTTTGTTCAACACATATCCAAATGTTCCCTTGGACATGGTTTTAGCTACTTGGAATCTTCCTTTACAGGACCCATGATTTAAAAGTGGAAGTAGAGATTTAATTGTGATGTAGTATATGAAAATAAAGTTTTTAAATGGTCAAGACCATTGAACGTTTGTTAGGTAATTCCTAATTCAATCTAGATCATTCATCAAATTTAGGCAAATTGAGCCATTTTTAATTAGCACTTGAAGGATTAGGCTAGACCAACTATTCCAAGGCACCAATTTCACTCGATGTGGTCATGTGTTTGAGCTGTTTGATTTGATTTTTTAAAAAATAAATAAGATATTTAATGAAGAAAACATGATTTGTTTGGGAATAGTTTTCTTTTTATAATAAATCTAAACATATTTAGCTTTCTTTAGTTTTTTCTTGATCGATAACTATAAATTATATTAAAATTTAGAAAGTAACAACAAATAAGCTCCATAAGAGAGTATAAAGTTCATTTGTCTAGTGCCCACCGTAAACCGATTGGCTGTAGTCTTTTTGTCAATAAGATTTTCGCATCAAAAGATGTGATGAGTGACAACCCATCTTATAAAAAAAGAGGCATTTTCTCCCTTTGATTTTTACACGGTTTCTTTGAAAACGAGGGAACGACTTAAAGATTCCACATAGACTCTGAAATTTCAAAAGAAAGACCTAGAAGTGATCTCTACTTGATTTGGAAAATGTTGTTTTTTCTTTATTTCAAAATTGCATTATGCACAGACGCGTGCTAGGGGCGGACAATTTAGTAATAAAGTGTTTATTACTAAATGATTAATCTAATATCAAGAAATTTCGTCATTGTTATTTTGAAATTCTTTTTCAGTGCACATTTTAATTATCATTATTTCCCACTATTTAGTTTAAAATCTGTTGCATTCTTTAAGATTTTCTAAACATTAAATAGTATAATATTTTATTATTACACTATTCCACTCTAAATTATTTTACTCTATTGGTATTTAAACTATAATATTTTGTTCTACACATATCCAAATGTTCCCTTGGACATGGTTTTAGCTACTTGGAATCTTCCTTTACAGGACCCATGATTTAAAAGTGGGAGTAGAGATTTAATTGTGATGTAGTATGTGAAAATAAAGTTTTTAAATGGTCAAAACCATTGAACGTTTGTTAGGTAATTCCTAATTCAATCTAGATCATTCATCAAATTTAGGCAAATTGAGCCATTTTTAATTAGCACTTGAAGGATTAGGCTAGACCAACTATTCCAACGCACCAATTTCACTCGATGTGGTCATGTGTTTGAGCTGTTTGGCTTGATTTTTTAAAAAATAAATAAGATATTTAATGAAGAAAACATGATTTGTTTGGGAATTATTTTCTTTTTATATTAAATCTAAACATATTTAGCTTTCTTTAGTTTTTTCTTGATCGATAACTATAAATTATATTAAAATTTAGAAAGTAACAACAAATAAGCTCCATAAGAGAGTATAAAGTTCATTTGTCTAGTGCCCACAATAAACCGATTGGCTGTAGTCTTTTTGTCAATAAGATTTTCGCATCAAAAGATGTGATGAGTGACAACCCATCTTATAAAAAAAGAGGCATTTTCTCCCTTTGATTTTTACACTGTTTCTTTGAAAACGAGGGAACGACTTAAAGATTCCACATAGACTCTGAAATTTCAAAAGAAAGACTTAGAAGTGATCTCTACTTGATTTGGAAAATGCTTTTTTTTCTTTATTTCAAAATTGCATTATGCACAGACGCGTGCTAGGGGCGGACAATTTAGTAATAAAATGTTTATTACTAAATGATTAATCTAATATCAAGAAATTTCGTTATTGTTATTTTGAAATTCTTTTTCAGCGTACATTTTAATTATCATTATTTCCCACTATTTAGTTTAAAATCTGTTGCATTCTTTAAGATTTTCTAAACATTAAATAGTATTATATTTTATTATTACACTATTCCACTCTAAATTATTTTACTCTATTGGTATTTAAACTATAATATTTTGTTCAACACATATCCAAATGTTCCCTTGGACATGGTTTTAGCTACTTGGAATCTTCCTTTACAGGACCCATGATTTAAAAGTGGAAGTAGAGATTTAATTGTGATGTAGTATATGAAAATAAAGTTTTTAAATGGTCAAAACCATTGAACGTTTGTTAGGTAATTCCTAATTCAATCTAGATCATTCATCAAATTTAGGCAAATTGAGCCATTTTTAATTAGCACTTGAAGGATTAGGCTAGACCAACTATTCCAAGGCACCAATTTCACTCGATGTGGTCATGTGTTTGAGCTGTTTGATTTGATTTTTTAAAAAATAAATAAGATATTTAATGAAGAAAACATGATTTGTTTGGGAATAGTTTTCTTTTTATAATAAATCTAAACATATTTAGCTTTCTTTAGTTTTTTCTTGATCGATAACTATAAATTATATTAAAATTTAGAAAGTAACAACAAATAAGCTCCATAAGAGAGTATAAAGTTCATTTGTCTAGTGCCCACCGTAAACCGATTGGCTGTAGTCTTTTTGTCAATAAGATTTTCGCATCAAAAGATGTGATGAGTGACAACCCATCTTATAAAAAAAGAGGCATTTTCTCCCTTTGATTTTTACACGGTTTCTTTGAAAACGAGGGAACGACTTAAAGATTCCACATAGACTCTGAAATTTCAAAAGAAAGACCTAGAAGTGATCTCTACTTGATTTGGAAAATGTTGTTTTTTCTTTATTTCAAAATTGCATTATGCACAGACGCGTGCTAGGGGCGGACAATTTAGTAATAAAGTGTTTATTACTAAATGATTAATCTAATATCAAGAAATTTCGTCATTGTTATTTTGAAATTCTTTTTCAGTGCACATTTTAATTATCATTATTTCCCACTATTTAGTTTAAAATCTGTTGCATTCTTTAAGATTTTCTAAACATTAAATAGTATAATATTTTATTATTACACTATTCCACTCTAAATTATTTTACTCTATTGGTATTTAAACTATAATATTTTGTTCTACACATATCCAAATGTTCCCTTGGACATGGTTTTAGCTACTTGGAATCTTCCTTTACAGGACCCATGATTTAAAAGTGGGAGTAGAGATTTAATTGTGATGTAGTATGTGAAAATAAAGTTTTTAAATGGTCAAAACCATTGAACGTTTGTTAGGTAATTCCTAATTCAATCTAGATCATTCATCAAATTTAGGCAAATTGAGCCATTTTTAATTAGCACTTGAAGGATTAGGCTAGACCAACTATTCCAACGCACCAATTTCACTCGATGTGGTCATGTGTTTGAGCTGTTTGGCTTGATTTTTTAAAAAATAAATAAGATATTTAATGAAGAAAACATGATTTGTTTGGGAATTATTTTCTTTTTATATTAAATCTAAACATATTTAGCTTTCTTTAGTTTTTTCTTGATCGATAACTATAAATTATATTAAAATTTAGAAAGTAACAACAAATAAGCTCCATAAGAGAGTATAAAGTTCATTTGTCTAGTGCCCACAATAAACCGATTGGCTGTAGTCTTTTTGTCAATAAGATTTTCGCATCAAAAGATGTGATGAGTGACAACCCATCTTATAAAAAAAGAGGCATTTTCTCCCTTTGATTTTTACACTGTTTCTTTGAAAACGAGGGAACGACTTAAAGATTCCACATAGACTCTGAAATTTCAAAAGAAAGACTTAGAAGTGATCTCTACTTGATTTGGAAAATGCTTTTTTTTCTTTATTTCAAAATTGCATTATGCACAGACGCGTGCTAGGGGCGGACAATTTAGTAATAAAATGTTTATTACTAAATGATTAATCTAATATCAAGAAATTTCGTTATTGTTATTTTGAAATTCTTTTTCAGCGTACATTTTAATTATCATTATTTCCCACTATTTAGTTTAAAATCTGTTGCATTCTTTAAGATTTTCTAAACATTAAATAGTATTATATTTTATTATTACACTATTCCACTCTAAATTATTTTACTCTATTGGTATTTAAACTATAATATTTTGTTCAACACATATCCAAATGTTCCCTTGGACATGGTTTTAGCTACTTGGAATCTTCCTTTACAGGACCCATGATTTAAAAGTGGAAGTAGAGATTTAATTGTGATGTAGTATATGAAAATAAAGTTTTTAAATGGTCAAAACCATTGAACGTTTGTTAGGTAATTCCTAATTCAATCTAGATCATTCATCAAATTTAGGCAAATTGAGCCATTTTTAATTAGCACTTGAAGGATTAGGCTAGACCAACTATTCCAAGGCACCAATTTCACTCGATGTGGTCATGTGTTTGAGATGTTTGGTTTGATTTTTTAAAAAAATAAATAAGTTATTTAATCAAGAAAACGTGATTTGTTTGGGAATAGTTTTCTTTTTATATTAAATCTAAACGTATTTAGCTTTCTTTAGTTTTTTCTTGATCGGTAACTATAAATTATATTAAAATTTAGAAAGTAACAACAAATAAGCTCCATAAGAGAGTATAAAGTTCATTTGTCTAGTGCCCACCGTAAACCGATTGGCTGTAGTCTTTTTGTCAATAAGATTTTCGCATCAAAAGATGTGATGAGTGACAACCCATCTTATAAAAAAAGAGGCATTTTCTCCCTTTGATTTTTACACGGTTTCTTTGAAAACGAGGGAACGACTTAAAGATTCCACATAGACTCTGAAATTTCAAAAGAAAGACCTAGAAGTGATCTCTACTTGATTTGGAAAATGTTGTTTTTTCTTTATTTCAAAATTGCATTATGCACAGACGCGTGCTAGGGGCGGACAATTTAGTAATAAAGTGTTTATTACTAAATGATTAATCTAATATCAAGAAATTTCGTCATTGTTATTTTGAAATTCTTTTTCAGTGCACATTTTAATTATCATTATTTCCCACTATTTAGTTTAAAATCTGTTGCATTCTTTAAGATTTTCTAAACATTAAATAGTATAATATTTTATTATTACACTATTCCACTCTAAATTATTTTACTCTATTGGTATTTAAACTATAATATTTTGTTCTACACATATCCAAATGTTCCCTTGGACATGGTTTTAGCTACTTGGAATCTTCCTTTACAGGACCCATGATTTAAAAGTGGGAGTAGAGATTTAATTGTGATGTAGTATGTGAAAATAAAGTTTTTAAATGGTCAAAACCATTGAACGTTTGTTAGGTAATTCCTAATTCAATCTAGATCATTCATCAAATTTAGGCAAATTGAGCCATTTTTAATTAGCACTTGAAGGATTAGGCTAGACCAACTATTCCAACGCACCAATTTCACTCGATGTGGTCATGTGTTTGAGCTGTTTGGCTTGATTTTTTAAAAAATAAATAAGATATTTAATGAAGAAAACATGATTTGTTTGGGAATTATTTTCTTTTTATATTAAATCTAAACATATTTAGCTTTCTTTAGTTTTTTCTTGATCGATAACTATAAATTATATTAAAATTTAGAAAGTAACAACAAATAAGCTCCATAAGAGAGTATAAAGTTCATTTGTCTAGTGCCCACAATAAACCGATTGGCTGTAGTCTTTTTGTCAATAAGATTTTCGCATCAAAAGATGTGATGAGTGACAACCCATCTTATAAAAAAAGAGGCATTTTCTCCCTTTGATTTTTACACTGTTTCTTTGAAAACGAGGGAACGACTTAAAGATTCCACATAGACTCTGAAATTTCAAAAGAAAGACTTAGAAGTGATCTCTACTTGATTTGGAAAATGCTTTTTTTTCTTTATTTCAAAATTGCATTATGCACAGACGCGTGCTAGGGGCGGACAATTTAGTAATAAAATGTTTATTACTAAATGATTAATCTAATATCAAGAAATTTCGTTATTGTTATTTTGAAATTCTTTTTCAGCGTACATTTTAATTATCATTATTTCCCACTATTTAGTTTAAAATCTGTTGCATTCTTTAAGATTTTCTAAACATTAAATAGTATAATATTTTATTATTACATTATTCCACTCTAAATTATTTTACTCTATTGGTATTTAAACTATAATATTTTGTTCAACACATATCCAAATGTTCCCTTGGACATGGTTTTAGCTACTTGGAATCTTCCTTTACAGGACCCATGATTTAAAAGTGGAAGTAGAGATTTAATTGTGATGTAGTATATGAAAATAAAGTTTTTAAATGGTCAAAACCATTGAACGTTTGTTAGGTAATTGCTAATTCAATCTAGATCATTCATCAAATTTAGGCAAATTGAGCCATTTTTAATTAGCACTTGAAGGATTAGACTAGACCAACTATTCCAAGGCACCAATTTCACTCGATGTGGTCATGTGTTTGAGATGTTTGGTTTGATTTTTTAAAAAAATAAATAAGTTATTTAATCAAGAAAACGTGATTTGTTTGGGAATAGTTTTCTTTTTATATTAAATCTAAACATATTTAGCTTTCTTGAGTTTTTTCTTGATCGGTAACTATAAATTATATTAAAATTTAGAAAGTAACAACAAATAAGCACCATAAGAGAGTATAAAGTTCATTTGTCTAGTGCCCACAATAAACCGATTGGCTGTAGACTTTTTGTCAATATGATTTTCGCATCAAAAGATGTGATGAGTGACAACCCATCTTATAAAAAAAGAGGCATTTTCTCACTTTGATTTTTACACGGTTTCTTTGAAAACGAGGGAACGACTTAAAGATTCCACATAGACTCTGAAATTTCAAACGAAAGACTTAGAAGTGATCTCTACTTGATTTGGAAAATGCTTTTTTTTCTTTATTCTAAAATTGCATTATGCACAGACGCGTGCTAGGGACGGACAACTTAGTAATAAAATGTTTATTACTAAATGATTAATCTAATATCAAGAAATTTCGTTATTGTTATTTTGAAATTCTTTTTCAGCGTACATTTTAATTATCATTATTTCCCACTATTTAGTTTAAAATCTGTTGCATTCTTTAAGATTTTCTAAACATTAAATAGTATAATATTTTATTATTACATTATTCCACTCTAAATTCTTTTACTCTATTGGTATTTAAACTATAATATTTTGTTCAACACATATCCAAATGTTCCCTTGGACATGGTTTTAGCTACTTGGAATCTTCCTTTACAGGACCCATGATTTAAAAGTGGATGTAGAGATTTAATTGTGATGTAGTATATGAAAATAAAGTTTTTAAATGGTCAAAACCATTGAACGTTTGTTAGGTAATTGCTAATTCAATCTAGATCATTCATCAAATTTAGGCAAATTGAGCCATTTTTAATTAGCAACTGAAGGATTAGGCTAGACCAACTATTCCAAGGCACCAATTTCACTCGATGTGATCATGTGTTTGAGCTGTTTGGTTTGATTTTTTAAAAAATAAATAAGATATTTAATGAAGAAAACATGATTTGTTTGGGAATAGTTTTCTTTTTATATTAAATCTAAACATATTTAGCTTTCTTTAGTTTTTTCTTGATCGATAACTATAAATTATATTAAAATTTAGAAAGTAACAACAAATAAGCTCCATAAGAGAGTATAAAGTTCATTTGTCTAGTGCCCACAATAAACCGATTGGCTGTAGTCTTTTTGTCAATAAGATTTTCGCATCAAAAGATGTGATGAGTGACAACCCATCTTATAAAAAAAGAGGCATTTTCTCCCTTTGATTTTTACACTGTTTCTTTGAAAACGAGGGAACGACTTAAAGATTCCACATAGACTCTGAAATTTCAAAAGAAAGACTTAGAAGTGATCTCTTCTTGATTTGGAAAATGCTTTTTTTTCTTTATTTAAAAATTACATTATGCACAGACGCGTGCTAGGGGCGGACAATTTAGTAATAAAGTGTTTATTACTAAATGATTAATCTAATATCAAGAAATTTCGTTATTGTTATTTTGAAATTCTTTTTCAGCGTACATTTTAATTATCATTATTTCCCACTATTTAGTTTAAAATCTGTTGTATTCTTTAAGATTTTCTAAACATTAAATAGTATAATATTTTATTATTGCATCATTCCACTCTAAATTATTTTACTCTATTGGTGTTTAAACTATAATATTTTGTTCAACACATATCCAAATGTTCCCTTGGACATGGTTTTAGCTACTTGGAATCTACCTTTACAGGACCCATGATTTAAAAGTGGAAGTAGAGATTTAATTGTGATGTAGTATATGAAAATAAAGTTTTTAAATGGTCAAAACCATTGAACGTTTGTTAGGTAATTGCTAATTCAATCTAGATCATTAATCAAATTTAGGCAAATTGAGCCATTTTTAATTAGCACTCGAAGGATTAGGCTAGACCAACTATTCCAAGGCACCAATTTCACTCGATGTGATCATGTGTTTGAGCTGTTTGGTTTGATTTTTTAAAAAATAATTAAGATATTTAATGAAGAAAACATGATTTGTTTGGGAATAGTTTTCCTTTTATATTAAATCTAAACATATTTAGCTTTCTTTAGTTTTTTCTTGATCGATAACTATAAATTATATTAAAATTTAGAAAGTAACAACAAATAAGCTCCATAAGAGAGTATAAAGTTCATTTGTCTAGTGCCCACAATAAACCGATTGGCTGTAGTCTTTTTGTCAATAAGATTTTCGCATCAAAAGATGTGATGAGTGACAACCCATCTTATAAAAAAAGAGGCATTTTCTCCCTTTGATTTTTACACGGTTTCTTTGAAAACGAGGGAACGACTTAAAGATTCCACATAGACTCTGAAATTTCAAAAGAAAGACTTAGAAGTGATCTCTACTTGATTTGGAAAATGCTTTTTTTTCTTTATTTCAAAATTGCATTATGCACAGACGCGTGCTAGGGGCGGACAATTTAGTAATAAAGTGTTTATTACTAAATGATTAATCTAATATCAACAAAATTTCGTTATTGTTATTTTGAAATTCTTTTTCAGTGTACATTTTAATTATCATTATTTCCCACTATTTAGTTAAGAATCTGTTGCATTATTTAAGATTTTCTAAACATTAAATAGTATTATGTTTTATTATTACATCATTCCACTCTCAATTATTTTACTCTATTGGTATTTAAACTATAATATTTTGTTCTACACATATCCAAATGTTCCCTTGGACATGGTTTTAGGTACTTGGAATCTTCCTTTACAGGACCCATGATTTAAAAGTGGAAGTAGAGATTTAATTGTGATGTAGTATATGAAAATAAAGTTTTTAAATGGTCAAAACCATTGAACGTTTGTTAGGTAATTCCTAATTCAATCTAGATCATTCATCAAATTTAGGCAAATTGAGCCATTTTTAATTAGCACTTGAAGGATTAGGCTAGACCAACTATTCCAAGGCACCAATTTCACTCGATGTGGTCCTGTGTTTGAGCTGTTTGGTTTGATTTTTTAAAAAATAAATAAGATATTTAATGAAGAAAACATGATTTGTTTGGGAATAGTTTTCTTTTTATAATAAATCTAAACATATTTAGCTTTCTTTAGTTTTTTCTTGATCGATAACTATAAATTGTATTAAAATTTAGAAAGTAACAACAAATGAGCTCCATAAGAGAGTATAAAGTTCATTTGTCTAGTGCCCACAATAAACCGACTGGCTGTAGTCTTTTTGTCAATAAGATTTTCGCATCAAAAGATGTGATGAGTGACAACCCATCTTATAAAAAAAGAGGCATTTTCTCCCTTTGATTTTTACACGGTTTCTTTGAAAACGAGGGAACGACTTAAAGATTCCACATAGACTCTGAAATTTCAAAAGAAAGACTTAGAAGTGATCTCTACTTGATTTGGAAAATGCTTTTTTTTCTTTATTTCAAAATTGCATTATGCACAGACGCGTACTAGGGGCGGACAATTTAGTAATAAAGTGTTTATTACTAAATGATTAATCTAATATCAAGAAATTTCGTTATTGTTATTTTGAAATTCTTTTTCAGCGTACATTTTAATTATCATTATTTCCCACTATTTAGTTTAAAATCTGCTGCATTGTTTAAGATTTTCTAAACATTAAATAGTATAATATTTTATTATTACATTATTCCACTCTAAATCATTTTACTCTATTGGTATTTAAACTATAATATTTTGTCCTACACATATCCAAATGTTCCCTTGGACATGGTTTTGGCTACTTGGAATCTTCCTTTACTGGACCCATGATTTAAAAGTGGAAGTTGAGATTTAATTGTGATGTAGTATATGAAAATAAAGATTTTAAATGGTCAAAACCATTGAACGTTTGTTAGGTAATTCCTAATTCAATCTAGATCATTCATCAAATTTAGGCAAATTGAGCCATTTTTAATTAGCACTTGAAGGATTAGGCTAGACCAACTATTCCAAGGCACCAATTTCACTCGATGTGGTCATGTGTTTGAGCTGTTTGGTTTGATTTTTTAAAAAATAAATAAGATATTTAATGAAGAAAACATGATTTGTTTAGGAATAGTTTTCTTTTTATAATAAATCTAAACATATTTAGCTTTCTTTAGTTTTTTCTTGATCGGTAACTATAAATTATATTAAAATTTAGAAAGTAACAATAAATAAGCTCCATAAGAGAGTATAAAGTTCATTTGTCTAGTGCCCACAATAAACCGATTGGCTGTAGACTTTTTGTCAATAAGATTTTCGCATCAAAAGATGTGATGAGTGACAACCCATCTTATAAAAAAAGAATCATTTTCTCCCTTTGATTTTTACACGGTTTCTTTGAAAACGAGGGAACGACTTAAAGATTCCACATAGACTCTGAAATTTGAAAAGAAAGACTTAGAAGTGATCTCTACTTGATTTGGAAAATGCTTTTTTTTCTTTATTTCAAAATTGCATTATGCACAGACGCGTGCTAGGGGCGGACAATTTAGTAATAAAGTGTTTATTACTAAATGATTAATCTAATATCAAGAAATTTCGTTATTGTTATTTTGAAATTCTTTTTCAGTGTACATTTTAATTATCATTATGTCCCACTATTTAGTTTAAAATCTGTTGCATTCTTTAAGATTTTCTAAACATTAAATAGTATAATATTTTATTATTACATTATTCCACTCTAAATTATTTTACTCTATTGGTAATTAAACTATAATATTTTGTTCTACACATATCCAAATGTTCCCTTGGACATGGTTTTAGCTACTTGGAATCTTCCTTTACAGGACCCATGATTTAAAAGTGGAAGTAGAGATTTAATTGTGATGTAGTATATGAAAATAAAGTTTTTAAATGGTCAAAACCATTGAACGTTTGTTAGGTAATTCCTAATTCAATCTAGATCATTCATCAAATTTAGGCAAATTGAGCCATTTTTAATTAGCACTTGAAGGATTAGACTAGACCAACTATTCCAAGGCACCAATTTCACTCGATGTGGTCATGTGTTTGAGATGTTTGGTTTGATTTTTTAAAAAAATAAATAAGTTATTTTATCAAGAAAACGTGATTTGTTTGGGAATAGTTTTCTTTTTATATTAAATCTAAACGTATTTAGCTTTCTTTAGTTTTTTCTTGATCGGTAACTATAAATTATATTAAAATTTAGAAAGTAACAACAAATAAGCTCCATAAGAGAGTATAAAGTTCATTTGTCTAGTGCCCACCGTAAACCGATTGGCTGTAGTCTTTTTGTCAATAAGATTTTCGCATCAAAAGATGTGATGAGTGACAACCCATCTTATAAAAAAAGAGGCATTTTCTCCCTTTGATTTTTACACGGTTTCTTTGAAAACGAGGGAACGACTTAAAGATTCCACAGACTCTGAAATTTCAAAAGAAAGACTTAGAAGTGATCTCTACTTGATTTGGAAAATGCTTTTTTTTTCTTTATTTCAAAATTGCATTATGCACAGACGCGTGCTAGGGGCTGACAATTTAGTAATAAAGTGTTTATTACTAAATGATTAATCTAATATCAAGAAATTTCGTTATTGTTATTTTGAAATTCTTTTTCAGTGTACATTTTAATTATCATTATTTCCCACTATTTAGTTAAGAGTCTGTTGCATTATTTAAGATTTTCTAAACATTAAATAGTATTATGTTTTATTATTACATTATTCCACTCTCAATTATTTTACTCTATTGGTATTTAAACTATAATATTTTGTTCTACACATATCCAAATGTTCCCTTGGACATGGTTTTAGCTACTTGGAATCTTCCTTTACAGGACGCATGATTTAAAAGTGGAAGTAGAGATTTAATTGTGATGTAGTATATGAAAATAAAGTTTTTAAATGGTCAAAACCATTGAACGTTTGTTAGGTAATTCCTAATTCAATCTAGATCATTCATCAAATTTAGGCAAATTGAGCCATTTTTAATTAGCACTTGAAGGATTAGGCTAGACCAACTATTCCAAGGCACCAATTTCACTCGATGTGGTCATGTGTTTGAGCTGTTTGGTTTGATTTTTTAAAAAATAAATAAGATATTTAATGAAGAAAACATGATTTGTTTGGGAATAGTTTTCTTTTAATAATAAATCTAAACATATTTAGCTTTCTTTAGTTTTTTCTTGATCGATAACTATAAATTATATTAAAATTTAGAAAGTAACAACAAATAAGCTCCATAAGAGAGTATAAAGTTCATTTGTCTAGTGCCCACCGTAAACCGATTGGCTGTAGTCTTTTTGTCCATAAGATTTTCGCGTCAAAAGATGTGATGAGCGACAACCCATCTTATAAAAAAAGAGGCATTTTCTCCCTTTGATTTTTACACGGTTTCTTTGAAAACGAGGGAACGACTTAAAGATTCCACATAGACTCTGAAATTTCAAAAGAAAGACTTAGAAGTGATCTCTACTTGATTTGGAAAATGCTGTTTTTTCTTTATTTCAAAATTGCATTATGCACAGACGCGTGCTAGGGGCGGACAATTTAGTAATAAAGTGTTTATTACTAAATGATTAATCTAATATCAAGAAATTTCGTTATTGTTATTTTGAAATTCTTTTTCAGTGCACATTTTAATTATCATTATTTCCCAATATTTAGTTAAGAATCTGTTGCATTATTTAAGATTTTCTAAACATTAAATAGTATTATATTTTATTACTACATCATTCCACTCTCTATTATTTTACTCTATTGGTATTTAAACTATAATATTTTGTTCTACACGTATCCAAATGTTCCCTTGGACATGGTTTTAGCTACTTGGAATCTTCCTTTACAGGACCCATGATTTAAAAGTGGGAGTAGAGATTTAATTGTGATGTAGTATATGAAAATAAAGTTTTTAAATGGTCAAAACCATTGAACGTTTGTTAGGTAATTGCTAATTCAATCTAGATCATTCATCAAATTTAGGCAAATTGAGCCATTTTTAATTAGCACTTGAAGGATTAGGCTAGACCAACTATTCCAACGCACCAATTTCACTCGATGTGGTCATGTGTTTGAGCTGTTTGGCTTGATTTTTTAAAAAATAAATAAGATATTTAATGAAGAAAACATGATTTGTTTGGGAATAGTTTTCTTTTTATATTAAATCTAAACATATTTAGCTTTCTTTAGTTTTTTCTTGATCGATAACTATAAATTATATTAAAATTTAGAAAGTAACAACAAATAAGCTCCATAAGAGAGTATAAAGTTCATTTGTCTAGTGCCCACAATAAACCGATTGGCTGTAGTCTTTTTGTCAATAAGATTTTCGCATCAAAAGATGTGATGAGTGACAACCCATCTTATAAAAAAAGAGGCATTTTCTCCCTTTGATTTTTACACTGTTTCTTTGAAAACGAGGGAACGACTTAAAGATTCCACATAGACTCTGAAATTTCAAAAGAAAGACTTAGAAGTGATCTCTACTTGATTTGGAAAATGCTTTTTTTTCTTTATTTCAAAATTGCATTATGCACAGACGCGTGCTAGGGGCGGACAATTTAGTAATAAAGTGTTTATTACTAAATGATTAATCTAATATCAAGAAATTTCGTTATTGTTATTTTGAAATTCTTTTTCAGCGTACATTTTAATTATCATTATTTCCCACTATTTAGTTTAAAATCTGTTGCATTCTTTAAGATTTTCTAAACATTAAATAGTATAATATTTTATTATTACATTATTCCACTCTAAATTATTTTACTCTATTGGTATTTAAACTATAATATTTTGTTCTACACATATCCAAATGTTCCCTTGGACATGGTTTTAGCTACTTGGAATCTTCCTTTACAGGACCCATGATTTAAAAGTGGAAGTAGAGATTTAATTGTGATGTAGTATATGAAAATAAAGTTTTTAAATGGTCAAAACCATTGAACGTTTGTTAGGTAATTACTAATTCAATCTAGATCATTCATCAAATTTAGGCAAATTGAGCCATTTTTATTTAGCACTTGAAGGATTAGGCTAGACCAACTATTCCAAGGCACCAATTTCACTCGATGTGGTCATGTGTTTGAGATGTTTGGTTTGATTTTTAAAAAAAATAAATAAGTTATTTAATCAAGAAAACATGATTTGTTTGTGAATAGTTTTCTTTTTATATTAAATCTAAACATATTTAGCTTTCTTTAGTTTTTTCTTGATCGGTAACTATAAATTATATTAAAATTTAGAAACTAACAACAAATAAGCTCCATAAGAGAGTATAAAGTTCATTTGTCTAGTGCCCACAATAAACCGATTGGCTGTAGACTTTTTGTCAATATGATTTTCGCATCAAAAGATGTGATGAGTGACAACCCATCTTATAAAAAAAGAGGCATTTTCTCCCTTTGATTTTTACACGGTTTCTTTGAAAACGAGGGAACGACTTAAAGATTCCACATAGACTCTGAAATTTCAAAAGAAAGACTTAGAAGTGATCTCTACTTGATTTGGAAAATGCTTTTTTTTCTTTATTTCAAAATTGCATTATGCACAGACGCGTGCTAGGGGCTGACAATTTAGTAATAAAGTGTTTATTACTAAATGATTAATCCAATATCAAGAAATTTCGTTATTGTTATTTTGAAATTCTTTTTCAGTGTACATTTTAATTATCATTATTTCCCACTATTTAGTTAAGAGTCTGTTGCATTATTTAAGATTTTCTAAACATTAAATAGTATTATGTTTTATTATTACATCATTCCACTCACAATTATTTTACTCTATTGGTATTTAAACTATAATATTTTGTTCTACACATATCCAAATGTTCCCTTGGACATGGTTTTAGCTACTTGGAATCTTCCTTTACAGGACCCATGATTTAAAAGTGGAAGTAGAGATTTAATTGTGATGTAGTATATGAAAATAAAGTTTTTAAATGGTCAAAACCATTGAACGTTTGTTAGGTAATTCCTAATTCAATCTAGATCATTCATCAAATTTAGGCAAATTGAGCCATTTTTAATTAGCACTTGAAGGATTAGGCTAGACCAACTATTCCAAGGCACCAATTTCACTCGATGTGGTCATGTGTTTGAGCTGTTTGGTTTGATTTTTTTAAAAATAAATAAGATATTTAATGAAGAAAACATGATTTGTTTGGGAATAGTTTTCTTTTTATAATAAATCTAAACATATTTAGCTTTCTTTAGTTTTTTCTTGATCGATAACTATAAATTATATTAAAATTTAGAAAGTAACAACAAATAAGCTCCATAAGAGAGTATAAAGTTCATTTGTCTAGTGCCCACCGTAAACCGATTGGCTGTAGTCTTTTTGTCAATAAGATTTTCGTATCAAAAGATGTGATGAGTGACAACCCATCTTATAAAAAAAGAGGCATTTTCTCCCTTTGATTTTTACACGGTTTCTTTGAAAACGAGGGAACGACTTAAAGATTCCACATAGACTCTGAAATTTCAAAAGAAAGACTTAGAAGTGATCTCTACTTGATTTGGAAAATGCTTTTTTTTCTTTATTTCAAAATTGCATTATGCACAGACGCGTGCTAGGGGCTGACAATTTAGTAATAAAGTGTTTATTACTAAATGATTAATCTAATATCAAGAAATTTCGTTATTGTTATTTTGAAATTCTTTTTCAGTGTACATTTTAATTATCATTATGTCCCACTATTTAGTTTAAAATCTGTTGCATTCTTTAAGATTTTCTAAACATTAAATAGTATAATATTTTATTATTACATTATTCCACTCTAAATTATTTTACTCTATTGGTATTTAAACTATAATATTTTGTTCTACACATATCCAAATGTTCCCTTGGACATGGTTTTAGCTACTTGGAATCTTCCTTTACAGGACCCATGATTTAAAAGTGGAAGTAGAGATTTAATTGTGATGTAGTATATGAAAATAAAGTTTTTAAATGGTCAAAACCATTGAACGTTTGTTAGGTAATTACTAATTCAATCTAGATCATTCATCAAATTTAGGCAAATTGAGCCATTTTTAATTAGCACTTGAAGGATTAGGCTAGACCAACTATTCCAAGGCACCAATTTCACTCGATGTGGTCATGTGTTTGAGATGTTTGGTTTGATTTTTTAAAAAAATAAATAAGTTATTTGATCAAGAAAACGTGATTATTTTGGGAATAGTTTTCTTTTTATATTAAATCTAAACATATTTAGCTTTCTTGAGTTTTTTCTTGATCGGTAACTATAAATTATATTAAAATTTAGAAAGTAACAACAAATAAGCTCCATAAGAGAGTATAAAGTTCATTTGTCTAGTGCCCACAATAAACCGATTGGCTGCAGACTTTTTGTCAATATGATTTTCGCATCAAAAGATGTGATGAGTGACAACCCATCTTATAAAAAAAGAGGCATTTTCTCCCTTTGATTTTTACACGGTTTCTTTGAAAACGAGGGAACGACTTAAAGATTCCACATAGACTCTGAAATTTCAAAAGAAAGACTTAGAAGTGATCTCTACTTCATTTGGAAAATGCTTTTTATTTTCTTTATTTCAAAATTGCATTATGCACAGACGCGTGCTAGGGGCGGACAATTTAGTAATAAATTGTTTATTACTAAATGATTAATCTAATATCAAGAAATTTCGTTATTGTTATTTTGAAATTCTTTTTCAGTGTACATTTTAATTATCATTATTTCCCACTATTTAGTTTAAAATCTGTTGCATTCTTTGAGATTTTCTAAACATTAAATAGTATTATATTTTATTATTACATTATTCCACTCTAAATTATTTTACTCTATTGGTATTTAAACTATAATATTTTGTTCTACACATATCCAAATCTTCCCTTGGACATGGTTTTAGCTACTTGGAATCTTCCTTTATAGGACCCATGATTTAAAAGTGGAAGTAGAGATTTAATTGTGAGGTAGTATATGAAAATAAAGTTTTTAAATGGTCAAAACCATTGAACGTTTGTTAGGTAATTACTAATTCAATCTAGATCATTCATCAAATTTAGGAAAATTGAGCCATTTTTACTTAGCACTTGAAGGATTAGGCTAGACCAACTATTCCAAGGCACCAATTTCAGTCGATGTGGTCATGTGTTTGAGCTGTTTGGTTTGATTTTTTAAAAAATAAATAAGATATTTAGTGAAGAAAACATGATTTGTTTGGGAATAGTTTTCTTTTTATATTAAATCGAAACATATTTAGCTTACTTTAGTTTTTTCTTGATCGGTAACTATAAATTATATTAAAATTTAGAAAGTAACATCAAATAAGCACCATAAGAGAGTATAAAGTTCATTTGTCTAGTGCCCACAATAAACCGATTGGCTGTAGACTTTTTGTCAATATGATTTTCGCATCAAAAGATGTGATGAGTGACAACCCATCTTATAAAAAAAGAGGCATTTTCTCCCTTTGATTTTTACACGGTTTCTTTGAAAACGAGGGAACGACTTAAAGATTCCACATAGACTCTGAAATTTAAAACGAAAGACTTAGAAGTGATCTCTACTTGATTTGGAAAATGCTTTTTTTTTCTTTATTTCAAAATTGCATTACGCACAGACGCGTGCTAGGGGCGGACAATTTAGTAATAAAGTGTTTATTACTAAATGATTAATCTAATATCAAGAAATTTCGTTATTGTTATTTTGAAATTCTTTTTCAGTGTACATTTTAATTATCATTATTTCCCACTATTTAGTTGAAAATCTGTTGCATTCTTTAAGATTTTCTAAACATTAAATAGTATAATATTTTATTATTACATTATTCCACTCTAAATTATTTTACTCTATTGGTATTTAAACTATAATATTTTGTTCTACACATATCCAAATGTTCCCTTGGACATGGTTTTAGCTACTTGGAATCTTCCTTTACAGGACCCATGATTTAAAAGTGGAAGTAGAGATTTAATTGTGATGTAGTATATGAAAATAAAGTTTTTAAATGGTCAAAACCATTGAACGTTTGTTAGGTAATTACTAATTCAATCTAGATCATTCCTCAAATTTAGGCAAATTGAGCCATTTTGAATTAGCACCTGAAGGATTAGGCTAGACCAACTATTCCAAGGCACCAATTTCACTCGATGTGGTCATGTGTTTGAGATGTTTGGTTTGATTTTTTTAAAAAATAAATAAGTTATTTGATCAAGAAAACGTGATTATTTTGGGAATAGTTTTCTTTTTATATTAAATCTAAACATATTTAGCTTTCTTGAGTTTTTTCTTGATCGGTAACTATAAATTATATTAAAATTTAGAAAGTAACAACAAATAAGCTCCATAAGAGAGTATAAAGTTCATTTGTCTAGTGCCCACCGTAAACCGATTGGCTGCAGACTTTTTGTCAATATGATTTTCGCATCAAAAGATGTGATGAGTGACAACCCATCTTATAAAAAAAGAGGCATTTTCTCCCTTTGTTTTTTACACGGTTTCTTTGAAAACGAGGGAACGACTTAAAGATTCCACATAGACTCTGAAATTTCAAAAGAAAGACTTAGAAGTGATCTCTACTTGATTTGGAAAATGCTTTTTATTTTCTTTATTTCAAAATTGCATTATGCACAGACGCGTGCTAGGGGCGGACAATTTAGTAATAAATTGTTTATTACTAAATGATTAATCTAATATCAAGAAATTTCGTTATTGTTATTTTGAAATTCTTTTTCAGTGTACATTTTAATTATCATTATGTCCCACTATTTAGTTTAAAATCTGTTGCATTCTTTAAGATTTTCTAAACATTAAATAGTATTATATTTTATTATTACATTATTCCACTCTAAATTATTTTACTCTATTGGTATTTAAACTATAATATTTTGTTCTACACATATCCAAATGTTCCCTTGGACATGGTTTTAGCTACTTGGAATCTTCCTTTACAGGACCCATGATTTAAAAGTGGAAGTAGAGATTTAATTGTGATGTAGTATATGAAAATAAAGTTTTTAAATGGTCAAAACCATTGAACGTTTGTTAGGTAATTACTAATTCAATCTAGATCATTAATCAAATTTAGGCAAATTGAGCCATTTTTAATTAGCACTTGAAGGATTAGGCTAGACCAACTATTCCAAGGCACCAATTTCACTCGATGTGGTCATGTGTTTGAGTTGTTTGGTTTGATTTTTTAAAAAAATAAATAAGATATTTAATGAAGAAAACATGATTTGTTTGGGAATAGTTTTCTTTTTATATTAAATCTAAACATATTTAGCTTTCTTTAGTTTTTTCTTGATCGATAACTATAAATTATATTAAAATTTAGAAAGTAACAACAAATAAGCTCCATAAGAGAGTATAAAGTTCATTTGTCTAGTGCCCACAATAAACCGATTGGCTGTAGTCTTTTTGTCAATAAGATTTTCGCATCAAAAGATGTGATGAGTGACAACCCATCTTATAAAAAAAGAGGCATTTTCTCCCTTTGATTTTTACACGGTTTCTTTGAAAACGAGGGAACGACTTAAAGATTCCACATAGACTCTGAAATTTCAAAAGAAAGACTTAGAAGTGATCTCTACTTGATTTGGAAAATGCTTTTTTTTCTTTATTTCAAAATTGCATTATGCACAGACGCGTGCTAGGGGCGGACAATTTAGTAATAAAGTGTTTATTACTAAATGATTAATCTAATATCAAGAAATTTCGTTATTGTTATTTTGAAATTATTTATCAGTGTACATTTTAATTATCATTATTTCCCTCTATTTAGTTTAAAATCTGTTGCATTCTTTAAGATTTTCTAAACATTAAATAGTATTATATTTTATTATTACATCATTCCACTCTCTATTATTTTACTCTATTGGTATTTAAACTATAATATTTTGTTCTACACATATCCAAATGTTCCCTTGGACATGGTTTTAGCTACTTGGAATCTTCCTTTACAGGACCCATGATTTAAAAGTGGAAGTAGAGATTTAATTGTGATGTAGTATATGAAAATAAAGTTTTTAAATGGTCAAAACCATTGAACGTTTGTTAGGTAATTCCTAATTCAATCTAGATCATTCATCAAATTTAGGCAAATTGAGCCATTTTTAATTAGCACTTGAAGGATTAGGCGAGACCAACTATTCCAAGGCACCAATTTCACTCGATGTGGTCATGTGTTTGAGCTGTTTGGTTTTATTTTTAAAAAAATAAATAAGATATTTAATGAAGAAAACATGATTTGTTTGGGAATAGTTTTCTTTTTATATTAAATCTAAACATATTTAGCTTTCTTTAGTTTTTTCTTGATCGATAACTATAAATTATATTAAAATTTAGAAAGTAACAACAAATAAGCTCCATAAGAGAGTATAAAGTTCATTTGTCTAGTGCCCACAATAAACCGATTGGCTGTAGTCTTTTTGTCAATAAGATTTTCGCATCAAAAGATGTGATGAGTGACAACCCATCTTATAAAAAAAGAGGCATTTTCTCCCTTTGATTTTTACACGGTTTCTTTGAAAACGAGGGAACGACTTAAAGATTCCACATAGACTCTGAAATTTCAAAAGATAGACTTAGAAGTGATCTCTACTTGATTTGGAAAATGCTTTTTTTTCTTTATTTCAAAATTGCATTATGCACAGACGCGTGCTAGGGGCGGACAATTTAGTAATAAAGTGTTTATTACTAAATGAGTAATCTAATATCAAGAAATTTCGTTATTGTTATTTTGAAATTCTTTTTCAGTGTACATTTTAATTATCATTATTTCCCACTATTTAGTTTAACATCTGTTGCATTCTTTAAGATTTTCTAAACATTAAATAGTATAATATTTTATTATTACATTATTCCACTCTAAATTATTTTACTCTATTGGTATTTAAACTATAATATTTTGTTCTACACATATCCAAATGTTCCCTTGGACATGGTTTTAGCTACTTGGAATCTTCCTTTACAGGACCCATGATTTAAAAGTGGAAGTAGAGATTTAATTGTGATGTAGTATATGAAAATAAAGTTTTTAAATGGTCAAAACCATTGAACGTTTGTTAGGTAATTACTAATTCAATCTAGATCATTAATCAAATTTAGGCAAATTGAGCCATTTTTAATTAGCACTTGAAGGATTAGGCTAGACCAACTATTCCAAGGCACCAATTTCACTCGATGTGGTCATGTGTTTGAGCTGTTTGGTTTGATTTTTTAAAAAAATAAATAAGATATTTAATGAAGAAAACATGATTTGTTTGGGAATAGTTTTCTTTTTATATTAAATCTAAACATATTTAGCTTTCTTTAGTTTTTTCTTGATCGATAACTATAAATTATATTAAAATTTAGAAAGTAACAACAAATAAGCTCCATAAGAGAGTATAAAGTTCATTTGTCTAGTGCCCACAATAAACCGATTGGCTGTAGTCTTTTTGTCAATAAGATTTTCGCATCAAAAGATGTGATGAGTGACAACCCATCTTATGAAAAAAGAGGCATTTTCTCCTTTTGATTTTTACACAGTTTCTTTGAAAACGAGGGAGCAACTTGAAGATTCCACGTAGACTTTGAAATTTCAAAAGAAAGACTTAGAAGTGATCTCTACTTGATTTGGAAAATGCTTTCTCTTCTTATCTTTCAAAGACTCGTCGAGTCTCACCACATGGTGGTCAGCCCCTAGCACGCATCTATGCATCACGCAATTTTGTTGAAGTGGAGCGGAAAAGTTTGGTTTTCTCTACAGAAAAAAAAGCACTTATGTTAGGTGAACATTTGTCGACAAAAGAAAAGAAAGAAAAAGACTTTTCCGGTGACAACGATTTTTTTGTTCCACAAGGACAATGTATTTCATTGACTCCAAAGTCTAGCCACATTCTTTCACCCAAAAAATCCAACCACATACAGATATAAAATGTTTTCCGGAGCCAGCAAGATTTTTTTTTTCTAGAGGGAAAATATATTTCGTTGACTCCAAAGCATGGTATGAAATTCCGGTCAGTACCGAGTCGAGGCGTTGCCAATCAGGACCGAGTCGGTTGCACTGATGAGGCAACTGCACAAGTCAAGGACTGATTCGGAAAGAAATTAATATATTCAATAAAATTTTCACAAAGATACTATGAGAGCATTGTTTATATTGGATACTTGTTAAATAGCTTGATTTTCATATTTTTAATAATTTTCTATTATTAAAAAAATATGATTTTTGTTTATAATTCTTGGAATCGAGTAGGCTGTACCTGTCCGGCACGGGTGGTCCCGACGGACAAAAAGACCGGGACCGAAATATAAAACCCTGCTCTAAAATGGTCAAGTCTAGCTACATACATTCACCACAAAATAATAAATAAATAAATAAAATCTAGTCACATACATGATACAAGCTCAGCCTTATATTCACCACAAATGGAAAATTATACTTTTTAAGTAGAAGACAATCAGTCAATGCCCAGTTGCCCTTTTGCCCAAATTAAAGAGAAATTGACTTATGAATGGAGGGAGGGCTTGTCATCGTGAGTCGTGACAGTTGTTAGATGTTATCTCACTCTTTCCACACATTATTTAACCGGTGGATGGATGGGACCCATGATTTTGATGGTCACTTGATAGTTTTAACTTATAAGGTATATCTTTTGATTTTTTTTTCTTCTTTTTTTTTCCTACAAGCTTTGGCTTTGGATTCGAAACTGCAGAAATGAAAATTTGCAAAATGTGAGATTTTCCCCCCATTTCTCTCTGTTTTTTTTTAACTATGTTGAGAATTTTAACTTGAGCACCTGCCTAGGTATTCATCCCCGGGCATCATTGTGTGTGAAACAGTTTATTTACTAAATTTTTTTATAAGAATTTAGTGTGCTGGGTCTTTTTGACATGGTGGGATTGCTTATCGTTTGGCATTTATAAATGTCTCATTTATTTATAAAGATTTTAAATTTTGACCCACCTAAAAGGTTTCAAGCATAAAAAAAGGATTTTGGGATTCCACTATTTTTGAGAATATAAAATTCTCAGGAGAAAAACTCTATCAATTCCAATAAATAAACTCGCGCTACTTATGTCATAACGATGTAACACTTGCGTATTAAAGTAGAATACAGATTTCATTTTAAGGAGTCTTCATAGACTCATGTCTAGTCACATACAAGTTCAGCCCTATATTCAGTTTCACCACAGATGTCCATTCGGTGGGGCCATCAATCAATGGATAAATATACTTTTAAGATTGATTCTGACCGTGGACTCGGTGGGTATTCACATGATATGCTAGGGCCTGGACCGGACAGACAATGCCAGAGCCCAAAAGAAACTTTGAAATGAGAATAGCGACGTTGTGAGTGACAGTTTGTTTGATGCTAGCTCACTCTTTCCACACGTTATTAACCATGGGGCCCATCAGCGGTGGACCCATGATTTTAACGGTCACTTAATAGCTTTAAAGTATCTTTTGCTATTTTATTTCCCTAAATTCGAACTCACGACCGACTGCTTCTAATGTCATATTAATTTTTTTTCAGCTAACCATTTATATAAAAATCTCAAGGTATTAGTGCACCTGCATAAATACTTTTCTAGAGTGACTAAAAATCAAGACCCTAGTCTAACCACATATAAATTAAGACCCTAGTGTAACCACGTATATATACAAGCAAGCTCAGCCCTAATGACCACAAATGTGCCCATTCTATGAACCATCTATCCATGGATAAATAAAGTTTTAAGATTGATTTTGATGCTTGGAGTAGACAATAGCATAGCGCAAAAAGGAAATTGGACACGTCAATTGTGGGGTTGTCATTATGACATGAAAGTTGTTAGATGTTATCTCTCCCTCTTTCCACACGTTATTTATGGTGGGGCCTTCACCGGTGGACTCATGATCATGATTTTTCGGTCACTTAATAATAATAATAATAATAATAATGGTTTTAAACTTTAAAGTTTATCTTTAGACAATGAAAGGAAAGGGCTCAGACTCGCAGCCAAGATCCAGAAACACGCTTTTCTTTTCTACACTCGAATTACATTTTAAAAAAAGAAAGAAAAAAGTGAAGGGCAATCGGTTCAGAGTATTTTATTTGGTACTTGACAATCATGAGCATTCATGCAGAAAATGTCACTACTCCTACTAATTTAATTAAAAGAAAAAAAAATCCGCTACTTGGAAGTAGACTATTTGTTAATTACTGTGCTTTTTGTTAGAAAAATTTATTTATTTAAAAAAAAAAAAAAAGAGGCTGGATTCTTGGAACGTCACTACTACTACTAATTTAAAAATTTTGTTGATCGAGTGATTTATTTAATAACGTTAAGGGTCATGCAATGCATGTATGTGCAATTAATTAATGAGGCCCACCAATTATTGTATACGGAGGTTAGGAGTGTTTTTATTCGATGAAATCATGAGCAAATGTTCTTTTCCATTATTTTTATTTTTTCTTCTTCTATAAATATACACCAAGTGATTCTCCTTAGTTAAATCTCATCACCTCATCTCATCAGTGTGTTGCTTGAAACCTATACCCATCTGAGAGCACTACTGATGGATCACCTCAACTCCTTCCCTTTTACTAAAACCTCATCTTGTTTCCTCCTCTCTCTTCTTGCCTTTTCACTGCACCTGCTTATGCTCTTTGAAACCACCCTCTCATTTTCCTTCATTGGGAGTCACAACAGTACTTCCTCATCAAACTGCCTTCATCACGAGAAGTCTGCCTTGCTTCAACTCAAGCATGGCTTTTTAATAGAGCGTGGTGAGTATAATTCCTCTTCAAATCTCGATTCTTGGAATCCAGCCACCAATTGTTGCTCTTGGGATGGCATCACGTGCGACAAGGCTACGGGTCACGTGATTGGACTCGATCTTAGCAGCCCTTATTCAGAAAGTAGTTGGATTGAAGGTCAAATAGACTCTAGCCTCTTCAACCTTCGCAGCCTCCAAAAACTCAACCTTTTTTGGAACAATTTCTATCCCCACCCAATACCATCTGAGCTGGGCCGCCTCACCAATTTGACCCATTTGAACCTCTCACGTTCGAGGTTTACTGGCCAGATCCCATTGGAAATATCAAGATTGACCAAGCTTATTTCCTTGGATCTCTCTTCAAACAACCTAGAGCTCAAAAATCCAAACCTCACAACACTCATTGGAAACTTATCCAGCCTCCAAGAACTCTTTTTTGACCGTGTAAACATCTCAGGCGAGCATGGTGGCAAGTGGGCCCAAACCATATCCACTATACTGCCCGATCTTCAAAGGTTGAGCTTACGTGGTTGTGGTCTTCAAGGACCCATTGATCCATCTCTTTTCCGGATTCCTGATCTATCTCAACTCTCATTGGATGGAAACAATCTCTCCATTGTTGTACCTGATTTCTCAGGTGTCTCATCTGCTTTGACATCTCTCACCCTTCGTGGCTGTGGTTTGTATGGAAAGTTTCCTGAGAGTATTTTCTTGATGCCAAATCTACAAACACTAGACATTTCATACAATCAAGATCTCATCATTGATTTTTCAGAATTTCCTCATAACAAAGCTTTGCAGAGCTTGTTCCTAGAAAACACTATCTTTCATGCGAAACTATTGAATTCCATCATTAATCTCAAGTTCTTGAAGGAATTATCACTTCGGAACTGCAATCTCTCTGGTTCATTACCTTCTTCAATTGCAAACCTCACCCAGCTTGAGTCTTTGGATCTTTCATCAAACAATTTCAGTGGTACAATTCCTTCATCCTATGGAGATGAGCTCAAACATCCCATTTCTCTTTCTTTGTATGATAATTCACTTGAGGGATCTATCCCATCATCTCTGTTTTCTCACCCAGCATTGCGATACTTGGATCTCTCTTACAACCAATTTAGTGGTTACATTCCCGACTCTCATAATGAATCATCTTCAGTGCTAGAGGATATCGCCTTGAATAACAACAAATTGCAAGGGACAATTCCTAGGCTAGTCTTTGAACTCACAAAGCTAAGATATCTTTATCTGTCTAACAACAACTTCAGTGGCACTATAGCACTAGATATGTTCAAAAACTTCAAAAACTTCTCATATCTTGATCTTTCAGACTGTGGCTTGTCAATAATTAATAGCAATGGTAGTCCTCATCTAATCCCCTCATCTCAAATGGATAGTTTGTATCTACGTTCATGCAACATCAGTGAGTTTCCAAACATCCTTCAAAGTCTTAATCAATTGGAAGATCTAGATCTCTCGAAAAACAAAATACATGGTGAAATACCCACATGGATTTGGGAGGTAGGAAATGGGAGGTTTGTATCAACTTAATCTTTCTAACAACTTCTTGGAGAGTTTTGAGCATCCATTACCTCAATTTTCATCAAGTAGACTACAAATTGTCGACCTTCATTCCAACAGATTGCGAGGGTCACTTCCAATCCTACCACATCGAGTTTACTTTCATGACTATTCAAACAACAGTCTCTCCTCCATCATTCCAGCTAATATAAACTTCACTTCCATTCAATACTTTTTTCTTTCAGGTAATCATGTTAGTGGAGAGATTCCTTCATCCATTTGTGAAGCAAGCCTCCTTGAAGTCCTTGATCTGTCTAGAAACAACTTTAGTGGAAAAATTCCTACCTGTCTCGGTAAAATTGGCAATTCACTCAAAATTTTGAATTTGCAAAGAAATGCTTTTCAAGGCAATGTGCCTGACATGTTTGAAAAAGAGTGTGGTCTGAGGACACTCAATCTTCATAGCAATGAACTAGAAGGGTCAATACCAGAGTCATTAGCCAATTGCAAAACATTGGAGGTTATAGACCTTGGAAACAATCGTCTAAATGATACCTTCCCATTCTGGTTTGATAGTTTATCATATTTACGTATTTTGATCTTGCGATCAAACAAATTTCATGGTCCCATTGCTTATTCCCATGCCAAAAGTTCCTCATTCCAATTTCTGCAAATCTTTGACATTTCTTCCAATTATTTTGTGGGTATTGTTCCACCAAATTTTTTTCTGAATTGGAAATTGATGGCCGAAGGAGGTGTTTCATACTTGAGTTCCAATGTCCAAGTTGTCAAGTACCAATTTGGATATGGTTATTATCAAGATTCAGTGATGGTGACAATGAAAGGGCTTGAACTAGAGGTGGTTAAGATCATCACTGCATTGACCTCAGTGGATCTTTCAAACAATAGATTTCAAGGGCATATTCCAAAATCAATATGCAACCTCAATTTACTCCATGTGCTCAACTTCTCACAAAATGGCTTCGATGGCTCAATTCCAGTATCTTTGGAGAATTTAACACAGCTTGAGTCATTAGATCTTTCAAGGAATAAGTTATTAGGGAATATCCCTTGGCAATTGACGAAGCTCACATTTCTTGCAGTCTTGAATCTCTCACAAAATCTCCTCCATGGAAAAATACCACAAAGCCAACAATTCCTCACATTTACCAATAGTTCGTTTCTTGGAAACATTGGTTTATGTGGACTGCCATTATCAGCAAAATGTGAAGATACTATGGCTACACCACCATCGACCTTTAGTAGTTTTGGCTTGGATGGAGTTGGAGAGATTGATTTGGAATTCATGTGGATGGGATTTGGAATTGGAGTTGTATTTGGATTTGGAGTAATCTTTTGGACTCTAGCACTTTGGAGAAGAGGAAGTAGAAAATACATGCAACTCATTGATAGAATGTTTGTTCATAATTTTTCAATGATTCCATCATATGTACACTGGTAAGATAATTAATGAAGGAGAATACTTGAAAGAAAAGATGGTGCGTTTTCAGTAGACACAAGGAATAGAGTGTATTCATGGATGGTTGTGCCTTTTACTACCAATATGAAATTGTGGAATTATGTGTAATCAATACTTTTGTAGTTTATTTTACGCTTATTGAAAACATGCCAAGTTATTTGTATAAAACCCAATAAAGGCAACTAGTAGTTTTATTCAAATGTGTTTTTTTTTTTTTTTTTTTTTTTTTAAGGTTGTTGTATCTTTTCTTAAAACATTAAGGGCACATTTGTATAATATTCACAGAAAACCGATTTTGAGGACTCTTTCCTCTTCTACATTTTATTTTTATTTTTCCAGACTCCCCATCTTAACCAACTTTTTGTAGAATCTAGGAAAACACAGCTCATTTTCATGCTTGTCCTCGCTGAAAAGTGGATGCATCCAATGTGAAAGATTATATGTTCAGAGCACACTAAATTCTAACTAAATGCTTAAAGTTTCTCTCTTGAACAACTTCGCTTTTTGAGGATGAGAATCGTTAGGAGTATAGAAAACAAAACATATTTCTTTCCAGTTGCTTGATGAATTTCTTTTTCAAAAAGCATTATCCTTTATGTTGAAAACTTAAATTTTTTGTTTAGAATGGTGTAATGTCTCTTCTCAAGTTGTTTGCAAGTAACTTGCCAACTAGACTAGCCATCGATGGCTGCTTGATTGTGCTCTTTAATCATCCGATAGTCAATACTGGCATATAACCACATTCATGTGAAATCCGAATTTATTCTGAGTTGGCTACATAAATTCTATTTCTCCATTTCGGCCATCCCAATTCTAATCCTCATATAAGTTGCACATTTTCAAATTCACATTAATGTTTATAAATAAAAACAATTGGATTCTAGCATTTTCTCAACTTGGCAAATAAGAAGTCACTATACCTGGTACAAGGGTGCTGCCTCAAAGAAGATTAGGCCCTCATCTTGAATACTATATCCACACAAGTTCAAGCATACTTACAGCTTACGAGTATGCCTAAACCTTCCTCGTTTCGTTTTTCTTTTTCATATTTATCATTTACTTTAAGATCCAGCCATGATAAATATAACACATTAAACTTAAGCAACCATTTTGCCTTCCTTCATATTCACATTTAAAAAGGCGTACCTGCGGAAACTTGTGACTGTTAAATATAATTTGTTCGTTGCAAATTAAAAAAATTAATAGGTTACTGTAAAAAATCTGATTTAATTATATACAATAAGAAAAAAAAAATCTTAAAAACCTAATTAAGCACATGAGAGTTGAGGGGACAAAATCCGAGTTTATATTGATGGGTTGAGACACATGAAAGCTGGACACCATAATGGGGTACGAACATAGGAAAAAAATAATAATTTGAAAAAGTTATAATTATGGTTTTAAGTATCAGTTTACTCGACACCAATATTGTGCATCTCACAATGTTATAAAAGATATATACATAGGGCCATGATGTTTTTTTAAAGGTAAATTAATGCACTTGCACCCTCACCCAGGGGGCGTGATGATGAGCAATTACTGGGTCATGATAGTGCAATAACTACATCTCCACAAAAAAAAAATAAAAAAATCTAGTCAAAATCCATGTTTATCTGTCGAATTGTGCACTCTCCTTCTCTCTGGCAATACACCAAACAAAAATTACAGACCCAACCATGAAATCGACGGAGGTTGGAATCAGGTGAACAATTTTGCACCTATGATTCACTTCTCGGTGAGCTAGACCAGTGAATCAAAATAGGCTTCTCTAAATTTTTCCTTCCCCCTACTCATTGAGTATGCACAATTGGATTTGCCTGCTTCAACCAAAGATAACATATACAATTACCATATGAAGTTGATGACTTCAAACAAATGTTGAATATCATGCAAATTTATGTAATATGTGGGTTGCTGATTCACATGGGCTTTGTTTTGATCCAATGGCAGGCTAAAAGATCAAAATAAATAAAAATAAATAAATAAAGAGTCTGAGCAGGTCAGGGTGAGAAAGTGTTAGTGCTTAAGCATTTTGCATTCAAACTTAATTTGTAAACCGTGGTACACTTACAACTAATATCGAACTTAATTTGTAAACCGTGGTACACTTACAACTAATATCATCCTTTGAGATGCTAGTATAGATATAGACAAAGTTTTGTGTCTACTGCAATAGAGGAGTAAATCACTCATGAACAATATGCAGAAACTAGAGAAGTAGGTGACCAAATCATAGTTCTGCTACAACCTGTGATAACTACCATCAATTCAGGAATCAACATGACAAGTCTTCCATGGATGATAGATTATCTGGTTCTGAAAATTCTTTTATGCTCTTCATGGATGAAACACGTAAAATTTTTTTTTTTCATACATATCAATGACTGAACATTGAAAATACGAACTTTTTTTTCATAACAGTAGATGCAAGATTACTTTTTGTTCCTACACATTTAAATTTTCCTCTTGAAATCTTTGTCGATGCTTTATACTATCTTCAAAAGTGTTTGAAGAATTGAACACTTTGTGAAACTTGGTGTCATCACGACCTGGAATCACTGTTGGAAGACCCACAAGCACATACATACTGAAAACCCACAAACTTTATAAAATCCAGGGGCTACAATGTCACTACCATATGCAAATACCAGGTTATCATTGGACGTAGGTAAAATTTTGGTATGACATACCAAGTTCCTTTTTTTTTTTTTTTACTTCTGTTGCCATGTATATATTTGAAGCCCTGCATCATCATCTTCATTTAAGTCTCATCTCCCATATATTCCCGGCACATTTTTGTAAGCACCATTTGTTGGAAAAAAAAAAAAAAAACATAACAAAGTTTGCAGGTTTTCAGACCATGCCCTGAAACAGTAAGTCTCAGATGAGAAAATTGCCATCAACAATATCAGCATCTCTTTTGTATTCTTAATCATCAAAATTTCTTATATCAAACACGTTTCTACCAAGTGCAAATGAGTTGTTTAAGGAAAACATTGTTATTCTAGAACAACATTGGTTGTCTGGTTTTTGCTTGCTGGCTCTGTTCGAAATCTCAAGCCCATTTGCAGGAAGGAGGAAACGTTTTCCAACCTCACTTCTTTCAAGTTTGCTCCTTGGAGTTTCAGTAATTGGTGATGCAGACCATTGGACTGAGAACTGTATGAGTGAGGATTTCACTGCAGCTTAAGGAGTGGCATCAGCTTTAGTAGATACATCTCGATGCCCTTGATTAGCGCCATGCTCATCTGTAGCGTCATGGCTCACAATATTTCTCCCCTTCTCATTAATACCCATTACTCCCATTCCGGTAGAAAACAAGACTTTATGTTTCCTGAACTTTTTACTAGATTTGCATTTTTCTACATTTGGAGCAATGTAGGGGTGACAAGTATCTTCTGGTTTCTGCATGCTTGAGTCACTAGTTTGAGTTGAACAATCTGAGGTGTTCCTTAGAGTTTTAGTTTGGCTATTAACCTCATCAAATTCAAAAAAGTATCTTGTGATGATACACAGATATTTTGTCAGACACTGATGGAGAAGTAACATCTATTCCACCCACTGCTTCATCTAAGGAACCAAGGCAATCAACCTGCACTCGTCGAGAAAGAGAAGCCCCTTGGTCTTTCTGAGTTTTGTGAGGAAAATTGTTCCTAAGAGAAACCAATTTGTGCCCATAAACATTCACATCTGTAGGATTGCTTTCATGCCCCTTGTTGCAATGCTCATCTTTATTTCCCTCTTCTGCAAATGCTATCTTACATCTAGATTGACTATCTTTGCATGAGTTCGCTTTCTTTCTAAATTTTGTAATAATAGTACCACTTCTATCATCTTCACCATTATTTGTCTCCTCGGATTCATGTTGTTTACATGAATTATCAAACAATAAATTATCATCATTTGAGGAACCACCCAAAGATGAATGAACTTTCATTTTGACATCCTTTGGAAACCCAACAGCTATATCCTTTGAGTTACATTTTTCCTTCAGTCTTAGCTTTCTCCTTGGACCATGCATGGGTGTTAAAGGTTTTTCAGGTAGATTTTTCGGGCACATATACTATTCATTCTGCCTTCTAGACTTGTCATTGTCAGTCCTCTTACCTTCAAATGTCATGTGGTTTCCTGACTTGGGACAATTCAGTACATTGTTAGCATTAGAAGTGGAGTCAATCAGTTTGCCTCTCAAATATCCATGGTCCCCATCTTGAGGTAAAAGCATATGGTTCAATTCTCTTGACTTCTTAAAGGAGGACTTGGGATTATAATTTTCTCACAATGGTCACTTAGAGAGTTAGGAGTGAGTCTGAAGCATTCTCTTCCTACAAGAGAACCATGTTCTGCAAATTCCTGAATTCCTCCAACACTTGTAACAAAAGGCTTGCCGGGATTGTTACGCTGCTTGGTAATGATGGTATTAGTCATGGGTGCCACTAGATACCGTACATGCTCAATGCATGTTGCATCGAGTCGCAGAAACCAAGAATCCTTTAATCCTTCAAAGAAATTCTTTATGGGAATTGAATATGGAATGTGGTAGAAACATGATTTACATTTCACCTATAGGAACCAAAAATAAATAAATAAATAGGGTGGAAATTAATTGAACCTGTCGATCTTGAAATCTAAAATCCACGTGAACCACAGGGCTTGTTGGGATTCAATACTACTGAATATCCTACATTCTAAAGTACCAGTACTTATAGGATCCCACTTCAACTTTAACCTTTTAGATTTGCAGTAACGCCAAAAAGTATCAAGAAACCCACAAAACAATGAGGCTGAAGATGATGTATTAGAGGATTGCCACAAAATCATACTCCTTAAATCCTGGGTTTACAGAAGTCTCAAATGGAAAGGGGCATAATGTCATCCCATCAACGCATGTGCCCTGATCTTTCCAAGATTCGGAAAGTGACGGTAGTGCTCCTTCCTAAACCTACCTGTGCAACAATTAGTCAATAGTTTAGCTCTAAAAGTATATTATGGAAATAGATATACTACAAGATGCAGAAACTCAAATTCAGAATTTATTGAGCATTTTCCAGAAAGAAATCAATATCTGCTCTTCACATTCAGAACCTGAAATTCATATTTTATTTAGGGAAAGTATCAATAGATGATAAATTAAGAAAGACTCGTTTAAGTTGGTTTGGATATGTTTAGCTGCGCAGGCCACCAATGGCCCCGGTGAGGAAAAGTTTCTCTACACAGGTTAATAGCCCCTCGAAAGGGATACGCCAAAGAGGACATGGATGGAAGTAATAATGATAGATCTAAAGAAGTGAAACCAATCCAAGGATTTGGCATAGAATAGATTAGAATGGTGAACCAGGATTCATGTAGCCGGCCTCAACATAGTTGGGACAAGGCTTTGATTATGACGATGATGATGAGTAATCACTCTCAAAAATCACATACAGAACCTGAAATTCAGATATTATACATGTCACTCTCAAGAAATCTACACTTTCTTTTCAATGCACAGTAGTTCGAGAAGGGATATAGAGAAATTCCATCTACTCCAGGATATAGCAATATTAATGCATCCAGCTTGGCAAGATATCTAGTCTTGATGTCACGATATATGTGGGTTCAGGCCCACAGGCCAATTTGCATAATTGTCTCAAATCCAAGCCCAGATTGAGTAGATCTAATTGCTAGGATTTGGTCAAAGTTTACATTGTGTAATTTCCTTTTGTATAGATTCCCATCATTAATTTAGATTGTACAGCCATATAATGTATAGATTGGTAGCCTTGATTAAGGCACTTTTCATCCTATTTAATGGAAGGGTTGATCTCTAAAGGAGAGACCAAAATCATATGCAACTCGCATTATATCAATTCTTGTATGTATTGATATGGTTCAGAGCTGATACTGATCGTGGGAGGTGCTTAGGGACGCTGTTTTGAAAACAGCTCTTGGGAAAAGCAAGCAGATCAAGAATCTGTTCTTGATTGTGGGCATACTATTCTTGGGAGAAACAAACTTGTGTTTCAGAAGCAAACAGATCAAGGCTCTGTAATCTTGGCAACAACCAGATCAAGGATCTATGTTCTTGGAAGCAAACAGACGGAGGAAACCTCTTCTGTCACGTTATGATCGATAGTGGCCCACCTGTGATCATGATGGCATCTTTAGAAATCTTTACTGCAATGGTTGACTTCCTCTCCTGGTAAATTTGGAGATTTTTTCAAAATTTTTCCAAGATCAGAGGTAGGCCATTTGACTTGACTTGTGATTTTCCAGTTTTCTAAGATAGTTTTGATCACAGCAGTACAAAATCTTGGATTGTGGATGGATTTTGATGAATCTTGTATTGCTGAAAAGAGATTTTGGTTCTACTTTATCCTTGTTTATTTGATTCTCAATCAGATCAAGCAGTGCGCCCCATGCAGAGAATTAGCAATCAAAATCCAGGTCGACTAGACCTTTTATTTTGTGAAACTGATTACAGACAGTTTCCTGTCATTTCTTCACTGTTTGGCATCGGCAAACAGCCTGTTTTGATCTTTTGCACTACCATTTCTACTTCTGTCTCGTGCTGCACTATTTGGATTTTACACTGTTTGGTTCGTTGCAATTTGGTTCTAGTGTTGTTTTAAATGGAGAAATCTGGGGTAAAATTGATTCAATTCAAAGGAGAAAATTATGGAGCTTGGGCTTTTCAGTTTCAACTGTACATTGAAGATAAGGAATTGTGGGGGCATATTTCTGGTTCTGATCCTAAACCAAGTGAGGGTGAGAAATTAATTTCTACATGGAATACTAAGGATGCCAAAATTAAAACTTGGATACTTGGATCTGTTGAAGATCATCTAATTATGAACCTAAAACCCCATAAGACTGCAAAGGAAATGTGGGAATATTTGTAGAAAGTTTATCATCGTGAACAGTTTGCATGACAGTTTCAATTGGAATGTGAAATTGCAGAATATTCACAAGGTAACTCGTCCATTCAAGATTACTATTCTGGGTTTCGAAACCTCTGGACTGAATATGACAGCATCAAATATGCAAGTATCTCTGTTGATGTTCTTGCAGCAATCCAAGAACTTTAAGCTTCTAGTTAGAGAGACCAGTTCTTGATGGAGTAACGTCCTGAATATGAGCATCTCACATCTAATGTAATGGGTCGGATGCCCTTACCAACCTTAGATGTTTGTCTGAATGAACTTCTCCATGAAGAACAACGTCTCTTGACAAGAGCCCATCTAGTCCAACAAAAAAAATGAGAACTACACTGTTTCCTACTCTGTAAGTGCCACTCCTAAGACTCATCAAAATCCTCATACCCCTCACAATGCTATGCTGACTCAGACAGCTCAGACTCCTTATATGAGGAAGGTGCAGTGCTACAATTGTAAAAAGTTTGGCCACATAGCAACCCAATGCATTAATTTTTTTTGCAACTATTGCAAAAGAAAAGGGCATATCATTACTGAATGTCGCCGTCGTTCGCGGTCTTAAGCATATGCTGCTACATCTGATTCTTCTCCTGCAGATGATAGTTCCACATTTTCGCCTACTTAGTGTGGATCTTCTACTGCTGCTTCTACACAGCCTGCCAATTCTCCTCTTACCCCTGAGTTAGTTCAACAGATGATTGTCAATGCATTGTCTGCATTTGGCATTTTAGGTAAATCAAAATCACCTTCACCTACTTGGTATCTTGATTCCAAGGCGTCAAATCACATGACCTCTTCTAGTGCACATCTCTCAAATTTGAAACAATATACTGGAAATCACCACATCCAAACTGCTGATGGAGGAAAATTTTCTATTACTGCCATCGGAGATGTTTCTAGTTCTCTTCCCTTAAAACATGTTTATCTATGTTCCAAGTTTAACTTCAAATCTTCTTTCGATTGGGCAACTTGTTGAAAATAATTGTGATATCTCCTTTTTTTCTTCTGGCTATGTTGTGCAGGACCAAATATCGAGGAAGGAGATCGCGAGGGGCCTAAATGTGGACACTTATTTCCACTCAACCTGTCTACAGTAATTGGGAATAAAGATGCAAATGAGTTGTTTTGTTTTTCTATTCAAAATAAATTGTGGCATAGTAAACTCGGACATCCCAGTTTCAAAACTATGTCACTCATGTTTAACTCTGGTGTGTTGAATAATTCTTCTAGGAATATTTCATTTGATTGTGACATTTGTAAAATGGGAAAAAGTAAGAAAGGTTCCTTTTTCTCCATCTACTTCCTTCAGTACTGAGTGTTTTGAATTAATTCATAGTAATGTATGGGGCATTGCCCCTACTTTATCTCATGCTAATTATAAATACTTTGTGACCTTTATTGATGATTATAGTCGGTTTACATGGGTCTATTTTTTGCATTCTAAAACTGATGTGTTTAGTGTTTTTAAAATATTTTTCGCATATGTTGAAAATCAATTTTCCAAATGCATTAAAATCTTGAGATCAAACTCAGGGGGAGAATATACGTGAGCAGAGTTTCAAAAACACTTACAACAAAAAGGGATTCTTTCTCAAAAAACCTGCCCATACACACTCCAACAGAATGGCCATGCTGAAAAGAAGAATATACATCTTCTTAATGTAACTAGATCTCTTCTGCTTGAATCTTCCGTCCCTCCTCATTTTTTGCCAGAAGCTCTCTCCACGATTGTCTATCTTATAAATCGACTGCCCTCTTCCTCTATTGCAAATAAACCCCTTTTTTCCGTTTCTTTAACACCACACCATAATATGATGTTCTTCATGTTTTTGGTTCGGTGTGTTTTGTTCATCTCCCTCCGACCGAGCGTACCAAACTTACTGCACAATTTGCAAAATGTGCATTTTTGGGATATGCTAGTAACCAAAAGGGATTTCTTTGCTATGATCCTCAAGTTTGTCGCATTTGTATTTCTCGGAATGTAGTTTTCTTTTTTTTTTAACAATCAATATTTTTTTCAACAACTCATTGATCCCTCATACTCTCCTTCTTTTGTGACACTACCTGGTTTTTCAAACAAAACACCATTTGTTAAGTTTAATCCTAATTTTATGTATCATAGGCGTGGTGATAAGCAGGCTACAGGTAGTATTCCTCCCGAGCCACCTCCACCATCTTCTCCACCTGGTGTTGCTCCTGTCCGTCGTTCCACTCGTATTTCTGTCCCTCCTAACCGGCATGGTTTTACCCATACATCTCTAGTGGCAACCATGGCTTCTACCACCATTCCAAACTCGTACTCTCAAGCTATGCAGCATGAATGTTGGAATAAAGCTATGCAGGAGGAATTAGATGCTCTTGTGCACAATCATACTTGGGATATTGTTCCGTGCCCTTCCTCTATCAAGCCGATTGGATGCAAGTGGATTTACTCCATCAAACTTAAATCAGATGGCACCCTGGCCCAGTATAAGTCATGTCTTGTAGCTCTTGGAAATAGATAGGAATATGGCATTCACTATGATGAAACATTCGCACCTTAGCAAAAATGACTATAGTTAGAACCATTCTTGTTGTTGCTACTTCTCAGTCCCGGCCTCTTTACCAGATGGATGTCAAAAATGCATTTCTACATGGTGATCTCAAAGAAGATGTCTACACGAGACTTCCACAAGGCATCTCAGGGTACCCAAAGGGTAGTGTTGCAAAATTACATCGATCCTTTTATGGACTTAGGCAAGCTCCTCAGGCATGGTTTGAAAATTTTCAAGAAGCCCTTGTTCACCTGGATTTCCATCCAAGTCCTTATGATCCTTCCATGTTTCTACATCATGCGTCCAAAGGGATTACTATTCTTCTTGTTTATGTTGATGACGTCATCATTACTGGTCCTAATGCTGATATGATTTATCAACTTCGGTGTTCTCTTCATGATTCTTTTCAAATGAAGGATCTCGGATCTTTGACCTATTTTTTAGGTCTCGAAGTTCATCGATCATCTAAGGGAATCTTTCTCAACCAACATAAATATACCCTTGATTTGATTGACATGGCAGGGCTTCAAAATTCCACTCAACTGACACTCTGGTTGAAGTAAATGTCAAACTTAGGCAAGACAACGTTGATCCTATCCCTAATCCTACTATGTATCATTGATTGGTTGGTGGCTTGATTTATTTAATCACTCGCCCTGATATTTCATATGCTATCAATTAGGTAAGTCAATTCATGACTAATCCTAAACATCTTCATTTGGCTGCTGTTCGTCGAATCATTCGGTATCTTCTTCGAACGCCAACTCGTGGATTATATTTCACGGTGAATAACTCCATTACACTAAAAGCATATTCAGATGCTGATTGGGCTGGTTGTCTCGACACTCACCGCTCTACAAACGGATGGTGTATGTATCTTGGTGATAGCTTGATTTCTTGGAAATGTAAAAAATAGGACAGAGTATCGAAATCCTCTACTGAAGTTGAGTATCGTGCTATGTTTGCCGCTTGTTCAGAAATTATTTGGCTTCACAGGTTACTTTTAGACATCGGTTTTCCTGCAACTAGTGCGATACCTCTACATGCAGATAATACTAGCTCAATTCGTTTTACTACCAATCCAGTATTTCATGAGCGCATCAAACACATTGAGGTAGATTTTCATTTTATCTGAGATGGGTACAAGAACGATGTCATCAGCCTTCCGCACATCTCCTCTAATTTGTAAACAGCTGATATATTCACTAAAGCGCTTCCTCCCCTTGACATCGGTTCTTGGTTGGCAAATTAATGCTTTTTTATTCTCCCACATCAATTTGAAGGGGGTGTCACGATATATGTGGGTTTAGGCCCACAGACCAACCTGCATAATTGTCTCAAATCCAAGCCCAGATTTTTTTATTTTTATTTTTTTGTAATTGGTAAATTTGTATTGAAAAGAGAAAAGAAGGGCAAAGTACCCAGGACAGAGAAGAAAAAATACAGCCAAATGGAAGCATACATAACAAAAGGCCACCTCTTTAATTTGAGGGGCTAGACCCAGCAAAACCTTTGCAGGTGGAGCAGGGATGATTGATCCATGCATCTGAAAGAAGAAGATAACTACACTACACCTCGAGGCACTGCAAAGTTGGCTGAAACAAATTGCTACAGGAAAAAGACACTTCCACCTGGCAGGATGAAATGCTTTTTAGCAATACACGTTCCCATAGCAGGATGAGATGGATTATAGCAATACGCGAGACAAGCAACAGCAAAAGACAAACACTCCACAGCACTCTCTGGACAGAGAAGGCCCCCTGCAAAAAAATCACACAACTGCACTCTCTGGACAGAGAAGGCCCCCTGCTAACAAAACACAGCAAATACACAACCTCAAAAGGCCAAACCACCTCAACTAGCTCAGCACTAAACAAAAGAGGCCAAGGCAGCAGAGCTCCACCTAGCCCACAATGACTCGGCTGGCATAGCTGAAACAAAGCCTACTGATGATGCAGCATTGCAGCACTGAACTGGCACTATAGGGAAACACTTTACTAAGGAGCACTAGCCCACCGCCACAAGCCCCAAGAGGATGAGGAAAGAGCCTGCACCTTCCCAGAAGCTGGACCCACTTTGGCACTGACACAACAGAAAGATTGGCAGAGCAGGGCACAACTTAACTCCAATAAACTGCAAGCTAGAGAAAAGAGAAAGCTAAGAGAGTTAGTCTGTCCGACTGAAAGAACACAAAATAGGGTGAGGAGGGATTTTTGAACCACTGACTGAGCTGAGGGTTCCTCTCATTCTATCCAGGAAGACCATCTGAGTTTTCATCGGTGAAGGGGACTTACTACGATGCTTAGCTTCGTTTCGAATAAACCGGAGGGCATAGATGGCTTGGAGAAAAATGACTGCTGCTAACTTTCTTCCTTTGGCATCTACGCCTTGAACTAAGGCAGCCCAAACTGAGGAAGCTGAAAAAGGAGGAGCTAGGGAAGAGCCTTCTTGACTGAGTAGCCAATGCCAAAGCTGCTGAGCTATACTGCAGGAGAAGAAAAGATGGAAGTCTGATTCTCCATGGCTGTGGCAGGAGTAGCATCTAGAAGCAAGGAGCAACCTTTTTGCATTGCCATGGAATCTGTGGGCGTTTTCCGGAGGAGGAGGCGCCAATTGAAGCAAGAGAGCCTTGGGCTAATGAGGTTATTCCACACCAACTTGTGCCAGTCAACCTTAGCCGCGAGAGACCTCAAGGAGTCCCAGGTAGATTTTAGAGAGAGACTCCCAGAAGAACTACCTTTCCAAGAAAGCAAGTCCGGAACAGAAGGATCTCTAGTTGAGATGATATTAGACTGCTGAAGGAGGAAGCCCCGCACCTCATCCGGGACAGCGGGAGCGATGTGCCAAGAATTGCCTTGAATTGGGTCCGCGACTCGATCTCTTTCAGAAAATTGGACGAGGGGAAATCTGAGGGCAATGGGGTCATGATCGATCCAATCATCGTACCACAGAAGAATGGAATGCCTGTTCCCAAGAGTCCACGAACTACCTCGTTGAAGGATGGGAGCCAAGGACCTTATCTTTTTCCAAATGCAGGAACCTGCCCTAAGATTACTTGAGAACCAGATAGGAGAGTTCCTGAAGTGCCTTACTCGAAACCAATTAGCCCTAAGGGAGGTTAAGGTAATCGCTGACCAGCCTAGTTTCATCATGCAAGCTTCATTGAAAACTTTCACCTTACGCAGCCCAAGACCTCCCTTTGATTTTGGCAAACAGACCACCTCTCAATTGACCATGTTACTCCTCTTTTTCTCAGAACTAGAAGACCACAAAAAGTTCTTCAGCAGACAATCTATCTAGAGACTAGTTTTTCTAGGAATAGGAGTAACTAGGGAGATGTGAAGAGGAATAGATGATAGCACATGTTTAACCATAATCAATCTCCCTGCAAAACAGAGGCATTTTGGCTTCCATCCATCAAGCCTAGCTCTTATAGAATCCAAAATCTGGGTAAAATGGGAGTGCCTAGAGGTACCAAAGAAGATAGGAACTCCGAAGTAGACCAAGGGAAGGGAGGCCCGAGGAATGGGAAGAAGCCCTATAATCATTTGAGATCTCCTTTGAGTAGATCTAATTGATAGGATTTGGTCAAAGTGTACATTGTGTAATTTCCTTTTATATAGATTCCCATCATTAATTTAGATTGTATAGCCATTTAATGCACAGGTTGGTAGCCTTAATTAAGGCACTTTTCATCCTATTTAATGGAAGGGTCGATCTCTATAGGAGAGACCAAATTCATATGCAACTCAGTCCTTTGCATTACATCAATTCTTGTATGTATTGATACTGGAGATGAGCATTTCATGTAATGACGATTCTTACAATATTTGAGCATGTGTTGTTGCTTGTTTATTACAAGTCACAATGACAAAGTACAATATTGTTATAACTCACAATGACAGTATTACAAAAAATATTGAAATATTGGCAGCTAGTGTCACGACCTGGGCCCGAGATTAGGGTTACCACGGCCAAACCACGAGTCGCGATGCCATACTTACTCTCGTAAACCTCGCATCACCGAAGTCAATACGAGATTCACAAGGGATCTTACATATACCTGTCAAATGTACATTTTTACGGAAATATATACATACATTGACATCCAACTTGAACATGTATAAGTCATTTACAAAAAGTAAAATTTACTTACACATCTCATTTCCTATCTAAATCAACCATGCATATTCAACTACAATGCATGTGATCACTATTTACATCAAAATGAATCTATTCTCAAAATATTTCCAAAACATGTTAATGTGATTGCTCTCCGATTTACGTCCCCTCGTTTAATCCTCCTGGAGGAACCTGGTTGGTCGCCTCCGCTGGCGACGTGGCATCTGTATCAACGGGACGGGCAACCTGGCCTGTAATGTCATCAATAACACTGTGAACACGACGGTTCAACAATGTATACACAACTCTATGATAACCATTTGCTTAGCAATTTTAAACAATTCAAATCAGTCTAAACATCTCAAATCAATAACAATTACATTCATTTATTTCTTCCCTGAAGGAAGCATTCAAATTATTCATGTAGTTCTCCCCTGAAGGAAGCAGGCAAACGTCATGTAGTTCTCCCCTGAAGGAAGCAGGCAAATGTCATGTAGTTCTCCCCTGAAGGAAGCAGGCAAATGTGTGGATTTACCAGCGTCTTGATCAGAGATCACCGGCATCACCACGGAGCTCCAGAATGCTCCAACTCATCTACTGCAGCAGACTTAATATTTAATTCATTACAATGTTTATTCACTTCAATGCTTTTCTTTTCATTTCAGTGCATTTCATTTCATTAATTCAACACATTTCATTTCATTAATTCAACACATTATTCAATGGCAGCTCAACAAGGAGCATAACAGTTGTAGACGAGAGAGGACAAGCCAACTCAAGTAAAAAACAATTAAATTTCCTAAAACAACATTCGGGTGAAACGTTCATTATGCAATGTAGGTGTTATTATGGATGACATCACTTTTTAGTGAAATTTACATTCACATAAGTTTAGCTAACACCCATGAAGGTTTAGGAAATTATCAGAAATCAATTCTGATATTCCCTCAATTTCGATCACCTCGTCGGTTACCTAGCGGTTAGCCGCATTAAGGGTTTCGGCTGACCGAACCACATTCGGTCAGCTTCCAGAATTTCTCAATTTTACAGGACAATTTGCCCAATTCGGTCACCTATTCGGTCACCCACGCGGCTGGCCGAAATTCAAATTTCGGTTAGCCGAATTTCTTCGGTCAGCTCACGGTTCGTTTTCCAGAAGCTAAACTTCTGATGGAAAACCCTGACAAGATTTTCGGTCACCTTGCGGTCAACCCGCGGCTAGCCGAACTCACAATTTCGGCTAGCCGACCTATGTCGGTCAGCTCTCGGTCAGGTGTCGGTCAGCCGTGTGCCCAGAAGTTTAGAAAATTCTGAACCGAATTTTCTGTAACTGAACTCCTTGAGTTCTAATAAGTCCCTTAACATTTGAAATCAATATAATTGCGTATACTTGCCTTGTTTGGAGATTAATTAACAAGAATCTCCCTTGCTAGCTTGAATCCAAGATGAAATCCCCAAACTTGAAACCCTCTTTGAACCTAAAAAAAACCAATCAATCCATTCAAGAAAATCCTAATGAGTTTCTTAGGTAAGAAACCATTCCAAATCACCAAAGAGGACTCAGAAATTCTAGAAACAACATAATTCACTTACTTGTAGCCTCTTTGGTGGAAATCTTGAGATCTTCTCAAGCTTAAACTCCAAGAAAGTAAGAAAGAAGATGGAGTTCCTCTTCACAATCACTTGTCAATTTTCCAAATCACACACACACCTTGATGGAAAACCAAGAGGAACGGAAGAAAAAGAAAGAAGAGAAAGAAAGAGAGAGACCGGCTGGGATGAAGGAATGAACTCAAATGAGTTCATCCTCATCTTATAAGCCCTCAATTGCATTTTAGCCCCTCACCTTTCCACTATTTACAATTTGAGTCAAATGAATGGTCATTTGAACCAATTCACACTGAATGGAATCATTACATTTACGGAAGTTAACGTACTCCTCGAGATATACGTGTGAGTATCAAGAGTTTCCGTATTCGACGAAATACGTGTAATTTCGTATTTACGAAAAAGTCCTTACATCACATGATTTAACCTAAAACCATGCCAATTCATTCATAACATTCACTATTCTTTTCATTAAGTTCAATTTGACCATTTGAGCCGAATTCTATATCAATGTAGCCATTAATCAACATTAATTCAATAAAACATGTTGAATTAGCATTAATCCCGATTAATTAGAGTTAATCTTAATTAACTCGGGACAGGGTGTTACATTCCCCTAAACTTTTAGAACCATTCGGTCCTCCGAATGCAATACAGATCAATTAAGGAATTTAAAACGAAAATTACCTGAACGAATAGCTCTGTATACTTTCGAGCCATTTACTCTTCAAGCTCCCATGTAGCTTCGTTTGGTCCATGATGTGCCCAAAGCACTTTGACCCATTTGATAGTCTTGGTACGCAGAACCACCTCCTTGGTATCAATTATCTGAATTGGCTTCTCAACGTATGCAGTGTCTGGCAACACTTGGATCTCTTCATGATGAATCACATGTGAAGGATCTGACACATACTTCTGAAGCATTGACACATGAAAGACATTGTGGATACCAGAGAGTTCTGCTGGAAGATCTAGACGATAAGCCATATGCCCAATTCTGCTTTGGATCTTAAAGGGTCCGATAAATCTCGGAGAAAGCTTACCCTTTTGTCCAAATCTGACGGTGCCCTTCATTGGAGAAGTCTTCAAAAAGACTAAATCACCAACGGCGAATTCCAGATCACGCCGACGATTGTCAGCATAGCTTTTCTGCCTTGATCTTGCAACTTTCAACCTTTCTTGCACTTTCTGCACTTTATCTGTTGTTTCAGCAATGATCGTAGGACCGTGGAAACTTCGAGTTCCAACTTCTTCCCAACTAACTGGAGTCCTACATCTTCTACCATAAATTGCTTCAAAGGGCGCCATTTCAATGCTGGAGTGATAGCTATTGTTGTACGCAAATTCGCACAAAGCTAGGTGATCACCCCAATCACTCCCAAAATCTGCAACATTAGCCCGAAGCAAATCTTCAAGAGTTTGGATTGTTCTCTCTGACTGCCCATCTGTCTGTGGATGATATGCAGTACTAAACCGCAGTCTCGTACCCATGGCATTCTGATATGTTTGCCAAAATGTGGAGACAAAGCGACTATCTCGATCAGAAATGATCGAGACCGGTACTCCATGCAGTCTAACAATCTCCTTGACAAACAATTTGGACATCTCGCTGAATCCCATATCCTTTCTAAATGGAAGGAAATGCGCGGACTTTGTAAGACGATCCACAATAACCCAAATGGCATCATGTTGTCTCCGCGTCCTTGGTAATCCGGACACAAAGTCCATCGTGAGATGTTCCCACTTCCATTTAGGGATATACAATGGATGAAGCAAGCCTGGTGGCTTCTTGTGCTCAAATTTCACACGCTGGCAAGTCAAGCAGGAAGATACATAACTGGCTATCTCCCGCTTCATGTTATTCCACCAGAATCTGCCCTTAAGATTTCTATACATCTTCGTACTTCCCGGATGCACAGAATATCTGGTGTGATGAGCTTCAAACATGACTGCTTGCTTCAAATCTTCCTGTGCTGGTACACATAGTCTGTCTCTGAAATAGAGAACTCCTGTTACCAACACGAAATCTGGCCTTGCTGCAATGTTATCCCGAATTCTTACTAATTCCGGGTCGTCGAACTGCCTATCTTTAATTTGCTGAATGAGTAGCGGTTCGAACACTGACATCGCTGCAATCATGACTTGATTGTCCACGAATTCAATGGATACATCCCAATCCCTGAATTCTTCAATCATAATCCATTCACCCACCAATGATGCCAAGTCAGCAGATTTGCGACTCAAAGCATCAGCTACCACGTTACCCTTTCCAGGTACATATGTGAATGGAAAATCATAATCCTTGATAAGCTCTAACCAACGGCGTTGCCTCAGATTGATATCTTTCTGAGTGAACAAGTATTGGAGACTTCTGTGATCGCAATGGACTTCAAAAGTTTCTCCATACAGATAATGTCTCCATTGCTTCAATGCGAATACAACAGCCGCGAGCTCTAAATCATGTGTAGCGTAGTTCTTCTCATGCTCTTTTAATTGACGCGAACCGTAGGCAATTACCCTACCTCGTTGCATCAACACACATCCCAATCCAACGCCTGAGGCATCTGAGTAAATCTCAAACCCTCCTCTCCCTTCAGGTAAAGCCAAGATTGGGGCTGTTATCAACTTCTGCTTCAGAGTTTGGAAACTGCACTCGCATACATCATTCCATTTAAAAGGAACGTCCTTCCGAGTCAGTTTCGTCAACGGAGCTGCTATCTTGGAGAAGTCCTTTACGAACCTTCTATAGTAGCCCGCCAACCCTAAGAAACTCCGAACCTCTGGCACATTCTTCGGACTCTGCCAATTGCTAACCGCGTCAACCTTAGCCGAATCAACAGCTAATCCATCTCTGGTAATGACGTGACCCAAAAATGCAACCTGCTGCAACCAAAAGTCGCACTTCGAGAACTTTGCATACAACTGATTCTCTCTCAGTGTCTGCAAGGCGATTCTCAGATGACGTGAATGCTCTCTCTCTGACCTTGAGTATACCAGGATGTCATCAATAAAGATCACGACAAACTGGTCTAGGTACGAGGCAAACACTCTGTTCATTAGAGCCATAAAAACTGCAGGTGCATTGGTTAGACCAAAAGGCATCACTAAAAATTCATAGTGTCCATAACGAGTCCTGAATGCAGTCTTCTGTACATCTTGATCCTTAACTCGTATCTGGTGATATCCAGATCGAAGATCAATCTTAGAAAAGTAAGCTGCACCTTGGAGTTGATCAAACAACTCATCTATTCTAGGCAGTGGATATTTATTTTTAATTGTCACTTGATTGATCTGCCTGTAATCAATACACATTCGAAAGGTGCCATCTTTCTTCTTCACAAACAGTACAGGTGCTCCCCATGGTGAGACACTAGGTCTGATAAAACCTTTGTCTAGCAATTCCTGTATCTGTTTCTTCAATTCATACAACTCTGATGGTGCCATTCGATACGGTGCCTTGGATATCGGTGCAGTACCGGGCACAAGTTCGATAGTGAAGTCCACTTCCCTTGCTGGAGGTAGACCTGGCACTTCATCGGGAAATACGTCTGGAAATTCACAGACTACCGGGATGTTTTCTAATTTCTGTTCAGGCTTCTGTTCAGAAATGAATGCAATGTAGCCTTCACAACCACTATGCATCATTCGTTCAACCTTAAGTGCTGAAATAAGTCTGGCGTCAAATCTCTTTAGAGTGCCTTCAAAACGTACACTGGCATTGGCCTCATCAACCCTAAAGGTGATGATTTTGAGGAAACAGTCTAAACAAGCTCTGTACTTCGCAAGCCAATCCATGCCAAAGATTACATCAAAATCATTCATGGCTAGTATAACCAGATCAGCTGGCATTGCCACTTCCCCGATTTTCACATCACATTGGGGAACATACAATTCACATACTACCCTTCTCCCTAAAGGAGTAGATACTGTAAAGTCATATGGCAATTGCATTATCCGGTCTCGCATATTACACACAAATACAGGTGCTACAAATGAATGCGTAGAACCGGGATCAAATAATGCAACCGCAGGTTTATCACCTATAAGAATTGTACCTTCAACCACATTGGTTTCAACATCCGCTTGCTCTCGATTAAGAGCATAAGCCCTTCCAGCTATCTGTGGTCTCTGCTGTTGCTGTCCAGGCTGTTGCCTCTGCCACTGACGCTGCTGGCCTTGTTGTTGTTGTTGCCTAGGAGGAGCTGGCAAAGCTAATCGCTGTGGAGGAGCAGGGAGTATTGCTTGTCCTTGAGCAGTCGGTTGATTTGGAGTTCTGTCATCTCTCCTTACCTTTGGACATTGTGCCATTTTGTGTTCCAAAGAACCACAAACAAGGCACGCTCCAGTAGTCCTCCAACACAACTCAGTCCCATGAGCTTTTCCACAAGTCGCACAGACTGGTTTCTTTTTACTCATTGCAATAGTCTTTTGCCTTTTATTCTTGACCTGCCCTCCTTTCCTAAACTGTCCACAAGGGACATTAGGATCACCTTCCTTAGGCTGCACCACCATTTGAGTCTCAACACCATACGGCTGTTGGGCTGGTGGTATCGATGGATTTTGCAATTGAGCTTGCAGTTGTCCTTGCACTTGCACTAGAGAAGCAATTTGAGCTTGCATGCTCAGTTGTACTTCAAGGTTCCTTACTAACTGCTCTTGCATAGCTAGCTGAGCCTCCCTATGCTGTGCTTGCATAGTGACTTGGGCTTCGTTGCTTTTCACTAACTGTTCCAAAATGGCAGTCATCATTGTGTCCATGTCGGAGACAGGAGATGGCGTGACAACCTTAACAAAGTCATCACTTCCTGGATTCGATCCAGACGCAGCCATGCTGTAAACAATACGGAAGGTAAGATACATAGATCTCAACACTTCCATCACATATATCACATTAAGTGAAAACATTTAAATCACAAATCCAAGATTGGATTTGGCACGAAACGTAACGTTCCTCACTTTGTTCCTATAAATGGCTAAGTCATTTAACTTAGTTAACTTAGCTCTGATACCATACAATAAGTATGTCACGACCCGGGCCCGAGATTAGGGTTACCACGGCCAAACCCCGAGTCGCGATGCCATACTTACTCCCGTAAACCTCGCATCACCGAAGTCAATACGAGATTCACAAGGGATCTTACATATACCTGTCAAATGTACATTTTTGCGGAAATATATACATACATTGACATCCAACTTGAACATGTATAAGTCATTTACAAAAAGTAAAATTTACTTACACATCTCATTTCCTATCTAAATCAACCATGCATATTCAACTACAATGCATGTGATCACTATTTACATCAAAATGAATCTATTCTCAAAATATTTCCAAAACATGTTAATGTGATTGCTCTCCGATTTACGTCCCCTCGTTTAATCCTCCTGGAGGAACCTGGTTGGTCGCCTCCGCTGGCGGCGTGGCATCTGTATCAACGGGACGGGCAACCTGGCCTGTAATGTCATCAATAACACTGTGAACACGACGGTTCAACAATGTATACACTCTATGATAACCATTTGCTTAGCAATTTTAAACAATTCAAATCAGTCTAAACATCTCAAATCAATAACAATTACATTCATTTATTTCTTCCCTGAAGGAAGCATTCAAATTATTCATGTAGTTCTCCCCTGAAGGAAGCAGGCAAACGTCATGTAGTTCTCCCCTGAAGGAAGCAGGCAAATGTCATGTAGTTCTCCCCTGAAGGAAGCAGGCAAATGTGTGGATTTACCAGCGTCTTGATCAGAGATCACCGGCATCACCACGGAGCTCCGGAATGCTCCAACTCATCTACTGCAGCAGACTTAATATTTAATTCATTACAATGTTTATCCACTTCAATGCTTTTCTTTTCATTTCAGTGCATTTCATTTCATTAATTCAACACATTTCATTTCATTAATTCAACACATTATTCAATGGCAGCTCAACAAGGAGCATAACAGTTGTAGACGAGAGAGGACAAGCCAACTCAAGTAAAAAACAATTAAATTTCCTAAAACAACATTCGGGTGAAACGTTCATTATGCAATGTAGGTGTTATTATGGATGACATCACTTTTTAGTGAAATTTACATTCACATAAGTTTAGCTAACACCCATGAAGGTTTAGGAAATTATCAGAAATCAATTCTGATATTCCCTCAATTTCGATCACCTCGTCGGTTACCTAGCGGTTAGCCGCATTAAGGGTTTCGGCTGACAGAACCACATTCGGTCAGCTTCCAGAATTTCTCAATTTTACAGGACAATTTGCCCAATTCGGTCACCTATTCGGTCACCCACGCGGCTGGCCGAAATTCAAATTTCGGTTAGCCGAATTTCTTCGGTCAGCTCACGGTTCGTTTTCCAGAAGCTAAACTTCTGATGGAAAACCCTGACAAGATTTTCGGTCACCTTGCGGTCAACCCGCGGCTAGCCGAACTCACAATTTCGGCTAGCCGACCTATGTCGGTCAGCTCTCGGTCAAGTGTCGGTCAGCCTGGCGGCTGACCGAATTGTGCCCAGAAGTTCAGAAAATTCTGAACCGAATTTTCTGTAACTGAACTCCTTGAGTTCTAATAAGTCCCTTAACATTTGAAATCAATATAATTGCGTATACTTGCCTTGTTTGGAGATTAATTAACAAGAATCTCCCTTGCTAGCTTGAATCCAAGATGAAATCCCCAAACTTGAAACCCTCTTTGAACCTAAAAAAAACCAATCAATCCATTCAAGAAAATCCTAATGAGTTTCTTAGGTAAGAAACCATTCCAAATCACCAAAGAGGACTCAGAAATTCTAGAAACAACATAATTCACTTACTTGTAGCCTCTTTGGTGGAAATCTTGAGATCTTCTCAAGCTTAAACTCCAAGAAAGTAAGAAAGAAGATGGAGTTCCTCTTCACAATCACTTGTCAATTTTCCAAATCACACACACACCTTGATGGAAAACCAAGAGGAACGGAAGAAAAAGAAAGAAGAGAAAGAAAGAGAGAGACCGGCTGGGATGAAGGAATGAACTCAAATGAGTTCATCCTCATCTTATAAGCCCTCAATTGCATTTTAGCCCCTCACCTTTCCACTATTTACAATTTGAGTCAAATGAATGGTCATTTGAACCAATTCACACTGAATGGAATCATTACATTTACGGAAGTTAACGTACTCCTCGAGATATACGTGTGAGTATCAAGAGTTTCCGTATTCGACGAAATACGTGTAATTTCGTATTTACGAAAAAGTCCTTACATCACATGATTTAACCTAAAACCATGCCAATTCATTCATAACATTCACTATTCTTTTCATTAAGTTCAATTTGACCATTTGAGCCGAATTCTATATCAATGTAGCCATTAATCAACATTAATTCAATAAAACATGTTGAATTAGCATTAATCCCGATTAATTAGAGTTAATCTTAATTAACTCGGGACAGGGTGTTACATTCCCCTAAACTTTTAGAACCATTCGGTCCTCCGAATGCAATACAGATCAATTAAGGAATTTAAAACGAAAATTACCTGAACGAATAGCTCTGTATACTTTCGAGCCATTTACTCTTCAAGCTCCCATGTAGCTTCGTTTGGTCCATGATGTGCCCAAAGCACTTTGACCCATTTGATAGTCTTGGTACGCAGAACCACCTCCTTGGTATCAATTATCTGAATTGGCTTCTCAACGTATGCAGTGTCTGGCAACACTTGGATCTCTTCATGATGAATCACATGTGAAGGATCTGACACATACTTCTGAAGCATTGACACATGAAAGACATTGTGGATACCAGAGAGTTCTGCTGGAAGATCTAGACGATAAGCCATATGCCCAATTCTGCTTTGGATCTTAAAGGGTCCGATAAATCTCGGAGAAAGCTTACCCTTTTGTCCAAATCTGACGGTGCCCTTCATTGGAGAAGTCTTCAAAAAGACTAAATCACCAACGGCGAATTCCAGATCACGCCGACGATTGTCAGCATAGCTTTTCTGCCTTGATCTTGCAACTTTCAACCTTTCTTGCACTTTCTGCACTTTATCTGTTGTTTCAGCAATGATCGTAGGACCGTGGAAACTTCGAGTTCCAACTTCTTCCCAACTAACTGGAGTCCTACATCTTCTACCATAAATTGCTTCAAAGGGCGCCATTTCAATGCTGGAGTGATAGCTATTGTTGTACGCAAATTCGCACAAAGCTAGGTGATCACCCCAATCACTCCCAAAATCTGCAACATTAGCCCGAAGCAAATCTTCAAGAGTTTGGATTGTTCTCTCTGACTGCCCATCTGTCTGTGGATGATATGCAGTACTAAACCGCAGTCTCGTACCCATGGCATTCTGATATGTTTGCCAAAATGTGGAGACAAAGCGACTATCTCGATCAGAAATGATCGAGACCGGTACTCCATGCAGTCTAACAATCTCCTTGACAAACAATTTGGACATCTCGCTGAATCCCATATCCTTTCTAAATGGAAGGAAATGCGCGGACTTTGTAAGACGATCCACAATAACCCAAATGGCATCATGTTGTCTCCGCGTCCTTGGTAATCCGGACACAAAGTCCATCGTGAGATGTTCCCACTTCCATTTAGGGATATACAATGGATGAAGCAAGCCTGGTGGCTTCTTGTGCTCAAATTTCACACGCTGGCAAGTCAAGCAGGAAGATACATAACTGGCTATCTCCCGCTTCATGTTATTCCACCAGAATCTGCCCTTAAGATTTCTATACATCTTCGTACTTCCCGGATGCACAGAATATCTGGTGTGATGAGCTTCAAACATGACTGCTTGCTTCAAATCTTCCTGTGCTGGTACACATAGTCTGTCTCTGAAATAGAGAACTCCTGTTACCAACACGAAATCTGGCCTTGCTGCAATGTTATCCCGAATTCTTACTAATTCCGGGTCGTCGAACTGCCTATCTTTAATTTGCTGAATGAGTAGCGGTTCGAACACTGACATCGCTGCAATCATGACTTGATTGTCCACGAATTCAATGGATACATCCCAATCCCTGAATTCTTCAATCATAATCCATTCACCCACCAATGATGCCAAGTCAGCAGATTTGCGACTCAAAGCATCAGCTACCACGTTACCCTTTCCAGGTACATATGTGAATGGAAAATCATAATCCTTGATAAGCTCTAACCAACGGCGTTGCCTCAGATTGATATCTTTCTGAGTGAACAAGTATTGGAGACTTCTGTGATCGCAATGGACTTCAAAAGTTTCTCCATACAGATAATGTCTCCATTGCTTCAATGCGAATACAACAGCCGCGAGCTCTAAATCATGTGTAGCGTAGTTCTTCTCATGCTCTTTTAATTGACGCGAACCGTAGGCAATTACCCTACCTCGTTGCATCAACACACATCCCAATCCAACGCCTGAGGCATCTGAGTAAATCTCAAACCCTCCTCTCCCTTCAGGTAAAGCCAAGATTGGGGCTGTTATCAACTTCTGCTTCAGAGTTTGGAAACTGCACTCGCATACATCATTCCATTTAAAAGGAACGTCCTTCCGAGTCAGTTTCGTCAACGGAGCTGCTATCTTGGAGAAGTCCTTTACGAACCTTCTATAGTAGCCCGCCAACCCTAAGAAACTCCGAACCTCTGGCACATTCTTCGGACTCTGCCAATTGCTAACCGCGTCAACCTTAGCCGAATCAACAGCTAATCCATCTCTGGTAATGACGTGACCCAAAAATGCAACCTGCTGCAACCAAAAGTCGCACTTCGAGAACTTTGCATACAACTGATTCTCTCTCAGTGTCTGCAAGGCGATTCTCAGATGACGTGAATGCTCTCTCTCTGACCTTGAGTATACCAGGATGTCATCAATAAAGATCACGACAAACTGGTCTAGGTACGAGGCAAACACTCTGTTCATTAGAGCCATAAAAACTGCAGGTGCATTGGTTAGACCAAAAGGCATCACTAAAAATTCATAGTGTCCATAACGAGTCCTGAATGCAGTCTTCTGTACATCTTGATCCTTAACTCGTATCTGGTGATATCCAGATCGAAGATCAATCTTAGAAAAGTAAGCTGCACCTTGGAGTTGATCAAACAACTCATCTATTCTAGGCAGTGGATATTTATTTTTAATTGTCACTTGATTGATCTGCCTGTAATCAATACACATTCGAAAGGTGCCATCTTTCTTCTTCACAAACAGTACAGGTGCTCCCCATGGTGAGACACTAGGTCTGATAAAACCTTTGTCTAGCAATTCCTGTATCTGTTTCTTCAATTCATACAACTCTGATGGTGCCATTCGATACGGTGCCTTGGATATCGGTGCAGTACCGGGCACAAGTTCGATAGTGAAGTCCACTTCCCTTGCTGGAGGTAGACCTGGCACTTCATCGGGAAATACGTCTGGAAATTCACAGACTACCGGGATGTTTTCTAATTTCTGTTCAGGCTTCTGTTCAGAAATGAATGCAATGTAGCCTTCACAACCACTATGCATCATTCGTTCAACCTTAAGTGCTGAAATAAGTCTGGCGTCAAATCTCTTTAGAGTGCCTTCAAAACGTACACTGGCATTGGCCTCATCAACCCTAAAGGTGATGATTTTGAGGAAACAGTCTAAACAAGCTCTGTACTTCGCAAGCCAATCCATGCCAAAGATTACATCAAAATCATTCATGGCTAGTATAACCAGATCAGCTGGCATTGCCACTTCCCCGATTTTCACATCACATTGGGGAACATACAATTCACATACTACCCTTCTCCCTAAAGGAGTAGATACTGTAAAGTCATATGGCAATTGCATTATCCGGTCTCGCATATTACACACAAATACAGGTGCTACAAATGAATGCGTAGAACCGGGATCAAATAATGCAACCGCAGGTTTATCACCTATAAGAATTGTACCTTCAACCACATTGGTTTCAACATCCGCTTGCTCTCGATTAAGAGCATAAGCCCTTCCAGCTATCTGTGGTCTCTGCTGTTGCTGTCCAGGCTGTTGCCTCTGCCACTGACGCTGCTGGCCTTGTTGTTGTTGTTGCCTAGGAGGAGCTGGCAAAGCTAATCGCTGTGGAGGAGCAGGGAGTATTGCTTGTCCTTGAGCAGTCGGTTGATTTGGAGTTCTGTCATCTCTCCTTACCTTTGGACATTGTGCCATTTTGTGTTCCAAAGAACCACAAACAAGGCACGCTCCAGTAGTCCTCCAACACAACTCAGTCCCATGAGCTTTTCCACAAGTCGCACAGACTGGTTTCTTTTTACTCATTGCAATAGTCTTTTGCCTTTTATTCTTGACCTGCCCTCCTTTCCTAAACTGTCCACAAGGGACATTAGGATCACCTTCCTTAGGCTGCACCACCATTTGAGTCTCAACACCATACGGCTGTTGGGCTGGTGGTATCGATGGATTTTGCAATTGAGCTTGCAGTTGTCCTTGCACTTGCACTAGAGAAGCAATTTGAGCTTGCATGCTCAGTTGTACTTCAAGGTTCCTTACTAACTGCTCTTGCATAGCTAGCTGAGCCTCCCTATGCTGTGCTTGCATAGTGACTTGGGCTTCGTTGCTTTTCACTAACTGTTCCAAAATGGCAGTCATCATTGTGTCCATGTCGGAGACAGGAGATGGCGTGACAACCTTAACAAAGTCATCACTTCCTGGATTCGATCCAGACGCAGCCATGCTGTAAACAATACGGAAGGTAAGATACATAGATCTCAACACTTCCATCACATATATCACATTAAGTGAAAACATTTAAATCACAAATCCAAGATTGGATTTGGCACGAAACGTAACGTTCCTCACTTTGTTCCTATAAATGGCTAAGTCATTTAACTTAGTTAACTTAGCTCTGATACCATACAATAAGTATGTCACGACCCGGGCCCGAGATTAGGGTTACCACGGCCAAACCCCGAGTCGCGATGCCATACTTACTCCCGTAAACCTCGCATCACCGAAGTCAATACGAGATTCACAAGGGATCTTACATATACCTGTCAAATGTACATTTTTGCGGAAATATATACATACATTGACATCCAACTTGAACATGTATAAGTCATTTACAAAAAGTAAAATTTACTTACACATCTCATTTCCTATCTAAATCAACCATGCATATTCAACTACAATGCATGTGATCACTATTTACATCAAAATGAATCTATTCTCAAAATATTTCCAAAACATGTTAATGTGATTGCTCTCCGATTTACGTCCCCTCGTTTAATCCTCCTGGAGGAACCTGGTTGGTCGCCTCCGCTGGCGGCGTGGCATCTGTATCAACGGGACGGGCAACCTGGCCTGTAATGTCATCAATAACACTGTGAACACGACGGTTCAACAATGTATACACTCTATGATAACCATTTGCTTAGCAATTTTAAACAATTCAAATCAGTCTAAACATCTCAAATCAATAACAATTACATTCATTTATTTCTTCCCTGAAGGAAGCATTCAAATTATTCATGTAGTTCTCCCCTGAAGGAAGCAGGCAAACGTCATGTAGTTCTCCCCTGAAGGAAGCAGGCAAATGTCATGTAGTTCTCCCCTGAAGGAAGCAGGCAAATGTGTGGATTTACCAGCGTCTTGATCAGAGATCACCGGCATCACCACGGAGCTCCGGAATGCTCCAACTCATCTACTGCAGCAGACTTAATATTTAATTCATTACAATGTTTATCCACTTCAATGCTTTTCTTTTCATTTCAGTGCATTTCATTTCATTAATTCAACACATTTCATTTCATTAATTCAACACATTATTCAATGGCAGCTCAACAAGGAGCATAACAGTTGTAGACGAGAGAGGACAAGCCAACTCAAGTAAAAAACAATTAAATTTCCTAAAACAACATTCGGGTGAAACGTTCATTATGCAATGTAGGTGTTATTATGGATGACATCACTTTTTAGTGAAATTTACATTCACATAAGTTTAGCTAACACCCATGAAGGTTTAGGAAATTATCAGAAATCAATTCTGATATTCCCTCAATTTCGATCACCTCGTCGGTTACCTAGCGGTTAGCCGCATTAAGGGTTTCGGCTGACAGAACCACATTCGGTCAGCTTCCAGAATTTCTCAATTTTACAGGACAATTTGCCCAATTCGGTCACCTATTCGGTCACCCACGCGGCTGGCCGAAATTCAAATTTCGGTTAGCCGAATTTCTTCGGTCAGCTCACGGTTCGTTTTCCAGAAGCTAAACTTCTGATGGAAAACCCTGACAAGATTTTCGGTCACCTTGCGGTCAACCCGCGGCTAGCCGAACTCACAATTTCGGCTAGCCGACCTATGTCGGTCAGCTCTCGGTCAAGTGTCGGTCAGCCTGGCGGCTGACCGAATTGTGCCCAGAAGTTCAGAAAATTCTGAACCGAATTTTCTGTAACTGAACTCCTTGAGTTCTAATAAGTCCCTTAACATTTGAAATCAATATAATTGCGTATACTTGCCTTGTTTGGAGATTAATTAACAAGAATCTCCCTTGCTAGCTTGAATCCAAGATGAAATCCCCAAACTTGAAACCCTCTTTGAACCTAAAAAAAACCAATCAATCCATTCAAGAAAATCCTAATGAGTTTCTTAGGTAAGAAACCATTCCAAATCACCAAAGAGGACTCAGAAATTCTAGAAACAACATAATTCACTTACTTGTAGCCTCTTTGGTGGAAATCTTGAGATCTTCTCAAGCTTAAACTCCAAGAAAGTAAGAAAGAAGATGGAGTTCCTCTTCACAATCACTTGTCAATTTTCCAAATCACACACACACCTTGATGGAAAACCAAGAGGAACGGAAGAAAAAGAAAGAAGAGAAAGAAAGAGAGAGACCGGCTGGGATGAAGGAATGAACTCAAATGAGTTCATCCTCATCTTATAAGCCCTCAATTGCATTTTAGCCCCTCACCTTTCCACTATTTACAATTTGAGTCAAATGAATGGTCATTTGAACCAATTCACACTGAATGGAATCATTACATTTACGGAAGTTAACGTACTCCTCGAGATATACGTGTGAGTATCAAGAGTTTCCGTATTCGACGAAATACGTGTAATTTCGTATTTACGAAAAAGTCCTTACATCACATGATTTAACCTAAAACCATGCCAATTCATTCATAACATTCACTATTCTTTTCATTAAGTTCAATTTGACCATTTGAGCCGAATTCTATATCAATGTAGCCATTAATCAACATTAATTCAATAAAACATGTTGAATTAGCATTAATCCCGATTAATTAGAGTTAATCTTAATTAACTCGGGACAGGGTGTTACAGCTAGCCAAACAGATCCAACATGAACGATATACAAAATAATGTATCCACAAAAGAGTTTATCATTGTCACCATCACTACAACCACCAGCTTATGCCATTTATCTAGGATAGCTATGTAGGAGAAATAAAAGTAATCAATAAAGAAACCATGTGATCCAACAGAAAAAAGCATTTGCTGATGACAACATTCTATAAACAAAAGAAAGAAGAATGGTGAAGATGCCATCCAAACTAGGAAAGAATGAACCTCAAATGGTATATCAAGGGTAGAAGTTACAAGAATCAATAGAAGGACTCTTCATGTAGACTTAAAAGATAAATTAAAGACCAGAGATACAATTTAGACATAAATACAAAATGTTACAGATAGACCCTTGATGGTGAGAAGGCTAACATCACGATTCTTTTCTTTCTAATCTTTTTTTTTCTTTTTTATTATTATTTTTCCATGAGGGGTGCTTCTAATATAGTGCTTTAAATTTATGCAAAGGAAACTTGGAGAATATTGGTTCCACATGTAAAGTGCCACAATAGAGGACTACATTATATACCTTGTTAAAAAAACATGTGCATCAGGTAAGTGACACCAACATATGAACATTTCTCCACATGAGTCAAAATGGCAAAGTTTTAAGTCAGTTGATGAAATTTTGAACATTGTTCCATATGAAAACTACAATTTGGTCTTAGTTTTAAAGTATCTCACAAAAATTTCATGATGGATCAATTTTTTTTAACATCTCAAAATTAAATTATTACAATATAGAACTCCTATCCAGTATTGTCGGAGATTGTCTGAGTGGCTATTATACAAGATGCCATCAATCTCAAAGAAACTACCATTTATAACCTAAATTTTTAAGTTTTGACTCAAAATTTATAGTTCGAAGAATTTAATAACATCTCCAGTGAACATTTGGCACAAACATCTAGGGGTTGGACCTATTGACTTGCAGCGACTTCTGCTGTAATTATTCCCACTACTAACTGAAGTTAACAAAGTGGTGCATGCCAGAAGCCTCATGGGCCTTGTCACGACCCGGAATCTCGGGCCCTTCGAATTCCACGTATAGACTTAGAAAAGTATCATATCCATACACGTGTCAAATCCATTTGCATAAAATGACAAAACTAGCTCTTCTGTCACTCAAGTGCGCATCCCGAAGCCTATCTCTTGATCGTCATGGTACTATTCAGTCTCTTAAGTTTTGGTTACTTGGATAGGGGCAAATTCACAAAATTAGTACAACTAAGTGCATAAAACAACAGATTAATTACACAACAATTTAAAATAACATCCAAGACCCAAAGGTCTTACTCATGGGCATAGCAAGGTAAATCAGGTCATATCTAATGACAGTGTCCTAACCACTAAATAGCACAAGCCCAAAATTGGTACTCCACAAAGATGTCACATATAACAAAAAAGCTTTTCCAAAAATTTCTTTCTGTGGATCACAAAAATTCCTTTATAACCAAAAAAAAAAAAAAAAGAAAAATTGACCACATGGTCCAAAACTAACAAAATGGTACCACAAAATTCAACCTTCCCAAACTATCCAAGGCTAACAAACCTCCCGAAATTGGCCATTTACATTGGGACATCATCCCATACAGTGCAAATGGTCCAAGAGTGTCCAAAGGGTTCCTCCAAAATCTCTTAGTCATCCTACCTCATTGTTTTTGTCCAAATTCCAAATTATAAATATCACTTTAAAATCTGACATTCAATATGTCATCAACATCTAAATGGGTAAGTTCCATAACTAATCCCTCATTATGTGGATTTAATCTACCCCAGTCTGAATCAAAATTGGTATTTGATGTGTGGGGTCAATTACACAGCTCGCACTTCACAGATTTGAGATAAAACATTCAATTCACAAACTAATCACAACATATACCCATATCAATTACATAATCCATCAAAAGAATACACGTGAAATTCCCAAATAAAAATGGTATAACATATGCCAAATCAATTACATAATCCATCAAAAGAATACACGTGAAATTCCCAAATAAAAATGGTATAACATATGCCAAATCAATTACATAATCCATCAAAAGAATACACATGTGAAATTCCCAAATAACAATAGCATACATGTTAGTCCATAAATACAGATCTAATCACAATTTGTCAAGTAATAGGGTCCTAAGTGTAATTTATAGAGGTCAAGAATTCAAGAAATCAACCCAATCAGTTTTCAATTGTAATAACCATAAACTGTAAGAAACCATATACCAACCCAAAAGCTTAAACTAATAGGTGGAAGGCCCAAACAGGTATATGAAGCCATGTCAAACTCAGGACTTAGGCGATGTGGGATGTGGGACTTCCCAACATAAACTACGGGCCCTTATTTGAAATTTACAGACATTTGAAACTCAGGTGGACTGTCCATAAAAGGCTCATCTGTACATACCAAAGATTGCAAGGGGGTTTATTTACAATTTCCAGCAATATAAATTCAAGAAAACAGCTCATAAAGTAAAGTGTTTAAAGGTAACAACAACCCATAACAGGGGCTCAGATGCAATTTCTCAAACACTATAGGACACACAGAAGTGAGAGACAGGCTAATGTGCAATTATTAGAACCTATATGGTGCTTAGATGTAAAATAATCAAGTTCAAACCTCATGCATGTATTTAGAAGTCGACAATCACATATGTGGGTCTCACGCATGCTAAATTTGAGGCCACTGAATGGTGGGCCAAATGGAGTCCAATCCATATGGGTCCAAGACCTGTATGGTTGCCATAGGTCTACTTTCGGATCCATGCTTCAGATCTGTCATCAGGTGGCCCACCTCGGCCCCACAGTCCAACTCGAAAAAGAACACAGTTGAATTGGGTTCTGAAATTTCCTATTTCATATTGGATTCTTCACCGATTTCTGGTGGATTTGAGTGGAAAAGGCTACTTAATGAGATCTTATAGACAGTGATACATAGTTTCGCATGATTTCTAGATATTAAAAGAGAGTTTCAAACTCAAACAGAGGGTTGCCATGGTCGACAGACTCTCTAGCAATATACAAAACTTGGAAAAGTCAATTGGATTATCATCTATATCCAAGGTCTCATCATAAATAGAGTAATCGAAGAATACAATGGCAAAAACCAAAAATCTGGAACCATGCACAAGTAGATCATAATTTGTACTCACCTTTGATGGAAAACAGTGCCTTTTGGCAATGTGGGGGAGACAAAAGACATGTACCACTCTTTCTAGGGCTTGATCTGCTCCACTCCTTGAACTCTCTCTAGTTTTCTACTTGCTAGAATTGCTTTGAAGAGAAGAGTAAATATTATATGGAGTTCAGCAAAAAGGGTGACATATATTTATAAGCTAAGCTCTGTCACTCCTCTTTCTAATGGATCAACTCCTACTAAAAGAAAGACCTCTTCCCTTATTTGAACTCCACTGGAAGCCCTTTTTCCCAATTTCGTTTTTCGAATCCTATCCAAATTAAGAGAAGTGTGCGCAAGTCCTCTTTGAGACTTGGGATTGTCGTGCGTGACATTCACTTAGTCATAACACCATTCATACAATCACAAACTTGATTCCTTGAAAGAATAGATTTTGTGGAAATTTTGGTGTCCGTCCTTGAGGATCAACCATCGTATATAAACCCATTTGGGCTACAATCAAGTAAGTTACAATCAAAGAAATCTCCTAGTACGGTATGTTATGCTATACAAGATTCAGTCTATTGACCAGCCCGTTTTAGTATATATATTATAATTGGGCTATTATATATGGGCCATGGGCTTTATTCAAATGGATCTTTGACACCCTCCTCAAATTGATGCTGGAGAATCTACAAGCATCAATTTGCTAACTAGGAATTGATAACGTGGTCATGGTAGGCCCTTCGTGAATATATCTGCAACCTGAAGAGTTGCGGAGATATGAGGAAGACCAATGGTGTCACGAAGGTATTCATCATAAATGAAATGACAATCCACCTCAATGTGTTTAGTACTTCCATGAAACACTGGATTGGTAGTAATTCGGATCGCACTAGTATTATTTGCATGGAGAGGTGTTGGTAGACTTTGAGGAAATCCAAGTTCGGAAAGTAGGCCCTGGAGCCAAACTATCTCAGAACATGCACCGGACATAGTGCGATATTTAGCCTCTGTGGAGGATTTAGACACTTTGTCATGTTTCTTACATTTCCAAGAGATTAAGGAATCTCCCAAATACATGCACCATCCTATCATAGAATGTCTTGTATCAGGACACCGAGCCCAATCGGCATCAAAATAGGCCTCGAGAGATAGTGAGGTCCTAGTTGAAAAAAATAATCCACGAGTGGGTGTGCCAAGAATGTAGCATATAATACGCTGAACAACAGCTAAATGAAGATGATGGGGAGCTATCATATACTGACTGACCAAATTGACCGCATAAGAAATGTCTAGTTGAGTAATGGTTAAGTAAACCAAGCTACCAACCAAGCGACGATATAAGGTCGGATCTGGAAGAAGATCACCTGTTTCTTTACTGAGTTTGACATTCACTTCTAAAGGTGTGTCAACTGGAGTGGAGTTCTGGAGACCATCCATGCCAATGAGTCCTATTGCATACTTGTGCTGATTTAGGATTAATCCTTTATCTGACTGATGAACTTCAAGACCAAGAAAATATGTCAGAGGACCTAAGTCTTTCATGTGAAAGGAGTTATGAAGAGAGGCTTGAAGGTGCTGAATCATGTGTCAGTGCCAGATATGATAATGTCATTAAAATAAACAAGCAACACGGTTACCCCTGCAGATGTATTATATATGAAGGAGTAGTGAAGGATCATATGGACTTTGATGGAACTTCAGTTGAGCGGGAGTGTCTCAAAATTTCTCAAACCAAGCCTGGGGATCTTGTTTGAGACCATATAAAGACTGATGTAGGCGAGCAACATCACCCTGATTTGCACCCAAAAAACCTTGTTGAAGGCGCATATATACTTCTTCTTTTAGAACACCATGCAAAAAAACATTCTTTACTTCAAACTGGTAAAGAGGCCATGGTTGAGAAGCAGCTATTGCAAGAATGGTGTGAACAATTTGTTAAACAGGTGTGGCCCAAAGGCCCAAAAGCCCATCAATGTAATATCTCACGTGGAAGTGATTTGGTCAATCTTGAGACAGTTTTAGCTTTCCTTTCTTAGAATAGAAATTGTTGTAAATTAGTTGCTTTCTTAACTTAGATTAGCAATTGATACAATTAGATAGTTTTTCCTTTCTTGGAGCCTAGGTTAAAAGGCATGTAATTCCTATATAATGATGTACAATCTCCATAGACGATATACATTCTAAAAGGATTCCAAACTGTTCAATCGTGAGTTTGTCATGGTATCAGAGCGAGGCTCTACTCTTCAGCATTAAGATTCATTCAAGAAATCAATCAGAGAGAAATCTTTCTCTCTTGAAGAAATAAACAGATAGAGGATCTGTTTTCAGAAATCGGCATGCATCCTGTTCCTGCGATAGGCTCAGATCAACTGTGGCCCACCTTCGATCATCACAGCATCATCAAGGATCCTTCCAGTCAAGATCGCCCAAGTCTTCTCCGTTTTTTGGTGATTTTTTCAGAATTTTTTCGACACTCTCAGGTACGTTCTTGATCATTCTTGTGATTTCTCAAAAACTGGCAACAGTTTTGATCAAGACCGTACAGATTTTTGGATCTTCAGCAGATTGAGTCCTAACTTCTTCCAATCTGAGCGAAATTTGTGTCTACATAGATCAAGTCCTTGATCAGGGTCCAGGATCTTCTATGGGGCCCATGTCAGGTTTAGAACAAAATTCAAGGACGTCTGGGTCTGTTCAGAGCCTGTTTTTTTTCTGTTTGTTCTCTGTTTGGCCTGCGTGCGTGATTGGTGTTTGGATCAGTCCTGTACCTTCTCCAGCACTCCAGAACTGTAGTTCAAATACTTTTGCTGAGTTTATCACTTGTTGTTTCACTGTTTCACACTATACAGTTGAGATGGACAAATCTGAGGTCACTCTGATAAAATTTACTGGAAAGAATTACCCTGCCTGGTCTTTTCAATTTCAAATCTATTTAGAAGCAAAGGAATTATGGGGTTTTGTTTCTGGCACGGACCCTAAACCCGCTGAGGATGAGAAGAAAATCTCCTCTTGGGTTACTAAAGATGCAAAGATAAAATCCTGGATCCTCGGCTCTGTCGAGCCACATCTAATCATGAATCTCAAACCTTACCCCACTTCAAAGGATATGTGGGGGTATCTGAAGAACGTATACCATCAAGATAATTCAGCACGTCAATTTAATCTTGAATGTGCGATTGCTGAATATACCCAGGGAACCTTGTCCATACAAGATTACTATTCCGGCTTTCGTACACTGTGGTCGGAATACGATGGCATAAAGTATGCTGATGTGGCTCCGGATGTTTTGCTTGTTATTCAAGATCTTCAGGCCTCTAGTCACAGGGATCAGTTTTTGATGAAACTTCGTAGTGAATATGACAGTGTCCGATCTGCCTTGATGAATCGGATGCCATTACCATCCCTGGATGTATGCTTAAATGAACTCCTACGTGAAGAACAGCGCATTGCGACCTCAGCTCATCTAGCGCATCAAACGACTGAGACTTATTCAGTCGCCTTATCAGCTAGTAAAATTTCTCAGCCTCAGCCACGCGACTTGAGCAAAACGCAATGTTACAGTTGTCAAAGATTTGGCCACATTGCCACTCAATGCAAACAGAAGGTCTGCAATTACTGTAAAAAGTCGGGACATATCATCTCTGAATGTCGCCGCCGCCCACAGCGTCCGTCATCTCAGCCTCAGACTTCCCCGTATCAGCCACCGCATGCGTATGTTGCGTCTTCGGTTATGCCTGCTCCTACATCTGCACCCTCACAGCCTGGGCCCTCATCCTCTCTCACTCCTGAATTGGTTCAACAGATGATCGTCAATGCCCTTTCTGCATTTGGTCTCTCAGGTACCTCCCCTCCATCTTCTACTTGGTTCCTTGATTCAGGGGCGTCAAATCATATGACATCTTCACGCGCCCCACTCTCCAATGTGCAAAGATACACTGGCCCTCTTCAAATCCAAACTGCTAACGGGGGCAATGTTCCCATTACTGCTGTCGGTGACATCCCTGGTCCCATTCCATTGAAAAATATTTATTTGTGTCCAACATTAACTTCCAACCTGTTGTCAGTTGGGCAGCTTGTTGAAAATGATTGTAACATCTCTTTTTCTTCTTCTGGTTGTGTTGTGCAGGACCAGATGGCCGGGAAGGAGATCGCGAGGGGGCCTAAGTGTGGACGCTTGTTTCCACTGGATTTTTCTAAGCCTTCTAGGAATAAATTTGCCAATAATGGGTTTTGTTTTTCCATTAGTGATACCAGCCAATTGTGGCATAAAAGACTTGGACACCCGAATTCAAAAACTTTGTCCATTTTGTTCAATTCTGGATTATTAAATAAAACTACTGGTTTATCTTCTTCTTGTGTGCCCTTTGATTGTGCTACTTGCAAAATGGGAAAGAGCAAATCTCTTCCTTTTCCTCTTTCCACTTCACACAGCACTCAGTGTTTTGCTTTGGTTCATAGCGATGTATGGGGAATTGCTCCCGCTCTTTCTCATGCTCACTATAAATATTTTGTGACCTTTATTGATGATTACAGTCGATTCACATGGGTCTACTTTCTGCATTCTAAATCTGATGTTTTTAATGTTTTTAAAATTTTTTTGACTTATGTTGAAAATCAATTTTCCACCTGCATTAAAATCTTGAGATCTGATTCTGGTGGAGAATACATGTCATCTGCTTTTCAGCAATTTTTGCAAAACAAAGGCATTATTTCTCAACGATCTTGTCCTTATACTCCCCAGCAGAATGGAGTTGCTGAAAGAAAAAATAGACATCTGCTTGATGTCACTCGTTCCCTTCTTCTGGAATCCTCGGTTCCTACTCGTTTTTGGGTTGAGGCACTGGCTACAGCAGTTCATCTTATCAATCGTATGCCAACCACCACCCTTGAGAATCAAAGCCCATATTACCGTTTGTACAAGACCACCCCATCATATGATGATCTTCATGTTTTTGGCTCCACTTGTTTTGTGCATTTGCCACCGTCTGAGAGGACGAAACTCACAGCTCAATCAGCTCAGTGTGTGTTTTTAGGTTATGCACCCTTCCAGAAAGGGTTCCTTTGCTATGATCCTCACATTCGTCGTTTCCGTACATCTAGGAAAGTCGTCTTCTTTGAAAATCAGTATTTTTTTCAAACACACATTGATCTGCCTAAAACCTCTTCTGTATCATTACCGGGTTTTTCTGACGACTCGTCCGTTGTTCGTTTTAATCCTAATTTTGTGTATCACAGACGGAACAGCACAGCGCCTACTACTGCTCTCCCTCCTGATCTTCCTCCCGCACCTGGTTCCGGCCATACTTCACTGCGTCGCTCCACTCGGATTTCGGTACCGCCAGACCGTTATGGATTCTCACATACTTCCTTGATGGCCACTTTGTCTTCTTCTTCCATTCCCCAATCATATTCTCAGGCTGTGCAGGATCCGTGTTGGAATAAGGCTATGCAAGAGGAATTGGATGCGTTAGCGCAAAATCATACGTGGGATATTGTACCATCTCCTGTTGGTGTCAAACCCATTGGCTGTAAGTGGGTTTTTTCTCTCAAATTAAAATCTGATGGATCCTTAGATCGCTATAAGGCACGTCTTGTTGCTCTTGGAAATCGGCAGGAATATGGCATTGATTATGATGAGACCTTTGCTCCGGTTGCCAAGATGACCACCGTCCGCACTATTCTTGCTGTTGCTGCCTCTCAATCTTGGCCTCTCTATCAAATGGATGTAAAAAATGCGTTTCTACATGGTGATCTCCAAGAAGATGTTTATATGCACTTACCTAAGGGATGCTCATCTAACCCCGGTATGGTTGCTAAACTTCGTCGCTCTCTCTATGGTCTGAAACAAGCTCCTCGCGCCTGGTTTGAGAAATTTCAAGCTGCTCTTCTCCGCTTGGATTTTCGTCCAAGCCTGTATGATCCTTCTATGTTTTTACATCATGCTCCATCCGGGATCACTATTCTCCTTGTCTATGTTGATGACATCGTCATTACCGGTCCTAATGCCGGAATGATTCAGCAGCTCCAAGCGTCTCTTCGTGAGTCTTTTCAAATGAAGGATCTTGGCCCTCTCCACTATTTCCTCGGTCTTGAAGTTCATCAATCGCCTAAAGGTATATTTCTCAATCAGCACAAGTACACTGTTGATCTCATCGCCCTAGCTGGTATGACTGCTTCTGCTCCTGTTGATACGCCAGTCGAACTGAATGTCAAACTCAGTCGCGCCGAAGGTGATCTTCTTTCTGATCCTACCTCCTATCGCCAGTTGGTTGGCAGCTTGATCTACCTCACGATCACTCGACCCGATATATCTTATGCGGTCAACCTGATGAGTCAGTTCATGACGGCTCCTCGTCATCTTCATTTGGCTGCTGTTCGCCGCATCATTCGGTATCTTATTCGCACTCCATCTCGTGGGTTGTTTTTCCCATCCAACAATCCTCTGACTCTCAAAGCTTATTCAGATGCTGATTGGGCTGGTTGTCCGGATACTCGCAGATCGACGACTGGATGGTGCATGTTTTTGGGTGATAGTCTCATTTCTTGGAAATGCAAGAAACATGAAAAAGTTTCGAAATCTTCTACCGAAGCAGAGTATCGAGCCATGTCCGCTGCATGTTCGGAAATTCTTTGGCTACGTGGTTTGCTTTCTGACATTGGTTTTCCAGCACCAGGCGCTACACCCCTTTATGCTGATAATACTAGTGCTATTCGGATTACTGAAAATCCGATTTTTCATGAACGTACTAAACACATCGAGGTTGACTGTCACTTTATCCGTGATGAGCTTAAACGTGATGTCATCAGCCTGCCACATGTCTCCACTGAACTTCAACTTGCTGATATTCTCACCAAAGGCCTTCCACGCCCACGCCATCAGTTCTTGGTTGACAAATTGATGCTTGTTGATTCTCCCGCATCAATTTGAGGGGGGGTGTTAAACAGGTGTGGCCCAAAGGCCCAAAAGCCCATCAATGTAATATCTCACGTGGAAGTGATTTGGTCAATCTTGAGACAGTTTTAGCTTTCCTTTCTTAGAATAGAAATTGTAGTAAATTAGTTGCTTTCTTAACTTAGATTAGCAATTGATACAATTAGATAGTTTTTCCTTTCTTAGAGCCTAGGTTAAAAGGCATGTAATTCCTATATAATGATGTACAATCTCCATAGACGATATACATTCTAAAAGGATTCCAAACTGTTCAATCGTGAGTTTGTCACAATTGTCATTTTTGCTATAGGGGCAAATGTTTCATCATAATCGACACCATATTCTTGTCGATTCCCAAGAGCCATAAGACGTGCCTTATATCGATCTAATGATCCATCATTTTTCAACTTAATGGAGTACACCCATTGGCACCCAATTAGTTTGACAAATGGGGGACAAGAAACCACATCCCAAGTATGATTTTCATTGAGTGCATTTAATTCTGCTTGCATAGTGGAGCGCCAACATTCCTGCTTGATTGTCTGGGAATAAGAATCCGATGTGGTGATAGAGTATAAGGTAGCAACAAAAGAGGTATGAGTGAAACCATAACGATTTGGAGGCTGGCGGAGACGTGTTGATCTCCGAAGTTGAGGAGCAGAAACTGGATCAGAAGCTGGATCAAGTGATTCCAGAATTGCTTGTAGCGTGGGAACATCATTTACATGCCGTCCCTTTATAAAAAAATTTGGTTTAAACCTGACAATGGACGAAGTAGATGGTTATGGAGAAAAATCTGGCAGGTGAGAAAATGAAAGTGTAGGTTCACTATAAGATTGAAAGGAAATTTTGATTTTCAAAGAAAATGACATTCCGGGAAACTCAAATACGTTTGATATTTGGATCATAACAAAGAAACCCCTTTTGATTAGACGCATAACTAATAAAAGCGCATTTAACAAATCGAGCTGTTAATTTAGTGCATTCATTGGGTGGGAGATGAACAAAACACACACACCCAAAGGTATGGAGATGTGTGTATTCAGGTTGAGTTTCGTATAAACAGAATTATGGTGATTCGTTATTCAATTTTGGAGATGGGAGACGATTGATTAAATAGAACCACAATAGACATGGCTTCGGACCAAGTCTCTGAGCCGGAACGGAAGATTCAAGAAGAAGCGAACGAACAGTGTCAAGGATATGTTTGTTCTTTCGTTCTGCAATACCATTTTCTTGAGGGGTATAAGGACAAGACCATTGGGAGATAATCCCTTTTTCTAGTAAATTTTTTTGAAATTGATGAGATACATATTCCTCCCTTCAGTCGGTCCGCAAAATTTTGATGCGAGTAGAAAACTGATTTTCGAGGTAAGCTAAATGTTTTTTAAATGCATCAAAGACTTCCGATTTAGATTGTAACAAATAAACCCATGTGAACCGACTATGGTCATCAATAAAGGTTACAAAATACTAATAGTGAGTGTGGGGGATTATAGGGGTAATGCCCCATACATCACTATGAACAATATCAAAACATTTTATAGCCATAGTGTCATGCATAGGAAATGGAAGAATCTTACTTTTTCCTAGCTTACAAGTAGAACAATCCATCACAATATCATGAGAAGAAGCAACATTTTTATTAAGCAAACTAGTTCTAAACAATGATAACAAAGTTTTTGAATTTGGATGGCCTAATCTATTGTGCCAAAATTTCCAATTATTATGAGAAGAAACACTAAGCAAAGAAAACTCAGGATTATTCCGAATATGTGAAAGTTGCAACGGAAAATGACGTCCACACTTTGGCTCCTTCATGATCACCTTCCCTGACACTTGATCCTGCACAACCATCCATATTGAGAGAATGAAACATGACAGTTATTGTCCACAAGCTGACCAACAGATAAAAGATTAGTAGACAAGTATGGAGAAAGAAAAACATTTGTCAAGGGTAATGAAAGGGAAATATCACCAACAGCAGTTATCGGAAGTTTTTCACCATCGGCATTATGAACTTCCAGATTACTAGAATACTTATGAGAATGGGAAAATAATTCAGGTGAAAAGGTCATGTGATTCGATACACCAGAATCAAGGTACCAAAGGGAGGGACACTTACCTGATATACCCAGTGCAGAAAAAGTATTGATAATCATCTGTTGGACCATGTCAGGAGTAAGAGAAGGATTTGTGCTTGGTGTGGCTTGATGCATGGACATAGATGAAGAAGAGGCAGTAGGAAGGCATCTGATGAAACGGTTTCGAGTGCAGCATGATAAGCACGAGGATTGCGGTTCTGAGGCCGTTTTTTGCATTCACTTATGATATGGCCATTTCCTTTGCGGTAATTACAGAATTTCTATTTACAATGAGAGGCATAGTGCCCAAAACCCTTGCAACTGTAACACTGAACAGTACCATATCTCGTCCTACGAATTTTCCCCTATCTCCTGTCAATTGAGCAGGTGCTGGAGGAGAGCTACGAGCCGCATATGCAGCCTCAAGGGGACCAGTTTGTTGGGATAAAACTGCTTGGGTTAGCTGTCTTTGTTCCTCTCGTAATAATTCATTGAGACATTCATCTAAGGATGGAGGAGGAACCCTACCCAGGAGACCAGATTGGACAGTTTCATTTTCTGGTCGTAATTTAATGAGAAATTGGTCCCTGTGACTGAGTTCCTAAACTTTCTGTGTTTCAGGAAGAGCTGTATCAGAGACATTGGCATACTTAATTTCATCATATTCAGTCCACAGGTTAAGAAACCCTGAATAATAATCCTAGATGGAGAAGGTTCCTTGAGTATATTGAGCAATCTCAAATTCCAATTGATATTGGAGTGCGGAGTTTTTTTTTTATAATATACTTTTTTCAAATATGCCCACATGTCTTTTGTGGTCTTGTAGGGTTTTAGATTCAAAATGAGATGAGGTTCCACTGTGCTAAGGATCCAAGATTTGATTTTTGCATCTTTGGTTGTCCAAGAGAAAATTTGTTTCTCATCCTTAGTTGGTTTAGGGTCAGTTCCAGTCCTTTGAGATAAAGCTCGAACTAGAATGCCCATGATGAGTAATTTTTCCCATTAAAACGAATGATAGGAATCTCAGATTTCTCCATTTCAAAGAGATGGATAGATAAACTGAAACTAATAACTCACGGCAGCCAAAAAAATAGCAAAGAGGTCACAATAGTCAACAAATAAATCAGCGAAGATGTCTCTCGGTCTTGATTTCTGTTGACCTTTTTTCCAACAAAAAAAAAGGTCAGTTGACCCTGTTTTCAGGTTCTAATGGGAAAACCGGGCCCCAGTTGATGACCTGATGAAAGATCAGATCTAATGGATGTCTGGGAATCGCTTTTCCCTTTCAGACAGACCAAGTTTTACTTCAATCGGTTACAGATCATTTAGTGATCAATTGATGAAAACTAGTGCACCAAATCAATAAACCACTAAACAGATCAGAAATCCTACCTCTGATGAGCAAAAAATTCAGGAAAAATGTCCAATAAATCTAGGATGAGTAGTCGACCAAGGTAGAATGCTTTCTTGATGCTGCTGTGATGATCAGAGGTGGGCCCCAGATGACTTGCTCCAAACTGCTGACGAGACACTTCTCCAGATCCAGAAGACTCTGCTGAGCCAGAAAAATTCTGAAATAATGTTCAGAAATTTCAGAATAATCAGTCGATCCAGGTAGGTTTATCTCCTGATGCAGTTATGATGATCGGAGGTGGGCCACAGTTGACAGGCTTCAAGATTCCGACAAGAACTCTTTTTCAGAAATGCACGAACAGTCAAAGCAAGGTCCTGATGACTGTTACATCACCAAGATTCAAGAGAGACGTCGAAGTGAAGAACTAGGAGAGTATTGATCAATCAGAAGAGAGATCGAATGCTCTGATACCATGACATTCACTTAGTCAACACCATCCACACAATCATGAACTTGAAAGAAGAGATTTTGTGGAAATTTTGGTGTCCTTCCTTGAGGATCAACCATTGCATATAAAGGTTGGGTCGACCCGATTTGGGCTGCAATCATGTAAGTTACAATCAAAGAAATCTCCTAGTATTGTATGTTGTGCTATACAAGATTCAGTTAGTTGACTAGCCTGTTTTAGTATATATTACAATTGGGCTATTATATATGGGCCATGGGCTTTATACAAATGGATCTTTGACGGTGTGCTCCATATTGCTATAGAATTGGGTCCCATGTCACCTTTAGTAATGCAACTTATTAATTACAAGTGTCCCACCAACTTATCATAAGACTACTACTTAAACTCAATACAAAGGGGCCCTACCAATTCTTTTACCCATTACTACATACCCTACCAACACTACACACACACTCATAAGAAATCCAGCTTTCAAATAAAATATTCTTTATATTTTCACAATCTAGTAAAAATATAAAAAAAAAAGTCATAATTTAAAGAAATTAAATATATAATTATTAAATTATATACTAGCCCCTATAACAGGGTTTGAGTTATTACAGCCTAGTTGTTAAAATTCTAGGATTTGGGATACAAATCCTAGAATTTATTTTGAATCTAGGTGAAATAATCCCATTTATAGGTAAATCTTAGGACTCAAGTGTGAATTCTATGATTTGATACTTTGTATTGCATCTCACAGGTTAGAGGATTCATCTAGGCAGGAAACCAAATAATTGTATTTGGTCATTCTTTTGACCCACTTTTTCATCTTTAAGTGTTTCTATTTTAAGAAGTTATCTAGTGATTAAGGAAACCTTTTAAGATAAGAATTTCTGGGATTTTGAGTTAAGAGAGAAATAAGGAACATGTGATTGGAATGTTCAACTGTAGGAATGGGTTTGATGGCATTTCCTATTCATGTAACATTGGCGATTGAGATATTTTTTTAATAAAAAGTTGAAGAGGATAAAACTGAAACTTATGTTTTTCCTTACTAATGTTGATATCTAGAACGTACTCAACCATTCACACATCATATATCATAGATATTGGTGTATGTCAATAATGTCTTTGTAAAATTGTGTCATTGTCTTACTTGTCACTAAATTGATGCTACTACTATGGATAGAAGATGGATTATGAATAACTAATATTTTTCTCATTTTTTAGATAGCTACTATTTTCTCATTTTTCAGACTTTTAATATTTTTTTTATTCTATACAGAAGTTAGAAAAATCCTTCACGAGTTCATTCGATTTCAACCCTCGAATGATTTGCAATATGATTTCAATTGTTTAGAACAATGCATGGGAGCCCTTGTTAATTTTTATTATTTATTATTTTTAATTTTTATCATTACGGGTCTGGACCGTGCAACCTTGTGATTACAACAATGAGCACCTTCCAACTGTGCTACTGCTCTTGTGAGGCCCCACCCCTTGTGGGCCCTCAATTTGATTTGAATAATTATAAAGATATTATTAGCTATCTTATTATACTATTTAATCGGATCTAGTAGGATAGTTATTATTGTTCCTAAGTCTTAGAATTAGGATTTTGTATATTTCTTTATAGATATAGGGTGGCCATTGTAATTTATTTAGGGTTTTAGTTAGATTAGGCCTTAGCTAGTAATTAAACTTTAATAGGAGGGGTGTTATAGTTAGGAAGCTTCTAGAATTCCTAAAAAGGACCAATTTACCCATATCCTTATCCTCTCATATATTTAAACCCTAAGGGCTTTTTAGTAATCAACCACTAACTCTAACCTATATATATATACTAACTATTGCAATGAACTGTAAACCTAACCCTAATTCTCCCTCATTTCTCATTCATCTTCCCTACCACTCACTCTCTAGAAACCCTAATTCCGATCCCAGCAACAAGAAGGATAGAGGATCATCCCCAATTGCAACATCAGTCCAACATTAGCAACTTGGATCTTTCTTTATTATTCAAATTTCCATTTGTATTGATCTAAGACAAGTACCCTATGCTAGACAGCTCAGAATGCATGTTTTCTTTCTCTTGATTCTGCAATTTCAATTCAGTTGATGCATATATGTTAGATATATCATTTGAGCTTTGTTTTATGAATTTTTTGCCATTGATGGATGGGTTCTCTCATTTGGAAGATCAATGGCCCAAGGATGGATGGTGAGATGTGTATTGAAGTGTTTTTCGTGATTTTATATGATTATGTGATGCATGGTGTGGATTGGAGGAGGTTTGATTGGAAATTGGATTGAAGAGATTGAATTCTAGAAAGCTGGAATTTCTGCGTAGGCGTGTGTAGCCGGTCGACCTGCCTGCAGTGGGGTCGACCGGCGACACTAAAAAGGGAGGAGAACAAGTCTCAGTTAAATTTTCTGAGAATTTCTCAATCCAGTGCACCCGGTTGACCGGACCCTTACGCGGTTGACCGGATACACAGGGAGGACAGACAGAACTGGGAGTCATCATTTTTCCCCTCAGACCCAGTTTCCAGTGCGCGCGGTTGACCGGACCCTGTCCCGGTCAACCAGACACTGAAAACTGCAGAGACTAGGATTTTTGCCTGAATGATGTTTGATTCTAGTTCCCTGTGTACCAGGTCGACCGGATACACGGGAAATATCAGAATTCAAGCCAGATTTCAGCCTCTCTTCTCTGTGTAGCAGGTCGACCCGACCTTAGCTAGGTCAACATGCCACACTGAAGTTAGTAATTTCCGAGTTCAGCCTTCTGTTGTGATTTGATCGATTGTGGGGCCCATTGACCATCCAAATAGACCTCCATTGACGTGCAAAGCATGAGTCAATGGTGTGGCTCAACCTTGACTTGTGAGGTCCAGCAAGTAGGCTTTAGGGATTGGAATTGTTGGTGATTCGAACTTTAAACGTAGTCAAGGATGCCCGTAACTTCTAGAGCACCAAATATAACATCTTTTGGCATCTGAAATTGCAGTTAAGGATCCAATTAACTGATGTGGTCCTGAACCTAAGAGTGGACCATTACCTAGGTAGGACCCTTGCCTTATTCCATTTGATTCTATTGCTTGTAAGTTATTATACATTGTACTTCTCTCATATCCTTATTATTGTTATAAACATGTTAATTAAATGGAAATTGGAAGACCCGAATCTAGGTTTACATAGTGGTGACCCGGTGATGTAATCGGTGATTAATGACCCGTGTCTATGGCTAGGCGGGCCCTCATACAGCCTAAGTTGGGTGTGTGGTACCTTAGATGAAGAGGTTGGTTATGATGAATTGTTGTGAATGAGTATAGATTGGTTACTTACATTGTTGTAAACTAAGGCCATAGTTTATGGGCCTAGTATGGATACAATGATGATTGGACTTGGACTTGGATTTGGACTGTGTTCCATGGTATTGTACTTGAACCTCTTAGAGACTTGGTTAGGACCTTGCTCTTGTAAGGCAAGCCTAGACAGACATAGACCTCTATTTGTTCCCTGGGTCGGCACTAAACATTTACTCAGTTGATTTAAGCTCAGCCTGTTGACTGATCATCACTGGTAGGAGCAATATTGGTTATGGATAGAGCTATCATGATGAACTATGTCTAAACGGACGGTGTGACACCGGATCCGGTCTAATGTGATAAAGGGGTGTGATCGGTGCGATAAAGGGGTGTGATCGGTGTTATTTATATATTGTTATTAGCAAGGTTATTATCCCTTGCATGGTTACCTTACTTTTCCCCGCCGCGATTGTTTACAGTATGGGAGGGCAGCGGCATAATATCCGGCGGTATCCAGTTTGTGTGAATGTGCCATATTGTTATCTGTTAGATTAGATTACTTAATATTGTTGATCATAAACTGTTATTTACTACCCAATTACCTAGCTTATGTTTCATTATTATTCTTATGATTAAATGATCATCTCTATTTTCTTTCGATGCATACATCCTGTGTTATCTAGTGCCTTGCCAGATCCTTGGATCTGACCCATCTTTGGTGCTTAGGTTTTGACCTTAACCCCGTGGGTGACTCGTTCTTCGAGGCGCCTGTAGCCGGCGATTACGGTTGGGGACCGGTTGACTAGGTGGTTGAGCAGGAAGATGGAGTGCCTACACAGGGTGTTTGAGCATAATTATATTTTTGGGATTTTGAGCAATTATGTTGTGAGCAGGGATATAGACTGCTATGTATAAACTTGTTATTCACACTTTGAGATTTTATTGGACTTCAGCCCCGCTTCACTTGATTCATTTTATATGATACCTTAAGCTTCCGATATTAACCTATTGCTTCTACTATCTTTTCTTATGCTTCTGCAATTTAACTATTGATCATCTTATTGTTCAAAAAGTTTTAAAAATTTGACCTCACTACGGACTATGATTTTGGAAGTTTTCGGATTTTCTGAGAAGTAGCACGCCAAATTCAGGTACCTTGGCCGTAATCTCGGTATTCAGAATTGGGGCGTTACAACTCTTGTTTAACTCTAAGCATCCCTTTTTCTTTTTCCTTTCTCTCTAATGTTCACCATTAATAGTTGGTTTACGTATGATGGCCCTTCATTATCTAAAACTGGTTGACGCCTCAGCTACTTGGAGAAAACCTTACTTTCTCCTTTCTTCATGTATCGCTGCATAACTTACATACTATTTGTTTAATTTTACTCTTGGAAATCCATATTCTTGTATATGCTTAGTTTTTCTTATAGTGGTGAATAATGTTACCTTCAAAATACTGTATGGTACATCCATGCTATTGCTACAATTTAACCATCTCCTATTATATGGTTTGTTATTTTCTGTAATCCTGGCTGTTATTTTCCATTTTTTTAAGTGTTAGATGGGATTTCTCTATCCATATAATCCCAGGTTTTCTTTTAATTCTTTCAAACTGCAATATTCGTCATTCTTGCAGCCACTTCTAGCATTGTTTTGTTTTATTTTGTTTTTGTTTTGTTCTTGGAGAAAAAAGAAAACTTATGGCTTCTGTTTTTCATCCTTATTTTTGAGATGTGTTTATTCTTATTGTTTTTTATTTTCTACCATTTTGAGTACCTATCTGGAAATCATATCATTCCATCTATCTAGATTGACTATTTGGTATCCTATGCATGTATTCTAATGTTGCAAATGGCTACACTCTTAGGCGTGGATGCACGTGCGCACTTATATTATAGATGTGAGAATGTTCGCTTTTCGGGATCCTTGTGATCTATGGCCCTTGTATGTTTCTATACCAGTCATCCACTGTGCTTGTGGAAAACAAGACTGCATTGGGGCATAGATTTTCTATATTATCTTTTGGATAGTATAATCAGTTGTGTTTCCCGTTCCTCCTGAAATGCAAACAGATACTATTTGGCAGAAATCCATATAAACTGTGTGCTTTCCATTGGACACTAAGGTTATATTGAAGTCTATTTCCAGCTCTAGGGCCATGCACCGCTTGTATGTGTGTGTATATCCTAGAAACTAACTAATAAATTGCAACTCTATTTGAATGTTGCAACCACAACTTTGATGGTGCTCATTGTAAAAAGAGCCTGTAGTATGGTTGGAAGGTGCTCATTGTTGCAACTGTGAGGTTGCAGGTTCGAGTCATGTTACCAATAAAACAAGGAAAAAGTTTGGCTGTCTGATTGTATATCTTTGTTTAGTTTTTTTATTGCTCTGACAAAAAACTCAATTTTTTTTGACAAAAATAAATGCACATTTTGCAACTTCTATTCATTCTATATTCCACATTGCTCAGGCTGTCATACAAGCAGGATTGCTTCAAAATGGTCTATGTTCAGTTTAGGATGAGAGTGCAGGTCAGTGCCCTTCTCCTTGTGTCTGTACAAACATGATGTTGAATAAAACATAAAGACATCACGTTCTATGCTTTGGAAAGCTATACTAAAATAAACATAAAAAAACATACCGTGTAGAAGCTTTGCTTAAAAATTTTCCCAAAGCTAGAAATATGAAGCAATGATTCCTTGACAATAAGCCATATTACATAGGGTAAAGTTATATGAATGTTGGCTGATCATATATGTTGTGCTTGGGCATGTAGCTTCATACTTGTGGGACCATGCTTAGAGATCCCAACATTTTAATTTTATCCAACATTTCTACGTCGATTTACTAAGCACCGACCTTGATTGAAAGATCTTTATCATCCAATCATTTACCTTTTCAGTTCTTTCTGTCCTATTATTGTAATTGATAGAACATAATGTCGGAAACATGTGTAACTTTCTTGTTCTACTAATCTTTGTGATTGAACCTAGAAGAGAAACATTGACAACTTGCAAAAAAGAGTCTTGAATCAGAGCTAGTGGGATTAGGCTACGAATTCTAATGAAGTGTAAAGACTTATATTAAATAGGTCACAAAGTGGTTCTAGGGGATGCTAAGGAGAACAAGAGTTGTGCACAAAAGGAAATCTGGTGGTAGAATCCAGATATCCAAAAGGTCACTGTTGGAAAGAAAAAATCTATTCAAAGGGGCAAAAAAACAAGAGGTGGAGAAGACTTAGATATGTAAAAACTTGCAATGAGCATTGTAAAGACCACTGCAAACAAAGCCAACTACAATGCCTATAACAATTTGTATGCAAAAAGAAGGGGCGAAGGGTTTTCTGTGTCGGACAAAGCCAGAAATGAAAGCTCAAGATTTTGATTATATTAGATGCATCAAGAATGAATGGGTTCTTGTTAAAGAAAGCGGGACCATTTATAGATGAGAGACATTTTAAATATCATTTAATTAGGAAGCATACAAGGGAATTAAATGACGATATTGATCCAAATCAAGGAGTGATTAGCGAAATTTTAAAGTCTACCTTACCTAGAATGAAGAAAAACAAAGCTCTAGGTATGGATGGTATACCTATAGATGTTTTGGTTGTGATGGGTTATATAGGGATTGACTAGTTTGTCATGGAACAGAATAGGACTTATTTGTAAGTAGAGGAACTTAAGGGACTTATATGAAATTTGGGAAAGTAAAGGTTTTTTTTTTTTTTTTAAATATGAAAATATAATAAAGTATATATATGGTTTGCGAGCATCAGATTCTCCAGTCCCTGATCCTCATCTTCTGCTCCACTTAAGTCTCTGTCCTCTCAAACTTGTTGGTTGAAACAGTTTTATTAGTTCTCACCATTTCTCTTTAGCTCAAAACCAGTTTCTGCTGCTCTTCATTCTTATACTGAGTCTCAGTTGTACGAAGAAACATCAACATCTTCTACGGGCATACCACTATGACTGAGGAACGTGCAGCCTTGCATAGGACTCATTCATGGGATCTTGTCCCTTTTCATCCTGGCAACCAGTACCAGATGCAATTCGATGTATAGGATTAAGACTCTAATCTTAGCCGACCCCAGCATAGTTGGGACAAGGCTTTGATGATGATGATGAATTAAGACTCAATCTGATGGAAGTATTGAACAATACAGGACTTGCAATAGGCTACAAACAAGAACACGACATTGACTATCTGTAGTTGCTGCTTGTTATTGGCCGCCATATCAAATGGATGTAAAAAATGGCCTTCTTGTAGAAAGATTTACATGCCTTTGCCTCTTGCACTTCCTCATCGTGCACACTACTTTCGCCAGCTGTGCCATGCACTATTTGGACTCGGACAAGCACCCATGCTCGGTTTGAATGCTTCAGCGTTGTCATTCTCAGTACTGGCTATTCTCAAAGTTTTCACGACTTCCCAATTTTTTTCCTTCTGTACCAAATGGGGTCAAATGCTCCTTTCCTTGTTATATTGGTGATATGCTTATCATAGGTGATGATCGAGAAGGCTGATCTCTCAAGATCTTTCTTACCTCACAGTTTAGTACAGAGGATCTTGGTCCTCTGGGCTACTTCTTGGGCATAGTAGTTGCATATTGTCCTCGAACTGCCTTTCTCAAATGAAGTATCTTAAAGACATTCTCTAAAGAGCAGAGTTTATCGATTCCAAAATTATTAGCACTCCACTTGAGCTCAATCAAAAGCTCTTTGCTTCTGATGACACTCTTCTGACCCCACTCGCTATTGATAGGTTGTATGCTCGACTATCACTTGGCTTGACATAGTTTGTCTAGTCCAAGTGGTTAGTTGGTTTGTCTTTGCCCCTACTTCTATACATTGGGCTGCTATTCGTTGGATTTTTCATATCTTCAAGGCATAATGAATCTGGCTCTTCTTCTTTCTGGTGATAGCTTTCACCAGTTTATTACCTAATCTAATTTTGATTGGGCAGCATGTGTTGACTGTTGAAACATGCCGATAATACTACAGGTTCCTGCATTTTTTTTATTTTATTTTTTTGTTTCTCTCTAATTTCCTGGAAGAGCAAGATGCGACTGTTGTTTCTTTTATGCGTTACACATCACGGATGCTCATTATTCAAAGCTCACCTGCGCTATGTGCACAGGTTAATATTTTCTTTCTTGCAAATGTTGATTATGAAACAAGTTTTTTTTTTTCTTTTGTTTTTATAATAATAGATAACAGTAATTATAGCAGTAATGGTAATGATAAAAATAATAAGATTACTTCTAATAAAAGAGAGAGTACAGAATAATCTTAGAGTATGAAGTTCTTGACATATATTTTTAATTACTTGGAAGTGATCTGTCATGCAAGCACTTATTATTTGCGTATTTTCAAATACTTGTTATCATGAAATTTTAAGCACAAGGAACTCTAATTACCTGCTTGGTTTTCAGCTTTTACATACTATTATACAGGATCCTCTCTCTCTCTCTCTCTCTCTCTCCCTCTCTCTCTCTCTCTCGCCACCATCTGACAATTCCTAAGCACAGGATAAAGTGCTGATGTTGCCTTTTCTGCAATCCTGTGTCCAGATGCTGAAAACGAAACAGCACTTCAGGATTTATTCTTTCTGTCTGAGATTTACAGCAGGATACCTTTTGTAATTCTTGTTGAAGATAAAAGAAATAAAAAAATAAATTTGAATTGAAAACATGAAAAAAAAAAATTATAAAATGTTAATGGAAACCATTTTGTCAAGCAAAAGTCATGAAAAAACATTTTGAAAATATGACATAGTATCATTGAATTTCCTACTTTTGTGAATGTTTCAAAGATACTGTTGTGACATTCCTACTTCCATGGTTGTTAGTTACAACATCGTATAATGGCTATGGTTGTTTACTTGTTATGAAATAGAGAAATAGGAAAGTGAAACATTTTCAAAGTTGGGTCATTAGGTTTTGAAATCTAGACTCGGTGTTTTAAATAGCTGTACTTTTTACGTAAATCTACATCTTTGTGTTTGGTAGAACCCTTTTTCTTGACAAAATAATGTGCTATATTTCATTAAATAACATTGTTATCTTTGGGAAAGACACCTTATGCAAATGCCGTTGTAAAATAAAGATCTTAACCAATAATTAAAGTAAATAGCATTATTGTCTCCAGGATTTTTTATCCCCAAGCAAGAAAGAGCCACTGCACTGCTTTACATTGGTCAGGCTGGGCTGGGATAACAGCGTAAGCACTTCGATCATAGAAGATACACTTGTAGAGCGTATGAATGGTTTGGATCGAAGAGCCTCCAATCTTTTTTACGAAGCCTTAGCCTATATACGATCCAACTACGAGACTATTTGTAATTTTAATTCCATTATAGTGCCAATTTCTAATCATGATTCCAAAATGTCACAATCTTTATTTTATGAAAACATTGCATTATTTTTGCGATAATGAAGATATTCATCAGTCATCATTTTACTTTCTGCACTTTTTTTTTCCAGAAAAAAACCATCTTTAATCTCCATGATACTGTAAGTTATTAAACGCTTCTTTCCTTTGGAAACTTCTCAGGCACAACAATGATGATTATTCTCTAACTTGGTAGCTGCTTCTTTTTGCAATTCCTCGTGTTGATTCCATTGAGCTGGATTTTAGAAGCTTTTGGTTCTATACCTACTTCCATAGGCTTGTACATTTTTTGTTTTTGCATTACATTATTGAAATTTATATTTGAGCACGAAAAATTAGTGATGCTTCACCGTGATGATGCAGGTATGGTATCTGCAATTGACATAAACAAAGGTCGCTTTAGAATTCTTGGAGAGACACCTAAGTTGCAGAATGTTGATGATGTCGTCACTGCCGTTCATGCTGATCTTCGCAATTTCTCCGTAAGTTACTGGACTGTAAACAGAAGCAGACATCTAGAGCTTTTACTGGAATGACTTAACAAATGACATCTCTCTTTCTCTCTCTTTCAAAGAATAGCTCAAATATTTAAGTACGAGGAAGAAGTCCAATATAGTACCCCATTAAGTGGATGGGTGGACCATTTGCAACAAATATCAGGATAAATATCACATAGTAAAAATATCCATTGGCAGTGATGGTGTTCTCCTAATCTACTTGCACATTTGTTTACTCAAAAGAAAAACGGAATAGAAAAAACAGAAAAGGAAAAAAAAATTTATCTCAAGTGTTAAATGCCCATGAACACTGTAGAAAATAACTCATCAAGATAAGGCCTAGGCTCAACTCAACTAGGCCCATGTATAGACTTTTAAAATATCCCAAGTGCGGAATTTGGTCAAAACACTGTACAGCCTATGTTTTCTTTTTTAACTTGTATAGAAGATTGGGATAGCTGTACCTTTTATTCTTTCATTATTTTGATTGCAATTCTAGCCTTTGATTAGGCACAATGAAATTATAAAACAGGTCAGTCAATCCTCTCTTGGGACACGACCAATTCTTCCAAAACTCTTTTCTTCTTCTTCTCTACCTCTCAGACTATTTCAATAACCCTTATAAACACAAGGTAAAATTGGAAGATGCCCATTGTTGCAAACAAGAGGTTGTCCTTTTGAGTCATCTTACCAATAAAAAATTAACTTTCCCAGATCATGGTGAAAATACACATCTGCAGATCTTTTGGGGACTTTAAACCCATTTAAGATTACAAAAGAGAAAGGTAATGTTAATGTTGAAAAAAAAAAAACTTTTAATTCCCTCTTTTCTCAGTCCCATGACATTCCATAGAATTCATCCTTCATGGAGAAAGGACACAAGCCCCACCATTGATGAAAGGTAAATGATTCTGGAAAAAATGAAAGAATTATTAAACAGGTTATGGAATGTGTACCATATGTATCTCACAGAGGAACAAATTGCCAAAGGAGGTTCGTTACAATTGAAATTGATTGTGCGTTTTTGTTATGGGTCCACAATTGAAATTGATTGTGCGTCTTTTCCAATTGTCTTTTGTACTTGATGTTATTTTTAATTAAATTTTAGTTACCTTTTCTTGGGGAGAAGTACCTTGAAAGAAATACTGATTCGTGGAGTCCTTCCAGCCCAAAAACAGAAGAGCATATCAGCAAGAAATTGTTTCGGTCTTCGAGGTGATGAATGCTTGCATGTTTGTTCGTTGTATCGAGAGCAGATTTTGTTATCTGTGCCTGTCAAACAAACTGCTTTCACTGTAAGGGGCCAGGTATTTTAAATAGCTTTTAAAGAAAAGGGGCTGACGATATAGAATTGGTTCATGAGAACAAAGACAGAACAAAGACCTGCTCAAGAAGATACCACTAGTTTCTCCTTGGATGGACTATCACAGATGTCGTGGATTATGTGGTGGACTTCGCTAAAACATTGGATGTGTCCTTACTTCATGTTAAGAGGAGTGCTAACTCGGAGGCAGATTGATTGGCCAACGAAGTAGTCTATCATTAGAGCTTGGTGGTCGATAAGGATGGATATCTTTGGTATGTTCTCTAGGATAGCTTTTTATTCTTTTGTTTTTTTTTAGCCGATGGCTTCGCTTTTGTTGCTATCCAGTATAATAGTACTGTTAACGAAGGAGGTTAATGCAGCGGAAGCACGGATATAAGAGCAGGCTGCTACAAGCACGATAAGGACAACGTCGGCTTGAATCAGGCACTGGTGTAGAGATCTGTAATTATCTACGAGAGATTAGTTACATATGATTCACTTTTCAAGATCCAAGGGCAATGATGGACATCCTGAATGTAGAAGATGATGATGGAGGATTGGAGATCTAATAGAATAAAAATTAATTGTAAAAGTTGTGCCAACTAATATCTCTCATGTCTGTATATAGCCTTTGGCTAATGGGTGATAAGATCTCTATTCAAATTCGAATTGAGAGATGATAAGGATAATATGTTCGATCAAGCTCTCTCAATTTGAATTTGAATGTTGATATGATAAGGATAGAGAGTTGGATGAAACTCAAGCTATTCTTATCCAAATCACCATGAAATTCCTTGTGAGGTGTGTCTCTTTGTGAGTGGGGTCCACCTACATGTAAACACAAGTGGGCCCCATCACAAATGCCAACATCTCCCACTCGCACCCAACAAGATTCATCCCATTAGATCACTAATATCCATCATAAAATTCTACAAAGTAAAAATGGACCTGAAGAGTGGGACCTCCACGATGCTTATTCACGGAGAGAATTTAAACTAAGTCGCAATCTGACTAGAATACACCAACTCACCGACACATCAGTCTGCCCTAGACACTCGCATGACCACACCGGATTAGATATTGACTGATACCCTTGAGTCATGTTCAATCCACATGCATGCTTATTCAACTTATCGAGTTAAAAAAGAAAACTCTTTACAAACATTTCTTTTTATAAAATAACATATCTATACATATATATTTGAAAAATTGTTTGTCTTAAAAATTTTAAAACACTCGATATAGCCCGGGCTGATAAGTATCGTAAACACGTATAAACTAGAGTGTGATGTCAAAGGGACTTCCCATGAACTTACAGGGGTCGGAATCAACCAAGCAGCTTTCCTAGTACGGCAGCTCGTAGGCTCCTATGTCGCCGTGGCACAACCGCAGCTAAAGTAGCATCACCGATCTCATCTTTCCAACGTAGAGGTTGGTATAAGGGCACAAGAGCTTCAAGAAATGGTTCACACAATAACCAACTCTAAGCTCAAGGGTCACCTACGGGACTAACTCTCACACAACAAACAGGATTTCTAGGGTATTATCCCGTTGCTCATAGGTAGGTCCTTAAACACGCATGTCTGTAGACACGCGTCGCAGTGTGAAAATGCATTAGCTCCATGTTAAGCCCATGCTAACATTGCACCGATTCACTACTGCGCAAGCAGATCATTACAAACACAACCACGTTTGGTTTTCTAAAACAGGCTATCGAACTTATTAGGGTTGATTTGTCCGATGACTAATGCTAAGTCTCATTTAGTCTTGTGATCCACATCACCCCTAATGCACACAGGACTGAGTCGGCGTTCCATACATCTGTATGCACCAATAAGATCCATATTGGCCTAATCAACATATCATACAAATGCATGCACCTCATCCTATTAGTCACTAAGACATCAAGGGCGGTCTTCATCCGTGTGAGCGGATTACCTAACCTGTTTGGTGCCACGTGTGCATCTAATACACACGCTCAATGTGTATGTTGCCAATGTAAAATATATGCACATGCATGAATGAAAAGAAATATAACACGCATATAATCGCAAACAATGAGAAAAAAACTTTTTTTATTAAAATAAGTCCAATACACTCCGATTGAATAAAAGGATTACATATATTGCATTCCCATACGCCTTACATGAATAGTGAATAGTTCTTGCGCCAAGGGTTTGGTCATCAGGTCAGCAATCATTTCCAAAGAAGGCACATGAGATATCGCTATCTCTTTTGCTTCTAATTGTTCACGGATAAAATGCCACTTTCGTTTGATGTATTTTGCCCTCTGATGAAGCTGATGGTCCTTTGCCAAGCATATAGTAGTTGTACTGTCAGTTCTCAATGGAATGGGATCACAGGCAATTGATACTAGTCCCAAATCCAATAGAAAACGGGGAATCCATACGGCCTCCATGGCCGCCAGTGCACAAGCAACATATTCGGCCTCCGTGGTCGACATGACCGTACACTCCTGTTTATTACTGGACCATGAGATGGCTCCCCCACCCAGTAAGAATACATATCCCAATGTGGATTTGCCGTCGTCGGGATCATCCGAGAATGACGAGTCGCTATATACTAATAAACTCAAGCCACCACCGTGATAGCAAAGCATCATATCTTTTGTGCCCTTTAAGTATCGGAAGATTCGTTTGATGGCATTCCAATGAGCAATACCCGGGTTACTTTGAAATCGACTAACCAACCCAACCGCATAGCAAATATCGGGGCGTGTGCACAACATAGCATACATTAAACTTCCTACAGCGCTGGCATAGGGTATGGAAGCCATTCTTTTGGTGTCAGCATCGGTTTGAGGACATTGCATTACACTTAATTTGCAACCTTTATCAATCGAGGTCTCAACATGACTAGCATTGGCCATTCTAAATTTCTCTAAGATCTTCTCAATGTAAGTTGTTTGGGACAGGCCAAGTATGCGTTTTATACGATTCCACATAATTTTAACCGCCAAAATGAACTCAGCCTCACCCAAATCTTTCATTTCAAAAACAGTTGACAACCAATCTTTGGTCTCATTTAAAAATCCAATATCATTACAAGCCAAAAGAATATCATCAACGTAAAGGGATAGCAACACAAATTTATGTTTAGATCGCTTAATGTAAACACAATGATCTTCGTAACACATGGAGAAACCATTTGACATGATTATATTATGGAACTTTTTGTACCATTGTCTCGAGGATTGTTTAAGGCCATAGATAGATTTATGAAGTTTACAAACTTTATCCTCATGACCTTTTTCCACATATCCTATGGGTTGTTTCATGTATATTTCTTCCTCACGATCACCATTTAAAAAAACGGTCTTAACATCCATCTGGTGTAGTTCTAAATCCATGTGGGCCACAATAGATAAATTCATGCGGACAGAAGAAAATCTCACCACTGGGGAGAAAGTTTCTTCATAATCCGCACCTTCTTTTTGTGTGAACCCCTTAGCCACAAGCCTAACTTTAAGTTTGTCAATGGAACCGTGAACTTTTCGCTTAATTTTCAAAACTCATTTATTTGTAATGGCTTTCCTATCCTTAAGAAGATCCACAAGATCTCATACATGGTTCTTGAGCATAGAGCTAATCTCATCATTCATCGCGAGCATCCATTCCTTCGAGTTTACCGATTCCATTGCTTCTTGATAACAACGTGGTTCGTCCTCGTCAGTTACAATGTATGCATAAGAAGTTCCCTCAATTTCAAAATACTTCTTTGGAATGAATCCACGAGAAGAACGACGAAGGGCGTCATGATCCCTCCCACTTGCTTGTGACTCCATAAGATCTCTCCCACTAATAAGACCGGTAAGTGGTGTTGGCTCCCCTTGGTAGGAGACGTCATCTATTTCAAATAGTTCAATGGACACCCTTGTCTTCTTCTTCTTAGGATATTGAAACTCGAAGAACTCTACGTCACGAGATTCTTTTTCAACTAATCTGCTGTTGACATCCTCATGAACTAGAACGTATCCTTTTGACAATTTAGAGTATCTCACAAAGATACTTGGAATTGTCCTACGCTCTAATTTATTAGGATGCGAGATAAGGACATGCCCTAAAGAACCCCATGGGCGTAGGTCTCCCAAGGAAGGTTTTCTACCGGTCCACAACTTATACGTAGTCTTTGGAACAGACTTAGAAGGGACTCTATTTAAAATATACGCGGCAGTTAATAACGCATCTCCCCAAAAGGACACAGGTAAATTTGCATGAGCCATCGTAGATCTAACCATGTCTAACAGGGTCCTATTTCGTCTTTCCGAAACTCTGTTTTGTTGTGGGGTGTAGGCCATAGTCAGTTGACGAGAAATTCCATTTTCCATGCAAAAACTTTTATAAATCTCCGAAGTGTATTCTCCACCTCGATCGGTCCTAAGGGTCTTGATCTTTTTGTCAAACTTATTTTGAACTTCTTTTGTAAAAATTTTGAAAAAATTCAATGGCCTCATTTTTGTGAGAAATAAAAAACACACGACCATAACGAGAGTAATCATCAATAAAAGTGATAAAATATCGAATTCCTTGTCTATTAGCCACATTCATTGGTCCACAAATGTCAAAATGGATGACTTCAAGGGTGGCCTTGGATCTTTCTGCCTTTGGAAAAGGTTTTGTTGTGGCTTTGCCTATTACACAAGATTTAGATGTGGGCAACTGTACTTGTGTGAGGGATCCAAGCAGTCCTTCCCTAGCCAATCGGATCATTCGATCTTTTCCTATGTGGCCCAATTGAGCATGCCACTTAATAGATTCGAAACTTGTCTCATGAACCATAAATAAATCAGAAAATCCAACCATTGAATTATTAAAATTCAAAACATATAAGTCTCCTACAATAAAGCCCCATGCATAAATAGAACTATTTTTTCTAATGGAAACTCTATCCCTAGTAAAACGAAAATCAAAACCATCCCTCGCGAGCCGGCAAACAGAGAGGGGATTCCTCCTCATGCCAGGTACAAAAAGCGTCTCATGGAGCACCATAGTTTTCCCTGTCGACATAGGAAGAAAATAATCACCGACTCCCAATACGTCTTCTGATGAATTATTTCCCATGTAGAGCTTGTTGCAACCGACATCTATTGACCGGAACTCCCAAAAACCACTCCTATCCTTTGTCACGTGCTTGGTTGCCCCTGAATCAATTATCCATCCATTAGAACTTTCATCCACATAAAGTGCTTCGGAGCAAACCAAAGAGAGTGACAAAGTTAGGGTGTTTACCGTATTTCGCTTGGGGCAAGTTTTAGCGATGTGGCCAAGTTCTTGACATTTATAGCATTTGGTTTTGGCTAAGTCTCTAGGCTTGTTATGCTTCCGATGCTTCTTTTGGTCTTGTTTGGGTGCATTCTGGTTCTGTTTGGGTGCATTATGGTCCTGTTTAGGCTTCTTTTAGCGGTTTGCTCCATTTTGAAACTTACGTTTACGTTTGGTCCCCTTAGTCCCCGACCCTGATACAGGCTGCTATTTGGCAAATAGTGCTTGTCCAACGATCTCTACTTGAACTCTTTGGGCTTCAAGCTCGAGATGGCGATACAAATCCTTAAAAGTTTTGACTGCCTCAGAGTGGGTCAAAATTTGTTTTATTGATCGTAGGACCGCAATGATCTTTTGGTCCTCAGTTACTACATTTCCTACCCTTGCAAGATCCGTAATCATTTGACTCATTTTCCAAAGGTGGTCCCTGAGGTTTACACCTGGGGTCATCCTATACGCATCGAATTCCATGGTCATTACACGGGTCTTGCTGGCTGTGATTTCACCATATTCTTCTTTCAAGGCATCCCACATCTCCTTAGCCGTACCGTAGGTTTCATAAGTGGGAACCAATTCAAAATGCATACTACTCAGCGTAATGTTGCGAGCAGTCCGATTATCTCTATCCCATTTCTCAAAATCATTCAAAGCGGGCATGGGTGTAGCATCATTTGCTAATTCGGGTCGGGTCTTAATCGAGTCCAAGGTATACGTGACCTCTTGTTCATCGAAAAAGTAAATCATGGTTCGGTACCACTTATCATAGTTATTACCATCTAACTTATCTCCCTTATTAAGGTCAGCAATGATATTTTTGGAAGCCATCACTGAAATTTAAAAAAAAAAAAATGATGATCAATGAATGCACAACATTGGCAACACACTTACGTATTGATTGCCCTTTTTGCACTCAAATCATTCCGAGAATTAGGACATTGTACTGAAAACCCTTCATGCCTAGGGCTAATTCGGGGCAGTCAAAAACAATTATCGTAATTACATGGGTGATTTGATAGCATCATGCAATTTGATACTTTGATGCAATTATAAAGATGTAAAAAGAGTACAACCAATGACAATTTTGGGTGATGTAAATCCTTTTAATAGGGAAAATGGTTGTGAATAGTTTATTATCCCCCGCATAAATTAGGGTCCACAAAGAAATGCTCAACTGGTTGAAGCTTGCACCTAAGCCTCCAATTCGGCCTTATGAAATCAAATCGATCAGGTAAGCCCCCAGGAAAGTGGTGGGGTCACAATGGTCCCGCTTAAAAACCACTTTCCTCGAACAAAAACTGTCTCCCTTTAGTGGGACAAGGCTTTTCTTGGAATCAACTCGATCAAAGAGAGCAATTGGTGCAACTCAGTAGTCTTCGTCCAATCGAAGCTTAGAAAAACAAGGGACTACCCATAAACACTATAATATGGCCCCAAAAAAAAAAAAAATGTGTGGATCCAAATAATGCTATGTAAAAGGAAGAAATACCATCATGAACACATAACATGATACAAAATTTAGTGCTCAAATGGTAAACAGTGGGTAGGTGTAAGCATAGGCATCATAGTGACTCAATCCATCATAGCCAATTTAACTAATATTTTTTTTTTTTTAACATGGAAACATTTATATATATATATATAATGCTTGTCATAAGCTTTGGATTCAAAATGGACAACTTCCGAATCCTATAAGAATGGATCCGAATCTTAATCTGATTCGCCCAAATCCAAAAAAAAACACTATCTCTAGCTTAGAGATAGATGGATAAGAATGAAAGTACCTTCCTTATTTTGAAGAAAGCAATGCCACATAGATTGAGTTTGTTGGGTAGAAGACATAAATTACGATATGGTTGCAGGACAACTACCAACCCACTATTAAATTGAAATATGTTATTATGTTAAGGATAGTGATGAGTTGGCAAACGAATCACATGATCCACCCAGAACAGGACTCACAAAACTATTCTTGGGCATTGATCATGAACTTGGGATATTCATGATTCAATGAACTAAACCATTCAACCACTGCATGCACCCCATAGTGGGTACCCCATCAATCAAATCTTCTTGATTGTAGGGTTCTAACAAATTGACTGAATTGAAAACACCGTGATTGCTAGGAACTTCCAATCTGGATCATCCTTTTGCCTAGATACATCTGATGAACGGTGTGGATTATTTTGAAAGTGAACCCACATATAAAAACCGGAGACCCAAGAATGCTTACCATGTCAGTGGTCGAGGATCATATAATTACCAAAGTTAAAAGAAGGAATCCAATCAATACTATTATGGTGATCTTTGCTTTGTTTGGGTAAACTTGGCCACATGATCACATCTGAATGTTATTTGTCCACTTTGCTATTTTCATCTAAAAAGTAGTAAAGTAAAGAAAAATAATATTCCATTGAATAGTATCGTCCCATGCATATTTATCTCCATAACTAGTGCAGATATCCAATTCAATTGTCTCAGGCATAGCAACTGTTTGCAATCATACCCTGGATCAGGCCTAATAAATGAATTGGATTTGAGACTTTTTAATATTTTCTGATAACTAAAATATACCGTGGGATTTCATCATGCAAAAATGAACATTCAATTTTCAAAACAATCTAATATAGTTGCCAATGTTTCGGGTTACTTGATTCGCAACAAAAAACAATCTAATCCTCGCGTGAGCGCGCTAATATAAACTCTGATACCAATGAAGGAGGTTAATGCAGCGGAAGCACGGATCTATAAGAGCAAGCTGCTACAAACGCGATAAGGACAGCGTCGGCTTGAATCATGCACTGGTGGTGTGGAGATCTGTAATTGTCTACAAGAGATTAGTTACATATGATTCACTCTTCAAGATCCAAGGGCAAGGATGGACACCCTGGATGTAGAAGATGATGATGGAGGATTGGAGATCTAATGGAATAAAAATTAATTGTAAAAGTTGTGCCAACTAATATCTCCCATGTCTATATATAGCCTTTGGCTAATGGGTGATAAGATCTCTATTCAAATTCGAATTGAGAGATGATAAGGATAATATGTAGGATCAAGCTCTCTCAATTTGAATTTGAATGGAGATACGATAAGGATAGAGAGTTGGATAAAACTCAAGCTATTCTTATCCATATCACCATGAAATTCCTTGTGAAGTGTGTCTCTTTGTGAGTGGGGTCCACCTACATGTAAACACAAGTGGGCCCCATCACAAATGCCAACAGTTAGCTCCCTTTAATAGAATTTGTTTACCATTAAAAGAAGAAAAAAAGAGAAAAAGAAAAGGAACAAGAAAAAAAAAACGGCCTCATGTAATTATTGAAGAGCTTCTAGGTTTGATCTCCCAACAATCCATGAGGCTTCTTCTGAAACTTCAAGCTCACACCCATTTTCCTCCTGCATACTCTACCTATGACTTGATGAATGCTTGTCATTTTGAAACTTGATAGAGCTTCAGAAAAGAATATTTCAGGGTACTTTCTCCAAACCAAATATTCTTTGAATATCTCACCTCTGCAACTCTGACCAAGAAACTTGTTCCTCTTTTTATTAGGTCATGGTTTGTGTGCATGTGTTCTCACCTTGGCATTGACTCTCTACCCTTCTGATCCCAGACACCTACCCCATAAGTCTTCCAAATCCCTACTAGATTCCCCATATTTAGCCTTATTTACTTTCCTCCATAATGCCTGTTTCTCCTTCTAAAAACATCGCCATTTTATAGGAGCTCAATTTCTCTTTCTAACATTCCCGATGTGCCTAGGCCCCCATTAAGAAGCGACACTTTGTGAGTCCTATCTATCAAGGATCGTCTCTGTGAGTTCTATTTATCCCTCTTTAGATTGTGGCGCGACAAAACTTATCACTAAACTGGAATCAATGGAGAAAGAAAACTCTTAAGTCCAATCCTTGATAAATTGTTTAAGGCTTTCATGTTTGTTTATTTGATTTGTCTAGTTTCAGTATTTTTTGTTTTGTTATACTTATACGTATGTTCTGTTTGTATTGAATGTTTTTTGCATGCGTGCATTATGTACTCAATCTCTTGAGATTCCCATGTTACCTTTGGTTTGCTGGTTTCATGTCTCGTGAAATCATTTATTGAAATGAGAGTCTGGTTCCAAGGAGTATTTAATGAAGATATGACTTTTTATTCCTTCAGTTAATTCTCCTGTAGAAGAACTGCCCTTATTTATAATCTTTCCAAAAATTCAACATTACATAAGAATTTGGTTAAAAAAATTCTACCATTTATTTCTGAAATTGTATCCTCTTGATTTGCAAATCTGATGCAACCAGAGGCGATTTGTAATTGACAGGAAAACCAAAGAATACAACCCCAAGCAAATCAACCAGGAAAAAAATGTAGAAAGCCACTGGGAAAGGGAGATTTCTTGCCAATAGTTGCTCAGTAGTCTGTAAAAGTTTTCAATCTGATGGAGAATACATCAATCCAATGGCGAAGAATGATAAAAAAAAAATTTATTGAAAATTCTGCAAATGTTACTGTTCAAGCTACAATAACTGGCGGCTTTTTTTTTTTTAATGGTTAGATAGGTTTTATTATGAAGCAAACAGTACAAAGACTCATTCCGAAAAGCAAGGGAAAACCTTTCAAAAAGGGCAAATATGACACCCATCGATGTGATCAATATCAATAATAAAATACCGCAAGTGCACGGGTGTCTAAATGAGATAATGGCAAGAACGGGTCAAACCCACGATGAGCTAATTAAAGAAACTTTTAGATTAAGAAAACTAATTAACTACAATCAAGGAAAGTTTTGAGTATTTAGATATAAAATCAAGCAACTAATTTAGAATGATGAAAAACTACAAATTAATGAAAGTGATTAGAGCATAGAAATCCAATCAGCATCCGCAAATTATTTATCAAGTAATCCTAATTTGTTCCAATTTTTACTTCAAATCAAAGACAAATTAATGTTTTTAATTTGGAAAATCTAACTTTTAAAATCTCTTTTCAATAATAAAAATTTAAAACTCGAGACTTCCTTCATCTCATAAAAGAATAAAAATAATTTAAGAACTACCCATCAAAAGTAAGCATAAACCATCAAAAGATCTAAATTCTAAGCATGGCCTATCAAACCTAAGCATGAATAGACAAAAACAAAATTTTATTTTCAGAATTTAAAAATGGAGATTTACCTAGGGCACGAAGACAAGCCTATTAATTATTAAGCACATAATCACGGAACACAAATTAGAATTACTAAATAAATAAAAAGAAGTTACTAACCTTCATCCATAGCTCTAATCAAGAAAATGAGCCCACCATTGCAAAGAATGCTTCTTGATTTGTCATTAAAAATTGCATTTTTACAACTTCTCCTTCACAAAAATTCTCCTTCAAAATAAATCCTTCGACATGGCCGAAGGCTACCAAAATAAAATAAATAAAGAAAATACTAATAAAAACAAGAAAGGAAGAAAAGACAGAAGGGAATTGGAGAGAGGGTTGGATGTGAGATGCCTCCATCCCCTTTTGGGTTGGTTTTATAGATGTTGATGCCTCCTTTTTAGAAAAGAATCTCCTCTCTTTTAGGACTTGTTTCTTTATTTGGAGAGATTTCTTGCTTAGGACTCAAGTTAGTCTTCACACTTGGAAAGAGTTTGAATTGGAGAGGATTTGCTACTAAGTGTGGTCTCTTGGGCTCCAAGTTTTACTAAATCGAACTCCTCAAACATCTCTCATGTTGCTAATTTAGAAAACCTTTTGCAATTCCCGCATAGAATTATAATATCCAATTTCTCAAGGTCATATCTCCTCAATATAGCTCGGGTTTATGCAATCTTGGGCTCCACGGATATCTACTCAAAAATATCTTTCCAACGGTAGGTAGACTGCATCAATCCGATACACGGTTTGAGAGTTACGGCCATTTCAATTTGCTGCCCCTGAAAAATCCGTGAATAATTGTGCAATTAAGGAAACTTCTATGTTTGGCATGCTATGGGATGTGTGGGACCCATGTTGGACGTCCAAGGCATGCTTGGACTCTTTCTTTGCTTGTTTATTTGATTCTCTTTCCATCTTTGTGATTTTCCAATCTTTCCAACTCCACCAAGATGTCAAGATATGTGGGCCCACCATGAAGCGTGTTCCGCCTTTGATCTCTCTCAAATTTCACCAATGTAGGTCCCACTCTTGATTTATCCTACAAAAATAAAATTAAATGATGTCAATAACAATTAAGTGTGAGGAATCTAGATGAACTATGCATGAGACCCTGCATGCCTAATTAATGCACCAAAAATACCCAACTTTCCAAAAATAACATATAGCGTCAAAATTAGAAGGTATGCATTAGTAAGGCCAAAAAAACTAATTTTTGGGTGATGAATGAGATGAAAATCCCTAATTTCACAAAAGTCATGCAATGTAATGAATTTTGACCAAATTTGACTAAGATTCCAACTTTGACACTCAAATGCATGAAATCATGAAATTAAGTGTAATTCTATGCAATTAACTTAATTAAGTCCACAAATGCATATGAAATGATAAATGAAAACTACAATTTTGTGGACTTATCACCCATAACCCGTCAACAAAAAACTACTAGAGAGAGGGAGAAGGATCAACAAATAGCGATGACTGCCCGACACCTTCCTTGGCCAGCATATCCGCCATCGCAATAGCACTATGCAGAATATGGGAAAAAGTAGTGACGCCGAGCCTCGAATCAATCTCCTCACCTCCTCAAACGCATCAGCCAAATGCCAAGGCATCTTCAAAGAGTCCATTGCCCAGCGAATGACACACCAAGAGTCACCCTTGACGCACCAAGGGTCACCCCCCACTAAAATGTTGGAGAGACCCAATCTGTCACATTCCTTGAGACCGGGCTGCCAACTCAGCCTCGTTTACTGAGAACATCCCACTAGACCAGAGAAACTAATCACGCAAGCTGCCGATGAATCTCTAATAATTCCCCCTATGCCGGAAGGACCCAGGTTACCTGTAACACTGCCATCAAAATTAAGCTTGTAAAAGCCCAAAGGAGGGGAAAGCCAAGCAGGACTTGGATGATCCCTAAAGCAAGAAGAAAAGCCAACTCCTGCCAACACGTCGACATAGTATCAATGCAGAACAATTTGGGTAAAATGGAAACCCAAGAAGTCACACTGAGCTTAATGGAATTCTTCAGGGAAGCCTCCTTTGAGCAAACACCATTGATCTAAATCACCCAAAGAACAGCTAAAATGGCCACTTTCCACATCACCCTCCCCCTGGAAAAATCCTCCTCCAACTTCCTAGTCAGAAACTATGAAGAGTATTTTGCACCACCCAGCGGCAACCAAACCCTCTAAGAACTGCATTCCAAAGAACTGAAGCAACCTGACAGGAAACAAACAAATGGTCTACTGACCCTGCATCCTTGAAGCACATAGGACACCCATTTACAATAATCGTCTTCCTCTTCTGAACGTTATCTTGCATAAGAATGCAGCCCAAGATACCTAACCAACCAAAAGCAGTTTCTCTCTTGAGGGTCCTTAACCTTCCAAATGACAGCAACAGGGGAAGGATTAGAAGAACCTGCTGATAAAGTAACTGGCGACCTTACTTCCATATATAGTGTTCAAAATCCCCCCAAAAAAATGGGTGAAACAATCACAATGATTAATCCTGTTCTCTTAGTAATTAGATCCTACGATGAATGGTTCTTTTCAAACTTGGAAACTACTATAAAAATTTTAGAATAGCTGAAACTAGAATATGCTGGTAGTCCAGAACACTTTTTACAAACTCTTGTGGGGCCATACAACCCACTGTTTGATGAAGCAAAATTTTGTATAGTTCTTGGGTTTGAGCCCATCTTGGTCCATTTGAGTGAGGCCTGAAAACGACCTGCTTGCTGAGATTTTCTGTATTCGCAGAAACACCCTGCTGTCTTCCTGTTTCTCAAAGTAGCTCCTGACATTGAATTTCATTCGATATTTGGGATTGTTTTGGGGCCCAATTGATCCTTTGGTCCGCCTAAAAGTGTGTCGCGGTACTGTAGGTTTTATCACAGGCGTCTAAAAATTTAAATACTTGATTGCTTTGATCCCTGTCAACAGATGCAAATTGACTTGCATCAAAATTCCAACCTTTATTTCTAAAATAATAGAGAACTAAAACAAGTTTTTTAAAACTTTATTGCATCATACAAATTGTTTTCATGTGCATAATGTGCTAGATGACTAGCGTGCTTTATACCAGGGGCTGCATAATAGCTACATTGCATGAAATGTTCTTTTTAAAAGCAATCCCTATTTTGGATCTCTCTTTTCAAGTTTTCAAATGGTCTGTCCAAGCTTTGTAGAAATATTATGTAGAAAATCAGTAGCTGCTTAAAAACTTGTTATTTTGTGCTCTATTTCCTTTCAATTAAATGAAGCTCTATTCATTTTCTATGAAGTGAATGTATGTTTATTAAAAACCCTAAATGAGAATACATGTAACTGAGATTCATGTGTCAGTCATGAATGTTTTTAGATCTTGACACAGCTAGTAGTTAGAATTCATCCTCTCTCTCTCTCTCTCACACACACACACAGACAGAGCAATGTGAGCTGGTTGTACAATTATGATACTAGTTAGATATCTTACACATCTAGGAACTAACATAGTATGGAAACATACTTTTCAAGACTATTATTAAATGTGTCAGCGTCCAAAATTTCCTAGAATCCGGACATGTTATGTTCGTTTAAGCATTTGTATATGTATCTACAGTTAAGTTAGATAGCTAAAAAAAAAGAAACCAGAGATCTTGTATTTTCTTTTTGCAAGTATTGACACCTGTGCAACTTAGGCTCTTACATATACTTTCTTTCTGCCTTCAAGAATTGCTCTTTTGTAACTTTTTTGAGGTTTGCATTGAAAGTAGTGGTTCAGATTAACCCCGAGGGGTAGCTCGCCTCAGTTGGCCTAGGACTACGGTTTGCACCCAGAGGTTGTGGGTTCGAAACTGCACTACCACACTGGGGCCATAAGGGAATTTTACCTAGCTTTCTCTCCTGGGCCCGTAGTGATTATTCTGGCCCAAAGGGCTGGGACACCTTGCGTTATCAAAATGAAAAAGAAAAAGTAGTGGTTTAGATTTTGGAAAAATATTTTCTTGTTTGCATTTTATTCATTGAAGCGTTGACATTTTGAAGGCAAAGAATGCTGGAAGTCTGATAAGGTCTTGTTGGATGCTCCCTGTTCTGGATTAGGCGTCTTCTCAAAGGTATTCAATTCCTTGTCTCAAGTCATATTTCTTGGCCGGATAGTTGTCCCATCCTCTCCTTCTTTCTTTTGCAGGAGCCAAACAACTTTCATTTTACTGAAGTTTAGAAATAGTATTAGTTTCTACAAATTGATTATTCAAGAAAGAATTCTTCGGGTTTGTTCTTTTATTTTTGGAATATGTTAATTTTGTAATTGTATGCAATAAAACCAATAATGTCATCTATCTAAATGACAAGTCGTGTTCAACTGTATGTGTTAAATCTCCTAATTTGATGAATTCTAGAGTTCTCTCTTAGGGTTTGAAAAACCTAAGAGGATAAAGGTACAAAAATAAGGAAACAAATCGAATTGAGAAAACCTAGTCGTATTGTTCCGTCCCCTAGGGTTGGGCGACCAGTATTATATATATTCTATCAAAAAAGCTCTAATTTATATATTTACAACTAAATCCGTATTTTCCCTGAAACTACATATCCAATTATTCCTCTTAAACACTTCCCCCCGTGCTGGTGCAAATACTATGCCTTTGTTGCCGACTTTCTCTAGGAGAAAATGACAATCAACTTCAACATGTTTTTGCATGAGCATGGAACACTGGATCTGTTGTAATCTGTTGTGCTTATCTGGTGTCAAAGTATAACACCATCGGATCTTCATGTATAAAGATCACATGTTTCGTATGTCATTTGCTTAGTATTTGGATCTAGAATTGGACCTTGTTACTACTGTTGAAATACAAGTTATCGAGGATTAAAGAACAAGATACAGGTTAAAAACAAATTGGCGATGCACATGATAGCAATTTATAGCTCCACTCGGTTGGTGATATAGGACAGACCCGTTGACCCCATGGGTGAACCCGCCTTTGGGCCCAGCCCACCTATCCCTAGTTTATTTAAAGTTTATTTATGAATTAAGTTGTGTTTAGTTTGATATTTTGATCCCGGCCATTGAAGTATTGGATGGTCCATATTTGCTTTGGGGTTAAGTTTTCTCTTATTTAAACATTATATATAGCCTCTTGGCTTATTCAGATTTGATGAATGAAAAAATATTGAGTACTCTTGCTCTCTTCTTCCTCCTGTGATTGGAGTTTGGCATGATGCCAAGATTTTTAGGCGCGAAGCCTGAATTACCCCCCTCCACCCTCCATCTCTAGTCCCTCCATTTTTGTCCTCCCCGCATCTGGTACCCTGCTCCGTACCAGTAGGAGAGAAAAAAATTCCGGATGTATTGTAGCCCCACTGGAAAAGACAAACAAAAGTGGTACCCAAAATCCCTAACTAGGGGTTTTTCCGTCCTTCTTGAGTTTTGAGGCCTTCCTTGTGATCTCATTTCGACTTGCTAGAGGGAAGTGTCCGTCTTGGTTGGGATGGTAGTATTTTTTTTTTGCTTTGCCTTTTCGTTTCCTGGCAGTTTTTTGTGCTCCGGGAATCTTCTTGGTTGTTTGTTAGTATATCTCTTTTGTACTAATAAGCTTTTGATCAGTCAAGTTACCATTAAAAGAAAAAACATAAATAGGGAATGGTCATCAAAGTATCAAGGTGATACTAATAGTGCTCATTATCTCTTTACGCAAAGCTAAATTGCAGCTAGAATAATAATCCAAAATAAAGCCTCTACATAGACAAACAACCCTTATGTGCTCGGTTGGTACTGTTTAGTGGTGCTGAACCCATCAAGAGTCAATGGTCTTAGGTTAAGTTAGGATGAAGACATAGAGCACATTATAGGTCACTTCTTCAAATAAGAAAACACTCCAAATAATTTATTCAATCCCTTACAATACAGATGACACATCCGTAGAAGATCTAACATTTAGTAGAGTAATTCCTCAAACTTCCACATCAAACAAGTTGGGGTTCTGGATCCTTTTAGGGTGATTCTAGTTAGCATTAGAAGATAATTAGGAATACTAAGTCCTTAGTATCTTTCCATTATTAAATCAAATATTCAATTTAGGCCTCTTAAGCGTACAGGTGGGACCAATATCTGAAATTGACATGTGGCTTCCAATAGGTCACATCCAACCTCCTTTGGCATTATTTTGAGTTTTGAAGCATACTGACATCCCCTTTGATCTTACGGTGTTCCTACACAAGTATATTAATGAAAGAAAAGAGAAACCTAACCCTAATTGTGACTAACTGCTGGAATCAGATTTAAACATAATTTGGGAGACTCCAAATCATTAAATTGAAAACCTTCAAAGAATACAAACCCTAGAGAGATCATGTGACAAAACCCCCCAAATCATCCAAACCATATTTGTCACGTCCCCCGAACCTGATTAGAAAACAAACCGGATCCGGGGAGTGAATTTTAGGACTAATTAAAATTTTTGCCCTTTAGGCCCAAGGATCGTAAGTCCACTGTGAGGATATTGTATTTTAAAGCTCAAGAATATAATCCTTTGCGGAATCATACAATTCAAGGCATGGTAAATATCAAAACATTGAATAGCAATTCTCATTTATTAATTTAAAGTTGCAAAAGAATAATTAAAGCTAATCAAAAGTTAATTTAATTACATTGGCCAACCCAACAACTAAGGCCAATGAAAGAGTGAAGTCAATAAGATAAAGGTCCAACGATGAAACAATAAAAGAATAATTCAAAGTCTAATGAAGTCCCCGTGAGGCTCTCTAGTACCAGGTAAGATGATGCTACTCTACGTCATCGGCACGCCACTCTCGTTCCTCCTCTGCTGGTCGAAGATCCTCTGGGATCTCCTCACCTACCTGCTCGTTACAGTAGTACTCACTTGAGGTGTCTGCACACCAAGGAACAGAGTCAACGACATGTTGAACAATATATAAGCAAAATACAATAAAAACATAACATGCATCGAGTGTAAGAATAGAGACGAAGACAAGATCATAAGAATACAAGAAAACAATACTAGGCATACTGCATGAGCAACAATCATCAGAATCATCAATAGAAATCTAACATCGTCTAACACTCACCACTATCCAATCCATGCAATGATCAAAAGGGAGACTCCGAGGATGTCCAAGCCACCTCTCGGTGTACCAGTAACAATCCCAATCTGGACTACTGATACCAAAGTCCGGCTCTAGGGAGATCCAAGCTCCCGGTCCTAGGAATAGTAGCACGGTCCAAGCCTGCTCCCAACTATTCAATGCCATGGATGCCGTCCAAAGCCGACTGCCCACCCTGATGTCCGAGTAACCGGCCCATCAATAAAAACCCCCAAACTGCAGTTGGCCATGACATGCAAACAACAACAAAGTGGTGCTGACATGAGGAAAACCAAGACAAGCAAGTCTGGCTAGTTTAACAAGCAAGACATGGTCATAGGAATTATCCATTTCAAAACAATACAAAACAAATCAATCGCACTTAGTAATCCCTTATAACTAGCCAGTCATGTTTATCAATACTTGAGACAGGATCCTAAGGTACACTCTAAGTCCTGTCCAAGTCCTAATCTACAAGGATTTAAGTTTGACAATTCATTAGGTATATTATGCCAAGAGAGTGTACAAGAAATAATAACAACGGATACAATCATGTAGGCATCTATTTGAACAATTCCATGTGTATTCGGTTAGACTATGAATAGTACACGAATACCTAGACAACCCATCAAAGCATACCAAGCCACATGCTTTGATTTCAAATTCCATTAATGGTCACAAGAAGTGAGTTAAGGGTTTCCAACATTTAAGTCCCCAAACCTAGGTTAGCAATCTTGTTTCCAACAAAACATGGTCTGAATTATTAATCTCCATCATTACTGCATTTCTTGATCTCCGATCATCGCGAAACATATACCATTGGATTCTACATTCCATGAGCTTTCCAACGATATAAGGCTCGCGAAAATCTGACGAGCGGTTCAAAAGTTATGGCCCCGAAAACCTATCCAAACATCAGTCAAACAACGAGAGTTCGAACTCTTGGAGGGAGAGTTCGAACTCTCGCTCTCCAGGCCAAAATACCAGCGTCATTGAACGTTTGAATGTCGGGGAGGGAAGTTCGAACGTTCAATGTTCGGTCTCCCCACGTCCGAAAATTTCAGAGTTTGAACGTTCCAAATGAACGTTCGAACGTTCAAGTCTTCATGCCAAACACCCGAAGACCCAAATGTTCGAACGCTTGAGAGGCACGTTCGAACTCTTGAATATTCCTAGGCTATTCTGCAGATCATACAAAGTTCAAACGTTCAGAAGGAATGTTTGAATGTTGGTCGTCAGCCATTCTTTCGTAATTTCCAACGTTCAAACATCCAAAGGAACGTTCGAACGCAGAAACCCATTTTTTTCTGACGATCTTCCATTCTGATTCATCTCCAGTCCATTCCAAACCATCCCAACCCTTCCATTGGTTATACCTGCACGAAATTGAGCCACCGTGCTCTCCCAATAATCCACAATCCATCCATTCATTAAACATCCAAGATTATCTAAATACCAATTCAATCAAACAATTTCCAAACCGAATCTAACATCTTCATTTTTCTACAAATCATGATACAATAGCTTGGCATTTGGGTATTCTATAATCCAATCAACATCATTCAATAAAACAAGCATTCATGTTATATTGCAATTTGCATATCTACTTGCCTCAACCAAGAAAATGGTAGAAATTGGGGAAAATCGAGGAGAAGCTCTAATAACACGAAAACCACGATTTAACCCAACCAAACGCAACCTAAATCGCAGAGAAGAGGAAAGGAAAGGGAAAAGATCAAGAAAAACCTAAATCTAACCAAAAGGAAAGATGATTGAAAACACGAAGATGAGTAAAGGCTTACCCTAACTGATATCAAATGGAAGAGGAGATCGCGAGGAAGAAGACTAACGGTTCGGATCTTCGAGTAGGTCTCTTCCGGAGGGAGTTCTGGAGCTTGCGAAATGAGGAAGAAGAAGGGCTGCTGTGACTCTTTCGTTGCAGAGAATGAGGTTAGGGTTACGATTAGGGTTAATCCCTGTTTAAGAGAAGAATGGAGGAAAAAGGACAAGTTTGATTTTAAGTGGGTCCGGTGAAAGAATGGACCACTTGAAGGCTTTCTGGTCGTCGGATCGTGACGAGCCAAGAGACAAAAACGATTAGCGCGACGAGACCTTTCCAACGAACCCAAAATCACGGTGATTGAAATTTTCTGGAAAAACACTCAATTTCCCTAAATTGCAAACTACCCCCCTTGCCATGATCAAACGAACTCGGAATTGCACGAAACTTCGCAAACACTATTCTAATGCTAAAAGAAACTCGTTCATGATCTAAACCCACCTAATTATCTAACAATACATTTAATTATAATAAATACAAAATAAACAGGTCATTTGGCCTACTATTGGGCCCAACTGACCCAGTAAGGTTGCAGACCTTACATCTCTTACCTCTAAAAAGAACATTTGGTCCCCCAAATGCCTAAACATACCTCATTAGGAAAAAGATGGGGATACACCTTCTGCATCTGGTCTTTGAGCTCCCACGTTGCTTCCTCTGGAGTGTGATGCTCCCATTGTACCTTGACCCACTGGATGGTCTTGGTATGCGGCACTACCTCTTTTGTGTCAATAATCTGCGCTTGCCGCTCCACGTCGATCGTATCTGCCTGTAGCTGAAGAGGCTCATGCTGTAACACGTGAGTGGGATCTGGAATGTACTTCCGAAGCATTGAGACATGAAATACGTCGTGCACACCAGCTAGCTCAGGCGGTAGCACAAGACGATAAGCCACATCTCCAATCCTGCTCTTGATCTCAAACGGTCCCATAAACCTCTTGGCAAGCTTCCCTTTATGCCCAAATCTAACAACACCTCTCATCGGAGATACCTTCAGAAACACCTTATCTCCCACTTGAAACTCTAGAGGTCTCCGCCTCTTATCCGCATAGCACTTCTGACGATCACGAGACTCCTTCATTCTCATCTGAACAATTCTGACTTTCTCACTAGAATCAGAAATCTCTGAAGGGCCATGAAAACTCCGAACTCCTACTTCCTCCCAACATGCCGGAGTCCTACATCTCCGTCCGTACAATGCCTCAAACGGTGCCATGCCAATACTTGAATGATAGCTGTTATTGTAGGCAAACTCACATAAAGGCAAGCTTTCACCCTAATTCTCCTTGAAATCCAAAACACAGGCTCTAAGAAGATCTTCCAAAGTCTGGATGGTACGCTTTAATTGCCCATCTGTCTGAGGGTGGTAAGCTGTACTAAACTTCAACTGAGTACCCATAGATGATTGAAATGTAGACCAAAACCGAGAGACAAACTTAGGGTCTCGATCGGATACTATGGACTTAGGCACTTCATGTAGCTTAACTATATTGTCCCTGTACAACGTAGTCATCTTGTTCATAAACTAACCAGTCTTAAATGGCAGGAAATGTGCTGACTTCGTCAATCTATATACAATCACCCAAATAGCATCATTGCCCTTCCTGGTGTTCTGCAATCCCGACACGAAATCCATTGTAATGTTCTCCCACTTCCATTGAGGAATATCCAACGGGTGAAGCAAACCAGGAGACTTCTTGTGCTCTGCCTTAATATGTTGACAAGTTATACACCTGGAAATGAATTCTGCAATTTCCTTCTTCAGCTTCACCTACCAATAGTGGTTCTTCAAATTCTGATACATTTTAGTGCTTCCCGGGTGAACAAAATATCTGGTGTGGTGTGCACCTGTTATCAGCTCTGACTTGATGTCTTAAACATCTGGCACACACAACCTATTCTTGCAATACAGAAACCCATCAATCAATCTGAACTCTGAATTGCCATCAATATGATCAATGATTCTCTGGAACTCTAGGTCATCTTTCTAAGCTTCCTTGATTTTGTTAACTATTTCTGGCTCCCAAACTCCCATAGTAGCAACTAAAACTTTATCACTAACAGGCCATACTTCCACATCCATATCCCTGAACTGCTCCATCCATCTCCATTCTGGCATTACACATCCACTGAAAGCTGCCTTTCGACTGAGAGCATCTGCTACAACATTCACCTTCCCTGGATGGTACTTGATCGGAAAATCATAATCCTTTATGTACTCCATCCATCTCCATTGCCTGTTATTCAGACCACCCTGCGTGAACAGATATTGCAAGCTCTTATGATCTGTGTATACCTCAAATCTTTCACCATACAAATAATGCCTCCACAACTTCAATGCAAACACCACTGCTGCCAACTCTAAGTCATGTGTGGCATACTTCTTTTCATGATCCTTTAATTGTCTCGACCCATAAGCTATTACTTTGTCATTCTGCATTAGAACACAGCCCAGTCCAATCCCTGATGCATCTTTATAAACTACAAATCCTCCACTTCCAGAGGGTAAGGTAAGTATGGGTGCTGGAGTCATCCGAGTCTTCAACTCTTGGAAACTCTTCTCACATTCGTCTATCCACACAAACGAAACATCTTTCCTTGTCAACTTAGTGAGTGGAGAAGCAATGGTAGAAAACCCTTTCACAAACCTCTAGTAGCCTGCAAGTCCAAGAAAACTGCAAATCTCCACTACATTTCATGGACTACCCCAATTAACAACTACTGCTACCTTTTTAGGGTCCACTGTCAATCCATCCTTACAAATAATATGGCCCAAAAATGCCAATTTCTCCAACCAAAATCCACATTTACTCAATTTAGCATACAATTGGTTGTCCCTCAAAAGCTGCAATGATGTCCTCAACTGATGCTCATGCTTCTCCTTTGACTTCGAGTATACCAACACATCATCTATAAAGACAACCACGAACTGATCCAGAAAAGGAGTAAACACCTTATTCATCAATGCCATAAAAACTGCGGGTGCATTAGTCAACGAATCACGAGAAACTCAAAGTGGCCGTATCTCGTCCGGAATGCAGTCTTAGGAATGTCCTCCTTTCTGACTCACAACTGATGGTACCCGGAACGCAGATTTATCTTCGAAAAGAATTGAGCTCCCTGCAACTGATTGAACAGCTCATCAATCCTTGGTGTTATCCTTTGGTCCATGAAAAATTAGGATTATCCTTCCAACCAGGATTGTATGTATTCGAATACGGATCATACTTCGGCCGCTCATATCTAGTATTCTGATAAAGTGTACTCACCTCCTCCATACTCTCACTCTGACTCTGACCAAAGAATGCTCTACATTGGGATCCAAGATGGGTAAAATCTCCACACTTGGTGCAGGGTGGGGTAGTAGGGTCACTAACTGCTTAGCTCCTCTTTAATGATTTCAGGGTCTTTGGGGTGGTCCGCTGACAGGTCTGGTTCATTTCAAGGGCTTCTAATCTCCTTGTCAGTGTGGCCAACTTGGCCTCGGCCTCGAATTTGGGTTCCACTCTATGCATGCCCCTTCTTTCTACAACAATCGGTCTTTTGGGATCCTCTCTTATTGGTTCCCATTGGAGAGTGTTCTCAGCGACCTCCTCAAGGTATGCCCAAGCTTGGTCAGCTGTCTTTTGAGTGAATACTCCGTTGCAAAAAGACTCCACCATGGTCTTCGTGTGACAGTCCAGTCCTTCATAAAGGATTTGGACTAGCCGGATCTTTTTGAATCCGTGATGCGGGCATTGTAACAGTAAGTCTTTGAACCTTTCCATGTACTCATACATGGTTTCTCCCTCTAGTTGGTGGAAGCTGTTCAGGGTATATCTAATGAAGGCCGTTTTCTGTTTTGAATAAAACTTTTTATAAAAGGCCTCGACTAGTCCCTCCCATGTGTTTATGGAATTAGCCCGTAGGGCGTAAAGCCATGCTTTCGCCTTCTCCTTCAACGAGAACGAGAATAACCTAAGCTTGAGGGCCTCTTCAGACATATGGTTATACTTCATGGTCCCACAGATTTCCTCAAACCCTCTCACATGTTGATATGGGTTCTCGTTTTGCACCCCTCGGAAAATTGGTAACATCTGGATTAAGCCGAATTTCAGCTCAAATGAGGCATTTGTGGTGGGTATGATGATGCATGAGGGCTGGGTAGATCGGGTCGGGTACATGTACTCCCTAAGGGTCATGGGTTGGGTTAGTAGATTTCCGTAAGCCATTTCCTCAATGGAAATAGGGTCCGCAAAATTCTCAACGGGGATATTGAATAAATCGAAACTCTCTAAACGACCTTGCACACGAACCAATTGTGCATACACTACCACTCAACTCCGAAAGTGATGGTCCGCTCAAGTGATGATTAATGCTTAAACGCAAACAAGCAAAACAAAATGATTTTGAAAAACAAACGAAACTATGCTTAACTAAGGCTACCTAAGATTAAACTAGACAGCTCATAACTGTGAATAGTACATCTAGGCCTCCAATCCGGTCCTATGAAACGTAGTCGGCCAGGAAAGCCCCCAGGGGATTGGTGGGATCACGATGCGGGTGGCAAATGTTCCGCTTAAATACCAAACTCCTAGAACAGATGAACTGTCTCCCTTAAGGGACAAGGCTATTCTAGGCATCGATTTCCGTTAAGGAGCGCAAATGGTACAACCTTTGATGGTCTTCTCCTAATGAGCTCGTGTCCTAAGGTCACGTTTCTACTCAAATTTTATTAAAGGCTAAGGATTCCTAAGTAGTGAGGAAAAATGAGTTCTATGGGCAAGGAAATGGTGATGAGATCCAATCCTTATCTTGTCGGGGGTATGATTGCCCTTTCTAAGTGTGTGCTTTCCAAATTACTTTGTGTATTTTAAAATGATTAAGTACTATAAAGCAATTAAACAATCAAACAACCAACAAAATTAACCCACTAACTAGGGATGCGTGGGTGTATCGAAATACGCACCTCCCAAACTAAATTGGGGGAAGATCAGTTGAAGTCGACCCAAGCCACCGACACCAATTTCGGCGTACGAACTTGGGGGGCCGCGACGGTATTGTCCACCCGTTCTCCTTCCTTAATTATTACAATGCTTTGGAAACTTAAATGAACTTAAAAATTATTACAAACTTGAAATGAATCATAATACAAGATTTTCTAAGAAAGCAAATTAAATTCCTAAGTTAGAGTTCTTTGGTTGCACTTTTCTTCTTTCCTTGCTCCAACTGCGGAATCCCTGAAAATACAAACAAGGAAAATGTGTAGAATCCGCAATGAAAACAAAAAAAAGAAATAAAAAATGCAACTAAGCTATATGAGAGTTGAAAATCCTTAAAATCAAGGATTCCTATGTACGCTGATCCCCGGCAACGGCGCCAAAAACTTGATACGTATTTTCCCGCAAGTATACGGTTGTCTCAAGTAATATAGACTATGGAAGTCCGAATATCGTTCCCACGAGGACCGTTACAAGGAAAATAACAATGATCTATGAAAAGGAGTATAAACTCAAATATAACTAACAAATGCAAATGGAAATACAAAAACAATGGAAATAAGAAACAAGATAATAACAAGGAAAATAAAAAAAAATGCAAACTAAAAGAAAATACGAACTAGATAACAAAGAGATGTTAGTAAAAAAAATGAGAACAAACCAAGAGTAAGGTTAGTAACAAGTTAGTAACAAAGTTAATGACAAAAGAAAGATAACAAGGTTAATACAAGAACAATGGAGAAATGTTAGATAGATCAAATGAATAAGTGTGTGATAATAACAAATAAAAAATAGAAAATGAGTGGATGGAGATAAAGAAATATGCTAAAGTGGTGTAAAATCAAATGGGGAATTGATGATGTGAATAATAGAGAAATGGAGTGTGAGAATTAAAACAAGTGAATAAGTGTGTGGGAGTGTAAATAGAATCAAACTGAAGTAAGTAAAATAAACAACAAGCAATACTAATGAATAGATTGAATAATCTAGAATCCACTAAGTGATACTAATCCAACACTTATGCTCTTCTCTTTTCCAAAAAAAACAATACTCAAATCTAATTACAAATCAATGCTTAGATTTGGAAAATATAACTTTAAAGCTCTAAAATAGAAATTAACAATCTATTAGCTAAGATTTTCTTCCCTTCATAAAAGAAAAGATTCCTAATGACTATCTATCAAAAGTAAGCATAAACCATCAAAAGAGTTTAACTCCTAAGCATGATTTATCAAACCTAAACATAGATAGTAAAAAGAATGCTAATATAGAAACTAAGCATGGAAGGTTGCACAATGCAATGAAGAAAAATCTACTCTAACATATTGAGCACATAAACAAAGGAATTAAAAATAAAGAGCATAAGCAAAACGAATAGTATCAACTTAGATTAACCTAGAAGATCCAATCAAAGGACTTAGCCACCCATTGGAGAAGATATAGCTTTCAATTCTATTTCAAATCTTTAATTATATAAGGCTTTCCTCACTTTCTCTCTACAATTTGCTCTCAATTACATGAATAGCTTAAGTAAAGAGGAGGAGGTTCTCCTTGCTTGTGTATCTGATGCCTAGAGCTCCATTCCTTATATAGAAACATTTGCCTTGCTCTCTTTTGGTTTCTTTTCAATGTGGGACTTCACAAGAATGGAAATATGAACATATGTATGTGATTCCCGTGTTAGAAAACAGTCACCAGATTGATGTATAATTTTGACCCCCGAAACGTCCGAATTGGGAAAAATATTGTGAAATATGATTTGTATATCTTTGAACAAGCTTTCCAATGCTTCTAAGATCACCTCAATTGGACACCCGAGTAAAAAGATATGGTCAAAATACAAACCCAGGTCTATCATGTTCCTTCTTGTTATTGGCCTAACTTTGTCATTTCTTCATCCAATTGCCTTCCAAACTTATCCTAACTCTCTTTAATTCTTGAATCTCAACTTTAGGCTTCAAATTAATCTTCAATTAACACTTACAAAGAGAAATTAATATAATTGAGAGTATGAAAGCCATTGGAACTCATATAAATGTATACAAATGACCATCTATAATGGAAAGATATGAGCAAAGATGATGGGGAGGAACTTTATTATTTTTTTGCTAAAAATAGTGTTTTGAGTTATTTTATCTTTGAAAACTCATAAAATAATGTTATAAAAGTGTATCTTTTATGAACTCATCAGTAATCTATACACATCCTCATAGTTCTGTCCTTCTTCTTCACAAATATCACCGGAGCTCTCCACGGTCAAACACTAGGCCTAATGAAACCTTTGTCGAACAGATCCTCTATCTGAGTCTTCAACTCCTTCAATTCTACCGGAGCCATCCTGTAAGGGGCCTTTGAAATAGGTGCGGTACTCGGATGCAATTCTATCGTGAAATCCAACTTACGAACAGGTGGCAAACTAGGGATCTCATCCGGAAATAAATCCAGGAATTCTCACACAACTGGAATCTCATCGACTGTCTTGGACTCCTTGTCTTCCGCGATAAACGCGATAAAGCCTTCACAACCTCTCATTCTCAACCATTCTGCCTTTACTGCAGAAATCAACCGAGTGGATGTGGGCCTCTTGGCTCCAACAAATTCAACACTACGGTCTGTATCCTGCAACCTCACGGTCTTGTTAAAACAGTCTAACACTGCTCGGTTCGCTGCTAACCAATTCATACCAAGGATTACATCAAACTCCGACATCGGTAAGATGATCAAACTGGCGGTCAGCTAAACTTCTCCAATCTAAACACTACATCTAGGGTAGACAACATTACAAGGTACTTATCTACCTACAGGGGTAGCTACTATCAAATCATAGAGTAGTGTCTCCTTATCCTCCCCCAAGTGAAGTGCAAAAGCTGGTGCAGCAAACGAGTGTGTGGATCCAGGATCAAACAATACTTTAGCATCAAATCCACAAACTGAAAGTGTACCTTCTATGACGTTACCTGCAGCCTCAGCTTCCTCATGCGTCAGAGCATAAGCTCTCCCTGCCTGCTGGGGACGCTGCTGATGATACTGCTGCTGTGGCCCGGGACCACGAGCCTGGAATCTGGGTGGTGCCGGAGGTCTCTGCTGGTACCGCTATTGTGGTACTGGAGGGCGCTACTGCGGTGGCTGAGGTGGTCTAACAATCATCTGCTGCTGCTGGGGTCTAACTTGTGCAGGAGGCACTTGTCTCAACGGCTGCTCTGGATGTGGTGGTCTAGGCGTCGGAGCTTGGAATGTAGGTGGTGCCACTCCTGTCTTCCTTGGGCAATTGCGTACCTTATGCCCTGTATCCCCACAGTGAAAACATGCGCCAGTCTACTTCCTGCAATTCCGGACATGATGACTTCCCCCACAAAAAATTGCAAGTAATCCGCTGTGGCAGCTGTCTAAGCACCGGTTCAACTCGTAGCCTCTTGGGTGCTGGTTGCTGATAGTACTAGGACGAAGAACTATGTGCCTTGGGTTGAGGTATCAACGCCAAGATCCTCTGTTGTTCTTACGCAATCACCTCTTTCAAGGACTCCTCTGCCCAATAAGCCTCCTTGACTACATCATCATAATCAGTCAGCTTGCTACGCTGAACTTGCATCCTGATATCAGCTCGTAATCCTTTGATGAATCTCCTAACTCTCTCTGACTCTGGCTTAATCAGGTTCTAAGCAAACTTGGATAGATGGTTGAAGGAGATCTCATACTCCTATATTGGTAAGTCACCCTGCACCGATCTCTCTAACTTTTCCATTTTCTGATCTTTGTAGTGCTCGGGGATAAGCTTCTTCTGGAACTGCTTAGTGAAGGTCTTCCAGGCTACCTCTTCCTCCACTGTCTCATAGGGGTGTTTGACGGTTTCTACCATCTCTCTGCTGCCCCACGGAACATGTGGGCTGCTAGCTGCACTTGCTGAAAACCCGTGCACTTGAAGACTTCATAGATCTTTTCCATTTGGACAACCCACTCATCAGCTACAGTGGGGTCCTCGATGCCATGGAACTCAGGTGGAAACCTCTTCCTGAACTTCTCAACCAACTCGTTAAGGTCGTACCCCTTAGCTTGTGGCTACCCCACCTTCTGCACTACCTCAAGCATCTGTGCTTGGAATACAGCCTGATTCTCATTCTGCCTGGTACTCTGCTTAGCCAAGTCCTTCTGGGACTGAATGAATGCTGCCATCCATGAGTTGGTAAAATTGATTCTCAGGCCCATTTTAAGAAGAACTAGCCTCATGGTTGGGCGCACCGTTGTTGGATCGGGTTGATCTTCCAGCCAAAGTCCTGTAAAGTATCCAAGGTTAGTCCCTAACATACCTCGAACTAACAACACAATACTAGGTAAAAGGACTATAAGACCAACCTACTAACTAACGGAATCCTCACACGTGTCTTATTGTTTCTACAATTTTTACACAGAGAAACCATCCACTGCTTTGATACCATTATGTCACGTCCCCTGAACCCAATTAGAAAATAAACCGGATCTAGGGAGTGAATTTTATGGCTAATTAAAATTTTTGCCCTTTAGGCCCAAGCATCGTAAGTCTGCTGTGAGGATATTGTATTTTAAACCTCAAGGATATAATCCTTTGTGGAATCATACAATTCAAGGCATGGTAAATAGCAAAACATTGAATAACAATTCTCGTTTATTAATTTAAAGTTGCAAAAGAACAATTAAAGCTAATCAAAAGTTAATTTAATTACATTGGCCAATCCAACAACTAAGGCCAATAAAAGAGTGAAGTCAATGAGATAAAGGTCCAACGATGAAGCAATAAAAGAATAATTCAAAGTCTAATGAAGTCCCCGTGAGGCTCTCTAGTGCCAGGTAAGATGACGCTACTCTACGTCATCGGCACGCCACTCTCGCTCCTCCTTTGCTGGTTGGAGATCCTCTGGGATCTCCTCACCTGCCTGCTCCTCATAGTAGTACTCACCTGGGGTGTCTGCACACCAAGGAACAGAGTCAACGACATGTTGAGCAATAGATAAGCAAAATACGATAAAAACATGAATACATCAAGCGTAAGAATAGAGACGAAGACAAGATCATAAGAATACAAGAAAACAATACTAGGCATACTGCATGAGCAACAATCATCAAAATCATCAATAGGAATCTAACATCATCTAACAATCACCACTATCCAATCCATGCAATGCAAGAAATAAGAAGGAGACTCCGAGGATGTCCAAGCCACCTCTCGAGGTACCAGTAACAATCCCAATCCGAACTACTGATACCAAAGTCCAGCTCCAGGGGGATCCAAGATCCTGGTCCTGGGAATAGTAGCACGGTCCAAGCCCGCTCCCAACTATTCAACGCCATGGACACCGTCCAAAGCTGACTGCCCACCCCGATGTCTGAGTAACTGGCCCATCAATAAAAACCCCCAAACTGCGGTTGCCCATGACATGCAAATAACAACAAAGTGGTGCTAACACGAGGAAAATCAAAACAAGCAAGTCTGGCTAGTTTAACAAGCAAGACATGGTCATAGGGATTATCCATTTCAAATCAATACAAGACAAATCAATTGCACCTGGTAATCCCTTATAACTAGCCAGTCATGTTTATCAATACTTGACATAGGATCCTAAGGCACACTCTAAGTCCGATCCAAGTCCTAATCTACAAGGATCTAAGTTTCACAATTCATTAGGTATATTATGCCAAGAGAGTGTTCATGGAATAATAACAATGGATACAGTTAACAAGTCAAGGAAGATGTTACAATCCAGTCGTAGGCAAGCGGTGTCATCCTTGTACCATACCTATTCTAACGGAGTGCGTGTGGAATTGATTCAACGATGCTTTTTAGGTGAATTCCTTGGTGTACAATCATGTAGGCATCTATTTGAACAATTCCATGTGCATTCGGTTAGACTATGCATAGTACACGAATACCTAGACAACCCATCAAAGCATACCAAGCCATATGCTTTGATTTCAAATTCCATTAATGGTCACATGAAGTGAGTTAAGGGTTTCCAACATCTAAGTCCCCAAACCTAGGTTAGCAGTCTTGTTTCCAACAAAACATGGTCTGAATTATTAATCTCCATCATTACTGTATTTCTCGATCTCCATCATTACCGTATTTCTCGATCTCCATCATATACCATTGGATTCTACATTCCATGAGCTTTCCAACGATATATGGCTTGCGAAAATCCGACGAGCGGTTCAAAAGTTATGGCCCCGAAAACCTATCCAAACATCAGTCAAATGACGAGAGTTCGAACTCTTAGAGGGAGAGTTCGAACTCTCGCTCTCCATGCCAAAATACCAGCGTCATTGAACGTTCGAATGTTGGGGAGGGACGTTAGAAAGTTCAACGTTCAGTCTCCCCACGTCCAGAAATTTTTGAGTTCACACTTTCCAAATGAACATTCGAACGTTCAAGTCTCCAAGCCAAACACCCAAAGACCCAAACGTTTGAACGCTTGAGAGGCGCGTTCGAACTCTTGAATATTCTCAGGCTATTCTGCAGATCATACCAAAGTTCGAACATTCAGAAGGAACGTTCGAACGTTGGTCCTCGGCCATTCTTCCGCAAGTTCCAACGTTCGAACGTTCAAAGGAACCTTCGAACGTTCGAACACAGAAACCCTTTTTTTTTTTACGATCTTCCATTCTGAATCATCTCTAGTCCATTCTAAACCATCCCAACCCTTCCATTGGTTATACCTGCATGAAATTGAGCCACCGTGCTCTCCCAACAATCCACAATCCATCCATTCATTAAACATCCAAGATTATCTAAATACCAAATTCAATCAAACCATTTCCAAACCGAATCTAACATGTTCATTTTTCTACAAATCATGACACAATAGCTTGGCATTTGGGTATTCTATAATCCAATCAACATCAATCAATAAAACAAGCATTCATGTTATATTGTAATTTGCAGATCTACTTGCCTCAACCAAGAAGATAGTAGAAATTGGGGAAAATGGAGGAGAAACTCTAATAACACGAAAATCATGATCTAACCCAACCAAATGCAACCTAAATCGCAGAGAAGAGGAAAGGAAAGGGAAAAGATCAAGAACAACCTAAATCTAACCAAAAGGAAAGATGATTGAAAATACGAAGATGAGTAAAAGCTTACCCTAACTGGTATCAAATGGAAGAGGAGATCGCGTGGAAGAAGACTAACGGTTTGGATCTTCTAGTAGGTCTCTTCCGAAGGGAGCTCTGGAGCTTGAGAAATGAGAAAAAAGAAGGGTTGCTGTAGCTCTTTCGTTGCAAAGAATGAGGTTAGGGTTACGATTAGGGTTAATCCCTGTTTGAGAGAAGAAGGGAGGAAAAATGACAACCTTGCCCTTAAGTGGGACAGTGAAAGAATGGACCACTTGAAGGGTTTCTGATTGTCGGATCATGACGAGTCAAGAGACAAAAACGATCAGCACAACGAGACCGTTCCAACGAATCCAAAATCACGGCGATTGGAATTTTTCTGAAAAACACTCAATTTCCCTAAATGGCAAACTACCCCCCCCCCCCCCGCCCCCCATGATCAAACGAATTCGGAATCGCACGAAACTTCACAAACACTATTCTAATGCTAAAAGAAACTCGTTCATGATCTAAACCCACCTAATTATCTAACAATATATTTAATTATAATAAATACAACATAAACGGGTCAACAAGCCTACGATTGGGCCCAACTGACCCAATAAGGTCGCGGACCTTACAATATTGATGCCCCTAGGGTCAACAACCCTAAATAAACCCCAAGTAGGGTGCTGCGAGCAGGGAATCTGCTAGGGAACCCCACAGCGAAGCCCACACAATCCAAATTTTTACATATTTTGATGAATTTGGTCTCTTCCACATCATGCTGTGTGATTTTGAGATGTGTCCCACACATGAAACATAGAAATAAGAGGAATTCTAACCCAATTCAAATTCCATAATTGAAATCAGATTTAAAACATGATAACATTAACATATAATTTGGAAACATCATCAAATTAGGATAGAATGCCAAAGTAAGCAAAACCCTAGAAGATATTGTAGTAGAAGCCCCAAAGGTGGAGCCCAGCCATGATGGAAAGCTCAAAATCCACCATGGGATGGAGTCCCATTGTGGTCGGCCATGGTGGGAATATCAATGGGATCCCATACCCAGTCCTACTCCTCTTCAATTTCTATTTCTCATTGATTTTTTATTTTTTTTGAAAAATAAGTTGGTCTTTCATTTTTTCTAAAGATAAAAAATTACACAAGGATAGCTTTCAAATCGAAAGTATCCAATGGCTATACCCCATTCAAACAAGAGTACAAAAAATAGCCCACATCTTGGGCACTGGAAACCATAAAAGAAACTCTCACATCCCGGGCACAGGAAATCCAAATATGAGGAGCCCACATCCTGGGCTAGGACTCTCTTAACCACCAATCATTTTCAGTTCTATTGAGCTAAAGTGAGCTGTGATCAAAGTGAACCTTTTGATTTGCTTACTGTGAGCCATGGCACGTGGAGAAATAGGGTCATAGAATACCCTAGAGAACGTTGTAAAACTACCTCCACTTTCCTTACATCAAATCGATGTTTCCAATCAGACATAGATGGATTTCTTATATTTTTGGTAAGGACACTTTCCATCTCTAAATGGACACTTTCCATCTCTAAATGGATCACATCGGGATCAGTTGGAATTAGTCGAATCAACGATTTCACCCCTTGGTAAATTTTATCTTCAGGAACAATGTGAGCAAATTTTGCATGGCCCTCTAGGTCCCAAAGAATACCAATAAGTGCTGGTTGAAGTTAAAGTAGAGTACTTCACTTCACTCCATTTGGATTCTTATTTTGAAGTTAATGTTTAGAGTGAAATCCACTTTTACTCAAGAAAATGGAAGTATTTAAAGTTGAAGTGAAGTGGAGTACATGTGGCTGACATTACTTCATCTATCGGGCCAGACTCATCCAAACGGGATAAAGTTGAAATTTTAGATTGTTAGGGGCAAATTTAACTTCACTCTACTTTATTTTTTGCCTATCCAAACAGGCCCGGTCTTTGTTCCTAATTACAACTAGGAGTTGTAATCCTAATGGAGAAATTCCTCTTTCCAATTTTGTTTGTGTTGCAACTCTCATTGATTATTTTTAATTCTAATCGCACTAAAACTCTAACTTTATTGGACCTTTATTGGGGCTTGACTCTACTAAAGACTTTGGGATTGGCTTCCGGCAAAAATACTAAGGGGCTGTTTCTTTGCAAGAATTCCTGACAGGAATTCCGGTTGTCTGTGAATTCTGGAATTCCTGTCAGGAATTCATTGTTCTTTTATTAGAATTCTAGGAATTCCAAAATTCTAGCATTTCGAAATGCTAAAAATGTAGCATTTTCAAATTCCATTCCTCCTACAAGGATTTTGGAATTCAGGAATTCCGGGAAGCCTCAAAGAAACTCCGGCAGCATCAAGCCTCAAAGAACTCTATCATCGCTATTGTCATTGTTGGATTGTCTCCAAGCCAGCTGATCTAATTAGGTGTTATTACTCATCCTATACAACTTACCCTGTATTATATTTTGTTTTTTTTTTAAATGGTACCCTGTATTATATTTAATGCATTCAATGAAAAATTAATCTTCCTCTTTCATTGCATTGATAATTGGGTATTTAGTCAACCGAAGCCCAACGTGAATGGCCACAACCAAGCTTGAACCCAAATTAAAATAATATTAGCCCAAGCCCAGGTGATTGCATAAATAATATAAGCCCAATCTCTCTCTCTCTCTCTCTCTCTCTCTCTCTCTCATGGTTTGTAAAATTCTAGTCAGAAATTCTTATAGTTATGAAACAAAGAATTCAAGAAATTCAGAAATTCAGAAATTTTCAGACAGGAATTCAGGCATAAAAGAAACAGGGAATTCAGAAATGACAGAATTCAGTAGCATTTTGAAATTCCAGCATTTGAAAATCACAGACAGTCACCAGACATGAATTCCAGGAATTCTAGGAAAGAAACGGGCCCTAAGAGTCCTAGTTGTGCTTAGCAACCTTTATAATTTGGTTTCCTAATGCAACTAGTGTACTTAAATTAGTTTATTAGTAATTAAACAACAATTATACACATAGTGTGGGGTCTATTGGCTGATAGGAGTTCATGCCCGACTACTTTCTCATTATGGCTTGGCCCTATTTCTTCCAATGTCGCATGCCAGATTTCTAGACCTTCATCCACTAAACTCTCTTTTGTATTTAGTGATTCTAAACTAATTAGGCTTGTGATTGGCTTGTCATTGTGACTAACCCAGCCTATTAGTGGCCGTACAATACCTTCTGGGCCCCACTTGGCCCCACATCTTATTATTAATTTTTAATGCATTTTATTAATGGCCATACTAATTATAATATCAATTATTTTTTATTAAATACTCAAAATATAGTCTTTCTTATTATTACTAAATTATTTATGTCAACTACCTTCTTATCATTTTTTCTGAGTGTAAAATTGCATAACCGATTTAATATGGTCTATTTCTTCGCCTTGCAATTTGCATTTATATTACAAGCTCTATTGATCCAGAAGAGAATGAGGACATGGATTCCCATTGAATTCTGTTCTTATTTACGTCAGCGACAAAATTTACCCTTGCTACTCCCCTTTCAGAGTCTGTGGAAGAAACAAATGTTTCTGCCCGAAATAGAACATGTGTTTTGGCTAGGGATTTTTACAGATGGATCCATCTTTATGATATGCGGTTGGTTCATCTGGTGAGAACGAGTAAAATGGTTTGAGTCCCAAATCTTTACTCAGGAGATTTTACCCTTGAATTGCTAAATTATGTCACTTTTAAGTGATAATTTGCTTGCTATAAGTAATTCATTTATAGTCACCCATCTGACTTCTAAATCAACAGAGAGTTCTTATCCATGGTTTATTCATAATGGGTACAATCACATAAATTATCTGTATCACTCAAAAGTTGTCTCCCCTGCAAAACTGGCACTGATTTAGTTGAGTATCATATGGTATCATTTTCTTTCTTTAATTTTTTTTTTTTTTTTTTGTTTTTGTTTTTCATAGAGGTTCTAAACGACTGTTTTTCTAACATAACTAGATTTTGAGTTAAATGGTAATATACAATTTTTTCACATACAAGGCTATTGCAAGGTCTACCCATGCCTCCATATTTTCAGACACTATTCCCGGAACATTTCACCGGGTGCTTACATTTCGCAACTCATCACCTAGATACTGCAAAGACACACCATGGACATTGCAAGGACGTGGATCTTACACATTAAAAGTGAAATATCGGATACGAGATGGCATGGTATGTTACCCATTATAAAGTATCCGTGCATCATAACTGTAAATACATGTGAACCAGGCACGTGTATGAGATCCTCCTAGCTATGTGAATGGGGTTGTGGTTTTACATATAAGGCATAATCTCATTCTGCCATCGAAATCTGGATAAAAGGCTTAAACGTGGGAGAAACTAGAACCCCAATATCATTTAGGGGCCGCGTGTTCCATGTAATTGAATTCCTAGCTAGGATTGTATGAGACTATATATTTGTGTTGTGGTTGAAAATGAATGAAGATTCAAAGGTGAATATCCAAAAATTACTATCAAATAACATTCCCTTTAATGGAAATTGAATCGAAGGGAGATGAGAACTTAATACCCTGCCATCACCCAAATCATAAGAAAGTCATGGTCCCATCTATGTCACTAAATTATATCCTTCATCCTTTAGTTCTTTAATAATCAAATGGTGCAGCTGATATGACCATGAATTCCTTTGTATTCTATGCAAATAAATAGGCCCTTATAGTTTATTGTTAATGGGAGAGATTTTGGTTGACTAAAACTTTACTGATTATTACTTTATTGATAGTATGGGATTTTTCTTTTCAAGATAGTCAATATATCACTTATATACTGGCAGACGGCTTACATGTTACAAAATTTGTCCATTTACCACTGGTGCTGTTATCTGTATATGTAAAATCATGTGTAAGCAATCCCTCCATTGAAATTGTCATCCTGAAATCAAGCTAGTTAAGACAGTCCAAACCTTTAGATTTAAGCATTTTGGAGTTCAGGTCAACGTTCTATAACTGTCCATTTTTCCCCTCACCAAAGCTGCTGATTTTAGAATATGGTCGTGTCCAGTGGCTGTGATTTGAATTTTGTACACACTTGTGTCCTTGTGCACTGAGTACTCTGAGGTGTGTATTTACTACGAAGGTTCGTGCACGCCTAGAAAGTTCCTGATTGATAATATATATGTGTTTTTGCCTATGAAGCACGGACACGGATACGATAAGACACGGATAAGCAAATACGCCATTTCTCAAAAATGTAGGATATGACACGTCGGGAATACGTTGAAATTTCTTTTTTAAATATTTTTTATATGACTATGTAATAAAAATCTAACATCATTTCAATCAAAATAGCCATAAAATATGCACTTTCATTGATTTAATCATCATTAAACATTATATTCGATACTGACAAGTTCAAAATCCAAGTTTCACCAACTACTATAGAAACATAAGCATATAACCCAAACAAACATACAATGCATCCACTTAAACTTCAATTGCCTCGCCACTAGGTCCACCACCATCACCTCCATCACCTTTTTCACGAAAGAGCACGGCCTCCAATTCCGGTTCATCAAGGGAGAGTTGTGCAATCTCAAGCTCTCCAACATCATCAAACGAATCAAAAGCATCTCCAGCAATATCCCGCATCTTGGTTTCTCCTTTCATATATTGTGGAGTTCTTCTTTAAAGAAGGTGAAGATTAATATGAATGAAAACCAAGTCTTCCGCACGTTTTGGTGTCATCTTATTCCTTCACACCGAGTGCACAAAGGAATAAGTACTCCAATTCCTCTCTGCACATAGCGACGAAGAAGGTTGCACAAGCAGCTTGAAAGCTAGAGTTTGAAGCAAATGTGCACACGCACCATAGGTGACCCACCAACTTTTAGGATCCATTTCATAGTGATCAAGAATGAAATCAACATCCGCAAAATGAAATCAATATCTGCAAACTCTCCCGACTTGCTAGAGAAGTCAGCAAATTCTGTGAATATCCTTTTGCGCTCCTCCAAATTAGGAAAATATTTTTTAAGGATTTTCATTCTTTCTCTAGCAACCTCCATATCTCTATGTGGAGCAACTCGACTAGGATCCTCATGAAGCCAATGCTCACTATAGTACCTTGAATAGGAAAAAAAAGAATTAAGAATAAGTTTATGATTAAGACTAAGAGGGAGAAAAAAAAGTTAAAGACTAGAAGTCACCTTGGATTTAGTGAATGAGCTAAGCAATGGAGAGGAGTGTTGTTCTTGTTCCAACGATCCAGCCACAAGAATTCTATGCACCACATCATAAAAGGTAGATGTCTCATCGAGTCACTTTCCTTTATGCCTATATATTGCACCCTTTACTTTTTCTATCATGGTATCCCACATGTCATACACCAAGTGAAAACAAGGCCTATCTGCGTCACAAACCCTTAGCATATCATATATAGGAGCCGTAAAAGAAAGTATGTAAGTCATTTTGTACCACCAAAAGTCATCTAACACAAACTCTTTCACAGCTTTGGCTCTCTCCTTATCATCCTCTCTGTAGTGACTCCACCTTTCACTAATAACCATGGCTTGAAGACTACCTTTTATGAGCTTGAATCTCTTAAGCATGACAAGGACCGAAGCAAAACGTGTACTTGCAACCGAAAGCAACTTCAAAGGGACAAATTCATTAAAAATCGCCAATCTAATGGAGTGATTCATGATAAAGTTCTTAATAAACACAACATCGTCGGCCAAGTGCATGATCCAACGACACTCCTCATGTTAGTTGATTGTTTTCAACATTCTTTGTCATACAAATGTTTTGCAATGCAAGGTTGAGTGTATGAACCACAGATGGTGTCCAAACAATATTTTCAAATTGTGCTTCAATGAGATGCCTCGCACCTGAGCAATTCTTAGCATTATCAGTTATCACTTGAATCACATTTTGGGGACCAACACCTTCTATAACTTCTTTCAACAAACCATAAATGAAGTACTTATCTTTAATTTCACCGGTACAATCCACAGCTTTAAGGAACATAGGCACACCTTCCATCACGGCCATAAAATTAGTCAAGGGCCTCCTCTGTGAGTCACTCCATCCATCACTCACAATGCTTACACATTTTTCTTTCCATGTGCCTTTAATTGGTTGTAGCAATCTATCAACATGAGCCCTTTCTTGTCTGAGTAGATTTGTCCTTAGCTTATTATACCCCGGTGGCACATAGCTTGCAAGAGCATTGTTTGCGTCAAATCGGATACAACTCACATAATAAAGGCTCCTTGCTAGGTGAAATAATAAGCCCGATGCATAGAACATCCTAGCAATCTCCGCATCCATTTGGTCATGTAACTTCAGGCTAAATGACTTCCCAATAGCCGTTTTACTATCAGTTCCACTCCAACTTCCACTTTCACTCGCCTTCCTTGCTTTTTTTTTTCGAATCATAATCCACATTAGAAGTTGGCAATGGTACTTTCTTGAGTGCATTTTCCCCCAATCTCTCATTGCATTCATCCTCTAACCTTTTCATCTCCGCAATATCACTGCTCTTAACTTTTGGACAGAATACAACAACATGACCAGGCTCATGTATCAAATGAGCCCTTGCCCTTGTGTATGAGCTTCTCTTGGTTTGATGGCAAAGATTGCATTGCCATGACACATTTCCCCCTCCATCACCAAGTTTTTGTTGTTTTGTCACATTCCTCCAAAGAGGGTGGTGAGCATCTTCTTCAATAGGTGGAGAAAACACACTAGTACTATGGCTACCACCTGTACTAGAAGCCATATGACTAATTTGGTTGCTGGAAATACAAAATATCACCTAAGGATAATGGAATTGAGAGTTAAATGGTATCCATGCATTTGTGAATTGATGCAGAATAAACATATATAAGGAGTCAACACCTAGAGCTGACTACATACTTCTGAATCCAAAATCAGCAAACAAGCACAACAAAAGATATACAAAAACACATGAGACTTGACTACCAACAGGCCCTTAATATCATTGATGTCATTCAAACTTCAATGGAATGAGGCAATAGAAAAATTGAAAGGATGTAGGAAAAGAGATACCATTCATTCAGAAAAAAATGCTACAACAGAAAAAAGCCTGTGCTCCAACGAAACATTCAAAGGATGTAGAAAAAATGCTACAATATCCATCACACTACAGAAAAAAAAAACATTCAGCAGTCCACATAAAGCCAACAAAATCTAATAAGATCAAGAAAATCTGCCTCAACCAGTAAAAATAGACGGAATAAGCCATCCTACCACATATAAAATGCAAGTGAATAAATAGATAGATGGCAATCTATAAGCATTCAGGCCAAAACCACATGATGCCCATTGCAAACACCAATTTATCAGCAAAAACAGTAATCAGACTATCAAAACAAAGTAACAAACAAATTTCAATCCAAACAACACAACAAAAGTTACCAGAAATTACATACAAGAAAGAAAAATCCCCTAAAAACCCTTTAAAAAATTATATATACCTTTTTGAAAAAAAAAAAAAAAACTATCTTAAAATCACAGATGGAAGCAGTAGAGAAAAAGGAGAAAAAAGGAAAGAAAGAAAAGAACCTGACGCTGGTTCTGTAGCAGTGGCCCAGGCAGGTGCTGTAGGAGCGGAGAGGCTGTAGCGGCGAAGAATGATCCTAGGTAGCAGTTTCTCTTTTCTTTTTTTTTTCTTTTTTTTTGTTGCTACTGGCCAGTGTTGCTCTCGTCGTCGGAGGATGACGATGTAGCAGGAGGAGAAGGTGTTGGCCGGTGATGATCTCGTCGTTGGAGGATGACGATGTAGAAGGAGGAAAAAGTGCAAGCCGGTGGATGACAATGGAGGAGAAGGTGTTGGCCGGTGATGCTCTCTTCGTCGGAGGATGATGATGGAGGAGAAGGCACTGGCAGGTGAGGCTCTCATCGTGCCTAGGGCTTCTTCTCTTCCCCCTTCAGTTTTTTCTTCTGTTTCTCCTCTTCCCCTTTCGTTCTTTTTTAACCCTTAAAAACAAGTCTGGCACGTGTCGGGAGTGTCCCGCACGTGTCCGGTTAAGAGAGAAAAAAAAGAGGCAAATACGAAAAAAAAAGTATCCTGGACATATCTATGGCGTATCCGTGTCCGATACGTCCGGGATACGGGTACACCCCCCATTTTAAGGTATCCATGCTTCCCAGGTTTTTGTAGCTGAAAGAAATATTCAAAGATTTTTTTATTTTTTTGGGGGTGCTGCAAGATTTATTTAATCATTTGTAATTTCTTTAAATGCTGTGCAGGAATTTCGAATAGATACTGTTGCCAGATATGTTCCATCTTCTTTTGTAACAGAGGAAGGGTTCTTTTTATCTAATCCTGTGAAGCATTCTCTTAGATGGAACATTTGCAGCACGCCTTGTTACATCCTTAACAACATCGTGAACTCTATGTAAGTAATGTCTTGGTATTTGATCTTTATTGTATCTTCTTGGAGGGGGATGAATGCATCCAAATCTCTCTCTCTCTCTCTCTCTCTCTCTCTCTCTCTCTCGCTCTCTCTCTCTCTCCCTCTATCCCTCTCTCCATAATTTTTGAAGGGGAATGGTTTGATGTCTATGAGTATTTTTTTTTTAAATGTCAAACCTGGTCTCTTATTATTTTTAGCTACATATATCTACATATGTAGGCGTGCGGTGTCTTGTGGTTGAGACAAAGTGCAACTTCATCCACGATGATGATACCGCTCTCTTTTCTTTATATGATGATTGATTCTTTTAATGTAAATAAGAAATCTATAGAGAATACTTCTTTAAGTTATTGAGCAATCTTTTCTCATATATTCAGCTTATGCATTATATACTCACATCAAGCACTGTTTATTCGGTAGTTGCTCTATGGGTGGTCATATATCCAATGATGAAATTGAACAGACATTCCTGGACCTTGGAACAGGAGACTTTTGTAAGGATGGTCACTGTGAATTTTGGTGATATTCCTTCTCTAGTCATCTTTTTCTGATAGTCTTAAGATAAAAAATTTAAAAGTTGCCTGACCATTGTGATTGCACGCTCCATCCATGTGGGGCCTGCTGGCTGGTCTACTTTGCTTTTGTAAGCGTGACTTTCTCTTACGGCAGTTGTTATGTCAATGTGCATGCCAAGTCATCTACGTCCAACTGATGCATGTGCCTCTTATACTCAAAATTGAGCTATACTGATAAGAGGAGGAAAACTGGGGGAAAAAGTGACACCCTAGGGTGCATTTATGTATAAGAGGATTTTGTGACAAAGAGGATGTTTGTTCTGAATTTTTGTACAGCCCGCTCTTCTATCATTTGATGCAATACTTATCTCATATAGAAAATAAAAAATAAATTGATTTTCCCCAATAAGGAGGATTTCAATTTCCTATGCAAGGGGTAGGAGTGGCCCGTACTCTCTCTTGTAGATTGGAAATCTTGTTTCTGAGACTAGCCCTTAGGGTATGTTCATTTACTAGAATTCAAGGCATTCTTGTCGGGAAATGCCTGAATTCCCAAACAAAATGGAATTCATAAATGCTCATTTACACTTGAGCATTCAGGAATCCTACCAAAATGCAAAGAGGATGGAATTCTTGAATTCTTAAAGACCAATTAGGACTTTTCATGTGCCGAAATTCAAAAATTCTTAACAAGAAATGAGGAATTTGGAAATACCAGGGGGTCCCAAAAAACCCAACCACTAGAATTCCTGTTACGAATTGACATGAATTCTAGTAAAAAAACAGGCCCTTGATATATTTATGTAGCATATGTATTAGTAGTTTACAGGGTCCAAGCTTATTAGCCTTTTTACTTGATCCTAGTTCTTGCATGATTGACTGTCTTGATGACTATGATTTGTCCAGGTAACTCAACTCAGATGAAGTGATGCAGAACTCACAACTGATAGATTGCTATCACACCATGAATGAGGATGGGAAGATGATGTTGTTGCCACAGGTGGCATGCTGACAGAGCATGTGTGCTCTGTGACACTCCAGAGGAGGACATGGGTTTATTCGATGTAAATATGACCTAAATTAGACGAATGCGAACCATCCAATCCAACTAAGAAGGGACAAAAAAAAGGATCAAAGAAGCAGCAGCAGCAGAAGCGCTATTTTAAACCTCCTTTCATGGTGACCCTCCTTACTGTTTGTTTTTTTTTTTTTTGGTAAAGCTCCTTACTGTTTGGTTGCAAGTACTTAAGGATATATTGTCTCGGGCATACAGAGAATTCCAAATGCTTCTCCCCTAAGTAGAATTCCAAAATGCTCAAAGGCAAAGTGACATTAGAAAATCTGAAATTTTGATATCCAAAAGTAACTTTTCATGTGTACAGTTCAACAAATTCTTACCCTGTAAACTCAATCTAACTTTGTTAGCTTGTGTTAGGAATTCTAGACAAGGGAAATTCTTGATAGAAACTATAAAAACCTCCCCTTTTTTGGCAGCGAGGGATCTAAGCATAGGTTTGTCACATTGAATTAGTGCTTTAGTATTCTTAATAGACAATTATTACACAAGATGGAGGAACTTTGACACTATTTCAATTGTATAGAATCAATGTTTTAAATATGAAACTGGACAGTGACATAGAAATTATAAAAATACAAGTGAAATACCGAATTCAATTTTAAAATGGTCAAAATAATTAACGGGTTGTCCGCTCATTGTTAGTTGAACCATGATTTTTCATCAATGTAGCCAATTGAATGAATTTCTACCACTAAGATGGCATGTTTAGATGGACCAAAGAAGCTTAAGAAAACAATATAGCAAAGAATATAATTGTCCATTCTCTAAATTTAAAAACTTCCTTGTTTGACAAGTCAATCAAAGTAAGAAGAAAATATTTTTTTAAAAGTTGATTTTTTTTTACCCATAATTCCCCCTCTAAAGAACTTTATGTGGAACATTTTCTAATATTTCTGAAATCTAGTGATTAGAAACACTTTTTGACTGTTAAAACGTCTTATTAGAGTTATATCGAATAGGGCCAATGGCGGAGCCAGGATTTTTTTTTTTTTTTTTTTGGGGGGGTGGGGGGCGGGGGGGCAGTAGAGGGTTTGCAACTGATATTTCTTACTTTTTTAAACATTCATTAGCTTACAACATAGTTTAAATTCTAAAAACATTATTTTGGATATTATATCGACCAAACTCCATCTATATTTCAGTTCTGAACGATACATGAGAGTTTTGGCCGTTACCTATTCTACTTTTCATGTGTTTACTCTGAAATTAGAAACACATAAAGTTTATATGATCCCACAACCATTATGTTATAATTAGTAACCCTACTTTGAAATCACTTTAAAAGAAGATTCATAATTATTTTTATTTCCTGAATAGTCTTCTAAATTAAAAATGTTTAAGAAAAAGGCCAAAATAATTAGTATGTTATTATATGCAAGATTTCGGCAATGCTTAATACATTGTTGGACCATATTATAAAACTATAATTTCAAGCTTTTTATAGAAAGAATTTAAATTTTTCTCAAAATGGAATGCTCAAAAGAAAAATGAAACTGAGATTTTCTAGTCCATCAATCGAGGTAATTAACTTTTTACAGACAACGAATTTATCTCTATAGAATTGGTTAGAGATAAGAGTTCCTTACATTGAGATAAGGGTTAGTTTAAGTTTGAAGTATTATTAGGTTGTATAAATTGTGATCATTCAATGGAAGAATGTACGGTGAATGAATTTATTATAAAGTATTAGTTTGTTTAAAATCTCTCATGGTATCAGAGCCATGATCAGGTGGTAATCTTGCAATCAAGTTAGTCATGTTCTTATCCTTCATGCTTTCATAATAATTACTATTACTTTTCAATTTTAATAAAACTCAAGCATCCTCTTCTCTCTAGTCTGGATCCCCTGTTTCAACATCCTTCATGCTTTCGTAATAATTACTATTACTTTTCAATTTCAATAAAACTCAAGCGTCCTCCTGTCTCGAGTCTGGATCCCCTGTTTCGTTGAAACAGAGGAATACCGTTTCAACGAATCAGGGAGTGCCACCTGTATAATACAACAATAAATAACATTAAAAAAAAGCCCAGGAGAGACCTTTAGAAGAGGGCCAACTCTATCCCTATAGAGGTGGCGCTCTTGATTCGTTGAAACAATATTCCCATGTTTCAACAAAACAGGAGATCCTGACCCTCCTCTCAAATATATCCGAGGATCCAATCAAGTCCAAGTCTTATGATTTCTCCATCTTCAACAATTTCATGAACAAAAAGCTTCCGGAAGAGATCACGATAGATCTGATCTAACTAGTGGGCCACTGGCACCGACAGACCTACAAGGAGTTGTCGGATGTGAATTTTGATCCCCCCCGAGAGGGGAATCGCCATTCAACAGTGTGAGATAAAAAAAATACATCGAAAATGAGGATTCCGACTACCCTCAAAATCGACGGATCACGATCGCCAGTTACGGATTCGGCCGTAACACCGTCCTTCGACGAAAGCCGAAAGAATGCGGGAGGAAAATGGGGTGGGTTCTTCTCTCGTCTAATGTGCCGCCGGCGACACACGACGGTTGTCTCGTCACTTAATTTGGGTCTTTCAATTCGGGTCGAACTTGGGTCAAGGGTCAAATTACGGGCTTCAAGATGGGACCATAATGAACTAGGCAGGGGAAATCAACATCCAGGGTTGAACAGACTAATTAAAGTTAAATCCAAGTATTCTAGGGGATAAGCGAATTAAAATGAAAATAAACTAAGAAAATAAGGGGAAAGGTGCCAAATATTTAGAAGAGGATCAACCCCATTCCTGGGTACCCCCTTCAATGTCCTTTGACGACCTAGGGTTTAAAGGCTGATTCTTCGAATCGAAAGAATGATGCAGACGAAACTTCGAGTTGTAATTTCTGTGGGTTTGCGTGCGATACGCAGGTGATAAAAGTGCATGGCCGATGATGGGCCAGAAGTAAGATAAAAATGGCCGATGTTGGGCCGGGATTGATTGAGGGTGGCCGATGGTGGGCCGGTAGTAAATAAACTGATATTGGGGTGTGTGAAGTCACTCGTCTCATTTCGTCATTCTCATTAATTCAGGTTCTCGGAATCAGCCTCTATTCCCTTTAATCATTGAGTTCAGATAAATATTTGGCACCGGAGGTGGAGGAAAAGAGAAGAAAATATTTTTGGAATTGGTTTTGTTGGTTTTATGGTTTTTTTGGATTTTAATAATTGGGGCTAGAATGGCCTAACTAGGGGAGTTCCTACTTGGATTCAATCTAACTGTTCCATTTCCCTAATGGATCTCTACCCTATCCTGAGGTCCTAACCGCCCACATCCGCTCTCCTGATCCCTTAGCGGGGCCCGGAGAGAGAGTGGGACCTAATCAGTTGGAATTTAAGAAATTAGGGTAGTCTAAGCTGGCTAGGGAGGGACCTAGATCTAGGTCCGGGGTCTGACCTAATCAGTCTAGACTACTGTATAATTTCTAACTCCAATTTATTAATATTTTGGTTTTTTTAATATCTTTTACTTTGTTTTTGGTATTTTGGATTTTTATTGTTTTTATTTTCTTTTTATGTATTTATTTATTAAGCCTTAAATCCTAAACTGATTTAGCCTAATGAAATGGGGGTGAGGAGGGAGTAATAAGTTCCTAATTTTTATTTAATAATTTATTTGAAGTTTCCTAAATGAGATCTCCTAATCCTAATGACATGGGGGAAGAGAAGAGAAGTTAGTTATTGGATTTAGCCTAATTATTTCTAATTAGTAGGGTAGCTAAAATTCTATTTTTAATCTTTACCTTTTATTTTATTATTTTTATTTTCTTTTGATGTTTTTGATTTTTATTCTAATTTTTATATAGAAAATAACATGAACAGATAAAGGGAATGCAGTCTCAATTTTTATAAAAAGGATAAACTAAAGAAACAAGATGTAATACGATTATAATGCATGGGCATGTTAAATGCATGTTGACATACAGATTAAGGCTAATTAAAAGTAAAATAAAATAATAATAATAATAATGGCCTACAACACTAATCTAAATGCATGGCATGTTAGATGCATGAAGAACAAAAGACGAACCACAGTGACTGAAGAATTGAATGCAAAAAAAAAAAAAAAAATAGATAGTAGAGTGAAACCGGGCTGTGCGTGCTTGGGCTGGATTGGTAGCTCCGATGATTGGCAATCCAAACGGGCAAGTCAGAGGTGCAAGTGGTGCCAGCAGTGGGTGTGCGATGAAGGAGTGCAGGTGGGTGCACAGGTGTGATGCACGTGGTGCAAGTGGGCAGTGGCTCGGTCGTGAGTGCAGCAGGGGAGAAATGGAGAGGTGAGGGAAAGAGGGACTGAGAGAGTAGGGAGATAGGGAAAGCAGATAGTGGGGCTGAGGGGGTAGAGAGAGAACGAGTGAGAGAGAGTGCAAGCAGAGGAGGAAGGAGAGAACGAGAGGGAGAGGTGGAGCAGAGAGGGAGAGAGGGTGATGAGGAAGAGACAAAGGGGAGACAGGGAGGTAGAGGGAGACGCAGGCAGAGGGAAAGAGCACGCGGACAGAGAGAGAGAGGGAGAAAGAGCCGGTGGCGGGAGAAAAAGAGGAGAGGGTGAGGAGGAAGAGACAAAGGGGAGACAGGGGCAGGCGCGGAGAGAGAAGAGAGCACGGGAGAGGGAGAGTGTAGAGTTGCAGGTGGGTGGCACGGAGGAGGATGATGGCAGGGGATGAGAGAGAGGGTGAGGAAGAGAGTAGGGGAGAGAACAGAGGGAGGCGCGGGGAGAGAAGAGAGCACGGGAGAGGGAGAGTGTTGAGTTGCAGGTGGCGGGAGGAAGAGAGATGGGTCGCAGAGTGAGAAAGAAAGGTGAGGGAGATGTGTTGAGTTGCAGGGGAGAGACAGAGAGGGAGAGGGAGAAGAAGAAGGAGAGAGGGGGGCAGAAGATCAGAGAGGGAGAGAGAACGGAAAGAGGGAGACAGAGAGATGGGGAAGAGGGAGGACGGGGAGAGTGGAAGAAGGTGGTGCGCAGTGGGGCAGAGGAGAGAAGAAAGAGCGTGAGAGAGGAGAGACAGAGAGTGAGTGAGAGATGGGGAGTGAGAGAGAGAGAGAGACGTGCAGGTGGGTGTGGGTGAAGAAAAGAAAGAGAGAGGGATGGTGTGCAGTGGGTGCAGGTGGTGGGGAGCGGAGGAGAATGATGGCAGGGGAAGAGAAGAGAGGAAAAAAGAAAAAGAGAGAGAAAGAATGAAAGAAGAAGAGGAGAAGGTGTGCAGGCCAGAGAGGAAGAAAAGAAAGAATGAAAGAAGAAGAGGAGAAGGTGTGCAGGTGAGAGAGGAAGAAAAGAAAGAGTGTGAGGGGAAGAAAAATGAGAAAGAAAGAAAAGGAAGAGAAGAAGAAAGGGGTGATGATGCAGATGCAATGGGCACGAGGAGAGGAAGAGGGCCTACCTGGTTCCGGAGTCCAACGGCGAGAGATGGCGAGGGAACGTGCTGCTGTGGCTGGAGGTGCTGCTATGGGCGGGCGTGCTGCTGCGGCGAGATCGGACCTCCGTGGGGTTGCTGCTGTGTGCGTCTGGAGGAAGAAGATGGGGAGTCCGGGTCTGCGTCGGATGGAGATGAGGGAGATCCGGAGGAACGGGTTAGGGAGCAGAAGATGATGATGGGGAAGGGAGTTCTGTCTGGGTGAAGGAGATGGACGTGTGATCTGCACCTGTGTTTGGGAAAGATGGAGGGCGAGATGGTGAGATGGAGAAGACGGTGGAGGCTGGTGATGGTGGGTTGTAGGGGAGAGATGAGAGATGATGGGGTGTTGCGTGAGGGAAACGAGTGGAGGGAAGAGGATGGAGGGCGATGGTGCTGCGTCTGGGAGAAGGAGAGGTGGAGAAAGCGAGGAAGGGGAGAAGAAGAGAGGAGACAGAGGGCGAGGAAGACCGGGGAGAGAGACAGAGAGATGGAACTGAGGTGCGTGAGATGGAGAGGTGGGTCTGGGAGATGGGAGTCGTCTGAGATGGGCCTTGGGGGGAGATCTGCGATGGAAGGAGGTGGAGAGGTGGGTCTGGCGCAAGGGAAGAGACGAAGATGAAGAGAGGGAATGATGGATGGTCGAGAGATGGGCGCCTGGGAGGAGGATGATGGAGATGATGGTGGGGTGTTGTGTGAGGGAAACGAGTGGAGGGAAGAAGGATGGAGGGCTGGAGATGGGGAGCCTGGGGTCTGCGTCCAGATCTGGGAGAGGTTCTACGTATCGTTTTTTTTGGATGCTCTTGGGTGTTTTAAAATTCAGAGGGATAAGGCCTGGGTTGGGAGAGAGATGAGAGGGATGAGGATTGGGTGTTTGAAATTCAGAGGGATAAGGCCTGGGTTGGGAGAGAGATGAGAGGGATAGACGAGGTTTAAGGGGGAGGGGAGAGTCCAGATCTCATGGACTGTCCTCTCCCATGCAGCTAATGGGCCTCCTGGGACGGGTCAAGTTCAGGTCAGGAGGTTTGGATCTGGCTCGGGTTGTGTTTGGGTCGGACCTGAGTGGGTTTGGGTGAGTTGGGTCCAAAGTTGGGCTCGACTTGGGTTTGGTTAGGATCCGGGCCGGGTCTGGTTTAGGTGTGTTGGGGTAGGTTTAGGTGGGTTTGGATTTAAAAGAAACTAATTCAGGCCTAAAAAGTGGGGTCCGATGGAAATTGGTCGGGTTGTCATTATCGAGGCCCAGGTTTCATAGATTTCAATCCGCTCGTTGGATTTCGACGTTCTACATATTGACGGAAAGCTCTCGGCGAGTAGGTCACTATGAACCAATTTTCAGGGCAATCAGAGGTCCAAAGATGATAGGTGATTTTTCACGCGCGCGCCGCAGGGGTGTGGGACCCGCTGTCATGATTTTTGATCCGCCCGTCAGATCTTGGAGTTCTATATATGGGCGGAAAGCTCTCGATGAGTAGATCATGATGAGCCAACTCCCGGGGCGATCAGAGGTCTAGAGACAATTGGTGACTTTTGACTCGGGGCCTAATCAGGACATCATTAAATAGGGTGGACTGAATTGCCCCTCATAGGGTGCCAAAACGAGGTGTCTACAGGAGTTAGAGCAACAGTGATGGATTCACATATAAACAGTGATCTATTATTTTTACCAGATTGGCCGCTATTTAGTTTTATAGATCATGGGTCTATTACTTTTTTGCAATCAATTGCATGATCCTTTCAACGAAAGGGCCATGTGATTGATTATGGGAGGGTGTTAGAGACAAACATTATTAGATTTGTGTATATAGGATTGGTAAGGATTTGTTAGAGATAAGAGTTCATTACTTTGAGATGAGGATTAGTTTAACTTTAAATTATTATTAGGTTGTATAAATTGAAATCACTGAATGGATGAAGAGATAAGAGTTCATTACTTTGAGATGAGGCTTAGTTTAACTTTAAATTATTATTAGGTTGTATAAATTGAAATCACTGAATAGATGAATGTCACAGTGAATGAATTTATTGCAAAGTATCATTTTGTTTTAAATCTGTCATGACTTAACAATAAAGAATGTAGTTTGTAAAAAAAAAAAAACTACTTATATGTATCTATGATGGAAAAAAAAAAAAAAAGGAGGCAATTTGTAAAATAGAGTCTATTTTCTTTCTATCTCTAACCTGCAGTAGCGAACATCTAACTAATGGAAAATTTGGCTACACTCCTCCAACTCCATGTGATCCTGATCCCCTGGATAGTGTTGAAAGGAAAATGCTCTTTGTAAATATTTTCTTTGCTAAACCCATTAAAGGTAGCTTATATGGACCTTTGACTGTGGCTTGAGGGTGCACCATACACATCCTATAGATGGAAAATGAATTTGAAACATGGTCCCTACAGATGGATTTGAAGCGATGAACTATGCATGAATAATGTATTTTTATAAGTGACTAATATAATATCAAGAACTTTGAAATGTTACTGTAATCTTGAAATTCTTTTTAAGCATATAATTTAATCTTCATCAGTTGCCACAACTTAGTTTGACATCTGCTGCATTCTTTACTGTTTTCCAAATATAATACTATAATATTTTGTTAATACCTTATTCTATTCTAAATTGTTTTATTTTATTAGTATTGAAATCTATAAATATTTTGTGTTGCACATATCCAAATGGGCCATTGGACATGGTTTTGGCAAAATGGAATTTTCCTTTTATATCAATGTTTTAAAAGTGGAACTAGAGATTTATCCGTGATGCAATCTATGAAATATAAAACTTTAAAATGATCAAAGCCATATGAACGTTTTCAGATCACTACTAGTTCAATCAAGATTTTCCATCAATTTAGGCCGATTGAGAAATCTTTTAACACTACAAGGGACTAGGCTGGACCAAATGTTGCAAGGCATCAATTCCAGTTAGCATGGTTTTGTTCGAGAAATTTTGTCTGGTTTTTCAAAATATAAACAAAATATACAAGGAGTACATGATTTGTTCGGAAATATTTTTTTTGAAATTAGATGCTTTTGTGTCTATCTTCTTTTGAAGAGAAGATACCTTTAAAACTATTTAGCTTTTTAGAAATAAACTATAAAGGCACGTTTGTGTAATGTCCATAGAAAACCGGTTCTGCAAACTTTCAATTTCCATGACATGAAAAATTTCTCTATCCCCACAGTCGGAAATGCACTTTTCTGTTGAGTTGCAGAAAATGGAGATCGTTTTTGTGCTTTCCATCACAGGAGAAAAAAACACGGTTGCACTAAATGAAAATTTTAATCACTGAATGCATCCTACTTTTCCTTGCCTTTTTCTGTGAAAGCATGTCTGAGCAAAAGCGTCCTAAGTAGGGCAAAATTAGGTGAAGGCTGAGGGGGGCATAGCCCTTCAGAAATTTTGAAAAGCCCTAACAAATCTTAGGTTATGCTCTATCCTCATAGAAAGGATTTTTATCTCTCCTTAGTAGGTCAGAAATGACTATCATCGTTTTCAAGAAAAAAAAAAAAACTAGAGTTTTCTCTACTGTTTTTTTTTTTTATCAATGAAAGCATTTCACACGAAATGCTGATCTATAGAAAAAAATAAGATGCTATAATTTCTTTTGATTTGCCTGACAGTTGCAAAAACAAAATCCAAATTAGAAAGAGGATTATTCCTTGGTTGAAAGATGGGTAGGAAGACTCACTAACATCAAATCAAAACATAGAATTCAAATCCGAAATTGGCTCTATGGCTTCAAACCAAGACTTTGAGAAGTCCACGAGTCAACCTGATACATACCCATTTACATAATAAAATAAAAATAAAACAGAAAATTAGAATGAGAAACAAGGAGTCCACTTCGAGGGGGACAGACCTCCTAAGGTTGCATTCGAGGAGAACCACAACTCCTAAGACAAGAGCAAAGCCTTGAAATGTTCTTCATTCATATAATCAACCATATGGCACCTACAAATATTTATACATATTCCATAACTGTTAAAACTACTCTACCACTGCTCCACTAACCCACTATCTCTCCACTCTTCCACATACATAAAGCATATTTACATACAATCAGGACAATACAATTAAGAATCCTAATTCCTAAATAAAGCATTCTAATCAAATATAAAATACTGAAATTAAATAATAGGTACATATCATTCCGTCCCCCTTTGAAAAACCTTGCCCTCAAGGTTTTATTCGTGCCAATATACCACGATCCCAAATTTTGTTAGAAAATAACTCTGCAAGCATACAAATTTCTTGATCTTGGTAACTAAAAACATGAGCATGATCGATGTGTATCTCATGTAATAATTGCGACAAACGGGATGGTCATTTTGGAGGCACGCAATGAGAACCATAGAATATAACTGGAGAAATTTTCTTCCGATGATCAAAGTTGATTGTGTTAATTGTTGTTGGACCAAATTTCTGCATAAAGAGTTGTACATCAGTTGCATTCCGTTGGCTTTTTCCTACACGTCTCGAGGATAGACTACCAGAATAAGTAGACTCTTCTTGTGTCGGACTTGCTTGCTTGACATCTTGAATTTCTTCTTGAAGTTTTTTTCTAAGATTGTTGAAGCCTTCTTGCACGTGTTGATTTGATTATCCTTGAGCAATTTCTTGAAGCCTCTTTGAAAATTATCACGCATTCACTGCAAAATCTTCGTAGGTGTAGCCACTATAAGGATCGACTGCTCTGATACCAACTGATACGTACCCATTTACATAATAAAATAAAAATAAAACAGAAAATTAGATGAGAAAGAAGGATTCCACTTCAAGGGGGACGGACTTCCTAAGGTTCAATTCGAGGAGAATCACAACTCCTAAGACAAGAGCAAAGCCTTGAATTGTTCTTCATTCATATAATCAACCATATGGCACCTACAAATATTTATACATATTCCATAACTGTTAAAACTACTCTACCACTAACCCACTATCTCTCCACTCTTTCACATACATAAAGCATATTTACATACAATCAGGACAATACAATTAAGAATCCTAATTTCTAAATAAAGCATTCTAATCAAATATAAAATACTAAAATTAAATAATAGGTACGTATCACAACCAGTACTATTTGGAGTCATTTTATCTCGAGACAGGTTTGACTTAATTTCAAAAATGCTTTCTTATCGTCGCGCAATTCATGTGGTTGTGACACGAATTTGGAACACTTTAAAGTGACTCAAAATGGCTCTCTCAAACACTCATGGAGTGTCACCACAATGTGGCTGGGTCTTAGGACGTGTTTGTGCATCATGCAGTTAGAAGAAAAGCACTTGCAGTCTTCTTCAGAGATTCTCATGACTTTTCTCAAATATTGATGATGTACCTTGTATGGTTTCGAATGGCCAAAATAAAAACTATGAAAATATTATAATTAAATAGTTAAATATTATTTAATACAGAAAAGAATTTCTTTCCACTCTTTAGGAGGATATCTTTACTCCTATATCATATATATATATATATAAAATTTAGATTACCCATGAACTACTTTTTTCCCTATGACTAGGGGCTTTCATGGCGGGCTGGGCCGGGTTAAGGCATAACACCACACCCTGCCCACCTGTGGATGCATGTGCGCACTCATATTATCGATGTGAGAATGTTAGCTTTTCCAGGATCCTTGTGTTCTATGGTTCTTTTATCTTTCTATACCAGTCATCCACTGTGCTTGTGGAAAACAAGACTGCATTGGGGCATAGATTTTCTATATTAACGTTTGGATAGTATAATCAGTTGTGTTTCCCGTTCCTCCTGAAATGCAAACAGATACTATTTGGCAGAAATCCATATAAATTGTGTGCTTTCCATTGGACACGCTAAGGTATTATTGAAGTCTGTTTCCAGCTCAAGGGCCATGCACCGCTTGAATGTGTGTGTACATCCTAGAAACTAACTAATAAATTGCAACTCTGTTTGAATGTTGCAACCACAACTTTAACGGTGCTCATTGTAAAAAGAGTCTGTAGCATGGTTGGAAGGTGCTCATTATTGCAACGGTTAGGTTGCAGGTTCGAGTCATGTTACCAATAAAAGGGGGAAAAGCTTGGCTGTATGATTGTATATCCTTGTTTAGTTTTTGATTGCTCCGACAAAAAAATAAAAAAAAAAAAATTTGACGAAGATTCGTGCACATTTTGCCAACTTCTAATCATTCTATATTCCACATTCCTCAGACTGTCATACCAGCAGGATTACTTCAAAATGGTCTATGTTCAGTTCAGGATGAGAGTACAGGTCAGTGCTCTTCTCTGTGTCTGTACAAACATGATGTTGAATGAAACATAAAGACATCAAGTTCTATGCTTTGGAAAGCTATACTAAAATAAAAATAAAAAGCATACCGTGTAGAAGCTTTGCCTAAAAATTTCCCCAGAGCTAGAAATATGAAGCAATGATTCCTTGACAATATGCCATATCACATAGGGTAAAGTTGTATGAATGTTGGCTGATCATATATGTTGCGCTTGGGCATGTAGCTTCATACTTGTGGGACCATGCTTAGAGATCCCAACATTTTAATTTTATCCAACATTTCTACGTCAATTTACTAAGCACTGACCTTGATTGAAAGATCTTTATCATCCAATCATTTAACTTTTCAGTTCTTTCTGTCCTATTATTGTAATCGATAGAACATAATGTCGGAAACATGTGTAACTTTCTTGTTCTACTAATCTTTGTGATTGAACCTAGAAGAGAAACATGGACAACTTGTGAACAAGAGTCTTGAAGCAGAGCTAGTGGGATTAGGCTACGAATTCTAATGAAGTGTAAAGACTTATATTAAATAGGTCACTAAATGGTTCTAGGGGATGCTTATATTAAATAGGTCACTAAGTGGTTCTAGGGGATGCTAAGGAGAACAAGAGTTGTGCACGTAAGGAAATTTGGTGGTAGAATCCAGATATCCAAAAGGTCACTGCCGGAAAGAAAAAATCTATTCAAAGGGGCAAAAAAACAAGAGGTGGAGAAGACATAGAAATGTAAAAACTTACAATGAGCGATGTAAAGACCACTGCAAGCAAAGCCAACTACAAAAACAATAACAATTTCTATGCGAAAAGAAGGGGTGAAGGGCTTTTTGTGTCGGACAAAGCCAGAAACGAATGCTCAAGATTTTGATCATTTTAGATGCATCAAGAATGAATGGGGTCTTGTTAAAGAAAGTAGGACCATTAATAGATGACAACATATTTTAAAGATCATTTAATTAGGAAGCATACAAGGGAATTAAATGAGAATATTGATCCAAATCAAGGAGTGATTAGCGAAATTTTAAAGTCTACCTTACCAAGAATGAAGAAAAACAACGATCTATGTATGGATGGTAATCATGGTATACCTATAGATGTTTTGGTTGTGATGTGTGATATAGGGATTCATTGCTTTGTGATGGAACATAATACGACTTATTTGTAAGTAGAGGAACTTTAGGGACTTATATGGAATTTGGGAAAGTACAATTTTTTTAAATATTAAAATATAATAAAGTATATATATGGTTTGCGAGCATCAGATGCTCCAGTCCCTGTTCCTCATCTTCTGCTCCACTTAGTGTCTAACTTCGTTGGGCTTGTGAACCAGCCACAATGCCCCCTCGCTTATTGGCTTCCCCTACTCCCTCAGCTTTTTTGCGACAGCTTGTAGGAATCCTCTCTGCCCTCGCAAACTTGTTGGTTGAAACAGTTTTATTAGTTCTCACCATTTCTCTTCAACTCAAAACCAGTTTCTTGCAGCTCTTCATTCTTATACCGAGTCTCAGTTGTACAAAGAAAGATCAACATCTTCTACTGGCATACCACTATGACTGAGGAACTTGCAGCCTTGCATAGGACTCATTCATGGGGTCTTGTCCCTCTTCATCCTGGCAACTAGTATCAATGCAATTCGGTGTACAGAATTAAGACTCAAATCTTAGCCGACCCCTACATAGTTGGGAAAAGGCTTTGATGATGATGATTAATTAAGACTCAATCTTATGGAAGTATTGAACAATACAGGACTTGCAACAGGCTACAAACAAGAACACGACATTGACTATGAAGAAACATTTTTTTCCAGTGGCCAAAATTACCACTATTTGCATTCTCATTTCTGTAGTTGCTGCTTGTTATTGGCCCCATATCAAATGGATGTTAAAAATGGCCTTCTTATAGAAAGATTTTCATGCCTTTGTGATGGCGACATCAGATCTGATCCCCCTTGTTCTTATAAGGTCTTCCAAAGATAAAGGCGCAGGAACACTGATCAAGCCGTGTTATGGTTGGATGATTCATACCCGGGCTTTGATCGCGAAGAAATTGCACATCCACCATTGGTTCATCACAGCGAGGGCATCAGACGGTTGGATTTCGCAGAATCTCGTTCCTAGAGAAGAGAAGGCCGCATGTGCGCAATCATCTTGAAGGCCCTACATTGGGAGGTGCCACATAGGAGGAAATAAAAGAGTTTGGTAGTTTAGAGGGGCCCAAGTTAATTAAAAGAGTCTTAGTAGAATAAAGGGGCCCTTGTTTCTTTTAAAAAAAGACAAAACATAAGTAATGAAGAAAAGGGGGGCCCACAACTTAAGTGATAAAGGGTTTTATTCTTGGGATGCGTGCACCCCCCCCCTTATGCACGAATCCCAAGGCCCCTTGTGCAAGTCCCTTTATTTTCTTCTTATTTTCCTTTTGTTTCTTTTAAGCGTGATGATGTCATCATATTTCCTTAAGGTATTTTAAAGACTGCCATTGTATTCTTCTTGGTTATGTTATGTTTATGATATTGAATGAAAATGAGACTTCTTCTTCTACCTTGGACCTCTAGAGTTTACATTCTCTTGATAATCTCTATAAGGCCTTCGGATTGAAGTTTGGTGAGAGCCCAATAAAAGTATCTTCCATTTCTTTCACTTTTCTATTTCCAAAAGCTTTATTGACCTTTGCCATCTAAATCTAGACCATATCTAGAACCCCCTTATTACCAAAGATCCTCAAACTTCAGATCTGAACCTTACTATCAGAAACCTCTTTTTTTTTTTAGATCTGAAACTTATCAGATCTGAACTTTTATTGGATCTAAACGTTTTATAGATTTGAACTCTATTGCTTAAACCTTTCATCTAAACCATTGGATATATATCATTGGCCCTAAGCAACCTGGAAGTTCTATCTTCCATTAAGATCCTACTATTTTCTTTGCTAAAACGGATTTATTGCGGGATCTGTGAGATCACCTAGGACCTCAGATTCATTGTTTACTTGATATTCAGTGCTTTCTATTTTAATTGGCATGCCTATAACTTGATTTTAATTGTTAATTCAGATTTGATCTCATCATATTAGGGAAGACCTCATATTGTCCTGCATCACTTTGCCTCTTGCACTTCCTCATCCTGCACACTACTTTCGCCAACTGTGCCATGCTCTATTTGGACTTAGACAAGCTCCCATGTTCAGTTTGAATGCTTCAGCATTGTCATTCTCAGTACTGGCTATTCTCAAAGTTTTCATGACTTCCCAATTTTTTTCCTTCTCTACCAAATGTGGTCGAATGCTCCTTCCTCTTTATATTGGTGATATGCTTATCATAGGTGATGATCGAGAAGGTTGTTCTCTCAAGATCTTTCTTTCCTCACAGTTTAATACGAAGAATCTTGGTCCTCTGGGCTACTTCTTGGGCATAGTAGTTGCATACTATCCTCGAACTACCTTTCTCAAATGAAGTATCTTGGAGACATTCTTTAGAGAGCAGAGTTTATCGATTCCAAAATTATTAGCAGTCCACTTGAGCTCAATCAGAAGCTCTTTGCTTCTGATGACACTCTTTCTGACCCCACTCGCTATTGATAGGCTGTATACTCGACTATCTCTTGGCTTGACATAATTTGTCTAGTCCAAGTCGTTAGTTGGTTTGTCTTTGCCTCTACTTCTATACATTGGGCTGCTATTCTTTGGATTTTGCATTTCTTCAAGGCATAATGAATGTGGCTCTTCTTCTCTCTGGTGACAACTTTCTCCAGTTTATTACCTAATCTAATTTTGATTGGGCAGGATGTGTTGACAGTTGACACATGCCATAATACTACAGGTTCCTGCATCTTTTTTTGTTTCTCTCTAATTTCCTGGAAGAGCAAGAAGTGACTGTTGTTTCTTGTTCTTCTAATGATGCTGAAATCACGCTTAATCCTATGCTAAAGTACGACGGCTGCTTGCTGATATGGGCATCTACTTACATGCTTTGACCCCTCCATATTGTGACATTGCAAGGTCTCTCCATATTGCTCACTACATTGTCTAACATGAGCACACCATTCTTCGTTGAGCCATCTTCTACCTATACCAGCTGGCTAATCTTTCGTGTATGGCCTTACCCCTCTCTTCGGTTTCAGAAATTGCCATCCAATCATGGCAAGAGAAGAGAGGGAGGGGGGGTCCTCAATATGCCATAATCTCATGTGCCATACATTTTCTTAGATTCTAGTCAGTCAAACTAAATTGTACTTATGTAGATAAGTTAGTCAAACTAAATTGTACTTGTGTAGATAAGTTATTACTAGGATATGAGAGTTCCTTATATACAGTGGTTGGGAGTATTAACCCAACAAAACAACAATAAGTCTCTTGTTCTCTTCAAGTTTTTCAATTTCTTCACATGATCCAGTCGCATTAGAAGAATGGTCTGGATCATGATACCATGATGTCTACTCAAGTCTTATACTACGCTTGTCCTAAGGCCAAGCTTGTCATGTGATCTAAAGAATGCTGGAATATCATTTCTCTGATCAGTTAAGAACGAGATATTATAGCTTAAAAAGTAATAGTTGAAGAATTTCAGAACTTTTCCCCACATCTAATTTCTTTTACTCCAACTGTTTTTTGTTTTAATTTTTTTTTTTTTCAAAATTCTGAGATGCTTCTATCTATATTGAGTGGATACATCATTTGAAAGTTTGGGACTTGAACTGGATACAAATTAGCTACTAGTGTGGAACTCTTTTTTATTTTTTTATTTTTACGATGACGTGGGTATCCCTGAGGTCTTTGACCCAAAAGGAATAATCCTCTGCATGGCGCCCGAGTGCGGCACTCTTTTTAGTGTGTCTGAGCTCTATATATGACAAATCAGTACAGTGCCTTTTGTAAAGATACATGTCAACTCGACCAAATGGGTTAGCCCACAACCCATGAATTGGGTCAACCCACAAATCAAGTCATTGTATGAGTTGTCAATAGATACTAGTTACCTTAACAATACCTGTAATCATGTAATCAGATCATCTAATCTATGCAATACTGTGTTATATATGGATTCATTGTCAATACAAAGAATACACAATTCTCTTGCAAGTCTTCTCTCTCTTGTATGCTTCTGGTTAGATATGGATATTCTAACATGGTATCAGAGCCCATTAATCTGTTCATTCAAGCATAAGAGGAGCCCTAATCAACTGATAGGAGAATATTGTATTCGACTGTGAGAAGCATTGCACAACTGTGATCAAAGGTGGCCCATCTATTGATGATCATTCTGCATCAGAGAAATCTCTCCATTATGGTCGTCCATTTATCTTAGGAATTCTGCACATTTTTTTCGAGATTTTCTAATCATCTGAGGTTGGCCATTCTCTCCAATCTGCACTTGTCTCCTTTGTGCAAATAGTTTTCATCAAGCCCATTCAATATTCTGGTCTCTCAAGCTTTCTTCAAAATTCCAGTTAGAGGTGTTGCGGATTTTTGATACAGAGACCACTGTGTGATCTGATCTTCCATCTGATCACCCAATGGGCCCCACATATCAGATATGTGCCATGATCCAAGGTCGCCTAGACCTCTTTTATTGGGTTTTCCAATATGACTGCACTTTGCGGTTGAGATCTTCCATCTGATCTCTTAGTGGGCCCCATAGCACTCCTCTATGCTAAGATTCAAGGTCATCAAGATCTATTTCATTGGAATTTTAGATCTGGTTAGTTCTTTGTGGCTGGATTTCAGTTCTGACTTGAATTCTAGGGCTGGATTTCACATCTATACAGTCTGTGTGCATCTTGTTCTAAATTCATCTGCACTTTTGCTTCATATCTATGCATTTTTTGGTTAAAAATGCCTTCTGATAAGACTTCGGGGATTAATGTCATACTTTGGAAATATATTGCTAAGCAGATCCCTATTGGTCCCATCTAATGCAAAATTCCCTTAAAGGACAAAAACTTTGGAAGTATATTGCTAAGCAGATCCCTACACCAGTTAGTAAAGACACCACCTTTGAAGAATGAGAAGCTTCAATCGGGAAGATCAATTCTTGGATTGCCAATTCGGTCAATCCATATATTGGGAACCAACTGGCTAAATTCAATTATCCTAAGGATGCTTGGGATTATTTAGCCAAATTGTATACTCAGTCTAATGCTGCTCGCCGATATAAGTTAGAATGGGAAATAAAAAATGCAGACCAAGGAAATGACTCCATTCACGATTTCTTTATCAAAATGACTGCCGTATGGGATCAATTGGCTCTAATGGAACCCGCTTTTGCAACAACTAATGATGCCCATACCTTTGAGGTCTATAGGCAGCAGACTTGCCTAGTTTAGTTTCTTATGGCTCTCCGCCCTGATTTTGAACATGTTCGTGGTCTATTATTACATCGGCCCCACCGCCTTTCGTTGATACGGCACTCTCGGAACTTCTGGCAGAAGAACAAACTCAACTTTCTCTTACAAGGAAGAAACATGTGGAACCCACTCATGTCCTGTCAGCAAATGTTAGTACCCCACAAAATGATCGCTCTTTTCCACCTGGTACCAATGACTTTTGTAATTATTGTAAGAAGAAAGGACATTGGAAACGGGACTGCCCAACCACACATCAAAAGCCAAACAACAAGAACAAACAATCTGATCAACAGCCCAATCGTGGTCCCATGCAATCTTATTCTCAGCGATCCTATACTGCCAATGTTACTGAAGATGATAGTTTTGTGCCTCCGCAAATAGATCTTACACCTCAGATCCAGGCTATGGTTGATGAGCGCATGCAACAGTTGTTTCTGGCTTCCTCCACTGGTTCTGCTTTTCAGATGGCCACCACCCACTCCGCCTCTGGTTCTGCCATGACCATTTCTGGTCCTTCAGGTACACATGATACTACATGGATCTTTTATTCTGGTGCTTCCTATCATATGACAAATGATGTTTCCAAACTTCATAATTGTTATGCTCCTGCTAGCTCTCTCACCATCCATACAGCAAATGCCACTCCGTTACCAGTCTCCCTTATTGGTTCCATTTCAAATAAGTTGCTCTCTCTCACTAATGTTTTGTGTGTACCCCACCTCTCTATCAACTTAATCTCTATTAGTCAATTGACTTCTTGTAGATTTCTTGTCTCAGTTTCTTCCACTGGATGTTCTATGCAGGATCCGCACACCGGGAGACAGATTGGGACCGGCCTTAGGTCAGGAGGACTTTACTATCTCCGCTCGTTGCACCTTCCATTATCAAGCATCTCCCTTGCCGCCCTTGTTTCATCTGCATCACCCTTTGCTCTTTCGCACTCTCGTTTAGGCTATTTATCTTTAAATAAAATGAAGTTTTTATTTAATAGTGGTGTTTTTGGAAACATTTCTGTATCAGACATTTCTACTTGTTTTGGTTGCCAATTTGGTAAACAACATGCATTCCCTTATAATAAAAGCACTTCTTTTACTATTGCTCCTTTCTCTTTGGTGCATTCTGATGTCTGGGGACCTGCCTCTTAAGCTAACGAAAGGCGGTTCCATTTATTATGTGTTGTTTATTGATGATTTCACTAGATATACTTGGTTATATTTGATGAAGAATCGTTCTGAGTTATACACCATCCACATTGATTTCTTCACCATGGTTTCCACTCAATTTGACACGATAATTAAAATATTCATATCTGACTCAGGGGGAGAATACATGTCCCACAAATTTCGTTCTTACCTAACCAGTCAAGGGACTCTAGCTTAATTATCCTGTCCTGCCACACCACAGCAGAATGGAGTGGCAGAACACAAACACAGATATATCCTAGAGACTGCTAGATCCTTGATTTATTCCTCACATGTTTCTTTGCAATTCTAGGAGGAAGGAGTCCTGACTGCAACCTATCTGATTAACAGAACACCATCCACTGTCTTATTTGGCACATCCCCATATGAGAAATTGTTCTCTTGTAAACCTGACCTGTCCTATCTCAAAGTATTTGGCTGTACTTGTTTTGTTCTGTTGCATAATAATGTGAGAACCAAACTTGCCCCAAAATCCACTGTCTATGTTTTTTTAGGGTATGGCATCTAACAAAAAGGCTATCGATGCTATGATCCTAAAACCAATAAGTTACAAGTCTCTCATAATGTCACCTTCTTGGAACATATACCTTTCTATACATTACCCACTACACCCTCTTCTCCTGAGCACCCTACAGTCTATCCTCTTGACCCCTTTCCAGACCTATTTCCCTCAGATAGCCCTTCTCCTCCACCCCTGCGGTATATCATCGTCGGCCCAAAACCCCGTCTGCTCACTCGAGATCTGCAGCCCCACCTCCTTCTGACCATGGGCCTATCTCCTCTACTCCAGATGTATTGGATCCTCCTCAACCTCGAAGGTATCCCTTGCACACCAGAATCCCTCCCTCCCGATTTGGTTTTGTTTGTACTGATCATTTTTCTCCATCGTATAAGTCCTTCATTGTAGCAATTCATACTTTGGCAGAACCACAATCCTATAAGAAAGCTATTACTCATCTGAACTGGAGATCTGCCATCGTAGAATAACTTGCGGCTCTGCAGAAAACTTAAACATGGGACCTTGTTCCTCTTCCCTCAGGAAAATGGGCTATTGGCTGCAAATGAATATTTAAGATCAAGACCAACTCTAATGGATCTGTTGATCGTTACAAGGCTCGCTTGGTTGCCAAAGGCAACACACAAGAATATGGGGTAGATTATGAGGAGAACTTTGCTCCAATTGCTAAGATGACAATTGTTCGTACTTTTATCTCCATTGCCGCTGTTAGACATTGGTCATTCTATCAGCTTGATGTCAAGCATTCATTTTTGAATGGATTCCTTTAGTAAGAAATCTATATGCATCCTCCCCCAGGCGTCACAAGATCTCCTCATTATGTATGTCGTCTCAAACGTGCCTTGTATGGACTCAAACAAGCACCTTGGGTTTGAAGGGTTTAGCACCAGCATTATTAGCATTTATTTTTCTCAGAGTGCTCATGACTCCGCTCTCTTCACTAGCTATTCGTGATCTGGACGTGTTTTCTTGTTACTCTATGTCGATGATATGATTATCACTGGCAATGATGCTCCTGGTATTCAATCCTTGAAGCGGTTTCTTCATCGACAGTTTGAGATGAAAGATTTGCGCCATTTGCGGTACTTTCTAGGCATTGAGGTTGCCTACTCTCCCAAAGGATACCTTTTGTCGCAAACAAAATACTGCAATGAAGTTCTCCAACGCGCTGAACTAACAGATCATAAACCTGTCTCTACTCCAATTGAACATAATTTGAAGCTTCGAACTACTGATGGAGATCTTCTTTATGATCCAACTCGTTATCATGAGGTGGTCGGCAGCTTGGTTTATCTTACTATTACTAGACCAGATATTGCATATGTAGTACATGTGGTAAGCCAATTTGTTGCACAACCCACTCATCTTCACTGGGCCGCTGTCCTGCACATACTGAGATACTTAAAAGGAAGTTCCAACTGCGCCCTCCTTCTTTCCTCCTGTCCAAATCTTACTCTGCATGGTTATTCTGATTCCGACTAAGCAGGAGATGTCGATGATCGGCGCTCTACAACAGGTTTCTCCATTTTTCTTGGCTCTCCTCTCATCTCCTGGAAGAGCAAGAAACAGGAAGTTATCTCACGATCGTCCACTGAAGCTGAATATCGTGCTGTATCTCACACTACTACTGAAATTATTTGGCTTCGCTGGTTACTTCGGGATTTAGGAGTTCTAGTTCCTAAATCTACCTCTCTCTTTACGGACAGTGAAAGTGCACGGAAACTGGTAACAAATGATGTCTTCCATGAATGATCCAAACATCTTGAAGTTGATTGTTATTTCATTCGTCAACATGTTCGAAGTGATACTATAAAGCTTATCCAGATTTCATCAGCTGCTCAAGTAGCATATTTTTTTCACCAAAAGCCACTCCCCATCTCAATTTCTGGAGCTAATTTCCAAGTTATCGATGGTCACATTCTCCCATCCAAAGCTTGAGAGGGGATGTAAAGACACAGGTCAACTCGACCTAATGGGTCAGCCCACAACCCATGAATTGGGTCAACCCACAAATCAAGTCATTGTATGAGTTGTCAATAGATATATACTAGTTACCTTAACAATACCTGTAATCATGTAATTAGATCCTCTAATCTAGGCAATACTTAATTATATATGGATCCATAGTCAATACAAAGAATACACAATTCTCTTGCAATTCTTCTCTCTCTTGTATGCTTCTGGTTAGATCTGGATATTCTAACACCTTTAACCATGAAATAAAGGCACTGCACTTGTAACACCTTTATTTTCCTTTGTCATCATTCCCCTACTTTTTTTATATGAAATCATATCTATGCAATCAATCATGTCTTCTAATGGTTTTTTTTTTTTTTTTATCCATATATATTGTGTGGATATGTACTCATAGCCAGTTTGTTTGTCATCATGGTAGGGGGCAGGGCCTTTGATAGCATTTTGCTTAGTAGATTGGGATTTTGCTGCAGGTTTGGTGGTGTCTGTTGTTAATCGACAACCAGGGGAAACCATCATCGACTGTTGTGCTGCACCTGGAGGAAAGACTCTTTTCATGGCATCATATCTGAGAGGCCAAGGTGGTTTTTGAATGGAAAGTTTCATCTTTTTGACATGTTCTCGCACATTTGTATCAGTAAAATTGTCTCATATAATTTGTTGGTCTATAATTTCAAGCTAATGATAGGGTTCTAAATTTCTAATGCCTCCCTAAATGTGGTGTAGTATGAACCCATTTTGTATGAGTAGGCTTGCTGTCCATAGTCATCCTACAGACCTTAGTGCCATCATACTGGTGGGTTTGATACTTGAAGCATGGTGCCAAGCATGGAATGGGCACAACAGGATACTGTTCATGACTTGAACATTTGAAATCCATTATTTCTCGAGTTTCTTGTTGTTGATTTGAATAAAAATATTTGCTAAGTTGACACTAAGTATGTGTAGTCTGCCTTTATTTTAATTGCTCAGTATAAAATCGAAAAACAATGATGATGATACTTCCATAATGGCTTAAGGAAAGAAAAACATTGGTTTTTTCTATGTGGAAATTCAACGTGCTCAGGAGATATTCAGAAGCTTATTGATTTTTGGACTTGTCTATGTCAACATGTGTTAGCTTGGTTCAGGACTCAGGTATTTGTTCAAAGGAAAATGTTCTCCTGTGCTCCTTGCGCAGGCAAACTTTTAATCCACAACATCAGTGACGCGTAAAGTTTATGCGTTACACATCACGGATGCTCATTATTCAAAGCTCACCTGCACTATGTGCACAGGTTAATATTTTCCCTCTTGTAAATGTTGATTATGAAACAAGTTGTTTTTTGTTTATAATAATAGAGAACAGTAATAATAGCAGTAATGGTAATGATAAAAATAATAAGATTACTTCTAATAAAAAAAAAAGAGAGAGTAGAAGATAATCTTTGAGTATGAAGTTCTTGACATATAATTTTAATCACTTGGAAGTGATCTGTCATGCAAGCACTTATTATTTGTGTATTTTCAAGTACTTGTTATCATGAGATTTTAAGCACTAGGAACTCTTATGGTCTACTTGGTTTTCAGCTTTTACATGCTATTATACAGGACCCTCTAACACCATCTGACAATTCCTACGCACAGGATAAAGTGCTGATGTAGCCTTTTCAGCAATCCAGTGTCCAGATGCTGAAAACAAAACAGCACCTCAGGGTTTTATTCTTTCTTCCTGAGATTTACAGCAGGATACCTTTTGGAATTCTTGTTGAAGATAAAAGAAATGAAAAAATAAATTCGAACTGGAAACATGAAAAAAAAATTATAAAATGTTAATGGAAACTGTTTTGTCAAAGCAAAAGTCATGAAAAAACATTTTGAAAATATGACGTAGTATCATTGAATTTTCTACTTTTGTGAATGTTTCAAAGATACTGTTGTGACATTCCTACTTCCATGGTTGTTAGTTACAACATCGTATCATGGCTATGGTTGTTTACTTGTTATGAAACAGGAAAGTGAAACATTATCAAAGTTAGGTCGTTAGGTTTTGAAATATAGACTCGGTGTTTTAAAATAGTTGTACTTTTTATGTAAATCTACACCTTTGTATTTGGTAGAACCCTTTTTCTTGACAAAATAATGTGCTACATTTCATTAAATAACATTGTTATCTTTGGGAAAGACACCTTATGCAAATGCCGTTGTAAAATAAAGATCTTTACCAATAATTAAAGTAAATAGCATTATTGTCTCCAGGGTTTTTTTATCCCCAAGCAGGAAAGAGCCACTGCACTGCTTTACATTGGTCAGGCTGGGCTGGGATAATAGCGTAAGCACTTCAATCATAGAAGATAGACTTGTAGAGTGTATGAATGGTTTGGATCGAAGAGCCTTCAAGCTTTTTTACGAAGCCTTAGCCTATATACGATCCAACTACAAGACTATTTGTAATTTTAATTCCATTATAGTGCCAATTTCTAACCATGATTCCAAAATGTCACAATCTTTATTTTATGAAAACATTGCATTATTTTTGCGATAGTGAAGATATTCATCAGTCATCATTTTACTTTCTGCACTTTTTTTTCCAGAAAAAACCATCTTTAATCTCCATGATACTGTAAGTTATTAAACGCTTCTTTCCTTTGGAAACTTCTCAGGCACAACAATGATGATTTTTCTCTAACTTGGTAGTTGCTTCTTTTTGCAATTCCTTGTGTTGATTCCATTGAGCTGGATTTTAGAAGCTTTTGGTTCTATACCTACTCCTTCCATAGGCTTGTACATTTTTATTTTTATTTTTTTTGCGTTACATTATTGAAATTTATATTTGAGCACGAAAAATTAGTGATGCTTCACGGTGATGATGCAGGTATGGTATCTGCAATTGACCTAAACAAAGGTCACTTAAGAATTTTTGTCACGCCCCCAAGAGTGAAACCGGGGTTATGCGTGAGATTAGGGCCAATCAAAACGTTTCCAACATTAATCAAATGCACCCTGGCCCCAATCATGTCCCATAGGATCGAAGTCCGCAGTGAGGTATAAATATTTCATCGGTAAATCACAGCGGAACATCATAATAAACAAATGGTATAATATAACATTTCAGAGTATGCACCTCTTCATTTTCTATAGTTTAAGTTTAGCAAAAGATAACAAAAGCATATTAATTAATGGCTTCTATCAAAACTTAAGCCAAAGGAAGAATAAATACAAACTGACCAAAGTATGAAGGCACTCGTGTGCTGGTCACGACGACAATACCATCGTCACACAACTCGTACTCACCATCAGGCTAAACTGCCTGAAGCGACGCCTCCACTTTCCCAAAGGTAGGTGTACCCGGTACCTATGCACCAAGTGCAGCATCAGACACGACGGTCGGCAGGCAAATATAAATATAAAACATCAATAGATATGCAGAATGAATCAGGGTAAACGATGGACAAGATCATAAAACATGCATAGCATCCTGATCGTGAGAAGTGCGTCGCATTCGAATCATAGTCAATCGAACATAAACATCAAACAAGATAGGAGGTCCACATAAGCTAATCACCACGGGATAGTATCACTGCCCTCCCAACTTGAACCAAGTTGTGGTAGAGAAGATGCACGGGATAATAGCCCGGCCAAGCAAGAGTGGATACATGGGGAACAAGCAAGCTATCATCAAAACATCCCATAAACAAAAGCATCCGATGGTGTACATCCATCACAAGAATCACGATCTGCAGCCGTTCCCATCAAGGTCCTAACACAGTGGTGCCCCAGCTACGTTGAACGTTACAGCTGAGTGGTGCCTGACACAAGAGTCCTATTCATACTATAGTGAAGGGCTTGGCTTTCTTGCGTTAACAAGATACATTAACCAGAGAGACTACTTTTCCATTATCAAATCAAGCAAGCAAGCCAACTTCAAACCATCAATACCATAAGTAGTCATCATCAAGCCTTTGCAAATCAAAGCCACCTAGCCTCAACACTTCCATCAAGTATAAAAACAAACGGAACATCAAAAGGGATACTAAGTCCATCATCTAAGTTCTCCATACGATCCCAAACAAAACAAAGTAAACAAGGCTAAGGAACATGTTCGTGACATGTAGATAAAGTACCAAACGGTACAATTCGGAATCATAAGCGATAGACAATCCAAACCTAAGCATAGTGTTATTCCAAAGCATCGTACAATCATACTCAGTCTACGAAAGGAATTAGGATTCGCGATACCCAACAAACAGTCTTCGTGCATAGATAAAAATGGGGTATCCCGTTGTCCCATACCGTTCAAGATTGAGATAGGTTGAATCCCGATACAACCGGAATAACCGTGAGAAAACGTCGGCTCAAAACATTCTCACGCATAGTCAAATGAGTCATCAAAAGAGGTAACCAATGACCCACCTAAGTCCATCCAATTCTAAGTCAAAGGGGCCCTTAAGAAAGAACCCCAGTTTATTCGGTCGACCTCAAACAGGATCGGTCGACCTCCTTCATAGCCGGTCGACATCCGGTCGACCGGGTATACAGTCAGTGTTAAAAACATAAATGGGAATTGGCTAAGTTGTAGGCTTCAGGAAGCCTAACTATATACCAGTGTTGCCGGTTGACCGGGTGAACCCACTCGGTCAATCGTGTGGCTTCAGAAAAACAGAATTAAGCTTCTGTAACCGAACTGAGTTGGGGAGAAACTCCATTTTCATCCACACCTGCAGACAAACAGAAGAATAGGGCCTTGCCCTCTCCACATACATCTAATACCCCATCTCATCAAGTCCATTCAAACTAACATCCAATCCAACCAATCTAATCATCCAATTAAGAATCCATTTCATTAAACATATAAATCTAATTATCATGTTTTCCAAAATCAAAGACATCAATGAGCATGTGGTCATCTAAATAGTCATCAATCATCAAATCAAAGGAGAGACAAACATATCCAAGCATATATATAAATATCTACTTGCCTTTCGTTGAAAATGCCCAAATCCATAAATCCTAGCTCCAAAGTGCCCAAAATCCAAACCTAAGGGAAATAGTAAAATCAAACTAAATTAAAATACAAAACAAAGATAATGGAAGGCCATATACTATCCTAAGCTACCAAAACACTCAAAGCATATAACCCAAACCTAAGGGGGATAAGAGCTTACCAATTAAATGGGTGAATGGAGTGGTGGCTTGCAAATTGGAGATGGATGGGCTCGCCGGGTCCATGCAAAGATGATGGTGATGATCGATGGTGACGATCGGAGGTTGTGGGGCCCACTTGATTGGTGGCCCACTTGATTAGTGGTGATGGAGGGTTTGGTGGTCCATTGACAAGGATAAGTAAGAAGACAGAATAAAGAAAGAAAGAAAGAAAGAAAGAATGGAGGATAAAGAGAGAGAACAGAGAGAGTGTGAAATGGTGAGATGAGTGAGTGAGATGGGAGATGGGAGATGAGATGAGAGAAAATGAAAGCATGAGGTGGAAGAAAATGAGATGAGAAAGTCAACTCAAAAGTGGAGTGGGTGGGGTTTGTTACTCACGTTGAAAATGAGGTGGGTGGAGGGAGAAAGAAAAGAGTGAAAGAGAGAAAGAGGTGGGGCGGCAGTGAGGAACAGAAAAAGGGAAACAGAGAAGGGGGAAAGAGAAATAAAGAAAGAAAAATAGAGAAGGGGAAAGAAAACCGTGGGAGAAAGGGACTGCCAGGGAAGAAGAAATGGAGAATGGAAGGGACAAACAGAGAATGGGCTGGGTTTGTGGTGGCCGGCAGTGGTGCAGGTGAGGTGAGAACGAGAGAGAGAGATGAGATGAGAGAGTGGAGTAGAGGAGAGAGTGAAGAAGAGAGGGGCTCGGTCATGGTGGTGATGGCGGCGGCGTGCTCGGAGTCCGGCGGCAGCAAGGAGCTTGGGAGGGAGAGAGGATGAGAGAGATGAGAGCTGAGGAGGGGGGGGGGGGGGGCGGGGGCTGCTGTTGTGTTGGAGTGAATGAGAAGAGGGGGAGATGGGTTATGTGACCTAAAGGAGGGTAGAAAAGGAAAGGGGCAAAGGGCAATGGGGTTGCACGTGGATTAAAGGGGTGAGTCTCACTTGGGTTAAGGGTGGGGTGTATGATGGGAGTGAGATGGGGAGGTGGGGTCCACATGAGATAAAGGTGGGGAGGGGTTTGATTTGGAAAATAATAAAATAAGTTTAGAATGGGTTCGGGTCAGGTTAGGTTTTGGGTCGGGTTCGAGGGTCCGGATCGGGATGCAACAGAAGGACAAAGTCCGGGAAATTAGGAAATCTACCCGATGGTGCTAAAATCTCGAAAAGCGAAAAATACTAAAAAGCCCTCCAAAACTTTCCGGAAATAGCAACACACACCCCTACTGTACCCAAACGGGCTCAGATCTCAACCCAACTTCGCACGCGCGATCCTACTGATTAATCGGACCTGTTTGGCGTATAAACGAGCTGAATTAGCTATAAGTATAATTAACTAGACTAATTACCACCTTGAAATTTCGGGATGTTACAATTTTTGAAGAGACAGCTAAGTTGCAGAATGTCGATGATATTGTCACTGCTGTTCATGCTGATCTTCGCAATTTCTCCGTAAGTTACTGGACTGTAAACAGAGGCAAACATCTAGAACTTTTACTGGAATGACTTAACAAATGATGTCTCTCTTTCAAAGAATTAGCTCAAATATTTGAGTACGAGGAAGAAATCCAGTATAGCACCCCATTAAGTGGATGGGTGGACCATTAGCAACAAATATAAGGATAAATATCACATAGTAAAAATATCCATTGGCAGTGATGGTGTTCTCCTAATCTACTTGCACATTTGTTTACTCAAAAGAGAAACGGAAAAGAAAAAAAATTATGGCAAGTGTTAAATGCCCATGAACACTACAATAAATAACTCATCAAGATAAGGCCTAGGCCCAACTCAACTAGGCCCATGTATAGACTTTTAAAATATCCCTAGTGTGGAATTTGGTCAAAACATTGTACAGTAGATTTTCTCTTTTTTACTTGTATAGAAGATTAGGATAGCTGTACCTTTTATTCTTTCATTATTTTGATTGTAGTTCCAGCCTTTGATTAGGCACAATGAGATTATAAAACGGGTCAGTCGATATTCTCTCTTGGGACATGACCAATTCTTCCAAAGCTCTTTTCTTTTTCTTCTTCTCTACCTCTTTGATTATTTCAATAACCTTTATAAACACAAGGTAAAATTGGAAGATGCCCATTGTTGCAAACATGAGCTTGTCCTTTTAGTCATCTTACTAATAAAAAAATAACTTTTCCAGAACATGGTGAAAATACACATCTGCATATCTTTTGGGGACTTGAAACCCATTTAAGATTAGAAAAGAGAAAGGTAATGTTAATGTTGAAAAAAAAAACTTTTAATTCCCTCTTTTCTCAGTCCCATGACATTCCATAGAATTCATCCTTCATGGAGAAAGGACACAAGCCCCACCATTGATGAAAGGTAAATGATTCTAGAAAAATGAAAGAATTATTAGACAGGTTATGGAATGTGAACCATATGTATCTCACAGAGGAACAAATTGCCAAAGAAAGTTCGTTACAATTGAAATTGATTGTGCGGTCTTTTCCAATTGTCTTTTGTACTTCATGTTATTTTTAATTAAATTTTAGTTACCTTTTCTTGGGGAGAAGTACCCTGAAGAGTAATGTAGAAATACTGATTCACGGAGTCCTTCCAGCCGAAACACAGAAGAGCATATATTAGCAAGAAATTGTTTCGGTCTTCAAGGTGATGAATGCTTACATGTTTGCTAGCTGTATTGAGAGCAGATTTTGTTATCTGTGCCTGTCAAACAAACTGCTTTCACTGTAAGGGGGTTGGTATTTTAAATAGCTTTTAAAGAAAAGGGGCTGACGATATAGGATTGGTTCATGAGACCAAAGACAGAACAAAGACCTGCTCAAGAAGATACCACTGGTTTCTCCCTAGATGGACCATCACAGATGTCGTGGATTATGTGGTAGACTTCGCTAAAACATTGGATGTGTCCTTACTTCATGTTAAGAGGAGTGCTAACTTGGAGGCAGATTGATTGGCCAACGAAGGAGTCTATCATTAGAGCTTGGTGGTAGATAAGGATCGATATCTTTGGTCTGTTCTCTAGGATAGCATTGTGTTTTTTTTTTTTTTTTTTCCGTAGCCGATGGCTTCGCTTTTGTTGCTATCCAGTATACTAGTATTGTTTAGCTCCCTTTAATAGGATTTGTTTACCATTAAAAAGAAGGAAAAAAGAGAAAAAGAAAAAGAAAAAGAAAATGTGCTACTAGTTTCTTCCTCCTATAACGGCCTCATGTAATTATTGAAGAGCTTCTAGCTTTGATCTCCCAACAATCCATGAGGCTTCTTCTGGAACTTCAAGCTCACACCCAATTTCCTCGGCATACTCTACCTATGACTTGATGAATACTTGTCAGTTTGAAACTTGATAGAGGTTCACAAAATAATCTTTTAGGGTACTTTCTCCAAACCAAATATTCTTTGAATATCTCACCTCTGCAACTCTGACCAAGAAACTTGTTCCTCTTTTTCTTAGGTCATGGTTTTGTGTGCATGTGTTCTCACCTTGGCATTAACTCTCCACCCTTCTGATCCCAGACACCTCCCCCATGAGTCTTCTGAATCCCTACTAGATTCCCCATATTTAGCCCTTATTTAGCCCTGTTTACTTTCCTCCATAATGCTTGTTTCTCCTAAAAACTTCGCCATTTTAGAGGAGCCCAATTTCTCTTTCCAATATTCCCGATGTGCCTAGGCCCCATTAAGAAGCGACACTTTGTGAGTCATATGTATCAAGGGTCGTCTTTGTGAGTTCTATTTATCCCTCTTTAGATTCTGGAGTGACAAAACTTATCACTAAACAGGAATCAGTTGAGAAAGAGAACTCTTAAGTCCAATCCTTGATAAATTGTTTAAGGCTTTGATAATTGTTTATTTTATTTGTCTAGTTTCAGTATTTTTTGTTTTGTTATACGTATGTTTTGTTTGTTTTGAATGTTTTTTGCATGCATGCATTATGCCATTAGCTACTCAATCTCTTGAGATTCCCATGTTACCTTTGGTTTGCTGGTTTCATGTCTGGTGAAATCATTTATTGAAATGACAGTCTGGTTCCAACGAGCATTTAATGAAGATTTGACCTTTTATTCCTTAAGTTAATACTCCTGTAGAAGAACTGCCCTTATTTATAATCTTTCCAAAAATTCAACATTACATAACAATTTGGTTAAAAAATTTCTACCATTTATTTCTGAAGTTGTATCCTCTGGATTTGCAAAGCTGATGCAGCCGGAGGCGATTTGTAATTGACAGGAAATACAAAGAAAACAACCCTAAGCAAATCAACAAGAAAAAAATGTAGAAAGCCAGAGAGAAAGGGAGAATTCTTGCCAATAGTTGCTCAGTAGTCTGTAAAAGTTTTCAATCTTTTGGCCAATACATCAATCCGTTGGCGAAGAATGATAAAAATAAAATTTATTGAAAATTCTGCAAATGTTACTGTTCAGGCTACAATAACTGGCAGCCATTTTTTTAATGGTTAGATAGGTTTTATTACGAAGCAAATAGTACAAAAGACTTATACCGAAAAGCAAGGGAAAACCATTCAAAAAGGGCAAATATGACACCCATAACCTGTCAACAAAAAACTCCAAGAGCAAGGGAGAATGATCAACAGAGAGCGATGACCGCCCGACGCCTTCCTTGGTCAACATATCCACCATCGCAATAGCACTATGCAGAACACGGGAAAAAGTAGTGACACCGAGCCTTGAAGGAATCTCCTTCACCTCCTCAAAGGCTCAAACGCATCAGCCAAATGCCAAGGCATCTTCAAAGAGCCCATTGCCCAGCGAATGACGCACCAAGAGTCACCCTTGACACACAAAGAGTCACCCCCACTAAAATGTTGGAGAGACCCAATCTGTCTAATTCCTTGAGACCGGGCTGCTAAGTCACCCTTATTTACTGAGTAGATCCCACTAGACCAGAGAAACTAATCACGCAAGCTGCCGATGAATCTTTAATAATTCCCCCTATGCCAGAAGGACCCAGGTTACCTGTAACACTGCCATCAAAATTAAGCTTGTAAAAGCCCAAATGAGGGGAAAACCAAGCAGGACTTGGATGATCCCTAAACTCAGAAGAACAGCCAACTCCTGCTAACACCTCGACATAGTATCAATAGAGAACAATTTGGGTAAACCCAAGAAGTCACATGAGCTTAATGGAATTCTCCAGGGCAGCCCCCCATGAGCAAACACCATTGATCTAAATCACCCAGAGAACAGCAAAAAAGGCCACTTTCCACATCACCCTCCCCCTAGCAAAATCCACCTCCAACTACCTAGTCTGAAACAAACAATGAAGAGTATTCTGAACCACCCAGCTGCAACCAAACCCACTAAGAACTGCATTTCAAAGAACTGAAGCAACCTAACGGGAAACAAAGAAATGGTCTACTGACTCTGCATCCTTGAAGCACATAGGGCACCAATTTACAATAATCATCTTCTTCTTCTAAATGTTATCTTGCATAAGAATGCAGCCCAAGATACCTAACCAACCAAAAGCAGTTTCTCTCTGAGGGTCCTTAACCTTCGAAATGACAGCAACAGGGGAAGGATTAGAAGGACCTGCTGATAAAATAACTGGAGAAAATGGGCGAAACAATCACAACCATTAATCCTGTTCTTTTAGTAATTAGATCCTAAGATGAATGGTTCTTTTTAAACTTGGAAACTACTATAAAAATTTCAGAACAGCTGAAACTGGAATCTGCTGGTCGTCCAGAACACTTGTTACAAACTCCTGTGGGGCCATACAGCCCACTGTTTGATGAAGCAAAATTTATTGTAGTTCTTGGGTTTGAGTCCATCTTGGTCCATTTGAGTGAGGCCTGAAAAGACTTGCTTGCTGAAATTTTCTGTATTTGCAGAAATACCCAGCTGTCTGGTAACTGGTTCTCAAACTAGCTCCTGACATTGAATTTCATTCGAAATTTGGGATTGTTTTGGGGCCCAATTGATCCTTTGGTCCACCTAGAAGTGTGTCGTGGTACTGTAGGCTTGATCATAGGCGTCTAAAAATTTAAATACTTGATTGTTTTGATCCCTGTCAAGTGTCAACAGATGCAAATTGACTTGCATCAAAATTCCAACCTTTATTTCTAAAATAACAGAGAACTAAAAAAAGTTTTTTAAAACTTTATGGCATCATACAAACTGTATTCATGTGCATAATGTGCTAGATGACTAGTGTGCTTTATACCAAGGGTTGCATAATATCTACATCACATGAAATGTTCTGTTTAAAAGCAATCCCAATTTTGGACATCTCTTTTCAAGTTTTCAAATGGTCTGTGCAAGCTTCGTAGAAATATTAAGTAGAAAATCAGTAGCTGCTGAAAAACTTGTTATTTTGTGCTCTATTTCCTTTCTATTAAATGAAGCTCTATTCCTTTTCTATGAAGTGAATGTATGTTTATTAAGAACCCTAAATGAGAATACATGTATCTGAGATTCACGTGTCAGTCATGAATGTTAGATCTTGACACAGCTAGTTGTTAGAATTCATCCTCTCTCTCTCTCTCTCACACAAACACACACGGACGATGTGAGCTGGTTGTACAATTATGATACTAGTTAGATATCTTACACATCTAGGAGCTAACATACTATGGAAACGTACTTTTCAAGACTATTATTAAATGCGTCAGCGTGCAAAATTTCCTAGAATCCGGGACATGTTATGTTCCTTTAAGCATTTGCATATGTATCTACAGTTAAGTGAGATAGCTTTAAAAAAAAAAGAAAAAAAAAACCAGAGATCGTGTGTTTTGTTTTTGCACGTATTGACACCTGTGCAACTTAAGATCTTACGTAGACTTTTTTTCTGCCTTCAGCAATTGCTCTTTTGTAACTTTTTTGAGGTTTGCAAAAAATGTAGTGGTTCTGATTAATTCCGAGGGGTAACTCAGTTGACTTAGGATCATGGTTTGCACCAGGAGCTCGTGGGTTCAAAACTGCATTACCACACTGGGGCCACAGGAAAATTTTATCAGGCTTTCTCTCCTGCGCCCGTAGGGATTATTCTGGCCCAAAGGGCTAGGACACCCTGCGTTATAAAAAAAATTAACAAGTAGTGGGTCAGATTTTGGAAAAATATTTTCTTGTTTGCTTTTTATTCATTGAAGCATTGGCATTTTGTACGCAAAGAATGCTGTGAAGTCTGGTAAAGTCTCGCTGGATGCTCCCTGTTCTGGATTAGGTGTCCTCTCAAAGGTATTCAATTCCTTGTCTCAAGTCATATTTCTTGGCCAGATAGTTGTGCCATCCTCTTCTTCTGTCTTTTGCAGGAGCCAAACAACTTTCATTTTACTGAAGTATAGAAATAGTATTAGTTTCTACAAATTGATTATTCAAGAAAGAATTCTTCGGGTTTGTTCTTTTATTTTTGGAATATATTAATTTTGTAATTGTATGCAATAAACCAATAATGTCGTCTATCTAAATGAGAAGTCTTGTTCAACTGTATGTGTTAAATCTCCTAATTTGATGAATTCTAGAGTTCTCTCTTAGGGTTTGAAAAACCTAAGAGGATAAGAGTATAAAAATAAGGAAACAAATTGAATTGAGAAAACCCAGTCGTACTGTTCCGTCCCCTAGGGTTGGGCGACCACTATTATATATATTCTATCATATTTCTGATAATTGCAAAAAAGCTCTCAGTTATATATTTACAACTAAATCCGTATTTTCCCTGAAACTACATATCCAATTATTCCTCTTAAACACTTCCCCTCATACTGGCTCATAAATATCTACTATGCCTTTGTTGCCTACTTTCTCTTGGATAAAATGACAATCAACTTCAACATGTTTTTGCATGAGCATGGAACACTGGATCTGTTGTAATCTGTTGTGCTTATCTGCCGTCAAAGTATAATTCCATGGGATCTTCATGTATAAAGATCAGCTCACAAAGTAAAATCCTTAACCATAATAGTTCACATGTTCCGTATGCCATTTGCTTAGTATTTGGATCCAGAATTGGACCTTGTTACTACTGTTGAAATACAATATTTCGAGAATTAAAGAACAAGATACGGGTTAAAAAGAAACTGGCAATCTACATGATAGCAATTTATAGCTCCACTGGGTTGGTGATATAGGACAGACCCGTGGTCCCTATGGGTGAACCCGCCTTTGGGCCCAGCCCACCTATCCCTCGTCTATTTAAAGTTTATTTATGAATTAAGTTGTGTTTAGTTTGATATTATGATCCCGGCCATTGAAGTATTGGATGGTCCATATTTGCTTTGGGGTTAAGTTTTCTCTTATTTAAACATTGTGAAGCCTCTTGGTTTATTCAGATTTGATGAATGAAAAAATATTGAGTACTCTTGCTTTCTTCTTCCTCCTGTGATTGGAGTTTGGCGTGAGGCCAAGATTTTCAGGTGTGAAGCCTGAATTACCCCCCTCCACCCTCCATCTCTAGTCCCTCCATTTCTGCCCACCCCCGCATCTGGTACCCTACTCCGCTTCAGTAGGACAGAAAAAAAAACTTGGATGTATTGTAGCCCCACTGGAGAAGACAAACAAAAGTGGTACCCAAAATCCCTAACTAGGGGTTTTTCCGTCCTCCTTGAGTTTTGAGGCCTTTCTTGTGATTTCATTTCGACTTGCTAGAGGGAAGTGTCCATCTTGGTTGGGATGGTTGTATTTATTTTTGCTTTGCCTTTTCGTTTCCTGGCAGTTTTTTGTGCTCCTGGAATCTTCTTGGTTGTTTGTTAGTATATCTCTTTTGTACTAGTAAGCTTTTGATCAATCAAGTTACCGTTCAAAAAAAAAACATAAATAGGGAATGGTCATCAAAGTATCAAGGTGATACTAATAGTGCTCATTATCACTTTACACAAAGCTAGATTGCGGCTAGAATAATAATCCAAAATAAAGCCTCTACATAGACAAACAACCCCTATGTGCTTGGTTGGTACTGTTTAGTGGTGCCGAACCCATCAAGAGTCAATGGTCTTAGGTAAGTTAGGTTTTAGACATAGATCACATTATAGGTCACTTCTTCAAATAAGAAAACAATCCAAATAATTTATTCAAGCCCTTACAATACAAATGACACATCCTCAGAAGATTTAATATTAAGTTGACTAATCCCTCAAACTTTCACATAAAACAAGTTAGGGTTCTGGATCCTTTTAGGTGATTCTAGTTAGCATTAGAAGATAATTAGGAGTACTAAGTTCTTAGTATCTTTCCATAATTAAATCAAATATTCAATTTAGGCCTTTTAAGCGTACAGGTGGGACCAGTATCTGAAATTAACATGTGGCCTCCAATAGGTCACATCCAACTTCCTTCGGCATTATTTTGAGTTTTGAAGCATATTGACATCCCCTTTGATCTTACGGTGTTCCTACACAAGTATATTGATGAAAGAAAAGAGAAACCTAACCCTAATTGTGGCTAACTGCTGGAATCAGATTCAAACTCAATTTGGGAGACTCCAAATCATTAAATTGAAAACCCTCAAAGAATACAAACTCTAGAGGGATCATGAGACAAAACCCCCAAAATCATCCAAACCATGATGCCCCTAGGGTCAACAACCCTATATCAATCCCAAGTAGGGTGCAGTTAGCAGGGAATCTGCTGGGGAACCCCACAGCCAAGCCCACACAATCCAAATTTTACATATTTTGATGAATTGGGTCTCTTCCACATCATGCTGTGTGATTTGAGATGTGTCCCACACATGAAACATAGAAACAAGAGGAATTCTAACCCAATTCAATTCCCATAATTGAAATCAGATTTAAAACATGATAACATTAACATATAATTTGGAAACATCATCAAATTAGGATAGAATGCCAAAGTAAGCAAAACCCTAGAAGATATTGTAGTAGAAACCCCAAAGCTAGAGCCCCGCCATGATGGAAAGCTCAAAATCCACCATGGGATGGAGTCCCATTATGGTCGGCCATGGTGGGAATATCAATGGGATCTGCTCCTCTTCAATTTCTATTTCTCATTGATGTTTTTTTTTTTTTTTTTTTGGAGAAAGTTAAGTTGGTCTTTCATTTTCTCTAAAGATAAAAAGTTACACGAGGATATCTTTCAAATTGAAAGTATCCAATGGGTATACCCCATTCAAACAAGAGTACAAAAAATAGCCCACATCTCGGGCACATGAAACCATAAAAGAAACGCTTACATCCCGGGCACAGGAAATCCAAGTATGAGGAGCCCACATCCTGGGCCAAGACTCTATTGATCACCAATCATATTCAGCTCTGTTGAGCTGAAGTGAGCTGTGATCAAAGTGACCCTTTTGACTTGCTTACTAAGAGCCATAGCACATGGAGAAATAGGGCCATAGAATACCCTAGAAAACATTGTAAAACTGCCTCCACTTTCCTTACATCAAATCGATGTTTCCAATCAAACATAGATGGATTTCTTATATTTTTGGTAAGGAGACTTTCCATCTCTAAATGGATCACATCGAGATCAGCTGGAATTAGTTGAATCAAAGATTTCACCTCTTGGTAGATTTTATCATCTAGAACAATGTGAACAGATTCTGCATGGCCCTTTGGGTCCCAAAAAATACCAATTAGTGCTGGTTGAATATGAAAATTTGAAAATCTCCAACCCTCATAAATTTGATGAAGGGGTTTGTGAGTTTTCGATTAAGTTGGGGGTAGATTCCATAGGCTAGCACGTGGGTCTGGCAACCTTACATCAAGAAAAACAATCCAATTGTGGATTTGTCTCAAGATATTTTGAAAGATCTGTTCTGGTCCCTTAAACACTTTTGAAATTATTCGAAAGTTTGTTTTCCTCCACAAGTGCCACACAAATGCAGGAAAAATAAGCAATGCAAGAGTTCGAATGCCAGTATGATTTTGAAAGTAGTCTTTTGATTTTTTATCATTTATTTGAGTCCTTTTCCATCACATACTTAGTGTTTTGAGGTGTTTTCTACAAAAATCCATATGATTAGAACTAGATTAGGGCTTCTAGAATTGAATTACATGGAGACAAGAGTGGAATCATGCATGCTTTGCTTAATTCAGATTTTTTACTTATCTTTGATAGGTTATAATTGGCCTTTTCCTTTGTCGAATGTTGTCTAGCATCAATTCCTAACGAACCCTAGGTTGTCCTCTTCACTTTTCTCTCCCTTTCTTCTTCTTTTCCTTGGTGTTTTTTTTTTTTTTTTTAGTTGAATGGTCGCTGGTGTATGGGATGGGATAGGGCTGGTCGTGCAACCCCTTGTATAGCCTTAGGGCTTTGGTCCTAATTACAAGTAGGAGTTGTAATCCTAATGGAGAAATTCCTCTTTCCAATTTTGTTTGTGTTGCAACTCTCATTGACTATTTTTAATTCTAATTGCACTAAAACTCTACCTTTATTGGGCGCTTGATTCTACTAAAGACTTCGGGGTTGGCTTCCGGCAATAACTAAGAGTCCTAGTTGTGCTTAGCAACCTTTGTAATTTGGTTTCCGAATGCAGCTAGTATACTTAAATTAGTTTATTAGTAATTAAACAATAATTAATTAATTATACACATAGTGTGGGGTCTATTGGCTGATAGGAGTTCATGCCTGACTACTTTCTTACTATGGCTAGGCCCTATTTCTTCCAAAGTCACATGCCAGATTTTTAGACCTTCATCCACTAAACTCTCTTTTGTATTTAGTGATTCTAAACTAATTAGGCTTGTGATTGGCTTGTCATTGTGACTAACCCAGCCTATTAGTCGCCACACAATACCTTCTGGGTCCCACTTGGCCCCACATTTTATTATTAATTTTTAATGCATTTTGTTAATGGCCACACTAATATTGATTAATTATGATTAATGGAAACCATTAAGGGCCCCCCTTAGCAGACTGTACTTTGCCATCATATTTTAATTAATTATTATTATTTTATTTCGAATTTACGTCATATTATTTTTAATTAATCAGATTATTATTATGATTATAAATTTGTATGGGACCATTTTTCCAACTATTCCACAAAAAAGAGTCTTTTAGATCATGTTAATTACACTAGAATGGATGTATAATGCTATCTAACTAGTATAAATTCTAATATCAATTATTTTTTTTATTAAATACTCAAAATATAGTCTTTCTTATTATTACTAAATAATAATATCGAGGTAAATTTGGGTTCGGGCCCCTTACATGGTCCACATGAATCTCCTGAGAATCAAATGCCTGTCAATCCACCCATTATCATTGATGAACTTGGAAAACTGGATGTCAAAGTGGTATGACCTTGCCCAAATTTCTCGTTAGGCAACATTGATATCTCCTCCAGTGCACCTTGAGCCCTTGACTGAGGGCCTGAGGCTATTGAGACCTAATGGCGGTAAGATCCAACCAAAAGAGCCCTCAGTGAGTCTTCATTTAAGGCCATCAACATTGGAGATTGCCCACTGAAAATAATCTGCCAATGATTGCACTTCCATTCAATATTCTTTTGGCACTTAACTTTCTCTTCCCATGCGACACACTCTCCTGCCACCTTCATTATCAAGAAACATTTTCTCATAATGGAAAATAGAATCTCCAAGAATATATCCCATTTAATGATGATAACTCATTGATATGGGTATTCATTGATAGTACACTATTTAGGACCCAGTTTAGTGCACGGGCATTTTTTTTTTAGCTTAAAGGGTTAATTTGTATTAAAAAAACAGGAAAAAAGAAAAATACAATGGCACTAGGGCCCCAAGACAGAGCCACAGAGAAAGCTGGATTTTAAAAGAAGAAAATACAAAGGCACTCGGGCCGCAGAACTGTCTATAAGATGACATAAATTAAAAGTGGAATAGAAAATTAAATTCCAGAAAAGATAACAAAGTAAATATTAAATTGATTGGAGCATAAGTTAATATGAGGTAAATGGGAATCTTTTCTATTAATATTAAATCTTTTGCGTAATCATTTTCTAGTCCTTGGGCATAAACGTTTAACAATTACTCCCTAGGATTTGAAACTCCATTAAAGATTAATCCTCAAGTCTGGTGAATAACTTATGAACTACAAAATTAGGACATAAGCGTGGACTGATAATTATGTGAAACATCTGAAATTTCATTTTATATGTAAAATCTGTCACCTTGTCATTTCTGTGGTGTGTCCCTGCTATAATGACAATCTGGGTTTACAGCTTACAGTTTCAAAGACTGGAAAGAGACTGGAAAGAAGCAAAAGGAGACAAAAGGAGAAAAGAAAAGAGAGGCATGAATTATTACAAGTCAAATTCAACCCATTTAAATTTGCTAATAATCTAACAAATTCTCAAAATAATGTTGATATAACAAAAATCTATCCTCTGTGTGGATGGTAGGGAAACCAAAAGGAGCTGGTGCTTTAAGAGCCCAAAAAAGAACCATGAATTTGTTATCCAGATGGTAGAATGAAAGAAACCCCTGGAGTTTCATCTATAAAATAAGAAAGGAATCTTGATTTGTGGTTCTTCTCATTTGACTGAATGCCAATATGAACAATTCCATATAATGGAAAATCTTATAATAACAGTGATGATTTTGCTAGTAAAGATGGTCGAGAGGCAACTTTGCCTATGCTTTCACACACAGACACATACAAAATAGATTTCCCTTGGATGTCTAGTGTATTCTTGTAGAGGGATAGTGTCAGATGAAATGTTCCATGAAGTGGTGCATCAGACCAACGTCTTAACATTGTTGGGTCTCCTTTCCTTGCACTCTTCTATATGCTCATAGCATACCCCATCTTTCTTCTAGTTCAAAATTTTTTACAGGCCATAATTTGCCTTTTCATACTGTACTATCACTAAATCTCGTCTTTGTTTTGTTGTTTAAGAGAGCGGACTTATGCTGGAATAGGAGATTAGAGGATTTGGAGAAGTTGGCAACTTTACAAGATGAACTCCTTGATGCAGCTTCCAAGTACAATTCTATTCTTTTGCCCCCTTTCCAAATGTTACTCTATGTAATGTGACACAAACGACCAGACATCTAAAAGAAAACTACAGTGTAAGACACACATCTCGGCATTGTGTGTCAGGTGTTTGTGCATATTCATACTGTAATCGGGAAACACAAGTTTGGGCCCAATGATTTTAGCCAAGGGTCCATTGTGTCTGTGTGGGTAAAACACCGTAGTGACGAAGTTAAGCGAGGATTACGGCTAGACTCGCCAGTCACCTCGGCCTCTGCGGTCATATCCTGTCAGCTCGGCAGCTCGGTCAAACAGTGCCAGCGCGGCTCCGCAGTTCGGCAGCTCGGCACAGGTTCCAGCTCAGTGCATAGGCACACCACGACCGAGCCATCCTTGGTCTCAGACTAGAATGCTAGAGTCAGAGTGGGCCGCCACCCTCCTCCTGGAAATACGGCGCGCTCAGACAGATATGAGCATTCATTTATGACGATAGGATCGCTCATTTATGGCGATAAGAGGTTTGCTTTATCAGCCCTGTACGCCAACTGACTGAAGGCATGGAAAGTGAGGATGGGATGTTGCCCACTTTACCTACTGCAGCCAGCCAGGGTAAGGATCGATGGGACCTCACCTCACCTACCCCCACTCAGAGAGAATGAACGAGGAACACTCACTTATATATACGCATGGGATCGGTCCCATGAGAGGTACGCAATACGCAACTCGCAATACCCCACACTATTTCATTCTCTTCTTCCTCCTCCTGTTTAGTCTCCTCAGAACTAACTCAGGCATCGGAGTGCCTTCGGCTCACGGTAGCCAGGGGCTCTGACCCTAGCCTTTTTCCCTTCCGTTTCAGGTTCTTGGCGTTCAGCATTCCCCGTCCTAAGAAGTTCACCCCGATCTCATCTCAATCTAAGTAGGTGTCGTTTTTATCGCCTATAGTTTGGCGCCGTCTGTGGGAAACCTGAACAAAAAGCTTATAAACACCATGCCTCCAAAAACCAGAAACGGCGAAGGACCCTCCAAAGGCAAAGCTTTGTCCTTACAGCCTCCGCTGGCGCAGAATCTTCCACCTCCACCCCCTCAGCAGAGAAGGTCAGGGGGGAGGTCTCCCACGGTCCAGACACAGTCACGATCTAGGGGAGTGACCATGCTTTCCCTTCGCGACGTCCCACCTCCTGAGCAGCCCCGCCATAGCCACGGGCGGGGCAGGCAAGGCGACAAGTCGGTCACCAAACCACACGAGAAGTCAGCGCGGGCTGGGTCACAGTCACACCATCAAGCCAGCCTCGATCACAATGAAGACCCCCGTCTGGATGACATCAGGGCTCAGAACCTCCTCATCCAGGAGCAGCATGAGCTTATCCAACGGCTCAAGCAACAGCTCGACGCCAAGGGTCAGAGTCCGCCTCCCGGGCGCCTGGACCACGGGAGAGACCTGAGGCACGTCCTCAACAATAAGAGGCGCGACCGAGACCAAGGGGAAGAAGGTTCCAGCAGCAGCCACATGCATGAAGGGCCGAAGAAGCAGCGCCAGGTCTCGGAAGATGAAGAGCTAAAGCAGTGGATCGACCAGCGGGTGAAACAGACGATCCGCCAGAATATGGAAACTGCTAGTGTCATCCGAGACCAGTTTAGCGCCTTCGAAGCCGAGGACACTGGCGCGTCTCCTTTCTCTAGGGAGATAAGAAAATACACACTCCCCGAGAAGTTCAGCGTCCCGAGGTTCACCCTCTATGACGGAACCTCGGACCCCGCGGCTCATCTCCGACATTACATCCAGAGGATGTCGGTCTGGGGGGATGACGACTCCCTAAACTGTCGAGTTTTCTCCTCCAGTTTGGCGGATCTCCCCCTACGGTGGTTTTGCTCGCTTCCTGAAGACTCCATCTCCAGTTGGCGATAGCTCCGGACCTCCTTCCTGGGAAAATTCCAGGCGCATCGCGTCATCCCAAAGACCGATGCTGATCTGATGGCCCTCCGGATGCAGGAGGATGAGAGCGTCACCCAGTTCGCTCGTCAATTCTGGACTGTCTACAGCCAGATCGAGTGCGCTTCTGAAGAGTTGGCCGTGAGGTCCTTCCAGCTGGCTCTTCGGCCGGGCATCCAGCTTCGGGCGCAGTTGGTCATGTACCCCGTGACCACCATGAAGGAGCTGATGACCCGAGCGAATCGGTTCATCTTGGCGGAGGAGGACGAGGTGCGAGGTCGCGAGAACTTCGACCTCACCCAGAAGAACCAGCCAGCCAAGGGAGACAGCAGGTCCTCCAGGAGGGAGGATAGTCGCAGAGACCCGTCCCCAGATCGGCGGAAGGCCCGGTCCTCGGAGCAGCGCCGAACCCCCTCTACTTCGGCAGCGGGACCGGGGAACGGCAGAAGGTCAGGCCACGAGCCGGCCTCCCACGTGGCAGTGAATACCATCTTCAAGGAGCCAATCTATAGACTCCTCAATAAAATAAAAGCACAGCCTTTCTTCAAGTGGCCACGGCCAATGACGACCGACCCCTCCTCTCGGGACCAGAGTAAGTTCTGTGCTTACCACAAACAAAATGGGCACAGAACCGACGAATGCAGGAGCTACAAGTTCCACCTGGAGAACCTCGTGAAGGAGGGGCACCTCGGGGAGTACATCAAGAAGGAGGGCCGAGGTGATGACCGACCTCCGCGGCGAGACGCTGACAACCAGGACAGCGAGCCGGAGGGTATCATCAACGTCATTCACCTCGCCGCCCCACCTAAGAAGAGCTCTCAGGCTCGCGCCGAGGCCAGGCGCGCCTCCCATCAGAAGCAGGTGCTGACCGCGGCACCAGAGCCGGCCGCGAAGAAAGCCAGAACAGAGGGGGTCAGGATATGGTTCTCTGATAAGGACTTGGAAGACGTCGAGCTCCCACATAACGACGCTCTAGTGCTCACCTTGAAGCTGCAGAACTTCTTGGTTCAGAGAGCCCTTGTCGACCCTGGCAGTTCGTCCGAAGTCCTGTACTACGATTGCTTCAAAAAGCTGAGACTAAAGGACGAGGACCTCCAGGCTGCCCGTACCCCTCTGGTCGGCTTCATCTCCAAGCCTGTTTATCCCAAGGGTAAGATCTCCCTCAGAGTCCAAGTGGGTGGCGCCTGCAGGCAGGTTGAATTCCTAGTAGTCGATGTCCCCTCCCCATACAATGTCATAATGGGGAGGACGTGGCTGCATAGCATGGAGGCGGTGCCCTCCACCCGGCATCAGAAGCTCAAATTTCCTTTGGAGAGCCAGTCGGGTCGGACGGATGTGATCATCGTCAGAGGCGACCAGCACATGGCCAGGCAATGCCTGCTGGCCGTGCTGCCTGGCGAGGCCGAATCGTCCCAAGTCAATATGGCCGAACTGGACAGAGAGGCCGAGCTCGGGGACGTCGGCAGGGCTCCGGCAGAGAAAAGCATCGAGGACCTCACCAAGGTCAACATTGATCTCGCCGACCCTGACAGATTCTTCCTTGTTGGAAGCCAGCTCCCCGAGCCCGAGAAGACAGAACTGCTTGACCTCCTTGTGGAGAATAAGGCAGTCTTTGCCTGGATACCCTATGAAATGCCCGGCATTGACCCGACAGTCATCTGCCAAGAACTGAAGGTGGATCCCAACCATAAGCCCGTGCTTCAAAAACCGCGCCGGACTGGGGTCCCGCAGACCGAGGCCGTGGTTGAGGAAGTTCAGAAACTCCTCGAGGCAGGCGCAATAAAGGAGGTCCACTATCCGCAGTGGTTAGCTAACACCGTGGTGGTCAAGAAGAAGACGGGAAAATGGAGGGTCTGCGTGGACTTCACCGACCTCAATAAGGCCTGTCCCAAAGACAGCTTCCCTCTTCCGAAGATAGACCAGCTCATCGACGCCATTGCCGGACATGACTGGATGAGTTTCCTGGATGCCTACCGGGGGTACCATCAGATCCCCCTGTACGCGGCAGACCAGGAAAAGACAGCTTTCATCACTCCCAGGGCACCTATTGTTACAAGGTGATGCCCTTCGGGCTGAAGAATGCGGGAGCAACGTACCAGCGGCTGGTGACAAAGATGTTCCGACCCAGCTCGGCAAGACGGTGGAGGTCTACATCGATGATATGGTCGTCAAATCCGAGAGGTCGCAGGACCACTTGGCCGACCTCCGCCAGATTTTTGGCATCCTTCACCAGTACCAGTTGAAGCTGAATGCATCCAAATGCGCCTTTGGTGTCGGTTCCGGCAAGTTCCTAGGGAGCCTGGTCACAAGAAGGGGGATCGAAGCGAACCCTGACCAGATCACCGCTATCCAAGAGCTCCAGTGTCCGACCTCGGCAAAACAAGTTCAGCGGCTGACCGGAATGGCTGCCGCCCTGAACCGATTTATCAGCCGAGCTTCGGACAAGTGCAGACCTTTCTTCCAACTCTTGCGAAAGGGCTCCAAGTTCCAGTGGACGTCGGATTGTTCTCAGGCGCTGCAACAGCTAAAACAATACCTTTCTTCTCCACCGCTGCTCTCCACCCCGACTTTTGGAGAGACACTATTCTTGTACCTGTCGGTCTCGGACCATGCAGTGAGCTCGGTGCTCGTCAGAGAGGACAACGGCCAGCAAAGGCCTATCTATTACACGAGCAAAACCCTGCTGGACGCCGAGACCCGGTATTTACAGCTCGAAAAGCTCGCCTTGGCGCTCGTTAACGCCTCTCGAAAGCTCTCCCACTACTTCCAAACCTTCACAATAGTGGTCGTAACAGAATACCCACTAAAGGCTCTCCTCCGGAAGGCAGATTTCTCCGGACGGATCTCCAAATGGGCCGTCGAACTAGGGCAATATGACATCAGCTATCAGCCCAGAACGGCCATCAAAGCACAAGTCTTAGCGGACTTCATTGTGGAATTTACCCCTCAAAGTTCGGCACCGACCTCGCTCGATACCGAACTAGGGGGCAATAGGGGTGCAGAGGCTGTCACCGAGACTGAGCAAGAACAGTCCTGGAGAGAACTCCTAGACTCGTCCTAGAAAGTCTTTGTCGACGGATCCTCCACGTCCAAAAAGGCTGGCGCTGGCGTAGTCCTCCAGTCCCCAGAAGGCCTCGTCATCGAACAAGCTCTGACACTGGGTTTCAAGTCATCTAATAACGAGGCCGAGTATGAAGCGCTCATTGCCGGACTTAACAGCGCCAAAATCTTGGAAGCCCGGTCCGTTGTGGTTTTCAGCGATTCTCAGCTGGTGACAAGCCAGCTCAGCGGAGACTACCAAGCTCGGGATGACAGGATGGCAGCCTACCTTGCCCGCGCCAGGGGACTTCTCTCCCAGTTCGAAAGGGCCGAGGTCCGGCAGATCGGCAGAGAATCCAACTCCCATGCAGATGCCCTCGCCAGCCTCTCCTCGGCTGTCGAAGCCGGTAATAAGAGAACTATCGAAGTAGAAACGCTGCGGGAGCCCAGCATCGACCTCCAGCGACCTCGGCAGCTCATGTGCCTTGATCTCGGCCCAAGCTGGATGGACCCCATCATTGCATACCTGAAGGACGACCAGCTACCCGAGGACAGGACTGAAGCTCGAAAGGTCAGATTGAAGGCGGCCCGGTTCTGGCTCTCCCCAGACAGCAAGCTCTACAGAAAATCATTCACAGGGCCCTACCTCCAGTGCGTTCACCCCAGCAAAGTCGACGATTTCCTCTACGAGATCCACGAAGGAGTCTGCAGCAGTCATATAGGAGGTCGGTCTCTTGCCTATCGAGCTATCAGCCAGGGCTACTGGTGGCCGTACATGCAGAAGGACGCCCAGCTTTATGCCAGGAAATGCGAGAAGTGCCAGAAGTTCTCTCACTCCCTCCACCAGCCAGCCCAGGACCTGAGCCCCCTCTCTAGTCCGTGGCCTTTCTCCCAGTGGGGCCTGGACATCGTCGGACCTCTCCACCGAACTCCAGGGAACAAAAGATGGTTGATAGTGGCCACGGATTACTTCACGAAATGGGTCGAAGCTGAACCCTTATCCTCCATCACCGAACTGGACACGAAGAACTTTGTGCGGAAGAACATCATCACAAGATTTGGAATTCCCCGTACTCTAATTTCCGACAACGGAACGCAGTTCGATTCCAACTTCTTCAAAAGCTTCTGCCAAGAGTACGGCATTCGAAATGTCTACTCCACCCCGGCGTATCCTCAAAGCAACGGTCAGGCTGAGATCTCGAACAAAGTACTCCTCGACGGAATTAAAAAGAGACTCGACCGAGCCAAGGGTCGATGGGCAGAGGAGCTGCCCAGTGTTCTATGGGCCTACCGAACTACTCCAAGGCGTTCCACCTCGGCTACCCCGTTCTCCCTTGCCTACGGCATGGAAGTAGTTATTCCCCTTGAGGTTGGCCTCCCGACCTTGAGGTCGGAGCTCTGTGACCAGGGTCTAAATGATTTGAACGTAGCGCGGGAGCTGGACTTGGCTGAAGAACGAAGAGAGGCGGCAGCTATCCGCCTGGCCGCCTACCAACAATAGTTGGCCAGGGGATACAACCCGAAGGTCAAGGAAAGAAAATTCGCGATGGGAGAGTTGGTCTTAAAGAAAACCCTTCCTGGCGACCGAGATCCAAACGAAGGCAAGATGGCGCCTAACTGGCAGGGACCGTTCAGAATAACCTCCACGGCCGGGAGATCTGCCTACCGACTCGAAGATATGGAGGGGAAGGCACTCCCGCGACCATGGAATGCGACGCATCTAAAAAAATTCTACTTCTGAGAAATGTATTAAAGAAATCAAATATCAATAAAAGGCGCTTTTTCTGGATGAGTCTTTGCATTACTTAGAGATTCCCCGCGACTCGACGCCTCTGTTCAGAGTATCAACTGTCAGCTCGGTGCCATCGCCAGCTTCGACAAAGCTATACAAATCAGGGTCCGGTACCAGTACCACCCTCGCGGCTCGGCGCCTCTGTTCAGAGGGCCAACCGCCCTAAGCTCGGTGCCTGCACCAGCCTGGGCGGCACAGCCAAAAGCATCAGGGTCCGGTAGCAGTACCACCCTCGCGGCTCGGCGCCTCTGTTCAGAGGGCCAACCGCCCTAAGCTCGGTGCCTGCACCAGCCTGGGCGGCACAGCCAAAAGCATATAAGGGTCCGGTAGCAGTACCACCCTCGCGGCTCGGCGCCTCTGTTCAGAGGGCCAACCGCCCTCAGCTCGGTGCCTGCACCAGCCTGGGCGGCACAGCCAAAAGCATATCAGGGTCCGGTATCATTAACACCCTCGCGGCTCGGCGCCTCTGTTCAGAGGGCCAACCGCCCTCAGCTCGGTGCCTGCACCAGCCTGGGCGGCACAGCCAAAAGCATATCAGGGTCCGGTACCATTACCACCCTCGCGGCTCGGCGCCTCTGTTCAGAGGGCCAACCGCCCTCAGCTCGGTGCCTGCACCAGCCTGGGCGGCACAGCCAAAAGCATATCAGGGTCCGGTATCATTACCACCCTCGCGGCTCGGCGCCTCTGTTCGGAGGGCCAACCGCCCTCAGCCCGGTGCCTTCACCAGCCTGGGCGGCAGAGCCATACGCACCAGGGTCTGGTGGCAGTACCTCTCTCGCGGCTCGGCGCCTCTGTTCCGAAGGCCGATCGCCCTCAGTAACTATTAAACTTCTTGGCAGACTACCTGTACTCATTCCACCACAAACGAGACAAAAACCATGCACAGAACATGCGGAAAGAATGCTGTTTTATTACGTGAGAATCTGCCGGAATACAATGTATATAAAAAGAAAAGAATTACAAAATTCAAGGAGCTGCAGCTTCCTTATTACACTCGGTCCCGGTAGTGCTCTCGCTGGGAACGGCCGAGGGAGCTGGGGCGACTTCCGAGGCGGAGGGAGCCGGGGCGACTTCCGAGGCTGAGGGAACTGGGGCGAATTCCGAGACGGCTCGCAACTCCGAGTCCGAGCGAGGAAACCTGGGGGAATTCTTGAAAATAGGGCTGTCCACGGAGACTCCAACCCTTTTTAAGGCCGCCTTCCACCCAAGTGTCCATGCCCGGTCTCAGATTCCTGGCAACTGCGCCCTATAGTCAGCTGCCAGTTTGTCGACCTCCTCGTTCATCACGGCCTCATGCTCGGCTAGGTACTCTTCCTTGAGTTTGGCCTCCTGCCCTTTCAGAGCCAGCGCGAGCTCGGCCGCCTTCCCCTCCAGAGCCATCTCCAGCTTTCTTTCAGCCAGCTTTCTCTCGGAGGTGAGCCTCTTGTTCGTCCCTCGCAGCATCTGCATATCTTCCTCCTGCCGCGACAAAGCGAGCCGGACCTCGTCTAGCTCCCAGGAAAGGTGGGCGTTTTGATCCGCTGCAACCTTTGCTTCCTCTTTGAGGTGCTCGGCCAAGGTCCGTGCTGCGTCAAGCTCGGCAAAAAGATCTGCGTTCTTGCTCGCCTCCTCCTCCAGGGTCGCGTCCTTTGCCGCCAGGGACTTCAGCAGCTCCTCCTTCTCCGCTGCCCAGACTGCTGCCCTGGCCTCGGCTGCGTCCAGCCTTCCCATGCCAGTTTGGCACTTTTGCAAGAGCTGTAGTAAGAACAGAGTGTCACCTAAAGAAATGCAGAAGAAAAATAGAACATGAAGAATAAGTGTACATACCACCACCAACGACCGCATTGAGGAAAGCAGCAGCGATTCATTATCCATCTGCGCCCACCTTGCCATGTCCTGGGGAAGAGCGCAAGCTCGTCCCAGAGCGGCAACCACTTCAGGGTTGACCGCTCGGTCCGACTCGGCTAGTTGCCTCCCCAGCACTCCCTCGATGTCCGGTCTCCAGGGGACAAAATTGGAGGGAGTGGCGGATCCCCCGACCGACGCAGGAGGTTCTGGGGCAGGTGGGAGTTCGACCCTCGGCCTCTTCTCCGGCCTGCGCGCCTCGACGACCTCGGCAGTACCCTCTCTGCCCAAGTCGGAGGGCGACTCGTCAACGACAATGGCCGGAGAATCAGCGCCGACCTCGGCCGCGGCAGGAGGTCCTGATTGAGCCCCGTCGATGGCTTTTGGAACCGTCTCGGTCTCGGGAGCAAGAACCTCTGCAGCAGCCGCGGACGTCGTAGTTGGGGCGACGTCGGCGCCTCGAAAGTTGTCCGAGGTCTCGCCCCCTATGTCCCCAAAGGCTGCGGTGGAGAGGTCTTCAGCCACGAAGCGCTGGCGACGACTGCGCAGCATCTCGACTTCGGACTCTTCCGAGTTGGATGAGCTCCGGGACTCGCTGGAGACGACAAATTTCTGCCTCTGCCGCTTGCGCCCGGTCTCGGTTCTCACAACCCCTGCGGTTTCGCGACCCTGAGACTCTTCGCCCGATTCTGCCGGAATCCAGCTGGGAATCGCGACAGTCACCGTCTTCGAGATGGGGACCTCGGTCTGTGCGGCGTTCGACCTGATATTTTCTCCGAGCAGCACGGAGTCGATCCCGGTCACCCGCGTCGAGGTGGTGAAGGACTTGTAATGGGCCGTGTACCCCAGGAGCGAGAACGCGGCTCGGCAGTGATGGCCGCGGTACTTCCGCACCTTCTCGTGCCAGTCTTTGTTCACCCTCCACCGGTTCCTTCTGGCGAACTCCCTTCTCTGCCGAAAACCTGCAGTAACAGCGCGATGTTAACAGAAGGAAAGAGACATAAGATTAAACTACAAAACCCAGGGGGCCTCGATTTTTTACTTGGGGGGACTCCTATTCTTCGTGGGATCCGAGCTGTGGTGCTGGGCTCCGCCTCGCCGAACTCCCATGCCCCTCTGACAAAGACACGGTCCTCCCCCGCGTATTTATTGGAATCTTCCAGCGCGGTCACGAAGGCAGTTCGGTGGACCCTTAGCCGAAGGTAATACGTATTCCCTTCTGCGGATTTGCAGAGGTCATACGCCTCCTCGATGTCCGGAACACCGAGGTTGATGTTGAGGATCTCGTTTAGCCGCACTACTCCCATGATGATTTTGTACCCATTGGGAAGTAGCTGGCAGGGGCTTAACTCCCACTCCCGGAGACAATCCCTGAGGAGTGGGTGAAGGGGGAACCGGATTCCTCCCTCCACGACGGACACAAGACAAAACGGCATCCAGCTGTCGCTGTATGTGATACCGTCGTCAGGGCCGTCTGGCCTAACTTCTACGTTTGCAGGGACCTTGTATGCCTCCCTGAACAAACTTATAGACAGTGGGTCACCCAGCCAGTGCCTGTGAATGCCCATTCTCTACCCTAGACGAAGAACTACCTACTAGAAAGGAAGAAATCCTACGATGGAAGGCCGCGCAAACAAGAATGCTCGCAGATAGTACTGTTCTTCAGCAGAGTACAGCAGAGAGTCTGAAGATCGAAAAGAAGGAAGACGGAGAAGGTGCCCTAATTTATATAGGTTGGGGGCGCCGTTTCAGGTTTCAAGAAAGGCCTTTAATGAGGCATTACCTCGAATAGCCCTAACGCCGTCTCGGGTAGCCCAGGCGTCCTGCAGATGTGATTGCGCGCCCTTCAGAGAAGCGACACGTGGCACCGGCGCCGCACTTCCAGAGGACTATTAAATGCCTCGACAGACGGGATGATAAATGCCTCGACAGACGAACGGGCAAATGCCTCGACTGGCGAAGGGAATTTAATGAGGCACTCCACGTCAGCAAAAGGCGATAAAGGAGGAATCCTCCCCAAACCGAGACTCCGCCATCTCGGCAATGCATCACAAACCGGGTACTCTTAAAAGATCAGCGGCAGGCCCGGCCTGACAAAGCCACTCAGCTTCCGACCTGCTCGAAGGAGCTCACAGGTCAAAAGCTGGGGGGGAGATTATGGGTATAGGTACACAGCAGACCGAGACCACGGTTCATACACCGGATCTCGGTCATTGGCGGATGTCTCAATTCTGAGAATGGCCAGGAGTTCGGCTATCCGGACCAAAAACTCAAACAGAAGCAAATACGACATAAGGTCGACCACACACATTTCATCAAAGACAAGGAGAAAGGAAGCCAGGATGTGAAGGTTTTCATTAATCAAAAGTCCTGATTACAAGGTTAATGAAGATACATTAAAAAAGTTACAAAAAGCCTCAGAGGGCTGCAGCTTCCACATTGCAGTCAATCTCTGGAGGGACCTCGGCCACGACCGCGCTGGCCTCGGGAGCGGTCGGGGTAGCTTCAGGAACGACCGCGCTCGCTTCAGGAACACTAGCCGCGGGTGCGACAGCTTCAGGAGGGGCCTCGACGACCGCGGGCACTTGGGAGCCCTCGGGATCAGCGCTGGCAGCGGGAGCCTCTTGAGGCGCCCCGGGGGCGGCGCTCGCCTCCGGACAGGCTTGCGAGGGGGGGTTGGAAGAAACCCGAGACGCGGCCGCGAGCTCCGAGTCCGAGCAGGAGAATTTTGGGGGATTTAGGAAGAGAGGGCTATCCTCGGGGACCCCAGCCTTGTGCAAAGCTGCCTTCCACCCAAGCTCCCAGGCTCGGTCCCGGATCCCCGGCAGCTGGGCCTTGTAGTCAGCAGACAGCCTGCCGACCTCCTCCCCCATGATGGAGTTATGCTCAGCGAGGAACTCCTCCTTGAGCCTGACCTCTTATTTTGCCAGGGCAGACTCAATCTCGGCCGCCTTCCCCCTCAGCGCCATCTCCAGGGAACCTTGCGCCTGAATCCGTTGAGAGAGAAGCCTCCTGTTTGTCCCCTTCGCACTCTCCAGGTCGTCTTCCAGTCGCTTTGCCGCGATCCGAAGATCATCGAGCTCAGTGGCAAGGTGGAGGTTCTGGCTTTTCTCTTCCGCCAGCTCGTCCTTGAGGCGCCCGACCTCGACCTTCGACTCCTCGTAATCAAAGACGAGACCGGCATTCCTGGCCGCCACCTCGGCCAGCGTCGCGTCCTTAGACGCCACGGACGCCCGCAGCTCGTCCCTCTCAACCACCCATTCCGCCTCCCGCGCCTCGGCTGCATCAAGCCTCTCAATGCCTATTTGGCACCTCTGCAACAGCTGCAAAATGAGAACCCGAAGTCAATAAAGCAACACCGGACTGAAAGCTAAGGAAAGAATACTGCACTTACCGACACCAGGGATCGCATCGACGAAAGCAGGAGTGACTCGTTGTCCATCGCGGCCCACCTCGCCATGTCTTGAGGAAGGGCGCAGGCTCGTCCTAGCGCTGCGACGACTTGGGGATTGGCTGCGCGGTCTGTCTCGGCCAGCGGCCTCCCCAGAACCTCCTCTATGGCCGGCCTCCACGGAGCCACAGGAGGAGGCAAGATCGTCCCTCCAGCAGGTGGAGGCGAGAAGGGGCCAGGTGAGGCCTCAACCCTTGCCCTCTTCTCGGGTCGCCCGCCCTCAGCGACCTCGGAGGAGCGAGCCCGACCTCCAGCCCCCACGGCATGTTCAGAGGGTGCGTCATCCACGACGACGGTCGGAGGCGGTGCTGAGATGACCTCTGCCTCGCCAGGCCGAGCAGCCCCGGTCGTGGCGATACAGACCGTCTCGGCGTCTAGGGCAGGAGTGCCACCCGCAGATGCCGGAGGCGTCAGAGCCACTGCCTGAGGAGGATCCCGGGCCTCGCCTCCGATGTCCCCGAAGGCCGCCGCATACAGGTCTTCTGCGGCATAGCGTCGCCCGCGCTGGCGCAACATTTCCTCTTCCTCTTCCTCTTCCTCCGAGCTGGAAGCTACTAGCCTCCTTCGGGGAGGCCGGGGCTTGGCTCTCGAAGTCCCGACAGGCTCCGCGGCGGGGGCTGCTGGGGCACGGTCTACTGGCTCAACCAGACGTCCGGTAGGAATTGCAACGGTCACCGCCGCCGAGCCAGGCACCGCGGTCGTCCCTGTTCCTTGACTAGCGCCTTCCCCGCTCAGCACGGAGTCTATCCCCAATACCTTCCTGGAGGTGTTGAAGGACCTGTAGTGGGGCACGTACCCCAGGAGAGACCACGCAGCACGACAGTTGTGGCCGCGGTAGTTTCTCACCTGCTCGTGCCACGCGCTGTTCACCTTCCAGCGGTTCCTCCGCGCGAGCTCCCTCTTTTCGCGGAAATCTGCATAGACAAAATCGTGTCAAGAGCCAGACAGAGGAAGAAAGGAAATAACTGCAAACCGAAAGAACTTCGGTCTTTACTTGGAGGAATTCCTATTTTTCGAGGAACCCGGACCGTGGTGGCAGGCTCCGCTTCACCAAACTCCCATCCTCCTCTGACGAGTACTCGGTCTTCGCCCGCGTACCTATTGGAGTCCTCCAGTGCGGTCACAAACCCAGTCCGGCGGACTCTCAGCCGGAGGTAGTAGGTGTCCCCTTCTGCGGATTTGCAGAGGTCATACGTGTCCTCGATGTCCGGGACACCGAGGCCGATTCCCAGAATCTGGTTGAGCCGCACTACTCCCATTATGATTTTGTATCCATTGGGAAGTAGTTGGCATGGGCACAACCTCCACTCCCAGAGGCAGTCCCGGACCAGTGGGAGCAGGGGGAAGCGGACCCCCCCTTCCACTACAGAGACCAGCCAGAACGGCATCCAGCCATCACGATAGGTGAGGCCGTCATCGGGGTCATCCGGTCAGACCTCCACATTGGAGGGGACCTTGTATAAATCCCTAAAATGATCTATGGAACCTGGGTCTCCTAACAAATGTCTATAGACTCCCATTCTTGACTCAGGCGATGACCTATCTAAAAGAAAAGACGAGGGAAGCGGAAAGGAGTCCTACGAATGGGGACTGCACAAGCAAGATCGTCGGAAGTTCGCAGGCGCCGGAGAAGTTCTCTTGCAGAGCGCAGTAGAAGTGCAAAGAAAGCAGAGGAATGTGAAGACGAGGGAGGCGCTCTGATTTATAAGGCCTAGGGGCGTCGATTCGACTTTCGAGGAGAACCTTTAAGAGGCGTCCCCTCAATCAGCCCTAACGTCCCGTCTCGCAGCCCTAACGTCTCCTCGAAGTAATTGCGAGACAGCTAAAAGAAGGTACACGTGCCACCATTAGTGCGATATCCGAGGGCTATTAAATATCCAGGACAGGCGAGGGGACATCTCAAAGGGGACCCTCCTGATCCGAAGCTCCCTCGCCCCGGTATTTCCCTCATGACAGTAACCCTCACTCGAGCTCGGTAGCGGAGCCGGCTATATGGTCATCAAGCTTCTGACCTCCTCGAGCTAGAGGGCTCTCAGAAGTCAAAAGCTAGGGGGAAATTGTGTGGGTAAAACACCGTAGTGACGAAGTTAAGCGAGGATTACGGCTAGACTCGCCAGTCACCTCGGCCTCTGCGGTCATATCCCGTCAGCTTGGCAGCTCGGTCAAACAGTGCCAGCGCGGCTCCGCGGTTCGGCAGCTCGGCACAGGTTCCAACTCAGTGCATAGGCACACCACGACCGAGCCATCCTTGGTCTCAGACTAGAATGCTAGAGTCAGAGTGGGCTGCCACCCTCCTCCTGGAAATACGGCGCGCTCAGACAGATATGAGCATTCATTTATGACGATAGGATCGCTCATTTATGGCGATAAGAGGTTTGCTTCATCAGCCCTGTACGCCAACTGACTGAAGGCATGGAAAGTGAGGATGGGATGTTGCCCACTTTACCTACTGCAGCCAGTCAGGGTAAGGATCGATGGGACCTCACCTCACCTACCCCCACTCAGAGAGAATGAACGAGGAACACTCACTTATATATACGCATGGGATCGGTCCCATGAGAGGTACGCAATACGCAACTCGCAATACCCCACACTGTTTCATTCTCTTCTTCCTCCTCCTGTTTAGTCTCCTCAGAACTAACTCAGGCATCGGAGTGCCTTCGGCTCACGGCAGCCAGGGGCTCTGACCCTAGCCTTTTTCCCTTCCGTTTCAGGTTCTTGGCGTTCAGCATTCCCCGTCCTAAGAAGTTCACCCCGATCTCATCTCAATCTAAGTAGATGTCGTTTTTACCGCCTACAGTGTCCATATGACAATCTTTTCCTTCAGCAGTACTAATCAAAATGTAGTTGGGTCTTGGTAGGGTCTCAGATCCATCATTCCCAGATGGTTTTCAGTATGGCTCGCTCCGTCACAAGCCTGTTGTTACAACCATATTCTTGCACTTTTTTCTTTTACAGCAAACGGCTTTGTGGATGACCCAGGACCCAGGCTCCTGAAGTGCTGATACCCTAGTATGCTGGATGCTGCATCCAAAAACATGCACTTAACAATTCCAAAATCATGACCAAATTTTTTTTTTTTTAACAGTACTTTATATGATATTACTGAAGATATTGTAGGCCATGTATCATCATTTTTTCTGAGTAAAAAATTGCATAATTCTTCGCCTTGCAGTTTGCATTTACAGGTTGGTGAATTCTGGAGGGATACTAGTTTATAGTACATGCTCTATTGATCCAGAAGAGAATGAGGAGAGGGTGGCTGCATTTCTTAGTAGGCATCCGGTATAATTTTGAATTCTTTTTTTCATAGTTTATAATAATTTATTATGTCAGTTTGAGTCATAGTGGTTATTAGCCATTTGGAGGACGACATGGTTTCCCATTGAATTCTGTTCTTATTTACGGCAGCGACAAAATTTACCCTTGCTACTCCTTTTTCAGAGTTTATGGAAGAAACAAATGTTTTTGCCCAAAATAGGACAAGTATTTTGGCTAGAAATTGTACAGATGGATCCATATTTATGTTATCCGGTTGGTTCATCTGGTGGGAACGAGTAAAATGGGTCTAGTCCCAAATCTTTACTCAGAAGATTTTACCCTTGAATTACTAAATCATGTCACTTTTAAGTGTTGATTTGCTTGCTATAAGTAATTCATTTATAGTCACCCATCTGGCTTCTAAATCAACTGAGAGTAGTTTTTGTCCACGGTTTATTCATAATGGGTACAATCACATAAGTGATCTGTATCACTCAAAAATTGTCTCCCCCCGCAAAACTAGCATTGATTTAGTTGAGTGTCATAAAGTATCATTTTCTTTCTTTTTCTTCTTCTTTTTTTTTTTTTTTTTTTTTTTTGTGTTTTTCATAGAGATTCTAAACAACCATTTTTCTAACATAACTGGATTTTGAGTTAAATGGATATATACCCTTTTTTCACATACAAGGCTATTGGAAGGTCTACCCATGCCTCCATATTTTCAGACACTATTCCCCAAGCATTTCACCGGGTGCTTACATATGACAGCTCATCGCCTAGATACGACAAGGACATGCTATAAACATGGCAAGGATGTGGATCTTACACACAAAAAGTGAAGTATCGGACATGATACAGCACGGTATGTTACCCATTATGAAGTATCCGTGCATCATAACTGCAAATACATGTGAACCAGGTACATGTATGAGATCCTCCTAGCTGTGTGAATGGGGTTGTGGTTTTACATATAAGGCATAATCTCATTCTGTTATCGACATATGGATAAAAGGCTAAAACATGGGAGAAATTGGAACCCCAATATCATTTGTGACCCGTGTGTTCCATGTAATTGAATTCCTAGGAATTATGAGGCTATATATTTGTGTAGTGGTTGAAAATGAATGAAGAATCAAAGGTGAATATTCAAAAATTACCATCAAATAACATTCCCTTTAATGGAAATTGAATCGAAGGAAGATGGGAAATGAATACCCAACCATCACCTTAGGAATTCAAATCATAAGAAAGTCATGGTCCCATCGATGTCACTAAATTATATCCTTCATCCTTTAGCTCTTTAATAATCCTATGGCGCAGCTGATATGACCATGAATTCCTATGTATTATATGCAAACAAATAGGCCCTTATAGTTTATTGTTAATGGAGAGATTCTGGTTGACTAAAACATTACTGATTATTACTTTATTGATAGTTTGGGCCTTTTTCTTTTTAAGATTGTAAATATATCACTTATATACTGGCAGATGGCTTACATCTTAAAAAATTTGTCCATTTACCACTGGTGCTGTTATCTGTGTATGTAAAATCATGTGTAAGCAATCCTCCATTGAAATTGTCATCCTCAAATCAAGCTAGTTAAGACAGTCCAAACCTTTAGATTTAAGCATTTTGGAGTTCAGGTCAACCTTCTATGACTGTCCATTTTCCCCCCTTAGATCAAGCACTAAGAATCACCAAAGCTGCTGATTTTAGAATATGGTCAATTCCAGTGGCTGTGATTTGAACTTTGTACACACTCGTGTCATGTAAATTTGTGCACTGAGTACTCTGAGGTGTGTATTTACTACAGAGGTTCGTGCACGCCTAGAAAGTTCCTGATTGGTAATATATATGTGTTTTTGCATGCAGCTGAAAGACATATTCAAAGAATTATTTTTTTGGGGGCCTGCAAGATTTATTTAATCATTTGTAATTTGTTTTAATGCTCTGCAGGAATTTCGAATAGATACTGTTGCCAGATATGTTCCATCTTCTTTTGTAACAGAGGAAGGGTTCTTTTTCTCTAATCCTGAGAAGCATTCTCTTGATGGAACATTTGCAGCACGCCTTGATCCTTGACCACATCGTGAACTCTATGTATGGCATTTGATCTTTATTATATCTTCTTGAAGTTGCCTAGTCAATTTGTGTGTCTTGTGGCCATTTTGATCTGATCATGATCACCTTAGAATTAAGGTGCACAAAGTTTAAACGTTTGTAGTTGCCTTTTGTTTGTCATTGATTCCAACAGTGAATTATCGTTGAATTGGAGTCAAATATAATTTTTGGACGGGGATGGTTTGATGTATATGAGAATTTTTTTTTAAATGTCAAACCCGGTCTTTTATTATTTTTATCTACATATGTAGGCAGGGGGGGTGTCCTGTGGTTGAGAGAATGTGCAACTTCATCCATGATGATATTACCGCTCTCTTTTCTTTATGTGATGATTGATTCTTTTAATGTAAATATAAGAAATCTATGGAGAATACTTCTTCAAGTTATTGAGCAATCTTTTCTCATATATTCAGCTTACACATTATATACTCACATCAAGCACTGTTTATTCAGTAGTTGCTCTATGGGTGGTCATATATCCAATGATGAAATTGAACAGACAATCCTGGACCTTGGAACAGGAGACTTTTGTAGGGATCGTCATTGTGAATTTTGGTAATATTCCTTCTCTAGTCATCTTTTTCTGATGGTCTTAAGATAAAATATTTAAAGTTGCCTGACCATTGTGATTGCATGGCCCATCCATGTGGGGCCTGCTGGCCGATCTGTTTTGCTTTTTGTAAGTGTGTGAGTTTCTCTTATGGCAGTTGTTGTGTCAATGTGCATGCCAACTCATCTACGTCCAACTGATACATGTGCCTCTTAAACTCAAAATTGAGCTTCCGATAAGAGGAGGAAAACTGGGGGAAAGAGTGACACCTTAGTGTGCGTTTTTGTATAAGAGGATTTTGTGATAGTCTTGATGACATCTACTTAATCCTCGTTCTTGCATGATTGACTGTCTTGATGACTATGATTTGTCCAGGTAACTCAACTCAGATGAACTGATGCAGAACTCACAATTGATAGATTGATATCACACCTTGAATGAGGATGGGAAGATGATCCGAACGTATCAAGAGAAAACAATTCGATCAGGTAGCTGATGCTGACAGAGCATGTGTGCTCTGTGACACTCCAGAGGAGGACATGGGTTTATTGGATGTAAATATGACCTAAATTAGACAAATGCAAACCACCCAATCCAACTAGAAGAAGGGAAAAAAAAAAAAAAAGGATCAAAGAAGCAGCAGCAGCAGCAGAAGGGCTATTTTAAACCTCCTTTCATGGTGACCCTCCATACTGTTTGTTTTGTTTTTTTTTTTTTTTTTTGCTAAAGCTCCTTACTGTTTGGTTGCAAGTACTTAAGGATATATTGTCTCGGGCATATGGAGAATTCCAAATGCTTCTCCCCTAAGTAGAATTCCAAAATGCTCAAAGGCATAGTGACATTCAACAATCTAAAATTTTGATCACTTTAAAAGAAGATTCACACAAGGATACCAGATTTAGTGTAGAAAACCCAAACCGGGTGAAAAACCACGAATCCAAACTGGGTTAACAATCAAGCACTATGAATCTTGCAATTACAAGAAACTGAGATTCCTCCCCAGATATCCCTTACCTAAGGACTGCAGTTACCTTGTATCGCTTCACGCTTCAACGACTTCACAGTACTGTTGATTGCAACTGGCTCAATCCCGCGCTTGACTCCTCAAATCTTCTACACAAGAAGATGATCTTCTACAATGGATGCAAAAGAAACTGACTCTCTAGAGAACTTGGCAATACAACTCTTCAATAAATCTCTAAAGAGGATTTCTCTCAATTAGATCTCTAATTCAGAACTTGAGAGATGATGTGTATCTCTTTGGGTTGTGAGAAACAGTGAAACACCCAATATATAACTCCAAATCCGTGCATAAGACTCCTGATAATAAAACAATCAAAATAAGAGTTATTTCCAAACTCTTTGATAGAGTCCGGACGGAACTAGGCATGACCACCTTACTTGCTATAGCGAGCAGAGTTCTCGCTATAGCAAGAGTGCTCTCTGCCTCTGACTTGGCTAGAACTTCGCTAAAGCAAAGTTCACGTTCGCTATAGCGAACATGTGTTCTGGAAAATGCCTTGATTGGTCCAGAACTCACCCATCTTCGCTTCAGTTATTTGGCAGCTCATCTACAGTCCATTCTAAAATAAATAGAAAATTACAACTCAAATGGACCCAGTGTTTTGTCCAACCTATGAATTTTCCAATCACAATAAAATTTCTAACATATTATCACTTCAGAATTCCAATCTTTCTTGTTCGTTACCTTCTTCAATTGCAAACCTTACCCAACTAGAGTATTTGGACCTTTCATGATCATATGATTTTATTGGTACAATTCCATCTTCCTTTGTAGATGGGCTCAAACATCCCATTTCTCTTTATTTGTATGATAATTCACTTGAGGGATCTATCCCATCATCTTTGTTTTCTCACTCAGCATTGCGATTCTTGCATCCCGTCACCTTCAGGAATGAAAGGTGAGCAAGATCTTTAGAGTTTAGACGAGATCTCTGTTCTTTTTGAAGGTATATGAAATGTAGTCACACTTTCATCTCTCTTCTACAGCAGCAATGCTTGCAGCCCAAAGTATCCAGTTGGGTATTAATGATGTTGTTGTGGCTGGTGGCATGGTTCTAATGCACCTAAATATCTGGCAGAGACAAGGTTAGGTTTCTTTTTCTAAGGCAACATTATTTTGTTTAATATTTTTTTTCTGGGTCTAATAGAAAGCTTCAATGAAGGGAGAGAAGATTTTACAACTAAAAGGGAACTGTGGTTGTTTAAAGAAACTATGGAAAATAAAAGCCTTACACAAGATTTTCTGCTGAAAGTGCTGCTAGTAAACCATACATTCTAACAAGTATTGGTTTCATAAATTCCAATCTGAGTTGGATTAGAGTGGCTTTTGGTTTTGGCCACTGAAATTGACCTACCCATATACTACCCTTTATATGTCTGTTAATGTTAATATCATTTATGGAGTAATAAAAACACAGTCTTAAAATATTGAAATTTCTCTCACATCAAAGAGAAAGAAAATAAAAATAAAACTTGTTATGAAGTTGGCTTGGTATCACAATCCAAACTTGATAACCCGGTGAGAGTTGGATCGGGTGTGGTTGCATGATACAAGGGCTTGACAGGCCTATGGTATTGGGCGTAAGTAGCATTTTGGCCTAAAGAAATAGGCCTGAGTTAACTGTGTGGCCCTAACAACTCAACAAGGGAGCCCAGCCCAAAGGGTTATGAAACAGTTTCGAACCCTCCCTGAAAATCAGAAATGGTTCTAACATTTCCAAAGAAGACCTCTTGTGCAAGGTTGGCATGAACATGTGCCCTTTTAAGAGCACCTGAAAATCAAAATGCAGGATTATCATAAAACCAAACCTTTTAATAATATGCCAAAAAGAAACAGCATAAAGAAGATGAGATCTTCCACTCAATTACAACAAAACCCAACTTAGTGACATATAAAGAGGAAAGGCTGCCAAGGAATCCTCCCATCGGTGTGCGTGCAACACCAACAATGCATACATCTGCCAAAGCCAATACATGAAAACTATCGTAACAAAATCACATAAAATATATAGTTAAAAATTCTAAGATAAGAAGAAAATATATGACCCAAAGAAAGCAAAAGCAACCACGCAGGAGTAAACAAGAAAATAAAATGGATTTAAAAAAAAAGATAGACCACTAGAAGAATAAATCCCAATAAAGCAGAAGGGAGAGTGTGTGTGTGTTAGAGAGAGAGAGAGAGAGAGAGAGAGAGAGAGAGAGAGAGAGAGAGAGAGCAAGTGCACTTCAGTGATTTCAGTAAAAAAGAAAGAAAGGAAAAACCCTTAACCTACTCCAAAATGGGCAAACTAGAATTGCAACCCTTCCAGAAACACCCTTGTTTATGACCATCATGGTCTTGGTAATTACTGTACAGGAATCCAAGCAACATGGACAAATAGTGCAAACAGCCAGTACTCTGATAACATTGAACAAATCAACGAGCAGAAGTGAAGTTTTTTAAAGCAGAAATGAACAAAGGTTTCGCGTTTGAAGTCGTTGGACGGGCATAGAATGACTTATATGTGATTCTCGACCGAGGTCTTAAGATATCAAACACGGGCATTCGATTTTGGACGTGTGTGGTGTGGCCCACTTTTGGTGATCAGGGAGCCGACCCAAAGAGTCCGGATCCGATGAGGAGGCTTTAACGCATGGTGCCTTTGTGTAGAGCTGTGGAAGAGAAAACCTCACGTTTTACTTTTTCACTGTATGAGTCTGGACCCCTCTATGTAAGTCATAATCTGACTTTTCCTCTTAATATAACGCTGCACCAAAAGCACACGAGGAAGGCATGGGAAATTCGGTGCCTTATCACCCTCTGTTTCCACGGATAAAGGTCCTATACAAACTCCGGCCCCCTAAAGAAATCCTGAATTAAAGGAGAGGAATTCCAAAGCAGGGCTCATTTATTGAAACCTAACCGGTTCAAAATAAACACCCTCAAGATATACGAAGGCTATTGAAGTTTTCTACATTGTTGGAAAAGTTATTAGCACACTCTTATGCGTATTCATTATCGTGCTCATCAAACAATCAATCTAATGGTTGGACGAACTCTAATTGATGTAAAATCTGAGGATAACCCCATCTACTTGGAGGGCCTTTTTTTAACTCTTCTCATTTTAATAGGTGAGTTTCACTGTAAAATTCCACTCTTTCAGTCGGGCTTTCTCCAGGATAAGGCCTCGGACCATAACTCCAAACTGGGTCACCAGCCTAGTCAAACTTCCTTATGTTTTTAAGACCAAAATTTTGCCCAAATCCTCCCGCACTCGAACTCAACTAGAAATTCGTGAGCCTCCTTTTATAGATAAGTAAACGATGAAAAATCTAGACAACATCTTGGGACCTCCCCAAACAACACCTTAAACCATGTATTGATCATTATTTAAAAATTGGATTTTTACAAAATCTTACTCATGTTGCTTTGTCCAACTTTAATTGGTATTAAATTCAAACAAAGCTAAAAGAAGAGGAGTTATTTATTTTTGAGTGGTTTAAATTTTTTGTTGATGATTGGATTTTTAATTAAGAATATGACCAGGCCTAAATATGCATGGCGCAAAGTGCACATCCTAACAAGGCCCATAAGAATCCCGCTAATAATTGATCTAAATTTGAGGTCTAAACAATCCAGAATTGAGCTTAAACATGAGAACTCAAGTTTGTTGATATTTTAGAAGATTGCATCAGGGGTTGTATTCCAATTTAGAAAATCTTGAGAACTCAAATTTGTTGCATACCATCTCATCAATTGATGAGCCACGTGAGTCCGATGGATAGATTTGTCAAGAGGGTCTGAGCGGTCCTGTTGCCTGGAGGGCTCTGATTTCTTTGATACTTCTCCCAAAGTCTTGCTAAACTGTGTCTATTAGGTTTTTATGACTTGGAAAAAATGATAAAATGTGGCAAGTGTTGATAAGATTGAAATTAATTAGGGTTTTGTAGTGTAAGTAGTCGACTGTGACAATCTTTGGTTAACTATAGCAATTTTAGGTGTTTATTGGTCTTTTTTGGGAAACTGGTGTATTAAGAACCAAAACATTCCTGCAATTGAAAGAGTGGGCGCAACATAGGACTAGTCCTATATATTGGGTCAAATACCACTAGGACTTTCCCCTTTTCTCCATCTTTCCTTCTTTATTTTAGCCAATAGCTAGGGTGACTGTGTAACCTCCCTTTTTTTTTCTTTTCTATTCAATTTAGCAATTACTATATGATGATTTCTTAACTTTCTATTGTGCGTGTGCGGAAGTGCGAGTACCTATGATCAACAACCAAGCCACACACAAGAAGAGAGAAATTCACATGAGAGATTCACGTGGTTAGGCAAAGTGCCTACGTCCACGGCCAAAGAGAACTCACTCTTTAATGTTCACCACCTTATATCTAGCGTTATAGATTATATGTATATATAATCTCCGTTTTCTTATTCCCCAAGAAAGCTCCCGTACAAAGACCAAAATACCGGTGACCCTAAGCCCGGTCATTTGCTAATCCAATGGACCAATCCGATAAACCAGGAATGCAAAACATAAACCCAACACTTTCCATATAGAAACAGAAACTCTCATAGTGGCCTAACATATCTATTTAGGACTTCTGTGGTACTTTTCTCTTTTTAGTGCCTATTTTGTTTTAGTGCCCATTTTGCACAACCGATCAAGTGCCTTGATCATTGTCAATGAGTGTGGTGCATCTTCAGGACCAGTCACACTGTGCTATTGCACAGTAATGTTTTGACAGTTTCAGTTATGTCTTCCCTCTTTGACTATATCAATTTTTGATGACAAGCTTTAGATAGTAGGATCGATTTTTGTCGGAGTAAAATTTGGAGATAGCTCATTGAATAATGACACTTATTTTGAACAGTTTAATTTTTTCATATAAGAATAACATCTAAAAGAATATTTAATCATATAGGGTTATTTTAGCTAGAAAGAATGAAAGGTACCTCAGAGATGAAAGTAATACAAATTATATGCATTTCATGGATGGATAGATAGATAGGTATAAGTGAAGGGTAGCATCACGGTTGTGACTTCCCAAAAGAATGGTCAACCTTTGCAGGCTTATGCCCCTTATCATGCATCAGATCACATGCACTAATGTATATCTGCAATGGATTTTTGTGCCTCCATCCAGTGAATGCAGGATGGCGCCACTTCATCTTCCATTGAAATGGTCACTGCAAGCTTGTGGGGCCCACTTTCTTGTTAAAGTTTAGGGTCGGATAATGGCAGGTTCCAGATTTTTCCAAGACATATATAGCTCAGAGTGAGAGTGTGCATGAGTTTGTGTCTCCAGTCTATCAGTTAACATGTTAATGATTTATTGGATTAGGAAAATAAGTCTATGGTAAGTCACAACTATCTCATTTATATATCAAGTAGGAAGTTTAAGTAACTTCATGGGTGAAGCATCAGGAAGTGGAAGAATTCGATGCGGGCTGGATATTCAAGTGTATTACAGTAATTCAGATGCTTTACAGATTTCTTCGTCTCGGCACATAACCTAGGATGGAATACCTGACAAAGGGTCAAGATGTTGAAGAATTCAACACGGGCTGCATAATTAAGTGTATCCGGTGATTACGAGGCTACACGAATCTCTTCACCTTTGTGGTTAAACTTCTGAAGACTTCTTTGCCAATAAACATACATAATGGGAACTCTTAATCTAACTAGGGAGTTCTAACCTGCCATGGCTTGTGCCATGCTTGATCTGATGTGGGGTCTTGGCATACAGCCCGCACGATCTCCTATGATGGGCATGTTTGTGCAGAGTTGTTTTCGCAAAAGCGAAACCATGCACCTTTTTTCTTTCTATCAACTTTCAAATATTTATGTTCGGGGCAGCTTAAGTTGCCATAGAAAATTCCATAAAAATAAGCATATTTTACTCACTTTCATTGAAACAGGAGTCCAATTCTTCCCATGAAAAACAGTTTCCGGAGCATGGATTTCCTCTTCAGCAGAAATACGCAAACGTGCCCTTTCAATTCTTAATAACCATTGTTCTTTTATTTGTAGTATTTTGAGAAAGCCTATTTCTAAAAACTCCTCAGAATCTATCAAATTTAACCAGAAAATGGGATTTCACTGTGAATAATGATTATAATTTTTTTACGATTCTGCATGATGATCTATTTTCAAAGTTTTTTCATGGTAATTCCTCTATGATAATATTTCTTCAGCTGGTGGCATCTTCTGACAAAGGAAGTGTTATTTATATTTTCCAAGTAGGTGAGTGTTAAGGATTCAAATAAGGTTGAGGTAATGGCTAATTTGGAAGCTCTTATAGTTTTTTCTATAAGCATATTGTTAAATTAGATAATGACCTACAAGATGAAGAACAAAGATTGGAAATTTTCAGTATACCCTGTGAGGGTCGAATATCGCCTTTACATAATAATATAATATCTATCTAGTGCCACAAGTGGGTACAAAGAAGATCTAATACACACCTAATCAATATATCACAGATTCACAATCTCCTAAAATTAATAATTACACAGTAAGAGAATCTACTAGAATGTGAATAAAGCCCCACGTGAGGATGAGTGGCTAACTATAACTAGTATCCACACAGCTGCTTGCATGGGCCTGAGCCTGACTACATACTGGGCCTGGGGGCTTGGACCTGCTGGACCTGGGCCTTCTTTCTACAATGACACGGCGGACTTAGTTGCTAAACAAAGGATGAATGTGTGTTTTTTTTTTTTTTTTTCATTCTCTTTGATTCCATCTGTAAGCAGGTCTAGTGTTTTGGTTTTCCTCTTTCCTCTTTCATTTTTTTCTAATGAAAGTTTCCCATTTAGCAATGGAAAACAATAGTTGTTCTTCTATCAATAGACTTATGTAGTAAATCTGCTCTTTGATTATGAACCCCAGTAGGTGAGCTGAGACATTTACGAGGGGATGATGGTCTAGAAAAGATTTGATAGAAATGGCTTCCAAGGGCTCAAAAAATTTTAGTTGAACCAGTTTAGAAATAGAATGCTTCTTATTTGTTTGCATTGAATACTTAGGAATTGAGAAGATAGGAATTCATGGTCAACAATTTCCAGCAAAGGATTATATATATGAGTGAGGGGTAAATGATATAAGGTGATGTGCCGATTTGCATTCAACCCTTGCTTTATTAGAAAGACTAATGTTTATATCTTTCTACTGTTTCAAGGGTCGTAATTTAAGAAGACTGATGTTAAATTGTAGAAGTTAAAAGATTTTCTAAGGGCCCGTTATTTCATGGAATTAAAAAAATCAAAAGACTTGTATTTTTTAAAGGGTTAATTTAAAAAAAATAATTATGAATATACATAAATGACAATCAAATACTCTACCACTTTTATGGAAAACAAATAAGGTACAATCTGCCAACAAACTCATAATTGGGTGGTGCTGGAACTTAGTTTCACGCTCATGCCTAGGATCGATCCTTAGCCTATCTTCAAGATGAAATTAAAGTACCACTCGTGAGTCATGACAAATCACCCAACATGGCAAAGTAAGGCACAATCTAGTGATGTATTTCAAAATTTTACTTCAATAGGAATTAATCTTGGCATAAGATTGAGCATTATAACATGATTAGCATAATCTTATGAACTATTATTCATGTATTTAATTGCATTCTCAATCATGTGCCCAACCTTATGATGGGACCAACTTCTGTTGAAGTAAAATTTACAAGCATTTCATCTCATGGGGATGTCATGTATTTTGAACAATCGAGATTACCAATAGTAGGCCCCACGGTAGAGTTTCACAAATCCCACTCATGGGGATTGAGCGTGTGGGGGACATTTAGGAAAACCAGAGTCAAGTTTAAAAAATTTCATTTACAGGCTTGGACAATCCTTCAAATCTTCCCAAGTCCGGTGATGTCATTGCATCATTGCATGAAAGTAAAATTCTTCCATGCTCACTGCTAGAGAATCTGACTTCTTGTGATGGATCATGGATCCATGCCAACATGACATGTTCACATTATTTTCATTTTTAGTTTTTACAATGGTTTTTAAATTAAAAAATGCACTTTACCATATGAAAGACTTTCACCCAGAGTTGATCTCATATTGTTCTTAATTTGTGTTGTCCAGCCTGTGGGCCCACTTATATGCATTCCTATCAGTGGAAGTGGGATAGATGGAAAGGTAGAAAGTGGTCATGTGAAAACTTAACCCCATTGAATGGTAGAAATTGTGTTCCCTGTCGTTTTCCCCCACTGAAAATACTTTCTCTGTGGTCTCGCCTCTTGTTCTGAATTTTTGATGCTTTTGCCTTGGGGAAACGCCTTTGCATCCAATAGTATAAAAAACTTTTTCCAAAAAAGAAGTTTTACTTTTCCTCGGTAGCCATACAAAACATGCCCTGAGATCCAGCTCCTTCCTTCTCTTTTATAATTTCACTCAATTCCTTTGGCTTTTTTTCCCCTTAAAGACACTGAAAATTAGAAGCTATCCTAAAGTTAGAAAGTTAGTAAAGTTAGTAATGCAATGTATGCCATGAGATGCTGAAAAATTATAAGTCTGGAAAACTAGTATGCTAGGCTATTTTTATGTATGATTTTTCCTATTCTAATGCAACCTAAAACTGAGTTTAATGGCTGGATCTTGTACTATAATGGTGCATGAATCAAATAAAAAAAAAGGGGGAGTGAAAAAGGATTTAAAACAAAGAAGATATGAGTGCATGAATGTGACACAAAAATTGAAACTGTGCAGCACACAGGTGGGTCCAACCAGCCATGTTTGAGCCACTGGTTCACCATCTTTTCAAAATTAATTTTTCTTGAAATTCTGGAGTTTGAAAGAATACTTATCAAACTTTAATTTGTCAATCCAGGCCCAATATCACAGTCCCTTTTAAATGTACATGTGTACATCCCTTAACTGTTAGCTGTAATTATGGATCCATACCATATTTGTATTATCTTGATAAGAATGATTAACATGTAATCAGGGATTGATCCCCTATATATACAAGTCACAGTCGACCCTTAAGGGATACGACATTATTCTCTATCTTTCACTTATGGTTCTAGATCTCATTTCTCAATCAATGTCATGGTATCAGAGCTAGGATTTGCAATCTTCCAAGTGTGATGGTCTCAAACACTCCCTGCTGATGATGCCAAGAAGATTCTTTCTTAGAAAGCTAAAGATGCAAAGATAAAATCTTGGATTCTTTCTTCTGTAGAACCGAATTTTATCTTGTATCTAAGACCATGCAAAACCTCCAAGGACATGTGGGAATATCTGAAAAAGGTATATTACCAAAATCATGCTGCTTGCCAATTTCAGCTGGAATTAGAAATTGCAAATTACTCCCAAGGCACGCTTTCTATCCAGGATTATTACTCAGGATTTCTAATTCTATGGCCAAAATATGATGAAATCAAGTTTGCTACTGTCTCTGAAGCACTGCTACCTGAGTTACTTTCTTTATAGCAAAACAACCATCGAGACCAATTGCTTATGAAACTTCGTCCCGAGTATGAGACAGTGAGATCAAACTTGATGAGCGGCGCTTCTCTCCCCAACGTAGATGACTATCTTCAGGAACTTCTACGGGAAGAACAACGCCTTGTTTCCAAACTTGCAATTGAACAATAGAGCTCCACTGAAGCTCCGCTTGTTTATGATGCTAAAACCAGACCTCCTCCTCAGGATATCAGTAAAGTACAGTGTTACAACTGTAAAAAATATGGCCATTATGCCAATCAATGCAAGCTGAAAGTTTGTAAATATTGTAAGGCTGTTGGTCACATTATTGAAAAGTGTAGGAAAAAGGCTCGCAATTCTGCTTCTCGCCCCTATGTGCAGTGAGCTTCAAGTGCTTACACAGCTACCACCCCACAATATGCCTCTTCTGAATTCAGTGGTTCACTGCCGTTTGATTCATCATCACAGCCTGGTTCCTCGTCACAAACACAATCACCTCTGCTCCAATTACTCCGGCTATGGTAAATCAAATGATTATCAATGCCCTGTCATCTATGCACATTTCAGGTACTGGTCCATCCCTTTCTAATACATGGTATTTAGATTCCGGGGCTAGTAATCACATGACCTCCTCACCCTCAAAACTACATCATGTTGTTCCCTACACTGGCACTCTTTCTGTTCAAGCTGCCAATGGGGACCACCTTCCCATCGTCTCTGTGGGCGATGCCCCTGGACCTTTTCCATTAACAAATGTTTTTGTGTCCCCTCATCTTGCTACCAATTTAGTTTTTGTGGGTCAATTAGTTGAGAATAACTACAAAATCTCATTTTCTTCTTCTAGTTGTGTTGTGCAAGACCAGGAGTCAGGGGCAGTGATCGCGAGGGGGCCTAAACGTGGTAGACTTTTTACTTTACCAGTATCTCCATTTATTCAAAATAAACATAGGCATCGGTTGTTTTGTTTTTTCCTTCAAAATAATTCTAGGTTATGGCATAATAGACTTGGTCATCCGAATGCTGCTACTTTGTCCACTTTGTTTCAAACTAGATTATTAAATAAACCTCTTGATTCTATTTCATTTGAGTGTGATGCTTGTAAATTAGGAAAAAGTAAAACTTTACCTTTTTCTAACTCTCGGAGCAATGAATGTTTTGACTTAATCCATAGTGATGTTTGGGTCATTGCTCCTACCATTTCTCATGGTCATTTCAAATACTTTGTTACATTTATTGATGATCACAGCAGGTTTACTTGGGTTTATTTGTTACATTCTAAATCTGATGTTCTTAATGTATTTAAAATTTTTCTTAGCTATGTTGAAAACCAATTTTCCAAATGCATTAAAGCTTTGCGATCGGATTCAGGGGGGGAGTATGTCTCCACTGATTTCCAATCTTTCCTACAGAGTCGAGGAATTATATCTCAACGTACTTGTCCATATACTCCACAACAAAATGGAGTCGCAGAACGGAAAAACAGGCACTTTCTTGATGTCACGAGAACGCTTCTCATTAAATCAACTGTTCCTCCTCGTTTTTGGACTGAAGCTCTCACCACTGCAGTGCATCTCATCAACCGTCTCCCATCACCTACCATTGCAAAATTAACACCATATTTTAAACTTTTTGGTCACCATCCATCGTTTAATCATCTACATACCTTCGAGTGTGTTTGCTTCGTTCATCTGCCTCCAACAGAGTGCACAAAATTAACGGCCCAATCTAGCGGGTGTGTTTTTTTAGGATATGCAACTAACCAAAAGGGTTTTGTTTGCTATGATCCAAAGGCTCGTCGCACTAGGATCTCTCGTAATGTTATTTTCTTTGAAAATCAATATTTTCTCCAAACCCACTTGGATTGTCCTTCTCCTTGTTCCTCAACTTTTTTACCTGGGTTTTCCAAAGCAACATCTGTTACACGGTTTAATCCTAATTTTGTGTATCATCGAAGGAAAAGAACTGCCACTGCAGATGCCCACCCTCCTGATCCTCCGGCAAATGGTCCCCCCTCTATTGGTATCTTGTGTCGCTCCTCTAGAATTTCTCGCCTTCCTGCGAGGTATGGCTTTACCCATGCTTCCTTGATGATGACACTATCATCTGTTTCCATCCCAAGTTCTTATTTGTAGGCTGTGCAACATGATTGTTAGAACCAGGCCATGAAAGAAGAATTAGATGCATTGACACAGAATCACACTTGGGATATTGTGGACTGTCCTTCTTCAGTTAAACCCATCGGGACTGAAAATCATGTTCTTCATGAACGCACAAAACATATCGAAGTTGATTGCCACATTATTCGGGACGAATACAAGCGTGATGTTATCCGTCTACCTCATGTCCCTACTAAGTTTCAGTTTTCCAATATCTTCACAAAGGGTCTTCCTCGGCCTCGACATCAATTTCTTGTCTCCAAATTGCTGCTTTATGACTCTCCCGCATCAATTTTAGTTGGGGGGCGGGGGGGGGGGGGGGGGGGGGTGTCAATCCAGGCCCAATATCACAGGGCCATCTAAATGTACATGTGTACATGCCTTAACTGTTAGCTATAATTATGGATCCATACCATATTTGTATTATCTTGATAAGAATAATTAGCATGTAATCAGGGATTGATCCCCTACATATACAAGTCACAGTCGACCCTTAAGGGATATGACATTATTCTCCATCTCTCTTTTATGGTTCTAGATCTCATTTCTCAATCAATGTCATAATTTCCCCAAGTTTTGTCGAAAAATGTGTTTTGATCAGGTTTCTAATCGCAAACTTCTCACACAGAATCTGTTCTGAAATTTTTGCAACAATGTGCAGAATTGTGCACTTTATGTAGGGATCCGAATTTCCAAAAAATATTTGGCCAAGATTCTTGACTTAAATCTTTGATTTTTCTTGCTTATTCAATTTAAAACTTCGATTCCAATTTCAATTCAATTTTGAATACTCGAATAACTAGCAACTTAAAATATCTAAACTCCACCAATGTGAATATGCATCCAATGCTAACTAGTTCCAACCATAAACTTTGCAAAAATAGAAATAAAATTGAATTGATCAGAAAAATAAAGACATTAAACAAAAGTTCAAGAATTTAAATGTGTGGTGAAAACCAGAAAAGTAAATGTGTGGTTTTAGTAGAAATTTAAATGTGTGGAAGAACATAAATTTAAATGTATCTCAAAATTCTTTTCTAAGCGGGTTCATAATCTGAACCATGCTCTTAGGGCCCTTGGGTCGTCAATCCAAACACCAACAAGTAAAGAACACAAATCAAGCATCGATTACCCAAGTACAAGAAAGAAATATTGAAAAGAGAAAGAACCACTTTTACTAATATGCAAATTTTTTACATAAGATAAAAAAATAAACCAAAACAATTACATACTAGGATGAGAAGCCTCTTCTAGATGAAAAATCCAAGGGTGTAGTGTGATTTCCGGGCCAAATCTCCTTGACGACTTCAATGGATAGAAAGAGAGAGGAAGAAGATGGAATATAGTAGTAATTCTAGAGAAAGCTGGTCTATCTTCCCATGAGAGGAGAGGGATGCCTATGCCTTTAATTTATAGATTTTTGCTCTCTTTCTTTCCTTCTTTGTTCTAAGTTTGTAGCAAGCAATCTTCTTTGTATGGTAAGTCCCTTCCTTGGCCAACAAGTCTCCAAAGAAATAGCAAGGTGAGTGAGAGATTTTTGGTGCTTCCCATGTACAAAAATGCAATCCCGAGTATAAATTTTAGCACCAACTTCCAGAGGTCATATCTTCCTCGTTTTAGCTCTGATTGACACAATCTCGGGCTCCACGAATATCTACCCGAAAAGGGCTTTCCAACGGTGTCTAGAGTGCACCGATCTAACGGTTGGATTGAGAGTTATGGCCATCTCAATCTTGTTGTCCCTGAAAAATCCGAGATTAATTGTACACATATGGAAGCTTCTAATTAGTAGTGCAATGGGGTGTGTGGGACCCATGTGGACGTCCAAAGGGATCTTGGGATCTTTCTTTCCTTGTTTCTTGACTCCGCGTCCATCTTTGGTTTGCTTCCAAGCTTCTTTGATTGACTAGTCAACTCTTCTAGCACACTTTCATTTCTTGAATTTCTTTCTTGATTTTTGAATTTCAAACTTAGTAAGCATTAGATCTTACCAAATCTGAAGTTTATTTTCTTGAGCTTGAAATTCCTAATCTAGCTTTCCATTGTTGACTTTTCAAACTCTCCAAAAATACTAACATATGTGGGTCCACCACGAAAGTTGTCCTACCCTTGATCTCTCTCAAATTTCACCAATGTGGGTACCATTCTTGATTTCTCCTACACAAATTGAAATAAATAAATTCAACAATAATCACATGTGAGGAATTTGAATGGACTATGCATGGGACCCTACTTGATGCACTCAAAATAACCGACTTTCCAAAAATAGATTTAAAAAAATGGCAAGTTTCATAAATTTATGCAAAAAGTGTGATTTTTGAGCAAATTATGCATGAATGCACTACAATGAATCCTAAATGCATAAAAGTATGATTTGACATTAAATAAAGCTCTTTAATATCAATAAGCCCTTAAAATGGTCCAAAATGTGTATGAAAATATGCGATTTTCAGGACTCATCAGTGTACGTTAATAAATATTTGCAAGGTGAGGAATTTTGGGGTCCTATACCAGAGCAGATATAATTTGCTGCCCCTTCTATTCTTTATGCTTGGTGATCCAGCCATTGATGTGATGGTTCCACCATTAAGGGAGAGTGTTTCAAAAAAATTCAGGTTGAAAGATTCTATTTCCCAGCTCTTTAATATGGCTTGTAAATAGACACTTGAAACTGCATTCAGATGTAAATAAAAAAGGCTGATGGGTGTATGTATACTATCTTCCAATCTGAAAAAGTGGGTTGCAGAAAACTGATCAGTTTCCATGCTCAGGTGGATGGGTTCATTTTTGCTTCCCCCTCCTCTCATTTCCCTTCTTGTTACCTGGGCCATCCTTAATTTATAGTAGTCAGGATTTTTTATCATTCTGCAGCACCAACGTGGATAATTCTTTCCAGGATGCAGCACAGGACTGTTGCTCTTGTAGGGGATTCCTTGGGTAGGCAGCAGTTCCAGTCATTGATGTGTATGGTCACAGGTGGGAAAGACATTCCAGAAGTGGTAGATGTTGGAAGTGAGTATGGTCTCGTCAAAGCTGCAGGTGCTAAACGACCCTTCTCTATTACTGGTCCGCAAGCCTCTGTTACTTAGAGCCTCTAAACATCACTGACCCAGCTACTGATTATGCAATGCACCTAGATCGTCCTCCGGCCTTCTTGTAGCATTATCTCCACAGATTCAATGTTTTGGTTCTCAATACGGGGCACCATTAGAATAGAGGCAAGCTTAATGTGAATCGGTGGGTGATGTATGTAGGTGGTGAGCCCATCAGGGACAGAAAGCTTGCTCAGATAGGAGATGCCAAAAACTTTGCCGTTTATAGCGTTATCAAGTGGTTGGATTCACAGCTTCCACACCACCCACAGCTCAAGGCCTTTTTCAGGACCATATCACCCAGGCATTTTTCAAATGGGGATTGAAACAGGCATTTTTCAAATGGGCATTGAAACACTAGAGGAAGGTGCGATAACACCATTCCATTAGCTGGAGGGGACAAGGTTTCACAAGATGAATCAGTTGTGGCAGGTGCTGTCAAGGGCACTGGGGTTAGGCTTTTGGACATAACTGCCCTTTCACAGCTGAGGGAAGAGGGACACATATCCCAGTATAGTCTCAAAGCCTCAGATGGTGTGCAAGATTGCTTACATTGGTGCCTACCTGGTATTCCGGACACATGGAATGAAATCCTTTATGCACAACTGTAGGCCGCAGACTGAGTGAATCCCATTGACTCTAACCCCTGTGAGTTACTCGACCAAGCCTTGTGCATTTTGCACTAGCTGACATGAGGCTTTCCATTTCAGGAAAAAGATTATTTATCTTGTCGGAGATATCACACCATCCAAACTAACTCCCCCATCCTTGGGACCTTGCATACTAACCTATTCAACAATCTTACTAATAAAAATGGCGGATATTGACTCAGATTGATTGGCACCGCCACCTTATGGAAGTTATCAGGTAAGAAGTGCTATCAGTGTACCAATTCAAGATTCCACAAAGAGGGGGTGTAAAGAGCATTTCATCCATTTTGATTTGAAAAGTGAATGACAGACTAGTTGAGCATTGATGTTTGGGCTGCCTACTGACTATTTGTGGATGCCAAGTTCTGGTTATTCATGTGTGATGTGGCTCATCCAAATGTGAAGAGATGAACATATGGTGCAGGCTATCATCCATGTACTGATTTTTAGCCTCAGAAATTCAAGAAAGCAGTTTTAGCACGATGCCACTGTAAGCAATTTTTCATTTGCCATTTTTTATTTCTATGGAAGAAGCTACATAGAGTACTTTTTGCATGTGATTTTAGCCATTTTTCACGTTGATCCATTCTCTTTCTTGGCAGTATGTATATTAGAGACGCAAATAAAGCCCTGTTTGGTTCCTTGGAACTTAGTTGTTTAGCATTCTCTCTACCTGTAAATCTAATTACTTGTATCTATGTTTACTTGTAATTGGTTATGACTTAGAACAAAACAACTGTCACTTGAGGAAACTCAGATTATTCAAATGCATGTGACACCCTCGTTTTGATTTGAACCCAGTTGTTGCACTCAGTTTAGGCTCTTAGTGGGATTGTTCCTTTTCCTTATTTTCTGCTCCAAGAAGCATTGGTAATGATTTGGAGGTGCAAAAGATTTAAAAACAATATCTCACCCATGGTGATTTGTTCTTTGCCATAGTCAAGTAGCTAGTCTAGTAGTGTGTTTTATTTTTCTTGGGGTTTGGCGTGGGTATTGATTTCCCAATTTTGACATGAGTGGAGTTTGACAGTTTTGGGCTTTAGATGCGTTTGTCCTCCCTTTTATGACTATTTTGCATTTTTTTAATGGATGACAATAAAACATATAGCATATCTAACCATATAATAAAAGCAGCAGTTTTCGTCGACTCAATACCCCATGCACGTGCCAAATGGAGATAAGTCTCATCTATAAACACGTGCCAAATGGAGAGTAGATTTTCAAACACACTCTTCCATTCTACTCTTCCTCTCTCAATTGTTTCTCAAAGCTCTCTGGAGAAAATTTTCTCCTCACGTCTCTCTCTCTCATCAGCTTCTTTTCTCACACTGACCTCCATCTTCCATCTCCCTTTCTATTTTTTTTTGTTAGGAAACCCTTTGCGCTGCTCTGCCCTATCTCGTCGATCGGCTGCCGGAGCTTGAGCCATCGATCGCCGGAGCCGTCTCCTCTCTCGGCTGCAGGTGCTTCTTGTTCTCTCTTCTTTCTCTTCTTCTTCTTCTTCCTCCACCTCCTCTTCCCTCTCCTTTTTTTTTCTCTGTTTTATTTCCTGTGTCATTTTTTCCCCTCATATAGTGTATGTGTGACTGATGCTATCTATACCAAAATATAAAAGCAGCAGTTTTACCTGCTTGTCGTCGACTCCTTCCTTTTATCCTTTTGTCTCCTCCTTCAACCAGCTTCCAATAACCATGATGCTTCTCCCTGCTTCATGAAAGATCTTTGGACTAGCCAATTTGCCAGATGGAGTGCACAACAAGAGACACCAGCTATGGGCCCACTAAAAAAGGGTGTTTCGCTTCTGCTTCACTGCTTACCTCTTGCTTCTTTCTCTGCTGCTTGGTGATGGTGGCCCAGTTACATGCAATCCAAGCTTTGGCTCGGATGTTTTCAGAATGCCCTAGGAACATGCTTCTTCTCTACTCTTGATTCTTCCTCTCATGCAGCGGCCTAAAACAAGACAAAGACCTCTTCCTCTTCCTCTTTCTCTTCCCCTCTCTAGATTTACCCAATCCAAATGCCCTAACCGCTCATCTTCTCCTCAACCCCTTTTCATCTTCGTCCCCAATCTACTGCGATGATCCCATCTCTATCTCAAAGACAACATCGGGGCATCTCCCAAACCCCAAAAGCCTCCCAGTATGGTGTTCATTCGTGCCCTGATTCTTTTTTTTTTTTCTTCCTTTCTTGCTCAAACATACAGCAATTAAGGATCTCAAAGCCATGTCTACCCGTTTTGCTAATTTGATGGAGCTATCTTCTGGGTAAGAGAATTTGATTTCATGTTTGCTGTATATCTATAATTAGTATGGAATATAATGAGTGAGTGAGGTGTCAATTATTCTATGTTGTATGAGATGGACCGCATAAATGAGTGGGATTTTTTTTAATCAATAGGGTGTGGTATTTTTTTTTCTCATCTATGTTTGTGGTTACAATTTTTTCTGATACGAGATTTTAGGTTTGCATTGTCACATTGTGTTGATTTTATGTAGTGGTATGGAGTGGGCTCCAGGTATTTTCATGGCGGTGCATTACCACTTTTGTCGTTTCTAACTGTTGGGACTTGAGATTCAAGAATTACTATATTGATGATGGGTGAAGAGTTTGTTTGGCATCATTCCTTTATTGAATTGATTTTTATAGTGAAAATGAGTCGTGTAGAACTTGTTTGGTGACACTGTGTTAAAATTGTTCCAATGACCAAATCAACATTTTTTTTAGACGTTCTTCTATTTGAACATGTTGTAAAATATTCATCACCACCACCATCATCAATGCCCTGTCCCAACCATGATGGAAAATATTTAGATAATAAAAAACTGAGAATCACACTCTAAACTAATGGCTAAAATAACATACTATATCCAATAAATCTAAAAAAAGTAGAATTCATTGTAATATTTCTTTAAGCCTTATATTTGAGTAGAATGGAATGAAAGTGAATGTATCAAAGTATAATTCCTACATATATGACCAGGTTATGAGGCCCACATATCAATGTGCACCCACTCACCCAACCAACACCGTTAAGGAAGTCCAATCTTAGTTGTGACCTAACAACAACAAACGACACCAAACAACTTAGGTTTATATTATTTTAGCACAAGGTAGCGTATGCATGCAGGAGATACTGATTGATGCAGCAGCACTATATGTCCTTTGGAACAAGTCTTGTGGTCCAATTGTGGGACCTAAGCAAGTTTAGAAATTCTTTAGTAATTGTTATCAGTTTCTAATTTTTATTTAAGAAGCTGTATTTAGGAATAGTTTCTAATTTATTCTGTGTGTTTCCTAGTTTTGTGAGAATTGTTTTAGGGTAACATTTTATTATAAATAGAACATTGTAGAGATCAATCTCAGATTAGAGATTATTGGAGTTAATAAAATCTCTCTGCGTGGGTTATCGTTGGAGACTGTTCTTCTTCGAGTGATTGTTCTTCGGAACCCTAATTGTGCTCCGGCACTTGCATCCTAACCCTAGGTTGCATCAATTGGTATCAGAGCCGAATGATCATCACGATCAATCGGCATGACTACCCCTATCCCTCATTCCTTTCTGCTTTCCTAGCCCTTCGCTAGTCCCCTCTACATACTCTCATCCCTGCCAGCCAAACCCCACTGAAACCCTCTCCCAGACCACCGATGCCCATTCCACTGCACCCCTTCCCCTGCACACCAAAACCCAACAACAACCTTTTCCGCACTCTCCACCATTGCCCATATCTATTTCCAGAAACCACCCACAGACCGCAGAATCCTGAAACCCATTCCACCGGAAACCCCAAATCTCAAACCCAGAAAAAAAAAAAAAAAAAACCCAGAGAAAAAAAAAGTAGCAACGAGGAGAAGAAAGAAGGGTTGCAGAGATGTACCGTGCACCTCCGTCGTCTCGCACCAGCAGCACCTTGGGCCAGGATTCCAGTTCGGCCCACAGGTGGATCCGACCCATTAAAGAAGCTCATTTTGTTCTGCCTCACTAACTGACGTCATCAGTTTTGGTTCCTCACTGCATCACTAACTAACCAAATCAAGGGCACAGCGTTATCGTCGCGATATTAGTGTCATTCACCGTTAGATTTCAAATCAGTTTTCGCCATTGTGTTCGTGGAGAGCAGATCTACACATTAGGTCAGTAACAAATCAAAATTTTGAATTTGCCTTAAACAAAGATGCCTCCCAAGAAGCAGGTTGACGTGGAATCTTCCTCTCATAATGATGATGATTTAAGGAACGCAGTTGCGGCATTATCGGTAACTGCTAATCAACTATCCGCAATGATGGTTCAAATGCAAGCCCAATTGCAAGAGTCTCTTGAAAGAATTGACACCTGATAAAGAATTGACACCCGATAAACTAATTTGGAAACTGATCGACGTGAGGAAAATCATCGGGAGGATGGAAGACATAATCGGAATCAACGAGATCCACATGCAGTCAATGTTGATCATGATTTGGGTATTAAACTTGTGATTCCCGAATATGATGGAAAATTGAAACCAGATGAATTTATGATTGGTTAGTGTGTGTTGAAAATATTTTTGCACACAAACCAATGACTGATGGTCATAAGATCACACTAGTGGCAACTTGATTTCACAATTATGCTGCGATATGGTGGGCCAAGTTGCAGAGGAAGAGAAGAAACCAAGAAATTGACTCCGTTGACACGTGGACTGAGATGAAAAATCTGTTGAAGCAAAAATTCCTCCCAGTCAATTACTCCAGAGATTTGCGTGCAAGTTTTCAATATTTGAAACAAGGATCTAGGATAGTTGTTGAGTATTCTGAGGAGTTTATAACTATGCAAGCCCGTTGTGGTTTAGATGAAGAGGAAGATGTATTAGTTGACCGATACTTTAATGGGCTTACACTTGACATACAAGATATCATCGCATTCAAGCGTTTTGATAATGTTGATGAGATTGTTCAGCATGCTATCAAAGCTAAGGGGATTGCAAACTATCAAGCCAGAAAACCTAATGCAATTAAATGGGTTATGCAGAAGAATTCCTCCATTGCAGGGTCTAAACTGAGTGATTCATCGGAGAAAGTTTTCACCAAGCACGAAGGTCAAAATAGGATTACATGCTATAATTGTAAACAACAAGGGCATCATGCAGCGGAGTGTCCAAATCACATCCACTTCATTGAGAATGAAAGTAATGTGAAAGATGCAGCAGATGATGATCCTAAAGAGAATAACACCGAGAAAGTGCAAGACATTCTGCCCGAGGAGGATATTGATTCTCTCATGGTAGTTACTGACACTCCCTTAATTACTGAGAAGAAATGGTTGCGAGAAAATATTTTCTGCTCCAAAGGAACAATCCAGGGTCAAGAATGCACAATAGTTATTGATGGAGGAAGTTCTTAGAACATTATCTCTCAAGCTCTTGTGGATCGATTGCAGCTGAAAGTTCGAAAGCATCATCCTTATTTTGCTAGGTGGTTAAGGACAGGTGATGAAGTGCAAGTACGGTATGCACGTCCCGTTACCTTTTCTGTGGGAGAATACTATATAGATACAGTTTGGTGTAATGTGGTACTCATGGATAGTTGTGATATCTTGTTGGGTCGTCCATGGATGTATGACAAGAATGCTACTAATGGAATGCGTGACAACACGTACACATTCATGCAAGGTGAAAAGCAAGTAACACTCTGTCATATGAAGCCGGCACCACCAAAGAAAGGGTCAAGTTCTCGCCTCATCCAGGAAGCGCTTCAAGTGCACACTATTTACAAAAGCAACATCAAGAAGAAGAGTTGAGTTAGAGGTCGAACTCTTTTCCAACCCGGGGAGAATGATGCAGCAGCACTATCTGTCCGTTGGAACAAGTCTTGTGGTTCAATTGTGGGACCCAAGCAAGTTTAGGAATTCTTTAGTAATTGTTATCAGTTTCTAATTTTTATTTAAGAAGTTGTATTTAGGAATAGTTTCTAATTTATTCTGTGTGTTCCCTAGTTTTGTTAGAATTGTTTTAGGGTAAGTATTTTATTATAAATAGAACATTGTAGAGATCAATGATCTCATATTAGAGATTATTGAAGTTAATAAAATTTCGTTGCGTGGGTTATCGTTGAAGACTGTTCTTCTTCGAGTGATTGTTCTTCGGAACCCTAATTGTGCTCCGGCACTTGCATCCTAACCCTAGGTTGCATCACTAATATAAGGTCATGCATTTCATGTGTACATTTAAAAATGTATTAATGTTGTAAGTGGTAATTAGGGGTTATCAGTAATCAATCTGACTGTAAAAACTTCGATTTAATTTTTCGCCTACATCAGCTCTCAGTGTATCAGCCAAAGGCAAAACTTCATGTGTTAGTTGACATGTTATCAGTTTGTGTTCATTTTAAAATACTAACAAGTCTCTCTCTGATTATTTTGATTCTTCTTAAACATTTTATTTATTTTAATATTTTCCTGTGTATGGTTTTTTGTTTGTAGGTGATGTGTGATGCATACACACCAGTTGGCGAACCAATTCCAACAAACAAAAGATACAATGCTGCAAAGATTTTCAGCCATCCTGATGTTATTGCTGAAGAGCCTAGGTAGATTTCCACTACTTATTATTGATAGTATTGTATCTATTAGTATGTTTCATATTTTGTTAGCCGTTTTCTTTTTCTTTTCTTTTTTCCTTTATAAAGAACCTATCCATATTTATTTGTATATTTGTTGAGAATTAGGTGTGGAATAGAACAGGTGCACACCCTTCTACAAAAAGATGTGAAACTGGGTGGCCTATGGGAGGATACCCTCGTCCTCAGGTATATAATTCTAGGCTTTGGTTCAACAGAGTTTTATTTATTTTTTGAGCATTTATTTAATTTCGCGTTACCATTGAAGTACTCTGTCATTCTAATGGATTTGTTTGTCTATGTATTTACTAATTTTGAAAAAATTTATTATGAAGAAAATCTCTTCTCATATCCTGGTGAACAGAATAGTTTTTGTTTCCAACCTTTTTGTCATTTTCATGAGTATAGTATTGGAAAAATTGTGTATGTTGATTTGATTCTTGGGAATAAACTTCTGCTGAGTTTTTGGCACCAATGTATTGCATACCTATCCCTGAATGGATTTTGTTTATCTCAAATCTTTAGTTTCGATAAGTCTTTAAAAGAAATAATGGAAGGTGTCATCTACAGTAAGTTATCTCTGTCGTATTTATTGATTACTTTGTATTATTATCTTCCAAATCCAACCACAATCCTAAACGAATGGGAATTACATATGTATTTCCTCTCATATCTCTACTTTTCTTCATTTGGCCTTTGCTCCTTGCAAGTGAGTATCTTGATTCTGGAGTGTTAGTGTGATATGTTGTCTCATTAACTTCATCTGGATTATGTGATTTTGGATTAGGCTCCATACTACTGTAGTGTGGGTCAAACAAGGCATTTAGGTGTGATATTGTTGATTCCCACTATAAGGCTCGTCTTTATGCTGCATCAACATCAGTAGCATCAATGGAAAAGTGATATATGCCAGGCCAAGTACAACCACGTTTGCCTTTGTCTTCTTCCTTCTCTGAATTGGATTGGCTTCTCTCGTTATTTTGAACATTTGCTTCTTGTGCAGTGGGCATTCCAAGTGGGCCCTGCCATTCTTATCTCTACTGATGATAAAAAATTGTGGGTTGCTCACTACAATTTGGAGGTAATCACAACTGCATTTTTGTCCCGACTTCCGAGATAATAATTTTATGCACTACATGATAGTTTTAGGAAATGCTTTATTTGCAAGCAACTTTTAACTTTCAACAAAACAAATAGTTCCTAATTCACTAGATCATCAATCAAGTCATATCTTTTGTCCATTGCTCAGATTAATGACCACAACTGCATATTTGTCCTGACTTCCGAGATATTAATTGTATGCATTAGATAATAGTTTTAGGAAATGCTTTTTTTTTTAGCAACTTTTAATTTTCAACAAAAAATATGGTTCCTAATTCACTATATCAATATATCATCAATGAAGTCATATCTTTTGTCCATTACCCAAATTGATGATACTTTCACTCCCCGTTGTATTATTTCTTATTGGTAACAAAAAAGATTTATTAGTCCTGTGGCTGCATTTGCAGATGAGAACTGTTTTTTTTTTTTTTTTTTTTGTTTTTCCTTTGTATCAAGTTCTTTGTTGTTCCTTTTCAAGTTGTCCACAATATCTTCAATGTACTTCCTTGAATTAACTTAATGTATACTTGTATGGTATGTTTGGTGGTGCTAGGAGGAGTTGGTGCTCAATCCCACCAAGGCTATGGGATGTGCTGTTGTCAACATTGGCACATAAGACTTGATTGAAGAGAGAGTACATCAATGCATTGTTTCATCTTATTTGATGTGTTTGCATATTGATTTCTTGATATTGGGTAAGAGGTTTCCATAACATGTGGAAAATGTGACCACCAGTCTTCTTTGAGCTGCAGAATTAATTAAATAACAGGCTTTTTTGTAGTTCAGCACCTTTTATTTCCATTGTATTTCTTATAAGTTCTTGTTAGGCTTTCATATTCCTTAGAATTTTGATTTCAGATATATGTTGAAGATCATATTGATCCAGCATGTTTGATATTGTGTATACAATATTTTTTTATTTTTATTTTGATCATTTGATTTAGAGAGCATATTGGCCCCTCTTTCATTTGTCTGAACATGTTGCTAGGAAGGTTACTCCCTATCGATGTATCTAACTCAATCGCAAGATTCTCTATTATCATCATTGCTATCCTTCTCAGAAAAATCAGCAATTAGGCTCTTAGTATTTGAATCAGAATATTGCATTTTTAGGAGCATTAGTCTGGCTTTTACTTTCAGTAGTCCACAGAACTAATCAAATTTATGATATGTGAAAAAGATATATTTCTTAAATCTTTTTTTATTTTTGTCTCTATATATAATTTCTTAGGGAGCTTGTTTGTTCGCACATAATAGAGAGGAATTCATGGTCAAATGAGCTCCGCCGAACGATTATTAAACATGTTGAAGCCAAGGATTTGGATTACTTGAATGATGGGCGGGTATTCATTTTCCATCTTCCCATTACTCAAATTCAATTGAGTGAGGTTTTTTTTTATGATCATTTTTAGATCTCCACATTTTGAGTTTTTGTTTTTTTGTTTTACTGTGTTCTACTATTACTGAGAAATTAGGAGGGAAAAGTTAGAGATTCTGCACTTGAAGTAGTAACTGACAGTAAAATGCTAGGCAACCAATTTTAATATTTTCCGAAGACGCATTAATGCATACACTTAGCATTGTTCATCACTTACACTAAATTGGTGAATTTATGTTTCTAGATCCCAATTTCCTGCATGTTAAATTAATTTTCACTAAACATTTATGTTTTCGTTGTCAAAGAATGTACTGTATATGTGGTTTGATTTTTGTGCTTTTTCATCACATTTTAAGTACTGATTGTGCATATTGATTGTTTTGTCCAAGTTAAACCTGAGTTACATTGATCGCACAGGGGCTTTGTGCTTTTTCATCACGTTTAAGTACTGATTGTGCATATTTATTGTTTTGTCCAAGTTAAACCTGAGTTACATTGATCATACAGGAGCTCTCAAATAGAAAGGTTGCAGCAAGTGTAAATTCCAAGACTTCGCGATCTCATGTTTTTTTTACATGTATCATTCAATCCTGATGCTAGGTATGCTATCAACCATTGGGTAGATTATTGAATTAGTTATCATTAACAATCAACCAGCAATGCCTTTTCTTTTCGTTCTTTTTCCATCATGATGTTTTGGCATAAGCCAGAGTCGGATGCTGCCCTCGTAAAAACAAAGAACCTAATGGATGTACAATATGACTTGCATGACTACTCATAATTTCATATAGTGGTTGATGCTATTAACCTTGATTTAATAGCAAGACAGGGAAGGAACAGTTGGTGCAAACTTTACATGCCAACCAAATGCCACTGTGGAAAACCCACCCCGCCCCATCCCCCATGCACTCAACCCCCTCTCTGTTTCTTTTTTCTTTTTTTAAAGAAAAAAGGAAAGAAAATAAAGCTTGAATGGGAATATATTATGTAAATTATACATCCAGATAGGTCAAAATTATAACAACCATGGCCTGTCATTATGTATTTCATGTGGGAATTCGTTTCTAAGTAAAGTTTATATGTAGAGATGTCAACCATTGATATGAAATGCTTTACAACTTATATTTTGTCACCCATTAGAGTTAATATGGATTGAACTGTTTTTAAACAGTATCAAGATCAGCATTGGTCAGGTTGAGTTGCCAAAAAAAGTCTTGGAAGGTCATCACGAAGGCAGGTAAAATGCTTTTGAATTATATATAGTGTGTGAAAACTGGTTTAGTAAAAAACATTTTGTAATTATTATAAAATGAGTGAAAATAGTTCATCTGCCTTAATGTGAAATTTGATTTATTATTATTCTCGTATTTTGCTATTATTTCAGCCCTTTTTTGTGAAATCTGTCATCTATTTTTTCCATCGTTATCAAAGATTGATCACTTATTATAAGCTCTAGCTCTAAAAACTGTGGCACCAGTTATATAATATGAGCATTGATGTCATGTATTTAAACTCGCTCTATTAATTTCACTGGGAATATCATCCGGAAGCTGTAGTACCTTGAAAGTTAGGAGAAACGGTCTCATTGATCTTGCAGGATCAGAAAGAAATAAGATAGATGGCACGGAGAGAGCACTCTTTTTTGTAGCTTGGGTATGATTCTGCAACCATTATGCTGCTCTACAAGTTAAATTAGATCCCTTTGAGTAGATCGACCATGGAGCTTTGACAAAATGCCATCAGGGATAGCTTCTCTACGTAGATATAAGCAATTATGTAGCAGAGACTGATAAATATATGGCTGAATGAACCATGTTTTTATCAAATTTTAGTTAATCTATAGGATTTCATGGTATTTCAATGTAATGCATTTGAAGCAGTTAGGCAACGAAATAATTTAGCCTTTAAAGTGTCATCGCAATTTAATTTAATTTTTCTGCAAATCCATAACTATTAAGACTAGTACAAACTACAAACAAGACTGTTCTATGGTTTTTTTTTTTTTTTTTTTTTTGAATATTAAGACTGTTCTATTCTATTGTAATTCGAAATCCTATATGTTGTCTATGATTTTTGTTAAAGAGGACCGACATTGAATTGTCAATAATTTTCTGCAGGAATTAAAATTAATTTGGAAACTGTGCTTGGAGATGGTGGATATGACATTGATGTTTTAACTTTTTTATGATAGGAGGCTTTCATTGACAACTACGTGCAACGCACGTACCCATCACTAGCCATCATATAAAAGCAGTAGATTCGTCTCCTGCTTCAAGCTGCTGCCCTCCTACTTTGGGTGGATGTTTCCTGAGACTTTTTGTGGAGCCCACTTAAAGACAGATATAGCCTGTGGGACACTTGGATGCTGGGTGTTTGCTTATGGCCCTACGTACATGCAAGATTGCACAAAGTAAACAAACAAATCTGTCCTTTTTCACCTGCGTGCTTCCCTCTGTTTTCCTTTCTCGCGCTTCCTCTCTACACTGCCTTAAAATTGGACGATGCAACTGTTCCTCAACTTATCTCTCAATTCTTTCTCGAATCTACTGAAAACAGGGCTGGAAAATCTAAAGAGAAGAAATTAAAAAAATCGACCACCGCCTTTCGGCTCTTGAGTCCGTCCTTCTCCTTACTCAAGTTCTCTTCCAGATCTTAAATTAGGGCTATTTTAAAATCTTTGTTGATCAGATGCACGTAGTATTTCTGATTCTCTGGAAATTTTTATTGCCTCTAATGCTTGGGTATAAATGGGGTGATGAAGGACACTGCAATATGCTTCAATATAAGTTGCATGTTTTTATTGATTAGTGCTTGTTGGAGCAGAATCTACATCTCTATCTAGCTAACACCATGTTTAGTTGGACGTTTGGGAGTGTGGTTCACATGATCAAAACCCTCTCCTCTGTATGAGGTCCGCTTAGATGGCCATCTAAATATTGGATTTTAGGTCACTTAATTCACTTGATACTAATTGCTTAAAACCAAATTAATAAGACGTGCATAAAGGGAAGTTGGAAACAGTTGCAAGTCCCTCGAGAAGAAAAACCTTGTGTTGGGCATATACCATAATATTAATGCTCCTGTTGTACAGATCTAGATCTGTGATGTTGGATCCTATGATTTGTGTAAATCGTGATTAAATCTAACAGTTTCACTTGTTTTGTCCACAGCTTCTGAAATTGGCCATTGTTTTTGCTACTGCTTCCACAAACTGTCACTACCTTTTTTTTTTTCCTCTATATATACTGTAACATAACAGGCTGAATGAATTGTCCAACACAGTAAGTTCTACTCTTTTTTGTCTTTTGGTTTACTTTTGTATTTTAGTTCCTTCAGTGCCTCATGTCACTACTCTTACTGCATCTTCTTCTCTTTGTTAACATATTGTAGTGTCATTACTCCACTGATATGATTTTCTAAAAGGCATCTCCTATAGGATTGAGAGGCTCCTTTCCATATACATAAGACTATTAGCAAGAGTCTTACCAAAAGTTCGAAAAATTTGCAACGCCCTGTTTGAGCATATCCTAGAAAGCTTTAACAATCATGATCATCGTCAAGCTGTTGTTGGTTTTAAGAGCTCTACTATTGGGCTAAAAATAAGCCATGTCGTTGTAAATACCAACTTCTGGGTAGGACCCAACAAAGTGGGTGTGTATGATTTTCTAAGTAACAAGTTTGACTCAGGACATTAAGATTTTGGAATTCGAGTTCTGAGATTAGCTATATCTTGAAGCACCTTGTCATTGTTACAAACACAAGGTTGGGTGGGCACCAAGTAAATTTAGATCATATCATCTCTCTCTAAATGAGTTTCCAAAGTAGTAGAGAAGATAGTTCCTAAGTAGTTGAGATTTACCAAAACAAAAAAATAAATTAGTTGAGATTATCTCTGAAAGGAACAAATCTCTCTCATGAAGAAACAAATCCAAAAAAGAGTTATAAAAAGAGATGCGTTGTTCCTTTGCAATATATCATAAGAAAACATGATTTATAACTAAGGCAAGCATTTGTTTTTGTAAAATTTGAGAATCCTTTTTTCTATATTCAACATCTGGGTTTCTTTTCCTTTGATTTTGGGTTCTATTCTAGGTTTCCAGTTTGCATTTTTCTATTGTATTTTCATGGTTTTATTTGGACTTTTGAACCCCTTTCATTTTAATGTCTCTAAATTCTAGCATAACTAAAATCAAGCCAAGCCCTTAGATTTGCAATCCCCAGCAGATCTGTCACATTAAGAAAGTGGTTTCTTCTGCACAATTAAGTCAGCAGAAAAAGAGAAATTTCCGTCGGCTATTCCCTGAATGCATAAAGTAGGTCTGTCCTTTTCTGCCTATATTGAGTTTTACATTCTTCATGGGCAGAACGCACTGCTGTTTTCTGATAGCCCTGATGGTATCTGTTTGATGAATTTTCAACTGTACGAGTTGACTTGGTTGTTGTAGGCAGATTTGTTGAAACTTATGTTTCTACTCCAACTTATTTGAATGCATCTCATCTTATTCATGCATTCTCTTAACCAAGTTGGATTTTGTATACTTTGATTAATGGCCTTTTGATAGTTGAAATCTCTTTTTTTTGGCATATAGTTCTCTAATTAATGTGGATGAGATTGTTTGTTGGGTAATCAGTGCTTAAGAATCATTGCCCTATCACGCTTTTTGTTAGCTTTTGAGCGTTTGATCTTATTATTCTATTATTTGTCCAATCCATGGTGTTTACTTGTAGTTTTAACTCTTTAATGCTGTAAATGCCTTAAATTTCTTGCTCCGGCGGCTTGATTGATGGATGTTGTAACTTTTACTGTAGTTAAGGCATCCTTTGATCCTTTCCATGTATACATCTGACGATGGAAAAGTCTGATTGAATCTAAGGAAGTTAAAATCTAATTGAGTCAAGGTAAGGATTCAAGTATGTTAGATCTTCTTTGCTTTTTGTTTGCTTTGAATTGCCATTTGTTTACTTTTTATTTTATTTTTACGTTAGGACTTATCCGGCCTTTCTTGAATAAATCATGGTAAGTCCAATCCTTTTTACTCCCAAATATTGTGTTTTACACTGCTTCAAAGGCTAAAGAGGCTTCTTCTTTCCACATCAACACATAAGCCGTGTGTTAAAATTGAAAAAAAAAAATGAAATAGATACAAGCTCTCTTTTACCCCCTTTTTTTGTTGGGATCTTTTATAAACCTTCCTAATCAAATCTTGAGTGTTTGCTTTTTGAGTTTGAGAGGTGAGCAGCTGCCACCCACTGCATCATTTTCAGCAATTTCCTAACTCATTTGCAAACCTTCAGCTGTTTTTGTGGTTGCAAACTAAAGATTTTCCAATATTTGTGTCGATTGAGTTTTGAGGCTGGACTCAAAAGCCTTAAAACTATATTACCCATTATGTTTATGATAAGTTTACTTGATGAACATAACCACAAATCTTCAATCACATTCTAACATATCTACTGATTTTAATTTTTTTTATTGCTTGTGTATCAATGTGTAGTTCCTAATTATGTTTTTGTTCCCAAGGGGAATCCTTACAAGTGACCGACTCCATCTCAACCCTTACCACGCACCAACCTTCAAGTTAAAATTGTCCATTACGGGGAACAACATCAATGGCAGGAGATCATTTAACATGGATCTCACAGACTCGGCTGCCAGTGCAGAATTACAAGTGGCCTAATTTCTAAATAGTGTTTGATGAATCTCACTTTATTTGAATCTAAAACTTTGTCCCACATGGGTTGATCTGCATTATACTTCTAAACTCTCAATATCAAGGTTGATCTCAATTGTAGCTATGGTTTTGTTACCTAGAAACATTTCTTTGCATCTCTGTGGCCTATCAACACTTGTGTTAACTAGACATTGAAGTCAGCGGAATTTATTTTGGCCCAATGCGATCTCACTCGCCATGTTTGCATTGCATGAACTACTAATTTTTCTTTTTGATTTGGAAGCATTCATTGTCTAGAACTTAGTATGGAGGAAAAAAATTCAGGGTCTGGTTCATTAAGTGTGTTCACATGTAAGTGGCCTGGCACCTTTGTCTGAGTACTCTCAGTTGATTTAATATATTGTGCTTTGAATCACAGTCTGCTTATTAGAATTTTTAGCAAACAATCATTGATGTGCATTTTAACTTGACAATGGCTGATATATTGCATGATGATCTAATGGACGCACATACAACATATCAAACTGAACTGTTCATTGAGCTCACATATTACCAAACCTTCTATACATCATTTGATGGGGGGAAATTACCAACCTTCATTGCTCATGTTGTTTTCCTTGGTATTTCCATAACTCTCTCTATTGTAACTAGGACAACTGAGATGTTTGTGCAGGAAAAAGGGAGAAGCCCATGTCTAAATAATGCCATTGTTTTTTATTTTAATCTACTGTTCTTGTTAAACAACACTATATCAATAACACCCTATTGTATCTCAACTTTGTTTCAACACATTTTTCCGAGATGAATCACGTGACTATTGTCTTGAGCTGATCAATTCAGTTGATTTCATTATATCAGATTATTATCCTTAGAAATTGATTGAAGAATGTTAACTTTAGGCAATTGCAGAGGTCAAGGAGATATGGGATTTCTTTAGTATTATCATATGGCCTATTGAAACCTGACAGCTATTTTTCTAATGTGACCATATCAAACATGTATGATAAACACATGTAGGTGTACTTTACAACATTTTTAGCATGCCAAATGTATGTTTTTTTCATTTTAATATTTTATGGCCAAATTATCAACATTACTTTTTTACTGCCTACAAATTATGTTGAAATTACTCCTAGAGTATAGCGGGCAATCATATTCGACAGTTTTGTTCAGTGGCTTTCTAGTTTGAGTTTTACCAGTTAAAAAAGCAATATTAATGGAATGCACTCTTCTTTTCAGGTTTTATATTGCCCCAACTCCTAGAAGGATGGGTTACACTGGCGCTGTTGAAAGGTAATGATAATGATCACAGAATGCAAATTATTTGCTTTTCAAGTGAGTTTGAAAAATCAAAACAACAAAGTCCCTTCTCAATCATATGAAAAAAATACTCCTACTACAAAACAACAAAATAACACTTCAACCACTCATTCTTGTTCTCAGTAAATGTGTTTTCTTCATCAATTCTAAGAATTCAACCTAATATGTATTCCAACCAAAGTTATGAAAGGTGAAAGATATTACATAAAGATTGGGATTTTAATTTATTAGGTGATAGTTTGGCATTCATTATTATCTAACCTCATTTGATCTTCCATCAAAACAGAGATTTTGTCCAAAAAGAATTTCAAAGATGAATAAATACGAGTACATTTGAATATGAATGAATACTGTCATTTTAGTAACAACGTGCAACAATTATAATTGGTGTTGTCTCACATGCCTACAGTTTGTTATATGGGATAAGTGGGTGATGATTTGTTTTGGCCCTCATTTGAACGTTAGCTATTACAAGGGATTCGAAGCAGAATAGGTTCAGCCCTTCCCCAAATAGGAGTGGATTCAAATCTATTCTTAAACCTACTTTATTTAAGGAATGTTGAAATTATAATTTTCATGGCTGCTAGGATATTTATACAGTAATTATGTAATTATTTGATTTTGTAGTCAAGTTTCTAATTAGCACATACATAGTTAATCTAGTCATGCATTTCTTTCTTTTATTTCTCATTTGCTCGACGCTATATTCCTCTGCCTTTACTTTCTTCAATCACATGCAGTCATTTAATTGCATGTGTCACCACACACTGATGCTCATATTTTTTTAGTCCTCGGCTAGGATTATATTAAAGATTCAGATTGGAGATTTATTGCTGATACGGTTTCTACAATTGGCCTCTTCGCGATGTCACTAATCCTTGCTTGGAAGGGCTTCTTGCTTCGACCATACAAGGTGTGTGCTTGAACTCTCTGTTCAAACAACTTTTTGAATAAGTTTAGGAACTATTGCTATTGAACTAACATGTCAAATGGCAGATTGTTCTATAGGCTCTACCATGGGGAAGGTGTTTTGACACAAGCAATCATGTTCATCAATGCAATTATAAATTAAAACCCAGTCATTCATAAAAAGCTTATAACCATGTTGCTGTAGAATCTATTTTCTTAAGGTGCTTTCTCTTTATGGGAACTTTTAAATTTTCTCTTTATAGGAACTTTTAAATTTCTTATGAGAGCCGTTTAGTGAAACTTTGAATGATGGGATTTTTACAAGGCCCTTTATTTTTCTGTTTTTACTTGAGTTTCTAAATAATTGGGGCAGAAGTATTTGATCACAATAGAATGGAAGTTATTTTTTCGTCATGAATGAACTCAAGTAGGCATAATAAGAACTGAACATTTGTATATTTTTTTTATTGACAGTAAACATGTCTCTTTTAACACGGAGGCTCTCAATAACATCTACGTGCAACGCACGTATATCTCACTAGTGATTGTTAAAGTATGAATGGAAGGAGGAGGGTGCAACTCTTCCTAACATGCAAGGGAAAATATATAATTTTATATTTTAAAATAATAAATAATAAGTAATAACAAGTGAATTAATTTTGATGTTCGTGTGTTTGAATTGGCATTAGGGACTGTTTGAGTGTATTAGAATACATAAATTTCATGCCACAAGTGGTTAAAAATGAAGATCAAAGGTGGATGTCCAAAAAAAGTATGCATCAAATAACTTTTCTTTTCATGGAAATAGAATCAAGGGAGGATGAGAAATGAATACACTGTCATCACCTAGTAATTCAATACATAGAAAAGTAAATGTCATATCTATATTTTTACTTTATATCATTCACCCCTCACCTTTTTAATAATTACTTTGATATCATTTCACATTGAATTTCTCTGTGTTGATTCCTATGTATCTTACGCAAAGAAACAGACCTTCGAGTGTTTCAAATGTAAATTGAAGTGAAAATGAAATTCCAAAACCTTTTAAATTTCACTAAACCACTAAACCTATGAAGAATTGATTATTGTCATGGCCAAAACTTTTACGCATCGGGTAATATTGTAAGATTAATTGCTCATTAAGGTGGCCTCACACAATTACATATGGGCTCCACTACAATTAACATTATACTATTTTAAATTTACTTGTTTGTGAAACCATTTTGGAGCTTCTTTCATATTAACAAATTAGTATAAACAATCCGATTTAGTTACATACAATAAGTGAAAAAAGAAATCTAAAAAATTTATTTGAAGAGGCTGCGAGACAGAGAGAGAGAGAGAGAGAGAGGGAACCTGCAATTTTTCAAACAACATGGTAGTAAATTGGTTAGGTAGCAACGAGAATTGAGTAGACCAGATCCACAAAATAGCACATTTATGTCCGAGGTTAAACTGGGGCGTTTCTTGCATTTGAATGGACAAAAAAAATATAAAAGACAAACTCTATGGAAAATCGCGCATGCTATTTTACTGCTATTTGGTGCGATGCTTTTCCATGTCAAAAGAAGAAACATGAGTTGTTTTCTATGTGAAAAATTATTTTTCAGAGAAAAGGTCGAAACTGAATAAATGAAAATTATGAAATTTCAATATTATGCAAAAATCACCTTTTTTCTTTGTCTGTTTCTTCTTCTTCTTCTTCTGGCTATGTTGGATTGCTGGTCAGGTGTGATAATTTTAACTTGAGCGCCCATGGATTGATGACTTGTTTCTTAATTTAGAATATTTATATCTAAAGAATTTCTGAGTTTTCAGACATGTGGAATTCTTGAATTCTCCCTTTTTAGTTAAACATCTAAGAATTCTACAAAAAAATAAAATAATTAAAGAGACTGAAATTATTTTAATATTCTCTTAATTCCAGTAAAAAAACATGTCCTAAGATACCAACACCACTCACCCACATGAGTGTATTGTCCTAACTTTGCAGTAACGGTAAGTGGTAAAGTAGAATATAGATTTCATAGAAGAAAAGTCTCCAAAGACTCAAAAGTCCATGTCATCGTCACAATGGTTTGATGCTCTCTCTCTCTCCCTCTCCAATTTCCATGCGTTATTTAATCGTGGGGCCCATCATCGGTGGACTCATGATTTTGATGGTCAATTAATAGTTTAAAGTATCTTTGCTTTTTATTTTTTATTTTTCTCTAGTGACTGAACTCAAAAAGCACACAAGATTTCAATTAAGTTGAGAAAGCTTTTAGAGATGAAGAGAGTTATATTCAAATTCAAAAGAATTTTTATCTTTTATCACTATCTAATGATTAACGCATGTAAAAACACAAGTGGGCCCCATCACAAATGCCGACAGTTACAATTTGGTGACAGAAAGTATAAATATGTTTTAAAAATGGAGGAGAATTACACGTACGAGATGGGGGAACTTTGACACTATTTTAATTGTATGGAATATATGTTTCAAAAATGGAACTAGACAGTGGCATAATAATTATAAAAATTAAAGTAAGATATTGAACTCAATTTTGAAATGGTAAAATCATGACTTATTCACCAATCTAGCCAATTGAATGATTTTTTACTACTAGAATAACATTTTTGGATGCACCAAAGAAGCTTAAGAAAATAATAAAGTAGAAAATATGATCGTTCATTTTCTAAACTTAAATTTTGTTTTTCTGACAACTCAAGAAAAGTGAGAAAAAGATATTTTTCCTTTTAAAAAGTTCAATATTGTAATCCTATAATTACCCCTTAGATAATTTTATCTAAAACACTTTCTAAGTATTTCTAAAATCTAGTGACTAGAAACTTTCTCGACTATTAGATTTCAATATTGGAATGATCACATTATATAGTGTTTTGAAAGGAAAATGCTATTTATAAATATCTTCTTTACTAAACCTATTAATGTAGCTTTTATGGACCCTTGACCGTTGCTTGGAGGTGTATTGTACGCATCTTATAGATGGAAAGTGAATTTGAATGGTTTGGATTTCAAACGTGGTCCCTAAAGATGGACTTGAAGTGATAAATTATGCACACATAAAGTGTTTTCTAAAATTCAGTGTATATTTTAATTATCATTATTTGCCACAACTTAGTTTAAAATATGTTGCATTCCTTAAGATTTTCTGAACATTAAATAGTATAATTCTTTTTTATTACATTATTCTACTCTAAATTATTTTACTCTATTAGTATTTAAACCTATAAATATAGATTTTGTTCTACACATATATATCCAAATGGTCCCTTGGAGATGGTTTTGGCTACATGGAATCTTCCTTTAAAGGATCCATAATTTAAAATTGGAAGTAGAGATTTAACTGTGATGTGGTATATGAAAATAGAATTTTTAAATGGTCAAAACCATTGGAAGTTTGTTAGGTCATTACAAATTCAGTCTAGATCTTTCATCAATTTAGGCAAATTGAGCCATTTTTAATTAGCACTAGAAGGATTAGGCTAGACCAACCGTTCCAAGGCACCAATTTCACTCGATGTGGTCATGTGTTTGAGCTGTTTAGTCTGATTTTTCAAAAAATAAATAAGATATTTAATGAAGAAAACATGATTTGTTTGGGAATAAATTTTTTTATATTAAATCTACACATATATAGCTTTCTTTATTTTTTTTTCTTAATCAGTAACTATAAATTACATTAGAACTTAGAAAGTAACAACAAATAAGCTCCACAAGAGAGTATAAATTAAGTTCATTTGTCTTGTGCCCACAATAAACTGATTGGCTGTAGTCTTTTTGTTAATAAGATTTTCGTATCAAAAGATGTGACGAATGACAACCCATCCTATGAAAAAAGAGGCATTTTCTCCTTTTGATTTTTACACGGTTTCTTTGAAAATTAGGAAAAGACTTGAAGATTCCACATGGATTTTGAAATTTCAAAGGAAAGACTTAGAAGTCTCTACTTGATTTGGAAAATGCTTTCTTTTCTTATCTTTCAAAGACTCATCGAGTCTCACCACATAGTGGAAGTTGAAGGAGATGGAAGAAGATGAGTTGCCCAAAAGCAGAAAATAGAGGAAAATGAGTTGCCCAATACCGTTGTGTGTGGGAAGTGGAGAGTGAGATGGGTGGGAGAATGAGATAGGGAAGAAGACAGGTTTGTGTGTGAAAAGAGAAAATTTGTTTTTAGTTTTGGTGGGAGAATGAATATTTTGGTCATTTCATAAAGGGGTACATATATATGTAATAAAAAAAATTCAAATTCCTTGTGTGGGGAGAGTAAAAACTTATGTGCCAATAGAACACCCCTTTCATAAAAGAAGGGTCTCCAAAGACTCAAAGTCTAGCCACATACAAGCTCAGCCCTATTCACCACAAATGTTCATTCGGTGGGGCATCATTCCCATGTGCTAGTAGGGCCTAGGACTAGACATTGCCATAGTTGAAACGTGAATAGAGGGGTTGTCATCGTCACAATGGTTTGATGTTATCTCTCTCTTTCTAGTTTCCACACGTTATTTAATCGTGGGGCCCATCATCGGTGGACCAATGATTTTGATGGTCAATTAATAGTTTAAAGTATCTTTTGCTATTTTTTTTCTCTACTGATTGAAAAGTGAGAAAAAGATATTTTTCCCTTTAGATAATTTTATCTAAAACATTTTCTAAGTATTTGTGACAGTAAAATTTCTTGACTATTAGATTTCAATATTGGAATCAGATCAGATAGTGTTTTGAAAGTAAAATGCTCTTTATAAATATCTTCTTTACTAAACCTATTAATTTAGCTTTTATGGACCGTTGACCGTGGGTGTACATTACACATCTTATGGATGGAAAGTGAATTTAATGGTTTGGAGTTGAAAGGTGGTCCCTAAAGAACAAAGATGCACTTGGAGTGATAAATTATGCGCAAATAAACTGTTGATTACTAAATGATTAATCTAATATCAAGAAACTTTGTTATTATTATCTTGAAATTCTTTTTCGGTGTATATTTTAATTATCATTATTTTCCGCTTCTTTAAGATTTTCTAAACATTAAATAGTATAATATTTTATTATTACATTATTCCACTCTGAATTATTTTACTCTATTAGTATTTAAACCTATAAATATATATTTTGTTCTACACATACCCAAATTAATGGTCCCTTTGACATGGTTTTGGCTATATGGAATCTTCCTTTAAAGGATCCGGCCATAATTTAAAATTCGAAGTAGATATTTAACTGTGATGTAGTATATGAAAACAAAATTTTTAAATGGTGAAAACCATTGGAACTATGATCCGTCGTTTATGTTTGACTGTCACTCACTTGTGACTATGTGGGGACCACCTGTTTCTTGTTGGAAGACATTAATTTCACTTGAAAATTCCACATAGACTTTGAAATTTAAAAGGAAAGCCTCAGAAGTCTCTACTTGATTTGGAAAATGCTCTCTCTTCTTATCTTCCAAAGACTGATCGAGTCTCACCGCCACATGGTGGTCCGCCCCTAGCACGCGTTTGTGCATCATGCGATATTTTGGAAGTGGAGCGGAAAAGTTTGGTTTTCTCTACAGAAAAAAAGCACTTATGTTAGGTGAACATTTGTCAACAAAAGAAAAGAAAGAAAAAGACTTTTCTGGTGACAACAATATATTTTTTTTTCCGTAGGGACAGTATATTTCATTGACTCCAAAGTCTAGCCACATTCTTTTACCCAAAAAAAAATCCAGCCACATACAGATATACAATGTTTTCCGGTGCCAGCAAGATTGTGTTTTTCTTTTTCTTTTTTTTTTCTATAGGGAAAATATATTTCATTGACTCCAAATGACGCAAACATAAGTGTTTACTAAATGATTAATCTAATATTAAGGACTTTTGTTATTGTTATTTTGAAATTCTTTTCCAGTGTATATTTTAATTATCATTATTTTCCACAACTTAGTTTAAAATCTGTTGCATTCTTTAAGATTTTTTGAACATTAAATAGTATAATTCTTTATTATTACATTATTCTACTCTAAATTATTTTACTCTATTAGTATTTAAACCTATAATATTTTGTTCTACACATATCCAAATGGTCCCTTGACATGATTTTGGGCCTTTGGCTACATGGAATCTTCCTTTAAAGGATCCATGACTTGAAACCGGAAGTAGAGATTCAATCCATGGAAAATTTTATACGTTTTAATTAAGATTGATTATGACCGATAGTGGGCATTCGATCCCATTTGTGGTAGGGCCTAGGAGTAGAAAATTAGTCAATGTCCCTATGCCTACCGTACGTCCCAAAAGAAAATTTGACAATTGTTTGATGTTATCTCACACTTTCCACACGTTATTAACCGTGTGTGTACGGTCATCATCGGTGGGCCCATGATTCTGATGGTCACTTAATAATAGTTTTATTGTTTTAAGGTGTATCTTTTTATTTTTTTTTCCTACGGCTTTGGCTTTGGCTTTGGCTTTGGCTTTGGAATAGAAATTCATTTTGAAAGGAGATGGACATTATCATTCATTCATTCATGTTCCTTGTTGGTTTACAATATAATATAAAGCGTGTTGATTAGTCTACATTGCTTGCCTGACACGATCAAACCATTTCTTTCAAGAACACGACCTTCAATTTCTGATTGTTTTTTTTCTGATTGTTTTAATAAAGGTTGGAGTCATGCATGTGCGATGATAAGAGGCCCACCCCACCACCATTTAATTATTGCGTATAGAGGAATCGAAGGAGGGTATTCGATGAAATCAGTTGATGCCCTCCCTTTTTATTATGTCTTTTCTTTTGCCTCTCTATAAATACCACAACTGGCTATATCCTTAATAAACCTCATCACCTCATCAGTGTTGCTTGAAACCTATAATAGCCCATTGAGAGAGTTGCTAGCGATGGATCACTTCTTCATTCCTTTCACTGCTAAAACCTCCTCATGTTGTTTCCTCTCTCTTCTTGCTTTGGCCTTTTCCATGCAGCTGCTCATGCTTTCTCAAGCCTCTCTCCCCTTTCCCTTCATTGGCAGTATCAACGGTTCATCCTCGTCAAACTGCCTTCATCATGAGAAATTAGCCTTGCTTCAACTCAAGCATGGATTTTTAATAAAGCCCGTCCGCTATAATTCTTCTTCAAAGCTCGATTCTTGGAATCTAGCCACTGATTGTTGCTCTTGGGATGGCATCACATGCGACGAGGCCACAGGTCACGTGATTGGACTTGATCTCTATGAGAGGCAGGTTTGGATTGAAGGTCAAATAGACTCAAGCCTTTTCAGTCTTCACAGCCTCCAAAAGCTCAACCTTTCCGAGAATAATTTCTCTCCTCACCCAATACCCTCTGGGCTAGGCCACCTCACCAATTTGACTCATTTGAACCTCTCATACTCGGGTTTTACTGGCCAAATCCCATTGGAAATATTAAGATTGACCAAGCTTGTTTCCTTGGATCTCTCTTCAAACAACCTAAAGCTCAAAAACCCAAACCTTACAACACTCATTGGAAACTTATCCAGCCTCCAAGAACTCTTTCTTGACGGTGTAAACATCTCAGGGGAGCATGGTGGCAAGTGGGCCCAAGCCATATCCATCGCAATGCCCAATCTTCAAAGGTTGAGCTTACGTGGTTGTGGTCTTCAAGGACCCATCGATCCCTCTCTTTTCCAGATTCCTGATCTGTCTCAACTCTCATTGGATGGAAACAATCTCTCCTCCATTGTTGCACCTGATTTCTTGGGTGTCTCCTCTGCTTTGACATCTCTCACCCTTCGTGATTGTGGTTTGTATGGAGAATTTCCTCAGAGTATTTTCTTGCTGTCAAATCTACAAAAACTTGACATTTCATACAATCCACATCTCATCATTGATTTTTCAGAATTTCCTCAGAACAAAGCTTTGCAGAGTAATCTCAAGTTCTTGAAGGAATTATCGGCTCGGAATTGCAATCTCTCTTGTTCATTACCTTCTTCGATTGCAAACCTCACCCAACTTGAGCATCTGGATCTTTCATCAAATAACTTAGGTGGTATGGTTCCTTCTTCAATATCAAACCTCACCCAACTTGAGCACTTGGACCTTTCATCAAATAACTTTAGTGGTAAGGTTCCTTCTTCAATTGCAAACCTCACCCAACTTGAGCATCTGGATCTTTCTTCAAACAATTTCAGCGGTGCAATTCCTTCATCCTATGGAGATCAGCTCAAACATCTCACTTCTCTTTATTTGTATGGTAATTCACTTGAGGGATCTATCCCATCATCTCTGTTTTCTCACCCAACATTGCAATCCTTGGATCTCGCTGACAACCAATTTAGTGGTTACCTTCCCGACTCTCATAATGAATCATCTTCAATGCTAGAGGAGCTCTTTTTGAATAACAACAAACTGCAAGGGACAATTCCTAGGCTAGTCTTTGAACTCACAAAGCTAAGATATCTTTATCTGTCTAACAACAACTTCAGTGGCACTATAGCACTAGATACGTTCAAAAACTTCAAAAACTTCTCATATCTCGATCTTTCAGACTGTGGCTTGTCAATAATTAATAGCAATGGTAGTCCTCATCTAATCCCCTCATCTCAAATGGATAGTTTGTATCTACGTTCATGCAACATCAGTGAGTTTCCAAACATCCTTCAAAGTCTTAATCAATTGGAAGATCTAGATCTCTCGAAAAACAAAATACATGGTGAAATACCCACATGGATTTGGGAGGTAGGAAATGGGAGTTTGGGCCGTCTTAATCTTTCTAACAACTTCTTGGAGAGTTTTGAGCATCCATTACCTCAATTTTCATCAAGTAGACTACAAATTGTCGACCTTCATTCCAACAGATTGCAAGGGTCGCTTCCAATCCTGCCACATCAAGTCTTCTTTCATGACTATTCAAATAACAATTTCTCATCCATCATTCCAACAACTATAAACTTTACTTCCACTCGATACTTTTTTCTTTCAGGTAATAATGTCAGCGGAGAGATTCCTTCATCAATTTGTAAAGCACGTCTCCTTGAAATCCTTGATCTGTCTAGCAACAACTTTAGTGGAAACATCCCTACTTGTCTTGGTGAAATTGGCAATTCCCTCAAGATTTTGAATTTGGAAAGAAATACTTTTCAAGGTAATGTTCCTGACATGTTTGAAAAAGAGTGTGGTTTGAGGACGCTCAGTCTTGATAGCAATGAACTAGAAGGACCAATACCAGAGTCATTAGCCAATTGCAAAACATTGGAGGTTATAGACCTTGGAAACAATCGTCTAAATGATACCTTCCCATTCTGGTTTGATAGTTTATCATATTTACGTATTTTGATCTTGCGATCAAACAAATTTCATGGTCCCATTGCTTATTCCCATGCCAAAAGTTCCTCATTCCAATTTCTGCAAATCTTTGACATTTCTTCCAATTATTTTGTGGGTATTGTTCCCCCAAATTTTTTTCTGAATTGGAAACTGATGGAAGGAGGAGGTGGTTTAGACTCGAGTTCCATCAACCAAGTTGTCAAATACCAATCTCGATATGGCCTTTACTATCAAGATTCGGTGATGGTGACAATGAAAGGGCTTGAACTAGAGGTGGTTAAGATCATCACTGCATTGACCTCAGTGGATCTTTCAAACAATAGATTTGAAGGGCAGATTCCAAACTCAATATGCAACCTCAATTTACTCCATGTGCTCAACTTCTCACAAAATGGCTTCGATGGCTCAATTCCAGTATCTTTGGAGAATTTAACACAGCTTGAGTCATTAGATCTTTCAAGGAATAAGTTATCAGGGAATATCCCTTGGCAATTGACGAAGCTCACATTTCTTGAAGTCTTGAACCTCTCGCAAAATTTCCTTTCCGGAAAAATACCACAAAGCCAACAATTCCTCACATTTACCAATAGTTCCTTCCTTGGGAACATTGGTTTATGTGGACCACCATTATCAACAAAATGTGAAGATACTGGGGCTACACCACCATCGACCTTTGGTAGTTTTGGCTTGGATGGAGTTGGAGAAATTGATTTGGAATTCATGTGGATGGGATTTGGAATTGGAGTTGCATTTGGATTCGGAGTAATCTTTTGGACTCTCGCACTTTGGAGGAGAGGAAGTAGAAAATACATGCAACTCATTGATAGGATGTTTGTTCATAATTTTTTCAATGATTCCATCACATGTACAATGGTAAGAAAATGAAGTAGAATACTTGAAATAAAGATTGTGAGTTTTCAACAGACACAAGGAATGGAGTCTATTCATAGATGGTTGTGCCTTTCACTACCAATATGAAATTCTGAAATATGTGTAATTAATCAATACTTTTGTAGTTATTCAAAGTTATTTGAATAAAACCAATATGTGTAATTATTCAATACTTCTGTGAAAATATGCAAAGTTATTTGTATAAAACCCAATAAAGGCAACTTGTGGTTTTATTCAAGTGTGTTTTCTTTTTTTATTTTTTTTTATTTTTTGAGGTGGTTGTATCTTTTCTTAAATCATTAAGGGCACATTTGTATAATATTCACGAAAAATAGGCTTTGCGGACTTTTTCCTCTTCTACATTTTTTTTAAAATTTTTCCAGACTCCTCATCTTAACCAACTTTTTGTAGAATATGTGAAATCATATCTCATTTTCATGCTTGTCCTCATTGAAAAGTGGATGCACCAAATGTGAAAAATTATATATTCAAAACGCACTAAATTCTAACTAAACACTTAAAAGTTTTTCTCTTGAACAACTTCACCTTTTGCAGATGAGAATCGTTAGGAGTATAGAAAACAAAACATATTTCATTCCAATTGCTTGATGATTTTTTTTTCTAAAAACATTATCCTCTATGTTGAAAACTTAAATTTTTGGTTTAGAATGGTGTATGTCTCTTCTCAAGTTGTTTGCAAGTAACTTGCCAACTAGACTAGCCATGGACGACTGCTTGATTGTACTCTTTAATCATCTGACAGTCTATACTGGCATATAACCACATTCATGTCAAATCCGAAGCTGTTTTGGGTTGGCTATATAAATTCTATGTCTCCATTCCAGCCATCCTAATTCTAATCCTCATATAAGTTGCACGTTTTAAAATTCACATTAATATTTATAAATAAAAACAATCGGACCCTTCTAGCAGTTTCTCAACTTGGCAAATAAGAAGTCACTATACCCGGTACAAGGGGCGGTGCCTCAAAGAAGATTAGGCCCTCATCTTGAATATTATATCCACACAACTTCAAGCCTACTTACAACTTACAAGTGTGCCTAAACCTTCTTCCCGTTTCATTTTTCTTTTTCATATATAACATTTACTTGAAGATCCAGCCATGATAAATATAACACATTGAACTTAAGCAACCATTTTGTCTTCCTTTATATTCACATTTAAAAAGGGGTACCTGCCGAAACTTGTGACTATTAAATATAATTTGTTTGCTACAAATTAAAAAAATTAACTAGTATAAAAAATTTATAATTTGAAAAAAGTTATAACGATGGTTTTAAATATCATGAGTTTACTCAACACCAATATTGTGCCTCTCAAAATATTATAAAGGATATATACATAGAGCCATGATGTTTTTTTAAAGGTGGATTAATGCACTGGCACCATCACCCAAGGGGTGTGATGATGAGCAATTACTAGGTCACGATAGTGCAATAGCTACATCTCCGGAAAAAAAAAAATCTAGTCAAAATCCATGCTTTCTAGGATTTTAAAGTCCCAGGAGGGGTCAACCTTGTAGTTTATCTGTCCAATTGTGCACTCTCCTTATCTCCAGCAATACACCAAACAAAAATTACAGACCCAGCCATGGAATCAGCGGAGGTTGCAATCAGGTGAACAATTTTGCACTTGTGGTTCACTTCTTGGTGAGCTAGACCGGTGAATAAAAACAGGCTTTTCTAAATTTTGCCTCCCTGCAACTCATTCAATATTCACAATTGGATTTTCCTGCTTCAACTAAAGATAACATCTCCAATCACCATATGAAGTTGATGACTTCAAACGAATGTTGCATATCATGCAAATTTATGTATTTTGTGGGCTGCTGATTCACATGGGCTTTGTTTTGATCCAATGGCAAGCTAAAAGATCAAAATAAATAAAGAAAGAGTCTGCGCAGGTCAGGTTGCAAAAGTGTTGGTGCTTAAGCATTCCGCACTGAAGTTTAATTTGTAAATCATGGTACACTTACAACTAATATCATCCTTTGAGATGCAAGTATAGATATAGACAAAGTTTTGCGCCTACTGCAATAGAGGAATAAATCACTGAACAATATGAAGAAACTAGACCTAGGTGTCCATATCATACTTCTGCTACAACCTGTGATAACTACCATCAATTCAGAAAACAACATGACAAGTCTTTCACACATGATAGATTATCTGGTTTCAAAAATTCTTTTATGCTCTTTTTGGGTGAAACACGTCAAGAAAATTTGTTCCTACATATCAATGACTGAACATTAAAAATGCAAGCTGTTTTTCATAACAGTAGATGCAAGATTGTTTTTTGTTCCTGCATTGAAATTTTCCTCTTGAAATCTTTGTTAATACTCTATATTATCTTCAAGACTGTTTGAAAAATTGAACACTTTGTGAAACTTGGTGTCATCACGACCTGGAATCGCTGTTGGAAGACCCACAAGCACATACATACTGAAAACCCACAAACTTAACCAAATCCAGGAGCTACATTGTCTAGCCATACGCAAATACCAGGTTAGCATTGGACGTAGGTAAAATTTTGGTATAACAACCCAAGTTCTTTTTTTTTTTTTTTTTCCTTTTGTTGCCATGTATATATTTGATGACAATGATAGTGACAACCCCCTATTATTTCCCTCCATCATCATCTTCATTGAAGTCTCATCTCCCATACATTCCCAACACATTTTCTTAAGTACCATTTGTTGAAAAGAAACATAACAGAGTATGCAGGTTTTCATACAATGCCCTGAAAAAAACTGAACCTGTCATCAGTAAGTCTCAGATGAGAAAATTGCCATAAACAATATCAACGTTTCTTTTGTATTCTTAATCATCAAAATTGCATATATCAAACACGTTTCTACCAAGTGCAAATGAGTTGTTTAAGGCAAATGAGTTGTTTGAGGATAACTTTGTTATTCCAAAACAACATTGGGTGTCTGGTTTTTGCTTGCTGGCTCTGGCCGAAATCTCAAGCCCATTTGCACCAAGGAGGAAACGTTTTCCAACCTCACTTCTTTCAGGTTTGCTCCTTGGAGTTTCAGTAATTGGTGATGCAGACCATTGGACTGAGAATTGTATGGGTGGGGATTTCACTGCAGCTTAAGGAGTGGCATCAGCTTTAGTAGATACATCTCGATGCCCTTGATTAACCCCACGCTCGTCTATAGCGTCATGGCTCACGATAATTCTCCCCTTCTCATCAATATACCCATTACTCCCATCCCATCCCAGTAGAAAGCATTATGTTTCCTGAACTTTTTACTAGAGGTCTCAGATTTGCATTTTTCTACATTTGGAGCAATGAAGGGGTGACATGTATCTTCTGGTTTCTGCATGCCTGAGTTACTAGTTTGAGTTGAACAATCTGAGGAGTTCCTTAGACTTTTAGTTTGGCTATTAACCTTATCAAATTCAAAAAAGTATCTTGTAATGATAACCGTCGCAGATATTATGTTAGACACTGATGGAGAAGTGACATCTTTTCCATCCGCTACATCATCTCAGGAACCAAGGCAATCAACCTGCACTTGTCGAGAAAGAGAAGCACCTTGGTCTTTCTGAGTTATGTGAGGAAAACCGTTCTTAAGAGAAACCAATTTGTGCCCATAAACATCCACATCTATAGGATTGCTTTCAAGCCCCTTGCTGCAATGCTCATCTTTACTTCCCTCTTCTGCAAATGCTATCTTACATCTAGATTGACTATCTTTGCCTGAGTTTTCTTACTTTCTAAATTTTATAATAAGATTACCACTTCTATCATCTTCACCATTATTTGTCTCCTCATATTCATGTTGTTTACATGAATTATCAAACAATAAATTATCATCATTTGAGTAACCACCCAAAGATGAATGAATTCTCATTTAGGAAACCCAACAGCTACATCCTTTGAGTTACAATTTTTCTTCAGTCTTAGCTTTCTCCTTGGACCATGCATGGGTGTAAAAGGTTTTTCAGGTAGATTTTCCGGGCACATATACTACTCATTCTGCCTTCTAGACTTGTCATTGTCAGTCCTCTTATCTTCAAATGTCATGTGGTTTCCTGACTTGGGACAATCCAGTACATCACTGCATCAAAAACCGAGAAAAACAACGGCCGTAGGCTGTCGCTGTTCCTTAAAAAACGACTGCCAAAGCCATCAAACGGCCGTCTTTGATTTTGCTATAGTTTTTTTATAAACGACTGCCCATAGGCCATCGTTAAATGTCAAAAAAGACGACGGCTCTAAGACCGTCGATTAAAATCGTTTTTAACGATTGCCTTAGGGACGTCGTTTCTTTTTTTTTTTATTTAAAAAAATATTGAAAAACCAAGGCATGCCCAGGTTTTTCAATATTTTTTTCCAAAATTTTACTCCTATGTTGGAACACTCCCACTTGGTTCTGGTCCTTACTCATACAGGAAAGCTTTAATAAGAGTAGATACACAAAAGAGAAACTGCATAGCATAAGGAAGTGGTATTTTAAAATAACAAGGCACAAAACCCTCGATCAAACACCCAAAAAGGGAAAAGGATAAAAAAATTAAAAAAAGAAACATGTTAGAAGCAACCAACTAGAAATTCCCATCACAAGGTCCTAATGCAAAAGGGATAGTTGAACAGATGAGCAGAGAATCTAAACTGGCTTGCCCACATAGGATCTGTGCACGCTCTGTTTCGCTTGCAGTGTAAGAGTCAATATGAGCATGCGGACTGTCACTAAATCAGCAAAACTTCCTGCCCAAACCACTTACCCGGAAACCAAAGACTACAGTCTACAGCTAGAAGGGTTGGCATGGCTAGCAACCATTTGCAACCCCATTGGCAACAACTCGCTTTTCTGTAGCTGGTTTAGCACCACCATCTGGGGCCTCTAGAGCTACAGCAACCAAACCATTCTCCTACGATTGTTTCAAAACAGGGAGAGAGTGTTCGTCTGCAATACCGATCTCTACAAAAAATCTCAAGCTCTCAGTCTGATGACAGGCTTCAACCCCAACTTATGATGCAGAATGGCAGTTGATCTGATGGTCTCTGCTGAGAACTAGAATTTCATAATGACTCCTCTTCATGACAATTGAGAGAGGCCTCAGGTCCTGTAGTCTGATGAGACAAGGTTCCCTGTACAATGCAGGCACAGTGTAAATTAATTAAAAGACAATGGACCCTAAAAGAAGAGGAAGATGTTGTAGTGAAAAGTTCTGTAAGAGACAACAGGAAAAGGACGCCTGTTGCTGTACCTGTAACTTTAACAGACAATTAGGAAGAAGATTTTTATAATTGTAATTGCCACTGCTTGCCACATGCGTGGGAATTTTTGAAGAACTGCAGAAGCAAGGAACGGCTGATGCAGATTGACTGGTTCTATTGCCCTCAACCATTTCATTGTGTGATTGGTTCAGATTTGTCATGGTACCCAAAATGTAGGACTTAATTTTCATGGGATTTTCCTCCTATGTAATTGATATTTGGTATTGGGCAGAGAGTGTGGCAAAGTTATGATTCTTTTTTTTTACATAAATAAGATTTCTCTCTCAATGTCCAGAACAATGTGAATTAGGAACGGTGTCAATTTAAAGAGGTTTGATGTGCGTCAAGGGATTTGATTAGTCAAAGGTGGACCCTGAATGAAAAATGAAGATGGGTCTCATAAGGGTGTGGGTCATCCCCCTTCTTCCTTTTTTTGAAAGATAATTCATTGAGGTGCAGAGCCAGAAAAACAAATATCACAAAGTTGTTACAGTAAACCAAACAAGCACAAGAGAACAAAGAAAAGCCCTACAAGGTCTCACAAGTGACCCTGGCCACCACATTGTCCACTCGTGTTGACCTAAAACAAAAAAAAAAAAAAAAAAACACTGGATAAGCAATAGCAACAAATGGAACATGAAATGGAAGTGTTCCAACATAGGAGTAAAGCTATTAACTACGGTCTATCAAACACAAAGAAAAAAGGAGAAAAATAGTTCATGAACAAATAATGAATAAATAAATAAATTGTAATCCCAACTGTACTTGATATCACAACAAAAAAAAAAAAACCCTTACCTAGAGAGTTCTACTTACAGGTCCAACAATGTCTGATACATGAGAAACTGTAGTCCCTGAAGCAGCTCCAAGATAAAGAACTTTGGATACAGGAGTCTTCAATTTGCGAAAAAGGAAAAGTAAACAGTTCAATAGGTAAAAAAGAAAAGCAACGGAAAAAAAGTAAGATACAAACAAAAACAAATGATTTCACTAATCACAGATCAGAAATATGGAATTGCCCTTAAAATCAAATTAAAAACATAAAAGAAAATAAAATACTCTTAGAACCAGATGAGCACCCATAAAAAAAAAGAGGCAAAGATCCATATCCATATTCCCTTGATTGAATTGCCCTTATTCTTCTATTGATCATCGTCAGATCATTCATTGCTGGTCTGATCACATTGTATAATTCAAGGATTTTTGTTTACAGATTTGTGCTTCTTAAATTTGATTTCCAATGCATAAAAATGCCACCTTTGATGTGATTTAGGGATATTTAAAGATTACAATCAACACTTACATTACTAATCTGAATGATTGGTCATGATCACTTATCTTTGGAGCAAGATGGGGGAAAAGAGTTCAGTGCACAAAATCAACTCACTTTCAACTGGCGCCCATGAAGTTCAGATTCGTTAAGTAAAGCCTTCCTGAATGGCCTCTGGTTCCAGAAATTCAACATAAGCAAATCCCTTTGGCTGGCCAAACTTATCTGTCAGAATTGTAACTCGGTTCACTGTTCCACAGAACTGGAAATGCTGCTGCACTTCTGGATTGAATCTCTAAGAAATCTATGTTTACCCTCCACTCATAATATTAAATAATAAAAATGACAAAATTTTCCACTTAATGGGTCATACATTCCCATTCCTGCTTTCTCCATCTCATGATAAATCCTCACCTTTTAGTTTACCTCGCCCTACTGATGTCTTGCAAGTTGCAACACGACTGTGAAAAGCAAAATCTTTCAACAGAAAGATAGCAAGTCATTATTATTATAATTATTATTTGTGGTGCTCAATACAAGGGGCAGATGTATATGTCTGGATTGGTGGTGCTGTTCAATGCAAGGGACTCGTACATATTGAAACAATGGAGAGTTATTTGGTTATAATTCTACTAGGCATCCAAGGTGGCAGGAAAAGCCGAGACCACATTATCCCGACTATTTTTTTTTCAAGTTTTGTCATAGTAAGTGTTGTGAGATGGGTGGAAAAAGAGTGTCCCAAATATTGCATCTTTCAGTCTCCGCAGATTAGGAACCCGAACATTGCTTATGAAAAAAAAACTGATTTTTCTTAAAAACAGAGAGAAAGATGGCTTACGAAAAGTCAGGTCCTTCATGGGAAATTTGATCTTCTGAAGCTTCCCGTTCCCTAACAGACAAGCTGTCGATGGCAACTTTGTCGGCATAAGCAGTGCAATTGAACTCCAAAGTTGGTCCATGTATTTTAGAAACACTTACATTGTTGTCATCGCGGTAACAAGATCAGGCATATGAACTTCAACTTTGATGGTCTCGCCATTATACTGCCTTATCAGAGATATGGTTTGCTCCCCTGGATTATCTTGGATTTGAAAAGGAAACTCATCTGGGATCTCTTCCACCTATCCAGATAAAAAGGAGGACAAAAATTACCAAAATATTGAATAGTTGATGAGTGATCTAACCATCAATATTCTAAAGCTTAAAATCTCAATAAGACAAGATGGAATACAGCAGTGGTACCTCAAATATAAGATAAAGGAATATAATATGTGGATTCTAAAATATACATCTGCGTGGTTTGGAATAATTTGTCAGTCATTTTGCCTCTGTATGAAATGCGGATTGAAGCCTATATATGATTTTCATAGGGACTTTCCACTTAAGCAGGAGAACAACAGATTTAAGCACAGATTCCTTTCTATCACAAAGTTCCCTGGTCATTGTTTCATTGTCTGCAACTATTTTATTTATCTTCTATTAGATATAAAACTAATGTAAGACATTAATAACCGTAAATTGTATGTTCCTTTTCTTTTGTTGAGTCATTGATGATGATTGGGTAGAAGAACATATGTTCTAGATGAAAACATAAACCAAAGGAAAGGTGATGACACTTTTCAATCTGGGCTATGGAATGATCTTGAGATCTTAAGGTCGAACAACAAACCAAGTAACTAACAAATTGGTTTTGGGTGTAATTGTTCTTGTTTTGGCAGTAACAAGGGTTGATGGAGCTTTGTGTCAGAGGCCAAGCAGGCTTTTCAGGGGTTTATGCTTCAGGAGCAGTAACTGTGCCTCTGTTTGTCACGGGGAGCATTTTGCTGATGGCTATTGCTATGGCTTGTGTAGGCGCTGCATATTTGAGGATAAAATCATCCAACAGTTCTCATCTACTAAATCTCAGAGAAATCACAAAAAGACTTTATCCAAAAATTGTTGACATCTATTCCTCATCACCTTACGCATTACAAGTTGCAATTTTTCCGTCACCTTGAAAATCTCAGGCATCAAACTAAAAACTCAAGCAAGACACTGTTGTGTTTCTTTAGTTTCTTTGAATGGGGTTGCATTTGGCCTTTTTTGGTAAATACAGAGATCAGCAGCAATTCTACCCTAAAAAGAAGCAAATGGATCCCAAAAAAAGCACAAAAATGAACAGAGCAAGCTCCATTTCCAAATCCCACACAAAAACTACTCAAACTCGAAGAAATGCAACTACCTAAGAGAGATCAAGAACAAGAAAAACACGATTTCAACCTCACCTCCGGAATGTCGACCAAAGCTAGGGGTTGAGATCGAGATGCTTCATATGATAGGGAATCAATCGAGAAATGCCACGATTTCCATGGATTTGCAGAGATATAGACGTTGAAATCTGAATCCGGCGCTGGAAAACTTCGAAAAGGAAAGAAACACGAACATCAGAAACCCTAGATTTTTTCTTCTTCTACTCTTCTTCTTCTTCTTTTGCTCTTGTTCATCTTCTTCAACACAAATGATGATGGTTGTTTATATGCGTCTATCGATGAACCACAAAACTCTACAACTTCATCGACAAGAGACTGAAAAAAAGTTGGAAGCTGGTTATACTGTTTGGCCGACGAGAGAGGGATCGGATCTGCAGACAATGAAAAAAAAAAAAGCAATTTTGTGAAAGAGATTTGGGGATTAGGGTTTCTTTGGCGATTTGAAGAGACCGGGAGAGAGAGCGATGGTTAGGGTTTTCTTTGGGTCGACGTCGTTTGGCAACTTGTAAAGGATCTCATTCAACGACGGCCTAGAGACCGTAGATGTGTATAAAATGAAATCAACTGCATCATCATAGATGGGACCCATTTTCGGACTCCAATCGTTTATGATCCGCTTTGACGTAGTGCCTCCCAAATATCCATTAAAAGTGGAGTCAATCAGTTTGCCTCCCAAATATCCATGGTCCCCATCTTGAGGTAAAGGCATATGATTCAATTCTCTTGACTTCTTGAAAGGAGGACTTGGGGATTATAACTTACTCACAATAGTCACTTAGAGAGTTAGGAGTGAGTCCTGAAGCATTCTCTTCCTACCAAAGAACCCTGTTTTGCAAATTGCTGAATTCCTCCAGCACTTGTTACAAAAGGCTTGCCAGGATTGTTACCCTGCTTGGTAATGATGGTATTAGTCATGGGTGCAACTAGATACCGCACATGCTCAATGCATGTTGCATCGAGTCACAGAAACCAAGCCTCCTTTAATCCTTCAAAGAAATTCTTTATGGGAACTGAATCTGGAATGTGGTAGAAACATGATTTACATTTCACCTATAGGAATCAAAAAAATAATAGGGTGGCAATTAATTGAACCTATCAATCTTGAAATCTAAAGTCCATGTGAACCACAGGGCTCGTTTGGATTCAATACTACTGAATATCCTACATTTTCAAGTACCAGGACTTATAGGATCCTGCTTCAACTTTAACCTTTTAGATTTGCAGTAACTCCAAAAAGTATCAAGAAACCCACAAAACAATGAGGCTGAAGCTGATGTATTAGAGGATTGCCACAAAATCTTACTCCTTAAATCCTGGGTTTACAGAAGTCTCAAATGGAAAAGGGCAAAATGTCATACCATCAACGTGCGGGCCCTGTCTTTCCAAGATTCAGAAAGCAAAGGTAGTGCTCCTTCCTAAACTTGCCTATGCAACAATTAGTCAATAGTTTAGCTCTGAAAGTATATTATGAAAATAGATATACTACAGCATGCAGAAACCCAAATTCATAATCTATTCAGCATTTTCCATAAAGAAATCAGATATCTGCTCTTCACATTCAGAACCTGAAATTCATATTTTATTTAGGGGAAGTACCAATAGATGATAAATAAAGAAAGACTCATTTAAGTTGGTTTGGATATGTTTAGCTGTGCAGGCCACCAACGGCATCGGCGAGGAAAAGTTTCTCTATACAGGTTAATAGCCCCTCGAAAGGGATAAGCCAAAGAGGACATGGATGGAAGTAATAAGGATAGATCTAAAGAAGCGAAACCAATCCAAGGATTTGGCATAGAATAGATTGGAATGGCGAAACAGGATTCATGTAGCTGGCCTCAACATAGTTGGGACAGGGCTTTGATTATGACAATGATGATGATTAATCACTCTCAAGAATCACATACAAGACCTGAAATTCAGATATTATACATGTCACTCTCAAGAAATCTACACTTTCTTTTCAATGCACAGTAGTTTGAGAAGGGATATAGAGAAATTCCATCTACTGCAGGATATAGCATTATTAATGCATCTAGCTTGGCAGGATATCTAGTCTGGAGCTGTCAATTTCATGTAATGACGATTCTTACAATATTTGAGCATGTGTTTTTGCTTGTTCAGATGCCAAATATCACAGTATTACAATTTACAAATCACAATGACAAAGTACAATACTGTTATAACTCACAATGACATTATCACAAAAAAATATTGAAATATTGGCAGCTAGCCAAACAGATCCAGCATGTACGATATACAAAATAATGTATCCACAAAAGAGTTTATCATTGTCACCATCACCACAGCCACCACCTTATCCCATTTATCTAGGATAGCTATGTAGGAGAAATAAAAGTAATCAATAAAGAAACCATGCGATCCAATAGAAAAAAGCATTTGCTGATGACAACATTTTGCAAACAAAAGAAAAGAAGAATGGTAAAGATGCCATCCAAACAAGGAAAGAATGAACCTCAAATGGTATATCAAGGCTAGAAGTTGCAAGAATCAATAGAAGCACTCTTCATGTAGACTCAAAAGATAAAATTAAAGACCAGAGATACAATTTAGACATAAAAACAAAATGCCATAGATAGACCTTTGATGGTGACAAGGCTAACATCATGATTCTTTTCTTTCTAGTCTTTTTTTTTCTTTTTTCTTTTTTTTCTTTTTTTTTCTTATTATTTTGTCATGAGGGGTCCTTCTAATATAGTGCTTTAAATTTATGCAAAGGAGACTTGGAGAATATTGGATGATGGAAACATGTAAGGTGCCACAATAGAGGACTACATTATATACCTTGTTAAAAAACATATGCATCAGGTAAGTGACACCAACATATGAACATTTCTCCACAAGTCAAAATGGCAAAGTTTTAACTCAGTTGATGAAATTTTGAACATTGTTCCATATGAAAACTCCAATTTGGTCTTAGTTTTAAAGTATCTCGGAATAATTTCATGCTGGATCAATTTGTTTTTAACATCTCGAAGTTAAATTATTATAATACAGAACTCCTATCCCGTATTGTTGGAGATTGTCTGAGTGCCTATTATACAAGATGCCAATCAATCTCAAAGCAACTACCATTTATAACCTAACTTTTTAAGTTTTCGGCGATCAAATTGATGCAGGCCAGACAATAGGTCAACCAACCCATTGGGTCCAGTCCATAGGCCCAAGGGGACATCCATTTAGTTAGGAAATATTATTTAGTAGTTTGGTTTGTTTATGATTAATATTAGTTAGTTTCCTTTTTATTTTAGATATGATTCATATATTAGGAAATATTGTTGCTTAGGGATCAAGCCAGCTCCTTTATAAAAGGATGTTAGGCCTCATTGTAATAGACATGCTTATTATTAATTAATCTTTTGAGTTATGAGAGTTTTCTCTTCAGTTATGGTGTTTTCTACTCTTGTGAGGTTGCCCTAGTGGCTGAAATTCATCTTTGGATTCGATCAATCCTTCGGGAGATTGATCTATTGTTCGATCGTGAATCTTGGATGCGTCATTTCTTCTTCTTTTTTCCATTTTTTGGATATCCTTGTACCTTCTTCCTTACCTAGTTGTGGCTTCTTCCTCTGACCCCACTAACACAAATGCCACCCCACCCATCCGTTCGCACACAGCAACTCATGTTACAAATACCATTTCACTTGATCTCCATCAAATTAGACTAACAATTATCTACATCGGAGGACACAGTTCATCCTTCTCCTCAAGGGATATGACCGAGAAGTTTATATGAATGGCTCCTTGCCTTGCCCCCAGTTCATCATAACAAACTCTATAACTACATGTGATTAACCATGCCATGTAGATCTTTTCTCTAGAATTCAAAATGATGACGCTTAGCACAAACCCATTTTTTTTGAAAAAAAAAATTACAATTTAGCACTCTACAAAGCTTGCATTGTGTGTTTCCATTGTATTGTTGATGGACTCTACATAGCTTAGATCATATTTCATCTTAAGAGCCTCACTGTATGCATAACAAATACATTTAGGGACCCGTTGATCTAAGTACTCTCATATTAGTCTGACTAATAGTGACAATCTAAATCCAGAGCTGCATCTGCAAAATTTTGTTGACATTGGATCCAAATCCAGATCAGGCACATACGTTACATCTTGGACCCAAAAAAATTGGATCTAGATCCATCCAATAAGAAAAGGATGCTGATTCAGTGACACCATTGCTTTACCTTAGATACAACCCATTTACATCCCTAACCAGCAACAGCACCCAACTAATGGATAGGAAGATTGTTGGAGTGTAGTGCTATAAAACATGTGAGATGGGGTTATGAACTTCGGGACCTTTGAAGAAGTGTTGCAAACTTGCAACTTAAGATATGGGATTTATGAGATTTATGTCTAGTTCATGAAGAAGAGAGAGAGAGAGAGGGTATTGCTAACACCCTTTGTTATTTAAAAAAAAACAAACTAATAGCAATATTATAGAGTGGTACAAACACGCAAAAGGAAAGGTCTTACTTATCCAGTTAAACCCTTTGTTATTTATTTATTTAAAAAACAAAACACTAATAGCAATGTTGTAGAGTACTACAAACACGCAAAAGGAAATTTTATATATTTCTTTACTTATTCCATTTACTCTACACTACCAGGATTAGAGCATGAATATCACTCATGCCCAGCTTGAAGGAATAGTATAAAATTGATTCTTGTTAAAAGATCTGCAATTTTGTTAAAGTGTGCAAAGCTCCTTCAATACAACATTCCCCAATAACATAACAATCAATATCAATTTGTCTATTGCACTCATGGTGCTATGTGAATGCTGAAGATTTTGCCCAATTGTCATAGTGAAAGTTCACCGGTAGAACCACAAGCTCCACTTCCATCATCAACTCTTCACCCACAATTTCACACAAGCACCATGAGTAACAGCTTAATGTTCTACTTCAGGACTCAATCTATCAATACAGGTTCTACATTTCCAAGTTATCACCAACATAGGGTAATCACTAAATAATCTTTTGTGAGTCCTCTGTTAATGAGACCTCGGCCAATCTGCATCATTAATCACTGGAAAGATAATGTTTCTTGGCTAACCATTAATATCTTTTCTTTTATGTTTTTAGTGCTTTTACCTGAAAACATTTCTTCTTTTCTGTAATTCCATAGGTATTTTGTCTCTTTTAATTAAATTTCCATAAAATAATAATAATAATAATAACAACAACAACAAAAGAGCAGTTCTGCTTAGTGAGCTATCTATGTGATTGACTTACTTACCTTTTCAATGTTGTCGTTGCATAGTTTTGTTTTTCTTTCCATTAATTGTTTTGTCACTTCTAGGCGGTTGCCACATTATTTATTGTGTACTTTGATTTCATTGAAATGAATTTTCTTAATGCTTATGGGAAGAAACTATATGATAAAACTGGGCAACACAAGAAAGATAAATATATATGGGAATGATTAGGTCTGAAAACTAAACGCAATAAAATATATACATCAAAAATAAAACTAAATAGAATGACATTTACAAAAATGTAAACAAAAAAAGAAACATTGCTTCTTATTACGCTAGTAATTCACTAAGCTAATTGGATTTTACAAATGCATCATAGATGGTTAGGTAAAGTCCAAGATAATTGTATCTCGTACTTGTACATAACAACCAATTAGGGGTCGTTTGTCTTTTATGCGTGGGATATGTAAATACAATTTACACATGTAAATGATGAATATTCAAATTTTAAGTATGTAACGTTTACACACGCGTTTCTTTTTACAACGTTTGTCTAATAACAGTATTTTCGCATCATTTACACATGCGATTCATTTTGCTATGTTTGTTTCAATGATATGTGTATATGTATTAAACAAGTTTGCAAATGATACTTATTAATCATTAAATTATATTCTACTATAATGATATGAAAAGGAGACAAAAAAGGTCTAATTTATATCAAAGTTTTCATTTTCATTTTAGATCCTTAAAAAAGAACATATCTTTCAACATGAAATATACTTTTCAAAAATATACATTTCTATCAATGATCACCTTAAAAAAAATGCATTCCAACATGTTTGGTTAAGGAAATATGAGTTTATAGTCTGATGGTTAAGAAAATAGGATTATTATTAATATTTTTATTAATTAATATTTAGTTCAATATTATCTTAATTCATTATTCAATTTGGATAAAACTTAACTCATGCATCTCACCGGCTTTATGCTAATATTAATCAATCATAGAAATAGATTTTATAAAGTTTTTTTTTGGTAAAGCAAGGCAAGAGAGAGAAATAGAGATGTTACCTTCATAAAAGGGGATGAGATGCAGGGAGGGTTTTCATTCATAGGTTTTATTGGTCTTGACGCATCTTTTATTATTATTTTGTAAACATCACTGATGCGTAAATATTATGCATATTCACCATTTACATACGTAAATGGGTGTAGACAAACGACCCCTTAGTATATGTTTTACTATACCAATACTTGCAATCAATGACTACTTCAATGAAATTGCATGCTATTTTTAGTATATTTTTATAACTGACAAGCACACATCGAGCCTTAATTGAACATTGTGAAAACTAGAGGTGTTTAAATCGTAATTGATTTGCTTGCCAAAAATAAAAACTAAAAATACACTTGATACAATTGGAAGATGTTTCCTAGAAAAAATCAGACAACAGATGTAGTTGTAATTTGTAAGCCGATACCTGCTCCTCTGGTTATTGTATGTTGATCTGCACAGAGCTCAGCACACATTCCCATAGCATAATCATTATAAACATCCCATAGACCATCTTTAAGCATCCCATCAATAACCATGTCATGCCCCAAACGAGAGCCTTTTCTGTATTCACGGTAGAAAATAGAATAGTTTACTACCAAGTCCAGAACAGAACTAAAGAAAAAAGGAGTTTGTCACGAATATTGATAGATCAGTGTAGACCCCCACTTAGGCAAGGGAGCCATCTAGAATAAGATGACAAGAATTAGCCATCATAATAGCTAAGGAATGAAAGGATGGATACCTTTACATCAGAGGCTTGAGCTCCCTTGTTAAGTTGTTAGGGCCACATAATTAACTCAGGCCTGTTTATTTAGGCCCAAATGCTACTCACGCCCAACACCATAGGCCTGTCAAGCCCTTGTATCATGAATTCACACCCAATCCAACTCACACCGGTGTGTCAAGTTTGAATTGTGATACCAAGCCAGCTCCATAACAAGTTTTATTTTATTTTATTTTCGTTCTCTTTGATGTGAGAGAAATTTAAACATTTTAAGACTACCTTTTTATTACTCCATAAATGATATTACCATTAACAGACATATAAAGGGTCCTATAGAGGTAGGTCAATTGCAGTGGCCAAAACCAAAAGCCACTCTAATCCAACTCAGATTGGAATATATGAACCCAATAACTGTTAGAATGTAAGGTTTACTAGCATAACTTTCAGCAGAAAATCTTGTGTAAGGTTTTTATTTTCCATAGTTTCTTTAAACAACCACAGTACCCTTTGAGTTGTAAAATCTTCTCTCCCTTCTTTGAAGGTTTCTATTGGACCCAGAAAAAAAATATTAAACAAAATAATGTTGCCTTAGATAAAGAAACCTAACCTTGTCTCTGCCAGATATTTAGGCGCATTACACATACTTTCCATGCCACCAGCCACAACAACGTCATTAATACCCAACTGGATACTTTGGGCTGCATGCATTGTTGCTTTAGAAGAGAGATGAAAGTGTCGCTACATTTCTTATACCTACAAAAAGAAAATAAATCTCGTCTAAACTCTAAAGATCTTGCTCACCTTTCATTCCTGAAGAACAGACTTTATTAATAGTGGTGCAGACAACTGAGTTAGGAATTCCTGCACCTAAGGCAGCCTGCCTGGCAGGAGCCTGCCCCAAATTTGCACTCAGAACATTACCAAAGAAGACCTCTTGTACAAGGTTGGCATGACCATGAGCCCTTTTAAGAGCACCTGAAAATCAAAATGCAGGATTATCATAAAACCAAACCTTTCAATAATATGCCAAAAAGAAACAGCATAAAGAAGATGAGATCTTACAATCAATTACAATAGAACCTAATTTAGTGGCAGGTAAAGAGGAAAGGGTGCCAAGGAATCCTCCCATCGGTGTGCGTGCAACACCAACAATGCATACATCTGCCTAAGCCAATACATGAAAACTATCGTAACAAAATCACATAAAATATATAGTTAAAAATTCTAAGATAAGAAGAAAATATATGCCCCAAAGAGAGCAAAAGCAACCGCACAGGAGTAAACAAGAAAATAAAATGGATTTATAAAAAACGATAGACCACTAGAATAATAAATCCCAATAGAGCAGAAGGGAGTGTCGCGCGCGCACGCGTGTGTGTGTGAGAGAGAGAGAGAGAGAGACCAAGTGCACTTCTGTGATTTCAGTAAAAAAGAAAGAAAGGAAAAACCCTTAACCTACTCCAAAATGGGCAAACTAGAATTGCAACCCTTCCAGAAACACCCTTGTTTATGACCACCATGGTCTTGGTAATAACTGTACACGAATCCAAGCAACATGGACAAATAGTGCAAACAGCCAGTACTCTGATAACATTGAGCAAATCAACAAGAGGGACCACAATATCTCCAAGTAAACCATTGCTCATAAAATGTGCCTATGGAATTAAAAGAAATATCAGTGGCCAGCGGAATATCACTCCAATTAAAAAAAAATATATCCAACACCAAATTGAACCGCAGTGATAAAAATTAAAATCACCAAGTGATGAAGATCATAAGAGTAGCAGTAGCATCAACTGATAACACTATACAATCATACCCATGTGCCCCTTTGTGCACCCAAAAGACATAATTGCATGCATACGAACGCACCTCGAGGTTTTATATTATCTGTAGCAGCAGCTGGAGCCATGAGATGATCAGAAAACAGATAATACTCAGAAAAGAACCTGCGCAAGATGAACAAATTCTGTTTACTTGAGATCCAAACTACAAACTAGTGTTCCTTCGTAGCTTATCAGTTTTACAATGTTCCAAGAGAGGAAATGAAAAGAAGATATCTTTATACATCAAAAATCGATGCGAAAAGAGAGATAGAGAAAGATTTCAAATAGCTTCAATAAAAATTGCTAACAAGGTTGAAATCAATCGAGACTATCCAAAAGAAACTTCAATCAAAAGAACGGATTGAAATCACCCAAAAGACAATGAAGACGACTGTTTTTACAATCCAGTGAACAAGTTGAATCCAGTGAAACAATCTGTTGTATAAAAACTTAGGGTTCCTATCAAGATCTTTACACGAATCGAACAAAAGAGGCGGCAGAAATGCTGAGATCAATGAAAAAGATCTGCAACAACTATTGGCAAAACAGAGAAGAAGAGGAAGGGAAGTCAGAATCAGAAGCTCAAAGAGAATTAGGGTTTTCCTTTCTAAGAGAAGAGAGCTCACCTTCGTTCCGAGATCGAGAAGAGAGAGAGAGGAAGCGAGAGAAGCAGAGATTGAATAGCAAAAGACACGAACGCAGCGTCAGCAGAAGTGGAAACTACGAAGTGGTTACCATCAGATTAGCATCAGAACAAGTGATGAGTGGAAAACAGCATTCAAAACCCAAGATGGTCTCTATGAATTGTTAGTCATGCCGTTTGGGTTAACCAATGCTCCCAGTACCTTCATGCGGGTTATAACCCATCTGCTGCAGCCTAATATCGGGAAATTCGTCGTTATTTATTTTGATGACATTCTTGTTTACAGCAAAAACAGGGAGGAGCATCTCACTCATCTCCACTCTATTTGCCAGCTCCTTCGTCGAGAAAGCATTTACATCAATCTTAAGAAATGCACCTTCATGAGCAATTCCGTTATATTCTTGGGCTTCATCATATCGACGAAAGGCATAAAAATGGATCCAGAAAAAGTCAAAGCAATTCTAGATTGGCCACTCCCCACCACAGTCACTGAAGTCAGGAGTTTTCATGGACTTGCCACCTTCTAGAGGCGATTCATCAGGAATTTCAGCGGTATCACTGCTCCAATTACAGATTGTTTAAAAACGAGCGTGGACCAATGCCGCAACCCGAGCTTTTGAACAGATCAAACAGAAAATTACGGAAGCCCCTATCCCTCGCGTTCCAGATTTTGAAAAAGTGTTCGAAGTTGCTTGCGATGCATCCAATGTTGGAATTGGCAGAGTCCTTAGCCAAGAGGGACATCCAATTGCTTTCCACAGTGAGACACTTTCCGGTTCAAAGTGCAAATACTCTCCTTATGCCTTGGAGTTCTATGCTCTTGTCCAGTCAATTCGCCATTGGAGGCATTACCTGATAGGTAGAGAATTTGTGCTTTACTATGATCATGAGTCTCTCAAGCACCTTCAGTCACAACATAAAATGGGAGCTAACTTTGCCAAATGGAGTGCTTATATTCAGGAGTTTACCTTTACCAGCCGCCATAAATCTGGAAAGGAAAATGGCATAGCAGATGTTCTCAGTCACCCGAAACATCTCCTGACCACCATGGCTATTTCTGTACCAGGTTTTGAGCAAATCAAGGAGGCCTATGCGACAGACAAAGACTTCGGTACCATCTATAAAGAGATCCTTCGGGGTGATCCTCTCAAGCATCCATACTTTAGCATTCATGATGGATATTTGTTCTATGGTAGTAGCCTTTGTTTGCCAAATACATCTATTCGGGAGCATGTTATTAGGGAACTACATTCCGGAGGATGTAGCGGACATTTAGGTCGTGATAAGACCTTCGCGCTTGTCGGAGATAGATTCTAGTGGCCACACATGACACCCTATGCTTCTCGTATATGTGAGAGGTGTCGTACTTTCCAGTTGGCCAAAGGAAGCAAGAAGAATGCGGGGTTATATCAACCATTGCCAATTCCCCAGGGCCCCTGGGAGGATATCAGTATGGATTTTGTACTTGGGCTGCCTAGGACCCGCCGAAAAGTGGATTCTGTATTTGTGGTTGTGGATCGTTTCTCAAAAATGGCTCATTTTATTCCTTGTTCCAACACAGCAGATGTCTACAAAATTGCACAACTCTTATTTAAGGAACTCGTCCGTTTGCATGGACTTCCAAAGACCATTGTGTCCGACAGGGATACTAAGTTCGTTAGCTACTTCTGGAAGACATTGTGGGGCATGTCCAAAACAAAGCTGAAATTTTCTACTGCCTATCATCCACGAACTGATGGTCAGACAGAAGTCGTCAACTGTAGCCTTGGGAATCTGCTACGTTGTTTAGTGTGCGACCATCTTACTACATGGGATCAGGTTCTGCCTATGGCTGAGTTCGCCTATAATAACTCAGTCAACCGGTCAACGGGAATTTCTCCTTTTGAAGCAGTCACTAGCACCAGACCACGTCTACCAGTTGATCTTGTTTCCCTTCCTGTAGAAGCACGACCAAGTGCTGATGCGGATAGTTTTATTCGCCATATGCAGCAGGTTCATAATTACGTTCGATGCCATTTTTCAGAAAAAATGATTCTTATAAAGAACATGCAAATAAGTGCTGTCGTTTCGTTCAATTTGAGGAATGAGATTTGGTTATGCTTCGTAATCGTCCTGAGTGCCTTTTGCCGGGCGCCAACAAAAAGTTGCACCCCCGCAACTCCGGACCATTCAAGATTCTCAAGAAAATTGGTCCTAATGCATGTGTTGGATTTACCACCAGCTCTTGGATTAAATACTACCTTCAATCTTGAAGATCTCACACTCTATAAGGGCCATGACCATGACTGTCCGTCAAAAGATGAGATTCAGTTACCACCCTCACCACCACCCTCATCAGTCCTTGCAGATCAAATTGTTGATGTGCTTGATAATCAGATTGTTTCCACTCGACAAGGGGGATTTTAGAAGTTTCTTGTTCACTGGAAGAATCGTCCAATCTCTGATGCCATGTGGATTCCAGCTACCGATTTCCAGCGTCTTAATCCTGATCTTTACGAGAGATATCAGGCTATTAACTCGCCGGAGTCGAATTTTTCCAAGCCGGGGAGAGTTGATGCAACCCGTTCACAATCCAAGAACAAGACCCGAAAGCATTGAAGGACCCGTCTGATGGGACCACATAGTTCACATATTTTTTAGATTAGTAGTTTACTTTATTTAATTATTTCTAAGATTAGAAGCTGCTTAATTGTTTAGGAAGTTTCCTTCATTGCTTATTTAGGATTAATGCTACTCTATATATAGAGAAGCTCTTTATTGTAATCCTCAGACCATATTCTAACATTATTCAAGAAGTTCCTCTCGTGAGTTTGGGTATTTCCCTAAATTTATCTTAGGGTTTTGAGTCGGAAGACTTGATCTCACCGTTGGAGGTGTAGATCTTCATCAGGATAGGTCTCAAAGCTAAAAGAAACTGATAAAATGACAGTCATTCAATGGTAAAACCTTATAAAAATACAAACTACGGCATTATACATCAGAAGTACTCAATTTTATTCAATAAGTCAACAAATGAAGAATCAATTCCACAATAACACAACTCATATAAACACCAACACCAGCACCACAAAAAACATCTCCATTTGCAACCTACATTTTACAACCAATATCTCCATACAAATAAAATTCATCCACTCCACCATCTCCATACAACTCTGGTCTAAAATTATAAGAACTACAAGCCTTCAATTCATCCACTCCACCATCTTCATACAACTCTGGTCTAAAATTATAAGAACTACAAGCCTTCTCATAAATAGTCCTCATATGGAAAAGGACATTGATACTATGATATTAATATATAAGAATGTGTCTTACAAAAGATCAGAACGCATCAAGCAAAGCTTTAGTTGCTACTTGCAATGATAGATCTCAAATTATCTAAGTTAATGGCATTATAGAAGTCTCAATTTTTTTTTCTTTCCCTTGGAATACAACAAGGTCGAATGATAATAAAAGAATTCTTAATTATCTCTCATGGACATCATGTTCATTTAGATGACGTAAAGCTACTATATAGAAAATAAAGATGATAATAAATAGAGCTCTGATCTGGTGAGAGCTCTAGAAAGTGAGAACTTGCAAACTTTTGTGGAGCACATGCAGTTAAATATGCTACCAACAAGTTGTACCAATAATTTTAAAGAAAATAATAGATTGAAGTAAAACTAGGTTAAATAGCTATGAACTTCAATCATCAAGTTGATATTTGAAGTGTTAAAATATGGGTTTTGTGTTGTTGATCCACAAACAAACAAAGAAGAAAAGAAGGTCTACACTCTTTCTAACTCTAACTTAACTTCTATTACCATAGGGAGGAAGCATTAAGAAGATGACGTTAATAATGAATTTAAGTAGTTGGCTGTTCTAGCCTTGCAAAATATAAAAAATATAGTTGATTTTTATACATGTTAAGTCCTACACTTACCAATAGCCAACCTAAATAATTCTTAAGTTATACTAAAAAAATACCTATAAATTAAACGTGATTAAGGAATATATAACTCAGAAATGGGCTTCTGCGTCTGCGTTGCCAATAGCTTTTCTCCATGAACGCATCGTCATGTAAGCCAACGTTGAATCCATCCATCTATGATGCCAAAATTAAAAACATTGATGGTGTCCATCACGACTACTACTCCTTCCCATCTCTTTGCATAATTAATGGGGTGTTTTTGCGAGTACAATTGGGCAAAACATCCATGTGAAACTTCACTTGATTGCATTTTTAACAATTCAAAATACTGATAGATTTTAAAATGAACATATAACAATGTACAAAAGATCATTCATTAATTTAACAATTTTCTTATCACCACAGAATGAAGAATTCAATTATGAATCAAAACAGGAAAACATCTCAAAATAAGCTCCCATTATGGATGGAAACTATTCCTTGTTATTCGTTTTTTTTTTTTTTATTTAACTATTCCTTAATTTTGTTGGTAAAATAACCTCAAATTAAGCCATGAATGAGCAATTCATACTAAAAAAAATTGTAAATAGGTTTTAACATAGGCAACCAAGTACTTGTAAGAAGTTAGAGAGGACCTAGAATTTTATAGCCTATAGTACTCAGTGGATTTAACATGGGTATAGAGTCCATGTAATGCTTGGTGATGGACTATGATTGAGTGAGTTGTGACTCTTTAGGATGCTCCAACATTATATTGTTAATACTCTGCTATTAAAAAGAATTATATACAATTTTAATTACAGTTGATCTTCATTATTAATTGTATGGTTTACTGCTCTTAAATAAATTATGATCGATATTGATTAGATGTTGTAAACACACTTTAAATAAAAATAACTTTAAATCATCCATTTGTAGGCCACCAATCAAAGGTTAAGAATTTTCAATTTAAGTGAAAGGACTTATTAATATTATCAATAGTATGGATAGCAAGTAATATAGCTTACATGTGCAAAAATGAGACATGATACGTGTAGTCCTGAGTCATTCACCATAGTCTTAAGTACTCACGGCAAGAATCACTAAAACTCAGGCATTCTATTATCTAGCAACTTCAAAATGTTAAACAGGCCCAAGGCCCAAGGCCCAAAGCCCATCAATGTTATATCTCACGTGGAAAATTTGGTCAATATTGAGACAGCTTTAGCTTTCCTTTCTTAGAATAACAATTGTTGTAATTAGTTGCTTTCTTAACTTAGATTAGTGATTGATACAATTAGATGGTTTTCCTTTCTTAGAGCCTAGATTAAAGGCATGTAAATATCTATATAATGATGTACAATCTCCATAGAAAGATATACAAATTAATACAGTCTCAAGAGAATTCTAAATCTCTTCTCTGTGATCGTGATTCTGTCATGGTATCAGAGCCAAGTTCATGAACATCTAGTTTCTTTCTTCCAAAGCAATCAAGGTATAGAGAGGAATAATTCTCTCTCGTGCAGTAAACAGATCCGGCATCTGTTCAAAGCAATTTCAGCGGCATCCACATTCTGCGACAGTCTCATTATCTTGGTGGCCCACCCCTGATCATCAGATCAATCTTCACAAACTACACAGACATGGTCGCCTGATATTTCTAGGATTATTGAGAATTTTTTCAAGATTTTTAAGAGCCTCCAGGTAGTCTCCCTGCTCATTCTCGTGTTCTTTAGAAAAATTCATCAAGTTTCAATCAAGACCATCCAGTTTCTTGGATATTCAGCGGAATAGGTTCAAACCTGTTCCAGTAGGTGCGAAATTACTGTGTCTTCTTGGATCAATCATCTGATCAGCATTCAGATCCTTCTGTGGGGCCCACGTTGAGATTCTGCAGCAACAGTCTGGGTCGTCTGAGGCATTTTTTCACTATTATTGGCCTAATTTGTTTTTTTTCTTCTCTGCTTGGTTGGATCTTGCCATCTGCACACCCAAACAATTCTTCATACCACTGTTGCTTGATTTGCTTACTATTTTGTTACTTCTTCAATCAAATTTTTCAATCTAACATTGAGATGGACAAATCTGAGGTTACTTTGATCAAATTCACTGGACAAAATTACCCTGCATGGTCTTTTCAATTCCAAACCTACCTCGAAGCTAAGGAATTGTGGGGTTTTGTTTCTGGTGCTGACCCTAAACCCACTGAGGATGAAAAAAAGATCTCCTCTTGGCATACAAAAGATGCTAAAATCAAATCCTGGATTCTGGGATCTGTTGAGCCTCATCTGATAATGAATCTCAAGCCTTACCCCACTTCTAAAGCCATGTGGGGGTATTTGAAGAAAGTATACCATCAAGATAACTCTGCGCGACAGTTTCATCTTGAATGTGCTATTGCTGAATATACCCAAGGGACTTTGTCGGTACAAGATTACTATTCAGGTTTCCGTACACTGTGGTCGGAATACGATAGTATTAAATATGCGGATGTGGCTGACAATGTGTTAGCAGTAATTCAAGACCTTCAGGCATCTAGTCAGCGAGATCAATTTTTGATGAAACTGCGGAATGAATTTGAAAGTGTCCGATCTGCTCTGATGAATCGGTCACCCCTACCTTCATTGGATGTATGCTTGAATGAGCTTTTACGCGAAGAACAACGCCTTACGACCTCGGCTCATATTGCTCAACCAAAGACTGAAACCTATTCAGTCGCGTTCTCGGCAAATAAAACTTCTCAGCCTCCACCTCGGGACTTGAGCAAAACCCAATGCTACAGTTGTCAGAAATTTGGGCACCTTGCATCTCAATGCAAACAGAAAGTCTGCAGTTACTGTAAAAAGTCGGGACATATCATCTCTGAATGTCGCCGCCGTCCTCCACGTCAGTCGACACAGTATCAGACTCCACAGTATCCACCATCGCAGTCTTCTACTCCGCAGTCTCAGACTCCGCATGCTTATGTGGCTTCCTCAGGTATGCCTATTCCTACATCTGCAATCCCACAGCCTGGGTCCTCCGCATCTCTCACTCCTGAATTGGTTCAACAAATGATTATCAATGCCCTCTCTGCTTTTGGTCTATCAGGTAAGTCTCCTTCATCTTCCACTTGGTTTCTTGATTCCGGGGCGTCTAATCATATGACGTATTCCCACAATCCTCTCTCCAATATGACAAGTTACACTGGCCATCTTTAAATACAAACTGCTAAAGGCGGACATGTTCCCATCACTGCCATTGGCGATATCCCTGGTCCCATCCCATTGAGAAATGTTTATCTTTGTCCTAATTTAACTTCCAACCTATTGTCAGTCGGACAGCTTGTTGAAAATAATTGTAAAATCTCTTTTTCTTCTTCTGGTTGTGTTGTGCAGGACCAGATGTCCGGGAAGGAGATCGCGAGGGGGCCTAAGTATGGACGCTTGTTTCCGCTGGATCTTTCTCAAATTTCTAGGAATCAATTTGACAATAAAATGTTTTGCTTTTCTCTTAGAGACAATTGCCGGTTGTGGCATAACAGACTCGGACATCCTAATTCCAAGGCTTTGTCCCTTATGTTGAATTCTGGTTTATTAAATAAATCTCTTGGTTTATCTTCTTGTGTGCCTTTTGAGTGTGCTACTTGTAAAATGGGAAAGAGCAAAACTCTTCCGTTTCATCCATCCACTTCTCACACTTCTCATTGTTTTGATTTAGTTCATAGTGATGTATGGGGAATTGCTCCAGCTCTCTCCCATGCTCACTATAAATATTTTGTGACCTTTATTGATGATTTCAGTCGATTCACATGGGTCTACTTTCTGCATTCAAAATCTGATGTTTTTAATGTTTTTAAAATTTTTTTGGCTTATGTTGAAAATCAATTTTCCACCTGCATTAAAATCTTGAGATCTGATTCAGGCGGGGAATATATGTCATTTGATTTTCAACAGTTTTTGCAACACAAAGGCATTATTTCTCAAAGATCTTGTTCTTATACTCCTCAGCAGAATGGAGTCGCTGAAAGAAAAAATAGACATCTTCTTGATGTCACTCGTTCCCTTCTTCTGGAATCCTCGGTTCCTACTCGTTTTTGGGTTGAGGCACTGGCTACTGCAGCTCATCTTATCAATCGTATGCCATCAACCTCCATTGAGAATCAAAGCCCATATTACCGTTTGTACAAGACTGCTCCATCCTATGATGATCTTCATGTTTTTGGCTCCATTTGTTTTGTGCACCTGCCTTCTTCTGAAAGGACAAAACTCACGGCACAATCAGCTCAGTGTGTGTTTTTAGGTTATGCACCCTTTCAGAAAGGGTTCCTTTGCTATGATCCTCATATTCGTCGGTTTCGTACCTCTAGGAATGTCGTCTTCTTTGAACATCAGTATTTTTTTCAAAAACACATTGATCCTTCTGACTCCTCTTTTGTGTCATTACCTGGTTTTTCTGAAGACAAGTCAGTTGTTCGTTTTAATCCAAACTTTGTGTATCACAGACGGAACAGCACAACGCCTACTAGGGATCCCCCTCCTGATCTTCCTCCGGCATCCGGTTCCGGCCATACTTCACTGCGTCGCTCCACTCGGATTTCGGTACCGCCAGACTGTTACGGGTTCTCCCATACTTCCTTAATGGCCACTTTGTCTTCTTCTTCCATTCCACAATCCTATTCTCAGGCTGTGCAGGATCCGTGTTGGAACAAGGCTATGCAAGATGAATTGGATGCGTTAGCGCAAAATCATACGTGGGATATTGTACCATCTCCTGTGGGTGTCAAACCTATTGGTTGTAAGTGGGTTTTTTCTCTCAAGTTAAAATCTGATGGCACTTTAGATCGATATAAGGCCCGTCTTGTTGCTCTTGGAAATCGGCAGGAATATGGCATTGATTATGATGAGACTTTTGCTCCGGTTGCTAAGATGACCACCGTCCGCACTATTCTTGCTGTTGCTGCATCTCAATCTTGGCCTCTCTATCAAATGGATGTCAAAAATGCGTTTCTCCATGGTGATCTCAAAGAAGATGTTTATATGCGTTTGCCTCAGGGATGCTCATCCGGCACCGGTATGGTTGCTAAACTTATGGTCTGAAACAAGCTCCTCGCGCATGGTTTGAGAAATTTCAAGCTGCTCTTCTCTGCTTGGATTTTCATCCGAGCCCGTATGATCCTTCTCTGTTTTTACATCATGCTCCATCCGGGATCACTATACTCCTTGTCTATGTTGATGACATCGTCATTACTGGTCCTAATGCCGGAATGATTCAGCAGCTCCAAGCGTCTCTTCGTGAGTCATTTCAAATGAAGGATCTTGGCCCTCTCCACTATTTCCTCGGTCTTGAAGTTCATCAATCGCCTCAAGGTATAGTTCTCAATCAGCACAAATACACTATTGATCTCATTGCCTTGGCTGGTCTTACTGCTTCTGCTCCTGTTGATACGCCAGTTGAACTGAATGTCAAACTCAGTCGCGACGAAGGTGATCTTCTTTCCGATCCTACTGCCTATCGCCAGTTGGTTGGCAGCTTGATCTATCTCACGATCACTCGACCTGATATCTCTTATGCGGTCAACCTGATGAGTCAGTTCATGACTGCTCCTCGTCACCTTCATCTGGCTGCTGTTCGCCGTATCATTCGATACCTTATTCGCACACCGACTCGTGGGTTGTTTTTTCCATCCAACAATCCTCTGACTCTCAAAGCTTATTCAGATGCTGATTGGGCTGGTTGTCCGGATACTCGTAGATCGACGACTGGATGGTGCATGTTTTTGGGTGATAGTCTCGTTTCTTGGAAATGCAAGAAACATGACAAAGTTTCCAAATCCTCTACCGAGGCAGAGTACCGAGCCATGTCTGCTGCATGCTCCGAAATTCTTTGGCTCCGTGGTTTGCTTGCTAACATTGGTTTTCCGGCAGCTGGCGCTACCCCCCTCTATGCAGATAATACCAGTGCTATTCGGATTACTGAAAATCCGATTTTTCATGAACGTACTAAACACATCGAGGTTGATTGTCACTTCATCCGTGATGAGTTTAAACGTGATGTCATCAGCCTGCCACATGTCTCCACTGAACTTCAACTTGCTGATATTCTCACCAAAGGCCTTCCACGACCACGCCATCAGTTCTTGGTTGACAAATTGCTGCTTGTTGATTCTCCCGCATCAATTTGAGGGGGGGTGTTAAACAGGCCCAAGGCCCAAGGCCCAAAGCCCATCAATGTTATATCTCACGTGGAAAATTTGGTCAATATTGAGACAGCTTTAGCTTTCCTTTCTTAGAATAACAATTGTTGTAATTAGTTGCTTTCTTAACTTAGATTAGTGATTGATACAATTAGATGGTTTTCCTTTCTTAGAGCCTAGATTAAAGGCATGTAAATATCTATATAATGATGTACAATCTCCATAGAAAGATATACAAATTAATATAGTCTCAAGAGAATTCTAAATCTCTTCTCTGTGATCGTGATTCTGTCACAAAAGGCCCCAGCTTTTAATAAAACCTCCATTGGGTTATTTTTCTCATTGTCTTATCTAATTTGCTTCTTCTTGTGTTCTTTTGTTCATTGCTTCTGTTTTTTTTTTCTTCTTTTTTTTTTGTTCATTGTTGTTGTTGCAGACCCTTGGGTTTTGTTGTTCTTCATAAGAAGCCTTGATGTGTATTAGTGTTATTAGATTACAATAAAGTAGTACCTTTTCAATCCATTTTCACCAGTTATGAACAAGATTTTAGAAATTTCAATCAACATATGATTCTATCAGTTTCCAACAGGACAAATCAGTCATGAAACCAAATATTCCACATGTTCCACCAAAGCATATTGCTAATGAATAATAGAGGTATTAGGGAATAATAGCAATATTAGAATAAATAAATAGGAGAACGCTTACAATTGTTGCAAATGCAGTGGCCACGGTCCATTGTAGATCACTGTAGAGCGGCAAGATCATTACCCTCTACTAGTGTCACACCTGCTTCAGAAAATAACTGATATGTTCCCTTCTCTTCTAACACAGAACTTTCCAAGGATGATGAATAAGTAGAGTCCGTGCATGTTTCTCACTAAGTGTTAGTAAGTCCATTACATTGTGTAAATCTTCTCTGTGTTGAGAGATTAAAAAAATACAGTTACATTTAGAACGCGTTTCTTTTTTTTTTTTTTTTTTTTTTTTGTAATAATTAATTTAAAGAAAATTGTTAACATTGACAGCCTAAGCTCAATAGGATATCCATAAGTGCTATTTTATCATCAAAGTGTTAACAGCACAAGGGCGTGTAGAGATTTCATCAAGCATGTGAACTTCTGTTTTATATAAGGGTAATAGATTTGCAAATACATGAAGTGCTAACAATAATAATTAGTAATTTAGCGCTTAATGCTGCTGCCCTGGGACTTAAAGATATGATGGTTGGAGTCTTTATTTTTGGAGAAGTAGGTTAATCATCACATGCAAATATTTGATGAAAAATGTATAAAATGATTGGACTTAGACATGAAGAAAAAACTTCCATGATACCAAAAAAGAAAACTACATTCTGCTGCACAAGAAGAGACTGAGCACTCTAACCTTTGGGTTGTGAGCCGGTTAGTTTCATAACCATCACTTAATATTTATGTTAACAGGAGACCCTCTTTGTATAAATAAAATCTTCAAATCCTCTTCATGCTGCTGCTCCTCCTCCTTTTATAACCAGCAAACCTTTTATTTTTTCAGAATGCTTATTAACCAACAAAAATAAGAAACATTCAATCATCGAACATTTTATAAAAGTATAGCCAAAAACTAGATGCATATTTTAACTTGTTAGCTACAGACAATCAAATCACAGTTAAAGTCACAAGTATACATTGACAGCCCTAGCAAAAAAACACAAACAATGAAATCACAGTTAAAGTCACAAATATACATTGACAGCCCTAGTTAAAGTCACAAATAACAATAAAACATTTCCATTTATTCTGATTTGCAGATTTGATGAAGCAAAAAATATAAAATGAAGCATGCCAAATACCCACTTACTCCGTACCCAACTCCTGCTAGCCTTGTACAGCACAAGTATGGAAAATGATGGCAAATTTCACCATAATCATCGTTGTAGCATTATCCCATCAATCCAAAATTGAATTAAAAAGAAAATTAGAAAAATTAGAAATTTTTTTTTTTTTTTGATAGAATGCATGGAGGAATAGTTATTCAATATACCTGCTGGATCCCAGAATCCTATATTAAATGTGCTCCCATCCACTATCACATTTGTATTGAAATTGTCAGAGAATCAGAGTAACAAAATAATACCCACTACATAAAGCTTTCTAGCCAAAGGAAATTAAAAACTAAACAATCCAGCAGAATACTATGATAGAAAAAAATGACATAGATCTTTGAAACATCCAACAAAATACTGTAAAATTTACCAACTTAGGTGCATTTTAAATCACCCAAAAATATTCAGTTGTCTGAAACCTGATGCAAAATGAATTGTTATTGGATCAACTATGCATTAGAGCAGTCCCAAAGGAGCCCCTTTCAGTTCCAACTTAAATTATTAAACCAAACAAAGATTTATGAAACATGGATCAACCTGTAGACTCTTTTCTAAACCTTTATTCCTCAGAATGATCATGAATTGTTAGGAATTCAACATAAAGTATACGAATTCAATATAAAGTATACATTTACCCGCCATGTGGTATATGCCTTGGTGGACGCATATCTCGATAGCAACCATGGTCAACACATGTGTGGCCATTGGTGATTGGTGGGACACCGCTATGCTGTTTGGGAGGAAACAGAGAGTACTAGTAAGGGCTGTTGGCAGAAGGTTAGTCTTGCCATATTCTTATATAATCCAGTCTCTTTCTTCTTCTTCTTTTGTTTCTATGTTTCTATGAGCTGGGTAAAATGCAGGTAGTTTTAAGTTATTTCTAGAGTGGGTTTCATGAGATTTTGGAGATGGACAAGTGAAAATAATCATGAGGTTAGTGCATGGATGAATTAATTTTTATTACAGATGATAATGCAGGTGGGACACACTATGGGGCCCCTTTATTGTGAAATGTTGGCCTAGCAGTTTGTGAAGCAAAAACATACACTGAAAGAGTTTTCAATTGTTTTATAAGAAGTGCTGGTGAATAGGGTTGGTCCAAGGTTGAGAATAGACCATGATACGATGAGTGGTGTTAATGAGAAATGTTCAATTGAGAGTAACTGGCTGGATTGGGTCCATTAGGGAGTTGCTTAGCAGAAAAAAAAATCTCCAGTTCTTTGGGCATCAATTTTAAAATCCTTAGGGAGAGAAGAGGCATTTAAGTCACATGATGGACAATGCTAATGAGAACTATTTGATGGAAAATGGATGTGTTGGGCATTGAGATTGACAAGAAAAACAAAAACATCAATTATTTAGGACTCAGTATGAAAATTCTTAGGAACGGAAGGAGCATTTAAGTTATTTCACACCTTCAGTTAACATCATTCCTATCAAACATATTTTTGTGATTTAGAAATAATATTACTCAAAGGCTTTGTCACCCTAGCCTGTTGGCAGAAAATGACCCAATTAAAAGAAACTATCGTAAAACCCTTCCATTGATTCATCCAAATTACTTCGAAACCATTTTGAAATCACCCGTAAGTACAATAGTATTGAAGAAATAAATCAAAATGACACGGATGATGAAATCCTACTAGGGTGTTCCTTGGCCAAGACGGCGACAGCTTGTGCAAACTCAGGTCATTTAATTTCAGACCTGATATTCAGGCCTTGATCAGTCAACCCCTTTAAATTAGCACCCATGGAATTGCATTTTGAGACGGGCTAATTCTATTGTGGAGGGAGTCAATAAATCCAGTGCTAGTTACAGGCCACTCCTTCCCATTGTTGTAACATGTTGAGGAGCTTCCACAAAGCACAGTGAGGCTCAAGAAAATACTCTGTTAACATTTGCGAGAAAACTGTAAGATAAATTCATAAAAAGGTAAAAATAAATTCATATTTTCACTCGAAGGGGTAAAGAGGGTTTCAATGTTTTATCCCCTTTTCAAATGGACACAGTAAAATGCATTCCCAAACGCTCTCATGTCTGTTTTGAACCGGTTTAAGACAATACAAGGTAAATTTAAGAGATGCCAAACTGAACCTTAGTGTTTTGAGGAGTTTTCTACAAAATCCCTGCGATTAGAACTGGATTAGGGCTTCTAGAATTGAATTACATGGAGACAAGAGTGGAATCATGCACGCTTTGCTTAATTCTGATTGTTTACTAACCTTTGATAGGTTATAATTCGCCTTTTCCTTTGTTGAATGTTGTCTAGCATCAATTCCTAAGAACCTTAGGTCGTCCTCCTCTTCACTTTTCTCTCCCTTAATTTCTTCTTCTTTTTTTTTTTTTTCAGTTGAATGGTGTATGGGATGGGATAGGCTTGGGCGTGCAACCCCTTGTATAGCCTTAGGGCTTTGTTCCTAATTACAACTAGGAGTTTTAATCCTAATGGAGAAAGTCCTCTTTCCAATTTTGTTTGTGCTGCAACTCTCAATGGTTATTGCTAATTCTAATTGCACTAAAACCCTATCTTTATTGGGCGCTTGACTCTAATAAAGACTTGAGGGTTGGCTTCCGGCAATAACTAAGAGTCCTAGTAGTGCTTAGTAAACTTTATAAGTTGGTTTCCTAATGCAACGAGTATACTAAAATCTAAAATTAGTTTATTAGTAATTAAACAACAATTATACACATAGTATGGGGTCTATTGGCCGATAGGAGTTCATGCCTGATTTTTAGACCCATCCACTAAACTCTCTTTCGTATTTAGTGATAATAAAATAATTTGGCTTGTGATTGGCTTGTCATTGTGACTAACCCAGCCTATTAGTGGCCGTACAATACCTTCTGGGTCCCACTTGGCCCCACATTTTATTATTAATTTTTAATGCATTTTATTAATGGCCGCACTTATATTGATTAATGGAAACCATTGAGGGTCCCCCTTAGCGGACTGTTCTTTGCCATCATATTTTAATTAATTATTATTATTTTATTTCGAATTTACATCATATTATTTTTAATTAATCAGATTATTATTATGATTATAAATTTACATGGGACCTTTTTTCCAACTATTCCACATAAAAGAATCTTTTAGATCATGTTAATTACACTACAATGGATGTATATTGTATAATGATACCTAACAAGTATAAATTATAATATCAATTTTTTTTTATTATTAAATACTCAAAATCTAGTCTTTCTTATTATTACTAAATTATTATGTCAACTACCTTCTTATCATTTTTTCTGAGTATAAGATTGCATAACTATAATTCTTCGCCTTGCAATTTGCATTTACAGGTTGGTGATTTATAGTACATGCTCTATTGATCCAGAAGAGAATGAGGAGAGGGTGGCTGCATTTCATAATGTAATTTTGAATTCTTTTTTTCATAGTTTATAACAATTTATTATGTCAGTTTGAGTTTATGAAAGAAACATATGTTTTTGCCCGAAATAGAACATGCATTTCGGCTAGAAATTGTACAGATGGATCCATATTTATGTTATCCGGTTGATTCATCTGGTGGGAACGAGTAAAATGGGTCGAGTCCCAAATCTTTACTGAGAAGAATTTACCCTTGAATTGCTAAATCATGTCACTTTTAAGTGTTAATTTGCTTTCTACAAATAATTCATTTATAGTCACCCATCTGACTTCTAAATCAATACAGAGTTTTTATCCATGGTATATTCATAATGGGTACAATCACATAATTAATTTGTATCACTCAAAAATTGTCTCCCCCGCAAAGCTGGCATTGATTGAGTTTAGTATCATAAAGTATCATTTTCTTTCTTTATTTTCGTGTGTTTTTCATTGGGATTCTAAACAACCATTTTTCTAACGTAACTGGATTTTGAGTTAAATGGATATAAACCATTTTTTCACATAAGGCTATTGCAAGGTCTACCCATGCCTCCAGATTTTTAGACACTATTCCTGGAACATTTCACCGGGTGCTTACATATGGCAGCTCATCGCCTAGATACGGCAAGGACACACCATGAAGATGGCAAGGACTTGGATCTTACATATAAAAAGTGAAGCATCGGATACGAGATGGCACGGTATGTTACCCATTATGAAGTATCCATGCATCATAACTGTAAATGCATGTGAACCAGGCACATGTATGAGATCCTCTGAGCTGGGTGAATGGGGTTGTGGTTTTACATATAAGGCATAATCTCATTCTGTCATCAAAATCTGGATAAAAGGCTAAAACATGGGAGAAAATGGAACCCCAATATCATTTAGGGCCCGTGTGTTTCCATGTAATTGAATTCCTAGGAATTATGAGACTATATATTTGTGTAGTGGTTGAAAATGAATGAAGAATCAAACGTGAATACCAAAAATTACCATCAAATAACATTCTCTTTAATAGAAATTGAATCGAAGGAAGATGGGAAATGAATACCCAACCATCACCCTAGTAATTCAAATCATAAGAAAGTCATGGTCCCATCTATGTCACTAAATTATATCCTTCATCCTTTTGCTCTTTAATAATTATATGGCGCAGCTAATACGACTATGAATTCCTATGTATTTTATGCAAACAAATAGGCCCTTATAGTTTATTGTTAATGGAGGAAATTTGGTTGACTAAAACATTACTGATTATTACTTTATTGATAGTTTGGGACTTTCTTTTTAAGATTGTCAATATATCACTTATATACTGGCAGATGGCTTACATCTTACAAAATTTGTCCATTACCACTGGTGCTGTTATCTGTATATGTAAAATCATGTGTAAGCAATCCCTCCATAACTCCATTGAAATTGTCATCCTGAAATCAAGCTAGTTAAGACAGTCCAAACCTTTAGATTTAAGCATTTTGGAGTTCAGGTCAACCTTCTATAACTGTCCATTTTCCCCCCTTAGATCAAGCACTAAGAATCACCAAAGCTACTGATTTTAGAATATGGTCATCTCCAGTGGCTGTGATTTTGACTTTGAACACACTTGTGTCCTGTAAATTTGTGCACTGAGTACTCTAAGGTGTGTATTTACTACGTAGGTTCGTGCACGCCTAGAAAGTTCCTGATTGGTAATATATATATGTGTTTTTGCATGCAGCTGAAAGAAATATTCAAAGAATTATTTTTTGGGGGGCCTGCAAGATTTATTTAATCATTTGTAATTTGTTTTAATGCTCTGCAGGAATTTCGAATAGATACTGTTGCCAGATATGTTCCATCTTCTTTTGTAACAGAGGAAGGGTTCTTTTTCTCTAATCCTGTGAAGCATTCTCTTGATGGAACATTTGCAGCATGCCTTGTTAGATCCTTAACCACATCGTGAACTCTATGTATGGCATTTGATCTTTATTATATCTTCTTGAAGTTGCCAAGTCAATTTGTGTGTCTTGCGGCCATTTTGATCTGATCATGATCACCTTAGAATTAAGGTGCACAAAGTTTAATTAAACGTTTGTAGTTGCCTTTTGTTTGTCAGGTAGCTGATGTTGTTGCCACAGGTGCATGCTGACAGAGCATGTGTGCTCTGTGACACTCCAGAGGAGGACAGGTGTTTATTTGATGTAAATATGACCTAAATTAGACAAATGCAAACCATCCAATCCAACTAGAAGAAGGGAAAAAAAAAAAAAAAAGGATCAAAGAAGCAGCAGCAGAAGAGTTATTTTAAACCTCCTTTCATGGTGACCCTCCTTACTGTTTGGGTTTTTTTTTTTTTTTTGGTAAAGCTCCTTCCAGTTTGGTCGCAGGTACTTAAGGATATATTGTCTCGGGCATATGGAGAATTCCAAATGCTTCTCCCCTAAGTAGAATTCCAAAATGCTCAAAGGCATAGTGACATTCGAAAATCTAAAAAAAAAGGTAACTTTTCTTGTGTACTGTTCAACAAATTCTCACATTGTAAACTCAATCTAACTGGGGCAGAATTCCCAAAGATAGTCCCTGCATTGTGTTAGGAATTCCAGACAAGGGAAATTCCTGATAGAAACATTGAATTAGTGCATTGGTTTTCTTAATGGACAAGTATTACACGAGATGGCGGAACTTTGACACCATTTCAATTGTATAGTATCAATGTTTTAAACACGAAACTGGACAGTGACATAGAAATTATAAAAATACAAGTGAAATACTGAATTCAATTTTAAAATGATCAAAATAATTAAGAGGGTTGTCCGCTCATTGTTAGTTCAACCTTGATTTTTCATCAATGTAGCCAATTGAATGAATTTCTACCACTAAGATGGCATGTTTGGATGGACCAAAGAAGCTTAAGAAAACAATATAGCAAAGAATATAATTGTTCATTTTCTAAATTTAAAAACTTCCTTGATTGACAAGTCAATCGAAGTAATCAATCTAAGTAAGAAAAAAAAATTTTAAAGTTGATTATTTTTACCCATAATCCCCCCTCTAAAAAACTTTATGTGGAACATTTTCTAATATTTCTGAAATCTAGTGATTAGAAACACTTTTTGACTGTTAGACTTCTTTATTAGAGCTATATTGAATAGGGCCAATGGCGAAGCTAGGATTTTTTATTTTTTATTTTGGCAGTGGAGGGCTTGCAACTCATATTTCTTAATTTTTTAAAACATTCATTAACTTACAACATAGTTTAAATTCTAAAAACATTATTTTGGATATTATATTGACCAAACTCCATCTATATTTCAGTTCTGAACGATACATAAGAGTTTTGACCATTACCTATTCTACTTTTCATGTGTTTACTCTGAAATTAGAAATACATAAAGTTTATACGATCCCACAACCATTATGTTATAATTAGTAACCCTACTTTGAAATCACTTTAAAAGAAGATTCACACAAGGACACCAGATTTAGTGTGGAAAACCCTAACTGGGTGAAAAACCACAAATCCGAACTGGATCAACAATCAAGCACTATGAATCTCGTAATTACAAGAAATTGAGATTCCTCCCTAGATATCCCTTACCTAAGGACTGCAGTTACCTTGTGTCGCTTCACGCTTCAACGACTTCAAACCGTTGATTACAACTGACTCAACCACGCCCTTGACTCCTCAAATCTTATACGTAAGAAGATGATCTTCTACAAGGGATGCAGAAGAAACTGACTCTCAAGAGAACTTGGCAACACAACTCTTCAATAAATCCCTAAAGAAGATTTCTCTCAATTAGATCTCTAATTCAGAGCTTGAGAGATGATGTGTATCTCTTTGGGTTGTGAGAAACACCCAATATATAGCCCCAAATCCGTGCATAAGACTCCTAAGAATAAAACAATCAAAATAGGAGTTCTTTTCAAACTCTTTGATAGAGTCCGGGTGGAACTAGGTGTGACCGCCTTGCTCGCTATAGCGAGCAGAGTTCTTGCTATAGCAAGAGTGCTCTCTGCCTCTGACTGGGCTAGAACTTCGCTATAGTGAAGTTCATGTTTGCTCTGGAAAATGCCTTGATTGGTCCAGAACTCACCTATCTTTGCTTCAGTTCTTTGGCGGCTCAACTGCAGTCTATTCTAAAATAAATAGAAAATTATAACTCAAACGGACAGACCCTGTGTTTTGTCCAACCCATGAATTTTCCAATCACAATAAAATTTCTAACATATTATCACTTCAGAATTCCAACCTTTCTTGTTTGTTACCTTCTTCAATTGCAAACCTAGCTTACCCAACTCGAGTATCTGGACCTTTCATCAAATGATTTTATTGGTACAATTCCATCTTCCTTTGTAGATGAGCTCAAACATCTTATTTCTCTTTATTTGTATGATAATTCACTTGAAGGATCTATCCCGTCATCTCTGTTTTCTCACTCAGCATTGCGATTCTTGCATCCCGTCACCTTCAGGAATGAAAGGTGAGCAAGATCTTTAAAGTTTAGACGAGATTTCTTTTCTTTTTGAAGGTATAAGAAATGTAGTGACGCTTTCATCTCTCTTCTGCAGCAACAATGCTTGCAGCCCAAAGTATCCAGTTGGGTATTAATGATGTTGTTGTGGCTGGTGGCATGGAAAGCATGTCTAATGTGCCTAAATATATGGCAGAGACAAGGTTAGGTTTCTTTTTCTAAGGCAACATTATTTTGTTTAATATTTTTTTCTGGGTCCAATAGAAAGCTTCAATGAAGGGAGAGAAGATTTTACAACAAAAAGGGAACTGTGGTTGTTTAAAGAAACTATGGAAAATAAAAACCTTACACAAGATTTTCTGCTGAAAGTGCTGCTGGTAAACCATACATTCTAACAATTATCGGGTTCATAAATTCCAATCTGAGTTGGATTAGAGTGGCTTCTGGTTTTGGCCACTGCAATTGGCCTACCCATAGACTACCCTTTATATGTCTATTAATGGTAATATCATTTACGGAGTAATAAAAACATATTGTCTTACAATATTGGAATTTCTCTGACATCAAAGAGAAAAAAAATAAAAATTAAACTTGTTATGAAGCTGGCTTGGTATCACAATCCAAACTTGACAACCCGGTGTGAGTTGGATCGGGTGTGGATGCATGAAACAAGGGCTTGAAAGGCCTATGGTATTGGGCGGGAGTAGCATTTGGGCCAAAAGAAATAGGCTTGAGTTAATTGTGTGGCCCTAACAACTTAGCAAGGGAGCCTAGCCCAAACGGTTAATAAAATGGTTATGAAACAGTTTCGAACCCTCCCTGAAAATCAGAAACGGTTCTAACCAAGGTTTAAAAAATCAGACTCAGGACCCGACTTGTTCATGGCCGAGTCCGAGTCGACTCGCCGAGTCGCATGGGACTCGGCCGAGTCGGGCCGAGTCCTATGATTCCTAACATCATAGGACTCGGCCGAGTCCCATGCGAGTCGCATTGCGACTCGGCCGAGTCCCTTGCGACTTGGCCGAGTCGTATGATTCTAGTCCGAGTCGACACGGACTCGGCCGATTTTTTAAACCATGGTTCTAACATTTCCAAAGAAGACCTCTTGTACAAGGTTGGCATGAACATGTGCCCTTTTAAGAGCACTTGAAAATCAAAATGCAGGATTATCATAAAACCAAACCGTTCAATAATATGCCAAAAAGAAACAGCATAAAGAAGATGAGATCTTACACTCAATTACAATAGAACCCAACTTAGTGCCAGGTAAAGAGGAAAGGCTGCCAAGGAATCCTCCCATCGGTGTGCGTGCAACACCAACAATGCATACATTTGCCAAAGCCAATACATGAAAACTATTGTAACAAAATCAAATAAAATATATAGTTAAAAATTCTAAGATAAGGAATATATGCCCCAAAGAAAGCAAAAGCAACAGCGCAGGAGTAAACAAGAAAATAAAATGGATTTAAAAAAAAAAACAGTAGACCACTAGAATAATAAATCCCAATAGAGCAGAAGGGAGAGTGGTGTGTGTGTGTGTGTGTGTGTGAGAGAGAGAGAGAGAGAGAGAGAGAGAGAGAGAGAGAGAGAGAGAGAGAGAGACCAAGTGCACTTCTGTGATTTCAGTAAAAAAGAAAGAAAGGAAAAACCATTAGGCCCTGTTTGGCAAATCTTATCTATGTAAAATAGATCTGCATAAAATAGATCTGTTTCAAATGGCCCCATTTGAAATAGATGTTTTAAAAATAGTGTGTTTGGTAACACAAAAAATTGATTGAAAAAGATCTTTTTAAAGCAATGGCTAAAAGTTTTTCATAAATATCTTGAGATGTATAAGGAATCAAGTATTGAGATTTGGTGCCATTGCCATTTTTAGTTTTACAAAGAGAATTACTGGTTTGGATCTTGCATTTGGGGCCCACTGGTGTTGAAAAATAGATATGAATGTCTGTCTTTTTTTGCAAATATCTCAATGTCTATGATGATCCAACGGCTAGAATTTGGACCCGTAGTCATTATTGATCTCCTTAATATATCCAATGGTTTGGATCATGATTTATGTCCCAAAATTTATAAAAAAAAAAGGGGACTGCCTGTGGCCATTTCAAAACCCAGTCAACCCATGCATAGAATGTCAACGGTGGAAAATGTTTTAGCATGTTTCTCGAGATCCACATTGAATTAGAGGGTAATTGTTGGTGTCATAGCCGTTGTGGGCCTTGTAAAGAGGAGCAATGGTTCGGATTGTGATTATGGGTCCCACAATGATAAAAAAAATTGAGATCAAATGGTTTACATTGTTTTACACATATCTCGGGATCCGAGATAGATCAACGGTTGAAATTTGGACCTCTAGCCGTTTTTGGTCTTTTTAATACTTTCGACGGATTGGATCATCAACAAGGGTCCCAGAAATTGAAAAAAAAAAAAAAGGGACTGTCCAAAAAGCATGCTGGTTTCACTGTAGCTCTGCCATCTACCCGCTTCAGACATATACCTTTGATTCAAATCTCCCCAGTTTCCAGCCCATTTGAAATAGAGGCAAATCATCTAAACATCATTTGAAATAGAGATTGCAAGATATGTTTCCAAACGATCTAAAGACTGTTTCATACAGATTTTAGACAATAAGAGGCAAGAATCAGATTTGCCAAACTGAACCTTAACCTACTCCAACATGGGCAAACTAGAATTGCAACCCTTCCAGAAACACCCTTGTTTATGACCACCATGGTCTTGGTAATAACTATACACGAATCCAAGCAACATGGACAAATAGTGCAAACAGCCAGTACTGTGATAACATTGAGCAAATCAGCAAGAGGGACCACAATATCTCCAAGTAAACCTTTGCTCATAAAATGTGCCTATGGAATTAAAAGAAATATCAGTGGCCAGCGGAATATCACTCCAATTAAAAAAAATATATCCAACACCAAATTGAACCGCAGTGATAAAAATTAAAATCACCAAGTGATGAAGATCATAAGAGTAGCAGTAGCATCAACTGTTAACACTATACAATCATACCCATGTGCCCCTTTGTGCACCCAAAAGACATAATTGCATGCATACGAACGCACCTCGAGGTTTTATATAATCTGTAGCAGCAGCTGGAGCCATGAGATGATCAGAAAAAAGATAATACCCAGAAAAGAACCTGCGCAAGATGAACAAATTCTGTTTACTTGAGATCCAAACTACAAACTAGTGTTCCTTCGTAGCTTATCAGTTTTACAATGTTCCAAGACAGGAAATGAGAAGAAGATATCTTTATACATCAAAAATCGATGCGAAAAGATAGATAGGGAAAGATTTCAAATGGCTTCAATAAAAATTGCTAACAAGGTTGAAATCAATCGAGACTATCCAAAAGAAACTTCAATCAAAAGAACGGATTGAAATCACCGAAAAGACAATGAAGACGACTGTTTTTACAATCCAGTGAACAAGTTGAATCCAATGAAACAATCTGTTGTATAAAAACTTAGGGTTCCTATCAAGATCTTTACACGAATCGAACAAAAAAGGCGGTAGAAATGCTGAGATCAAGGAAAAAGATCTGCAACAACTATTAACAAAACAGAGAAGAAGAGGAAGGGAAGTCAGAATCAGAAACTCAAAGAGAATTAGGGTTTTCTTTTCTAAGAGAAGAGAGCTCACCTTCGTTCCGAGATCGAGAAGGGAGAGAGGAAGCGAGAGAAGCAGAGATTGAATAGCAAAAGACACGAACGCAGCGCCAGCAGAAGTGGAAACTGAAGTATTTTAAAGCAGAAATGAACAGAGGTTTCGCTTTTGAAGTCGTTGGACGGGCATAGAATGACTTATATGTGATTCTCGACCGAGGTCTTAAGATATCAAACACGAGCATTCGATTTTGGACCTGTGTGGTGTGGCCCACTTTTGGTGATCACGGAGCCGACCCAAAGAGTCCGGATCCTATGATTCTGTGTGGAAGAGAAACCTCGGTTTTTCTTTCTCACTGTATGAGTACGGACCCCTCTATGTAAATCATAAAGCTGACTTTTCCCCGTAATATAACACTGCACCAAAAGCAGACGAGGAAGGCATCGCGAAATTCAGTGCCTTATCACCCTCTATTTCCACGGATAAAGGTCCCATGCAAACTTCCCCTAGAGAAATCCTGAATTAAAAGAAAGAAATTCCAAAGCAGGGCTCATTTATTGAAACCTAACCAGTTCAAAATAAACACCCTCAAGATATATGAAGGCTATTGAAGTTTTCTACAACATTGGAAAATTGATTAGCACACTCTTATGCATATTCATTATCAAGAAACAATATTATCCCATCTCAAGCTTATGATTCTTCTTTCATGTTTATCTGGATCAAGTTTGCAAGTCCTGGATTGGATGCAGTCCCTAGTGTTATATTCTTTTGGAATCGTGATTTTTATAAAATCAATCAACAACAAAACAGAATATATGCACAAGAATGCAAGTCACAACTGAAGATTAGATCCTATTCGAGGAGAAAATAAGAAGCCACTTTGCCTACAAATTTTTTTTTATCAGTATTGGTAAAATATATTTAAGACTTAAAAAAGGTACAATAAAGAAGATAAAAAGAAAAAAACCTGCGTAGGTATTAGAGCCAAATACTAACATAAAACAACAAATTACAAAGGAGCAAGCAAAAGCTACATCTCTTTCTACCTCCAACTTAGTCAAAGCATTCGCCATGCCATTCCCCGACCGAAGCACATGACAAAACTCGACATTCAAAGATGATGACCAAGTCTTGATTTCATTGAAAAGAAATTGGAATTTCCAAGGACTCTTCTCCAAACAAGATATCCAATCAGTGGACATGATTAGTGATTACCCAACTTTGGATAGCCCATGCAGAGAAATTGTCTACTAAATTGGAGGATCCAAATGCTGCAAATGGTGACCGGAAATTTAGTTGGTTAAAAAACCAAGCTACAGTGCACATTTTAACAATGGAAAAGCTAAAGAATCATGGGTGGTAATTTCTTTCAATCTGGTTTTTTTTTTTTTTTTTTAAATTAAAGGGTAAGCTGACTTGAAACTGCAACCTCATAACAATGGGCAGCAGAGAGCTGGCTGTCAAGGATTCGACCCCCTGGACATGCCACCTTTCTTCACCCGAGAGCTCGATGGTCCTAGGCCAAAAAAAAAAAAAACAATGAGTAGCTTCCAACTCTTATGCTAGGGCTCTTTTCAGTCTGTGCAAATTTGTACTGGTGGCATCTTCGTCCCACCATGAACCATACTCACTAACTTATCTTGCACAACTTTATTGGCTTGCATTATTTTGTGAATTCAAGCTTGTTAATATCGATGCAGGTGGCTCTTTGTGGTGGAATCCTTTTCCTGCAATTGAAAGGCGCAACATAGGATATTAGGATTAGTCCTATATATTGGGTCAAATACCACTAGGACTTTCCTTTTTCTCCATCTTTCCTTCTTAATTTTAGCCAATAGCTAGGGTGACTGTGTAACCTCCCTTTTTGTCTTTTCTATTGCAATTTAGCAATTATTATATGATGATTTCTTAACTTTTGGTTGTGTGTGTGCGGAAGTGCAAGTACCTACGATCAACAATCAAGCCACACATAAGAAGACAGAAATTCACACAAGAGATTCACGTGGTTCAGTAAAGTGCCTACGTCCACGGCCAAAGAGAACTCACTCTTTATTGTTCACCACCTTAGATCTAGCATTATAGATGTTGGGTTTATGGGTTCTGACTCTTTTTATAGGCCAAATTCATTTGTATTAGGGTTTAGGGGTAATTTGGTCTTCTGTCTTGACTATATATTAGAATTTGAAATGAATGATCTGGGGGAAACCAAGAAGATACTTGGTTTGGAAATTCAGAGAGACAAGGTGCAAGGCAAGATTTGTCTGTCGCAGAAATAGTATTTGAAGAAGATACTACATCGTTTTGGTATGGATGCAAAAACAAAACCTGTAAGTACACCTCTTGCCTCTCACTTTAAGCTTAGCGTTGCTATGTCTTTTAGCACAGAGGATGAGTGTCAGTACTTCGCTCAGGTTCCTTATCAGAGTGTTGTTGATAGTTTAATGTATGCAATGGTGTGTGCTAGGCCTGACATTTCATAGACTGTCAGTCTAGTAAGCAGATATATGCATGATCCAGGAAAAGGGCACTGGCAAGTGGTGAAATGAATCCTACGGTATATTTTGGGTACCATGGATGTTGGCTTGTTGTTTCAGCGGGATGATAGTATTGGTCAGCATGTGGTTGGATATGTGAATTCAAATTACGCTGGTGATTTGGATAAGCGCTGATCTACAACATGTTATGTGTTCACACTTACAAGGGGACCGGTGAGTTGGAGGTCAACATTACAGTCTACAGTTGCTTTGTCGACTACTGAGGCAAAGTACATGGCGGTAACAGAATCCATTAAGGAGGCCATTTGGCTTCAAGGTTTGCTTGATGACATGAGGATCTTTCAAGAGCACATGGATGTTAATTGTGATAGTCAGAGTGCAATTTGTTTGGCAAAGGATCAGGTTCATCATTCATGTACGAAACACATCGACGTACGATATCATTTTGTGCGGGAGATTGTAGACGAGGGAGATATACTTCTTTAGAAGATCGCAACTGTTGATAACCCCATAGATATGCTAACTAAGGTTGTGACTGGGGTCAAGTTTAAGCATTGCTTGGACTTGATCAATGTTCTGCGATTTTGAGCACCTTCGGGTGTATGGCGCCTATGGGCGCATTTGGAGGCGTTTGATTGCATGCCAAGGTGGAAAATGTTGTGACCTTCAAATCTCGCCAAGGTGAAGATTTGTTGGGTTTATGGGTTTTGGTCGTTTTATAGGCCAAATTCATTTGTATTAGGCTTTAGAGGTAATTTGGTCTTCTGTCTTGACTATAAATTATCTCTTTGTTTGTAACCCTAAGATTAGAGAGAGGGTGTAAAACTCTGTTTAATCAAGAAGAAGAAGAAGAGTTTGGATCGTGGACGTAGGTGTGAAATCACCGAACCACGTAAATCTGGGGTCTCTTTTGGGTGGCTTGATTTGTTTGTTTGTTGATCGCACGCTTCCCCACACACGATCTCAACAATAGATTACATGTATATACAATCACTGTTTTCTTATTCCCCAAGAAAGCTCCGGCACAAAGACCAAAATACCAGTGACCCTAAGCCCGGTCATGAGCTAATCCAGTGGACCAATCCAGTAAATCCGGAATGCAAGACATAAACCCAATACTTTCCATATAGAAACGAAAACTCTCATAGTGACCTAACATATCTATTTAGGACTTCTGTGGTACTTTTCTCTTTTTAGTGCCCATTTTGTTTTAGTGCCCATTTTGCACAACCAATCAAGTGCCTTGATCATTGTCAATGAGTGTGGTGCATCTTCAGGACCAGTCTCACTGTGCTATTGCACAGTAATGCTTTGACAGTTTCAGTTATGTCTTCCCTCTTTGATTGTATCAATTTTTCATGACAAGCTTCAGATAGTAGGATCGATTTTAGTCCAAGTAAAATTTGGAGATAGCTCATTGAATAATTGACACTTATTTTGAACAGTTTAATTTTTTTCATATAAGAATAACATCTAAAAGAATATTTAATCATATAGGGTTATTTTAGCTAGAAAGAATGAAAGGTACCTCATAGATGAAAGTAAAACAAATTATATGTATTAATTCATGGATGGATAGATAGGTATAAGTGAAGGGTAGCATCACGGTTGTGACTTCCCAAAAGAATGGTCAACCTTTGCAGGCTTATGCACCTTATCATGCATCAGATCACATGCACTAATGTATATCTGCAATGGATTTTTGCGCTTCTATCCAGTGAATGCAGGATGGCGCCACTTCATCTTGCATTGAAATGGTCACTGCAAGCTTGTGGGGCCCACCTTCTTTGTAAAGTTTAGGGTCCGATAATGGCGGGTTCAGATTTTTCCAAGCCATATATAGCTCCGAGTGAGAGTGTGCATGAGTTCGTGTCTCTAGTGTATCATTTAACATGTTAATGATTTTGAATTAGGAAAATAAGTCAATGATAAGCCACAACTATCTCATTTATATTTCAGGTAGGAAGTTTAAGTAACTTCATGGGTGAAGGATCAGGATGTGGAAGAATTCGATGCGGGCTGGATAGTCAAGTGTATTATAGTGATTTGGAAGCTTTACGGATTTCTTTGTCTCGGCACATAACCTAGGCTGGAATACCTGACAAAGGGTCAATATGTTGAAGAATTCAACACGGGTTGCATAATTAAGTGTATTCCGGTGATTACGAGGCAACGCGAACCTCTTCACCTTTGTGGTCAAACTTCAGAAGACTTCTTTGCCAAGAAACATACATGATGGGAATTCTTAATCTAACTTGGGAGTTCTAACCTGCCATGGCTTGTGCCATGCTTGATCTGATGTGGGGTCTTGGCATACGGCCCACATGATCTCCTACAATGGGCATGTTTGTGTAGAGTTGTTTCCGCAAAAGGGAAACCATGCACCTTTTTTATTTCTATCAAACTTTCAAATATTTATGTTGGGAGCAGCTTAAGTTGACATAGAAAATTCCATAAAAATAAGCATATTTTACTCACTTCCATCGAAATAGGAGTCCAATTCTCCCCATGAAAAACGGTTTCTGGAGCATGGATTTCCTCTTCCGTAGAAATACACAAACATGCCCCTTACTTAATAACCATTTTATTCGTAGTATTTTGATAAAGCCTATTTCTAAAAAATCCTCAGAATTTATCAAATTTAACCAGAAAATGGGATTTTACTGTGAATTATGATTATGATTTTTTTATTATTATTCTGCATGATTATCTATTTTTGAAGTTTTTTCATTGTAATTCCTCTATGATAATATTTCTTCAGCTGGTGAAATCTTCCGACAGAGGAAGTGTTATTTATATTTTCCAAGCAGGTGAGTGTTAAGGATTCAAATAAGGTTGAGGTAATGGCTAATTTGGAAGCTCTTCTAGAATTTTCTATAAGCATAACCTATAAGATGAAAAACAAAGATTGGAAAAACTCAGTATACCCTGTGTCGAATATCCTTTACATAATAATATATATCTAGTGCTACAAGGGGGTACAATGAAGATCTAATACACGCCCAATCAATATATCATGCACAGATTCACAATCTCCTAAAATTAATAATTACATAGTAAGAGAATTTGCTAAAATGTGAATAGAGCCCCATGTGAGGATGAGTGGCTTGGCTAACTAGTATCCACGCAGCTGGTTGCATGGGCATGAGCCTGACTACATGCTGGGCCACAGGGCTTGGACCTTCTGGGCCTGGGCCTGGGCCTCCTTTCAATGACATGGCGGCAGTAGCTAAACGAAGGGTGACTGTGTTTTTTTTTTTTTTTTTTATTCTCTTTAATTTCATCTGTAGCTGGTCTAGTTTTTTGGTTTTCCTCTTTCCTCTTTCATTTTTTTCTGATGAAAGCTTCCCATTTAGCAATGGAAAACAAGAGCAGTTCTTCTATCAATAGACTTATGTTGTAAATCTGCCCTTTGATTATGAACCCCAGCAGGTGATCTGAGACATTTACAAGAGGACAGCCGGTCTAGAAAAAATTTGATAGAAATGGCTTCCAAGGGCTCAAATAATTTTAGTTGAAGCAGTTCAGAAATAGAATGCTTCTTATTTGTTTGCATTGAATACTTAGGGAATTGACAAAATAGAAATTCATGGTCTAACAATCTCCAGCAAAGGATTATATATTTATGGGTGAGGGGTAAAGGATATAAGGTGAGGTGCCGATTTACATGCAAATTGCTTTATTAGAAAGACTAATGTTTATATCTTTGTACTGTTTCAAGGGTCATAATTTAGGAAGACTGATGTTAAATTGTACGTAGGGGTTACAAGATTTTCTAAGGCCCTGTTATTTCATGGAATTAAAAAAATCATAAGACTTGTATTTTTTAAAGGGGTTCATTTAAAAAAAAATAATTATGAATATACATAAATGACCATCAAATGCTCTACCATTTTTATGGGAAACAAATAAGGTACAATCTGCCAACAAACTCATAGTTGAGTGGTGATGGCACGTAGTTTCACGCTCATACCCAGGGATCAATCTTTGAGGCTATCTTCAATATGAAAGTACCACTCGTGAGTTGTGACAATCACCCAACATGGCAAAATAAGGCACAAATCTAGTGATGTATCTCAAAATTTTACTTCAATAGGAATTAGTCCTGGCATAAGATTGAGCACATCATTTATAACATGATTAGCATTATCTTATGAACTATTATTCATGTATATTAATCGCATTATCAATCAAGTGCCCAACCTCATAATGGGACAAACTTCTATTGAAGTAAGATTTTGCAAGCATTTCATCTCATGGGGATGAAATGTATTTTGAACAATCGAGATTACCAATAGTAGGCCCCACGGTAGAGTTCTACAAATCCCACTCATGGGGAGCGTGTGGGAGACATTCAGGAGAACCGGAGTCATTGATCCATCTCTTTTCCGGATTCCTGATTTGTCTCAACTCTCATTGGATGGAAACAATCTCTCCTCCATTGTTGCACCTGATTTCTTGGGTGTCTCCTCTGCTTTGACATCTCTCACCCTAAGTGATTGTGGTTTGTATGGAGAATTTCCTCAGAGTACTTTCTTGATGTCAAATCTACAAAAACTTGATGTTTCATACAATCCACATCTCACCATTGATTTTTTAGAATTTCCTCAAAACAAAGCTTTGCAGAACTTGTACCTGGATGGCCAAGACATCCATGAGAAACTATTGGGTTCCTTTAGCAATCTCAAATCTTTGAAGGTATTATCACTTCAGAATTGTAATTTTTCTGGTTTGTCACCTTCTTCAGTTGCAAAGCTCACCCAACTTGAGCAGTTGGACCTTTCATCAAATAACTTCGGTGGTATGGTTCCTTCTTCATTCTCAAACCTCACCCAACTTGAGTACTTAGACCTTTCATCAAATAACTTCGATGGTACGGTTCCTTCTTCATTCTCAAACCTCACCCAACTTGAGTACTTGGACCTTTCATCAAATAACTTTAGTGGTAAGGTTCCTTCTTCAATTGCGAACCTCACCCAACTTGAGTGTCTGGGTCTTTCATCAAACAATTTCAGCGGTACAATTCCTTCATCCTATGGAGATCAGCTCAAACATCTCACTTCTCTTTCTTTGTATGATAATTCACTTGAGGGATCTATCCCATCATCTCTGTTTTCTCACCCAACATTACAATACTTGCATCTCTCTTACAACCAACTTAGTGGTTATCTTCCCGACTCCCATAATGAATCATCTTCAGTGCTGGAGGAGATCTCCTTGAGTAACAACAAATTGCAGGGGACAATTCCTAGGCTAGTCTTTGACCTCACGAAGCTACAATCTCTTTTTCTGTCTAACAACAACTTCAGTGGCACTATAGCACTAGATATGTTCAAAAACTTCAAAAACTTTTCAAGTCTCGATCTTTCAGACAATGGCTTGTCAATCATTAATAGCAATGGTAGTCCTCATCTAATCCCCTCATCTCAAATTTTATTTTTGTATCTACGTTCATGCAACATTAGTGAGTTTCCAAACATCCTTCAAAATCTTAAACAATTGGACACTCTGGACCTCTCGAAAAACAAAATACATGGTGAAATACCCACCTGGATTTGGGAGGTAGGAAATGGGAGTTTGTACCATCTTAATCTTTCAAACAACTTCTTGGAGAGCTTTGAGCATCCATTGCCTGAGTTTTCATCAAGTAGTTTAGAAATTATTGATCTTCATTCCAACAGATTGCAAGGGTCGCTTCCAATCCTTCCACATCAAGTCTATTTTCATGACTATTCAAATAACAATTTCTCTTCTATCATTCCAGCTAGTATAAACTTCACTTCCATTCAATAGTTTTTTCTTTCAGGTAATCATGTTAGCGGAGGAATTCCTTCATCAATTTGTGAAGCACGCCTCCTTGAAGTCCTTGATCTGTCTAGAAACAATTTTAGTGGGAACATTCCTACTTGTCTTGGTGAGGTTGGCAATTCCCTCAAGATTTTGAATTTGCAAAGAAATGCTTTTCAAGGCAATGTGCCTGACACGTTTAAAAAAGAGTGTGGTCTGAGGACACTCAATCTTGATAGCAATGAACTAGAAGGACCAATACCAAAGTCATTAGCCAATTGCAAAACATTGGAGGTTATCGACCTGGGAAACAATCGTCTAAATGATACCTCCCCATTTTGGTTTGATAGTTTATCGTATTTACGTATTTTGATCTTGCGACCCAACAAGTTTCATGGTCCCATTTTTCTTCCCCATGCTAAAAATTCCTCGTTCCAATTTCTGCAAATCTTTGATATTTCTTTCAATTCTTTTGTGGGTATTGTTCCACCAAATTTTTTTCTGAATTGGAAATTGATGGCCGGAGGAGGTGTTTCAAACTCGAGTTCCAATGTCCAAGTTGTCAAGTATCAATTTGCAGATGGTTACTATCAAGATTCGGTGATGGTGACAATGAAAGGGCTTGAGCTAGAGGTGGTTAAGATCATCACTGCATTGACCTCAGTGGATCTTTCAAACAATAGATTTGAAGGGCAAATTCCAAATTCAATAGTGAATCTCTTACTCCGCGTGCTCAACTTCTCACAAAATGGCTTCAATGGCTCAATTCCAGCATCTATGGAAAATTTAACAATGCTAGAGTCATTAGATCTTTTAAGAAACAAGTTGTCAGGGGAAATACCCTGGCAAATGTCAAAGCTTACATTTCTTGAAGTCTTGAACTTCTCGCAAAATTTTCTTTCCGGAAAAATACCACAAAGCCAACAGTTCCTCACATTTACCAATAGTTCCTTCCTTAGGAACATTGGTTTATGTGGACCACCATTATCAACAAAATATGAAGATACTAGGGCTACACCACCATCGACCTTTGGTAGTTTTGGCTTGGATGGAGTTGGAGAAATTGATTTGGAATTCATGTGGATGGGATTTGGGATTGGAGTTGCATTTGGATTCGGAGTAATCTTTTGGACTCTTGCACTTTGGAGGAGAGGAAGTAGAAAATACATGCAACTCATTGATAGAATGTTTGTTCATAATTTTCAATGATTCCATCATATGTACACTGGTAAGATAATGAATGAAGTAGAATACTTGAAAGAAAGATTGTGAGTTTTCAACAGACACAAGGAATGGAGTCTATTCATGGATGGTTGTGCTTGTTACTACCAATATGAAATTGTGAAATATGTATGATCGATACTTTTGTAGTTTGTTTTACACTTACTGAAAATATGCAAAGTTATTTGTATAAAACCCAATAAAGGCAACTAAGTTTTATTCAAGTGTTTTTTTTTTTGACGTGGTTGTATCTTTTCTTAAAAATTAAGCACGCAATTGTATAATATTCACAGAAAACCGGTTTTACGGACTTTTTCCTCTTCTACATTTTTTTTAAAATTTTTTCAGACTCCTCACCTTAAATAGGTTTTTGTAGAATCTAGGAAATCATAGCTCATTTTCACGCTTGTTCTCGTTGAAAAGTGGATGCACCAATGTGAAAAATTATATGTTCAAAACACACTAATCCTAACTAAATACTTAAAGGTTTTCTCTTGAACAACTTCGCTTTTTGTGGATGACAATTGTAAGGTCCATGACCTTACTGGGTCAGTTGGCCCAATAGTAGGCCCGTTGACCCGTTTATTTTGTTATTATTATAATTAATTATTTTATTAGATATTTAAGCGGGTCAGACCTTGAACGAGTTTCTTTTAGCATTAGAATAGTGTCTACGAAGTTTCGTTCGACTTTGAGTTCGTTTGATCATAGCAGGGGGTAGTTTGCAATTTAGGGAAAATTGAGTGTTTTTCCAGAAAATTCCGATCGTCTTGATTTTGGGTTCGTTGGAAAGGCCTCGTCACGCTGATCATTTTTGTCTCTTGGCTCGTTGCAATCCGATGATCAAAAACCTTTCAAGTGGTCCATTCCTTCACCGAACCCACTTAAGGGCAAACTTGTCTTTTCCCTCTTCTCTTCTTCTTAAGCAGAGATTTGCCCTAATCTCTATCTTTTCAATTTCTGTAAAGAAAGCTACAACAGCCCTCTTCTTCTTCCTCTTCATCTTCTCAAGCCCAGAACTCTTGGGAGAGATTATCTCGAAAATCCGAACTGCACATCTTCTTCCTCGCAATCTCCTCTTTCCATTTATCCTAGTTTGGTAAGATTTCCCTCACCCTCTTCTTTTCAATCATCTTCTCTTTTGATTAGATTTAGGTTGATCTTGATCTTTTTCTTCCCTTCCTTCTCCTTTTCGTGTTAGGTTTCTTTTGAACGGGGTAGATCGTGGTTTTTCGTGGTAGAAGACTTCTCCTCAAGTTTTTCCCCAATTTCAATTATCTTCTTGGTTGAGGCAAGTAGATTTACATTATATATTTAAGCAAGTGTGTATGTCTCCTATTGATTGGCTATGCTTTCTTGTTAGAATCCCCAAATTCCAAGCTTGTTTATGATATTGATTTGGGATTAACATGCTAGATTAGATTTTGGGGATTTGGGTTAGTTTAATTCGTAATTGGTAATTCTAAGATGTTTTTAATTGATAAAATGGATGTAAAAATGATGGGAATGGATTGTTGGGAGAGCAGAATGCTCAATTTTGTGCAGGTTATGGTGCTTGTGCAGGATAGTGGAAGAAACAGCATAATTTCGGATGTCTGGGGAGTGTTTCTACCTCCGGGGGTCCGGACGCCAGGTTTCGGGCGTTCGGATGCCAGAAGGCAGAGTCTTGGGATGCCCATACTGGTTCCGGGGGTCCGAACGCCAAGTTTCGGGCGTCCAGACACTGGGAACCAGTGGGGACATGTAAATGGGCCATTTTTGAACGCCCATAACTTTTAATCCGTTCGTCGAAATTTTGCGAGCTATATACCGTTGGAAAGCTTTTGAGATGTAGAATCCAATGGTTCTAGTTTCATTATGATCAGACATTGGAAAGAAGGGAAATTACTGAAATTAATGATCCATTCCATGTTTTATTGGAAATGAGACTTGCTAACCTAGGTTTGAGCCTTAGATGTTGGAAACCACGAACCTACTCTCACATGACCATTAATGGGAATTGGAATCAAAGCACGGGGCTTGGTGTGCTTTAATTGGTTGTCTAGGTATTCCTGTATTACACGTGGTATAACCGAATGCGTATGAAATTGTCTCAATAGATGCTTCGCATGATTGTACACCAAGGGATTTCCTTAAAAGCATCATTGATCTAATTCTGCACGTAATCCGTTGGAACATGTGGGGTATAGGGATGACACCACTTACCTAGGTTTGGATTGTAATTCCTCCTTGACTTGTGAATTGTATCCGTTGTTATCGTTCATTGTACACTCTCTTGGCATAAAACACTGAACTAATTATAAAACATAAATCCTTGTAGGTTAGGACATGGACCTGACTTAGAGTGTACCATAGGATCCTGTGTCAAGTATCGATAAACATGACTAGCTAGTTATAAGGGATTATCATGTGTGCTTGACTTGTCTTGTATTGTTTTGAAAGAGATAATCCCTATGATCATGTCTCGTTTGTTAAACTAGCCAGACTTGCTTGTCTTGGTTTTCCCTCGTGTCAGCACCACTTTATTATTATTTGCATGTCATGGCCAACTGCAGTTTGGGGATTTATTGATGGGCCGGTTACTCGGACATCGGCGTGGGCAGTCGGCTTTAGACGACGTCCATAACTTTGAATAGTTGGGAGCGGGCTTGGACCGTGCTACTATTCCTAGGACCGGGAGCTAAGATCCCTGGAGCTGGACTTTGCTATCAGCAGTCCGGATTGGATTGTTACTGGTACCCCGGGAGGTGGCTAGGACATCCTCAGAGTCTCCCTCTTGTTACTTGCATTGCATTGCATGGATAGTGGCAATTGTTAGTGTTGCTAGGATTCCTGTTATTGTTTCTGATGGTTATTATTCATGCTTTATGCCTAGCTTCGATTTCTTATATTCTCACGATTATTATACCTGTCATTATTCTGATACTTGATGCATGTCATGTTCATTTATATCTTGCTTATCTATTGCTCAACATGTCGTTGACTTTGTTCCTTGGTGTGCAGACACCTCAGGTGAGTACTACCATGAGGAGCAAACAAGTGAGGAGATCCCAGAGGATCTCCAACCAGTTGAGGAGGAGCGAGAGTGGCGTGCCGATGACGTAGAGTAGCGTCATCACATCTGGCACAAGAGAGACTCACTTGGGACATTCACTAGATTTTATTTATTCATTTATTATTCTCTCGTTTGACCTTTCATTTATTGACATCATTGTTCTTTTAAATGGCCTTGGTTATTGGGATGGCCATTGTTAATACATTAATTCCTTGATTAGCTTTATCTATTTCTTTGTGAAACTTTAAATATTAATGAAATTATTATTCATTGATTGATATCCAAATGTGCCTCGAATTGTATGGATTCCGCAATTTTATATTATTTGAGGTTTGAAATATAATATCCTCACAGCGGACTTATGATCCTTGGGCCTAAAGGGCAAAATTTTTAATTAGCCCTAAATTTCACTCTCCCGATCCAATTTATTTTTCTAATTGGGTTCGGGGGAAGTGACAAGAATCGTTAGGAGTATAGAAAACAAAACATATTTCATTCCAGTTGCTTGATGGTTTTTTTTTTCTAAAAACATTATTCTTTATGTTGAAAACTTAAATTTTTTGTTTAGAATGGTATATGTCTCTTCTCAAGTTCTTTGCAAGTGACTTGCCAACTAGACTAGCCATGGATGGCTGCTTGATTGTGCTCTTTAATCATCTGATAGTCAATACTGGCATATAACCACATTCATGTCAAATCCGAAGTTATTTTGGGTTGGCTACATAAATTCTATTTCTCCATTGCAATCATCCTGTGTCAAATTCTCATATAAGTTGCGGGTTTTCAAATTCACATTAATACTTATACATTAGAACAATCAGACCCTTCTAGCATTTTCTCAACTTGGCAAATGAGAAGCCAACAGACCTGGTACAAGGGGCGGTGCCTCAAAGAAGATTAGGCCCTATCTTGAATATTAAATACACACAAGTTCAAGAACACTTACAACTTAAAAGTATGCCTAAACCTTCCTCCCGTTTCGTTGTTGTTTTTCTTTTCTTTTTCTTTTTTTTTTTTTTTCATATGTATGATTTCCTTTAAGATCCGGCCATGATAAATATAACACATTAAGCTAGCTCATGGCCAACCAAGGAACTTTTTCCAAGTGAATTTTTTTTTCTTGGTAAGATTTCCGAGGTGACTTGAGCAACCATTTTGGCTTCCCTCATATTCACATTTAGAAAAGGGCACCTACAGAAACTTGTGACGGTTAAATATAATTTGTTTAATGTACATACAAAACATTAACAAATTAGTATTAAAAAATCCAATTTAGTTATATACGATAAGTAAAAAAAAGAAAGAAGTCTTTAAACCTAATTATGCATATGAGAATTGAGGAGACTAAATCTAAGTTTAAACTAATGGGTTGAGACACATGAAAGCTGGACGCCATAATAGGGTACAAACATAGAAACCAAAAATGTGAAAAGGTTATAACTATGGTTTTAAGTATTAGTTTACACAACACCAATATTGTGTCTCTCAAAATGTTATAAAAGATATATACATGGAGCCACAATGTTTTTTTAAAGGTAAATTAATGCATTTGCACACTCAACCAGGGGGTGTGACGATGAGCAATTACTGGGGCACGATGGTACAATAACTACATAAAAACAAAATGCTAGTAATAATCCGTGCTTTATAGGATTTTAGAGTCCCGGGAGAGGTCAGCCTTGTAGTTTCTCTCCAGCAATACACTTGACAAAAATTACAGACCCAGCCATGGAACCCTTAATTATAAGATAAATGACGCTAGTTGCAATCAAGTGAACAATTTTGCACCTGTGGTTCTCTTCTTGGTGAGCTAGACCAGTGAATCAAAACAAGCTTCTCTAAATTGTGGCTCCCGGCCCCAACTAATTTAGTTTTCTCAATTGGATTTGCCTGCTTCAGCCAAAGATAACATGTACACTTACAACTAATATCATCCTTTGAGATGCAAGTATAGATATAGAGAAAGTTTTGCTTCTACTGCAATGGAGGAATAAATCGCTGAACAATATGCAGAAACTAGAAGTAGGTGTCCATATCGTACTTCTGCTACAAACAGTGATAACTACCATCAATTCAGAAATCAACATGAAAAGTCTTTCATAGATGATAGATTATCTGGTTCCGAAAATCTTTTATGCTCTTATTGGGTGAAACACGTCAAAAAATTTGTTCATACATATCAACGACTGAACACTAAAAATACAAACTGTTTTTCATAGCAGCAGATGCAAGATTTTTTTTTGTGCTTGCACATTTAAATTTTCCTCTTGAAATCTTTGTTAATACTCTATATTATCTTCAAGAGTGTTTGAAGAATTGAACACTTTGTTAAACTTGGTGTCATCACGACCTGGAATCGCTGTTGGAAGACCCACAAGCACATACATACTGAAAACCCACAAACGTAACCAAATCCAGCAGCTACATTGTCACTACCATATGCAAATACCAGGTTAGCATTGGATGTAGGTAAAATTTTGGTATGACAACCCAAGTTTTTTTTTTTTTCCTTTAATTTGTTGCCATGTTTATATTTGATGACAACGATAGTGACAACCCCCTATTATTTCCTTGCATCATCATCTTCATTGAAGTCTCATCTCCCATATATTCCTAGCACATTTTCTTAAGTACCATTTGTTGAAAAGAAACATAACACAATATCCAGGTTTTCAGACAATGCCCTGAAACAAACTGTACCTGTCATCAGTAAGTCTCAGCTGAGAAAATTGCCATCAACAATATAAACGTCTCTTTTATATTCTTAATCATCAAAATTGCTTATATCAAACACGTGTCTACCAAGTGCAAATCAGTTGTTTAAGGAAAACTTTGTTATTCTAAACTACAATGGGTGTCTGGTTTTTGCTTGCTGGCTGAAATCCTAAGCCCATTTGCAGTAAGGAGGAAACGTTTTCCAACCTCACTTCTTTTAGGTTTGCTCCTTGGAGTTTCAGTAATTGGTGATGCAGACCATTAGATTGAGACCTGTATGGTTGGAGATTTCACTGGAGGTTGTGGAGTGGCATCAACTTTAGCAGATACATCTCGATGCCCTTGATTAACCCCATGCTCATTTGTAGCATCATGGCTCACAGTATTTCTCCCCTTCTCATCAATACTCATTACTCCCATCCCAGTAGAAAGCAAAACTTTATGTTTCCTGAACTTTTTCCTAGAGGTCTCAGATTTGCATTTTTCTACATTTGGAGCAATGAAGGGTTGACATGTACCTTCTAGTTTCTCCATGCCTAAGTTACTAGTTTGAGTTGAACAATCTGAGGTGTTCCTTAGACTTTTAGTTTGGCTATTAACCTCATGATTAAATTCAAAAATGTATCTTGTGATGATACCCGTCACACATATTATGTCAGACACTGATGGAGAAGTGACATCTTTTCCACCCATTGCTTCATCTAAGGAACCAAGGCAATCAACTTGCGCTTGTCGAGAAAGAGAAGCACCTTGGTCTTTCTGAGTTACGTGAGGAAAACCGTTCTTAAGAGAAACCAATTTGTGCCCATAAACATTCACATATGAAGGATTGCTTTCAAGCCCCTTGTTGCAAAGCTCATCTTTACTTCCCTCTTTTGCAAATGCTATCTCACATCTAGATTGACTACCTTTGCATGAGTTTGCTTTCTTTCTATATTTTTTGATAAGAGTACTACTTCTATCATCTTCACCATTATTTGTCTCCTCAAATTCATATTATTTACATGAGTTATCAAACAATAAATTATCATCATTTGAGTAACCACCCAAAGATGAATGAGTTTTCATTTTGACATCCTTTGGAAACCCAATAGCTACATCCTTTCAGTTACATTTTTGCTTTAGTCTTCCCTTTCTCCTTGGACCATGCATGGGTGTTAAAGGCTTTTCAGGTAGATTTTCTGGGCACATATACTGTTCATTCTGCCTTTTAGAATTGTCATTGTCATTCCTCTTACCTTCAAATGTCATTTGGTTTCCTGATTTGGGACAATCCAGTACATTGTTAGGATTAGAAGTGGAGTTAATCAGCTTGCCTCCCAAATATTCATGGTCCCCACATCTTGAGGTAAAGGCATATGATTCAGTTCTCTTGACTTTGAAAGGAGGACTAGGGATTATAATTTTCTCACTATAGTCACTTAAAGAGTTAGGAGTGAGTATGAAGAGTTCTCTTCCTACAAGAGAACCTTGTTCTGCAAATTGCTTAATTCCTCCAGCACTTGTTACAAAAGGCTTTCCAGGATTGTTACTATGCTTGGTAATGATGGTATTAGTGATGGTTGCTGCCTGATTCTGCACATGCTCAATGCATGTTGCATCAAGCCGCAGAAACCAAGCCTCCTTTAATCCCTCAAAGAAATTCTTTATGGGAACTGAATTTGGAATGTGGTAGAAACATGATTTACATTTCACCTATAGGAACCAAAATTTTTTTTTTAATAGGGTGGCAATTGATTGAACTTGTCAATTCAATCTTGAAATCTAAAATCAATGTGAACCACAGGGCTCGTTTGGTTTCAATACTACTGAATATCCTACACTTTCAAGTACCAAGAGTTATAAGATCCCGCTTTAGCTTTAACCTTTTAGATTTACAGTAACTCCAAATCGTATCAAGAAGCCCACAAAACAATGAGGCTGAAGCTAATGTAGTAGAGGATTGCCACAAAACCTCACTCCTTGAATCCTGGGTTTATAAAAGTCTCAAATGGAAAGGGGCTAAATGTCATACCATCAACGTGTCGGCCCTGACCTTTCCAAGATTCAGAAAGAAAAGGTAGTGCTCCTTCCCCAACTTGCCTATGCAACAATTAGTCAATAGTTTAGCTCTTAAAGTATATTATGAAAATAGATTTACTACAACATGCATAAACTCAAATTCAGAATTTATTCAGCATTTTCAAAAAAGAAATCAGGTATTTGCTCTTCACATTCGAAACCCGAGATTCATATTTTATTTAGGGGAAGCATTAATAGATGATAAATTTAAAAAGACTCATTTAAGTTGGTTTGGATATGTTTAGCTGCGTAGACCACCAAAGGTGCCGGAGAGGAAAATGTTTTTTATATAGGTTGATGGTCCCCCAAAAGGGATAGGCCAAAGAGGACATTGTTAGAAGTAATAAGGATAGATCTAAATAAGTGAAACCAATCCAAGGATGTGGCCTATGATAGAGTGGAATGACGAAATATAATTCATGTAGCTGGCCCAAACATAGTTGGGACAAGGCTTTGATGATGATAATGATGATGATGATGATGATGATGATGATGATTAATCACTCTTAAGAATCACATATAGAACCTGAAATTCAGATATTATACATGTCACTCTCAAGAAATCTACACTTTATTGTCAATGCACAGCAGTTTGAGAAGGGATATAGAGAAATTCCGTCTACTGTAGGATATATTATTAATGCATCCAGCGTGGTAGGATATCTAGTGTGGAGCTGAACATTTCATGTAATGGCGATTCTTACAATATTTGAGCATGTGTTTTTGCTTGTTCAGATGCCAAATATCACAACATTACAATTTACAAGTCACAATGGCAAAGTACAATATTGTTATTACTCACAATGGCAAAGTACAATATTGTTATTACTCACAATGACATTATCACAAAAATATTGCAATATTGATAGCTACCCGAACAGATCCAGTATGAATGATATACAAAATAATGTATCCACAAAAGACTTTATCGTCGTCACCATCACCACAACCACCACCTTATCCGATTTATCTAGATGGCTATGTAGGAGAAATAAAAGTAACCAATAAAGAAACCATGTGATCCAACAGAAAAAAGCATTTGCTGATGACAACATTCTGTAAATAAAAGAAACAAAGAATGGTGAAGATGCCATCCAAACAAGGAAAGAATGAACCTCAAATGGTATATCAAGGGTAGAAGGTGCAAGAATCAATAGAACAACTCTTCATTTAGACTTAAAAGAGATACAGTTTAGATATAAATACAAAATGTCACAGATAGACCTCTAAAGGTGAGAAGGCTAACATCATGCTTCTTGTCTTTCTAATCTTCTTTTTTCTTTTTTATTATTTCTTTTTTTTTTTTTTTTTTTTTTGTCATTAGGGGTGTTTCTAATATAGTGCTTTAAAAATTCATGCAAAGGAAACTTGGAGAATATTGGATGATGGAAACATGTAAGGTGCCACAATAGAGGACTACAGACATCATATACCTTGTTAAAAAAGACATATGCATGCATCAGGTAAGTTACACTTGTTAGAGATCCTTGAACCAATGCAGAAGCATACAATAGATCTCACAGAAGCATACAAGAGAGAGACGAATTGTAAGAGAATTTTTTGTATTGATTGAATGGACGAATGATACATTTATACACTGTAGCCTAGATTAGTTAGCCTAGAATAGTGGATCTCATTAGAGATCTGATTACATGATTACAGGCTTAAGTAAGGAAACTAATATCTATCTAATCTATTGACAACTCATACATGGGCTGACCCAATATATGGGTTGCTGACCCATTAGGTTGAGCTGACCTGTTGGCCTATTTCTTTACGCCCCCTCTCAAGCTTTGGATGGAAAATGTGACCATCGAGAGCTTGGAAACTAGCTCCGAAAAACGAGAAGTGGAGTGGCTCTTGGTGAAAAAATCTGTTATCTGAGCAGTTGATGAGATGTGAAAAAGCTTTATAGTATCACTCTAAACATGTTGACGGATGAAATGACAGTCAACTTCAAGATGTTTGGTTCGTTCATGGAAGACATCATTTGTTGCCAGTTCCTGTGAGCTTTCACTGTCCGTAAAGAGAAGGGTAGATTTAGGAACTAGAACTCCTAAATCCCGAAGTAACCAGCGAAGCCAAATAATTTCAGTAGTGGTGTGAGATACAGCACGATACTCAGCTTCAATTGAAGATCGTGAGACAACGTCCTGTTTCTTGCTCTTCCAAGAGATAAGAGAGGAGCCAAGAAAGATGGAGAAACCTGTTATAGAGCGCCGATCATTGACATCTCCTGCCCAGTCGGAATCAGAATAGACATACAGGGTAAGATTTTGACTGGAGGAAAGAAGAAAGGCACGGTTGGAACTTCCTTGTAAGTATCTCAGTATGCGCAGCACAGCAACCCAGTGAATATGAGTTGGTTGCTCAACAAATTGGCTTACCACATGTACCGCAAAGGCAATATCTGGTCTGGTAATCATAAGATAAACCAAACTACCAACCACCTCACGATAATGAGTTGGATCAGAAAGTAGATCTCCATCAGTAGGTCTGAGCTTCAGATTATGTTCAATTGGAGTAGAGACAGGGCTTAAGATCTGTGAGTCCAGCTCTTTGGAGAACTTCATTGCAGTATTTCGTTTGGGATAAAAGATATCCTATGGGAGGGTAGGCAACCTCAATGCCCAGAAAGTACAGCAGAGTTCCCAAGTCTTTCATCTCAAACTGTCGATGAAGAAAACGCTTTAAGGAAAGTATACCAGGAGCATCATTGCCAGTAATAATCATATCATCGACATAGAGTAACAGGAAAACACATCCAGTTTGCGAATAATAAGTGAAGAGAGCAGAGTCATGAACACTCTGAGAATAACCAATGCTGATAATGCTAGTGCTAAACTGTTCAAACCAAGCACGAGGGGCTTGTTTGAGTCCATATAAAGCGCGTTTAAGATGACACACATAATGAGGAGGTCTCATAACGCCTGGAGGAGGATGCATATAGATTTCTTCTTAAAGGAATCCATTCAAAAATGCATTCTTGACATCAAGCTGATAGAGTGGCCAATGTCTAACAGCGGCAACAGAGATAAAAGTACAGACTGTTGTCATCTTAGCAACCGGAGCAAAAGTCTCTTCATAATTGACCCCATATTCTTGTGTGTAGCCTTTTGTAACCAAGCGAGCCTTGTAACGATCAACAGAACCATCAGACTTGGTCTTGATCTTAAAAATCTATTTGTAGTCGATAGCTCGTTTCCCGGAGGGAAGAGGAACAAGGTCCCATATGTGAGTTTTCTGTAGAGCTGCAAGTTCTTCGGCAATGGCTGATCTCCAGTGCGGATGAGTAATGGCCTCCTTATAGGATTGTGGTTCTGCCAAAGTATGAATTGCTGCAAGGAAGGACTTATACGATGGAGTAAAATGATCAGTACAAACAAAGCCAAAACGAGATGGAGGAACTCTGGTGCGCAAGGGGTACCTTCGAGTTTGAGGAGGATCCTGCACATCTAGAGTAGAGGAGAAAGGCCCATGGTCAGAAGGAGGAGGTGGGGTTGCAGATTCTGGAGGAGTAGACGGAGGTTTGGGTCGACGATGATATACCTGCAGAAGTGGAGGAGAAGGGGTATCAGATGGAAACAGGTCCGGAAAGGGATCAAGAGGATAGACCGTAGGTTGCTCAGGAGAGAGGGATTGTGTAGGTAATGTATAATAAGGTATATGTTCTAAGAAGGTAACATTACGAGAGACCTGTAACCTATTGATTTTAGGATCATAGTATCGATAGCATTTTTGTTCGATGCCATACCCTAAAAAGACACAGACAGTGGATTTTGGGGAAAGTTTGGTTCTCTCATTGTCATGTAACAGAACAAAACAGGTGCAGCCAAAAACTTTCAGATAGGACAAGCCAGGTTTACAGGAAAATAATTTTTCATACGGAGATGTGCCAGATAAAACAGAGGATGGTGTTCTATTAATCAGATAGATTGCAGTCAGGACTGCTTCCCCCCCAGAATTGCAGTGGAACATGTGAGGAATATATTAAGGATCTAGCAGTCTCTAGGATATGTCTGTGTTTCCGTTCTGCTACACTATTTTGCTGTGGTGTGGCAGGACAGGATAATTGAGCTAGAGTCTCTTGACTGGTTAGGTATGAACGAAATTTGTGAGACATGTATCCTCCCCCGGAGTCAGACCTGAATATTTTAATCTTTCTGTCAAATTGAGTGGAAATCATGGTGGAGAAAGCATTGTAGATAGTGTATAACTCAGAACGGTTTTTCAATAAATACAACCATGTATATCTAGTGAAATCATTAATAAACAACACATAATAAATGGAACCACCTTTTGTTGGCTGAGAGGCAGGTCCCCAGACATCAGAATGTACCAAAGCGAAAGGAGCATTAGTAAAAGAAGTGCTTTTATTATAAGGGAATGCATGTTGTTTACCAAATTGGCAACCAAAACAAGTAGAAATGTCTGATACAAAAATATCTCCAAAGACACCACTAATAAATAAAAACTTCATTTTATTTAAAGATAAATGTCCTAAACGAGAGTGCCAAAGGGCAAAGGGTGATGTAGATGAAACGAGTGCGGTAGGGGATATGATGGATGATGGAAGATGCAGCGAGTGGAGATAGTAAAGTCCACCTGACCTAAGGCCGGTCCCAATCTGTCTCCTGGTGCGCGGATCCTACACAGAACAACTAGTGGAAGAAAATGAGACAAGTTATCCAAAAGAAGTCAATTGACTAACATAGATTAAGTTGATAGACAGGTGAGGAACACACAAAACATTAGTGAGAGAGATCACCTTATTTGAAACGGAGCCAATAAGGGAGACTGGTAGAGGAGTGGCATCGGCTGTATGGATGGTGAGAGAGCTAGCAGGTGTATAAAAATTATGAAGTTTGGAAACATCATTTGTCATATGATAGGATGCACCAGAATCAAGAATCCATGTAGTATCAAGAGTACCTGACGGACCAAAAATGGTCATGGCAGAACCAGAGGTTGAGGGTATAGTGGCCATCTGAGAGGCAGAACCAATGGAGGAAGCCAGAAACAACTGTTGCATGCGCTCATCAACCATAGCCTGAATCTGAGACGTAAGATCCATTTGTGGAGGCACAAAACTATCATCTTCAGCAACATTGGCCGCATAGGGTCGCTGTGGATAAGAATGCATGGGACCATGATTGGGTTGCTGACCAGAGTGTTTGGTCTTGTTGTTTGGCCTATGAGGTCTGGTTGGACAATCCCGTTTCCAGTGTCCTTTCTTCTTACAATAATTGCAAAATTCATTGGTACCAGATGGGAATGAGCGATCATTCTGTGGGGTACTAACATTTGCAGACAGTACATGCGTGGGGTCTATATGTTTCTTTCTTGTAAGAGAAAGTTAAGTTTGTTCTTCTACCAGAAGTTGCGAGATGTCATATCCACAAAAGGCAGTGGTGACGGATGTAATAATTGACCGCGAACATGTTCAAAATCTGGGCGGAGGGCCATAAGAAACTGAACCAGGCGAGTCTGCTGCCTATAGACTTCAAAGGTATGAGCATCATCAATTGTTTTAAAAGTGGGTTCCATTAGAGCCAGTTGATCCCATAAGGCAGTCATTTTGATGAAGAATTCATGAATGGAGTCATTTCCTTGGTCTGCATTTTTAATGTCCCATTCTAACTGGTAACGTCGAGCTGCATTAGACTAAGTATATAATCTAGCTAAATAATCCCAAGCGTCTTTAGGATAATTGAGTTTAGCCAATTGATTTCCAATGGATTGACTGAATTTGCAATCCAAGAATTTATTTTCCCGATGGAAGCTTCCCATTCTTCAAACTTAGTATCCTTACTATCTGGTGTAGGGATCTGTTGAGCAATATATTTCCACAATTTTTTACCTTTGAGGAAATTTTGCATGAGAGGGGACCAATACAGATAATTTGTGCCATCAAGTATGACAGTAATACCCGATACTATGCGATCAAAAGACATTGGATGAAAACAATTTGCTCACAGATGGAAAATAGGAGAAATCCAACCCAGAAGCTAAGTCAGATATGAAATCCAGCCACAACAACTATCCATATTTGAAAAATTCCAATACAGAGGATCCAGTGGACTTAAATCGGAGGACAGATGTGTGCAATGAGCCCCACTAAGTGATCAGATGACAGATCACAGCTACAGGAATTAATCTGATTGAAAAAAGCCCACAAAATGGTCCAGGCGACCTTGAATCTTGCCACAAATATGATCTGTGGGCCCCACTAGATGATCGGGGGATTGATTAGATCACACTGTGATCTTTGCTTCAAAAATCCGAAACTCCCCTCAGTGGAAGTTTGATGAAAGCTTGAGAAACCAGAAATCTAAGCGGCCTTGATGAAAACTATTTGCTCAAATGAGAGAAGTACGAATCAGAGAGAGTGGCCTACCTCAGATGAAGCAAAAATCTGGAAAAAATGTGTAGAATTCCCAGGATAAATGGACGACCAGTATGGGGAGGTTTGCTGATGCAGAGTGATCAACAGGTGGGCCAACTTTGATCACAGCAGATTGTAGGCTTGATCCCAGACAACAAAACTGTCTCTTATGCTTGAATGGACACACGATCAGGGCTCTGATACCATGTTAGAGATCCTTGAACCAATGCAGAAGCATACAATAGATATCACAGCAGCATACAAGAGAGAGCCGAATTGCAAGAGAATTTTCTGTATTGATTGAATGGACGAAGGATACATTTATACACTGTAGCCTAGATTAGTTAGCCTAGATTAGTGGATCTCATTAGAGATCTGATTACATGATTATAGGCTTAAGTAAGGAAACTAATATCTATCTAATCTATTGACAACTCATACATGGGCTGACCCAATACATGGGTTGTTGACCCATTAGGTCGAGCTGACCTGTTGGCCTATTTCGTTACAACACTAACATACGAACATTTCTCCACGAGTCAAAATGGTAAAAGTCTAAAGTCAGTCAACGAAATTTTGAACATCGTTCCATATGAAAACTCCAATTTGGTCTTAGTTTTAAAGTATCTTGGAATAATTTCATGCTAGATCAATATGTTTTTAACATCTCGAAATTAAATTATTACAATTCAGAACTCCTATCCAGTATTGTTGGAGATTGTCTGAGTGCCTATTATACAAGATGAAAATCAATCTCAAAGAAACTACCATTTATAATCTAAATTCTTAAGTTTTGGACTCAAAATTTATAGTTTGAAAAATTTAATGACATCTCCACTATAGATCTGGCACAAGCATCTCATTAACATGGGAAAGTCTTAGATAAATGAGCCAAAAATAATTAATTAACACGGATGTACTTTGTTAATTGAGTTTTTGCATTGTGTCACGGGCTGCTAACACAAAGTTGACCAAATGATATTCAAGGGCTTCAAGCACCAATCAGTGCTTTGCCAAGTCAAGAAATGGCCCATCCACCAAGTGCCTCACCAAATCAATGGTCTTCAAAAGTCTCAATCACTATTCATGAGCCTCTTGTTCCCATGCTTAAAACTCATATATTTCAAAGCCCCAAAGGAAAAGGATCATCTATTGAGGATCACAACATAAATATTCACTGCGGGTATGACCACATATCAGTATCCACATTGATCATCTGGTGGGCCTGAACACAGATAGGTGATAAACAGAATACCAAAGCCATTGAATAATTCCAACCATTGGAACAGCTGGCTTTTCTTATTGCATATGGACCATTTGCTTATTGTTTCTTTGACAACCCATTCAAAGACTGCAAATGGAGTCTTTGGCAACATACCCACATTCATAGTAAGTCCCACCAAAGGATCTTTCTCATTCTTTGAAATGTAGAATCCGCCATGTCACCCAACACTATTTCTAATCATATAAAATAGCACCGAATCCACTTCCCCATTATATTTTCTAACCCTTAAAATCTCCATAATTCTCTATGGAAAGCAAAATAAGATAGAACAACAATGACCCATCTCAAAAAAGCGCATCAAGAACCCCTTTTGGTAGAAACAAATAACAGAATAAGATAAGAAAAAGAAAACTCTTAAACACCCAAAAGAAACCAGAACAATAAAAATTAGCTACAACCCATCTCAAGAAACACAGACAACAATCCATTGTTATTGAAATACAGAGTATCAATCAACAAAAAGCTATAGAATTTCAACCAAGAATCGGAGATTAAAAAGAACAAAAAATAATCAACTAATTAGAAGATATTGGAGTAGAAAAGATGCCTATTTTATCTTTACTTTTGAGATCATCTGCTGTAATGTCGGGAGGTATAGCCATGGTTAAATGGGTTCCAAGGGAAGAAGGAGAAGAAGCCATGTAAGATTGAGAATAACATTCCCTAGTGCTTTGTTACTTCCTCCTCCATGGAAAAGGAAAGTGATGCCATTGGGTTAAAAAGTAATGTTCACCATGAATGGGGTTGTTTTCCCATACATTCAGAAACTCAAATTCAGAATTTATTCAGCACTTTCAAAACTCGAAAGAAATCAAATATTTGCTCTTCACATTCAAAAACTGAAATTCAGATTTTATTTAGTGACAGCATCAAGAGATGATGAATTAAAAGAGATTAGTTTGAGATGGTTTGGACATGTGCAATGTAGACCAACAATGGCGTTGGTGAGGAAAAGCCTCTTTGCAGGTTAATGGCCCCTCAAGGAAAAAGGGGTGACCCCGAATAGGACATGGATGGAATAGTAAGGCTGATCCGAAATAGACTGAAATAAAGAAACCAAATTCATATAGCTGAGCTCAAAATATTTGGGACAGGCACTGGTGAATGGTGATAATGATTCAAACTGTTGTCAGGAATCACATGCAGAACCTAAGATTCAAATATTATTCATACCACTATATATATATATATATATATATAAAAACCACGTTCTTCTTTCCAAACAACAACAATACTTGGGAAGGGATATAGAGAAGCTCCATATACTGCAGTATATAGCATTATTAATACATCCAGCTTCGAAGAATATCCGGTCTAGAGCTAAACACTTCAATATTTCAGCATGTGTGTTTTGATTGTTCAGACACCAAATATCACAATATTACAAGTCACAATGGCAAAGTACAATACTGTTACAATAACATTATTGCAATAGTATTGCAATATTGGGTTAGCCAAACAAATCAAGGATGAGCAAATATATAAAATAATGTATGCACGGGGAGACTTTATCATCATCGCCACCACCACAAGCAACTTATTATCCCATCTATCCAGGTTGGCTATCTAGGAGAAAATTAAAGTAATCAATAGATACCATGTGATGTGACCCAATAGAAATAGCATTTGTTGATTACAACATCTCTAAGACAAAGAAGAAGAATGGTGAAGATGCCATTCGAACAATGAAGGAAGATGTTACAAGAACCAGTACAATCATTCTACGTATAGACTTATTAGGAGTTAAAATTAAAGACTGAAGAAAATATACAATCAATAGGTGAGTACAAAATGTCACAGATAGACATTTGATGGTGAGAAAGCTAGCATCATGATTTTGTTCCTTTAATTTATTTATTATTTTTCTTTTTTCCATATTGGTGAGGGGTGTTTCCAATATAGTGCTTTAATGCAAGGAAAACTTGGAGAATATTGGATGATCATAACATGTAAGATACCATTCTAGAAGACCACATTATATAACCCTGTTTAAATATACATGTGCATCAGATAAATGATATTAGCATATGAAGATTTCTCCCCATGAACCAAAATGGAAAAGCTGTAAGTCAGTTGATGAAATTTTGTGCATTGTTCAATCTCAAAGGTTTCAATTTGAACTTATTTTAATGAATCTTATAATAATTTTGTGCCAGATAAAAATTTGTTTTTGACATTTCCCAATAATGACACAGAACTCCTATCCAATATTGGAGATAGTCTGAGTATCTAAGTATACACAATGCCAATTAATCTCACATCAAGCAAAAAATATAAAGGAAGCTTGTGTTTGTAACCTGAATTTTTAAGTTTTAGGCCCAAAATTTATAGTTTGAGACATCTCCAGCGTACATGTGGCACAAGCATACGGTGATTTGACCCATTGATAGGGCAGGGTCACAAATGAATGAACCATAAACAATTAATGAACAAGAATGTAGTTCGTCAATTGAGTTTTTGAACTATATTATGGGTTGTTGATACAAAGCTCAGCAAACAATCTTCAAAGCCTCAATCACCAAGTAGTGCTTAACCAAGTCAAGGAATGACCCATCCACCAAGTGCCTCACCATGTGAATGGTCTTCAAAACTCTTAATCCCATCTATGAGCCTATGTTGCCCATGCTTACAACTCTTACTCTGCAGAACCTCAAGGGGCAAGGATCATATAATGAGGGTAATACAACGTTGGACTAGAACTCGTGACACTTCACAGTACTAACATTCACTACAGATATGGTTATGTATTAATATCCACATTGATCATCTAGTGGGCCTAAACACAGATAGGTGATAAACAAAACACCAAAGCGATCGAATAATCCCAGCCATTGGAACAGTGGGCTTCGCTTATTGTTTCTCTGACAACCCATTCACAGACTGCAAATAGAGTCTTTGGCAACATACCCACATTCATAGTAGGTCCCACCGAAGGATCTTTCTCATTCTTCGAAGGTAGAACCCGTTTGTACAGAACTAATCAAATAGTACTGAATCCACTTCCCCATTATATTTCTAACCCTTTGAAATCTCCATAGTTCTCTATGGAAAGCAAAATAAGATAGAACAGGAATGACCCATCTCAAGAAAGTGCATCAAGAACCCCTTTTGGTAGAAACAAATAACAGAATAAGATGAAAAAAGAAAACTCTTAAACACCCAAAAAAAAAAAAAAAAAAACAGAACAATAAAAATTAGCAACAACCCATCTCAAGAAACAGAGACAACAATTCATTATCATTGAAATACAGAGTATCAATCAACAAAAAGCTATGGAATTTCAACCAAGAATCGGAGATTAAAAAGAACAGAAAATAATCAACTGATTAGAAGCTAGAGTAGAAAAGAAGCATTTTTGTCCATACTTTTGAGATCACCCTGCTGTAATGTCGGGAGACACAGCCATGGTTAAATGGGTTCCAAGGTTGGTGTCTATGAAAACAAGCAGTTCAAGGGAAGAAGGAGAAGAAGCCATGTAAGATGAGAATAAAGTTAGTATATCTCACAAATTCATAAATCTTCTACCCTTTTCCATTCTTCCTTTCTACTGAAGAGTCTGTTACTTTCCGATAAACAGAGAAAAACAACCAAGTAAAAACCCTTTTCACTAACGTTCATCTTCTTCGATTCTCTTATGGTTTTTCCTCCCTTTTTTATCTTACCATCTTGCTTCTGATAGGGCAGAAATGCATATTTCCAATCCATTCTCCTCCATTTTTTTCAACTTCTTTTACAAAGACGCTAGTGATCTTTAGTAGCGTAGGTCATAAAGAAGATAGGGCCCACAGACCTCTTGTGATGACTGAAGTGGATGAACTCTGTATGATAGAAAAGTATAGTAAGAGCCCTAACTTAGAAATCCACAGAATAGAAACGATGAAGATAAAACAAAGCTATGAATTCGTGGTGAATATGTGCTTTGGGTTTAGAAAGGAAAGGGGGATTGTGCGACATTCTTCAACTGAAAGGATAGCGCATGGTTCGATATTGTACAAATCTAGGATACGACACCATAAGATATCCTACAATCCTAGCTAGGATATTGCAAGCTTAAGGGTAAAATCGTCGCTTTTAGAGTTTTCTTTCTTTTATGAAAAGCTTTGCAGTAATTATGTATTTTTTAATTGTTATGGGGTAGTTGCCAGGTTTAAGGGAAGCCGTACGATCATTATACCTTTATTTTATTATTCCAAGTCCTCCTCCTTTTATTCTTTTTTTTTTTTTTTTTTTTGCTTTCTTCACCTTGTCCTTGTCCAATTGAGCAACAATTAAAGACCTCTTTCAACTTAGTAATGGAGTGTAGTGAAATTTAGATCTATGTTATACTCGCCTTGAGTTGGTTTTTTTTCTTCTTATTAATGAAAATGAAAACTACTAGAGTGGGGTAAAAAAGTAAAGAAAAAAATAAGAGTGGGAGGCCCTCTTAAGTGGATATAGATATAGTCTTTGGGTACTCTTTTGTATTTTAGGGATTCAAGAGTTTTTTTTTTTTTTGGTAAAAGTCCCTATAAACCATGGACTTAAAGGAAAAAAAAAAAACCAAAGAACAAGATGCATCCACTATAATAATCTATTATTGCATATGACATTAGGAAAGTGCCAACAAACCCTCAAATACTTTGATTCCATAACATTTGACTTGAAATTCCACGAGGCCCTTCTTTTCTTTTTGACAGAAATACCATTGACTTGCACCTATGGAAGTTGCTCTTACAATCACTAGTTGTTAAAATGGGATTTCATCATCTTTTCAAGTTTTTTCTTTATTTTTTTCTTGATTTATTGAATTAAACTTTTTAATATCTTTGATTGGGAATTGAGCTATTTTTTATTTTTTTAAAAGAATTTTACATTGATTTATGGAAAATTTTCAAAAGATATAAAAATTTTAGCTTATTTTCAAAAAAGCATAACTAAAATCAAATATTTCAAAATAATATAAATATTTTCCATAGTTCTTTCAATCAAACCCTCTCCGGTAGTTTTTTAGTAGGTTTTCTTCAATCACAAAACAACTATTTTGATTCACCATGTTTATTATTTATTGTTGTAATTTGGAATGATTGTAGTAGTAACAATGGTTGTTAGGGGCTTCAGAAAAGTTGTAAAAAGTTGATTGTCCTTTTACTTTATTTGATTCAAACATATGTCAACACAATATCAAGAATATTTTGTTTATAAAAGCAATGGTCCACATAGAATAAATGTGAGTGGATCGATGTTGGTGGGGCAACACAACCATCCATTATATATGGATCTTTAGTCCACACCCCTATTTTTTAGTTGCCTGATGATTGGAGAGAAAGTACTAGAGAGGACTTGATTGAAATAACTGTGGAATTATATATGGAGAACTTTATACTACTTTGAAATATTCACTTTTCCATATATTTATATATTTGAAAATGAGACAAAAGTGAAATATTTTTTGAAGATTTTCCAAGTAACAAGAGCCATCTTTTTATACATTCGTAAGGGTATTTTTGTGATTTTTAAAATAAAGTTGCTAGTAACGGAGAGAAGCCATCGGAAAGGACTTGAAAAAACTATGGAAAGCTTTTATACCATTTTAAATTATCTAATTTATCATGTACTTTTTTGAAAAAGAGCTAAAAGTTTTATACTTTTTTGAAAATTTATATTGATTAAGAAAGATCTCTTATGCTACAAGATATGGTGTTTTGGAAGTCAATTTTATCATCTTGTTTTTTCTTATTTTGCCATAATTTATTGAAATGAGTTTTCTTAATCTCTTTGATTGAGAATTGATTTACTTTTAATTTCTTCAAAAAGCGTTTTGCATTAGTTAAAAAGGATCTTCCACACGAGAACCCAAGGTACTTTGGAAATGATTTCATCATTTTCATTTTTCCTCTTAATTTCTTGAAATGAGGTTTTTAAATCTCATTAATCAAAAATTAATTATCATTGTTTCTTTAAAAAGAGATTCATATTAATTAAATGCCATAAACTATGATATTTTAGAGATAATTTCGACCTTTTTATTTCCTCTATTTTTTAAAATAACTTCTCTCATTTCTTAAACGGACATCACCCCAACTCTCCCAACTCCCTCCAAGAAAATATTCTTTCTCTTTAAAGTTGAGAAACGGTTGACAAGACACTGGAATTTTGAGTGCAAATCGATCTAGCATAAGGTCACATTAGCATATGGGACCAAGTAACACCTTTTAAATCTTGAAATTAGAAAACGAAAAAAAACTACCTCATCCAAGAGTATCCTTTCATTTGTCCCTCTTCATCCACACTACGCACACTCAATGTCCGTGTCTCTCCTTTCTCTACCTCTAACATCCTCTTCCTCTCTATATCTCACATATTTGACACCATATACTACTACTACCGTAATCTCCAGCACACACTAAGGATTTTTTTCATGAACAATGGAGGCAACAACAACAGAGCCCAATCTCATCTGTACAAAATATGCTTTATGAGTTGTACTTTCCAAGATAGCCTTATTTATGAATACATACTCTCTATCAACATGCAATCAAATAGAACTATATAATTATGAGAAATAATTAGGTGAGAATTGTTCTCATGGTTCAAACCGTGAGAACTATGGGTGGGGCCCACCTATCACCCAATCCAAACCTTGCAATAGACATGGACCCCCCTTGATAGTCACACGCCCAAGGGTTTGGCACCAATATGAATGAACTGAACCGTTGGATCGACTATATACCCATACGAATGGATACGGCTTGTCAACCATGGATGAAGGGGTTAGAAGACTGGGATTGGGACCAAACTTGATATTTGGGGTGGTCTCATATAGATCTTTCAATCCCCACCAGTCCCATTTCAAAATGGGGCCCCTAGTGGGCCCCACAAAAAAATTCTCACGGTGACTCCGTGAGAACAGGTCTCACTGGATCACATCCCTATAACTATTTTCTTTCCATTTTGAAAAGCTTATTGACATAACATTGAGCCTTATGATCATTAGATCAATGATATCATTCTCATGTCTTGTGTGCTTATTTTCTCATGGAACAATCATCATCATGCGAATCTCCTAATCTGTAGTCCATGGCATCTTTGTGCACTTACAAATAACTACAATATAGAACTTCAATATTTAAACAAAACTGACACAACATGGAGTCAATGATAAATTAAAAAAAAAAAAAAGGAAAGAAGAAAACCATATAGAAGAAAAATAACCTACTGGAGACACTCTGTTATTTTTCTGGGATGGTTAAATGTTAGCCAATCATCTAATCCACCGAACTCGAGTCCAAGATAAGGATAACAGCCACTGTATCTCTTATGAGTTGAAATAATAAGATAATGATATATATTGTATTCTGATGTATTTGTTGGTAATGCTCATACAGCTATATTAAGACATATCAAGCCTATTACTTAGGCGATAAATGATGTATTGCGTTAATTCTTATTTATGTATTATAGATTTCGAATGCAAAATAATGAATAATATCACCTGTTTAGAAAAAACCTAAAAATGCTATGATAAATTGAAAAGACTAGATATAGTCGAATTCCCAAAAATGCCAATAACATTATCAGATCAAATCAAATATAAAAATGTTGCAAGGAGAACGTGAGAAGATCATGATACTAATATAATAAAGTAGGTAAATAATAATAAAAACTATTCAATTGGAACTATATTTAGGCATGCTAGTCTCCTTGAAATGGATACCCATCATTTTGAGTGGCTCTAATATTCAAACAGTTGGACCTAACCTTGCAGAGTAGACAATCTAGAGACTCAAGATTACCACATTGTATGCTACATCAGGATCATCAAGAGAAGTGGGCCCCACAAGCCCCGGTCGGGGGGTTCTTTTTGCAATTCCAGTAACATGCAAAAACTCAGACCCTGTTTGTAGTTTGTACCTCCCTGTCTCCTTGCACTCGCGAACTCCATCGATTCGTTTCTTTGCAAAAAAAAAAAAAAAAAAAAAACACCAATGGAGGGAACAGCAACAACAACAACTGCGCGTCATCGCTTCTCTCCCTTCTTCTCTATCTCTTCTCACTCGAATCTCTCTTTCTGCAACAAATCTCCTCTCACAAAGACTCCATTCAAATCCACCAATGGGTTTCTCTCTCTCCGAGATGTCAAGAGCTCAGTGAAAGACAAGAGACCCAATTCAAACCGATCAGGTAACTATTAAACCGCTTCTTCTTAGATAGATTTTGTAACGCTCCAATTCCGAATACCGAAGTTACCGCTAAGGTAGCTGAATTTGCCGCTCTACTTCTCGGAAAATCCGAGAACTTCCAAGATCATAGTCCGCAGTGAGGTCAAATTTTTAAAACTTTTAAAACAATAAAACAATCAACAGTTATGTTGCAGAAGCATAAGAAAATAGAGCGGAAGCAATATGTATTACATAAAATGAATCAGATGGAACAGGGCTGAAGTCTAACAAAATATCAAAGTATAGTTATCAGAAGTTTACACAAAACTGACCACCTCCCTCCTCACTACAATAAACTCTCAAAAACCCAAAATAAGTATGCACTCAGACACCATGTGTAGACACTCCATCTTCCAGCTTGACCTCTTGGTCGGCTGGTCCCCATCCATAGTCTCCTACTATGGGCGCCTCGACGAGCGCGTCGTCCTCATAGTCGGAGTCAACACCTAAGCACCAAGAGTGGGTCAGATCTAAAGATCTATTAAGTCACAGTATACAGATAACATAGGATGTATGCATCAAGAGGAATAGAGACCGGCATGATAATCATAAGAGTATCAATGGTACATAGTCTAGGCAGTTGAGCAATATAAACATTGAGAATGAGAGTAACTAAAATATCTAATCTAATACAACATGGCACATTCACACAAGCTGGATACTGCGGGATATTATGTCGCGACCCTCCCATACCGAACAAGGTCGCGGTGGGAAATCTCACCAATGCTGGGGATAACTAACCCCGCAAATACACTCATCAACCTCACCCCACTCATCACTCGGGAGACTGGACCCGGTATCACACCGTCTGTTTAAAACATAGCTCATCATGATAGTTCACTCATCAATCAACACTCATAATAGCTCTTACCAGTGATGATCAGTCAACAGGCTGAGCTTAGAACAGCTGAGTGAATGTTAGTGCCGACTCCGGGAAACAAATACAGGTCTGTGTCTGTCTAGGCTTGCCTTGCGCGAGCAAGGTCCTAACAAATCCCTAAGAGGTCCAAGTACAATACTATGGAACAGAGTCCAAGTCCAAGTTCAAGGCCAAGCCCAGTCATTGGATCCATACTAAGGCCCATCAAAACTACGGCCTTAGTCTAAAATAGTCCGGGAGAGATCACAATCTCAATCCACTACCAGTCAGTCCATTCTCATCCATAATGAATCACAAGTCCAACCTAATCAAACCTCTTCACCTAGGGTATCATACATCCCAACTTAGGCCGTCTGAGGGCCCACCTAGACACGGATACGGGTTATTGATCACCAATCACATCACCAGGTCACCTCTAAGTAATCCTAGATTCAGGTCCTCCATTTTCCATTTAATTAACAAGTATAAGCAATAAGAAAGATATAAGAGTGACAGTGATGCAATAAGTGAGGTAACCCTCTAAGTCAAGAGAATCAATCGGGAAATATCAAGAGTCTATCCTAAGTAATGGTCCACTTTCAGGTCTAGGGCCATATCAATTAATTTGATCCCGAACTGAAGTCTCAGATGTCAAAGGATACTGTGTTTGGTGCTCCTGAAGTTACGGGCATCTTTGACGACATTTAAGGATCGAATCACCGACAATTCTAATCCCTAAACCCTACTTGGTGGCCCCACGAGTCAAGGTTGAGCCACACCATTGACTTGTGCTTGGCACATCAATGGAAGTTCATTTGGATGGTCAATGGGCCCTACAATTAATCAATCACAAAACATGGGCTAAACTCACAACTTACTGTTCACAGTGTTGCCAGGTTGACCTGCTCCACAGGAATCGGGGTTGGGACTTGGCTTGGATTATGGAATTTCCAGTGTACCCGATCAACCAGGTGGCTAGCCGGTCGACCTGGTACACAGGTCTACCTGAATCATCAGATTTCAGGTCAAGTTCTCAACTTTTGCGGTTTTCAGTGTGTCCGGTCGACCGCGCATACTGAACTCTGGGTTTAAGGGGAAATCCAGGTCATACGCTAGAATTGCAATTGGGTTCAATAAGAGATTAAGAGGGTCTTTTATTTCTAATTTCTAAAACTAATGGGTCCTTTTCCTAATTTTTAAAAACTAATGGGGAAATAAGGCAATTAATGCTCCCATGACAAAGGTGATATGGAATTCTTTACTCCAAAAGGTCTCCAAGTCATCACCCTTGACCCTCCTCACCTCTCACATGTCACCATCAATCTCCATTCTCTCACCTTTATTACCACACAAGACAAGTCAACAGGTCACCTCCTACCAGGTCATCAAGTTACCACTAGCCATTCTTTTTTATCTCCACTACAGGTACTACACCCCAACCATCCCTGCCACTAGGCTGTCAATGGGACGGGCTGGGCCCGGGCTTGGGTTGTCCAATCCCGTCCCGAAAATAGGACGGGCTTGCTGGGTGTTGCCCAATCCCGTCCCTAAATTGAACAGGCCTACATAAAATCCCGTCCCGTACGAGCCCGGGCCTGGGCCTGGGCTTAGCCCGATCCTGAACATAAGCAAAACATTCTCTAATTATTCTTACTGTCACCAGACACCCGGTATGAACCGGACTTTAAACCCTCCTCCTTTTTTCCAGGCTTGGGACCGGCAATGTAATGCAACAACTACAAGCAACATGGCGGAGTTAAAAACTTTTTTTTTTCTGGTGACAGTAGCAAATCAATAGAAATGAATGAGTATCCTATACGCTATATGAGTCAAGTAATGTAGGAACGGTTAAAACCTCTTTTTTCTTATTTCCGGTGAAAGTAGAAAATCAGAAAATCAATAAAATGAATGAGAATGAGTATCCTATATGGGTCAAGTAATGTAAAAAAGAAATCAACATAAATTATTTTTCTTTTAATATGTCTAAAACATCAGTTAGTGCATTCCCATCATTGTCTAAATCATCAATCCTAGTTGGGTCATGACTAAACCAATCTTGGGCACAAACTAATGCTTCTACTGTATCTGGTTTCAAAGAAGTCCTATGTGGGTCAAGTACCCTCCCTCCGGTGCTAAATGCTGACTTTGAAGCAACGGTAGAAACTGGAATAGCTAAAATATCACGAGCCATATGAGATAAAATAGGTTACTTAGTTGAATTTAATTTCCACCATTGTAATATATCTATCATGTCATCTTCTTCTACTGACTTGTCATCAAAATAACGATCTAATTCTGTTTTTTCTTCTACAACTACCTTATTAGAGATTTCATTTCGATACTTTAAAAAAAGGGAACGAGCCTTTCCATGTTCATCATCACCAACCTTTCTTTTAAATTGCCTACTAGTTGCATCATTTTTATTTACTATCTGATCACTTTCTTTAGCACCAAATCTCACACGATACTCCTCATACAACTTTTTAAATAGATTACGAGCTTCAATCATACGAGTATTTCTATATTCCACTGTTTCATATAATATCTTAAAAACCCATTCCAAACACACTATCTTAGAGGAGGGATCAAGCAATATGGCTATTTCAAACATTTGATTGTAATTCTTCAAATATTTATCAAATTTTTCCATCATCACTTTAGCCATTCTTGCAGAAGCAAAATCAAAATCACCTAATTTTTGTACCAACTCATTATGTATTGTACAAACTTCAGGTAAAAAGATATGAATGGTTGGATACTTTCTAGCAGAGAACCTATTTGTTGCTTCATAGAACCTTTCCAAAAAATCATTAAGAGTAGCAACCTTGTCCCATTCCTCATCCGAAGGAATCAAAGTCTTATAGTGCAACTCATCTGTTAAAGATAGATAAGAAAAAACATCTCGAAAATACAGTGCTGAAGAAACCATAAGATATGTGGAGTTCCATCTAGTTTGAACATCAAGAGGCAATCCCCTTGTAGAACTTAGCCCTTTCACACTTACAATATCACGAAACTGATGTATACGATTCGAGCTATTCTTAATGTATTTAACTACCTCCCTGATGTTCTCAATAATTGGGTCAATATCTTTAAGTCCATCTTTCACTATAAGGTTAAGAATATGTGCAGCACAACGCATATGAAAAAATTTACCATTTAAGACGAGAGCATTGGTTTTCAAAAGTTGATTTCTAAGTGTCCTTACAATACAATCATTTGTAGAACAATTATCTTATGTCAAACATGATAATTTATTCTCAATATTCCAATTAAGTATACTTAGAGTAATATTGTCAGCTAGCATTTGGCCAGTGTGGGGAGGATCAACATTATGAAAGTTAATTATACGTGATTTAAGAACCCAATCAGAGTCAATATAATGTGCTGTAATAGCCATATAACCTAAATGCTGATTGAATGTCCACATATCCGCTGTGAGAGCAATCCTACTAGTGAGATCCTTGAATTCTTTAAAGATCTCATTCTTTTTTCCATTGTACATTTCCATACAATTTGCCTCCACAGTGTTACGTGATACAATCTTGAATTCAGGTCATAGAGTCGCACAGAACTCTTTAAAACCTCGTTGTTCAACAACATTAAAAGGATGGTCATGTAATAACAACATTTTTGCAAGGGCTTCTCGACTCTTTTTTTTATCAAATCTAAAAATGCCAACACCGGTTTTGGATTGAGCATCAGTCCTTAAAAGTGGTTGTTTTTTTGACTTATCAGTGCTTGGTTTACAAACACACGATTTGCAGTGTCTATGCAGGTGTGAAGTTCCGTCCTCAGGTCTACTGACTAGAGATTTCTTGCAATAGTTGTATACCGCTTTAACTTTAAGGACATCCTTCCCATTAACTTTCACAGTCAAATCTGATTTTACAAAGTGTTGCCAAACCGCTGATTTAAGCTTTTTTGCATTAGGCTCAGCATTGGGAGAGGGAATGGGAGGCACTTGCTCACTACCACCACTACCCATCTCATCATCAATGGAGAAGGGGACATGTGAACGAACAAGAATGCTACCAACACTATTAGAAGGTGTATCAGGAGTATCAGAAGACATATTTAACAATTCAAACAAAAAACAAGTATCAATCCCTAATATCCACAACTATCCACAACTACTCACAGCTAAACAAGTAAAGCAGTTATCAATCCCTAATATCCACAACTAAACAAGTTATCAATAAGCTACTATCCACAACTAAACAAGTAAATCAATTTCTACTATCCACAACTAAACAAGTAAATAAATTAAAAGAAGAAGAGTCAAGAGACGTATCTTAGTATCCTACAATCCCGAAAGCGCAGCAGTCACAGCAACGCAATTGACCCAAAAAAGACAAAATCTAGCCAAGTAAAAAGAAATTAATTCATGTCAGTCTTTATTGTAAAATCCAATTATAATACTAAGTCCAAAAATTATTTGTCGAAAGTTGAAACTCTTATGATGCAGTCACATACGCAGAACAAAATTGGATAGACATGAATTTTTTTGGCCTACATATATCCCACCCAAAAGGTCAGGAACCTTTTCTTCTCATTCCTCTCTTCTTCTTTGGTTTTTTTTTTTTTTATTTTTTTTATTTTTTATCTTTGAATCTTCAATTCATTCTGCCGTTGGATTGGATGATGACCAAAGCACTGATCCATTCGACTGGGTTGATATGGATGTGGTTACCAACTCTCACTGTGTTGACATGGGCAATTGGTATGTGGAAACTTGTGGAGATGATGTTGAGATGGGTGATAAACGGTTAAAATAGATGCTTCCACTTTCCAGCAAAGCTTCATCTTCGATTAGCATGAAAATTGGCATTTTACCTGATTAGAGAACATGTTGCATACCTGATTAACCAATGGTTCAGATCTTTGGTGCTTCTTTGGTGTGGGACAGAGAGGCAATAACAGAGAGAGCGCAAAGCAGAGAGCAGAGAGCAGAGAGGGAGAGTTGAGAGGCGAGATCTGAGAGCAGAGAGTGAGATCTGAGAGCAGAGAGGTGCTAACAGAGAGGGCGCAAAGCAGAGAGCAGAGAGGTAGAGCAGAGAGCAGAGACGGAGAGCTGAGAGGCAAGATCTGAGAGCAGAGAGGCGTTAACAGAGAGGGCGCAGAGCAGAGAGCAGAGAGGTAGAGCAGAGAGCAGAGACGGAAAGCTGAGAGGCGAGATCTGAGAGCTGAGAGATATGAGAGCAGAGAGTGAGATCTGAGATCTGAGAGCTGAGAGTGAGATCTGAGAGCAGAGAGGCGAGACGAGATCGGAGAGCAGAGAGGCGAGACGAGAGTGCAGAGAGCGGGACGGGAGAGCAGAAAGGCGAGACGAGAGAGTAGAGCGAAGCTTTGAGAGCAGAGAGGCGAGCCGAGAGAGCAGAGGGAGACCTGAGAGCAGAGAGGCGAGCCGAGAGAGCAGAGCAGAGATTGCAGAGAGGCAAGACGAGAGAGCAGAGAGGTGAGACGAGAGATCAGAGAGGAGAGAGCTGTTCACACTTCGCAGAGATGAGATCGCAAGGAGGCAGAGAAGGCGAGACGAGAGCTGTTCGATGAGCAGAAACTGTGAATAATGATGTTAGGGTTTCCTCTTTCTTGGCTTTGTGAAAACAAATGGGGGCCGAAATTTACGGAATGCCCCTCCTAGTAGCCGTTTGATGCGGTTAGTGAGGGGCAATTTAGGTAATATATAAAAAATTATCAAAATTTATTTAAAGCGGGCCGGGCCCGGCCTGAACGGGCTGGGCATCCTTTGCCCAGTCCCAGTCCCATTTTGGTCGGGCTTCTGCTATTATTGACCAAGCCCAACCCACTGGGCTAAATTTTTTTTAAAAGTCCCATATTTCGGGCTTGGGATGGGACAGGCCGGGCTTTTTACCCGTCTCAACGCCCATTGACAGGCCTACCTGCCACTCAACACAAAACTCGGATCTATGATGAAACTTGACGCCAAAAGAAACTGGGCCACTCGGATAGTGGGTCCCACTGATCAATCCTCCGATCAGACTCCACCGTCAAGGTCGCCCAGCAGTCCCTGATCTTGTGATCGGACCTGATCATGGATCAGGTCATCAAGTGGGTCCCACACACGATACGAAGTACACAAAATCTGCCCAGGAGTTCTTTTAATTCCCTACTCCCTCAGACCACCATACACCTTATCTCTTTCCTCACTTTTCTTTCTTATCCCACACGTCATCACCTCTCTCTCCACTCTCCTCTCTTTTCTTTCACTCGTTAGGTCTGAGAAAAATGCCTCACACAGAACGTGTTTGCCTCACGCCTGCAACGATTGAGAGGCTTGGATGGTAGGTCCCACTAGGCCCCACTCAAGATCAACCACTACCCTAAAGGTCGCCCAAGGTCCCTCTACACGATGTGGGGACCTGATATAAAATCAATGGTTCACATGGGCCCCACAGTCCCAAAACGAAAATCCACCTATGTGAAAGATGCCCTTAACTGATCATCCTAATGGATAGTGGGCCACGGGTGTCCCCTACCTATGGGACCAGTCCCTCTAGGGTCGCCCGTGGGTCCTCCTTCGGATCTACCATCGGGTGGCCCACCTGGGTCTCGATATCAACGCAAACAAAAAGGGTCTTCACTATTCGTCTCCGGAAACTTGCTACAAGTTACTCAATCCCTGGATTTCTCCTTAACCCATTTAGCATCCATCATGTAAACATTAACAAACAAGAAAAACACTTCTATAACCATCCATCCATTAATCCATCCGGGCCATTGATCTTCTAAATGAGGGAACTCATCTATCAATGACCAAAAATCCATAAAACAAGCTCAAATGTAAATCTAACATCAATTGAAAGTGAATTATAGAATCAAAGATCGTAAACATGCATTCTATGCTAAGTAAGTATATTGCACTTGCCTCAATTTCGAATTTGTAAGGTGGATGACAAAGAGAAGCAATCCAATGCAATAACCACGCAATTGTATAGTTTATATAGGCTAGGGTTTTGTGAAATAAGAGGCAAATTGAGGGACAAATGAGGGTAAATTAGGGTTCATTTCCCAATGCAATAGTATAGTTTATATAGGCTAGGGTTTTGGGGGAATTTACCAAAAGGACCTTGTAGGTTGTATAGAGATATAAATAAGGACATAGGCTTTTAGGTCTTTTGGGAGAGGTTCTAGAATGTTCTTTGATGGGGGAAACCCCTCCTACAATATTTTATTTAATAGCTAGGGCCTCTAATGACTAAAACCCTATAGAAGTTACAATTGACCCCCTATACATTCTATAAAACACAAAATAAGTCTAATCAAATTAAAACTTACGAAAATATCTATCTACCCCTTATTAATCCCTATTAATTAGTATAATTAACCATAAATAATATAGTTATAATATTCAAATTAAAAAATGAGGGCCCACAAGCGGTGGGGCCTCACAGATTTCACTTGGGTTTCTCTTTTTTTTGGCAGATGGTCGCCTTGGTGCACATTAGCCACGCAGCCCGGTGCTATGCTAGCTTGCTCTTGGTAGCGGTTTCTGGGTTTCTTTAAATGTCCCAATACGAGTTCTATTTTGATGAACGGGGTTTGGGATTTTAGGGGATTTCGGGAGTTGGAAAAAGACCTAGAACCTGAATTCGGAGGTTTCCCCTCACAGGGTAAGTAATTTCGATGCTCTCTTGCAGTTTTCAGTTTTAAGTGGTCTTTTCCCTTGCCGGCGTACGTTAGAGTTGTGGGGCTGCTCTGCTAATGTGCGCCTGTGAGTGTTGGTGAGGAGCTAAACCGATGGCCTAGTTCCAGTGGTACAGGGAGTCAATCGATATGTTGATGGGAGTTTTTTTTTTTTTGGTTGTACATTGTATATATATTAGAACTTTGGGAGAGAATTGTTGAGCAGCCACAAAGGTAGAATCTATGATGTCATCGTTTTTATATTGTTTTTAGAATTATTCAAGGCATTTAGGATGGATGGGATGATGATTGAGATGATATTATATTTCTTTTTGTTGTTGTAGTTTCTGCGGTGAGATTGCTGCGGATGGAACAAGGTGGTGCATTTGTAGACCTTCTGAATGACAAAGGGAAGAATTCTGGCGAGAATAAGATGGGTTACGTTGAAAGGACACTAGGGTTTCGTACCCGAGATTTGGATGATAGAGATATTAGATTGGTATGATTGCTTTTAAGATTCCTGTTCCATTTTATATAGTTTATTTATTTATTTGTTTTTGAATCTCTGAAATAATTTGCTTAATATGTTAGAAATATGCTTTTATAAAATGTGGAAACACCATTCTAGTTTATAATGGAGGAAATATGTTAACTCTCAGCTGAAAATCATAGTCTTTTTGGTGACTCAAACAACTGATTTGATGCGTGGAGAATCAATATGCAGATGAACAGAATACATGATTTAGGTGCTTGGTGTTCTCAGTTGTTTGACAGACATTCCAGCCATGATGGTGTACGGGAATTAGAAACCTACCAGATGATATGTTTGATGAGACTAGAAAAGAGAACTCTTGCAGGGTTTGTGAATAAAATGCTATCATGTACCAAATAACCAAAATTGAGTTTCCTTTTGTTGCGTAGCTATGTTTTTGGTGTCATTATCACACTCCAAGATAGGAGGTTTTTCCTTATGTTTGCACTTCCACCTTCATGGTGCAACAATATATGATAAAGTGTACACAAGGATATTGAATGCTTCCTTCAGGGAAGAACTAAGTGAATGATTAAATGAATGTAATGGCTTATTGTTTTGAATTGTTTAGAATTGTTTAGAATTACTAAACACATTATTAGCATGGAATTGTGTATATATTGTCGAACCATCGTGTTCACAGTGTTATTGATGACATTACAGGCCAAATTACCCGTCCCGATGATACAGAGACAGCGTCGCCAACGGAGGAGGCCCATGAGGTTCCTCCAGGAGGATTAAACGAGTGGACGTAAATCGGAGGGCATTACATTAGAATGTTTTTGGAACATTTTGAGAAATACATGTAGATTCATTTTGGATGAGAATAGTAGTCACCTGCATTGTATTTGAATATGCAGGGTTGACTTGATTATTAAATGAAATGTATATGTAGTGAACTGTACTTTTATGTCAAGGACTTGTACAGTTTAAATTAATTGTCAATGTATATATATTTCCGCAAAGATATACATTTGACAGGTATGAATGTTTGATATCCCTTGTGAATTTTGTATTGACTTCAGTAATGCGAGGTTTACGGGAGTAAGTATGGAGATCGCGACTCGGGGTTTAGCCATGGTAATCCTAATCTCGAGCTCAGGTCGTGACATACTTATTGGATGGTATCAGAGCTAAGTTAAAGAAATACTTAAAAGACTTAGCAAGTTGTAGGAACGAAGTGAGGAACGTTGTGTTTCGTGCCAAATCCAATCTTGGATTTGTGATTTAATGCTTTCACTATATGTGATAGGTATGTGATGGAAGTGTTGAGATATATGTATCTTACCTTTCGTATGGTTTACAGCATGGCTACATCTGGATCAAATCCAAGAAATGATGACTTCGTTGAGGTTGTCACACATTCTCCTCCTATATCCGATGTAGATGCGAGAATGATTGCTATTCTCTAGCAGTTAGTGAGGAGTAATGAAGCCCAAGTTACCATTCAGGCACAACATAGAAAGGCACATTGAACTATGCAAGAGCAGCATAGGGAGCAAATGGCCAGGAGCCATGAAGCACAGATGGGTATGCAAGCCCAGATTACCTCCCTGTTGCAAGTGCAGAGCCAGATACAGGCTCAAATGCAAGCATCACCAGTGCCACTAGTCCAACCACCTATTAATGTTGGAACACAAGTGGTAGTACAATCAAAGGAGAAGGATCCTAATGTTCTGTACGAGCAGTTCAGGAAAATAGGAGCTACTGAGTTCCATGGTACTGAAGATGTGTTTAAGGCTGATCAGTGGCTAGAACACATCGAGGATGTGTTGGGTACAATCACGTACACTCAAAAGCAGAAGGTTTCGCTCATTTCCTCCATGTTACGAGAAGTAGTAAAGATGTGGTGGAAGAGCGTTAGTGATGCACTCTCAAAAGTCCCAGAAGCAATTCTTTGGGAGACTTTCAAGCAACAATTCAAAAGAAAGTTCGTCCCAGACCATGTGAGACAAAAGAAGGAAGCAAAGTTTCTACATCTGAAACAAGGTCAACTGACCGTATCTGCTTATGTCCACACCTTTCTGCAACTGTCTAAGTATGTTACCGATCTGTTAGATACGGAGGACAAGAAAGTGAAGAGGTTTCTCAATGGCTTGAATCCAACATATAAGAAGATGGTATTGGCATCAAATAAGCCTACTGCCTTCGATGATGTCGTTGATAGAGCCTACACCGCGGAAGAGGTTCATAGAGAAGAAATGGCTGAGAATGAAAGTACAAAGAGGAGTAGTGGTGGAGCTACAGGCTCCTCGTTTAAGAAAGGAGGACAGTTCAAGGGCAAGAATAAGAAGCAGAAATTCACTGCAAGGACTGAGAATAAGCCACTCTGTGAGACATGTGGAAAGGCTCATAAGATTGAGTTGTGTTGGAGGACTACAGGAGCTTGCCTTATTTGTGGTTCTTTGGAACACAAGATGGTACAATGTCTAAGGGCAAGGAGAGATGACATAGCTCCAAATCAGCAGTCTGCTCAAGGACAAGCAACACTCCCTGCTCCTCCACAGTGATTGGCATTGCCAGCTCCTCCTAGGCAACAGCAACAACAGCCTCAGTTTCAGGGTCAACAAGGCCAACAACGTCAGTGGCAGAGGCAACAGCCTTGGTAACAACAGCAGAGGCCACAGATGGCTAGAAGGGCTTATGCTCTTAACCGAGAGCAAGCTGTTGTTGCAACCAACTTGGTTGAAGGTACAATACTTGTAGATAATAGACATGCGATTGCATTATTTGATCCCAGTTCTACACATTTATTTGTAGCACCTGTATTTGTTTGTGATATGCAAGACCGGATAATGCAATTGCTATATAATTTTATTATAACTACTCCATTAGGAAAAAGAGTAGTATGTGAATTGTATGTGCACCAATGTAATGTACGAATCGGGGAAGTATCGATGCTAGCTGATCTGGTTGTGTTAGCCACGAATGATTTTGATGTAACTTTTGGCATGGATTGGCTTGCGAAGTACATGGCTTGTTGAGACTGTTTATGCAAAATCATCACCTTTAGGGTTGATGAAGCCAGTGCCAGTGTACTCTTTGAAGGAACTCAAAAGAAGTTCGATACATGGCTTGTTTCGGCACTCAAGGCTGAACAAATGATGCATAGTGGTTGTAAGGGCTACATTGCATTCATTTTTTAGAAGAAGCCAGAACCAAAGTTAGGGAATATCCCTGTAGTATGTGAATTTCCAAACGTATTTCACGATGAAGTGCCAAGTCTACCTCCAGCGAGGGAAGTGGACTTTACAATTGAACTTGCACTCGGTACTGCACCGATATCTAGGGCACCGTATCGAATGGCACCATCAAAATTGTATGAATTGAAGAAACGATACAGGATTTGCTAGACAAAGGTTTTATCAGACCAAGTGTCTCACCGTGGGGAGCACCTGTACTATTTGTGAAGAAGAAGGATGGCACCTTTAGGATGTGCATTGATTATAAGCAGATAAATCAAGTGACGATGAAAAACAAAAGTCCACTACCTAGAATCGATGAGTTGTTTGATCAACTCCAGGGTATAGCTTACTTTTCTAAGATTGATCTTCGATCTGGATACCACCATATACAAGTTAGAGATCAAGATGTACAGAAGACTGCATTCAGGACTCGTTATGGACACTATGAATTTTTAGTGATGCCTTTTGGTCTAACCAATGCACCTGCAATTTTTATGGCTCTAGTGACCAGAGTGTTTGCCTCATACCTGGACCAGTTTGTTGTGATATTTATTGATGACATCCTGGTATACTCGAGGTTAGAAATGGAGCATTCACATCATCTGAGAACAGCCTTGCAGATACTGAGAGAGAATCAGTTGTATGCAAAGCTCACGAAATGCGACTTTTGGTTGCAGCAGGTTGCATTTCTGGGTCATATAATTACCAGAGATGGATTAGCTGTTGATTTAGCTAAGATTGAAGCGGTTACCAATTGGTAGAGTCCAAAGAATGTGCCAGAGATTCAGAGTTTCTTGGGATTGGCGGGCTACTATAAGAGGTTCGTAAAAGACTTCTCCAAGATAGCATCTCCGTTGACGAAATTGACTCAAAAGGACATTCCATTCCAATGGAATGATGTATGTGAGTCTAGTTTCCAAACTCTGAAGCAGAAGTTAATATCAGCCCCAATCTTGGCTTTACCTGAAGGAAGAAGAGGATTTGAGATTTACTCAGATGCCTTAGGTATTGGATTGGGATGTGTGTTGATGCAGAGAGGTAGGGTAATTGCCTACGGCTCACGTCAATTAAAGGAGCATGAGAAGAACTATGCTACACATGATTTAGAGCTCGCAGCTATTGTGTTCGCATTGAAGCAATGGAGACACTATTTGTATGGAGAGACTTTTGAAGTCTATTGTGATCACAGAAGTCTCTAATACTTGTTCACTCAGAAGGATATCAATTTGAGGCAACGCCGTTGGTTAGAACTCATCAAGGACTATGATTTTCCTTTCACATTTGTACCTAGAAAAGGTAACGTTGTAGCTGATGCTTTGAGTCGGAAATCAGCTAACTTGGCATCATTGGTGGGTGAATGGACTCTGATTGAAGAATTCAGAGATTGGGATTTGTCCATTAAATTCGTGGACAACCAAGTAATGATTGTAGCAATGTTAGTGTTCGAACAGCTATTAATACAGCAGATCAATGATAGGCAGTTTGACGATCCTGAATTAATAAGAATTCGGGATAACATTGCAGCTAGGCCAGATTTCGTGTTGGTAGCAGGAGTTCTCTATTTCAGAGACCGATTATGTGTACCAACACAAGAGGATTTGAAGCAGGCAGTAATGTTTGAAGCTCATCACACCAGATATTCTGTGCATCCAGGAAGTACGAAGATGTACAAAAATCTTAAGGGCAGGTTTTGGTGGAATAACATGAAGCGGGAGATAGCGAGTTATGTGTCTTCCTGCTTGACTTGTCAGCCTGTGAAATTTGAGCACAAAAGGCCACCAGGATTGCTTCATCCATTGTACATTCCTAAATGGAAGTGGGAACATCTCACGATGGACTTTGTGTCTAGCTTACCGAGGACGCGGAGAGAACATGACACCATTTGGGTGATTGTGGATCGTCTTACGAAGTCCGGGCATTTCCTTCCATTTAGAAAGGATATGGGATTCAATGACATGTCCAAATTGTTTGTCAAGGAAATTGTTAGACTGCATGGAGTACCGATCTCGATTGTTTCTGATCGAGATAGTCGGTTTGTTTTCACATTTTGGTAAACATATCAAAATTCTATGGGTACAAGACTGCGGTTTAGTACTGCATATCATCCCCAAATAGATGGACAGTCAGAGAGAATGATTCAAACTCTAGAAGACTTGTTGTGCTAGTGTTGCAGATTTTGGGAGTGATTGGGATGAGCACCTAGCCTTGTGTGAATTCGCGTACAATAGCAGCCATCACTCTAGCATTGAAATGGCACCGTTTAAAGCACTGTATGGTCGAAGATGTAGGACTCCAATTAGCTGGGAAGAGGTAGGAACTCGAAGTTTCCACGGTCCTACGATCATTGCTGAAACAACAGACAAAGTGCAGAAGGTGCAAGAACGGTTAAGAATTACTAGATCAAGGCAGAAAAGCTATGCTAACAATCGTCGGCGTGATTTGGAATTCGTTGTTAGTGATTTAGACTTTTCAAAGACTTCTCCAATGAAGGGCACCATTGGATTTGGACAAAAGGGTAAACATTCTCTGAGATTCATCGGACCCTTCAAGATCCAAAGTAGAATTGGGAATGTGGCGTATCGCTTAGACCTTCCAGCAGAACTCTTCAGTATCCACAATGTCTTTCATGTTTCGATGCTTCAAAAGTATGTGTCATATCCTTCACATGTTATTCGTCATGAAGAGATCCAAGTGTTGCCAGACACTGCATATGTTGATAAGCCAATTATCAAGGAGGTGGTTCTGCGTACCAAGACAATCAAATGGGTCAAAGTGCTGTGGGCACATTATGGACCAAATGAAGCTACGTGGGAACTTGAAGAACAAATGGCTCGAAAGTATCCAGAGCTATTCGTTCAGAAGACTTTCATTTTTAATTGTTTAATTGATTTATATTGCATTCGGAGGACTGAATAGTTCTAAAAGTTTAGGGGAATGTAACACCCTGTCCCGAGTTAATCAAGATTAACTCTAATTAATCGGGATTAATGCTAATTGAATGTGTTTTATTGAATTGATGTTGATTAATGGCTAAATTGATTTGAAATTGTCTCAAATGATCAATTTGAGCATAATGAAAAGGTAATGAATGTTGTTTAAGGAATTGAAATGAGTTTAAGTTTAGATCGAGGAATATGAGGACTTTTTTGTAAATATGAATTTTCGCGTATTTCGTCGAATATAGAAACTCTTGATGCCCGCGCGTGTATTACGAGGAGTACGTTTGTTTCCGTAATAGGCGTGATTCCATTCGACGTGAATTGGATCAAATGACCCTTCATTTGACTCAATATGTAAATAGTGGAAATGAGAGGGGCTTAAATGCAAAAATGTGGTTTATAAGATGAGGATGAACTCCTTTGAGTTCATTCTGTCATCTCTCAGCGCAGCTCTCTCTTTCTCTCTTCTCTTCTTCTTTCTTCCTTCCATTCTCAATCAAAGATTGAAGCTTTGTGGGTGATTTAGAGGGAAGTTCATCTTCTTCATCTTCTACATCTTGTTCTTTGGATTTGTTGGAGTTTGAAGCGTGGGAAAAGGCTTAAAGTTCTTTTCTAGAGAACTACAAGTAAGTGCTTTGAATTGATTTCAAAATTCCAAGCCTCTTCAGTGATTTTTGAATGTTTCTTGCATAAGAAACTCATTGGAATTCTCTTGAATGGATTGATTTTGATTTTAGGAGCAAAAAAGGGTTTCAATTGGGGATTTCATCTAGAACTCAAGATAGCAAAGGAGGTTCTTGCTAATTAATCTCTAAATAAGGCAAGTGTACTCAATTCTACTGATTCCATATGATAATGGATTTCTTTGAACTCAAGGAGTTCAATTCCAGAAAGTTTCAGTACAGAATTTTGCTGAACTTCTGGAGCAGTTTGTCAGCTGACCGACACCTGACCGACGCTTTTTGGGATGAATTTCGTATGGAATTACAGCTTCTGGAAAGCTGACCGAACTGAGTTCGGTCAGCCGAAGTTGCAACTCGGTCGACCGACAATCGACCGAGCCACCTGACCGAGTCTATCTGAGCTCCCATCTGAGCTCTTTGGAATTGGAACCAAGGGGTAACCGAACTGAGTTCGGTTAGCCGACGCTGTACCTTCGGTCGACCGACAAGGTGATCGAATTTCCCTTGGAAAAATGTCAGAATTGTATTAGGAGACTGAACTTCTGGAAAGCTGACCGACAGAGTTCGGTTAGCCGAAATCCAGAGTTCGGTCAGCCGACAGGTAACCGACGAGGTGACCGAACTTGTGGAGAGTTCAGAATTGATTTCTGATTTCTGGAAATAAAAGCCTATTGGCTAAGGCTAGTGTTAATGGTATTTTCCTAAACCTTCATGGGTGTTAGCTAAGGTTATGTTCATGTAAATTACACTAAAAGTGATGTCATCGAGAATAACACATACATAACGAACGTTTCACTCGAATGTTTGGTTTAAGAAAATTTAATTAGATTTATTGTTTTGAATGGGTTTCTTATTGGCATTGTATTACATTGTACGCTCCTTGTTGAGCTGAAATGCATAATGAATTGAATTAATGAAGTGAAAGGAATAATGAAATGAAATAAATGAACCAATGAAATGAATTAAAGAACAATCCTACTGCAGTAGATGAAATGGAGTGTTCTAGACCTCCATGGGACCGGTGATCTCTGATCAAGACACTGGTACAACCCACACATTTGAAAAGCCACTTAATAAAGGGTATAATATGAAATTGAAATTGAATGAGTCTTTTCTTAAGGCCTGGGTCATGAATGGTGCGCCCTTCTGCCTTGTGCCAAAGAAGACAATGAAAAGTCACTTGATAAAGTGTATGCGAGGATATTGAATGCTTCCTTCAGGGAAGAACTAAGTGAATGATTAAATGAATGTAATGGTTTCTTGCTTTGAATTGTTTAGAATTGCTAAACACATTATTGGCATGGAATTGTGTATACATTGTTGAACCATCGTGTTCACAGTGTTATTGATGACATTACATGCCAAATTGCCCATCCCGATGATGCAGAGACCGCGCCGCCAACGGAGGAGGCCCATCAGGTTCCTCCAGGAGGATTAAACGAGTGGACGTAAATCGGAGGGCATTACATTAGAATGTTTTTGGAACACTTTGAGAAATACATGTAGATTCATTTTCGATGAGAATAGTAGTCACCTGCATTGTATTTGAATATGCAGGGTTTACTTGAATATTAAATAAAATGTATATGTAGTGAACTGTACTTTTATGTCAAGGACTTGTACAGTTTAAATTAATTGTCAATGTATATATATTTTCGCAAAGATATACATTTGACAGGTATGAATGTTTGATATCCCTTGTGAATTTCATATTGAGTTCAGTAATGCGAGATTTACGGGAGTATATATGGAGATCGCGACTCGGGGTATAGCCGTGGTAATCCTAATTTCGGGCCCGGGTCGTGACACTTAAGCACAAGGTTTCCAGTTCAAGATTGTTAACCTTTCAGGATAAAAAATGAGAATTAACACAACAACACAAGAGTACAAATAAACTGAGTAGACCCCTCAGAAGAATCTGGTTAGGCTATGCCAAATGAACATTATTTTAATTGGATTCCAGTAGATCATTAGAACAATCTTTCCCATACACTGTTGAGGAGATCCTATGGAGAAGAGATGGGCTCCATATATACATCAAGATTCCTGATCAATGTTGTGTCTTGATGAGAGAGACAACTTGGTTTTGTTAAAGAAGGTTTCCATCTAATTTGATGGTAGTTATGTTGAAGATTTTGAATGATTAAATAAATCTGGAAACCAAGAAGGATTTGTTGATGGGTAACTGTGTATAAGAAAAATCCAGAGAAGGTCATCTGAAGGGGTGTCAGACAAATGAGAAAGAAGAGAGCTGCTGTAGCGTGTATGGTGATCTGAACATATAGTGCAATATATAGGAGAGATGATCTGAGATTCGGGTATGGATGATAGATTCAAATAGCTGTCATGAGCCTGGAGGATCTTGTAGAAAGGATTGTTAGTTTGTAATTGAAGTAGTTGAAATTGATGTGATAGAATTTGAGATATCTAACGGTTACATTCTTTAGCTCAATATAATTTGTGTAAGAAAATATGATTTTTGAATTTATAAACCAAAAACTGAAACTAGACCATGGGATTATGTTTGATTACTTGAGATATGAATAAATGCATTAGGAGAGGGTGGTAGATAACTTAGAAAAGGATAGTGAATGAATCATGAAAGGAGTGCTTTGTTATGGCATTCATAGAGATGGAAAATGGAAAAGCTGGCCTAAGTTAAATGGAAATAACCGGAAGCACACCAAAGAAGAAATGATGGAGAATGGCAGAAAATAGGAGAGAGATGTGATGCAACAGAAACCAAAATTTTCTTTCTAATGCGTATCTTTTCTTGCAAATTTGGGGCGATGCTTTGGTTACTTGTTACTTGTTAGACAGGATGTTTCTACCACATCTAGTAGTTGGATCCACTTTTTCTTGACTGCACTCTTTTAATCAATATTTCATTAAAAAAAATTAGCAATAAGACTTATCTAGGAACAAGAAAAATGAGAAGAAGTTCAAAGAGAGAACATAATTTTTCTAGAGAAGTATGTGAGTATTGAAGATGATATCTGTAAGAAACCATGTACCAACCCAAATGCTTAATCTGATAGGTGGAAGGCCAAATAGGTATATGAAGCCCTGTCCAACTTAGGACTTAGGTGATGTGGGTTGTGGGACTTCCCAACACTCACCTTCACGTGCAGGCCCAACAGATTTTATGGACGGGCCTGCCACGTGGGCTATACAAGAACGACAGGAGCCACATGGGCTATACAAGAATGATGGGATCGAAACCCACTGTGATACCATGTAAGAAACCATGTACCAACCCAAAAGCTTAAGCCGATAGGTGGAAGGCCCAAACATGTATATGAAGCCTTGTCCAATGTAGGACTTAGGCTATGTGGGATGTGGAACTTCCCAACAGTATCACTAGATGTAAGTCCTCCTTTTGTCGCAAGAGTAATTGAAATGGGACACCTAGAGTGAAAAGAAATGAAAAGGTTTGGCGGAGATAAAGAAATTAAGAACCTGAAGTGTAAAAGGCGCAGAACAAAGAGACAGAGAAAATTGTAATGAATAAACATGACTTGGAGTACATACAGTTTTTTATGTAAATTGGAAGTGGTCGCTCAAAATGCATACTAATTGGGCTGGCCTGGACCAGATGTATGCTAATCTGGATTGATCCAAATCAATCTGAATCAGACTAGTTTTCCGGTTGAAGTTCCAGCAATTATTAGTGATCACATAACAATTCTGTCATCAGTGAGTTACTGTAAGATACTACATGGATGAGTCTGAAACCCAAACTTCCAAGCTACCAACAAATTTATTCACCGTTTCTTGGCATCACCCTTATTACCCAAAAGATTAAGATGCTAACACCGAACCTTCCCAGCAAAACCTCAATGAATGAGTGTATGGCGAAATGCATCCATTTACCACTGTACCGTGATGTTGCTTTCGAAGATCATCAACTGCTAAGAGCTTATCATAAGATGCAAGTCCAACAGCTATGACTTGGGAGCCTTAATTTTCCAAAGGTTAAAGAAACCTCCTTGATTGAGGACCCCATCCATGAATTAAAGAGTAACATAAACAGACTTTACTGAAAAGACTCCAAGATAGGATGAAGCTTCCAAATAGGCACACTTCTAGTATAAAGGTCTCCTTGATGAGTTTTTTGTACTGTTCTTTGGTCATTATAGGAGAAGCAGAATTAGCATACTTCTATGGACAAGTCATTGGTGCCTAGTGAGGTGGCTTAGATGGTAGAGTGAAAGGCTATATCTTGGGCTGTTGTTCTTAAGAACTGCAATGGGTGTAATGGTCTGTCTTCGAACAACTGATCGGGAGTTCATACTATTTTTTGTATTTTGTATTATTTTCTGTATTTTTGTCATTTGAGGTCATCTAAGGCTAGATGAGGAAGTTGTAAAATATGCAATGTAAACAGCTTGAACCCACAAGGCCAGAACATTCGATCCCATGTAAAATAAATTTGAGAAACGAATGAGAAATACAATTTTTGCTCAAAATCGTTCTTTCTCATATTTTCTGTATTTCAATTATTGTGAATTCCACCCAAAATTTTCACAATTTTTGTCCTATAGAAGGGTTCCCCATGAAATTGACTCAATTGAGTGATGACCTGTGGGTGGACCCTTGGGCCGATGCATTCCGTATGGACTTTAATGTCCCTGTATGGCTTGGAAGGCCTATGTATGGTCCTTGTAAGGCCTTGGTGGGCACAATTTCCATGTGGGACATGTATGGTGGGCTTGTTTTGTTGGATTTGTGTTATGGACATCTTCCCCTTGTGCTTGGGCCCATGTGGCTTGCAAGAGGAACCAGTAGATGGTGTAGCATTCCTCAACACTTGTAAGAGGCTGGGAAGCATGGACACCTCTGCGGGGCCGTCGCGTTCGTGTCTGACACATGTCGAACACGGACACGCTCGGACTCGTGTTAGACATGCCAAAAAGAGTATCCTCTTTATTTTTTTATATTTTATATTCCGGACATACTGGGACACATTGGGACACGGTAGGGACACGCTGGCCTCTTTTAATTGGAAAATAAATTAAAACTAGAGTTAAAAAATAGAAGAAAAGGGGGGCTGTTTGTAAAAAGTTATAACTTAAGAGGAAAAGGGGGCTCTTTTAATTCGTCCATTCAGCTCCAGCCCTAAACGAAAGAGAAAAAAAAACCCCATTTGTCCATTCAGCCCTAAACGAAAGAGAAAAAAACCAATTCATCTGTCCAACCCTAACAAAAGAAGAAGAAGAAGAAGAAGAAGAAGAAGATCTACTGTGTCAGCGTGTCCGTGTATATGATTAGATATGATTAGATTTATTATTATTATTATTAAATATTAACGTGTGCCTGACTTGTCCATGTATATGATTAGATTTATTATTATTATTATTATTATTATTATTATTATTATTGTTAAATATTAACATGTCCTTGACGTGTCCGTGTCCTACTTTTTTGAGAAATGCCATGTCGGCATGTCCGTGTCATGTCATGTCCGTGTCCCATGTCTGTGTCCGTGCTTCTTAGGTATGAGTTGCTAGATGCCTTGGATTGACTAAGAATGACATGGCAGCCACTTGGGCAGTGGGTAGGAATTTGCCATGGCAATCATGTTTGGAAAAGGTGAAAATCCAGGTTGCTGGTTACTTGGACCAACAGTTGCATGTCTGGTGTCATTCAATTGTGCGGACAACAGTTGCCCATGAGTTGGTTATTTCAAGTAGGAATGGCAAACTCTGATTGGGCCGAGTAGGAAGCAGTTATCCTTGGGGGCATTTTCTGATTGGTCAACATGTCTTGCATGGTTGCAGATCCTCATTTTGGGGGTGGGGGGAGGAAAAAAGGGAGGAGTGATCCTGAAGATAGAAGTTCTGTAGAGATAGTTTTGGAGCTCTGAGATAGTTGTAGAGATTTTGGTGGTAATCTTTGTAAGTGACTAAGTGCTTGTCCCATAATTTTGATTAATAAGAAAATGGCCGGTGCCATTGTAATCAAGTGATCTATGTGCTGCATCTTATCTCTCTTTCTTGAGTTCTTTCCTTCTTATGACTTGTAAATTGCAATTGGTGATTGAGTGGTTGGCTAAGCTATTGGAGCCTTTTCCGCCAGATGGTATAAGTGACGCAAAAAATTACCCTGTGACAATAGGCCCCACACCTGTGTCTTGGGGCCTTCAGCCTATGCCAAATGATACTTGGAAGGGCACACACCCATTTCTTAGATAACTAATAACAAGAATTTCCACCAAGGAAGCTGGCAAATATCATGTACTCCGGAACTGAATGCACATGTTGCCCTATGAGGCTTTTCTAATGTTTGGTATCTAACTAAGCCCTATAGTTAATTCTAACCATCAATTAAACTCTTTTCTATAATCTTTAATTTCCTAATGTAGTAGGTGGGCCCCTTGGATCCACTTGGTATCTGTGTGATGTCTTCATCAATTTCTCGTAATGTCACTGACCAGGTGCCACAAATTTGGTATGAAATTGAGATTTTTTTCATTGAGTCATCTATGATAGTTACATGAGTGAAATGAGAATTGAGAAATTTATGGAAGCTTATGTTATATGCTACCCTTTGGAAGCTCTGGCTGGAGAGGAACTATAGAGTGTTTGGGAATAAAGAGCAACTGCATGGATGTGGTTGTCCATTCCATAGTTTGGTCTTTGTCAGAGTGGGTGAGAAGTAGAAAGGGGTTTAAACGAATTGATCTTCATGATCTCCATAGATATTGGACGGCTATTTTGAATGGAGGTTGGTGCCGCAAATTTGTGAAAAGAGTTATTTGGATGCATCCTCCTTAGGGTATCCTTACGATCAATTTTGATGGGAGTTTTATCTGCTCAACTAGAAGAGGTGGAATTGGCGGTGGTGTTAGAGAATCGATTGGAATAGTTGTTAGAAGTTTTTCAGGGCTGTTAGAGGCTTAGGATGCTGATGAAGTTGAAGTTTTTGCTCTTTTGGTGGGCTGCCATAAGTTGTGTCAAATGGGCTGTTTCAATGCTGTTCTTGAAGGTTATCACTTTTTAGCTATTCAATGGGGTTCTAATAATTCTTCTTATCCTTGGAGGTTGGCGGTCGGATCGAGGAGGTGCAGGATATATCGCGGTAGCTGGGTGCCTCTGAAAGTTTTGGGTACGAGATCTCTAGATTGGTCCACTCAATTATTTAATCCAAAAAGTGTGCAGAAACAGAAAATATGCAGCGGAAATAAAATCACAAGCACACACCATAAGGACACCAGATCTTTACGTGAAAAACCCGAACCAGGTAAAAAAACCACGGATCCGTACTGGATCTAATCAAGCACTATGAATCTCGCAATTACAAGAAACTCTGATTTCCTCCCTAGATATCCCCAACCTAATGACTGAAGTTACCTTGTGTCACTTCACGCTTCAACGACTTCACACCGCTGATTGCAACAGACTCAATCCAGCACTTGACTCCTCAATTCTTCTCACAAGAAGAAAATCTTCTACAAAAGATGCAGAAGAAACTGGCTCTAGATAACTTATAAGCACAACTCCTTAATAAAACTCTAGAGAGGAATTCTCTCAATTAAATCTCTAATTCAGGACTTGAGAGATGAGGAATGCTTTTGGAATAGCCCTTGAGTCCTTTATATAGCCTTGGATTCGTGCCTCATGTGTTGTAATATAATTAGGAATCAGCAACACAACTTTGAGACAAATCAGGAAAGAAAGCAGGAAAGTTTCTAAAAATTCGCCTAAGTTCGCTCAAGCGACCAGGCAGTCCGCTCGAGCGGGCAAGCCACTGTCTTCGTGTATTAGACTATCGCTCGTGTGATCATGAAGGTGGGTCGAGCGAAATACATTTTGTCTGGGTTCGCTCAAGCGAATGCAATGGTCGCTCGAGCGAATCACATACTGTATGATTCGGAATTCCAGCGATTTTTTTCCCAGCCTTCTATCTTCAGAGTTCTTTTCTAAATATGAAATACAACTGAATGGAGCCCTAGAGTTTTGTCCAACCCATGAATTATGCCAACACAAAATTCTAACAATCTCCTCCTTTGGCAATTCATGGACAAAACTCTCTAGGACAATACACTTTGATCTACCCAAAATAAAACCCAAAATACATTGAATTTAAAAAATTTCATTTCAATCAGCACATGTCAATCAGCACATGTAGATTTGGATTGTCTCTGACTTCTTCTGAACTTCTTGTTCCTAAACTTCTTGTTCTCCCCTTAGTCCGACACCTTTCTCCCCCTTTTTGTTCATAATTGACAAAAAGAAAAAAAAAATCAAGCAGCTTCTGTCAATCTGGATGCATTAGCTCCCCCTCAATTTCAACTCCTCCTGAATATAGCATCGTATCAGTACTGGGGGTGGGAGCTTGACCTCCTTGATCAGGGCTTAGTATAATTAGCCACCCACACTTGTGTAGTTTGATCTTTTAGTACAGTGTGAGCAAACTCCTTAGGAAAATCAGACCTTCGAACCCAAATTTGAGTCATCTTGGGTGGAGAAAAATTTTTCCGCCATTGATTGGTCTTTGGTAGACTATTCAGCTTCTTGCAATGGGGACGAATGTGTCCTTTCTTTCCACAATGATGACAAGTGGATGTGCGATCAACATGCGACACACTTTTCTTTGTACTACTCAACATATTATGTGAAAGTGCAGTATGTGGAGTAGCATGAGCAACACTTGAAACAAAAATTGTTTTACCCTTAGCATTGGAAGTGGATGCACCATGATCATAGCAAAGCCGCTTCTGTCAAAATGAAACTTCTGACTGCCCAAGATATTTTTAAGAATTTTCGAACCAGTGTTCATCTTGTTTAGAGAAGCCTGTTTGACTTCTAACTCAGACAGAGTGATCTTCAGTCTTCTTTGCAGGTCATGATTTTCAACTTTCACCATCACTATTTCTTTCTTCAGATTCACTATTTTTGTTTCAGCCTTCACAAGTTTTTGACCATCAGTAGTCAAATTTTCAGCCATGCACATTTTCTGACTTTCCAAGAGATGAATCTGTTTCATGGCTTGCTCTAATTCAGTCTTCAATGCAGAATTTTCTTCTTGAGCAGCCTTGAATTTGATAGTGATCTTATTACCATACTTGGTCATCCTGACACAATCAACATAGGTAGTATGATACAATTCTTCCCAATCTTTTTCTTGATCTGACATCTCATCGTCATGATCTTCATCAGTATCATTGTCAGACAAAGACTTAGCCATGAAAGCCACAAACTTCACATTTTCTGAAGAATCAACCTCAGTATCTTTTTCTTCTTCTGATGATGACTCGTCAACCTAAGTTTTGTTGAGAGCCTTTTTCTTTGTATCCTTTTTCTTGTTGGCACACTCATTAGCATAATGACCATAGCCTTGGCACTCAAAACACTTGGTTCCTTTTGTAGAATCTTTCTTTTCAGATTTGGAACTCTTCCACTTAGATTGTTTTGACTTTATGTATTTTTTGAAGCAATTAAACAATTCAGCCATATAATCTTCAGCCTCAGATTCAGAATCAGGCTCAATTTTCTTTTCAGATTTCTTCCTTGATTCTAAGATGGCTTTCAAAGCAATACCTTTACCTTTTGATTTCCTTTTATCCAGACTGTTTGCTTCAAATGTCTGAAGATTTCCAACCAGTTGGTTTACCTTAAGGGTATCCAGATTCTTATTTTCTTCAATAGCATCAACTTTAGAATCAAATCTTGAAGGTAGAGACCTCAGAATTTTCTTGACAATCTTGTTTTCTAGAATTTCCTCACCCAGAATGAAAACAGAATTGACAATATCATTCAGCTTTGCATAAGATTGATCGAAGGTCTCATCTTCTTCCATCACGATGATTTCAAATTCTTTAGTCAATCTTTGCAATTTAGATTGCTTCACCGTGTCTGTACCCTCGTAAACTGTCTCTAAGACTTCCCATGCTTCTTTTGCAGTTTTGCAAGTGGAAATCCTACGAAACTTTTCAACAGACACTCCATTGTATATTCCATTTATTGCCTTGTTATTACAGCTGAAGGCATGCTTATCATCCTTAGACCATTGGGCTTTAGGTTTAGGAACAGTTTGTCCATTAGCCACAATTGTTGGTTTGGAGTAGCCCTCCTCAACAATATCCCAAACATCATCATCAATGGACTTAAGGAACCCGATCATCCTTTGCTTCCAATATGCATAATTAGAACCATCTAGCAAAGGGGACTTTGTAGTTGATGTCCCTTCTTGATTGAGTACCATTCTAGAAATCTCTTTGGATCAAACACAACAACTTAGTGCAACCCGCTCTGATACCTATTGAAAGTTTGGGGTACGAGATCTCTAGATTGGTCCACTCAATTATTTAATCCAAAAAGTGTGCAGAAACAGAAAATATGCAGCGGAAATAAAATCACAAGCACACACCATAAGGACACCAGATCTTTATTTGAAAAACCCTAACCAGGTAAAAAAACCACGGATCCGTACTTGATCTAATCAAGCACTATGAATCTCGCAATTACAAGAAACTCTGATTTCCTCCCTAGATATCCCCAACCTAATGACTGAAGTTACCTTGTGTCGCTTCACGCTTCAACGACTTCACACCGCTGATTGCAACAGACTCAATCCAGCACTTGACTCCTCAATTCTTCTCACAAGAAGAAAATCTTCTACAAAAGATGCAGAAGAAATTGGCTCTAGAGAACTTAGCAGCACAACTCCTTAATAAAACTCTAGAGAGGAATTCTCTCAATTAAATCTCTAATTCAGAACTTGAGATATGAGGAATGCTTTTAGAATAGCCCTTGAGTCCTTTATATAGCCTTGGATTTGTGCCTCATGTGTTGTAATATAATTAGGAATCAGCAACACAACTTTGAGACAAATCAGGAAAGAAAGCAGGAAAGGTTCTAAAAATTCGCCCAAGTTCGCTCAAGCGACCAGGCAATCCGCTCGAGCGGGCAAGCCACTGTCTTCGCGTATCAGACTATCGCTCGTGCGATCATGAAGGTGGGTCGAGCGAAACACGTTTTGTCTGGGTTCGCTCAAGCGAATGCAATGGTCGCTTGAGCGAATCACATACTGTATGATTCGGAATTCCAGCGATTTTTCTCCCAGCCTTCTATTTTCAAAGTCCTTTTCTAAATATGAAATACAACTAAATTGACCCCTAGAGTTTGTCCAACCCATGGATTAAGCCAACACATAATTCTAACAGCCTCTTTTAGTCTTATTTTAAGAGATGCTAATGTCATGGCGGATGCTTTTGCCAGGGAAGGAGCTCTTTGTTCATCTCTTTCTTTTGATGTTTAGTTTCCTCTTTTCTTGTTAGGTTTTTGTTTTAGCGTTTGTAGTTTTTGGTGGCTTTGTTCTTTCGTGGTTCTTTTGTGGTTTAATAAATTTTACTGTCATACAAAAGAAGCATATTGAAATGGAAAGAAATTGAAATTTAGTTCACCTCACTTCTTAATAACAGTTACAAGACTCAGTGTCAACGAGATGGACACTATAGACTATACTAGCCTTAAGTGTAGGAGATGACAGCAATGCCATAAAAAACTATTACAAAACCATCCCGTTACGAGTTTTTATCAAGAATGTTCCAAGACGTAATTAACTGGAGTTTCATTCAACACAAGAAGATGAGCACCTGGAAGATGCCACACTGAAACTTACTGCATTTTAGAAGGCCTGGTGTGCGTTGTTTCTAACTTATTTGTCACTAGGATATTATAAATATTCAGCTTTGAGCTTGTTTGTTTGACATTACATTGCTGAATCTTGCAGTTTTGATCACCAAGAAAACAATATTAAAATTTTTTATTGATAACAATATTTTGCAACACTTTTTTCCCAACCCAACCTTATCTAATATGTTTGTGCCTTCAGATTCTTCGATTGGTTTCTTCGGGATCCTCAAGCTTGAGATGCCACCATATGCTGTTGTAGACGAGGTATTCACTTCCATTACGTCCACATTCAGATTTAGGAAGAATTTGCTTGGGCTATCATCTGAAGTGGGGTCCATGGTTTATGTTATCCACACTCTTTGATATGATGGATCGATTGTGAATAATTTATGCAACAAAAGTCTCCCAGATGGGAGAATCCTAAACCTTCGTTTGCTATTCAGCAAATAGATGTTTTGGAAGGAAACATAGTAATAATTAACATTTGACAGAAAAGTCTCAAGACTGGATGCGTATGATCTTCTGGGAGATTTTGTTTGCCTAAGATCCGCCACTAGCTTGAAATAGAGGACCATGGGCCTCACTTCTCTGGTCTTGAGATCTAGGCAAACTACACTTTTCTTCTGGCAGCCCCATAATTTCTGATTGTTTTAGTTGCTTGTAATTTGAAAGTGAGTTCTTTTGAAACATGTGATTGATTTTTCTTTAATGTTCTTTTGCTGGTCTTGTACCCGATCATTCTCTTTGGAGAGAATTGGATCCTATGAGGCTCAGAAACAAGATGCATGAGTGATTCAAACGGAACTTCACAGAGGGCCCACCTATTAAAAATCTAAAATTCAATATAGATGCCATAGTCCTGTATGGAATGTGGTCAAACTTCACCCATAAGAGTTTGTTCCTGTCAAAGTTGCTAGTTAGTAATCCCAAAACCAAATGGTGATGAGAAACTGCACAAACAACTACCTAACATCCCCACTCAGGCTGGACACTGTCCAGCCCCGAAGCAAACACCCGCACAAGACTACAACATAGCATGGGGCCTTCTTGCCCTGTGCACTTGTGCCCACACAAACACATAAGGCGGCATGGGCATTTTTTCCCTACGTGTTTTCGAACTTGGGACGTGTTGGCTCTGATACCATCTCAAAGTTGCTAATAAGTAATCCCAAAATCAATTGGTGATGGGAAACTGCACGAACCACTACTTAAGAGTCCCATTGTAAGGTTTAGCAAATGATTGATAATGAATAAGAAATGCGAATTTATTGATTATGTATAAAACATGTCACATATTTCATATATACTCTGATCAAGGTGGGACAAACTCTTATTGGAGTGAAATTTGGCTATATCCCATTCAAGAGGAGGACATTTATTTTGGATGATTTAGATTTGTAATATGCGGGATCCATGGTTCTACTTGAATCACTCTCTCCTCTAGTGAGTCCATTAGTACAAGCTAGTTTTTAGATTGCTTTTTACATGTAACGGGTTTTCCTTCTAATGTTGCTTCGTCATTATAGAGTGATTTTGGTCGTCAGTATTTTCTTGCAAACCAAAATTTAGGCTCATGGGTACCGACTTTTTTGGGCATGAGGGTTTTTTCTTTTTCTTCCAAATAAAAATTTCCTACATTTCATGCTTAGCCTGAATGTCACGTCCCCCAAAATAAGAATTGGGGAAAACGTGAAAAATAAATCAAATTCGAATTTCCTGTGTTTAATAAAACACAAGCTTCCAAAAGTGGACCCACAAAATCACAAACTGTGGTGAGTCAAAATCAATTTCGTTAAATGCAATGGAAGCTTTATTCAATTGGTATTCAATGTTCATAAATAATATCCAACACGAAAATCAAATAAACATTAAAAGTTAAAATTGCAGAATGAATAAAACAATTACTAAGGAAATGTGTATCATTAAAGAAAGTTCATCTAAAGAATTGCTAAGATGACGTTCACTCTCATGTAAACTCAGACAACTCCAAAACCGTCTCGAGCATCCCACTAGGGTTCATCCCTTGGCTTAAACGTTTGAAACGTTTGATCCTCCTCCGTCTCCTTGGTAAAATAGGGATCAGTACCTATGCACCAAATATTACAAAGTAAATAGCAAGAGCATGATCATAATTCGAAATCAAAATACGATATCAAGTTGAGTAAAGACAAGTGAAATCATATGAACAACGATAAAGCTAATGGCAAGAAGGTACGTATAACATAATCCAAAAGACACCAAATGGAGCAATATATAATTCACACAGAGACAAGTGTCCCCGTTTTAGGTGGTCAACCCTACATAATCGGGAGAGCCCGTCCACAACATCGGTGGTCATAAACCGATCAAAATCAGGATAACCTGTTCACATTCAAAGCGGATTATAAGTGATTCGGACACATCGGTGATCAACCGTCCACATACGATCTGGAGTCGTTCATGAATGACCCACATAAACAGAAACATATAAGCATAATAGACCTAATTAATAAAGCTCCGACACAAGAGTCCTAAGTCAAAATGAAGTGCTGGCCATATCCCATTCCATATTATATTCAAACCAACCTACATAATTGCCAAGTCACTTCATAGTCCATATCACATAACAGGGTATTCATCTAAAGGAATACATAACCTAACCAACATATGCATGCGAATACAAAGGTTGAGACATAGTACGAATCAATCCTAAGGTTAGACATATATTCATATACCCGTTAACACACAATAATAACACTAGTAAGCTAAGAACGTTACATCTCTCGAAATTCATGGTGCATAGATCCAATGAAGGATTTCCAATAGAGATGTAGTGCCCTTTTCTCACTAGGGTTCATTAAAATCATCACAGGTATTTGAATTATACGTCCATAAGATACCATATGCCCAAAGACGGTTCTTACATCAAGTCCAGGTAGATAATTTAAGGTTATTAAATCCAAACGAAGTCCCATACACAATACCATTAATCCCTAAAGAAATCAGAGCCAAATCAGTTGCAGAGAATCACAAAATGCCCAAGTGCATTGAACGTTCGAACGTACGAACCCAACGTTCGAACGTTCAGGGTCTCGGGTTTTGGCTTGAAGGCGCGAGGAAAATCAAGCGTTCTAACGTTCAGAAAGCACGTTCGAATGTTTGATGCCCCTGCGCTTTGGCCCAGACGAACCTGAATTCAAACGTTCGAACGTTCATTGGCAGCGTTCGAACGTTTGATGCTGCTGCCCTTTGGCGCAGACGAGTCTGGACTTGTACGTGCGAACGTTCAATAGCAACGTTCGAACGTTCGACGTCTAGAACGTTGGCCGAGTTTGTGCAATTACAGAAATTGGGGTTTTCCCCTTTTTCATCCATCCTTCCTCCTTGTACCAAATGAGAATCAAATCCAACCAAAAATCCATACCAATCATATTTAATCCAACAAGGGAGGAAATCCACAATTCCATTCCTAAATCATCAAATAACCCAAACATCCACCCTAATCTATCATTATCATTTAGAAAAGGGTAATTAAACCAATCTATATACATTAGATAGGAATCAAAGATCAAACAACGCATTCAATAACAAATTATAATAATGTACTTGCCTCAGATTCGAAGTTTGAAAAAGAATGCAATAGGTTTCCTAACCAATACCCAATCCGAGATTACCACGGCTCTCGATCACAATCCTAACACCAATCTGACACAAGAGATGGGATAGAAATACCCCGGTGATCAGATCTATGGTAATCCTATCCAAAACCTAACATTGGAAAGAATAAGAAAACAACCTACAAATACAGATCTACTACTAATGATTTGAGGAGATGGTTACTTGAGATGAGGAGATTGAACCGAGAATGCTGGTATCCTCTGATTTTGATTTTGATGGCTGGATCCTAAAGCTGGTATGGCTTGGGAAGTTGAAAGAGGAAGAAGGCAAAGAATAACCGGGAGGAGTTGTAGAGATTAGTGGGGAGAGATAAGAAGTGATTCGTTAAAAGATGAATTAGGTTAAAAAGGTACTCTTAGGCTTAAGTCATTGGGTCACAACTACGGGTCAAGTCATCTACCCACTAACCCAACTCACCATCTCGCCCCCTTAGGACATTTGGTCCTCCAAATACAAACATACCTTTGGGAGAAGATGCGGCTAAAGCTCCTTCACTTGGTCCCGGAGTTCCCAAGTGGCTTCTCGAGGACTATGGTGCTCCCACTAGACTTTTACCCAATGTATTGTTCGATTCCTGAGAACTTGCTCCTTCGTGTCGATGATTTGTGAAGGCCGTTCAACGTAGATAACATCTGGCTGCAATTGCAATGGTTCATACTGCAACACGTGCAAAGGGTCCTTAATGTACTTTTTCAACATTGAGACATGAAAAACATTATGCACTGCTGACAACTCTGCCGGTAAAGCCAATCTATAAGCAACTTCTCCAATCCTTTCCAAGATCTCAAAGGGGCCTATAAATCTCCGAGATAACTTGCCTTTTTGTCCAAATCGCAATGTTCCTCGTGTCGGTGAAACTTTTAGAAATACATGCTCACCTTTCTCGAATTGAAGATCTCTCCTCTTCAGGTCCGCATAACTCTCCTGTCGGCTTCTAGCAATCTTCAACCGATCATGGATTTGCTTCACTTTCTCACTGGTATCACTAACAATAGATGGACAATGAAAACTTTTGACACCTATCTCCTCCCAATAGATTGGGGTTCTGCATCGACGTCCATACAACGCCTCAAATGGTGCCATGCCGATACTGGAATGATAGCTATTATTATATGCAAACTCGCACAATGGGAGGCTTTTCTGCCGGTCTTTCCCAAATTGGAGAACGCAAGCTCGCAACATATCTTCCAGTGTCTGATTAGTCCTTTCAGTTTGATCGTCGGTTTGAGGATGATATGCGGTACTGAAACTCAACGTTGTGCCCAGAGCTTCCTGAAGTTCAGTCCAGAATTTGCCCAAAAATCTAGGATCTCTGTCTGATACAATCGATAGGGGAACACCATGAATTGTGACCACTTTCTCCATATACATTCTAGCTAGCTCATCCTGAGGTGTTTTCATATTCATTGGTAAGAAATGGGCCACTTTTGTCAATCTATCAACTATCACCCATATACTATCTTTGTTATGCATCGATGGCAACCTAGAGATGAAATCCATCGTTATGTGTTCCCATTTCCAGTCGGGCACTTCCAACTGTTTTAAAAGTCCTGGGAGTTGCTTTCGTTTTGCTTTTACTTGTTGACACACCAAGCACCTTGCTGTAAATCCTGCTACTTCCTTCTTCATATTATTCCACCAATAATGATTACGCAGGTTCTGGTACATCTTTGTACTACCCGGATGAATAGTATAACGGGAATGATGCGCCTCTGTCATGATCTCATTCTTCAGTTCTTCTATATTTGGCACACATAACCGGTCTTGAAAGTACAACACACCCTCCACTATTCTGAACTCTGGTCTGCTGTCAATCTGTTCAATTACTTGAGCTAGCTCTGGATCCTTTGACTGCTTGCTTTTGATTTTGCTCAAGATCTCTGGTTCCCAAACAAACATGTTAGCTAACATAACCTTGTCATCAATTGGCTGTAAAGATACTCCCAAATCGAGGAAAATTTCTGCCCAAGACCATTCTACTCTCAAGCATGCATTAGTTGCTGCCATTTGACTCAATGCATCAGCCACTACATTGGCTTTCCCGGGATGATATTTGATTGAAAAATCAAAATCCTTCATGTATTCCATCTACCGGGTTTGTCTCATAATCAGTTCAGGCTGGGTAAACAAATATTGAAGACTCCTATGGTCTGAATGAATTTCAAACCTCTCACCGTATAGGTAATGACGCCACATCTTCAATGCCATAACCACTGCTGTAAGTTCCAAATCATGAGTGGCATACTTTTTCTCATGCTCTTTCAATTGTCTAGAGCCATAAGCCACTACCTTCCCATCTTGCATAAGTACGCATCTCCATCCAACTTTCGAGGCATCCGTATATATGACAAATCGACCATTCTCCGTAGGCAAAGTGAGCACTTGTGCTGTAGTCAACCTATTCTTTAACTCCTGAAAACTTGCTTCACATTCATCAGTCCACATGAACGGTACATCTTTTCGTATTAATCTGGTCAAAGGAGCAGCAATGAATAAAAATTCTCTCACAAATCTCCTGTAGTAACCTGCTAAACCCAAGAAACTACGAATCTCCGTTACTGACATGGGGCTTTGCCACTTGACCACTGCTTCAATTTTTCCTGGATCAACCGCCAATCCTTCCTTGCTGATGATGTGACCTAAGAAAATTACTTGCTTAAGCCAAAATTCGCACTTGTTCAACTTAGTATAGAGTTGATGATCTCTCAAAGTCTGCAACGCTGACCTCAAATGTTGCTCGTGATCTTCTCAAGACCGAGAATATACTAACACGTCGTCTATGAAAACAACGATGAATTGGTCGAGAAATGTGGCGAATATCTTATTCATCAAGGACATAAATACTGCTGGAGCATTGGTTAACCCAAATGGCATTACCAAAAATTCGTAGTGGCCATATCTGGTCCTGAATGCTGTCTTCTGAATGTCCTGATCTCGAATTCTGAGCTGGTGATATCCTGATCTCAAGTCTATCTTTGAGAAATACTCAGCTCCCTGAAGCTGATCAAACAATTCATCAATCCCAGGAAGAGGGTATTTGTTCTTGATTGTGACCTGATTAAGTTGTCTATAATCTATGCACATCCTCATAAAACCGTTCTTTTTCTTCACAAATAGGACCGGTGCACCCCAAGGTGATACACTTGGTCTCACAAATCCCTTGTCTAACAAATCCTGCAATTGAGTTTTCAACTCTTTGAGTTCTGCTGGAGCCATCCTATATGGAGCTTTAGAAATTGCAGCTGTCCCTGGCACCAATTCAATAGAAAAATCTATCTCCCTGACTAGGGGTAAGCCTGGAATTTCATCAGGGAAAACATCCGGGAACTCATAGACCACTGGAATATCCTCCACCCCTTTGGACTGTTTATCCTCCGTGATTAACTCCAAATATCCTTCACATCCAGATTTCAACAATCTTTGTGCTTTCAATGTTGAAATCCGGCATGTTTGAATCGGTCTCCTTCGTCCAACAAATTCAATAGTGTTCGAATGCAACGACAACTTGAGGGTTTTATTAAAACAGTCCATCACTGCTCTATAGGTCGCTAGCCAATCCATACCAAGTATGACATCGAAATCCTTCATCGTTAAGAGAATCAAGTTTGCTGGTAAAATAAAATCTCTAACTTGAAGTCAGGTAGTCGGGAAATATTGGTGGCAACGAACTTGCTTGCCTACGGGGGTACCCACTGCTAAAGCAATATCTAATCTCACTACAGCCTCATTGATATGTCTAGCAAAATCATGGGAAACAAATGAATGTGTAGAGCCAGGGTCAAATATGGCCTTAGCTTCTACTTTTGAGATTAGAACAATACCTTCCACAACTTCGGCAGAAGCATCTGCATTCTCGTGTGTAACTGCGTATACCCTGCCCATCTGTTGAGCTTAGTTCTACTGCCCTTGCACTAGCCTAGGTGCTCTAGGTTGACCCACTGGCTGCTGCTGCCTTTGTTGCTGGAATTGCCTCTGCTAACCTTGGGCCTGTCTCTGCTGCTGGGGCGCTACTCCCCTATATTGCTGGTACTAAGGAGCTGGTGCTCGGTACTGTGGCTGTAGCACCCGAGGAATCTGTTGACCTGCCTGTTGTGGTCCCTGCGGAGGTACTGTCCTCCAAGTCTGCTGCGTAGGGGCACGAGAAGCTGCCATCTGGGATGCGGGCATCTGACCACCACCATTGGGACAATCGCGAACCCGATGTCCAAATTGCCCGCAATGAAAACATGCCCTAGTTTCCTTGTAGCACTGCTCAGTAGGGTGATTCTTTCCACACCGTCCACATAGATGTTTCTAACCAACCCAGGGTGGACCTTGAATTTTCGGTTTCTTTGGGTTGCCCTGACTAGAAGATTGCTTCAACTGATGTTGCTGATATTTGACTTGCCGTTATGCAGCTTTCTTCTTTAGTGCACCCTCAGCCCAATATGCACTTTTCATAGTCTCCTGAAATGTCGGGCGTTGATTATCCCCAATCATCATGTAGATATCAGCTGATAACCAGTCAAGAAAACGCCTGATTTTCTTTTCCTCTAGAACTACTAGTGTGGGTGCATACTTAGCCAATCTTGTGAATTGTTGTTCATACTGCTGCACTAACATGTCACCTTGCACTAAGTTCTGAAAATCCCTCTTCCACTAGTCCTTGACATATTTGGGAATGAACTTATCCATAAACTCCTTGGTGAAAGTCTCCCATGCATTTTCTTCAGCCACTGCTTCTGCTAGCACTACTGCCTTCACAGAGTTCCACCATTGGAGAGCTATCCCTCTGAACATATAAGCTGCAAAATTCACTCGTTGCGTCTGAGTGCATCGGAAGACTGCAAAAATTTGCTCCATCTGTTCGATAAAATCATCTACTACCATGGGATCTTCAGACTCGTGAAACTCAGGAGGAACCCTCTTCCTGAATTTCTCAAAGAGGTCATTTGGATCTACTTCCCTTGGAGGCATGACCACTTGAACTGGCTAAGCCGCTTGATCTGTTAGGGCTAAGATCTGAGCCTAAAATGCTGCATATCTCTGTTTGCTTGTGCTCTCTCAGCAGCTCTTTCTTCTCCTTCTTGTTCTTTCTCTGCAGCTCGTTCAGACTAAGCTGCTTTTTGTTGTTCACTTTGAGTAGTCTGGGATTGGATAAAAGCTTGCAAAAGTTGGCTAAAACGATCGTCTAGATTATTCGAACCATTTACAGGTTCCTTGTCATGAGAACGAGTCGTACGATGTGCCATGAACTATATTAAAATAACGATGGGTTAGATCCTATGAAACAAGCTAATAAACAATTCTATAGACTTTATAGTTAGCACATAAAGCCTGTCTAACGGAAATCGCAATCCTCACCACGTCCTATTGTCTCTATCCATTTTTTAAAATCCGAGAATCGTGATGGCTCTGATACCAGCTGTCACGTTCCCCAAAATAAGAATTGGGAAAAACGTGAAAAATAAATCAAATTCAAATTTCCTGTGTTTAATACAATACAAGCTTCCAAAAGTGGACCCACAAAATCACAAACTGTGGTGAGTCAAAAGAAATTTCGTTAAATGCAACGGAAGCTTTATTCAATTGGTATTCAATGTTCATAAATAATATCCAACACGAAAATCAAATAAACATTAAAAGTTAAAGTTGCAGAATGAATAAAACAATTACTAAGGAAATGTGTATCATTAAAGAAAGTTCATCTAAAGAATTACTAAGATGACGTTCACTCTCATGCAGGCTCAGACGGCTCCAAAACCGTCTCAGACATCCCACTAGGGTTCATCAGTTGGCTCAAACGTTTGAAACGTTTGATCCTCCTCCGTCTCCTCAGTAAAATGGGGCTCGGTTCCTAAGCACCAAATATTACAAAGTAAATAGCAAGAGCATGATCATAATTCGAAATCAAAATACGATATCAAGTTGAGTAAAGACAAGTGAAATCATATGAACAACGATAAAGCTAATGGCAAGAAGGTACGTATAACATAATCCAAAAGACACCAAATGGAGCAATATATAATTCACACAGAGACAAGTGTCCCCGTTTTGGGTGGTCAACCCTACATAATCGGGAGAGCCCGTCCACAACGTCGGTGGTCATAAATCGATCAAAATCAGGATAACCTGTTCACATTCAAAGCGGATTATAAGTGATTCGGACACATCGGTGATCAACCGTCCACATACGATCTGCAGTCGTTCATGAATGACCCACATAAACATAAACATATAAGCATAATAGACCTAATTAATAAAGCTCCGACACAAGAGTCCTAAGTCAAAATGAAGTGCTGGCCATATCCCATTCCATATTATATTCAAACCAACATACATAATTGCCAAGTCACTTCATAGTCCATATCACATAACAGGGTATGCATCTAAAGGAATACATAACCTAACCAACATATGCATTCGAATACAAAGGTTGAGACATAGTACGAATCAATCCTAAGGTTAGACATATATTCATATACCCGTTAACACACAATAATAACACTAGTAAGCTAAGAACGTTACATCTCTCGAAATTCATGGTGCATAGATCCAATGAAGGATTTCCAATAGAGATGTAGTGCCCTTTTCTCACTAGGGTTCATTAAAATCATCACAGGTATTTGAATCATACGTCCATAAGATACCGTATGCCCAAAGATGGTTCTTACGTCAAGTTCAGGTAGATAATTTAAGGTTTTTAAATCCATACGAAGTCCCATACACGATACCATTAATCCCTAAACGAATCAGAGCCAAATTAGTTGCAGAAAATCACAAAATGCCCAAGTGCATTGAACGTTCGAACGTACGAACCCAACGTTCGAACGTTCAGGGTCTCGGGTTTTGGCTTGAAGGCGTGAGGAAAATCAAGCGTTCGAACGTTCAGAAAGCACGTTCGAACGTTTGATGCCCCTGCGCTCTTGCCCAGAGGAACCTGAATTCAAACGTTCGAACATTCATTGGCAGCATTCAAACGTTTGATGCTGCTACCCTTTGGCACAGACGAGTCTGGACTCGTACGTTCGAACGTTCGACGTCCAGAACGTTGGCCGAGTTTGTGCAGTTACAGAAATTGGGGTTTTTCCTCTTTTTCATCCATCCTTCCTCCTTGTACCAAATGAGAATCAAATCCAACCAAAAATCCATACCAATCATATTGAATCCAACAAGGGAGAAAATCCACAATTCCATTCCTAAATCATCAAATAACCCAAACATCCACCCTAATCTACCATTATCATTTAGAAAAGGGCAATTAGACCAATCTATATGCATTAGATAGGAATCAAAGATCAAACAACGCATTCAATAACAAATTATAATAATGTACTTGCCTCAGATTCAAAGTTTGAAGAAGAATGCAATAGGTTTTCTAACCAATACCCAATCCGAGAATACCACGGCTCTCGATCACAATCCTAACACCAATCTGACACAAGAGATGGGATAGAAATACCCCGATGATCAGATCTATGGTAATCCTATCCAAAACCTAACATTGGAAAGAATAAGAAAACAGCCTACGAATACAGATCTACTCCTAATGATTTGAGGAGATGGTTACCTGAGATGAGGAGATTGAACCGAGAATGCTGGTATCCTTTGATCTTGATTCTGATGGCTGGATCCTAAAGCTGGTATGGCTTGGGAAGTTGAAAGAGGAAGAAGGCGAAGAATAACCGGGAGGAGTTGCAGAGATTAGTGGGGAGAGATAAGAAGTGATTCGTTAAAAGATGAATTAGGTTAAAAAGGTACTCTTAGGCTTAAGTCATTGGGTAACAACTACGGGTCAGGTCATCTACCCACTAACCCAACTCACCAATCCACTCATCTAATCTAACGCGTGCCCCACTTAATCCTACCCACTTAAATAACTAAAATACATTCAATTAAAATAATAATAATAATATCTAATTAAAATATAATAAAATACTATAGGTGGGACCGGGATCTTACACCGAATCTTTCAAATATCCTTTTTGGGAGGAAGACGTGATTAAATAGCCTGCACTATGATGCCTGGACATGGTTACAGCTACAAATGGGGACACTGATAATTGGGATACGACTACACTTTTAAATATCCAGGACATGGATATGGATATGGCTGTCCTATACATAATTAAAATTTATATTTTATGTGTAACATTTGATGTAGAGTATTGCTTTCACCTATAGAACATTTCTATATTAATGTATTTTTTACTTACAGCCTGTTGAATCTTGTTATGTTGAAAATAATAAGGTTAATCCTTAATAGAGCTCTCTGAAATATGAACTGACTGCAGTAGGATACGTGGACACTCTAACGTACAAGTATTGGTGCAATATTGAGTACCAGTACAAGAGTCAAATCGTTATGAGAAGGATATGTTAGGCATACACAAGCATCTGGGTATCATAGAGCCTGCAAATTGCTTTTACCATTTTCCGTGGACTATATATTCCAATGTAACCATTGGTGTTATTTTTTGAGGTGTCTTTTCTGAAATTCCAGAATGTCAGGCTTGCAAAGGTTGCACTTAGGCCTGGTGCAGGTAACATGGTGAGTGGAATTCTCAGGAAGCTACTGTTACTTAAGGTTTGTTATTTTTCTAATAATTTCTCAACAATCACTAGTAAGTGTGGCAAACTTAACAGCCTTCTTTTCATCTTTGATTTAGGAGAACAACTCACTTCCCCTGCCAAAACTTGAAGGTGATGATCATGCGCAAGCTCGTGCCCTTGCCACTATTTATTCCCATCCAGTGGTATGCCTGTAACTATTTATTTGCTTTTCAGCAACTTGATCCTTTAAATCCTATGTACTTTATGAAGGACAATTGAGATGAGCACCATTTTCTAACCAAATGTTGGCAATCTAAACCATTCATTTGGTGGTCCAATCATTTGATGCCGTATAATCATATTTCACTTATTGAATGATGTTAGCTATACAATCGGATCTTGGAGAATGCATGTCACATCCTATGAATCTGTGTTTCCATATTTGACAAGCGCAGTATTAAAGGTCATCATCATCGTAGCCTTATCCTATATATATCTGGAGTTGGTTGAGGTTGAGGTAATATGATTGGGATATTTCTCTTGAATATCTATGATGACATGAAAGGTTATTGTGTGGGTAAAACACTGTAAGGACGAGATTAAGCGAGGATTACAGTAGTACTTGCTGTCCACCTCGGCCTCTGTAATCACAGCCCAGCAGCTGAACAGCTCAGTCAGGAGTGCCAGCACGGCAGGCAGCTCGGCAGCTCGGTGTGAGTGCCAGCTCAGCACAAATGCCCAACACGGCCAAGCCATTCTTGGTCTCGGAACAAAGCGTTGAAGGCAGAGTGGGCCGTCACCTTCCTCCGGGAAGTACGACGCGCCCTGACAGATAGGAGCATTCATTTATGACGATAGGATTGCTCATTTATGGCGATAAGAAGTTAGCTTTATCAGCCCTTAACATCAACTGACTGAAGGCATGGAAAGTTCGGATGGGATGTTCCCTTTTCACCTACCGCTGCATGTCAGGGTAAGGATCGATGGGACCTCACCCCACCTACCCCCATTCACAGAGAGAATGAACGAGGAATGTCTACATACATACACGGGGGATCAACCCCAGAGAGGTACGCAACTGGCAATACTCAACACATCGTCTCATTCCCCTCTCCTTCCTCCTCCTGCTTAGTTTTTTAGAGCTAACTCAGGCATCGGAGCGCCTTCGGCTCACAGCAGCCAGGGGCTCTAACCCAAGCCGTTTTCCTTCCCTTTTCAGGTTCTTGGCGTTCGGTATTCCCTGATCTACAAAGTTTATCTCAATCTAAGTGGGTGTCGTGTTTTCACCGCCTACAGTTTGGCGCCGTCTGTGGGAATCACTGAACAAAAAGCCTTCCAACACCATGCCTCCAAAAACCAGAAATGGCGAAGGACCCTCCAAGGGCAAGGGACCAACCACGCAGCCTGTGCTGGTACAAGGTCCACCCCCTCAACAGAGAAGATCAGGAGGAAGGTGCCCTACAGTCCAGTCTGTATCACAGTCTAGGGGATTGACGATGCCTTCCTTTCACAATGTTATGCCTCCAGAGCAGCCCCACCACAGCAATGAGCACGCTAGGCGAGATGACAAGTCAGTCACCAAGCTGCGTGAAAAGTCAGCAAGGGCTAGACCTCAGTCCCACCATCAGGTCAACCCTGACGAAGACGAAGGCCCTCGCCTGGATGAGGTCAGAGCCTAAAACCGCCTCATTCAGGAGCAGGACGAGCTTATCCTACGGCTCAAACAGCAACTCCAGGAGAAGAGAAGGGCTCGGAGCCCACTTCACGGGCGTAGCCATGCCTTGGGTCCTCCACCCAGGCACAACCAGGCTCCTCTGGGCCACGGGCGGGACCTGAGGCACGTCCTCAATAATAAGAGGTGTGATCGGATCCATAGAGAGGAGGACTTCAGCAGCAGCCACGAGCATGTAGAGCCAAAGAAGCAGCGCAGGATACCAGAAGACGAGGAGGAGCTCAAGCAGTGGATTGACCGGCAGGTCAAGCAGACCGTTCGCCAGAATATGGAGACTGCTGGTATCGCTCGAGACCAATGCAGCTCCTTTGAAGCTGAAGTCACAGGCGCATCTCCTTTCTCCAGGGAGATCAGAAAGTACTCCCTCCCCGAGAAGTTCAACGTCCCGAGTTTCACCCTGTATGATGGAACCTCAAACCCTGCGGCTCACCTCCGACACTACGTCCAGAGGATGTCGGTCTGGGGGGAGGACGATTTCCTGAACTGTCGAGTTTTTTCCTCCAGTTTGGGAGATCTCCCCCTACGATGGTTCTGCTCACTCCCTGGAGGCTCCATCTCCAGTTGGCGGCTGCTTCGGATGTCCTTCCTGGAGAAGTTCCAGGCCCACCGCGTCATCCCTAAGACCGATGCTGACCTGATGGCCCTCCGGATGCGAGAGGACGAGAACGTCACCCAGTTCGCTCGTCGCTTCTGGACTGTTTACAGCCAGATCGAGTGCGCTTCTGAGGAGGTGGCAGTGAAATCCTTTCAGCTGGCCCTGCGCCCGGGCATCCAGCTTCGGGCACAACTGGTCATGTACCCCGTAGCCACCATGAAGGAGCTCATGACCCGGGCAAACCGGTTCATCCAGGCAGAGGAGGACGAGGTCCGCGGGCGGGAGAACTTCGGCCTCTCCCAGAAGAACCGACCATCCAAAGGAGACAGAGACAACAAGTCCTCCAGGAGGGAGGACCGCCGCAGAGACCCCTCCCTGGATAGGCATAGGGCCCGGTCCTCTGATCGTCGACGGAACCCCTCCATCTCGGTCGTAGCCTCGGTGAGCAGCAGGAGGACCGGGAACGATGCCGCCACCTTCAAAACGGTAAACACGATCTTCAAAGAGCCCATCTATAAGCTCCTCCGCAAAATAAAGGCGCAGCCCTTCTTCAAATGGCCGCAGCCCATGAGAGGTGACCCCTCCTCCCGGGACCAGGGCAAGTTCTATGCTTATCACAAGCAGAGTGGGCACAGAACTAATGAGTGCAAAAGCTTCAAGTCCCACCTCGAGAACCTTGTGAAAGAGGGGCACCTGAGGGACTACGTCGAGGAGGAAGGCCAGGACAGCAGCCGACCTTCGCGCCGAGATGATGGCGACCAGGATAGCGAGCCGGAAGGCATCATCAACGTCATCCACCTCGCTCCTCCTCCTAAGGGGAGCTCCTAGGCCCGTGCCGAGGCCAGAAGAGCCTCCCATCAGAAGCAGGTGCTGACCGTGGCGCCGGAACCAGCTACAAAGAAGGCCAAGACAGAGGGGTCCAGAATATGGTTCTCCGACAGGGATCTAGAGGACGTAGAGCTCCCACATAACGACCCTCTAGTGCTAACCTTGAAGCTGCAGAACTTCTTGGTTCAGAGAGTCCTTGTCGACCCAGGCAGCTCGTCCGAGATTCTGTACTACGATTGCTTTCAGAATCTGAAACTCAAGGACGAAGACCTCCAAACTGCCCGAACTCCTCTCGTGGGCTTCAGCTCGAAACCGGTGTACCTGAAGGGGAAGATCTCCCTCAGAGTCCAAGTAGGAGGCGGCTCCAGGCAGGTTGACTTCCTGGTCGTCGACATCTCCTCCCTATACAATGTCATAATGGGAAGGACGTGGCTGCATGGCATGGAGGCTGTGCCCTCCACCCGTCATCAGAAGCTCAAGTTCCCCCTAGAGAACTGGTCCGGGCGGACCGACGTGATCACTATAAGGGGCGACCAGCACATGGCCAGACAATGCTTGATGACCGTGCTGCCTGGCGAAACCGAATCGTCCCAGGTCCATGTAGCCGAGCTCGACAGAGAAGCCGAGCTTGGGGATGTTGGCAGGACCCCGGCGCAGAAGAGCATCGAGGACCTCACCGAGGTCAGGATCGACCCCGCAGACCCGGACAGATTTTCCCTAGTTGGAAGCCAGCTCCCTGAGACCGAAAAGACACAGCTGCTGGACCTCCTCCTCGAGAATAAAAAGGTCTTTGCGTGGACGCCTTACGAGATGCCCGGTATCGACCCAGCAGTCTTGTGCCACAAGTTGAATGTGGACCCTAACCATAAGCCCGTGATCCAAAAAGCACGCCGAACCGGGATCCCACAAACTGAGGCCGTGACGGAAGAGGTCGAAAAGCTGCTCGAAGCACAAGTAATAAAAGAGGTCCACTATCCGCAGTGGCTAGCCAACTCAGTAGTGGTCAAGAAGAAGACGGGGAAGTGGAGGGTCTGTGTCGACTTCACTGACCTCAATACAGCCTGTCCCAAGGACAGTTTCCCCCTTCCAAAGATCGACCAGCTCATTGACGCCACTGCCGGACACGACCGTATGAGTTTCCTCGACGCTTACTGAGGATACCACCAGATACCTCTGTTCGTACCTGACCAAGAGAAGACAACCTTCATCACACCCCGAGGCACCTACTGTTATAAGGTAATGCCCTTTGGGCTGAAAAACGCAGGGGCGACATACTAGCGGCTAGTGACCTAGATGTTTCAAGCGCACCTCGGGAAGACAGTGGAGGTCTACATCGACGATATGGTTGTCAAGTCTAGAGAATCGCAGGACCACTTGGCCGACCTCTGCCAGGTTTTTGGCATCCTCCGCCAGTTCCAGTTGAAGCTGAATGCGTCTAAATGCGCCTTCGGTGTCGGTTCCGGAAAGTTCTTAGGGAGCCTGGTCACGAGAAGGGGGATCGAAGCAAACCCTGACCAGATCATGGCAATCCAGGAGCTCCAGAGCCCGTCCTCGGCTAAACAAGTTCAAAGGCTGACCGGCATGGCTGCCACGCTCAATCGCTTCATCAGCCGAGCTTCCGACAAGTGCAGGCCTTTCTTCCAGCTCCTACACAAAGGCTCAAAATTCCAATAGACGCCGGATTGCGATCAGGCCTTGCAACAGCTCAAGTGCTACCTCTCTTCACCTCCGCTACTGTCGACTCCAACCCATGGCGAAGCGCTGTATCTGTACCTCGTAGTCTCGGACCACGCAGTGAGCTCGGTGCTCATCAGAGAAGAAGATGGCCAGCAGAGGCCTATCTATTACACCAGCAAGATCCTGCTCGACGCCGAGACCCGGTATTTACAGCTCGATAAGCTTGCCCTGGCACTCGTCATTGCCTCGCGAAAGCTCTCCCATTACTTCCAAATCTTCACTATCGTGGTCGTGACCAAGCACCCACTGAAGGCTCTCTTCCGAAAGGCAGACTTCTCCGGTCGAATCTCCAAATGGGCTGTCGAACTAGGGCAATACGATATCAAGTATCAACCTAGAATGGCCATCAAAGCCCAAGTTTTAGCAGACTTCATTGTCGAATTCACTTCTCAGAGTTCGGCGCCGACCCTGCTCGACACCGAACTAGGGGGCAATAAGGATACAGGGGCAGCAATCGAGACAGAGCAAGAGCGGTCCTAGAAAGTCTTCGTCGACGGAACCTCAACTACCAATAGGGCTGGCGCTGGCATAGTCCTCCATTCTCCGGAGGGCCTTGTCATCAAGCAAGCTCTAACATTCGGTTTCAAGGCATCCAATAATGAGGCCGAGTATGAAGCACTTATCGCGGGGCTAAACAGTGCCAAAATCTTGGAAGCTCGACATATTATGGTTTTCAGCGATTCCCAATTGGTGACGAACCAGCTCAGCGGAGACTACCAGGCTTGGGACGACAGAATGGCGGCCTACTTAGCTTATACGAAGGAACTTCTCTCCCAATTCGAAAAGGCTGAGATCCGACAGGTCGGCAGAGAGTCCAATTCCCATGCCGACGCCCTTGCCAGCCTCGCCTCAGCAGTCGAAGCCGGTAATAGAAGAACTGTCGAAGTAGAGATGCTGCGCGAGCCCAGCATCGAACTACAGCGACCTCGGCAACTCATGTGCGTGGACCTCGGTCCGAGCTGGATGGATCCGGTCATCGCCTACTTGAAGGACGACCTGCTGCCTGAAGACAAGACAGAAGCACAGAAGATTAGGTTGAAAGCAGCTCGGTTTTGGCTCTCCCCAGATGGCAAGCTCTACAGGAAGTCGTTCACCGGACCCTACCTCCAGTGCGTCCACCCAAGCAAAGTCGACAACTTCCTTTACGAAATTCATGAGGGGATCTGCGGCAGCCACATCGGAGGTCGGTCGCTTGCCTATCGAGCAATCAGCCAAGGATACTGGTGGCCGTACATGCAGAAGGACGCCTAAGTCTATGCCAGAAAATGCAAAAAGTGCCAGAAGTTCTCACACTCTCTCCACCAGCCAGCGCAGGACCTAAGCCCCCTATCCAGCCCGTGGCCTTTCTTTCAGTGGGGTCTGGACATCGTCGGTCCGCTACACCGAACTCCAGGAAACAAAAGGTGGCTGCTAATAGCTACGGACTACTTCACGAAGTGGGTCGAAGCGGAGCCTCTATCCTCCATCACCGAGCAGGACACAAAGAGCTTTGTATGGAAGAACATCATCACGAGATTTGGAATCCCTCGAACTCTCATCTCCGACAATGGGACCCAGTTCGATTCCAACTTCTTCAAAAGCTTTTTCCAGGAGTACGGCACCCGAAACGTCTACTCCACCTCGGCGTACCTACAAAGCAATGGTCAGGCCGAGATCTCAAACAAAGTGATCATTGACGGACTCAAGAAGAGACTCGACCGAGCCAAGGAGAGGTGGGCAGAAGAGCTTCCTAGTGTTCTATGGGCTTACAGGACAACTCCAAGGCGCTCCACCTCGGCTACACCATTCTCCCTTGCCTATGGCATGGAAGCAGTCATTCCCCTTGAGGTCGGCCTCCTGACCTTGAGGTTGGAACTCTGTGACCAGGGGCTGAACTACTTGAACATAGCTCGAGAGCTAGATTTCGCTGAAGAACGAAGAGAGACAGCAGCTATCCGCTTGGCTGCCTATCAACACTAGTTGGCCAGGGGATACAATCAGAAGGTCAGACCGAGGAGATTCGCGGTGGGAGAACTAGTCCTGAAGAAAACGCTTCCTGGCGACCGAAATCCTAATGAAGGGAAATTAGCACCCAACTGGCAGGGGCCATATAAAGTGCTATCAACGGTGGGAAGGGCCGCGTACAGGCTCGAGGACATGGAAGGGAAGGAGCTGCCGCGACCATTGAACACAATGCATCTCAGCTTGGTGCCTGCACCAGCTTTGGCGGCACAACCATAAGCATCTCTGGGTCCGATGACAGCACCACCCCGCGGCTCGGCAGCTCTGTTCAGAGTGCCAACCGTCCTCAGCTCGGTGCCTGCACTAGTTTTGGCGGCACAGCCATAAGCATCTCCGGGTCCGGTGACAGCACCACCCCGCGGCTCGGCAGCTCTGTTCAAAGTGCCAACCGTCTTCAGCTCGGTGCCTGCACCAGCTTTGGCGGCACAGCCATAAGCATCTCCGGGTCCGGTGACAGCACCACCCCGCGGCTCGGCAGCTCTGTTCAGAGTGCCAACCATCCTCAACTCGGTAACTGCACCAGCTTTGGCGGCACAGCAATAAGCATCTCGGGGTCCGGTGACAGCACCACCCCCACGGCTCAGCAGCTCTATTCAGAGTGCCAATCGTCCTCAGCTCGGTGCCTGCACCAGCTTTGGCGGCACAACCATAAGCATCTCTGGGTCCGGTGACAGCACCACCCCCGACTCGGCAGCTGAGTCAGAATGTCAGCCGTCCTAGCTCGGTTCCAACACCAGCTGCGGCGGTAAAGCCAAAAATGTCCAAGAACACTGACTTCGGCGCTCAATAACACCCCGAGTTCTAGCAGCTTCCACTCTCAAGGGTTATGGACGCTGATTGGGACCACGGTTCATAAACTAAATCTCGGTCAAGGGCAGACATCCAATTTTAACTTTTAAAGACTTACGAAGAATTTGGTTATTCAGACCAACCACTTAGCAAATGAAGCATAAAAAGGCACACGTCATCTGCGCACTCATTCCATCAAAGAAGAAAAAAGAAAGCCAGGGGATTCAAAGAAAATTGTTGTTCCATTGATAGAATTCGGATTACAAGGAAAAAAAATATATACAATGAAAGGAAAATACAATGGGGGCTCAAGGGGCTACAGCTTCTACGTTGCGGTCGATCTCTAGAGCAGCCTTGGTCACGACTGCGCTGGCTTCGGGCACGGTCGAGGTGGCTTCAGAAACGACCGCGCTCGCTTCGGGAAAGCTAGCCTCAGGAGCGGCGGCTTCAGAAGGGGCCTGGACGACCGCGGGCGCAGGAGAGTCTTCAAGCTCGGCGCCGGCAGTTGGAGGGGCCTTTGAAGGCGCCTTGGGGGCAGTGCTCGCCTCTAGGCAGGCTTGCAGAGGAAGGCAAGGGAAAGCCAGAGATATGGCTATCAGTTCCGAGTCCGAGCGAGGGAACTTTGGGGGATTCCTGAGGAGAGGGCTATCCTCAGGAACCCCAGCCTTCTTCAAGGCTGCTTTCCATCCAAGCTCCCAGGCTCAGTCCAAGATCCCTGGCAGCTGAGCCTTGTAGTCAGCCGTCAGTTTGCCAACCTCCTCCCCCATGATGGAGTTATGCTCAGCCAAGAACTCCTCCTTGAGCCTGGCTTCTTGTCTCGCCAGGGCAGACTCGATCTCGGCCGCTTTCCCCCTCAACGCCATCTCCAGGGAGCCTTGCGCCAGGTTCCGCTGGGAGAGGAGCCTCTTGTTTGTCCCTCTGACTTCCCCGCAAGTCCTCTTCCAGCCGTACCACCTCGGTCCGGAGATCGTCAAGCTCAGAGGCAAGATGGAGGTTATGGGTCCCCTCATCCTTCAGCTCTTCCCTGAGGTGCTCGACCAGGACCTGGGAATCTTCGAGGTCGGAGACGAGGCCAACATTTCTGCCCACCTCTTCTACCAGCATCGCCTCCTTCGCTGCTAAGGACGCCTGCAGCTCCTCCCTCTCGGCCACCCATTCAGCCTCCCTGGCCTCGGCTGTGTCCACCCTCTCTATGCCCATCTGGCATTTCTGCAACAGCTGCAAGAAGAAAACCAGACGTCAATAAAAGAATACCGAACTAAAGGCTCTAGAGAAATACTACACTTACCGATACCAGCAAGCGCATCGAGGAGAGCAGGAGCGACTTGTTGTCCATCTCAGCCCACCACGCCATGTCCTGAGGAAGGGCGCAGGCGCGTCCTAGCGCGGCGACCACTTAGGGATCGGTCGCACGGTCTGTTTCGGCCAGCTGCCTCCCCAGTACTTCCTCAATGGCCGGCCTCCACAGAGCCAGCGGAGGGGGCAAGATCGTTCCGCCAGCTGGCGGAGGCGACGAGGGGCCAGGCGAGGCCTCAACCCTTGCTCTCTTCTCGGGTCGACCCCCCTCAGCGACCTCGGCGGAGCGAGCCCGACCTCCAGCCCTTGTAACATGGTCTAGGGGTGAGTCGTCTACGATGATAGTCGCTGGAGGCAAAGCCGAGGTAACCTCGATCGCGGTGGACTGAGTGGCCTCGGTCGCGGCGGCGCAGACCGTCTCGGCAACCGGGGCAGTAGGAGTTCCGCCCGCAGCGGCCGAAGGCGTCGCAACCACGGCCTGAGGGGGATCCCGGGCCTTACCCCCGATGTCCCCGAAGGCCGCGGCAGAGGTCTTCTGCAGCGTAGCGTTGCCCGCGCTGGCGTAGCATCTCTCCCTCCTCTTCCTCTTCCTCCGAGCTGAAAGATGTCGAGCTCTCAAACGAGCTGGAAGCTACTAGCCTCTTCCTTTACGAAGGCCGGGGCTTGGCTCTCGAGGCCCTGTCAGGCTCGGGGACTGGAAATGCTGAAGTGCGGTGTCCGGACTCAACCAGACGCCCAGTAGGTATCGCGACAGTCACTGCCGCCGAGCTGGGCACCGCGGTCGTCGCTGACCCTGAGCTAACGCCTTCCCCGCACAGCACAGAGTCTATTCTCGACACCCTTCTCGAGGTGTTGAAGGATTTGTAGTGGGGCGTATACCCCAGGAGGGACCACGCAGCACGGCAGTTGTGACCGCGGTAGTTTCTCACCTTCACGTGCCACTCACTGTTCATCCTCCAGCGGTTTTTCCTGGCGAGCTCCCTCTTTTCGCGAAAATCTGCATAAACAAAAAAATTGTGTTAAAGTCAGGCATAGAAGAAAGAAAAAACTGCAAACCGAAAAGACTTCGATCTTTACTTGGTGGAGTTCCTATTTTTCGAGGAATCCTGACCGTGGTGCTAGGCTCCGCTTCACCGAACTCCAATCCTCCTCTAACGAGTACTCGGTCTTCGCCCGTGTATTTGTTGGAATCCTCCAGCGTGGTCACAAAACCAACTCGGCGGACCCTCAGTCGGAGGTAATGGTTGTTCCCTTCTGCGGATTTGTAGAGGTCATACGTATCCTCGATGTCCAGGACACCGAGGCCGATCCCCAGGATCTCGTTCAGCCACACTACTCCCATGATAATTTTGTATCCGTTGGAAAGTAGTTGGCATGGGCACAACCTCCACTCCTGGAGGCAGTCCCTAACCAGTGGATGAAGGGGGAAGCGGACCCCTCCCTCCACAACGGAGACCAGCCAGAACGGCATCCAGCCATCGCGATAGGCGAGGCCATCATCAGGGCATCTGGTCTGACCTCCACATTGGCAGGGATCTTGTACGCATTCCTAAAGTAGGCTATGGAACCCGGGTCTCCTAACAGATGTCTATAGATCCCCATTCTCAACCCAGACAGGATCGCCGGAAACTTGCAGACGTTGGAGAAGTTCTCTTGCAGGGTGCAATGGAAATTCGAAAGAGTAAAATAAGTTGAAGACGAAGGAGAAACCCTGATTTATAAGGGTCAGAGGCGCCGTTTCGGCTTTCGAGAAGAGCCTTTAAAGAGGCGTGCCCTCAGTCAGCCCTAACGTCGCATCTCGCAGCCCGAACATCTTCTCAAAGTAATTGCGTGGCAACCAAAGAGGCGACACATGCCACCATCGGCGCAATATCTGAGGGCTATTAAATATCCTGGACAGGCGAAGAGACATCTTGAAAGGGACCGTACGTCAGCGACGGTCATCAGGCTCAGGAGGGACCCCCTCCGATCCGAGGCTCCTCTGTCCCGGTAACCCCTTCCCACACTTCGGTGACCCTCTCTCGAGCTCGGTAACGGTGCCAGCTAGACAGTCACTAAGCTTCCGACCTCCTCGAGCTGGAGGATCCTCAGAGGTCAAAAGTTAGGGGGCAATTGTGTGGGTAAAACACGGTAATGACGAGATTAAGCGAGGATTACAGTAGTACTTGTTGTCCACCTCGGCCTCTGTAATCACAGCCCAGCAGCTCGGCAGCTCGGTCAGGAGTGCCAGCACGGCGGGCAGCTCGGCGTGAGTGCCAGCTCAACACAAATGCCCAGCACGGCCAAGCCATTCTTGGTCTCGGAACAAAACGCTGAAGGCAGAGTGGGCCGTCACCTTCCTCCGGGAAGTACGGCACGCCCTGATAGATGGGAGCATTCATTTATGATGATAGGATTGCACATTTATGGCGATAAGAAGTTAGCTTTATCAGCCCTTAACATCAACTGACTGAAGGCATGGAAAGTTCGAATGGGATGTTCCCTTTTCACCTACCGCTGCATGTCAGGGTAAGGATCGATTGGACCTCACCCCCACCTACCCCCATTCACAGAGAGAATGAACGAGGAATGTCTACATACATACATGGGGGATCAACCCCAGAGAGGTACGCAACTGACAATACTCAACACATCGTCTCATTCCCCTCTCCTTCCTCCTCCTGCTTAGTTTTTTAGAGCTAACTCAGGCATCGGAGCGCCTTCGGCTCACAGCAACCAGGGGCTCTAACCCAAGCCGTTTTCCTTCCCTTTTCAAGTTCTTGGCGTTCGGTATTCCCTGATCTACAAAGTTTATCTCAATCTAAGTGGGTGTCGTGTTTTCACCGCCTACAGTTATATTGCCCAATGGTGGGCCTTGCGTGTTCCACTTTTAGATCCCAGCAAATGATACGAGTCCAATTGTGTAAAATAGAAAGAAAAAGAAAAAAAAGAAAAAAAAATTGAGCACCAGAATATCAGTTTTCTTGAGTATCTTAAATTTCACAGCATGGCACATGTACCAGATCCACTGCATCTTATGGGCTCTATAGTAGATCTGTCGTCCAACGAAACTGCACTTAGATATTTCTGTGGCCCTGCCAGTTGGAACTTGGAAGACTTCTTCTATTTTGAGAATCACAAAATCACAAATGGGCAGCTGAAAAAAGGTCCAACTGATGGTTGGCATAGGGAAATAGTTGTCCAGTTGGTGGCTAGGATCATCTATCGTAAGAGAGAATGAAATAAATTATTTATCTTATGCACATCATTTAAACATCGTAGTAGATCCATAAGTATTATCCAGGTGCTCATGGTTTTGTACCTTCTATTCAGTGGATGGTAAGGAGATGGAGAAAATATTTTGGGCTAGAGGAAGCCATGAAACTGCTGATTTGGAATAACAGTGATCCCAGTTATAGCTTAAGGTTCTGTTTGAATTCCTTCTTTTTTTCACTAAATAATATAGTCTCTTTTGTATGGCTGATTTGAAGCTGCCTTCTCTAATGTTAGGGCGAACATCAGGAAAGGTTTTACGAGACTTGACCTTGTTGAGCGGCTGAAAATATTGAAGGTGATATGCTTTTGTTTTTCGTTTTGGTACATTACCTGGTGGCGATTTTGTACCATGCTGAAGATGTAAGGTTCCTTTCTGCAATTTGCTGAGACATTGAGCCCATGTTTCAATGATTCAGCCATTCATCTCATAGACTCTGCCTTGGATTGGGATGACTTAAACAGTCCTAGATTGGAATAGCCTTAACACTATGATCTGTGGCCTACATAAGTTCTGGGAAAGTTCCCAGAATGAATAATTAGGTCTTCAACTTGGATTTATTATTATTATTATTATTCCAGCCACTTGGATCCACCGACCAAGTCAATGATTTTGATTACGACTCCAAGGGCCTTGCATGTCGGGAAGCAAGTTCTTCAACATACTCAACACTCCCCATCAAGTTGGTACATAGGTACTTTGTATTAGCTTGGACTAAACACCACATGCCTGCTTCCTTTTATAATTGCTATAAGTAAGAACTCTGTTAGCTTGAACTTCATTACACACAACCTTTGATGGATGTTCCATCAGCATGATCTTCTTTGACGGATCTTCAACCTGTTTGATCTTCTTTGACTTCAATCTACTTGATCTTCTTTAACAGATCTTGAATTTGCTATCTGTAATTTGACTGAAGGAGGAGGTGAAAACCTCATGTGCTCCACAAACTCTCTCTCAACAACATTGCTGATTAAATTGACCCATGGTACACACGATATTCGATGATCTGAATGCTACACAACATCTGGATGAAGACTGACCCCATATCTTAGTGAGTACTTGGATTCACACTTCCAAGTAACTGTGGAGTCTTCATAGATTTTTCTCCCCTGGACATGAATAATATCATACTGTTAACTTTTTGTGATGAGAAGAAACACTTGATATTGCAGATCTGAATTCTTGAATAATCTTCGGTTGGAAGAAACACTTGATATTGCAGATCTGAAGTCTTGATAATCTTCCGTTGTATCACTTTAATTTGATCCCCTTTCTCGGTTGACGTCCCACCAATATTTCCATTTTTTGTGGTGAGAAGAAACACTTGATATTGCGGATCTGAAGTCTTGATAATCATCCGTTGTATCACTTTAATTTGATCCTCTTTCTAGGTTGACGTCTCACCAATATTTCCATTTTTTGCTTTACTGGTAGTCACTGTTTGTTTGTAGGTCTCTGTTGCTTCCTGTCCTTTGAGTCTGTTGGAGCTGATGGCCCACTAAATTAGATTTGGCGTGATCTCTCAAAAGGCATTTGAATCATGCAGCTTGACAAGGAATGACAGGGTTTATGAATATGTGAATGGTTAAAAAGAAAACCTAATTGAACCACTGTGTTGCTCTGATTGCCCTTCTGATGTGCAGTTCTCATCTTCATGAATGCGCCGGTGAAAACTAGATCTGAATTTCAAGTTCGGAGGTCTTCAGAATTGCAGAAACAATTATATCCCTTGACTATTGGCCTAGTAATATAAATGCAGAGATAAAACGAATGCGGTTTAGTCACGGATGCCTGTGGACAAGTCATGGGTTGGATTTTTGCCTGATCTGTACCTGGGACCTTTTAAACAGATAGTTGTCAATTCTGTTTAGGTCCCTGTTCCGGTTTTTCCATGTAGTGGAAACCTTTGGCTTTCCCGTCAATTCCAGTGTTCTGTTCTGGAAAGGGCTCGATTGAAAAATGATTAGTATAAAAGAATACCTAACATTGAAAAAACATTAAAGCTCATGTCTGGACTTTAAAGAGTCCTAAACAAAATATACAAACCATTAAAACTACTCAATAAACGATCAAACATAACAAAACGAAACTTTATTCTTCTCATTTTCTCATAAATATGAAAACCAAAAATATTCCAGCAAAAGTCCCAAACTTATAGGGGTGATTGAGAGACACAGAGAGAAGGATTTAAATAAAGAAATAGTAAGAATAATTACGAATGGACGTTTCTGGTTAGAACGATTGAAGGAGGACCCAATTTCAGCCGGAATTGTTCGAAATGGATAGAATTGGCCAGAATTGTAGGGCAGAATCTTTCGGGAGGGTGTTCCGTTCCTCCCATGACCAAATCCGGAACGTTTCGGCCAATTTGGGCAGGAACGGAACGGAATTGACTACTATGTTTAAACGACTAGGCCCCTGGAGACTGAACTGTCCTGACCCTTTTTTCTTGTCCTTTCTGCTCTTTGCAGACCTGGATCTTGTTGAGGCGGCGGTGAGGGCATTGCAATTAGTTAACCGGATGACGGGAGGTCTCCAACGATTGCAGACCTGGATCTAGTCCCTCACTTGTTGACTATTGTCTACTCTCTCACTTTCTTCTTCCATGCTCTTTGTATTTATGGTGAAGGAGTGGTGCAAAAATAGGATGGCAAATGCATGGTAGAGATTAAATTACATGCGCAAAATTAGGAGTGGCAGTGGGCAAAGGACAGAATGGTTTGACAACTTGTTGACAAAAGGAGACCATATTTTTTTTTTTTTTCGGTGGAATTGTCATTCCTAATTGCCTATGTGTTCCTAAATTCTACTCCTTTTGTAGCAATTATATACACATTTGTATATTATTTTGAAGTTCAATAAAAATTTATGTTACAGATTGGTACGATCAGATTTTAGTGTATTGCAAATGCTGTACAATATTTCAGTAATATGCCTCATAGGCCTAGACAATGGCATGTTAGTACAGTGACCTGTTGTTCACATGTAATGTGGCCTATAAATGCCAGAAGTACCCAAACAAAAATATTTACAAAATTCTGCCTTTTAATGGAAATTTATGGATGACAAGGGATAATTACCTATGCCTGCCACTGGGCCTTGATACTACTAAGAGTCGCCATAAGAAGCCATTGTATATTTGTATGTTGGCATTGTCTTAGCAAACAAGACTTCAAAGTCCAACCAATCTGAGCTCCAAAATTTCTCAGTTCGGAAACTTGTATTTGTAGTTTTAGTCTCTAAACGTAAAAGGTAACCTTGTTTGTGCTACTGAACTGTCCAGTATATTACAATGTCAGGCCTTGTTTAAACAGGTATGACCGAGGCTTGAATGCTTATAGTTACTGAGATTGTTTGTTGAATTTAGGCCCCGCATGACTAGTCATTGCATCTGGAGGATTTTGTTCGTATCAAATCTGGCATGCAGGTACACATTTCAATATACAATTACAAAGGTTAATTTATTCATGGTATCCCTTTCGATGAACAATTTGACCTTCTTTTCTGGAAACCCTGAGTGGATCTACTATTAACATGATTTGATCTTATCATAGAGCTCACACAAGTATGGAAAATTAGAGAATATTTATGCAGCAACTTCTGCTGTAATTATTCCCACTACTAACTGAAGTTAACAAAGTGGTGCATGCCAGAAACCTCATGGGCCTTGTCATAACCTGGAATTTGGGGCCCTTCGAATTCCACGTATAGACTTAGAAAAGTATCATATCCATACATGTGTCAAATCCATTTGCATAATAAAATTCCAGGCATAACGAGGTCAATCTGTGCATAATTAAATAAAAATGAAAACAAAAAACAACTATAAGTTCTTTGGAAGCTCAACTAAATAAAATGACAAAACTAGCTCTTCTGTCACTCAAGTGCATCCCCAAGCCTATCTCTTGATCGTCATGGTACTATTCAGTCTCTTAAGTTTTGGTTACTTGGATAGGGGCAAATTCACAAAATTAGTACAACTAAGTGCATAAAACAACAGATTAAATAGAATTACACAACAATTTAAAATAACATCCAAGACCCAAAGGTCTTACTCATGGGCATAGCAAGGTAAATCAGGTCATATCTAATGACAGTGTCCTAACCACTAAATAGCACAAGCCCAAAATTGGTACTCCACAAAGATGTCACATATAACAAAAAGCTTTTCCAAAAATTTCTTTCTGTGGATCACAAAAATTCCTTTATAACCAAAAAAAAAAAAAAAAATTGACCACATGGTCCAAAACTAACAAAATGGTACCACAAAATTCAACCTTCCCAAACTATCCAAGGCTAACAAACCTCCCGAAATTGGCCATTTACATTGGGACATCATCCCATACAGTGCAAATGGTCCAAGAGTGTCCAAAGGGTTCCTCCAAAATCTCTTAGTCATCCTACCTCATTGTTTTTGTCCAAATTCCAAATTATAAATATCACTTTAAAATCTGACATTCAATATGTCATCAACATCTAAATGGGTAAGTTCCATAACTAATCCCTCATTATGTGGATTTAATCTACCCCAGTCTGAATCAAAATTGGTATTTGACGTGTGGGGTCAATTACACAGCTCGCACTTCACAGATTTGAGATAAAACATTCAATTCACAAACTAATCACAACATATACCCATATCAATTACATAATCCATCAAAAGAATACACGTGAAATTCCCAAATAAAAATGGTATAACATAATGCCAAATCAATTACATAATCCATCAAAAGAATACACATGTGAAATTCCCAAATAACAATAGCATACATGTTAGTCCATAAATACAGATCTAATCACAATTTGTCAAGTAATAGGGTCCTAAGTGTAATTTATAGAGGTCAAGAATTCAGGAAATCAACCCAATCAGTTTTCAATTATAATAACCATAAACTATAAGAAACCATATACCAACCCAAAAGCTTAAACTAATAGGTAGAAGGCCCAAACAGGTATATGAAGCCATGTCTAACTCAGGACTTAGGCGATGTGGGATGTGGGACTTCCCAACATAAACTACGGGCCCTTATTTGAAATTTACAGACATTTGAAACTCAGGTGGACTGTCCATAAAAGGCTCATCTGTACATACCAAAGATTGCAAGGGGGTTTATTTACAATTTCCAGCAATATAAATTGAAGAAAACAGCTCATAAAGTAAAGTGTTTAAAGGTAACAACAACCCATAACTGGGGCTCAGATGCAATTTCTCAAACACTATTGGACACACAGAAGTGAGAGACAGGCTAATGTGCAATTATTAGAACCTATATGGTGCTTAGATGTAAAATAATCAAGTTCAAACCTCATGCATGTATTTAGAAGTCGACATTCACATGTGGGTCTCACGCATGCTAAATTTGAGGCCACTGAATGGTGGGCCAAATGGAGTCCAATCCATATGGGTCCAAGCCCTGTATGGTTGCCATGGGTCTACTTTCGGATCCATGCTTCAGATCTGTCATCGGGTGGCCCACCTGGGCCCCACAGTCCAACTCGAAAAAGAACACAGTTGAATTGGGTTCTGAAATTTCCTATTTCATATTGGATTCTTCACCGATTTCTGGTGGATTTGAGTGGAAAAGGCTACTTAATGATCTTATAGACAGTGATACATAGTTTTGCATGATTTCTAGATATTAAAAGAGAGTTTCAAACTCAAACAGAGGCTTGCCATGGTCGACAGACTCTCTAGCAATATACAAAACTTGGAAAAGTCAATTGGATTATCATCTATAACCAAGGTCTCATCATAAATAGAGTAATCGAAGAATACAATGGCAAAAACCAAAAATCTGGAACCATGCACAAGTAGATCAGAATTTGTACTCACCTTTGATGGAAAACAGTGCCTTTGGCAATGTGGGGGAGACAAAAGACATGTACCACTCTTTCTAGGGCTTGATCTGCTCCACTCCTTGAACTCTCTCTAGTTTTCTACTTGCTAGAATTGCTTTGAAGAGAAGAGTAAATATTATATGGAGTTCAGCAAAAAGGGTGACATATATTTATAAGCTAAGCTCTGTCACTCCTCTTTCTAATCGATCAACTCCTACTAAAAGAAAGACCTCTTCCCTTATTTGAACTCCACTGGAAGCCCTTTTTCCCAATTTCGTTTTTCGAATCCTATCCAAATCAAGAGAAGTGTGCGCAAGTCCTCTTTGAGACTTGGGATTGTCGTGCGTGACATTCACTTAGTCATAACACCATTCATACAATCACAAACTTGATTCCTTGAAAGAATAGATTTTGTGGAAATTTTGGTGTCCGTCCTTCAGGATCAACCATCGTCTATAAACCCAATTTGGGCTACAATCAAGTAAGTTACAATCAAAGAAATCTCCTAGTACGGTCTGTTATGCTATACAAGATTCAGTCTGTTGACCAGCCCGTTTTAGAATATATATTATAATTGGGCTATTATATATGGGCCATGGGCTTTATTCAAATGGATCTTTGACACCCTCATGAAATTGATGCCGGAGAATCTACAAGCATCAATTTGCTAACTAGGAATTGATAACGTGGTCGTGGTAGGCCCTTCGTGAATATATCTGCAGCTTGAAGAGTTGCGGAGATATGAGGAAGACCAATGGTGTCACGAAGGTATTCATCACGAATGAAATGACAATCCACCTCAATGTGTTTAGTACTTCCATGAAACACTGGATTGGTAGTAATTCGGATCGCACCAGTATTATTTGCATGGAGAGGTGTTGGTAGACTTTGAGGAAATCCAAGTTCGGAAAGTAGGCCCCGGAGCCAAACTATCTCAGAACATGCACCGGACATAACGCGATATTCAGCCTCTGTGGAGGATTTAGACACTTTGTCATGTTTCTTACATTTCCAAGAGATTGAGGAATCTCCCAAATACATGCACCATCCTATCGTAGAACGTGTTGTATCAGGACACCCAGCCCAATCAACATCAAAATAGGCCTCGAGAGATAGCGAGGTCCCAATTGAAAAAAATAATCCACGAGTGGGTGTGCCAAGAATGTAGCATATAATACGCTGAACAATAACTAAATAAAGATGACGGGGAGCTATCATATACTAATTGACCAAATTGACCGCATAAGAAATGTCTGGTTGAGTAATGGTTAAGTAAACCAAGCTACCAACCAAGCGACGATATAAGGTCGAATCTGGAAGAAGATCACCTGTTTCTTTACTGAGTTTGACATTCACTTCTAAAGGTGTGTCAACTGGAGTGAAGTTCTGGAGACCATCCATGCCAATGAGTCCTATTGCATACTTGTGCTGATTTAGGATTAATCCTTTATCTGACTGATGAACTTCAAGACCAAGAAAATATGTCAAAGGACCTAAGTCTTTCATGTGAAAGGAGTTATGAAAAGAGGTTTGAAGGTGCTGAATCATGTGTCAGTGCCAGATATGATAATGTCATCAAAATAAACAAGCAACACAGTTACCCCTGCAGATGTATTATATATGAAGGAGTAGTGAAGGATCATATGGACTTTGATGGAACTTCAGTTGAGCAGGAGTGTCTCAAAATTTCTCAAACCAAGCCCGGGGACCTTGTTTGAGACTATATAAAGACTGATGTAGGCGAGCAACATCACCCTGATTTGCACCCAAAAAACCTTGTGGAAGGCGCATATATACTTCTTCTTTTTAGATCACCATGCAAAAAAACATTCTTTACTTCAAATTGGTAAAGAGGCCATGGTTGAGAAGCAGCTATTGCAAGAATGGTGTGAACAATTGTCATTTTTGCTATAAGGGCAAATGTTTCATCATAATCGACACCATATTCTTGTCGATTCCCAATAGCCATAAGACGTGCCTTATATCGATCTAATGATCCATCATTTTTCAACTTAATGGAGTACACCCATTTGCACCCAATTAGTTTGACAAATGGGGGACAAGAAACCACATCCCAAGTATGATTTTCATGGAGTGCATTTAATTCTGCTTGCATAGTAGAGTGCCAACATTCTTGCTTGATTGCTTGGGAATAAGAATCCGATGTGGTGATAGAGTATAAGGTAGCAACTAAAGAGGTATGAGTGAAACCATAATGATTTGGAGGCTGGCGGAGACATGTTGATCTCCGAAGTTGAGGAGCAGAAACTAGATCAGAAGCTGGATCAGGTGATTCCAGAATTGCTTGTAGCGTGGGAACATCATTTTCATGCCGTCCCTTTATAAAAAAAATTTGGTTTAAACCTGAAAATGGATGAAGTAGATGGTTATGGAGAAAAATCTGGCAGGTGATAAAATGAAAGTGTAGGTTCACTATAAGATTGAAAGGAAATTTTAAATTTTCAAAGAAAATGACATTCCTGGAAACTCAAATACGTTTGATAATTGGATCATAACAAAGAAACCCCTTTTGATTAGATGCATAACTAATAAAAGCGCATTTAACAAATCAAGCTGTTAATTTAGTGCATTCATTGGGTGGGAGATGAGCAAAACACACACACCCAAAGGTATGGAGATGTGTGTATTCAGGTTGAGTTTCGTATAAACAGAATTATTGTGATTCGTTATTCAATTTTGGAGATGGGAGACGATTGATTAAATAGAACCACAGTAGACATGGCTTCGGACCAAGTCTCTGAGCCGGAACGGAAGATTCAAGAAGAATCGAACGAACAGTGTCAAGGATATGTCTGTTCTTTCGTTCTGCAATACCATTTTCTTCAGGGGTATAAGGACAAGACCATTGGGAGATAATCCCTTTTTCTAGTAAATTTTTTTGAAATTGATGAGATACATATTCCTCCCCTGAGTCGGTCCGCAAAATTTTGATGCGAGTAGAAAACTGATTTTCGAGGTAAGCTAAATATTTTTTAAACGCATCAAAGACTTCCGATTTAGATTGTAACAAATAAACCCATGTGAACCGACTATGGTCATCAATAAAGGTTACAAAATACTAATAGTGAGTGTGGGGGATTATAGGAGTAATGCCCCATACATCACTATGAACAATATCAAAACATTTTGTAGCCATAGTGTCATGCATTGGAAATGGAAGAATCTTACTTTTTCCTAGCTTACAAGTAGAACAATCCATCACAATATCATGAGAAGAAGCAACATTTTTATTAAGCAAACCAGTTCTAAACAATGATAACAAAGTTTTTGAATTTGGATGGCCTAATCTATTGTGCCAAAATTTCCAATTATTATGAGAAGAAACACTAAGCAAAGAAAACTCAGGATTATTTCGAATATGCGAAAGTTGCAACAGAAAATGACGTCCACACTTTGGCTCCTTCATGATCACCTTCCCTGACACTTGATCCTGCACAACCATCCATATTGAGAGAATGAAACATGACAATTATTGTCCACAAGCTGACCAACAGATAAAAGATTAGTAGACAAGTATGGAGAAAGAAAAACATTTGTCAAGGGTAATGAAAGGGAAATATCACCAACAGCAGTTATCAGAAGTTTTTCACCATCGGCATTATGAACTTCCAGATTACTAGAGTACTTATGAGAATGGGAAAATAATTCAGGTGAAAAGGTCATGTGATTCGATACACCAGAATTAAGGTACCAAAGGGAGGGACACTTACCTGATATACCCAGTGCAGAAAAAGTATTGATAATCATTTGTTGGACCATGTCAGGAGTAAGATAAGGATTTGTGCTTGGTGTGGCTTGATGCATGGACATAGATGAAGAAGAGGCAGTAGGAAGGCATCTGATGAAACGGTTTCGAGTGCAGCATGATAAGCACGAGGATTGCGGTTCTGAGGCCGTTTTTTGCATTCACTTATGATATGGCCATTTCCTTTGTAGTAATTGCAGAATTTCTATTTACAATGAGAGGCATAGTGCCCAAAACCCTTGCAACTGTAACACTGAATAGTACCATATCTCGTCCTACGAATTTTCCCCTATCTTCTGTCAATCGAGCAGGTGCTAGAGGAGAGCTACGAGCCGCATATGTAGCCTCAAGGGGACCAGTTTGTTGGGATAAAACTCCTTGGGTTAGCTGTCTTTGTTCCTCTCGTAATAATTCATTGAGACATTCATCTAAGGATGGAGGAGGAACCCTACCCAGGAGACCAGATTGGACAGTTTCATTTTCTGGTCGTAATTTAATGAGAAATTGGTCCCTGTGACTGAGTTCCTAAACTTTCTGTATTTCAAGAAGAGTTGCATCAGAGACATTGGCATACTTAATTTCATCATATTCAGTCCACAGGTTAAGAAACCCTGAATAATAATCCTAGATGGAGAAGGTTCCTTGAGTATATTGAGCAATCTCAAATTCCAATTGATACTGGAGTGCGGAGTTTTTTTTTTATAATATACTTTTTTCAAATATGCCCACATGTCTTTTGTGGTCTTGTAGGGTTTTAGATTCAAAATAAGATGAGGTTCCACTGTGCTAAGGATCCAAGATTTGATTTTCGCATCTTTGGTTGTCCAAGAGAAAATTTGTTTTTCATCCTTTGTTGGTTTAGGGTCAGTTCCAGTCCTTTGATATAAAGCTCGAACTGGAATGCCCATTATGAGTAATTTTTCCCATTAAAACGAATGAGAGGAATCTCAGATTTCTCCATTTCAAAGAGATGGATAGATAAACTGAAACTAATAACTCACGGCAGCCAAAAAATTAGCAAAGAGGTCACAATAGTCGACAAATAAATCAGCGAAGATGTCTCTCGGTCTTGATTTCTGTTGACCTTTTTTCCAAAAAAAAAAAAGGTTAGTTGACCCTGTTTTCAGGTTCTAATGGGAAAACCGGGGCCCAGTTGATGACCTGATGAAAGATCAGATCTGATGGATGGCTGGGAATCGCTTTTCCCTTCCAGACAGACCAAGTTTTACTTCAATCGGTTACAGATCCAAGATTTAGTGATCAATTGATGAAAACTAGTGCACCAAATCAATAAACCACTAAAACGATCAGAAATCCTACCTCTAATGAGCAAAAGATTCAGGAAAAATGTCCAATAAATCTTGGATGAGTAGTCGACCAAGGTAGAATGCTTTCTTGATGCTGCTGTGATGATCAGAGGTGGGCCCCAGATGACTTGCTCCAAACTGCTGACGAGACACTTCTCCAGATCCAGAAGACTTTGCTGAGCCAGAAAAATTATGAAATAATGTTCAGAAATTTCAGAATAATCAGTCGATCCAGGTAGGTTTATCTCCTGATGCAGTTATGATGATCGGAGGTGGGCCACAGTTGACAGGCTTCAAGATTCCGACAAGAACTCTTTTTCAGAAATGCATGAACAGTCAAAGCAAGGTCCTGATGACTGTTACATCACCAAGATTCAAGAGAGACGTCGAAGTGAAGAACTAGGAGAGTATTGATCAATCAGAAGAGAGATCGAATGCTCTGATACCATGACATTCACTTAGTCAACACCATCCACACAATCACGAACTTGAAAGAAGAGATTTTGTGGAAATTTTGGTGTCCTTCCTTGAGGATCAGCCATTGCATATAAAGGTTGGGTCGACCCTATTTGGGCTGCAATCACGTAAGTTACAATCAAAGAAATCTCCTAGTATGGTATGTTGTGCTATACAAGATTCAGTTAGTTGACTAGCCTGTTTTAGTATATATTACAATTGGGCTATTATATATGGGCCATGGGCTTTATACAAATGGATCTTTGACGGTGTGCTCCATATTGCTATAGAATTGGGTCCCATGTCACCTTTAGTAATGCAACTTATTAGTTACAAGTGTCCCACCAACTTATCATAAGACTACTACTTAAACTCAATACAAAGGGGCCCTACCAATTCTTTTACCCATTACTACATATGCTACCAACACTACACACACACTCATAAGAAACCCAGCTTTCAAATAAAGTATTCTTTATATTTTCACAATCTAATAAAAATATAAAAAAAAAGTCATAATTTAAAGAAATTAAATATATAATTATTAAATTATATACTAGCCCCTACAATAGGGTCTGAGTTATTACAGTCTAGTTGTTAAAATTCTAGGATTTGGGATACAAATCCTAGAATTTATTTTGAATCTAGGTGAAATAATCCCATTTATAGGTAAATCTTAGGACTCAAGTGTGAATTCTATGATTTGATACTTTGTATTGCATCTCACAGGTTAGAGGATTCATCTAGGCAGGAAACCAAATAATTGTATTTGGTCATTCTTTTGACCCACTTTTTCATCTTTAAGTGTTTCTATTTTAAGAAGTTATCTAGTGATTAAGGAAACCTTTTAAGATAAGAATTTATGGGATTTTGAGTTAAGAGAGAAATAAGGAACATGTCATTGGAATGTTCAACTGTAGGAATGGGTTTGATGGCATTTCCTATTCATGTAAAATTGGCGATTGAGATATTTTTTTAATAAAAAGTTGAAGAGGATAAAACTAAAACTTATGTTTTTCCTTACTAATGTTAATATCTAGAACGTACTCAACCATTCACACATCATATATCATAGATATTGGTGTATGTCAATAATGTCTTTGTAAAATTGTGTCATTGTCTTACTTGTCACTAAATTGATGCTACTACTATGGATAGACGATGGATTATGAATAACTAATATTTTTCTCATTTTTTAAATAGATACTATTTTTCTCATTTTTCAGACTTTTAATATTTTTTTTTATTCTATATAGAAGTTAGAAAAATCCTTCACGAGTTCATTCGATTTCAACCCTCGAATGATTTGCACTATGATTTCAATTGTTTAGAACAATGCATGGGAGCCCTTGTTAATTTTTATTATTTATTATTTTTAATTTTTAATCATTACGGGTCTGGACTGTGCAACCTTGTGATTACAACAATGAGCACCTTCCAACTGTGCTACTGCTCCTGTGAGGCCCCACCCCTTGTGGGCCCTCAATTTGATTTGAATAATTATAAAGATATTATTAGCTATCTTATTATACTATTTAATCGGATCTAGTAGGATAGTTATTATTGTTCCTAAGCCTTAGAATTAGGATTTTGTATATTTCTTTATAGATATAGGGTGGCCATTGTAATTTATTTAGGGTTTTAGTTAGATTAGGCCTTAGCTAGTAATTAAACTTCAATAGGAGGGGTGTTATAGTTAGGAAGCTTCTAGAATTCCTAAAAGGGACCAATTTACCCATATCCTTATCCTCTCATATATTTAAACCCTAAGGGCTTTTTAGTAATCAACCACCAACCCTAACCTATATATATACACTAACTATTGCAATGAATGTAAACCTAACCCTAATTCCCCCTCATTTCTCATTCATCTTCCCTACCACTCACTCTCTAGAAATCCTAATTCTCCATCCCAGCAACAAGAAGGATAGAGGATCATCCCCAATTGCAACATCAGTCCAACATTAGCAACTTGGATCTTTCTTTATTATTCAAATTTACATTTGTATTGATCTAAGACAAGTACCCTATCCTAGACAGCTCAGAATGCATGTTTTCTTTCTCTTGATTTTGCAATTTCAATTCAGTTGATGCATATATGTTAGATATATCATTTGAGCTTTGTTTTATGAATTTTTTGGCCATTGATGGATGGGTTCTCTCATTTGGAAGATCAATGGCCCAAGGATGGATGGTGAGATGTGTATTGAAGTGTTTTTCGTGATTTTATATGATTTTGTGATGAATGGTGTGGATTGGAGGAGGTTTGATTGGAAATTGGACTGAAGAGATTGAATTCTAGAAAGCTGGAATTTCTGCGTAGGCGTGTATAGCTGGTCGACCTGCCTGCAGTGGGGTCGACTGGCAACACTAAAAAGGGAGGAGAACAAGTCTCAGTTAAATTTTCTGAGAATTTCTCAATCCAGTGCACCCGGTTGACCGGACCCTTACGTGGTTGATCGGATACACAGGGAGGACAGACAGAACTGGGAGTCATCATTTTTCCCCTCAGACCTAGTTTCCAGTGCGCGCGGTCGACCGGGACCAGACACTGAAAACTGCAGAGACTGGGATTTTTGCCTGAATGATGTTTGATTCTAGTTCCTAGTGTACCAGGTCGACCGGATACATGGGGAATATCAGAATTCAAGCCAGATTTCAGCCTCTCTTCTCTATGTAGTAGGTCGACCCGACCTTAGCCAGGTCGACATGCCACACTGAAGTTAGTAATTTATGAGTTCAGCCTTCTGTTGTGATTTGATTGATTGTGGGGCCCATTGACCATCCAAATAGACCTCCATTGATGTGCAAAGCATGAGTCAATGGTGTGGCTCAACCTTGACTCGTGGGGTCCAGCAGGTAGGCTTTAGGGTTTGGAATTGTTGGTGATTCGAACCTTAAACGCAGTCAAGGATGCCCGTAACTTCTGGAGCATCAAATATAACATCTTTTGGCATCTGAAATTGCAGTTAAGGATCCAATTAACTGATGTGGTCCTGAACCTGAGAGTGGACCTTTACCTAGGTAGGACCCTTGCCTTATTCCATTTGATTCTATTACTTGGAAGTTATTATACATTGTACTTCTCTCATATCCTTATTATTGTTATAAACATGTTGATTAAATGGAAATTGGAGGACCTGAACCTAGGTTTACATAGTGGTGACCCGGTGATGTAATCGGTGATTAATGACCCGTGTCTATGGCTAGGCGGGCCCTCATACGGCCTAAGTTGGGTGTGTGGTACCCTAAATGAAGAGGTTGGTTATGATGAATTGTTGTGAATGAGTATGGATTGGTTGCTTACATTGTTGTAAACTAAGGCCATAGTTTATGGGCCTAGTATGGATACAATGATGATTGGACTTGGACTTAGATTTGGACTGTGTTCTATGGTATTGTACTTGAACCTCTTAGAGACTTGGTTAGGACCTTACTCTTGCAAGGCAAGCCTAGACAGACATAGACCTGTATTTGTTCCCTGGGTCGGCACTAAACATTTACTCAGTTGATTTAAGCTTAACTTGTTGACTGATCATCACTGGTAGGAGTAATATTGGTTATGAATAGAGCTATCATGATGAACTATGTCTGGACGGACGGTGTGATACCGGATCCGATCTAATGTGATAAAGGGGTGTGATCGGTGTTATGTATATATTGTTATTAGCAGGGTTATTATCCCTTGCATGGCTACCTTACTTTTCCCCGCCGCGATTGTTTACAGTATGGGAGGGCAGCCGCATAATATCCCGCATTATCCAGCTTGTGTGAATGTGTCATATTGTTATCTGTTAGATTAGATTACTTAATATTGTTGATCATAAACTGTTATTTACTGCCCAATTACCTAGCTTATATTTTATTATTATTCTTATGATTAAATGATCGTCTCTATTCTCTTTTGATGCATACATCCTGTATTTTCTAGTGCCTTGTCAGATCATTGGATCTAACCAATCTTTGGTGCTTAGGTTTTGACCTTGACCCCGCGGGTGACGCGTTCTTCGAGGCGCCTGTAGCCGGCTATTACGGTTGGGGACCGGTTGACCAGGTGGTTGAGCAGGAAGATGGAGTGCCTACATAGGGTGTTTGAGCATAGTTATATTTTTGGGATTTTGAGCGATTATGTTGTGAGCAGGGATATAGACTGCTATGTATAAACTTGTTATTCATATTTTGAGATTTTATTAGACTTCAGCCCCGCTTCACTTGATTCATTTTATATGATACCTTAAGCTTCCGATATTAACCTATTGCTTCTGCTATCTTTTCTTATGCTTTTCCAATTTAACTATTGATCATCTTATTGTTCAAAAAGTTTTAAAATTTTGACCTCACTACAGACTATGATCTTGGAAATTTTTGGATTTTCTGAGAAGTAGCACGCCAAATTCGGGTGCCTTGGCCGTAATCTCAGTATTCAGAATTGGGGTGTTACAACTCTTGTTTAACTCTAAGCATCCCTTTTTCTTTTTCCTTTCTCTCTAATGTCCACCATTAATAGTTGGTTTATGTATGATGGCCCTTCATTATCTAAAACTGGTTGACGCCTCAGCTACTTGGAGAAAACCTTACTTTCTCCTTTCTTCTTGTATCACTGCATAACTTACATACTATTTATTTAATTTTACTCTTGGAAATCCATATTCTTGTATATGCTTAGTTTTTCTTATAGTGGTGAATAATGTTACCTTCAAAATACTGTATGGTACATCCATGCTAGTGCTACAATTTAACCATCTCCTATTTTATGGTTTGTTATTTTCTGTAATCCTGGCTGTTATTTTCCATTGTTTTAAATGTTAGATGGGATTTCTCTATCCATATAATCCCAGGTTTTCTTTTAATTATTTCAAACTGCAATATTCGTCATTCTTGCAGCCACTTCTAGCATTGTTTTGTTTTGTTTTGTTTTTGTTTTGTTTTTGGAGAAAAAAGAAAACTTATGGCTTCTGTTTTTCATCCTTATTTTTGAGATGTGTTTATTCTTTATTGTTTTTTATTTTCTACCATTTTGAGTACCTATCTGGAAGTCATATAATTCCATCTATCTAGATTGACTATTTGGTATCCTATGCATGTATTCTAATGTTGCAAATGGCTACACTCTTAGGCGTGGATGCACGTGTGCACTCATATTATAGATGTGAGAATGTTATCTTTTTTGGGATCCTTGTGTTCTATGGCCCTTGTATGTTTCTGTACCAGTCATCCACTGTGCTTGTGGAAAACAAGACTGCATTGGGGCATAGATTTTCTATATTATCTTTTGGATAGTATAATCAGTTGTGTTTCCCGTTCCTCCTGAAATGCAAACAGATACTATTTGGCAGAAATCCATATAAATTGTGTGCTTTCCATTGGACACTAAGGTTATATTGAAGTCTGTTTCCAGCTCTAGGGCCATGCGCCGCTTGTATGTGTGCGTATATCCTAGAAACTAACTAATAAATTGCAACTCTGTTTGAATGTTGCAACCACAACTTTGATGGTGCTCATTGTAAAAAGAGCCTGTAGTATGGTTGGAAGGTGCTCATTGTTGCAACTGTGAGGTTGCAGGTTCGAGTCATGTTACCAATAAAACAAGGAAAAAGTTTGGCTATCTGATTGTATATCTTTGTTTAGTTTTTTTATTGCTCTGACAAAAAACTCAATTTTTTTTTACAAAAAGAAATGCACATTTTGCAACTTCTATTCATTCTATATTCCACATTGCTCAGACTGTCATACAAGCAGGATTGCTTCAAAATGGTTTATGTTCAATTTTAGGATGAGAGTGCAGGTCAGTGCCCTTCTCCTTGTGTCTGTACAAACATGATGTTGAATAAAACATAAAGACATCACGTTCTATGCTTTGGAAAGCTATACTAAAATAAACATAAAAAAACATACCGTGTAGAAGCTTTGCTTAAAAATCTTCCCCAAAGCTAGAAATATGAAGCAATGATTCCTTGACAATAAGCCATATTACATAGGGTAAAGTTATATGAATGTTGGCTGATCATATATGTTGCGCTTGGGCATGTAGCTTCATACTTGTGGGACCATGCTTAGAGATCCCAACATTTTAATTTTATCCAACATTTCTACGTCAATTTACTAAGCACTGACCTTGATTGAAAGATCTTTATCATCCGATCATTTACCTTTTCAGTTCTTTCTGTCCTATTATTGTAATCGATAGAACATAATGTCGGAAACATGTGTAACTTTCTTGTTCTACTAATCTTTGTGATTGAACCTAGAAGAGAAACATTGACAACTTGCAAAAAAGAGTCTTGAAGTAGAGCTAGTGGGATTAGGCTACTAATTCTAATGAAGTGTAAAGACTTATATTAAATAGGTCACAAAGTGGTTCTAGGGGATGCTTAGGAGAACAAGAGTTGTGCACAAAAGGAAATTTGGTGGTAGAATCCAGATATCCAAAAGGTCACTGCTGGAAAGAAAAAATCTATTCAAAGGGCAAAAAAGCAAGAGGTGGAGAAGACTTAGATATGTAAAATCTTGCAATGAGCATTGTAAAGACCACTGCAAGCAAAGCCAACGACAATGCCTATAACAATTTGTATGCGAAAAGAAGGGGCGAAGGGCTTTCTGTGTCGGACTTTTGTGTCGGACAAAGCCAGAAATGAAAGCTCAAGATTTTGATTATATTAGATGCATCAAGAATGAATGGGTTCGTGTTAAAGAAAGCGGGACCATTTATAGATGAGAGACATTTTAAATATCATTTAATTAGGAAGCATACAAGGGAATTAAATGATGATATTGATCCAAATCAAGGAGTGATTAGCGAAATTTTAAAGTCTACCTTACCTAGATTGAAGAAAAACAAAGCTCTAGGTATGGATGGTATACCTATAGATGTTTTGGTTGTGATGGGTGATATAGGGATTGACTGGTTTGTCATGGAATAGAATAGGACTTATTTGTAAATAGAGGAACTTAAGGGACTTATATGAAATTTGGGAAAGTAAAGGTTTTTTTTTTTTTTTTAAATATGAAAATATAATAAAGTATATATATGGTTTGCGAGCATCAGATTCTCCAGTCCCTGTTCCTCATATTCTTCTGCTCCACTAAGTCTCTGTCCTCGCAAACTTGTTGGTTGAAACAGTTTTATTAGTTCTCACCATTTCTCTTCAGGTCAAAACCAGTTTCTGCTGCTCTCCATTCTTATACTAAGTCTCAGTTGTACAAAGAAACATCAACATCTTCTACTGGCATACCACTATGACTGAGGAACGTGCAGCCTTGCATAGGACTCATTCATGGGATCTTGTCTATTTTCATCTTGGCGACCAGTACCATATGCAATTCGGTGTACAGAATTAAGACTCTAATCTTAGCCGACCTCAACATAGTTGGGACAAGGCTTTGACGATGATGATAAATTAAGACTCAATCTGATGGAAGTATTGAACAATACAGGACTTGCAATAGGCTACAAACAAGAACACAACATTGACTATCTGTAGTTGCTGCTTGTTATTGGCCGCCATATCAAATGGATGTAAAAAATGGCCTTCTTGTAGAAAGATTTACATGCCTTTGCCTCTTGCACTTCCTCATCTTGCACACTACTTTCGCCAGCTATGCCATGCTCTATTTGGACTCGGACAAGCACCCATGCTCGGTTTGAATGCTTCAGCGTTGTCATTCTTAGTACTGGCTATTCTCAAAGTTTTCATGACTTCCCAATTTTTTTCCTTCTGTACCAAATGTGGTCAAATGCTCCTTCCTCGTTATATTGGTGATATGCTTATCATAGGTGATGATCAAGAAGGCTGATCTCTCAAGATCTTTCTTACCTCACAGTTTAATACAAAGGATCTTGGTCCTCTGGGCTACTTCTTGGGCATAGTAGTTGCATACTGTACTCGAACTGCCTTTCTCAAATGAAGTATCTTGGAGACATTCTCTAAAGAGCAGAGTTTATCGATTCCAAAATTATTAGCACTTCTCTTGAGCTCAATCAGAAGCTCTTTGCTTCTGATGACACTCTTCTGACCCCACTCGCTATTGATAAGTTGTATACTCGACTATCACTTGGCTTGACATAGTTTGTCTAGTCCAAGTGGTTAGTTGGTTTGTCTTTGCCCCTACTTCTATACATTGGGCTGCTATTCGTTGGATTTTTCATATCTTCAAGGCATAATGAATCTGGCTCTTCTTCTTTCTGGTGATAGCTTTCTCCAATTTATTACCTAATCTAATTTTGATTGGGCAGGATGTGTTGACTGTTGAAACATGCCGATAATACTACAGGTTCCTGCATTTTTTTTTAATTTTTTTTTTTGTTTCTCTCTAATTTCCTGGAAGAGCAAGATGCGACTGTTGTTTCTTTTATGCATTACACATCACGGATGCTCATTATTCAAAGCTCACCTACGCTATGTGCACAGGTTAATGTTTTCTCTCTTGCAAATGTTGATTATGAAACAAGTTTTTTTTTTTTCTTTTGTTTTTATACTAATAGATAACAGTAATTATAGCAGTAATGGTAATGATAAAAATAATAAGATTACTTCTAATAAAAGAGAGAGTACAGGATAATCTTAGAGTATGAAGTTCTTGACATATATTTTTAATTACTTGGAAGTGATCTGTCATGCAAGCACTTATTATTTGCGTATTTTCAAGTACTTGTTATCATGAAATTTTAAGCACACGGAGCTCTAATTATCTGCTTGGTTTCCAGCTTTTACATACTATTATACAGGATCCTCTCTCTCTCTCTCTCTCTCTCTCTCTCTCTCTCTCTCTCTCTCTCTCTCGCCACCATCTGACAATTCCTAAGCAGAGGATAAAGTGCTGATGTTGCCTTTTCTGCAATCCTGTGTCCAGATGCTGAAAACGAAACAGCACTTTTGGATTTATTCTTTCTGTCTGAGATTTACAGCAGGATACCTTTTGTAATTCTTGTTGAAAATAAAAGAAATAAAAAAATAAATTTAAACTGAAAACATGCAAAAAAAACTATAAAATGTTAATGGAAACCATTTTGTCAAGCAAAAGTCATGAAAAAACATTTTGAAAATATGACATAGTATCATTGAATTTTCTACTTTTGTGAATGTTTCATAGATACTGTTGTGACATTCCTACTTCCATGGTTGTTAGTTACAACATCGTATAATGGCTATGATTGTTTACTTGTTAAGAAACAGGAAAGTGAAACATTCTCAAAGTTGGGTCATTAGGTTTTGAAATATAGACTCGGTGTTTTAAAATAGTTGTACTTTTTACGTAAATCTACACCTTTGTGTTTGGTAGAACCCTTTTTCTTGACAAAATAATGTGCTATATTTCATTAAATAACATTGTTATCTTTGGGAAAGACACCTTATGCAAATGCTGTTGTAAAATAAAGATCTTTACCAATAATTAAAGTAAATAGCATTATTGTCTCCAGGGTTTTTTTATCCCCAAGCAAGAAAGAGCCACTGCACTGCTTTACATTGGTCAGGCTAGGCTGGGATAATAGCGTAAGCACTTCAATCATAGAAGATAGACTTGTAGAGTGTATGAATGGTTTGGATCGAAATGCCTCCAAGCTTTTTTACAAAGCCTTGGCCTATATACGATCCAACAACAAGACTATTTGTAATTTCTAACCATGATTCCAAAATGTCACAATCTTTATTTTATGAAAACATTGCATTATTTTTGCGATAGTGAAGATATTCATCAGTCATCATTTTACTTTCTGCACTTTTTTTTCCAGAAAAAACCATCTTTAATCTCCATGATACTGTAAGTTATTAAACGCTTCTTTCCTTTGGAAACTTCTCAGGCACAACAATGATGATTTTTCTCTAACTTGGTAGCTGCTTCTTTTTGCAATTCCTTGTGTTGATTCCATTGAGCTGGATTTTAGAAGCTTTTGGTTCTATACCTACTTCCATAGGCTTGTACATTTTTTGTTTTTGCATTACATTATTGAAATTTATATTTGAGCACGAAAAATTAGTGATGCTTCACGGTGATGATGCAGGTATGGTATCTACAATTGACATAAACAAAGGTCGCTTAAGAATTCTTGAAGAGACAGCTAAGTTGCAGAATGTTGATGATGTTGTCACTGCCGTTCATGCTGATCTTCGCAATTTCTCCGTAAGTTACTGGACTATAAACAGAAGCAGACATCTAGAGCTTTTACTGGAATGACTTAACAAATGACATCTCTCTTTCTCTCTCTTTCAAAGAATAGCTCAAATATTTAAGTACGAGGAAGAAGTCCAATATAGCACCCCATTAAGTGGATGGGTGGACCATTTGCAACAAATATCAGGATAAATATCACATAGTAAAAATATCCATTGGCGGTGATGGTGTTCTCCTAATCTACTTGCACATTTGTTTACTCAAAAGAAAAACGGAAAAGAAAAAACAGAGAAGGAAAAAAAAAATTGTCGCAAGTGTTAAATGCCCATGAACACTGTAGAAAATAACTCATCAAGATAAGGCCCAGGCCCAACTCAACTAGGCCCATGTATAGACTTTTAAAATGTCCCAAGTGCGGAATTTGGTCAAAACACTGTACAGCATATTTTTTCTTCTTTTCCTTGTATAGAAGATCAGGATAGCTGTCTCTTTTATTCTTTCATTATTTTGATTGTAATTCCAGCCTTTGATTAGGCACAATGAGATTATAAAACAGGTCAATCAATTCTCTCTTGGGACACGAACAATTCTTCCAAAGCTCTTTTCTTCTTCTTCTCTACCTCTCAGATTATTTCAATAACCCTTATAAACACAAGGTAAAATTGGAAGATGCCCATTGTTGCAAACAAGAGGTTGTCCCTTTTAGTCATCTTACCAATAAAAAATTAACTTTCCCAGATCATGGAGAAAATACACACATGCAGACCTTTTGGGGACTTTAAACCCATTTAAGATTACAAAAGAGAAAGGTAATGTTAATGTTGAAAAAAAAAAAAAACTTTTAATTCCCTCTTTTCTCAGTCCCATGACATTCCATAGAATTCATCCTTCATGGAGAAACGACACAAGCCCCACCATTGATGAAAGGTAAATGATTATGGAAAAAATGAAAGAATTATTAAACAGGTTATGGAATGTGTACCATATGTATCTCACATAGGAGCAAATTGCCAAAGAAGGTTCGTTACAACTGAAATTGATTGTGCGTTTTTGTTATGGGTCCACGATTGAAATTGATTGTGCGTCTTTTCCATTTGTCTTTTGTACTTGATGTTATTTTTAATTAAATTTTAGTTACCTTTTCTTGGGGAGAAGTACCTTGAAAGAAATACTGATTCGTGGAGTCCTTCCAGCCCAAACATAGAAGAGCATATATTAGCAAGAAATTGTTTCGGTCTTCGAGGTGATGAATGCTTGCATGTTTGTTCGCTGTATCGAAAACAGATTTTGTTATCTGTGCCTGTCAAACAAACTGCCTTCACTGTAAGGGGCCAGGTATTTTAAATAGCTTTTAAAGAAAAGGGGCTGACGATATAGGATTGGTTCATCAGAACAAAGACAGAACAAAGACCTGCTCAAGAAGATACCACTAGTTTCTCCTTGGATGGACTATCACAGATGTCGTGGATTATGTGGTGGACTTCGCTAAAACATTGGATGTGTCCTTACTTCATGTTAAGAGTTGTGCTAACTCGGAGGCAGATTGATTGGCCAACGAAGTAGTCTATCATTAGAGCTTGGTGGTAGATAAGGATGGATATCTTTGGTATGTTCTCTAGGATAGCTTTTTGTTCTTTTGTTTTTTTTTTTTTGTAGCCGATGGCTTCGCTTTTGTTGCTATCTAGTATAATAGTACTGTTAGTGAAGGAGGTTAATGCGGCCGAAGCACGGATATAAGAGCAGGATGCTACAAGCACGATAAGGACAACGTCGGCTTGAATCAGGCACTGGTGTAGAGATCTGTAATTATCTACGAGAGATTAGTTACATATGATTCACTTTTCAAGATCCAAGGGCAAGGATGGACATCCTGAATGTAGAAGATGATGATGGAGGATTGGAGATCTAATAGAATAAAAATTAATTATAAAAGTTGTGTCAACTAATATCTCTCATGTTTGTATATAGCCTTTGGCTAATGGGTGATAAGATCCCTATTCAAATTCGAATTGAGAGATGATAAGGATAATATGTTTGATCAAGCTCTCTCAATTTGAATTTGAATGGAGATATGATAAGGATAGAGAGTTGGATGAAACTCAAGCTATTCTTATCCAAATCACCATGAAGTTCCTTGTGAGGTGTGTCTCTTTGTGAGTGGGGTCTACCTACATGTAAACACAAGTGGGCCCCATCACAAATGCCAACATCTCCCACTCGCACCGAACAAGATTCATCCCATTAGATCACTAATATCCATCATCAAATTCTACAAAGTAAGAATGGACCTAAAGAGTGGGACCTCCACGATGCTTATTCACGGAGAGAATTTAAACTAAGTCACAATCTGACTAGAATACACCAACTCACCTACACATCAATCTGCCCTAGACACTTGCATGACCACGCCGGATTAGATATTGACTGATACCCTTGAGTCGTGTTCAACCCACATACATGCTTATTCAACTTATCGAGTAAAAAAAAAAAAAACTCTTTACAAACATTTCTTTTTATAAAATAACATATCTATACATATATATTTGAAAAATTGTTTGTCTTAAAAATTTTAAAACACTCGATATAGCCCAGGCTAATAAGCATCGTAAACACGTATAAACTAGAGTGTGATGTCAAGGGGTCTTCCCATGAACTTACGAGGGTCGGAATCAACCAAGTAGCTTTCCTAGTACGGTGGCTCGCAGGCTCCTATGTCACCATGGCACAACCGCAGCTAAAGTAGCATCACCGATCTCATCTTTCCAACGTAGAGGTTGGTATAAGGGCACAAGAGCTTCAAGAAATGGTTCACACAATAACCAACTCTAAGCTCAAGAGTCACCTACGGGACTAACTCTCACACAACAAACAAGATTTCTAGGGTATTATCTCGTTGCTCATAGGTAGGTCCTTAAACACGCATGTCTGTAGACACCCGTCGCAGTGTGAAAATGCATTAGCTCCATGACTGAGCCCATGCTAACATTGCACCGATTCACTACTGCGCAAGCAGATCGTTACAAACACAACCACGCTTGGTTTTCTAAAACAGGCTATCGGACTTATTAGGGTTGATTTGTCCGATGACTAACGCTAAGTCTCATTCAGTCTTGTGATCCACATCACCCCTAATGCACACAAGACTGAGTCGGCGTTCCATACATCTGTATGCACCAATAAGATCCATATTGGCCTAATCAGCATATCATACAGATGCATGCACCTTATCCTATCAGTCACTAAGACATCAAGGGCGGTCTTCATCCGTGCGAGTGGATTACCTAACCTGTTTGGTGCCACGTGTGCATCTAATACACACGCTCAGTGTGTATGTTGCCAATGTAAAATATATGCACATGCATGAATGAAAAGAAATATAACACGCATATAACCGTAAACAATGAGAAAAAAACTTTTTTTTATTAAAATAAGTCCAATACACTCCCACTGAATAAAAGGATTACATATATTGCATTCCCATACGCCTTACATGAATAGTGAATAGTTCTTGCGCCAAGGGTTTGGTCATCGGGTCAGCAATCATTTCCAAAGAAGGCACATGAGATATCGCTATCTCTTTTGCTTCTACTTGTTCATGGATAAAATGCCACTTTCGTTTGATGTATTTTGCCCTCTGATGAAGCTGATGGTCCTTTGCCAAGCATATAGCAGTTGTACTGTTAGTTCTCAATGGAATGGGATCACGGGCAATTGATACTAGTCCCAAATCCAATAGAAAACGGGGAATACACACGGCCTCCATGGCCGCCAGTGCGCAAGCAACATATTCGGCCTCCGTGGTCGACATGACCGTACACTCCTGTTTATTACTGGACCATGAGATGGCTCCCCCACCCAGTAAGAATACATATCCTAATGTGGATTTGCCGTCGTCGGGATCATCCGAGAATGACGAGTCACTGTATACTAATAAACTCAAGCCACGACCGTGATAGCAAAGCATCAAATTTTTTTTGCCCTTTAAGTATCGGAAGATTCGTTTGATGGCATTCCAATGAGCAATACCCGGGTTACTTTGAAATCGACCAACCAACCCAACCGCATAGCAAATATCGGGGCGTGTGCACAACATAGCATACATTAAACTTCCTACAGCGCTGGCATAGGGTATGGAAGCCATTCTTTTGGTGTCAGCATCGGTTTGAGGACATTGCATTACACTTAATTTGCAACCTTTATCAATCGGGGTCTCAACAGGACTAGCATTGGCCATTCTAAATTTCTCTAAGAACTTCTCAATGTAAGTTGTTTGGGACAGGCCAAGTATGCGTTTTATACGATTCCACGTAATTTTAACCGCCAAAATGAACTCAGCCTCACCCAAATCTTTCATTTCAAAAACAGTTGACAACCAATCTTTGGTCTCATTTAAAAATCCAATATCATTACAAGCCAAAAGAATATCATCAACGTAAAGGGATAGCAACACAAATTTATGTTTAGATCGTTTAATGTAAACACAATGATCTTCGTAACACATGGAGAAACCATTTGACATGATTATATTATGGAACTTTTTGTACCATTGTCTCGAGGATTGTTTAAGGCCATAGATAGATTTATGAAGTTTACAAACTTTATCCTGATGACCTTTTTCCACATATCCTATGGGTTGTTTCATGTATATTTCTTCCTCAAGATCACCATTTAAAAAAGCGGTTTTAACATCCATCTGGTGTAGTTCTAAATCCATGTGGGCCACAATAGATAAATTCATGCGGACAGAAGAAAATCTCACCACCGGGGAGAAAGTTTCTTCATAATCTACACCTTCTTTCTGTGTGAACCCCTTAGCCACAAGCCTAACTTTAAGTTTGTCAATGGAACCGTCAACTTTTCGCTTAATTTTCAAAACTCATTTATTTGTAATGGCTTTCCTATCCTTAAGAAGATCCACAAGATCCCATACATGGTTCTTGCGCATAGAGCTGATCTCATTATTCATCGCGAGCATCCATTCCTTCGAGTTTACCGATTCCATTGCTTCTTGATAACAACGTGGTTCGTCCTCGTCAGTTACAATCTATGCATAAGAAGTTCCCTCAATTTCAAAATACTTCTTTGGAATGAATCCACAAGAAGAACGACGAAGGGTGTCATGATCCCTCCCACTTGCTTATGACTCCATAAGATCTCTCCCACTAAGACCGGCAAGTGGTGTTGGCTCCCCTTGGTAGGAGACGTCATCTATTTCAAATAGTTCAATGGACACCCTTGTCTTCTTCTTCTCAGGATATTGAAACTCGAAGAAATCTACGTCACGAGATTCTTTTTCAACTAATCTGCTGTTGACATCCTCATGAACTAGAACGTATCCTTTTGACAATTTAGAATATCTCACAAAGATACTTGGAATTGTCTTACGCTCTAATTTATTAGGATGTGAGATAAGGACATGGCCTAAAGAACCCCATGGGCGTAGGTCTCCCAAGGAAGGTTTTCTACCGGTCCACAACTTATACGTAGTCTTTGGAACAGACTTAGAAGGGACTCTATTTAAAATATACGCGGCAGTTAATAACGCATCTCCCCAAAAGGAGACAGGTAAATTTGCATGAGCCATCGTAGATCTAACCATGTCTAACAGGGTCCTATTTCGTCTTTCCGAAACTCCGTTTTGTTGTGGGGTGTAGGCCATTGTCAGTTGACGAGAAATTCCATTTTCCATGCAAAAACTTTTATAAATCTCCGAAGTGTATTCTCCACCTCGATCGGTCCTAAGGGTCTTGATCTTTTTGTCAAACTTATTTTGAACTTCTTTTGTAAAAATTTTGAAAAAAATCAATGGCCTCATTTTTGTGAGAAATAAAAAACACACGACCATAACGAGAGTAATCATCAATAAAAATGATAAAATTTCGAGTTCCTTGTCTATTAGCCACATTCATTGGTCCACAAATGTCAGAATGGATAAATTCAAGGGTGGCCTTGAATCTTTCTGCCTTTGGAAAAGGTTTTCTTGTGGCTTTGCCTATTACACAAGATTCAGATGTGGGCAACTGTACTTGTGTGAGGGATCCAAGCAGTCCTTCCCTAGCCAATCGGATCATTCGATCTTTTCCTATGTGGCCCAATCGAGCATGCCACATAATAGATTCGAAACTTGTGTCATGAACCATAAATAAATCAGAAAATCCAACCATTGAATTATTAAAATCCAAAACATATAAGTCTCCTACAATAAAGCCCCATGCATAAATAGAACTATTTTTTCTAATGGAAACTCTATCCCTAGTAAAACGAAAATCAAAACCATCCCTCGCGAGCCAGCAAACAGAGAGGAGATTCCGCCTCATGCCAGGTACAAAAAGCGTCTCATGGAGCACCATAGTTTTCCCTGTCGACATAGGAAGAAAATAATCACCGACTCCCAATACGTCTTCTGATGAATTATTTCCCATGTAGAGCTTGTTGCAACCGACATCTATTGACTGGAACTCCCGAAAACCACTCCTATCCTTTGTCACGTGCTTGGTTGCCCCTGAATCAATTATCCATCCATTAGAACTTTCATCCACATAAAGTGCTTCGGAGCAAACCAAAGAGAGTGACAAAGTTAGGGTGTTTACCGTATTTCGCTTGGGGCAAGTTTTAGCGATGTGGCCAAGTTCCGGACATTTATAGCATTTGGTTTTGGCTAAGTCTCTAGGCTTGTTATGCTTCCGATGCTTCTTTTGGTCTTGTTTGGGTGCATTCTGGTTCTGTTTGGGTGCATTATGATCCTGTTTAGGCTTCTTTTGGCGGTTTGCTCCATTTTGAAACTTACGTTTACGTTTGGTCCCCTTAGTCCCCGACCCTGATACAAGCTGCTGTTTGGCAAATAGTGCTTGTCCAACGATCTCTACTTGAACTCTTTGGGCTTCGAGCTCGAGATGGCGACACAGATCCTTAAAAGTTTTGACTGCCTCAGAATGGGTCAAATTTTGTTTTATTGATCGTAGGACCGCAATGATCTTTTGGTCCTTAGTTACTACATTTCCTACCCTTGCAAGACCCGTAATCTTTTGACTCATTTTCCGGAGGTGGTCCCTGAGGTTTACACCTGGGGTCATCCTATACGCATCGAATTCCATGGTCATTACACGGGTCTTGCTGGCGGTGATTTCACCATATTCTTCTTTCAAGGCATCCCACATCTCCTTAGCCGTACCGTAGGTTTCATAAGTGGGAACCAATTCAAAATGCATACTACTCAGCATAATGTTACAAGCAGTCCGATTATCTCTATCCCATTTCTCAAAATCATTCAAGGCGGGCATGGGTGCAGCATCATTTGCTAATTCGGGTCGGGTCTTAATCGAGTCCAAGGTATACGTGACCTCTTGTTCATCGAAAAAGTAAATCATGGTTCGGTACCACTTATCATAGTTATTATCATCTAACTTATCTCCCTTATTAAGGTCAGCAATGATATTTTTGGAAGCCATCACTGAAATTTAAAAAAAAAAATGATGATCAATGAATGCACAACATTGGCAACACACTTACGTATTGATTGCCCTTTTTGCACTCAAATCATTCCGAGAATTAGGACATTGTACTGAAAACCCTTCATGCCTAGGTCTAATTCGGGGCAGTCAAAAACAATTATCGTAATTACATGGGTGATTTGATAGCATCATGCAATTTGATACTTTGATGCAATTATAAAGATGTAAAAAGAGTACAACCAATGACAATTTTGGGTGATGTAAATCCTTTTAATAGGGAAAATGGTTGTGAATAGTTTATTATCCCCCGCATAAATTAGGGTCCACAAAGAAATGCTCAACTGGTTGAAGCTTGCACCTAAGCCTCCAATTCGGCCTTATGAAATCAAATCGATCAGGTAAGCCCCCAGGAAAGTGGTGGGGTCACAATGGTCCCGCTTAAAAACCATTTTCCTCAAACAAAAACTGTCTCCCTTTAGTGGGACAAGGCTTTTCTTGGAATCGACTCGATCAAAGAGCGCAATTGGTGCAACTCAGTAGTCTTCATCCAATCGAAGCTTAGAAAAACTAGGGACTACCCATAAACACTATAATATGGCCCCAAAAAAAAAAAAATATGTGGATCCAAATAATGCTATGTAAAAGGAAGAAATCACATCATGAACACATAACATGATACAAAATTTAGTGCTCAAATGGTAAACAGTGGGTAGGTGTAAGCATAGGCATCATAGTGACTCAATCCATCATAGCCAATTTAACTAATAATTTTTTTTTTAACATGGAAACATTTATATATATATATATAATGCTTGTCATAAGCTTTGGATTCAAAATGGACAACTTCCGAATCCTATAAGAATGGATCCGAATCTTAATCTGATTCGCCCAAATCCAAAAAAAACACTATCTCTAGCTTAGAGATAGATGGATAAGAATGAAAATACCTTCCTTATTTTGAAGAAAGCAATGTCACATAGATTGAGTTTGTTGGGTAGAAGACATAAATTACGATATGGTTGCAGGACAACTACCAACCCACTATTAAATTGAAATATGTTATTATGTTAAGGATAGTGATGAGTTGGCGAACGAATCACATGATCCACCCCAGCACAGGACTCACAAAACTATTCTTGGGCATTGATCATGAACTTGGGACATTCATGATTCAGTGAACTAAACCGTTCAACCAATGCATGCACCCCATAGTGGGTACCCCATCAATCAAATCTTCTTGATTATAGGGTTCTAACAAATTGACTAAATTGAAAACACCATGATTGCTAGGAACTTCCAATCTGGATCATCCTTTTGCCTGGATACATCTGATGAATGGTGTGGATTATTTTGAAAGTGAACCCACATATAAAAACCGGAGACCCAAGAATGCTTACCATGTCAGTGGTCGAGGATCATATAATTACCAAAGTTAAAAGAAGGAATCAAATCAATACTATTATGGTGATCTTTGCTTTGTTTGGGTAAACTTGGCCACATGATCACATCTGAATGTTATTTGTCCACTTTGCTATTTTCATCTAAAAAGTAGTGAAGTAAAGAAAAATAATATTCCATTGAATAGTATCGTCCCATGCATATTTATCTCCATAACTAGTGCAGATATCCAATTCAATTGTCTCAGGCATAGCAACTATTTGCGATCATACCCTGGATTAGGCCTAATAAATGAATTGGATTTGAGACTTTTTAATATTTTCTCATAACAAAAATATACCATGGGATTTCATCATGCAAAAATGAACATTCAATTTTCAAAACATTCTAATATAATTGCCAAGGTTTCGGGTTACTTGATTCGCAACAAAAAACAATCTAATCCTCGCGTGAGCTCGCTAATATAAACTCTGATACCAATGAAGGAGGTTAATGCAGCGGAAGCACGGATCTATAAGAGCAGGCTGCTACAAACGCGATAAGGACAACGTCGGCTTGAATCAGGCACTGGTGGTGTGGAGATCTGTAATTGTCTACAAGAGATTAGTTACATATGATTTACTCTTCAAGATCCAAGGGCAAGGATGGACACCCTGGATGTAGAAGATGATGATGGAGGATTGGAGATCTAATGGAATAAAAATTAATTGTTAAAGTTGTGCCAACTAATATCTCCCATGTCCATATATAGCCTTTGGCTAATGGGTGATAAGATCTCTATTCGAATTCGAATTGAGAGATGATAAGGATAATATGTAGGATCAAGCTCTCTCAATTTGAATTTGAGTGGAGATATGATAAGGATAGAGAGTTGGATAAAAATCAAGCTATTCTTATCCATATCACCATGAAATTCCTTGTGAGGTGTGTCTCTTTGTGAGTGGGGTCCACCTACATGTAAACACAAGTGGGCCCCATCACAAATGCCAACAGTTAGCTCCCTTTAATAGAATTTGTTTACCATTAAAAAAAGAAAAAAAGAGAAAAAGAAAAGGAACAAGAAAAAAAAAAGTACTACTAGTTTCTTCCTCCTATAACGGCCTCATGTAATTATTGAAGAGCTTCTAGGTTTGATCTCCCAACAATCCATGAGGCTTCTTCTGAAACTTCAAGCTCACAACCATTTTCTTCCTGCATACTCTACCTATGACTTGATGAATGCTTGTCATTTTGAAACTTGATAGAGCTTCGGAAAAGAATCTTTCAGGGTACTTTCTCCAAACCAAATATTCTTTGAATATCTCATCTCTGCAACTCTGACCAAGAAACTTGTTCCTCTTTTTATTAGGTCATGGTTTGTGTGCATGTGTTCTCACCTTGGCGTTGACTCTCTACCCTTCTGATCCAAGACACCTACCCCATAAGTCTTCCAAATCCCTACTAGATTCCCCATATTTAGCCTTATTTACTTTCCTCCATAACGCCTGTTTCTCCTTCTAAAAACATCGCCATTTTATAGGAGCTCAATTTCTCTTTCTAACATTCCCGATGTGCCTAGGCCTCCATTAAGAAGCGACACTTTGTGAGTCCTATCTATCAAGGATCGTCTTTGTGAGTTCTATTTATCCCTCTTTAGATTGTGAAGCGACAAAACTTATCACTAAACTGGAATCAATGGAGAAAGAAAACTCTTAAGTCCAATCCTTGATAAATTGTTTAAGGCTTTCATGTTTTTTTATTTGATTTGTCTAGTTTCAGTATTTTTTGTTTTGTTATACTTATACGTATGTTCTGTTTGTATTGAATGTTTTTTGCATGCGTGCATTATGTACTCAATCTCTTGAGATTCCCATGTTACCTTTAGTTTGCTGGTTTCATGTCTCGTGAAATCATTTATTGAAATGAGAGTCTGGTTCCAAGGAGTATTTAATGAAGATATGACTTTTTATTCCTTCAGTTAATTCTCCTGTAGAAGAACTGCCCTTATTTATAATCTTTCCAAAAATTCAACATTACATAAGAATTTGGTTAAAAAAATTCTACCATTTATTTCTGAAATTGTATCCTCTTGATTTGCAAATTTGATGCAACCAGAGGCGATTTGTAATTGACAGGAAAACCAAAGAATACAACCCTAAGCAAATCAACCAGAAAAAAATGTAGAAAGCCACAGGGAAAGGGAGATTTCTTGCCAATAGTTGCTCAATAGTCTGTAAAAGTTTTCAATCTGATGGAGAATACATCAATCCAATGGCGAAGAATGATAAAAAAAAATTTTATTGAAAATTCTGCAAATGTTACTGTTCAAGCTACAATAACTGGCGGCCTTTTTTTTTTAATGGTTAGATAGGTTTTATTATGAAGCAAACAGTACAAAGACTCATTCCGAAAAGCAAGGGAAAACCTTTCAAAAAGGGCAAATCTGACACCCATCGATGTGATCAATATCAATCATAAAATACCACAAGTGCACAGGTGTCTAGATGAGATAATGGCAAGAACGGGTCGAACCCACGAGGAGCTAATTAAAGAAACTTTTAGATTAAGAAAACTAATTAACTACAATCAAGGAAAGTTTTGAGTATTTAGATATAAAATCAAGCAACTAATTTAGAATGATGAAAAACTACAAATTAATGAAAGTGAATAGAGCATAGGAATCTAATAAGCATCCGCAAATTATTTATCAAGTAATCCTAATTTGTTCCAATTTTTACTTCAAATCAAAGACAAATCAATGTTTTTAATTTGGAAAATCTAACTTTTAAAATCTCTTTTCAATAATAAAAATTTAAAACTCAAGACTTCCTTCATCTCATAAAAGAATAAAAATAATCAAAGAACTACCCATTAAAAGTAAGCATAAACCATCAAAAGATCTAAATTCTAAGCATGGCCTATCAAATCTAAGCATGAATAGACAAAAACCAATTTTTATTTTTAGAATTTAAAAATGGAGATTTACCTAGGGCACGAAGACAAGCCTATTAATCATTAAGCACATAATCATGGAACACAAATTAGAATTACTAAATAAATAAAAAGAAGTTACTAACCTTCATCCATAGCTCTAATTAAGAAAATCAGCCCGCCATTGCAAAGAATGCTTCTTGATTTGTTATTAAAAATTGCATTTTTACAACTTCTCCTTCACAAAAATTCTCCTTCAAAATAAATCCTTCGACATGGCCGAAGGCTACCAAAATAAAATAAATAAATAAAATACTAATGAAAAACAAGAAAGGAAGAAAAGACAGAAGGGAATTGGAGAGAGGGCTGGATGTGAGATGCCTCCATCCTCTTTTGGGTTGGTTTTATAGATGTTGATGCCTCCTTTTTAGAAAAGAATCTCCTCTCTTTTAGGATTTGTTTCTTTATTTGGAGAGATTTCTTACTTAGGACTCAAGTTAGTCTTCACACTTGGAAAGAGTTTGAATTGGAGAGGATTTGCTACTAAGTGTGGTCTCTTGGACTCCAAGTTTTACTAAATTGAGCTCCTTAAACATCTCTCATGTTGCTAATTTAGAAAACCTTTTGCAATTCCCGCATAGAATTATAATATCCAACTTCTCAAGGTCATATCTCCCTCAATATAGCTCCGGTTTATGCAATCTTGGGCTCCACGGATATCTACTCAAAAATATCTTTCCAACGGTAGTAGACTGCATCAATCCGATACACGGTTTGAGAGTTATGGCCATTTCAATTTGCTGCCCCTGAAAAATCTTGGAATAATTGTGCAATTAAGGAAACTTCTATGTTTGGCATGCTATGGGATGTGTGGGACCCATGTTGGACGTCCAAGGCATGCTTGGACTCTTTCTTTGCTTGTTTATTTGATTCTCTTTCCGTCTTTGTGATTTTCCAATCTTTTCAACTCCACCAAGATGTCAAGATATGTGGGTCCACCATGAAGCGTGTCCCGCCTTTGATCTCTCTCAAATTTCGCCAATGCAGGTCCCACTCTTGATTTATCCTACAAAAATAAAATTAAATGATGTCAATAACAATTAAGTGTGAGGAATCTAGATGAACTATGCATGGGACCCTACGTGCCTAATTAATGCACCAAAAATACCCAACTTTCCAAAAATAGCACATAGCGTCAAAATTAGAAGGTATGCATTAGTGAAGCCAAAAGAACTAATTTTTGGGTGATGAATGAGATGAAAATCCCTAATTTCACAAAAGTCATGTAATGTAATGAATTTTGACCAAATTTGATTAAGCTTCCAACTTTGATGCTCAAATGCATGAAATCATGAAATTAAGTGTAATTCTATGCAATTAACTTAATTAAGTCCACAAATGCATATGAAATGATAAATGAAAACTACAATTTTGTGGACTTATCACCCATAACCCGTCGACAAAAAACTACTAGAGAGAGGGAGAAGGATCAACAAATAGCGATGACTGCCCGACACCTTCCTTGGCCAGCATATCCGCCATCGCAATAGCACTATGCAGAATATGGGAAAAAGTAGTGACGCCGAGCCTCGAATCAATCTCCTCACCTCCTCAAACGCATCAGCCAAATGCCAAGGCATCTTCAAAGAGTCCATTGCCCAGCGAATGACACACCAAGAGTCACCCCCCACTAAAATGTTGGAGAGACCCAATCTGTCACATTCCTTGAGACCGGGCTGCCAACTCAGCCTCGTTTACTGAGAACATCCCACTAGACCAGAGAAACTAATCACGCAAGCTGCCGATGAATCTCTAATAATTCCCCCCATGCAGGAAGGACCCAGGTTACCTGTAACACTGCCATCAAAATTAAGCTTGTAAAAGCCCAAAGTAGGGGAAAGCCAAGCAGGACTTGGATGATCCCTTAAGCAAGAAGAAAAGCCAACTCCTGCCAACACGTCGACATAGTATCAATGCAGAACAATTTGGGTAAAATGGAAACCCAAGAAGTCACACTGAGCTTAATGGAATTCTTCAGGTAAGCCTCCTTTGAGCAAACACCATTGATCTAAATCACCCAAAGAACAGCTAAAATGGCCACTTTCCACATCACCCTCCCCCTGGAAAAATCCTCCTCCAACTTCCTAGTCTGAAACAAACTATGAAGAGTATTCTGCACCACCCAGCGGCAACCAAACCCTCTAAGAACTGCATTCCAAAGAACTGAAGCAACCTGACAGGGAACAAACAAATGGTCTACTGACCCTGCATCCTTGAAGCACATAGGACACCCATTTACAATAATCGTCTTCCTCTTCTGAACGTTATCTTGAATAAGAATGCAGCCCAAGATACCTAACCAACCAAAAGCAGTTTCTCTCTGAGGGTCCTTAACCTTCCAAATGACAGCAACAGGGGAAGGATTAGAAGAACCTGCTGATAAAGAAACTGGCGACCTTACTTCCACATATAGTGTTCAAAATTCCCCCAAAAAAATGGGTGAAACAATCACAATGATTGATCCTGTTCTCTTAGTAATTAGATCCTACGATGAATGGTTCTTTTCAAACTTGGAAACTACTATAAAAATTTCAGAATAGCTGAAACTAGAATATGCTGGTCTTCCAGAACACTTTTTACAAACTCCTGTGGGGCCATACAACCCACTGTTTGAAGAAGCAAAATTTTGTATAGTTCTTGGGTTTGAGCCCATCTTGGTCCATTTGAGTGAGGCCTGAAAACGACCTGCTTGCTGAGATTTTCTGTATTTGCAGAAACACCCTGCTGTCTTCCTGTTTCTCAAAGTAGCTCCTGACATTGAATTTCATTTGATATTTGGGATTGTTTTGGGGCCCAATTGATCCTTTGGTCCACCTAAAAGTGTGTCGCGGTACTGTAGGTTTGATCACAGGCGTCTAAAAATTTAAATACCTGATTGCTTTGATCCCTGTCAACAGATGCAAATTGACTTGCATCAAAATTCCAACCTTTATTTCTAAAATAATAGAGAACTAAAACAAGTTTTTTAAAACTTTATTGCATCATACAAATTGTTTTCATGTGCATAATGTGCTAGATGACTATCGTGCTTTATACCAAGGGCTGCATAATATCTACATTGCATGAAATGTTCTTTTGAAAAGCAATCCCAATTTTGGATCTCTTTTTTCAAGTTTTCAAATGGTCTATCCAAGCTTTGTAGAAATATGAAGTTGAAAATCAGTAGCTGCTTAAAAACTTGTTATTTTGTGCTCTATTTCCTTTCTATTAAATGAAGCTCTATTCATTTTCAATGAAGTGAATGTATGTTTATTAAAAACCCTAAATGAGAATACATGTATCTGAGATTCATGTGTCAGTCATGAATGTTTTTAGATCTTGACACAGCTAGTAGTTAGAATTCATCCTCTCTCTCTCTCTCTCTCCCTCTCTCTCTCTCTCACACACACACACAAACAGAGCAATGTGAGCTGGTTGTACAATTATGATACTGGTTAGATATCTTACACATCTAGGAACTAACACAGTATGGAAACATACTTTTCAAGAGTATTATTAAATGTGTCAGCGTGCAAAATTTCCTAGAATCCGGACATGTTATGTTCGTTTAAGCATTTGTATATGTATCTACAGTTAAGTTAGATAGCTAAAAAAAAAACAGAGATCTTGTATTTTCTTTTTGCAAGTATTCACACCTGTGCAACTTAGGCTCTTACATATACTTTCTTTCTGCCTTCAAGAATTGCTCTTTTGTAACTTTTTTGAGGTTTGCATTAAAAGTAGTGGTTCAGATTAACCCCGAGGGGTAGCTCGCCTCAGTTGGCCTAGGACTACAGTTTGCACCCAGAGGTTGTGGGTTCGAAACTGCACTACCACACTGGGGCCATAAGGGAATTTTACCTGGCTTTCTCTCCTGGGCCCGTAGTGATTATTCTGGCCCACGGGGCTGAGACACCCTGTGTTATCAAAATGAAAAAGAAAAAGTAGTGGTTTAGATTTTGGAAAAATATTTTCTTGTTTGCATTTTATTCATTGAAGCGTTGACATTTTGAAGGCAAAGAATGCTGGAAGTCTGATAAGGTCTTGTTGGATGCTCCCTGTTCTGGATCAGGTGTCTTCTCAAAGGTATTCCATTCCTTGTCTCAAGTCATATTTCTTGGCCGGATAGTTGTCCCATCCTCTTCTTCTTTCTTTTGCAGGAGCCAAACAACTTTCATTTTACTGAAGTTTAGAAATAGTATTAGTTTCTACAAATTGATTATTCAAGAAAGAATTCTTCGGGTTTGTTCTTTTATTTTTGGAATATGTTAATTTTGTAATTGTATGCAATAAAACCAATAATGTCGTCTATCTAAATGACAAGTCTTGTTCAACTGTATGTGTTAAATCTCCTAATTTGATGCATGTTAGAGTTCTCTCTTAGGGTTTGAAAAACCTAAGAGGATAAAGGTACAAAAATAAGAAAACAAATCGAATTGAGAAATCCTTGTCGTATTGTTCCGTCCCCTAGGGTTGGGCGACCAGTATTATATATATTCTATCATATTTCTGATGATTTCAAAAAAGCTCTCATTTATATATTTACAACTAAATCCGTATTTTCCCTGAAACTACATATCCAATTATTCCTCTTAAACACTTCCCCCATGCTGGTGCAAATACTATGCCTTTGTTGCCGACTTTCTTTAGGATAAAATGACAATCAACTTCAACAAGTTTTTGCATGAGCATGGAACACTGGATCTGTTGTGCTTATCTGGTGTCAAAGTATAACACCATGGGATCTTCATGTATAAAGATCACATGTTCCGTATGCCATTTGCTTAGTATTTGGATCCAGAATTGGACCTTGTTACTAGTGTTGAAATACAAGTTATCGAGGATTAAAGAACAGGATACAGGTTAAAAACAAATTGGCAATGCACATGATAGCAATTTATAGCTCCACTTGGTTGGCGATATAGGACAGACCCGTGGACCCCAACCCGCCTTTGGGCCCAGCCCACCTATCCCTAGTTTATTTAAAGTTTATTTATGAATTAAGTTGTGTTTAGTTTGATTTTTTGATCCCGGCCATTGAAGTATTGGATGGTCCATATTTGCTTTGGGGTTAAGTTTTCTCTTATTTAAATATTATATAGCCTCTTGGCTTATTCAGATTTGATGAATGAAAAAATATTGAGTACTCTTGCTCTCTTCTTCCTCCTGTGATTGGAGTTTGGCATGATGCCAAGATTTTTAGACGCGAAGCCTGAATTACCCCCCTCCACCCTCCATCTCTAATCCCTCCATTTTTGTCCGCCCCGCATCTGGTACCCTACTCCGCACCATTAGAAGAGAAAAAAATTCCAGATGTATTGTAGCCCCACTGGAAAAGACAAACAAAAGTGGTACCCAAAATCCCTAACTAGGGGTTTTTCTGTCCTTCTTGAGTTTTGAGGCCTTCCTTGTGATCTCATTTCGACTTGCTAGAGGGAAGTGTCCGTCTTGGTTGGGATGGTAGTATTTTTTTTTTTGCTTTGCCTTTTCGTTTCTTGGCAGTTTTTTGTGCTCCAGGAATCTTCTTGGTTGTTTGTTAGTATATCTCTTTTGTACTAACAAGCTTTTGATCAGTCAAGTTACCGTTATTAAAAAAAATAGGGAATGGTCATCAAATTATCAAGGTGATACTAATAGTGCTCATTATCTCTTTACGCTAAGCTAAATTGCAGCTAGAATAATAATCCAAAATAAAGCCTCTACATAGACAAACAACCCTTATGTGCTCGGTTGGTACTGTTTAGTGGTGCTGAACCCATCAAGAGTCAATGGTCTTAGGTAAGTTAGGATGAAGACATAGATCAAATTATGGGTCACTTCTTAAAATAAGAAAACACTTCAAATAATTTATTCAATCCCTTACAATACAGATGACACATCCTCAGAAGATCTAACATTTAGTAGAGTAATTCCTCAAACTTCCACATCAAACAAGTTGTGGTTCTGGATCCTTTTAGGGTGATTCTAGTTAGCATTAGAAGATAATTAGGAATACTAAGTCCTTAGTATCTTTCCATTATTAAATCAAATATTCAATTTAGGCCTCTTAAGCGTACAGGTGGGACCAATATCTGAAATTGACATGTGGCTTCCGATAGGTCACATCCAACCTCCTTTGGCATTATTTTGAGATTTGTAGCATATTGACATCCCCTTTGATCTTACGGTGTTCCTACACAAGTATATTAATGAAAGAAAAGATAAACCTAACCCTAATTGTGACTAACTGCTGGAATCAGATTCAAACACAATTTGGGAGACTCCAAATCATTAAATTGAAAACCTTCAAAGAATACAAACCCTAGAAAGATCATGTGACAAAACCCCCCAAATCATCCAAACCATATTTGTCACGTCCCCCAAACCCAATTAGAAAATAAACCGGATCCGGGTAGTGAGTTTTAGGACTAATTAAAATTTTGCCCTTTAGGCCCAAGGATCGTAAGTCCGCTGTGAGGATATTGTATTTTAAACCTCAAGAATATAATCCTTTGCGGAATCATACAATTCAAGGCATGGTAAATATCAAAAAGTTGAATAACAATTCTCATTTATTAATTTAAAGTTGCAAAAGAACAATTAAAGCTAATCAAAAGTTAATTTAATTACATTGGCCAACCCAACAACTAAGGCCAATAAAAGAGTGAAGTCAATAAGATAAAGGTCCAACGATGAAACAATAAAAGAATAATTCAAAGTCTAATGAAGTCCCCGTGAGGCTCTCTAGTACCAGGTAAGATGACGCTACTCTACGTCATCGACACGCCACTCTCGCTCCTCCTCTGCTGATTGGAGATCCTCTGGGATCTCCTCACCTGCCTGCTCCTCATACTAGTACTCACCTGGGGTGTCTGCACACCAAGGAACAGAGTGAACGACATGTTAAGCAATAGATAAGCAAAATACAATAAAAATATAACATGCATCAAGTGTAAGAATAGAAACGAAGACAAGATCATAAGAATACAAGAAAACAATACTAGGCATACTGTATGAGTAACAATCATCAGAATCATCAATAGGAATCTAACATCGTCTAACAATCACCACTATCCAATCCATGCAATGCAATAATCAAAAGGGAGACTCCGAGGATGTCCAAGCCACCTCTCGGGGTACCAGTAACAATCCCAATCTAGACTACTGATACCAAAGTTCGGCTCTAAGGGGATCCAAGCTCCCGGTCCTGAGAATAGTAGCACGGTCCAAGCCCGCTCCCAACTATTCAACGCCATGGACGCCGTCCAAAGCCGACTGCCCACCCCGATGTCCAAGTAACCAGCCCATCAATAAAAACCCCCAAACTGCAGTTGGCCATGACATGCAAACAACAACAAAGTGGTACTGACATGAGGAAAACGAAGACAAGCAAGTCTAGCCAGTTTAACAAGCAAGACATGGTCATAGGAATTATCCATTTCAAATCAATACAAGACAAATCAATCACACCTAGTAATCCCTTATAACTAGCCAGTCATGTTTATCAATACTTGAGACAGGATCCTAAGGTACACTCTAAGTCCGGTCCAAGTCCTAATCTACAAGGATTTAAGTTTCACAATTCATTAGGTATATTATGCCAAGAGAGTGTACAAGGAATAATAACAATGGATACAATCATGTAGGCATCTATTTGAACAATTCCATGTGTATTCGGTTAGACTATGAATAGTACACGAATACCTAGACAACCCACCAAAGCATAACAAGCCACATGCTTTGATTTCAAATTCCATTAATGGTCACATGAAGTGAGTTAAGGGTTTCCAACATTTAAGTCTCCAAACCTAGGTTAGCAATCTTGTTTCCAACAAAACATGGTCTGAATTATTAATCTCCATCATTACTGCATTTCTCGATCCCCGATCGTAGCGAAGCATATACCATTGGATTCTACATTCCATGAGCTTTCTAACGATATATGGCTCGCGAAAATCCGACAAGCGGTTCAAAAGTTATGGCCCCGGAAACCTATCCAAACATCAGTCAAATAACGAGAGTTCGAACTCTTGGAGGGAGAGTTCGAACTCTCGCTCTCCAGGCCAAAATACCAGCGTCATTGAACATTCGAATGTCGGGGAGGGACGTTCGAACGTTCAACGTTCAGTCCCCCCACGTCTAGAAATCTCAGAGTTCGAACGTTCCAAATGAACGTTCGAACGTTCAAGTCTTCAGGCCAAACAACCGAAGACCCAAACGTTCGAACGCTTGAGAGGCACGTTCGAACTCTTGAATATTCCCAGGCTATTCTGCATATCATACAAAGTTCGAACGTTCAGAAGGAATGTTCGAATGTTGGTCGTCAGCCATTTTTCCTTAATTTCCAATGTTCGAACGTTCAAAGGAACATTCGAACGCAGAAACCCATTTTTTTCTGACGATCTTCCATTCTGATTCATCTCTAGTCCATTCTAAACCATCCCAACCCTTCCATTGGTTATACATGCATGAAATTGAGCCACCGTACTCTCCCCACAATCCACAATCCATCCATTCATTAAACATCCAAGATTATCTAAATACCAAATTCAATCAAACCATTTCCAAACCGAATCTAACATATTCATTTTTCTACAAATCATGATACAATAGCTTGGCATTTGGGTATTCTATAATCCAATCAACATCATTCAATAAAACAAGCATTCATGTTATATTGTAATTTACAGATCTAATTGCCTCAACCAAGAAAATGGTAGAAATTGGGGAAAATCGAGGAGAAGCTCTAATAACAAGAAAACCACGATCTAACCCAACCAAACGCAACCTAAATCGCAGAGAAGAGGAAAGGAAAGGGAAAAGATCAAGAAAAACCTAAATCTAACCAAAAGGAAAGATGATTGAGAATACGAAGATGAGTAAAGGCTTACCCTAACTGATATCAAATGGAAGAGGAGATTGCGAGGAAGAAGACTAAAGGTTTGGATCTTAGAGTAGGTCTCTTCCGGAGGGAGTTCTGGAGCTTGCGAAATGAGGAAGAAGAAGGGCTGCTGTAACTCTTTCGTTGCAGAGAATGAGGTTAGGGTTACGATTAGGGTTAATCCCTGTTTAAGAGAATAAGGGAGGAAAACGGACAAGTTTGCCCTTAAGTGGGTCCGATGAAAGAATGGACAACTTGAAGGCTTTCTGATCGTCGGATCGCGAAGAGCCAAGAGACAAAAGTGATCAGGGCGACGAGACCTTTCCAACGAACCCAAAATCATGGCGATTGAAATTTTCTAAAAAAACACTCAATTTCCCTAAATTGCAAACTACCCCCCCCCCCCCTGCCATGATCAAACGAACTCGGAATTGCACGAAACTTCGCAAATACTATTCTAATGCTAAAAGAAACTCGTTCATGATATAAATCCACCTAATTATCTAACAATACATTTACTTATAATAAATGCAAAATAAACGGGTCAATTGGGCCTACTATTGAGCCTAACTTACCGAGTAAGGTTGCGGACCTTATATCTCTTATCTCTAAAAAGAACATTTGGTCCCCCAAATGCCTAAACATACCTCATCAGGAAAAAGATGGGGGTACGCCTTCTGCATATGGTCTTTGAGCTCCCATGTTGCTTCCTCCGAAGTGTGATGCTCCCATTGTACCTTGACCCACTGGATGGTCTTGGTATGCAGCACTACCTCTTTTGTGTCAATAATCTGCGCTGGCCACTCCACGTAGGTTGTATCTGCCTATAGCTGAAGAGGCTCATGCTGCAACACGTGAGTAGGATCTGGAATGTACTTCCGAAGCATTGAGACATGAAATACATCGTGCACACCAGCTAGCTCACGCGGTAGCACAAGACGATAAGCCACATCCCCAATCTTGCTCTTGATCTCAAACGGTCCCATAAACCTCTTGGCAAGCTTCCCTTTATGCCCGAATTTGACAACACCTCTCATCGGAGATACCTTCAGAAACACCTTATCTCCCACTTGAAACTCTAGAGGTCTCCACCTCTTATCCGCATAGCACTTCTGACGATCAAGAGACTCCTTCATTCTCATCTGAACAATTCTGACTTTCTCACTGGAATCAGAAATCTTTGAAGGGCCATGAAAACTCCGAACTCCTACTTCCTCCCAACATGCCGAAGTCCTACATCTCCGTCCGTACAATGCCTCAAACGATGCTATGCCAATACTTGAATGATAGCTGTTATTGTAGGCAAACTCACATAGAGGCAAGCTTTCATCCTAATTCTCCTTGAAATCCAAAACACAAGCTCTAAGAAGATCTTCCAAAGTCTGGATGGTACGTTCTGATTGCCCATCTGTCTGAGGGTGGTAAGCTGTACTAAACTTCAACTGAGTACCCATAGATGATTGAAATGTAGACCAAAACCGAGAGACAAACTTAGGGTCTCGATCGGATACTATGAACTTAGGCACTTCATGTAGCTTGACTACAATGTCCCTGTACAACGTAGTTATCTTGTTCATAAACAGACCAGTCTTAAATGGCAGGAAATGTGTTGACTTCGTCAATCTATATACAATCACCCAAATAGCATCATTGCCCTTCCTGGTGTTCTACAATCCCGACACGAAATCCTTTGTAATGTTCTCCCACTTCCATTGAGGAATATCCGACGGGTGAAGCAAACCAGGAGGCTTCTTGTGCTCTGCCTTAATTTGCTGACAAGTCATACACCTGGAAACGAATTCTGCAATTTCCTTCTTCAGCTTCACCCACCAATAGTGGTTCTTCAAATTCTGATACATTTTAGTGCTTCCCGGGTGAACAGAATATCTGGTGTGGTGTGCATCTGTCATCAGCTCTGACTTGATGTCTTAAACATCTAACACACACAGCCTATCCTTGCTATACAGAAACCCATCAATCAATCTGAACTCTGAATTGCCATCAATATGATCAATGATTCTCTGCAACTCTGGGTCATCTTTCTCCTTGATTTTGTTAACTATTTCTGGCTCCCAAACTCCCATAGTAGCAACTAAAACTTCATCGCTAACAGGCCATACTTCCACATCCATATCCCTGAACTGCTCCATCCATCTCTATTCTGGCATTACACATCCACTGAAAGCTGCCTTTCGACTGAGAGCATCTGCTACAACATTCACCTTCCCTAGATGGTACTTGATCGGAAAATCATAATCTTTTATACACTCCATCCATCTCTATTGCCTGTTATTCAGACCACCCTGCGTGAACAGATATTGCAAGCTCTTATGATCTGTGTGTACCTCAAATCTTTCACCATACAAATAATGCCTCCACACTTCAATGCAAACACCACTGCTGCCAACTCTAAGTCATGTGTGGCATACTTCTTTTCATGATCCTTTAATTGTCTCGACCCATAAGCTATCACTTTGTCATTCTGCATCAGAACACAGCCCAGTCCAATCCCTAATGCATCTATATAAACTACAAATCCTCCACTTCCAGAGGGTAAGGCAAGTATGGGTGCTGGAGTCAACCGAGTTTTCAACTCTTGGAAACTCTTCTCACATTCGTCTATCCACACAAACGAAACATCTTTCCTTGTCAACTTAGTGAGTGGAGAAGCAATGGTAGAAAACCCTTTCACAAACCTCCTGTAGTAGCCTGCAAGTCCAAAAAAACCTGCAAATCTCCGCTACATTTCGTGGACTACCCCAATTAACAACTGCTGCTACCTTTTTAGGGTCCACTGTCAATCCATCCTTAGAAATAATATGGCCCAAAAATGCCACTTTCTCCTACCAAAATCCACATTTACTCAATTTAGCATACAATTGGTTGTCCCTCAAAAGCTGCAATGATGTCCTCAACTGATGCTCATGCTCCTCCTTTGACTTCGAGTATACCAACACATCATCTATAAAGACAACCATGAACTGATCCAGAAAAGGAGCAAACACCTTATTCATCAATGCCATAAAAACTGTGAGTGCATTAGTCAACGAATCACGAGAAACTCAAAGTGACCGTATCTCGTCCGAAATGCAGTCTTAGGAATGTCCTCCTTTCTGACTCGCAACTGATGGTACCCGGAACGCAGATCTATCTTTCAAAAGAATTGAGCTCCCTGCAACTGATTGAACAGCTCATCAATCCTTGGTATTATCCTTTGGTCCAAGAAAAATTAGGATTATCCTTCCAACCAGGATTGTATGTATTCGAATACGGATCATACTTCGGCCGCTCATATCTAATATTCTGATAAAGTGCACTCACCTCCTCCATACTCTCACTCTGACTCTGACCAAAGAATGCTCTACATTGGGATCCAAGATGGGTAAAATCTCCACACTTGGTGCAGGGTGGGGTAGTAGGGTCACTAACTGCTTGGCTCCTCTTTAATGATTTCAGGGTCTTTGGGGTGGTCTACTGACAGGTCTGGTTCATTTTAAGGGCTTCTAATCTCCTTGTCAGTGTGGCCAACTTGGCCTCGGCATCAGATTTGGGTTCCACTCTATGCATGCCCCTTCTTTCTACCACAATCGGTCTTTTGGGATCCTCTCTGATAGGTTCCCATTGGAGAGTGTTCTCAGCGACCTCCTCAAGGTATGCCCAGGCTTGGTCAGCTGTCTTTTGAGTGAATATTCTGTTGCAAAAAGACTCCACCATGGTCTTGGTATGACAGTCCAGTCCTTCATAAAGGATTTGGACTAGCCGGATCTTTTCGAATCCGTGATGCGGACATTGTAACAGTAAGTCTTTGAACCTTTCCATGTACTCATACATGGTTTCTCCCTCCAGTAGGTGGAAGCTATTCAGGGTATATCTAATGAAAGCCGTTTTCTGTTTTGAATAAAACTTTTTATAAAAGGCCTCAACTAGTCCCTCCCATGTGTTTATGGAATTAGCCTGTAGGGCGTAAAGCCATACTTTCGCCTTCTCCTTCAACGAGAATGAGAATAACCTAAGCTTGAGGGCCTCTTCAGACATATGGTTATACTTCATGGTCCCACAGATTTCCTCAAACTTTCTCACATGTTGATATGGGTTCCCAATTTCCACCCCTCGGAAAATTGGTAACATCTGGATTAAGCCGGATTTCAGCTCAAATGAGGCATTTGTGGTGGGTATGATGATGCATGAGGGCTGGGTAGATCGGGTCGGGTACATGTACTCCCTAAGGGTCATGGGTTGGGTTTGTAGATTTTCGTCAGCCATTTCCTCAATGGAATTAGGGTCTGCAAAATTCTCAAGAAGGATATTGAATAAATCGAAGCTCTCTAAACGACCCTGCACACGTAACCAATTGTGCATACACTACCACTCAACTCCGAAAGTGATGGTCCGCTCAAGTAATGATTAATGCTTAAACGCAAACAAGCAAAACAAAATGATTTTGAAAAACAAACAAACTATGCTTAACTAAGGCTACCTAAGATTAAACTAGACAGCTCCTAACTGTGAAGAGTACATCTAGGCCTCCAATCGGGTCCTATGAAACGTAGTCGGCCAGGAAAGCCCCCAGGGGATTGGTGGGATCACGATGCGGGTGGCGAATGTTCCGCTTAAATACCAAACTCCTAGAACAGATGAACTGTCTCCCTTAAGGGACAAGGCTATTTTAGGCACCGATTTCCGTTAAGGAGCGCAAATGATACAACCTTTGATGGTCTTCTCCTAATGAGCTCGTGTCCTAAGGTCACGTTTCTACTCAAATTTTATTAAAGGCTAAGGATTCCTAAGTAGTGAGGAAAAAAGAGTTCTTATGGGCAAGGAAATGGTGATGAGATCCAATCCTTATCTTGTCGGGGGTATGATTGCCCTTTCTAAGTGTGTGCTTTCCAAATTACTTTGTGTATTTTAAAATGATTAAGTACTATAAAGCAATTAAACAATCAAACAACCAACAAAATTAACCCACTAACTAGGGGTGCGTGGGTGTATCGAAATACACACCTCCCAAACTAAATTGGGGGAAGATCAGTTGAAGTCGACCCAAGCCACCGACACCAATTTCGGTGTACGAACTTGGGGGGCCGCGACGGTATTGTCCACCCGTCCTCCTTCCTTAATTATTACAATGCTTTGGAAACTTAAATGAACTTAAAAATTATTACAAACTTGAAATGAATCCTAATACAATATTTTCTAAGAAAGCAAATTAAATTCCTAAGTTAGAGTTCTTTGGTTGCACTTTTCTTCTTTCCTTGCTCCAACTGCGGAATCCCTGAAAATACAAACAAGGAAAATGTGTAGAATCCGCAATGAAAACAAAAAAAAGAAAGAAAAAATGCAACTAAGTTATATGAGAGTTGAGAATCCTTAAAATCAAGGATTCCTATGTACGCCGATCCCCGACAACGGCGCCAAAAACTTGATACGTATTTTCCCGCAAGTATACGGTTGTCTCAAGTAATATATACTATGGAAGTCCGAATATCGTTCCCACGAGGATCGTTATAAGGAAAATAACAATGATCTATGAAAAGGAGTATCAACTCAAATATAACTAACAAATGCAAATGGAAATACAAAAACAATGAAAATAAGAAACAAGATAATAACAAGGAAAATAAAAAAAATGCAAACTAAAAGAAAATATGTTAGATAACAAAGAGATGTTAGTAAAAAAAATGAGAACAAACCAAGAATAAGGTTAGTAACAAGTTAGTAACAAAGTTAATGACAAAAGAAAGATAACAAGGTTAATACAAGAACAATGGAGAAATGTTAGATAGATCAAATGAATAAGTGTGTGATAATAACAAATAAAAAATAGAAAATGAGTGGATGGAGATAAAGAAATATGCTAAAGTTGTGTAAAATCAAATGTGGAATTGATGGTGTGAATAATAGAGAAATGGAGTGTGAAAATTAAAACAAGTGAATAAGTGTGTGGGAGTGTGAATAGAATCAAACTAAAGTAAGTAAAATAAACAACAAGCAATACTAATGGATAGATTGAATCATCTAGAATCGACTAAGTGATACTAATCCAACACTTATGCTCTTCTCTTTTCCAAAAAAAAAAAAAAATACTCAAATCTAATTACAAATCAGTGCTTAGATTTGGAAAATATAACTTTAAAGCTCTAAGATAGAAATTAACAATCTAATAGCTAAGATTTTCTTCCCTTCATAAAAGAAAATATATCTAATGATTATCTATCAAAAGTAAGCATAAACCATCAAAAGAGTTTAACTCCCAAGCATGATTTATCAAACCTAAGCATAGATAGTAAAAAGAATGCTAATATAGAAACTAAGCATGGAAGGTTGCACAATGCAATGAAGAAAAATCTACTCTAACATATTAAGCACATAAACAAGGGAATTAAAAATAAAAAGCATAAGCAAAAGGAATATGATCAACTTAGCTTCACCTAGAAGATCCAATCAAAGGAATTAGCCACCCATTGGAGAAGATACAGCTTTCAATTCCATTTCAAATCTTTAATTTTATAAGGCTTTCCTCACTTTCTCTCCACAATTTGCTCTCAATTACATGAATAGCTTAAGTAAAGAGGAGGGGGTTCTCCTTGCTTGTGTATCTAATGCCTAGAGCTCCCTTCCTTATATAGAAACATTTGCCTTGCTCTCTTTTGGTTTCTTTCCAATGTGGGACTTCACAAGAATGGAAATATGAACATATGTATGTGATTCCCGTATTAGAAAACAGTCACTAGATTGATGTATAATTTTGACCCCCGAAACGTCCGAATTGGGAAAAATATTGCGAAATATGATTTGTATATCTTTGAACAAGCTTTCCAATACTTCTGAGATCACCTCAATTGGACACCCGAATAAAAAGATATGGTCAAAATACCAACCCAGGTCTATCATGTTCCTTCTTATTATTGGCCTAACTTTGTCATTTCTTCATCCAATTGCCTTCCAAACTTATCTTAACTCTCTTTAATTCTTGAATCTCAACTTTAGGCTTCAAATTAATCTTCAATTAGCACCTACAAAGAGAAATTAATATAATTGAGAGTATGAAAGCCATTGGAACTCATATAAATACATACAAATGACCATCTATAATGGAAAGATATGAGCAAAGATGATGAGGAGGAACTTTATTATTTTTATGCTAAAAATAGTGTTTTGAGTTCTTTTATCTTTGAAAACTCATAAAATAATGCTATAAAAGTGTATCTTTTATGAACTCATCAGTAATCTATACACATCCTCATAGTACCGTCCTTCTTCTTCACAAATATCACCGAAGCTCTCCACAATGAAACACTAGGCCCGATGAAACCTTTGTTGAACAGATCCTCTATCTGAGCCTTCAACTCCTTCAATTCTGCCGGAACCATCCTGTAAGGGGCCTTTGAAATAGGTGCGGTACCCGGATGCAATTCTTTCGTGAAATCCAACTCACGAACAAGTGGCAAACCAGGGATCTCATCCGGAAACAAATCGAGGAATTCTCACACAGCTGGAATCTCATTGACTGCCTTGGACTCCTTGTCTTCCGCAATAAACGCGATAAAGCCTTCACAACCTCTTTTTCTCAACCGTTCTGCCTTCAAAGCAGAAATCAACTGAGTGGATGTGGGCCTCTTGGCTCCAACAAATTCAACACTACGGTCTGTATTCTGCAACCTCACGGTCTTATTAAAACAGTCTAACACTGCTCGGTTCGCTGATAACCAATTCATACCAAGGATTACATCAAACTCCGACATCAGTAAGATGATCAAACTAGCGGTCAGCTGAACTTCTCCAATCTAAACACTACATCTAGGGTAGACAACATTATAAGGTACTGATCTACCTTCAGGGGTAGCTACTATCAAATCATAGGGTAGTGTCTCCTTATCCTCCCCCAAGTGAAGTGCAAAAGCTGGTGCAACAAACGAGTGTGTGGATCCAGGATCAAACAATACTTTAGCATCAAATCCACAAACAGAAAGTGTACCTTCTATGACGTTACTTGCAGCCTCGGCTTCCTCATGCGTCAGAGCATAAGCTCTCCCTGCCTGCTGGGGACGCTGCTGATGATACTGCTGCTGTGGCCCAGGACCACGAGCCTGGAATCTGGGTGGTGCCGGAGGTCTCTGCTGGTACCGCTATTGTGGTATTGGAGGGCGCTACTGCGGTGGCTGAGGTGGTCTAACAATCATCTGCTGCTGCTGGGGTCTAACTTGTGCAGGAGGCACTTGTCTCAACGGCTGCGTTGGATGTGGTGGTCTAGGCGCCGGAGCTTGGAATATAGGTGGTGCCACTCCTGTCTTCCTTAGGCAATTGCGTACCTTATGCCCTGTATCTCCGCAGTGAAAACATGCGCCAGTCTGCTTCCTGCAGTCCCGGACATGATGACTTCCCCCACAAAAAATTGCAAGTAATTCGCTGTGGCAGCTGTCTAAGCACCGGTTCAACTCATAGCCTCTTGGGTGCTGGTTGCTGACAGTACTGGGACGAAGAACTATGTGCCTTGGGTTGAGGTATCAATGCCAAGATCCTCTGTTGTTCTAACGCAATCACCTCTTTCAAGGACTCCTCTGCCCAATAAGCCTCCTTGACTACATCATCATAATCAGTCAGCTTGCTACGCTGAACTTGCATCCTGATATCAGCTCGTAATCCTTTGATGAATCTCCTAACTCTCTCTGACTCTGGCTTAATCAGGTTCTAAGCAAACCTGGATAGATGGGTGAAGGAAATCTTATACTCCTATACTGGTAAGTCACCCTGCACCGATCTCTTGAACTTTTCCATTTTTTTATCTTTGTAGTGCTCGGGGATAAACTTCTTTTGGAACTGCTCAATGAAGGTCTTCCAGGCTACCTCTTCCTCCACTGTCTCATAGGGGTGTTTGACGGTTTTCCACCATCTCTCTGCTGCCCAACGAAACATGTGGGCTGCTAGCTGCACTTGTTGAACACCCGTGCACTTGAAGACTTCATAGATCTTTTCCATTTGGACAACCCACTCATCAGCTACAACGGGGTCCTCGATGCCATGGAACTCAGGTGGAAACCTCTTCCTGAACTTCTCAACCAACTCGTTGAGGTCGTACTCCTTAGCTTGTGGCTGCCCCACCTTCTGCACTACCTCGAGCATCTGTGCTTGGAATACAGCCTGATTCTCATTCTGCCTGGTACTCTGCTTAGCCAAGTCCTTCTGGGATTGAATGAATGCTGCCATCCATGAGTTGGAGAAATTGATTCTCAGGCCCATTTTAAGAAGAACTAGCCTCGTGGTTGGGCACACCGTTGTTGGATCGGGTTGATCTTCCAGCCAAAGTCCTGTAAAGAATCCAAGGTTAGTCCCTAGCATACCTCGAGCTAACAACAGAATACTAGGTAAAAGGACTACAAGACCAACCTACTAACTAACGGAATCCTTACACGTGTCTTATGGTTTCTACAATTTTTACCCAGAGAAACCATCCACTGCTTTGATACCATTATGTCACGTCCCTGAACCCGATTAGAAAATAAACCGGATCCAGGGAGTGAATTTTATGGCTAATTAAAATTTTTGCCCTTTAAGCCCAAACATCGTAAGTCTGCTGTAAGGATATTGTATTTTAAACCTCAAGAATATAATCCTTTGCCGAATCATACAATTCAAGGCATGGTAAATATCAAAACATTGAATAACAATTCTCATTTATTAATTTAAAGTTGCAAAAGAACAATTAAAGCTAATCAAAAGTTAATTTAATTACATTGGCCAACCCAACAACTAAGGCCAATAAAAGAGTGAAGTCAATGAGATAAAGGTCCAACGATGAAACAATAAAAGAATAATTCAAAGTCTAATTAAGTCCCCGTGAGGCTCTCTAGTGCCTGGTAAAATGACGCTACTCTACGTCATCGGCACGCCACTCTCGCTCCTCCTCTGCTGGTTGGAGATCCTCTGGGATCTCCTCACCTGCCTGCTCCTCATACTAGTACTCACCTGAGGTGTCTGCACACCAAGGAACAGAGTGAACTACATGTTGAGCAATAGATAAGCAAAATACAATAAAAACATAACATGCATCAAGTGTAAGAATAGAGACGAAGACAAGATCATAAGAATACAAGAAAACAATACTAGGCATACTGCATGAGTAACAATCATCAGAATCATCAATAGGAATCTAACATCGTCTAACAATCACCACTATCCAATCCATGCAATGCAAGAATCAAGAAGGAGACTCCGAGGATGTCCAAGCCACCTCTCGGGGTACCAGTAACAATACCAATCCGGACTACTAATACCAAAGTCCGGCTCCAGGGGGATCCAAGCTCCTGGTCCTGGGAATAGTAGCACTGTCCAAGCCTGCTCCCAACAATTCAACGCCATGGACACCGTCCAAAGCTGACTGCCCACCCCGACGTCCGAGTAACTGGCTCATCAATAAAAACCCCCAAACTGCAGTTGCCCATGACATGCAAACAACAACAAAGTGGTGCTAACACGAGGAAAACCAAAACAAGCAAGTCTGGCTAGTTTAACAAGCAAGACATGGTCATAGGGATTATCCATTTCAAATTAATACATGACAAATCAATTGCACCTGGTAATCCCTTATAACTAGCCAGTCATGTTTATCAATACTTGACACAAAGGCACACTCTAAGTCCGATCCAAGTCCTAATCTACAAGGATCTAAGTTTCACAATTCATTAGGTATATTATGCCAAGAGAGTGTACAAGGAATAATAACAATGGATACAGTTAACAAGTCAAGGAAGATGTTACAATCCAGTCCTAGGCAAGCGGTGTCATCCTTGTACCATACCTATTCTAACGGAGTGCGTGTGGAATTGATTCAACGATGCTTTTTAGCAGAATTCCTTGGTGTACAATCATGTAGGCATCTATTTGAACAATTCCATGTGCATTCGGTTAGACTAAGCATAGTACACGAATACCCAGATAACCCATCAAAGCATACCAAGCCACATGCTTTGATTTCAAATTCCATTAATGGTCACATGAAGTGAGTTAAGGATTTCCAACATCTAAGTCCCCAAACCTAAGTTAGCAGTCTTGTTTCTAACAAAACATGGTCTGAATTATTAATCTACATCATTACCATATTTCTCGACCTCCATCATATACCATTGGATTCTACATTCCATGAGCTTTCCAACGATATATGGCTCGCGAAAATCCGACGAGTGGTTCAAAAGTTATGGCCCTGAAAACCTATCCAAACATCAGTCAAATGACGAGAGTTCGAACTCTTGGAGGGAGAGTTCGAACTCTCGCTCTCCATGCCAAAATACCAGCGTCATTGAACGTTCGAACGTCGGGGAGGGACGTTTGAACGATCAACGTTCAGTTCCCCCACGTCCAGAAATTTCTGAGTTCAAACTTTCCAAATGAACGTTCGAACGTTCAAGTCTCCAAGCCAAACACCCGAAGACCCAAACGTTCGAACACTTGAGAGGCGCGTTCGAACTCTTGAATATTCTCAGGCTATTATGCAAATCATACCAAAGTTCGAACATTTAGAAGGAATGTTCGAACGTTGGTCCTCGGCCATTCTTCCACAAGTTCCAACGTTCGAACGTTCAAAGGAACCTTCGAACGTTCGAACACAGAAACCCTTTTTTTTTTTACGATCTTCCATTCTGATTCATCTCTAGTCCATTCTAAACCATCCCAACCCTTCCATTGGTTATACCTGCATGAAATTGAGCCACCGTGCTCTCCCAACAATCCACAATCCATCCATTCATTAAACATCCAAGATTATCTAAATACCAAATTCAATCAAACCATTTCCAAACCGAATCTAACATGTTCATTTTTCTACAAATCAAGATACAATAGCTTGGCATTTGGGTATTCTATAATCCAATTAACATCAATCAATAAAACAAGCATTCATGTTATATTGTAATTTGCAGATCTACTTGCCTCAACCAAGAAGATGGTAGAAATTGGGGAAAATCGAGGAGAAACTCTAATAGCACGAAAATCACGATCTAACCCAACCAAACGCAACCTAAATCGTAGAGAAGAGGAAAGGAAAGGGAAAAGATCAAGAACAACCTAAATCTAACCAAAAGGAAAGATGATTGAAAATATGAAGATGAGTAAAGGCTTACCCTAACTGATATCAAATGGAAGAGGAGATCGCGAGGAAGAAGATTAACGGTTTGGATCTTCTAGTAGGTCTCTTCCGGAGGGAGCTCCGGAGCTTGAGAAATGAGAAAAAAGAAGGGTTACTGTAGCTCTTTCGTTGCAAAGAATGAGGTTAGGGTTACGATTAGGGTTAATCCCTATTTAAGATAAGAATGGAGGAAAAATGACAAGCTTGCCCTTAAGTGGGGCAGTGAAAGAATGGACCACTTAAAGGGTTTCTGATTGTTGGATCGTAACGAGCCAAGAGACAAAAACGATCAGTGCAACGAGACCTTTCCAACGAATCCAAAATCACGGCGATTGAAATTTTCTGGAAAAACACTCAATTTCCCTAAATTGCAAACTACCCCCCTCCCACCCATGATCAAACGAACTCAGAATCGTACGAAACTTCGCAAACACTATTCTAATGCTAAAAGAAACTCGTTCATGATCTAAACACACCTAATTATCTAACAATACATTTAATTATAATAAAAACAAAATAAACGGGTCAACGGGCCTACTATTGGGCCCAACTGACCCAGTAAGGTCGCGGACATTACAATATTGATGCCCCTAGGGTCAACAACCCTAAATAAACCCCAAGTAGGGTGCAGCGAGCAGGGAATCTTCTAGGGAACCCCACAGCCAAGCCCACACAATCCAAATTTTTACATATTTTGATGAATTGGGTCTCTTCCACATCATGCTGTGTGATTTTGAGATGTGTCCCACACATGAAACATAGAAATAAGAGGAATTCTAACCCAATTCAATTCCCATAATTGAAATCAGATTTAAAACATGATAACATTAACATATAATTTGGAAACATCATCAAATTAGGATAGAATGCCAAAGTAAGCAAAACCCTAGAAGATATTGTAGTAGAAGCCCCAAAGGTGGAGCCCCGCCATGATGGAAAGCTCAAAATCCACCATGGGATGGAGTCCCATTGTGGTCGGCCATGGTGGGAATATCAATGGGATCCCACACCCAGTCCTACTCCTCTTCAATTTCTATTTCTCATTGATTTTTTTTTTTTTTTTTGAAAAATAAGTTGGTCTTTCATTTTTTCTAAAGATAAAAAATTACACTAGGATACCTTTCAAATCGAAAGTATCCAATGGCTATACCCCATTCAAACAAGAGTACAAAAAATAGCCCACATCTTGGGCACTGGAAACCATAAAAGAAACTCTCACAGCCCGGCCACAGGAAATCCAAATATGAGGAGCCCACGTCCTGGGCCAGGACTCTCTTAACCACCAATCATTTTCAGTTCTATTGAGCTAAAGTGAGCTGTGATCAAAGTGAACCTTCTGATTTGCTTACTGTGAGCCACAGCACGTGAAGAAATAGGGTCATAGAATACCCTAGAGAACGTTGTAAAACTGCCTCCACTTTCCTTACATCAAATCGATGTTTCCAATCAGACATAGATGGATTTCTTATATTTTTGGTAAGGACACTTTCCATCTCTAAATGGATCACATCGGGATCAGCGGGAATTAGTCGAATCAACGATTTCACCCCTTGGTAAATTTTATCTTCAGGAACAATGTGAGCAGATTTTGCATGGCCCTCTAGGTCCCAAAGAATACCAATGAGTGCTGGTTGAATATGAAAATTTGAAAATCCCCAACCCTCATAAATCTGATGAAAGGGTTTGTGAGTTTTTAATTAAGTTGGGGTTAGATTCCATAGGCTAGCAAGTGGGTCTGGCAACCTTACATTAAGAAAAACAATCCAATTGTGGATTTGTCTCAAGATATTTTGAAAGATCTGTTCTGGTCCCTTAAACACTTTCGAAATTATTCGAAAGTTCGTTTCCCTCCACAAGTGGCACACAAATGCAGGAAAAATAAGCAATGCTTGAATGCCAGTATGATTTTGAAAGTAATCTTTTGATTTGATTTCTCATTGATTTGAGTCTTTTTCCATCACATACTTAGTGTTTTGAGGTGTTTTCTACAAAATCCCTATGTTTAGAACTAGATTAGGGCTTCTAGAATTGAACTACATGGAGACAAGAGTGGAATCATGCACGCTTTGCTTAATTCAGATTGTTCGCTCATCTTTGATCGGTTATAATTGGCATTTTCCTTTGTTGAATGTTATCTAGCATCAATTCCTAACGAACCCTAGGTTGTCCTCTTCACTTTTCTCTCCCTTTCTTCTTCTTTTCCTTGGTTTTTTTTTTCTCTCTTTCTCTCTCTGTTTTTTTTTTTTCTCTTTTTTTTTTCAGTTGAATGGTGTATGGGAAGGGATAGGGTTGGGTGTGCAACCCCTTGTATAGCCTTAACCCCTATTTGGATAGGCAAAAAATAGAGTAGAGTGAAGTTAAAAGAGCCCTAACTGTCTAAAATTTCAACTCTACCCCGTTTGGATGAGTCTTGCCCAATAGATGAAGTAATGTTGTGAGCCACATGTACTCCATTTCACTTCAACTCTAAATACTTCCATTTCCTTCAGTAAAAGTGGATTCTACTCCAAACCTTAACTTCAAAATAAGCATCAAGATGGAGTGAAGTGAAGTACTCTACTTTAACTTCAACCTACTTCTCTTCACCCCACTCCACATTTGAAATCCACTTCATTTTACTCCACTCCTCATTTATCCAAACAGGCCCTTGGATAAATGAGGAGTAGAATAAAATGAAGTGGATTTCACATGTAGAGTGGAGTGAAGAGAAGTAAGTTGAAGTTAAAGTAGAGTACTTCACTTCACTCCATTTGAATACTTATTTTGAAGTTAATGTTTAGAGTGAAATCCACTTTTACTTAAGAAAATGGAAGTATTTAAAGTTGAAATGTAGTGGAGTACGATAAGTCCTTAAAAATGTAATATGTTCTTATCATTTTAGAGTAATTAAGGACTTAATCATCAAATCATGGACCATTTTAGTAAAAAAATTATGAATTTATGTTTTGAGCATCAAAGTCTGAATTTGAGTCAAAATTCATCCAAAAATTGCATTTTCACATAAAATCATGAATTTCTCTATTTTTGGCATTGAAAGTCAAAAATTTCTCATAACTTTTTAATCACACATGAAATGATGAATTTTCTTTGCACCTTTAATTTAATTGAAGAAAACTTGATAAAATGGTGACATTTTATGCATTTATTTGGTGTGAATTGGGCCCGCATCTTGCATAATTCCTTACCTATATGATTAGATTATTCTTTGATCTTTGCTTTTATTTTTGTAGGGAATTTCAGAAATCGGGGCCCACGGAAGAGAATTGATGAATCAAATGCACCATGGACCCACCTTCCTTTGGCATGGAATCTAAGGTAGGGGCGGCCATGGTAGGGTCCGCTCTCATATGCAAGAAAAAAAAATCAGATTTAATCTCTTGAAGATAAGTTCCGAATTTGTGGGCCATGAGATGATGAGGTGTCATATCTACTCTCCAACAAATATTGCTTACATGTCAAGATGGATGGCTAAGATTCAATTCAAGCCAAACAAAGAAGAGAAAACATTGCGAAAGAAAGTCAAGCCAAGGCATGGGACGTTCCATGTTGTCTACACCCAAGTGGGGTCCACATGCATTCAAGAATTGCACATCAAATCTGAAATTCAGATTTGAATTGATCCTTAACCCAAGTGGGACCCAAGAGAGGGAGTTGCATGAGATAAGAACAATCCTATTTTTACTAGGATTGTGAGCCAACCCCTAGAAAATCTCTCAAAAACTCTCCTAATCCTAATTCAACTTGGACCACACACTACTAATCCTTACCCAAATCAAAACCTTGCAACCCAAGCTATCAAAAATATATAAAAAGAGCCACAAAGAGGGCTGGACGTGCATACCATACCCCCCAATCCTCTTGGACGACCAGCAACTTCTAATTCCCCCTTTTCCATTAATTTTTCTTCATCTCTCCTCCTTCCATCAATATTTCATCCAAGGCCTTTCCTAAGGCACACTACCACTTGGATTTCTACGCCGTCACGCCGCCGCCGTTGCTATCGTCACTCCACCATCGGATCATCCTTGAAATCATCTTCCCTTGCTTGGATTTCAGATCGCGAAACGAGAGCCGGTTGGATCGCCGTTCAAGACCGCGAGTCCCTCTCCTCCGTTTAGTGTTTCTTGTGTCTATGGTAAGGTTGGATGCACTTTATTTTTATTAAAAGAATTTTGTAATGGTTATTTGCTTGTAATGGGTCTTTCATTAATAAATCAAGTTTATGGGGTCTTGGTCTTCACCAATGAGTCAACATTGAATTTTTGTGCGTAGTGACAGTGCGCACTTGGTGCGGTGGTCTTGATTTTTCTTGATGGCATTAAGCAAAGTAATTATTGCAAAGTTTTAGAATTAAAATATAATTTCTTTATTCTCTGATTTTATTTTATTTTATTTTATTTTTTTTTATTTTATGCACCTTAACAATTATTGCAATTGGTTGGGCTAATAAATCTTATGGTGATGCAGTGGTTAGATTAGGTTTCTAGATTAGGATTTTAATTTTCTTTGGTTGTAATTAATATTTCAGATTTTTAATTAATTTTTAATTCAATTAGAAAATTTGATTTGTATAGTTTTTTTTAGGCTAGAACTAGTTTTTTTTTATTAGGACAGGTTTTGCGATAAATAAACTCTCCGTGGATCGATCCGGTTTCACCGGTTATTACTACAATCGCGGCCTTGCACTTGGGGCTACGATCAGAGTACATGTGGCTCACATTACTTCATCTATCGGGCCAGACTCATCCAAACGGGGTAAAGTTGAAATTTTAGACTGTTAGGGCCAATTTAACTTCACTCTACTTTATTTTTTGCCTATCCAAACAAGCCCGGGCTTTGTTCCTAATTACAACTAGGAGTTGTAATCCTAATGGAGAAATTCCTCATTCCAATTTTGTTTGTGTTGCAACTCTCATTGATTATTTTTAATTCTAATTGCACTAAAACTCTACCTTTCTTGGACCGTTATTGGGCGCTTGACTCTACTAAAGACTATGGGATTGGCTTCCGGCAAATACTAAGAGTCCTAGTTGTGCTTAGCAACCTTTATAATTTGGTTTCCTAATGCAACTAGTGTACGTAAATTAGTTTATTAGTAATTAAACAATAATTATACACATAGTGTGGGGTCTATTGGCTGATAGGAGTTCATGCCCGACTACTTTCTCATTATGGCTAGGCCCTATTTCTTCCAATGTCACATGCCAGATTTCTAGACCTTCATCCACTAAACTCTCTTTTGTATTTAGTGATTCTAAACTAATTAGGCTTGTGATTGGCTTGTCATTGTGACTAACCCAACCTATTAGTGGCCGTACAATACCTTCTGGGACCCACTTGGCCCCACATCTTATTATTAATTTTTAATGCATTTTATTAATGGCCACACTAATATTGATTAATTATGATTAATGGAAACCATTAAGGGTCCCCCTTAGCGGACTATACTTTGCCATCATATTTTAATTAATTATTATTATTTTATTTCGAATTTACATCATATTATTTTTAATTAATCAGATTATTATTATGATTATAAATTTGTATGGGACCTTTTTTCCAACTATTCCACATAAAAGAATCTTTTAGATCATGTTAATTACACTACAATGGATGTATAATGATATCTAACAAGTATAAATTATAATATCAATTATTTTTTATTAAATACTCAAAATATAGTCTTTCTTATTATTACTAAATTATTTATGTCAACTACCTTCTTATCATTTTTTCTGAGTGTAAAATTGCATAACTGATTCAATATGGTCTATTTCTTCACCTTGCAATTTGCATTTATATTACATGCTCTATTGATCCAGAAGAGAATGAGGACATGGATTCCCATTGAATTCTGTTCTTATTTACGGCAGTGACAAAATTTACCCTTGCTACTCCTTTTTCAGAGTCTATGGAAGAAACATATGTTTTTGCCCGAAATAGAACATGTATTTTGGCTAGGGATTTTTACAGATGGATCCATCTTTATGTTATGCGGTTGGTTCATCTGGTGAGAACGAGTAAAATGGGATGAGTCCCAAATCTTTACTCAGGAGATTTTACCCTTGAATTGCTAAATTATGTCACTTTTAAGTGTTAATTTGCTTGCTATAAGTAATTCATTTATAGTCACCCATCTGACTTCTAAATCAACAGAGAGTTTTTATCCATGGTTTATTCATAATGGATACAATCACATAAACTATCTGTATCACTCAAAAGTTGTCTCCCCTGCAAAACTGGCATTGATTTAGTTGAGTATCATAAGGTATCATTTTCTTTCTTTAATTTTTTTTTTCATAGAGATTATAAACAACCATTTTTCTAACATAACTGGATTTTGAGTTAAATGGTAATATACAATTTTTTCACTTACAAGGCTATTGCAAGGTCTACCCATGTCTCCATATTTTCAGACACTATTCCCGGAACATTTCACTGGGTGCTTACATTTCGCAACTCATCACCTAGATACTGCAAAGACACACCATGGACATGGCAAGGATGTGGATCTTACACATTAAAAGTGAAATATCGGATACGAGATGGCATGGTATGTTACCCATTATAAAGTATCCGTGCATCATAACTGTAAATACATGTGAACCAGGCACATGTATGAGATCCTCCTAGCTATGTGAATGGGGTTGTGGTTTTACATATAAGGCATAATCTCATTCTGTCATCAAAATCTGGATAAAAAGGCTAAAACGTGGGAGAAACTAGAACCCCAATATCATTTAGGGCCCGCATGTTCCATGTAATTGAATTCCTAGCTAGGAATTATGAGACTATATATATTTGTGTAGTGGTTGAAAATGAATGAAGATTCAAAGGTGAATATCCAAAAATTACTATCAAATAACATTCCCTTTAATGGAAATTGAATCGAAGGGAGATGAGAACTGAATACCCTGCCATCACCCAAATCATAAGAAAGTCATGGTCCCATCTACGTCACTAAATTATATCCTTCATCCTTTAGTTCTTTAATAATCATATGGTGCAGCTGATATGACCATGAATTCCTTTGTATTCTATGCAAATAAATAGGCCCTTATAGTTTATTGTTAATGGGAGAGATTTTGGTTGACTAAGACTTTACTGATTATTACTTTATTGATAGTATGGGATTTTTCTTTTCAAGATAGTCAATATATCACTTATATACTGGCAGATGGCTTACATGTTACAAAATTTGTCCATTTACCACTGGTGCTGTTATCTGTATATGTAAAATCATGTGTAAGCAATCCCTCCATTGAAATTGTCATCCTAAAATCAAGCTAGTTAAGACAGTCCAAACCTTTAGATTTAAGCATTTTGGAGTTCAGGTCAACCTTCTATAACTGTCCATTTTTCCCCTCACCAAAGCTGCTGATTTTAGAATATGGTCATGTCCAGTGGCTGTGATTTGAATTTTGTACACACTTGTGTCCTTGTGCACTGAGTACTCTGAGGTGTGTATTTACTACGAAGGTTCGTGCACGCCGAGAAAGTTCCTGATTGATAATATATATGTGTTTTTGCCTATGAAGCACAAACACGGATACGATACAACACGGATACGCAGATACGCCATTTCTCAAAAAAGTAGGATACGACACATCGGAGATACATTGAAATTTCTTTTTTAAATATTTTTATATGACTATGTAATAAAAATCTAACATCATTTCAATCAAAATAGCCATAAAATATGCACTTTCATTGATTTAATCATCATTAAACATTACATTCGATACTGACAAATTCAAAATCCAAGTTTCACCAACTACTATAGAAACATAAGCATATAAGCCAAACAAACATACAATGCATCCACTTAAACTTCAATTGCCTCGCCACTAGGTCCACCACCATCACCTCCATCACCTTTTTCACGAAAGAGCACGGCCTCCAATTCCGGTTCATCAAGGGAGAGTTGTGCAATCTCAAGCTCTCCAACATCATCAAACGAATCAAAAGCATCTCCAACAATATCCCTCATCTTGGTTTCTCCTTTCATATATTGTGGAGTTCTTCTTTAAAGAAGGCGAAGATTGATATGAATGAAAACCAAGTTTTCCGCACGTTTTGGTGTCATCTTATTCCTTCTCACCGAGTGCACAAAGGAATAAGTACTCAAATTCCTCTCTGCACATAGCGACGAAGAAGGTTGCACAAGCAGCTTGAAAGCTAGAGTTTGAAGCAAATGTGCACACGCACCATAGGTGACCCACCAACTTTCAGGATCCATTTCATAGCGATCAAGAATGAAATCAACATCCGCAAACTCTCCCGACTTGCTAGAGAAGTCAGCAAATTCTGTGAATATCCTTTTGCGCTCCTCCAAATTAGGAAAATATTTTTTAAGGATTTTCATTCTTTCTCTAGCAACCTCCATATCTCTATGTGGAGCAACTTGACTAGGATCCTCATGAAGCCAATGCTCGCTATAGTACCTTGAATAGGAAAAAAAAAAGAATTAAGAATAAGTTTATGATTAAGACTAAGAGGGAGAAAAAAAAGTTAAAAGACTAGAAGTCACCTTGGATTTAGTGAATGAGCTAAGCAATGGAGAGGAGTGTTGTTCTTGTTCCAATGATCCGGCCACAAGAATTCTATGCACCACATCATAAAAGGTAGATGTCTCATTGAGTCTCTTTCCTTCATGCCTATATATTGCATCATTTACTTTTTCTATCATGGTATCCCACATGTCATACACCAAGTGAAAACAAGGCCTATCTGTGTCACAAACCCTTAGCATATCATATATAGGAGCCGTAAAAGAAAGTCTGTAAGTCATTTTGTCCCACCAAAAGTCATCTAACACAAACTCTTTCACAACTTTGGCTCTCTCCTTATCATCCTCTCTGTAGTGACTCCACCTTTCACTAATAACCATGGCTTGAAGACTACCTTTTATGAGCTTGAATCTCTTAAGCATGACAAGGACTGAAGCAAAACGTGTACTTGCAACCGAAAGCAACTTCAAAGGGACAAATTCATTAAAAATCGCCAATCTCATGGAGTGATTCATGATAAAGTTCTTAATAAACACAGCATCGTCGGCCAAGTGCATGATCCAACGACACTCCTCATGTTAGTTGATTGTTTTCAACATTCTTTGCCATAAAAATGTTTTGCAACGCAAGGTTGAGTGTATGAACCACAGATGGTGTCCAAACAATATTTTCAAATTTTGCTTCAATGAGATGCCTCGCACCCGAGCAATTCTTAGCATTATCGGTTATCACTTGAATCACATTTTGGGGACCAACACCTTCTACAACTTCTTTCAACAAACCATAAATGAAGTACTTATCTTTAATTTCACCGGTACAATCCATGGCTTCAAGAAACATAGGCCCACTTTCCGTCACGGCCATAAAATTAGTCAAGGGCCTCCTCTGTGAGTCACTCCATCCATCACTCACAATGCTTACACCTTTTTCTTTCTATGTGCCTTTAATTGGTTGTAGCAATCTATCAACATGAGCCCTTTCTTGTTTGAGTAGACTTGTCCTTAGCTTATTATACCCCGATGGCACATAGCTTGCAAGAGCATTGTTTGCGTCAAATTGGATACAACTCACATAATAAAGGCTCCTTGCTAGGTGAAATGATAAGCCCGATGCATAGAACATCCTAGCAATCTCCGCATCCATTTGGTCACGCAACTTCAGGCTAAATGACTTCCCAATAGCCGTTTTACTATCAGTTCCACTCCAACTTCCACTTTCACTCGCCTTCCTTGTTTTTTTTTTTCATAATCCACATTAGAAGTTGGGAATGGTACTTTCTTGAGTGCATTTTTCCCCAATCTCTCATTGCATTCATCCTCTAACCTTTTCATCTCCGCAATATCACTGCTCTTAACTTTTGGACAGAATACAACATGACCAGGCTCATGTATCAAATGAGCCCTTGCCCTTGTGTATGAGCTTCTCTTGGTTTGATGGCAAAGATTGCATTGCCATGACACATTTCCCCCTCCATCACCAAGATTTTGATGTTTTGTCACATTCCTCCAAAGAGCTGGGTGGTGAGCATCTTCTTCAATAGGTGGAGAAGATACACTAGTACTATGGCTACCACCTATACTAAAAGCCATATGACTAAACTTTGGTTGCTGGAAATACAAAATATCACCTAAGGATAATGGAATTGAGAGTTAAATGGTATCCATGAATTTGTGAATTGATGCAGAATAAACATAAGGTGTCAACACCTAGAGCTGACTACATACTTCGGGATCCAAAATCAGCAAACAAGCACAACAAAAGATATACAAAAACACATGAGACTTGACTACCAACAGGCCCTTAATATCATTGATGTCATTCAAACTTCAATGGAATGAGGCAATAGAAACATTGAAAGGATGTAGGAAAAGAGATACCATTCATTCAGAAAAAAATGCTACAACAGAAAAAAGCCTGTGCTCCAACGAAACATTCAAAGGATGTAGAAACAATGCTACAATATCCATCACACTACAGAAAAAAAACATTCAGCAGTCCACATAAAGCCAACAAAATCTAATAAGACCAAGAAAATCTGTCTCAACCAGTAAAAATAGACGGAATAAGCCATCCTACCACATATAAAATGCAAGTGAATAAATAGATAGATGGCAATCTATAAGCATTCAGGCCAAAACCACATGATGGCCATTGCAAACACCAATTTATCAGCAAAAACACTAATCAGACTATCAAAACAAAGTAACAAACAAATTTCAATCCAAACAACACAACAAAAGTTACCAGAAATTACATACAAGAAAGAAAAATCCCCTAAAAACCCTTTAAAAAAATATATATACCTTTTTGAAAAAAAAAAAAAAAACTATCTTAAAATCACAGATGGAAGCAGTAGAGAAAAAGGTTAAAAAAGGAAAGAAAGAAAAGAACCTGATGCTGGTTCTGTAGCAGCGGCCTAGGAAGGTGCTGTAGGAGCGGAGAGGCTGTAGCGGCGAAGAATGATCCCAGGTAGCAGTTTCTCTTTTCTTTTTCTTTTTTATTTTTTATTTTTATTTTTTTGTTGCTACTGGCCAGTGTTGCTCTCGTCGTCGGAGGATGACGATGTAGCAGGAGGAGAAGCTGCTGGCCGGTGATGATCTCGTCATTGGAGGATGACGATGTAGTAGGAGGAAAAAGTGCAAGCCGGTGGATGACAATGGAGGAGAAGGTGTTGGCCAGTGATGCTCTCTTCATCGGAGGATGACAATGGAGGAGAAGGCACTAGCGGAGGATGAAGGCAAGGCGATATGCCTAGGGCTTCTTCTCTTCCCCCTTCAGTTTTTTCTTCTGTTTCTCCTCTTCCCCTTTCGTTCTTTTTTAACCCTTAAAAACAAGTCTGGCATGTGTCGGGAGTGTCCCGCACGTGTCCGGTTAAGAGAAAAAAAAAAAAAAAAAAGCAGATGCAAAAAAAAACGTATCCCGGACATATCTATGGCGTATCCGTGTCCGATACGTCCGGGATACGGATACGCCCCCCATTTTAAGGTATCCGTGCTTCCCAAGTTTTTGTAGCTGAAAGAAATATTCAAAGATTTTTTTATTTTTTTGGGGGTGCAGCAAGATTTATTTAATCATTTGTAATTTCTTTAAAGCCCAGCCCTCTCCTCAGCTCAAGCGGATAGGAGAGGGCTGTCCGCTGCCTAGGTTGGGGCCCACTATTTGGTCCATCCAAATGGACCACACTCAAGGCCCCCCTAAGTTACATATGTCCACAAAAATTTGGCCCCGTTCAATTAAACTGGACCGTTGGATCGAGTGACACCCATCCAAATGCATTGTACACCTTAAAAATTTTGTGTCCCAAATGGAGATGATAGAAATTATCTTCAGGGCTGATTTTTTGTAGAAAAGAGGGTCCGAGGAGGGCCCCCAAATCCCCCTAATCCCCATTTCCATGTGGGTCCCCAGGTGGGCCCCATGCCATTGAGCTGACGCTCTTATCCTCAGCTTGAGCTGAGGATAAGGGGCCTCTTCTTTAAATGCCCTGCAGGAATTTCGAATAGATACTGTTGCCAGATATGTTCCATCTTCTTTTGTAACAAAGGAAGGGTTCTTTTTCTCTAATCCTGTGAAGCATTCTCTTAGATGGAACATTTGCAGCACGCCTTGTTACATCCTTAACAACATCGTGAACTCTATGTAAGTAATGTCTTGGTATTTGATCTTTATTATATCTTCTTGGAGGGGGGATGAATGCATCCAAATCTCTCTTTCTCCCTCTCTCCCTCTCTCCCTCTCTCCATAATTTTTGGAGGGGAATGGTTTGATGTGTATGAGTATTTTTTTTAAAATGTCAAACCTGGTCTCTTATTATTTTTAGCTACATATATCTACATATGTAGGCGTGGGGTGTCTTGTGGTTGAGACAATGTGCAACTTCATCCACGATGATGATACCGCTCTCTTTTCTTTATATGATGATTGATTCTTTTAATGTAAATAAGAAATCTATAGAGAATACTTCTTTAAGTTATTGAGCAATCTTTTCTCATATATTCAGCTTACACATTATATACTCACATCAAGCACTGTTTATTCGGTAGTTGCTCTATGGGTGGTCATATATCCAATGATGAAATTGAACAGACATTCCTGGACCTTGGAACAGGAGACTTTTGTAAGGATGGTCACTGTGAATTTTGGTGATATTCCTTCTCTAGTCATCTTTTTCTGATGGTCTTAAGATAAAAAATTTAAAAGTTGCCTGACCATTGTGATTGCACGCTCCATCCATGTGGGGCCTGCTGGCTGCTCTACTTTGCTTTTGTAAGCGTGTGACTTTCTCTTATTGCAGTTGTTGTGTCAATGTGCATGCCAACTCATCTACGTCCAACTGATGCATGTGCCTCTTAAACTCAAAATTGAGCTATACTGATAAGAGGAGGAAAACTGGGGGAAAAAGTGACACCCTAGGGTGCGTTTATGTATAAGAGGATTTTGTGACAGAGAGGATATTTGTTCTGAATTTTTGTACAGCCCGCTCTTCTATCATTTGATGCAATACTTATCTCATATAGAAAATAAAAAATAAATTGATTTTCCCCAATAAGGAGGATTTCAATTTCCTATGCAAGGGGTAGGAGTGGCCCGTACTCTCTCCTGTAGATTGGAAATCTTGTTTCTGAGACTGGCCCTTAGGGCATGTTCATTTACTAGAATTCAAGGAATTCTTGTCTGGGAAATGCCTGAATTCCCAAACAAAATGGAATTCATAAATGCTCATTTACACTTGAGCATTCAGGAATTCTACCAAAATGCAAAGAGGATGGAATTCTTGAATTCTTAAAGGCCAATTAGGACTTTTCATGTGCCGAAATTCAAAAATTCTTAACAAGAAATGAGGAATTTGGAAATACCAGGGGGTCCCAAAAAACCCAACCACTAGAATTCCTGTTACGAATTGACATGAATTCTAGTAAAGAAACAGGCCCTTGATATATTTATGTAGCATATGTATTAGTAGTTTACAAGGTCCAAGCTTATTAGCCTTTTACTTGATCCTAGTTCTTGCATGATTGACTGTCTTGATGACTATGATTTGTCCAGGTAACTCGACTCAGATGAAGTGATGCAGAACTCACAACTGATAGATTGCTATCACACCTTGAATGAGGATGGGAAGATGATGTTGCTGCCACAGGTGGCATGCTGACAGAGCATGTGTGCTCTGTGACACTCCAGAGGAGGACATGGGTTTATTCGATGTAAATATGACCTAAATTAGACGAATGCGAACCATCCAATCCAACTAAGAAGGGACAAAAAAAAGGATCAAAGAAGCAGCAGCAGCAGAAGCGCTATTTTAAACCTCCTTTCATGGTGACCCTCCTTACTGTTTGTTTGTTTTTTTTTTTGGTAAAGCTCCTTACTGTTTGGTTGCAAGTACTTGAGGATATATTGTCTCGGGCATACAGAGAATTCCTAATGCTTCTCCCCTAAGTAGAATTCCAAAATGCTCAAAGGCAAAGTGACATTAGAAAATCAGAAATTTTGATATCCAAAAGTAACTTTTCATGTGTACAGTTCAACAAATTCTTACCCTGTAAACTCAATCTAACTTTGTTAGCTTGTGTTAGGAATTCTAGACAAGGGAAATTCCTGATAGAAACTATAAAAACCTCCCCTTTTTTGGCAGCGAGGGATCTAAGCATAGGTTTGTCACATTGAATTAGTGCATTAGTATTCTTAATAGACAATTATTACACAAGATGGAGGAACTTTGACACTATTTCAATTGTATAGAATCAATGTTTTAAATATGAAACTGGACAGTGACATAGAAATTATAAAAATACAAGTGAAATACCGAATTCAATTTTAAAATGGTCAAAATAATTAACGGGTTGTCCGCTCATTGTTAGTTGAACCATGATTTTTCATCAATGTAGCCAATTGAATGAATTTCTACCACTAAGATGGCATGTTTAGATGGACCAAAGAAGCTTAAGAAAACAATATAGCAAAGAATATAATTGTCCATTCTCTAAATTTAAAAACTTCCTTGTTTGACAAGTCAATCAAAGTAAGAAGAAAATATTTTTTTAAAAGTTGATTATTTTTACCCATAATTCCCCCTCTAAAGAACTTTATGTGGAACATTTTCTAATATTTCTGAAATCTAGTGATTAGAAACACTTTTTGACTGTTAAGACGTCTTTATTAGAGTTATATCGAATAGGGCCAATGGTGGAGCCAGGAATTTTTTTTTTTTTTTTTTTTTTTTTTGTGGGGGGGTGTGGGGGGGCGTGGCGGTAGAGGGTTTGCAACTGATATTTCTTAATTTTTTAAACATTCATTAGCTTACAACATAGTTTAAATTCTAAAAGCATTATTTTGGATATTATATCGACCAAACTCCATCTATATTTCAGTTCTGAACGATACATGAGAGTTTTGGCCGTTACCTATTCTACTTTTCATGTGTTTACTCTGAAATTAGAAACACATAAAGTTTATATGATCCCACAACCATTATGTTATAATTAGTAACCCTACTTTGAAATCACTTTAAAAGAAGATTCATAATTATTTTTATTTCCTGAATAGTCTTCTAAATTAAAAATGTTTAAGAAAAAGGCCAAAATAATTAGTATGTTATTATATGCAAGATTTCGGCAATGCTTAATACATTGTTGGACCATATTATAAAACTATAATTTCAAGCTTTTTATAGAAAGAATGTAAATTTTTCTCAAAATGGAATGCTCAAAAGAAAAATGAAACTGAGATTTTCTAGTCCATCAATTGAGGTAATTAACTTTTTTACAGACAACGAATTTATCTCTATAGAATTGGTTAGAGATAAGAGTTCCTTACATTGAGATAAGGGTTAGTTTAAGTTTGAAGTATTATTAGGTTGTATAAATTGTGATCATTCAATGGAAGAATGTACGGTGAATGAATTTATTATAAAGTATTAGTTTGTTTAAAATCTATCATGGTATCAGAGCCATGATCAGGTGGTAATCTTGCAATCAAGTTAGTCATGTTCTTATCCTTCATGCTTTCATAATAATTACTATTACTTTTCAATTTTAATAAAACTCAAGCATCCTCTTCTCTCGAGTCTGGATCCACTGTTTCAACATCCTTCATGCTTTCATAATAATTACTATTACTTTTCAATTTCAATAAAACTCAAGCGTCCTCCTCTCTCGAGTTTGGATCCCCTGTTTCGTTGAAACAGAGGAATACCGTTTCAGCGAATCAGGGAGTGCCACCTGTATAATACAACAATAAATAACATTAAAAAAAAGCCCAGGAGAGACCTTTAGAAGAGAGCCAACTCTATCCCTATATAGGTGGCGCTCCTGATTCGTTGAAACAATATTCCCATGTTTCAACAAAACAGGAGATCCAGACCCTCCTCTCAAATATATCCGAGGATCCAATCAAGTCCAAGTCTTATGATTTCTCCATCTTCAACAATTTCATGAACAAGAAGCTTCCGGAAGAGATCACGATAGATCTGATCTAACTAGTGGGCCACTAGCACCGACAGACCTACAAGGAGTTAGAGCAACAGTGATGGATTCACATATAAACAGTGATCTATTATTTTTACCAGATTGGCCGCTATTTAGTTTTATAGATCATGGGTCTATTACTTTTTTGCAATCAATTACATGATCCTTTCAACGAAAGGGCCATGCGATTGATTATGGGAGGGTGTTAGAGACAAACATTATTAGATTTGTGTATATAGGATTGGTAAGGATTTGTTAGAGATAAGAGTTCATTACTTTGAGATGAGGATTAGTTTAACTTTAAATTATTATTAGGTTGTATAAATTGAAATCACTGAATGGATGAAGAGATAAGAGTTCATTACTTTGAGATGAGGCTTAGTTTAACTTTAAATTATTATTAGGTTGTATAAATTGAAATCACTGAATAGATGAATGTCACAGTGAATGAATTTATTGCAAAGTATCATTTTGTTTTAGATCTCTCATGACTTAACAATAAAGAATGTAGTTTGTAAAAAAAAAAAAAAAAAATTACTTATATGTATCTATGATGGAAAAAAAAAAAAAAAAGGAGGCAATTTGTAAAATAGAGTCTATTTTCTTTCTATCTCTAACCTGCAGTGGCGAACATCTAACTAATGGAAAATTTGGCTGCACTCCTCCAACTCCATGTGATCCTGATCCCCTGGATAGTGTTGAAAGGAAAATGCTCTTTGTAAATATTTTCTTTGCTAAACCCATTAAAGGTAGCTTATATGGACCTTTGACTGTGGCTTGAGGGTGCACCATACACATCCTATAGATGGAAAATGAATTTGAAACATGGTCCCTACAGATGGATTTGAAGCGATGAACTATGCATGAATAATGTATTTTTATAAGTGACTAATATAATATCAAGAACTTTGAAATGTTACTGTAATCTTGAAATTCTTTTTAAGCATATAATTTAATCTTCATCAGTTGCCACAACTTAGTTTGACATCTGCTGCATTCTTTACTGTTTTCCAAATATAATACTATAATATTTTATTAATACCTTATTCTATTCTAAATTGTTTTATTTTATTAGTATTGAAATCTATAAATATTTTGTGTTGCACATATCCAAATGGGCCATTGGACATGGTTTTGGCAAAATGGAATTTTCCTTTTATATCAATGTTTTAAAAGTGGAACTAGAGATTTATCCGTGATGCAATCTATGAAATATAAAACTTTAAAATGATCAAAGCCATATGAACGTTTTCAGATCACTACTAGTTCAATCAAGATTTTCCATCAATTTAGGCCGATTGAGAAATCTTTTAACACTACAAGGGACTAGGCCGGACCAAATGTTGCAAGGCATCAATTCCAGTTAGCATGGTTGTGTTCGAGAAATTTTGTCTGGTTTTTCAAAATATAAACAAAATATACAAGGAGTACATGATTTGTTCGGAAATATATTTTTTGAAATTAGATGCTTTTGTGTCTATCTTCTTTTGAAGAGAAGATACCTTTAAAACTATTTAGCTTTTTAGAAATAAACTATAAAGGCACATTTGTGTAATGTCCATAGAAAACCGGTTCTGCAAACTTTCAATTTTCCATGACATGAAAAGTTTCTCTATCCCCACAGTCGGAAATGCACTTTTCTGTTGAGTTGCAGAAAATGGAGATCATTTTTGTGTTTTCCATCACAGGAGAAAAAAAACAGTTGCACTAAATGAAAATTTTAATCACTGAATGCATCCTACTTTTCCTTGCCTTTTTCTATGAAAGCATGTTTGAGCAAAAGCGTCCTAAGTAGGGCAAAATTAGGTGAAGGCTGAGGGGGGCATAGCCCTTCAGAAATTTTGAAAAGCCCTAACAAATCTTAGGTTATGCTCTATCCTCATAGAAAGGATTTTTATCTCTCCTTAGTAGGTCAGAAATGACTATGATCGTTTTCAAGAAAAAAAAAAAAAACTAGAGTTTTCTCTACTGTTTTTTTTTTTTTTATCAATGAAAGCATTTCACACGAAATGCTGATCTATAGAAAAAAAATAAGATGCTATAATTTCTTTTGATTTGCCTGACAGTTGCAAAAACAAAATCCAAATTAGAAAGAGGATTATTCCTTGGTTGAAAGATGGGTAGGAAGACTCACTAACATCAAATCAAAACATAGAATTCAACAAATCCGAAATTGCCTCTATGGCTTCAAACCAAGACTTTGAGAAGTCCACGAGTCAATCTGATACATACCCATTTACATAATAAAATAAAAATAAAACAGAAAATTAGAATGAGAAAGAAGGAGTCCACTTCGAGGGGGACGGACCTCCTAAGGTTCAATTCGAGGAGAACCACAACTCCTAAGACAAGAGCAAAGCCTTGAAATGTTCTTCATTCCTATAATCAACCATATGGCACCTACAAATATTTATACATATTCCATAACTGTTAAAACTACTCTATCACTACTCCACTAACCCACTATCTCTCCACTCTTCCACATACATAAAGCATATTTACATACAATCAAGACAATACAATTAAGAATCCTAATTCCTAAATAAAGCATTCTAATCAAATATAAAATACTGAAATTAAATAATAGGTACATATCATTCCATCCCCCTTTGAAAAACCTTGCCCTCATGGTTTTATTCGTACTAATATACCACAATCCCAAATTTTTTTAGAAAATAACTCTGCAAGCATACAAATTTCTTGATCTTGGTAACTAAAAACACGAGCATGATCGATGTGTATCTCATGTAATAATCGCGACAAACGGGATGGTCATTTTGGAGGCACGCAATGAGAACCATAGAATATAATTGGAGAAATTTTCTTCCGATAATCAAAGTTGATTGCGTTAATTGTTGTTGGACCAAATTTCTGCATAAAGAGTTGTACATCAATTGCATTCCGTTGGCTTTTTTCTACACGTCTCGAGGATAGACTACCAGAATAAGTAGATTGTTCTTGTGTCGGACTCGCTTGCTTGACATCTTGAATTTCTTCTTGAAGTTTTTTTCTAAGATTGTTGAAGCCTTCTTGCATGTGTTGATATCCTTGAGCAATTTCTTGAAGCCTCTTTGAAAATTATCACGCATTAACTGCAAAATCTCCATAGGTGTAGCCACTATAAGGATCGACCGTTCTGATACCAACTGATACGTACCCATTTACATAATAAAATAAAAATAAAACAGGAAATTAGATGAGAAAGAAGGAGTCCACTTCGAGGGGGACGGACCTCCTAAGGTTCAATTCGAGGAGAACCACAACTCCTAAGACAAGAGCAAAGCCTTGAATTGTTCTTCATTCATATAATCAACCATATGGCACCTACAAATATTTATACATATTCCATAACTATTAAAACTACTCTACCACTAACCCACTATCTCTCCACTCTTTCACATACATAAAGCATATTTACATACAATCAAGACAATACAATTAAGAATCCTAATTTCTAAATAAAGCATTCTAATCAACTATAAAATACTGAAATTAAATAATAGTTACGTATCACAACCGGTACTATTTGGAGTCATTTTATCTCAAGACAGGTTTGACTTAATTTCGAAAATGCTTTCTTATCGTCGCGCAATTCATGTGGCTGTGACACGAATTTGGAACACTTTAAAGTGACTCAAAATGGCTCTCTCAAAGACTCATGGAGTGTCACCACAATGTGGCTGGGTCTTAGGACGTGTTTGTGCATCATGCAGTTTACTTAGAAGAAAAGCACTTGCAGTCTTCTTCAGAGATTCTCATGACTTTTCTTGAATATTGATGATGTACCTTGTATGGATTCGAATGGCCAAAATAAAAAATATGAAAATATTATAATTAAATAGTTAAATATTATTTAATACAGAAAAGAATTTCTTTCCACTCTTTAGGAGGATATCTTTACTCCTATACCATATATATATATATATATAAATATATATATATATATATAATTTAGATTACACATGAACTACTTTTTTCCCTATGACTAGGGGCTTTCATGGCAGGCTGGGTCGGGTTAAGGCATAACACCACACCCTGCCCACCTGTGGATGCATGTGCGCACTCATATTATCGATGTGAGAATGTTAGCTTTTCCAGGATCCTTGTGTTCTATGGCCCTTGTATCTTTCTATACCAGTCATCCACTGTGCTTGTGGAAAACAAGACTGCATGGGGGCATAGATTTTCTATATTATCTTTTGGATAGTATAATCAGTTGTGTTTCCCGTTCCTCCTGAAATGCAAACAGATACTATTTGGCAGAAATCCATATAAATTGTGTGCTTTCCATTGGACACGCTAACGTATTATTGAAGTCTGTTTCCAGCTCAAGGGCCATGCGCTGCTTGAATGTGTGTGTATATCCTAGAAACTAACTAATAAATTGCAACTCTGTTTGAATGTTGCAACCACAACTTTGACGGTGCTCATTGTAAAAAGAGTCTGTAGCATGGTTGGAAGGTGCTCATTATTGAAACCGTTAGGTTGCAGGTTCGAGTCATGTTACCAATAAAAGGGGGAAAAGTTTGATTGTCTGATTGTATATCCTTGTTTAGTTTTTGGTTGCTCCGACAAAAAAAAAAAAAAAAAAATTTTGACGAAGATTCATGCACATTTTGCAACTTCTAATCATTCTATATTCCACATTCCTCAGACTGTCATACAAGCAGGATTACTTCAAAATGGTCTATGTTCAGTTCAGGATGAGAGTGCAGGTCAGTGCTCTTCTCTGTGTCTGTACAAACATGATGTTGAATGAAACATAAAGACATCAAGTTCTATGCTTTGGAAAGCTATACTAAAATAAAAATAAAAAGCATACCATGTAGAAGCTTTGCCTAAAAATTTCCCCAGAGCTAGAAATATGAAGCAATGATTCCTTGACACTATGCCATATCACATAGGGTAAAGTTACATGAATGTTGGCTGATCATATATGTTGTGCTTGGGCATGTAGCTTCATACTTGTGGGACATGCTTCAGAGATCCCAACATTTTAATTTTACCCAACATTTCTATGTGGATTTACTAAACGCCAACCTTGATTGAAAGATCTTTATCATCCAATCATTTACCTTTTCAGTTCTTTCTGAAATATTATTGTAATCGATAGAACATAATGTTGGAAACATTTGTAACTTTCTTGTTCAACTAATCTTTGTGATTGAACCTAGAAGAGATACATTGACAACTTGTGAAAAAGAGTCTTGAAGCAGAGCTAGTGGGATTAGGCTACGAATTCTAATGAAGTGTAAAGACTTATATTAAATAGGTCACTAAGTGGTTCTAGGGGATGCTAAGGAGAACAAGAGTTGTGCACGTAAGGAAATTTGGTGGTAGAATCCAGATATCCAAAAGGTCACTGCTGGAAAAAAAATCTATTCAAAGGGGCAAAAAAACAAGAGGTGGAGAAGACATAGAAATGTAAAAACTTACAATGAGCAATGTAAAGACCACTGCAAGCAAAGCCAACTACAAAGCCAATAACAATTTCTATGTGAAAAGAAGGGGGGAAGGGCTTTCTGTGTCGGACAAAGCCATAAACGAATGCTCAAGATTTTGATCATATTAGATGCATCAAGAATGAATGGGGTCTTGTTAAAGAAAGCAGGACCATTAATAGATGAGAACATATTTTAAAGATCATTTAATTAGGAAGCATACAAGGGAATTAAATGAGGATATTGATCCAAATCAAGGAGTGATTAGCGAAATTTTAAAGTCTACCTTACCAAGAATGAAGAAAAAAAAGATCTATGTATGGATGGTAATCATGGTATACCTATAGATGTTTTGGTTGTGATGTGTGATATAGGGATTCATTGCTTTGTGATGGAACATAATACGACTTATTTGTAAGTAGAGGAACTTTAGGGACTTATATGGAATTTGGGAAAGTACAGTTTTTTTAAATATTAAAATATAATAAAGTATATATATGGCTTGCGAGCATCAGATGCTCCAGTCCCTGTTCCTCATCTTCTGCTCCTCTTAGTTTCTAACTTCGTTGGGCTTGTGAACCAGCCACAATGCCCCCTCGCTTATTGGCTGCCCCTACTCCCTCAGCTTTTTTGCGACAGCTTGTAGGAATCCTCTCTACCCTTGCAAACTTGTTGGTTGAAACAGTTTTATTAGATCTCACCATTTCTCTTCAACTCAAAACCAGTTTCTTGCAGCTCTTCATTCTTATACCGAGTCTCAGTTGTACAAAGAAACATCAACATCTTCTACCGGCATACCACTATGACTGAGGAACTTGCAGCCTTGCATAGGACTCATTCATGGGGTCTTGTCCCTCTTCATCCTAGCAACCAGTATCAGATGCAATTCGGTGTACAGAATTAAGACTCAAATCTTAGCCGACCCCTACATAGTTGGGAAAAGGCTTTGATGATGATGATTAATTAAGACTCAATCCGATGGAAGTATTGAACAATATAGGACTTGCAATAGGCTACAAACAAGAACACGACATTGACTATGAAGAAACATTTTTTTCCAGTGGCCAAAATTACCACTATTTGCATTCTCATTTCTGTTGCTGCTGCTTGTTATTGGCCACCATATCAAATGGATGTTAAAAATGGCCTTCTTGTAGAAAGATTTTCATGCCTTTGTAATGGGGACATTAGATCTGATCCCCCTCGTTCTTATAAGGTCTACCAAAGATCAAGGCGTAGGAACACCGATCAAGACGCGTTATGGTTGGATGATTCATACCCGAGCTTTGATCGCGAAGAAATTGCACATCCACCATTTGTTCATCACCGCGAGGGCATCAGACGGTTGGATTTCGCGGAATCTCATTCCTAAAGAAGAGAAGGCCGCATGTGCGCAATCATCTTGAAGGCCTACATTGGGAGGTGCCACATGGGAGGAAATAAAAGAGTTTGGTAGTTTAGAGGGGCCCAAGTTAATTAAAAGAATCTTAGTATAATAAAGGGGCCCTTGTTTCTTTAAAAAAAAAAAAACAAAACATAAGTAATGAAGAAAAGGGGGGCCCACAACTTAAGTGATAAAGGGTTTTATTCTTGGGATGCATGCGCGCCCCCCGCCCCCCCCCCCCCCCCCCCCACATGCACGAATCCCAAGGCTCCTTGTGCAAGTACCTTTATTTTCTTCATATTTTCCTTTTGTTTCTTTTAAGTGTGATGATGTCATCATATTTCCTTAGGGTGTTTTAAAGACTGCCATTGTATTCTTCTTGGTTATGTTATGTTTATGATATTGAATGAAAATGAGATTTCTTCTTCTACCTTGGACCTCTAGAGTTTACCTTTTCTTGAGAATCTCTATAAGGCCTCCGGATCAGAGTTTGGTGAGAGCCCAATAAAAGTATCTTCCATTTCTTTCACTTTTCTATTTCCAAAAGCTTTATTGACCTTTGCCATCTAAATCTAGACTAGATCTAGAACCCCCTTATTACCAAAGATCCTCAAACTTCAGATCTGAACCTTACTATCGGAAACCTCTTTTTTTTTTTAGATCTGAAACTTATCAGATCTGAACTTTTATTGGATCTAAACCTTTTATAGATCTGAACTCTATTGCTTAAATCTTTCATCTAAACCATTGGATATATATCATTGGCCCTAAGCAATCTGGAAGTTCTATCTTCCATTAAGATCCTACTATTTTCTTTGCTAAAAGGGATTTATTGCGGGATCTGTGAGATCACCTAGGACCTCAGAATCATTGTTTACTTGATATTCAGTGCTTTCTATTTTAATTGGCATGCCTATAACTTGATTTTAATTGTTAATTCAGATTTGATCTCATCATATTAGGGAAGACCACATATTGTCCTACATCACTTTGCCTCTTGCACTTCCTCATCCTGCACACTACTTTCGCCAACTGTGCCATGCTCTATTTGGACTCAGACAAGCTCCCATGTTCGGTTTGAATGCTTCAGCATTGTCATTCTCAGTACTGGCTATTCTCAAAGTTTTCATGACTTCCCAATTTTTTTCCTTCTCTACCAAATGTGGTCGAATGCTCCTTCCTCTTTATATTGGTGATATGCTTATCATAGGTGATGATCGAGAAGGCTGTTCTCTCAAGATCTTTCTTACCTCACAGTTTAATACGAAGAACCTTGGTCCTCTGGGCTACTTCTTGGGCATAGTAGTTGCATACTGTCCTCGAACTCCTTTCTCAAATGAAGTATCTTGGAGACGTTCTTTAGAGAGCAGAGTTTATCGTTTCCAAAATTATTAGCAATCCACTTGAGCTTAATCAGAAGCTCTTTGCTTCTTATGACACTCTTTCTGACCCCACTCGCTATTGATAGGCTGTATACTCAACTATCTCTTGGCTTGACATAATTTGTCTAGTCTAAGTCGTTAGTTGGTTTGTCTTTGCCCCTACTTCTATACATTGGGCTGCTATTCTTTGGATTTTGCATTTCTTCAAGGCATAATGAATGTGGCTCTTCTTCTCTCTGGTGACAGCTTTCTCCGGTTTATTACCTAATCTAATTTTGATTGGGCAGGATGTATTGACAGTTGACACATGCCATAATACTACAGGTTCCTGCATCTTTTTTTGTTTCTCTCTAATTTCCTGGAAAAGCAAGAAGTGACTGTTGTTTCTTGTTCTTCTGATGATGCTGAAATCACGCTTAGTTCTATGCTAAAGTACGACGGTTGCTTGCTGATATGGGCATCTACTTACGTGCTTTGACCCCTCTATATTGTGACATTGCAAGGTCTCTCCATATTGCTCACTACGTTGTCTAACATGAGCACACCATTCTTCGTTGAGCCATCTTCTACCTATACCAGCTGGCTAATCTTTCGTGTATGGCCTTACCCCACTCTTCGGTTTCAGAAATCGCCATCCAATCATAGCAAGAGAAGAGAGGGAGGGGGGGGTGTGGGGTGGTCCTCAATATGCCAAAATCTCATGTGCCATACATTTTCTTAGATTCTAGTCAGTCAAACTAAATTGTACTTATGTAGATAAGTTAGTCAAACTAAATTGTACTTGTGTAGATGAGTTATTACTAATAGTGGATATGAGAGTTCCTTATGTACAGTGGTTGGGAGTATTAACCCAACAAAACAACAATAAGTCTCTTGTTCTCTTCAAGTTTTTCAATTTCTTCACATGATCCAGTCGCATTAGAAGAATGGTCTGGATCATGATACCATGATGTCTACTCAAGTCTTATACTACGCTTGTCCTAAGGCCAAGCTTGTCATGTGATCTGAAGAATGCTGGAATATCATTTTTCTGATCAGTTAAGAACGAGATATTATAGCTTAAAAAGTAATAGTTGAAGAATTTCAGAACTTTTCCCCACATCTAATTTCTTTTACTCCAACTGTTTTTTGTTTTAATTTTTTTTTTTCAAAATTCTGAGATGCTTCTAATCTATATTGAGTGGATATATCATTTGAAAGTTTGGGACTTGAACTGGATACAAATTAGCTACTAGTGTGGCACTCTTTTTTATTTTTTTATTTTTATGATGACGTGGGTATCCCTGAGGTCTTTGACCCAAAAGGAATAATCCTCCACATGGCGCCCGAGTGTGGCACTCTTTTTAGTGTGTCTGAGCTCTATATATGACAAATCAGTACAGTGCCTTTTGTAAAGATACAGGTCAACTCGACCTAATGGGTCAGCCCACAACCCATGAATTCGGTCAACCCACAAATCAAGTCATTATATGAGTTGTCAATAGATACTAGTTACCTTAACAATACCTGTAATCATGTAATCAGATCATCTAATCTAGGCAATACTGTGTTATATATGGATCCATTGTCAATACAAAGAATACACAATTCTCTTGCAATTCTTCTCTCTCTTGTATGCTTCTGGTTAGATATGGATATTCTAACATGGTATCAGAGCCCATTGATCTGTTCATTCAAGCATAAGAGGAGCCCTGATCAGATAGGAAAATATTGTATTCGATTGTGAGAAGCACTGCACTACTGTGATCAAAGGTGGCCCATCTATTGATGATCATTCTGCATCAGAGAAATCTCTCCATTATGGTCATCCATTTATCCTAGGAATTCTGCACATTTTTTTTGAGATTTTCTGATCATCTGAGGTAGGCCATTCTCTCCAATTTGCACTTGTCTCCTTTGTGCAAATAGTTTTCATCAAGCCCGTTCAATATTCTGGTCTCTCAAGCTTTCTTCAAAATTCCAGTTAGAGGTGTTTCGGATTTTTGATACAAAGACCACTGTGTGATCTGATCTTCCATCTGATCAACCAGTGGGCCCCCACAAATTAGATATGTGCCCAGATCCAAGGTCGCCTAGACCCCTTTTATTGGGTTTTCCAATCTGACTACACTTTGTGGTTGAGATCTTCCATCTGATCTCTCAGTGGGCCCCATAGCACTCCTCTGTGCTAAGATTCAAGGTCATCAAGATCTATTTCATTGGAATTTCAAATATGGTTAGCTCTTTGTGGCTGGATTTCAGTTCTGACTCGAATTATGGGGCTGGATTTCACATCTATACAGTCTGTGTGCATCTTGTTCTAAATTCATCTGCACTTTTGCTTCTTATCTGTGCATTTTTTGGTTAAAAATGTCTTCTGATAAGACTTCGAGGATTAATGTCATACTTTGGAAATATATTGCTAAGCAGATCCCTATTGATCATGAGACAAAACCCCCAAAATCATCCAAACCATGATGCCCCTAGGGTCAACAGCCCTATATCAATCCCAAGTAGGGTGCAGTCAGCAGGGAATCTGCTGGGGAACCCCACAGCCAAGCCCACACAATCCAAATTTTACATGTTTTGATGAATTGGGTCTCTTCCACATCATGCTATGTGATTTTGAGATGTGTCCCACACATGAAACATAGAAACAAGAGGAATTCTAACCCAATTCAAATCCCATAATTGAAATCAGATTTAAAACATGATAACATTAGCATATAATTTGGAAACATCATCAAATTAGGATAGAATGCCAAAGTAAGCAAAACCCTAGAAGATATTGTAGTAGAAACCCCAAAGCTAGAGCCCCGCCATGATGGAAAGCTCAAAATCCACCATGGGATGGAGTCCCATTGTGGTCGGCCATGGTGGGAATATCAATGGGATCCCACAGCCAGTCCTACTCCTCTTCAATTTCTATTTCTCATTGATGTTTTTTTTTTTGGAGAAAGTTAAGTTGGTCTTTCATTTTCTCTAAAGATAAAAAGTTACAAGAGGATAGCTTTCAAATTGAAAGTATCCAATGGGTATACCCCATTTAAACAAGAGTACAAAAAATAGCCCACATCTCGGGCACATGAAACCATAAAAGAAACTCTTACATCCCGGGCACAGGAAATCCAAGTATGAGGAGCCCACATCCTGGGCCAAGACTCTATTGATCACCAATCATATTCAGTTCTGTTGAGCTGAAGTGAGCTGTGATCAAAGTGACCCTTTTGACTTGCTTACTAAGTGCCATAGCACATGGAGAAATAGGGCCATAGAATACCCTAGAAAACATTGCAAAACTGCCTCCACTTTCCTTACATCAAATCGATGTTTCCAATCGAACATAGATGGATTTCTTATATTTTTGGTAAGGAGACTTTCCATCTCTAAATGGATCACATCGAGATCAGCTGGAATTAGTTGAATCAAAGATTTCACCTCTTGGTAGATTTTATCATCTGGAACAATGTGAACAGATTCTGCATGGCCCTTTGGGTCCTAAAAAATACCAATTAGTGCTGGTTGAATATGAAAATTTGAAAATCTCCTACCCTCATAAATTTGATGAAGGGGTTTGTGAGTTTTCGATTAAGTTGGGGGTAGATTCCATAGGCTAGCATGTGGGTCTGGCAACCTTACATCAAGAAAAACAATCTAATTGTGTGAGTTTTCGATTAAGTTGGGGGTAGATTCCATAGGCTAGCATGTGGGTCTGGCAACCTTACATCAAGAAAAACAATCTAATTGTGGATTTGTCTCAAGATATTTTAAAAAATCTGTTCTGGTCCCTTAAACACTTTTGAAATTATTCGAAAGTTTGTTTTCCTCCACAAGTGCCACACAAATGCAGGAAAAATAAGCAATGCAAGAGTTCGAATGCCAGTATGATTTTGAAAGTAGTCTTTTGATTTGATTTCTCATTTATTTGAGTCCTTTTCCATCACATACTTAGTGTTTTGAGGTGTTTTCTAGAAAAATCCATATGATTAGAACTAGATTAGGGCTTCTAGAATTGAATTACATGGAGACAAGAGTGGAATCATGCATGCTTTGCTTAATTCAGATTTTTTACTTATCTTTGATAGGTTATAATTGGCCTTTTCCTTTGTCGAATGTTGTCTAGCATCAATTCCTAACGAACCCTAGGTTGTCCTCTTCACTTTTCTCTCCCTTTCTTCTTCTTTTCCTTGGTGTTTTTTTTTTTTTTTAGTTGAATGGTCGCTGGTGTATGGGATGGGATAGGGTTGGTCGTGCAACCCCTTGTATAGCCTTAGGGCTTTGTTCCTAATTACAAGTAGGAGTTGTAATCCTAATGGAGAAATTCCTCTTTCCAATTTTGTTTGTGTTGCAACTCTCATTGACTATTTTTAATTCTAATTGCACTAAAATTCTACCTTTATTGGGCGCTTGACTCTACTAAAGACTTTGGGGTTGGCTTCCGGCAATAACTAAGAGTCCTAGTTGTGCTTAGCAACCTTTGTAATTTGGTTTCCGAATGCAACTAGTATACTTAAATTAGTTTATTAGTAACTAAACAATAATTAATTAATTATACACATAGTGTGGGGTCTATTGGCTGATAGGAGTTCATGCCTGACTACTTTCTTACTATGGCTAGGCCCTATTTCTTCCAAAGTCAAATGCCAGATTTTTAGACCTTCATCCACTAAACTCTCTTTTGTATTTAGTGATTCTAAACTAATTAGGCTTGTGATTGGCATGTCATTGTGACTAACCCAGCCTATTAGTCGCCACACAATACCTTCTGGGTCCCACTTGGCCCCACATTTTATTATTAATTTTTAATGCATTTTGTTAATGGCCACACTAATATTGATTAATTATGATTAATGGAAACCATTAAGGGTCCCCCTTAGCAGACTGTACTTTGCCATCATATTTTAATTAATTATTATTATTTTATTTCGAATTTACGTCATATTATTTTTAATTAATCAGATTATTATTATGATTATAAATTTGTATGGGACCATTTTTCCAACTATTCCACAAAAAAGAATCTTTTGGATCATGTTAATTACACTAGAATGGATGTATAATGCTATCTAACTAGTATAAATTCTAATATCAATTATTTTTTTTATTAAATACTCAAAATATAGTCTTTCTTATTATTACTAAATAATAATATCGAGGTAAATTTGGGTTCGGGCCCCTTACATGGTCCACATGAATCTCCTGAGAATCAAATGCCTGTCAATCCACTCATTATCATTGATGAACTTGGAAAACTGGATGTCAAAGTGGTATGACCTTGCCCAAATTTCTCGTTAGGCAACATTGATATCTCCTCCAGTGCACCTTGAGTCCTTGACTGAGGGCCTGAGGCTATTGAGACCTAATGGCGGTAAGATCCAACCAAAAGAGCCCTCAGTGAGTCTTCATTTAAGGCCATCAACATTGGAAATTGCCCACTGAAAATAATCAGCCAATGATTGCACTTCCATTCAATATTCTTTTGGCACTTAACTTTCTCTTCCCATGCGACACACTCTCCTACCACCTTCATTATCAAGAAACATTTTCTCATAATGGAAAATAGAATCTCCAAGAATATATCCCATTTAATGATGATAACTCATTGATATGGGTATTCATTGATAGTACATTATTTAGGACCCAGTTTATTGCACAGCCTTTTTTTTTTTTTTGGCTTAAAGGGTTAATTTGTATTAAAAAAAACAGGAAAAAAGGAAAATACGATGGCACTAGGGCCCCAGGACAGAACCATGGAGAAAATTGGATTTGAAAAGAAGAAAATACGAAGGCACTAGGGCCCCAGAACTGTCTATAAGATGACATAAATGAAAAGTGGAATAGAAAATTAAATTCCAGAAAAGATAACAAAGTAAATTTTAAATTGATTGGAGCATAAGTTAATATGAGGTAAATGGGAATCTTTTCTATTAATATTAAATCTTTTGCGTAATCGTTTTCTAGTCCATGGGCATAAACGTTTAACAATTACCCCCTAGGATTTGAAACTCCATTAAAGATTAATCCTCAAGTCTGGTGAATAACTTATGAACTACAAAATTAGGACATAAGCGTGGTCTGATAATTATGTGAAACATCCGAAATTTCATTTTATATGTAAAATCTGTCACCTTGTCATTTCTGTGGTGTGTCCCTGCTATAATGACAATCTGGGTTTACAGCTTATAGTTTCAAAGACTGGAAAGAGACTGGAAAGAAGCAAAAGGAGACAAAAGGAGAAAAGAAAAGAGAGACATGAATTATTACAAGTCAAATTCAACCCATTTAAATTTGCTAATAATCTAACAAATTCTCAAAATAATGTTGATATAACAAAAATCTATCCTCTGTGTGGATGGTAGGGAAACCAAAAGGAGCTGGTGCTTTAAGAGCCCAAAAAAGAACCATGAATTTGTTATCCAGATGGTAGAATGAAAGAAACCCCTGGGGTTTCATCTATAAAATAAGAAAGGAATCTTGATTTGTGGTTCTTCTCATTTGACTGAATGCCAAAATGAACAATTCCATATAATGGAAAATCTTATAATAACAGTGATGATTTTGCTAGTAAAGATGGTCGAGAGGCAACTTTGCCTATGCTTTCACACACAGACACATACAAAATAGATTTCCCTTGGATGTCTAGTGTATTCTTGTAGAGGGATAGTGTCAGATGAAATGTTCCATGAAGTGGTGCATCAGACCAACGTCTTAACATTGTTGGGTCTCCTTTCCTTGCACTCTTCTATATGCTCATAGCATACCCCATCTTTCTTCTAGTTCAAAATTTTTTACAGGCCATAATTTGCCTTTTCTTACTTTACTATCACTAAATCTCGTCTTTGTTTTGTTGTTTAAGAGAGCGGACTCATGCTGGAATAGGAGATTAGAGGATTTGGAGAAGTTGGCAACTTTACAAGATGAACTCCTTGATGCAGCTTCCAAGTACAATTCTATTCTTTTGCCCCCTTTCCAAATGTTGCTCTATGTAATGTGACACAAACGACCAGACATCTAAAAGAAAACTACAGTGTAAGACACACATCTCGGCATTGTGTGTCAGGTGTTTGTGCATATTCATACTGTAATCGGGAAACACAAGTTTGGGCCCAATGATTTTAGCCAAGGGTCCATTGTGTCCATATGACAATCTTTTCCTTCAGCAGTACTAATCAAAATGTAGTTGGGTCTTGGTAGGGTCTCAGATCCATCATTCCCAGATGGTTTTCAGTATGGCTCGCTCTGTCACTAGCCTGTTGTTACAACCATATTCTTGCACTTTTTTCTTTTACAGCAAACGGCTTTGTGGATGACCCAGACCCAGGCCTACTGAAGTGCTGATACCCTAGTATGCTGGATGCTGCATCCAAAAACATGCACTTAACAATTCCAAAATCATGACCAAATTTTTTTTTTTTAACAGTACTTTATATGATATTACTGAAGATATTGTAGGCCATGTATCATCATTTTTTCTGAGTAAAAAATTGCATAATTCTTCGCCTTGCAATTTGCATTTACAGGTTGGTGAATTCTGGAGGGATACTAGTTTATAGTACATGCTCTATTGATCCAGAAGAGAATGAGGAGAGGGTGGCTGCATTTCTTAGTAGGCATCCGGTATAATTTTGAATTCTTTTTTTCATAGTTTATAATAATTTATTATGTCAGTTTGAGTCATAGTGGTTATTAGCCATTTGGAGGACGACGTGGTTTCCCATTGAATTCTGTTCTTATTTACGGCAGCGACAAAATTTACCCTTGCCACTCCTTTTTCAGAGTTTATGGAAGAAACAAATGTTTTTGCCCAAAATAGAACAGGTATTTTGGCTAGAAATTGTACAGATGGATCCATATTTATGTTATCCGGTTGGTTCATCTAGTGGGAACGAGTAAAATTGGTCTAGTCCCAAATCTTTACTCAGAAGATTTTACCCTTGAATTGCTAAATCATGTCACTTTTAAGTGTTAATTTGCTTGCTATAAGTAATTCATTTATAGTCACCCATCTGGCTTCTAAATCAACTGAGAGTAGTTTTTATCCACGGTTTATTCATAATGGGTACAATCACATAAGTGATCTGTATCACTCAAAAATTGTCTCCCCCCGCAAAACTAGCATTGATTTAGTTGAGTGTCATAAAGTATCATTTTCTTTCTTTTTCTTTTTTTTTTTCTTTTTTTTTTTTGTGTTTTTCATAGAGATTCTAAACAACCATTTTTCTAACATAACTGGATTTTGAGTTAAATGGATATATACCCTTTTTTCACATACAAGGCTATTGCAAGGTCTACCCATGCCTCCATATTTTCAGACACTATTCCCCAAGCATTTCACCGGGTGCTTACATATAACAGCTCATTGCCTAGATACGACAAGGACAAGCTATAAACATGGCAAGGATGTGGATCTTACACACAAAAAGTGAAGTATCGGACATGACACAACACGGTATATTACCCATTATGAAGTATCCGTGCATCATAACTGCAAATACATGTGAACCAGGTACATGTATGAGATCATCCTAGCTGTGTGAATGGGGTTGTGGTTTTACATATAAGGCATAATCTCATTCTGTTATCGAAATATGGATAAAAGGCTAAAACATGGGAGAAATTGGAACCTCAATATCATTTGTGACCCGTGTGTTCCATGTAATTGAATTCCTAGGAATTATGAGGCTATATATTTGTGTAGTGGTTGAAAATGAATGAAGAATCAAAGGTGAATATTCAAAAATTACCATCACATAACATTCCCTTTAATGGAAATTGAATCAAAGGAAGATGGGAAATGAATACCCAACCATCACCTTAGGAATTCAAATCATAAGAAAGTCATGGTCCCATCTATGTCACTAAATTATATCCTTCATCCTTTAGCTCTTTAATAATCCTATGGCGCAGCTGATATGACCATGAATTCATATGTATTATATGCAAACAAATAGGCCCTTATAGTTTATTGTTAATGGAGAGATTCTGGTTGACTAAAACATTACTGATTATTACTTTATTGATAGTTTGGGCCTTTTCTTTTTAAGATTGTAAATATATCACTTATATACTGGCAGATGGCTTACATCTTAAAAAATTTGTCCATTTACCACTGGTGCTGTTATCTGTGTATGTAAAATCATGTGTAAGCAATCCCTCCATTGAAATTGTCATTCTGAAATCAAGCTAGTTAAGACAGTCCAAACCTTTAGATTTAAGCATTTTGGAGTTCAGGTCAACCTTCTATAACTGTCCATTTTCCCCCCTTAGATCAAGCACTAAGAATCACCAAAGCTGCTGATTTTAGAATATGGTCATTTCCAGTGGCTGTGATTTGAACTTCGTACACACTTGTGTCATGTAAATTTGTGCACTGAGTACTCTGAGGTGTGTATTTACTACAGAGGTTCGTGCACGCCTAGAAAGGTCCTGATTGGTAATATGTGTGTGTGTGTGTGTGTGTGTGTGTGTGTGTGTGTGTGTGTGTGTGTGTGTGTTTTTGCATACAGCTGAAAGACATAATCAAAGAATTATTTTTTCAAGGGCCTGCAAGATTTATTTAATCATTTGTAATTTGTTCTAATGCTCTGCAGGAATTTCGAATAGATATTGTTGCCAGATGTGTGGGTAAAACACCGTAATGACGAAATTAAGCAGAAATTACAGCAGGACTTGCTGATCACCTCGGCCTCTATGGTCATATCCCGTCAGCTCGGCAGCTCGGTCAAGAGTACCAGCACGGCAGCACGGTTCAGCATCTCGGCGTGAATGCCAGCTCAGTACAAGAGCACAGCACGGCCAAGCCATTCTTGGTCTCGGACCAAAACGCTGAAGGCAGAGTAGGCCGCCACCTTCCTCCGAGAAGTGCAGCGCGCCCTGACAGATATGAGCATTCATTTATGGCGATAGGATCGCTCATTTATGGCGATAAGAAGTTAGCTTTATCAGACCTTACATCAATTGACTGAAGGCATGGAAAGTAAGGATGGGATGTTGCCTTTTTCACCTACTGCTACCTGTCAGGGTAAGGATCGATGGGACCTTACCCCACCTACCCCCACTCACAGAGAGAATGAACGAGGAATGCCCACATATATACACATGGGATCAGCCCCATGAAGGTACGCGATACGCAACTCACAACACCCTCCACATCGTCTCATTCCCTTCCTCCTCCTCCTGCTTAGTTTTCTCAGAACTAACTCAGGCATCGGAGCGCCTTCGGCTCACGGCAGCCAGGGGCTCTGACTCTAGCCTTTTTCCTTCCTTTTCAGGTTCTTGGCGTTCAGTATTCCCTTTCCTAAGAAGTTTATCTCAATCTCATCTCAATCTCATCTCAATCTAAGTAGGTGTCGTTTTTACCGCCTACAGTTTGGCGCCGTCTGTGAGGAACTAAACTAAAAGCTTGTAAACACCATGCCTCCAAAAACCAGAAATGGCGAAGGACCCTCCAAAGGCAAGGCTCTGTCCATATAGCCTACACTGGTGCAGAATCTTCCACCTCCACCCCCTCAACAAAGGAGGTCAGGGGGGAGGTCTCCCACGATCCAGACACAATCACGGTCTAGGGGGGTGACCATGCCTTCCCTTCGCGACGTCCCACATCCGGAACAGCCCCGCCATAGCCACGAGCGGGCCAGGCAAGGCGACAAGTCGGTCACCAAGCCACGCGAAAAGTCAGCGCGGGCTAGATCACAGTCACACCATCAAGCCAGCCTCGATCAAAACGAAGACCCCCGCCTGAATGACATCAGGGCTCAGAACCGCCTCATCCAGGAGCAGCATGAGCTTATCCGGCAGCTCAAGCAACAGCTCGAGGACAAAAAGGGTCCGAGTCCACCACCCAGGCGCCTGGACTACGGGCGAGACCTGAGGCACGTCCTCAATAATAAGAGGTGCGACCGAGACCACGGAGAAGAAGGCTCCAGCAGCAGTCACGTGCGTGAAGGACCGAAGAAGCAGCGCCAGGTATCGGAAGATGAAGAACTGAAGCAGTGGATCGACTGGCAGGTGAAGCAAATGATCCGCCAGAATATGGAGACAGCTGGAATCGTCCGAGGCCAGTTTAGTGCCTTGGAAGCTGAGGACACTGGCGCGTCTCCTTTCTCTAGGGAGATAAGAAAATACTCACTCCCCGAGAAGTTCAACGTCCCGAGGTTCGCCCTGTATGACGGAACCTCGGACCCTGCGGCTACCTCCGACATTACGTCCAGAGGATGTCGGTCTGGGGGGATGACGACTCCCTAAACTGTCGAGTTTTCTCCTCCAGATTTGGCGGATCTCCCCCTGCGGTGGTTTTGCTCGCTTCCTGAAGGCTCCATCTCCAGTTGGCGGCAGCTCCGGACCTCCTTCCTAGAAAAATTCCAGGCTCATCGCGTCATCCCGAAGACCGATTCTGACCAAATGGCCCTCCGGATGCAGGAAGACGAGAGCGTCACCCAGTTCGCTCGTTGGTTCTGGACTGTCTACAGCCAGATCGAGTGCGCTTCTGAAGAGTTAGCAGTGAAGTCCTTCCAGCTGGCTCTGCGGCCGGGCATCCAGCTTCGGGCACAGTTGGTCATGTACCCCGTGACCACCATGAAAGAGCTGATGACCCGAGCAAATCGGTTCATACTTGCAGAAGAAGACGAGGTGCGAAGTCGCGAAAACTTCGGCCTCACCAAGAAGAGCCAACCAGCCAAGGGAGATAGCAGGTCCTCCAGGAGGGAGGATCATCGCAGAGATCCGTCCCCGGATCGGCGCAAGGCACGGTCCTCGGATCAGCACCGAGCCCCCTCTACTTTGGCAGCGGCATCGGGGAACGGCAGAAGGTCAGGCCACGAGGTGGCCTCCCACGTGGCAGTAAATACCATCTTTAAGGAGCCAATCTATAGGCTCCTCAATAAAATAAAAGCGCAGCCTTTCTTCAAGTGGCCGCGGCCGATGACAACTGACCCCTCCTCTCGGGACCAGAGTAAGTTTTGTGCATACCACAAGCAAAACGGGCATAGAACCGACGAGTGCAGGAGCTACAAATCCCACCTGGAGAACCTCGTCAAGGAGGGGCACCTCAGGGATTACATCAAGGAGGAAGGCCGAGGTGATGACCGACCTCCACGGCGAGACGCTGACAACCAGGATAGTGAGCCAGAAGGCATCATCAACGTCATTCACCTCGCCACCCCACCCAAGAGGAGCTCCCAGGCTCGCGCCGAGGCCAGGCGCACCTCCCATCAGAAGCAGGTGCTGACCGCGGCACCAGAGCCGGCGGCGAAGAAAGCAAAAACGGAGGGGGTCAGAGTATGGTTTTCTGACAAGGACTTGGAAGACGTCGAGCGCCCACATAACGACGCTCTAGTGCTCACCTTGAAGCTGCAGAACTTCTTGGTTCAGAGAGCCCTTGTCGACCCTGGCAGCTCGTCCAAAGTCCTGTACTATAATTGCTTCAAGAAGTTGAAACTTAAGGACGAGGACCTCCAGGCTGCCCGTACCCCTCTGGTCGGCTTCAGCTCCAATCCTGTTTATCGCAAGGGTAAGATCTCCCTCAAAGTCCAAGTGGGTGGCGCCTGCAGGCAAGTTGACTTCCTAGTAGTCGATGTCCCCTCCCCATACAATGTTATAATGGGGAGGACGTGGCTACATAGCATGGAGACGGTGCCCTCCACCCGCCATCAGAAGCTCAAATTCCCTTTGGAAAACCAGTCGGGCCGAACGGATGTGATCACCATCAGAGGCGACCAGCACATGGCCAGGCAATGCTTGCTGGCCGTGCTGCCTGGCGAAGTCGAGCCATCCCAAGTCAATGTGGCCGAACTGGACAGAGAGGCCGAGCTCGGGGACATTGGCAAGGCTCCGGGGCAGAAAAGCATCGAGGACCTCACCAAGGTCAACATTGACCCCGCCGACCCAGACAGATTCTTCCTAATTGGAAGCCAGCTCCCCGAGTCTAAGAAGACAGAACTGCTTGACCTCCTCGTGGAGAATAAAGCGGTCTTTGCCTGGACACCCTATGAGATGCCCGGCATTGACCCGACAGTCATGTGCCATAAATTGAAGGTGGATCCCAGCCATAAGCATGTGCTTCAAAAACTGCGCCGGACTGGGGTCCCGCAAACTGAGGCCGTGATCAAGGAAGTTCAGAAGCTCCTCGAGGCAGGCGCAATAAGGGAGGTCCACTATCCGCAGTGGCTGGCCAACACGGTGGTGGTCAAAAAGAAGACGGGAAAATGGAGGGTCTGCATGGACTTCACCGACCTCAATAAGGCCTGTCCCAAAGCTGAATGGGACAACCCATTCGGACCTTTGGTTTAATTTTCAGACTACTCATAACAACCCTAAACTGAATGGGACACGGACATCAGATCATTGATTGGATGTTCGTGTCTTAGAATATTACTCTAGGAATACCCAAATAGGTGACAGGAAAACACAAGAGGTCCCATCACGATCGCCAGGCTGTCGGATGTGAATTTCGACCCCCCCAATTTTCCTCTCCAAGAGAGGCATGGTTTGGGGAAATCTCCATTCATCTATATATATGCTATTTAAATTTTACATCGAAAATGAGGATTCCGACTACCCTCAAAATCGATGGATCACGATCGCCAGCTACGGTACGGCCGTAACACCGTTCTTCGACAAAAGTCGAAGAAATATGGGGAGAAAAATAATAAGGTGGGTTCTTCCTCTCGTCTAATGTGCTGCCGGCAACACACGACGGTTGTCCTGTCACATTAATTTGGGTCTCTTTGGGTCTCTTTAATTTTGGGTCAATTCAGGGTCATGAGTTAAAGTCCGAATAAAGGTTAATCCTCACATAGCATAATCGCAGTATATCCAAGTGAGACAAAATAACTAAAATAAAGAAAATAAAAGGGGGGAGGTGCCAAATATTTAAGAAGAGGATCGGCCCCATTCCCGGGTACCCCCTTCTGATCCCTTGGCAAAATAGGGTTTAAAGGCTGATTTTTCAAACCAAAATGATGATGCAAATGAGACTTTGACTTGTGATTTCTGTGTTTTTCGTGTGCGATACACGAGTGATAAAAGTAAAAGGCCGATGGGCCGTAATTGATTGAAGGTGGCCGATGGGCCAGGATTGATTGAAAATGGCCGATGGGCCAGTGTTTGTTTTAGGGTGGCCGATGGGCCGTGATTGATTAAAAGTGTGTGTGAAATCACTCATCTCATCTCGTTATTCTCATTTATTCAATTTTAGAAATCAGTTCTTTATTCCCTTTATCATTAAGTTCGATTAAATATCTGGCACCTGAGGTGGAGGAAGAAATAAAAGGAAAATCTTTTTGGGTTTATTTTGTTGGTTTTATAGTTTTTATGGCTTTTCAATATGGGGGCTAGAAGGGCCTAACTAGGGGATTTTACTTGGATTTACGTGATTAGTGCTTTAATACTGATCATCGGATTAACCCTAACCTAAGGTCCTAGACCACCCACATCAGCTCTCCCAGTCCCCTAACGGAACAGGAAAAGTGATGGGGCGAAGCCTAATGCGCTAAGCTACCTAATGGGGAAATCCGATATAATCCTAGGGTATGAATAGCCTGAGTTTGATGGTTCAGCACCTAAGCAATTTATTAATTGTGGTTTTTAATTGGTTCGGTTTGTTTTGAGTTGAAGATTGATTAAGAGGTGGATTAAATGTATTTTGGGGTTCTGTTTAAGTTGTTTAAGGTTCTGGAATTTATGGTTTTAATTTAAAACGTGAAATGATGTCGAAATCGGTGAAACGGGGTTGGCAGAAGACTTGGGCGCCAGGGGGGTGGTGCCTAGGATATTCTGGTGGCTTGGGCGCCTAGGCAGTGGTGTCCAAGTGGCTGCTTCTGGGTGGTTTGACTAGTGACGATGGTATCGATATTGTTTTCGGAATCCAAGGAGTTCTTACTTGGTGAATTTTAATGTTTCAAATTGTTCTAATTCTCTGATGTTCAAATGTCAAAGGGATTCGGATCCGGATTTTGAAACAAAATTTAGAATTCGCGTTTTAGTGCAAATGAGAGGATAGGCGCCAAGGGGGTGGCGCCTAGGTTGATGGCTTGTGAATTTAAGTATTCCGTTGGGACTTTGTTATTGGTTTTCGGATCTAGAGACTATTTTAGATTCTGGTCTTAATTTCTGCCAAAGGCTGTTCGCGATCTTTTCAATATAAATGATGATGGTGATGATGCTAATGCGAGATCTGATCTAATTATGCAATTAGAACTACAAAATCAAGACGAATCTACTATATTAGAATGAACCTAAACATATTACTAACATGATGATGCACTAATACTATTTTTATCACAAGCTAATGTAGATCTACGATGCTCAAATGGTCCTAAGCATATTTCTAAGAATGAATGGTAATGAAATATAGAAAAAGAAAGGAGAGATCTAGGAATACCGATATATGACGCGTTCCTCAAGTTTCTAAAACGAAGCCTTCGCAAAGATCCATAGCTCCAGTTGAAGATATGGAAGCCTCCTCCTCTCTTTCTCCTTCCCCTACCATAGATCTGAAGTTCTTCTCTAATGGTGGCTACCTTTCTTCTTCTTTTTCTATTCTCTCCTTTTGCCTCTTTTCTTAGGGTTTTTGGGTAGCCTCCCTTGTAAATGAAGTTAAGAGGGATTATATAGGTTTGGGACGAGTTTTAGAAGGGCTAGGGCTTCACTATTTCGGGTTTCTAGAAGGTCTCACGCATCCCTAGGCGGCTTAAGTTGTTTTAGGGTGAACTAGGGTTTGGTGGGAGGATGGGCGCCCATGGGGTGGCGCCCACATGGCCTGCGCAGGCTGGGCGCCCACAGGGTGGCGCCCAGGTGATCCTGGAGAGAGTGGGCGCCCACAGGGTGGTGCCCAGCTGGTTCGTGCTTCGCTTTTGGTCCTTGGTCCCATTTGGAGTCGAGACTGAATGGATATGTCTTCACCTGGGGGGGGACCTACATTAGCACTTAATAGGCTGGACGCCACATGGGTGGTGCCCAGATGGATTTCAAGGCTGGGCGCCACATGGGTGGTGCCCAGATGGATTTAAAGGCTGGGCGCCACATGGGTGGTGCCTAGGTGGTTCGGTTCGTCTTCGATGCTTGGTCCTACGTATGAGTGGTCCCGTTCTAATCTCGAACCAAACAAATAAATTTTAAGGTGGGCGGCCACCATGGGGTGCCTAGGTGGTCCTGGGCTGTGTGGGCGCCACAGGGTTGGTGCCCATGTGGAACTTAGTAGGGTAGGCGCCACATGGGTGGTGCCTAAGTGGAGTCGATTTATTTTTGGAGTTCGGCCCCTACGTTGAGTGGTCCCGGGCTACTTTTAGGCTAACTAGTGAAATTTGGAGGCTGGGCGCCCACCATGGGGTGCCTAGGTGGTCCCGGGCTGTGTGGGCGCCCACCATGGGGCACCTAGATGGTTTTCCATAGGGTGGGCGCCACATGGGTGGTGCCTAGGTGATCTCTTCTTAGGACAAACTTTGGAAGCTCATAACTTTTGACTCGCTTATCGAATTTGGACGTTCTACATACCGCCGGAAAGCTCTCGAAGTGAGGGATTCAATGGTCTAAATCTCTTAACAAATAAGAGCTGAAAAATATGGGGGATCTCTGGACCAATGAATTCGATTTCCTAACTTAGGCTAATCGGGTGATATTTTGGCAAACTAAGTATGGTCTTTGGAGGGATTGGCCTAAGCATGTCTTAAGTGGTCCGGAAAGGGTTTGAGTGGTGTCATGGTTCACTCCTTGTGTGAGTAGTGAGTTGGGCTCAAGATCTTGACGCGACTCGGCTTTTCTCTCACGAATTTCTAGAAATCGTCGAACTAAGTCTAAAATTAGCAACAAGCATCTTCATCGTCATTAATTAATCTGAATTATGTCATTAATCATTCAATTATGGGTGAAATGAGGGCATCGCTATATATGATAGGTATTTAAGGCTATCATAAGGGCCAAATGAGGTGTCTACAGTATGCCCCTCTTTGGAGAGCAGCACGTGGAGAGTTGTGCTCCAAAGAAAGTAGACACACCACTCATGACTCACGGGAGCTTTTGAGCTCGCGGGAGTGGCCATCTATGGATGTATGCAATTGCAAATTCATTCTAAAGATGAGGTTCACATTTCTAGGATCGGTCCTGATTCAGGGGGAGAAAGGAAAAAGAAGAAGTTACATGCCTACTGATTTGATTGGAAACCCGAGATTTGTGCCTCGGTGCCCGTGGTATTGCCACGTGGCGGGTTGGGAACTGTGCCCCGGTTGCTGAAATTTAAAATGATGGCGGGAACTGTGCCCCGGTGGTCTGAATCAGAGGTCAATCTTTCAATTGGTTAAGTCACTATTAGAATTTCATTTGTTCATGCAATAGAGTTTAATTCAAATGGTCATATATAGCGTCTTTTAACTTTCATCCGCAGTTGAATGTTCAAGGCATAGTTAAAACTAACTAGCAAAAATGGGGATCTTGAAGGCAATTACAAACACAGCTCAAGCAATAGTGTGAGGTGCATATGAGAATGAGATGCATTTATTTTTTCTTTAATTTCTAAAAGATGTTTGATTTTAAAACTCAGGTATGCATCGAAAAAGCTAAATCAACGGAAGACGGTCACCGGAAAAGCCATCACTCTCTAGGGATCTTGGTCTTCACACAAGCTTAAATGAGAACCTGGGATAGATTCGATCATCTTTTTGGTGCTTATCATGGAGAGTTTCAAGTTACACGGTTTCCATCTTCCAATGTCAAGATTTGAGTCGACGAACGCACAATTCATGAGAACATGATATTATGGTTGCCATACCGATTATAAGCGCTTAAGGGAGGCCTACGGCGACTCAATTTCCAGACATGAAGTAAAATCATGAAAATCACAGTCAAGGGTACTTACCTCCAGAGCTTTCCATAAGTCCAACGTTGGGGACCACTGCCATTTCCTTTCATCATTTGTTTGCCGAAGTTTGAATCATCTGCCTCCATCAGTGTACTTGAATGTCTTTCACCTTTGGTGTCTTCATTTTTGCTTTGGGAACCTGTATTGAACAAACGCTAAAAGATTCTGCACTTCTCATTGTTAGTGCTATGTAGTTCAAATTTCATTGATGGAGATGACATGGGATGCAATGCACAATGTCAGATGTATGCGTGATGGGACTAATGTGCATGTGACAGGACCTTATGTGATGAGACAATGTTTGGTTGACAATGTGCACCATGTTATTGTGCCTCTCTTAACTTGCTTTCTCTCTCTCTCTTTTGGTTATTTATTTATTTATTTATTCTTTCTTTTTCATTTTTTTTTTGTTTTTTTTTTTCTATTTTCTTTTTTTTTTTAATTTATATTTTTATCATTATTATTTTTAATCATCGATCATCATTAATTCTTGTTCGGGCTCGGCTTTTCAGAATTCTAGGACAATTTGGCTCAAGGAGGCCTCTGATTCTCTAAGGTGACAGATAGGCGCCATAGGGGTGGTGCCCAGCCTGTTCGAGCTTTGGTTCAAGGATTATGAAAAGAGACAGCTTGGGCGCCCAGGGGATGGTGCCTAGGCGGATTGCATGGATGAAGTTCGTATCGAAGTAGAATGGTGGATTTGGAAGACAAGTAACCTAAACGTCCAAGAAGTGGTGCCCAAGATGCAGTCCTAGTCCGTTTTAGAGTGTAGTTTCGATTTCGAGGAAACAAGAGTTGGTTTTAAAGTAGAATTTCAAATTCAAGGCAATGTGTGACCTGGGCACCCAAGGGGTGGCGCCTACGTGGAATTGCATGTTCAGCACTTAGAGTCCCTGTCAAAGAGAAGTTCGAGTTTTAGGGAGAATAGGTGACCTGGGCGCCCAGGGAGTGGCGCCCAAGCTGCTGTTCGTGTTCTTTTAAAATTCTCATGGGGTTCAGACTCTAATCTATATAAGTGTATCAAGGCCACGAATTTCCCACAACTCCTACTCTTTCAGACTTCGAATTTCAAAGCCTTCAAGCTCTTCCTTGCTCCCAAGTAAGTTTTCTCTTCTCCTTTTCTTTTTTTTAAGATGAATGGCATGTCTCATGTATATACTTCTAATTGTATGATTTTTTTAGTTGATCAACTTGGTATATGATTTCAGATTAAAGCATCCTTTTTTATTTGTTTTGTATGTTCTCTTTTTCTCTTTTTAAATTCGCTTTTATCCTCTTTGGGTTATGTGGTTGATCATTTTTTTTTTTTTTAAATCCTTTTTGATCATGTGTTGGCCTTTTTGTTTCTTTTGGTGATTTTTACATCTGATATTTCAAGATTATGTTCAGTTTTCGTCATGCACATGCACAATCTTTGATTTGAATTTGAGCCTAGTCTTATGCTCTTGCGTACATGTTGGCTTTTGTTTTGGTTGTGGTGATGTCTTGTCCCATGTTTTCTTTATTTAATTCATCAAGACTGTTTTATGGCATAGGCGAGTCTGTCATGGTAAAATTTGGGGTGCCCTAGTTGAAAAACACCAGCAGGGAAGGCTAGGCGCCACCCTGGTGGTGCCTATCTTTCTGATTCACACTAAGGGCTTGTGAACCCGAATTTTGGGGCATCTTTTCATATCCTGGTTCTCTCCGTCTTCACAATATGTTATGAAAACATGACTCAGGGACACTAAAGTCTTTAACTTGGCGAAATAATGATGTCCTTATGGGAGATATTTCAAGGCTGGGGTGGGCGCCACTCCTGTGGTGCCTAGCTGACTCTCTGTTTTCTTTTTTTTTTTTTTTATGAATGTTAAGATGTTGTATTGTATGGGAGTGTAGTTTGGACTTCTTGACTCTCCAGAGGGTTTGGGATAGCTTAGCAGTATCTCTGGAACTATCTCCCACGGATTTGAAAAGGCCTAATAAAATTATCATGGCTAAACCCGTACCTTTTGCGGTGAATTCCTCAAAACAGACCTGGGCGCCACCCCTGGGGCGCCCAAGTGACCCTTTTTTTTTTTTATGTTGTTTTGGATTTACTCTAATTATGAACTTTTCTGGGTTGTTTTTATTCTGTAAAGGGTTTCTAAAGCCTTGTGCATATGCCTACAAGTCTTTTCTTATTCCAATGGTCGGCTCTCCGATCTTCTCATTCGTTGTTGATGGTGTTGAGGGTTCTTCCGCTTGCAAGCCCTACTCGCCAGGGGATGAATATTGGTCCCCTGGAGCTGACAGAATAGGGTATTATGACTCTGAGGAACGGGCAGAATTCTACCTCAAGCATGAATCCTCCCTACCTGTTACCTATGACTGCGTTTTCCAATTTGAAGAAACTATGGACAAGCGCATTGTGGAGATTAGGCGCAGCAGGTATGATTTACTGGCTATGAAGTACAAAGGTATCTGCAGGTTGTATGGGGATTTGTGTATTGTGGGCAGGACTGCTCTAAATAGGCTGAATGGTTATGATGGGCTTCTGGAAGAATTGCCATCTTTTGTCAACAGCGTGCTCCAATCTCTCTTATGGAGCATGTTGGATGTCAGGGGGATGTTTGAAGTTTGGGAGGCTATGAAGTCTACCAACAAACGAGCTCCTATTGATGACTTTAACACCCTACACAGGCGGATGGATCAACTGGAACTCATGGTCATGTCTTGCCCTCACGAAGCTGAATCATCCGTTCCTAGGCGCTACAGAAAGTACTTTGAGATGCAAAATACTAGCCTCTCGGCGCTTATTCATCCGGTATACACGGCTTATCTAAATGACTTCCAGCGAGTTCGGGATATTTGCGGAGTCTTGAGGAATCCGCCGGATAACTTGAAAGAAGTGCAAGGGCAACTCGAAGTTCATATCGTCGAAATGGAGGCACAGATGGCGCGCTTTCCTACTTTCAACGGGATGGTCCATCCATCCTAGGGGACTCACTAAAAGTTATTCTATCTTAGGTTAGGATTTTCTTTCAATAAGAGGTCAGGTCATTAGGACCATCTTAGTTAGTTATAAGCTCCACCTAGGGTATTAGGGGCAAAGGTTGTGACCTCTGTTTTAGTTCATGTTTAGGATTCAGTCGATTCAATTAATTGCTATAGTTATTGTTTTAAGACTCTTATTGGAGTTTAATAAAAGTTGATTTAGACTTTATTTTCTTTTCCCCTTTTTTATTTTATGTGGTGATGTTTATTATTGAATGATGATGACATTTATTATGATGAGGTTAATGATGAGTTATGAGATTCGATGAGTCCAATTTTGTTAAGACTAGACCATAGTCATTAATAAAGATTGATTTTTATCCTAACCCGAGAGTGGATTATGTCTTAACTTCATCTCCATTGATGTTTAAATTAATGTCAGGTTTGATCTTTTTTTTTTTTTCTTTTTTTTTTTTTAGTTGAGTTGTTCTTTTTTTTATTTTTTTTTATTTTTATATAGGTGGATCTCCCCACTTGAAGAGGGCCCCACCACGTGATGGTGCTGGGCCACTATGCGCCCAGCACTGGGCGTTAGGTCATCATGATTGGGGCTGCCCCAATCTTTCCCCCTCTTTCTTTCATTTCTCTGTTTCCCTCTCTTCTTTTCTTTCGTTTCTTTCTTTGGGTTCTTGCTTTAGGTGAGGCGTAGGGGAGAGGTAGCAGTGAGCTGAGTGGAGAAAGAGGAGAGGAGAAAGGGAAGAGCAGCAGCGCACAAGTTTGCCGTCGCCCAGGTAAGTGGGTCTCAACCCCTTTTCCATTTCTTCTTCTCTCTATTTTTTTTTTTCACTTCGTTATGGCTGCTGTGGTAGCTTTAGGTGAAGTTCCAGTGAGCAGCAGTGGAGAAGAGGGAAGAGAGAGAAGGCCAGGTATGTGGTTTTCTATCTTTCCATTTTCTATTTCCATTCTCTTTCTTTTCTTCTTTGTTTATTTTTTTTTTTTTAGAATCTGTATGCTGCCATTTCAGGGAGAAGCCGAATGCATTGAGCAGAAAGGGAGGAGAGAAAGATTCAGGTATGTGAGTTCCATCCCCTTCCATTTATTTCTTTCTATTCTCTTCTCTCTATTGTTTTTTTTTTTAGACTCTGTTTCTGCCAGCTACAGGTGAAGACCGAGTAAGCTGAAGAGAAAGAGAGGAGAGAGAGATTCAGGTATGTGGTTTTTTATTCTCTTCCCATTTTCCATTCTTTCTCTTCTCTTTCTTTTCTCTTCTCTCTGTTTTTTTTTTTTTTTTTAGACTCTGTTTATGGCAGCTACAGGTGAAGACCGAATGCATTGAGGAGAAAAGGAGGAGAGAGAGATTCAGGTATGTGTCTTCATCTTCCTTCCTTTTATTTCTTTCTATTCTCTTTCCTTTCTCTTCTCTCTGTTTTTTTTTTTTTTTTTTTTTTTTTATGTTTGCTGCTGCCGTTTCAGGTTGTGTTTGACTGGGCTGAACAAGGAGACCAGCAACAGAGTGAGGGGAAGAAGAAGGAAAGGGAGAAGAGAAAGAGGAGTGTTTGACAGCTTGGTGGCCCAGGTATGTGGGTCCCATCCTCTTTCATTCATTTCTTCTTTCTCTCTTTTATTTATTATCATTATTATTATCATTTTGGACGATGGCTGTAACATGGGGTTTTAGGACTTGATTTTGGCTATTGGCAGCCATGGGTGTGGTGGATTTTGGTGAGGGAAGAAGGAATGGAGTTGTCCTAGCTATGATGTTGGCAATCCCAACCCCCTTGACCCAAATTTGAGAGGTTACAGAGTGGGGGTTCCTTGGTAGAATCAGTTTGGATGGAAGATGGGCATTTTCTGTGGCTAGTTAGGATTGGTGGGATGATGAGGAGTGAGGTTTGGTGTGATCCATGGAGGCTAACTAGTGTATTAGAGATTGTTGAGTTCATTGAGCATTTCCATTGGCTTTAAATGAGAGTGTGGTGAACATGATTTGGACTCCTAACATAGATCTCAGTCATTGTGGGGAAGTGGTTTGGGCTTTTCTCTTCTTGGTTTTTTTTTTTTTTAATTTATTATTTTATTTTTGTTTTTTTTTTAATTTTTTTTTTATGTCATTCAGGGACTTGTTTAAATTTGTGGAGCACTAGTTTTGACTTGTTTCTTGCACGATGGTGTGTTTTTTTTTGTTTTTTTTTATGCTCATTTCTATATTTGTAATTATGTTGGGAACTTTCTGCTCTTTTGTCTCTATCTTCTTTTTTTTTTTAATTGTTTATTTTATTATGTAGAAGAGTAAGCTTGGTAATTGAGGGGTGTGGTGGTGATGGCTAGGGTGAGTTGGTTATGATGTGATGGGACAAAGGTTATGGGTGCTGTTTTAGTTTAAATTGTGATTCGGTTATTCATTTTTTTTTTTATTATTATTTTTTTTATATCTTTATATATTTCTCGTTGTTGTGGTTGTCATTGTTTCCCTTCCTCCCTTTTTCTTATTTGTATGATGTGACTGTGGGACGGGATGCGATTCAGCCTAATGTATATGTCGAAATGATATAGTGGTGATGAGGCAGAATGAGAGGCGTGAAGTTTGGGCTAAGTTGGAAGAGTTGGGTTGGAATGAATGTGTTTTCATTTCTTTTCAGGCTTGTAAATGTGTTTTAATGAGGGTAGTTCAATAAATGGGATTCGTTTTGTCTTAATTTTTGGTTAGATCAATGGTCATGGTCTCTTATGCTTATGTGGACTAACATTATGCCCTCATGCTCAACTTCTCATTTTGGCTTTGGGTACAGGTTTGTCGGATGGCTAGGACTAAGGAGACTTGTAAGCGCACTCCTATGTCATCGAACACTGTGGAAGGGGCCAGGGTAGATCAAATCATTACTCCCCCGAAAAAGAAACAGAAGTGTGAGGATAAATCGGAGAAGAAGCCTCACCTTTCAGACGAGATACGAGCTGGCCTGGTAAACTCTTAGCTGTCTTTATAAATCTTATACTTTGTTGGCTTTCATTATTGTTGACATCCTTTCCTGTGATGTTTATGTTGTAGCCTGTCCCTTTTGCCCGGGCTAGGGTGAGTTGGTTACAGATGAGGGACTGGTGGACCGAGCTCCCTGATCACTTAAAAGATCGGGTCCGAGTGATGGGGTTCGGGGATTTCATGTCTATTGTCGCCTTCCGCACCGACCGTGCTCTCATTTGTGCTCTTTCCGAGAGATGGAGGGATGAGACACACACTTTCCATTTCCCGCCCGGGGAAATGACGATTACACTTGAGGACATTGCGCGTTGCTGGGGGCTGAGGGTGACAGGCCTCCCTGTTTTCTCTAGAGCGAATGATGCCAAGGCTTCTATCACTCGATTATGCCTACATAGGATGTTCGGGGCTCGCCCCCAGTCCGGTGTGGGTCAGATTGACGCCGAGTGGCTGAGGGAGGCGTACAGCCCAGAGAGGAAGAGAATCCTAAATAGTAAGTATTCCATTGTTGCCTTTGTAGCATCATATCTTTCTCTTCTGCTGCTCCTACTAATCATTCCTCCCTGCTTTATTTTAGAGTGGGCTCGGAACCAGGCGGACTTTCTTGCCAAGTTGAGGGCAAGGGTACCAGATTTCGAAGGCTTGCCAGTTAGAGGATGTGAGGGAGGTCCTGTCCCCACAACGGCCGGGGCTCGGGCCGATGCTGGTAACATTTTGTCCCCTCTCCTTTAGATTGATTCAGAGTAGAAAAATACCCATGAGACCTGCATATTCGATATTTATCCTTTATTAACAGTGTCATAATTCCTTTGACAGGTGAGGGCCCCTCTTCTGGTGGATCCCGATCTGCGGCCGGCCCTGCTGATGACGATGTAGCGGTGGTGGATGCGATTGAGAGTGATGATGAGGTGGACGGGGATTATGATGAGGATGCAGATTATGATGAGTTGGAGAGTGAGTTTATCGCGTCTGACGATGGAGACGATGAGATTGATGATGGGGACAGTGAGGATGAGGGGGTGAGACCTTGCCGAATTGTTTTTGCCGGCTTTGATGAGAGGGGAGATGGAGGTGCGGGTAGAGGTGACGAGGGCGACGACGTTGGACCCTCTGAGCGTAAACACTCGATCTAGTTTCTTTTAAGTGATCTCTAGCGTCTTGTATGCTTCTCATCCTTGTTTCTTACGTTCTTTCTCTCTTGCTGCAGGGTATGAATGGCGGGAAGTGCCGGTTGATGGGTACGCTCACCGAAAGAGGGTAGGGATACCTTGTGAGGTTTTCCCGGTCACGAGTGAGTACCGAAGCATTTGGTAGCTACTTTGTTCCTTATTCTGATTATATAATGAATTTCTTATGTCAATTTGGTATTGTGCAGAGAAAAAACAAGGGAGGCAGTCTGAGGTTCGTTTGAGGAGACCCAGGCTAGTTTCGGCACGATTGGGTGATGATGAGCATCTCCGGGCTTTCCTTCTGTTCTTTTTGGGGAGGTGTCTCTTTGCCAACGCGACTGGCAATAGAGCGTCCGGTACTCTCATTCGGTTTGTGCAGGACCTGGATAAGGTCGGCGACTATGCTTGGGGCGCGGCCACCGTTGCCTTTCTTTTCCATAGTTTAGACTCGAGGTGCCGCCTCCAGCCCGGATGTAAGAGCCTTCGAGGGTTCGTGCCGATCCTACAGGTTTAAACCCTATCCCCAAATGTGGTGACCTATTGTAGTCCACCCTTTCTTATCATGGGTCATTTTTCATCCTTTGTAATAACTAAGCTTTGGTTGTGTATAGATATGGGTTTGGGAGCATATCATCCAGTGTCGGCCTGAGCGCTTGCCTGCGAGGTTGAGTTGTACTCCCCGGGCTTCGCAGTGGTATCCTAATGCCAATTTGCGGAGTTTTGCCGACATTCTGCCTCCTGAGATGGCGGAGCGTATTAAGGCTCTAGGAATGAGACCGGGCGAGCAAGGTTACCGGTTCATCTTACATGAGTTGAAAAATCACGAGGTATGCTCCTTTTCTCTTTTTGTTTGTCATGTTAAATGGCTGCCTCTCTCTGTTCTCATTTGCTACACTCACGACTTGTTAGGTGATCTGGCAGCCCTACCAGGGTGGTCCGGATGATGAGATGGCTGTTGTGCAGGAGGGGCGTACTCTATTTGAAAGGGACATTTGGCTCCACGCTCCCCAGGTGGCGGTCAGGTTGGTTGTCAGCCGAGTTGCACGCCAACTGGGACACCGTCAGGTTGTCCCTGTAGAAAAGTCTATCATGCATCGGTCGTATCCAGGGTCGGGTTTGAAAGCGTTCAAACGCCGCCATCCGTGTCGGAAAGAGATAAAAATTTGGAGAAGGAAAGGGAGGAAGGCCACCTTCGGTGTAGATGCTAGTGCCTGGAGTGACTATGAGGTATATTGGAGGACAGCTTTGCATCGGTATATACTCCCGGAGTCGTATTCTTGTGGGGCTTCGTATTCTATTAGTAATTGTGTGGAAGTGGCTGAGGCCTCGTCATTGGCTCGAGGGAGCATTGAAATTTTGTTTGCTCTAATGTTGTCTTCCTTTTTATCATTGCTAACATCGTTTCTTCTTTTACTTTTCAGGAGGAGATACCGGCTGCAGCAAGGCATTGGCAGGCACGTCCATCATCAGAAGGACGGGGCGAGGTGAGGGCTTATGAGGTTTCCAACTTCAATTATGGGCCTTACAATCTCAACGATTCATGCTCTTCCCATCCTCTAACCGTGGCTCTCATGTGTGACAGGGGACGTCTGGGTGTGTAGCATCCGATGCGGAGTCCATCCTTAGGGGAGAAACACTTCGACTGTCTCACCTAGTGGAGAAGAAGGTATGACTTCTTGATTTAGTGTTTGAATCCAATGGTGCTTATCTCCATAGTAATGTTGATCATTCTCGATGTAACGGCATGGTTTATATTTCATAGGATACGGAGATCGTGAGACTGAGGGCACTATTGACAGCTGAGAGGGTACGAAAATTGTTAAACCTAATTAGCCACGTGCTACCTTATTTATACTTTCCTTACTAAAAAAGCTTTGGTAACAGGAGCGCCGCCGGGAAAATGAAGCGATCATCGAAGCGTTGGCGGATTCTCGCGAGGTATGAGGTCATGGAGTTATTTGTTCATTTTGAATTTGTGTTTATGACCTTTGGTTACTATGCAGAGCAACAGAGAGCAGGACATGTCCGAGGTCACGAGAATTCGATTGGAGAGCGATCTTCTCACTCTACAGGCGGAGGTGGACCGACTGCGGACTAGCGAGGTTTGCGTTTTGTTTTATCGCTCTTGTGTTCAAGACGTATAATGAAAACTCTTAACCCTTTCTATTCGTGATCCTCAGGCAGAGACTCGTGGCGAGCGCGACGGAGCGTTTGCAGAGAGAGCTGCTTCTATGGCACAGGTATGAGTGCTTCTCATGTGATATTTCAATCTTAATTCCTCATCCATTGTTGATGTTGTTTATAATTTTGCGGTGTGCAGGTTGACGAGTTACGTGCCAGGCTTAGGAGCTTTGAGGCCCCTGCACAGGTAAAGGTCTTTTCTTCTTTTAAAATTCCATGTTTGATGCTACAAGGTTTGTTGAACGTAATGTTTCTATAAACGTTGTACTATAGAGCGGTGCTATCGTTGCTTCTATTCCTCCACCTCCTAGCTGGGGCGAGGAGAAGGCCATTATTCATGATCATTACGCTCGGCGCATGGATCGCATGGAGCGACAACATGATGAAGTGGTTACTGATTTGCGGGGGCGTCTCGCTAGACTTCATCGGAGGGCAGAGGAGAGAGGCTATGCATTCTCAGACTCGACCCGCACTCCTTCTCAGCGTGCTCCTGGTCCGACCTCATTTGCTTCGTCGGCTCGCCGTGATGGAGCCGCTCCGTAGAGTCATCGTTCTTTGATCGATCTCCCCAGGCTGCATCATTAGTGTATCCTTGTTCCATGTATCCATATTTGCTAGTCATGTATTTATGTTGTTTCACCCCATCTTTGGCCTATGGTGAGAGCTAATATGTATTTGATGTATGTTGTGCATACGTGTATTATGTATGTGTAGTTGAGATAGTGTGCTTGATGCTTTAGAAGTGCCATGGGAATGTGTTTGATTGATAAGGAGTTGTTGTGGGGTACCGGGGAATATATGAAGTGTTTTTCTTTCACAGGTAACAGGTTCTGTGTATCCGGAAATTTTTCGGGGTCCAAAAAACAAGGGGAAGTGCTGCCGAAATTTTTCTAAAATTTCTCGAACTTCGTGCCTCAGCAAAGAAATCTCATGGAATAAAAATAATAGCAATCCGGGATAGACAAGATGAGATATAATAAACCAAATAAATGCAATCCCATGCCAATTTTGACCTGAAGAGGCAACATGGCCACAAGGTTTTCAAACAATGAGGAGTGCCTGAGTGTGTGACATTTGTGGCCTAAGCAATTCTATGTTTTTAAAGGCATTCACATCGTCAGCAATAAGCGTTAAGGCAAAAGCTCAAAATATTTGCATTTTCAAATCAAATATGATATCATAAAGGGTGTGCATAGCATACATCTATAATCAAATTCATCATTATATATCATAACAACCATAATTCATACTTTCCAAGTTTGGTCATCAGCATTTTGACCTTTTCTAGTTATGAGGAGTTGTGTGCAAAATAATACCCGTAGATAATATATAAAAAAATGCCCCAGCTTGTGGGATGTTATGAATGTAATCAAGGTTGGTTTCCCTACAAGGTCTCAAAGCAAATTTGTTAGTTTAATATTTTTAGGCCCCCTGCATAATTTAGCTAAGGTGGCATCTTTCTTTCTCGGTAAAGATGTCAGGGGGCCATTTTGGCATTCAAGCTTGGGGAAAAGAGATGGAATTAGTACCTTAGTGTATGTGTTCTTTCCTGCATTCACTCGGAAATGGTTAGCAACAAAAGCATGCATGAGGTGAGGATGTGTGCAGTCCAGTGAGTGTTCGTGGCAATCGTGTATGCGATGAGGGCCCATATGGGGAAGCCGTGCAAGATAGATAGATAGATATATACATATATATAAAAAATGCCCCAGCATAAGACTAGTGTTCATTTTGGCTGTGGGCAAGAAAGTACCCTCGTTCCATGATTGTCACCTTGGCGGTAATGTGATACTCCCTAACCATCATTTGGAGGTCGAGCCCTCACAAGCCCTCCCCTTGTAGCTGCTTAGTCTTTTCGGTTGAACTTCAGAAAGCACTTGACTGTCCTTGAAGCTCGTTCGTGAGTTGTGTTTGTGTGTGGGGTGGTAAGTCACCTTGCCTCCTTAGTGTTGTGGCTTCCGACCACCTTCTGCTCAGTTCATGCAATGAGTACCCATGTCACTCCGGCAGGCCTAATTCTAATAGAGATTTTTTTTTTTAAAGCATGTAACTGTGCAATGTCTAGGTCCTTTAAGCTTTCTAATTAACCCATGTAACGAGCATTAGGCCAATGACTCCCAAACCGGACGGCTTTAGGGCACTAGGTATGCAAATACCCGTACGGGCTTACTGGCTCGGGTTAAAAAGGCTACGAACCCAAACTAGCTACGTCTTTTTTTTTTTTTTAGCATGTAACTGTGCAATGTCTAGGTCCTTTAAGCTTTCTAATTAACCCATGTAACGAGCTTTAGGCCAGTGACTTCCAAACCGGACGGCTTTAGGGCACTAGGTATGCAAATACCCCTACGGGCTTACTGGCTCGGGTTAAAAAGGCCACGAACCCAAACTAGTTACGACTATATATATATATATATATTTTTAGCAAACGGTCGAAAGGCTTTCATGACATGGGCGAACTCGCCTTCAGACTTTCACATCGAGTGACTTTGGCCGTGCGGAATTTGTGCGGGGCAGACTCACCTATTTGTGTATTTTTAAGTGTTAGTGTGTGTCCGAGTTCCAAATTTGATCAGAGTGCATTTCTTCGGTCCTCCTATGAGATTTCTACAACTACACAAAAGGGCAAGGAGGGTCATATTCTACAAGAAGTGAGGAAGGGTTATACTGTGTACCTTTTCAGGTACATAGCGTTCCATGGATCGGAGAGATATTCCCCCTCTGCATTTACTAGTCTGTATGCATTTCCAGGATATACTTCTTTAATTACATAAGGGCCTTCCCAATTGGGTCGTAACTTACCTCGGGGATGCGGAAGCTGAGAAGGAGCGATGCGTTTCAGCACGAAATCGCCAACTTTGAATTCTCTTTCTTTGACATGTTTGTCGTAGGCTCTGGCAATCCGCTTCCGGTATACCTGTGCGTGCTCTGCTGCTTTCATTCTCCTTTCGTCAAGTAGGTCCAGCTGAAGTAGCAATGCTTCTCTCCTCTGGTCCTCTGTCATGTCTTCATCTAGTTGGATGCGCAGCGATGGGTGAAGGACTTCAAGGGGAAGGACTGCTTCCATTCCGTAAGTCAAAGAGTATGGGGTTTCTCCGGTGGGAGTTCTTATTGAGGTTCGATACGCCCACAACGCTTCGACCAAACGGTCTGGCCAATCACTACCTTTGGTGGTTTGCACAGTCTTCTTGATGATCTTTAGTAGAGTCTTGTTGGTTGCTTCGGCTTGACCATTTGCTTGGGGATAATATGGGTTTGAATGATGCAGTTCTATGTTATATTTTGTGCACAACTCGTTCATTTGTTGGGATATGAATTGTGGACCATTGTCTGTTAAGAATGCCTTAGGGATGCCAAACCTAGCTATTATATTCTTTTTAATGAATTTGACTACGGAGGTTGCCTTAATATTAACATATGCTTCTGCTTCTGCCCATTTAGTGTAATATTCTATTGCGGTTAATATGAATGCCTTATTCTGTGTGTTCTCTACAGTAGAGGTCAGGGGTCCTATGATATCAAAAGCCCAGGTCGAGAAAGGCCATGGAGCGATGGTAGGGTGAAGGGATGATGCGGGGGCATGAATTAGGTCAGCATGCAGCTGACATTCTTTGCATCTTTTGACATAATTGACTGAATCTGATTCTAGGGACGGCCAATAGTAACCTAAACGGATGATTTTCTTAGCTAACATCTGGCCTTTGACATGTCCTCCGCACTCTCCTGAATGTGCCTCTTTAACTATCTCTTGCCCTTCTTCTATGGTCATGCATCGTAAGAGAACTCCACTAAATGATCTACGGTACAGTAGCCCTGCGACTATGACATATCTCTGAACCATCTCTCTTAATGCTCTTTTATCCGATAGGGTGGCGTAGTCGGGGATGTAGCCATCATGCAGGTAATTCCAAATATCATAGTACCACGGGTGGTCATCTTCCAGGTCATCATCATGTTGTATGCGAGCTAAGATCCCTTCTTTAGGTTTAGAATTTTCCTCCTGATCGGACTCTTCGGTCTTAGCTTTCTTACTCCTATTTTTTGAAACTTTCAGCAGGATTTCGCCGGGGTTCCCCTTGGTCAGGTCTATTGGTTTGACGGACGGAGAATCTAGCCTTCTAATCAGAAATTCTTTGGAATCCTTATCATCAGGCATCTCTATGATTGAGGCTAAAATCGCTAATGAGTCAGCCAATCGGTTCAAGGCGCGAGGGATGTAGAGAAATGAAATCTTCTTGAATTTTGACATCAGCTCTTTGGCTTTCTCGTGGTAGTGCGCAAGCTTAAGGGCGCTAACCTTCCATTCTCCAGCTATTTGGGAAATAACGACTTTAGAATCACCGAAGACTCTTAGCTTATCAACACCTAGGGCCTAGGCTTCTCTCAACCCTGCTAATAAGGCTTCGTACTCCATCATATTATTGGTTGCTGGAAATCCGATTTTATAGGCCATTGGGATGACAACTCCTTCCGGGGATAATAACACTACACCAACTCCTTTTCCATTCTGATTCAAAGCTCCATCAAAGTACATGGTCCATAAATCATCATCCTTTGCTTCTTCAACATCCGCCAATAAGATACTTTCGTCGGGGAAATCAATTCTAACCGGCTCATACCGTGGCAGAGGGAGGTGTGCCAGATGGTCGGCAATTGCTTGTCCCTTTATAGACTTTTGGGTAACATAGGTTATGTCAAACTCTGCCAAGAGCATTTGTCATCGCGCGACTCTTCCCGAAGTAACGGGTTTCTCGAAGATGTATTTTAAGGGGTCCATTCTGGCTAAGAGTTTGACCTGGTGAGCTAGAAAGTGGTGTCTCAGTTTCTGGGCGGCCCAAACTACGGCTAAGCAAGTTCTCTCCATTGGGGAGTATTTCCTTTCGTAGGGTAGGAGAGATTTACTCAGGTAATAAACCGCGTTCTCTTTCCTCCCAGTCTCATCATGTTGACCCAGGACCATGCCTATTGCAGACTCTGTCGCTGACACATACAAAATGAGGGGCCTATGTTTAGCAGGGGGCTTCAGGATAGGACGACTCAATAGATATTTCTTTAGATCTTCAAATGCCTTTTGGCAGTCGTCATCCCAATGATATTCCACGCCTCCTTTTAACAATTTATAGAACGGCTCACACCTTTGTGAATGCTGCGAAATGAATCTTCTGATGAATTGTAGTCGCCCTATTAGGCCTCTTAACTCTTTAAGGTTCTTTGGAGGCGGCATTTCAAGAATGGCCTTTACCTTAGAAGGATCGACTTCGATTCCTTGATTACTTACCCTAAAGCCTAGGAGTTTTCCAGAGGATACTCTGAAAACACATTTCTTCGGATTCATCTTTAGTTGGGTGTCCCTGGATCGCTGAAGAACTCTCCTGAGAGCCGTGACATGTGTTTCACGTGTTCTAGATTTGATCAGAATATCATCTACGTAAACCTCCACACAGTCGTGTATCATATCATGAAATATTGCCATCATGGCCCTCTGATAGGTAGCACCGGCATTCTTCAAGCCGAAGGGCATAACAATGTAACAGTAAGTCCCCCAGGGTGTGGTGAACGAGGTTTTCTCCTGATCCTTTGGTGATAGTCTGATTTGGTTGTACCCTGAGTAACCATCCATGAATGATAGCATAGCGTGCCCTGCGGTATTATCAATAAGCACGTTGATGTGAGGTAAAGGGAAATCATCTTTGGGAGATGCCTTGTTCAAATTTCGGAAATCAATACAGACTCGGACGCGTCCGTCTTTCTTCTTCATCGGGACTATATTGGCAACCCATTGAGGAAACAACACAACCCTGATGAACTTCGCCTGGTGGAGTTTGTCAACCTCCTCTTTTACTTTCAGTGCAACATCAGGGAGCATTCTTCTCAATTTCTGTTTAACCGGTCTAGCATTTTCCTCCAATGGGATCCTGTGTTCCACTAGGTCTGGCGCGAGTCCGGGCATGTCATTATAATCCGATGCGAACACGTCTTGATATTCTCTTAGGACCTCAAGGATCTCGTTCTCTTTGTCAGGTTCTAGGCATGCACTGATTTGGACCTGCTTGGGTCTTTCGTCCGTTCCCAGATTTATCTCTTTTGTCTTTTCGGCAGCCGCTTGTGTTTCTTTGTCAAACTTCTTAATTACTCTCCTAAATTCATCTGAAACTTCATCATCCCCTTCTTCAGTGTCTACTAATTCGTAAACACCCATTCCATCATTGACGTTCACATGTTGCATGGACAGTTCGGGTTCTAGAATGACAGGCAGAGATTCGCAGCCTAACTTCTCGATGTTTGTCATAATTTCTTCTAGTCGAGACTGCTCCACTGTGGGTATCTTCCATCGCCTTAGGTTGCCCATATTTGGATGATGATCACAGTCTTCTACTCCTACGGTTCCTATGTTTTTGGGTTTTCTATTTTCTAATTTTTTTGGGTTTTTGGGGTTTTCTAATTTTTTTGGATTTTCGGGGTTTTCTAATTTTTTAGGATTTTTGGAATTTTCTAATTTTTTGGGATTTTTGGAATGATATGGTACAGGTGAGGTTGAAGATAGGCTATCTACTGAGGAGGATCCTCCCCGCTGGCGTGGCCAGACGGTGGGGTGGTATACCATTTCGTGATCATTGAGGTCATCAGTTTCCCAAATTTCATGGTTCTCTCGAGAGGAGTCTTCTCGCCAATGGCGCCAGGCAACGGGCCAATATACCACTTCTTCGCTGGTAGGGTTTTCGATTTCCCACGTCTCGCGACTTTCTCGGATTTCGGCGATCGGCCTTTTTTTTGGGTAGATGAGTTAATTCACTCGCATTCAGCATGTTACAAGATAGGGTCTGGAATCTCGGATCGATAGTGTGGTCTATATTGTTCACTCCTTTTGGTGAATGGAGCTCTTTCCAAGTGCCAAAGATTTCCTCATGAGTCTCACTTTCAGATGAAGTCGAATCTTCCCAATCTTCTACTAAAACGGTCTTGCCTTTATCATTTGGATCCAAATTGTAGCATCCCCTTCCGAATGGAAGTGTGTTGGGGTCCAAGGTTTTGTCATGCTTCATGAAATGTTTATCTAAGGTCCAGTCCTCTTGTTTATACCTTATGTCATTGTATGTGTCGTACCCTAATCCTTCTGCTCTCGCCCTAGGGTCCGGTATGTAAGGGTCGGTAATGCCTTCTCCATTCTTTCCTAGCCCAAATCCCGGTTGATACCCCATCTTCTTCATTAGAGTCCATCCTCGAGCTTGACCTTCATTGTCAAACATCGGATTTTGAGGGGAGGATAATTCGGAAAACATATTTTGCACAGGGTCCATATCCATCAAAGAAATGAGAGGATCGACCTTGTACCCATGAATCTTGACCTTTGGTGTAATGGGAGCAGGTTGTAAGGTCGGGAGTATTTGAAGTTCTTCCGGTTCAATGACAGGCGGGTCTCCCATCAATTTCATGATCTTACCCAAGTGGGGGAATTTGACGCATTGGTGTCGGCTTGACATAATGGCATTCATGTGGTTCAACCATCGGCGTCCTAAGATCAAGTTAAAAGTGGCAGGGATATCCATAACGTAAAATTCTTCTGGCATTGAAATTGGGCCCGCTTGGACTAATAACATAATTTTTCCACAAACCGTTTTCTTATTCCCGTCGTAACCAGTTACGACATATAGGGGCTGGAATTAAGTCCTTGATTGTGAGCCCTAAAGCTTTGTAGGTTTTCAACGAACAAATATTTAGTGATGCACCAGTGTCAACCAAAGCTCCTGACATTTCCTTCCCTGCTATCTTGACTGTTAGATGTAGGGGAGAGGTTCTCACCTCAGGTGGTATTTCCTTTAATTCTTCCTCAGTAAAAGTAATGGTAGGGAACAAAGCTCCCGGGGCCAAGGCTGAAATAGACGTTCTCAATTCTTCTGGAGTTATGCCTACCAGGACTTGTAAGCGTGTAATAGCCTCCAGTAATTGTTGCTGATGTTTGGGGGAGGTTTTAATCAGATCAAGGACAGATACTTTAGCTGGGATCTTTGTGAGGTATCCTAAAAGGTCATATTCTATCCCTATTTCTATCGAACTATAAGCTCTTTCATCAACTATCTCCTCAACCTGAATATTGGGATTTTGCGAATCTAAGTTCTGAGAAACAGGGTGAGGGGGTAGTCGGGGAGGACGGATCCGTCCAGATCGTAAGTGGGCCTGAGACGCATTTGTGTCTGGGTAAGGATCTGGTTGGGAATTCGTGATGATCGGCGATTCTCGGTCGTTTGGCTCATCAAAATTTACCTTGTAAAGGTCAGGGGAGTCAACGATCGTATCCATCCCTGAATTGAAGATTTTGAATTTGGTCTTCCCATCCCATGGCGTGATGTATTTTCGATAATCCTCTTCTTCAAAGAAATCACCATGACATGATTGGCTATGGTTTACACTCCCTTGGGCCGGGGCATCAATGTGTTGGTGCTCTATTACGGCGATGTTTATTAATTGGGTCTGTGGGCCCTGTCCAGAGGTTGACGCTCCATGCTGAGGTAAAGGGTTTGTATAAATCTGCATGTTGGGAATATTTTGTGCGGGATTTGTGGTTGGATTTTGATTGGGAGGGGCATTCCGTGGATCATTCCCACCTATTGGCCTAATGTTACTCCAATCAATCCTACCTTCATCATTGAGATCATAGATCAAATCTCTAACCGTATAGCATTGGGTGAGGTCATGACCTGGCATCCTATGGTAGGCGCAAAACTTAGTCTTGTCTAGGTGTTCGGACCATGCCTGCGGTCGTTCTGGCGGAAGTTGGAGGGCATTCTGATTTAAGAGAGACCAGAAGATAGCAGTCCATGGTTGAGGAAGGGACGAGTAGTTTGCCCTTTTAGGTCCGAATCTTCTTCTATTTCCATTGTTCGGGTTATTCTGGTTGCCATTGTTGTCTCTATTGTAATTGAAGGGGACTGTACTATAGTTGGGTTGAGGATTCGCGTTCTGGTTTTGCGGCGGAGCTATCGGGTTCGAGACTGGCTGTATGGGATTAGGATTCTGGTTTTGATTCACTGGAGGCCCTTGGTTTCTTGGTGGTTGGTCATAACTTTGATTATTTCTCGGAGGGTTTCGGTAGTTCTGATTGTTCCGCTGATAGTTTTGATTATTTCTCTGATAATTCGGGTTACCACCTTGGAAGTTGGGATTGCCATTTTGCCCTGAGTTTTGGTGTTGGTTAAAGCTAACGCTGGTACGCTCCTGATACGGTCGGTAGACCTCTTCCTGATTCAAGCTAACTTCAGGGGTCGTGCGGATCTCTGGTTGGGTGGTTGTGCCTACCCTACGCGTGTTCTTTTTGTGGTCAATGATGGTGTTCAATACCCCTTCATCTAGATTTTGCTTCATCCTAGATAACCTACGATACAGGCCACTCCAACTAACGACCTCCCCAATTGTCATCAGGGCTCTCATGGGATCCTTCATGTTCGATATGGCCATTCTTACTTGTTCTTTCTCTTGCATGTTGCAATCTGACCGTGCGAATTGGTTTTGCCATCTCACTGCAAATTCCTCATAGTCTTCATTGTTCTTTTGTTTGAGATTAGCTAAGTCATGCCATAAGGGTTTGTTTTTAGTTAGATGCTGGTATCGCGCTAGAAATTTCTCTACAACATCCTCGAAGGTATTGATTTCATGGGAAGGCACGGATGTATACCAAGTCAATGCATCTCCAGTTAACGATTCCTGAAAATAATTTATGAGCATGGAGTCATTGTCTGCGATGGCACGACACTTGTTGCAAAACAAGACTAGGTGATGCTGAGGGTCAGTAGTCCCATCATAAGGTACGAACTTAGGGGCTCTAATAGGGAAAGGTGACCTCTCTTTTTCCTCCTTTTTGGTAAAGTCGTAGAATCCTAGTTTCTTGCCAGTTGAGCTCGAGGATTTCTTTTTAATTTCGTTCTTGAGTTCCTCCACATTTTTCTGCAACTCCTTGAATGCTAGCGGATCTAGATATTGAATTGTCTGTGGTTGACATTCTCTTTGTGGTTCTAGCGAAGTAGGGGCGTAGGCCTGTTCTTGGCATTGGCCTTGGAAATACAGTTGCGAGATAGGCTGATAGCTTTGGTTCAACTGAATTCCCCCGTGTGTAATCGGTTGTCCCCTATATGGGTCAACTATTGGGCTTAAAGTGGGTGGTTGATATGCTTGCTGATAGCGCGACTCATTCTCTTGGTGTGTTTGATAAGGATTTCCAATGCTCGTGGGGTTAGTAACTTGCACGTTCTGGATTGGGAGGTTCTGGTTCGCATTGGGCATTTGATAGATCGGGACTGTTTGATTTTGATAAGTGAGAGGCCCCCTCTCGTATTGAGCTGATTGGGGATATAACATACCAGCGCCAACCGTCACAGGATTGTAACGAACTTGATCCGTTGGTGGAGGAATCATTGCTTGGAATTGGGGCCGAGCCATCTCGTGTTGCCTGTAGGCATCTAGCGCTCCTATATGTGTCGAAGGGTTTTGGTGCGAGATGCTGGATGTCGCCAATCGACCCATGTTCATTGGACTATGACTTGTCTGGTGATATGCGTTTTCATTTATCACAAGAGTCTGGGAAGGTGCGATGGCCCTAACCGGGATTATGATAGGTGCGTCAGTAGCCATCCCATACTGTGGGATAGAGGACGTGATTGGCTCGGTTTGGCTGATCATGGAAGAATAGGGTATAACCTGTGAGACAACAGGATCACTTGCGCGAAGAGGGTAGTCTGTTGATGAAACGCTATCATGGACCCTATATCTTATAACTTGGCCGGTAGGACTGACCAGATCTGTGTAAGTCACCCCTGAATGCGAGGAGAAATGATTCTCTCTCGATGAAGGAGATGGGGTGGATGTATTGGAATGATTCCTTCCCATTGTTATGGTATTGACTGGTAACGGGCCTCCTTCGAAAAGGGACCGTCTTATCTGTTGTGGGTCATGGCTTGAAGCTGCCAAGGATCCATCTAATACCCTAAAGGGTTCTACACTTTGCGTGGTTTGGTGTGACTCGCCAGTGGTGCGGATCAATAGTGGGGGTGAGAGGGGTTGAAAGTCGGACATTCTGAACGTCTGACCCTCCATTTGTGAAGAAATGTTTAGATGAGAAGAGAGAGAAGGAGAGGAAGAGAAGAGCACTTGTTATGTAGTTTTGTTGGTGAAGATTTGTTTCTTATGGTGTAATGGGGGAAAGCTTAGTGGACAGTGCATTCGGACCTTTGGTTTAATTTTCAGACTACTCATAACAACCTTAAACTGAATGGGACACGGACATCAGATCATTGATTGGATGTTCGTGTCTTAGAATATTACTCTAGGAATACCCAAATAGGTGACAGGAAAACACAAGAGGTCCCATCACGATCGCCAGGCTGTCGGATGTGAATTTCGACCCCCCCAATTTTCCTCTCCAAGAGAGGCATGGTTTGGGGAAATCTCCATTCATCTATATATATGCTATTTAAATTTTACATCGAAAATGAGGATTCCGACTACCCTCAAAATCGATGGATCACGATCGCCAGCTACGGTACGGCCGTAACACCGTTCTTCGACAAAAGTCGAAGAAATATGGGGAGAAAAATAATAAGGTGGGTTCTTCCTCTCGTCTAATGTGCTGCCGGCAACACACGACGGTTGTCCTGTCACATTAATTTGGGTCTCTTTGGGTCTCTTTAATTTTGGGTCAATTCAGGGTCATGAGTTAAAGTCCGAATAAAGGTTAATCCTCACATAGCATAATCGTAGTATATCCAAGTAAGACAAAATAACTAAAATAAAGAAAATAAAAGGGGGGAGGTGCCAAATATTTAAGAAGAGGATCGGCCCCGTTCGCGGGTACCCCCTTCTGATCCCTTGGCAAAATAGGGTTTAAAGGCTGATTTTTCAAACCAAAATGATGATGCAAATGAGACTTTGACTTGTGATTTCTGTGTTTTTCGTGTGCGATACACGAGTGATAAAAGTAAAAGGCCGATGGGCCGTAATTGATTGAAGGTGGCCGATGGGCCAGGATTGATTGAAAATGGCCGATGGGCCAGTGTTTGTTTTAGGGTGGCCGATGGGCCGTGATTGATTAAAAGTGTGTGTGAAATCACTCATCTCATCTCGTTATTCTCATTTATTCAATTTTAGAAATCAATTCTTTATTCCCTTTATCATTAAGTTCGATTAAATATCTGGCACCTGAGGTGGAGGAAGAAATAAAAGGAAAATCTTTTTGGGTTTATTTTGTTGGTTTTATAGTTTTTATGGCTTTTCAATATGGGGGCTAGAAGGGCCTAACTAGGGGATTTTACTTGGATTTACGTGATTAGTGCTTTAATACTAATCATCGGATTAACCCTAACCTAAGGTCCTAGACCGCCCACATCAGCTCTCCCAGTCCCCTAACGGAACAGGAAAAGTGATGGGGCGAGGCCTAATGCGCTAAGCTACCTAATGGGGAAATCCGATATAATCCTAGGGTATGAATAGCCTGAGTTTGATGGTTCAGCACCTAAGCAATTTATTAATTGTGATTTTTAATTGGTTCGGTTTGTTTTGAGTTGAAGATTGATTAAGAGGTGGATTAAATGTATTTTGGGGTTCTGTTTAAGTTGTTTAAGGTTCTGGAATTTATGGTTTTAATTTAAAACGTGAAATGATGTCGAAATCCGTGAAACGGGGTTGGCAGAAGACTTGGGCGCCAGGGGGGTGGCGCCTAGGATATTCTGGTGACTTGGGCGCCTAGGCAGTGGCGTCCAAGTGGCTGCTTCTGGGTGGTTTGACTAGTGACGATGGTATCGATATTGTTTTCGGAATCCAAGGAGTTCTTACTTGGTGAATTTTAATGTTTCAAATTGTTCTAATTCTCTGATGTTCAAATGTCAAAGGGATCCGGATCCGGATTTTGAGACAAAATTTAGAATTCGCGTTTTAGTGCAAATGAGAGGATAGGCGCCAAGGGGGTGGCACCTAGGTTGATGGCTTGTGAATTTAAGTATTCCGTTGGGACTTAGTTATTGGTTTTCGGATCTAGAGACTATTTTAGATTCTGGTCTTAATTAATTTAAGTGGTAAGGTGTTTAGTTACTCGTTTTAAATTGAAGTTGTGAACCAAGGTTAGAGTGTAGGATAGGCACCACAGGGCTGGGCGCCCAGGGAGTGGCGCCTAAGTTGATTTGGCAGGATGGGCGCCCAAGGGGTGGCGCCCAGGTGACTGTGCTAAGGTTCGGTCGGTTCGGTATTTTTTTTTTTAGGTCAATTTAAGTTTAAATTGGTTTAAGGGCTTAGTGTGTTTGGGTGTGGGATGCTATTCGTATTCAATTGAGATTTATTTAAACGCCAATTAATTGGGCTAAGTTGTGAATCGGGTTTTTCCGAAAACAGGGAAGCTGGGCGCCCAGGGTGTGGTGCCCAGGTGGATTTGACAGATGGCGCCCAGGTGAATTATTCTGTGGTTCGGGTCGGTTCAGTATTTTTTAGGTTGATTTGCGGTTGAGCTTTATGGTTTGATGTATTTTAAATTAAAAATGTTCTGTTGCGATGATTACGATTAAATTTAGTTTCAATTAATTTGGCTTTAGTGGCGGGAGAGGCTGGGCGCCAAGAGGGTGGTGCCCAGGTGGATGTGACAGGATGGGCGCCCAGGGGGTAGCGCCCAAGTGTCTGCCTTGTGCGTCCGAGTTGGTTCGATGTTTTAAGTCTATTCAGGTTTATGGTTCTGATTGTTTTAGATTTCAAGGGTGTTCCGGTGTGTTGATCGTGATTGACTTCGAATTTAATTTCAAGTGGGGTTTCCTAGTGATTGGGTAGGATGGGCGCCAGGAGGGTGGTGCCCAAGTGGATGCGGAAGGATAGGCACCAAGGCACCAAGGGGGTGGCGCCCAAGTGGATGTTTTGTGGTTTATTCGTTTTGTATTTTCTAAGTTGGTTTGAGTCCAAATTGATTAAGGTTTTGAGTCTTTTAGGTTAATAGTGTTTTAAGGTGTTAATTCGGGTTTAATCAATTAAGTTTAATTAAGTGGTGGTTTCTAAGGGAATGGGATAAGATAGGCGCCAGGAGGGTGGTGCCCAAGTGTAAAGTTAGGCTGGGCGCCCAGGGGGTGGCGCCCAGGTGTCTGTTTTGTGGTTTCGGGTTGCTTTTGCGTTTTTAGGTTGGTACTAGTCTAAGTTGATTGAGGTTTTAGGTTTCTTAAATTTAAAAGTGTTTTGTTATGTTAACTAGGATTAAATTTGGGTTGTGATTAATTAGAAATTTTAATTAGGGGTTCTTTAGAGACGGGATAGGATGGGCGCCAAGAGGGTGGTGCCCAGGTGGCAGTGTAGGCTGGGCACCCAGGGGGTGGCGCCTAGGTGGACTTTTTAGAGTTTATTGGTTTTGAGTTTTTGAGTTAATTAGAGATTAAGTTAATTAAGGTTTACTTATTCTAGGTTTAAAATATTTTACTGTGTTGATTCGGATTAGTTTAAGGTCTTAACTAATTAACTTAAGCTTTAATCGGGGTTTCTTAGGGAATGAGTAGGTTGGGCGCCCAGAGGGTGGCGCCCAGGTGGCTGTGGAAGGATGGGCGCCCAAGGGGTGGCGCCCAGGTGGCTGTTTTTTGGGGTTTTGGTTTTTTTGTGTTTTTAAAGTTCTTAGTTATTTCTAAATCCGAATTAATTAGGGTCTTAAGGTTTTAGGGTTCTTAATGATTTGATATTTATTAAGTTACCTAATTATGATGTTTTAATTAATCTTATGATTTATTCTTCTTAGGCGCTAAACTCAATAACCTAGACTATCTAATTATTATTTTTGAGTTTTCTGGATATCTTTTAATTTGTTTTTGGTTTCTCCTCTAATTTACTAGAGAATAAGGGAAGAGAAGAAGGGATTTTATGTTTTATGATTTTTTTGGGATTTTCTATGGTTATGCGATTCAAATGATATGATGTGAAGTGTGACAAAGATGGTAATTCAAAGTTCAGAACAGATCATACAACCAAACATATCATCATCATGCAGTTTCTAAATGAACTAAATGCGGAAGATTTGAAGTTGTGCACAAAAGTGGAGAAATCCACTTGGGCGCCACCCCTGTGGCGCCTACCCTGCTCAGTCAGGATTTTCAACGGAACACAACGAACGCACAAGAATCTTACTGTTTTCAACACAACTTCCAATATTCAGCGACTGATGCGAATGTATTAATTCGAACTACTAGCGATGCAACTAACGCAATTATAAGCAAACGATGCAACGGGCGGAGATCTAGAACCCGGACCCTGTCTCAGAAGGGTAGGCGCCCAGGGGGTGGCGCCCAGGTGATTCTGAAAAGGGCAGGCGCCCAGTGGGTGGCGCCCAGCCTTTCTGCCAAAGGCTGTTCGCGATCTTTTCAATATAAATGATGATGGTGATGATGCTAATGCGAGATCTGATCTAACTATGCAATTAGAACTACAAAATCAAGACGAATCTATTATATTAGAATGAACCTAAACATATTACTAACATGATGATGCACTAATACTATTTTTATCCCAAGTTAATGTAGATCTACGATGCTCAAATGGTCCTAAGCATATTTCTAAGAATGAATGGTAATGAAATATAGAAAAAGAAAGGAGAGATCTAGGAATACCGGTATATGACGCGTTCCTCAAGTTCCTAAAACGAAGCCTTCGCAAAGATCCATAGCTCCAGTTGAAGATATGGAAGCCTCCTCCTCTCTTTCTCCTTCCCCTACTATAGATCTGAAGTTCTTCTCTAATGGTGGCTACCTTTCTTCTTCTTTTTCTATTCTCTCCTTTTGCCTATTTTCTTAGGGTTTTTGGGTAGCCCCCCTTGTAAATGAAGTTAAGAGGGATTATATAGGTTTGGGATGAGTTTTAGAAGGGCTAGGGCTTCACTATTTCGGGTTTCTAGACGGTCTCACGCATTCCTAGGCGGCTTAAGTTATTTTAGGGTGAACTAGGGTTTGGTGTGAGGATGGGCGCCCATGGGGTGGCGCCCACATGGCCTGCGCAGGCTGGGCGCCCACAGGGTGGCGCCCAGGTGATCCTGGAGAGAGTGGGCGCCCACAGGGTGGTGCCCAGCTGGTTCGTGCTTCACTTTTGGTCCTTGGTCCCATTTGGAGTCGAGACTGAACGGATATGTCTTCACCTGGGGGGGGGGCCTACATTAGCACTTAATAGGCTGGGCGCCACATGGGTGGTGCCCAGATGGATTCAAGACTGGGCGCCACATGGGTGGTGCCCAGATGGATTTAAAGGCTGGGCGCCACATGGGTGGTGCCTAGGTGGTTCGGTTCGTCTTCGATGCTTGGTCCTACGTATGAGTGGTCCCGGTCTAATCTCGAACCAAACAAATAAATTTTAAGGTGGGCGCCCACCATGGGGTGCCTAGGTGGTCCTGGGCTGTGTGGGCGCCACAGGGTTGGTGCCCATGTGGAACTTAGTAGGGTAGGCGCCACATGGGTGGTGCCTAAGTGGAGTCAATTTATTTTCGGAGTTCGGCCCCTACGTTGAGTGGTCCCGGGCTACTTTTGGGCTAACTAGTGAAATTTGGAGGCTGGGCGCCCACCATGGGGCGCCTAGGTGGTCCCGGGCTGTGTGGGCGCCCACCATGGGGCGCCTAGATGGTTTTCCATAGGGTGGGCGCCACATGGGTGGTGCCTAGGTGATCTCTTCTTAGGACAAACTTTGGAAGCTTATAACTTTTGACTCGCTTATCGAATTTGGACGTTCTACATACCGCCGGAAATCTCTCGAAGTGAGGAATTCAATGGTCTAAATTTCTTGACAAATAGGAGCTGAAAAATATGGGGGATCTCTGGACCAATGAATTCGATTTCCTAACTTAGGCTAATCGGGTGATATTTTGGCAAACTAAGTATGGTCTTTGGAGGGATTGGCCTAAGCATGTCTTAAGTGGTCCGGAAAGGGTTTGAGTGGTGTCATGGTTCACTCCTTGTGTGAGTAGTGAGTTGGGCTCAAGATCTTGACGCGACTCGGCTTTTCTCTCACGAATTTCTAGAAATCGTCGAACTAAGTCTAAAATTAGCAACAAGCATCTTCATCGTCATTAATTAATCTGAATTATGTCATTAATCATTCAATTATGGGTGAAATGAGGGCATCGCTATATATGATAGGTATTTAAGGCTATCATAGGGGCCAAATGAGGTGTCTACAGCCGTCATCAGGGCCATCCGGTCTGACCTCCACATTGGCGGGGACCTTGTATGCATCCCTAAAATGATCTATGGAACCTGGGTCTCCTAACAGATGTCTATAGACCCCCATTCTCAACTCAGACGAGGGTCTACCTAAAAGAAAAGACGAGGAAAACGGAAAGAAGTCCTACGAAAGTGGACTGCATGAGCAGGATCGTCGGAAGTTCGCAGGCGTCGGAGAAGTTCTCTTGCAGAGCGCAGTAGAAATTTGAAAAAAATAGAGGAAAAGTGAAGATGAAGGAGACGCCCTGATTTATAAGGCCTAGAGACGTCGTTTCGACTTTTGAGAAGAGCCTTTAAGAGGCATCCCCTCAATCAGCCCTAACGTCCCATCTCGCAGCCCTAACGTCTCCTCGAAGTAATTGCGAGACAGCCAAAAGAGGCGACACGTGCCACCATTGGCGCGATATCAGAGGGCTATTAAATATCCTGGACAGGCGAAGGGACATCTCGAAGGTGACCGTACGTTAGCGATGGCCACCAGGCCTAGGGGGGACCCTCCTGATCCGAAGCTCCTCCTTCCCGGTATCTCCCTCGTATGACGGTAACCCTCACTCGAGCTCGGTAGCGGAGCCAGCTATACAGTCACCAAGCTTCCGACCTCCTCGAGCTGGAAGGCTCTCAGAAGTCAAAAGCTAGGGGGCAAATGTGTGGGTAAAACACCGTAATGACGAAATTAAGCAGAGATTACAGCAGGACTCGCTGATCACTTCGGCCTTTGTGGTCATATCCCGTCAGCTCGGCAGCTCGGTCAAGAGTACCAGCACGGCAGCACGGTTCAGCAGCTCTGCGTGAATGCCAGCTCAGTACAAGAGCACAGCACGGCCAAGCCATTCTTGGTCTCGGACCAAAACGCTGAAGGCAGAGTGGGCCGCCACCTTCCTCCGGGAAGTGCGGTGCGCCCTGACAGATATGAGCATTCATTTATGGCGATAGGATCGCTCATTTACGGCGATAAGAAGTTAGCTTTATCAGACCTTACATTAACTGACTGAAGGCATGGAAAGTAAGGATGGGATGTTGCCTTTTTCATCTACTGCTACCTGTCAGGGTAAGGATCGATGGGACCTTACCCCACCTACCCCCACTCACAGAGAGAATGAACGAGGAATGCCCACATATATACACATGGGATCAGCCCCATGAAGGTACGCGATACGCAACTCACAACACCCTCCACATCGTCTCATTCCCTTCCTCCTCCTCCTACTTAGTTTTCTCAGAACTAACTCAGGCATCGGAGCGCCTTCGGCTCATGGCAGCCAGGGGTTCTAACTCTAGCCTTTTTCCTTCCTTTTCAGGTTCTTGGCGTTCAGTATTCCCTGTCCTTATGTTACCGCTCTCTTTTCTTTATGTGATTGATTCTTTTAATGTAAATATAAGAAATCTATGGAGAATACTTCTTTAAGTTATTGAGCAATCTTTTCTCATATATTCAGCTTACACATTATATACTCACATCAAGCACTGTTTATTCAGTAGTTGCTGTATGGGTGGTCATATAACCAATGATGACATTGAACAGACAATCCTGGACCTTGGAACAGGAGACTTTTGTAGGGATCGTCATTGTGAATTTTGGTAATATTCCTTCTCTAATCATCTTTTTCTGATGGTCTTAAGATAAAATATTTAAAGTTGCCTGACCATTGTGATTGCATGGCCCATCCATGTGGGGCCTGCTGGCTGATCTGCTTTACTTTTTGTAAGTGTGTGAGTTTCTCTTACGACAGTTGTTGTGTCAATGTGCATGCCAACTCATCTACGTCCAACTGATACATGTGCCTCTTAAACTCAAAATTGAGCTTCCGATAAGAGGAGGAAAACTGGGGGAAAGAGTGACACCTTAGTGTGCGTTTTTGTATAAGAGGATTTTGTGACTGAGAGGATAATTGTTCTAAATTTTTGTGCAGCCTGTTCTTCTATCATCTTATGCAATACTTATCCCGTATGGAAAATTAAAAAATGAATTGATTTTCCCCAATAAAGAGGAGTTCAATTTCCTATGCAAGGAGTAGGAGTGGAATGTACACTCGCCGGTAGAATTGGAAATCTTGTTTCTGAGGCTGTCCCTTAATATATTTATGTAGTGTGTGTGTGTGTTAGTTGTTTACAAGGTCCAAGCTTAATAGCCTTTTACTTAATCCTCGTTCTTGCATGATTGACTGTCTTGATGACTATGATTTGTCCAGGTAACTCAACTCAGATGAACCGATGCAGAACTCACAATTGATAGATTGATATCACACCTTGAATGAGGATGGGAAGATGATCCGAACGTATCAAGAGAAAACAATTCGATCAGGTAGCTGATGCTGACAGAGTATGTGTGCTCTGTGACACTCCAGAGGAGGACATGGGTTTATTGGATGTAAATATGACCTAAATTAGACAAATGCAAACCATCCAATCCAACTAGAATAAGGGAAAAAAAAAGATCAAAGAAGCAGCAGCAGCAGCAGAAGGGCTATTTTAAACCTCCTTTCATGGTGACCCTCCATACTGTTTGTTTTCTCTTTTTTTTTTTTTTGCTAAAGCTCCTTACTGTTTGGTTGCAAGTACTTAAGGATATATTGTCTCGGGCATATGGAGAATTCCAAATGCTTCTCCCCTAAGTAGAATTCCAAAATGCTCAAAGGCATAGTGACATTCGACAATCTAAAATTTCGATATCACTTTAAAAGAAGATTCACACAAGGATACCAGATTTAGTGTGGAAAACCCAAACCGGGTGAAAAACCACAAATGCAAACTGGGTCAACAATCAAGCACTATGAATCTCGCAATTACAAGAAACTGAGATTCCTCCCCAGATATCCCTTACCTAAGGACTGCAGTTACCTTGTGTCGCTTCACGCTTCAACGACTTCACAGTACCATTGATTGCAACTGGCTCAATCCCGCGCTTGACTCCTCAAATCTTCTACACAAGAAGATGATCTTCTACAATGGATGCAAAAGAAACTAACTCTCTAGAGAACTTGGCAATATAACTCTTCAATAAATCTCTAAAGAGGATTTCTCTCAATTAGATCTCTAATTCAGAACTTGAGAGATGATGTGTATCTCTTTGGGTTGTGAGAAACAGTGAAACACCCAATATATAACCCCAAATCCGTGCAAAAGACTCCTAATAATAAAACAATCAAAATAAGAGTTCTTTCCAAGCTCTTTGATAGAGTCTGGACGGAACTAGGCATGACCACCTTACTCGCTATAGCGAGTAGAGTTCTCGCTATAGCAAGAGTGCTCTCTGCCTCTGACTTGGCTAGAACTTCGCTAAAGCGAAGTTCACGTTCGCTATAGCGAACATGTGTTCTGGAAAATGCCTTGATTGGTCCAGAACTCACTCATCTTCGCTTCAGTTATCTGGCAGCTCATCTACAATCCATTCTAAAATAAATAGAAAATTACAACTCAAACGGACCCAGTGTTTTGTCCAACCCATGAATTTTCCAATCACAATAAAATTTCTAACATAGTATCACTTCATAATTCCAATCTTTCTTGTTCGTTACCTTCTTCAATTGCAAACCTTACCCAACTAGAGTATTTGTATCTTTCATCATATGATTTTATTGGTACAATTCCATCTTCCTTTGTAGATGGGCTCAAACATCCCATTTCTCTTAATTTGTATGATAATTCACTTAAGGGATCTATCCCATCATCTCTGTTTTCTCACTCAGTATTGCGATTCTTGCATCCCGTCACCTTCAGGAATGAAAGGTGAGCAAGATCTTTAGAGTTTAGACGAGATCTCTATTCTTTTTGAAGGTATAAGAAATGTAGTCACACTTTCATCTCTCTTCTACAGCAGCCATGCTTGCAGCCCAAAGTATCCAATTGGGTATTAATGATGTTGTTGTGGCTGGTGGCATGGAAAGCATGTCTAATGCACCTAAATATCTGGCAGAGACAAGGTTAGGTTTCTTTTTCTAAGGCAACATTATTTTGTTTAATATTTTTTTTTCTGGGTCTAATAGAAAGCTTCAATGAAGGGAGAGAAGATTTTACAACTAAAAGGGAACTGTGGTTGTTTAAAGAAACTATGGAAAATAAAAACCTTACACAAGATTTTCTGCTGAAAGTGCTGCTAGTAAACCATACATTCTAACAATTATTGGTTTCATAAAATCCAATCTGAGTTGGATTAGAGTGGATTTTGGTTTTGGCCACTGAAATTGACCTACCCATATACTACCCTTTATATGTCTGTTAATGTTAATATCATTTATGGAGTAATAAAAACACAATCTTAAAATATTGAAATTTCTCTCACATCAAAGAGAAAGAAAATAAAAATAAAACTTGTTATGAAGTTGCTTTGGTATCACAATCCAAACTTGACAACCCGGTGTGAGTTGGATCGGGTGTGGTTGCATGATACAAGGGCTTGACAGGCCTATGGTATTGGGCGTGAGTAGCATTTTGGCCTAAAGAAATAGGCCTGAGTTAATTGTGTGGCCCTAACAACTCAACAAGGGAGCCCAGCCCAAAGGGTTATGAAATGGTTATGAAACAGTTTCGAACCCTCCCTGAAAATCAGAAACGGTTCTAACATTTCCAAAGAAGACCTCTTGTGCAAGGTTGGCATGAACATGTGCCCTTTTAAGAGCACCTGAAAATCAAAATGCAGGATTATCATAAAACCAAACCTTTCAATAATATGCCAAAAAGAAACAGCATAAAGAAGATGAGATCTTCCACTCAATTACAATAGAACCCAACTTAGTGACATGTAAAGAGGAAAGGCTGTCAAGGAATCCTCCCATCGGTGTGCGTGCAACACCAACAATGCATACATCTGCCAAAGCCAATACATGAAAACTATCGTAACAAAATCACATAAAATATATAGTTAAAAATTCTAACATAAGAAGAAAATATATGACCCAAAGAAAGCAAAAGCAACTGCGCAGGAGTAAACAAAAAAATAAAATGGTTTAAAAAAAAAAGATAAACCACTAGAATAATAAATCCCAATAAAGCAGAAGGGAAGAGTGTGTGTGTGTGTTAGAGAGAGAGAGAGAGAGAGAGAGAGCAAGTGCACTTCAGTGATTTCAGTAACCTACTGCAAAATGGGCAAACTAGAATTGCAACCCTTCCAGAAACACCCTTGTTTATGAGCACCATGGTCTTGGAAATAACTGTACGCAAATCCAAGCAACATGGACAAATAGTGCAAACAGCCAGTACTGTGATAACATTGAGCAAATCAACAAGAGGGACCGCAATATCTCCAAGTAAACCATTGCTCATAAAATCTGCCTATGGAATTAAAAAATATCAGTGGTCAGCGGAATATCACTCCAATTAAAAAAATATATATCCAACACCAAATTGAACCGCAGTGATAAAAATTAAAATCACCAAGTGATGAAGATCATAAAAGTAGCAGTAGCATCAACTGTTAACACTATACAATCATACCCATGTGCCCTTTGTGCACAAAAAAACATAATTGCGTGCATATGAACGCACCTCGAGGTTTTATATTATCTGTAGCAGCAGCTGGAGCCATGAGATGACCAGAAAACAGATAATACTCAGAAAAGAACCTGCACAAGATGAAAAAATTCTGTTTACGTGAGATACAAACTACAAACTAGTGTTCCTTCGTAGCTTATCAGTTTTACAATGTTCCAAGACAGGAGATGAAAAGAAGATATCTTTATACATCAAAAATCGATGCGAAAAGAGAGATAGAGAATGATTTCAAATAGCTTCAATAAAAACTGCTAACAAGGTAGAAATCAATCGAGACTATCCAAAAGAAACTTCAATCAAAAGAACGGATTGAAACGCACAAAAGACAATGAAGACTGAAACAATCTGTTGTATAAAAACTGAGGCGGCAGAAATGCTGAGATCAATGAAAAAGATCTGCAACAACGATTAGCAAAACAGAGAAGAAGAGGAAGGGAAGTCAGAATCAGAAGCTCAAAGAGAATTCGGGGATTTTTTTTTATATAAGAGAAGAGAGCTCACCTTCGTTCCGAGATCGAGAAGAGAGAGAAGCAGAGATTGAATAGCAAAAGCCACGAACGCAGCTTCAGCAGAAGTGGAAACTGAAGTTTTTTAAAGCAGAAATGAACAGCGGTTTCTCGTTTGAAGTCGTTGGACGGGCATAGAATGACTTATGTGATTCTCGACCGAGGTCTTAAGATATCAAACACGGGCATTCGATTTTGGACGTGTGTAGTGTGGCCCACTTTTGGTGATCAGGGAGCCAACCCAAAGAGTCCGGATCCTATGAGGCTTTAACTCATGGTGCCTTTGTGTCGAGCTTTGGAAGTGGGAACCTTTGTTTTACTTTTTCACTGTATGAGTCTGGACCCCTCTATGTAAGTCATAATATAACTTTTCCTCTTAATATAACGCTGCCCCAAAAGCAGACGAGGAAGGCATTGGGAAATTCGGTGCCTCATCACCCTCTTTTTCCATGGATAAAGGTTCTATATGAACTCCCTCTAGAGAAATCCTGAATTAAAAGAGATGAATTCCAAAGCAGGGCTCATTTATTGAAACCTAACCGGTTCAAAATAAACACCCTCAAGATATATGAAGGCTATTGAAGTTTTCTACACCATTGGAAAAGTGATTAGCACACTCTTATGCGCATTCATTATCGTGCTCATCAAACAGTCAATCTAATGGTTGGACGAACTCTAATTAATGTAAAATTTGAGGATAACCCCATCTACATGGAGGGCCTTTTTGGAACTCTTCTAATTTTAATAGGTGAGTTTCACTCTAAAATTCCACTTTTTAACTCGGGCTTTCTCTAGGTTAAGGCCTTCAACCATAACACCAAACTGGGTCACCGGCCCAGTCAAACTACCTTATGTTTTTAAGACCAAAATTCTGTCCAAATCCTCCCGAGCTCAAACTCAACTAGAAATTCGTGAGCCTCCTTTTATAGATAAGCAAACGATGAAAAATCTAGATAGCATCCTGGGACCTCCCCAAATAACACCTTAAACCATGTATTGATCATTATTTAAAAATTGGATTTTTACAAAATCTTACTCATGTTGCTTCGTCCAACTTTAATTCGTATTAAATTCAAACAAAGCTAAAAGAAGAGGGGGTATTTATTTTTGAGTGGTTTAAATTTTTTGTTGATGATTGGATTTTTAATTAAGAATATGACGCGGCCAAAATCTGCATGGCGCAAAGTGCACATCCTAACAAGGCCCATAAGAATCCCGCTAAGAATTGATCAAAATTTGGGGTCTAAACAATCCAGAATTGAGCTTAAAACATGAGAACTCAAATTTGTTGATATTAGAAGATTGCATCTGGGGTTGTACTCCAATTTAGAAAATGTTGAGAACTCAAATTTGTCGCATACCATCTCATCAATTGATGAGCCACGTGAATCCGATGGATAGATTTGTCAAGAGGGTCTGAGCGGTCCTGTTGCTTGGAGGGCTCTGATTTCTTTGATACTTCTCCCAAAGTCTTGCTAAATTGTGTCTATTAGGTTTTTATGACTTGGAAAAAATGATAAAATGTGGCAAGTGTTGATTAGATTGAAATTAATTAGGGTTTTGTAGTGTAAGTAGTCAACTGTGACAATCTTTGGTTAACTTTAGCAATTTTAGGTGTTTATTGGTCTTTTTTGGGAAACAGGTGTATCAAGAACCAAAAAATTCCTGCAATTGAAAGAGTGGGCGCAACATAGGACTAGTCCTATATATTGGGTCAAATACCACTAGGGCTTTCCCTTTTTCTCCATCTTTCCTTCTTTATTTTAGCCAATAGCTAGGGTGACTATGTAACCTCCCTTTTTTTTCTTTTCTATTGCAATTTAGCAATTATTATATGATGATTTCTTAACTTTCTATTGTGCGTGTGCGGAAGTGCGAGTACCTACGATCAACAACTACACCACACACAAGAAGAGAGAAATTCACACGAGAGATTCACGTGATTCGGCAAAGTGCCTACGTCTACAACCAAAGAGAACTCACTCTTTAATGTTCACCACCTTAGATCTAGCGTTATAGATTATATGTATATATAATCTCCGTTTTATTATTCCCCAAGAAAGCTCCTGTACAAAGACCAAAATACCGGTGACCCTAAGCCCGGTCATTTGCTAATCTAATGGACCAATCCGATAAAACCGGAATGCAAATCATAAACCCAACACTTTCCATATAGAAACAGAAACTCTCATAGTGGCCTAACATATCTATTTAGGATTTCTGTGGTACTTTTCTCTTTTTAGTGCCCATTTTGTTTTAGTGCCTATTTTGCACAACCGATCAAGTGTCTTGATCATTGTCAATGACTCTGGTGCATCTTCAGAACCAGTCACAGTATGCTATTGCACAATAATGTTTTGACAATTTCAGTTATGTCTTCACTCTTTGACTGTATCAGTTTTTCATGACAAGCTTCAGATAGTAGGATCAATTTTAGTCCGAGTAAAATTTGGAGATAGCTCATTGAATAATGACACTTATTTTGAATAGTTTAATTTTTTTTCATATGAGAAAAACATCTAAAAGAATATTTAATCATATAGGGTTATTTAGCTAGAAAGAATGAAAGGTACCTCATAGATGAAAGTAATACAAATTATATGCATTTCATGGATGGATAGATAGATAGGTATAAGTGAAGGGTAGCATCTCGGTTGTGACTTCCCAAAAGAATGGTCAGCCTTTTGCAGGCTTATGCACCTTATCATGCATCAGATCACATGCACTAATATGTATATCTGCAATGGATTTTTGGGCCTCCATCTAGTGAATGCAGGATGGCGCCACTTCATCTTGCATTGAAATGGTCATTGCAAGCTTGTGGGGCCCACTTTCTTTTTAAAGTTTAGGGGTCGGATAATGGCAGGTTCCAAAATTTTCCAGGCCATATATAGCTCCGAGTGAGAGTGTGCACGAGTTCGTGTCTCCAGTCTATCATTTAACATATTAATGATTTATTGGATTAGGAAAATAAGTGTATGATAAGTCACAACTATCTCATTTATATGTCAAGTAGGAAGTTTAAGTAACTTCATGGGTGAAGGATCGGGAAGTGGAAGAATTCGATGCGGGCTGGATATTCAAGTGTATTACAGTAATTCGGACGCTTTACAGATTTCTTTTTCTCGGCACGTAACCTAGGATGGAATACCTGACAAAGGGTCAAGATGTTGAAGAATTCAACACGGGCTGCATAATTAAGTGTATTCCGGTGATTACAAGGCTACATGAATCTCTTCACCTTTGTAGTCAAACTTCTGAAGACTTCTTTGCCAAGAAACATACATAATGGGAACTCTTAATCTAACTAGGGAGTTCTAGCCAGCCATGGCTTGTGCCATGCTTGATCTGATGTGGGGTCTTAGCATACAGCCCGCACGATCTCCAATATATGATGGGCATGTTTGTGTAGAGTTGTTTCTGCAAAAGTGAAACCATGCACCTTTCTTCTTTCTATCAAACTTTCAAATATTTATGTTCGGGGCATCTTAAGTTGCCATAGAAAATTCCATAAAAATAAGCATATTTTACTCACTTTCATTGAAACAAGAGTCCAATTCTTCCCATGAAAAAACCGTTTCCGAAGCATGGATTTCCTCTTCCGCAGAAATACATAAACGTGCCCTCTCAATACTTAATAACCATTGTTCTTTTATTTGTAGTATTTTGATAAAGACTATTTCTAAAAAACCCTCATAATTTATCAAATTTAACCAGAAAATGGGATTTCATTGTGAATATGATTATAATTTTTTTACTATTCTGCATGATTATCTATTTTCAATGTTTTTCATGGTAATTCCTCTATGATAATATTTCTTCAGCTGGTGACATCTTCTGACAAAGGAAGTGTTATTTATATTTTCCAAGCAGGTGAGTGTTATGGATTCAAATAAGGTTGAGGTAATGGCTAATTTGGAAGCTCTTATAGTTTTTTCTATAAGCATATTGTTAAATTAGATAATGACCTGCAAGATGAAGAACAAAGATTGGAAATTTTCAGTATACCCTGTGAGGGTCGAATATGGCCTTTACATAATAATATAATATCTATCTAGTGCCACAAGTGGGTACAAAGAAGATCTAATACACACCTAATCAATATATCACAGATTCACAATCTCCTAAAATTAATAATTACACAGTAAGAGAATCTGCTAGAATGTGAATAAAGCCCCACGTGAGGATGAGTGGCTAACTATAACTAGTATCCACATAGCTGGTTGCATGGGCCGGAACCTGACTACATGCTGGGCCTGGGGGCTTGGACCCGCTAGACCTGGGCCTTCTTTCTACAATGACATGGCAGACTTAGTAGCTAAACAGAGGATGAATGTATTTTTTTTTTTTTCATTCTCTTTGATTCCATCTGTAAGCAGGTCTAGTGTTTTGGTTTTCCTCTTTCCTCTTTCATTTTTTTCTAATGAAAGTTTCCCATTTAGCAATGGAAAACAATAGTTGTTCTTCTATCAATAGACTTATGTAGTAAATTTGCTCTTTGATTATGAACCCCAGTAGATGAGCTGAGACATTTACGAGGGGATGGGCTAGAAAAGATTTGATAGAAATGGCTTCCAAGGGCTCAAAAAATTTTAGTTGAAGCAATTCAGAAATAGAATGCTTCTTATTTGTTTGCATTGAATACTTAGGAATTGAGAAGATAGGAATTCATGGTCAACAATTTCCAGCAAAGGATTATATATATGAGTGAGGGGTAAATGATATAAGGTGATGTGCCGATTTGCATGCAACCCTTGCTTTATTAGAAAGACTAATGTTTATATCTTTGTACTGTTTCAAGGGTCGTAATTTAAGAAGACCGATGTTAAATTGTAGAAGTTAAAAGATTTTCTAAGGGCCCGTTATTTCATGGAATTAAAAAACTCAAAAGACTTGTATTTTCTAAAGGGGTTAATTTAAAAAAAATTCATGAATATACATAAATGACAATCAAATACTCTACCATTTTTATGGGAAACAAATAAGGTACAATCTGCCAACAAACTCATAATTGGGTGGTGCTGGCACTTAGTTTCACGCTCATGCCTAGGATCGATCCTTAGCCTATCTTCACTATCTTCAAGATGAAATTAAAGTACCACTCGTGAGTCGTGACAAATCACCCAACATGGCAAAGTAAGGCACAATCTAGTGATGTATTTCAAAATTTTACTTCAATAGGAATTAGTCTTGGCAAAAGATTGAGCATTATAACATGATTAGCATAATCTTATGAACTATTATTCATGTATTTAATTGCATTCTCAATCATGTGCCCAACCTTATGATGGGACCAACTTTTGTTGAGGTAAAATTTACAGGCATTTCATCTCATGGGGATGTCATGTATTTTGAACAATCGAGATTACCAATAGTAGGCCACATGGTAGAGTTCCACAAATCCCACTCGTGGGGATTGAGCATGCGGGGGACATTTAGGAGAACCGGAGTCAAGTTTAAAAATTTTCATTTACAGGCTTGGACAATCCTTCAAATCTTCCCAAGTCCGGTGATGTCATTGCATCGTTGCATGAAAGTAAAATTCTTCCATGCTCGCTGCTAGAGAATCTAACTTCTTGTGATTGGATCATGGATCCTTACCAACATGACATGTTCAAATTATTTTCATTTTTAGTTTTTACAATGATTTTTTAATTAGAAAATGAACTTTACCATATGAAACACTTTCACCCAGAGCTGATCTCACATTGTTCTTAATTTGTGTTGTCTAGCCTGTGGGCCCACTTACATGTATTCCTATCAGTGGAGGTGGGATAGATGGAAAGGTAGAAAGTGGTCATGTGAAAACTCAACCCCATTGAATGGTAGAAATTGTGTTCCCTGCCCTTTTTTCCCCACTGAAAATACTTTCTCTGTGGACTCGTCTCTTGTTCTGAATTTTTGATGCTTTTGCCTTGGGGAAAAGCCTTTGCATCCAATAGTAGAAAAAACTTTTTCCAAAAAAGAAATTTTACTTTTTCCCGGTAGCTATACAAACGTGCCCTAAGATCCAGCTCCTTCCTTCTCTTTTATAATTTCACTCAATTCCTTTAGCTTTTTTTCCCATTAAAAAGGATGATATATTGACCCAAACAATACAAAAGGGGAAACTGCTTCCAGATATATATAGACTGACATTGCATACAAAACTTGACTAAACTAAAAGAAACAGGGATGTCAAAATTAGATCCGGTTCCCTGCTTCCCATTTTTCTAATTTCACCCAATTCATATTTTTCTAATTTCACCCAATTCATTTAAGAGACATTTATCTTATATTCTTTGCATTTGGGACTGTATATCTAAATGGCTAATTAGTATTGAAAATTTATTTTCAAACACAAATTTCTGGTTTGACAAAATATAGTCTCGGTTGGTTAAGACTTATTTAACAGATGACACAAATGATGTCCCATGGTTAAAAAGAAGTTTAATCCTTTTACCTTTTTTTTTTATTATTATGTTTTTTTGGGTGGGGTGCTACCTTTTTATAAATGTTGTCGCCGACTCAGGAAATAATGGGATGGTTTATCCATTGATACCGGAAGGATGTTTTTCTTAGGCTTTTTGAAGACCATTTCTTTTCTTTTCTCTAAAACTACACTTGTTTCTTTTCTCTATACATCTCTTGCGGAAAGAAACCACAGCAAAGATATCTTCATCACATCATTTCTTTGTAAGGGTTCTAAAATTTGAGTTAGTTGGTGATTTCTGTTTTTACTCTTTGCTAAAACATATTCGCAATGATCTAATGCATTGCTTCGGTTCTTGAGTTGGATTTGATTGCGTTTTCTTGCCTTCTGCTTTAATGGGTTCTTTTGCATTTTGGATTTTTGTTCATGCAATGCTTTAAATTGGGGTTGTTTATGTAATTGTATGGGATAGGCTTTTGGGGTGTTTTTAGAACAGACCCAGAAGCGGGAGATTCCTAATTTTGTTGCTGAAACCGATTCATGGTGGTGAAAGGAAGCCTGGAATGGGATTCCGGGAATAAATTCTATGGAATCTGAAGTACTTGTGAACGATTTGTAGCTTGGGGACTGTTTGGGCGTATGGAATTAGAAGGAAGTAGTTAAAGTTTGGATTTTGATGCAGACTGCAAATATCCTATGGATTGGAAGCCCCAAGATGAAAAGCCCAAGAGCTAATGGCTTTCTCGCAAAATAGTTGTTTTCTTTCATATATTTTCTTTTTTAGCAGACAATGTAACTTGATTTAGGTAGGTCTGAACTAGGATGTTGAGCATGGAACTATGCGGGATATCCACATGTATAATTAGTTGCAAAATTCTACCATTTGGTTTGTTATGATTTCTATTTTTGTATTTGTATTTTCATGTCCTTGTTTGGGTTGATCAAATACCTTTGTATTGTACTTGGGGAGATGAAAAAAAATACTCCAGGGGTATTTTTACAGAAGCCCAGACCCAAAACATTCCTAATTTTCTGGTTTGAGTCTAAATCTTGAATAAAGGGAACAAAGGAAATGCATTTTCAATGGTGATGGTCGATGGATCAGATTGTAGTTTTGGCAATTTTATGATTGTAGAGAAAGATGAAATATCTATGGAATTTGAAGTAGTTGTATAGGTATTGTTGCTTGGGCCTATGGAATGAGAAGGAAATAGATGAAATAAAATGCTGATTTTAATCCCAACTTCCTATCTTGATCTCAACCCCATAAGCATTGGAGGCACCAAGACCCAAGTAGGAATATAGTTGTTTTCATTATATTTAATATACCATTTTAAATGATTTGTGTAGGTTTGAATTAGGATTGTTAAGTCTTCTGTCTATTGTTTATTAGAAGTTGAAGGCTATGCTTGGAGTTTATTCCTTTTATTATGTTTCTTTCTTTTTTATGCTGATAGCATTGGTTCTTAATCCTTACCACTTTTCTTATTGCTACCTCTTTGCCTTTGTACTGTAACCAAAATGTTGAAACTACAAAGAGATATAAATCAATGAAAGAAGCAAGAGGAACCTAGTTCATTGTTATTTATTCATAGTCAGTTATCGGATGATGCATCTCCAACTGTGTTTATTTTGTTGAACAGTGTAGCAATTTTTTGGTTTCAATGAGGAGGTTTTAGGGGTAGTGTTTGACAACTTCAATAGGGAATCTGCTATTTCGAACAACAGTGAAGTTGCAGAACAGAGTTGGGCATACATTTGTACTTGGATTACTTATCTTGCTTTTGTTTTTGAGACAAAGCAGCGCTTTTCTTTTTTTAAAGTGTAATGCATGTCTTCTTTTCTCTTCCAGAGAAATGAATAAAAATGTGTCATCTAGGAGGACACTCAGCTGAACTTGAGTTCGGGTTAATAAGGTCAGAAGGGGAGCACATTTTTTGTGCTTATGGGAATGAAAGGTGGAATAGCTTACAACGGGTTGAGATGTAAATGGCTCTCACTTACTCTAACTACTCTGATTTGCACAACCATGGGAGAAAACCCCACTTTTTACTATTCTCTCACCTCAGAATCAGTTGGAGATCCTTCCTCCAAGTTTGTCTTGTATTTCATATGTTAACATGGTTGTTTTAAATTTCAATGGTGTCACACTATTTGCTTATCTTTTTTCCTTTTGGATTTTCATGTGGTGATGCAGCTGTTCTCGATGGTGTTCAAACTCTAGATCATGAGACTGACAATAAAGAAGATGTCAAAATTAAGGCTGTAGAAAAAGAAACAAAAGCTGAACAAGGTGAGAGAAAAACTGAAGAACACTTAAATGAGCCTAAAGTAGAAACAAGAAATGATGAAGCAAAAAATTTTGGGGCTGTACCTATGGGTTTTGAGACTGCAAGGTCCCCTGAAAAGAGAGATGATGGTTTGACACCACCTTCTCTGGAGAAAGGTAAAATGTTTTCCCTTCTTTGATTTTTGCTGGTGTTTCTTTGAAACCTTTTTTATTTATTTTTCATGTATGCATGCGTGTGCATGCCTTTATCTGCAAATCAACCTCAGAACACGAATGGTTTGATGCTTTAGATTAGTAGTATTTTTGTTCATCTTACACCCTCTTCCTGCCCTATCTTCTTATTGCCAATTAACTTCCAAAGATGACTAGTTTACTGCTTCTTTATGCTATTTTATCTTCCATCTTCTCCCTGCCCTTCTATTTTTTTCAGGCAGGGTAAAGGTACTGTAAAAAAATGAGAAGAAAGGATAAAGCAGTCCAGACATGGCACCATATTTGTACACAAACCGATAAATCTATCAAAAACAGGACACATGGCTAGTTGGTGGATCGCTGGGTCCTACATATAAAACGATTAATTGGTGGATTAGGTGTCTGCTAGTAATCAGCACTGGTGAATATTGCTAGCCTTCTAATCAAAGGCAGTGATCACAAACCATTTGCTTGCTCTTATATTGGTTTGTTTGTAGACTGTCTGTTTTTCTCACCTTTAATGGTGAGCGAAGGGGCTGATAATTGGTGGATGCCTAATCTGCTGACCATCAGTTTGTATGATGGGACCCACTGGCCTACCAACTTGCCATGTATTCCAGGTTTCGTTTCTATATTAATTTAAACTTGAAGACCCAGGGATAGATCCCTGGCCATGTTCGTGGAATGAAGGTGCCAATACCACTCAACGATGAGTATGTTGGTGCCATGTGTTCCATTTTGACATATCATGTTTATCTACTTCAGCGACTTGTTTGGCTTCTAGTTTCTCAAGAACAAAATAGAAAAACCAGGATATTATGTTCATATCTGTGCAGCCATCCCCACACGTGATTGCATGAGGAGAGAATTTACGACACTGTGGAGTTGAGAATATTTGGAAAATATAAGATATCTTTTATTGTATTCGATTCAAATGTCCAGTTCCCTTATGTCTAGATGAAGCATTTTACATCCTACTATTGTTTATTCACAATTTGCATTTAAAGGTTTATCAATCATTCGGACAGGGTGTAACTATGCCAAGGGCCGATGGGTTGCAGAGAGTAGACAACCATTATATTTTGGTTTCGGTAAGCAGTGGTTGTCAGGGCCATGGTCTTGTAGATTGACCCAACGTACAGATTTCTCCTACGAAGGATGGCAACCAGAAAATTGCGAGATGCCTAATTTTGATGGTTCTACATTCTTGAAAAGGCATGATTTCTTTGTTTCTTTTCCCCTTTATGTTGTTTTGATCTCTCATTTGGATTATTGAAGTCCAACTATGTCAAAAACTTGATCGTGAGCTCCAAGTGCAGAGCCGCGATATAGTAATAAACTGGTGAGGCCAGGTCGATCCACAGGAAGCAATGTAAATTAAGGTTCCTCTTCAACTTGTACCTACCCTAAATTAAAAATCTAAGTCTAGCCTTAAAAAAACTAGAAAAGTACATTATCATTCCTACTTTTCAAAAATTAAATTAATTACAATCCAATAAAAGGAAAACTTCCTAAATCTAAAAATCCTAAACTAAAAAACTAAGATTGCTGCAAAATAAAACACAAGTGAGAAATTTCAAAAATAGAAAGTTAATAAAACTAAACAAAATTAGAAACTATCCTAAAGTTAGAAAGTTAGTAATGCAATGTATGCCATGAGATGTTGACAAATTATAAGTCTGGAAAACTAGTATGCTGGGCTGTTTTTATGTATGATTTTTCCTATTCTAATGCAACCTAAAACTGCGTTTAATGGTTGGATCTTGTACTATAATGGTGCATGAATCAAATAAAAAAAAAGGGGAGCGAAAAAGGATTTAAAACAAAGAAGATATGAGTGCATGAACGTGACACAAAAACTGAAACTGTGCAGAAATTCTGCACATAGGTGGGTCGTCAATCCAAACACCAACAAGTAAAGAACACAAATCAAGCACCGATCACCCAAGTACAAGAAAGAAAAATTGAAAAGAGAAAGAGCCACTTTTACTAATATGCAAAGTTTTTACATAAGATAAAAAAATAAACCAAAACAATTAAATACTAGGATGAGAAGCCTCTTCTAGATGAAAAATCCAAGGGTGTAGTGTGATTTCTGGGCCAAATCTCCTTGACGACTTCAATGGAGAGAAAGAGAGAGGAAGAAGATGGAATGTAGTAGTATTTCTAGAGAGAGCTAATCTATCTTCCCATAAGAGGAGAGGGATGCCTATGCCTTTAATTTATAAATTTTTGCTCTCTTTCTTTCCTTCTTTGTTCTAAGTTTGTAGCATGCAATCTTCTTTGTATGGTAAGTCCCTTCCTTGGCTAACAAGTCTCCAAAGAAATAGCAAGGTGAGTGAGAGATTTTTGGTGCTTTCCATGTACAAAATTGCTATCCCGAGTAGAAATTTTAGCACTAACTTCCAGAGGTCATATCTTCCTCGTTTTATCTCGGATTGACAAATCTTGGGGTCCACGGATATCTACTCAAAAAGGGCTTTCCAAATTCCAACTGTGTCTAGAGTACACCGATCTAACGGTTGGATTGAGAGTTATGGCCATCTTAATCTTGCTGTCCCTGAAAAATCTGAGATTAATTGTACACATATGGAAGCTTCTAATTAGGAGTGCAATGGGATGTGTGGGACCTACACAGGCCCATTTAAATGTACATGTGTACATGCCTTAACTGTTAGTTGTAATTATGGATCCATACCATATTTGTATTATCTTGATAAGAATGATTAGCATGTAATCAGGGATTGATCCCCTATATATACAAGTCACAATCGACCCTTAAGGTATACGACATTATTCTCCATCTCTCACTTATGGTTCTAGATCTCATTTCTCAATCAATGTCATGGTATCAGAGCTAGGATTTGCAATCTTCCAAGTGTGATGGCTCTCAAACACTCCCTGCTGATGATGTCAAGAAGATTCTTTCTTGGAAAACTAAAGATGCAAAGATAAAATCTTGGATTCTTTCTTCTGTAGAACCGAATTTTATCTTGTATCTAAGACCATGCAAAACCTCCAAGGACATGTGGGAATATCTGAAAAAGGTATATTACCAAAATCATACTGCTTGCCAATTTCAACTGGAATTAGAAATTGCAAATTACTCCCAAGGCACGCTTTCTATCCAGGATTATTACTCAGGATTTCTAATCCTATGGTCAAAATATGATGAAATCAAGTTTGCTACTGTCTTTGAAGCACTGCTACCCGAGTTACTTTCTTTATAGCAGAACAACCATCGGGACCAATTGATCATGAAACTTCGTCCTGAGTATGAGATAGTGAGATCAAACTTGATGAGCCGCGCTTCTCTCCCCAACGTAGATGACTGTCTTCAGGAACTTCTACGGGAAGAACAACGCCTTATTTCCAAACTTGCAATTGAACAACAGAGCTCCACTGAAGCTCCGTTTGTTTATGCTGCTAAAACCAGACTTCCTCCTCGGGATATCAGTAAAGTACAGTGTTACAACTATAAAAAATATGGCCATTATGCCAATCAATGCAAGCTGAAAGTTTGTAAATATTGTAAGGCCGTTGGTCACGTTATTGAAAAGTGTAGGAAGAAGGCTCACAATTCTGCTTCTCGCCCCTATGTGCAGTCAGCTTCAAGTGTTTACACGGCTACCACCCCACAATATGCCTCTTCTGAATTCAGTGGTTCACTGCCGTTTGATTCATCATCACAGCCTGGTTCCTCATCACAAACACAGTCACCTCTTCTCCAATTACTCCGGCTATAGTAAATCAAATGATTATCAATGCCCTGTCATCTATGCACATTTCAGGTACTGGTCCATCCCTTTCTAATACATGGTATTTAGATCCAGGGGCTAGTAATCACATGACCTCCTCACCCTCAAAACTACATCATATTGTTCCTTACACTGGCACTCTTTCTATTCAAGCTGCCAATGGGGACCACCTTCCCATCATCTCGTGGGCAATGCCCCTGGCCCTTTCCCATTAACAAATGTTTTTGCATGTGTCCCCTCATCTTGCTACCAATTTAGTTTTTGTGGGTCAATTAGTTGAGAATAATTACAAAATCTCCTTTTCTTCTTCTGGCTGTGTTGTGTAGGACCAAGAGTCGGGGGCAGTGATCGCAAGGGGGCCTAAACGTGGTAGACTTTTTACTTTACCAGTATCTCCATTTATTCAAAATAAACATTGGCATAAGTTGTTTTGTTTTTTCCTTCAAAATAATTCTAGGTTATGGCATAATAGACTTGGTCATCCAAATGCTGCTACTTTGTCCACTTTGTTTCAAACTAGATTATTAAATAAACCTCTTGATTCTGTTTCATTTGAGTGTGATGCTTGTAAATTAGGAAAAAGTAAAACTTTACCTTTTTCTAACTCTACATCTCAGAGCAATGAATGGTTTGACTTAATCCATAGTGATGTTTGGGGCATTGCTCCTACCATTTCTCATGGTCATTTCAAATACTTTGTTACATTTATTGATGATCACAGCAGGTTTACATGGGTTTATTTGTTACATTCTAAATCTGATGTTCTTAATACATTTAAAATTTTTCTTAGCTATGTTGAAACCCAATTTTCCAAAGGCATTAAAACTTTGCAATCAGATTCAGGGGGGGAGTATGTCTCCACTGAATTCCAATCTTTCCTACAGAGTCAAGGAATTATATCTCAACGTACTTGTCCATTTACTCCACAACAAAATGGAGTCGCGGAACGGAAAAACAGGCACCTTCTTGATGTCACGAGAACGCTTCTCATTGAATCATCTGTTCCTCCTCAATTTTGGACTGAAGCTCTCACCACTGCAGTGCATCACATCAACCGTCTCCCTTCACCTACCATTGCAAAATTAACACCATATTTTAAACTTTTTGGTCACCATCCATCGTTTAATCATCTACATACCTTCGAGTGTGTTTGCATCGTTCATCTGCCTCCAACAGAGCACACAAAATTAACTGCCTAATCTAGCAGGTGTGTTTTTTTAGGATATGCAACTAACCAAAACGGTTTTGTTTGCTATGATCCAAAGGCTCGTCGCACTAGGATCTCTCGTAATGTTATTTTCTTTGAAAATCAATATTTTTTCCAAACCCACTTGGATTGTCCTTCTCCTTGTTCCTTAACTTTGTTACCTGGGTTTTCTGAAGCAACATCTGTTACACGGTTTAATCCTAATTTTGTGTATTATCATCGAAGGGAAAGAACTGCCACTGCAAATGCCCACCCTCCTGATCCTCTAGCAAATGGTCCCCCTCTACTGGTATCTTGTGTCGCTCCTCCAGAATTTCTCGCCTTCCTGCGAGGTATGGCTTTACCCATGCTTCCTTGATGACGACACTATCATCTGTTTCCATCCCAAGTTCTTATTGCAACATGATTGTTGGAACAAGGCCATGAAAGAAGAATTAGATGCATTGACCCAGAATCACATCTGGGATATTGTGGACTGTCCTTCTTCAGTTAAACCCATCAGCTGCAAATGGATCTACTCGATCAAACTAAAATCTGATGGCTCCTTGGATAGACACAAAGCTCGACTTGTGGCACTTGGTAACCGACAGGAGTATGTCATTGACTATAAAGAGACATTTGCGTTAGTTGCAAAAATGACAATTGTTCGGCTACTTCTTGCCATTGCAGCTTCTCAATCTTGGCCCTTATACCAAATGGATGTCAAGAATGCATTTTTACATGAGGACTTGAAAGAGGACATCTATATGCGGATACCACAAGGAGTCACCTCTCAATCTAAGAAGTCTGTCTATCACTTACGCAGATCTTTTTACGGTCTCAAGCAAGCTCCTCGAGCGTGGTACGAAACGTTCAGCGATCGTTTAAGCACGATTGGCTTTACTCAAAGTCCTTACGATCCATCTCTTTTTCTGAGCCACGCTTCTACTGGCTTTACTGTTCTCCTCGTATATGTTGATGATATCATTATCACCGGCACTGATGATGCAATGATAAAATCCCTCCAAGCCCCTCTCTGAGATTCTGATGCAGTAGACCTATCGTCAGTTGGGGTAAGACTCATGGTCCAATTGTGGGACCCAAGCAAGTTTAGGAATTTCTTATTAACTGTTATTAGTTTCTAAATTTTATTTTAGAAGTTGCCATTAGGATTAGTTTCTAATTTGAATAGGATTTTTATTCTTGTTTCCTAGTTTGAGTAGGTTTGATTTCTTAGCCCCTAAGTTTCTTTTATTATAAATATGGCATTGTAGAGATCAATGATCTTAGTTAATTGAGTTAATAAAGTTTTCCCTTCGTGGGTTTATCGTTGGAGAGTGTCTTCTTCATCGTGATTGTTCCTGTACGAACCATAATTGTGCTCCAGCACTTGCATCCTAATCCTAGGTTGCATCAAATGGTATCAGAGCCGCACGATCCTCATGATCGTCGGCATGATTACCTCTATCGGTCCATCCCAGTACCGTCCTCACCTCTCACTGCCAAACCCCACCCGCTACCCAGATCCTTCACCCATTCACATAACCCAGCCCCAATCAATCACAATCACCGTTAGCTTTGACCTCCTCGCCCTTCCTAAAAAACCCATCGACCGAAACCCTTCCCTTTTCTAATCATTCCTACCACCTTCGGAGCCCATCTTCCACTCTCCGAAACCCTGAAACCCCAAATAAATTACAAAAAAAAAAAAAAATTCTCCATATCGCAAAGCACCTCCCGTAACCCACCCACCCCAGACGAGCATCCCTCATCTTCCTGGCCCTTCGTCAGCCCCTCTTCCCAGATCCACTCTTACCAGACCCAACCTCTTCGCAGCCCTAACCAGAGGAAAAAAAAAGAAGAGCAAAGCAGAGAATAGAAGAAACAGAAGCGGAGAAGAGGAAAGTGGCGTGTACCTTGCACCTGTCGCCCGCTCCCCATTGCAAGTGCCCTGGTCCACTCCGTCGTCGTCGCCGCTGCTCCACCACTCCGTCATCGTCGCCGCTGTTCCATCGCCAGCGCCAGCGCCCTTCTCTATTTCTCCCTTCGTTGGAGCAATAGAAAGGGTTTCATTAACCCTTTTTCTCTTCTCTTTTGTGCGCCAGCATCGAGGCTTTGGGTTGAGGCCCAGGTTACAGCAAGTCGAGCTCGAGGTTAGTCTGACCCACTTAAGTTTCAACCTAGCCATCACCACTGCTCTCATCAGCAGCGACTTGAAAGACCCAGATCTGTACAAGATCAACGGCTGAGACTTCTTTTTTCCGATACCAGACTCATCCATCATCAGATTTTAGATCCGTTTGTTCCAGCGTGATCGTGCCGAGCATATCTACACATCAGGTCAGTCAAGAATTTTATATTTGCATTAAACAAATATACCTCCCAAGAAGCATATAGAAGTGGAGTCTTCCTCCAATAATGATGATGATTTGAGGGGAGCCGTTGCAACATTATCGGTAACTGTTAATCAACTATCTGCAATGATAGGTCAAATGCAAGTTCAAATGCAAGAGTCTCTTGAAAGAATTGAAACCCGATTAACCAATTTGGAAACGAATCGGCGTGAGGAAAATCATCAGGATTATGGAAGGCATAATCGGAATCAACGAGATCCACATGCAGTCAATGTTGATCGTGATTTAGGTATTAAACTCGTGATTTCCGAATATGATGGAAAATTGAAACCGGATGAATTCCTAGATTGGTTAGTGTGTGTTGAAAATATTTTTGCACACAAGCAAATGACGGATGGTCATAAGATTACACTAGTGGCAACTCGATTTCGAAATTATGCTGCAATCTGGTGGGCCGAGTTGCAACGAAAGCCAAAAAACCAACAAATTGACTCCGTTGACACGTGGACTGAGATGAAAAATCTGTTGAAGCAAAAATTTCTCCCTGTCAATCATTCCAGAGATCTGCGTGCAAGTTTTCAATATTTGAAACAAGGATCTAAGACAGTTGTTGAGTATTTTGAGGAATTTATGACCATGTAAGCCCGTTGTGGTTTAGATGAAGATGAGGATGTCTTAATTGACCGATATTTTAATGGGCTTACACTTGACATACAAGATATCCTCGCATTCAAGCATTTTGACAATGTTGATGTGATTGTTCAGCATGCTATCAAAGCTGAGGCAATTGCAAACCATCAAGCCAAAAAACTTAATGCAGCTAAATGGGTTATGCAAAAGAATTCCTCAATTGCAGGTTCTAAACCGAGTGATTCATCGGAGAAAGTTTTCACCAAGCCCGAAGGTCAAAATAGGATTACATGCTATAATTGTAAACAACAAGGGCATCGTGCAGCGGAGTGTCCAAAACGCATCCTCTTCATTGAGAATGAAAGTGATGTGACAATTGCACCAGCTGATGATCCTAAAGAGACTGACACAGAGGAAGTACATGACATTCTGCCCGAGGAGGATATTGACTCTCTCCAGGTAATTACTAACACTCCCTTCAATACTGAGAAGAAATGGTTGCGAGAAAATATTTTCCGCTCCCAAGGAACAGTTAAGGGTCGAGAATGCATGGTAGTCATTGATGGCGGAAGTTGTCAGAACCTTATATCTCAAGGTCTTGTGGATCGATTACAGCTGAAAGTTCAGAAGCATCATTGTCCCTATTTTGCTAGGTGGTTAATGTTAGGTGATCAAGTGCAAGTACAGTATGCATGTCCAGTTACCTTTTCTGATGGTGAAGATTATACAGATACAGTTTGGTGTAATGTGGTACCCATGAATAGTTGTAATATCTTGTTGGGTCATCCATGGATGTATGATAAGAATGGTACTAATGGAATGCGTGACAACACATACACATTCATGCATGGTGAAACGCAAGTAACACTTTGTCCTATGAAGCCAGCACCACCAAAGAAGGGGTCCCGTTTTCCTCTCACCAAAGATGCACTTCATGTACACACTGTCTACAGAAGCAATATCAAGAAGAAGAGTCGAGTTCGAGGTCGAACTCTTTTTCAACCCGAGGAGAATGATGCAGTAGCCCTATCTGTCCGTTGGGGCAAGACTCATGGTCCAATTGTGGGACCCAAGCAAGTTTATTAATTTCTTATTAATTGTTATTAGTTTCTAAATTTTATTTTAGAAGTTGCCATTAGGATTAGTTTCTAATTTGAATATGATTTTTATTCTTGTTTCCTAGTTTGAATAGGTTTGATTTCTTAGCCCCTAAGTTTCTTTTATTATAAATATGGCATTGTAGAGATCGATGATCTCAGCTAATTGAGTTAATAAAGTTTTCCCTTCGTGGGTATATCGTTGGAGAGTGTCTTCTTCATCGTGATTGTTCCTGTGCGAACCCTAATTGTACTCCGGCACTTGCATCCTAACCCTAGGTTGCATCAGATTCATTCCATATGAAGAATCTGGGTCCTCTACATTATTTTTTGGGCTTAGAGGTACATCAGTCTCCCAATGGCCTGTTTATCAATCAACACAAATATGCCACAGATCTTATTGAGCTTGTTGATCTCGATGACTCTTCCTCAGTTGATATGCCGCTCGAAGTTAATCTTAAGTTGAGTAAAGATGATGGCGATCTTATTCCTGATCCACATACATACCGGAGACTCGTCGGCAGTCTTGTCTATCTCACCATCATCAGGCCTGACATATCTTATGCTGTCAATCTTGTCAGCCAATTCATGACGTCTCCTCGCCACCTTCATCTAACAGCCGTAAAGTGAATTATCTGGTATTTATTGGGCACTAGAGCTCGTGGTTTATATTATCCAAAGGATAATCGTCTACTTCTGACCGCTTATGCAGATGCTGACTGGACAGGCTGTCCGGATACCAGACGGTCCACCACTGGTTGGTGTACGTACCTCGGTAAATCTCTCATTTCTTGGAAATGCAAGAAACAAGAACGGGTCTCCAAATCTTCCACCGAGGCTGATTATCAGGCCATGTCCTCTGCTTGTTCTGAAATCCTGTGGCTTCAGGGACTTCTTTCGGAACTCAAATTTGCACATACCTCTCCTACTTCCTCGAATGCCGATAATACTGGGGCAATCATAATCACTGAAAATCCTGTTCTTTATGAACGCACAAAGCATATCAAAGTTGATTGCCACTTTATTCGGGGACGAATACAAGCATGATGTTATCCGTCTACCTCATGTCCCTACTGAGTTTCAGTTTGCCAATATCTTCAGTAAGGGACTTCCTCGGCCTCGATATCAATTTCTTGTCTCCAAATTGCTGCTTTATGACTCTCTCGCATCAATTTTGGGGGGGGGGGGGGGGGGGGGGGGGTCAATCCATGCCCAATATCACAGGCCCATTTAAATGTACATGTGTACATGCCTTAACTGTTAGCTGTAATTATGGATCCATACCATATTTGTATTATCTTGATAAGAATGATTAGCATGTAATCAGGGATTGATCCCCTATATATACAAATCACAGTCGACCCTTAAGGGATACGACATTATTCTCCATCTCTCTCTTATGGTTCTAGATCTCATTTCTCAATCAATGTCATAATTTCCCCAAGTTTCGTCGAAAAATGTGTTTTGATCAGGTTTCTAATCGCAAACTTCTCACACAAAATTTGTCCTAAAATTTCTGCAACAATGTGCAGAATTGTGCACTTTATGTAGGGATCCGAATTTCCAAAAAATATTTGCCCAAGATTCTTGACTCGAATCTCTGATTTTTCTTGCTTCTTCGATTTAAAACTTCGATTCCAATTTCGATTCAATTTTGAATACTCGAACAACTAGCAACTTAAAATATCTAAACTCCACCAATGTGAATATGCATGCAATGCTAACTAGTTCCAACCATAAACTTTGCAAAAATAGACATAAAATTGAATTGATAAGAAAAATAAAGACATTAAACAAAAGTTCAAGAATTTAAATGTGTGGTGAAAACCAGAAAAGTAAATGTGTGGAAGAACATAAATTTAAATGTGTGGAAGTGTATTCTTCTCTTTTAAAATTCTTTTCTAAGCGGGTTCATAATTTGAACCATGCTCTTAGGGCCCTTGGGTCGTCAATCCAAACACCAACAAGTAAAGAACACAAATCAAGCACCGATCACCCAAGTACAAGAAAGAAAAATTGAAAAGAGAAAGAACCACTTTTACTAATATGCAAAGTTTTTACATAAGATAAAAAAATAAACCAAAACAATTACATACTAGGATGAGAAGCCTCTTCTAGATGAAAAATCCAAGGGTGTAGTGTGATTTCCGGGCCAAATCTCCTTGACGACTTCAATGGCGAGAAAGAGAGAGGAAGAAGATGGAATGTAGTAGTATTTCTAGAGAGAGCTAATCTATCTTCCCATAAGAGGAGAGGGATGCCTATGCCTTTAATTTATAAATTTTTGCTCTCTTTCTTTCCTTCTTTGTTCTAAGTTCGTAGCATGCAATCTTCTTTGTATGGTAAGTCCCTTCCTTGGCTAACAAGTCTCCAAAGAAATAGCAAGGTGAGTGAGAGATTTTTGGTGCTTTCCATGTACAAAATTGCAATCCCAAGTAGAAATTTTAGCACTAACTTCCAGAGGTCATATCTTCCTCGTTTTATCTCGGATTAACAAATCTTGGGGTCCACGGATATCTACTCAAAAAGGGCTTTCCAAATTCCAACTGTGTCGAGAGTGCACCGATCTAACGGTTGGATTGAGAGTTATGGCCATCTTAATCTTGCTGTCCCTGAAAAATCTGAGATTAATTGTACACATATGGAAGCTTCTAATTAGGAGTGCAATGGGATGTGTGGGACCTATGTGGACGTCCAAAGGGATCGTGGGATCTTTCTTTCCTTGTTTCTTGACTCCGCTTCTATCTTTGGTTTGCTTCCAAGCTTCTTTGATTGACTAGTCAACTCTTCTGGCACACTTTCATTTCTTGAATTTCTTTCTTGATTTTTTAATTTCAAACCTAGTAAGCATTAGATCTTACTAAATCTGAAGTTTCCTTTCTTGATCTTGAAATTCCAAATCTAGCTTTCCATTGTTGACTTTTCAAACTCTTCAAAAATACCAAGTTATGTGGGTCCGCCACGAAAGTTGTCCTACCCTTGATCTCTCTCAAATTTCACCAATGTGGGTACCATTCTTGATTTCTCCTACACAAATTGAAATAAACAAATTCAACAATAATCACATGTGAGGAATTTGAATGGACTATGCATGGGACTCTACTTGATGCACTCAAAATAACCGACTTTCCAAAAATAGATTTAAAAAAATGGCAAGTTTCATAAATTTATGTAAAAAGTGTGATTTTTGAGCAAATTATGCATGAATGCACTACAATGAATCCTAAATGCATAAAAATATGATTTGACATTAAATAAAGCTCTTTAATATCAATAAGCCCTTAAAATGGTCCAACATGTGTATGAAAATATGCGATTTTCAGGACTCATCAGTGTACGTTAATAAATATTTGCCAAGGTGAGGAATTTGGGGTCCTATACCAGAGCAGATATAATTTGCTGCCCCTTCCATTCTTTATGCTTGGTGATCCAGCCATTGATGTGATGGTTCCACCATTAATGGAGAGTGTTTCAAAAAAATTCAGGTTGAAAGATTCTATTTCCTAGCTCTTTAATATGGCTTGTAAATAGGCACTTGAAACTGCATTCAGATGTAAATAAAAAAGGCTGATGGGTGTATGTATACTAACTTCCAATCTGGAAAAGTGGGTTGCAGAAAACTGATCAGTTTCCTGTCGTGGAGGTTTAAAGCTTCCTCTTCCATGCTCAGGTGGATGGGCTCATTTTTACTTCCCCCACCTCTCATTTCCCTTCTTGTTACCTGGGCCAGCCTTAATTTATAGTAGTCAGGATTTTTTATCATTCTGCAGCACCAACGTGGATAATTCTTTCTAGGATGCAGCACAAGACTGTTGCTCTTGTAGGGGATTCCTTGGGTAGGCAACAGTTCCAGTCATTGATGTGTATGGTCACAGGTGGGAAAGACAGCCCAGAAGTGGTAGATGTTGGAAGTGAGTATGGTCTCGTCAAAGCTGCAGGTGCTAAACGACCCTTCTCTATTACTGGTCTGCAAGCCTCTGTTACTTAGAGCCTCTAAACATCACTGACCCAGCTACTGATTATGCAATGCACCTGGATCGTCCTCCGGCCTTCTTGCAGTATTATCTCCACGGATTCAATGTTTTGGTTCTCAATACGGGGCACCATTGGAACAGAGGCAAGCTTAATGTGAATCGGTGGGTGATGTATGTAGGTGGTGAGCCCATCAGGGACAGAAAGCTTGGTCAGATAGGAAATGCCAAAAACTTCGCTGTTTATAGCGTTATCAAGTGGTTGGATTCACAGCTTCCACACCACCCATAGCTCAAGGCCTTTTTCAGGACCATATCACCCAGGCATTTTTCAAATGGGGATTGGAACATTGGAGGAAGGTGCGATAACACCATTCCATTGGCTAGAGGGGACAAGGTTTCACAAGATGAATCAGTTGTGGCAGGTGCTGTCAAGGGCACTGGGGTTAGGCTTTTGGACATAACTGCCCTTTCACAGCTGAAGGAAGAGGGACACATATCCCAGTATAGTCTCAAAGCCTCAAATGGTGTGCAAGATTGCTTACATTGGTGCTTACCTGGTATTCCGGACAAATGGAATGAAATCCTTTATGCACAACTGTAGGTCGCAGACTGAGGGAATCCCATTGACTCTAACCCCTGCGAGTTACTCAACCATGCCTTGTGCATTTTGCACTAGCTGACATGAGGCTTTCCATTTCAGGAAAAAGATTATTTATCTTGTCGGAGATATCACACCATCCAAACTAACTCCCCCATCCTTTGGACCTTGCATACTAACCTATTCAACAATCTTACTGATAAAAATGGCGGATATTGACTCAGATTGATTGGCACCGCCACCTTATGGAAGTTATCAGGTAAGAACCGCTATCAGTGTACCAACTCAAGATTCCACAAAGAGGGGGTGTAAAGAGCATTTCATCCATTTTAATTTGAAAAGTGAACGACAGACTGGTTGAGCATTGATGTTTGGGCTGCCTACTGACTATTTGTGGATGCCAAGTTCTGGTTATTCATGTGTGATGTGGCTCATCCAAATGTGAAGAGATGAACAGATGGTGCAGGCTATCATCCATGTAATGATTTTTAGCCTCAGAAATTCAAGAAAGCAGTTTTAGCACGATGCCACTGTAAGCAATTTTTCATTTGCCATTTTTTATTTCTATGGAAGAAGCTACATAGAGTACTTTTTGCATGTGATTTTAGCCATTTTTCACATTGATCCATTCTCTTTCTTGGCAGTATGTATATTAGAGACGCAAAAAAGCATGTTTGGTTCCTTGAAACTTAGTTGTTTAGCATTCTCTCTACCTGTAAATCTAATTACTTGTATCTATGTGTACTTGTAATTGGTTATGACATTGAACAAAACAACTGTCACTTGAGGAAATTCAAATTATTCAAATGCATGTGACACCCTCGTTTTGATTTGAACCCAGTTGTTGCACTGAGTTTAGGCTCTTAGTGGGATTGTTCCTCTTCCTTATTTTCTGCTCCAAGAAGTAGTGGTAATGATTTGGAGTTGCAAAAGATTTAAAAAGAATATCTCACCCATGGTGATTTCTTCTTTGCCATAGTCCAGTAGCTAGTCTAGTAGTGTGTTTTATTTTTCTTGGGTTTTGGGGTGGGTATTGATTTCCCAATGAGAGCAGCTACTTGCACACTGCAAACTGCTCTCCACACACTGTATTTAAAAAAAAATGAAAAATTAAAAAATTCCTAAACTACCCCTCTCCCTCTCCTCCCGTCTCTCTCCCTCTCCCTGCTCCCTGCTCCGCTCCCTCCTGCTCTCTTCCTCTCCCTATCTCTCCCGCCCTCTTCCTCTCCCTATCTCTCCCGCCCTCTTCCTCTCCCTATCTCTCTCCCCCGCTATCCGCTGACCCCGCAACCTCCGCCCTACGCCAACTATCTCCCCGCCCTCTCCTTCTCCCTTTCCCCATCTCCTCCTTTCCGGCAACCTCATCCCTCTTCCTATTTCCTCCTTTCTCTCCCTCTGTCTTCCTCTCTCCCCCTCACTCATTCTCTTGTACAAAGGTTAATCAAATACCATACCGTCAATTTTCACCAATTTTAGTGTGTTTCTGCGATTTTTTTCATTAGCTCTCGCGGGACGAAACAATTTGAGTTTGTTTGGAGACACAGGGCCGAACAAATTGAGTTTGTTCGGTGACACAGGGCCGAACATTTTTTATTTGTTCGGTCCCGTGTGGCTAAACGAATCGGGGAGATGGGTAGTTTAGAAAAATTTTTTTTTTTTTTTTTAATACAATGTGTGGAGAGCAATATTCAGTGTGCAGGTAGCAGCTCTCTTTCCGAATTTTGACATGAGTGGAGTTTGACGGTTTTGGGCTTTAGATGCGTTTGTCCTCCCTTTTATGACTATTTTGCATTTTTTTTAATGGATGACAATCAAACATATAGCATATCTAACCATATAATAAAAGTAGCAGTTTTTGTCGACTGAATACCCCATGCTATCTATACCAAAATATAAAAGCAGCAGTTTTACCTGCTTGTCGTTGACTCCTTCCTTTTATCCTTTTCTCTCCTCCTTCAACCAGCTTCCCTCCTACTTCTAATAACCGTGATGCTTCTCCCTACTTCATGAAAGTTCTCTGGACTAGCCAATTTGCCAGATGGAGTGCACAACAAGAGACACCAGCTATGGGCCCACTAAAAAAGGGTGTTTCACCTCTGCTTCACTGCTTACCTCCTGTGTCTTTCTCTGCTGCTTGGTGATGGTGGCCCAGTTACATGCAATCCAAGCTTTGGCTCGGATGTTTCCAGAATGCCCTAGGAACATGCTTCTTCTCTACTCTCGATTCTTCCTCTCATGCAGTGGCCTAAAACAAGACAAAGACCTCTTCCTCTTCCTCTTTCTCTTCCCCTCTCTAGATTTACCCAATCCAAATGCCCTAAATGCTCATCTTCTCCTTAACCCCTTTTCATCTTCGTCCCCAATCTACTGCGATGATCCCATCTCTATCTTAAAGACAACACCAGGGCATCTCCGAAACCCCAAAAGCCTCCCAGTATGGTGTTCATTCGTGCCCTAATTCTTTTTTTTTTTTTCTTCCTTTCTTGCTCAGACATAAAGCAATTAAGGATCTCAAAGCCATGTCTACCCGTTTTGCTAATTTGATGGAGCTATCTTCTGGGTAAGAGAATTTGATTTCATGTTTGCTGTATATCTATAATTAGTATGGAATATAATGAGTGAGTGAGGTGTCAATTGTTCTATGTTGTATGAGATGGACCGCATAAATGAGTGGGATTTTTTTTAATCAATAGGGTGTGGTAATTTTTTTTTCTCATCTATGTTTGTGGTTACAATTTTTTCTGATACGAGGTTTTTAGGTGTGCATTGTCACATCGTGTTGATTTTATGTAGTGGTATGGAGTGGGCTCCAGGTATTTTCGTGGCGGTGCATTACCACTTATGCCGTTTCTAACTGTTGGGACTTGAGATTCAAGAATTACTATATTGATGATGGGTGAAGAGTTTGTTTGGCATCATTCCTTTATTGAATTGATTTTTATAGTGAAAATGAGTCGTGTAGAACTTGTTTGGTGACTCTGTGTTAAAATTGTTCCAATGACCAAATCAACATTTTTTTTTAGACGTTCTTCTATTTGAACATGTTGTAAAATATTCATCACCACCACCATCATCAAAGCCCTGTCCCAACCATGATGGAAAATATTCAGATAATAAAAAACTGAGAATCACACTCTAAACTAATTGCTAAAATAACATACTATATCCAATAAATCTAAAAAAAGTATAATTCATTGTAATATTTCTTTAAGCCTTATATTTGAGTAGAATGGAATGAGAGTGAATGTATCAAAGTTTAATTCCTACATATATGACCAGGTTATGAGGCCCACATATCAATGTGCACCCACTCACCCAACCAACACCGTTAAGGAATTCCAATCTTAGTCGTGACCTAACAACAACAAACGACCCCGAACAACTTAGGTTTATATTATTTTAGCACAAGGTAGCGTATGCATGCAGGAGATACTGATTGATGCAGCAGCACTATCTGTCCTTTGGAACAAGTCTTGTGGTCCAATTGTGGGACCCAAGCAAGTTTAGAAATTCTTTAGTAATTGTTATTAGTTTCTAATTTTTATTTAAGTTGTATTTAGGAATAGTTTCTAATTTATTCTGCGTGTTTCCTAGTTTTGTGAGAATTTTTTTAGGGTAAGTATTTTATTATAAATAGAACATTGTAGAGATCAATGATCTCAGATTAGAGATTATTGGAGTTAATAAAATTTCTCTGCTTGGGTTATCGTTGGAGATTGTTCTTCTTCGAGTGATTGTTCTTCGGAACCCTAATTGTCCTCCGGCACTTGCATCCTAACCTTAGGTTGCATCAATTGGTATCAGAGCCGAACGATCATCACGATCAATCGGCGTGACTACCCCTATCCCTCATTCCTTTCCGCTTTCCTAGCCCTTCGTCAGTCCCTTCTACATACCCTCATCCCTGCCAACCGAATCCCACCGAAACCCTCTCCCAGACAACCGACGCCCATTCCACTGCACCCCTTCCCCTGCACACCAAAACCCAGCAACAACCTCTTCCCCACTCTCCACCATTGCCCATATCTATTTCCAGAAACCACCCACAAACTGCATAATCCCCAAACCCATTCCACCGGAAACCCCAAATCTCGAACCCAGAGGAAAAAAAAAAAAAAAACACCCAGAGAAAAAAAAAAGTAGCAGCGAGGAGAAGAAAGAAGGGTTGCAGAGATGTACCGTGCACCTCCGTCGTCCCGCACTAGCAGCACCTTCGCCAGGCTCCTCCATTGTTGACACCCGCCAGCTCCAGCGCCAACTCCCTCTTCTTCGCTTCATCTTCGTTGAGCGTCAGCAGCGAAAGGAGGAAAACGAATAAAAAAGGGTTTCGAAACCCTTGTTCTTATTCTCTGCGGGCACGAAGACTGAAGGAACGTCTAATTGGGTCGGGTTTCCAATTCGGCCCACGGGTGGATCCGACCCATTGAAGAAGCTCATTTTGTTATGCCTCACTAACTGACGTCATCAGTTTTGGTTCTTCATTGCATCACTAACTGACCAAATCAAGGGCACAACATTATCGTCGCGATATTAGTGTCATTCACTGCCATATTTCAAATCAGTTTTCGCCATCGTGTTCGTGGAGAGCAGATCTACACATTAGGTCAGTAACAAATCAAAATTTTAAATTTGCCTTAAACAAAGATGCCTCCCAAGAAGTAGGTTGATGCGGAATCTTCCTCTCATAATGATGATGATTTAAGGAACGCAGTTGCGGCATTATTGGTAACTGCTAATCACCCATCCGCAATGATGGTTCAAATGCAAGCTTAATTGCAAGTCTCTTGAAAGAATTGACACCCGATTAACTAATTTGGAAACTAATCGGCGTGAGGAAAATCATCGGGAGGATGGAAGGCATAATTGGAATCAACGAGATCCACATGCAGTCAATGTTGACCGTGATTTAGGTATTAAACTCGTGATTCCCGCCGAATATGATGGAAAATTGAAACTGGTTGAATTTCTAGATTGGTTAGTGTGTGTTGAAAATATTTTTGCACACAAGCAAATGACGGATGGTCATAAGATTACACTAGTAGCAACTTGATTTCGAAATTATGCTGCAATCTGGTAGGCCGAGTTGCAACGGAAGCCAAGAAACCAACAAATTGACTCCGTTGACACGTGGACTGAGATGAAAAATCTATAGAAGCAAAAATTTCTCCCTGTCAATCATTCCAGAGATCTGCGTGCAAGTTTTCAATATTTGAAACAAGGATCTAAAACAGTTGTTGAGTATTTTGAGGAATTTATGACCATGCAAGCCCGTTGTGGTTTAGATGAAGATGAGGATGTCTTAATTGACCGATATTTTAATGGGCTTACACTTGGCATACAAGATATCCTCACATTCAAGCATTTTGATAATGTTGATGAGATTGTTCAGCATGCTATCAAAGCTGAGGGGATTGCAAACCATCAAGCCAAAAAACCTAATGCATCTAAATGGGTTATGCAGAAGAATTCCTCCATTGCAGGGTCTAAACCGAGTGATTCATCGGAGAAAGTTTTCACCAAGCACGAAGGTCAAAATAGGATTACATGCTATAATTGTAAACAACAGGGCATCGTTCAGCGGAGTGTCCAAAACGCATCCACTTCATTGAGAATGGAAGTGATGTGAAAGATGCAGCAGATGATGATCCTAAAGAGAATGACACCGAGAAAGTGCAGGACATTCTGCCCGTGGAGGATATTGATTCTCTCATGGTAGTTACTGACACTCCCTTAATTACTGAGAAGAAATGGTTGCGAGAAACTATTTTCCGCTCCAAAGGAACAATCCGGGGTCAAGAATGCACAGTAGTTATTGATGGAGGAAGTTCTCAGAACATTATCTCTCAAGCTCTTGTGGATCGATTGCAGCTGAAAGTTCGAAAGCATCATCCTTATTTTGCTAGGTGGTTAATGACAGGTGATGAAGTGCAAGTACGTTATGCATGTCCCGTTATATTTTCTGTGAGAGAAGACTATACAGATACAGTTTGGTGTAATGTGGTACCCATGGATAGTTGTATATCTTGTTGGGTCGTCCATGGATGTATGACAAGAATGGTATTAATGGAATGCGTGACAATACGTACACATTCATGCAAGGTGAAAAGCAAGTAACACTCTGTCCTATGAAGCCGGCACCACCAAAGAAAGGGTCAAGTTCTCGCCTCATCCAGGAAGCGCTTCAAGTGCACACTATTTACAAAAGCAACATCAAGAAGAAGAGTCGAGTTCGAGGTCGAACTCTCTTCCAACCCGTGGAGAATGATGCAGCAGCACTATCTGTCCGTTGGAACAAGTCTTGTGGTCCAATTGTGGGACCCAAGCAAGTTTAGGAATTCTTTAGTAATTGTTATCAGTTTCTAATTTTTATTTAAGAAGTTGTATTTAGGAATAGTTTCTAATTTATTCTGTGTGTTCCCTAGTTTTGTTAGAATTGTTTTAGGGTAAGTATTTTATTATAAATAGAACATTGTAGAGATCAATGATCTAAGATTAGAGATTATTGGAGTTAATAAAATTTCCCTGCGTGGGTTATCGTTGGAGACTGTTCTTCTTCGAGTGATTGTTCTTCGGAACCCTAATTGTGCTCCGGCACTTGCATCCTAACCCTAGGTTGCATCACTGATATAAGGTCATGCATTTCATGTGTACATTTAAAAATGTATTAATGTTGTAAATGGTAATTAGGGGTTATCAGTAATCAGTCTAACTGTAAAAACTTCTATTTAATTTTTCGCCCACATCAGGTCTCAGTGTATCAGCCAAAGGCAAAACTTCATGTGTTAGTTGACATGTTATCAGTTTGTGTTCATCCTAAAATACTAACAAGTCTCTCTCCGATTATTATGATTCTTCTTAAACATTTTATTTATTTTAATATTTTCCTGTGTATGCTTTTTTGTTTGTAGGTGATGTGTGATGCATACACACCAGTTGGCGAACCAATTCCAACAAACAAAAGATACAATGCTGCAAAGATTTTCAGCCATCCTGATGTTATTGCTGAAGAGCCTAGGTAGATTTCCACCACTTATTATTGATAGTATTGTATCTATTAGTATGTTTCATATTTTGTTAGCCGTTTTCTTTTTCTTTTCTTTTTTCCTTTAGAACGAACCTATCCATATTTATTTGTATATTTGTTGAGAATTAGGTGTGGAATAGAACAGGTGCACACCCTTCTACAAAAAGATGTGAAACGGCCTATTGGGTGGCCTATGGGAGGATACCCTCGTCCTCAGGTATATAATTCTAGGCTTTGGTTCAACAAGTTTTTTTTATTTTTTGAGCATTTATTTAATTTCGCGTTACCATTGAAGTACTCTGTCATTCTAATGGATTTGTTTGTCTTATGTATTTACTAATTTTGAAAAAAATTATTATGAAGAAAATCTCTTCTCATATCCTGGTGAACAGAATAGTTTTTGTTTCCAACCTTTTTGTCATTTTCATGAGTATAGTATTGGAAAAATCGTGTATGTTGATTTGATTCTTGGGAATAAACTTCTGCTGAGTTGTTGGCACCAATGTATTGCATACCTATCCCTGAATGGATTTTGTTTATCTCAAATCTTTAGTTTTGATAAGTCTTTAAAAGAAATAATGGAAGGTGTCATCTACAGTAAGTTATCTCTGTCGTATTTATTGATTACTTTGTATTATTCTCTTCCAAATCCAACCACAATCCTAAACGAATGGGAATTACATATGCATTTCCTCTCATATCTTTACTTTTCTTCATTTGGCCTTTGCTCCTTGCAAGTGAGTATCTTGATTCTGGAGTGCTAGTGTGATATGTTGTCTCATTAACTTCATCTGGATTATGTGATTTTGGATTAGGCTCCATACTACTGTAGTGTGGGTCAAACAAGGCATTTAGGTGTAATATTGTTGATTCCCACTATAAGGCTCGTCTTTATGCTGCATCAACATCAGTAGCATCAATGGAAAAGTGATATATGGCAGGCCAAGTACAGCCACGTTTGCCTTTGTCTTCTTCCTTCTCTGAATTGGATTGGATTCTCTCTTGTTATTTTGAACATTTGCATCTTGTGCAGTGGGAATTCCAAGTGGGCCCTGCCATTCTTATCTCTACTGATGTAAATTGTGTTGCTCACTACAGTTTGGAGGTAATCACAACTGCATATTTGTCCCGACTTCCGAGATAATAATTTTGTGCACTACATGATAGTTTTAGGAAATGCTTTATTTGCAAGCAACTTTTAACTTTCAACAAAACAAATAGTTCCTAATTCACTAGATCATCTTTTGTCCATTGCTCAGATTAATGACAACAACTGCATATTTGTCCTGACTTCCGAGATATTAATTGTATGCATTAGATAATAGTTTTAGGAAATGCTTTTTTTTTTTTAGCAACTTTTAATTTTCAACAAAAAATATGGTTCCTAATTCACTATATCAATATATCATCAATGAAGTCATATCTTTTGTCCATTACCCAAATTGATGATACTTTCACTCCCCGTTGTATTATTTCTTATTGGTAACAAAAAAGATTTATTAGTCCTGTGGCTGCATTTGCAGATGAGAACTGTTTTTTTTTTTTTTTTTTTCCTTTTGTATCAAGTTCTTTGTTGTTCCTTTTCAAGTTGTCCACAATATCTTCAATGTACTTCCTTGAATTAACTTAATGTATACTTGTATGGTATGTTTGGAGGTGCTAGGAAGATTGGAATGGAGTTGGTGCTCAATCCCACCAAGGCTATGGGATGTGCTGTTGTCAACATTGGCACATAAGACTTGATTGAAGAGAGAGTACGTCAATGCATTGTTTCATCTCATTTGATGTGTTTGCATATTGATTTCTTGATATTGGGTAAGAGGTTTCCATAACATGTGGCAAATGTGACCACTAGTCTTCTTTGAGCTGCAGAATTAATTAAATAACAGGCTTTTTTGTAGTTCAGCACCTTTTATTTCCATTGTGTTTCTTATAAGTTCTTGTTAGGCTTTCATATTCCTTGGAATTTTGATTTCAGATATATGTTGAAGATCATATTGATCCAGCATGTTTGATATTGTGTATACAATATTTTTTTTCTATATTTTGATCATTTGATTTAGGGAGCATAGGGGCCCCTCTTTCATTTGTCTGAACATGTTGCTAGGAAGGTTACTCCCTATCGATGTATCTAACCCAATCGCAAGATTCTTTATTATCATCATTGCTATCCTTAGAAAAATCAGCAATTAGGCTCTTAGTATTTGAATCAGAATATTGCATTTTTAGGAGCACTGGTCTGGCTTTTACTTTCAGTAGTCCACAGAACTAATCAAATTTATGATATGTGAAAAAGATATATTTCTTAAATCTTCTTTTATTCTTGTCTCTATATATAATTTCTTAGGGAGCTTGTTTGCTCGCACATAATAGAGAGGGATTCATGGTCAAATGAGCTCCTCCGAACGATTATTAAACATGTTGAAGCCAAGGATTTGGATTACTTGAATGATGGGCGGATATTCATTTTCCATCTTCCCATTACTCAAATTCAATTGAGTGAGGTTTTTTTTTTATGATCATTTTTAGATCTCCACATTTTGAGTTTTTGTTTTTGTTTTACTGTGTTCTACTATTACTGAGAAATTAGGAGGGAAAAGTTAGAGAATCTGCACTTGAAGTAGTAACTGACAGTAAAATGCTGGGCAACCAATTTTAATATTTTCCCAAGACGCATTAATGCATACACTTAGCATTGTTCATCACTTACACTAAATTGGTGAATTTATGTTTCTAGATCCCAATTTCCTGCATGTTAAATTAATTTTCACTAAACATTTATGTTTTCATTGTCAAAGAATGTACTGTATATGTGGTTTGATTTTTGTGCTTTTTCATCACATTTTAAGTACTGATTGTGCATATTGATTGTTTTGTCCAAATTAAACCTGAGTTACATTGATCGCACAGGGGCTTTGTGCTTTTTCATCACGTTTAAGTACTGATTGTGCATATTTATTGTTTTGTCCAAGTTAAACCTGAGTTACATTGATCATACAGGAGCTCTCAAATAGAAAGGTTGCAGCAAGTGTAAATTCCAAGACTTCGCTGTCTCATGTTTTTTTTACATGTATCATTCAATCCTGATGCTAGGTATGCTATCAACCATTGGGTAGATTGTTGAATTAGTTATCATTAACAATCAACCAGCAATGCCTTTTCTTTTCATTCTTTTTCCATCATGATGTTTTGGCATAAGCCAGAGTCGGATGCTGCCCTCGTAAAAACAAAGAACCTAATGGATGTACAATATGACTTGTATGACTACTCATAATTTCATATAGTGGTTGATGCTATTAACCTTGATTTAATAGCAAGACAGGGAAGGAACAGTTGGTGCAAACTTTACATGCCAAACAAATGCCACTGTGGAAAACCCACCCCGCCCCATCCCCCATACACTCAACCCCTTCTCTGTTTCTTTTTTCTTTTTTAAAGAAAAAAGGAAAGAAAATAAAGCTTGAATGGGAACATATTATGTAAATTATACATCCAGATAGGTCAAAATTATAACAACCATGGCCTGTCATTATGTATTTCATGTGGGAATTCGTTTCTAAGTAAAGTTTATATGTAGAGATGTTAACCTTTGATATGAAATGCTTTACAACTTATATTTTGTCACCCATTAGAGTTAACATGGATTGAACTGTTTTTAAACCGTATCAAGATCGGCATTGGTCAGGTTGAGTTGCCAAAAAAAGTCTTGGAAGGTCATCACGATGGCAGGTAAAATGCTTTTGAATTATATATAGTGTGTGAAAACTGGTTTAGTAAAAAACATGTTGTAATTATTATAAAATGAGTGAAAATAGTTCATCTGCCTTAATGTGAAATTTGATTTAATTATTATTCTCGTATTTTGGTATTATTTCAGCCCTTTTTTTGTGAAATCTGTCATCTATTTTTTCCATTGTTATCAAAGATTGATCACTTATTATAAGCTCTAGCTCTAAAAACTGTGGCACCAGTTATATAATATGAGCATTGATGTCATGTATTTAAACTCGCTCTATTAATTTCACTGGGAATATCATCCGGAAGCTGTAGTACCTTGAAAGTTAGGAGAATCGGTCTCATTGATCTTGCAGGATCAGAAAGAAATAAGATAGATGGCACGGAGAGAGCACTCTTTTTTGTAGCTTGGGTATGATTTTGCAACCATTATGCTGCTCTACAAGTTAAATTAGATCCCTTTGAGTAGATCGACCATCGACCTTTGACAAAATGCCATCAGGGATAGCTTCTCCATGTAGATATAAGCAATTATGTAGCAGAGACTGATAAATATATGGTTGAATGAACCATGTTTTTATCAAATTTTAGTTAATCTATAGGATTTCATGGTATTTCAATGTAATGCATTTGAAGCAGTTAGGCAACGAAATAATTTAGCCTTTAAAGTGTCATCGCAATTTAATTTCATTTTTCTGCAAATCCATAACTATTAAGACTGGTACAAACTACAAACAAGACTGTTCTATGGTTTTTTTTTTTTTTTTTTTTTATAATATTAAGACTGTTCTATGCTATTGTAATTCGAAATCCTATATGTTGTCTATGATTTTTGTTAAAGAGGACCGACATTGAATTGTGAATAATTTTCTGCAGGAATTAAAATTAATTTGGAAACTGTGCTTGGAGATGGTGGATATGACATTGATGTTTAACTTTTTTATGACAGGAGGCTTTCATTGACAAGTACGTGCAACGCACGTACCGATCACTAGCCATCATATAAAATCAGTAGATTCGTCTCCTGCTTCAAGCTGCTGCCCTCCTACTTTGGGTGGATGTTTCCTGAGACTTCTTGTGGAGCCCACTTAAATGACAGATATAGCCTGTGGGACACTTGGATGCTGGGTGTTTGCTTATGGCCCCACGTACATGCAAGATTGCACAAAGTAAACAAACAAACCTATCCTTTTTCACCTACATCCTTCCCTCTGTTTTCCTTTCTTGCGCTTCCTCTCTACACCGCCTTAAAATTGGAAGACGCAGCTGTTCCTCACCTTATCTCTCAATTCTTTCTCGAATCTACTAAAAACAGGGCTGGAAAATCTAAAGAGAAGAAATTAAAAAAATCGACCACCGCCTTTCGGCTCTTGAGTCCGTCCTTCTCCTTACTCAAGTTCTCTTCCAGATCTTAAATTAGGGCTATTTTAAAATCTTTGTAGATCAGATGCACGTAGTATTTCTGATTCTCTGGAAATTTTTATTGCCTCTAATGCTTGGGTATAAATGGGGTGATGAAGGACACTGCAATATGCTTCAATATAAGTTGCATATTTTTATTGATTAGTTCTTGTTGGAGCAGAATCTACATCTCTATCTACCTAACACCATGTTTAGTTGGACGTTTGCGAGTGTGGTCCACATGACCAAAACCCTCTCCTCTATATGAGGTCCACTTAGATGGCCATCTAAATATTGGATTTAAGGTCACTTAATTCACTTGATACTAATTGCTTGAAACCCCATTAATAAGACGTGCACAAAGGGAAGTAGGAAACAGTTGCAAGTCCCTCGAGAAGAAAAACCTTGTGTTGGGCATATACCATAATATTAATGCTCCTGTTGTACAGATCGAGATCTGTGATGTTGGATCCTATGATTTGTGTAAATCGTGATTAAATCTAACAGTTTCACTTGTTTTGTCCACAGCTTCTGAAATTGGCCATTGTTTTTGCTACTGTTTCCACAAACTGTCACTACCTTTTTTTTTTCCTCTATATATACTGTAACATAACAGGCTGAATGAATTGTCCAACGCAGTAAGTTCTACTCTTTTTTGTCTTTTGGTTTACTTGTGTATTTTAGTTCCTTCAGTGCCTCATGTCACTACTCTTACTGCATCATCTTCTCTTTGTTAACATACAGTAGTGTCCTTGCTCCACTGATATGATTTTCTGAAAGGCATCTCCTATAGGATTGAGAGGCTCCTTTCCATATACATAAGACTATCAGCAAGAGTCTCACCAAAAGTTCGAAAAATTTGCAACGCCCTGTTTGAACATATCCTAGAAAGCTTTAACAATCATGATCATCATCAAGCTGTTGTTGGTTTTAAGAGCTCTACTATTGGGCTAAAAATAAGCCATGTCGTTGTAAATACCAACTACTGGCTAGGACCCAACAAAGTGGGTGTGTATGATTTTCTAAGTAACAAGTTTGACTCAGGACATTAAGATTTTGGAATTCGAGTTCTGAGATTAGCTATATCTTGAAGCACCTTGTCTTTGTTACAAACACAAGGTTGGGTGGGCACCAAGTAAATTTAGATCATATCATCTCTCTCTAAATGAGTTTCCAAAGTAGTAGAGAAGATAGTTCCTAAGTAGTTGAGATTTACCAAAACAAAAAAATAAATTAGTTGAGATTATCTCTGAAAGGAACAAATCTCTCTCATGAAGAAACAAATCCAAAAAAGAGTTATAAAAAGAGATGCGTTGTTCCTTTGCAATATATCATAAGAAAACATGATTTATAACTAAGGCAAGCATTTGTTTTTGTAAAATTTGAGAATCCTTTTTTCTATATTCAATATCTGGGTTTCTTTTCCTTTGATTTTGGGTTCTATTCTAGGTTTCCAGTTTGCATTTTTCTATTGTATTTTCATGGTTTTATTTGGACTTTTGAACCCCTTTCATTTTAATGTCTTTGAATTCTAGCATAACTAAAATCAGGCCAAGCCCTTAGATTTGCAATCCCCAGCAGATCTATCACATTAAGAAAGTGGTTTCTTCTGCCCAATTAAGTCAGCAAAAAAAGAGAAATTTTCATCGGCTATTCCCTGAATGCATAAAGTAGGTCTGACCTTTTCTGCCAATATTGAGTTTTTTACATTCTTCATGGGCAGAACGCACTGTTGTTTTCTGATAGCCCTGATGGTATCTGTTTGATGAATTTTCAACTGTACCAGTTGACTTGGTTGTTGTAGGCAGATTTGTTGAAACTTATGTTTCTACTCCAACTCATTTGAATGCATCTCATCTTATTCATGCATTCTCTTAACCAAGTTGGATTTTGTATACTTTGATTAATGGCCTTTTGATAGTTGAAATCTCTTATATTTTGCATATAGATCTCTAATTAATGTGGATGAGATTGTTTATTGGGTAATCAGTGCTTAAGAATCATTGCCCTATCACGCTTTTTGTTAGCTTTTGAGCGTTTGATCTTATTATTCTATTATTTGTCCAATCCATGGTGTTTGCTTGTAGTTTTAACTCTTTAATGCTGTAAATGCCTTAAATTTCTTGCTCCGGTGGCTTGATTGATGGATGTTGTAACTTTTACTGTAGTTAAGGCATCCTTTGATCCTTTCCATGTATACATCTGACGATGGAAAAGTCTGATTGAATCTAAGGAAGTTAAAATCTAATTGAGTCAAGGTAAGGATTCAAGTATGTTAGATCTTCTTTGCTTTTTGTTTGCTTTGAATTTCCATTTGTTTACTTTTTATTTTATTTTTACGTTAGGACTTATCCGACCTTTCTTGAATAAATCATGTTAAGTCCAATCCTTTTTACTCCCAAATATTGTGTTTTACATTGCTTCAAAGGCTAAAGAGGCTTCTTCTTTCCACATCAACACATAAGCCGTGTGACAAAATTGAAAAAAAAAAATGAAATAGATACAAGCTCTCTTTTACCCCCTTTCTTTGTTGGGATCTTTTATAAACCTTCCTAATCAAATCTTGAGTGTTTGCTTTTTGAGTTTGAGAGGTGAGCAGCTGCCACCCACTGCATCATTTTCAGCAATTTCCTAACTCATTTGCAAACCTTCAGCTGTTTTTGTGGTTGCAAACTAAAGATTTTCCAATATTTGTGTCGATTGAGTTTTGAGGCTGGACTCAAAAGCCTTAAACTACATTACCCATTATGTTTATGATAAGTTTACTTGATGAACATAACCACAAATCTTCAATCACATTCTAACATATCTAATGATTTTATTTTTTTTTATTGCTTGTGTATCAATGTGTAGTTCCTAATTATGTTTTTTTCCCCAAGGGGAATCCTTACAAGTGACTGACTCCATCTCGACCCTTACCACGCACCAACCTTCAAGTTAAAATTGTCCATTATGGGGAACAACATCAATGGCAGGAGATCATGTAACATGGATCTCACAGACTCGGCTTCCAGTGCAGAATTACAAGTGGCCTAATTTCTAAATAGTGTTTGATGAATCTCACTTTATTTGAATCTTAAACTTAGTCCCACATGGGTTGATCTGCATTATACTTCTAAACTCTCAATATCAAGGTTGATCTCAATTGTAGCTATGGTTTTGTTACCTAGAAACATTTCTTTGCATCTCTGTGGCCTATCAACACTTGTGTTAACTAGAAATTGAAGTCAGCGGAATTTATTTTGGCCCAATGTGATCTCACTCGCCACGTTTGCATTGCATGAACTACTAATTTTTCTTTTTGATTTGGAAGCATTCATTGTCTAGAACTTAGTATGGAGAAAAAAAATTCAGGGTCTGGTTCATTAAGTGTGTTCACATGTAAGTGGCCTGGCACCTTTGTCTGAGTACTCTCAGTTGATTTAATATATTGTGCTTTCAATCACGGTCTGCTTATTAGAATTTTTAGCAAACAATCATTGATGTGCATTTTAACTTGACAATGGCTGATATATTGCATGATGATCTAATGGACGCACATACAACATATCAAAATGAACTGTTCATTGAGCTCACTTATTACCAAACCTTCTATACATCATTTGATGGGGGGAAATTACCAACCTTCATTGCTCATGTTGTTTTCCTTGTTATTTTCATAACTCTATTGTAACTAGGACAACTGAGATGTTTGTGCAGGAAAAAGGGAGAAGCCCATGTCTAAATAATGCCATTGTTTTTTATTTTAATCTACTGTTCATGTTAAACAGTACTATATCAATAACACCCTACTGTATCTCAACTTTGTTTCAACACATTTTTCCGAAATGAATCACGTGACTATTGTCTTGAGCTGATCAATTCAGTTGATTTCATTATATCAGATTATTATCCTTAGAAATTGATTGAAGAATGTTAACTTTAGGCTATTGCAGAGATCAAGGAGATATGGGATTTCTTTAGTATTATCATATGGACTATTGAAACCTGACAGCTATTTTTTTAATGTGACCATATCAAGCATGTATGATAAACACATGTAGGTGTACTTTACAACATTTTTAGCATGCCAAATGTATGTTTTTTTCATTTTAATATTTTATGGCCAAATTATCAACATTACTTTTTTACTGCCTACAAATTATGTTGAAATTACTCCAAGAGTATAGCGGGCAATCATATTCGACAGTTTTGTTCAGTGGCTTTCGAGTTTGAGTTTTACCAGTTAAAAAAGCATTATTAATAGAATGCACTCTTCTTTTTAGGTTTTATATTGCCCCAACTCCTAGAAGGATGGGTTACACTGGCGCTGTTGAAAGGTAATGATAATGATCACAGAATGCAAATTATTTGCTTTTCAAGTGAGTTTGAAAAATCAAAACAACAAAGTCCCTTCTCAATCATATGAAAAAAATACTCCTACTACAAAATAACAAAATAACACTTCAACCACTCATTCTTGTTCTCAGTAAATGTGTTTTCTTCATCAATTCTAAGAATTCAACCTAATATGTATTCCAACCAAAGTTATGAAAGGTGAAAGATATAACATAAAGATTGGGATTTTAATTTATTAGGTGACAGTTTGGCATTCATTATTATCTAACCTCATTTGATCTTCCATCAAAACAGAGATTTTGTCCAAAAAGAATTTCAAAGATGAATAAATACGAGTACATTTGAATATGAATGAATACTGTCATTTTAGTAACAACATGCAACGATTATAATTGGTGTTGTCTCACATGCCTACAGTTTGTTATATGGGATAAGTGGATGATGATTTGTTTTGGCCCTCATTTGAACGTTAGCTATTACAAGGGATTCGAAGCAGAATAGGTTCAGCCCTTCCCCAAATAGGAGTGGATTCAAATCTATTCTTAAACCTACTTTATTTAAGGAATGTTGAAATTATAATTTTCATGGATGCTAGGATATTTATACAGTAATTATGTAATTATTTGATTTTGTAGTCAAGTTTCTAATTAGCACATACATAGTTAATCTGGTCGTGCATTTCTTTCTTTTATTTCTCATTTGCTCGACGCAATATTCCTCTGCCTTTACTTTCTTCAATCACATGCAGTCATTTAATTGCATGTGTCACCACACACTGATGCTCATATTTTTTTAGTCCTCTGCTAGGATTGTATTAAAGATCCAGATTGGAGATTTATTGCTGATACGGTTTCTACAATTGGCCTCTTCGCGATGTCACTAATCCTTGCTTGGAAGGGCTTCTTGCTTCGACCATACAAGGTGTGTGCTTGAAATCTCTGTTCAAACAACTTTTTGAATAAGTTTAGGAACTATTGCTATTGAATTAACATGTCAAATGGCAGATTGTTCTATAGGCTCTACCATGGGGAAGGTGTTTTGACACAAGCAATCATGTTCATCAATGCAATTATAAATTAAAACCCAGTCATTCATAAAAAGCTCATAACCATGTTGCTGTAGAATCTATTTTCTTAAGGTGCTTTCTCTTTATAGGAACTTTTAAATTTCTTATGAGAGCCTTTTAGTGAAACTTTGAATGATGGGATTTTTACAAGGCCTTTATTTTTCTGTTTTTACCTGAGTTTCTAAATAATTGGGGCAGAAGTATTTGATCACAATAGAATGGAAGTTATATTTTCGTCATGAATGAACTCAAGAAGGCATAATAAGAACTGAACGTTTGTATATTTTTTTTAATGACAGTAAACATGTCTCTTTTAACACGGAGGCTTTCAATAACATCTACGTGCAACGCACGTACATCTCACTAGTGATTGTTAAAGTATGAATGGAAGGAGGGTTAAACTCTTCCTAACATGCAAGGGAAAATATATAATTTTATATTTTAAAATAATAAATAATAAGTAATAACAAGTGAATTAATTTTGATGTTCGTGTGTTTGAATTGGCTTTAGGGACTGTTTGAGTGTATTAGAATACATAAATTTCATGCCATAAGTGGTTAAAAATGAAGATCAAAGGTGGATGTTCAAAAAAAGTAAGCATCAAATAACCTTTCTTTTCATGGAAATAGAATCAAGGGAGGATGAGAAATGAATACACGGTCATCACTTAGTAATTCAATACATATAAAAGTAAATGTCATATCTATATTTTTACTTTATATCATTCACCCCTCACCTTTTTAATAATTACTTTGATATCACTTCACATTGAATTTCTCTGTGTTGATTCCTATGTATCTTACGCAAAGAAACAGGCCTTCGAGTGTTTCAAATGTAAATTGAAGTGAAAATGAAATTCCAAAACCTTTTAAGTTTCACTAAACCACTAAACCTATGAAGAATTGGTTATTGTCATGGCCAAAACTATTACGCATCGGGTAATATTGTAAGATTAATTGCTCATTAAGGTGGCCTCACACAATTACGTATGGGCTCCACTACAATTAATATTATACTATTTTAAATTTACTTGTTTGTGAAACCATTTTGGAGCTTCTTTCATATTAACAAATTAGTATAAACAATCCGATTTAGTTAAATACAATAAGTGAAAAAAGAAATCTAAAAAATTTATTTGAAGAGGCTGCAAGAAAAAAATTTATTTGAAGAGGCTGCAAGAAAAAAATTTATTTGAAGAGGCTGCAAGAAAAAAATTTATTTGAAGAGGCTGCGAGAGAGAGAGAGAGAGAGAGAGAGAGAAAGAGAGAAGGAACCTGCAATTTTTCAAACAACATGGTAGTAAATTGGTTAGGTAGCAACGAGAATTGAGAAGACCAGATCCACAAAATAGCACATTTACGTCCGAGGTTAAACTGATGAGTTATGGCATTTCTTGCATTTGAATGGACAAAGAAAATATAAAAGACAAATTCTATGGAAAATCGTGCATGCTATTTTACTGCCATTTGGTGCGATGCTTTTCCATGTCAAAAGAAGAAACATGAGTTGTTTTCTATGTGAAAAATTATTTTTCAGGGAAAAGGTCGAAACTGAATAAATAAAAATTATGAAATTTCAATATTATTCAAAAATGACCTTTTTTCTTTTTCTGTTTCTTCTTCTTCTTCTTGCTATGTTGGATTGGTGGTCAGGTGTGAGAATTTTAACTTGAGCGCCCATGGATTGAGGAATTGTTTATTAATTTAGAATATTTATATCTAAAGAATTTCTGAGTTTTCAGACATGCGGAATTCTTGAATTCTCCTTTTTTAGTTTAACATCTAAGAATTCTACAAAAAAATAAATTAAATAAAGAGACTGAAATTATTGTAATATTCTCTGAATTCCAATAAAAAAAACATGTCCTAAGATACCAACACTATTCACCCACACGAGTGTATTGTCCTAACTTTGCAGTAACGATAAGTGGTAAAGTAGAATATAGATTTCATAAAAGAAGAGTCTCCAAAGACTCAAAAGTCCATGTCATCGTCACAATGGTTTGATGCTCTCTCTCTCTCTCTCTCTCTCTCTCTCTCTCTCTCTCTCTCTCTCCAATTTCCACGCGTTATTTAATCAAGGGGCCCATCATCGGTGGACTCATGATTTTGATAGTCAATTAATAGTTTAAAGTATCTTTGCTTTTTATTTTTTATTTTTCTCTACTGACTGAACTCAAAAAGCACACAAGATCTCAATTAAGTTTGAGAAAGCTTTTAGAGATGAAGAGAGTTATATTCAAATTCAAAAGAATTTTTATCTTTTATCACTATGTAATGATTACCGCATGTAAAAACACAAGTGGGCCCCATCACAAATGCCAACGATTACAATTTGGTGACAGAAAGTATAAATATGTTTTAAAAATGGAGGAGAATTACACGTACGAGATGGGGGAACTTTGACGCTATTTTAATTGTATGGAATATATGTTTCAAAAATGGAACTAGACAGTGGCATAATAATTATAAAAATAAAAGTAAGATATTGAACTCAATTTTGAAATGGTAGAATCATGATTTATTCATCAATCTAGCCAATTGAATGATTTTTTACTACTAGAATAACTTTTTTGGATGCACCAAAGAAGCTTAAGAAAATAATAAAGTAGAAAATATGATCGTTCATTTTCTAAACTTAAAATTTTGTTTTTTTGACAACTCAAGAAAAGTGAGAAAAAGATATTTTTCCTACCCTATAATTACCCCCTAGATAATTTTATCTAAAACACTTTCTAAGTATTTCTAAAATCTAGTGACTAGAAACTTTCTCGACTATTAGATTTCAATATTGGAATGATCACATTATATAATGTTTTGAAAGGAAAATGCTATTTATAAATATCTTCTTTACTAAACCTATTAATGTAGCTTTTATGGACCCTTGACCGTTGCTTGGAGGTGTACTGTACACATCTTATAGATGGAAAGTGAATTTGTATAGTTTGGATTTCAAACGTGGTCCCTAAAGATGGACTTGAAGTGATAAATTATGCACACATAAAGTGTTTTCTAAAATTCAGTGTATATTTTAATTATCATTATTTGCCACAACTTAGTTTAAAATATGTTGCATTCTTTAAGATTTTCTTAACATTAAATAGTATAATTCTTTTTTATGACATTATTTTACTCTAAATTATTTTAATCTATTAGTATTTAAACCTATAAATATAGATTTTGTTGTACACATATATATCCAAATGGTCCCTTGGAGATGGTTTTGGCTACATGGAATCTTCCTTTAAAGGATCCATAATTTAAAATTGGAAGTAGAGATTTAACTGTGATGTAGTATATGAAAATAGAATTTTTAAATGGTTAAAACCATTGGAAGTTTGTTAGGTCATTACAAATTCAGTCTAGATCTTTCATCGATTTAGGCAAATTGAGCCATTTTTAAGTAGCACTAGAAGGATTAGGCTAGACTAACTGTTCCAAGGCACCAATTTCACTTGATGTGGTCGTGTTGAGCTGTTTGGCCTGATTTTTCAAAAAATAAATAAGATATTTAATGAAGAAAACATGATTTGTTTGGGAATAAAAAAATTTTATATTAAATCTACACATATTTAGCTTTCTTTATTTTTTTTCTTGATCGGTAACTATAAATTATATTAGAACTTAGAAAGTAACAACAAATAAGCTCCACAAGAGAGTATAAATTAAGTTCATTTGTCTTGTGCCCGCAATAAATTGATTGGCTGTAGTCTTTTTGTTAATAAGATTTTCGTATCAAAAGATGTGACGAATGACAACCCATCCTATGAAAAAAGAGGCATTTTCTCCTTTTGATTTTTACACGGTTTCTTTGAAAATGAGGGAAAGACTTGAAGATTCCACATGGATTTTGAAACTTCAAAGGAAAGACTTAGAAGTCTCTACTTGATTTGGAAAATGCTTTCTTTTCTTATCTTTCAAAGACTCATCGAGTCTCACCACATAGTGGAAGGTAAAGGAGATGGAGGAAGATGAGTTGCCCAAGAGTAGAAAATGGAGGAAAATGAGTTGCCCAATACCGTTGTGTGAGGGAAGTGGAGAGTGAGATGGGTGGGAGAATGAGATAGGGAAGAAGATAGGTTTGTGTGTGAAAAGAGAAAATTTGTTTTTAGTTTTGGTGGGAGAATGAATATTTTGGTCATTTCATAAAGAGGTACATATATATGTAATAAAAAAAATTTAAATTCCTTGTGTGGGAAGAGTAAAAACTTATGTGCCAATAGAACGTCCATTTCATAAAAGAAGGGTCTCCAAAGACTCTAAGTCTAGCCACATACAAGCTCAGCCCTATTCACCACAAATGTTCATTCGGTGGGGCATCATTCCTATTTGCTAGTAGGGCCTAGGACTAGACATTGCCATAGTTGAAACGTGAATAGAGGGGTTGTCATCGTCACAATGGTTTGATGTTATCTCTCTCCTTCCAATTTCCACACGTTATTTAATCGTGGGGCCCATCATCGGTGGACCAATGATTTTGATGGTCAATTAATAGTTTAAAGTATCTTTTGCTATTTTTTTTTTTCTCTACTGACTGAAAAGTGAGAAAAAGATATTGGAATCACATCAGATAGTGTTTTGAAAGTAAAATGCTCTTTATAAATATCTTCTTTACTAAACCTATTAATTTAGCTTTTATGGACCCTTGACCGTGGGTGTACATTACACATCTTATTGATGGAAAGTGAATTTGAATGGTTTGGAGTTGAAAGGTGGTCCCTAACGAATAAAGATGCACTTGAAGTGATAAATTATGCACAAATAAAGTGTTGATTACTAAATGAATAATCTAATATCAAGAGATTTTGTTATTATTATCTTGAAATTCTTTTTCTGTGTATATTTTAATTATCATTATTTTCCGCTTCTTTAAGATTTTCTAAACATTAAATAGTATAATATTTTATTATTACATTATTCCACTCTGAATTATTTTACTCTATTAGTATTTAAACCTATAAACATATATTTTGTTCTACACATACCCAAATTAATGGTCCCTTGGACATGGTTTTGGCTATATGGAATCTTCCTTTAAAGGATCCGGCCATAATTTAAAATCCGAAGTAGAGATTTAACTGTGATGTAGTATGTGAAAACAAAATTTTTAAATGGTGGAAACCATTGGAAGTTTGTTAGGTCATTACTAATTCAATCTAGATCTTTCATCAATTTAGGCAAATTGAGGCATTTTTTAGCACTAGAAGGATTAGGCTAGACCAACTAATCCAAGGCACTAATTTCACTCAATGTGGTTTTGTGTTTGAGCTGTTTCTTCTAATTTCTCAAAAAATAAATAAAATATTTAATGAAGAAAACATGTTTTTCTTGGAAATATGTTTTTTATATTAAATCTAAATCTATTTATCTTTCTTTCATCTTTTCTTGATTCGTAACAATAAATAATATTAAAGTTTATAAAGACAAAGAAGCTCCACTTAAATAATTTTATTGTTTTAAGGTATATCTTTTTGATTTTTTTTTCCTATGGCTTCAGCTTTGGCTTTGGCTTTGGAATAGAAATTCATTTTGGATGGCAATCAATCACGTGCATTGCAGAAAGGAGATGGACATTATCATTCATTCATTCATGTTCCTCGTTGGTTTACAATATAATAAAAAGCGTGTTGATTAGTCTACATTGCTTGCCTGACCGGATCAAACCATTTCTTTCAAGTACACGACCTTCAATTTCTAATAGATGGGACGGTAGCCAGTAATAAACACCCACAATTTTTATTTTTATTTTTTTCATTTTTTTCTGATTGTTTTAATAAAGGTTGGAGTCATGGATGTGCGATGATAAGAGGCCCACCCCACCACCATTTAATTATTGCGTATAGAGGAATCGAAGGAGGGTATTCGATGAAATCAGTTGATGCCCTCCCTTTTTATTATGTCTTTTCTTTTGCCTCTCTATAAATACCACAACTGGCTATATCCTTAATAAACCTCATCACCTCATCAGTGTTGCTTGAAACCTATAATAGCCCATTGAGAGAGTTGCTAGCGATGGATCACTTCTTCATTCCTTTCACTGCTAAAACCTCCTCATGTTGTTTCCTCTCTCTTCTTGCTTTGGCCTTTTCCATGCAGCTGCTCATGCTTTCTCAAGCCTCTCTCCCCTTTCCCTTCATTGGCAGTATCAACGGTTCCTCCTCTTCAAACTGCCTCCATCACGAGATATTAGCCCTGCTTCAACTCAAGCATGGGTTTTTAATTGAGCGTGGCTACTATAATTCCTCTTCCAGGCTCGATTCTTGGAATCCAGCCACTGATTGTTGCTCTTGGGAAGGCATCACCTGTGATGAGGGCACAGGTCACGTGATTGGACTTGATCTCAGCAGCAGTGATGATGAGAGAATTAGTTGGATTAGAGGTCGAATAGACCCTAACCTCTTCCACCTTCGCAGCCTCCAGAAGCTCAACCTTTCTTGGAACTCTTTCTACCCTCACCCAATACCCTCTGGGTTGGGCCACCTCACCAATTTGACCCATTTGAACCTCTCATACTCTCAATTCTCTGGCCAAATCCCATTGGAAATATCAAGATTGACCAAGCTCGTCTCCTTGGATCTCTCTTCAAGCAACCTAAAGCTCAAAAACCGAAACCTGACAACACTTGTTGGAAACTTATCCAGCCTCCAAGAACTCTTTCTTGACGGTGTAAACATCTCGGGGGAGCATGGTGGCAAGTGGGCCCAAGCCATATCCATCGCAATGCCCAATCTTCAGAGGTTGAGCTTACGTGGTTGTGGTCTTCAAGGACCCATCGATCCCTCTCTTTTCCGGATTCCTGATCTGTCTCAACTCTCATTGGATGGAAACAATCTCTCCTCCATTGTTGCACCTGATTTCTTGGGTGTCTCCTCTGCTTTGACATCTCTCACCCTTTGTGATTGTGGTTTGTATGGAGAATTTCCTCAGAGTATTTTCTTGCTGTCAAATCTACAAAAACTTGACATTTCATACAATCCACATCTCATCATTGATTTTTCAGAATTTCCTCAGAACAAAGCTTTGCAGAACTTGCACTTGGGAAACACTAGCTTTCAGAAGAAAATGTTGAGTTCCATCATTAATCTCAAATTCTTGAAGGAGCTATCACTTCGGAATTCTAATTTCTCTGGTTCCTTACCTTCTTCAATTGCGAACCTCACCCACCTTGAGTATTTAGATCTTTCATCAAACAATTTCAGCGGTGCAATTCCTTCATCCTATGGAGATCAGCTCAAACATCTCACTTCTCTTTATTTGCATGGTAATTCACTTGAGGGATCTATCCCGTCATCTCTGTTTTCTCACCCAGCATTGCGATACTTGGATCTCTCTTACAACCAATTTAGTGGTTACCTTCCCGACTCTCATAATGGATCATCTTCAGTGTTGGAGGGGATCTCCTTCAGTAACAACAAATTGCAAGGGACAATTCCAAGGCTAGTCTTTGAACTCATGAAGCTACAATATCTTTATCTGTCTAACAACAACTTCAATGGATTTCCAAGCATCCTTCAAAATCTCAATCAACTGCTTGTTTTGGATCTCTCGAAAAACAAAATACATGGTGAAATACCCATGTGGATTTGGGAGGTAGGAAATGGGAGTTTGTACCAACTTAATCTTTCTAACAACTTCTTTGAGAGCTTTGAGCATCCATTGCCTGAGTTTTCATCAAGTAGTTTAGAAATTATTGATCTTCATTCCAACAAATTGCAAGGGTCACTTCCAATCATGCCACATCAAGTCTATTTTCATGACTATTCAAACAACAGTCTCTCCTCCATCATTCTAGCTAATATAAACTTCACTTCCATTCAATACTTTTTTCTTTCAGGTAATCATGTTAGCGGAGAGATCCCTTCATCCATTTGTGAAGCACGCCTCCTTGAAGTCCTTGATCTGTCTAGAAACAACTTTAGTGGAAAAATTCCTACTTGTCTCGGTAAAATTGGCAATTCACTCAAGATTTTGAATTTGCAAAGAAATGCTTTTCAAGGCAATGTACCCGACATGTTTGAAAAAGAGTGTGCTATGAGGACATTCAATCTTTATAGCAATGAACTAGAAGGGTCTATACCAAAGTCATTAGCCAATTGCAAAACATTGGAGGTTATAGACCTTGGAAACAATCGTCTAAATGATACCTTCCCATTCTGGTTTGATAGTTTATCATATTTACGTATTTTGATCTTGCGATCCAACAAATTTCATGGTCCCATTGCTTATTCCCATGCCAAAAGTTCCTCATTCCAATTTCTGCAAATCTTTGACATTTCTTCCAATTATTTTGTGGGTATTGTTCCACCAAATTTTTTTCTGAATTGGAAATTGATGGCTGGAGGAGGTGTTTCATACTCGAGTTCCAATGTCCAAGTTGTCAAGTACCAATTTGGAAATGGTTACTATCAAGATTCAGTGATGGTGACAATGAAAGGGCTTGAACTAGAGGTGGTTAAGATCATCACTGCATTTACCTCAGTGGATCTTTCAAATAACAAATTTCAAGGGCAGATTCCAAATTCAGTAGTGAATCTCAAGTTACTCCACGTGCTCAACTTCTCACAAAATGGCTTCAATGGCTCAATTCCAGCATCTTTGGAAAATTTAACAATGCTAGAGTCATTAGATCTTTCAAGAAACAAGTTGTCAGGGGAAATACCCTGGCAAATGTCAAAGCTTACATTTCTTGAAGTCTTGAACCTCTCGCAAAATTCCCTTTTCGGAAGAATACCACAAAGCCAACAGTTCCTCACATTTACCAGTAGCTCCTTCCTTGGGAACATTGGTTTATGTGGACCGCCATTATCAACAAAATGTGAAGATACTGGGGCTACACCACCATCGACCTTTGGTAGTTTTGGCTTGGATCGAGTTGGAGAAATTGATTTGGAATTCATGTGGATGGGATTTGGAATTGGAGTTGCATTTGGATTCGGAGTAATCTTTTGGACTCTCGCACTTTGGAGGAGAGGAAGTAGAAAATACATGCAACTCATTGATAGGATGTTTGTTCATAATTTTTTCAATGATTCCATCACATGTACAATGGTAAGAAAATGAAGTAGAATACTTGAAATAAAGATTGTGAGTTTTCAACAGACACAAGGAATGGAGTCCATTCATGGATGGTTGTGCCTTTCACTACCAATATGAAATTCTGAAATATGTGTAATTAATCAATACTTTTGTAGTTATTCAAAGTTATTTGAATAAAACCAATATGTGTAATTATTCAATACTTCTGTGAAAATATGCAAAGTTATTTGTATAAAACCCAATAAAGGCAACTTGTGGTTTTATTCAAGTGTGTTTTCTTTTTTTATTTTTTTTTTATTTTTTGAGGTGGTTGTATCTTTTCTTAAAACATTAAGGGCACATTTGTATAATATTCACGGAAAATAGGCTTTGTGGACTTTTTCCTCTTCTACATTTTTTTTAAAATTTTTCCAGACTCCTCATCTTAACCAGCTTTTTGTAGAATCTGTGAAATCATATCTCATTTTCATGCTTGTCCTCATTGAAAAGTGGATGCACCAAATGTGAAAAATTATATATTCAAAACACACTAAATTCTAACTAAACACTTAAAGTTTTTCTCTTGAACAACTTCACCTTTTGCGGATGAGAATCATTAGGAGTATAGAAAACAAAACATATTTCATTCCAATTGCTTGATGATTTTTTTTTCTAAAAACATTATCCTCTATGTTGAAAACTTAAATTTTTGGTTTAGAATGGTGTATGTCTCTTCTCAAGTTGTTTGCAAGTGACTTGCCAACTAGACTAGCCATGGACGGCTGCTTGATTGTACTCTTTAATCATCTGACGGTCTATACTGGCATATAACCACATTCATGTCAAATCCGAAGCTGTTTTGGGTTGGCTATATAAATTCTATGTCTCCAATCCAGCCATCCTAATTCTAATCCTCATATAAGTTGCACGCTTTAAAATTCAAATTAATGTTTATAAATAAAAACAATCGGATCCTTCTAACAGTTTCTCAACTTGGCAAATAAGAAGTCACTATACCCGGTACAAGGGGCGGTGCCTCAAAGAAGATTAGGCCCTCATCTTGAATATTATATCCACACAAGTTCAAGCATACTTACAACTTACAAGTGTGCCTAAACCTTCTTCCCGTTTCATTTTTCTTTTTCATATATATCATTTACTTTAAGATCCAGCCATGATAAATATAACACATTAAACTTTAGCAACCATTTTGTCTTCCTTCATATTCACATTTAAAAAGGGGTACCTGCCGAAACTTGTGACTATTAAATATAATTTGTTTGCTGCAAATTAAAAAAATTAACAAGTTAGTATAAAAAATTTATAATTTGAAAAAAGTTATAACGATGGTTTTAAGTATCATGAGTTCACTCAACACCAATATTGTGCCTCTCAAAATGTTATAAAGGATATATACATAGAGCCATGATGTTTTTTTAAAGGTGGATTAATGCACTGGCACCATCGCCCAAGGGGTGTGATGATGAGCAATTACTAGGTCACGATAGTGCAATAGCTTCTAAAAAAAAAATCTAGTCAAAATCCATGCTTTCTAGGATTTTAAAGTCCCAGGAGGGGTCAACCTTGTAGTTTATCTGTCCAATTGTGCACTCTCCTTATCTCCAGCAATACACCAAACAAAAATTACAGACCCAGCCATGGAATCAGCGGAGGTTGCAATCAGGTGAACAATTTTGCACTTGTGGTTCACTTCTTGGTGAGCTAGACCGGTGAATAAAAACAGGCTTTTCTAAATTTTGCCTCCCTGCAACTCATTCAGTATTCACAATTGGATTTTCCTGCTTCAACCAAAGATAACATCTACAATCACCATATGAAGTTGATAACTTCAAACGAATGTTGTATATCATGCAAATTTATGTATTTTGTGGGCTGCTGATTCACATGGGCTTTGTTTTGATCCAATGGCAGGCTAAAAGATCAAAATAAATAAATAAAGAGTCTGCGCAGGTCAGGTTGCAAAAGTGTTGGTGCTTAAGCATTCCGCACTGAAGTTTAATTTGTAAATCATGGTACACTTACAACCAATATCATCCTTTGAGATGCAAGTATAGATATAGACAAAGTTTTGCGCCTACTGCAATAGAGGAATAAATCACTGAACAATATGAAGAAACTAGACCTAGGTGTCCATATCATACTTCTGCTACAACCTGTGATAACTACCATCAATTCAGAAAACAACATGACAAGTCTTTCACACATGATAGATTATCTGGTTTCAAAAATTCTTTTATGCTCTTTTTGGGTGAAACACGTCAAGAAAATTTGTTCATACATATCAATGACTGAACATTAAAAATGCAAGCTGTTTTTCATAACAGTAGATGCAAGATTGTTTTTTGTTCCTGCATTGAAATTTTCCTCTTGAAATCTTTGTTAATACTCTATATTATCTTCAAGAGTGTTTGAAAAATTGAACACTTTGTGAAACTTGGTGTCATCACGACCTAGAATCGCTGTTGGAAGACCCACAAGCACATACATACTGAAAACCCACAAACTTAACCAAATCCAGGAGCTACATTGTCTAGCCATACGCAAATACCAGGTTAGCATTGGACGTAGGTAAAATTTTGGTATGACAACCCAAGTTCTTTTTTTTTTTTTCCTTTTGTTGCCATGTATATATTTGATGACAATGATAGTGACAACCCCCTATTATTTCCCTCCATCATCATCTTCATTGAAGTCTCATCTCCCATATATTCCCAGCACATTTTCTTAAGTACCATTTGTTGAAAAGAAACATAACAGAGTATGCAGGTTTTCATACAATGCCCTGAAAAAAACTGAACCTGTCATCAGTAAGTCTCGGATGAGAAAATTGCCATCAACAATATCAACGTTTCTTTTGTATTCTTAATCATCAAAATTGCATATATCAAACACGTTTCTACCAAGTGCAAATGAGTTGTTTAAGGCAAATGAGTTGTTTGAGGATAACTTTGTTATTCCAAAACAACATTGGGTGTCTGGTTTTTGCTTGCTGGCTCTGGCCGAAATCTCAAGCCCATTTGCACCAAGGAGGAAACGTTTTCCAACCTCACTTCTTTCAGGTTTGCTCCTTGGAGTTTCAGTAATTGGTGATGCAGACCATTGGACTGAGAACTGTATGGGTGGGGATTTCACTGCAGCTTAAGGAGTGGCATCAGCTTTAGTAGATACATCTCGATGCCCTTGATTAACCCCACGCTCGTCTGTAGCGTCATGGCTCATGGTAATTCTCCCCTTCTCATCAATATACCCATTACTCCCATCCCATCCCATCCCAGTAGAAAGCATTATGTTTCCTAAACTTTTTACTTGAGGTCTCAGATTTGCATTTTTCTACATTTGGAGCAATGAAGGGGTGACATGTATCTTCTGGTTTCTGCATGCTTGAGTTACTATTTTGAGTTGAACAATCTGAGGAGTTCCTTAGACTTTTAGTTTGGCTATTAACCTTATCAAATTCAAAAAAGTATCTTGTAATGATAACCGTCGCAGATATTATGTTAGACACTGATGGAGAAGTGACATCTTTTCCATCCGCTACATCATCTAAGGAACCAAGGCAATCAACTTGCACTTGTCGAGAAAGAGAAGCACCTTGGTCTTTCTGAGTTATGTGAGGAAAACCGTTCTTAAGAGAAACCAATTTGTGCCCATAAACATCCACATCTATAGGATTGCTTTCAAGCCCCTTGTTGCAATGCTCATCTTTACTTCCCTCTTCTGCAAATGCTATCTTACATCTAGATTGACTATCTTTGCCTGAGTTTTCTTACTTTCTAAATTTTATAATAAGATTACCACTTCTATCATCTTCACCATTATTTGTCTCCTCATATTCATGTTGTTTACATGAATTATCAAACAATAAATTTTCATCATTTGAGTAACCACCCAAGGATGAATGAATTTTCATTTTGACATCCTTTGGAAACCCAACAGCTACATCCTTTGAGTTACATTTTTTTCTTCAGTCTTACCTTTCTCCTTGGACCATGCATGGGTGTTAAAGGTTTTTGAGGTAGATTTTCAGGGCACATATACTACTCATTCTGCCTTCGAGGCTTGTCATTGTCAGTCCTCTTACCTTCAAATGCCATATGGTTTCCTGACTTGGGACAATCCAGTACATCACTGCATCAAAAACCAAGATTCTTTAAAAAATGACGGCGAAAGCAGTCAAACGGCCCTCCTTGATTTTGCAGTAGTTTTTTATAAACAACTGCCCATAGGCCATCGTTAAATGTCAAAAACAACAACGGCTCTAAGACCGTCGATTAAAATCGTTTTTAACGACTGCCTTAGGGACGTCATTTCTTCTTTTTTTTTTAATTTAAAAAAAATATTGAAAAACCAAGGCATGCCCAGGTTTTTCAATATTTTTTTCCAAAATTTTACTCCTATGTTGGAACACTACCACTTGGTTCTGGTCCTTACTCATAAAGGAAAGCTTTAATAAGAGTAGATACACAAAAGAGAAATTGCATAGCATAAGGAAATGGTATTTTAAAATAACATGGCACAAAACCCTCGATCAAACACCCGAAAAAGGAAAAGGATAAAAAAAAATAAAAAAAGAAACATGTTAGAAGCAACCAACTAGAAATTCCCATCACAAGGTCCTAATGCAAAAGGGATAGTTGAACAGATGAGCAGAGAATCTAGACTGCCTTTGCCCCACATAGGATCTGTGCACACTCTGTTTCGCTTGCAGGGTAAGAGTCAATATGAGCATGCGGACTGTCACTAAATCAGTAAAACTTTCTGCCCAAACCACTTACCCGGAAACCAAAGACTACAGTCTACAGCTAGAAGGGTTGGCATGGCTAGCAACCATTTGCAACCCCATTGGCAACAACTCGCTTTTCTGTAGCTGGTTTAGCAGCACCATTTGGGGCCTCTAGAGCTACAGCAACCAAACCATTCTCCTACGATTGTTTCAAAACAGTGGAGAGAGTGTTCGTCTGCAATACCGATCTCTACAAAAAATCTCAAGCTCTCAGTCTGTGACAGGCTTCAACCCCAACTTATGATGCAGAATGGCAGTTGATCTGATGGTCTCTGCTGAGAACTAGAATTTCATGACGACTCCTCTTCACGAAGATTGAGAGAGGCCTCAGGTCCTGTAGTCTGATGAGACAAGGTTCCCTGTACAATGCAGGCACAGTGTAAATTAATTAAAAGACAATGGACCCTAAAAGAAGAGGAAGATGTTGTCGTGAAAAGTTCTGTAAGAGACAATAGGAAAAGGATGCCTGTTGCTGTAACTGTAGCTTTAACAGACAATTAGGAAGAAGATTTTTATCATTGTAATTGCCACTGCTCGCTACATGCGTGGGAATTTTTGAAGAACTGCAGAAGCAAGGAACGGCTGATGCAGATTGACTGGTTTTATTGCCCTCAACCATTTCATTGTGTGATTGGTTCAGATTTGTCATGGTACCCAAAATGTAGGACTTAATTTTCATGGGATGTTCCTCCTATGTAATTGATATTTGGTATTGGGCAGAGAGTGTGGAAAAGTTATGATTCTTTTTTTACATAGATAAGATTTCTCTCTCGATGTCCAGAACAATGTGAATTAGGAATGGTGTCAATTTAAAGAGGTTTGATGTGCGTCAAGGGATTTGATTAGTCAAAGGTGGACCCTGAATGAAAAATGAAGATGGGTCTCATAAGGCTGTGGGTCATCCCCCTTCTTCCTTTTTTTGAAAGATAATTCATTGAGGTGCAGAGCCAGAAAAACAAATGACACAGAGTTGTTACAGTAAACCAAACAAGCACAAGAGAACAAAGAAAAGCCCTACAAGGTCTCACAAGTAACCCTGGCCACCACATTGTCCACTCGTGTTGACCTAAAACATAAAAAAAAAAAAAAAAAACACTGGATAAGCAATAGCAACAAATGGAACATGAAATGGGAAGTGTTCCAACATAGGAGTAAAGCTATTAACTCCGGTCTATCAAACACAAAGAAAAAAGGAGAAAAATAGTTCATGAACAAAAAATGAATAAATAAATAAATTATAATCCCAACTGCACTTGATATCACAAAGAAAAAAAAAAAAAAAACAACCCTTATCTAGAGAGTTCTACTTACAGGTCCAACAATGTCTGATACATGAGAAACTGTAGTCCCTGAAGCAGCTCCAAGATAAAGAACTTTGGATATAGGAGTCTTCAATTTGCGAAAAAGGAAAAGTTCGATAGGTAAAAAAGAAAAGCAATGGAAAAAAAGTAAGATACAAACACAAACAACTGATTTCACTAATCACAGATCAGAAATATGGAATTGCCCTTAAAATCAAAGTAAAAACATAAAAGAAAATAAAATACTCCTAGAACCAGATGAGCACCCATAAAAAAAAAAAAAAAAAGGCAAAGATCCATATCCATATTCCATTGATGGAATTGCCCTTATTCTTCTATTGATCATCGTCAGATCATTCATTGCTGGTCTGATCACATTGTATAATTCAAGGATTTTTGTTTATGGATTTGTGCTTCTTAAATTTGATTTCCAATGCATAAAAATGCCACCTTTGATGTGATTTAGGGATGTTTAAAGATTACAATCAACACTTACATTACTAATCTGAATGATTGGTCATGATCACTATATCTTTGGAGCAAGATTGGGGAAAAGAGTTCAGTGCACAAAATCAACTCACTTTCAACTGGTGCCCATGAAGTTCAGATTCGTTAAGAAGTAAAGCCTTCCTGAATGGCCTCTGGTTCCAGAAATTCAACATAAGCAAATCCCTTTGGCTGGCCAAACTTATCTGTCAGAATTGTGACTCGGTTCACTGTTCCACAGGACTGGAAATGCTGCTGCACTTCTGGATTGAATCTCTAAGAAATCTATGTTTACCCTCCACTCATAATATTAAATAATAAAAATGACAAAATTTTCCACTTAATGGGTCATACATTCCCATTCCTGCTTTCTCCATCTCATGATAAATCCTCACCTTTTAGTTTACCTCGCCCTACTGATGTCTTGCAAGTTGCAACACGAGTGTGAAAAGCAAAATCTTTCAACAGAAAGATAGCAAGTCATTATTATTATAATTATTGTTTGTGGTGCTCAATACAGGGGGCAGATGTATATGTCTGGATTGGTGGTGCTGTTCAATGCAAGGGACTCGTACATATTGAAACAAAGGATAGTTATTTGGTTATAATTCTACTAGGCATCCAAGGTGGCAGGAAAAGCCGAGACCACATTATCCCAACTATTTTTTTTTTTCAACTTTTGTCATAGTAAGTGTTGTGAGATGGGTGGAAAAAGAGTGTCCCAAATATTGCATCTTTCAGTCTCCGCGGATTAGGAACCCGAACATTGCTTATGAAAAAAAAAACTGATTTTTCTTAAAAAAGAGAGAAAGATGGCTTACGAAAAGTCAGGTCCTTCATGGGCAATTTGATCTTCTGAAGCTTCCCGTTCCCTAACAGACAAGCTGTCGATGGCAACTTTGTCGGCATAAGCAGTGCAATTGAACTCCAAAGTTGGTCCATGTATTTTTGAAACACTTACATTGTTGTCATCGCCAGTAACAAGATCAGGCATATGAACTTCAACTTTGATGGTCTCGCCATTATACTGCCTTATCAGAGATATGGTTTGCTCCCCTGGATTATCTTGGATTTGAAAAGGAAACTCATCTGGGATCTCTTCCACCTATCCAGATAAAAGGAGGAAAAAATTTACCAAAATATTGAATAGTTGATGAGTGATCTAACCATCAATATTCTAAAGCTTAAAATCTCAATAAGAGAAAATGGAATACAGCAGTGGTACCTCAAATATATGATAAAGGAATATAATATGTGGATTCTAAAATATACATCTGCATGGTTTGGAATAATTTGTCAGTCATTTTGCCTCTGTATGAAATGAGGATTGAAGCCTATATATGATTTTCATAGGGACTTTCCACTTAAGCAGGAGAACAACAGATTTAAGCACAGATTCCTTTCTATCACAAAGTTCCCTGGTAATTGTTTCATTGTCTGCCACTATTTATTTATCTTCTATTAGATATAAAACTAATGTAAGACATGAACAACCGTAAATTGTATGTTCCTTTTCTTTTGTTGAGTCATTGATGATGATTGGGTAGAAGAACATATGTTATAGATGAAAACATAAACCAAAGGAAAGGTGATGACACTTTTCAATCTGGGCTATGGAATGATCTTGAGATCTTAAGGTCGAACAACAAACCAAGTAACTAACAAATTGGTTTTGGGTGTAATTGTTCTTGTTTTGTCAGTAACAAGGGTTGATGGAGCTTTGTGTCAGAGGCCAAGCAGGCTTTTCAGGGGTTTATGCTTCAGGAGCAGTAACTGTGCCTCTGTTTGTCACGGGGAGCATTTTGCTGATGTCTATTGCCATGGCTTGTGTAGGCGCTGCATATTTGAGGATAAGATCATCCAACAGTTCTCATCTACTAAATCTCAGAGAAATCACAAAAAGACTTTATCCAAAAATTGTTGACATCTATTCCTCATCACCTTACGCATTCCAAGTTGCAATTTTTCCGTCACCTAGAAAATCTCAGGCATCAAACTAAAAACTCAAGCAAGACACTGTTGTGTTTCTTTGAATGGAGTTACATTTGGCCTTTTTTGGTAAATACAGAGATCAGCAGCAATTCTACCCTAAAAAGAAGCAAATGGATCCCAAAAAAAGCACAAAAATGAACAGAGCAAGCTCCATTTCCAAATCCCACACAAAAACTACTCAAACTCGAAGAAATGCAACTACCTAAGAGAGATCAAGAACAAGAAAAACATGATTTCAACCTCACCTCCGGAATGTCGACCAAAGCTAGGGGTTGAGATCGAGATGCTTCATATGATAGGGAATCAATCGAGAAATGCCACGATTTCCATGGATTTGCAGAGATATAGACGTTGAAATCCGAATCCGGCGCTGGAAAACTTCGAAAAGGAGAGAAACACGAACATCGGAAACCCTAGATTTTTTCTTCTTCTACTCTTCTTCTTCTTCTTTTGCTCTTGTTCATCTTCTTCAACACAAATGATGATGCTTGTTTATATGCGTCTATCGATGAACCACAAAACTCTACAACTTCATTGACAAGAGACTGAAAAAAAGTTGGAAGCTGGTTATACTGTTTGGCCGACGAGAGAGGGATCGGATCTGCAGACAATGAAAAAAAAGAAGTAATTTTGTGAAAGAGATTTGGGGATTAGGTTTTCTTTGGCGATTTGAAGAGACCGGGAGAGAGAGCGATGGTTAGGGTTTTCTTTGGGTCGACGTCGTTTGGCAACTTTTAAAGGATCTCATTCAACGACGGCCTAGAGACCGTAGATGTGTATAAAATGAAATCAACTGCATCATCATAGATGGGACCCATTTTCGGACTCCAATCGTTTATGACCCGCTTTGACGTAGTGCATTGTTACCATTAAAAGTGGAGTCAATCAGTTTGCCTCCCAAATATCCATGGTCCCCATCTTGAGGTAAAGGCATATGATTCAATTCTCTTGACTTCTTGAAAGGAGGACTTGGGATTATAACTTACTCACAATAGTCACTTAGAGAGTTAGGAGTGAGTCCTCAAGCATTCTCTTCCTACAAGAGAACCCCGTTTTGCAAATTGCTGAATTCCTCCAGCACTTGTTACAAAAGGCTTGCCAGGATTGTTACCCTGCTTGGTAATGATGGTATTAGTCATGGGTGCAACTAGATACCGGACATGCTCAATGCATGTTGCATCAAGTCACATAAACCAAGCCTCCTTTAATCCTTCAAAGAAATTCTTTATGGGAACTGAATCTGGAATGTGGTAGAAACATGATTTACATTTCACCTATAGGAACCAAAAAAATAATAGGGTGGCAATTAATTGAACCTGTCAATCTTGAAATCTAAAGTCCATGTGAACCACAGGGCTCGTTTGGATTCAATACTACTGAATATCCTACATTTTCAAGTACCAGGACTTATAGGATCCTGCTTCAACTTTAACCTTTTAGATTTGCAGTAACTCCAAAAAGTATCAAGAAACCCACAAAACAATGAGGCTGAAGCTGATGTATTAGAGGATTGCCACAAAATCTTACTCCTTAAATCCTGGGTTTACAGAAGTCTCAAATGGAAAAGGGCAAAATGTCATACCATCAACGTGCGGGCCCTGTCTTTCCAAGATTTAGAAAGCAAAGGTAGTGCTCCTTCCTAAACTTGCCTATGCAACAATTAGTCAATAGTTTAGCTCTGAAAGTATATTATGAAAATAGATATACTACAGCATGCAGAAACCCAAATTCATAATCTATTCAGCATTTTCCATAAAGAAATCAGATATCTGCTCTTCACATTCAGAACCTGAAATTCATATTTTATTTAGGGGAAGTACCAATAGATGATAAATTAAGAAAGACTCATTTAAGTTGGTTTGGATATGTTTAGCTGTGCAGGCCACCAACGGCATCGGCGAGGAAAAGTTTCTCTATACAGGTTAATAGCCCCTCGAAAGGGATAAGCCAAAGAGGACATGGATGGAAGTAATAAGGATAGATCTAAAGAAGCGAAACCAATCCAAGGATTTGGCATAGAATAGATTGGAATGGCAAAACAGGATTCATGTAGCTGGCCTCAACATAGTTGGGACATGGCTTTGATTATGACAATGATGATGATTAATCACTCTCAAGAATCACATACAAGACCTGAAATTTAGATATTATACATGTCACTCTCAAGAAATCTACACTTTCTTTTCAATGCACAGTAGTTTGAGAAGGGATATAGAGAAATTCCATCTACTGTAGGATATAGCATTATTAATGCATCTAGCTTGGCAGGATATCTAGTCTGGAGCTGTACATTTCATGTAATGACGATTCTTACAATATTTGAGCATGTGTTTTTGCTTGTTCAGATGCCAAATATCACAGTATTACAATTTACAAGTCACAATGACAAAGTACAATACTGTTATAACTCACAATGACATTATCACAAAAAATATTGAAATATTGGCAGCTAGCCAAACAGATCCAGCATGTACGATATACAAAATAATATCCACAAAAGAGTTTATCATTGTCACCATCACCACAGCCACCACCTTATCCCATTTATCTAGGATAGCTATGTAGGAGAAATAAAAGTAATCAATAAAGAAACCATGCGATCTAATAGAAAAAAGCATTTGCTGATGACAACATTTTGCAAACAAAAGAAAAGAAGAATGGTAAAGATGCCATCCAAACAAGGAAAGAATGAACCTCAAATGGTATATCAAGGCTAGAAGTTGCAAGAATCAATAGAAGGACTCTTCATGTAGACTCAAAAGATAAAATTAAAGACCAGAGATACAATTTAGACATGAAAAACAAAATGCCATAGATAGACCTTTGATGGTGACAAGGCTAACATCATGATTCTTTTCTTTCTAGTCTTTTTTTTTTCTTTTTTCTTTTTTTTCTTTTTTTTTCTTATTATTTTGTCATGAGGGGTCCTTCTAATATAGTGCTTTAAATTTATGCAAAGGAAACTTGGAGAATATTGGATGATGGAAACATGTAAGGTGCCACAATAGAGGACTACATTATATACCTTGTTAAAAAACATATGCATCAGGTAAGTGACACCAACATATGAACATTTCTCCACAAATCAAAATGGCAAAGTTTTAACTCAGTTGATGAAATTCTGAACATTGTTCCATATGAAAACTCCAATTTGGTCTTAGTTTTAAAGTATCTCGGAATAATTTCATGCTGGATCAATTTGTTTTTAACATCTCGAAGTTAAATTATTATAATACAGAACTCCTATCCCGTATTGTTGGAGATTGTTTGAGTGCCTATTATACAAGATGCCAATCAATCTCAAAGCAACTACCATTTATAACCTAACTTTTTAAGTTTTCGGAGATCAAATTGATGCAAGCCAGACAATAGGTCAGCCAACCCATTGGGTCCAGTCCATAAGCCCAAGGGGACATCCATTTAGTTAGGAAATATTATTTAGTAGTTTGGTTTGTTTATGATTAATATTAGTTAGTTTCCTTTTTATTTTAGATATGATTCATATATTAGGAAATATTGTTGCTTAGGGATGAAGCCAGCTCCTTTATAAAAGGATGTTAGGCCTCATTGTAATAGACATGCTTATTATTAATTAATCTTTTGAGTTATGAGAGTTTTCTCTTCAGTTATGGTGTTTTCTACTCTTGTGAGGTTGCCCTAGTGGCTGAAATCCATCTTTGGATTCGATCAATCCTTCGGGAGATTGATCTATTGTTCGATCGTGAATCTTGGATGCGTCATTTCTTCTTCTTTTTTCCATTTTTTGGATATCCTTGTACCTTCTTCCTTACCTAGTTGTGGCTTCTTCCTCTGACCCCACTAACACAAATGCCACCCCACCCATCTGTTCGCACACAGCAACTCATATTACAAATACCATTTCACTTGATCTCCATCAAATTAGACTAACAATTATCTACATCGGAGGACACAGTTCATCCTTCTTCTCAAGGGATATGACCGAGAAGTTTATATGAATGGCTCCTTGCCTTGCCCCCAGTTCATCATAACAAACTCTATAACTACATGTGATTAACCACGCCATGTAGATCTTTTCTCTAGAATTCAAAATGATGACGCTTAGCACAAACCCATTTTTTTTTGAAAAAAAAAATTTACAATTTAGCACTCTACAAAGCTTGCATTGTGTGTTTCCATTGTATTGTTGATGGACTCTACATAGCTTAGATCATATTTCATCTTAAGAGCCTCACTGTATGCATAACAAATACATTTAGGGACCCGTTGATCGAAGTACTCTCATATTAGTCTGACTTCTAGTGACAATCTAAATCCAGAGCTGCATCTGCAAAATTTTGTTGAGATTGGATCCAAATCCAGATCAGGCACATACGTTACATCTTGGACCCAAAAAATTTGGATCTAGATCCATCCAATAAGAAAAGGATGCTGATTCAATGACACCATTGCTTTACCTTGGATACAACCCATTTACATCCCTAACCAGCAACAGCACCCAACTAATGGATAGGAAGATTGTTGGAGTGTAGTGCTATAAAACATGTGAGATGGGGTTATGAACTTCGGGACCTTTGAAGAAGCTGTTGCAAACTTGCAACTTAAGATATGGGATTTATGAGATTTATGTCTAGTTCATGAAGAGAGAGAGAGAGAGGGTATTGCAAACACCCTTTGTTATTTAAAAAAAAACAAACTAATAGCAATATTATAGGTGGTACAAACACGCAAAAGGAAAGGTCTTACTTATCCAGTTAAACCCTTTGTTATTTATTTATTTAAAAAAAAACACTAATAGCAATGTTGTAGAGTACTACAAACACGCAAAAGGAAATTTTATATATTTCTTTACTTATTCCATTTACTCTACACTACCAGCATTAGAGCATGAATATCACTCATGCCCAGCTTGAAGGAATAGTATAAAATTGATTCCTGTTAAAAGATCTGCAATTTTGATAAAGTGTGCAAAGCTCCTTCAATACAACATTCCCCAATAACATAACAATCAATATCAATTTGTCTATTGCACTCATGGTGCTATGTGAATGCTGAAGATTTTGCCCAATTGTCATAGTGAAAGTTCACCGGTAGAACCACAAGCTCCACTTCCATCATCAACTCTTCACCCACAATTTCACACAAGCACCATGAGTAACAGCTTAATGTTCTACTTCAGGACTCAATCTATCAATACAGGTTCTACATTTCCAAGTTATCACCAACATAGGGTAATCACTAAATAATCTTTTGTGAGTCCTCTGTTAATGAGACCTCGGCCAATCTGCATCATTAATCACTGGAAAGATAATGTTTCTTGGCTAACCATTAATATCTTTTCTTTTATGTTTTTAGTGCTTTTACCTGAAAACATTTCTTCTTTTCTGTAATTCCATAGGTATTTTGTCTCTTTTAATTAAATTTCCATAAAATAATAATAATAATAATAACAACAACAACAAAAGAGCAGTTCTGCTTAGTGAGCTATCTATGTGATTGACTTACTTACCTTTTCAATGTTGTCGTTGCATAGTTTTGTTTTCCTTTCAAATAATTGTTTTTTCACTTCTAGGTAGTTGCCACATTATTTATTGTGTACTTTGATTTCATTGAAATGAATTTTCTTAATGCTTTTGGGAAGAAACTATATGATAAAACTGGGCAACACAAGAAAGATAATATATATATAGGAATGATTAGGTCCGAAAACTAAACCCAATAAAAAATATACATAAAAAATAAAACAAAATAGAATGACATTTACAAAAATGTAAACAAAAAAAGAAACATTGCTTCTTATTACGCTAGTAATTCACTAAGCTAATTGGATTTTACAAATGCATCATAGATGGTTAGGTAAAGTCCAAGATAATTGTATCTCGTACTTGTACATAACAACCAATTAGGGGTCGTTTATCTTTTATGCGTGGGATATGTAAATACAATTTACACATGTAAATGATGAATATTCAAAATTTAAGAATGTAACGTTTACACATGCGTTTCTTTTTACAACGTTTGTCTAATAACAATATTTTTGCATCATTTACACATGCGATTCATTTTGCTATGTTTGTTTCAATGATATGTGTATATGTATTAAACAAGTTTGCAAATGATACTTATTAATCATTAAATTATATTCTACTATAATGATATGAAAAGGAGACAAAAAAGGTCTAATTCATATCAAAGTTTTCATTTTTATTTTATATCCTTAAAAAAGAACATATCTTTCAACATGAAATATACTTTTCAAAAATATACATTTCTATCAATGATCACCTTAAAAAAAATGCATTCCAACATGTTTGGTTAAGGAAATATGAGTTTATAGTCTGATGGTTAAGAAAATAGGATTATTATTAATATTTTTATTAATTAATATTTAGTTCAATATTATCTTAATTCATTATTCAATTTGGATAAAACTTCACTCATGCATCTCACCGGCTTTATGCTAATATTAATCAATCATAGAAATAGATTTTATAAAGTTTTTTTTTGGTAAAGCAAGGCAAGAGAGAGAAATAGAGAGGTTACCTTCATAAAAGGGGATGAGATGCGGGGAGGGTTTTCATTCATAGGTTTTATCGGTCTTGACGCATCTTTTATTATTATTTTGTAAATGCGTTGGAGGGGGGTTTCGAACCCAGAACCTCTTTGATGGAAATGCCTCTTTTATTATTTTTTTTCTAAATGCGTTGGAGGGGGTTTCGAACCCGGAACCTCTTTGACGGAAATTGCCTCAAAACCAAACCGTCTGCCTCCAATGGGTATTCTTTTGAAATTACAAGTGGCTTGGTATTCTCTTTTCCCACCTGAACAAGTGTTCAAATCTTAGTGGGAAAATGAGCTCATTTTCACACCATTTACGCATCTGATTTACACACAAGATGCGTAAATACTTGTAGACAAACATGACTGATGCGTAAATATTACGCATATTCACCATTTACATACGTCAATGGGTGTAGACAAACGACCCCTTAGTATATGTTTACTATACCAATACTTGCAATCAATGACTACTTCAATGAAATTGCATGCTATTTTTAGTATATTTTTATAACTGACAAGCACACATCGAGCCTTAATTGAACATTGTGAAAACTAGAGGTGTTTAAATCGTAATTGATTTGCTTGCTAAAAATAAAAACTAAAAATACACTTGATACAATTGGAAGATGTTTCCTAGAAAAAATCAGACAACAGATGTAGTTGTAATTTGTAAGCCGATACCTGCTCCTCTGGTTATTGTATGTTGATCTGCACAGAGCTCAGCACACATTCCCATAGCATAATCATTATAAACATCCCATAGACCATCTTTAAGCATCCCATCAATAACCATGTCATGCCCCAAACGAGAGCCTTTTCTGTATTCACGGTAGAAAATAGAGTAGTTCACTACCAAGTCCAGAACAGAACTAAAGAAAAAAGGAGTTTGTCACGAATATTGATAGATCAGTGTAGACCCCCACTTAGGCAAGGGAGCCATCTAGAATAAGATGACAAGAATTAGCCATCATAATAGCTAAGGAATGAAAGGATGGATACCTTTACATCAGAGGCTTGAGCTCCCTTGTTAAGTTGTTAGGGCCACACAATTAACTCAGGCCTGTTTCTTTAGGCCCAAATGCTACTCACGCCCAACACCATAGGCCTGTCAAGCCCTTGTATCATGAATCCACACCCAATCCAACTCACACCGGTGTGTCAAGTTTGAATTGTGATACCAAGCCAGCTCCATAAAAAGTTTTATTTTATTTTATTTTTCGTTCTCTTTGATGTGAGAGAAATTTAAACATTTTAAGACTATCTTTTTATTACTCCATAAATGATATTACCATTAACAGACATATAAAGGGTCCTATAGAGGTAGGTCAATTGCAGTGGCCAAAACCAAAAGCCACTCTAATCCAACTCAGATTGGAATATATGAACCCGAAAACTGTTAGAATGTAAGGTTTACTAGCATAACTTTCAGCAGAAAATCTTGTGTAAGGTTTTTATTTTCCATAGTTTCTTTAAACAACCACAGTACCCTTTGAGTTGTAAAATCTTCTCTCCCTTCATTGAAGGTTTCTATTGGACCCAGAAAAAAATATATTAAACAAAATAATGTTGCCTTAGATAAAGAAACCTAACCTTGTCTCTGCCAGATATTTAGGCGCATTACACATACTTTCCATGCCACCAGCCACAACAACGTCATTAATACCCAACTGGATACTTTGGGCTGCATGCATTGTTGCTTTAGAAGAGAGATGAAAGTGTCACTACATTTCTTATACCTACAAAAAGAAAATAAATCTCGTCTAAACTCTAAAGATCTTGCTCACCTTTCATTCCTGAAGAACAGACTTTATTAATGGTGGTGCAGACAACTGAGTTAGGAATTCCTACACCTAAGGCAGCCTGCCCCAAATTTGCACTCAGAACATTACCAAAGAAGACCTCTTGTACAAGGTTGGCATGACCATGAGCCCTTTTAAGAGCACCTGAAAATCAAAATGCAGGATTATCATAAAACCAAACCTTTCAATAATATGCCAAAAAGAAACAGCATAAAGAAGATGAGATCTTACACTCAATTACAATAGAACCTAATTTAGTGGCAGGTAAAGAGGAAAGGGTGCCAAGGAATCCTCCCATCGGTGTGCGTGCAACACCAACAATGCATACATCTGCCTAAGCCAATACATGAAAACTATCGTAACAAAATCACATAAAATATATAGTTAAAAATTCTAAGATAAGAAGAAAATATATGCCCCAAAGAGAGCAAAAGCAACCGTGCAGGATTAAACAAGAAAATAAAATGGATTTAAAAAAAAACGATAGACCACTAGAATAATAAATCCCAATAGAGCAGAAGGGAGAGTGTTGTGTGTGTGTGTGTGTGTGTGTGTGAGAGAGAGAGAGAGAGAGAGAGAGAGAGAGAGAGAGAGAGAGAGAGAAAGTGCGCTTCAGTGATTTCAGTAAAAAAGAAAGGAAAAACCCTTAACCTACTCCAAAATGGGCAAACTAGAATTGCAACCCTTCCAGAAACACCCTTGTTTATGACCACCATGGTCTTGGTAATAACTGTACACGAATCCAAGCAACATGGACAAATAGTGCAAACAGCCAGTACTCTGATAACATTGAGCAAATCAACAAGAGGGACCACAATATCTCCAAGTAAACCATTGCTCATAAAATGTGCCTATGGAATTAAAAGAAATATCAGTGGCCAGCGGAATATCACTCCAATTAAAAAAAATATATCCAACACCAAATTGAACTGCAGTGATAAAAATTAAAATCACCAAGTGATGAAGATCATAAGAGTAGCAGTAGCATCAACTATTAACACTATACAATCATACCCATGTGCCCTTTGTGCACAAAAAAGACATAATTGCATGCATACGAACGCACCTCGAGGTTCTATATTATCTGTAGCAGCAGCTGGAGCCATAAGATGATCAGAAAACAGATAATACTCAGAAAAGAACCTGCGCAAGATGAAAAAATTTTGTTTACTTGAGATACAAACTACAAACTAGTGTTCCTTCGTAGCTTATCAGTTTTACAATGTTCCAAGACAGGAAATGAAACGAAGATATCTTTATACATCAAAAATCAAAGCGAAAAGAGAGAGGAAAAAAGATTTCAAATAGCTTCAATAAAAATCGCTAACAAGGTTGAAATCAATCGAGACTATCCAAAAGAAACTTCAATCAAAAGAACGGATTGAAATCACGCAAAAGAGAATGAAGGCGACTGCTTTTCCAATCCAGTGAACAAGTTGAATCCGGTGAAACAATTAGGGTTCCTATCAAGATCTTTACACGAATCGAACAAAAGAGGCGGCAGAAATGCTGAGATCAATGAAAAAGATCTGAAACAACTATTTGCAAAACAGAGAAGAAGAGGAAGGGAAGTCAGAATTAGAAGCTCAAAGAGAATTAGGGTTTTCTTTTCTAAGAGAAGAGAGCTCACCTTCATTCCGAGATCGAGAAGAGAGAAAGGAAGCGAGAGAAGCAGAGATTGAATAGCAAAAGACACGAACGCAGCGTCAGCAGAAGTGGAAACTACGAAGTGGTTACCATCAGATTCGCATCAGAACAGGTGATGAGTGGAAAACAGCGGTCAAAACCCAATATGGTCTCTATGAATGGTTAGTCATGCCGTTCGGGTTAACCAATGCTCCCACTACCTTCATGCGGGTTATAACCCATCTGCTGCAGCCTTATATCTGGAAATTCGTCGTGATTTATTTTGATGACATTCTTGTTTACAGCAAAAACAGGGAGGAGCATCTCACTCATCTCCACTCTATTTGCCAGCTCCTTCGTCGAGAAAGCATTTACATCAATCTTAAGAAATGCACCTTCATGAGCAATTCCGTTATATTCTTGGGCTTCATCATGTCGACGGAAGGCATAACAATGGATCCAGAAAAATTCAAAGCAATTCTAGATTGGCCACTCCCCACCACAGTCACTGAAGTCAGGAGTTTTCATGGACTTGCCACCTTTTATAGGCGATTCATCAGGAATTTCAGCGGTATCACTGCTCCAATTACAGATTGTTTAAAAAAGAGTGAGTTCAAATGGACTAATGCCGCAACCTGAGCTTTTGAACAGATCAAACAAAAAATTACGGAAGCCCCTATCCCCCGTGTTCCAGATTTTGAAAAAGTGTTCGAAGTTGCTTGCGATGCATCCAATGTTGGAATTGGCAGTGTCCTTAGCCAAGAGGGACATCCAATTGCTTTCCACAGTGAGACACTTTCCGATTCAAAGTGCAAGTACTCTCCTTATGCCTTGGAGTTCTATGCTCTTGTCCAGTCAATTCACCATTGGAGGCATTACCTGATAGGTAGAGAATTTGTGCTTTACTCTGATCATGAGTCTCTCAAGCACCTTCAGTCACAACATAAAATGGGAGCTAACTTTGCCAAATGGAGTGCTTATATTCAGGAGTTTACCTTTACCAGCCGCCATAAATCTGGAAAGGAAAATGGCATAACAGATGTTCTCAGTCGCCGGAAACATCTCCTGACCACCATGGCTATTTCTGTACCTGGTTTTGAGCAAATCAAGGAGGCCTATGTGACAGACAAAGACTTCGGTACCATCTATAAAGAGATCCTTCGGGGTGATCCTCTCATGCATCCATACTTTAGCATTCATGATGGATATTTGTTCTATGGTAGTCGCCTTTGTTTGCCAAATACATCTATTCGGGAGCATGTTATTAGGGAACTACATTCCGGAGGATGCAGCGGACATTTAGGTCGTGATAAGACCTTCGCGCTTGTCGGAGATAGATTCTATTGGCCACACATGACACCCTATGTTTCTCGTATTTGTGAGGTGTCGTACTTTCCAGTTGGCCAAAGGAAGCAAGAAGAATGCGGGGTTATATCAACCATTGCCAGTTCCCCAGGGCCCCTAGGAGGATATCAGTATGGATTTTGTACTTGGGCTGCCTATGACCCGCAGAAAAGTGGATTCTGTATTTGTGGTTGTGGATCGTTTCTCGAAAATGGCTCATTTTATTCCTTGTTCCAACACAGCAGATGTCTACAAAATTGCACAACTCTTCTTTAAGGAAGTCGTCCGTTTGCATGGACTTCCAAAGACCATTGTGTCCAACAGGGATACAAAGTTCATTAGCTACTTCTGGAAGACATTGTGGGGCATGTCCAAAACAAAGCTGAAATTTTCTACTGCCTATCATCCACAAATTGATGGTCAGACAGAAGTCGTCAACTGTAGCCTTGGGAATCTACTACGTTGTTTAGTGCGCGACCATCTTACTACATGGGATTAGGTTCTGCCTATGGCTGAGTTCGCCTATAATAACTCAGTCAACCGGTCCACAGGAATTTCTCCTTTTGAAGCAGTCACTGGCACCAGACCACATCTACTAGTTGATTTTGTTTCCCTTCCTGTAGAAGCACGACCAAGTGCTGATGCGGATAGTTTTATTCGCCATAAGCAGCAGGTTCATAATTACGTTCGACGCCATTTTTCAGAAACAATGATTCTTATAAAGAACATGCAGATAAGTGTTGTCGTTTCGTTCAATTTGAGGAATGAGATTTGGTTATGCTTCGTAATCGTCCTGAGTGCCTTTCGCCAGGCGCCAACAAAAAGTTGCACCCCCACAACTCCGGACCGTTCAAGATTCTCAAGAAAATTGGTCCTAATGCATATGTGTTGGATTTACCACCAGCTCTTGGATTAAATACTACTTTCAATCTTGAAGATCTCACACTCTATAAGGACCATGACCATGATTGTCCGTCAAAAGATCATGAGATTCTGTTACCACCCTCACCACCACCCTCATCAATCCTTGCAGATCAAATTGTTGATGTGCTTGATAATCAGATTGTTTCCACTCGACAAGGGGGATTTTAGAAGTTTCTTGTTCACTGGAAGAATCGTCCAATCTCCGATGCCATGTGGATTCCAGCTACCGATTTCCAGCGTCTTAATCCTGATCTTTACGAGAGATATCAGGCTATTAACTCGCCGGAGTCGAATTTTTCCAAGCCGGGGAGAGTTGATGCAACCCGTTCACAATCCAAGAACAAGACCCGGAAGCATTGAAGGACCCGTCTGATGGGACCACATAGTTCACATATTTTTTATATTAGTAGTTTACTTTATTTAATTATTTCTAAGATTAGAAGCTGCTTAATTGTTTAGGAAGTTTCCTTTATTGCTTATTTAGGATTAATGCTACTCTATATATAGAGAAGCTCTTTATTGTAATCTTCAGACCATATTCTAACATTATTCAAGAAGTTCCTCTCGTGAGTTTGGGTATTTCCCTAAATTTATCTTAGGGTTTTGAGTCAGAAGACTCGATCTCACCGTTGGAGGTGTAGATCTTCATCAGGATAGGTCTCAAAGCTAAAAGAAACTGATAAATGACAGTCATTCAATGGCAAAACCTTATAAAAATACAAACTACGGCATTATACATCAGAAGTACTCGATTTTATTCAATAAGTCAACAAATGAAGAATCAATTCCACAATAACACAACTCATATAAACACCAACACCAGCACCAGAAAAAACATCTCCATTTGCAACCTACATTTTACAACCAATATCTCCATACAAATAAAATTCATCCACTCCACCATCTCCATACAACTCTGGTCTAAAATTATAAGAACTACAAGCCTTCAATTCATCCACTCCACCATCTTCATACAACTCTGGTCTAAAATTATAAGAACTACAAGCCTTCTCATAAATAGTCCTCATATGGAAAAGGACATTGATACTATGATATTAATATATAAGAATGTGTCTTACAAAAGATCAGAACGCATCTAGCAAAGCTTTAGTTGCAACTTGCAAGGATAGATCTCAAATTGTCTAAGTTAATGGCATTATAGAAGTCTCAATTTTTTTTTCTTTCCCTTGGAATACAACAAGGTCAAATGATAGTAAAAGAATTCTTAATTATCTCTGATGGACGTCATTTTCATTTAGATGACGTAAAGCTACTATATAGAAAATAAAGATGATAATAAATAGAGCTCTGATCTGGTGAGAGCTCTAGAAAGTGAGAACTTGCAAACTTTTGTGGAGCACATGCAGTTAAATATGCTACCAACAAGTTGTACCAATAATTATAAAGAAAATAATAGATTGAAGTAAAATTAGGTTAAATAGCTATGAACTTCAATCATCAAGTTGATATTTGAAGTGTTAAAATATGGGTTTTGTGTTGTTGATCCACAAACAAACAAAGGAGAAAAGAAGGTCTACACTCTTTCTAACTCTAACTTAACTTCTATTACCATAGGGAGGAAGCATTAAGAAGATGACGTTAATAATGAATTTAAGTAGTTGGCTGTTCTAGCCTTGCAAAATATAAAAAATATAGTTGATTTTTATACATGTTAAGTCCTACACTTACCAATAGCCAACCTAAATAAATCTTAAGTTATACTAAAAAAATACCTATAAATTAAACATGATTAAGGAATATATAACTCAGAAATGGGCTTCCGAGTCTGCGTTGCCAATAGCTTTTCTCCATGAACGCATCGTCATGTAAGCCAACGTTGAATCCATCCATCTATGATGCCAAAATTAAAAACATTGATGGTGTCCATCACGACTACTACTCCTTCCCATCTCTTTGCATAATTAATGGGGTGTTTCTGTGAGTACAATTGGGCAAAACATCCATGTGAAACTTCACTTGATTGCATTTTTAACAATTCAAAATACTGATAGATTTTAAAATGAACATATAACAATGTACAAAAGATCATTCATTAATTTAACAATTTTCTTATCACCACAGAATGAAGAATTCAATTATGAATCAAAACAGGGAAAACATCTCAAAATAAGCTCCTATTATGGATGGAAACTATTCCTTGTTATTAGTTTTTTTTTTTTTATAACTATTCCTTAATTTTGTTGGTAAAATAATAGTACTCAGTGGATTTAACATGGGTATAAAGTCCATGTAATGCTTGGTGATGGACTATGATTGAGTGAGTTGTGACTCTTTAGGATGCTCCAACATTATATTGTTAATACTCTGCTATTAAAAAGAATTATATACAATTTTAATTACAGTTGATCTTCATTATTAATTGTATGGTTTACTGCTCTTAAATAAATTATGATCGATATTGATTAGATGTTGTAAACACACTTTAAATAAAAATAACTTTAAATCATCCATTTGTAGGCCACCAATCAAAGGTTAAGAATTTTCAATTTAAGTGATAGCAAGTAATATAGCTTACATGTGCAAAAATGAGACATGATACGTGTAGTCCTGAGTCATTCATCAAAGTCTTAAGTACTCACGGCAAGAATCACTAAAACTCAGGCATTCTATTATCTAGCAACTTCAAAAGGCCCCAGCTTTTAATAAAACCTCCATTGGGTTATTTTTCTCATTGTCTTATCTAATTTGCTTCTTCTTGTGTTCTTTTGTTCATTGCTTCTGTTTTTTTTCCTTCTTTTCTTTTTTGTTCATTGTTGTTGTTGCAGACCCTTGGGTTTTGTTGTTCTTCATAAGAAGCCTTGATGTGTATTAGTGTTATTAGATTACAATAAAGTAAACCTTTTCAATCAAGCCTGTGAACAGACCTTTTCAATCCATTTTCACCAGTTATGAACAAGATTTTAGAAGTTTCAATCACACCATATGATTCTATCAGTTTCCAACAGGACAAATCAGTCATGAAACCAAATATTCCACATGTTCCACCAAAGCATCTTGCTAATGAATAATAGAGGTATTAGGGAATAATAGCAATATTAGAATAAATAAATAGGAGAACGCTTACAATTGTTGCAAATGCAGTGGCCACGGTCCATTGTAGATCACTGTAGAGCGGCAAGATCATTACCCTCTACTAGTGTCACACCTGCTTCAGAAAATAACTGATATGTTCCCTTCTCTTCTAACACAGAACTTTCCAAGGATGATGAATAAGTAGAGTCCGTGCACGTTTCTCACTAAGTGTTAGTAAGTCCATTACATTGTGTAAATCTTCTCTGTGTTGAAAGATTAAAAAAATACAGTTACATTTAGAACACGGTTTTTTTTTTTTTTAATAATTAATTTAAAGAAAATTGTTAACATTGACAGCCTAAGCTCAATAGGATATCCATAAGTGCTATTTTATCATCGAAGTGTTAACAGCACAAGGGTGTGTAGAGATTTCATCAAGCCTGTGAACTTCTTCTGTTTTATATAAGGGTAATAGATTTGCAAATACATGAAGTGCTAACAATAATAATTAGTAATTTAGCACTTAACGCTGCTGCCCTGGGACTTAAAGAGATGATGGTTGGAGTCTTTATTTTTGGAGAAGTAGGTTAATCATCACATGCAAATATTTGATGAAAAATGTATAAAATGATTGGACTTAGACATGAAGAAAAAACTTACGTGATACCAAAAAAGAAAACTACATTCTGCTGCACAAGAAGAGACTGAGCACTCTAACCTTTGGGTTGTGAGCTGGTTAGTTTCGTAACCATCACTTAATATTTGTGTTAACAGGAGACCTTCTTTGTATAAATAAAATCTTCAAATCCTCTTCATGCTGCTGCTCCTCCTCCTCCTTTTATAACCAGCAAACCTTTTATTTTTTCAGAATGCTTATTAACCAACAAAAATAAGAAACATTCAATCATCGAACATTTTATAACAGATAGCCAAAAACTAGATGCATATTTTAACTTGTTAGCTACAGACAATCAAATCACAGTTAAAGTCACAAATATACATTGACAGCCCTAGCAAAAAAACACAAACAATGAAATCACAGTTAAAGTCACAAATATACATTGACAGCCCTAGTTAAAGTCACAAATAACAATAAAACATTTCCATTTATTTTGATTTGCAGATTTGATGAAGCAAAAAATATAAAATGAAGCATGCCAAATACCCACTTATTCCGTACCCAACTCCTGCTAGCCTTGTACAGCACAAGTATGGAAAATGATGGCAAATTTCACCATAATCATCGTTGTAGCATTATCCCATCAATCCAAAATTGAATTAAAAAGAAATTAAAAAAAATTAGAAAAAAAAAATATTTTGATAGAATGCATGTAGGAATAGTTATTCAATATACCTGCTGGATCCCAGAATCGTATATTAAATGTGCTCCCATCCACTACCACATTTGTATTGAAATTGTCAGAGAATCAGAGTAACAAAATAATACCCACTACATAACGCTTTCTAGCCAAAGGAAATTAAAAACTAAACAATCCAGCATAATACTATGATAGAAAAAAATGACATAGATCTTTGAAACATCCAACAAAATACTGTAAAATTTACCAACTTAGGTGCATTTGAAATCACCCAAAAATATTCAATTGTCTGAAACCTGATACAAAATGAATTGTTATTGGATCAACTATGCATTAGAGCGGTCCCAAATGAGCCCCTTTCAATTCCAACTTAAATTATTAAACCAAACAAAGATTTATGAAACATGGATCAACCTGTAGACTCTTTTCTAAACCTTTATTCCTCAGAATGATCATGAGTTTTTAGGAATTCAACATAAAGTATACGAATTCAATATAAAGTATACATTTACCCGCCATGTGGTATATGCCTTGGTGGACGCATATCTCGATAGCGACCATGGTCAACACATGTGTGGCCATTGGTGATTGGTGGGACACCGCTATGCTGTTTGGGAGGAAACAGAGAGTATTAGTAAGGGCTGTTGGCAGAAGGTTAGTCTTGCCATATTCTTATATAATCCAGTCTCTTTCTTCTTCTTTTGTTTCTATGTTTCTATGAGCTGGGTAAAATGCAGGTAGTTTTAAGTTATTTCTAGAGTGGGTTTCATGAGATTTTGGAGATGGACAAGTGAAAATAATCATGAGGTTAGTGCATGGATGAATTAATTTTTATTACAGATGATAATGCAGGTGCGACACACTATGGGGCCCCTTTATTGTGAAATGTTGGCCTAGCAGTTTGTGAAGCAAAAACATACATTGAAACAGTTTTCAATTGTTTCATAAGAAGTGCTGGTGAATAGGGTTGGTCCAAGGTTGAGAATAGACCATGATACAATGAGTGGTGTTAATGAGAAATGTTCAATTGAGAGTAACTGGCTGGATTGGGTCCATTAGGGAGTTGCTTAGCGGAAAAAAAATTCTCCAGTTCTTTGGGCATCAATTTTAAAATCCTTAGGGAGAGGAGGCATTTAAGTCACATGATGGACAATGCTAATGAGAACTATTTGATGGAAAATGGATGTGTTGGGCATTGAGATTGACAAGAGAAACAAAAACATCAATTATTTAGGACTCAATATGAAAATTCTTAGGAACGGAAGGAGCATTTAAGTTATTTCACACCTTCAATTAACATCATTCCTATCAAACGTATTTTTGTGATTTAGAAATAATATTACTCAAAGGCTTTGTCACCCTAGCCTGTTGGCAGAAAATGACCCAATTAAAAGAAACTATCGTAAAACCCTTCCATTGATTCATCCAAATTACTTCGAAACCATTTTGAAATCACCCGTAAGTACAATATTATTGAAGAAATAAATCAAAATGACACGGATGATGAAATCCTACTAGGGTGTTCCTTGGCCAAGACGGCGACAGCTTGTGCAAACTCAGGTCATTTAATTTCAGACCTGATATTCAGGCCTTGATCAGTCAACCCCTTTAAATTAGCACCCATGGAATTGCATTTTGAGACGGGCTAATTCTATTGTGGAGGGAGTCAATAAATCCAGTGCTAGTTACAGGCCACTCCTTCCCATTGTTGTAACATGTTGAGGAGCTTCCACAAAGCACAGTGAGGCTCAGGAAAATACTCTGTTAACATTTGCGAGAAAACTGTAAGATAAATTCATAAAAAGGTAAAAATAAATTCATATTTTCACTCGAAGGGGTAAAGAGGGTTTCAATGTCTTATCCCCTTTTCAAATGGACACAGTAAAATGCATTCCCAAACGCTCTCATGTCTGTTTTGAACCGGTTTAAGACAATACGAGGTAAATTTAAGAGATGCCAAACTGAACCTTAGTGTTTTGAGGAGTTTTCTACAAAATCCCTGTGATTAGAACTGGATTAGGGCTTCTAGAATTGAATTACATGGAGACGAGTGGAATCATGCACGCTTTGCTTAATTCTGATTGTTTACTAACCTTTGATAGGTTATAATTCGCCTTTTCCTTTGTTGAATGTTGTCTAGCATCAATTCCTAACGAACCTTAGGTCGTCCTCCTCTTCACTTTTCTCTCCCTTAATTTTTTCTTCTTTTCCCTTTTTTTTTTTTTTTTCCAGTTGAATGGTGTATGGGATGGGATAGGCTTGGGCGTGCACCCCCTTGTATAGCCTTAGGGCTTTGTTCCTAATTACAACTAGGAGTTTTAATCCTAATGGAGAAAGTCCTCTTTCCAATTTTGTTTGTGCTGCAACTCTCATTGGTTATTGCTAATTCTAATTGCACTAAAACCCTACCTTTATTGGGCGCTTGACTCTAATAAAGACTTGAGGGTTGGCTTCCGGCAATAACTAAGAGTCCTAGTAGTGCTTAGTAAACTTTATAAGTTGGTTAGTAAAATCTAAAATTAGTTTATTAGTAATTAAACAACAATTATACACAGAGTATGGGGTCTATTGGCCGATAGGAGTTCATGCCTGATTTTTAGACCCATCCACTAAACTCTCTTTCGTATTTAGTGATAATAAAATAATTTGGCTTGTGATTGGCTTGTCATTGTGACTAACCCAGCCTATTAGTGGCCGTACAATACCTTCTGGGTCCCACTTGGCCCCACATTTTATTATTAATTTTTAATGCATTTTATTAATGGCCGCACTTATATTGATTAATGGAAACCATTGAGGGTCCCCCTTAGCGGACTGTTCCTTGCCATCATATTTTAATTAATTATTATTATTTTATTTCGAATTTACATCATATTATTTTTAATTAATCAGATTATTATTATGATTATAAATTTACATGGGACCTTTTTTCCAACTATTCCACATAAAAGAATCTTTTAGATCATGTTAATTACACTACAATGGATGTATCTTGTATAATGATATCTAACAAGTATAAATTATAATATCAATTATTTTTTTTTATTAAATGCTCAAAATCTAGTCTTTCTTATTATTACTAAATTATTATGTCAACTACCTTCTTATCATTTTTTCTGAGTATAAAATTGCATAACTATAATTCTTCGCCTTGCAATTTGCATTTACAGGTTGGTGATTTATAGTACATGCTCTATTGATCCAGAAGAGAATGAGGAGAGGGTGGCTGCATTTCTTAATATTATTTTGAATTCTTTTTTTCATAGTTTATAATAATTTATTATGTCAATTTGAGTTTATGGAAGAAACATATGTTTTTGCCCGAAATAGAACATGCATTTCGGCTAGAGATTGTACAGATGGATCCATATTTATGTTATCCGGTTGATTCATCTGGTGGGAACGAGTAAAATGGGTCGAGTCCCAAATCTTTACTGAGAAGATTTTACCCTTGAATTGCTAAATCATGTCACTTTTAAGTGTTAATTTGCTTTCTACAAATAATTCATTTATAGTCACCCATCTGACTTCTAAATCAATACAGAGTTTTTATCCATGGTATATTCATAATGGGTACAATCACATAAATAATTTGTATCACTCAAAAATTGTCTCCCCCGCAAAGCTGGCATTGATTGAGTTTAGTATCATAAAGTATCATTTTCTTTCTTTATTTTCGTGTGTTTTTCATTGAGATTCTAAACAACCATTTTTCTAACGTAATTGGATTTTGAGTTAAATGGATATAAACCATTTTTTCACATAAGGCTATTGCAAGGTCTACCCATGCCGCCAGATTTTTAGAAACTATTCCTGGAACATTTCACCGGGTGCTTACATATGGCAGCTCATCGCCTAGATACGGCAAGGACACACCATGAAGATGGCAAGGACGTGGATCTTACATATAAAAAGTGAAGCATCGGATACGAGATGGCACGGTATGTTACCCATTATGAAGTATCCATGCATCATAACTGTAAATGCATGTGAGAGATCCTCCGAGTTGGGTGAATGGGGTTGTGGTTTTACATATGAGGCATAATCTCATTCTGTCATCAAAATCTGGATAAAAGGCTAAAACATGGGAGAAAATGGAACCCCAATATCATTTAGGGCCCGTGTGTTTCCATGTAATTGAATTCCTAGGAATTATGAGACTATATATTTGTGTAGTGGTTGAAAATGAATGAAGAATCAAAGGTGAATACCAAAAATTACCATCAAATAACATTCTCTTTAATAGAAATTGAATCGAAGGAAGGTGGGAAATGAATACCCAACCATCACCCTAGTAATTCAAATCATAAGAAAGTCATGGTCCCATCTATGTCACTAAATTATATCCTTCATCCTTTAGCTCTTTAATAATTATATGGCGTGGCTAATACGACTATGAATTTCTATGTATTTTATGCAAACAAATAGGCCGTTATAGTTTATTGTTAATGGAGGAAATTTGGTTGACTAAAACATTACTGATTATTACTTTATTGATAGTTTGGGACTTTCTTTTTAAGATTGTCAATATATCACTTATATACTGGCAGATGGCTTACATCTTACAAAATTTATCCATTACCACTGGTGCTGTTATCTGTATATGCAAAATCATGTGTAAGCAATCCCTCCATAACTCCATTGAAATTGTCATCCTGAAATCAAGCTAGTTAAGACAGTCCAAACCTTTAGATTTAAGCATTTTGGAGTTCAGGTCAACCTTCTATAACTGTCCATTTTCCCCCCTTGGATCAAGCACTACGAATCACCAAAGCTGCTGATTTTAGAATATGGTCATGTCCAGTGGCTGTGATTTTGACTTTGAACACACTTGTGTCCTGTAAATTTGTGCACTGAGTACTCTGAGGTGTGTATTTACTACGTAGGTTCGTGCACGCCTAGAAAGTTCCTGATTGGTAATATATGTGTTTTTGCATGCAGTTGAAAGAAATATTCAAAGAATTATTTTTTGGGGGACCTGCAAGATTTATTTAATCATTTGTAATTTGTTTTAATGCTCTGCAGGAATTTCGAATAGATACTGTTGCCAGATATGGTCCATCTTCTTTTGTAACAGAGGAAGGGTTCTTTTTCTCTAATCCTGTGAAGCATTCTCTTGATGGAACATTTGCAGCATGCCTTGTTAGATCCTTAACCACATCGTGAACTCTATGTATGGCATTTGATCTTTATTATATCTTCTTGAAGTTGCCAAGTCAATTTGTGTCTTGCGGCCATTTTGATCTGATCATGATCACCTTAGAATTAAGGTGCACAAAGTTTAATTAAACGTTTGTAGTTGCCTTTTGTTTGCCAGGTAGCTGATGTTGTTGCCACAGGTGTATGCTGACAGAGCATGTGTGCTCTGTGACACTCCAGAGGAGGACATGGGTTTATTTGATGTAAATATGACCTAAATTAGACAAATGCAAACCATCCAATCCAACTAGAAGAAGGGAAAAAAAAGGATCAAAGAAGCAGCAGCAGAAGGGTTATTTTAAACCTCCTTTCATGGTGACCTCCTTACTGTTTGGGTTTTTTTTTTTTTTTTTTTGGTAAAGCTCCTTCCAATTTGGTCGCAGGTACTTAAGGATATATTGTCTCTCGGGCATATGGAGAATTCCAAATGCTTCTCCCTTAAGTAGAATTCCAAAATGCTCAAAGGCATAGTGACATTCGAAAATCTAAAAAAAAAGGTAACTTTTCTTGTGTACTGTTCAACAAATTCTCACATTGTAAACTCAATCTAACTAGGGCAGAATTCCCAAAGATAGTCCCTGCATTGTGTTAGGAATTCCAGACAAGGGAAATTCCTGATAGAAACATTGAATTAGTGCATTGGTTTTCTTAATGGACAAGTATTACACGAGATGGGGGAACTTTGACACTATTTCAATTGTATAGTATCAATGTTTTAAACACGAAACTGGACAGTGACATAGAAATTATAAAAATACAAGTGAAATACTGAATTCAATTTTAAAATGATCAAAATAATTAAGAGGGTTGTCCGCTCATTGTTAGTTCAACCTTGATTTTTCATCAATGTAGCCAATTGAATGAATTTCTACCACTAAGATGGCATGTTTGGATGGACCAAAGAAGCTTAAGAAAACAATATAGCAAAGAATATAATTGTTCATTTTCTAAATTTAAAAACTTCCTTGATTGACAAGTCAATCGAAGTAATCAATCTAAGTAAGAAAAAAAAATTTTAAAGTTGATTATTTTTACCCATAATCCCCCCTCTAAAGAACTTTATGTGGAACATTTTCTAATATTTCTGAAATCTAGTGATTAGAAACACTTTTTGACTGTTAGACTTCTTTATTAGAGCTATATTGAATAGGGCCAATGGCGAAGCTAGGATTTTTTATTTTTTATTTTGGCAGTGGAGGGCTTGCAACTCATATTTCTTCATTTTTTAAACATTCATTAGCTTACAACATAGTTTAAATTCTAAAAACATTATTTTGGATATTATATTGACCAAACTCCATCTATATTTCAGTTCTGAACGATACATAAGAGTTTTGGCCTTTACCTATTCTACTTTTCATGTGTTTACTCTGAAATTAGAAATACATAAAGTTTATACGATCCCACAACCATTATGTTATAATTAGTAACCCTACTTTGAAATCACTTTAAAAGAAGATTCACACAAGGACACCAGATTTAGTGTGGAAAACCCTAACCGGGTGAAAAACCACAAATCCGAACTGGATTAACAATCAAGCACTATGAATCTCGGAATTACAAGAAATTGAGATTCCTCCCCAGATATCCCTTACCTAAGGACTGCAGTTACCTTGTGTCGCTTCACGCTTCAATGACTTCAAACCGTTGATTACAACTGACTCAACCCCGCGCTTGACTCCTCAAATCTTATACGTAAGAAGATGATCTTCTACAAGGGATGCAGAAGAAACTGACTCTCAAGAGAACTTGGCAACACAACTCTTCAATAAATCCCTAAAGAAGATTTCTCTCAATTAGATCTCTAATTCAGAGCTTGAGAGATGATGTGTATCTCTTTGGGTTGTGAGAAACACCCAATATATAGCCCCAAATCCGTGCATAAGACTCCTAAGAATAAAACAATCAAAATAGGAGTTTTTTTCAAACTCTTTGATAGAGTCCGGGAGGAACTAGGCGTGACCGCCTTGCTCGCTATAGCGAGCAGAGTTCTTGCTATAGCAAGAGTGCTCTCTGCCTCTGGCTGGGCTAGAACTTCGCTATAGCGAAGTTCATGTTCGCTCTGGAAAATGCCTTGATTGGTCCAGAACTCACCTATCTTTGCTTCAGTTCTTTGGCGGCTCAACTGCAGTCTATTCTAAAATAAATAGAAAATTATAACTCAAACGGACAGACCCTGTGTTTTGTCCAACCCATGAATTTTCCAATCACAATAAAATTTCTAACATATTATCACTTCAGAATTCCAACCTTTCTTGTTTGTTACCTTCTTCAATTGCAAACCTAGCTTACCCAACTCGAGTATCTGGACCTTTCATCAAATGATTTTATTGGTACAATTCCATCTTCCTTTGTAGATGAGCTCAAACATCTCATTTCTCTTTATTTGTATGATAATTCACTTGAAGGATCTATCCCGTCATCTCTATTTTATCACTCAGCATTGCGATTCTTGCATCCCGTCACCTTCAGGAATGAAAGGTGAGCAAGATCTTTAAAGTTTAGACGAGATTTCTTTTCTTTTTGAAGGTATAAGAAATGTAGTGACACTTTCATCTCTCTTCTGCAGCAACAATGCTTGCAGCCCAAAGTATCCAGTTGGGTATTAATGATGTTGTTGTGGCTGGTGGCATGGAAAGCATGTCTAATGCGCCTAAATATATGGCATAGACAAGGTTAGGTTTCTTTTTCTAAGGCAACATTATTTTGTTTAATATTTTTTTCTGGGTCCAATAGAAAGCTTCAATGAAGGGAGAGAAAATTTTACAACAAAAAGGGAACTGTGGTTGTTTAAAGAAACTATGGAAAATAAAAACCTTACACAAGATTTTCTGCTGAAAGTGCTGCTAGTAAACCATACATTCTAACAATTATTGGGTTCATAAATTCCAATCTGAGTTGGATTAGAGTGGCTTCTGGTTTTGGCCACTGCAATTGGCCTACCCATATACTACCCTTTATATGTCTGTTAATGGTAATATCATTTACGGAGTAATAAAAACATATTGTCTTACAATATTGGAATTTCTCTGACATCAAAGAGAAAGAAAATAAAAATTAAACTTGTTATGAAGCTGGCTTGGTATCACAATCCAAACTTGACAACCCGGTGTGAGTTGGATCGGGTGTGGATGCATGATACAAGGGCTTGACAGGCCTATGGTATTGGGCGGGAGTAGCATTTGGGCCTAAAGAAATAGGCTTGAGTTAATTGTGTGGCCCTAACAACTTAGCATGGGAGCCCAGCCCAAAGGGTTAATAAAATGGTTATGAAATAGTTTCGAACCCTCCCTGAAAATCAGAAACGGTTCTAACCAAGGTTTAAGAAACCAGACTCAGGACCCGACTCGTTCATGGCCGAGTCCGAGTCGACTCGCCGAGTCGCATGGGACTCGGCCGAGTCGGGCCGAGTCCTAACATCATAGGACTCGGCCGAGTCCTAATGGGACTCGGCCGAGTCGCATGGCTGAGTCCCATGCGAGTCGCATGATTCTAGTCCGAGTCGACTCAAACTCGGCCGATTTTTTAAACCATTGTTCTAACATTTCCAAAGAAGACCTCTTGTACAAGGTTGGCATGAACATGTGCCCTTTTAAGAGCACTTGAAAATCAAAATGCAGGATTATCATAAAACCAAACCGTTCAATAATATGCCAAAAAGAAACAGCATAAAGAAGATGAGATCTTACACTCAATTACAACAGAACCCAACTTAGTGCCAGGTAAAGAGGAAAGGCTGCCAAGGAATCCTCCCATCGGTGTGCGTGCAACACCAACAATGCATACATCTGCCAAAGCCAATACATGAAAACTATCATAACAAAATCAAATAAAATATATAGTTAAAAATTCTAAGATAAGAAATATATGCCCCAAAGAAAGCAAAAGCAACAGCGCAGGAGTAAACAAGAAAATAAAATGGATTTAAAAAAAAAACAGTAGACCACTAGAATAATAAATCCCAATAGAGCAGAAGGGAGAGTGGTGTGTGTGTGAGAGAGAGAGAGAGAGAGAGAGAGAGAGAGAGAGACCAAGTGCACTTCTGTGATTTCAGTAAAAAAGAAAGAAAGGAAAAACCCTTAGGCCCTGTTTGGCAAATCTTATGTATGTAAAATAGATCTGCATAAAATAGATCTGTTTCAAATGGCCCCATTTGAAATAGATGTTTTAAAAATAGTGTGTTTGGTAACACAAAAAATTGATTGAAAGAGATCTTTTTAAAGCGATGGCTAAAAGTTTTTCATAAATATCTTGAGATGTATAAGGAATCAAGTATTGAGATTTGGCGCCATTGCCATTTTTAGTTTTACAAAGAGAATTACTGGTTTGGATCTTGCATTTGGGGCCCACTGGTGTTGAAAAATAGATATGAATGTCTGTATTTTTTTGCAAATATCTCAATGTCTATGATGATCCAACGGCTAGAATTTGGACCCGTAGTCATTATTGATCTCCTTAATATATCCAATGGTTTGGATCATGATTTATGTCCCAAAATTTATAAAAAAAAAGGGGGGCTGCCTGTGGCCATTTCAAAACCCAGTCAACCCATGCATAGAATGTCAACGGTGGAAAATGTTTTAGCATGTTTCTCGAGATCCACATTGAATTAGAGGGTAATTGTTGGTGTCATAGCCGTTGTGGGCCTTGTAAAGAGGAACAATGGTTCGGATTGTGATTACGGGTCCCACAATGATAAAAAAAATTGAGATCAAATGGTTTACATTGTTTTACACATATCTCGGGATCCGAGATAGATCAACGGTTGAAATTTGGACCTCTAGCCGTTTTTGGCCATTTTAATACTTTCAACGGATTGGATCATCAACGAGGGTCCCAGAAATTGAAAAAAAAAAAAAAAAGGGACTATCCAAAAAGCACGCTGGTTTCACTGTAGCTCTGCCATCTACCCGCTTCAGACATATACCTCTGATTCAAATCTCCCCAGTTTCCAGCCCATTTGAAATAGAGGCAAATCATCTAAACATCATTTGAAATAGAGATTGCAAGATATGTTTCCAAACAATCTAAAGACTGTTTCATACAGTTTTTAGACAATAAGAGGCAAGAATCAGATTTGCCAAACTGAACCTTAACCTACTCCAACATGGGCAAATTAGAATTGCAACCCTTCCAGAAACACCCTTGTTTATGACCACCATGGTCTTGGTAATAACTATACACGAATCCAAGCAACATAGACAAATAGTGCAAACATCCAGTACTGTGATAACATTGAGCAAATCAACAAGAGGGACCACAATATCTCCAAGTAAACCATTGCTCATAAAATTTGCCTATGGAATTAAAAGAAATATCAATGGCCAGCGGAATATCACTCCAATTAAAAAAAATATATCCAACACCAAATTGAACCGCAGTGATAAAAATTAAAATCACCAAGTGATGAAGATCATACGAGTAGCAGTAGCATCAACTGTTAACACCATACAATCATACCAATGTGCCCCTTTGTGCACCCAAAAGACATAATTGCATGCATATGAACGCACCTCGAGGTTTTATATTATCTGTAGCAGCAGCTGGAGCCATGAGATGATAAGAAAACAGATAATACTCAGAAAAGAACCTGCGCAAGATGAACAAATTCTGTTTACTTGAGATCCAAACTACAAACTAGTGTTCCTTCGTAGCTTATCAGTTTTACAATGTTCCAAGACAGGAAATGAAAAGAAAATATCTTTATACATCAAAAATCGATGCGAAAAGAGAGATAGAGAAAGATTTCAAATAGCTTCAATAAAAATTGCTAACAAGGTTGAAATCAATCGAGACTGTCCAAAAGAAACTTCAATCAAAAGAACGGATTGAAATCACCCAAAAGACAATGAAGACGACTGTTTTTACAATCCAGTGAACAAGTTGAATCCAGTGAAACAATCTGTTGTATAAAAACTTAGGGTTCCTATCAAGATCTTTACACGAATCGAACAATCGTGTAAATGCTGAGATCAATGAGATCAATGAAAAAAATCTGCAACAACTATTAGCAAAACAGAGAAGAAGAGGAAGGGAAGTCAGAATCAGAAGCTCAAAGAGAATTAGGGTTTTCTTTTCTAAGAGAAGAGAGCTCACCTTCATTCCGAGATCGAGAAGGGAGAGAGGAAGCGAGAGAAGCAGAGATTGAATAGCAAAAGACACGAACGCAGCGTCAGCAGAAGTGGAAACTGAAGTTTTTTAAAGCAGAAATGAACCAAGGTTTCGCTTTTGAACTCATTGGACGGGCATAGAATGACTTATATGTGATTCTCGACCGAGGTCTTAATAATATCAAACACGAGCATTCGATTTTGGACGTGTGTGGTGTGGCCCACTTTTGGTGATCAGGGAGCCGACCTAAAGAGTCCGGATCCTATGAGGCTTTAACTCATGGTGCCTTTGTGTAGAGCTGTGGAAGAGAAACCTCGGTTTTACTTTCTCACTGTATGAGTATGGACCCCTCTATGTAAGTCATAATCTGACTTTTCCTTAATATAACACTGCACTAAATGCAGACGAGGAAGGCGTCGCGAAATTCAGTGCCTTATCACCCTCTATTTCTATGGATAAAGGTCCCATACAAACTTCCCCCAGAGAAATCCTTAATTAAAAGAGAGAAATTTCAAAGCAGGACTCATTTATTTAAACCTAACCAGTTCAAAATAAACACCCTCAAGATATATGAAGGCTATTGAAGTTTTCTACACCATTGGAAAATTGATTAGCACACTCTTATGCGTATTCATTATCAAGAACCAATATTATCCCATCTCAAGCTTATGATTCTTCTTTCATGTTTATCTGGATCAAGTTTGCAAGTCCTGGATTGGATGCAGTCCCTAGCGTTATATTCTTTTGGAATCGTGATTTTTATAAAATCAATCAACAACAAAACAGAATATATGCACAAGAATGCAAGTCACAACTGAAGATTAGATCCTATTCAAGGAGAAAATGAGAAGCCACTTTGCCGACAATTTTTTTTTTTATCAGTAACGGTAAAATATATTAAAGACTTAAAAAAGGTACAATAAAGAAGATAGAAAGAAAAAAAACCTGTGTTGGTATTAGAGCCAAATACTAACATAAAACAACAAATTACAAAAGAGCAAGCAAAAGCTACATCTCTTTCTACCTCCAACTTAGTCAAAGCATTCGCCATGCCATTCCTCGACTGAAGCACATGACAAAACTCGACATTCAAAGATGATGACCAAGTCTTGATTTCATTGAAAAGAAATTGGAATTTCCAAGGACTCTTCTCCAAACAAGATATCCAATTAGTGGACATGATTAGTGATTACCCAACTTTGGATAGCCCATGCAGAGAAATTGTCTACTAAATTGGAGGATCCAAATGCTGCAAATGGTGACCGGAAATTTAGTTGGTTAAAAAACCAAGCTACAACGCACATTTTAACAATGGAAAAGCTAAAGAATCGTGGGTGGTAATTTCTTTCAATCTGTTTTTTTTTTTTTTTTTTTAATTAAAGGGTAAGCTGACTTGAAACTGCAACCTCATAACAATGGGCAGCAGAGAGCTGGCTGTCAAGGATTCGACCCCTTAGACATGCCACCTTTCCTCACCCGAGAGCTCGATGGTCCCAGGCCAAAAAAAAAAAAAAAACAATGAGCAGCTTCCAACTCTTCTGCTAGGGCTCTTTTCAGTTTGTGCAAATTTGTACTGGCGCCATCTTCGTCCCACCATTGACCATACTCACTAACTTATCTTGCACAACTTTATTGGCTTGCATTATTTTTTGAATTCAAGCTTGTTAATATCGATGCAGGTGGCGTTTTGTGGTGGAATCCTTTTCCTACAATTGAAAGAGTGGGCGCAACATAGGATATTAGGATTAGTCCTATATATTGGGTCAAATACCACTAGGACTTTCCTTTTTCTCCATCTTTCCTTCTTTATTTTAGCCAATAGCTAGGGTGATTGTGTAACCTCCCTTTTTGTCTTTTCTATTGCAATTTAACAATTATTATATGATGATTTCTTAAATTTTGGTTGTGCGTGTGCGGAAGTGCGAGCACCTGCTATCAACAATCAAGCCACACATAAGAAGACAGAAATTCACACAAAAGATTCATGTGGTTCAGTAAAGTGCCTACGTCCACGGCCAAAGAGAACTCACTCTTTCCTGTTCACCACCTTAGATCTAGCGTTATAGATGTTAGGTTTTGGGTTTTGGCCCGTTTTATAGGCCAAATTCATTTGTATTAGGGTTTAGGGGTAATTTGGTCTTTTGTCTTGACTATATATTAGAATTTGAAATGAAAGATCTAGGGGAAGCCAAGAAGATACTTGATTTGGAAATTCAGAGAGACAAGGTGCAAGGCAAGATTTGTCTGTCGTAGAAATAGTATTTGAAGAAGATACTACATCGTTTTGGTATGGATGCAAAAACAAAACCTGTAAGTACACCTCTTGCCTCTCACTTTAAGCTTAGCGTTGCTATGTCTTTTAGCACAGATGATGAGCGTCAGTACATGGCTCAGGTTCCTTATCAGAGTGTTGGTAGTTTGGTGTATGCAATGGTGTGTACTAGGTCTGACATTTCACAGGCTGTCAGTCTAGTAAGCAAATATATGCATGATCCAGGAAAAGGGCACTGGCAAGCGGTGAAATGAATCCTACGGTATATTCTGGGTACCATGGATGTTGGCTTGTTGTCTCAGCGGGATGATAGTATTGGTCAGCATGTAGTTGGATATGTGAATTCCAATTACGCTGGTGATTTGGATAAGCGCCGGTCTACAACATGTTATGTGTTCACACTTACAAGGGGACCGGTGAGTTGGAGGTCAACATTACAGTCTACAGTTGCTTTGTCGACTACTGAGGCAGAGTACATGGCGGTGACAGAGGCCATTAAGGAGGCCATTTGGCTTTAAGGTTTGCTTGATGACATGAGGATCTTTCAGGAGCATATGGATGTTAATTGTGATAATCATAGTGCACTTTGTTTGGCAAAGGATCAGGTTCATCATTCATGTACGAAACACATCGACGTACGATATCATTTTGTGCGGGAGATTGTAGAGGAGGGAGATATACTTCTTTAGAAGATCGCAACTGCTGATAATCCCACACATATGCTGACTAAGGTTGTGACTGGGGTCAAGTTTAAGCATTGCTTGGACTTGATCAATGTTCTGCGATTTTGAGCACCTTCAGGTGTATGGCGCCTATGGGCACATTTGGAGGCGTTTGATTGCATGCCAAGGTGGAAAATGTTGTGACCTACAAATCTCGCCAAGGTGGAGATTTGTTGGGTTTATGGGTATTGGCTCATTTTATAAGCCAAATTCATTTGTATTAGAGTTTAGGGGTAATTTGGTCTTCTGTCTTGACTATAAATTATCTCTTTGTTTGTAACCCTAAGATTAGAGAGAGGGTGAAAAACTCTGTTTAATCAAGAAGAAGAATAAGCGTTTGGATCGTGGACGTAGGTGTGAAATCACCGAACCACGTAAATCTGGGGTCTCTTTTGGGTGGCTTGATTTGTTTGTTTGTTGATCGCATGCTTCTGCACACATGATCTCAACAATGGATTACATGTATATATAATCTCTGTTTTATTATTCCCCAAGAAAGCTCCGGTACAAAATAAAGGCCAAAATACTAGTGACCCTAAGCCCGGTCATAAGCTAATCCAATGGACCAATCCAGTAAATCCGGAATGCAAGACATAAACCCAACACTTTCCATATAGAAACGAAAACTCTCATAGTGACCTAACATATCTATTTAGGACTTATGTGGTACTTTTCTCTTTTTAGTGCCCATTTTGTTTTAGTGCCCATTTTGCACAACCAATCAAGTGCCTTGATCATTGTCAATGAGTGTGGTGCATCTTCAGGACCAGTCACATTGTGCTATTGCACAGTAATGTTTTGACAGTTTCAATTATGTCTTCTCTCTTTGACTGTATCAATTTTTCATGACAAGCTTCAGATGGTAGGATCAATTTTAGTTGGAGTAAAATTTGGAGATAGCTCTTTGAATAATGACACTTATTTTGAACAGTTTAATTTTTTTCATATAAGAATAACATCTAAAAGAATATTTAATCATATAGGGCTATTTTAGCTAGAAAGAATGAAAGGTACCTCATAGATGAAAGTAATACAAATTATATGTATTTCATGGATGGATAGATAGGTATAAGTGAAGGGTAGAATCACAGCTGTGACTTCCCAAAAGAATGGTCAACCTTTGCAGGCTTATGCACCTTATCATGCATCAGATCACATGCACTAATGGATATTTGCAATGGATTTTTGCACTTCTATCCAATGAATGTAGGATGGCGCCACTTCATCTTGCATTGAAATGGTCACTGCAAGCTTGTGGGGCCTACTTTCTTTTTAAAGTTTAGGGTCGGATAATGGCGGGTTCAGATTTTTCCAAGCCATATATAGCTCCAAGTGAGAGTGTGCAAAAGTTCGTGTCTCTAGTCTATCATTTAATATGTTAATGATTTTGAATTAGGAAAATAAGTCAATGATAAGCCACAACTATCTCATTTATATATATAAGGTAGGAAGTTTAAATAACTTCATGGGTGAAGGATCAGGATGTGGAAAAATTCGATGTGGGCTCGATATTCAAGTGTATTATAGTGATTTGGAAGCTTTACGGATTTCTTCGTCTCGGCACATAACCTAGGTTGGAATACCTGACAAAGGGTCAAGATGTTGAAGAATTCAACACGGGCTGCATAATTAAGTGTATTCCGGTGATTACGAGGCTACGCGAATCTCTTCACCTTTGTGGTCAAACTTCAGAAGACTTCTTTGCCAAGAAACATACATGATGGGAATTCTTAATCTAACTTGGGAGTTCTAACCTGCCATGGCTTGTGCCATGCTTGATCTGATGTGGGGTCTTGGCTTACGGCCCACATGATCTCCTACAATGGGCATGTTTGTGTAGAGTTGTTTCTGCAAAAGCGAAACCATGCACCTTTTTTATTTCTATCAAACTTTCAAATATTTATGTTGGGAGCAGCTTAAGTTGACATAGAAAATTCCATAAAAATAAGCAAATTTTACTCACTTCCATGGAAATAGGAGTCCAATTCTCCCCATGAAAAATGGTTTCCGGAGCATGGATTTCCTCTTCCGTAGAAATACACAAACATGCCCCTTACTTAATAACCATTTTATTCATAGTATTTTGATAAAGCCTATTTCTGAAAAATCCTCAGAATTTATCAAATTTAACCAGAAAATGGGATTTCACTGTGAATTATGATTATGATTTTTTTTTATTATTATTCTGCATGATTATCTATTTTCGAAGTTTTTTCATTGTAATTCCTCTATGATAATATTTCTTCAGCTGGTGACGTCTTCTGACAAAGGAAGTGTTATTTATATTTTCCAAGCAGGTGAGTGTTAAGGATTCAAATAAGGTTTAGGTAATGGCTAATTTGGAAGCTCTTCTAGAATTTTCTATAAGCATAACCTATAAGATGAAGAACAAAGATTGGAAAAACTCAGTATACCCTGTGAGGGTCGAATATGGCCTTTACATAATAATATATATCTAGTGCCACAAGGGGGTACAATGAAGATCTAATGCACGCCCAATCAATATATCATGCACAGATTCACAATCTCCTAAAATTAATAATTACACAGTAAGAGAATCTGCTAAAATGTGAATAAAGCCCCACGTGAGGATGAGTGTGGCTTGGCTAACTAGTATCCACGCAACTGGTTACATGGGCATGAGCCTGACTACATGCTGGGCCACGGGGCTTGGACCTTCTGGGCCTGGGCCTGGGCCTCCTTTCAATGACATGGCGGCAGCAGCTAAACAAAGGGTGACTCTGTTTTTTTTTTTTTTTTTTTTCTGGTATTCTCTTTAATTTCATCTGTAGCTGGTCTAGTTTTTGGGTTTTCCTCTTTCCTCTTTCATTTTTTCTTTATGGAAGTTTCCCATTTAGAAATGGAAAACTGCCCTTTGATTATGAACCCCAGCAGGTTAGCTGAGACATTTACAAGAGGACGGCCGGTCTAGAAAAAAATTGATAGAAATGGCTTCCAAGGGCTCAAATAATTTTAGTTGAAGTAGTTCAGAAATAGAATGCTTCTTATTTGTTTGCATTGAATACTTAGGGAATTGAGAAAATAGAAATTCATGGTCCAACAATCTCCAGCAAAGGATTATATATATATATATATATATATGGGTGAGGGGTAAAGGATTTAAGGTGAGGTGCCGATTTAAATGCAACTTGCTTTATTAGAAAGACTAATGTTTATATCTTTGTACTGTTTCAAGGGTCATAATTTAGGAAGACTGATGTTAAATTGTAGGGGTTACAAGATTTTCTAAGGCCCCATTATTTCATGGAATTAAAAAAATCATAAGACTTGTATTTTTTTAAAGGGGTTCATTTTTAAAAAAAAATTATGAATATACATAAATGACCATCAAATGCTCTACCATTTTTATGGGAAACAAATAAGGTACAATCTGCCAACAAACTCATAGTTGAGTGATGATGGCACATAATTTCACGCTCATACCCAGGGATCAATCCTTGAGTCTATCTTCAAGATGAAAGTACCACTCATGAGTTGTGACAACCACCCAACATGGCAAAATAAGGCACAAATCTAGTGATGTATCTCAAAATTTTACTTCAATAGGAATTAGTCCTGGCATAAGATTGAGCACATCATTTATAACATTATTAGCATGATCTTATGAACTATTATTCATATATATTAATCGCATTACCAATCAAGTGCCCAACCTCATAATGGGACAAACTTCTATTGAAGTAAGATTTTGCAGGCATTTCATCTCATGGGGATGAAATGTATTTTGAACAATCAAGATTACCAATAGTAGGCCCCACGGTAGAGTTCTACAAATCCCACTCATGGGGAGCGTGTGGGAGACGTTCAGGAGAACCGGAGTCAAGTTGACAATCCTTCAGATCTTCCCAAGTCCAATGATGCCATTGCATCATTGCATGAAAGTAAAATTCTTCCATGCTCACCGCTAGAGAATCTGACTTCTTGTCATGGATCATGGATCCTTGCCAACATGAAATGTCCTCATTATTTTCATTTTTAGTTTTTACAATGGTTTTTTTATTAGAAGATGAACTTTACCATATGAAAAACTTTCACCTAGAGCTGATCTCATATTTTTCTTTGTGTTGTCTAGCCTGTGGGCCCACTTACATGCATTCCTATCAGCAGAGGTGGGACAGATGAAAAGATAGAAAGTGGTCTTGTTAAGACTCAACCACACTGAAGGGTAGAAATTGTTTTTCCCACCGTCTTCCCGCATTGAAAATACATTCTCTGTGGAATCACGGATTGCACTTGTTCTAAATTTTTGATGCTTTTGTTTTGGGGAAAAGCCTTTGCATCCAAAGTAGAAAAAACTTTTTCCCAAAAAGAAGTTTCACTTTTCCCCGGGTGCCATACAAGCATGCTGTAAGATCCAGCTCCCTCCTTCTCTTTTCTAATTTCACTCAATTCCTTTGTTTTTTTTTTTTTTTTTTTTCTTGAAGAGGATGATATATTGACCCAAACTATACAAAAGGGAAAACTGCTTCCAGATACATATAGACTGACATAACATACAAAACCTAACTAAACCAAAAGAAACAGGGATGTCAAAATTAGATCCAGCTGCCTGGTTCCCTTTTTCTAAATTTCACCCAATTCATTTAAGAGACATTTATTTTATAAAATCTTTGCATTTTGGACTATATATCTAAATGTCCAAAAAGTATTGAAAAATTATTTTCAGACACCTAATTTTTCTGGTTGCCAAATATAGTCTTGGTTGTTAAGACTTATTTAACAGATTCCATGGTTAAAAACAAGTTTAATCGTCTTATCTATTTTTATTTTTTTTTCATTTTAAAATAATAATTTCTAATTTTAGTTGTCATATAACAATTTGAAGTCTGATTAAGGATGGCAATTACTGCTTCGATCTGTCAGTATAACCAAGACATGACATGGTTATTCGAAGTTTGATTGACCCTATTATCTTTTTATTGAGTTTGAGTTGATATTTATGGCCAAAATACTAGATGGGTCAGGTTTGGTTTGAATTTATTCAACCAATTAATACAACTCTATCTATCAGGTAAATGTCAATTAAATCATCATCCCCAAATATTGTCTAATCAAACTATTATGTTCCAATTAGAAATCATGATTTTTAAAACTCAAAAAATAAAGATTAGAAGATTTTCCAATAATATTTGATAAGGAGGACTGCACTACCACATGTTTACAAACAATATCACAAGGTCCTCTAAATAATTAGGCCTAGAGGCAGGGATTATAGAATAATTTTTCTTTCTTCTGAATATATATTTCCAACGGCCAACCAATTTTCCATCCTTTAGATCCTGGACCTACATTCAAAATCCCATGTGCCGCACAACTATCCTTAACTTTCCCCTCTCCTCTTTAAAATACCGTGACATTAAATAAAAAAAAAAAAAACTGCTCTCAAAACCTAAATTCCTAAGTTGGGTTGGAGCATGAGGTTAGTAATCACCATTTTCAATTGTCATGTCAAACTATTATCTAACATTAGAAATCATTATTTTAAAACTCAAAAGAAATAAGATTAGTAAATTTTAAATCAACTATGATAAGAGGACTACACTTTAAGAAATCTACTAAATGTCAAAAGCGAAGAAATAAAAGGCTGATCACTTTTCATTCTTGCTTATTTATTTGCATGAGGGCTGGAATGAAAAAAAAATTAAGATTCAAATAAAGAGAAAATGATGAGGAAAGATATAAAATGAAAAAAAAATAATAAATGAGAATTTTACGGGAAAAATCCCGAAATTTGGCCATTCCTCGCGAAAGGTTCCCGTAGATTGTACAGTACAAACGAGGCCTCTTTTATTTATTTTTTTAATGATGAAGGGTGCGACACTAGCGTCTCTCGCGTCTGATAGGAGCAATGCTAGTGTCGCTCTACGCAATTTTTAAAAAATATAAAGCTCCATTTTTTTTCTGCTTCCTCTTATTTTTTTCTCTTCTCCCACCTATTTCTCTATCTCCCCCACTCCATTTTCTCCCAATCATCTTTGGAAAACAGTATCACATGCTTTATAAAACGATTACTATTGCTACCGACAGTTTCTTTCTTTCTTCTTTTCATATTCTCAAGATTCATTTTGAAAAGTGAGAGACGGGAAATATAAAAAAATGGCAGACATAACATGTAAGAATGGTTCCAATAACAAGCTTATGCTTTGTACATTATCATGTAGAGTTTACCCTCAACCCATGAACCCATCCATGAGAAAATGAGAGAGAATGATTGCTATGTAGGGTAAACCTATATTTGAAGATTTTCTACGATATGAATAATGAAAAACTTGTACTCGCAGCTCTTCCACTGATATGAATAGTGGAAAACATATACCCGCAACTTTTCCACCGATATAAATAGTGGAAAACCCATACCTGCAGCTTTTCCACTGAATAATGTTAAACATGTAGCTTTTCCACCTATATGAACAGTGGAAAACCTGTAGGGTTGGGTGAGAAATAGAGTGGGGCCTATAAGGAGATGGGGAAGAAGAAAATGTGAGGGGCGACGAATATTTTTGGGCGACGCTATCGTTGCTTAGAAAAAAACGCAAAAAAATAAAAATAAAAATAAAAAAGTGACGGGGAGACCGAGTTTGTGTAGTACAATATGCGGGGACCCTTCGCAAGGAATGAACAAATTCTGGTATTTCTTCTGTAAAATCCTCAAAAAGGTTATTCTTGAAAGCATTAAATTACAAAAAGCAGACGCGTAACTTTTGTTATTTTGTGATTTTAGCCTCAACTCTATCGTCTTTCTTTATCTCACATGACCATTAATTTTATTTTATTCCAGCCATCACGAAAACAAATAAGCCCTCAGACTGTAGACCCATATTCAAAATTCTATCACTCGTACGACCATCCTTAACATCCATCTAAATTCTTTAAAATATTGCTATAAAATAAAATAAAAAGGTAATCTCAAATTCTAAATAAGGTGGATGAGGTTGTCAATCACCATTCCTACCCATCCTATCAAACTATAATGGAACATTACATATCAAAATCATTATTTTTAAATTTCCAAATAAGATTTCATAAAAAATACCACCCTTTAACAAATCTAAAAAGGCAGGAAACTAAGAAATGATTTACAAAATTACTAGGAATTCTGAATAATGAGGCCAAAAGGAAGGGATTATAATATATATTTTTATTTTTTCAATATAAAATACTAATATGTGGCCACTTTTCCCTCCTTCTCCTAAATCACATGCAAATCTCATTAGTTGCGTGACATGTATTTTTTTTAAAAATGAGTGAAAAATTTATATATATTTTTTCAAAATCTCTCTTTTTTAAATATTTCAAAGCATTCATGGGGAATTTGTAAATTTCCCAAATATTATCCCCTAGGTGGAATTCCTACGTCCTCAACCTTCCTCAACCTTGGATGGAGGATTTACAAATATATAACAGTTGAAAGTTTGAGAATTTTAAAGGCTTAATGAGACTTTTCAAATGGCCGAAATTCAAAATTTCTAATAGATGAACATTGCGATTTCAAATGCCAAGGCCTAGAGAACGGCCATGAGATCTAGTTTTTGGATTCCCAGCATCACAATTTCTAGTAAGAAACTCTCTAAAAAAACAGGTCCTAAAGGTATGTCTGTCCAAAAAAATAAAATTTTATGATTCCCCTTCCTAAAACTTCTTAACTCTCATTTTTTCCCCAAAAATCCCAAAATTATAAGAATTTTGTTCGCCCTTTCCTTTTCCAGATCCTGGACCCCCACTCCAAATCCCATCATTCGCGGAACCGTCCCCAACATCCCTTCTGATTCTTTAATAAAACTTTGCAACAAAGGTAGTATCTTGGTCCGAACACCCACTCCATACATCTCTTGAAGAAAGAAACCACGGCAAAGATATCTTCATCAGATCATTTCTTTGTAAGGGTTCTAAAATTTGAGTTAGTTGGTGATTTTTATTTTTACTCTTTGCTAAAACACATTCGCAGTGATCGAATGCAATGCTTCGGTTCTTGGGTTAGATCTGATTGCGTTTTCTTGCCTTTTGCTTTAATGGGTTCTTTTTGCTTTTTGGATTTTTCTTCATGCAATACTTTAAATTGGGGTTGTTTCTGTAATTGTATGGGTTAGTCATTTGAAGGAAAAAAATGCTTTTGGGGTGTTTTTAGAAAAGACCCAGAAGCGGGAGATTCCTATTTTTGTTGTTTGAAACCGATTCATCGTGGTGAAAGGAAGCATGGAACGGGATTCCTGGAATAAATTATGCGGAATCTGAAGTAAGTGTGAACGATTTATAGCTTAGGGACTGTTTGGGTGTATGGAATTGGAAGGAAGTAGTTAAAGTTTGGATTTTGATTCAGACTGAAAATATCCCATGCATTGGGAGCCCCAAGATGAAAAGCCCAACTGGGCCCCCATGTAGAAGCTAATGGCTTTCTCACAAAATAGTTGTTTCTTTCATATATTTTCTTTTTTAGCAGACAATGTAAGTTGATTAAGGTAGGTCTGAACTAGGATGGTTAGGCTAGGAACTACATGGGATATCCACATGTATAATTAGTTGTAAAATTCTACCATTTATTTTGTTATGATTTCTGTTTTTGTATTTTCGCGTCCTTGTTTGGGTTGATCAAAGACGTTTGTATTGTACTTGGGCAGATGAAAAGAAAAAAAAAAAAAAAAAACTCCAAGGGTATTTTTACAGAAGCACAGACCCCAAAACAATCCTAATTTTCTGGTTTGAGTCCAAATCTTGGATAAAGGGAACAAAGGAAATGCATTTTCGAGGTGATGGTTGATGGATCAGATTGTAGTTTTGGCAATTTTATGATTGTAAAGAAAGATGAAAGATCTATGGAATCTGAAGTAGTTGTAAAGGTATTGTAGCTTGGGCCTATGGAATTAGAATGAGATAGATGAAATAAAATGTTGATTTTAATCCCAAGTTCCCATCTTGATCTCAACCTCATAAGCATTGCAGGCACCAAGACCCAAGTAGAAAAATAGTTGTTTTCGTTATATTTAATATATATAATTTAAAATTATTTATGTAGGCTTGAATTAGGATTGTTAAGTCTTCTGTCTAGTATTGATTAGAAGTTGAAGGGTAGGCTTTGGAGTTTATTCCTTTTATTTTGTTTATGTTTCTTTTTTATGCGGATAGCATCGGTCCTTAATCCTTAAGAATTTTCTTATTGGTACCTCTTTGCCTTTGTACCGTAACCAATTGCCTTTGTACTATAACCAAAATGTTGAAACTACGAAGAGATATAAATCAATGAAAGAAGCAAGAGGAACCTAGTTCATTGTTATTTCTTCATTTCTTGAAGTTGATGATTTCCTGTTTGCATTGTATTACTTCTTCTCTTTCTTTTTTTATTGTATTTTTTATAATTATTTATGTTTGTGAGTTGGTAGTGTGATACATGTTAATTCCACCATCTTCGCCAGTTGTTGCAAATTGCGATGTCTTGTCTTTGTATTTGTGATTTCAGCGAGAGAAAATGGACGTTAAAGTCTATTGATACAGAAATGCACGAGGCGTTAAACCACATAAACGCACTGAAAAGTGTGCCCATTTACACTAGGAAGATGCCAGCACAGTTTGCAACAATGTTGATGATTAAATTTTATTTTCAGGCAAGACAAGATTTAAAGATATTAATTGCAGGTTGGTGCAAAAGCCCATAGACAGCAAAAGCATCCTTCATTTTTTTTTTCTTTGTTGTTATATGGTAAGATTATTTAATTTATCAAAGTAATATATTTTGTATGCTAAAATATCAAAGTAATATTTGTGGGCATTGTTTGCATAATGATTCTGATTAAGCCACAATATTGGTGATTAACTAGGTCACCACTAATTTGAGTCAACCTGCCCAAAGTCACACTTCATCTCAAATGAGGCTTGACGACTCAGTGCGCCCTAGTAGGTAATAAAAACCATGTCCAAAGAAAATAGGACTGCTGATTTTTAGATCCCAAAATTGAGAGCTATAATTTTACTGATAAAAATGTGAATCACAAATAAACCTGCTTTATAAATCGTCTATGTGTGTGTGTGTGCGTGCTATATCTTATCAGTATTGTTCTAATGCATCTGTTCCCATATGTAAGTCTATGGTCAGTTGAACAGATGATGCATCTCCAACCGTGTTTATTTTGTTGAACAGTGTAACAATTTTTGGTTTCAGTGAGGAGGTTTTAGGGGTAGTGTTTGAAAACCTCAATAGGGAATCTGCTATTTTGAACAACAGTAAAGTTGCAGAACATAGTTGGGCATACATTTGTACATGGACTACTTATCTTGATTTTGTTTTTGAGACAAAGCAGCACTTTTCTTTTTTTAAAGTGTAATGCATGTCTTCTTTTCTCTTCCAGAGAAATGAATAAAAATGTGTCATCTGGGATGACAATCAGCCAAACTTCAGTTCAGGTTAATAAGGTCAGAAGGAGAGCACATTTTTTGTGCTTATAGGAATGAAAAGTGGAATAGGTTACAACAGGTTGAGATGTAAACAGCTCTCACTTACTCTAACTGCTCTGATTTGCACAACCATCCTTCTTTGGCAATGGGGAGAAAACCCCACTTTTTACTGTTCTCTCACCTCAAAATCAGCTGGAGATCCTTTCTTCAGGTTTGTCTTGTATTTCATAAGTTAACATGGTTGTTTTAAATTTCAATGGTGTCACACTATTTGGCCATCTTTTTTCCTCTTGGATTTTCATGTGGTGATGCAGTTGTTGTTGATGGTGTTCAAACTCTAGATCATGAGACTGACAATGAAGAAGATGTCAAAATTAAGGCTGTAGAGAAAGAAACAGAAGCTGAACAAGGTGAGAGAAACACTGAAGAACACTTAAATGAACCTACAGTAGAAACAAGAAATGATGACGCAAAAAATTCTGGTGTTGTACCGATGGGTTTTGAGACTGCAAGGTCCCCTGAAAAGAGAGATGATGGTTTGAAACCACCTTCTCTGGAGAAAGGTAAAATATTTTCCCTTGTTTGGTTTTCGCTGTTGTTTCTTTGAAACCTTTTGATTTATTTTTCATGTATGCATGTGTGTGCATGCCTTTATCTGCAAATCAACCTCAGAGCACGAATGGTTTGATGCTTTGAATTAGTAGTCTTTTTGTTCATCTTACACCCTCGTGCTGCCCTATCTTCCCTTTGCCAATTAACTTCCAAAGATGACTAGTTTACTGCATCTTTATGCTATTTTATCTTCCATCTTCTCCCTGCCCCTCTTTGCTTTTCAGGCAGGGTAAGTACTGTGAAAATGAGAAGAAAGGATAAAGCAGTCCAGACATAGCACCATATTTGTACACAAACTGATAAATCTATCAAAAACAGGACAAATGGCTAGTTGGTGGATCACTGGGTCCTACATATAAAATGATTAATTGGTGGATTAGGTACCTGCTAATAATCAGCACTGGTGAATATTGCTAGCCTTCTAATCACAGGCAGTGATCACAAACCATTTCCTTGCTCTTATATTGGTTTGTTGTAGACTGTCTGCTTTTCTCACCTTTAATGGCGAGCGAAGGGGCTGATACTTTTTGAATACCTAATCTGCTGACCCTCGGTTTGTATGATGGGATCTACTGGCCTACCAACTTGCCATGTATTCCAGGTTTTGTTTCTATATTAATTTAAACTTGCAGGCCCAGGGATAGATCCCTGCCCATGTTTGTGGAATGAAGGTGCCAATACCACTCAACAATGAGTATGTCGGTGCCATGTGTTCCATTTTGACATATCATGTTTATCTACTTCAGCGACTTGTTTGGCTTATAATTTCTCAAGAGCAAAATAGAAAAACCCGGGTATTATGTTCATATCTGTGCAGCCATCCCCACACGTGATTGCACAAGGAGAGAATTTACGACACTGTGGAGTTGAGAATATTTGGAACATATAAGATATATTTTACTGTATTAGATTCAAATGTCCAGTTTCCTTATGTCCAGATGAAGCAATTTACATCCTACTGTTGTTTATTCACAATTTGCATTTAAAGGTTTATGAATCATTCTGACAGGGTGTAACAAACTAACAATGCCAAGGGCCAATGGGTTGCAGACAACAGACAACCATTATATTCTGGTTTTGATTGTAAGCAGTGGTTGTCAGGGCCATGGTCTTGTAGATTGACCCAACGTACAGATTTCTCCTACGAAGGCTTTCGATGGCAACCGGAAAATTGCAAGATGCCTGATTTTGATGGCTCTACGTTCTTGAAAGGGCATGATTTCTTTGTTTTTTTTTCCTCTTTATGTTGTTTTGATCTCTCATTTGGATTATTAAAGTCCAACTGCGTACGTTGATAAATATTTGCCAAGGTGAGGAATTTTGGGGTCCTATACCAGAGCAGATATAATTTGCTGCCCCTTTTATTCTTTATGCTTTGTGATCCAGCCATTGATGTGATGGTTCTAGCATCAATGGAGAGTGTTTCAAAAAAATTCAGGTTGAAAGATTCTATTTCCCAGCTCTTTAATATGGCTTGTAAATAGACACCTGAAACTGCATGCAGACGTAAATAAAAAAGGCTAAAGAGTGTATGTATACTATCTTCCAATCTGAAAAAGTGGGTTGCAGAAAACTGATCAGTTTCCTTTTGTGGAGGGTTTAAATCTTCCTCTCCCATGCTTAGGTGGATGGGTTCATTTTTGCTTCCCCCACCTCTCATTTTCCTTCTTGTTAGCTGGGTTGGCCTTAATTTATATTAGTTAGGATTTTTTATCATTCTGCAGCACCAACGTGGATAATTCTTTCCAGGATGCAGCACAAAACTAGCTCTTGTAGGGGGATTCCTTGGGTAGGCAGTAGTTCCAGTCATTGATGCGTATGGTTACAGGTGGGAAAGACAGCCCAGAAGTGGAAGATGTTGGGAGTGAGTATGGTCTCGTCAATGCTGTAGGTACTAAATGACCCGATGGGTGGGTTTCTCGTTTCCCAACAACCAACACTACCATTCTCTATTACTGGTCTACAAGCCTCTGTTACTTAGAGCCTCTAAACATTACTGACCCAGCTACTGATTATGCAATGCACCTAGATCGTCCTCCGACCTTCTTGCAGTGCTATTTCCACAGATTCAATGTTTTGGTTCTCAATACGGGGCACCATTGGAACAGCAGAGGCAAGCTTAATGCGAATCGGTGGGTGATGTATGTAGGTGGTGAGCCCATCAGGGACAAAAAGCTTGCTTAGATAGGAAATGCCAAAAACTTCGCCGTTTATAGTGTTATCAAGTGGTTGGATTCACAGCTTCCACACCACCCACAGCTCAAGGCCTTTTTCAGGACCATATCACCCAGGCATTTTTCAAATGGGGATTGGAACACTGGAGGAAGGTGCAATACCAGCACTCCATTGGCTGGAAGGGACAAGGTTTCACATTCACAAGATGAATCTGATGATTCAGTTGTGGCAGGTGCTGTCAAGGGCACTGGGGTTAGGCTTTTGGACATAACTGCCCTTTCACAGCTGAGGGAAGAGGGACACATATCCTGGTATAGTCTCAAAGCCTCAGATGGTGTGCAAGATTGCTTACACTGGTGGCTACCTGGTATTCCGGACACATGGAATGAAATTCTTTATGCACAACTGTTGGTCTCAGACTGAAAGAATCCCATTGACTCTAACCCCTGCGAGTTACTCAACCATGCCTTGTGCACCAGCTGACATGAGGCTTTCCATTTCAGGGAAAAGATTATTTATCTTGTTGGAGATATCACACTATCCAAACTCACTCTCCCATCCTTAGGACCTTGCATACTAACCCATTCAACAATCTTACTGATAAAAATGGCGGCTATTGACCCAGATTGATTGGCACCGCCACCTTATGGATTTGATCAGGTAAGAAGTGCTATCAGTGTACCAACTCAAGATTCCACAAAGAGGGGGTGTAAAGAGCATTTCGTCCATTTTGATTTTAAAAGTGAACTACAGACTGGTTGAGCATAGATGTGTGGGCTGCCTGCTGACTATTTGTGGATGCCAAGTTCTGGTTATTCATGTGGCTCATCCAAATGTGAAGAGATGAACATATGGTGCAGACTTTCATACACGTACTGATTTTAGCCTCAGAAATTCAACAAAACAGTTTAGCACGATACCATTGTAAGCAATTTTTCATTTGCCATTTTTTACTTCTATGGAACAAGCTACATTGAGTACTTTTTGCACGTGATTTGAGCCAATGGTCTGTGGCTCTTTGCAACCAAATGCGAAATTCTTGTGGTTTTGTTTTTATTGTTAAATGTTTCTGGATATACACAATATTGCAACCAATGCATTTGTATACTTAAAATCAGTACATGGATGGTGCAGACTATCATCCATGTACCGATTTTAGCCTCAGAAATTCAAGAAAACAGTTTAGCACGATGCCATTGTAAGCAATTTTCATTTGCCATTTTTTACTTCTATGGAACAAGCTACATAGAGTGCTTTTTGCATGTGATTTTAGCCAATGGTCTGTGCAACCAACTGCGAAATTCTTTTGGTCTTGTTTTTATTGTTAAATGTTTTTGGATAGACACAATATTGCAACCAATGCATTTGTAGACTTAAAAAGTAGAAAGGGAGTTGATCCATTCTCTTTCAGGGGGTATGAATATTAGAGACGCACATAAAGCCCTGTTTAGTTCCTTGGAACTTGGTTGTTTAGCATTCTCTACCATTCTCTAGCTTTAAATCTAATTACTTGTATCCTTCTGTATTTGTAATTGGTTATGGAAAAGAACAAAACAACTATCACTTTAAGGAAATTCACGTTGTTCAAATGCATGGACACCCTCGTTTTGATTTGAACCGAGTTGTTGCACACAGTTTAGGAAGATCCATATAGGCCCCTTTTTTTTTTTTTTTTTTCTTTTTTTCTTTATTATCTGCTCCAAGAAGCATTGGGATTGATTTGGAGCTGCAAATTAAAAACAATATCTCACCCATGGCGATTTTTTCTTTGCCATAGTCAAGTAGCCAACCTGCCTATTCTAGTTTCTGGCAACTGCCCCATTGGGGGCAGATTTTGTAGTACTAGTAGTAGTGTGTTTTATTTTTCCCTCTTTGGGTTTGGGATTTCCCAATTTTGACATGAGTGGAGTTTGACAGTTTTGGGCTGTAAATGCGTTTGGCCTCCCTTTTATGACTATTTTGCATTTTTTTTAATCGATGACAATAAAACACATAGCATATGATTGTTAAAGTATGAATGGAAGACGGAGGGATAAACTCTTCACAACATGCAAGGGAAAATATATAATTTTATATTTTATATTTTAAAATAAGAAATAATAAATAATAACAAGTGAATTAATTTCGATGTTCATGTGTTTCAATTGGCTTTAGGGACCGTTTGAGTGCACTACAATTCATAGGAATTGAATACATAGATTTCATACTATAAATGGTTAAAAATGAAGATCAAAGGTGAATGTTAAAAAAAAAAATAGGCATATAACCTTTCTTTCCATAGATGCATAATATTAAATGGATATAAAAGTATTATTAAATTTTTAAAAAGAATTTAAAATATATTAGGATTATTAAAAAGGCCTAAAATAAGAAATCATCAGAAGTAGTCTAGAGAATTCATCATCAATCTTAAAATAAAAAAATTATGTTCAACGTGAAATTGATGTGTCGACATTATTTTAAATGTGAACGACTTGATTCAAATGTAAGATACAACTTATGCAGCTCCCTCACTATATTTACCACTTATTGTTGATTAAGAGATTCATCATGATACACCCAAAATAATAACAAAAAATACCTATATACTCTGTCTCTCTAGTAAGGGCCCAACAAAACTAAGGAACTTGAAGCGGCAGGATTTTAAAAAAATAAAATAAACCACTAAATATAATTTGTGAAGGGCAAAGAAAAAAAGAAAATAAAATTCCAACGTAAATCTACAACAAAAAGTTTCTTCTCCATGAATAAGGAGTATATTCCTGGATTCACTTGAAGCTATCTTGAATGACATTGAGCATAGGCGAAAGTAGATCTTCACTCTTTTCAAATGTCAAGCCAACATCATCCATGTTTGACACCTTCAAGAAAGTCATCATTATCACAAATTTGCAAATGATTGTATGGAGCACAACCAGCCTGCACATCAGTATACATGAAATCTTCAATTGTTCTTTCAAAAAAAAATAGACAATAGAAGGTCATTTATAACAGCTGTTATGGGATATATATATATTCCACTATTTCAGTTCAAACACAAGCTTAAAGCAGGACTGAAGAAAAGCCCACTGAAGTAGCCAATAAGATATTTAAAAAAAAGGCGAGGTACCAACTAATGAATAAAAGCTATTATGTATTTCAACTAACTTTTACAGTAATTGCAGTCAAAGCAAAAGGGACATTTGATGCCAACCCACTATTGGATCATGGGCATGCCAAGCAAAATAAATAAAATTAATTAATCAACTGAAAAAAAAAATGGGCTTTGGTACTTAATAAATAACAAAGCAAAAGTAACTCATATGAAGAATATCAAAAGCTTTTAAAGCAAATGCATTCAACAACATTACTTGTCTGTCATTCTTCTTCTTCTCAACTGGAAGGAGAAGCTTCAGATTCAACTTCCAAAGCCACTCTGCTGAGTGCTAGTGCTCACCTTTTGGAAAGCGGTTAGAGTATTTCACAATTTTAACATTGATAGGACAATTATGTGCATTCCTAAGCTCAGATACTAACCTATTTCATGATTAATCCGCCCAATTGCTATTATGTTCATCTTAAGTTCTTTATTTAAAGACACAAAGGTACCTTAGCAAACACGAAGCCATGTGATAGGATTTAAACCACTGACTGAAGTGGAAGAGAAGATCAACTTTTTTAAGTGTGTGCTAGGATTCAACAAAGACAAAAACACCAAACATTAAAAAATCATGGATGTTGGTTATCCATAAGCAAATGATAATTATGATTGTATCATCTAATTCAGTTGAATTTATAATCATATGCCAATCATTAGTACTTGGCTTTGAAAAGTCACCTTGATGTGATTACATCTAATCTAAAAGGTGGCCAACCAAATCAGTGGCATAAATTGGCCAAAACAGTGCAGAGAAACCTTAGAAAAGGGTTTGAACATGGAGGATAGCCTGAAAATTTACAGCACCCTACTTGAGAAGTTAGAGGTGTTTCAAGCCAGCAGATAAGAATCCCCTTCATTAAAGAGACATATGGTAGCTTGAATGGAAGGCTGGTAAGAAAGAGATTTTTAAAGAAAATGCATTTGAATTGAACAGCATTACATGTCGGCCATTCTTCTTCTTCTCAACTGAAAAGGGAAGCTTCATATTCAAGTTCCAAAGATAGATATATATATATATATATATATAAAAGGGTCCTGAGCTTGTACAATCTGACTATATTATCTTTGTAAAAAAAAAAAAAAAAAACATTAGAAGAGAAAGATATTCAGAACACAGAACACTTTTACCAAAAAAAAAAAACAATATATATGTCACAACATATAGATTTGATAGATAGAGGATTAACACCTATGCTCATCATTTTGATGATATGGATTAAATCAGGCCTTGCCCTACCTGTATAAACATAAAAGAACACACAAGTGAACTTTACTTACTATATTCATTCTTAAATCCACACATCACTGTATTATTTCTGCATGTGTTAGAGCCATTTGTAGAGGCCGCCAAGTTTAAATATTTTGTTCCTCTATATCCTACCATTACTTTACACATGTTTTCTACTTTGGGAGTTGCATGAATATTTTCTTGTCTGATATTAGAGAACCACATCCTAATGTTGAAAGCAGAGCTAAGTGAAATCAAATGAAGAAATAAATAAAAGAAAAATTAAATAAAAATTCCGGGGTTAGGTGAAATGAAAAGTACATGAGACAAAACAGATCATAATAACCAGAAGAGGAAAAATGAAAAGAAATGAAACAAAGGATTGTTGAAATAAATCATTTTTTGGATTTCAATTTATAATGAAACAACCTTTTAGATCCGGTTTGAGGATAATCATTTTTTTTTACCATTTTGAAGAAAAGTACTGAAATGTTAATGTCATTAATAACCGATCATCTCTTAGTAACATTCATAAACCAATGGCTTTAACTTTTAAAAACACCGATCTTGATCTTAGATCATATCAACAAAATTGGACCCATTATCCTAACATTGCACAGCATCACAGTTCAGCACGACATTTTCTCAAACACTTTTCTATTAGCATATCCAACGCAAAGTATACATATAACAAAAAAATAAAATAAAAAAAATCAAAAGAGGATGAATGTAAAGAAATGTAAAAAACACGGGGAGGATGCATACCTCTACCTTAAGAGTGGGTGGATGTGGTGGATGCGTGTGAAGTGCTCACCATTGATTGGAACAGATGTGACGATGGAGATGGAGCAGTGCATTGGAAGAGGTGCAGTGCGAGAACGTGCAGTTTGTAGCGGATGATTATGGATGATGAAACGGATGAAAATGAAGGGCACAGTGGTAACAAAACAATCGTTGTATGTTGATTAGAGAGGAATAGATAGTCCAAAAGTTTTGCCTTCAATTGCCGAGAGAGAGGAAATAGGTGGGAGTGGTTGTGTGTGAGAAGAAAGCATGCATCGGTTGGTAGATTGGAAGGCGGGAGGCATCTCACGTTGCACGCAGAGAAAAGAAAGGGAGAAGGAGAGCCAGGCCGGAACACTACCATAATGTGTTTTTGCAAGGTTTATGGGACAGTTCATGCGTAATGTTTTCCTTAAAAGTGAACGTTACTAATCTGACCTTTGATTAATTCTCCTTAGCCTCTAATGGATATGGTCTACTGGGTGAATTTTATTGTGTAATAAATGGCCCATTGGATATTTACAAATTTTACATTGTACAGTTGGTCTTGTCTTTCAGCTAATCCAACATAGAAAAAATCAAGATACATATTTCATAAAAGCATATATCTGAACGACCACATGGCTCAAAGAGTCTGTTAACAATTAAGGTTGACACGAAGTGAGGACTGATTTAGCTCAGTCTCCAAAAAAAAAAAATATTTATATATATATATATATATATATAGATATAGATATATAGATCAGTCAAGTTAATAATACATGAAATTCAATTTAGCTTGGCATTTTGTTCCAAGCAATTATTATGAAGAATTCAGCACATAGTCTGAGGACAGATAAGCTTATTTACATATTAGAGCATTTCGTAAAGCGCTCTAAATATATTTCTTATTTTATTACAAAAAGAGTTTTGGTTTTTTATAATTCTCAAAAGATTATACGTGGTTGAAAATTTTAAAATACAACCATCCTATCTTCATTGTATGGAGGGCATAGGCCAATAGATAATACAATCTCACCTATAATAAGACAAATAATACTCCCGATAGCATAAATGGAGGTGGGTTTCTTGGCGAAGAAGTCTCCGTCAGTGTAATTCTCTGCGACTTGTCTACATAAAGAGAAGGAGTCCTAGGGTTGGACACACTATATTTCCGTAGATTAGACATAAAATTTTCATACCATAACTTAGAACAAATGATCACAAACCCAAGAAGATGCGTCTATTGCTTCAAACAAAAGATTATTCGAACCTCATTTTAAATGATTTCAACCCAAACACAGTTGGGGGAAAAAATCAAGCTAAGTAAATGGTTATGTAGGTATATGCTACAACAGAAGTAATTTACAAACCCAAAACAGAACACTAAGACATAATCCCTTTTTCCCTGTAGTTATATGCTACAATAGAAGTAAATGGTTATGTACTTATAATATATGCTACAACAGGAGTAATTTACAAACCCAAATCAGAACACTAAGACATAAGTACGCTCAACATTAAGTATATCATAAGAAATTTGGGGGAGAAATACTCAAATCTGGAAAATTAGTATTTAAGCCTAATTAGTATTTAGGGGGGAAATATCATAAAACATAAAGTATCTAACCTATGGGAATATGCTACAACAGAAGTAAATGGTTATGTACTTATAGTATATGCTACAACAGAAGTAATTTACAAACCCAAAACAGAACACTAAGACAGTATTTTTTTAATAGCCCTTGCACATAAGTAATTCTTATGATTATATTCACTGTTCACGCTTGACTAACCTCTTCCCTTTCCTTAAAAATGCTCCTTGGAAGACAAATGTCTCCTTGCTAAAACTAAAGATTGGATTAAGACACATTGTAGTTAATTAGAAACATTTTGCTTACCATCTTATTTACTCTCTTAATTCATTCCATATACCAATTTAAGTGGCAGAGGATCTTGACAAGTTTTCAAGGGACTTCCTTTGGAAAGGGAGTGAAGTAGTCCTCAATTCCTCTTCGAGTGGGTGGATGTGTGAAAAAGAGTCAAATTGGGATGAGTGACAATTCACGAGTTAGTGAAAAATAATAGATTGAAATCACCAAATCTGAGTCTGCACTGTATATAATGGGGAGGAACCCCAAAGGATCTTAAATATATAAAGGATTATTCTATAACTCACTGCAATTAGATCACAAGGTACATACCTGAAGTAGAAAACCTTACCTTGAAATTGATATCTTAATATCAATTCAAAGTAGCAAGCAAACATTGTTAATCTGTTATATGTTGCTATCAGGCATCAATTATCAAAAAACATGCAACAAAGCAAACAACCATCATAAATATAAAAAGGCCAAAGGAAAATGTGCCAACTAAGTGGGTCCAGACTTGGATAGAAAACATGATACCTAACCATAACATGGTAGGACCCTACCTGTTTAGTGGGTGGGATCCAAAACTGGAAATGGATGGCTCTAGTCATTCCAACAAAGAGCAGCTAGGGACCCACTTGTAGTGGGGTTGGGCTGCTAAGCTGAAAGAATGAAGCATGCTGTATGCTAGGCTCTAATAATATTTTTTTGGAAAGGAGGAACTGCTTGTGCAATCACCATAGAATATACTTCTGAAATCTGTCATATATGGGCATATGAAGAATTCATGAGGAAAAATTGAACATATGTGATTGGTCTTGAAGATTTGAAGATAAGACCTCTTTGAAAGAGGGTGACAGTAGCTCAGTAAGGTATAGTGTGGGCTGGGAGAGGTCTATTGTGGCATCATGGTAGGAATACTTATAGTATATGCTACAACAGAAGTAATTTACAAACCCAAAACAGAACACTAAGACAGTATTTTTTTTAATAGCCCTTGCACATAAGTACTTAGATTTCTTCCTTTTTCTTTCTATTGCCTTATTTTACATGTTTTCCTTTTTCTTTTTCTCAATTAAAATAAAAAACTATATATCATGTCACTTCTCACTTAGGTTCGTATCAACGTTTATATCGAACTATGTAAATAGGAGTCAGCTATTTTGGTGGCGATCTGCATGGAAGAAGGCTAAGTTAATAGAAATGGGTTTATTTAGACTCCAGTCTCTTTGCTTCCAGGGTTTGTTTATGGCAGTTCTGGATAACAGCAGGTTGGATTTTACAATTTTCGTTCAATGCATTATAAACAAACTCCTCGACCCAAAAATTATAAAGGGCTAAAAGTAGGTGTCTAAACCTTGTTTTTATAGGCAAGTTCAGGTCTGAATCCACCTGAACTTGTTTTTTTTGTTCTTCCCCACCATTGTAATCGCCTTATATGGACTGTCAAGTATCTATTGAATTATTCCCTATATAGATTTTGTACTGTGTGTAATGTTCATGCTATTTGTTTTCAATCAAGCTTTTACTGCATAGTAATGCAAAAATGTTTAGGCGATAATGAAGGGAATTTTGATATATAAGGCCACTTGTTTGATATTTGTATAGATTAACTTCACAAAGGCTTCCCCATTTTCTGGTTGTTACTTGTAAATGTTAGATTTGAATCTCAATGCTGGGCAACCGAGTGATTCGATTTGCATGGGATCCTTAAAACTTGATTGTCCTGAAACTAAAGTGATCAGTTTTGTTGAACACAACACAAATACTATTTTACTTAGGGTGTTGGAGTTGATATCAGTTACATGCAAGGGTTTAGGTTAGAATTTATCGTTGATACCCATATTTCAAGATACATGGAATCCAGGAAATTGCACTTATTTAATATCTCCATTTTTTTTTTTTGCATGATTTTTGTTTTCAATTACGTTAGTAATATAATTTCCAGGCATACATTTCCAGTGAAATTCTCTTAACTATACACATATCATTCCACATGATATGTATTAATGAGGAATATAAAACTCTAAATGCCATTGAGAACCAACAATCTTCTCTAACACACCATATCATGGCTATAAGCACTAACTTTAAGAAAACAGATTTGTAAAGAAGTGCAAGAGGGGCAGGATTTTTTTAAGGGAACTCAATATTGATAGTGGTAATGGGCATGGTTCTTTCTCAGGGAACTCAATACTAATAGTGGGAACGGGCATGATTTTTCAAGGGATCTCAACGTTGATAGTGGAAAGGTTTTGAAATATAAAGAACCCATAAGATTTTATACAAAACTCAGTCTAAATCTGGGGAAAAAAAAAAAAACAGATTTATACAAAACTGAATCTAAATCTAAAAAAAATCAGTTTCAGTGTCACTTCCACAAATATGAAGAAATTCAGAAGAAACATTGAAATGAATCAAAACCAGTTTGAAAGAAAATATTTATTTCAGGTATTTAATCAAACACCTTACACTCAAACTAAAAAATGAAATATCAAAAGCACACGAGTAATGCCCCGCAGTTTTATTCAAAATTAAACTATCAAAGTCTCGAGTGCACAATTTCCATATACCCAATGGTAGCAACAACGCACAGCTAGTGGTACTGATTCTTTCATATTGGGATTTGTAAAAAAGATCAATATGAGGATGCACCAATACAAAGGAGTAGTAAATATAAATCTCTATCAATTTGCATAATCCAAGTTGTTAGACAAAGAAATTCTCAAGTATCACTAACCCCAAAACATCAGAAAAATAGAAAGAAATTTGAATCAGTAAAATTTCTTTCCGTGATCGAAACCAACTCTAATGAGAACTGTTTTAACTTACTCAATCTAAATGGGCATACCACATTAAGCTAACCCAGATCGATGGGACAAAAGATAATGAAAAATCACAGATGGCCAGGGAAAATTTTCCTAAAGTGCAGGACCTAGGCTTTAAAAAATCATACTGAAAAGGGAGAAGTAACTCTCACAATGGCATTTTTCCAAACACCATGTGCGTATCCAGACCAAGGTACATGATAAGGATAGAAAAAATTGAAAACTGATACAAAATGGAAAGATGAAGGAAAATAACATAAACGAATACTGGTTCAAAGAAGAAAGATTCATTACCTCTATCCTGGTGATTGGGGAAATGTTGCAGCAAAAACCCATATGTAGCCAAGGCTTTGCAAGCAGAATTTAGAGATGATTGCAGAAGAAGACGACCTTGAAGTGAGAGAGATATAAAAGAGGGGAGAGGCGGTTTGCATCTTAGCAATCGAGTTCTCCATGATTCCCCGGAATGGAAGTGAGAAACTTCCGAGCGTTACAGTAGAAATAATGAGAGGAGTTAACTAAATCGATGAAACGGTAGCTTCTAAATCGTTTTACAAGAAGACCATTCGAAAGCCAGCGTTCGAAAGCCTTTCTTCAGTTACAGAGTGCCTGAGTTCATGGGAAGCCTTCATTAGAAGAATTAGAGCAAATAGCTACAGGAGGGTGATTAAGGTGATTAGGGGGTTTGAAGAGGAGAATTAAAACAAATAGTTACAGGATGATCATTAGAGTCCTTAGGGCCATTAAGGTGCTTGGGGTCTATGGGAGTCAATCTGAATTTGTAGTGGTCAAAATCAATTGGATAAAATCTACTTGATTTCTCAATTCGATTCACTTCGCTTCATTTATATATAATAGAATCAAGGGCTTATATCATTCACCCCTCACCTCTTTAAGAATCTTTTAATAGAATTCATTTCACGTTGAATTTCTCACCCTATGTTTAGGAAGGGGGGAGGGGAGGGGAGGGGAGAGAAAATTTGAGGGGGAAGGAAAATGGAGGGGAGGGGAGGAGAGGTAAAATTAATTTTCCCTCCTCTTATTTGGATAGTAAAAAAGAAGGGAAAAGAAAAGTGAAAAAGTACAGTTTTGTTTGTTTGTGAGGTAGAGAGAAAATTACCAATTTACCCTTACTTTGTGAAAAAGTGAAAAAGTGATAAGGGCATTTTAGTAAAATTCCCTCCCCTCCCCTCTTTCCCTCATACTTTCCCCCCATTTTTTAGGGGAAAATTTTAAGGTGGGCCCCACAAGAATTTTACCCCCATTTTCCCTCCCCCGACTTTCCCTCCCCCCCTTCCCAAACACCATCAATTTTCACTTTCCCTCAATTTCCCCCTCCTTTTTTTTCCTGCCCCCCACTTTCCCTCCTTCCCAAACAGAGGGTCAGTGTTCATTCCTATGTATCTTACGCAAAGAAACAGGCCTTCGAGTGTTTCAAATGTAAACTGAAGTGACAATAAAATTCCAAAACCTCTTAAGTTTCACTAAACCACTAAACCTATGAAGAATTGGTTATTGTAATGGCCAAAACATTTACGCATCAGGCAATATTGTAAGACTTAATTGCTGATTAAGGTGGCCTCACACAATTACATATGGGCTCCACTACAATTAACATTATACTATTTTAAATTTACTTGTTTGTGAAAATTTGAATTTAAGTTGAGTTTATTCCCAATCTAAAGCAAATTTCTTAGTAAGGCTAAAATACATGCTTTGTAAACTTGATGGATCATCATCATCATCAAAGCCTTATCCCAACTATATTGGGCCGGCTATATAAATTATATTTTCCCATTCCGTTTATCCTGAGCCAAATCATCATATAAGTTGAACGTTTTCAAATTCACATTATTGTTTATAAATATAAACAATCGGAGACTTTTCACAAGTAACTTTTTTTTCCTTTTTTTTGGGGAGTGGGTGGGTGGGAAGATTTTGCAGGCGACTTGAGCAACCATTTTGGAGCTTTTTTCATATTAACAAATTATTATAAACAATCCGATTTAGTTATATACAATAAGTGAAGAAAGAAATCTAAACAAATTATTTGAAGAGGCTTCAAGAGAGAGAGAGAGAGAGAAGGAACCTGCAATTTTTCCAACAACATGGCAGTAAATTGGTCAGGTAGCAATGAGAATTGAGAAGACTAGATCCACAAAATAGCACATCTACGTCCGAGGTTAAACTGATGAGCTAGGGCATTTCTTGCATTTAAATGCACAAAGAAAATATAAAAGACAAACTCTATGGGAAACCGTGCATGCTATCTTATTGCCATTTGGTGCGATGCTTTTCCTTGTCAAAAGAAGAAACATGAGTTGTTTTCTATGTGAAAAATTATTTCTCAGGGGAAAGGTCGAAACTGAATAAATGAAAATTGTGAGATTTCAGTATTATGCAAAAAAGACCTTTTTTTCATTTCTTTTTCTTCTTCTTCTGGATATGTTGGATTGCTGGTCAGGTGTGATAATTTTAACTTGAGCGCCTAGGGATTGAAGGCTTATTTCTTAATTTAGAATATTTATATCTAGAGAATTTCTGAGTTTTCAAACATGCGGAATTCTTGAATTCTCCTTTCAGTTGAACATTTAAGAATTCTACCCAAAAAAAATAAAAATAAAGAGACTATAATTATTCTAATATTTTTCTGAATTCCATTAAAGAAACATGTCCGGGCCTGTTTGATACTTTTACTTGTCAAGTAAATTTAAGCATAAATCAAAAGCACTTTAATTCAAAACACACTCCTTCTTTAAAAAAAAAAAAAAAAAGTAAAAAAGCGACTACCTTTATTCACTAAAAGAAAAAAAAAACTCCATTTCCCCATACAAAAACTCAAAAATATTCCATCACAAACAACTAAAAACAAAATAACATCATAACCCACTTAATTTCTTTTCCTCTTTTTATTTCACTTCACTCCACTTTATTTTAAAAGTAAAATACCAAATGGGCCCTAGGTACCTACACTACTCAACCCACATGAGTGTATTGCCCTAGCTTTGCAGTAACGATAAGTGGTAAAGTAGAATATAGATTTCATAAAAGAAGAGTCTACAAAGACTCAAAGTCCATTCAGTGGGGCCATCATTCCCATATGCTAGTAGGGCCTAGGACTAGACATTGCCATAGTTGAAACGTGAATAGAGGGGTTGTCATCGTCACAATGGTTTGATGTTCTCTCTCTATCTTTCCAGTTTCCACGCGTTATTTAATTGTCGGGCCCATCATCGGTGAACCTATGATTTTGATGGTCAATTAATAGTTTAAAGTATCTTTTACTTTTTTTTTCTCTCTACCGACCGAACTCAAAAGGCACACAAGATCTCTATTAAGTTGAGAAAGCTTTTAGAGATGAAGAGAGAGTTATATTCAAATTCAAAAGAATTTTTATCTTTTATCACTATGTAATGATTAACACATGTAAAAATTCAAATGGGCCCCATCACAAATGCCAACGGTTACAATTTGGCGACAGAAAGTATAACTATAAAAGCCTCCCTGTTTTGTAGGACCTGAACATAGTTTTTGTCACATGGAATTAGTTCATGAGCATTCCCAATGGAGGAGTATTTTAATTGTATGGAATCTATGTTTTAAAAATGGAATTGGACAGTGACATAATAATTATAAAAATAAAACTAAGATATTAAACTCAATTTTGAAATGGTAAAATCATGATTTATTCATCAATCTAGCCAATTGAATGATTTTTCACTACTAGAATAACATTTTGGATGCACCAAAGAAGTTTAAAAAACTAATAAAGCAGAAAATATAATCGTTCGTTTTCTAAACTTGAAAACCATTTTTTCCTGACAACTCAAGAAAAGTGAGAAAAAGAAAATTTTCCTTTTAAAAAGTTTAATATTGTAATCCTATAATTCCCCCCTAGATAATTTTATCTAAAACAATTTCTAAGTATTTCTAAAATCTAGCGACTAGAAACTTTCTTGACTATTAGCTTTCAATATTGGAATCACATCAGATATTGTTTTGAAAGGAAAATGCTCTTTCTAGATATCTTCTTGACTAAACCTATTAATTTAGCTTTTATGGACCCTTGACCGTCGCTTGGAGGTGTAATGTACACATCTTATAGATGGAAAGTGAATTTGAATGGTTTGGAATATTTGAGAGGTGGTCCCTAAAGATGAATTTGATGTGAGAAATTATGCACACATAAAGTGTTTATTACTAAATGATTAATCTAATATCAAGAAATTTCATCATTGTTATTTTTAAATTCTTTTTCAATGTATATTTTAATTATCATTATTTGCCACAACTTAGTTTAAAATCTGTTGCATTCTTTAAGATTTTCTAAACATTAAATAGTATAATATTTTATTATTACATTATTCTACTCTAAATTATTTTACTTTATTAGTATTTAAACCTATAATATTTTGTTCTACACATATCCAAATGTTCCCTTGGACATGGTTTTCGATACTTGGAATCTTCCTTTACAGGACCCATGATTTAAAACTAGAAGTAAAGATTTAACTGTGATGTAGTATATGAAAATAAAGTTTTTAAACGGTCAAAACCATTGAACGTTTGTTAGGTCATTACTAATTCAATCTAGATCATTCATCAATTTTAGGCAAATAGAGCCATTTTTAATTAGCACTTGAAGGATTAGGCAAGACCAATTATTCCAAGGCACCAATTTCACTTGATGTGGTCATGTGTTTGAGCTGTTTAGTCTGATTTTTTAAAAAATAAATAAGATATTTAATGAAGAAAACATGACTTGTTTGGGAATAGTTTTTTTTACATTAAATGCAAACATATTTAGCTTTCTTTAGTTTTTTCTTGATCGGTAACTATAAATTATATTAAAAATTAGAAAGTAACAACAAATAAGCTCCATAAAAGAGTATAAAGTTCATTTGTCTAGTGCCCACAATAAACCGATTGGCTGTAGTCTTTTTGTCAATAAGATTTTCACATCAAAAGATGTGACGAGTCATGACAACCCATCTTATGAAAAAAGAGGCATTTTCTCCCTTTGATTTTTACACGGTTTCTTTAAAAATGAGGGAACGACTTGAAGATTCCACATAGACTTTGAAATTTCAAAAGAAAGACTTAGAAGTGATCTCTACTTGATTTGAAAAATGCTTGCTTTTCTTATCTTTCAAAGGCTCATCGAGTCTCACCACATGGCGGTCCGCTCCTAGCACGCGTCTATGCATCATGCAATTTTGTGGTAGTGGAGCGGAAAAGTTTGGTTTTCTCTACAGAAAAAAAGCACTTACGTTAGGTGAACATTTGTCGACAAAAGAAAAGAAAGAAAAAGACTTTTCTGGTGACAATGATATTTTTTTTCCACAAGGACAATGTATTTCATTGACTCCAAAGTCTAGCCACATTCTTTCACCCAAAAAAAATCCAGCCACATACAAATATACAATGTTTTCCGTTGCCAGCAAGATTGTGTTTTTTTTTTTTACCTAGAAGGAAAATATATTTCATTGACTCCAAAGCATGGTATTAAATTCTGGTCAGTACCGAGTCAAGGCAATGCCAGTCAGGACCGAGTCGGTTGCACTGATAAGGCACCTGCACAAGTCAAGGACTGTTTCAGAAAGAAATTAATATATTTAAAAAATTTTCACAAAGATACTATGAGCGCATTGTATATTGCTCAACTGGTTGAAGTACAATGACATTACGTTGAGATTGGATACTTGTTAAATAGCTCAATTTTCATATTTTAATATTTTTTTTAAATTAAGATTTTCTTATAAATCTTAGAATCAAGTAGGCTGTACGGGTTCGACACGGGTGGTCCCGACGGGCACAAAGACCGGGACCGAAATATAAATACTTTCACCACAAAATAATAAATAAATAAATAAAACCTAGTCACATCCAAGCTCAGCCTTATTCACCACAAATGTCCACTCAGTGGGCATTAGAGTTGCACAAAAAATCCGATATCACCGCAAAACCGGACCGAACAGACCGAACCGAGCGGTTCGGATTGGTTTATAGTTGATCGGTTCAGTAAACGGTTTGGCAATCATAAAAACCGCTTACATCGGTTCGGTTAACGGTTTAGATATCATAAAAACCGCTTAAACTAAACCGTTCATGTACATTAACTTAAGTATTGCCTTTTTACTATTTTAGCCTTAGGATTTTGTTCACTACTTTCATAATTACAGTCGACAACTCATTCCTACATGAACTCAATATTGCCTCTATATCTCATAATTGATCGGTTCTGTGTCAGTTTTTTCCCTGCTCTATTTTCATCTTTTGAGATTTTCTTTTCTTGGTTGGATTGTAGAATTTCTTTTCTTGGTTGGATTGTAGAATTTCTATTCTATAATATGATTGTACACTTGCATTTAGTCCAAACTCTCTTTTTGGAGTAGAATTATTTTTTATATGGATCATTGGAATGTTGGACTTTTATGTTTGCACTAAACATTGGAATAAATGCAAAGGATGGGGTCTCATCATTTTGAAATTTTCAATGTTTGATTTAGAAAAAAAAAAAAAAAACCAATGGTTTAACCGACCGAACCAAACCAAACCGTTTGGTTTGGTTGAAGTTCTCACCATCCGTCGGATTGGATCGGTTAATTAAAAAACCGAATGGTTCGGTTTGGTTATTGGTTTTAGTGGTAAACCGATCCAAACCGCCCATGTGCAGCCCTAGTGGGCATCAATCCATGGAAAATTATACGTTTTTAAGTAGACAATCAGTCAATGCCCTTGCCCAGTTGCCCAGTTGCCCTTTTGGCTAAATTAAAGAGAAATTGACTTGTGAATGGTGGGACAGGACGTCATCGTGAGTCTTGACAGTTGTTAGATGTTATCTCACTCTTTCCACACGTTATTTAACCGGTGGATGGATGGGACCATGATTTTGATGGTCACTTGATAGTTTTAACTTATAAGGCATATATATCTTTTAATTATTTTTTTCTTCTCTTTTTTTCCTACAAGCTTTGGCTTTGGAATAGAAACTATTAGAATTCATTTTGGCATAGCGCAAAAAGAAAGTTTGACATGTCAATTGTGGGGTTGTTACCATGACATGAAAGTTGTTTAGATGCTTTCTCCCTCTTTCCACACGTTATTTATTGTGGAGCTACCATCGGTAGACTCACGGTTTTGGAAACCCACCCTCTATTTTTTGAACTACCTCATCAAACTACCTTCATCACGAGAAGTTTGCCTTGCTTCAACTCAAGCATGGCTTTTTTATAAATCGTGGCTGGTATAACTCTTCTTCAAAGCTCAATTCTTGGAATCCAGCCACTGACTGTTGCTCTTGGGATGGCGTCACTTGCGACGAGGCTACGGGTCAAGTGATTGGACTCGATCTTAGCAGCAGCAATGATGAGAGAATAAGTTGGATTGAAGGTCAAATAGACTCTAGCCTCTTCAACCTTCGCAGCCTCCAAAAACTCTACCTTTCTTGGAACTATTTCTATCCTCACCCAATACCCTCTGGGCTGGACCGCCTCACCAATTTGACCCAATTGAACCTCTCATACTCACAGTTTACTGGCCAGATCCCATTGGAAATGTCAAGATTGATCAAGCTTGTTTCCTTGGATCTCTCTGACGATCTTTACGGTTAGACAACCTAAAGCTCAAAAGCCCAAACCTCACAACACTTATTGGAAACTTATCCAGCCTCCGAGAACTCTCTCTTAATGGGGTAAACATCTCGGGCGAGCATGGTGGCAAGTGGGCCCAAACCATATCCATCGTATTGCCCGATCTTCACAAGTTGAGCTTACAATATTGTGGTCTTCAAGGACCCATTGATCCATCTCTTTTCCGAATTCCTGATCTATCTCAACTCTCATTGGATGGAAACAATCTCTCCATTGTTGTACCTGATTTCTTGGGTGACTCCTCTGCTTTGACATCTCTCACCCTTAGTGGCTGTAGTTTGTATGGAAAGTTTCCTGAGAGTATTTTCTTGATGCCAAATCTAGAGAAACTTGACATTTCAGACAATCCGCATCTCATCATTGATTTTTCAGAATTTCCTTAGAACAAAGCTTTGCAGAACTTGCACCTGGGAAACACTAGCTTTCAGAAGAAAATGTTGAGTTCCATCATTAATCTCAAATTCTTGAAGGAGCTATCACTTCGGAATTCTAATTTCTCTGGTTCCTTACCTTCTTCGGTTGCAAACCTCACCCAACTTGAGCACTTGGACCTTTCATCAAATAATTTCAGCGGTACAATCCCTTCATCCTATGGAGATGAGCTCAAACATCTCATTTCTCTTTATCTGTATAATAATTCACTTGAGGGATCTATCCCGTCATCTCTGTTTTCTCACCCAACTTTGCAATACTTGCTTCTCTCTGACAACCAATTTAGTGGTTACCTTCCTGACTCTCACAATGTATCAATTTCAGTGTTGGCATACATCAACTTGGGTAACAACAACTTGCATGGGCCAATTCCAAGCTCAGTCTTTGAACTTACACATCTAAAGTTTCTTTCACTCTCTAACAACTACTTTACGGGCATTATAGGACTACATATGTTTCAAAAGTTGAAGAACCTCTCAAGCCTAGATCTTTCAGACAATAAATTGTCTTTCATCAATAGTAATGGTAGTTCTCGTCTCATCTCCTCATTCCAAATTCAGGTTTTAAGACTTCGATCATGCAACATTAGTGAGTTTCCAAACATCCTCCAAAATATCAATCAACTGTATTATTTGGATCTGTCAAAAAACAAAATACATGGTGAAATACCCACTTGGATTTGGGAGGTAGGAAATGGGAGCTTGTATCATCTTAATCTTTCAAACAATTTCTTGGAGAGTTTTGAGCATCCATTACTTGAATTTTCATTGAGTGGATTAGAAATTGTCGACCTTCATTCTAACAAATTGCAAGGGTCACTTCCAGTCATGCCACATCAAGTCTATTTTCATGACTATTCAAATAACAATTTCTCATCCATCATTCCAGCTACTACAAACTTCACTTCCACTCAATACTTTTTTCTTTCAGGTAATAATGTCAGTGGAGAGATTCCTTCATCATTCTGTAATGCAAGTCTCCTTGAAGTCCTATCTATCTAGAAACAACTTTAGTGGAAACATTCCTACTTGTCTTGGTAAAATTGGCAATTCCCTCAAGATTTTGAATTTGCGACGAAATGCTTTTCACGGCGTTGTTCCTGACACATTTACAAAAAATTGCAGTCTGAGGACGCTTAATCTTGAGAGCAATGAACTAGAAGGGCCAATAACAAAGTCATTAGCCAATTGTGAAACATTGGAGGTTTTAGACCTTGGAAACAATCGTCTAAATGATTCGTTCCCATTTTGGATTGGCAGTTTGTCATATTTACGTGTTTTGATCTTGCGATCCAACAAATTTCACGGTCCCATTGCTCATTCCCATGCTAAAAATTCCTCATTCCAATTTCTGCAAATCTTTGATATTTCTTCCAATTATTTTCTTGGTATTGTTCCACCAAATTTTTTTCTGAATTGGAAATTGATGGCCGGAGGAGGTGTTTCATACTCGAGTTACAATGTCCAAGTTGTCAAGTACGAATTTGGATATGGTTACTATCAAGATTCAGTGATGGTGACAATGAAAGGGCTTGAACTAGAGGTGGTTAAGATCATCACTGCATTTACCTCAGTGGATCTTTCAAATAATAGATTTCAAGGGCAGATTCCAAATTCAGTAGCGAATCTCAAGTTACTCCACGTGCTCAACTTCTCACAAAATGGCTTCAATGGCTCAATTCCAAACATCTTTGGAAAATTTAACAATGCTAGAGTCATTAGATCTTTCAAGAAACAAGTTGTTAGGGGAAATACCCTGGCAAATGTCAAAGCTTACATTTCTTGAAGTCTTGAACCTCTCGCAAAATTTCCTTTTTGGAAGAATACTACAAAGCCAACAGTTCCTCACATTTACTAGTAGTTCCTTCCTTGGGAACATTGGTTTATGTGGACCGCCATTATCAACAAAATGTGAAGATACAGGGGCTCCACCACCATCAACCTTTAGTAGTTTTGGCTTGGATGGAGTTGGAGACATTGATTTGGAATTCATGTGGATGGGATTTGGGATTGGAGTTGCATTTGGATTCGGAGTAATCTTTTGGACTCTAGCACTTTGGAGGAGAGGAAGTAGAAAATACATGCAACTCATTGATAGAATGTTTGCTCATAATTTTTCAATGACTCCAACATATGTACACTGGTAAGATAATTAATGAAGTAGAATACTTGAAAGAAAGATGGTGAGTTTGCAACAGACACAAGGAATGGAGTCTATTCATGGACGGTTGTGCCTTTTACTACCAATATGAAATTGTGAAATATGTGTAATCAATATTTTTGTAGTTTATTTTACACTAATTGAAATTATGCAAAGTTATTTGTATAAAACCCAATAAAGGCAACTAGTAGTTTTATGTGGATTTTACCAGAAAAAACACTTAATGCGCACGTGGGACCCGTTCAAGAACTTTAGATGTTGTTGCACCAATCAGAGCAATTGGGCTGACCATTCTTTTTCACCAATTTGGCACGTGGTCGATGCCTACCTTAATTTACACTACCAAAGGTCGGTGCCGACCCTATGATCATGAAAAGTTACAATTCTATGCAAAAACAATTGAAAACCTACGTAAGTACCTACCTTATTTTTAACTAGTAAAAGACACCATGTAGTCCCCATGTCAAACGATTTTCTGAGCCGGTTTTTTAGTTGTTCACATTTGTATCATCTAATGTTTACTTTGGTGTGTAATTGATCCATTTGTTGAATATAATCTGGAAATTTTCCAGCAATTACATTGTCATAGACGCAGGGCCCGTATGTACTAAATATATCAATTAGAATACATACTCAGAAGGATAATTAAATTTGTATGGAATTGTGTGGCTGTGGTGTACGTAAAAAAATGGTAGAAGCCCATTGCATGGCTCTTAGAAGTCGATCCCATGTTCATTAGTTGGGCAATACAAGCATCAGAAGTTTTAAAATGAAAAAGTTAGGAGATACAATGCATAGGTCAAAACTCATTCTCATTCATTCATCAGAAGGCCACACACGCATGAGAATGTAAGTGAACTTATTTCCAAAGTGAATTCTTTGTGAGTAAAGATGATAAAGTAGTTTTGATTTTACTGATAGTTTGCTTTTCATGGGTTAATTACAAATGTGATACAAATGTGAAAGGCACTACATGTAAACAAAGTCTGAGTCACAGGTAACTACATGGTACCTGGAGGTTTTAATTGAGGTTTGGCCTTTTTATGAACATGTTTAACTACTTTATAGAGGAAATTCTAAAATCCAATTTGCAGAAATAGGTTCAAATTAATTAGCTTTAATAATTTCCCTAAAGTACAGTAAAACTTGTTTAGAAGTTGGAACATATGTGTGGGTCTGAGTCTACCATGTAGTACCCAAAAAAAAAAAAAAAAGATTTGAGTATAGTTTAACTATGAAAATCAAATGCCTTTCAAAACCTAAGATTGAGACCTTTAACTCATAAACTAAGGAGTGCATTTTTACTAGTAAGTTGGATCCACAATTCATTAAACAATACCAAATTGAATCCTAGGTTTATCCATAGAATGAAAACAAATTTTACTACCCATGGAGGTTGTCATCATTGACTAATGAAAAGGAACAGGATATTTGGTTTGGAATTTTATTTTTTTTTAATATGGAATCATTGGATTGTCATCTCTTGCTGTGGAATCTTGGTTTTCCTTTGGTTTTGATGTTTTGTATAAACATTAGTTTCTAAAAATTAAATTTTACATTGGCAATCTTTAACTTATTGGTAAATATATGCAGTTAATTAAACAAGGATTATTAAATATTTGATACAGGGTCAGTACTGACCTTACTAATTAAAAATAAGGTCGGTGTTGATGCGGGTTTTCTATTTTTTTCGCATAGAGTTGTAACTTTTCATGACAATAGGATCGGCACCGACCTTAGGTAGTGTAAATTAAGGTCAGCACCGACCACGTGTCAAATTGGTAAAAAAGGAGGGTTTTGCGGCCCAATTGCTCTAATTGGTGCAACATATAAAGTGCTTGATCGGGTCCCACGTGCGTATTAAGTATTTTTTCCGATAAAATCCGCTAGTTTTATTCAAGTGTTTTTTTTGTTTTTTTTCATTTTTTGAGGTGGTTGTATCTTTTCTTAAAACATTAAGGGCACATTTGTATAATATTCACGGAAAACCGGTTTTACGGACTTTTTCCTCTTCTACGTTTTTTTTTTTTTTTATTAATTTTCTAGACTCCTCATCTTAACTAGCATTTTGTAGAATCTAGGAAAGCATAGCTCATTTTCATGCTTGTCCTTGTTGAAAAGTGGATGCACTATACACGAAAAATTATATGTTCAAAACGCACTAAATTCTAAATAAATGCTTACAGTTTTTCTCTTGAACAACTTCACTTTTGCGGATGAGAATCATGAGTATAGAAAACAAAACAGATTTCATTCTAGTTGCTTGATGATTTTTCTTTTTTCTAAAAAGATTATTCTTTATGTTGAAAACTTAAATTTTTTGTTGAGAATGGTGTATGTCTCTTCTGAAGTTGTTTGCAAGTAACTTGCCAACTAGACTAACCATGGATGGCTGCTTGATTGTGCTTTTTAATCATCTGATGGTCAATACTGGCATATGGTGAGTTGCCAACATTCATGTCAAATATGAAGTTATTTTGGGTTGGCTACATAAATTCTATTCCTCCATTGTGGCCATCCTAAGTCAAATTCTCATAGAAGTTGCACGTTTTCAAATTCACATTAATATTTATAACTAAGAACAATCGGACCCTTCTAGCATTTTCTCAACTTGGCAAATGAGAAGCCACTAGACCTGGTAAAAGGGGCGGTGCCTCAAAGAAGATTAGGCTCTCATCTTGAATATTATATCCACACAAGTTCAAGAATACTTACAAGTATGCCTAAACCTTCCTCCTGTTTCATTTTTTTCTTCATACATATTATTTACTTTAAGATCCAGCCATGATAAATATTACACATTAAGCTCATGGCCAACCAAGGAACTTTTGCCAAGAGATTTCTTTTTTCTTTGGTAAGATTTCTAGGCGACATGAGCAACCATTTGGGCTTCCTTCATATTCACATTTAAAAAGGGGTACCTGCGGAAAATTGTGACTGTTAAATATAATTTGTTTGCTGCAGATATAAAAAATTAACAAATTAGTATTAAAAATCTGATTTATTTATATACAATAAGTAAAAAAAAATCTAAAAACCTAATTAAGCACATGAGAATTGAGGAGACTAAATCTGAGTTTAAACTGATCGATGGGTTGAGACACATGAAAGCTGGACACCATAATGGGGTACAAACAGAAAACAATTTCTTTATATAATTTGAAAAGATTATAACTATGGTTTTTAAGTTTCAGTTTACTCAACACCAATATTGTGCCTCTCAAAATGTTATAAAAGATATATACATAGAGCCATGATGTTTTTTTAAAGGTAAATTAATGCACTTGCACCCTCACCCAGGGGGTGTCATGATGAGCAATTACTGGGCCACGATAGTGCAATAACTACATCTCAGCAAAAAAAAAAAAAAAAAAAAGGAAAAATCTAGTCAAAATCCATGCTTTCTAGGATTTTAAAGTCCCAAGAGGGGTCAACCTTGTAGTTTATTTGTCGAATTGTGCACTCTCCTTCTCTCCAGCAATACACCAAGCAAAAATTACAGACCCAGCAATGGAACCGACGGAGGTTTCCAAACTGCCCTTAATTATAAGATAAATGACGCTAGTAACAATTTTGCACCTGTGGTTCACTTCTTGGTGAATCAAAACAGGCTTCTCTAAATTGTGCATCCCCCAACTCATTCAGTATTCACAATTGGATTTGCCTGCTTCAACCAAAGATAACATGTACAATCATCATATGAAGTTGATGACTTCAAAAGAATGTTGAATATCATGCAAATTTATGTAATATGTGGGCTGCTGATTCACAGGGGCTTTGTTTTGATCCAATGGCAGGCTAAAAGATCAAAATAAATAAAAATTCATAAATAAAGAGTCTAAGCAGGTCAGGTTGCGAAAGTGTTGGTGCTTAAGCATTCCACATTCGAGCTTAATTTGTAATAGATAAAGAGTCTGAGCAGGTCAGGTTACAACTAATATCAACCTTTGAGATGCAAGTATAGATATAGACAAAGTTTTGCATCTACTGCAATAGAGGAATAAATCGCTGAACAATATGCAGAAACTAGACGTAGGTGTCCATATCATACTTCTACTACAACATGTGATAACTACCATCAATTCAGAAGTCAACATGACAAGTCTTTCATAGACTACAGATTATCTGGTTCCGGAAATTCTTTTATGCTCTTTATGGGTGAAACGCGTCAAAAAAATTTGTTCATACATATCAATGATTGAACATTGAAAATACAAACTGTTTTTCATAACATCAGATGCAAGATTGTTTTTTGTTCCTGCACATTTAAATTTTCCTCTTGAAATCTTTGTAATACTCTATATTATCTTCAAGAATGTTTGAAGAATTGAACACTTTGCGAAACTTGATGTCATCGCAACCTGGAATTGCTGTTGGAAGACCCACAAGCACATACATACGGAAAACCCACAAACTTTACAAAATCCAGGAGCTACATTGTCACTATCATTGGACGTTGGTAAAATTTTGGTATGACAACCCAAGTACTTTTTTTTTTCCTTCTGCTGCCATGTATATATTTGATGACAATGACAAGTGACAACCGCCTATTATTTTCCAGCATCATCATCTTCACTGAAGTCGCATCTACCATATATTCCTAGCACATTTTTATAAGTACCATTTGTTGAAAAGAAAAATAACACAGTATGCAGGTTTTCAAACAATGGCCTGAAACAAACTGTACCTGTCATCAGTAAGTCTCAGATGAGAAAATTGCCATCAACAATATCATTATCTCTTTTGTATTCTTAATCATCAAAATTGCTTATATCAAACACATTTCTACCAAGTGCAAATGAGTTGTTTAAGGAAAACTTTGTTATTCCATACCAACATTGGGTGTTTGGTTTTTGCTTGCTTGCTCTAGCCAAAATCTCAAGCCCATTTGCAGCAAGGAGGAAACGTTTTCCAACCTCACTTCTTTTAGATTTGCTTATTGGAGTTTCAGTAATTGGTGATGCAGACAATTGGACCGAGAACTGTATGGGTGGAGATTTCACTGCAACTTAAGGAGTGGCATCAGCTTTAGTAGATACATCTTGATGCCCTTGATTAACCTCATGCTCATTTGTAGCATCATGGCTCACGGTATTTCTCCCCTTCCCATCAATACCCATTACTCCCATCCTAGTAGAAAGCAAAACTTTATGTTTCCTGAACTTTTTACTAGAGGTCACAGATTTGCATTTTTCTACATTTGGAGCAATGAAGGGTGAAATGTATCTTCTAGTTTTTGCATGCCTGAGTGAGGGCGGACCTACATGTAACCACACGGGTGCGACCGCACCCGCAAGGTTCGAAAATTTTCTTAAATAACACTATAAAGTATTTTATTTTATTTTTTAACTTTTTAACTTGACTATTGCCCGCACTGTCCAAATGAAAATCCAAGGTCCGCCATTGCCTGAGTCACTAGTTTGAGTTGAACAATCTGAGGTGTTCCTTAGACTTTTAGCTTGGCTATTAACCTCATCAAATTCAAAAAAGTATCTTGTGATGATACACAGATATTATGTCAGAAACTGATGGAGAAGCACCTTGGTCTTTCTGAGTTATCTGAGGAAAACCGCTCTTAAGAGAAAACCAAATTGTGCCCATAAACATTCACATCTGTAGGATTGCTTTCAAGCCCCTTGTTGCAATGCTCATCTTTACTTCCCTCTTCTGCAACTGCTATCTTACATCTAGATTGACTATCTTTGCATGAGTATGCTTTCTTTCTAAATTTTGTAATAAGAGTACCACTTTTATCATCTTCACCATTATTTGTTTCCTTAGATTCTTGTTGTTTACATGAATTATCAAACAATAAATTTTCATCATTTGAGCAACCACCCAAAGAAGAATGAATTTTCATTTTGGACATCCTTTGGAAACCCACCAGCTATATCCTTTGAGTTACATTTTTTCTTTAGTCTTAGCTTTCTCCTTGGACCATACATGGGTGTTCAAGGTTTTTCAGGTAGATTTTCTGGGCACACATACTATTCATTCTGCCTTCTAGACCTATCATTGTCAGTCCTCTTACCTTCAAATGTCATATGGTTTCCTGACTTGGGACAAGCCAGTACATTGTTAGCATGAGAAGTGGAGTCAATCAGTTTGCCTCCCAAATATCCATGGTCCCCATCTTGTGGTAGAGGCATATGATTCAATTCTCGACTTCTTGAAAGGAGGACTTGGGATTATAATTTTCACACAATAGTCACTTAGAGAGTTAGGAGTGAGTCTGAAGCATTCTCTTCCTACAGGAGAACCATGTTCTGCACTTGTTACAAAAGGCTTGTCAGGATTGTTACCCTACTTGGTAATGATGGTATTAGTCAAGGGTGCCACTAGATACTGCACATGCTCAATGCATATTGCATCGAGTCGCAGAAACCAAGCCTCCTTTAATCCTTCAAAGAAATTCTTTGTGGGAACTGAATCTGGAATGTGGTAGAAACATGATTTACATTTCACCTATAGGAACCAAAAATAAATAAATAAATAGGGTGGCAATTAATTGAACCTTTCAATCTTGAAATCTAAAATCCATGTGAACCACAGGGCTCGTTTGGATTCAATACTACTGAATATCCTACATTTTCAAGTACCAGGACTTATAGGATCCCGCTTCAGCTTTAACCTTTCAGATTTGCAGTAACTCCAAAAGGTATCAAGAAACCCACAAAACAATGAGGCTGAAGCTGATGTATTAGAGGATTGCCACAAAATCTTACTCCTTAAATCCTGGGTTTACAGAAGTCTCAAATGGAAAGGGGCAAAATGTCATACCATCAACGCGTGGGCCCTGATCTTTCTAGGATTCGAAAAGCAAAGGTAGTGCTCCTTCCTAAACTTGCCTCTGCAACAATTAGTCAATAGTTTAGCTCTGAAAGTGTATTATGAAAATAGATATAGTACAGCATGCAGAAACTCAAATTCAGAACTTATTTAGCATTTTCCAAAAAGAAATCAGATATCTGCTCCACTTACAGAACCTGAAATTCATATTTTATTTAGGGGAAGTATTAATTGATGATAAATTAAGAAATACTCATTTAAGTTGGTTTGGATATGTTTAGCTGGGTAGGCCATCAACGGCGTCGGCGAGGAAAAATTTCTCGATACAGGTTAATAGCCCCTCGAAAGGGATAGGCCAAAGAGTACATAGATGGAAATAATAAGGATAGATCTAGAGAAGTGAAACCAATCCAAGGATTTGGCATATAATAGATTGGAATGGCGAAACATGATTCATGTAACTAGCCTCAACATAATTGGGACAAGGCTTTGATGATGATGATGATTAATCACTCTCAAGAATCACATACAGAACCTGAAATTCAGATATTATACATGTCACTCTCAAGAAATCTACACTTGCTTTGCAATGCACAGCAGTTTGATAAAGGATATAGAGAAATTCCATCTACTACAGGATATAGCATTATTAATGCATCCAGGTTTGCAGGATATCTAGTCTAGAGCTGAACATTTCATGTAATGACGATTCTTACAATATTTGAGAATGTGTTTTTACTTGTTCAGATGCCAAATATCACAATATTACAATTTACAAGTCACAATGACAAAGTATAATATTGTTATAACTCACAATGACAGTATCGCAAAAAATATTGAAATATTGGCAGCTAGCCAAACAGATCCAGCATGAACGATATACAAAATAATGTATCACAACCACCACCTTATCCCATTTATCTAGGATAGCTACGTAGGAGAAATAAAAGTAACCAATAAAGAAACCATGTGATCCAACAGAAAAGAGCATTTGCTGATGACAGCATTCTGTAAACAAAAAAAAAAAAAAAAAAACAAGAAGAAGAATGGTGAAGATGCCATCAAAACAAGGAAAGAATGAACCCCAAATTGTATATCAAGGGTAGAAGTTACAATAATCAATAGAAGGACTCTTCATGTAGACTTAAAAGATAAAATTAAAGACCAGAGATACAATTTAGACATAAATGCAAAATGTCATAGACAGACCTTTGATGGTGAGAAGGCTAACATCATGATTCTTTTCTTTCTAGTCTTTTTTTTTTTCTTTTTTATTATTCTTTTTTCATGAGGGGTGTTTCTAATATTATAGTGCTTTAAATTTATGCAAAGGAAACATGGAAAATATTGAATGATGGAAACATGCAAGGTGCCACAATAGAGGACTACAAACATTATATACCTTGTTAAAAAAACATATGCATCAGGTAAGTGACACTAACATATGAACATTTCACCACGAGTCAAAATGGTAAAGTTTAAGTCAGGTGACGAAATTCTGAACATTGTTCCATATGAAAACTCCAATTTTGTCTTAGTTTTAAAGTATCTTGGAATAATTTCATGCTAGATCAGTTTGTTTTTAACTTCTCAAAATTAAATTATTACAATTCAAACTCCTATCCAGTATTGTTGGAGATTGTCTGAGTGCCCATTATACAAGATGCCAATCAATCTCAAAGAAACCACCATTTATAATCTAAATTTTATAAATATTGGACTCAAAATTTATAGTTTGAAGAATTTAAAAACATCTCCACTATACATATGGCACAAGCATCGAGGGGTTGGACCCATTGACATGGGAGTGTCTTAGATAAATGAGCCAAAAATAATTAATTAACACGGATGTACTTTGTCAATTGAGTTTTTGCATTGTGTTACGGGCTGCTGACACAAAGTTGACCAGATGATATTCAAGGACTTCAAGCACGAATCAGTGCTTTGCCAAGTCAAGAAATGGCTCATCCACCAAGTGCCTCACCAAGTCAGTGGACTTCAAAAGTCCCAATCTCTATCCATGAGCCTCTTGTTCCCATCCTTAAAACTCATATTTTGCAAAGCCTCAAAGGAAAAAGTATCCACATTGATTATCTGGTGGGCTTGAACACAGATAGGTGATAAACAGAATACCAAAGCATATTGAATAATTCCAGCCATTGGAACAGCTGGCTTTTCTTATTGCATATGGACCATTTGCTTTTTGTTTCTTTGACAACCCATTCACCTGCAAATGGAGTCTTCGGCAACATACCCTCATTCATAGTAGGTCCCACCAAAGGATCTTTCTCATTCTTTGAAAGGTAGAACCCATTTGTACAGAATGGCTGGTTCAAACCAAGCATTATACACTACCTCCACCATGTCAACCAACACTATTTCTAAATTCTAATCATATAAAACTAGCAACAAAGGCCCGTGCTAAGCCCAGTCCAAAAGAATAAAAATTAATTTAAAATCAATTTTTTTTTATTTATAATGTTATTGATTGAAATGAATTAAAAATTAATCAAAGCATAAGAGCTAATAAAAAAAAATAAGTGCCAAACAAAAGGTCCCTGCTAATACAAGAAATGAAATATATATATATATATATAAGCACCAAAATATATATATCTACAAATGGTGAATATCAAAATGAGAGCCCCTATAAATGATTTTGAAAAATATGCAAATCTCATCTTCAAGATCTTAGTCAATTTATCTTTCTTCCTTTGTTGGCATGTGTGAAATAGTACCAAGATTTGTGGGATAAGAAGTTGAACAATTGATGAAGTGATGGTCTCCCAAGTACAATATTAATTCTTCACCTTTTCAATCCCTTAAAAGCAAAATGACTCTTTTCCATAAATTCCTAGAAAAAAAAAAAAAAAAAAAAAAAAAAAACGAACCCTCCCTATTAAGAACTAGCAAGAAAAATAAAGTGCAATAATATCATTCGAAATTAGGTACCTATAATAGTTTTCACACTTCTTAAGGTTATTAAAACCCATGAAGATGTTTGAAATACCTATACCTAAATTATCATCTTATAATTAAGAATTAGCCAAAAACTATAATAAAGTGCAATAATATAATTCAAAATTAGGTACCTATAACAGTTTTCATACTTCTTTAGGTTATTTGAACCCATGAAGATGTTTAAAATACCTATACCTAAATTATCATCTTATATCCCAAGTCGATTTGTTAAAGCCTCGGCCGCCGCCATCAACAATTTCCAACACAAACAAAGTCACCATCTTTCAGATCTCGACAATTGACATAATTTTACTTTCTTCTAGGGCTTATTTCTGATTGGCCATGGCCCGTTCGGGGCTTAATTATTAATTAGATTTAAAAAGAGTCTTGACGCATTTTTGCAATTCAATGGGGGCAACGGGCCCGAAAAGCCAATATGCAGGTCTGCCCTTGATCAATAAGATACCTTTGTATCCATGAATTATGCATGCTAATGTCAATAAAGAAATATCCACCACAGAAGGACAATAAGATGAATGAGTGGTAGCAAATTAGCAGAAGAATATAGATGGCATAAGTGAATCAGATAATAGGAAAAACAAAGTTGTGTACCAAAAGATCTCTCACATGCAAGTGCATATATAGATTTGACATCATATAAACACTTGATTTCTTCCTCTTCCTCTTCCTCCTCTAAGAGGATGTTACCTCGTCTGTGTCTATCTCAATCACATTCTAGATCCTCAGAATAAGTTTAGAAAACTAAAAAAAAAAAAAAAGATAACTACTGCCACAGACCACATCATCATCCAATATATATCTAAAATGTAAATAATGTTAGATTCTGACACAACCATCATCGAATATATATCAAAAATATAAATAGTGTTAGATTCTGACACCGACATCCACCAACAATCTAATAATAGAGAATTGAGGGAGAGGAAATGCTCGATATGTATTACTGACATTTAAATGAATTTATTATTTCATAACAGTGCAGCCCACTTAATGGTTTAATCATAAACTGTTAAATACATAGTAAATAAAATTTCAAATAATGAATAATTAAATAATTTCAAATAAACAAATGGTTAATTAATAACCCCAAATGAATTTAATGAAATTGCTATTAAAATACATACTATTACAATATTATAATAAAAGTTTCAGACACAAGTACATATCAAACGCTTGAATGGAGCATACTATGATAATGAAAATGATTAAAAGGCTAATCTTCATAATTCATACACATGTAAACTGAGTAAAGGAACAAAGAATCTAAATTGGAAAAAAAGTTACAAACAAATTCAAGGCCGATATAGTTGGATCGGATGGTCTTCTTAATGAAGGTTTCATTAAGAAATGTAGAACAAAGGTGTCATTCAGAAAACTGCTTTACTGTTAAGGGCAATCCAGCATAAACTAACAAAAGCCTTGAAATCCAATCATACAAACCCCAACAAATCATGAATAGATACAAAGCTGATAAGTAATATTTCAGATTTTCTGTTAAAATAAATAAGTAACTAAATAAATAAGAACACTGATAAATATTGTCCATCATGGCAAATAATTTCGTATAGAAATCCTAGGCTAATACTTTTAGACTTTTTCAGTCTCATCATATATCCTAGGGGTTGCTAAGTCTTTTATATTGCCCAAGACTATGCTCTGATACCACTTTGTAATGCCCCGGAGCCTGGAGTTCTTCAGATTCCGGAACATTACTTTAAGTATTTCAAGATCACCACATAAATCAAATTTGTGCAAAGAATTGAGCAATACCTCTAATTTATTTAAAACCGATGATAAAAAGATAACACAGATGATAAAAAGATAACAAATCGAATAGCAAATAAATCCTGATCTTGTATTCTATAGTAGGCTTGAAAAGAAGCAAGATAATAAAGGTCAAAACTGAAAATCAACTGACAAAAAATAGATATATTAAAAAGTCTGACGCCAAATGCACCCTATAATTGGTGCTGGTCATGTTGGTTTTTATTCATTTTAAAATAAAAAGGGGTACTCGAGATGGGTGGGGATGTAACACATGATTGCATTGTGTATTACCACTTTTGCTACTGTAACTTTGCCTTAAAAGATTTTTTAAATATATATAAATTAAAGGTAGATAGGACAATACAACTCATATATAAAATAATTATTTAAAATGTCATATAAATCTTTCAATTTTTCATATAATTGTGAAACAAAATTTACGAAAAAGTGAAAAAGAAGGACAACTACTGAATATCAAGAGAGACCCCACCATTAGGGGAGATGACCCAATCTCTGAATGGCTGGGGATTTTCTTTCCCATCCACCACTCATCCCTCCACTTCTTTAAAAAACCATAACCATCCCCAATCCAAGAACCTAGAAAACTGGCTTAAGGAGAGTGGAGACACGAGATAAAAAAAGGGAAAAAAAGAAAACATAGGTGCCCAAGAAGAGGAAGGATAAAAGAGAGAGTTTGGATATTGAGATGACAGAATTTTTGGAGAAGGCCATTGCAAGAGAGTTACTGCACCCAGAGAAAAAATTAAAAAAATCAAATCTAAAGTTGATGAACCATAATAGATTCAAAACCATATATGAGAATATCCTTGTAGAGGGATATAGAAGCATCACAGTAATGTACAAATGTACTTTGGTTTGCACATAGAACAAAGGTAAGAACATCAGCAAACTTAATACAGCAGAAGAAAAAACAAACAGATGGAGAGATGGGTCTTTATTAATACAAAAATAATGTATACAAATGGAAGTTGGATTGCTTAAAATGAAGTTATACTCATTTAGGATATGAATCACTCTAGACAGAGATTTGATTACCTTCCAGATTTGGAGTTGATAGAAGATTTTTTCTTCCTGACATATGGGGTTGAAGGATGCGTTTTTAGAAGGAGCCGTTTTGTGGAGTGTCTATTAAACCCTTGCCAACTCATCCAACAATTTGAAGAGATGGAAACTGCCCATTTTCATGATCTTAAGTAACCGCCCTACCATCATTTAGCTTGCCAAAAAAAAGTAACTGCCCTCCACAACAAAGAGATAAAAGGGAAGGAGAACCATCCTTGTGTTGATGAAAAACGTGGGCAAGGAGGCATGCAAGAGGCCATTGACAGGGGTCAAAATAAATTTGAAAAGGTCAAAATCAATTCGTTGATTTCTTATCTATATAGAACTCTGGAGGAATGATGAAGGGGAAAAATATGTGGAGCCTACCTAGTACAGCTCAATTTTGAGGAGAATATACTACTCTCGGATGTGTATGAATAAATACCCATTAAATATTAGTAGAGCTAAATTAAAAATTCATCTTCTTTTGGCCTCCTCATCAGTGGATGATGCCTAAAAGAACCTCTCCATAAAGATCTCGGTGATTCAATCTTTGACATTGATCAATCATATATGCAGAACCTATTGTAACAACTTAGCTGCAGAACACCAATTGAACCAAAATTCATCAACTTCAAACACCAATTCCAGAGAAAAACAGACCCAATTTGGATTTCAAAGAGCTTTTACAATCTAAAAGAGATTAAATTGTCTATTCAATATGATCAACCTATATTGCACTCCACTCAATGGATGATGGTTTGGATCATATCTGTTCTTTTTTATGCAGATAACAGTAACATCAGCATCATCCACAACAAGTTCTCCATTCAAGTACTCTCCATTAGCAGCCACAGTCTAACTAAAGCCTTTGAAGAGCAATTTGGGTGATAAATTTGATTAGATATTGGATAAATATATAGAGGTTTGCTTTTGAGGCAGTTTTTTCCAGGACATGAGAGGACTAAAAGGTGGATTTAGAAAACTAATATGCAAATCTTTCAATGGTTAAATATTTTCAAATTGGCATTAAGAATTTCAGTATATTGCAACATAAAAATATTCAGATTAAGGATTTTGAATTTGCTATATTTGATGGAAGGTGGAAACCTGGCGATATTGCCTTTGGATCATATGCACTAGAAAATATGAAAGTCTTACACTTCTCAGAATCCAGACAACAAAACAGCATGCTCTGAGGATACATTTGGGTTTAAAGAGACATGTGAGAGCAGGATCCACCTAGAAACTGTGGTCTGTTCGCCTTAAGATATAAACTAAAACAAAATAACCAGAGATTCTGGGCAGGAGATAGAAATAACAACAGCTGTCGAGATTTATTTGGATTCGCAAAGGAGGAAAAAGGGATTGAAAGACAAGAAGACAATTGTGTTTGGACTCCCATTCAGGCGTCCAACTTCACCCGAGGCAACTCTGCATTCTCTTGCACCATGACTGCAAATAGGGCTGTAATTGCATGTTGGCTTCTCTTCACCAACCCCATTGTATTCTTTTGAATGCATAGAGTCTGTACAAGATGCAGAGTACCAGCCGAATAACGTAATATACTCCTTAGTATGAAATGCGATATCATAACGGTTTTGACCTAGAAGAAATAACATGGCTTCGACCTAGAAGAAATATCTCTAGACCAAGACCTAAAATACAAATTTGCTTTGATTCATCACCACCAAAACACCGAAATCCAAAATGATAAGCAGAGATTTCTCAAACAAATCTCAATAACAAACCAACATTTATAGTGAACATGAAATCAAACTCATGCAAGAAAGTCTTTCCACCCTTGCACACCTTATAGGAATGATCGGAGCAAAAGCAGGCATTGACCGGACAAATATGGAGAAATTATGAAAAGCAAGCAAAAATCCCATCTACATCAAGAACTTTAAATCCACAGTGTGGTACAAACTGAGGGAACACCTGATGAGATTCTTGGAAGTGATACAGGCTTTGATTGTAGCATTGATCAAATTGCTTCCCTTATATAAATACCCCTGATTATGTTAAAAAAAAAAAACCAAAAAACAAGAAGACCTAATTCTTAAAGACTGACATTCGAAAAAAGATGTCATTTGATTTCATGCTAGATGACTCCCTGATAATAAATGAGGACGCACCTCAATAGGAAAATCCAATTTCATTAATCAACCACTCTCTCTGATAAATAATTCTCTACACTGCCATGAAAGAAGACTTAAGCCCTAAGAAACCTAATTAAACTAGGAAACTAAATAACATTGAAACCTAATCCTAATTACAATATTTAAAGAAATTAATGATATAAAATTAAATTCCTAAATCTAAGTGGGCCCTACACATGTGGCCACGAGGTCTATGCTACATCACTCCCAAAACCGATGAGAAAGTATAGGGTGAGATATGCAAGAGCCGCGCAGATGAAGTTGATTATGCCATGGCAATCAATTCCATTCCGAGTTTTTTTTTTTTTATGTTAGTTGCAAGTTCTGCTGCGGAAAAGAGAGTTACGACTTCTATCTAGAGGATGCCATGAGATTTAAAGCTACTTACTCGTTATTCATTTCATACAGATCAGAACTGAGGCTTTGTGAAGATAGAGAGCTTGAGAGAAGACAAGTCGGGGAGGAGCGTTATGCTTCTGCAAAGGTTTTGAGGAATAAGAGATCTCTCCAAGATGGATGGGGAATATCAATCGATCACTTATAATAAAAGGTGTTAGAAGGAGTTCGCTTCATATTATATAAAAGCAACGAATCCACCTCCCCCATTATATTTCTAACCCATGAAAAAAAAAATCCCTTAAACACCCAAAAGAAACCAGAAAAAATAAAAATTAGCAACAACCCATCTCAAGAAACAGAGACAACAATCTATTATCAATAAAATACAGAGTATCAATCAACAAAAAGCTGTGGAGTTTCAACCAAGAATCAGAGATTCAAAAGAACAGAAAATAATCAACTGATTAGAAGATGCTGGAGTAGAAAAGATGGCTTTTTCCTACTTTTGAGATCACCTGCTGTAATGTGGGGAGACGCAGATATGGCTAAATGGGTTCCAAGGTTCGTGTCTATGAAAACAGTCAATTCAAGGGAAGAAGAAGAAAAAGCCATGTAAGATTGAGAATAACTTTCCCAAGTCCTTTATTACTTCCTCCTCCGTGGAAATGCCATTGGGTTAAAACGTAATGCTCGCCATGAATATGGCTGTTTTCCCATTACAAAAATACTAGCCGCGATGGCCCGGGCTAAACAGTAAAAATATAGTTAATTTTATTATTTTCTTCAAAATATTATTGATAAAAAAAATAAAGTAAGATAAATAAATATAGTATTTAGCTAAAAGACTAAATTAATTTACATTGAAATGCTACTGTCGTGTAATTTCGAAATTGCTATAAAATAACTATATAAAAAAGAAGAATGACGATGATAATTGAAATTTATAAAATAACTATATAAAATAACTATATCCGTTCTGAATATTGGGCGGGCTTGCAAGGGGTGGTCCAATCCCGACCCTAAATTAAACAGGTCTGCTTCAAATCCCGTCTCGTGCGGGCCCTGGCCGGACCAGGGCTTAACACAATCTTGAATATAAGCTAAACATTCTCTAATTATTCCTACCACCAGACATCGGGAGAGTACAACGGCTGCGGAGGAATGACCCAGTTAGAAATATCTGCACCAAATCGATTTATGTGAAGGGCATGAAACTCGCAGGTACATCAAGTAAGCCTCAAAGCCTTTTTACACAAAAAAAATGAAAAAAGCCTCAAAGCCTGAAACCCACAGATGGAGAACTCTGGTTATTAAACGTGTGGAAATTGAGAGTTAGCTTTTCTTTTCTTTTTTTTCCCTCAACGGTTGTGTTTCAGGAAATGATTCCTGTGAATAACATTTTAAGTGTTTTGGCTCGCCTTTTTATATTAGGGACGGTTTTTTTATTTGAAAAGATTGTAAACCGTTTCTAATTACAGACGACCCAAAACCGCGCCAAACTAGCATTCCTAATCCTCAATTTTGGTCTCGATCAGGCAATGTTAGCATAATGACAAGTCTATGGAAAATTGTGCATGTTACTTTTCGGCCATTTGGTGCAAAATGCTTCTCTATGTCAAAAGAGTAAACATGAGTTGTTTTCTTTAAATATGTGAAAAACTATTTCTAAGGGAAACCTCGGAACTGCATAATTGAAAATTATGAGATTTCAACATTACACAAAATTGACCTTTTTTTCTTTTCTTTTTCTTATTTTTTCTTCTTCTCCTCCTTTTCATTTTTCCTCTTTTTGTCTATATTGGACTACTGTTTTTTTTTCTTATTTCTTCTTCTTCTCCTCCTTTTTATTTTTCCTCTTTTTGTCTATATTGGACTGCTGGTCTGGTGTGATAATTTTAACTTGAGCATGCAAGGATCGGTCCTTGGGCATGTGTGTCAAACTAAGGGCTTGTTACTTTACGGAATTCAGAGAATTTCTGAATTATTAGACATTTGTAATTCCTAAAATTCTCCTTTTTAGTTGAACATCTAGAAATTTTACCAAAAAGTAAAGGGTCTAAATTATTCTCTGAAGTAGAGAAACTCATTTGAGAGGGTTTGGGCATGTCCAACGTAGGCTAGCAACAACGTTGGTAAGGCAAAGTTTAACTATGAAGGTTGATGGCCAACCAATGGGAAGGAGTAGGCGAAAGAGGATGTTGATGGATGTAGTAAAAATAGATATGAATAAGTGCAACTTATCTGAGGATTTAGCTCAAAATATATCGGAATGGAAAAACAAAAATTCGTGTAGCTAACCCCAATATAGCTCAGGCAAAGCTTTGATGATGATGACGATGATCCAGATATTTTACCAAAAAATAAAAGGGCTGTAATTATTCTCTGAATAACAATAAAGAAACAAGCCCTAACACCACTCACCCCTTTGTATGTTGGCCTAGCTTTGGCTTAATGATGTAACAGTTACACAATCATTTAACACTTCCTCATCTACATATCATTTTCACACCAACCAAACTACCCCTTATAAGAAGGGTTTCCAAATACTCAAGTCCAGCCACAAACAAGCTCAGCCCTATTCACCACGAATGTACATTCAGTGGGCCATCATTACTATATGCTAGTAGGGCCTAGGACTAGACAATGCCATAGTTGAAATGTGAATAGAGGGGTTGTCATCGTGACAATGGTTTGATGTTACGATTATCTCACTCTTCCCACACGTTATTAATCGTTGGGCCCATCATCGGTGGACCCATGATTTTGATGATTAATTTATAGTTTAAAGTATCTTTTGCTTTTGCTTTTTTTTTTTCTACTGACTGAAGTCATACGTTTTCTTTTCTTTTTTTTTCTTCTACTGACTGAACTGAAAAGGCACACACTGAAAATTTTTTATAAAGATGGAAACTCGTGAGATAAATTTTATAGAGATTGAAGATATTAGGGAAAGATCAAGTAAATATTACATATTTTAAGACCTTGATTTAATTATATTTGTGTTTGGGCATAAATTGAGTGTCAATTAAATGTTGATTTTGAAATTAGTTGATATCCAAAATGGCCCCAAATATCAATCCCACCGAATATTTAAAGGAAATTAAGGAGACAAAGGTAGCAAAATGCAGCCAATGAAAATGGTTATCTCCAGACTGCTTTGAGTGTATTTGCGGGAGAGCTCCTTAGGTGTGAGGCCCCACCTCCTGTGGGCCCTCAATTTGATTTGAATAATTATATATATAGTATTAGTTATCTTATTATGCTATTTAATAGGGTTTAGTAGACTAGTTTAATATTGTTCCTAAGTCTTAGGATTAGGCCTTGTGTATTTCTTTATAGATATAGGGTGGGTATTGTAATTTTATTAGGGTTTTAGTTAGAATAGGCCTTAACTAGTAATTAAACTTTAATAGGAGGGGTGTGTAGCTAGGAAGCTTCTAAAATTCCTATAAAGGACCAATTCACCCATATCCTTATCCTCTCCTCTATTTAAACCCCAAGGGCTTTTTAGTAATCAATCACCAACCCTAACCTATATATACACTACTGTTGCCAATGAGATGTAAACCTAGCCCTAATTCACTCTCATTTCACTCTCATCTCTCATCTTCTCTAACTCTCATTTCACTCTCATCTCTCATCTTCTCTAACTCTCTCCCTAAGAAACCCTAGATGATCATAAGAAGGATAAATGATCATCCCCAATTGCAACATCAACCCAATATTAGCTATTTGGATCTCTTTTATATTCAAATTTCCATTTCTATTGGTCTAAGGCAAGTACCATATGCTGGACAACTCAGAATACACGTTTTTCTTTCTCTTGATTCTGCATTTTCAATTCAATTGATGTGTATATATATGTTAGATCTACCTTAGAGCTCGTTTTTATGGAAATTTGGCCATTGATGGATGAGTTCTCTCATTTGGAAGATCAATAACCCGGTTTGATGATGGATGAAGGATTATAGAAGTGCTTTTCTTGTTTGTTAATGTTTATGTGATGGATGGTAAATGGGTTAAGGAGAAATCCAAGGATTGAGTTAGTGTAGCAGGTTCCGGATATAGAACCTTGAGTGGGTTGTTTATTGCGTTGATACGGGGACCCAGGTGGGCCACCTGATGGTAGATCCGACCCGTGGATCCGAAGGAGGACCCACAGTCGACCCTAGAGGAGTGGGTCCCATAGGCAGGGGATATTCCGTGGCCCACTAACCATTAGGATGATCAGTAAAGGGCGTCTTTCACAAAGGTGGATTTTCGTTTTGGAACCGTGGGCCCCAAGTGGGCCACGTTTGGAAATCCAGACCACACATCGTGTAGAGGGACCCTGGGCGACCATGTTTATGAGGTTGATCTTGGCATTTTAATCAGTGGAGCCCACGATCTATGCAGTCTCCACGTCCCAGGCGTGAGCCCTGTTTGTGTTTGGAGAAACTCTGTACAGAGCACATGTTATGTAAATGGAAGAAGAGATGAGTTAGTGTTCAGTGGTCTGGCGGTGCATGGGAAAAAGAGAGGAAAAGTAGAAAGTAGTACGGAGATGCCACGTACAGGGATAAGTAAGTGGGAAAAGGAAAAGAGAGAGAGTGATGATGACGTGGGTTGGGGGGGTTGGGGTGGTGAGATGAGTGTGTTGAGTGACGTAATACAACCTTCCCTTATAGCCTTTTATTTTTTTAACCTTTTCTTTAACTTTCTTTTGATAACTTTGCCCCATTTGTTTCAAAAATTAGGAAAAAAGCCCTATAGTTTTTAAGGAATCCAATTAGAATAGTTTGATATGTGTTTGGAATAAAAATAGGTGAAGTGCTTACCTAGGAACATGTATGGGGTGAAGGAGTTAATGTGTGAAAAGACTTATGATTCTATTTTATTAATTTGCCCATTAGATTTTTTTTAAGAAACTAAAATAAAGTCCTAATTGTTTTTATAAACTTTAATAAGACCCCTTAGCCCTTATTGTACCAAATTGGAATTTTCCTCAAACCTAGAGTTCATTGTGCGCAGTCGACCAGACACACTGAAAACCACAGAAGTTGAGATTTGGCCCGGAATCTGTTGATTCAGGTAGACCTATGTACCAGGTCGACCGGCTGGCCACCTGGTCGAATGGATACACTGGAAATTCCAAAATCCAAATCAAGTCCCAACCCTGATTCCTCTGGAGCAGGTCGACCCGACCTTTGCCAGGTCGACCTGCCACACTATGAACAGTAAGTTATGAGTTTAGCCTTTGTTTTGTGATTGATCGATTGTGGGGCCCATTGACCATCCAAATGAACTTCCATCAATGTGTCAAGCACGAGTCAATGGTGTGGCTCGATCTTGACTCATGGGGACCACCAAGTAGGTTTTAGGGATTAGAATTGTTAGTGATTCAACCCTTAAACATAGTTAAAGATGTCCATAACTTCATGAGCACCAAATATAACATTTTTTGGCATCTGAGGCTGTAGTTAGGGATCCAATTATCTAATGAGGCCCTGAACTTAAGAGGGGACCATTACCTAGGTTGGACCCTTGTTTTATTCCATTTGATTCTATTGCTTAAAGGTTATTATACATTGTACTTCACTCATATCATTGTTATTGCTATAAACATGTTAATTAAATGAGAATTGGAGGACCTGAACCTAGAAATATGTAGTGGTGACCCGGTGATGTAATCGGAGATAAATGACCTGTGTCTGTGGCTAGCAGGCCCTCATATGGCCTAAGTTGGGTGTGTAGTAACCTAGAATGGAGAGGTCAATTATGATGGACTGATGACTTATGGTGCATGAGTATAGATTGGTTACTTGTGGAATGAACATGGTATTGTACTTATATTGCTTCAGGCCATAGTTGTGGGCCTCAGTATGGATCCAATGATGATTGGACCTTGGATTTGGACTTGGACTTGGATATGGACTGTGTTCCATGCTATTGTACTTGAACCTCTTAGAGACTTGGTTAAGACCTTGCTCGCACAAGATAAGCATAGACAGACACAGACCCGTATTTGTTCCCTGGGTCGGCACTAAACATTTACTCAGTTGATCTAAGCTCAGCTTGTTGACTGATCATCACTGGTAGGAGCTATATTGATTATTGAATAGAGCTATCATGATGAGCTATGGCTAGACGGACGGTGTGATACCGGATCTGGTCTAATGTGATAAAGGGGTGTGATCGGTGCGATAAAGGGGTATGATCGGTGTTATTTTTATATATTGTTATTAGTAAGGTTGTTATCCATTATATGGTTATTTTATTTTCCATGCCGCGACTGTTTACAGTATGAGAGGGCCGCGCCATAATATCATACGGTATCCAGCTTGTGTGAATGTGCCATATTGTTATCTGTAAATTAGATTACTTAATATTTATGATTATAAATTGTTGTTTATTGCTCAATTGCCTAGCTTATGTTTCATTGTTATTCTTATGATTAAATGATCGTCTTTATTCTCTTTGATGCAAGCATTCTGTGTTATCTGTATATGGTGCCTTGCCAGATCCTTAAATCTGACCCATCTTTGGTGCTTAGGTCTTGACCTTGACCCCGCGGGTGACGCGTTCATCAAGGCGCCTATAGCCGGCGACTACGGGTGGGGACCAATTAACCAGGTGGTCGAGCCGGAGGATGGAGTGCCCGCACAAGGTGTTTGAGTGCAGTTTGTTTTTGGGTTTTTTAGTAGATATGTAGTGATCGAGAAATAGATTGTTATGTACAAACTTGTTATTCATACTTTGAGATTTTGTTAGACTTCAGCCCTACTTTACTTGATTCATTTTATATTTTACATATTGCTTCCGCTATCTTTTCTTATGCTTCCGCAAATTAATTGTTAATCATCTTATTGTTTAAAAAGTTTTAAAAATTTGACCTCACTGCGGACTATGATATTGGAAGTTCTCGGATTTTTCAGGGAAGTAGCACACTAAATTCGGGTACCTTGGCGGTAACTTCGGTATTCAAAATTGGGGTGTTACATTCGAAATGTCATGTGTAACTTTCTCACGAAGAGGCTGCTGTCATTATATATATAACTAGTGCAATAGGTCTGCACCCAACGCATGCCGTAATTAAAAAATAATTAAAATTTTTAAATAGAAATATTTCTAAATATTTAAATAAATTATAAATATATGTTAATATAAAATTCATAATAAAGATAGAAAATTATTAGAGAAATTCTAGGTAGCTGAAAATATTTAGGGAACGGTCAAGTAAATAGTAAAGATTTTAGGACCTTGATTTGATTATATATGTGCTTAGTCATAAATTAAGTGTCATTCAAAAATTAAATATGGATTTTGGAATTAATTGGCTTCCACAATAGGCTCCACAGATTAATTAATCCTACCAAACATCCAAAGAAAAATAAGGAGAAAAATGTCCATAATGGCACCCACAGATTAATCTTACTGAATACTAAAAGGAAAATAAGGAGAAAAAAGTAGCAAAATACAACCTAAGAAAGTGGCCCCTGCTCTGGTATCAAAAAAGCTCTTCGTATGTTGGTATAAAAAAAAAGTGGCCCACTAAATTATGAGTTTGGAAATGAAGAAGACATGGATTTCATAATGGGACTCCTAGATTTATTTGGTTAAATTAGTAAATATAAATGATAATAAAAAAAAATCATGATAAAGTTGGAGACTCATGAGAGAAAATTTATTTGGTTAAATTAGTAAATATAAATGATTATATATTAGGTGTGGATTTTTAAATTAACTGGCTTCCACAATGGTCCACACGGATTAACCATACCAAATACTGAAAGAAAAAATAGGAAAAAAAGTAGCAAAATACTGCCTACGAAAGTGCCTCAAATTTCTTCAACTTGGATCTGACATGAGGGTCCCACAAACTGATCTGCAACAACATTTAATAATATCTTAAAAAGAGCTTTTATTCTTTTTTTTTAGTTTAATAATACGCGGGGCCCATTGAAGGTAAGTAAAGAGAAGTTATTATTGTATGCTATATTTTAGGGAAGGGATAAGTATTTTATTTCAAGAATATCTTAGATTTGTATTAAGATATTTTAGGTGATGAGATTAGATTAGAAGAGTAATTCCAGAATGTAGCATTGCAAAAAGTTTGAGGATGCGCCACATATCGCACTCTAATGAAAAGGCTAATGTCTTTTATTATATAACTAGTGCAACAGTGATAAAAAATAATTAAAATTTTGATTAAAGATTTAAATAAATTATAAACAAGTTATAAATAAATATTAATATATAATTCACAATACAAACACAATTAAAATAAAACTTTAAAAATAAAAGTTAAAAAAAAAGTAAAATGACCCAACTGAATTATCTAATACGTGGTATTGAAGAGATGATCACTCAATTTCATAAAATAAAATAACGTGTCAAAGAAAATAAAAAGGCTGAACAATAATAATGAATAATATAATGCATGATGAAAAGGAAAACATATAAAAGAATAATCAGTTTGAATGGTTGATTTTACGAAAAGTGAATTAATTTATAAAAATTGTTCATGCTTGGAAGAATCTATCTATTACTTGGTCCAACATCTTGATTTTCCGCATTTTATTGTTTCTTTGATTCTGCATATTTATTATTTAGTTAAATTAGTAAATGTAAATAATAATTAAATTTTTTGATAAATATGAAAACTGGTGAGAGAAATTTTACGAACCTTGGAGATTTTAGAGGAAGATTAAGTAAATAGTAGATATTTTAGGACTTTGATTTAATTATATTTGTGCTTAGGAATAAATTGAGTGTCGATCTTAAAATAAAATGTGGATTTTGAAATCAATTGTCTTCAACAATTACAAATTAATGATACCGAATAATATTGAAAGAGAAATAAGAAGAAAAAAGGTAGCAAAATACAGCCTATAAAAGTGGCCTCCATAAATTATAAGTTTGGAAAGAAAAAAATTTGGCTTTCACAATGGCCCTGCAAATTGTTCGAACTTGGAAGAAATAAAAGAAAACGAAAAAAAATTGGCTTTGATAGTAGGCAACACAGATTGATTAAAAACAATAAAGTTGAAGATGACTATTTTATAAGTGGGCTCTAAATTTTTGCAGCTTGGATCTAACATGAGGGTCCCACAAATTTATTTGCAACCAAACTTAACACATACATGCTCACCCATAGTAGAAATCATAGCCAACTTGATTTTTATATTTTCATTAGTATGTAGGTCCCACTATCAAATCCAAATGGTCTTTTGTTTCTTTTTTTTTATTAGTTTAATATTCTATGTGGCCCGTTCATCGTAGATGGTCAACGTGATTTAGGAAAATGATTTTGGAAGGGTCCAAAGAGACGTTGTCATCATATGCTATGCTTCAGGGAAGAATTGTGAGTGAAGGGATTTGAATTTCAAAAGCAAAAGACATGAATTATCTATTAGGATTGGGTGGGGTGTGCCACATGTCATTGACGAACCCCAGGAGGAAGCGCCACGTGTCGCTCTCCCACAAAGAGGGCTGCTTCCATTATATATATAACTAGCAACAAAGGCCCAAGCCAAAAATGAAGATAGATTAAAATTAAAGATTTGTTTATTTATAAAATTTAAAATTGTTAAGAAATATTATTTAAAAAATTGATTGAATCTGAATAAAAATTTTCCGGATCTTAGATATTTAAAAGAGAATGATCACATGTAAAGAAGTCCACGTTCAAAAATAGCCATTGTAGAAAATTTCTTCATGAACATTAAGAAATCCTTCCAATAACAATCTCATTTGAAATAACCAAACAATCATCCATTAAAAATTTCACCTATAAGCATAACTAATAAAAAAGAATTCTAATTAGTGAAGCGTATCATTACATTGCTTGAATTCTAATTAATCAAGTCAAAGTAAATAACAAACACACAAACCACTTTCTCCATTAATTAAAAAAAAAAGTCAGTTCCAAATTTCCAATAATTACATATGCAAACCATTAATGCAGGAAATAGGAAAAGACAGAAGCTCAAAAACAAGAATTGTAATCCAACGCCATTTAGTTGCCAATGTAAAGCTAATGGCTACCAAGTGGATGCTTGAGATGAAAATGAGGCTGCATGACTTCGTATGATTAATTAAATATAGAGATTAAACTTGTTTTAAAGACTTACATTGGATTCTAACCCTTCATCAAAACTACCCTATCTTGAAGACCGGGGCATAGATAATTATGCCCATTGATCCATGCATGGGACAAATGATCAATATAGAAAGCAAACCATAAGCTTAATTAATATGGTCGAGGCCCAAGGGTGAGCCGGAGGCCATATGAAGTATATGATTCAATATAATGCTTGAAGAAGTTCCCGAGCTTCCTCTCAAATTGGGATCTCAGCTCGGTTTTCTGATGGTGTTAGTTGCACCTCTCAAATTGGGATCTCATGCCCTTTTTGAAAATTAGGAGATATTTTAGGAAACCGTGTATACTCAAGATAGAGAGAAGTTAAGAAGAGAGATTTTAGGGGAAGTCTAGTAATGACTTGAATAGTAAAGACTTCAGGGAAGTTTTTTAGAGAGTTTTGTAGGACGTACAAAAATAGGAATTTAATTAGATTAAATCTTTGAGTGGATATTTAGAGTGTGATTTGGCTTGATGGCGGATTTCAAATTTGATTAGATTAAATCTTTGAAGTGTGATTTTGTTTGATGGCGGATTTCTAGGGCATGATGGCATTTTTGTAGGACATGATTAATGATAGCTATAGATTTTCTGCTTTATGAGACTCAAGTAAGATCGGTCTTACCTTATGTAACAATTAATTAGTTACATGCGAATGTAACATTTACGTAGTGACATAATTAGCTGCAATCATTTAGGCCGTTGTTAGTTTTATCTTACTACTGGCGAATGACTCGGCCTTTTTAGAAAGCCTTTTTAAAATTTTGAAAAGTTTCTTTTGGGGTAGAATGATAAATTTTAGGATGGAAAAATGAATGACTTAATGATAGAATGAGGAATTTTAGGAAAAATGTTATGGAAGGAGACTTAATTATAGAATGAGAGATTTTAGAAAAAATGTCAGGGAAGGAGCATGTGGGATTTTGGAATGCCACGTGTTAATTTTCTAGAGTGCTTACATGGCACCACGGAAAAAAAGATAAACCCAGGCAAATGACGTGGGCACTCCAGGGCAGGGCTCCTCAATTATTTTTTTTAATATATATAACTAGTGCTAGTAGGCCTGCATTGTAATTAAAAAATCATTAAGATTTTTAATTAAAAATATTTTTAAATATTTAAATAAATATTAATTTATAATTCATAATAAAGATGGAAACTCATTAGAAAAAATTTAGGTAGCTGGAAAATTTTAGGAAAAGATCAAGTGAATAATAAAGATTTCAGGACCTTAATTTGATTATATTTGTGCTTAGCCATAGATTGAGTGTCATTTCATAATTAAATATGAATTTTAAAATTAATTGGCTTCCACAATTGGACCCACAGATTAGTTAAACCTACCAAATATCTAAAGAAAAATAAGGGAAAAATGTCCACAATGGGCCCCACAGATTAATCTTACTGAATATTGAAAGGAAAAAAAGGAGAAAAAAGTAGCAGAATACAGTCTATGAAAGCGGCCCCCATAAATTGTGAGTTTGGAAAGAAAAATGATTTGGCTTTCCTAATGGGACTCATAGGCTTATTTGCTTAAAATAGTAAATGTAAATGATTATACATTAAGTGTGGATTTTGAAATTAACTGGCTTCCACAATGGCCCCCACGGATTAACCATACCAAATACTGAAAGAAGAATAACGAAAAAAAGTAGGAAAATACCGCCTATGAAAGTGTCCCAAATTTTTACAACTTGGATCTGACATAAGGGTCCCACAAATTGATCTGTAACAAACATTTAATACATACATGTCCACCTATCACTAAAATCATAGGCAAAGAGCCTTTATTCTTTTTTTGTTAGTTTAATAATATGTGGGGCCCATTGAAGCTAATTAAAGAGAAGTTATTATTGTATGCTATGTTTTAGGGAAGCGATAAGTATCTTATTTCAAGAATATCTTATATCTGCATTGAGATATTTTAGGTGTTGGAGTATTGGATAATTTGAGTCAGTTTGGTGAAATGAGATTAGAAGAGTAATTTTGGAATATAGCATTGCAAAAAGTTTGAGGATACGCCACATGTCGTACTCTCTCGAAAAGGCTGTTGTCTTTATATATATAACTAGCACTTCACGCGAGCCTTTCATTCATAGTGGGAAAGTCCAATTTAAGTTAAAAGTAAACACCGAGTGCATAAACAAACTCTATTTAAAATAATTATGTATAAAATTAAGAATTAGTCACCATCTTTTGGAGAACCCCATATACCTTTATTCTTTCCCATTAATGAGGCATGGATATTGGACAGAGAGATAGGTTAGTTGAAAGCAAATTTAAATATAAATAGGAATAAATTGATTATCAAATGCAATTGGGAGGAATGCTTATTTTAAAGAGGCAAATTTATTAAAAAAAATCTTATATATAAATCTAAATCAATCATCAATATCAAAACAATGAATCTTATTCGAGATCAAACTGACCATGTTCTTTATTGTATCAATGACGACAATGCTAGAGCTATCTCTACTGTGGAACATATGCTGGGATGTAGTCGGAGAGGAGGCTGATGTTGACGCTTCATTCTGCAATGAAATAACTAAAAATTCTACTTTTATATACCATGCATGGATGTTAAATGAACCTATAAGATTAAGAAAGAGAAAGCATAATGGAGTGCAAAAAAAAAATACAAAAATTTAAAAGCAAATATTTTAATGATTCAGTAAATTGAATGAGTATATAAAACTGATATAAAAGAAAAACATTTACTAAAACATAAGAAAGCTTCTTAATTACTTATGTCAACTGAAGTCTCAATTGCAATTCTCCACTTGTTATTGAAGGCGATGATAAAAGTAAATAATATTTTAATTAGATGTTTTTATAACTTTAAAAAAATTAAATTAAAATTAATATATAATTTATAATACGAACACAATTAAAAATGAACTTCAAATGTATTAAAATATCGAAGAAAAACAAACATATAATGAAGAAATAAATTTTGATGTACATAATGATCTTGTTTGGGCATCTCACATGTGCATGTAATTATAAATATATATAATTGTTATTAATATCATTATTAATCATATAGATGAGAAGCTACTAACAATGTTTAAAAATGATGCTTCAAATCTTATGAGTGCTTATTCATTTATATGCTCCGAAATTGCCATCCTATTAATATATTATAAAAAAAAAATTAAATAGCAATAGGTAGTTCTATCCTGTGCAAGAACAAAACACTATATAACATTTAGGGTGCATGTAATACATAGTTTCATTATGTGTAAGACCAAAATACCAAATTACTCTTAAAATTTACAGAGGAAATGGGTTCCAAACAACAATGTCACCTACTTTCAAGTCGTGAATGCAACTACATTCCAGGCGTGAGCTCCTAAATATGAGTACTAAGATGGGTCGTCACAATTGGGCAATTTACAATTTAATGAACCAGCTTCCATGACAATTCTATAGTGTACAAGACATGATGAATGGAAGTTTAGTATTAAAAAAAAGGTACATAGCCACATCCTGCTGATATCCACCATTGTTAAAAAAGGAAAAAAGAAACCCAGCACTTTTAGTCATGGTCATCCATCTCTTCAAAGGTGATAAGATCAATGGTCAAAAGACAATAGAATGATGCCTTTTCTCCCTACTGAAGTTCTGTTGATAAGATCACTGAAACTGGGAAAGAGGGTGAATTTTATTTCTTTCATTGACATCATAAGCCAACAGTAATTAGATAAACCTATGAAATCCAAGCAGTTCAAATTGGCTCACCCCCTTTCAATAAGATAAACCTGCACCAACTATGGTAAACATCCCATTGATGGCATCTAAAACAATGTCCACATTGATGATATCTAAATCATCTGATGGAAATAATACCAATTGGAGAGAAATTTGGTCTAGGTCAAATATTAGTAGGGATATTGATTTCTGAGTGGCTTAAAATTTAAAGATGGATTGGAAAGAAGACCCAAATGCAGTCTGATTCAACATTTCAGAGAGAGAGAGAGAGAAAGGAAGTCAAAGAAATGCCAACAATCCAACTTCAATAGATGGTATAAAATTATCAATCTAGATTTATTATTATAAATTTATTAATAATATATTAATAAAATATAGTATTATTGCAATAGTTAATAATATTAACTAATTTTCTAGAAATATAAAAGATAATTTAATTTTATGGGAAAAATTAATTAAAATTTTAATAAAATCTTATTGTGGTGTGTCTAAGCGACTGAACCATCGGTGCATTGGCATGGTGCATGCATATGGTTTAAGATATAGGGGCCTATGTAGGGATAGATCATTGTAAGACTCAAGGGAAACTCTAGCAATAGAGGATCAACTCATCTGGAATCAATTATTATGACTCTAGCCATAGAGGGTTGCGTAAGGCTTTTTGAGGAGATGATGGAGATGATGGTTAGACCAAGAGAGGGGCTGCAGCGTGAGGGAGATTCTAGAAGGAGGGAGAAGATGGGCATTGAAGGCTGGGGAGGAGAAGGGTTTATCGAGAGATTTGTTCTGGGGAGGAGAAGGGTTCACAAGAGATCCTAGTTAACAAGAATCTCATGGAAAAAAGATTTATGAAAGGGCGATTCCAGAAGGAAGGGGTGCAAAAAGACTGAGGACGCGCCACGTGTCTCTCCCCCACGAATTCCTCAGCTTTTTTACTATATATAATGTTAGTCGGGAAAAAAGATCAAATTCTGGGTTCTCTTTGTGCCACCTCAGCTTATTATTCCAAATCTGCAATATTGGTTGTTTACCCAGCCCTTTAATCCATTCACATCCATATGATATTATTTAGTGTCCATTTTTGTACACATACTCTCTTTCACATGGATATTCAATTTGTAGGAATGGCACATGAGTCCACCACCCACCATTGTAACTTGCTACCACCGTAACCTTGGTCACAGTGAGTCCACCTGCACCACCATTATTTTCTTTTTAAATTGCTATAAAGATGCAGGTTTGTTAGCTGCTGCCCTATATTGCAATGCTTAGGCCTGCGTTACAATTAAAAAATCTTTAAAATTCCTAATTAGAAATATTTTTAAATTTTTAAATAAGTTATAAATGAATATTAATAAATAATTTATAATAAAGATGGAACCTCATTAGAGAAATTTTAGGTGGCTGAAAATATTTAGGGAAAGATCAAGTAAATAGTAAAAATCTTAGGACCTTGATTTGATTATATTTGTGCTTAGCCTTAAACTGAGTGGCATTTCAGAATTAAACACGGATTTTGAAATTAATTAGCTTCCACAATGGGCCCCACAGATTAATTAATCATGCCAAATATCCAAAGAAAAATAAGGAGAAAAATGCCCATAATGGGCTCCACGGATTAATCTTACTCAATATTGAAAGGAAAATAAGGAGAAAAAAGTAGCAGAAAACAGCCTATAAAAGTGGCCCCCGCTCTCGTATAAAAAAAGTTCTTCGTATGTTGGTATAAATTGTTAGTACCAGCTACCAAGGAACCCTCTTTTCAATTTTCACCACAAACATGAAAGTCCTCACCCAAAATCCAAGATTTTTTGGTTCACTCAAAACAAACATGTATTCCTGTTTAGAATTCAAAATAAATAATTAAAACCATAACAGAGTCTCCTAAATGAGAAAAACGTACCTTGCAAGTCCATAACTCAACCTCGAGCTTAGCTAGACCGTGAGAACACCTACAATTAGTTGGATTGCACTTGTAATTCAACTCATCTTGAGGGTTATCTAATGACAAATTTCTAAAATGGAAACAACTTGGGCCAATCATTCATTTTTCATGCATTCCATGAGTGTGATCATTGATTAAAAAAACCTATATGGTATTGATCAAGAGTATATCATTCAAATCCAGACTTTTCACTAATTTGTCTCTCACCCAAATTTGTTAGGCCCTCCACCACTAAAATTGAGCAAGACTAAGTATGCAAATGGTGTCTATGAGGAATACTGATCAGATTTGTATTCCTACCTTATAAAAAGATTTGTTCTAGAGACTTACTGATTATATGCTTGCATGAGTCATTAAGGTTCAGTGGAGACTATTCTTCTTCTGTAATGGGCAATCATTGTGGGCCAACTGACCACACCAAAGTGATCGTCCATGCTCCATCCATTGGTTCTTTTTATTTCTTGGAATTAAATGATCATAGAGGGCACTGTAACTGCTACGCGACCATTGGCATTCGCCCCTAAATCTTTGTTTGCTTGAGAGAAATATAATCTTTGATGCGTCAATCCGTAGAATTAAACAATAGAATTTGGGAGAGATTTTAGGAAAGGCAGTAGCAAATATTGGAAGATATGAGGAACCTCTAGTGCAAATTAATTCACTGCGATATGGGTTTTATGTTAATAGGGATCTTACGGAATGGTGCAAATTAATTCATTGCGATATGGGTTTTACGTTAATAGGGATCTTATGGAATGGAGAGATTTTAGGATAATTATTGTTGGTAATAGGGATCTCATTGAGAGATTTTAGGGTATGGAAGGGCAATTCCGGAATAAAGGGGTGCAAAAAGCATGAGGTTCCGCCATGTGTCGCTCTCCCACGAATTCCCCTGCTGCTTTACTATATATAACTGGTGCAATAGGCCCGCGTTGGAATTAAAAAATTATTAAAATTTCTAATTAGAAATATTTTTAAATATTGAAATAAGTTATAAATATTAATAAATAATTTATAATAAAGATGGAAACTCATTAGAGAAATTTTAGGTAGCTGAAAATATTTAGGGAAAAATCAAGTAAATAGTGAAAATTTTAGGACCTTGATTTGATTATATTTGTGCTTAGCCATAAATTGAGTGGCATTTCAGAATTAAATGTGGATTTTGGAATTAATTGGCTTCCACAATGGGCCCCACATATTAATTAATACTGCCAAATATCCAAAGAAAAATAAGGATAAAAATGTCCATAATGGGCCCCCCTCAATATTGAAAGGAAAATCAGGAAAAAAAGTAGCAGAGTACAACATATAAAAGTGGCCCCCGCTCTCGTATCAAAAAAGTTCTCCGTGTGTTGGTATAAAAAAAAGTGGCCCCTGTAAATTGTGAGTTTTGAAATAAAGAAGACTTGGATTTCATAATGGGACTTATAGATTTATTTGGTTAAATTAGTAAATATAAATTATAATAAAAAAATCTTGATAAAGATGGAGCCTCATGAGAGAGAATTTATTTGGTTAAATTAGTAAGTATAAATGATTATATATTAAGAGTGGATTTTGAAATTAACTGGCCTCCACAATTGTCCCCATGGATTGAACATACCAAATACTGAAAGAAAAAATAGGAAAAAAAGTAGCAAAATACTACCTATGACAGTGCCACAAATTTCTGCAATTTGGATCTGACATGAGGGTCCCACAAATTGATGTGCAACAACATTTAATACATGCATATTGACCGATCACTAAAATCATAGCCAAAGAGCCTTTATTTTTTATTTTTAGTTTAATAATACAAGGGGCCCATTGAAGATTATTGTATACTATGTTTTAGGGAAGGGATAAGTATCTTATTTGAAGAATATCTTAGATTTGCATTCAGACATTTTAGGTGATGAGATTAGATGAGAATGGCAATTCTGGAATGTGGCATTACAAAAAGTTTGAGGATGCGCCATGTGTCGCTCTTCAGGAGATTCCCATGCCACCACTTGTCGCTCCCCCACGAATTCACCTGCTGCTTTAATTTACATGATTGGCCTGTGCCCAACACAGGCTTAAAAAGAAAAAAAAAACATATATTCCAATATAAAAATAATATCTATACATATAAAAGAAAACATAAACAAAAAATATTGAAATATGAGAAAGCAAGATGAAAAAACATTGAAATAAAAATAAAGAAAAGATTTATAGAGGAAGGAAGATGAGAAAAGGAGCAAGGGAAAGATAAAGATTTAGACTGATTAGATGGGCCTGTAATGATATAGTGCTTCTAGATGACCAAGAATAAAAAAATTAACACCACTAAGCTATACAAATTTAGGTTAAGATATCAATTTAATTAAAGTCAAATCAATGGCGGAGACTATACCAATCATTACCAAAATCATTGTATTTAAAAATCTAAGACAATAACACTAAAACTGTAACATAAAAGTAAATTAGTATATTTAACTAAAAAATCTAATGTTATTTTAATTTTAATTTTAATATTAATAGTTATATTAAGTAAAAATTAATTCAAAATACTAATATGTTAATGTCAACAATAATTTACATTCCATCTAATATCACGTTTATCTCATGCTTTGTGGACACGCATTTTCAGTTGATTGCACATTAGATCATAAATAAGATAGTGGGTTGATATCGAACAAGTTGTGTATATTGCTCAATTCTTGGTATACAGCCACATATCATTACTCCATTGCGTGCTGGATTATAAATAAGGGAATGTGCTAGAAATATAACATGAACACTTGATTGGACCATGTTATTTAGTGAATTGATCTAAAATTTAGTGTTGGCAAAAAAGCTAACATATCACGCTAATCCAACTGTGTTCAAATAATTAGCAAAGATACAAAAACTAAATGTTAAATTAATTTTAAATTCTCTACCTTTGAAAATGGAAGCAAGTTATTTAGACCATCATCAACATGAGAATCATCATCAAAGCCAATATCTATAAATATACAAACTATGATCAGTGAAGCATACTCCAGCTTTGGAAATGGAAGCAAGTTATTTGCACCATAATCATCGTTGTCATGACTGTAAGATCCTGGCCCCACTAATTATATTTTTATTAGAATATTATTATTATTTTAAGTAAATATATTTTAGTTATTTAACTGGTTAGAGTTAAGTCGGGTACACATTAGATTAGACTCTTGGATCGGTGAGTTAGGCTAATGGGTAGATGACCTGACCCGTAGTTATCTATATTTTAGGGCAATCTTCTTCTCCTTCCCATGGTAGGTTTTGGGTAGGGTTACCATAGATCTGCTCATCTGAGCATTTCTTCTCCATCTTCTATGTCAGATTTGTGATAGGATTGTGTTTGTGCGTCGTGGGAATCTCGGATTGGGTGTTGGTTAGAACCCTATTGCACTTTTCATTAACTTCCGATTAAGGCAAGTACATAGTTATAATTTGTTATTGAATATGTGTTTGATCTTTGATTCTGATTACTATGCATGTAGGTTTGTTCAAATGCCCATTTTAAATGAGAATGGTGGATTAGGGATTCTTAATGGGTTTTGGGTTATTTGGTGTTTGGATAATGAAATTGTGGATTTTCATTCCTTTCGAATTAAATATGGTTTTTATGAATTTTTGGTGGATGGAACTCTCCTTTGGTATAGGGAGAAAAAGGAATGATAAAGGGGAAAAACACCAATTCCCGTAATGGTGCACAAACCCGGCCAACGAACATGACGTCGAAGGTTGCCCCTGAACGTTCGAACGCACGAATCCATGTTCGTCTGGGCCAAAAGGCAGAGACGTCGAACATCCTTTTTAAACGTTCAGATGCTCGAGTCTTCCTGCCCCTAAGCCAAAAACCCGAGGCACCGAACATTCGAATTGTTGTATGGAAAGTTCCAACGTTGCGTGGCTTTATGCTAATTATAGAAAGTTCTTAAAATGAGTATTTTGTTGCTAAGTCCAATTATATTAAAAGTATCACAAATTTATTATGGTTAGATAAAATCGCATTTATACATTATTTTTGAATGATACCATAATGCTATATAAAATACATTCTTCCTTTGTAAATGCGTCGGAGGGTGGTTTCGAAGCTAGAACCTCTTTGATGTAAATGCCTCTTTTATTATTATTTTTCTAAATGCGTTGGGGGTTTCGAACCCTGAACCTCTTTGAAGGAAACTGCCCAAAATCAAACTGTCCGCCTCCAATGGGTATTCTTTGAAATCACATGTGGTTTGGTATTCTCTTTTCCGATCAAGACTGGCGGACACGGAGGCATGGAGCAATAATGAACGACGCTCACTTTCCGCGCTGGGGAATGTGTTTTAACCTAAGTTGAGTCATCCCAGCGAATCTGTTTTTGGCCCCAGAACTCTGCATTGTCGAAATTGGGATCGTGGATCCTCGCGCGTGATTCTTTGCAGATTCGAGAGGCACCAGAGGACGACTGCGATCTTGCTAGGGTTTCTCAAAGCTTTTGTGAAGGCGGCGTGAGAGGGGACGAAGGGGGCTTGGAACAGAGAACGAAGAACTCCAACAGGTTTCATCCTTCTTTTCTCCAGTCTGCATCTCTCTCTCGAATCCATGAATTCCAGAAGGTTCGTCCCCAATCCCTTCTTTCATTTCTCCTTTTCTTTTTTAATGCTTTCGTTTCTTCCAATGATTTCGGCTTCGATTTCGATTCGCTTCGGATGGGACGAATCCCGTCTATAATTCATCCGCAATAACTTTCTTTCCTGATCTGCTAAAATCTCTAGGGTTTTTTTAATTTGTTCCTGATTTTTTAGGGGATGTGTAATTCTTGTAGACCTAATCCAAGCTGTTTCTGCATTAGATTGATCTAAATCTCCACACAAATGCACAGACACCTTTCAGAGTATTCTTAAGTAGGAAATCACTCAACCATAGCATCGGATTGGATCATTGCAGCCCTTCTCTGCCGACTGCTTAGAACCAAAGCGTCCCTCTCTACCTTTCTCTAGTGACTCCCATGCTGCTTTTTCCTGCTCAGGTGTGTAGAAGTACATTCCTGATCTATACTGTGTCCTCACATCACTCCCCTGTCACCAAAAAAAATTAAAAACCAAACCTATCACAATGTGCAACTGTAATGTTGGTTTGAACACCCATGACCCACCATTCATGAATGATAACGATGCCTTGCAAGGCATAAATTCAGAATCGATGAGCATTTTAAGTCTTACAGCATGAATGAGCAGCTAAACCATAACGATTACAAAGAAACTTGGTTTTTTTTAATGGCGTATCAGATTGACACATGAAGATGAGTTTGAAAGAGGGTGTATCCTAATTGTATTTGAATGTTACCCAAAAAGGAAGGTTACTTATTCTGCTGAACATAGAAGTGGGACATTATCCTACCTAAAATTCTGGTAACGTTTTGGGGAATAAAAAAACATTATCCTACCTAAAATTCTTTCCAACTTCCATGCTGCTCATGATGGATGAGAGGATAACTTGACCTATCCATTTGCCATTACCTAAAATATTGAATTACTTGGTATTACAATTGTGCCCACCTTTGCTGGCTGGGCAAACATTGTTTTTCAGACTTTCGTACCCAAGTCAAAGTGCATGAACTCAGGAAGATTCAGATGGGCCAAGTGCATGGTATACAATGATAAATAAAATTTCCATTTTGAGTGATGAAATTACATCATATATCCAAACCCAGGAATCTGAAACACATGCATTCATCTTGTTAACGTGCGTTTACTTTGTATACAATTTGACAATCTAACTTCGCAATCATATAATAGTACCTTATTTAGGTTATAATACCATGCATTTCTATGTATTTTAAGAGCAGTTTGTGGGAGTACTCAAGTCTGGGGTGGGTCTGCTTTTGCAAGAGATCTGAGAGCAATATAGTATTGATGGCTAACATGCTTTCTACTCTCCTAACCGGAGAACAACATTAATGAAGTGCGAGCTAAAGTATGATAACTGGTAACTAATAATCAAGTTGAGGCTGATGGAGAACAGAACATATCATTGTATAAATAAAAATAATGTTTAGAAAGCAAATATATCATAGCACCAAATATCAGCAACAGCAGCACAAATAACAACACCACCACCACAATAAATCAATACCTGAATAAGTATGCTATTGGCAAACACATCTGCTACGTATCTATTATATCTATGTTAGATCACATACATACTCAGACATTGGTTTTCAACCCAATTTAGTGGGGTCTCTTTTTCGACATTTCTTCTTGTTCTTCTTTGATTTATGGTTGTTTTGATGTAGTGCGAGCTGCTGCAAATGGTTTGTTGATTCAACATGTGATTTGATATAAAGGAAACGAGGGTAATAAGACGGTCTGAAATTTGTGATGTTTTGGTATGGAAAACTCCTTTTAACTAGGGTTCAGCTTGGTTAAAGGCTAAGGAGATCCCGAAAACTCAAGCAAAAAAGGGGTTTGGGCTGGGACTTCTGCTTCTCCATTTCCTTCGTCCCAGATTATCTTCACTCTATGCTTCTTTCACCTATCGAATTCTCACTTCTCTGCACTTCTTTCACCAATGCAGTCATAATCTCTACTTCCATCCCCAACAAATAAAAAGATCTCTCTCCTAAAGAAGAAGACGATCGGTGCTTAGATACCCCTTTTTTTTTCTTAATCTCTCTGTTTTTCTCTGTTCTCATGTGGGTTTTGTTGGGTTTTTTTTTTTATTTTTTTTATTTTTATTTTTATTTTTATTTTTAGTTTTGGGGTTAGATATGGTTTTTTTTTTTTTAAATTATATGGGTTTTGGTTTGTAAAGTTTTGAAGGTTATATAGAGATGCATTTTGGGGTTTTAGGATTTGTTGCTTGCTATCTGCAATGTCTTTATAAGAATTTCATCTGTATAGCTTTTTGTGTTTGAAAAGTGAAGAGGGGTGTACGAAAACAAAGAAGCAGGAGCTGTTTTTGTATTTGAGAAAGGACTACATTTTCTAAAATAGCTTTATCTTTATTTGAAACCAATTCCAATCACATTCCTTGATTACAAGAGGGCCTAAGTGTCTGTTAATGGGTGAGTGTGATGTTTTTCTTCTACAATTTCCCTTGGGCTGGAGAGATTATGAATGTTCTGAAAGATATCTTGCATCCTATTGGATTGTGGGTGCACATCTGATCAATATCTAGATTCAGTGCTTTGAATCCTATTTGATCTAACCCAAATGTGGCGCATTGGGTCATATAACTCTAAACAGTTCATGTTGTGACTTGTGAGAGACTAGGATCTGGATACAATTAACATTACCACGCTTCAATAAAGGGAAAAACAGCAGGTCCAGTTTACGTTAACGTTACTTCATATTCATTGAAAACATACTCATATTTGTTTCTGTTCCGCTAGGTACACAATCAGGGGCATTTCAGGGTGCAAATGCCTCTACATTTGCAATTGAGCTTGGGAGTCGTATTCGCAGGCTTGTTGTACCTTTGCACAAAGAAACATGGGCAGCTATTGATGATGGGTGCAAGGAGGCAATCTTTACTGCAGTTGCGGTAATAAAACAATCTTTTACTTCCTAATATATATTCATAGGCTTTATTGTTAACTTTTCTCACTTATGGGTTTGAAATTACAACAAAAGTATGACTTTGGCGATTGGAAGACCGATGCACGTGTGGCAGCTGGTCGGGAAACTAGCGATGCATATTTTTAGGGAGTTTAGGGTGGAGCTACACAAAGCATATAAGAAGTTGTTGGAAAAGGGCCATGATCCGAAGCAGTGCCCATATGATACGCAGAGGGTGGCCCAGTGGGCCTGGCTGATAGAGAACAAATGGGAGACACCTGAGTGGAAGGTAGCTAAATTATATTTCTTGATTTGCTTTCGGTACATGATTTTGATTAGTCTATACATTATTGCTGTTCTATACATTATTGTTGTCGTTGTAATATGAAAAATCAAAATAAAATTCCCTGAATTAGATCCTACTTACCAAAATCAATTTTTAGTGTCATATTACTTGATAGTACTATGGCATATTGCACGGCCAAGATTTCAAGTTCTTCTAAATTTGATGCTTGTTACACTCTTGTAAATAGATAGGTTGGTATCATTTATTCGACTATAAAGAACAATTCATCATTTCAAAATAATAAAAGCCCAAATAATGGATTCACCAATGTTTCTACTTCAGTTATTGATATACTAGCTAGTTACCCAATCAAGACTTCCATAATTTTTTACTACTTTAAGCAAATCAATCAGTGGGGTGTTTCTTTTCAAGGAAAACAAGAACCTGTCACTCACTCATGTCTTTTTGTCAGTGATCTTGTTAGCACCCACTTGGATGATTTTCAAGTTGAAGAGACAAAATTGCTTCTTCATAAATGGGAGTTCACAAAAATTACTCCTTTAAAATGAAGTGTTCTTATTTAAGACGTCTCTAAGGATCTTTTACAAGGTGGGCCTGACTTTTCAAATTATCAAATGGGGTTCATTTAAATATTATTTTCATCACAAGAGAATTTTAAATTCAATTCCCTTTTTGGATGGTTTCAGATCCAATCTCAGTCTCTCCCCCCTTTCCCTCTTGCTTCTTCTTGACTTGACGGTTTCGTGGTGTTGACTCTAACCCCTGCGAGTTACTTGACCATGCCTTGCACACTAGCTTGACACGAGGCTTTCCTTCTCAGGAATTATCCTGTCGGAGATGTCACACTATCCAAACTAACTCCCCCATTCTTATGACCTTGCATACTAATCTATTCAACAATCTTACTGATAAAAATGGTGGATATTGACTCAGATTGATTGGCACCGCCACCTTATGGATGTTATCAGGTAAGAAGCGTTATTAGTGTACCAACTCAAGATTCCACAAAGAGGGGGTGTAAAGAGCATTTCGTCCATTTTGATTTGAAAAGTGAACTACAGACTGGTTGAGCATAGATGTGTGGGCTGCCTAGCGACTATTTGTGAATGCTAAGTTCTGGTTATTCATGTGGCTCATCCAAATATGAGGAGATGAACATATGGTGCAGACTATCATCCATGTACTGATTTTTGCCTCAGAAATTCAAGAAAACAGTTTAGCACGATGCCATTGTAAGCAATTTTTCATTTGCCATTTTTTACTTCTATGGAACAAGCTACATAGAGTACTTTTTGCGTGTGTACTTCTATGGAACAAGCTACATAGAGTACTTTTTTCGTGTGATTTTAGCCGATGGTCTGTGTAACCGAATGCGAAATTCGTTTGGTTTTGTTTTTATTGTTAAATGTTTTGGAATCTATGATGCCCGGATACGGCTTGGATATGGCAGGGACACGCCATAGACATGGCAAGGACATGGATTTTACATGTAAAAACTGAAGTATCGGATACGATACAACACGATACGTTGCCCATGTTGAAGTATCCGTGCATCATAGTTTGGAATAGACACAATGTTGCAACCAATGCATTTGTATACTTAAAAAGTAGAAAGGGAGTTGATCCATTTTCTTTCTACTTCCTGGCGGTATGAATATTAGAGACGCAAATAAAGCCCTGTTTAGTTCCTTGGAACTTAGTTGTTTACTATTCTCTCTACCTGTAAATCTAGTTACTTGTATCTATGTGTAATTGTAATTGGTTATGGCATAGAGCAAAACAACTGTCACTTGAGGAAATTCAGATTGTAAATCTAGTTACTTGTATCTATGTGTAATTGTAATTGGTTATGGCATAGAGCAAACAACTGTCACTTGAGGAAATTCAGATTATTCAAATGCATGTGACACCCTCATTTTGATTTGAACCCAGTTGTTGCACTCAGTTTAGGAAGATCCATATAGGCCCTTAGTGGGATTGTTCCTTTTACTTATTTTCTGCTCCAAGAGGCATTGGTAATGATTTGGAGTTGCAAAAGATTTAAAAACAACATCTCATCCATGGTGATTTTTTCTTTGCCATAGTCAAGTAGCCAACCTGCCTATTCTAGCTGCTGGCAACTGCCCCATTGGGGGCAGATTTAGTAGTACTAGTAGTAGTGTGTTTTATTTTTCCCTCTCTTGGAGTTTGGGATTTCCCAGTTTTGACTGGGTGGAGTTTGACTTAGATGCGTTTGTCCTCCCCTTTATGACTATTTTGCATTTTTTTTGATGGATGACAATAAAACATATAGCATATGATTGTTAAAGTGTGAATGGAAGACGAAGGGTTAAATTCTTCCTAACATGCGAGGGAAAAATAAATAATTTTATATTTTAAAATATTAAATAATAAATAATAACAAGTGAATTAATTTCGATGTTCATGTGTTTGAATTAGCTTTAGGAACTGTTTGAGTGCATTATAATACATAGGAATTGAATACATAGATTTCATGCCATAAGTGGTTAAAAATGAAGATCAAAGGTGAATGTCAATAAAAAAGTAGGCATCTTTTCGGGGAAATAGAATTAAGGGAGGATGATAAATGAATACACAGTCATCACCCTAGTAATTCAATACATAGAAAAGCAAGTGCCATATCTATATTTTCACCTTATATCATTCACTCCTTACATCTTTAATAACTCCTTTCATAGAATTCATTTCACATTGAATTTCTTTGTGTTCATTCCTATGCATCTTACGCAAAGAAACAGGCCTTCAAGTGTTTCAAATGTAAATTGAAGTGAAAATGAAATTCCAAAACCTTTTAAGTTTCACTAAACCACAAAACCTATGAAGAATTGGTTATTGTCATGGCCAAAACTTTTACGCATCAGGCAATATTGTAAGACTCAATTGCTATTAAGGTGGCCTCACACAATTACATATGGGCTCCACTATAATTAACATTATACTATTTTAAATTTACTTGTTTGTGAAAATTTGAATTTAAGTTGAGTTAATTCCCAATCTAAAGCAAGTTTTTTAGTAAGGCTAAAATACATGCTTTGTAAACTTGATGGATCATCATCATTCATCAAAGCCTTGTCCCAACATAGTTGGGCCGGCTACATGAATTCTATTTTTCCATTCCGTTTATCCTGAGCTAAATCATTAGATAAGTCGCACATTTTCAAATTCACATTAATGTTTATAAATATAAACAATTGGAGACTTTTCACAAGCAATTTTTTTTCTTTTTTTCTTTTTGTTTTTTTTTTTTTTTTGGGGGGGGGGGGGGGGGGGGGGGGGATTTCCTAGGCAATTTGAGCAACCATTTTGGAGCTTCTTTTATATTAACAAATTAGTATAAACAATCTGATTTAGTTATAATGCTATATACAATAAGTGAAAATAGAAATCTAAAAAGATTATTTGAAGAGGCTGCAAGAGAGAGAGAAGGAACTTGCAATTTTTTAAACAACACGGCAGTAAATTGGTTAGGTAGCAAAGAGAATTGAGAAAACCATATCCACAAAATAGCACATCTAGGTTCGAGGTTAAAATGATGAGCAGGGACTTTTTTGCATTTGAATTCACAAAGAAAATATAAAAGACAAACTCTATGGAAAATCGTGCATGCTATTTTATTGCCATTTGGTGCGATGCTTCTCCATGTCAAAAGAAGAAACTTGAGTTGTTTTTTATGTGAAAAATTATTTCAAAGGGGAAAGGTCGAAACTAAATAAATGAAAATTGTGAAATTTCAATATTATGCAAAAAAAAACCTTTTTTTTCTTTTCTTTTTCTTCTTCTTCGTTGTCGTCTTCTTTTTCTTCTTGCTATGTTGGACTGCTGGTCAGGTGTGATAATTTTAACTTGAGCGTCCAGGGATCGAGGACTTGTTTCTTAATTTAGAATATTTATATATAGAGAATTTCTGAGTTTTCTGAGACGTGGAATTCTTGAATTCTCCTTTTTAGTTGAACATCTAAGAATTCTACCAAGAAAAATGAAGAGACTGAAATTATTCAAATATTCTTTGAATTACCAGTAAAGAAACTTGTTCTAAGGCACCAACACCACTCACCCACATGAGTGTATTGCCCTAGCTTTGCAATAACGATAAGTGGTAAAGTAGAATATAGATTTCATAAAAGAAGAGTCTCCAAAGACTCAAAGTCCATTTGGTGGGCCATCGTTCCCATATGGTAGTAGGGCCTAGGACTAGACATTGCCATAGTTGAAATATGAATAGAGGAGTTGTCATCGTCACAATGGTTTGATGTTATCTCTCTCTCTTTCCAATTTCCACACATTATTTAATCGTCGAGCCCACCGCTGGTGGACCTATGATTTTGATGGTCAATTAATAGTTTAAAGTATCTTTTACTTTTCTTTTTTTTTTTCTCTACTGACAGAACTCAAAAAGCACACAAGATCTCTATTAAGTTGAGAAAGCTTTTAGAGATGAAGAGAGAGTTATATTCAAATTCAAAAGAATTTTTATCTTTTATCACTATGCAATGATTAACGAGTGTAAAAACACAAGTGGGCCCCATCACAAATGCCAACGAAAAGTATAAATATTATGGACCTGAACATAGTTTTTGTCACATGAAATTAGTTCATCAGCATTCCCAATGGAGGAGTATTACGCGTACGAGATGGAGGAACTTTGACACTATTTTAATTGTATGGAATCTATGTTTTAAAAATGGAACTAGACACCAGCATAATAATTATAAAAATAAAAGTAAGACATTGAACTCAATTTTGAAATGGTAAAATCATGATTTGTTCATCAATCTAGCCAATTGAATGATTTTTTACTACTAGAATAACATTTTTGGATGCACCAAAGAAGCTTAAGAAAATAATAAAGCAAAAAATATAATCGTTCATTTTCTGAACTTAAAAACTATTTTTTTTGACAACTCAAGAAAAGTGAGAAAAAGATATTTTTCCTTTTAAAAAGTTCAATATTGTAACCCTATAATTCCCCCCTAGATAATTTTATCTAAAACACTTTCTAAGTATTTCTAAAATCTAGTGACTAGAAACTTTCTTGACTATTTGCTAGATTTCAATATTGGAATCACATCAGATAGTGTTTTGAAAGGAAATTTCTCTTTATAAATATCTTCTTTACTAAACCTATTAATTTAGCTTTTATGGACCCTTGACCGTGGCTTCGGGGTGTACTGTACACATCTTATAGATGGAAAGTGAATTTGAATTGGTTTGGACTCGAAAGGTGGTACCTAAAGATGAACTTGAAGTGAGAAATTATGCACACATAAAGTGTTTATTACTAAATAATTAATCTAATATCAAGAAATTTCGTTATTGTTATTTTGAAATTCTTTTTCAGTGTACATTTTAATTATCATTATTTCCCACAACTTGGTTTAAAATCTGTTGCATTCTTTAAGATTTTCTAAACATTAAATAGTATAATATTTTATTATTACATTATTCTACTCTAAATTATTTTACTCTATTGGTATTTAAACTATAATATTTTGTTATACACATATCCAAATGTTCCCTTGGACATGGTTTTAGCTACTTGGAATCTTCCTTTACAGGACCCATGATTTAAAACTGGAAGTAGAGATTTAACTATGATGTAGTATATGAAAATAAAGTTTTTAAATGGTCAAAACTATTGAACGTTTGTTAGGTCATTACTAATTCAATCTAGATCATTCATCAAATTTAGGCAAATTGAGCCATTTTTAATTAGCACTTGAAGGATTAGGCTAGACCAACTATTCCAAGGCACCAATTTCACTCGATGTGGTCATGTGTTTGAGCTGTTTGGTCTGATTTTTAAAAAAATAAATAAGATATTTAATGAAGAAAACATGATTTGTTTGGGAATAGTTTTTTTTATATATATTAAATCTAAACATATTTAGCTTTCTTTAGTTTTTTCTTGATCGGTAACTATAAATTATATTAAAATTTAGAAAGTAACAACAAATAAGCTCCATAAGAGAGTATAAAGTTCATTTGTCTAGTGCCCACAATAAACCGATTGGCTGTAGTCTTTTTGTCAATAAGATTTTCGCTTCAAAAGATGTGATGAGTGACAACCCATCTTATAAAAAAAGAGGCATTTTCTCCCTTTGATTTTTACGCGGTTTCTTTGAAAATGAGGGAACGACTTAAAGATTCCACCGACTTTGAAATTTCTAAAGAAAGACTTAGAAGTGATCTCTACTTGATTTGGAAAATTCTTTTTTTTTTTCTTTATTTCAAAATTGCATGATGCACAGACGCGTGCTAGGGGCGGACAATTTAGTAATAAAGTGTTTGTTACTAAATGATTAATCTAATATCAAGAAATTTCGTTATTGTTATTTTGAAATTCTTTTTCAGTGTACATTTTAATTATCATTATTTCCCACAATTTAGTTTAAAATCTGTTTTATTCTTTAAGATTTTCTAAACATTAAATAGTATAATATTTTATTATTACATTATTCTACTCTAAATTATTTTACTCTATTGGTATTTAAACTATAATATTTTGTTCTACACATATCCAAATGTTCCCTTGGACATGGTTTTAGCTACTTAGAATCTTCCTTTACAGGACCCATGATTTAAAACTGGAAGTAGAGATTTAATTGTGATGTAGTATATGAAAATAAAGTTTTTAAATGGTCAAAACCATTGAACGTTTGTTAGGTCATTACTAATTCAATCTAGATCATTCATCAAATTTAGGCAAATTGAGCCATTTTTAATTAGCACTTGAAGGATTAGGCTAGACCAACTATTCCAAGGCACCAATTTCACTCGATGTGGTCATGTGTTTGAGCTGTTTGGTCTGATTTTTAAAAAAATAAATAAGATATTTAATGAAGAAAACATGATTTGTTTGGGAATAGTTTTTTTTTATATATTAAATCTAAACATATTTAGCTTTCTTTAGTTTTTTCTTGATCGGTAACTATAAATTATATTAAAATTTAGAAAGTAACAACAAATAAGCTCCATAAGAGAGTATAAAGTTCATTTGTCTAGTGCCCACAATAAACCAATTGGCTGTAGTCTTTTTGTCAATAAGATTTTCACATCAAAAGATGTGATGAGTGACAACCCATCTTATAAAAAAAGAGGCATTTTCTCCCTTTGATTTTTACACGGTTTCTTTGAAAATGAGGGAACGACTTAAAGATTCCACCGACTTTGAAATTTCTAAAGAAAGACTTAGAAGTGATCTCTACTTGATTTGGAAAATTCTTTTTTTTTTTCTTTATTTCAAAATTGCATGATGCACAGACGCGTGCTAGGGGCGGACAATTTAGTAATAAAGTGTTTATTACTAAATGATTAATCTAATATCAAGAAATTTCGTTATTGTTATTTTGAAATTTTTTTTCAGTGTACATTTTAATTATCATTATTTCCCACAATTTAGTTTAAAATCTGTTTTATTCTTTAAGATTTTCTAAACATTAAATAGTATAATATTTTATTATTACATTATTCTACTCTAAATTATTTTACTCTATTGGTATTTAAACTATAATATTTTGTTCTACACATATCCAAATGTTCCCTTGGACATGGTTTTAGCTACTTGGAATCTTCCTTTACAGGACCCATGATTTAGAACTGGAAGTAGAGATTTAATTGTGATGTAGTATATGAAAATAAAGTTTTTAAATGGTAAAAACCATTGAACGTTTGTTAGGTCATTACTAATTCAATCTAGATCATTCATCAAATTTAGGCACATTGAGCCATTTTTAATTAGCACTTGAAGGATTAGGCTAGACCAACTATTCCAAGGCACCAATTTCACTCGATGTGGTCATGTGTTTGAGCTGTTTGGTCTGATTTTTTAAAAAATAAATAAGATATTTAATGAAGAAAACATGATTTGTTTAGGAATAGTTTTCTTTTTATATTAAATCTAAACATATTTAGCTTTCTTTAGTTTTTTCTTGATCGGTAATTATAAATTATATTAAAATTTAGAAAGTAACAACAAATAAGCTCCATAAGAGAGTATAAAGTTCATTTGTCTAGTGCCCACAATAAACCGATTGGCTGTAGTCTTTTTGTCAATAAGATTTTTGCATCAAAAGATGTGATGAGTGACAACCCATCTTATGAAAAAAGAGGCATTTTCTCCTTTTGATTTTTACACAGTTTCTTTGAAAATGAGGGAGCAACTTGAAGATTCCACGTAGACTTTGAAATTTCTAAAGAAAGACTTAGAAGTGATCTCTACTTGATTTGGAAAATGCTTTCTCTTCTTATCTTTCTAAGACTCGTCGAGTCTCACCACATGGTGGTCAACCCCTAGCACGCAACTGTGCATCACGCAATTTCTTGGAAGTGGAGCGGAAAAGTTTGGTTTTCTCTACAGAAAAAAAAAGCACTTATGTTAGGTGAACATTTGTCGACAAAAGAAAAGAAAAAGACTTTTCCGGTGACAATGATTTTTTTGTTCCACAGGGACAATGTATTTCATTGACTCCAAAGTCTAGCCACATTCTTTCACCCAAAAAATCCAACCACATACAAATATAAAATGTTTTCCGGAGCCAGCAAGATTTTTTTTTTCCAAAGGAAAAATATATTTCATAGACTCCAAAGCATGGTATGAAATTCCGGTCAGTACCGAGTCGAGGCGTTGCCAATCAGGACCAAGTCGGTTGCACTGATGAGGCAACTGCACAAGTCAAGGACTGTTTCGGAAAGAAATTAATATATTCAATAAAATTTTCACAAAGATACTATGAGAGCATTGTTTATATTGGATACTTGTTAAATAGCTCGATTTTCATATTTTTAATAATTTTCTATTATTAAAAAAATATGATTTTTGTTTATAATTTTTGGAATCGAGTAGGCTGTACCCGTTCGGCACGGGTGGTCCCGACGGACAAAAAGACCAGGACCGAAATATAAAACCCTGCTCCAAAAGGGTCAAGTCTAGCTACATACATTCACCACAAAATAATAAATAAATAAATAAAATCTAGTCACATACATGATACAAGCTCAGCCTTATATTCACCACAAATGGAAAATTATACTTTTTAAGTAGAAGACAATCAGTCAATGCCCAGTTGCCCTTTTGCCCAAATTAAAGAGAAATTGACTTATGAATGGAGGGAGGGCTTGTCATCGTGAGTCGTGACAGTTGTTAGATGTTATCTCACTCTTTCCACACATTATTTAACCGGTGGATGGATGGGACCCATGATTTTGATGGTCACTTGATAGTTTTAACTTATAAGGTATATCTTTTGATTTTTTTTTCTTCTTTTTTTTTCCTACAAGCTTTGGCTTTGGATTCGAAACTGCAGAAATGAAAATTTGCAAAATGTGAGATTTTTCCCCCATTTCTCTCTGTTTTTTTTAACTATGTTGAGAATTTTAACTTGAGCACCTGCCCAGGTATTCATCCCTGGGCATCATCGTGTGTGAAACAGCTTATTTACTAAATTTTTTTATAAGAATTTAGTGTGCTGGGTCTTTTTGACATGGTGTGATAGCTTATCGTTTGGCATTTATAAATGTCTCATATTTATTTATAAAGATTTTAAATTTTGACCCACCTAAAAGGTTTCAAGCATGAAAAAACGCTTTTGGGATTCCACTATTTTTGAGAATATAAAGTTCTCAGGAGAAAAACTCTATCAATTCCAATAAATAAACTCGCGCTACTTATGTCATAACGATGTAACACTTGCGTATTAAAGTAGAATACAGATTTCATTTTAAGAAGGAGTCTTCATAGACTCATGTCTAGTCACATACAAGTTCAGCCCTATATTCAGTTTCACCACAGATGTCCATTCGGTGGGGCCATCAATCCATGGATAAATATACTTTTAAGATTGATTCTGACCGTGGACTCGGTGGGTATTCACATGATATGCTAGGGCCTGGACCAGACAGACAATGCCATAGCCCAAAAGAAACTCTGAAATGAGAATAGCGACGTTGTTAGTGACAGTTTGTTTGATGCTAGCTCACTCTTTCCACACGTTATTAACCATGGGGCCCATCAGCGGTGGACCCATGATTTTAACGGTCACTTAATAGCTTTAAAGTATCTTTTGCTATTTTATTTCCTTAAATTCGAACTCAAGACCGACTGCTTCTAATGTCATATTAATTTTTTTTTTTTTCAGCTAACCATTTATATAAGAATTTCAAGGTATTAGTGCACCTGCATAAATACTTTTCTAGAGTGACTAAAAATCAAGACCCTAGTCTAACCACATATAAATTAAGACCCTAGTGTAACCACATATATATACAAGCAAGCTCAGCCCTAATGACCACAAATGTGCCCATTCTATGAACCATCTATCCATGGATAAATAAAGTTTTAAGATTGATTTTGATGCTTGGAGTAGACAATAGCATAGCGCAAAAAGGAAATTGGACACGTCAATTGTGGGGTTGTCATGATGACATGAAAGTTGTTAGATGTTATCTTTTATAAAATAATAATAATAATAATGGTTTTAAACTTTAAAGTTTATCTTTAGACAATGAAAGGAAAGGTCTCAGACTCGCAGCCAAGATCCAGAAACACGCTTTTCTTTTCTACACTCGAATTACATTTTAAAAAAAGAAAGAAAAAAGTGAAGGGCAATCGGTTCAGAGTATTTTATTTGGTACTTGACAATCATGAGCATTCATGCAGAAAATGTCACTACTCCTACTAATTTAATTAAAAAAAAAAAATCCGCTACTTGGAAGTAGACTATTTGTTAATTACTGTGCTTTTTGTTAGAAAATTTTATTTATTTAAAAAAAAAAAAAAAAGAGGCTGGATTCTTGGAACGTCACTACTACTACTAATTTAAAAATTTTGTTGATCGAGTGATTTATTTAATAACGTTAAGGGTCATGCAATGCATGTATGTGCAATTAATTAATGAGGCCCACCAATTATTGTATACGGAGGTTAGGAGTGTTTTTATTCGATGAAATCATGAGCAAATGTTCTTTTCCATTATTTTTATTTTTTCTTCTTCTATAAATATACACCAAGTGATTCTCCTTAGTTAAATCTCATCACCTCATCTCATCAGTGTGTTGCTTGAAACCTATACCCATCTGAGAGCACTACTGATGGATCACCTCAACTCCTTCCCTTTTACTAAAACCTCATCTTGTTTCCTCCTCTCTCTTCTTGCCTTTTCACTGCACCTGCTTATGCTCTTTGAAACCACCCTCTCATTTTCCTTCATTGGGAGTCACAACAGTACTTCCTCATCAAACTGCCTTCATCACGAGAAGTCTGCCTTGCTTCAACTCAAGCATGGCTTTTTAATAGAGCGTGGTGAGTATAATTCCTCTTCAAATCTCGATTCTTGGAATCCAGCCACCAATTGTTGCTCTTGGGATGGCATCACGTGCGACAAGGCTACGGGTCACGTGATTGGACTCGATCTTAGCAGCCCTTATTCAGAAAGTAGTTGGATTGAAGGTCAAATAGACTCTAGCCTCTTCAACCTTCGCAGCCTCCAAAAACTCAACCTTTTTTGGAACAATTTCTATCCCCACCCAATACCATCTGAGCTGGGCCGCCTCACCAATTTGACCCATTTGAACCTCTCACGTTCGAGGTTTACTGGCCAGATCCCATTGGAAATATCAAGATTGACCAAGCTTATTTCCTTGGATCTCTCTTCAAACAACCTAGAGCTCAAAAATCCAAACCTCACAACACTCATTGGAAACTTATCCAGCCTCCAAGAACTCTTTTTTGACCGTGTAAACATCTCAGGCGAGCATGGTGGCAAGTGGGCCCAATCCATATCCACTACACTGCCCGATCTTCAAAGGTTGAGCTTGCGTGATTGTGGTCTTCAAGGACCCATCGATCCATCTCTTTTCTGGATTCCTGATCTATCTCAACTCTCATTGGATGAAAACAATCTCTCCATTGTTGTACCTGATTTCTTAGGTGTCTCCTCTGCTTTGACATTTCTCACCCTTAGTGGCTGTGGTTTGTATGGAAAAGTTCCTGAGAGTATTTTCTTGATGCCAAATCTAGAGAAACTTGACATTTCAGACAATCCACATCTCATCATTGATTTTTCAGAATTTCCTCAAAATGAAGTTTTGCAGAACTTGCACATGGGAAACACCAGCTTTCAGAAGAAACTGCTGGATTCCATTATTAATCTCAAGTTCTTGAAGGAATTACCGGCTCAGAATTGCAATCTCTCTGGTTCATTACCTTCTTCAATTGTAGACCTTACCCAACTTGAGTCTCTATATCTTTCATCAAACAATTTCAGTGGTACAATTCCATCATCCTATGGAGATCAGCTCAAACATCTCATTTCTCTTTTTTTGTATGATAATTCACTTGAGGGATCTATCCCATCATCTCTGTTTTCTCACCCAACATTGCGATCCTTGGATCTCGCTGACAACCAATTTAGTGGTTACCTTCCTGACTCTCATAATGAATCATCTTCAGTGCTAGAGGAGATCTCCTTGAATAACAACAAACTGCAAGGGACAATTCCTAGGCTAGTCTTTGAACTCACAAAGCTACAATCTCTTTCTTTGTCTAACAACAACTTCAGTGGCACTATAGCACTAGATATGTTCAAAAACTTCAAAAACTTCTCATATCTCGATCTTTCAGACTGTGGCTTGTCAATAATTAATAGCAATGGTAGTCCTCATCTAATCCCCTCATCTCAAATGGATAGTTTGTATCTACGTTCATGCAACATCAGTGAGTTTCCAAACATCCTTCAAAGTCTTAATCAATTGGAAGATCTAGATCTCTCGAAAAACAAAATACATGGTGAAATACCCACATGGATTTGGGAGGTAGAAAATGGGAGTTTGTATCAACTTAATCTTTCTAACAACTTCTTGGAGAGTTTTGAGCATCCATTACCTCAATTTTCATCAAGTAGACTACAAATTGTCGACCTTCATTCCAACAGATTGCGAGGGTCACTTCCAATCCTACCACATCGAGTTTACTTTCATGACTATTCAAACAACAGTCTCTCCTCCATCATTCCAGCTAATATAAACTTCACTTCCATTCAATACTTTTTTCTTTCAGGTAATCATGTTAGTGGAGAGATTCCTTCATCCATTTGTGAAGCACGCCTCCTTGAAGTCCTTGATCTGTCTAGAAACAACTTTAGTGGAAAAATTCCTACCTGTCTCGGTAAAATTGGCAATTCACTCAAAATTTTGAATTTGCAAAGAAATGCTTTTCAAGGCAATGTGCCTGACATGTTTGAAAAAGAGTGTGGTCTGAGGACACTCAATCTTCATAGCAATGAACTAGAAGGGTTAATACCAGAGTCATTAGCCAATTGCAAAACATTGGAGGTTATAGACCTTGGAAACAATCGTCTAAATGATACCTTCCCATTCTGGTTTGATAGTTTATCATATTTACGTATTTTGATCTTGCGATCAAACAAATTTCATGGTCCCATTGCTTATTCCCATGCCAAAAGTTCCTCATTCCAATTTCTGCAAATCTTTGACATTTCTTCCAATTATTTTGTGGGTATTGTTCCACCAAATTTTTTTCTGAATTGGAAATTGATGGCCGAAGGAGGTGTTTCATACTCGAGTTCCAATGTCCAAGTTGTCAAGTACCAATTTGGATATGGTTATTATCAAGATTCAGTGATGGTGACAATGAAAGGGCTTGAACTAGAGGTGGTTAAGATCATCACTGCATTGACCTCAGTGGATCTTTCAAACAATAGATTTCAAGGGCATATTCCAAAATCAATATGCAACCTCAATTTACTCCATGTGCTCAACTTCTCACAAAATGGCTTCGATGGCTCAATTCCAGTATCTTTGGAGAATTTAACACAGCTTGAGTCATTAGATCTTTCAAGGAATAAGTTATCAGGGAATATCCCTTGGCAATTGACTAAGCTCACATTTCTTGCAGTCTTGAATCTCTCACAAAATCTCCTCCATGGAAAAATACCACAAAGCCAACAATTCCTCACATTTACCAATAGTTCGTTTCTTGGGAACATTGGTTTATGTGGACTGCCATTATCAGCAAAATGTGAAGATACTATGGCTACATCACCATCGACCTTTAGTAGTTTTGGCTTGGATGGAGTTGGAGAGATTGATTTGGAATTCATGTGGATGGGATTTGGAATTGGAGTTGTATTTGGATTTGGAGTAATCTTTTGGACTCTAGCACTTTGGAGAAGAGGAAGTAGAAAATACATGCAACTCATTGATAGAATGTTTGTTCATAATTTTTCAATGATTCCATCATATGTACACTGGTAAGATAATTAATGAAGGAGAATACTTGAAAGAAAGATGGTGCGTTTTCAGTAGACACAAGGAATAGAGTGTATTCATGGATGGTTGTGCCTTTTACTACCAATATGAAATTGTGAAATTATGTGTAATCAATACTTTTGTAGTTTATTTTACGCTTATTGAAAACATGCCAAGTTATTTGTATAAAACCCAATAAAGGCAACTAGTAGTTTTATTCAAATGTGTTTTTTTTTTTTTTTTTTTCATTTTTTAAGGTTGTTGTATCTTTTCTTAAAACATTAAGGGCACATTTGTATAATATTCACAGAAAACCGATTTTGAGGACTTTTTCCTCTTCTACATTTTATTTTTATTTTTTCAGACTCTCGCACTTTGGAGGAGAGGAAGTAGAAAATACATGCAACTCATTGATAGGATGTTTGTTCATAATTTTTTCAATGATTCCATGACATGTACACTGGTAAGATAATTAATGAAGGAGAAAACTTGAAAGAAAGATGGTGAGTTTTCAATAGACACAAGGAATGGAGTCTATTCATGGATGGTTGTGCCTTTTACTACCAATATGAAATTGTGAAATATGTGTAATTAATCGATACTTTTGTATTATTCAAAGTTATTTGAATAAAACCAATATGTGTAATTATTCAATACTTCTGTGAAAATATGCAAAGTTATTTGTATAAAACCCAATAAAGGCAACTTGTGGTTTTATTCAAGTGTGTTTTCTTTTCTTTTCTTTTTTTTCATTTTTTGAGGTGGTTGTATCTTTTCTTAAAACATTAAGGGCAAATTTGTATAATATTCACGGAAAATAGGCTTTGCGGACTTTTTCCTCTTCTACATTTTTTAAATTTTTTTTCCAGACTCCTCATCTTAACCAGCTTTTTCTAGAATCTGTGAAATCATATCTCATTTTCATGCTTGTCCTCATTGAAAAGTGGATGCACCAAATGTGAAAAATTATATATTCAAAACGCACGAAATTCTAACTAAACACTTAAAGTTTTTCTCTTGAACAACTTCACCTTTTGCGGATGAGAATCGTTAGGAGTATAGAAAACAAAACATATTTCTTTCCAGTTGCTTGATGAATTTCTTTTTCTAAAAGCATTATCCTTTATGTTGAAAACTTAAATTTTTTTGTTTAGAATGGTGTAATGTCTCTTCTCAAGTTGTTTGCAACTAACTTGCCAACTAGACTAGCCATCGATGGCTGCTTGATTGTGCTCTTTAATCATCCGATAGTCAATACTGGCATATAACCACATTCATGTGAAATCCGAATTTATTCTGAGTTGGCTACATAAATTCTATTTCTCCATTTCGGCCATCCCAATTCTAATCCTCATATAAGTTGCACATTTTCAAATTCACATTAATGTTTATAAATAAAAACAATTGGATTCTAGCCTTTTCTCAACTTGGCAAATAAGAAGTCACTATACCTGGTACAAGGGTGCTACCTCAAAGAAGATTAGGCCCTCATCTTGAATACTATATCCACACAAGTTCAAGCATACTTACAGCTTACGAGTATGCCTAAACCTTCCTCGTTTCGTTTTTCTTTTTCATATATATCATTTACTTTAAGATCCAGCCATGATAAATATAACACATTAAACTTAAGCAACCATTTTACCTTCCTTCATATTCACATTTAAAAAGGCGTACCTGCGGAAACTTGTGACTGTTAAATATAATCTGTTTGTTGCAAATTAAAAAAATTAACAGGTTACTGTAAAAAATCTGATTTAATTATATACAATAAGAAAAAAAATCTTAAAAACCTAATTAAGCACATGAGAGTTGAGGGGACAAAATCCGAGTTTATACTGATGGGTTGAGACACATGAAAGCTGGACACCATAATGGGGTACGAACATAGGAAAAAAATAATAATTTGAAAAAGTTATAACTATGGTTTTAAGTATCAGTTTACTCGACACCAATATTGTGCATCTCACAATGTTATAAAAGATATATACATAGGGCCATGATGTTTTTTTAAAGGTAAATTAATGCACTTGCACCCTCATCCAGGGGGCGTGATGATGAGCAATTATTGGGTCATGATAGTGCAATAACTACATCTCCGCAAAAAAAAAAAAAAAAAAAATTCTAGTCAAAATCCATGTTTATCTGTCGAATTGTGCACTCTCCTTCTCTCTGGCAATACACCAAACAAAAATTACAGACCCAACCATGAAATCGGCGGAGGTTGGAATCAGGTGAACAATTTTGCACCTATGATTCACTTCTCGGTGAGCTAGACCAGTGAATCAAAATAGGCTTCTCTAAATTTTTCCTTCCCCCAACTCATTCAGCATGCACAATTGGATTTGCCTGCTTCAACCAAAGATAACATATACAATTACCAGATGAAGTTGATGACTTCAAACGAATGTTGAATATCATGCAAATTTATGTAATATGTGGGCTGCTGATTCACATGGGCTTTGTTTTGATCCAACGGCAGGCTAAAAGATCAAAATAAATAAAAATAAATAAATAAAGAGTCTGAGTAAGTCAGGGTGCGAAAGTGTTAGTGCTTAAGCATTCTGCATTCGAACTTAATTTGTAAACCATGGTACACTTACAACTAATATCAAACTTAATTTGTAAACCATGGTACACTTACAACTAATATCATCCTTTGAGATGCTAGTATAGATATCGACAAAGTTTTGTGTCTATTGCAATAGAGGAGTAAATCACTCATGAACAATATGCAGAAACTAGAGAAGTAGGTGACCAAATCATAGTTCTGCTACAGCTTGTGATAACTACCATCAATTCAGGAATCAACATGACAAGTCTTCCATGGATGATAGATTATCTGGTTCTGAAAATTCTTTTATGCTCTTCATGGATGAAACACGTAAAAAAAATTTGTTCATACATATCAATGACTGAACATTGAAAATACGAACTTTTTTTTCATAACAGCAGATGCAAGATTACCTTTTGTTCCTGCACATTTAAATTTTCCTCTTGAAATCTTTGTCGATGCTTTATACGATCTTCAAGAGTGTTTGAAGAATTGAACACTTTGTGAAACTTGGTGTCATCACAACCTGGAATCACCGTTGGAAGACCCACAAGCACATACATACTGAAAACCCACAAACTCTATAAAATCCAGGGGCTACAATGTCACTACCATATACAAATACCAGGTTATCATTGGATGTAGGTAAATTTTTGGTATGACAACCCAAGTTCCTTTTTTTTTTTTTACTTCTGTTGCCATGTATATATTTGAAGCCCTGCATCATCATCTTCATTTAAGTCTCATCTCCCATATATTCCCGGCACATTTTTGTAAGTACCATTTGTTGAAAAAAAAAAAAAACATAACACAGTTTGCAGGTTTTCAGACAATGCCCCGAAACAGTAAGTCTCGGGTGAGAAAATTGCCATCTACAATATCAGCATCTCTTTTGTATTCTTAATCATCAAAATTTCTTATATCAAACACGTTTCTACCAAGTGCAAATGAGTTGTTTAAGGAAAACGTTGTTATTCTAAAACAACATTGGTTGTCTGGTTTTTGCTTGCTGGCTCTGTTCGAAATCTCAAGCCCATTTGCAGGAAGGAGGAAATGTTTTCCAACCTCACTTCTTTCAAGTTTGCTCCTTGGAGTTTCAGTAATTGGTGATGCAGACCATTGGACTGAGAACTGTATGAGTGAGGACTTCACTGCAGCTTAAGGAGTGGCATTGGCTTTAGTAGATACATCTCGATGCCCTTGATTAACCCCATGCTCATCTGTAGCGTCATGGCTCACAATATTTCTCCTCTTCTCATTAATACCCATTACTCCCATTCCAGTAGAAAACAAAACTTTATGTTTCCTGAACTTTTTACTAGATTTGCATTTTTCTACATTTGGAGCAATGTAGGGGTGACAAGTATCTTTTGGTTTCTGCATGCTTGAGTCACTAGTTTGAGTTGAACAATCTGAGGTGTTCCTTAGAGTTTTAGTTTGGCTATTAACCTCATCAAATTCAAAAAAGTATCTTGTGATGATACATCTATTCCACCCACTGCTTCATCTAAGGAACCAAGGCAATCAACCTGCACTTGTCGAGAAAGAGAAGCCCCTTGGTCTTTCTAAGTTTTGTGAGGAAAATTGTTCCTAAGAGAAACCAATTTGTGCCCATAAACATTCACATCTGTAGGATTGCTTTCATGCCCCTTGTTGCAATGCTCATCTTTACTTCCCTCTTCTGCAAATGCTATCTTACATCTAGATTGACTATCTTTGCATGAGTTCGCTTTCTTTCTAAATTTTGTAATAAGAGTACCACTTCTATCATCTTCACCATTATTTGTCTCCTCGGATTCATGTTGTTTACATGAATTATCAAACAATAAATTATCATCATTTGAGGAACCACCCAAAGATGAATGAACTTTCATTGTGACATCCTTTGGAAACCCAACAGCTATATCCTTTTAGTTACATTTTTCCTTCAGTCTTAGCTTTCTTCTGGACCATGCATGGGTGTTAAAGGTTTTTCAAGTAGATTTTTCGGGCACATATACTATTCATTCTGCCTTCTAGACCTGTCATTGTCAGTCCTCTTACCTTCAAATGTCATGTGGTTTCCTGACTTGGGACAATCCAATACATTGTTAGCATTAGAAGTGGAGTCAATCAGTTTGCCTCTCAAATATCCATGGTCCCCATCTTGAGGTAAACGCATATGGTTCAATTCTCTTGACTTCTTGAAAGGAGGACTTGGGATTATAATTTTCTCACAATGGTCACTTAGAGAGTTAGGAGTGAGTCTGAAGCATTCTCTTCCTACAAGAGAACCATGTTCTGCAAATTCCTAAATTCCTCCAACACTTGTAACAAAAGGCTTGCCAGGATTGTTACGCTGCTTGGTAATGATGGTATTAGTCATGGGTGCCACTAGATACCGTACATGCTCAATGCATGTTGCATCGAGTCGCAGAAACCAAGAATCCTTTAATCCTTCAAAGAAATTCTTTATGGGAATTGAATATGGAATGTGGTAGAAACATGATTTATATTTCACCTATAGGAACCAAAAATAAATAAATAAATAGGGTGGAAATTAATTGAACCTGTCAATCTTGAAATCTAAAATCCATGTGAACCACAGGACTCGTTGGGATTCAATACTACTGAATATCCTACATTCTAAAGTACCAGGACTTATAGGATCCCACTTCAACTTTAACCTTTCAGATTTGCAGTAACTCCAAAAAGTATCAAGAAACCCACAAAACAATGAGGCTGAAGCTGATGTATTAGAGGATTGCCACAAAATCATACTCCTTAAATCCTGGGTTTAGAAAAGTCTCAAATGGAAAGGGGCATAATGTCATCCCATCAACGCGTGTGCCCTGATCTTTCCAAGATTTGGAAAGTGACGGTAGTGCTCCTTCCTAAACCTACCTGTGCAACAATTAGTCAATAGTTTAGCTCTAAAAGTATATTATGGAAATAGATATACTACAAGATGCAGAAACTCAAATTCAGAATTTATTCAGCATTTTCTAGAAAGAAATCAATATCTGCTCTTCACATTCAGAACCTGAAATTCATATTTTATTTAGGGGAAGTATCAATAGATGATAAATTAAGAAAGACTCGTTTAAGTTGGTTTGGATATGTTTAGCTGCGCAGGCCACCAATGGCCTCGGTGAGGAAAAGTTTCTCTACACAGGTTAATAGCCCCTCGAAAGGGATACGCCAAAGAGGACATGGATGGAAGTAATAATGATAGATCTAAAGAAGTGAAACCAATCCAAGGGTTTGGCATAGAATAGATTAGAATGGTGAACCAGGATTCATATAGCTGGCCTCAAACATAGTTGGGACAAGGCTTTGATTATGACGATGATGATGAGTAATCACTCTCAAGAATCACATACAGAACCTAAAATTCAGATATTATACATGTCACTCTCAAGAAATCTACACTTTCTTTTCAATGCACAGTGGTTCGAGAAGGGATATAGAGAAATTCCATCTACTCCAGGATATAGCAATATTAATGCATCCAGCTTGGCAGGATATCTAGTCTTGATGTTATGTGGGTTCAGGCCCACAGGCCAATTTGCATAATTGTCTCAAATCCAAGCCCAGATTGAGTAGATCTAATTGCTAGGATTTGGTCAAAGTGTACATTGTGTAATTTCCTTTTGTATAGATTCCCATCATTAATTTAGATTGTACAGCCATATAATGTATAAATTGGTAGCCTTGATTAAGGCACTTTTCATCCTATTTAATGGAAGGGTCGATCTCTAAAGGAGAGACCAAAATCATATGCAACTCGCATTATATCAATTCTTGTATGTATTGATATGGTATCAGAGCTGATACTGATCGTGGGAGGTTCTTAGGGACGCTGTTTTGAAAACAGCTCTTGGGAAAAGCAAGCAGATCAAGAATCTGTTCTTGATTGTGGGCATACTATTCTTGGGAGAAACAAACTTGTGTTTCAGAAGCAAACAGATCAAGGCTCTGTAATCTTGGCAACAACCAGATCAAGGATCTATGTTCTTGGAAGCAAACAGACGGAGGAAACCTCTTCTGTCACGTTATGATCGATAGTGGCCCACCTGTGATCATGATGGCGTCTTTAGAAATCTTTACCGCAATGGTTGACTTCTTCTCCTGGTAAATTTGGAGATTTTTTCAAAATTTTTCCAAGATCAGAGGTAGGCCATTTGACCCAACTTGTGATTTTCCAGTTTTCTAAGATAGTTTTGATCACAGCAGTACAAAATCTTGGATTGTGGATGGATTTTGATGAATCTTGTATTGCTGAAAAGAGATTTTGATTCTACTTGATCCTTGTTTATCTGATTCTCAATCAGATCAAGCAGTGGGCCCCATGCAGAGAATTAGCAACCAAAATCCAGGTCGACTAGACCTTTTATTTTGTGAAACTGATCACAGACAGTTTCCTATCATTTCTGCACTGTTTGGCATCGGCAAACAGCCTGTTTTGATCTTTTGCACTACCATTTCTGCTTCTGTCTCGTGCTACACTATTTGGATTTTACACTTTTTGGTTCGTTGCAATTTGGTTCTAGTGTTGTTTTAAATGGAGAAATCTGGGGTAAAATTGATTCAATTCAAAAGAGAAAATTATGGAGCTTGGGCTTTTCAGTTTCAACTATACATTGAAGATAAGGAATTATGGGGGCATATTTCTGGTTCTGATCCTAAACCAAGTGAGGGTGAGAAATTAATTTCTGCATGGAATACTAAGGATGCCAAAATTAAAACTTGGATACTTGGATCTGTTGAAGATCATCTAATTATGAACCTAAAACCCCATAAGACTGCAAAGGAAATGTGGGAATATTTGCAGAAAGTTTATCATCGTGAACATTTTGCACGACAGTTTCAATTGGAATGTGAAATTATAGAATATTCACAAGGTAACTCATCCATTCAAGATTACTATTCTGGGTTTCGAAACCTCTGGATTGAATATGACAGCATCAAATATGCAAGTGTCTCTGTTGATGTTCTTGCAGCAATCCAAGAACTTTAAGCTTCTAGTTAGAGAGAGCAGTTCTTGATGGAATTACGTCCTGAATATGAGCATCTTACATCTAATGTAAAGGGTCGGATGCCCTTACCAACCTTAGATGTTTGTCTGAATGAACTTCTCCATGAAGAACAACGTCTCTTGACAAGAGCCCATCTAGTCCAACAAAAAAAATGAGAACTACACTGTTGCATACTCTGTAAGTGCCACTCCTAAGACTCATCAAAATCCTCATGCCCCTCACAATGCTATGGTGACTCAGACAGCTCAGACTCCTTATATGAGGAAGGTGCAGTGCTACAATTGTAAAAAGTTTGGCCACATAGCAACCCAATGCAGTAATTTTTTTTGCAACTATTGCAAAAGAAAAGGGCATATCATTACTGAATGTCGCCGTCGTCCGCGGTCTTAAGCATATGCTGCCACATCTGATTCTTCTCCTGCAGATGATAGTTCCACATTTTTGCCTACTCAGTGTGGATCTTCTACTGCTGCTTCTACACAGCCTGCCAATTCTCCTCTTACCCCTGAGTTAGTTCAACAGATGATTGTCAATGCATTGTCTGCATTTGGCATTTTAGGTAAATCAAAATCACCTTCACCTACTTGGTATCTTGATTCCAGGGCGTCAAATCACATGACCTCTTCTAGTGCACATCTCTCAAATTTGAAACAATATACTGGAAATCACCACATCCAAACTGCTGATGGAGGAAAAATTTCTATTACTGCCATCGGAGATGTTTCTAGTTCTCTTCCCTTAAAACATGTTTATCTCTGTTCCAAGTTTAACTTCAAATCTTCTTTCGATTGGGCAACTTGTTGAAAATAATTGTAATATCTCCTTTTTTTCTTCTGGCTATGTTGTGCAGGACCAAATATCGAGGAAGAAGATCGCGAGGGGCCTAAATGTGGACACTTATTTCCACTCAACCTGTCTACAGTAATTGGGAATAAAGATGCAAATGAGTTGTTTTGTTTTTCTATTCAAAATAAATTGTGGCATAGTAAACTCGGACATCCCAGTTTCAAAACTATGTCACTCATGTTTAACTCTGGTGTGTTGAATAATTCTTCTAGGAATATTTCATTTGATTGTGACATTTGTAAAATGGGAAAAAGTAAGACAATTCCTTTTTCTCTATCTACTTCCTTCAGTACTGAGTGTTTTGAATTAATTCATAGTAATGTATGGGGCATTGCCCCTACTTTATCTCATGCTAATTACAAATACTTTGTGACCTTTATTGATGATTATAGTCGGTTTACATGGGTCTATTTTTTGCATTCTAAAACTGATGTGTTCAATGTTTTTAAAATATTTTTCGCATATGTTGAAAACCAATTTTCCAAATGCATTAAAATCTCGAGATTAGACTCAGGGGGAGAATATACGTGAGCAGAGTTTCAAAAACACTTACAACAAAAAGGGGCTCTTTCTCAAAAAACCTGCCCATACACACCCCAACAGAATGGCCATGCTGAAAAGAAGAATATACATCTTCTTAATGTAACTAGATCTCTTCTGCTTGAATCTTCCGTCCCTCCTCGTTTTTTGCCAGAAGCTCTCTCCACGGTTGTCTATCTTATAAATCGACTGGCCTCTTCCTCTATTGCAAATAAACCCCTTTTTTCCATTTCTTTAACACCACACCATAATATGATGTTCTTCATGTTTTTGGTTCGGTGTGTTTTGTTCATCTCCCTTCGACCGAGCGTACCAAACTTACTGCACAATTTGCAAAATGTGCATTTTTGGGATATGCTAGTAACCAAAAGGGATTTCTTTGCTATGAACCTCAAGTTTGTCGCATTTGTATTTCTCGGAATGTAGTTTTCTTTTTTTTTTTAACAATCAATATTTTCTTCAACAATTCATTGATCCCTCATATTCTCCTTCTTTTGTGACACTACCTGGTTTTTCTAACAAAACACCATTTGTTAAGTTTAATCCTAATTTTATGTATCATAGGCGTGGTGATAAGCAGGCTATAGGTAGTATTCCTCCCGAGCCACCTCCACCATCTTGTCCACCTGGTGTTGCTCCTGTCCGTCGTTCCACTCGTATTTCTGTCCTCCTAACCAGCATGGTTTTACCCATACATCTCTAGTGGCAACCATGGCTTCTACCACCATTCCAAACTCGTACTCTCAAGCTGTGCAGCATGAATGTTGGAATAAAGCTATGTAGGAGGAATTAGATGCTCTTGCGCACAATTATACTTGGGATATTGTTCCGTGCCCTTCCTCTATCAAGCCGATTGGATGCAAGTGGATTTACTCCATCAAACTTAAATCAGATGGCACCCTGGACCGGTATAAGTCATGTCTTGTAGCTCTTAGAAATAGATAGGAATATGGCATTCACTATGATGAAACATTCACTCCTTAGCAAAAATGACTATAGTTAGGACCATTCTTGTTGTTGCTACTTCTCAGTCCCGGCCTCTCTACCAGATGGATGTCAAAAATGTATTTCTACATGGTGATCTCAAAGAAGATGTCTACACGAGACTTCCACAAGGCATCTCAGGGTACCCAAAGGGTAGTGTTGCAAAATTACATCGATCCTTTTATGGACTTAGGCAAGCTCCTCAGGCATGGTTTGAAAATTTTCAAGAAGCCCTTGTTCACCTGGATCTCCATCGAAGTCCTTATGATCCTTCCATGTTTCTACATCATGCGTCCAAAGGGATTACTATTCTTCTTGTTTATGTTGATGACGTCATCATTACTAGTCCTAATGCTGATATGATTTATCAACTTCAGTGTTCTCTTCATGATTCTTTTCAAATGAAGGATCTCGGACCTTTGACTTATTTTTTAGGTCTCGAAGTTCATCGATCATCTAAGGGAATCTTTCTCAACCAGCATAAATATACCCTTGATTTGATTGACATGGCAGGGCTTCAAAATTCCACTCCAATTGACACTTTGGTTGAAGTAAATGTCAAACTTAGGCAAGACAACGTTGATCCTATCCCTGATCCTACTATGTATCATTGATTGGTTGGTAGCTTGATTTATTTAATCACTCGCCCTGATATTTCATATGCTATCAATTAGGTAAGTCAATTCATGACTAATCCTAAACATCTTCATTTGGCTGCTGTTCGTCGAATCATTCAGTATCTTCTTCGTACGCCAACTCGTGGATTATATTTCCCGGTGAATAACTCCATTACACTAAAAGCATATTCAGATGCTGATTGGGCTGGTTGTCTCGACACTCACCGCTCTACAACCGGATGGTGTATGTATCTTGGTGATAGCTTGGTTTCTTGGAAATGTAAAAAATAGGACAGAGTATCAAAATCCTCTACTGAAGTTGAGTATCGTGCTATGTTTGCCGCTTGTTCAGAAATTATTTCGCTTCACAGGTTACCTTCAGATATCGATTTTCCTGCAACTAGTGCGACACCTCTACATGCAGATAATACTAGCTCAATTCGTTTTACTACCAATCCAGTATTTCATGAGTACATCAAACACATTGAGGTAGATTTTCATTTTATCTGAGAAGGGTACAAGAACGATGTCATCAGCCTTCCGCACATCTCCTCTGATCTGTAAACAGCTGATATATTCACTAAAGTGCTTCCTCCCCTCGATATCGGTTCTTGGTTGGCAAATTGATGCTTTTTTATTCTCCCACATCAATTTGAGGGGGGTGTCACGATATATGTGGGTTTAGGCCCACAGACCAACCTGCATAATTGTCTCAAATCCAAGCCCAAATTTTTTTTTTTTTTTTTGCTAATTGGTAAATTTGTATTGAAAAGAGAAAAGAAGGGCAAAGTACCCAAGACAAAGAGAAGAAAAAATACAGCCAAATGGAAGCATACATAACAAAAGGCCACCTCTTTAATTTGAGGGGCTAGACCCAGCAAAACCTTTGCAGGTGGAGCAGGGATGATTGATCCATGCATCTGAAAGAAGAAGAGAACTACACTACACCTCGAGGCACTGCAAAGTTGGCTGAAACAAATTGCTACAGGAAAAAGACACTCCCACCTGGCAGGATGAAATGCTTTTTAGCAATACACGTTCCCATAGCAGGACGACATGGATTATAGCAATACGCGAGACAAGCAACAACAAAAGACAAACACTCCACAGCACTCTTTGGACAGAGAAGGCCCCCTGCAAAAAAAATCACACAACTGCACTCTCTGGACAGAGAAGGCCCCCTGATAACAAAACACAACAAATACACAACCTCAAAAGGCCAAACCACCTCAACTAGCTCAGCACTAAACAAAAGAGGCCAAGGCAGCAGAGCTCCACCCAGCCCACAATGACTCGGCTGGCATAGCTGAAACAAAGCCTACTGATGATGCAGCATTGCAGCACTGAACTGGCACTACAGGGAAACACTTTACTAAGGAGCACTAGCCCACCACCACAAGCCCCAAGAGGACGAGGAAAGAGCCTGCACCTTCCCAGAAGCTGGACCCACTTTGGCACTGACACGACAGAAAGATTGGCAGAGCAGGGCACAACTTAACTCCAATAAATTGCAAGCTAGAGAAAAGAGAAAGCTAAGAGAGTTAGTCTGTCCAACTGAAAGAACACAAAACAGGGTGATAAGGGATTTTTTAACCACTGACTGAGCTGAGGGTTTCTCTCATTCTATCCAGGAAGACCATTTGAGTTTTCATCGGTGAAGGGGACTTACTACGATGCTTAGCTTCGTTTCGAATAAACCAGAGGGCATAGATGGCTTGGAGAAAAATGACAGCTGCTGACTTTCTTCCTTTGGCATCTACACCTTGAACTAAGGCATCCCAGACTGAGGAAGCTGAAAGAGGAGGAGCTAGGGAAGAGCCTTCTTGACTGAGTAGCCAATGCCAAAGCTGCTAAGCTATACTACAGGAGAAGAAAAGATGGAAGTCTGATTCTCCATGGCCGTGACAGGAGTAGCATCTAGAAGCCAAGGAGCAACCTTTTTGCATTGCCATGGGATCTGTGGGCGTTTTCCGGAGGAGGAGGCGCCAATTGAAGCAAGAGAGCCTTGGGCTAATGAGGTTATTCCACACCAACTTGTGCCAGTCAACCTTAGCCGCGGGAGACCTCAAGGAGTCCCAGGTAGATTTTAGAGAGAGAGTCCTAGAAGAACTACCTTTCCAAGAAAGCAAGTCCGGAACAGAAGGATCTTTAGTTGAGATGATATTAGACTGCTGAAGGAGGAAGCCTCGCACCTCATCCGGGACAGCGGGAGGGAAGTGCCAAGAATTGCCTTGAATTGGGTCCGCGACTCGATCTCTTTCAGAAAATTGGACGAGGGGAAATCTGAGAGCAATGGGGTCATGGTCGATCCAATTATCGTACCACAGAAGAATGGAATGCCTGTTCCCAAGAGTCCACGAACTACCTCGTTGAAGGATAGGAGCCAAGGACCTTATCTTTTTCCAAATGCAGGAACCTGCCCTAAGATTACCTAAGAGCCAGATAGGAGAGTTCCTGAAGTGCCTTCCTCGAAACCAATTAGCCCTAAGGGAGGTTAAGGTAATCGCTGACCAGCCTAGTTTCATCATGCAAGCTTCATTGAAAACTTTCACCTTATGCAGCCCAAGACCTCCCTCTGATTTTGGCAAACAGACCACCTCCCAATTGACCATGTTACTTCTCTTTTTCTCAGAACTAGAAGACCACAAAAAGTTCTTCAGCAGACAATCTATCTGGAGACTAGTTTTCCTAGGAATAGGAGTAACCAGGGAGATGTGAAGAGGAATAGATGATATCACATGTTTAACCATAATCAATCTCCCTGCAAAAGAGAGGCATTTTGCCTTCCATCCATCAAGCCTAGCTCTTATAGAATCCAAAATCTGGGTAAAATGGGAGTGCCTAGAGGTACCAAAGAAGATAGGAACTCCGAGGTAGACCAAGGGAAGGGAGGCCCGAGGAATGGGAAGAAGCCCTATAATCATTTGAGATCTCCTTTGAGTAGATCTAATTGATAGGATTTGGTCAAAGTGTACATTGTGTAATTTCCTTTTATATAGATTCCCATCATTAATTTAGATTGTATAGCCATTTAATGTACAGGTTGGTAGCCTTAATTAAGGCACTTTTCATCCTATTTAATGGAAGGGTCGATCTCTATAGGAGAGACCAAATTCATATGCAACTCAGTCCTTTGCATTACATCAATTCTTGTATGTATTGATACTGGAGATGAGCATTTCATGTAATGACGATTCTTACAATATTTGAGCATGTGTTGTTGCTTGTTTATTACAAGTCACAATGACAAAGTACAATATTGTTATAACTCACAATGACAGTATCACAAAAAAATATTGAAATATTGGCAGCTAGCCAAACAGATCCAACATGAACGATATACAAAATAATGTATCCACAAAAGAGTTTATCATTGTCACCATCACCACAACCACTAGCTTATGCCATTTATCTAGGATAGCTATGTAGGAGAAATAAAAGTAATCAATAAAGAAACCATGTGATCCAACAGAAAAAAGCATTTGCTGATGACAACATTCTATAAACAAAAGAAAGAAGAATGGTGAAGATGCCATCCAAACTAGGAAAGAATGAACCTCAAATGGTATATCAAGGGTAGAAGTTACAAGAATCAATAGAAGGTTTCTTCATGTAGACTTAAAAGATAAATTAGAGACCAGAGATACAATTTAGACATAAATACAAAATGTTACAGATAGGCCCTTGATGGTGAGAAGGCTAACATCATGATTCTTTTCTTTCTAATCTTTTTTTTTCTTTTTTATTATTATTTTTCCATGAGGGGTGCTTCTAATATAGTGCTTTAAATTTATGCAAAGGAAACTTGGAGAATATTGGTTCCACATGTAAAGTGCCACAATAGAGGACTACATTAAATACCTTGTTAAAAAAACACGTGCATCAAGTAAGTGACACCAACATATGAACATTTCTCCACATGAGTCAAAATGGCAAAGTTTTAAGTCAGTTGATGAAATTTTGAACATTGTTCCATATGAAAACTACAATTTGGTCTTAGTTTTAAAGTATCTCACAAAAATTTCATGATGGATCAATTTTTTTTAACATCTCAAAATTAAATTATTACAATATAGAACTCCTATCCAGTATTGTCAGAGATTGTCTGAGTGGCTATTATACAAGATGCCATCAATCTCAAAGAAACTACCATTTATAACCTAAATTTTTAAGGTTTGACTCAAAATTTATAGTTCGAAGAATTTAATAACATCTCCAATGAACATTTGGCACAAGCATCTAGGGGTTGGACCTATTGACCTGGGAGAGTCTCAGATAAATGAGCCAAAAACTATTAATTAACATGGATGTACTTTGTCAATTGAGTTTTTACACTGTGTTACGAGATGTTAACACAAAGTTGACCAAATGATATTCAAAGGCTTCAAGCACCAACAATCAGTGCTTTGCCAAGTCAAGAAATGGCCCATCCACCGTGCCTCACCAAGTCAATGGTCTTCAAAAGTCTCAATCACTATCCATGAGCCTCTTGTTCCCATGCTTAAAACTCATATTTTGCAAAGCCACAAAGGACAAGGATCATCTAACGAGGCTCACAACGCAAATATTCACTGCAGATATGGCCACATATCAGTATCCACATTGATTATTTGGTGGGCCTGAAACATAGATAGGTGATAAACAAAATACCAAAGCCATTGAATAATTCCACCCACTGGAACAGCTGGGTTTGATGGAAGGGAGATGCCAAAAGAAAACCCTTAAACGCCCAAAAGAAACCAGAATAAGAAAAATTACCAATAACCCATCTCAAGAAACAGATATAACAATCCATTAATTGAAATATAGAGTATCAATCAACAAAAAGCTATGGTGTTTCAACCAAGAATCAGAGATAAAAAGAACAGAAAATACTCAACTGATTAGAAGATACTGGAGTCAGAAAAGATTGCGCTTTTTTTTTTTTCACTTACTTTTGAGATCACCTGCTGTAATGTCGGGAGACACAGCCATGGCTAAATGGGTTCCAAGGTTGGTGTTTATGAAAACAGGCAATTCAAGGTGTAATATCCTGGGTTACCTGGGCCTCAGGTATGGTTTGGCCTAGGTAGGACTTTAGTTGTTTAAACTATTTGCATGTAGAAGTGTCCCACGTGAATGGATTTTTATAAAGGGGAGTAGCTGTACAGTAACTAGAATTAAGATTGGAATTAGAAAGTATAAGAGAATGAAATAATAAAATTAGAAAGAGGACTTTGGGAAAGACTCTGACTTCTGGCCTTTATATATTAATCAACCCAGAAGCCTAGTTTAGAATTAGCCTTGAAGAAAATTAGGAGGAGGAATCTAGTTAGCCATCAGGTGAGTAGAGATTCTGCTCTAATTGTATGGTTTTGAATTTCTGACTTTGCTCTTTTGTATTTTCTTCTATTTTATGGTGAGTAGGATTTCCTTTTATATGTATATACATATATATATATATATATATATATATAGGGGAGCTGCTCTCCTCAGCTGCAGCTGGAATTTAATTTCAGCTGCAGCGTGTGATTGAGTTGATCTTAAGCTTGTTATGCATTATCAAGACTAGCTCAGCTCAGCTAGATTTCTAATCAAGACTGAGTTTGGGCTTGATTTCTAAACATGTGATTGAGTTGATCATGCCACTGCCACTGCCACACGAGCCTATCACACGCTGCAGCTGAAATTAAATTTCAGCTGCAGCTGAGGAGAGCAGCTCCCTATATATAGATATACATATATGTAAGTTATGATGTTGTGCGAATTATGAATTGAATGTTGTAAAAATTGATGTGGTTATATGATTCTGCTCTAATTGATGATTTCAGCATGATATGATGCATTAAAACATTGATGAGTAAGACTTTGTCTGATGAATTACATGTTCCAGAGTCCTGTATATGATACTGTCGACACACCCAGGCCTTGATTGATGTTAAAGAATAATCAGATCTCTTAGATATACATGATAATTGGATTTTTATAACTAATATTGTCCCTAGTTATTACTTCATGCAGAAAGAATTGGATTCGAGGAAGATTCAAAGCAGATTCTGAAATTCTGCACTGTCTTCCCCAACACGAACAATTTTTGTCGACAGGGGTTGTGGGTCCCCATGGCCCACTTGATGAATGATCAAGACCATGGATCTGAAAGGGGACCCATGGTCGACCATGATAGTGCCGGACCCATTCGATGTGGGCCCCGTTTAGCCCACCATCCACGCACTTTAAAACCCAGAGGCGTGATTGAACAAGAGAAATGGATTTTGGTCGTCGGCCTTGGTGGGACCACAGGGCTGACCTGATTATCGATCAGAACCCCACATCAGGTAGAAGAACCCTGGGCAACCCCTAGAGTAGTGGACCTAATTGGAGTGGGTCCCATCTGGGCCACCATTCAGTGGCTTGATGGAAGGGAGACGGTAAACTACAGGTTTTGGGCTGAAAATCGACAAGCCTTAGTGGAAACCCCTGGCCCACCTGATCAAAGATCAGATTCAGTCATCTGTTAGGGGACCTAAAGCCGACCATAGTGGTGGAGGACCCATGTGGAGTGGGCCCCACCTGGCCCCTCATCCAGATGACTCAAGGTTAGGAAGCGTGAGATCCTTTTTTTGCAACTGTCGATGTCTGGCTACATCTAACGACTTGCCTTTCTTGTTTAGAGCTAAGTCCAATATGTTTTTAATAATTACATACAAGTCTTTTTTTTTTTATCTCCTTGAGTCTACAAGTGTTTGGAATTACAAATTAATCCCTGATGATCATAATAATTAGGACTGGACCTCTTCAGGGACAATCTACTAAAGTTTCAGAGTTCTGAAAATTTCGAATAAGGGCCTGATATTTATTATTCTTCATATAGCTGGGCCTGTTTTGATTAATTTGAGACCATTCCTTGGATTTCAAACTTTATGAAATTACAAATAAGGGCTGTTCAATTGAGGTTATTATATTTATTGTTGGAATTGTTTTCTCTATTTCGTAACTTGAGTAATTATGGTTTGAAACGTATTGTGGATTATGATACCTGATTTGTGCCATTGTTATTTGGAGATCTCATGGTAGATTGTATGGTTTGTTTATGTATATTTTGTGATTAATTTGGTAATTGAATAATTCTCCCAAAACTGTAAATGGTGAATTATGTAATTGACGTCTCTCACTTTGTATACCAATTTTGATTCGGACTGGGGCAGATTAAATCCACATAATTTTAGAAGGGGTTGATTATGGAATTTTCCCATTACTTATGTTGATGAGGACATGCTAAATATCATATTTTTTATGAGACATATATTTGCTATTTGAATTGGAACACTGATATACGATGACCTTGTTTGTTTGGAGGAACCTTTTGGACACCCCTAGACCACGAGCATGTATGGCCGATTTGACCTTTTTGGGAAAGGTCGATTTTGTGGTACCGGTTTGCTGGTTTTGGACCCTAGGGTCGATCTTACTTTGGACCATGGTGGTCGGTTTCATTTTGGACCTTGGAGGTCGGTTTCATTTTGGACCTTGGGGGTCGGTTGCATTTTGGGCCATGGTGGTCGGTTTCATTTTGGACCTTGGAGGTCGGTTTCATTTTGGACCTTGGCGGTCGGTTTCATTTTGGACCCTGGGGGTCGGTTGCATTTTGGGCCATGGTGGTCGGTTTCATTTTGGACCTTGGGGGTCGGATTCATTTTGGACCTTCGTGGTCGATTTTGTTTTGGAACAGAAAAGAATGATTTTGATATGTCCAGGAATAAGATTTGGGAACTCTTTGTACATGTGATATCTTTGTGGAACATGAACTTTGGGCTGGTGCTATCAGGTGGCTAGGAGGTTGTCATTTGTTTGACCCAATTCCAACTTTGGCTTAAATAAGACTTTGAGATATTACTTTAATTCTCTCCCTCTCCCTCTCCCTGTCTCTCTCCCTCTCCTCCTTGTCCGTATCCCTCTCTCGCCGCCCAACTCCGCACGGCACTCACCACTGCCCGCGCCATCTCCCTCTCTCCCTTTCCCTGTCGCTCGCCCCCCCCCCCCCCCTCTCCTTCTCCATGTCTCTCTCCCTCTCCTCCCTGATCATCATCCCTCTCACGTTCAATCACGCAGGGCCGACCAAATGAGTATATTGCTCGGCCATCGGTGGCCGAACAACTTTCCATGTAATTTGAAAATAGATGGAAAAAAATGCAGCAGAAATAATGGAAGAAAATTTCCAACAAATACCTAGATCAAGCTTCCCAAAAGATATCAACAACGACCATGATCGCAGGCTACGACAGAAATGGATCTTGTTATTTTTGTATAGATGGTTCCAACCCAGTGCCAATAACCATAGCCCATGAAATGGCAGGTACACCTGCGAAATCAACAAAAATTGTCACCCTTCCACCAATAAAATCCATTCTTCAAATACTTGAACAAGTGCAAGCCCAAAACGCTTTTAGGAACAACATGATAGCAAAGTTGGACTATTCTTAGTGGGTTAGATGAAGCCAGAGTGCCCAAATTCATATGATCGATTGAAATTCAAATTGGGGGAAGTGCTAATTCATTTGGGCTTACTGAAGATTTCTGATATGTTTGAACAACAAGAGGTTTGTGCGTTATGCCACAACCTGATGGCCTCAAAGTTAGGCTATTCTCAGCCCGTTGGATCACAAATTCACATGATCAATTAAAGGCTAGATATAAGAGAGACCTAATTCACGTGGGGCTACTAAAGTTTTTTGATGCATTGAAAGAGCTTAAGTGAAAAATATTTCATAAAGAAAGCTATGCATGTAATGCAACTCAAAATCAGAAGGAACTGTAGAACATACATTCTCCAACAGAATAACATTTCCTAGTAAAATTGGCTAGAAGCATCACATGCTACCAACTACAAAACTGAATAATGGACACCAATATATTTGTACAGGAAATTGTTGTAAGGGCTTAAAAATTGCATATTTATAATATAACATAAATCTAAAGCAAGTGATCATAAAACTTAAAGCAAGTGATCATAAAACTTAAAACCATCCAATATGTACTTTGAGTGGCCATCAAATCCATATGAGAAGGACCACAGATAGAACTTCAGCCAAGATCTTGATCTAGCCTCCATTTTTCTACTCCATACAAATGGGGTAATTAAATAATCTACCCTCATGAAGGAAACACAATAAACTGGATTAAAGCTTCATATGAAGAGCAAACCATTAAATAATATACTCTTATAAAGGAAACAATCTTCCCGCCTTAGTAGATTAAATCCTAATACCAAAAGTAGAATAAACATTCATTTTTCCACCAACAGGGTGGGTCGATACCAATTTCTCACAACATAGCAGTGAGTGAATAATATATACTTAAGGTTTATGTAGCTAGAGTTAGAGAAAGTGTAGAGATTTATGATGCAATAACAATATTTAATCATAGTTTACAATTAATATAAAGAAGTAACCATTCAAACACACATAAATATTTATGAAACGTGTTTTCGGCATCTTCCATGAAACCCCAAAACTATCATGTCAAAAAAAAATGTTAGTGATAGCTCTATCCAAGAGGAGCAGAATGATATATAGGTTCCCAGCCCTCTGTTTCTAATAGATAAGACCCATTGAATTAGTCTCCTCTATCCAATAAACATCAAAAGAAAAGTAAAAAGATAAGGCATGATATTACTTCCCAAAGATTAAAACCAAAGAAGAAAAGGAGCTGGAACATGAAAGAAAACCCCAAACACATTCAGACCCTAGAAAATCCTGTCAACCCAATTAGGCTACTTACTTATCATACAAAAGAAATAAATAGGGGCAAATAACTTTGAGAGTGGATCAGGTAAATTTTTAAAACAGAAGAATAGAAAATCAGCTAATAAAATTTAAAACAGTTTCCATAGAAGTATTGGTGAGACACAACCCACGACATAACATGTTTCTGTTCTTAAAGTACGAAAAGAAAAAAAAATGAGTTGACTTAAATTAAATCGACACTGCTCACTGTTGAACTAATGAAACAGGTTTCAATCAACTTTTAGATGCATGTCCAGAAAGTGGAGACTATAGATCTGGAACTCATGAATGTTAGAAAATGAAAGTGATATAAAGAAACAGAACCTAAAAAAGATGGATTTTAGAGCAAAGTGGTTATCACCTTTTCATGACTGGCTGAGTTTTGGTTTATAATTGCTTTGATGGACATGACTACTTGCGTCAAAACACCTTCTGCCCCAATGGTAGAGCCCAAACTACCTATAGAAGATTTTGCCATTTGAGAAGTTAATTCAATAGCAAAAGTTCCTAAACTAATTTAGAATTTGTTTGAACAAGGAGATCAAGCACACACCTTTATGGTCAAAGCAAGAAGCCCTTCCAAGCAAGTATTAGCGACATTGGGAAGCCTTTGTGCAAACAAGCCTATATTCTTTATTGCATCTTTCCTCACCCAACCTCTTATTGCTGCTGTAGAAAAACACAAGTCTTTTTTTTTGTGGAGTACAATGGACTGATTTGGATTTTTTTATGGCAAGACAGGATAAACAGACTTCGAGAGAATTGATGTAAATTTTAGAATAGAATATATATATTTGCATTTGTATGATGAAAGTCCTTATAAAAAATGCATTCTATACCATCATATTTTGAGTAATATTTGTAGCAAGATCTACTTCCTGCAATATACCCTTTCTTAGCATGAAACAATGAAAAACCCGAAATTCCTTATAAAATAAAAAGGCATTCTATACCATCAATTTTTTGTAGTATCAGTGGTTTGACAAACTTAAGTGCTTTTCTTTGTAGTATGGCTGTGCTATAATCTTCTAATCCTAGCCACTGAAAATAAATTACAATACCAAATGTAAAGAAAACTAATACATAGAAAAGTTGAGCAATAACACCGCCGCATTATAGAGCAAAAAAAGATAGAAAACAGTCTTCTAAAATGTTAAACAAACTAAAGAGTCTTTGCAATAGTTTCCAGCGGGATAAAACAAGGTTGACACCATGTCACTCTGGCGTACGATGGACTGATTTGGAAGTTTTATGGCAAGACAGGATAAACAGACTTTGAGATATTGATGTAAATTTTAGAATAGAATATATATATTTGCATTTGTATGATGAAAACCTGAAAGTCCTCATAAAAAATGCATTCTATACCATCATATTTTGAGTAATATTTGTAGCAAGATCCACTTCCTGCAATATACCCTTTCTTAGCATGAAACAATGAAAAACCCTGAAATTCCTTATAAAATAAAAAGGCATTCTATACCATCAATTTTTTTTTTTGACGAATCTTTGGACGAGGGTTCACTTCCTAATTCCTATAATATACCCTTTCTTAGAAACACATTATGAAAATTACTTGAAATTATAAAACACGCAACAATGATTTGGTACCTCCTCATTTGGTTTTTATATGATGTGAATGAGAACTGTGCATACCCGAAGAATTTATTGGATATTGTGTGGTCAATAGCATGTTCAATGAGTGCTTGACTATTTACAATATATGAATGATGCAAATGCTATAAACCCCAACCTACAGCAAATGAAATCTTTCATTCTCTTTCCTAGAAGAATGCTACCTTGTAGGTGACATGATTGTCCTTGTCAGCCTAATTCAGTTGATGATAAAATGAAAGGCAAGGTTTGGTCTGTATCCTCAAGTTCATGTCTAGCTAATGCACCCCATTGTATCATTTTTACAAGGAATCTGGCCAAATCGAAGGTTGATAATTTGAAAAATTAAGAGAACATATAGACATATAACATGAGAATATATTTTGATGCCTTCTCTTAGGTCTTCCCGGACTGGTCGGTGAAACCGTCCAAGCGAATGTAAGCTTTTTGTTTGAATTATTTGATCTGGTTTTAATGAAATTTATCCTTTATAAAAAAATATTGTTCGATGCTTTCTAATGGTGTGTTGAGCTAGATATTGTTAACAATTATTGATAATTTGAGAAGGGAAAAAATTAGTTTTGCACCCAACAATCATTCAAGGCCAGAGTTGAAATTGACTTCAATGGAGGGTTAATAAGGCCAGGGTGAAGATTTCACAAGTGAATGTAGGATGTGAAAATGTCTTCTATCTATATTTTCCATCTTTTTCATTATGTAGTAATTGCTTGTCAGCTGAGGCAACATCCACAATAGGCTTCCTTTTTTGAAGAAAGATGTTGTGTTAGTTTCCAAAGCCAATCCCATGTGGATGTGGAGAGCACTAAGGTAATACACATAAAAAAGATAAGTCCTACAGAATCTATATAATGGAATGTAACTCTATGCATTGAAAGTTATTTGATCAGTAAGAATTTAGGACTGGCCGGTGACCTCCACCATTAGCGATCGGTATCAGAGCCTCATGCTGTCCCTCCTTGGTGATTCGTCAAACAGGTTGTCCGGGATAGAGCAGTTCTTTGGGGCATTCATTCAAATAGGTTGAATGCTACAGTAGCAGATGGTGAGGATAGTCTTTCTCCGTGTCTCTCTCTCTCTCTAGCATTTGAGAAATCGAACAAGACTGGAATTTTGGGAGACAACGTGCACGAAGTTCGGAATCCCAACTGTCATCTTCGGTCCTTAGATTGAAGTACGACAATAGTAAAACTAAATGGTTTTCTTCTTCCTCAACCCTCCTCATTGACTGCATATATATTTTTTGCCTTTTCTCTCTGTTTTTTTCTTGTCCAGATTACATGGGTTCCATTGAGAAGAAACGATTTCTTCTGCAATAGTTGGTGCAACAAATCTGCTCTGCACTTGGGTGGACTTTTGAGTTGGCCTAATTTATTTTATGTAGCTTGGCTGGTGTTCATTGTTGCAATCTTGATGTTGAGAAATCCTAAATGCACCCACGTAAGTTGTTAGCCCACCCACATTCTAAGCTCACCACATTCAAAATATAGACTATCCGTTTCCCCTTCTCCTCTTCTTTCTTTCTCCTCTCCTTTTCTCTTCTCATCTTCTCAAAAAATGGTAGCCACGGTGAGAACATCTCTAAAACGAGAGCCGATATTACATCTTTTTCATCGTCTTTCTCCTTCGGGAAAACGAAGCTTCACAGCACCGTTATCTTTTCCCCCCGAGGTAAACTCTTCCTCTTCAGCTTCTTCCAATTTTGTGTTTTTCTTTTATGTTAATTTTTTTTTCAACTAAATAATTATATTTAGGAAAGGTTGTAATCTATACAAATGGAATGAAGTGTGGGTTGCAATTAGGAGAAAAACATCATTGAATTGAAGAATTGAAGGGATGGGAGAGAGGAGAATGGAAATCACGAACAGAGCAAAAAAAAATATATATTTTGTTTGCGTTATGCATGGCTACGCAGGTCCGTGTACATTCAAACGTGCACGGCGACTCATAGACGTGCAACATTTTTTGGCTCGGCATATGAAAACCGTGCAGGTTTCCATATTCACCATGCTTCACATCCATCTATATATGACATGCACGGCTTTTCACAGAGTTGCAAATGTGAAATGCACGGCTAATGAATACCTTGCAGTTTCAGATATGCACGACAAATGAAAACCTTGCAGTTTCAGATATGCACGGCTAATGAAATCCATGCAGTTTCAGATGTGCAGTTCCCTGAGATTCCTTGCAGTTATGTTCGCTATTAGTTAAATTTGCAATCAACGAGCTTGTTTATTTATTGCTAATCCGAATGATGTATATATCTCAAGACGTGCTGCCAAGATGAGTTCGACGTGGTAGTTCTTCGACGTCAGGGCATGTAGGCATTATTAGTAGTCCGTCGACCTCGTGGGGTAGTGTTGTAAGCTCATCCACCTTATAGCATTATAGGCCAACAGCGTCAGAGCGAAGAAGCAAGGCGCGACATGATTCACTCTCGGATCCGATAGAGGAGTCAGAGGAGGATGTAGCTTCTCAGGAGGCTACAGATGATGATATTATTGATGAGGAACAACCAGTCATTCTAGAGGAGAGGTGGCTGAGGATTGTTATAGGCAAGTCCTATTCCGGGTGGTCTAGAGGATCTCTCTATCCTTGTTTGTTTTAGGACGCACATAGCTATGTCGATCAGGAGGAGAATGATCATGGAAGAGGAAAAGGAAGGGAGAAAAAAAAAATGGAAGGAAAACCCAAATCTTTTAATGGTAGTATATAAAGCAATTGGAGGACTTTAAAACCTTTAGTTATGTCCATTTTCATCATTTCACATACGGGCATGTTGGTCTTTAAATATTAGGATGTGCATCGAGCAATTGTAGATGTGCATATAGTAGCTCCCAAAAATATTGGCATTTGGATCTCCGAGGACAAGTCTCAGAGAATTCTCTCCCGCATTTCCTGTAGATTGGATCAATATGTGGCCATCATATAAATGTAAAGATCAATGATCAAATGGTCCTTTTGAACAGTGGCGGTGGGACAAATTTTAATCAATTTAGGTTTGGGCTCAACACCAAATTGATCATATCATGTGTTTAATATGTGATTAATTTGATAATAAGACAATTGAGAGATCAACAGTTATGGACTTCAATTGATGGTTTTTACAGCATTTGTTTTATTCCAAGTCCTTCTCCTTTTATCCTTTCTTTTTTTTTTTAGGAAATTATCCAAAGAATCACCTTAGATGGCCACTAAACAAAATGGGCCCGCAATAGTTCATATTACATGGAAGTGGTCCCCTGGGACCAATTTTTCTTTTTTTTTCTTCTTATTATTAAAGTTTTCATTGAGCAATATTGACGTCGTAGCTCGTTTAAGCCTTACAAAACCCATGAAGCCCTATTTTCCTTTTTTCCTCCCGGTGGTTTTCTCCCATTTGGCAATTTCGTTGACTCCTTCCTCAACAACCTGCAACGTAGTCCTAAAGGTTGTTTTCCAAGCTCTTTTTGATTGAAGCATCATAAATTCGAGCATCTTATCCATGGAGATATTATTCTTGTCATCTTCCCATTGTTTGTTTTGTGTGGGTTTCTTCATCTTCTTTCCATTTCCTGGTACAACGAGGTCCTTCTTTTCTTTTTGTCATAAATACCATTGACTAGCACCTGTAGAAGTTGCTAGTGCAATCACAAGTTGTTAAAATGGAACTTCATCATCTTTTCATTTTTTTCTTTATCTTTTTCTTGATTTGTTGCAATGGATTTTTTATTCTCTTTGATTGGGAATTGAGTTATTTTTTATTTTTTTGAAAAGCACTTTACATTGATCAAATGAAAATTCTCAAAAAGGTATAAGACTTTTAGCTCATTTTTTTTTTTAAAAAAAGCATAACTAAAATTGAATATTTCAAAATAATATAAATATTTTCCATAATTTTTTCAATCAAGTCTTCTACAGTAGTTTTTCTTCAATCACAGGACAACTATTTTGATTCACCATGTTTATAATTTATTGTTGTAATTTGAAATAATTAATAGCAGTAACAATGGTTGTTAAAGACTGCGGCCTCCACAAAATTTGTAACAAGTTGATTGTCCTTTTATCTAATTCAAAGTCAACACAATAAGAATATTTTGTTTATAAAAGTAATGGTCCACATAGAATAAACGAGATTGGATGTTGGTGGGGGCCACACAACCATCCATTACATATGGATCTTTAGTCAACACCCCTATTTTTCAGTTGCCCAATGATTGGATAGAAAGTACTGCAGAGGACTTGATTAAAAAAACTATGGAATTATGGAGAACTATATACTACTTTGAAATAATTAAATTTCAATATATATATATATATATATTTGAAAATTAGCCAAAAGTTTTCTATTTCTTTGAGTAACAAGAACCATCTTTTTATACTTTCATAAGGGTATTTTTGTCATTTTTAAAATAAAAGTTGCTGGTGACGAAGAGAAGCCATTGAAAAGTACTTGAAAAAACTATGGAAAACTTTTATGCCATTTTGAAATGTCTAATTTATTATTTACTTTTTTTAAAAGATCTAAAAGTTTTATACTTTTTGAAATGTCTAATTTATTATTTACTTTTTTTAAAAGAGTTAAAAGTTTTATACTTTTTTGAAATTTTTGATTGATTAAAAAAATCTCTTATGCTACAAGATATGGTGTTTTTGAAATGAACTTCATCATCTTAGTTTTCCCTTTTTTCATGATTTATTGAAATGAGTTTTCTTAATCTCTTTGATTGGGAATTGCTTTACTTTTAATTTTTTTCAAAAAGTGTTCTACATTAATTAAGAAAAGATATTCCACACGACAACCCATGGTATTTTGGAAGTGGATTTCATGATTTTCATTTTCATTTTTCCTCTTAATTTCGTGAAATGAGTTTTTTTAATCTTCTGAATAAAAAATTAATTTTTATTGTTTCTTTAAGAAGAGATTACCTTTAATTAAATGCCATAAAATATGACGTTCTAGAAATCATTTCAACCTTTTCATTTTCTTTAGTTTTCTAAAATAACTTCTCTCATTTCTTAAACAGACATCACCCCAACTCTCCTAACTTCCTCCAAGAAAATATTCTTTCTTTAAAGTTGAGAAACAGTTGATAAGACACTTGCAATTTTGAGTGCAAATCGATCCAGCATAAGGCTACATCAGCATATAGGATCCAAGTAACACCTCTCAAATTTTGAAATTTGAAAAAAAAAAAAAAAAAACCTCATTTGCCTCTCAGTATCTCATATATTTGGCACTGTACACACTATCTCTTAAATAGTTGGCCCGACTTGCAGTCTCTCTTATACTAGCGCAAGTACAAAAGTAACTAGAAAGGTATGTGATGGAATTGAGATTTTTTTTTATATAGAATGACAGTTTTTTAAATCCATGGAATCATTAACAACATAACATAGCCCAATCTCATCTATAAAGTATATGCTTTATGAATACATTATTCTCTGTTAACATACAATCAAATGGAACTAATAGCTATTTTCTTTCCATTTTGTAAAGCTTATTGACATAGATTTGAGCCTCATGATCATTAGATCAGTGATATAATTCTCATGTCCTGTGTGCTTATTTTCTCATGGTACAATCATCATCATGCGAATCTCCAAATCTGTAGTCCACATCCTGTTTGTGCTCTTAAATAATTACAATATAAAATTGACGCCACATAGAGTTAATGATTAATTTAAAAAGAAAAGAAAAGGAGAAAATGATTGAGAAGAAAATTAACCTACTGGAGAGACTGTTATTTGTTTGGGTGGTTATCACCATATCTCTTTTATGATTCAAATGCATGAGATAATGATACATTTGTATTCAAACGTATTAATAGACGTTGTATTGCGTTAACTCTTATCTATAGGATCACTGCTATAAATTCTGTCAATATATTATAAATACCGAATATAAAATAACGAAGAATATCACCTGATTAGGAAAAACCTGGAAATACTATGATAAATTGAAAAGAATGTTGAAGCACACATTGCCACATATAGTCGAATTCCCAAAAATGCCAATAACATTATTAGATCAAATATAAAAGATTCTTTTTGTATATACCCCCCTAAGGTTTGTAGGATTTATAAATAAGCCCCTGAGGTTTTTGTATTTGTAAATTAGCCCTTGTCTTTTCTTTTTAATACCTTTCATGTCCCCAAAATCAATATTCCTAACAAAAATGGACTGCCCCCATGAGATTTGCATAAAATTTTTATATAAATGACAGCTTTGCCCTTACATCCACTGAACAAAAATGAATATATTATTATTTACAAAAATATCACTATTTTATCCCAAGTCCCAATGGTTTCTTTCAATAACTTACACCTGTATATGAACAAGGGTGGACCCAGGTACAAGGGCTTGAGGACTGAAGCCCCCACCGAGAAGTTTCTATTTTTTTTTTTTTTTCACATTTGCAGAGCAAATTCTAAAAAATAATATTTTTTTCATTTGCCTATCCCCCAATATTTCTTGTAACCGCCTACACATGAAGCATAATCATGTATTTTGAAAGTTTCATCAATCCAGTGATGGGTTATGTATGGATTGGATAAATCATAACCGGTTTTAAGTATAAGTATTGATTGTCATCATGATCAATTTGGATTTAATGAAATGAGCCATGTATTAATAAAAACAGAATTTATATAGGGTTATTCTCTCCCATTAAGTGTAATTGTTAATGTTACATGCTTTATAATAAAAAAAATTGAGTACAAGCTTTTGAAATTAAGTATGTAAGGAAAAAAGAGATGGACAAAAGTGTCATTTTACTCTAGAAGCCTATGGTGGTTGGATGACTATTGATTTTGGGGACACATAAGGTATTAAAATGAAAATGCAAGAGCCTATGTGAAAATACTAAAACCTCAGGGACCTATTAACAAATTCTACAAACCTTACCTATTAACAAATCCTACAAACCTTAGGAGGGTATATACAAAAAGCTCATATAAAAATGATGCAAGGAGAATATGAGAAGATCATGATACTAATATAATAAAATAAGTAAATATTAAAACTATATAAAAAACTATTAAATTTGCATGATATTTAGCCATGCTAGTCTCCTTGAAATGGATACCCATAATTTTGAGTGGCTGTAATATTCAAACAGTTGGACCAAACCATGCAGAGTTAGACAATCTAGAGACTCATAATCAGATCCCGGATTCTATGATTTGGGACCCCGGGACCCACATCTAATAAACCTATTAGATCAATCACTCAAGAGTACCACATTGTATGCTCCATCAAGAGAAGTGGGCCCCACAAGCCCCGGCCATGGGGTTCTTTTTGGAAATTTGAGGCAGATGCTTTGGTTACTTGTTACTTGTTAGACAGGATGTTCCTACTACATCTTGTAGTTGGATCCTCTTTTTCTTGATTTCACTCTTTTAATTAATACTTCATTAAAAAAAATTAGCGACAAAAGTTATCTAGGAACAAGAAAAATGAGAGAAGTTCACAGAGAGATAACATAGTTTTTCTAGTGAACTATGTGAGTACTTAAGATGATATCTGTAAGAAACCATATACCAATCCGAAAGCTTTCGCTGATAGGTGGAAGGCTCAAACATGTATATGAAGCCCTGTCCAACTGAGGACTTAGGCGATGTGCGATATGGGACTTCCCAACACTCCCCCTCATGTGCAGGCCCAATAGATTTTATGGACGGACCTGCCACGTGAGATATACAAGAACGACAGGTGCCGCATGAGCTACACAAGAACGATAGCATCGAAATATGCTCTAATACCATGTAAGAAATCATGTACCGACCTAAAAACTTAAGCTGATAAGTGGAAGGCCCAAACAGGTCTATGAAGCGCGTCCAACTTAGGACTTAGTGTAGTTCTTGGGTTTGAGCCCATCTTGGTCCATTTGAGTGAGGCCTGAAAAAGACCTGCATGCTAAAAATTTCTGTATTTGCTGAAACACCCTGCTGTCTTCCTGTTATTCAAACTAGCTCCTAACATAGAATTTCATTAGATATTTGGGATTGTTTTGGGGCCCAAGTGATCCTTTGGTCCACCTAGAAGTGTGTCGCGGTACTATAGGCTTGATCACAGGCGTCTAAAAATTTAAATACTTGATTGTTTCAATCCCTGTCAACAGATGCAAATTGACTTGCATAAAAATTCCAACCTTTATTTCTAAAATAACAGAGAACTAAAATTTTTTTTTTCAAACTTTATTGCATCATACAAACTGTTTTCATGTGCAAAATGTGCTAGATGACTAGTGTGCATTATACCAAGAGCTGCATAATATCTACATCGCATGAAATGTTCTTTTTAAAAGCAATCCCAATTTTGGACTTCTCTTTTCAGGTTTTCAAATGGTCTGTGCAAGCTTTGTAGAAATATTAAGTAGAAAATCAGTAGCTGCTGAAAAACTTGCTATTTTGTGCTCTATTTCCTTTCTATTAAACGAAGCTCTATTCCTTTTCTATGAAGTGAAATATTTATTTATTAAAAACCCTAAATAAGAATGCATGTGTCTGAGATTCATGTGCCAGTCATGAATGTTAGATCTCGACACAGCTAGTAGTTATAATTCATCCCCTCTCTCTCTCTCTCACACGTGTACACACACACACAGAGAGAGAGAGAGAGAGAGAGAGAGAGAGAGAGAGAGAGAGAGAGAGAGAGAGAGTTGTACAATTATGCTACTAGTTAGATATCTTACACATCTAGGAACTAACATAGTATGGAAACATACTTTTCAAGACTATTATTAAATGTGTCAGCATGCAAAATTTTCTAGAATCCGGACATGTTATGTCCCTCTAAGCATTTGTATATGTATCTACAGTTAAGTTAGATGCCTAAAGCAAATAACAGAGATCATGTATTTTCCTTTTGCACGTATTGACACCTGTGCAACTTAGGCTCTTACATATAATTTTTTTCTGCCTTCAACAATTGCTCTTTTGTAGCTTTTTTGAGGTTTGCATTAAAAGTAGTGGTTCAGATTTTAGAAAAATATTTTCTTTTTTGCTTTTTATTCATTGAAGCATATACATTTTGTAGGCAAAGAATGTTGTGAAGTCTGATAAAGTCTTGTCGGATGCTCCCTGTTCTGGATTAGGTTTCCTCTCAAAGGTATTCAATTCCTTGTGAAAGGTATTTTCTTTTTTTTTTTTCATTGACTGGGATTATGAAAGTCGCCAATCGGCCCAAATTCACCGTGGCCCACCTGCGATGATCAAGACATCCTCGTCTGACATACACACATTGGTTGACTGATTATCCTGGGTATTCTAAAGATTTTTCACAAATTTTTTGCTGCATCGAGGTAGGATTTCTGCTCATCTTTGTGGTTATCCTTTTCTACACACTCAGTTTCATCTCAACCGTCCAAAATCTTAGATTCTCATCCAAATTGGTTGAGCCTTGGCTACTTGGTAGCAGGAATCTACTACCTATCCTCCACGTTCATCTGATCAGTCCACTGATCAAACCGTGGGACACTCGATCAGATCTGAGGCAGAATATTAGGGTCACCCAGCCTGCTTTTTGGAAAAATCTGCGATTTCATCACAGATTTGGCTACTGGTTGGTGTCTGTAGCAGTTCTTCACAAACCTGGACCATCTGATAGTGTTCCTGAGAACTGGTTGTTGTCTGATCAATATAATATTGGTCTGCATAAGTGATGCTGCCATATTTCTACTATTTTACACCTTGGTAGTGGACTAGCACCCTGTTTTTAGTTTGCAGCATCTTCACAAGTCTATTGTTTGCAATTCTTACGAATCTGTTAGTAATGGAAAAATCTGAAATTACCCTGATTCGCTTTGATGGCAAAAATTATACCTCACGGGCCTTCCAATTTCAAATTTACTTAGAAGGCAAAGAACTCTGGGGATACATTGAAGGATCTGAACCTAAACCTGAAGAAGATGACAAGAAGATTTTAGCTTGAAAGACTAGGGATACTAAGATCAAAACCTAATTACTGGGCTCTGTTGAACCGCATTTTATCCTCAATCTGAAACCTTGCAAAACTGCCCGTGAAATGTAGGACTATCTTAAATAGATTTATCAACAAGGAAATGCTACTCGCCAATTTCAAACCAAAGAAAGGATTGCTCAAGACAAATTTGATTTTGATTGATTTTGTGTGTAAAGGCTGTTGACAAGTTGTTGATTATGTCTACATTTTTCAAACCAGATGAGTTAAGACTGTAAGCTCTTAGTTGACCTAACGGTCAAGGATGCTCCTCATACAAACCCACAAGAATCCAATGGAGTTATGGGATTTTAAGGGAGCTCAAAGACTCCTTAAATCCTCACATCCTCGAGCTAATTGAAGCTGAAGATTGAAAACAGAGTTTTTATAAATCAACAGGCTTAGTGCTATGGGTATCACTCTAGAAATTCGACTCTTCTAAATGAGAAACTGGAGTGATACTTTCCGGATTTTGGGTTAGTTCATAGCATTTGGAGCCAATTTAGACCAAATGTGACTAGGCATGTAAACTTGGGCCGTGCCGTGTCGGCACCGTCCACTCATGACCGGGCCCAGTCTTGCCCGAGCAGGGCCGGCATGTCCTATGAAAATTATACAGGCGGTGCCATGCTGTGCCCACTCCTTTAGGGGCCAGCCACCATGCCTAGTCGGGCTTGGGCCGTGCGTCCCGTGGGCAGCCCACAGCTCCCCCTCCCCTTCTTTTTTTTTTAACTTTTTTTTAATTTTTATTTTTTAAGTTGGACTTGGAAGGACACAAACCTAGACTTAGACTCTTGGACCAATTTCATTAAAATAAATAAATTGAGAGAAATAAATAAGTAGAATAACACTAATGACGTTTTGACAAAAATCAATCAAATCGATTATATTTCCTTAAAATTTAAGTTACAAAACTTAAAAAAACTTACAAGTTTGAACTTGGATCAATATATAATGGAATTCAAACCTTATGATAAATGAAAAAAATAAAAAACTACAACTTTAAAATCCTATTATACATTCTAAAATTAGATTATACTTTAAAATCATACCATTGGGCCTGGGTTGGACCGTGCCTGGGCCGTGCCTCGTGCCGTTGACGAAGTCAACGGCCCAGGCACTGTTTTTCCGTGCCGGGCTTGGGCCACCCGCCCATATTTACACCTCTAAATGTGATACACCTGGGGCTATCTCTATCAAGCCTTTAAGTTGCCTGGGGCTATGTTTTTTTTTTTTTTTTTTTTTTTATTGCCGTTGCCACATCTCAAACCCATGATTAGAAAAGGTTTGTGGTGCCTGTGGCTAATTTAGTCCCCATGGAATTTGCTGCTAGTTTTGGTCCGCAATGGGCACTTGGGGCCAATTTTGGCCCCTAGGGGCCGTTTTTTTGCCCTCTATGGCACCTCTCTAGCGCCAGGGTCATAAATGGCCCTTCAGTGCGCCTAGGACCATTTTGGACCCTTCATGGTGAGGCCTTTTGGGTTTTGGTATTTTGAGCTATTTCCCTCCTTATCATCTTTCCTGATTTGGTTGTCCATTACGTTTTTATTCTTGCTAGGTTGGCCTACTAGCCTGGTGTGATACTTTAAATGTAGAGGCACAGGAATCAGTCTCTGGGTATATGTGAGTCTCTAGGATGCTCACACCGGTCAACCATGAGTGTATTGGCTGCCCATTTCCTGACTTGTACTGGCTAACTTTGTGTCTACAGTGGCTTTATACTTTTCTACTTTAGTTCTTATGAGCAAATCCTCTATGGCCCCTAATTGTTTTCACTTTTAGGGGTATGCTTGGATGCATGATAATGAAATGAAGGGATGACAATGGAAAGCTTTGGATGTGAATTAGGGTGTATGAAATATTTGTCCAATTAAATGATCTTAGTTCTTAGTTTTAGGTCCTCAAAGTTTATGTCTACACATCATAAGAGTTTATTGTAACAAAAGCCATTAATGACTTATGTCTAGAACTGTCTAACATTTGTTGCAGGCCTGCTATGGGAAGGGATTGGATTGGCCTCTTGAAAAAATTAGAAAGCATCACCCCCAAAAAAGTGGGTCAGGTGGAGAGTGTAGTGGAACCATGTAAACACATCTACTTATATGGTGATAAGAACCCAAAAGGGAGTATGGTGCTATCCATTTGCATCCGCTTATGCTAACAGTTGTGTAGATTAGGTGATTCCTCACTAAAAACACGTTGTCTTTTGTTCTAATTATTATAAAGAAAGATCTAATTGAAATGGTCATTTTCTCTTGCACGGTTGCCATGTGGGTTTTCCGTAGGCACCTTTAACATAAGGGGTTCTCTGCTATTGTGGATGGTGAGAATTGAAAATCTAACAGTGTCCTTTCGGGGAATTCTCATGGGTGAAAGTTTTTCCTTAAATTAAAATATCAATGACTCTTATCTGTTGACGGACGCTAAAAATTTATGAAATCACTAAGGTTTTTTTGTTCTTTTTAACACCTCAAAAGTCCATATGGCTCTTCAGGCTCTTGGAGCGTTTGAGCTCAGTGTGATTCTAAGTGGTCCATGGAGCTCTCATAGTTAGTTCTATATTTTGATTGGAGGCCCACATGGGGAGGGAAATCATGTGTAGAGAGATGTGACAACTGTATCAAGGCAAAACGGCAATCATTTCGGAAGCTTTTATATTCTTCATTGAAAGGGAGCTTCCAACTGTGAGAAAAAACTACGCCCAGGTTTAGTATTGGGACTTTTATTTGGGTCTAGCTTAGGTTCAAGGCTCAGATATTTGTTACTGCTAGGTTTATGGGTCATTTACCGGATGTGTATTTGGTCCTCGGTTGGCTCTAGAAGCATTATGGACTGGATTTGGACCATTTTCATCTCTACAATAAAGGGACCTTGTTACAAATATTTTTAAGCTGAGTCACTTTAGAAATATCAATTTCTCATAAAAATTTGTCACAACTCTTTCATTTTAGAAGTTGATGTGATTTAGGACAAATTTAGATATGTGAATCCCTTGAAATGAGACATTATGAATCCTAACACTTGTGTTGATGATACTCTTGAGAAAAATGAAGAGATAATGGAGCTCGAACAAGTTTATATCTTTATCAACACCCATTGGGGGTACATGGAACATACAGCAATAGTACAATACCACAGGTGGCATGCTGACAGAGCATGTGTGCTCTGTGACACTCCAGAGGAGGACATGGGTTTATTGTATGTAAAAATGACCTTCATTAGACAAATGCTAACCATCCAATCCAAGTAAAAGAAAGTAAAAACAATTGGATCAAAGAAGAAGACGGGCTACTTTAAACCTCCTTTAATGGTGACCCTCCTTACTTCAAAGGCAAAGTGGCATTCGAAAATCTGGAGTTTTGATATCCAAAAGTAACTTTTCATGTGTACAGTTCAACAAATTCCCACCTTGTAAACTCAATCTAACTGGGGCAGAATTCCCCCAGACAGTCCCTGCGTTGATGTTAGGAATTCTAGACAAGGGAAATTCCTGATAGAAACTATAAAAACCTCCCCCTTTTGGTAGCTAGGGACATAAACATAGGTTTGTCACATGGAACTAGTGCATTAGTATTCCTGATGGACAAGTATTACACGAGATGGAGGAACTTTGACACTATTTCAATTGTATAGAACTTTGACACTATTTCAATTGTATAGAATCTATGTTTCATAATTAGTAATCCTACTTTGAAATCACTTTAAAAGAGGATTCATAATGATTTTTATTTCTTGAATAGTTTTCTAAATTAAAACCGTTTAAGAAAAAGGCCAAAATAATTAATATGTTTTTGATATGCGAGATTTCGGCAATGCTTAGTACACTGTTGGACCATATTATAAAACTATAATTTCAAACTTTTTATAGAAAGAAGGTAATTTTTTCTCAAAATGGAATGCTCAAAAGAAAAATGAAATTGAAATTTTCTAGACGATCAATCGAGGTAGTTAACTTCTTACAGACAACGTATTTATCTCTCTAGGATTGGCTAGAGATAAGGGTTCCTTACATTCAGATAAGGATTAGTTTAAAGTTTGGAAGTATTATTTGGTTGTATAAATTGTGATCATTCAATGGATGAATGTCACGGTGAATGAATTTATTATGAAGTATTAGTATGTTTAAAATCACCCATATGTATCATGGTATCAGAGCCGGTGGTAATTTTGCATTCAAGTTGGTCATGGTCCCATCCTTCATGCTTTAGTAATGACTACTATTAATTTTCAAGTTTAATAAAACTCAAGCATCCTCTCTCGAGTCTAGATCTCCAGTTTCAAGTATTAGGAGCCCACTTGTATTGTTGTTATTTATGATGTTATTTATTGTTGTATTATACAGGTGGCGCTCCCTGTTTCCTTTGAAAAAGTATTCCCCTGTTTCAATGAAACATGGAATCCGGACTCTCCTCTCTCATATGAGGATCCAATCAAATCCAAGTCTTATGATCTCTCCATCTTCATCAACTTCATGAACAAAAGTTTCTGGAAGAGATCATGATAGATTTGATCTAGTTAGTGGGCCGCTGGCACTGACAAACTTACAAGGACCTAGTAGCAACAGTGATGGATTCACATACAAACAATGATCTCAATTAAGCACAAATATTATTTTTACCTGATTGGCCGCTAGTTAGATTTATAGATCATGGGCTTATCACATTTTCTCCTCTCTCATAGACTATGGAAGGGTGTTAGAGACAAATGTTATTAGATTTGTCTATATAGGACTGGTTAGGATTTGTTAGAGATAAGAGTTTCTTACTTTGAGTTGAGAATTAGTTTAAATTTAAACTATCATTAGGTCGTATATAAATTGAGATCACTGAATGGATGAATTTCACGGTGAATGAATTAATTGCAAAGTATCATTTTGTTTAAAATCTCTCATGACTTAACAATACAGAATGTAGTTTGTAAAATAAAAAAAATTACTTACATGTATCTATGATGGAAAAAAAAAAAAAGAAACAGAGGAGGCAATTTTTAAAATAGAGTCTACTTTCTTTCTATCTCTAATCTGCAGTACCAAATATCTAACTAATGGAAAAATTGGTTGCACCCCTCCAACTCCATGTGATCCTGATCCCCTGGATAGTGTTGAAAGGAAAATTAATGCTCTTTGTAAATGTTTTCTTTGCTAAACCATTAAAGGTAGCTTATATGGACCTTTGACCGTGGCTTCAGGGTGCACCATACACATCCTATAGATGGAAAATTAATTTGAAACGTGGTCCCTACAGATGGATTTGAAGTGATGAACTATGCATGAATAATGTATTTTTATAAGTGACCAATATAATATCAAGAACTTTGAAATGTTACTGTTATCTTGAAATTCTTTTTCAGCATATAATTTAAGCTTCATTAGTTGCCCCAACTTAGTTTGAAATCTGCTGCATTCTCTACTGTTTTCCAAATATAAAACTATAATATTTTATTATTAAATTATTCTATTCTAAATTATTTTATTTTATTAGTATTGAAATCTATAAATATTTTGTTTTGCACATATCCAAATGGGCCCTTGGACATGGATTTGGCTAAATAGAAATTTCCTTTTATATCAATGTTTTAAAAGTGGAACTAGAAATTTAACTGTGATGTAATTAATCTATGGAAAATAAAACTTTAAATGATCAAAGCCATTGGAAGGTTGTCAGATCACTACTAGTTCAATCAATATTTTTCATCAATTTAGGCCGATTGAGCAATCTTTTAACACTAGAAGGGATTAGGCTGGACCAAATGTTGCAAGGCATCAATTTTAGTCGGCATGGTTGTGTTCAAGGAAATTTTTCTGGTTTTTCAAAATATAAACAAAATATACAAGGAAGAGCACATGATTTCTTCGGAAATATATTTTTTGAAATTAGATGCTTTTGTGTCTAGCTACTTTTCAAGAGAAGATACCTTTAAAAATATTAGTGTTTTAGAAATAAACTATAAAGGCACGTTTGTCTAGTGTCCATATTAAATCAGTTCCACAAACTTTCAATTTTCCATGACATGAAAAATCTCCCTATCCCCACAATTGAAAATGTTTTTCTGTTGAGTTGCAGCAATTGGAGATCATTTTTTTGCTTTCCATCACGGGGAAAAAAAAAAAAAAAAAAACAGTTGCACTAAATGAAAATTATAATCATGGAATGCATCCTACTTTTCCGTGCCTTTTCTGCGAAGGCATGTCAGTGCAAAAGTATCCTAAGTAGGGTGAAACTAGGTGAAGGCTGAGGGGGGCATAGCCCCTCAGAAATTTTGAAAAGCCCTAACAAATCTGAGGTTCTGCTCTATCCTCATAGAAAGGATTTTTATCTCTCATAGGAAAAGAAACATGTATCCTCAAAATAGTCATTTTCCTTGGTGCCACCAATAGTACATGAGGTGCCTTTTGCAGAAACATAATCCGACTTAGTAGGTCAGAAATGACTGTCCTCGTTTTCAAGAAAAAAAAAGTAGAGTTTTCTTTACTCTTTTTTTATCAATGAAACCATTTCACACCAAATGCTGAGATGAAGTATTCTATAGGAAAAAATAGATGCTATAATTTCTTTTGATTTGCCTGACAGTTGCAAAAACAAAATCCAAATTAGAAAGAGGATTATTCCTTGGTTGAAAGATGGGTACCAGGAAGACTCACTAACATCAAATCATAACATAGAATTCTACAAATCCGACACAGGCTCTGTGACTTCAAACCAAGGACTTAGAGAAGTCCACGAGCCAACCGGTACTATTTGGAGTCATTTTATCTTCTAATGTAGACAGGTTTGACTTGATTTCGAAAATGCTTTCTTATCTTCACGCCATTCATGTGGCTGTGACATAAATTTGGAACGCTTAGATTCATTCAATTAAAGTGACTCAAGATGGCTCTCTCAAAGACTCATGGAGTGTCACCACATGGTGGCCAGGTCTTAGAACGTGTTTGTGCATCATGCAGTTTATGTAGAAGAAAACACATGTAATCTTCTTCAGAGATTCTCGTGACTTTTCTCGAATATTGATGGTGTACCCTGTATGGATTCGAATGGCCAAAATAAAAACTATGAACATATTATAATTAAATAGTTAAATATTACATGAGAACTACTTTTTTCCCTATGACTAGGGGCTTTCATGGCTGGCTGGGCCGGGTTAAGGCATAACCACAGCCTACCCACCTTTAGAACATAGGCCTATATCCAACCCAAGCCTGAGACCACCCTAAAGCGCATGGCCCAAGCCTGCCCGTTAGTCAGTCAGGCCGGCATTTCTAACACTTTTTTGGGCTTTTCTAATTGCTAGTTTGGATAAACAAACTACTAAACTACATGTTTACTTATTTGGTTCCGGTCATGAGGTGTGAAAATACTAAAATACATGTTTACTTATTTGGTTCCGGTCATGAGGTGTGAAAATAGTGTGTAAATAAGATCATTTTCTCACTTTTACATCTCACACTTTCAAATACACTGATTGCATTTGCTTGTACAATTGTTCATGGGATCAAATCCGGTCAATTGCTTCTTCCTTTTTTCACTCCTATGGGGTCTATATTTGTAATCAAAACCATTCAATTTGTTTATTGAACTTATACTTTTAAAAATTTTAGTCTTCAAAATGTTTTAATATTTGTGAATAACACCCCAAAAGATTCAACTTATATATCCAGTTTTCTGCACATTTTTGGGTCCCCAATTCATGATCCAAACCATTGAATATTTCATATTAATGATAAGCATCAAGGTGCTTAGCTTCACATCTTAAATCTTCATAGAAGAAAGTTGTGAAAAAATGTGCAAAACATCCAAACACATCCCTCATGTGAAAATGGTGAAATTGACAAACATGGTAATGTCTTTTACATGAATATTTAACTATGTAACATTTACATATGTAAAACACATTTTCTTGTATCATGTGCAAAAGAAGAATGACCTCTTTAAGTATTATAAAATTTGTAAAGCGATCATAAAATTACAATTGTTTATTTAACCCGATGAAGCATTCTTTGTGCAATGAGGGGATTTGAGGCTTGTCAAAGAACTCTTACTTCGACGAGAGAGGTGTCTTACATTCCTACTTCTTTGATAGAGAGTTAAAATCCTCTCTACAAAATAAAAAAAAATTAACTCAGTTTGTTCTTTCTCTGCGAGAAAAATGTATCCCACCAAATAGGAAAATAACAAACTGCACTAAGAATTAAAAGAGTAATTGTCACGCCCCACCCTATATGCATGATATTATCTGCTTTGGCCCCCAAGAGCCTCACGGTTTTGTTTCTGATAGACCTCGACTCACCAAAAGGCCTCATGCAGGTAAGGGTGTAAGCTCTACATATAATCTCAGTCAGATGCGAGATTCTAAGGCATCACAATCACCCCACTTAAGGCTGCACGTCTCTATACAATAGCAAGTCAGTCCTTGTAGTCTGTCAGCTCTCTTGGCCTGCCTACATGGAAACCATCCACTTGCACCAGACCACGGCAAGGACCCACACTCAAACTAGTCGAGAGTTGGCTCTGATACCATTTAATGGAACGCCCCAACTCCAAATACCGAGTTTACCGCCAAGGTACCCTAATTTGGCGCGCTACTTCCCAAATAATCTCGAAACTTCCAAGATCGTAGGTCCATAATGAGGTCCAATTTAAAAATTTTTATCAACATTTGTAATCATCAATTAAGTATGGAAGCATATAGAAAATAAAGGAAGTAATAACAGATAAATGCTGAAGTAACGAGGATATCAATCTCCATGAAGCAAATGTAGCAGACCATAAGTCTAGACTAATCTCAAAATGTAATATAATAGTGTGTACAAACCATATGAATGAATCCCCCTGCTCACACAAATGACCCTTAAAACCCTAAAAGAAAGATGTCACTCAACCCCTGGTACATGGACTCCAGTCTCCGGCTCCACCTCTAGATCTGTCGATCCCCACCTGCACTCATCGGCTACTAGCGCCTCGAGGATCGCATCACCCTTGAGCTCGGGGTCGGTAATGATACCTAAGCACCAAATAATTGGTCGGATCCAAGGATCCGGCATGCACAATATACAAGTAACATAGGATGTATACATCAAAGAGAATAGAGACGATGATAAGATCATAAGAGTAATAAAGATACAATGCTAGGCAACCGTGCAAAGTATAATAATAAGGATTAACATGAAAGTCAAGCAATCTAACTCACCATCTAACAATATGGTACAATCACACGACTGGCCACCGCCGGATATTATGCCGCCGCCCTCCCATACTGATAACCAGTTGCGGCATGGGAAATAGTGCAATACAAGGGATAACAAACCCTGCCAAAACAATAATATAAAACCCTAAGAAGTATATATACATTACCGAAGTCTGCCGGCTGCGAATTCATATATACCTGTATATGTCGTTACCGGAGTCTACCGGCCGCGAACGAACATATACTTTCCGCAGTCTGTCGGTCGTCTAATCATAGCTCATCATGATGGCCGCATCTACAATCAATAGCTCCCACCAAAGATGATTAGTCCAATGCTAAGCTTAAAACAACCGAGTGAATGTTCAATGCCGATTCAAGGAACCAAGTAGAGGTCTGTGTCTATCTAGGCTATCCTTACATGAACAAGGTTCCATCATATCCATATAAGGTCCGGTGTCTATGTACAATCCATACATACCATCCATAGTCCAAATTCATACATACAATCCACGGCCATGATCCACCATGTCATGGTCTTAGTCCATACCCATCGCATTGCATGTCCAACTTTGTTCATTCCATTGCCCATTCATAAGTGGGTTTCCAATTCATAATCGCAAAACCTCTTCTTTAGAGTAATCACATCCATCCATTCTTTAGGCCATGGGATGGCCTGCCTAGCCACAGACACGGATCAAGTGATCTCCACACACAACTGGGCCACCACTAGAAAATCTTAGGTCCAGGTCCTCCAATTTTCATTTAATTAATAGGTTTTTAATAGTAGATAAATACAGGAGTGAACAACAATGAAAAACGTCTCATATATCAACCCACCCATGCCAATCAAAGGGAGAAATAACAAAGGTCCAACCTAGTTATGACCCCCTTTTCAAGTCCAGGTTCATGTAAGGCAATTCAATTCCTAAATGAAGTTTCAAACGCTAAGGGAAGTGTATTTGGTGCTCCTGAAGTTACTGCCATCTTCGCCGACGTTTAAGGATTGAATAAAAATCAAATAAATACACTAGACCCTACTTTGATAGTCCCCATGAGTCAAGGTTAAGCCCAACCCTTGACTCATGAGTGACTCATCACTAGAAGTCCACTTAAAAGGTCAATGGGCCCCTCAATAGACTCCATCATCAAAATCCACAAATTTTGGAACTTATTGCTTGCAGTGTATCAGGTCGACATCCTCCCAAGGTGGTCGACCGGGTACATTGGGAAAGACAGAAAATCTATCTCCCAGGTTCTCTCAAACCTAGTGTATACAACTGACATCATGGCACCTTGTTCGACCGCATACATATGGAACATCAAGACAAGAACCTAGCAGGCAGGTCTAGAAATCTGGGACTCTATAGTGTGGTCGATCAACATCACCCAAGGGTGGTCTAGAAATCTGGAACTCTATAGTGTGGCCGATCAACATCACCCAAGGGTGGTCAATCGGCCACAAAGGGAAACTGGGACCTGGTTTGTCTTTCAGTGGTTTTTGGATAGTGTATTCGGTCGACATCTTGGCCAAGGCGGTCAACCGGATAGATCTGGAACTCATGAATGTTAGAAAATGAAAGTGATATAAAGAAACAGAACCTAAAAAAGAAAGATTTTAGAGCAAAGTGGTTATCACCTTTTCATGACCGGCTGGGTTTTGGTTTATAATTGCTTTGATGGACATGACTACTTGCGTCAAAACACCTTCTGCGCCAATGGTAGACCCCAAACTGCCTATAGAAGATTTTTCCATTTGAGATGTTAATTCAATAGCAAAAGTTCCTAAACTAATTTAGAATTTGTTTGAACAAGGAGATCAAGCACACACCTTTTTTATGGTCAAAGCAAGAAGCCCTTCCAAGCAAGTATTAGCGACATTGGGAAGCCTTTGTGCAAACAAGCCTATATTCTTTATTGCATCTTTCCTCACCCAACCTCTTATTGCCGCTGTAGCAAAACACAAGTGTTTTTTTTTTTTTTTTTTTGCTAGATTGGATCACTGGTTAAGGAGTGGTATTACCTAGATGGAGACTGGGGATTGGTCTCTAGTCAATAATGGTGAGACTAAGGTGCATTGCCGCTAAGGTATCGGTGGTTTGACAAACTTAAGTGCTTTTCTTCGTAGTATGGTTGTGCTATAGTCTCCTAATCCTAGCCACTGAAAATAAATTACAATACCAAATGCAAAGAAAACTAATACATAGAAAAGTTGAGCAATAACACCACCGCACTATAGAGCAAATAAGGACTAGAAAACATTCTTCTAAAATGTTAAACAAACTAAAGAGTTTTTGCAATAGTTTCCAGCAGGATAAAACAAGTCTTACACCATGTCGCTCTGGCATACAATGGACTGATTTGGATTTTTTTATGGCAAGAAAGGATAAACAGACTTTGAGATAATTGACGTAAATTTTAGAATAGAATACATACATTTGTATTTGTATGATGAAAACCTGAAAGTCCTCATAAAAAATGCATTCTATACCATCATATTTTGAGTAATATTTGTGCAAGATCCACTTCCTGCAATATACGCTTTCTTAGCATGAAACAATGAAAAACCCAAAAGTCCTTATAAAATAAAAAGGCATTCTATACCATCAATTTTTTTTTTTTTTGACGAATCTTTGGAGGTTCTATAAACCCAAACCTACAGCAAATGAAATCTTTCATTCTCTTTCCTAGAAGAATGGTACCATGTAGGTGACATGATTATCCTTGTCAGCCTAATTCAGTTGATGATAAAATGAAAGGCAAGGTTTGGTGTGTATCCTCAAGTTCATGTCTAGCTAATGCACACCATTGGATCATTTTTATAAAGAATCTGGCCAAATCAAAGGTTGATAATTTGAAAAATTAGGAGAAGATATAGACATATAACATGAGAATATTTTGATGCCTTCTCTTGGGTCTTCCCGGACTGGTTGGTGAAACTGTCCAAGTGAATGTAAGCTTTTTGTTTGAATTATTTGATCTGGTTTTAATGAAATTTATCCTTTATAAAAAAATATTGTTCGATACTTTCTCATGGTGTGTTGAGCTAGACATTGTTAATAATTATTGATAATTTGAGAAGGGAAAAAATTAGTTTTGCACCCAACAATCATTCAAGGCCAGAGTTGAAATTGACTTCAATGGAGGGTTAATAAGGCCAGGGTGAAGATTTCACAAGTGAATGTAGGATGTGAAAATGTCTTCTATCTATATTTTCCATCTTTTTCATTATGTAGTAATTGCTTGTCAGCTGAGGCAACATCCACAATAGAGCTTCCTTTTTTGAAGAAAGATGTTGTGTTAGTTTCCAAAGCCAATCCCATGTGGATGTGGAGAACACTAAGGTAATACACATAAAGAAGAGAAGTCCTACAGAATAATCTATATAATGGAATGTAACTCTATGCATTGAAAGCTATTTGATAAGTAAGAATTTAGGACTGGCCGGTGACCTCCACCATTAGCGATCGGTATCAGAGCCTCATGTTGTCCCTCCTTGGTGATTCGTCAAACAGGTTGTCCGGGATAGGGCAGTTCTTTGGGGCATTCATTCAAATAGGTTGAATGCTACAGTAGCAGATGGTGAGGATAGTCTTTCTCCATGTCTCTCTCTCTCTCTAGCATTTGAGAAATCGAACAAGACTTGAATTTTGGGAGACAAAGTGCACGAAGCTCGGAATCCCAACTGTCATCTTCGGTCCTTAGATTGAAGTATGACAATAGTAAAACTAAATGGTTTTCTTCTTCCTCAACCCTCCTCATTAACTGCATATATATTTTTTGCCTTTTCTCTCTGTTTTTTTCTTGTCCGGATTACATGGGTTCCATTGAGAAGAAACGACTTCTTCTGCAATAGTTGATGCAACATATCTGCTCTGCACTTGGATGGACTTTTGAGTTGGCCTAATTTATTTTATGTAGCTTGGCTGGTGTTCATTGTTGCAATCTTGATGTTGAGAAATCCTAAATGCACCCACGTAAGTTGTTAGCCCACCCACATTCTAGGCTCACCACATTCAAAATATAGACTATCCGTTTCCCCTTCTCCTCTTCTTTCTTTCTCCTCTCCTTTTCACTTCTCATCTTCTCAAAAAATGGTAGCCACGGTGAGAACATCTCAAAAACGAGAGCCGATATTACATCTTTTTCATCGTCTTTCTCCTTCGGGAAAACGAAGCTTCAGCACCGTTATCTTTTCCCCCAAAGGTAAACTCTTCCTCTTCAACTTCTTCCAATTTTGTGTTTTTCTTTTATGTTAATTTTTTTTTCAACTAAATAATCATATTTAGGAAAGGTTGTAATCTATGCAAATGGAATGAAATGTGGGTTGCAATTGGGAGGAAAACATCATTGAATTGAAGGGATGGGAGAGAGGAGAATGGAAATCACGAACAGAGCCAAAACAAAAATATATTTTCTTTGCGTTATGCATGGCTACGCAAGTCCGTGTACATTCAAACGTGCACGGCGACTCATAGACGTGCAACATTTTTTGGCTCGGCATATGAAAACCGTGCAGGTTTCCATATTCACCATGCTTCCCATCCGTCCATATATGACATGCACGGCTTTTCACAAAGTTGCATATGTGAAATGCACGGCTAATGAAAACCTTGCAGTTTCAGATATGCACGACAAATGAAAAGCTTGCAGTTTCAGATATGCACGGCTAATGAAATCCATGCAGTTTCAGATGTGCAGTTCCCTGAGATTCCTTGCAGTTATGTCCGCTATTAGTTAAATTTGCAATCAACGAGCTTGTTTATTTATTGCTAATCCGAATGATGTATATATTTCAAGACGTGCTGCCAAGATGAGTTCGACGTGGTAATTCTTCGACGTCAGGGCACGTAGGCGTTATTAGTAGTCCGTCGACCTCATGGGGTAGTGTTGTGAGCTCATCCACCTTATAGCATCATAGGCCAACAGCGTCAGAGTGAAGAAGCAAGGCGCGACATGATTCACTCTCGGATCCAATAGAGGAGTCAGAGGAGGATGTAGCTTCTCAGGAGGCTACAGATGATGATATTATTGATGAGGCACAACCAGTCATTCTAGAGGAGAGGTGGCTGAGGATCGTTATAGGCAAGTCCTATTCTGAGTGGTCTAGAGGATCTCTCTATCCTTGTTTGTTTTAGGACGCACATAGCTATGTCGATCAGGAGGAGAACGATCATGGAAGAGGAAAAGGAAGGGAGAAAAGAAAAAGGAAGGAAAACCCAAATCTTTTAATGGTAGTATACAAAGCAATTGGAGGACTTTAAAACCTTTAGTTATGTCCATTTTCATCATTTCACAGACGGGCATGTTGGTCTTTAAATATTAGGATGTGCACCGAGCAATTGTAGATGTGCATATAGTAGCTCCCAAAAATATTGGCATTTGGATCTTCGAGGACAGGTCTCAGAGAATTCTCTCCCGCATTTCCTATAGATTGGATCAATATGTGACCATCATATAAATGTAAAGATCAATGATCAAATGGTCCTTTTGAACAGTGGCGGTGGGACAAATTTTAATCAATTTAGGTTTGGGCTCAACACCAAATTGATCATATCATGTGTTTAATATGTGATTAATTTGATAATAAGACAATTGAGAGATCAACAGTTATGGACTTCAATTGATGGTTTTTATAGCATTTGTTTTATTCCAAGTCCTTCTCCTTTTATCCTTTCTTTTTTTTTTTAGGAAATTATCCAAAGAATCACCTTAGATGGCCACTAAACAAAACGGGCCCCCAACAGTTCATATTACATGGAAGTGGTCCCCTGGGACCAATTTTTCTTTTTTTTTCTTATTATTATTAAAGTTTTCATTGAGCAATGACGTCGTAGCTCGTTTAAACCTTACAAAACCCATGAAGCCCTATTTTCCTTTTTTCCTCCCGGTGGTTTTCTCCCATTTGGCGATTTCGTTGACTCCTTCCTCAACAACCTGCAACGTAGTCCTAAAGGTTGTTTTCCAAGCTCTTTTTGATTGAAGCATCATAAATTCGAGCATCTTATCCATGGAGATATTATTCTTGTCATCTTCCCATTGTTTGTTTTCCAAAATGATGATTTGTGTGGGTTTCTTCATCTTCTTTCCATTTCCTGGTACAACGAGGTCCTTCTTTTCTTTTTGTCATAAATACCATTGACTAGCACCTGTAGAAGTTGCTAGTGCAATCACAAGTTGTTAAAATGGAACTTCATCATCTTTTCATTTGTTTCTTCAAATGAAAATTCTCAAAAAGGTATAAGACTTTTAGCTCTTTTTTTTTTAAAAAAAAAAGCATAACTAAAATTGAATATTTCAAAATAATATAAATATTTTCCATAGTTTTTTCAATCAAGTCTTCTACAGTAGTTTTTCTTTAATCACAGAACAACTATTTTGATTCACCATGTTTATAATTTCTTGTTGTAATTTGGAATAATGAATAGCAGTAACAATGGTTGTTAAAGACTGCGGCCTCCACAAAATTTGTAACAAGTTGATTGTCCTTTTATCTAATTCAAAGTCAACACAATAAGAATATTTTGTTTATAAAAGTAATGGTCCACATAGAATAAACGAGATTGTATGTTCGCGGGGGCAACACAACCATCCATTACACATGGATCTTTAGTCAACACCCCTATTTTTTAGTTGCCCAATGATTGGATAGAAAGTACTTGAGAGGACTTGATTAAAAGAACTATGGAATTATGGAGAACTATATACTACTTTGAAATATTTAAATCTCCATATATATATATTTGAAAATTAGCCAAAAGTTTTCTATTTCTTTGAGTAACAAGAACCATCTTTTTATACTTTCATAAGGGTATTTTTGTCATTTTTAAAATAAAAGTTGCTGATGATGAAGAGAAGCCATTGAAAAGTACTTGAAAAAACTATGAAAGACTTTTATACCATTTTGAAATGTCTAATTTATTATTTACTTTTTTTAAAAGATCTAAAAGTTTTATACTTTTTGAAATATCTAATTTATTATTTACTTTTTTTAGAAGAGTTGAAAGTTTTATACTTTTTTTAAATTTTTGATTGATTAAAAAAATCTCTTATGCTACAAGATATAGTGTTTTTGAAATGAACTTCATCATCTTAGTTTTCCCTTTTTTCATGATTTATTGAAATGAGTTTTCTTAATCTCTACTTTTAATTTTTTTCAAAAAGCATTCTATATTAATTAAGAAAAGATAGTCCACACGACAACCATGGTATTTTGGAAGTGGATTTCATGATTTTCATTTTCATTTTTCCTCTTAATTTTGTGAAATGAGTTTTTTTAATCTCATGAATAAAAAATTAATTTTCACTGTTTATTTAAAAAGAGATTCACTTTAATTAAATGCCATAAAATATGATGTTTTAGAAATCATTTCAACCTTTTTCATTTTCTTTATTTTTCTAAAATAACTTCTCTCATTTCTTAAACAGACATCACCCCAACTCTCCTAACTCCCTCCAAGAAAATATTCTCTCTTTAAAGTTGAGAAACAGTTGGTAAGACACTTGCAATTTTGAGTGCAAATCGATCCAGTATAAGGCTACATCAGCATGTGGGATCCAAGTAACACCTCTCAAATTTTGAAATTTGAAAAAAAAAAAAAAAAGTGAAAAACAAAAATTACCTCATTTGCCTCTCGGTATCTCACATATTTGGCACTGTACACACCATCTCTTACATAGTTGGCCCGACTTGCGGTCTCTCTCATATCAGCAAGTACAAAAGTAACTAGAAAGGTATGTGATGGAATTGAGATTTGTTTTTATATAGAATGACAGTTTTTTAAATCCATGGAATCATTGACAACATTAACATAGCCCAATCTCATATATAAAGTATATGCTTTATGAATACATTATTCTCTGTTAACATACAATCAAATGGAACTAATCGCTATTTTCTTTCCATTTTGTAAAAATTATTGACATAGATTTGAGCCTCATGATCATTAGATCAGTGATATAATTCTCATGTCCTGTGTGCTTATTTTCTCATGGTACAATCATCATCATGCGAATCTCCAAATCTGTAGTCCACATCCTGTTTGTGCTCTTAAATAATTACAATATAAAATTGACGCCACATAGAGTTAATGATTAATTTAAAAAGAAAAGAAAAGGAGAAAATGATTGAGAAGAAAATTAACCTACTGGAGACACTCTGTTATTTGTTTGGGTGGTTATCACCATATGTCTTTTATGATTCAAATGCATGAGATAATGATATATTTGTATTCAAATGTATTAATAGACGTTGTAGTTCGTTAACTCTTATCTATAGGATCACTGCTGTAAATTCTGTCAATATATTATAAATACCGAATATACAATAACGAAGAATATCACTTGATTAGGAAAAACCTGAAAATACTATGATAAATTGAAAAGAATGTTGAAGCACACATTGCCACATACAGTCGAATTCCCAAAAACGCCAATAACATTATTAGATCAAATATAAAAGAAGCTTTTGGTATATATCCCTCTAAGGTTTGTAGGATTTATAAATAAGCCCTTGAGGTTTTTGTATTTGTAAATTGGCCTTGGTCTTTTCTTTTTAATACCTTTCATGTCCCCAAAATCAATATTCCTGACAAAAATGGACGGCCCCTATGAGATTTGTATAAAATTTATATATATATAAATGACAGCTTTGCCCTTATATCCACTAAACAAGAATGAGTATATTATTATTTACAAAAATATCACTATTTTATCCCAAGTCCCAATGGCTTCTTTCAATAACTTTCACCTGTATATGAACAAGGGCGGACCCAAGTACAAGGGCTTGAGGACTGAAGCCCCCCACCGAGAAGTTTCTATTTTTATTTTTATTTTTTTACATTTGCCCCTTCCCCAATATTTCTTTTACATAGAGGCCCCCCGCCCCGCGCCCCCCCCCCCCCCCCCCCCCCACACACACACACACATACACACATTTTTTTCATTTGCCTATCCCCCAATATTTCTTGTAATCCCCTACACATGAAGCATAATCATGTATTTTGAAAGTTTGATCAATCCAGTGATGGGTCATGTATGGATTGGATAAATCATAACCGGTTTTAAGTATAAGTATTGATTGTCATCACGATCAATTTGGATTTAATGAAATGAGCCATGTATTAATAAAAACAGAATTTATATAGGGTTATTCTCTCCCATTAAGTGTAATTGTTAATGTTACATGCTTTATAATAAAAAAATTGAGTACAAGCTTTTGAAATTAAGTATGTAAGGATAAAAGAGATGGACAAAAGTGTCAATTTCACTCTAGAAGCCTATGGTGGTTGGATGACTATTGATTTTGGGGACACATAAGGTATTAAAATGAAGATGCAAGGGCCTATTTGAAAATACTAAAACCTCAGGGACCTATTTACAAATCCTACAAACCTTAGGAGGGTATATACAAAAAAGCTCATATAAAAATGATGCAGGGAGAATATGAGAAGATCATGATACTAATATAATAAAATAGGTAAATAATTAAAACTATATAAAAAACTATTAAATTTGCATGATATGTAGCCATGCTAGTCTCCTTGAAATGGATACCCATAATTTTGAGTGGCTCTAATATTCAAACAGTTGGACCAAACCATGTAGAGTTAGACAATCTAGAGACTCATAATCAGATCCCGGATTCTATGATTTGGGACCCTGGGACCCACATCTAATAAACCTATTAGATCAATCACTCAAGAGTACCACATTGTATGCTCCATCAAGAGAAGTGGGCCCCACAAGCCCCAGCCATGGGTTTCTTTTTGGAAATTTGAGGCAGATGCTTTGGTTACTTGTTACTTGTTAGACCGGATGTTCCTACTACATCTTGTAGTTGGATCCTCTTTTTCTTGATTTCACTCTTTTAATTAATATTTCATTAAAAAAAATTAGTGATAAAAGTTATCTAGGAACAAGAAAAATGAGAGAAGTTCACAAAGAGATAACATGATTTTTCTAGAGAACTATGTGAGTACTTAAGATGATATCTGTAAGAAACCATATATCAATCCGAAAGCTTTCGCTGATAGGTGGAAGGCTCAAATATGTATATGAAGCCCTGTCCAACTTAGGACTTAGGCGATGTGCGATATGGGACTTCCCAACACTCCCCCTCATGTGCAGGCCCAATAGATTTTATGGACGGACCTGCCACATGGGCTATACAAGAATGACAGGTGCCACATGAGCTACACAAGAACGACACCATCGAAACACGCTCTAATACCATGTAAGAAACCATGTACCAACCTAAAATCTTAAGCCGATAGGTGGAATGCCCAAACAGGTCTATGAAGCGCGTCCAACTTAGGACTTAGTGTAGTTCTTGGGTTTGAGCCTATCTTGGTCCATTTGAGTGAAGCCTGAAAAGACCTGCATGCTGAAAATTTCTGTTTTTGCTGAAACACCGTGCTGTCTTCCAGTTTTTCAAACTAGCTTATAAATATTTCATTAGATATTTGGGATTGTTTTGGGGCCCAAGTGATCCTTTGGTCCACCTAGAAGTGTGTCGCGGTACTATAGGCTTGACCACAGGCGCCTAAAAATTTAATTACTTGATTGTTTCAATCCCTTTCAACAGATGCAAATTGACTTGCATAAAAATTCCAACCTTTATTTCTAAAATAACAGAGAACTAAAAAAAGTTTTTTTCAAACTTTATTGCATCATACAAACTGTTTTCATGTGCATAATGTGCTAGATGACTAGTGTGCTTTATACCAAGGGCTGCATAATATCTACATCACATGAAATGTTCTTTTTAAAAGCAATCCCAATTTTGGACTTCTCTTTTCAGGTTTTCAAATGGTCTGTGCAAGCTTTGTAGAAATATTAAGTAGAAAATCAGTAGCTGCTGAAAAACTTGCTATTTTGTGCTCTATTTCCTTTCTATTAAACGAAGCTCTATTCCTTTTCTATGAAGTGAAATGTATATTTATTAAAAACCCTAAATAAGAATGCATGTATCTGAGATTCATGTGCCAGTCATGAATGTTAGATCTCGACACAGCTAGTAGTTATAATTCATCCCCTCTCTCTCTCTCACACACGTGTACACAGAGAGAGAGAGAGCAATGTGAGCTGGTTGTACAATTATGCTACTAGTTAGATATCTTACACATCTAGGAACTAACATAGTATGGAAACATACTTTTCAAGGCTATTATTAAATGCGTCAGCATACAAAATTTGTATGTTATGTTCCTTTAAGCATTTGTATATGTATCTACAGTTAAGTTAGATGCCTAAAGCAAATAACAGAGATCATGTATTTTCTTTTTGCACATATATACACCTGTGCAGCTTAGGCTCTTACAAATAATTTTTTTCTGCCTTCAACAATTGCTCTTTCGTAACTTTTTTGAGGTTTGCATTAAAAGTAGTGGTTCAGATTTTAGAAAAATATTTTCTTTTTTGCTTTTTATTCATTGAAGCCTATGCATTTTGTAGGCAAAGAATGCTGTGAAGTCTGATAAAGTCTTGTTGGATGCTCCCTGTTCTGGATTAGGTGTCCTCTCAAAGGTATTCAATTCCTTGTCTTATGTCATATTTCTTGGCTATCACTCTAGAAATTCGACTCTTCTAAATGAGAAACTCGAGTGATACTTACCGGATTTTGGGTTAGTTCATAGCATTTGGAGCCAATTTAGACCAAATGTGACTTGGCATGTAAATTTGGGCCGTGCCGTGTCGGCACCGTCCACTCATGACCGGGCCTAGTCTTGCCCGGGCAGGGCCGGCACGGCCCATGAAAATTATACAGGCGGTGCCATGCCGTGCCCACTCCTTTAGGGGTCAGCCCCCATGCCCAGTCGGGCTTGGGCCGTGCGTCCCGTGGGTGGCCCACAGCTCCCCCTCCCCGTTTTTTTTTAACTTTTTTTAATTTTTATTTTTTAAGTTGGACTTGGATGGACACAAACCTAGACTTAGACTCTTGGACCAATTTCATTAAAATAAATAAATTGAGAGAAATAAATAAGTAGAATAACACTAATGATGTTTTGAAAAAAATCAATCAAATCGATTATATTTCCTTGAAATTTAAGTTACAAAACTTAAAAAAACTTACAACTTTGAACTTGGATCAATATATAATGAAATTCAAACCTTATGATAAATGAGAAAAATAAAAAACTACAACTTTAAAAACCTATTATACATTCTAAAATTAGATTATACTTTAAAATCATACCATGGGGCCTGGGTCGGACCGTGCCTAGGCCGTGTAGCCCGTGGGCTTGGAGCGCTGGCCCAGCACGACCTAGGCGGGGCCAGGCCCATTGACCAAGTCAACAGCCCAGGCACGATTTTTCCGTGCTGGGCTTGGGCCACCTGCCCATATTTACACCTCTAAATGTGACACACCTGGGGCTATCTCTATCAAGCCTCTAAGTTGCCTGGGGCTATTTTTTTTATTTTTTTTTATTGCCGTTGCCACATCTCAAACCCATGATTAGAAAAGGTTTGTGGTGCCTGTGGCTAATTTTAGTCCCCATGGAATTTGCTGCTAGTTTTGGTCCGCAATGGGCACTTGGGGCCAATTTTGGCCCCTAGGGGCCGTTCTTTGCCCTCTATGGCACCTCTCTAGCACCAGGGTCATAAATGGCCCTTCAGTGCGCCTAGGACCATTTTGGACCCCTCATGGCAAGGCCTTTAGGTTTTTGGTATTTTGAGCTATTTCCCCCCTTATCTTCTTTCCTGATTTGGTTGTCCATTACGTTTTTATTCTTGCTAGGTTGGTCTACTAGTTTGGTGTGATACTTTAAGCGTAGAGGCACAGGAATCGGTCTCTGGGTATATGTGAGCCGCTAGGATGCTCACACCTGTCAACCATGAGTGTATTGGCTGCCCATTTCCCGACTTGTACTAGCTAATTTTGTTTCTACAGTGGCTTTATACTTTTCTATTTTAGTTCTTACGAGCAAATCCTCTATGGCTCCCAATTGTTTTCACTTTTAGGGGTCTGCTTGGATGCATGATACTGAAATGAAGGGATGACAATGGAAAGCTTCGGATGTGAATTAGGGTGTATGAAATATTTGTCCAATTAAATGATCTTTGTTCTTAGTTTTAGGTCCTCAAAGTTTATGTCTACACATCATAAGAGTTTATTGTAACAAAAGCCATTAATGACTTATGTCTAGAACTGTCTAACATTTGTTGCAGGCCAGCTATGGGAAGGGATTGGATTGGTCTCTTGTAAAAATTAGAAAGTATCACCCCCAAAAAAGTGGGTCAGGTGGAGAGTGCAATGGAACCATGTAAACACGTCTATTTATATGGTGATAAGAACCCAAAAAGGAGTATGGTACTATCCATTTGCATCCACTTATGCTAACAGTTGTGTAGATTAGGTGAATCCTCACTAAAAACACATTGTCTCTTGTTCTAATTATTATAAAGAAAGATCTAATTGAAATGGTCATTTTCTCTTGCACGGTTGCCATGTGGGTTTTCCATAGACACCTTTGACATAAGGGGTTCTCGCTATTGTGGATGGTGAGAATTGAAAATCTAACAGTGTCCTTTTAGGGAATTCTCATGGGTGAAAGTTTTTCCTTAAATTAAAATATCAATGACTCTTATCTCTTGATGGACACTAAAAAGTTATTTAATCAATAAGGTTTTTTTTGTTCTTTTTAACACCTCAAAAGTCCATATTGCTCTTCAGGTTCTTGGAGCGTTTGAGCTCAATGTGATTCTAAGTGGTCCACAGAGCTCTCATTGTTAGTTCTATACTTTGATTGGAGGCCCACATGAGGAGGGAAAATCATGTGTGGAGAGATGTGACAACTGTATCAAGGCAAAATAGCAGTCATTTCAGAAGCTTCTATATTCTTCATTGAAAGGGAGCTTCTAACTGTGATAAAAAACTACGCCCAGGTTTAGTATTGGGACTTTTATTTGGGTCTAGCTTAGGTTCAAGGCTTGATATTTGTTACTGCTAGGTTTTTGGGTCATTTACCGGATGTGTATTTGGTCCTCGGTTGGGTCTAGAAGCATTATGGACTGGATTTGGACCATTTTCATCTCTACAATAAAGGGACCTTGTTATAAATATTTTAAGCTGAGTCATTTTAGAAATATCAATTTCTCATAAACATTTATCACAACTCTCTTTCATTTTAGAAGTTAATGTGATTTAGGACAAATTTAGATATGTGAATCCATTAAAATGAGAAATTATGAATCCTAACACTTGTGTTGATGATACTCTTGAGAAAAATGAAGAGATAATGGAGCTCGAACAAGTTTAAATCTTTATCAACACCCATTGGGGGTACATGGAACATACAACAATACCACAGGTGGCATGCTGACAGAGCATGTGTGCTCTGTGACACTCCAGAGGAGGACATGGATTTATTGTATGTAAAAATGACCTTCATTAGACAAATGCTAACCATCTAATCCAAGTAAAAGAAAGTAAAAAAATTGGATCAAAGAAGAAGACGGGCTACTTTAAACCTCATTTAATGGTGACCCTCCTTACTTCAAAGGCAAAGTGGCATTCGAAAATCTGGAGTTTTGATATCCAAAAGTAACTTTTCATTTGTACAGTTCAACAAATTCCCACCCTGTAAACTCAATCTAACTGGGGCAGAATTCCCCCAGACAGTCCCTGCATTCATGTTAGGAATTCTAGACAAGGGAAATTCCTGATAGAAACTATAAAAACCTCCCCCTTTTAGTAGCTAGGGACATAAGCATAGGTTTGTCACGTGGAACTAGTGCATTAGTATTCCTGATGGACAAGTATTACACGAGATGGAGGAACTTTGACACTACTTCAATTGTATAGAACTTTGACACTATTTCAATTGTATAGAATCTATGTTTTATAATTAGTAATCCTACTTTGAAATCACTTTAAAAGAGGACTCATAATGATTTTTATTTCCTGAATAGTTTTCTAAATTAAAACCGTTTAAGAAAAACGCCAAAATAATTAATATGTTTTTGATATGCGAGATTTCGGCAATGCTTAGTACACTGTTGGACCACATTATAAAACTATAATTTCAACCTTTTTATAGAAAGAAGGTAATTTTTTCTCAAAATGGAATGCTCTAAAGAAAAATGAAATTGAAATTTTCTAAACGATCAATCGAGGTAGTTAACTTAGAGACAACGTATTTATCTCTGTAGGATTGGCTACAGATAAGGGTTCCTTACATTCAGATAAGGATTAGTTTAAAGTTTGGAAGTATTATTTGGTTGTATAAATTGTGATCATTCAATGGATGAACGTCACGGTGAATGAATTTATTATGAAGTATTAGTCTGTTTAAAATCACCCATATGTATCATGGTATCAGAGCCGGTGGTAATTTTGCATTCAAGTTGGTCATGGTCCCATCCTTCACGCTTTAGTAATAACTACTATTAATTTTCAATTTTAATAAAACTCAAGCATCCTCTCTCTAGTCTAGATCTCTTGTTTCAAGTATTAGGAGCCCACTTGTATTGGGATGGAGTTGTTATTTATGATGTTATTTATTGTTGTATTATACAGGTGGGGCGCTCCCTGTTTCTTTTGAAACAGTATTCCCCTGTTTCAATGAAACATGGAATCCGAACTTTCCTCTCTCATATGAGGATCCAATCAAATCCAAGTCTTATGATCTCTCCATCTTCATCAACTTCATGAACAAAAGTTTCTGGAAGAAATAATGATAGATTTGATCTAGTTAGTGGGCCACTGGCACTGACAAACTTACAAGGACCTAGTAGCAACAGTGATGGATTCACATACAAACAATGATCTCAGTGAAGCACAACTATTATTTTTACCTGATTGGCCGCTATTTAGATTTATAGATCATGGGTCTATCACATTTTCTCCTCTCTCATAGATTATGGAAGGGTGTTAGAGACAAATGTTATTAGATTTGTCTATATAGGACTGGTTAGGATTTGTTAGAGATAAGAGTTTCTTACTTTGAGTTGAGGATTAGTTTAAATTTAAATTATCATTAGGTCGTATATAAATTGAGATCACTAAAGGGATGAATTTCACGGTGAATGAATTTATTGCAAAGTATCATTTTGTTTAAAATTTCTCATGACTTAACAATACAGAATGTAGTTTGTAAAAAAAAATAAAATTACTTACATGTATCTATGATGGAAAAAAAAAAGAAAAGAAAAAAGAAACAAAGGAGGCAATTTGTAAAATGGAGTCTACTTTCTTTCTATCTCTAATCTGCAGTAGCAAATATCTAACTAATGGAAAAATTGGTTGCACCCCTCCAACTCCATGTGATCCTGATCCCCTAGATAGTGTTGAAAGGAAAATTAATGTTCTTTGTAAATGTTTTCTTTGCTAAACCATTAAAGGTAGCTTATATGGACCTTTGACCGTGGCTTGAGGGTGCACCATACACATCCTATAGATGGAAAATGAATTTGAAACGTGGTCCCTACAGATGGATTTGAAGCGATGAACTATGCATGAATAATGTATTTTTATAAGTGACTAATATAATATCAAGAACTTTGAAATGTTACTGTTATCTTGAAATTCTTTTTCAGCATATAATTTAATCTTCATTAGCTACCACAACTTAGTTTGAAATCTGCTGCATTCTCTACTGTTTTCAAATATAAAACTATAATATTTTATTATTACATTATTCTATTCTAAATTTCTTTATTTTATTAGTATTGAAATCCATAAATATTTTGTTTTGCACATATCCAAATGGGCACTTGGGCTTGTTTTTGTCTAAATGGAATCTTTCTTTTATATAAATGTTTTAAAAGTGGAACTAGAGATTTATCTGGGATGTAATCTATGCAAAATAAAACTTTAAAATGATCAAAGCCATTGGAAGGTTGTCAGGTCACGACTAGTTCAATCAAGATTTTTCATCAATTTAGGCCGATTGAGCAATCTTTTAACACTAGAAGGGATTAGGCTGGACCAAATGTTGCCAGGCATCAATTTCAGTCGGCATGGTTGTGTTCGAGAAAATTAGTCAGATTTCTCAAAATATAGACAAAATATACAAGGAAGAGTACTTGATTTGTTCGGAAATATATTTTTTGAAATTAGATGCTTTTGCGTCTAGTTTGTTTTCAAGAGAAGATACCTTTAAAACTATTTAGCTTTTTAGAAATAAGCTATAAAGGCACTTTTGTGTAATGTTCATAGAAAACCGGTTCCACAAACTTTTAATTTTCCATGACACGAGAAATTTCCCTATCCCCACAGTTGGAAATGCTTTTCTATTGAGTTGCAGAAAATGGAGATCATTTTTGTGCTTTGCATCACGGGAAAAAAAAAAAAAACAAATTGTGACTAAATGAAAATTTTAATCATGGAATGCATCCTACTTTTCCTTGCCTTTTCTGCGAAAGCATGTCAAGTCAGTGCAAAAGTGTCCTAAGTAGGGTGAAACTAGGTGAAGGCTGAGGGGGGCATAGCCCTTCAGAAATCTTGAAAAGCCCTAACAAATCTTAGGTTCTGCTCTATCCTCATAGAAAGGATTTTCATCTCTCAAGAAAAAAAAAAAAAAAAAACCTAGAGTTTTCTCTACTTTTTTTTTTTTTTTTTTTTTATCAATGAAAGCATTTCACACGAAATGCTGATCTATAGAAAAAAATAGATGCTATAATTTCTTTTGATTTGCCTGAATCAAAATCCAAATTAGAAAGAGGATTATTCCTTGGTTGAAAGATGGGCACCAGGAAGACTCACTAACATCAACTCAAAACATAGAATTCTACAAATCCGAAATTGGCTCTGTGGCTTCAAACCAAGACTTAGAGAAGTCCACGAGCCAACCGGTACTATTTGGAGTCATTTTATCTACTAATGTAGACAGGTTTGACTTAATTTCGAAAATGCTTTCTTATCGTCACGCAATTCATGTGGCTGTGACACGAATTTGGAACACTTTAAAGTGACTCAAGATGGCTCTCTCAAAGACTCATGGAGTGTCACCGCATTGTGGCTGGCTCTTAGGACATGTTTGTGCATCATGCAATCTTCGTAGAAGAAAAGCACTTGCAGTCTTCTTCAGAGATTCTCATGACTTTTCTCGAATATTGATGATGTACCCTGTATGGATTCGAATGGCCAAAATAAAAACTATGAAAATATTATAATTAAATAGTTAAATATTATTTAATACAGAAAAGAATATCTTTCCACACTTTAGGAGGATATCTTTACTCCTATATCATATATATAAATAAAATTTAGATTACACATGAACTACTTTTTTCCCTATGACTAGGGGCTTTCATGGCGGGCTGGGCCAGGTTAAGGCATAACCACACCCTGCCCACCTGTGGATGCACGTACACACTCATATTATCGATGTGAGAATGTTAGCTTTTCCGGAATCCTTGTGTTCTATGGCCCTTGTATCTTTCTATACCAGTCATCCACTGTGCTTGTGGAAAACAAGACTTCATTGGGGCATAGATTTTCTATGTTATCTTTTGGATAGTATAATCAGTTGTGTTTCCCGTTCCTTCTGAAATGCAAACCGATACTATTTGGCAGAAATCCATATAAAATGTGTTCTTTCCATTGGACACCCTAAGGTATTATTGAAGTCTGTTTCTAGCTTAAGGGCCATGCGCCGCTTGAATGTGTGTATATCCTAGAAATTAACTAATAAATTGCAACTCTGTTTGAATGTTGCAACCACAACTTTGACGGTGCACATTGTAAAAAGAGTCTGTAGCATGGTTGGAAGGTGCCCATTATTGCAACCGTTAGGTTGCAGGTTCGAGTCACTACACCAAAAACGGGAATTTGGAACGCTTTGGGAACGGTTTAACGGATTAGGAACGGACGGATTAGGAACGGTAAAGCGTTCCAATTTCCTGTTTTCCGTTCCTAATCCGTTAATCCGTTCCAAAAATAGGAAATTGGAACGCTTTTGGAACGGTTTAACAGATTAGGAACGGGCGAATCAGGAACGGAAATGCGTTCCAATTTTCCGTTTTTGGTGTAGTGAGTCATGTTACCAATAAAAGGGGGAAGTTTGGCTGTCTGATTGTATATCCTTGTTTAGTTTTTGATTGCTCCGACAAAAAAATAAAAAAAAATTTTTGATGACGATTCATGCACATTTTGCAACTTCTAATCATTCTATATTCCACATTCCTCAGACTGTCATACAAGCAGGATTACTTCAAAATGGTCTATGTTCAGTTCAGGATGAGAATGCGGGTCAGTGCTCTTCTGTGTGTCTGTACAAACATGATGTTGAATGAAACATAAAGACATCAAGTTCTATGCTTTGGAAAGCTATACTAAAATAAAAATAAAAAGCATACCGTGTAGAAGCTTTGCCTAAAAATTTCCCCAAAGCTAGAAATATGAAGCAATGATTCCTTGACAATATGCCATATCACATAGGGTAAAGTTATATGAATGTTGGCTGATCATTTATGTTGTGCTTGGGCATGTAGCTTCATACTTGTGGGACATGCTTCAGAGATCCCAACATTTTAATTTTACCCAACATTTCTATGTGGATTTACTAAACGCCGACCTTGATTGAAAGATCTTTATCATCCAATCATTTACCTTTTCAGTTCTTTCTGTCATATTATTGTAATCGATAGAACATAATGTTGGAAACATATGTAACTTTCTTGTTCAACTAATCTTTGTGATTGAACCTAGAAGAGAAACATTGACAACTTGCGAAAAAGAGTCTTGAAACAGAGCTAGTGGGATTAGGCTACGAATTCTAATGAAGTGTAAAGACTTATATTAAATAGGTCACTAAGTGGTTCCAGGGAATGCTAAGGAGAACAAGAGTTGTGCACGTAAGGAAATTTGGTGGTAGAATCCAGATATCCAAAAGGTCACTGCTGGAGAGAAAAAATCTATTCAAAGGGGCAAAAAAACAAGAGGTGGAGAAGACATAGAAATGTAAAAACTTGCAATGAGCAATGTAAAGACCACTGCAAGCAAAGCCAACTACAAAGCCCATAACAATTTGTATGCGAAAAGAAGGGGCGAAGGGCTTTTTGTGTCGGACAAAGCCAGAAACGAATGCTCAAGATTTTGATCATATTAGATGCATCAAGAATGAATGGGGTCTCGTTAAAGAACGCAGGACCATTAATAGATGAGAACATATTTTAAAGATCATTTAATTAGGAAGCATACAAGGGAATTAAATGAGGATATTGATCCAAATCAAGGAGTGATTAGCGAAATTTTAAAGTCTACCTTACCAAGAATGAAGAAAAACAAAGATCTATGTATGGATGGTAATCATGGTATACCTATAGATGTTTTGGTTGTGATGGGTGATATAGGGATTGATTGCTTTGTGATGGAACATAATACGACTTATTTGTAAGTAGAGGAACTTTAGGGACTTATATGGAATTTGGGAAAGTACAGTTTTTTTAAATATTAAAATATAATAAAGTATATATATGGTTTGCGAGCATCAGATGCTCCAGTCCCTGTTCCTCATCTACTGCTCCACTTAGTGTCTAACTTCGTTGGGCTTGTGAACCAGCCACAATGCCCCCTCACTTATTGGCTGCCCCTAGTCCCTCAGCTTTTTTGCGACAGCTTGTAGGAATCCTCTCTGCCCTCGCAAACTTGTTGGTTGAAACAGTTTTATTAATTCTCACCATTTCTCTTCAACTCAAAACCAGTTTCTTGCAGCTCTTCATTCTTATACCGAGTCTCAGTTGTACAAAGAAACATCAACATCTTCTACTGGCATACCACTATGACTAAGGAACTTGCAGCCTTGCATAGGACTCATTCATGGGATCTTGTCCCTCTTCATCCTGGCAACCAGTATCAGATGCAATTCGGTGTATAGAATTAAGACTCAAATCTTATCCGACCCTTACATAGTTGGGAAAAGGCTTTGATGATGATGATTAATTAAGACTCAATCTGATGGAAGTATTGAACAATACAGGACTTGCAATAGGCTACAAACAAGAACACGACATTGACTATGAAGAAACATTTTTTTCCAGTGGCCAAAATTACTACTAATTGCATTCTCATTTCTGTAGTTGCTGCTTGTTATTGGCCACCATATCAAATGGATGTTAAAAATGGCCTTCTTGTAGAAAGATTTTCATGCCTTTGTGATGGGGACATCAGATCTGATCCCCCTCGTTCTTATAAGGTCTACGAAAGATCAAGGCGCAGGAACACTGATCAAGCCGCGTTATGGTTGGATGATTCATACCCGGGCTTTGATCGCAAAGAAATTGTACATCCACCATTGGTTCATCACTGCGAGGGCATCAGACGGTTGGATTTCGCGGAATCTCATTCCTAAAGAAGAGAAGGCCCCATGTGCGCAATCATCTTGAAGGCCCCACATTGGGAGGTGCCACATGGGAGGAAATAAAAGAGTTTGGTAGTTTAGAGGGGCCCAACTTAATTAAAAGAGTCATAGCAGAATAAAGGGGCCCTTGTTTCTTTTAAAAAAAGATAAAAAAACATAAGTAATGAAGAAAAGGGGGGCCCACAACTTAAGTGATAAAGGGTTTTATTCTTGGGATGCGTGCACACACCCCCTTATGCACAAATCCCAAGGCCCCTTGCGCAAGTCCCTTTATTTTCTTCTTATTTTCCTTTTGTTTCTTTTAAGTGTGATGATGTCATCATATTTCCTTAGGGTATTTTAAAGACAGCCATTGTATTCTTCTTGGTTATGTTATGTTTATGATATTGAATGAAAATGAGACTTCTTCTTCTACCTTGGACCTCTAAAGTTTACCTTCTCTTGAAAATCTCTATAAGGCCTCCGGATCGGAGTTTGGTGAGAGCCCAATAAAGGTATCTTCTATTTCTTTCACTTTTCTATTTCCAAAAGCTTTATTGACCTTTGCCATTTAAATCTAGACCAGATCTAGAACCCCCTTATTACCAAAGATCCTCAAACTTCAGATCTGAATCTTACTATTAGAAACCTCTTCTTTTTTTTTTAGATATGAAATTTATCAGATCTGAACTTTTATTGGATCTGAACCTTTTATAGATCTGAACTCTATTGCTTAAACCTTTCATCTAAACCATTGGATATATATCATTGGCCCTAAGCAACCTGGAAGTTCTATCTTCCATTAAGATCCTACTATTTTCTTTGCTAAAAGGGATTTATTGCGGGATCTGTGAGATCACCTAGGACCTCAGATTCATTGTTTACTTGATATTTAGTGCTTTCTATTTTAATTGGCATTCCTATAACTTGATTTTAGTTGTTAATTCAGATTTGATCTCATCATATTAGGGAAGACCTCATATTGTCCTGCATCACTTTGCCTCTTGCACTTCCTCATCCTGCACACTACTTTCGCTAGCTGTGCCATGCTCTATTTGGACTCAGACAAGCTCCCATGTTCGGTTTGAATGCTTCAGCATTGTCATTCTCAGTACTGGCTATTCTCAAAGTTTTCATGACTTCCCAATTTTTTTTCCTTCTCTACCAAATGTGGTCGAATGCTCCTTCCTCTTTATATTGGTGATATGCTTATCATAGGTGATGATCGAGAAGGCTGTTCTCTCAAGATCTTTCTTACCTCATAGTTTAATACGAAGAATCTTGGTCCTCTGGGCTACTTCTTGGGCATAGTAGTTGCATACTGTCCTCGAACTACCTTTCTCAAATGAAGTATCTTGGAGACATTCTTTAGAGAGCAGAGTTTATCGATTCCAAAATTATTAGCAGTCCACTTGAGCTCAATCAGAAGCTCTTTGCTTCTGATGACACTCTTTCTGACCCCACTCGCTATTTGTAACACCCCGTACCTTAGCCCCGTATTAATAATAATTAATTGCTTGGTTAGTTAGTAGTTTAGTTAGTAGGTGTGTTTAGAGTCTTAGCGAGTCGGGTTTGGTGTGGGGATCGCGCGTGCGAAGTCTCGTACGAGTCCGAGTGCGTTTGGATAGAGTAGGGGGCCGGTTTGCAATTTTGGGAAGTATTCAGGGGTTTTTATGAGATTATGAGTTTTGTGAGTTTGGGTGCATCGGATAAGTCTCGTCATTTCATGAACTTTAGTCTTCTGTTGCGTTTCGATTCGACGCGCTGAAGAGGCCCAAATAATCACATTTAGCTAACCAAGGACTTAACCCAAATTTCACCTAAATGTCCCCTTAATATTAAGTCATCAACCAGATGACTCATTCCTCTCTTATCTTCATTCATCTTCATCTCTTCTTTCACTTCTCTGTGTCATCTCCAAGCTTCTTCTTCTCCTCACTGCTGCCTTGCCAAAGACAACCACCGGAGCTCATCTTTGACGGCCAATCCACCCATCTTCTTCTTCAAGACTCCAAGAACTCAACCATCTAATTTTCCAAACTTTTCATCAACAAACCACTACAAGGTAGGCCCCCAAGCTACTAGACTTAGTTAATCTTCTTCCTTTGGATTAGAAATGGATTAGGGAGACTCATAGCAACCCTTTGCATTCATTTTTGTAGTGAGGTTTTGGTTTGGAAACCTTCTTCTTCCCCTTTGAGCTTTAGAGGAGTTTTCTTCAAACTTCTTCTTGAAATTCCTTAAGCTCTTTATCAAGGCAAGTTAATATACATGTTTATTATTTGATATGTTTTGTCTTTCCTTTGATTGATGATTGATGATGTTTAGATGACCAATTGCTCTTTGGATTTGTTTTAGATTGAAAACATGAGAATTGATTGTAATTCCTAATGAAATGGATTAGGACTTTAATGACTTGATTAGATGATAGGATTGGGTTTTATGGACTTGTTACATCTACATATATGTGGATTTATCATGTTCAAGAACAGGTGAAGGAAAGGTCCCAGAAGCAAGTGAAAGAAAAGGCCCAGGTTCACTTCAGTTACAAAACTGTGTTCTGTAACCGTAGTGTACCCGGTCGACCGGGTAAACTCTGCACGCGGTTGACCGGCTAGGGACCAGGTCAACCGGGTAGACCGTGTACGCGGTCAACCGGCTAGGGACCCGGTCGACCGGGTCAACGTGGAAAACCTGTTTTAGGGATTCTTTTCCCTATGTTTTGAGGACTTTAGGTGGAACTTTGGCTACCCTTTTTAGGACTCATTTGACTATATGTGAGGACGTTTTGAGCTAACGTTCTTCACGTTACTCCGGTTGTATCGAGAATCAATTTCACTCAATCTTGAACGGTATGGGACAACGGGATACCTTTTCTATATCTATGCACGAAGATCATATATTCAGGTATTGCGAACCCTAAACCCTTTCGTTGACTGAGTAGGATTGTACGATGCTTCAGGTTTAACAATTGACCTAGGATTGGATTGTTTATTGCCTTGGATTCTGGATTGTACCGTCTGGTACTGTTTACATGAAACGTTCATGTTCATTAGCTTCGTTTATTTGCTTTGTTTTGGGATCACTTTTGAGAACTTAGATTGATGGATTTAGGATCCCCTTTGATGTTTCGTTGTTTCGAAGTTTGATGGGAGTGTTGAGGCTAGACGGCTTTAATTGGAAAGCTTGTTTGAGAACTACCGGTATTGATGGTTTTGACTTTGATTTGATGATGGAAAGGTAATTTCTCTTTGCTTAATGAATCTTGTTCACACAAGAAAGTCTAGCTCTTCACTATCGGTTGTTTAGGACTCTTTGTGTCAGGCACCACTCGACTGTTAACGCCCAACACAGATGGGGCACCATTCTGTGTGAGGACTTTGGATTGAACGTCAGCGCAGTACGAATTTTTATATTTTGATGGATGCACACCATCGGATATATATTGATCGATTGACTTTGATGACTCATGGCCTTTTGGTATCCATTTTGATTGCTTGCTTGCCGGGGTTCATCCCGTGCCACTCTACCACAGCTCAAATGATGAGTCGGGAGGGTCATGTGAAACTATCCCGTGGTGTATTAGTTTATGTGGGTTGCCTCTTTGTTAGATGTTTATGTTAGTTGATTTTGATTCGAATGCTATGCACTTTCAACGATCAGGATGCTATGCATTTCATATGATTTTGTTTATCGTTTACTCTGATTCGTTCTACATATCTGGATGATTTATATATATATTGCTTGCCGACCTCCGTGTCTGATGATGCTACTCTTGGTGCATAGGTACCGAGCTCCACCTTACCGAGGAGGAGGTGACGGAAGAAGTTCAGGCCGATCAGCCTGATGACTTCCTGGAGTACAGTACGAACGACATTGTATAGCCGTAATGACCCCGTACATGAGCACCTTCACGTTATTTTGTGTAGCTTCATCTTTTGGTTTCTTCATCTTTTGATTAGGCCCAAGTTTTGGATGTGGCCTATTGTTGTAAATAATACTTTTGTTTAATTGTTTCAAACTTGAACTCTAGTTAATATATATGATCAGTCTTTGCTCTTAATTATATACTTCAAGATACCATTTGTACTATGAAGCTTCCGCTATACGTTTTATGTATTTGAGGAAATGTTTATACCTCACAGCGATCTTCGATCCATATTGGGACATGATTAGGGCCCAGTGTTGTTATTAATGCCGAAAAAATTTTAATTGGCCCTAATCTCACGCATAAACCCCGGTTCCACAATCGGGGGCGTGACACTATTGATAGACTGTATACTCGACTATCTCTTGGCTTGACATAATTTGTCTAGTCCAAGTCATTAGTTGGTTTGTCTTTGCCTCTACTTCTATACATTGGGCTGCTATTCTTTGGATTTTGCATATCTTCAAGGCATAATGAATCTGGCTCTTCTTCTCTCTGGTGACAGCTTTCTCCAGTTTATTACCTAATCTAATTTTGGTTGGGCAGGATGTGTTGACAGTTGACACATGCCATATTACTACAGGTTCCTGTATCATTTTTTGTTTCTCTCTAATTTCCTGGAAGAGCAAGAAGTGACTATTGTTTCTTGTTCTTCTGATGATGCTGAAATCACGCTTAATCCTATGCTAAAGTACGACGGCTGCTTGTTGATATGGGCATCTACTTACATGCTTTGACCCCTCTATATTGTGACATTGCAAGGTCTCTCCATATTGCTCACTACATTGTCTAACATGAGCACACCATTCTTCGTTGAGCCATCTTCTACCTATACTAGCTGGCTAATCTTTTGTGTATGGCCTTACCCCACTCTTCGGTTTCAGAAATTGCCATCCAATCATAGCAAGAGAAGAGAGGGAGGGGGGGTCCTCAATATGCCATAATCTCATGTGCCATACATTTTCTAAGATTCTAGTCAGTCAAACTAAATTGTACTTATGTAGATAAGTTAGTCAAACAAAATTGTACTTGTGTAGATAAGTTATTACTAATAGTGGATATGAGAGTTCCTTATATACAGTGGTTGGGAGCATTAACCCAACAAAACAACAATAAGTCTCTTGTTCTCTTCAAGTTTTTCAATTTCTTCACATGGTCCAGCCGCATTAGAAGAATGGTTTGGATCATGATACCATGATCTCTACTCAAGTCTTATACTATGCTTGTCCTAAGGCCAAGCTTGTCATGTGATCTGAAGAATGTTGGAATATCATTTTTCTGATTAGTTAAGATCGGGATATTATAGCTTAAAAAGTAATAGTTGAAGAATTTCAGAACTTTTCCCCACATCTGATTTCTTTTACTCCAACAGTTTTTTGTTTTTTTTTTTTTTTTTTTTTAAATTCTGAGATGCTTCTAATCTATATTGAGTGGATACATCATTTGAAAGTTTGGGACTTAAACTGGATACAAATCAGCTACTAGTGTGGCACTCTTTTTTATTTTTTTTATTTTTATGATGACATGGGTATCCCTGAGGTCTTTGACCCAAAAGGAATAATCCTCTGCATGGCACCCAAGTGCGGCACTCTTTTTAGTGTGTCTGAGCTCTATATATGACAAATCAGTATAGTGCCTTTTGTAAAGATACATGTCAACTCGACCTAATGGGTCAGCCCACAACCCATGAATTGGGTCAGCCCACAAATCAAGTCATTGTATGAGTTGTCAATAGATACTAGTTACCTTAACAATACCCGTAATCATGTAATTAGATCATCTAATCTAGGCAATACTATGTTATATATGGATCCATTGTCAATACAAAGAATACACAATTCTCTTGCAATTCTTCTCTCTCTTGTATGCTTCTGGTTAGATATGGATATTCTAACATGGTATCAAAGCCCATCGATCTATTCATTCAAGCATAAGAGGAGCCTTGATCAACTAATAGGAGAATATTGTATTCGACTGTGAGAAGCACTACACTACTGTGATCAAAGGTGGCCCATCTATTGATGATCATTCTGCATCAGAGAAATCTCTCCATTATGGTCGTCCATTTGTCCTAGGAATTCTGCACATTTTTTCGAGATTTTCTGATCATCTGAGGTAGGCCATTCTCTCCAATCTGCACTTGTCTCCTTTGTGCAAATAGTTTTCATCAAGCCCGTTCAAAATTCTGGTCTCTCAAGCTTTCTTCAAAATTCCAGCTAGAGGTGTTTCGGATTTTTGATACAGAGACCACTGTGTGATCTGATCTTCCATCTGATCACCCACAAATCAAGTTATTTGGCTTCGCTGGTTACTTCGAGATTTAGGAGTTCTAGTTCTTAAATCTACCTCTCTCTTTACGGACAGTGAAAGTGCATGGAAAATAGTAAGAAATGATGTCTTCCATGAATGATCCAAACATCTTGAAGTTGATTGTCATTTCATTTGTCAACATGTTCGAAGTGGTACTATAAAGCTTATCCAGATTTCATCAGCTGCTCAAGTAGCATATTTTTTCACCAAAAGCCACTCCCCATCTCAGTTTTCGGAGCTAATTTCCAAGCTATCGATGGTCACATTCTCCCATCCAAAGCTTGAGAGGGGATGTAAAGATATAGGTCAACTCGACCTAATGGGTCAGCCCACAACCCATGAACTAGGTCAGCCCACAAATCAAGTCATTGTATGAGTTGTCAATAGATACTCGTTACTTTAACAATACCTGTAATCATGTAATTAGATCCTCTAATCTAGGCAATACTTAATTATATATGGATCCATTGTCAATACAAAGAATACACAATTCTCTTGCAATTCTTCTCTCTCTTGTATGCTTCTGGTTAGATCTGGATATTCTAACACCTTTAACCATGAAATAAAGGCATTGCACTTGTAACACCTTTATTTTCCTTTGTCATCATTCCCCTACTTTTTTTATATGAAATCATATCTATGCAATCAATCATGTCTTTTAATGGTTTTTCTTTTTATCTATTTATATTGTGTGGATATGTACTCATAGCCAGTTTGTTTGTCATCATGGTAGGAGGCAGGACCTTTGATAGCATTAAATTGCTTAGTAGATTGGGATTTTGCTGCAGGTTTGGTGGTGTCTGTTGTTAATCCACAACCAGGGGAAACCATCATCGACTGTTGTGCTGCACCTGGAGGAAAGACTCTTTTCATGGCATCATATCTGAGAGGCCAAGGTGGTTTTTGAATGGAAAGTTTCATCTTTTTGACATGTTCTCACACATTTGTATCAGTAAAATTGTCTCATATAATTTGTTGGTCTATAATTTCAAGCTAATGATAGGGTTCTAAATTTCTAATGCCTCCCTAAATGTGGTGTAGTATGAACCCATTTTGTATGAGTAGGCTTGCGGTCCATAGTCATCCAACAGACCTTAGTGCCAACATACTGGTGGGTTTGATACTAGAAGCATGGTGCCAAACATGGAATGGGCACAACAGGATACTGTTCATGTCTTGAACATTTGAAATCCATTATTTCTCGAGTTTCTTGTTGTTGATTTGAATAAAAATATTTGCTAAGTCGACACTAAGTATGTGTAGACTGCCTTTATTTTAATTACTCGGCATAAAATTCGAAAAACAATGATGATGATACTTCCATGATGGCTTAAGGAAAGAAAAACATTGGTTTTTTCTATGTGGAAATTCAACGTGCTCAGGAGATATTCAGAAGCTCATTGATTTTTGGACTTGTCTATGTCAACATGCGTCGTCTTGTTTCAGGACTTAGGGATTTGTTCAAAGGAAAATGTTCTCCTGTGCTCCTTGCGCAGGCAAACTTTTAATCCACAATATCAGTGACGCGTAAAGTTTATGCTTTACACATCACGGATGCTCATTATTCAAAGCTCATCTGCACTATGTGCACAGGTTAATATTTTCCCTCTTGTAAATGTTGATTATGAAACAAATTATTTTTTGTTTATAATGATAGAGAACAGTAATAATAGCAGTAATGGTATTGATAAAAATAATAAGATTACTTCTAATAAAAAAAAAAAAAAGAGAGTAAAAGAGAGTATGAAGATAATCTCCATGATACTGTAAGTTATTAAACGCTTCTTTCCTTTCGAAACTTCTCAGGCACAACAATGATGATTTTTCTCTAACTCGGTAGCTGCTTCTTTTTGCAATTCCTTGTGTTGATTCCATTGAGCTGGATTTTAGAAGCTTTTGGTTCTATACCTACTCCTTCCATAGGCTTGTACATTTTTTTATTTTATTTTTTGCGTTACATTATTGAAATTTATATTTGAGCACAAAGGTCGCTTAAGAATTTTTGAAGAGACAGCTAAGTTGCAGAATGTCGATGATATTGTCACTGCTGTTCATGCTGATCTTCGCAATTTCTCCGTAAGTTACTGGACTGTAAACAGAGGCAAACATCTAGAACTTTTACTGGAATGACTTAACAAATGACGTCTCTCTTTCAAAGAATTAGCTCAAATATTTGAGTACGAGGAAGAAATCCAGTATAGCACCCCATTAAGTGGATGGGTGGACCATTAGCAACAAATATAAGGATAAATATCACATAGTAAAAATATCCATTGGCAGTGATGGTGTTCTCCTAATCTACTTGCACATTTGTTTACTCAAAAGAGAAACAGAAAAGAAAAAAAATTATGGCAAGTGTTAAATGCCCATGAACACTATAGAAAATAACTCATCAAGATAAGGCCTAGGCCCAACTCAACTAAGCCCATGTATAGACTTTTAAAATATCCCTAGTGTGGAATTTGGTCAAAACATTGTACAGCAGATTTTCTCTTTTTTACTTGTATAGAAGATTAGGATAGCTGTACCTTTTATTCTTTCATTATTTTGATTGTAATTCCAGCCTTTGATTAGGCACAATGAGATTATAAAATGGGTCAGTCGATATTCTCTCTTGGGACATGACCAATTCTTCCAAAGCTCTTTTCTTCTTCTTCTCTACCTCTTAGATTATTTCAATAGCCCTTATAAACACAAGGTAAAATTGGAAGATGCCCATTGTTGCAAACATGAGGTTGTCCTTTTAGTCATCTTACCAATAAAAAAATAACTTTTCCAGAACATGGTGAAAATACACATCTGCATATCTTTTGGGGACTTGAAACCCATTTAAGATTAGAAAAGAGAAAGGTAACGTTAATGTTGAAAAAAAAAACTTTTAATTCCCTCTTTTCTGAGTCCCATGACATTCCATAGAATTCATCCTTCATGGAGAAAGGACACAAGCCCCACCATTGATGAAAGGTAAATGATTCTGGAAAAATGAAAGAATTATTAGACAGGTTATGGAATGTGAACCATATGTATCTCACAGAGGAACAAATTGCCAAAAAAAGTTCGTTACAATTGAAATTGATTGTGCGGTCTTTTCCAATTGTCTTTTGTACTTCATGTTATTTTTAATTAAATTTTAGTTACCTTTTCTTGGGGAGAAGTACCCTGAAGAGTAATGTAGAAATACTGATTCACGGAGTCCTTCCAGCCCAAACACAGAAGAGCATATATTAGCAAGAAATTGTTTCGGTCTTCAAGGTGATGAATGCTTACATGATTGCTAGCTGTATTGAGAGCAGATTTTGTTATCTGTGCCTGTCAAACAAACTGCTTTCACGGTAAGGGGGTTGGTATTTTAAATAGCTTTTAAAGAAAAGGGGCTGACGATATAGGATTGGTTCATGAGACCAAAGACAGAACAAAGACCTGCTCAAGAAGATACCACTAGTTTCTCCCTGGATGGACTATCACAGATGTCGTGGATTATGTGGTAGACTTCGCTAAATCATTGGATGTGTCCTTACTTCATGTTAAGAGGAGTGTTAACTCGGAGGCAGATTGATTGGCCAACGAAGGAGTCTTATCATTAGAGCTTGGTGGTAGATAAGGATGGATATCTTTGGTCTGCTCTCTAGGATAGCATTGTGTTCATATATATATATATATATATATAAATATATATATATATATATATTTTTTTTTTTTTGTAGCCGATGTCTTCGCTTTTGTTGCTATCCAGTATACTAGTACTGTTTAGCTCCCTTTAATAGGATTTGTTTACCATTAAAAAAAAAGGAAAAAAGAGAAAAAGAAAAAGAAAAAGAAAATGTGCTGCTAGTTTCTTCCTCCTATAACGGCCTCATGTAATTATTGAAGAGCTTCTAGCTTTGATCTCCCAACAATCCATGAGGCTTCTTCTAGAACTTCAAGCTCACACCCAATTTCCTCGGCATACTCTACCTATGACTTGATGAATACTTGTCAGTTTGAAACTTGATAGAGCTTCACAAAATAATCTTTTAGGGTGCTTTCTCCAAACCAAATATTCTTTGAATATCTCACCTCTGCAACTCTGACCAAGAAACTTGTTCCTCTTTTTCTTAGGTCATGGTTTTGTGTGCATGTGTTCTCACCTTGGCATTAACTCTCCACCCTTCTGATCCCAGACACCTCCCCCATGAGTCTTCCGAATCCCTACTAGATTCCCCATATTTAGCCCTGTTTACTTTCCTCCAAAATGCCTGTTTCTCCTAAAAACTTCGCCATTTTAGAGGAGCCCAATTTCTCTTTCCAATATTCCCGATGTGCCTAGGCCCCATTAAGAAGCGACACTTTGTGAGTCATATGTATCAAGGATCGTCTTTGTGAGTTCTATTTATCCCTCTTTAGATTCTGGAGTGACAAAACTTATCACTAAACAGGAATCAGTGGAGAAAGAGAACTCTCAAGTCCAATCCTTGATAAATTATTTAAGGCTTTGATAATTGTTTATTTTATTTGTCTAGTTTCAGTATTTTTTGTTTTGTTAGACGTATGTTTTGTTTGTTTTGAATGTTTTTTCCATGCATGCATTATGCCATTATCTACTCAAGTTAATTCTCCTGTAGAAGAACTGCCCTTATTTATAATCTTTCCTAAAATTCAACATTACATAACAATTTGGTTAAAAAATTTCTACCATTTATTTCTGAAGTTGTATCCTCTGGATTTGCAAAGCTGATGCAGCCGGAGGCGATTTGTAATTGACAGGAAATCCAAAGAAAACAACCCTAAGCAAATCAACAAGAGAAAAATGTAGAAAGCCAGAGAGAAAGGGAGATTTCTTGCCAATAGTTGCTCAGTAGTCTGTAAAAGTTTTCAATCTGATGGCGAATACATCAATCCGTTGGCGAAGAATGATAAAAATAAAATTTATCGAAAATTCTGCAAATGTTACTGTTCAAGATACAATAACTGGCAGCCATTTTTTTAATGGTTAGATAGGCTTTATTACGAAGCAAAAAGTACAAAAGACTTATACTGAAAATCAAGGGAAAACCATTAAAAAAAGGGCAAATATGACACCCATAACCTGTCAACAAAAAACTACAAGAGCAGGGGAGAATGATCAACAGAGAGCGATGACCGCCCGACGCCCTCCTTGGTCAACATATCCACCATCGCAATAGCACTATGCAGAACATGGGAAAAAGTAGTGACACCGAGCCTTGAAGGAATCTCCTTCACCTCCTCAAAGGCTCAAACGCATCAGCCAAATGCCAAGGCATCTTCAAAGAGCCCATTGCCCAGCGAATGACGCACCAAGAGTCACCCTTGACACACCAAGAGTCACCCCCACTAAAATGTTGGAGAGACCCGATCTGTTTTATTCCTTGAGACCGGGCTGCTAAGTCACCCTTATTTACTGAGTAGATCCCACTAGACCAGAGAAACTAATCACGCAAGCTGCCGATGAATCTTTAATAATTCCCCCTATGCCAGAAGGACCCAGGTTACCTGTAACACTGCCATCAAAATTAAGCTTGTAAAAGCCCAAATGAGGGGAAAACCAAGCAGGACTTGGATGATCCCTAAACTCAGAAGAACAGCCAACTCCTGCTAACACCTCGACATAGTATCAATAGAGAACAATTTGGGTAAACCCAAGAAGTCACATGAGCTTAATGGAATTCTCCAGGGCAGCCCCCCATGAGCAAACACCATTGATCTAAATCACCCAGAGAACAGCAAAAAAGGCCACTTTCCACATCACCCTCCCCCTAGCAAAATCCACCTCCAACCACCTAGTCTGAAACAAACAATGAAGAGTATTCTGAACCACCCAGCTGCAACCAAACCCACTAAGAACTGCATTTCAAAGAACTGAATGTTACCTTGCATAAGAATGCAGCCCAACATACCTAACCAACCAAAAGCAGTCTCTCTCTGAGGGTCCTTAACCTTCCAAATGACAGCAACAGGGGAAGGATTAGAAGAACCTGCTGATAAAGTAACTGGCGACCTTACTTCCATATATAGTGTTCAAAATCCCCCCAAAAAAATGGGTGAAACAATCACAATGATTAATCCTGTTCTCTTAGTAATTAGATCCTACGATGAATGGTTCTTTTTAAACTTGGAAACTACTATAAAAATTTCAGAACAGCTGAAACTGGAATCTGCTGGTCGTCCAGAACACTTGTTACAAACTCCTGTGGGGCCATACAGCCCACTGTTTGATGAAGCAAAATTTAGTGTAGTTCTTGGGTTTGAGCCCATCTTTGTCCATTTGACTGAGGCCTGAAAAGACTTGCTTGCTGAAATTTTCTGTATTTGCAGAAATACCCTGCTGTCTGGTAACTGGTTCTCAAACTAGCTCCTGACATTGAATTTCATTCGAAATTTGGGATTGTTTTGGGGCCCAATTGATCCTTTGGTCCACCTAGAAGTGTGTCGTGGTACTGTAGGCTTGATCATAGGCGTCTAAAAATTTCAATACTTGGTTGTTTTGATCCCTGTCAAGTGTCAACAGATGCAAATTGACTTGCATCAAAATTCCAACCTTTATTTCTAAAATAACAGAGAACTAAAAAAAGTTTTTTAAAACTTTATGGCATCATACTAACTGTTTTCATGTGCATAATGTGCTAGATGACTAGTGTGCTTTATACCAAGGGTTGCATAATATCTACATCGCATGAAATGTTCTGTTTAAAAGCAATCCCAATTTTGGACATCTCTTTTCAGGTTTTCAAATGGTCTGTGCAAGCTTTGTAGAAATATTATGTAGAAAATCAGTAGCTGCTGAAAAACTTGTTATTTTGTGCTCTATTTCCTTTCTATTAAATGAAGCTCTATTCCTTTTCTATGAAGTGAATGTATGTTTATTAAAAGGGTGTTGCTATTTCCACCCACCCCATATATATATATATATATATATAGAGAGAGAGAGAGAGAGTAGTCAAAGGTCATGTCATTGGATTCAAATCATAAGGCCATCACCTTCTTCCCTTCTTTATGTTTATCCCCAGATGAGCAGCACAAGACACCTGTCAGTCACAGTAGCTTATTCAATATTCATCAGTACAAGAGATAATCGCCATATAGAGCGTTGGATCTAGAGAGCGTTGGATCTGGAGGAAAATCGGACGACCGAAATTAGCTGGCTGGGATGTGCGTACATATACAAGACGCTAAGTATTCAAGTCCCATTTTTCACAAATAGGCACGGGCCGGCCTTCAGGCATTCTACCACTGAATTCAAGTATGGTCCATTTGTTAAGTGGACCCATATTTTAGGTCCAAGCCCGGCCCAACTCCTAAAGCTAGGTTCAATCCTAGCCCAAAGCGGGCTTGGCCCGGGTCCGGATGGGCCAGCCTGATCCACGAACACCCCCCTCCTCTCATATAGGATCAGGTTTGACATATTTGTCCCACTTCGAGCTCTTAGAATAATTTGTGTTGGGACAGTGGTTATGATTGTCTTCATATGGAGGTGGGCTTGGCGCCAGTGAATTTTCTTGATTTTGTAATAGGCCTCACTCAGCCTCAGAGGATCTGTATTATTTTTCCCACATGGTGGGGTGTATGTTTTTGGTAACGTGCCCACACTAGCTGTTGCCCAGCAAAATCAAATATATTTTTTTTAAATGTCTGAGATATCCGTATTAGCAATGGAAGCCGCGCTTTGGTTGGTGGCATAAGTTTAGGATCTTGGTCATTAATCAAGTGGGGTACATGTAAATGGGGGTAACAACACCTGGCCCATTTTAGTGGGCCCACACGTTGAGGACACTGGGACTTGCAGTCATCCTCAATTCTTGTGTACGAACCTAGGAATTGCAGACTCAAAAGGCTGAGGAGCGAGGTCCCTCTCTACTAAAACAATACGAGAGAGAGAGAGAGAGAGAGATGATGCAAGACATGGAGAGTGAGGATTGGGTGTTAATGGTGGTCTGGGTGCAGTAAGGAAAAAGATGGTCGAGGCTGACAATTGTCGTCAAATCAGATGATGTACGTGGGATCCACATCTGCATGTACGTGGAATGGCATGGGCGGAGAGATCTGGTGTGCATTTGGCGCTTTGACCAATGGATAAACTCGGTGTCCAGATAGCTTTTCGGATATGACATTGACATTGCATGAGTGCTGCAACCAAGGTGTAGACTGGAGCTATAGGGTGGGTGTAAATATGAAATAGGGTGGGTGTATTTAGAACCACCCTTATTAAAAACCCTAAATGAAAATACATGTATCTGAGATTCACGTGTCAGTCATGAATGTTAGATCTTGACACAGCTAGTAGTTAGAATTCATCCTCTCTCTCTCTCTCACACACACACAAACACACACACACAGAGGAATGTGAGCTGATTGTACAATTATGATACTAGTTAAATATCTTATACATCTAAGAACTAACATACTATGGAAACGTACTTTTCAAAACTATTATTAAATGCGTCAGCGTGCAAAATTTCCTAGAATCCGGACATGTTATGTTCGTTTAAGCATTTGCATATGTATCTACAGTTAAGTTAGATAGCTTTAAAAAAAAAAAAAAAAACCCAGAGATCTTGTGTTTTGTTTTTGCACGTGTTGACACCAGTGCAACTTAAGCTCTTACATATACTTTTTTTCTGCCTTCAGCAATTACTCTTTTGTAACTTTTTTGAGGTTTGCAAAAAAAAGTAGTGGTTCATATTAACCCTGAGCAGTAGCTTAGTTGGCCTAGGACCACGGTTTACACCCGGAGCTTGTGGGTTGAAAACTGCATTACCACACTGGAGCCACATGGAAATTTTACCCGTCTTTCTCTCTTGGGCCCGTAGGGATTATTCTGGCCCAAAGGGCTAGGACACCCTGCGTTATAAAAAAAATTAGAAAGTAGTGGTTTAGATTTTGGAAAAATATTTTCTTGTTTGCTTTTTATTCATTGAAGCATTTGTGAAGTCTGGTAAAGTCTTGTTGGATGCTCCCTGTTCTGGATTAGGTGTCCTCTCAAAGGTATTCAATTCCTTGTCTCAAGTCATATTTCTTGGCCAGATAGTTGTGCCATCCTCTTCTTTTGTCTTTTGCAGGAGCCAAACAACTTTCATTTTACTGAAGTATAGAAATAGTATTAGTTTCTACAAATTGATTATTCAAAAAAGAATTCTTCTGGTTTGTTCTTTTATTTTTGGAATATGTTAATTTTGTAATTGTATGCAATATACCAATAATGTCGTCTATCTAAATGAGAAGTCTTGTTCAACTGTTTGTGTTAAATCTCCTAATTTGATGAATTCTAGAGTTCTCTCTTAGGGTTTGAAAAACCTAAGAGGATAAAAGTATAAAAATAAGGAAACAAATTTAATTGAGAAAACCCAGTCGTACTGTTCCGTGCCCTAGGGTTGGGGACCACTATTATATATATTCTATCATATTTCTGATAATTGCAAAAAAGCTCTCATTTATATATTTACAACTAAATCCGTATTTTCCCGAAAACTACATATCCAATTATTCCTCTTAAACACTTCCCCTCATACTGGCTCATAAATATCTACTATGCCTTTGTTGCCAACTTTCTCTTGGATAAAATGACAATCAACTTCAACATGTTTTTGCATGAGCATGGAACACTGGATCTGTTGTAATCTGTTGTGCTTATCTGCCGTCAAAGTATAATTCCATGGGATCTTCATGTATAAAGATCAGCTCACGAAGTAAAATCCTTAACCATAATAGTTCACATGTTCCGTATGCCATTTGCTTAGTATTTGGATCCAGAATTGGACCTTGTTACTACTGTTGAAATACAATATTTCGAGAATTAAAGAACAAGATACGGGTTAAAAAGAAACTGGCAATCTACATGATAGCAATTTATAGCTCCACTGGGTTGGTGATATAGGATAGACCCGTGGTCCCCATGGGTGAACCCGCCTTTGGGCCCAGCCCACCTATCCCTCGTCTATTTAAAGTTTATTTATGAATTAAGTTGTGTTCAGTTTGATATTATGATCCCAGCCATTGAAGTATTGGATGGTCCATATTTGCTTTGGGGTTAAGTTTTCTCTTATTTAAACATTGTGAAGCCTCTTGGTTTATTTAGATTTGATGAATGAAAAAATATTGAGTACTCTTGCTTTCTTCTTCCTCCTGTGATTGGAGTTTGGCGTGAGGCCAAGATTTTCAGGCGCGAAGCCTGAATTACCCCCCTCCACCCTCCATCTCTAGTCCCTCCATTTCTGCCCACCCCGCATCTGGTACCCTACTCCGCTTCAATAGGACAGAAAAAAAATTTTGGATGTATTGTAGCCCCACTGGAGAAGACAAACAAAAGTGGTACCCAAAATCCCTAACTAGGGGTTTTTCCGTCCTCCTTGAGTTTTGAGGCCTTTCTTGTGATTTCATTTCGACTTGCTAGAGGGAAGTATCCATCTTGGTTGGGATGGTTGTATTTATTTTTGCTTTGCCTTTACGTTTCCTTGCAATTTTTTGTGCTCCGGGAATCTTCTTGGTTGTTTGTTAGTATATCTTTTTTGTACTAGTAAGCTTTTGCTCAATCAAGTTACCGTTCAAAAAAAAAACATAAATAGGGAATGGTCATCAAAGTATCAAGGTGATACTAATAGTGCTCATTATCACTTTACACAAAGCTAGATTGCGGCTAGAATAATAATCCAAAATAAAGCCTCTACATAGACAAACAACCCCTATGTGCTCGATTGGTACTGTTTAGTGGTGCCGAACCCATCAAGAGTCAATGGTCTTAGGTAAGTTAGGTTTTAGACATAGATCACATTATAGGTCACTTCTTCAAATAAGAAAACACTCCAAATAATTTATTCAAGCCCTTACAATACAAATGACACATCCTCAGAAGATCTAATATTAAGTAGACTAATCCCTCAAACTTTCACATAAAACAAGTTAGGGTTCTGGATCCTTTTAGGTGATTCTAGTTAGCATTAGAAGATAATTAGGAGTACTAAGTTCTTAGTATCTTTCCATAATTAAATCAAATATTCAATTTAGGCCTTTTAAGCGTGCAGGTGGGACCAATATCTGAAATTAACATGTGGCCTCCAATAGGTCACATCCAACTTCCTTTGGCATTATTTTGAGTTTTGAAGCATATTGACATCCCCTTTGATCTTACGGTGTTCCTACACAAGTATATTGATGAAAGAAAAGAGAAACCTAACCCTAATTGTGGCTAACTGCTGGAATCAGATTCAAACTCAATTTGGGAGACTCCAAATCATTAAATTGAAAACCCTCAAAGAATACAAACTCTAGAGGGATCATGAGACAAAACCCCCAAAATCATCCAAACCATGATGCCCCTAGGGTCAACAACCCTATATCAATCCCAAGTAGGGTGCAGTCAGCAGGGAATCTGCTGGAGAACCCCACGGCCAAGCCCACACAATCCAAATTTTACATATTTTGATGAATTGGGTCTCTTCCACATCATGCTGTGTGATTTTGAGATGTGTCCCACACATGAAACATAGAAACAAGAGGAATTCTAACCCAATTCAAATCCCATAATTGAAATCAGATTTAAAACATGATAACATTAACATATAATTTGGAAACATCATCAAATTAGGATAGAATGCCAAAGTAAGCAAAACCCTAGAAGATATTGTAGTAGAAACCCCAAAGCTAGAGCCCCGCCATGATGGAAAGCTCAAAATCCACCATGGGATGGAGTCCCATTGTGGTCGGCCATGGTGGGAATATCAATGGGATCCCACAGCCAGTCCTACTCCTCTTCAATTTCTATTTCTCATTGATGTTTGTTTTTTTTTTTTTTTTTTTTTTTTTTGGAGAAAGTTAAGTTGGTCTTTCATTTTCTCTAAAGATAAAAAGTTACACGAGGATGGCTTTCAAATTGAAAGTATCCAATGGGTATACCCCATTCAAACAAGAGTACAAAAAATAGCCCACATCTCGGGCACATGAAACCATAAAAGAAACTCTTATATCTCGGGCACAGGAAATCCAAGTATGAGGAGCCCACATCCTGGGCCAAGACTCTATTGATCACCAATCATATTCAATTCTGTTGAGCTGAAGTGAGCTGTGATCAAAGTGACCCTTTTGACTTGCTTACTAAGAGCCATAGCACATGGAGAAATAGGGCCATAGAATACCCTAGAAAACATTGCAAAACTGCCTCCACTTTCCTTACATCAAATCGATGTTTCCAATCAAACATAGATGGATTTCTTATATTTTTGGTAAGGAGACTTTCCATCTCTAAATGGATCACATCGAGATCAGCTGGAATTAGTTGAATCAAAGATTTCACCTCTTGGTAGATTTTATCATTTGGAACAATGTGAATAGATTCTGCATGGCCCTTTGGGTCTCAAAAAATACCAATTAGTGCTGGTTGAATATGAAAATTTGAAAATCTCCAACCCTCATAAATTTGATGAAGGGGTTTGTGAGTTTTCGATTAAGTTGGGGGTAGATTCCATAGGCTAGCACGTGGGTCTGGCAACCTTACATCAAGAAAAATAATCCAATTGTGGATTTGTCTCAAGATATTTTGAAAGATCTATTCTGGTCCCTTAAACACTTTTTAAATTATTCGAAAGTTTGTTTTCCTCCACAAGTGCCACACAAATGTAGGAAAAATAAGCAATGCAAGAGTTCGAATGCCAGTATGATTTTGAAAGTAGTCTTTTGATTTGATTTCTCATTTATTTGAGTCCTTTTCCATCACATACTTAGTGTTTTGAGGTGTTTTCTACAAAAATCCATATGATTAGAACTAGATTAGGGCTTCTAGAATTGAATTACATGGAGACAAGAGTGGAATAATGCATGCTTTGCTTAATTCAGATTTTTTACTTATCTTTGATAGGTTATAATTGGCCTTTTCCTTTTCCTTTGTCGAATGTTGTCTAGCATCAATTCCTAACGAACCCTAGGTTGTCCTCTTCACTTTTCTCTCCCTTTCTTCTTCTTTTCCTTGGTGTTTTTTTTTTTTTTTTTTTTAGTTGAATCGTCGCAGGTGCATGGGATGGGATAGGGTTGGGCGTGCAACCCCTTGTATAGCCTTAGGGCTTTGTTCCTAATTACAAGTAGGAGTTGTAATCCTAATGGAGAAATTCCTCTTTCCAATTTTGTTTGTGTTGCAACTCTCATTGACTATTTTTAATTCTAATTGCACTCAAACTCTACCTTTATTGGGCGCTTGACTCTACTAAAGACTTTGGGGATGGCTTCCCGCAATAACTAAGAGTCCTAGTTGTGCTTAGCAACCTTTGTAATTTGGTTTCCGAATGCAACTAGTATACTTAAATTAGTTTATTAGTAATTAAACAATAATTAATTAATTATACACATAGTGTGGGGTCTACTGGCTGATAGGAGTTCATGCCTGACTACTTTCTTACTATGGCTAGGCCCTATTTCTTCCAAAGTCACATGCCAGATTTTTAGACCTTCATCCACTAAACTCTCTTTTGTATTTAGTGATTCTAAACTAATTAGGCTTGTGATTGGCTTGTCATTGTGACTAACCCAGCCTATTAGTTGCCACACAATACCTTCTGGGTCCCACTTGGCCCCACATTTTATTATTAATTTTTAATGCATTTTGTTAATGGCCACACTAATATTGATTAATTATGATTAATGGAAACCATTAAGGGCCCCCCTTAGCAGACTGTACTTTGCCATCATATTTTAATTAATTATTATTATTTTATTTCGAATTTACGTCATATTATTTTTAATTAATCAGATTATTATTATGATTATAAATTTGTATGGGACCATTTTTCCAACTATTCCACAAAAAAGAGTCTTTTAGATCATGTTAATTACACTAGAATGGATGTATAATGCTATCTAACTAGTATAAATTCTAATATCAATTATTTTTTTTATTAAATACTCAAAATATAGTCTTTCTTATTATTACTAAATAATAATATCGAGGTAAATTTGGGTTCGGGTCCTTACATGGTCCACATGAATCTCCTGAGAATCAAATGCCTGTCAATCCACTCATTATCATTGATGAACTTGGAAAACTGGATGTCAAAGTGGTATGACCTTGCCCAAATTTCTCGTTAGGCAACATTGATATCTCCTCCAGTGCACCTTGAGTCCTTGACTGAGGGCCTGAGGCTATTGAGACCTAATGGAGGTAACATCCAACCAAAAGAGCCCTCAGTGAGTCTTCATTTAAGGCCATCAACATTGGAAATTGCCCACTGAAAATAATCAGCCAATGATTGCACTTCCATTCAATATTCTTTTGGCACTAAACTTTCTCTTCCCATGCGACACACTCTCCTGCCACCTTCATTATCAAGAAACATTTTCTCATAATGGAAAATAGAATCTCCAAGAATATATCCCATTTAATGATGATAACTCATTGATATGGGTATTCATTGATAGTACACTATTTAGGACCCAGTTTAGTGCACGGGCTTTTTTTTTTTTTTTTTGGCTTAAAGGGTTAATTTGTATTAAAAAAACAGGAAAAAAGAAAAATACAATGGCACTAGCGCCCCAAGACAGAGCCACGGAGAAAGCTGGATTTAAAAAGAAGAAAATACAAAGGCACTAGGGCCGCAGAATTGTCTATAAGATGACATAAATTAAAAGTGGAATAGAAAATTAAATTCCAGAAAAGATAACAAAGTAAATATTAAATTGATTGGAGCATAAGTTAATATGAGGTAAATGGGAATCTTTTCTATTAATATTAAATCTTTTGCGTAATCGTTTTCTAGTCCTTGGGCATAAACGTTTAACAATTACTCCCTAGGATTTGAAACTCCATTAAAGATTAATCCTCAAGTCTGGTGAATAACTTATGAACTACAAAATTAGGACATAAGCGTGGACTGATAATTATGTGAAACATCCGAAATTTCATTTTATATGTAAAATCTGTGACCTTGTCATTTCTGTGGTGTGTCCCTGCTATAATGACAATCTGGGTTTACAGCTTACAGTTTCAAAGACTGGAAAGAGACTGGAAAGAAGCAAAAGGAGACAAAAGGAGAAAAGAAAAGAGAGACATGAATTATTACAAGTCAAATTCAACCCATTTAAATTTTCTAATAATCTAACAAATTCTCAAAATAATGTTGATATAACAAAAATCTATCCTCTGTGTGGATGGTAGGGAAACCAAAAGGAGCTGGTGCTTTAAGAGCCCAAAAAAGAACCATGAATTTGTTATCCAGATGGTAGAATGAAAGAAACCCCTGGGGTTTCATCTATAAAATAAGAAAGGAATCTTGATTTGTGGTTCTTCTCATTTGACTGAATGCCAAAATGAACAATTCCATATAATGGAAAATCTTATAATAACAGTGATGATTTTGCTAGTAAAGATGGTCGAGAGGCAACTTTGCCCATGCTTTCACACATAGACACATACAAAATAGATTTCCCTTGGATGTTGTGTAGGTAAAACACCGTAATGACAAAGTTAAGCAAAGATTACAGCTAAACTAGCCGAACGCCTCAGCCTCTGTGGTAGAAGATCGTCAGCTCGGCAGATCGGTCAATAGCTTGGCAGCTCGGCAGCTCGGTCAATAGCTTGATGGCTCGGCAGCTCGGTCAATAGCTTGGTAGCTCAGCACCACAGCTCGGCAGTTCGGCATAAATGCCAGCTCAGCACAAAGGCACACCACGACCAAGCCACCCTTGGTCTTAGACCACAATACTAGAGTCAGAGCGGGCCGCCACCTCCTTCCTGGAAATACGGCGCGCCCAGACAGATATGAGCAGTCATTTATGGCGATAGGATCGCTCATTTATGGCAATAAGAAGTGCGCTTTATCAGCCCTGTACGCCAACTGGCTGAAGGCGTGGAAAGAGAGGGAGGGGTGTTGTCCATTTCACCTACTGCTGCCAGTCAGGGTAAGGATCGATGGGACCTCACATCACCTACCCCCACTCACAGAGAGAATGAACGAGGAACGATCACTTATATATACACATGGGATCAATCCCATGAGAGGTACGCAATACACAACTCACAAATACTCCACATCTCTCATTCCTCTCTTCCTCCTCCTGTTTAGTTTTCTCAGAGCTAACTCAGGCATCGGAGTGCCTTCGGCTCACGACAGCCAGGGCCTCTGACCCTAGTCTTTCTCCTTCTTTTTCAGGTTCTTGGAGTTCAGCATTCCCTATCCCGAGGAGTTTTACCTCGACCTCATCTCAATCTAAGTAGGTGTCGTTTTTACCGCCTACAGTTTGGCGCCGTCTGTGGGAAGCTGAACAAAAAGCTTGTAAACACCATGCCTCCAAAAACCAGAAATGGCGAAGGACCCTCCAAAGGCAAGGCTTTGTCCATACAGCCTACGTTGGCGCAGAATCTTCCACCTCCGCCCCCTCAGCAAAGGAGGTCTGGGGGGAGGTCTCCCACGGTCCAGACACAGTCGCGGTCTAGGGGAGTGACCATGCTCTCCCTTCGCGACGTCCCACCTCCGGAGCAGCCCCACCATAGCCATAAGCGGGCCATGCAAGGCGACAAGTCAGTCACCAAGCCACACGAGAAGTCAGCGCGGGCTGGATCACAGTCGCACCATCAAGCCAGCCTCGATCAAAACGAGGACCCCCGCCTGGATGACATCAGGGCCCAGAACCGCCTCATCCAGGAACAGCATGAGCTTATCCAACGGCTCAGGCAACAGCTCGACGACAAAAAGGGTCAGAGCCCGCCGCCCAGGCGCCTGGGCCACGGGCGAGACCTGAGGCACGTCCTCAACAGTAAGAGGCGCGACCGAGACCAAGGGGAAGAGGGCTCCAGCAGCAGTCACATGCACGAAGGGCCGAAGAAGCAGCGCCAAGTTTCGGAGGATGAAGAGCTGAAGAAGTGGATCGACCAGCAGGTGAGGCAGACGATCCGCCAGAATATGGAGACTGCTGGTATCGACCGAGACCAGTATACCGCCTTGGAAGCTGAGGATACTGGCGCGTCTCCTTTCTCTAGGGAGATAAGAAAATACACACTCCCCGAGAAGTTCAGCGTCCCAAGGTTCACCCTGTATGACGGAACCTTGGACCCTGCTGCCCACCTCCGACATTACGTCCAGAGGATGTCGGTCTGGGGGGATGACGATTCCTTAAACTGTCGAGTCCTCTCCTCCAGTTTGGCGGATCTCCCCCTGCGGTGGTTTTGCTCGCTTCCTGAAGATTCCATCTCCAGTTAGCGGCAGCTCCGGACCTCCTTCCTGGGAAAATTCCAGGCTCATCGCGTCATCCCGAAGACCGACGCCGACCTGATGGCCCTCCGAATGCAGGAGAATGAGAACGTCACCCAGTTCGCTCGCCGGTTCTGGACTGTCTACAGCCAGATCGAGTGCGCTTCTGAGGAGCTAGCAGTGAGGTCTTTCCAGCTGGCTCTGCAGCCAGGCATCCCGCTTCGGGCACAGCTGGTCATGTACCCCGTGACCACCATGAAGGAGCTGATGACCCGAGCAAATCGGTTCATCCTGGCAGAAGAAGACGAGGCGCGAGGTCGAGAAAACTTCGGCCTCACTAAGAAGAGCCAACCGGCCAAGGAAGATAGCAGGTCCTCCCGGAGGGAGGATCGTCGCAGAGATCCGTCCCCGGATCGGCGCAGGGCCCGGTCCTCGGAGCAGCGCCGAACCCCCTCTGCTTCGGCATCGGGATCAGGGAGAGGCAGAAGGTCAGGCCATGAGCCGACCTCCTACGTGGCAGTAAATACCATCTTTAAGGAGCCGATCTATAGGCTCCTCAACAAAATAAAAGCGCAGCCTTTCTTCAAATGGCCGCGGCCAATGACGACCGACCCCTCCTCCCGGGACCAGAGCAAGTTCTGTGCCTACCACAAACAAAATGGGCACAGGACCGACGAATGTAGGAGCTACAAGTTCCACCTGGAAAACCTCGTGAAGGAAGGACACCTCAGGGAGTACATCAAGCAGGAGGGCCGAGGTGATGACCAACCTCCGCGGCGGGACGCTGACAACCAGGACAGCGAGCCAGAAGGCATCATCAACGTCATTCACCTTGCCGCCCCACCTAAGAAGAGCTCTCAGGCTCGCGCCGAGGCCAGGCGCGCCTCTCATCAGAAACAAGTGCTGACCGCGGCAGCAGAGCCGGCCGCGAAGAAGGCCAAAACGGAGGGGGTCAGAATATGGTTTTCTGACAAGGACTTGGAAGACGTCGAGCTCCCACACAACGACGCTCTAGTGCTTACCTTGAAGCTGCAGAACTTCTTGGTCCAGAGAGCCCTTGTCGACCCTGGCAGTTCGTCCGAAGTCCTCTACTATGATTGCTTCAAAAAGTTGAAACTAAAGGACGAGAACCTCCAGGCTGCCCGAACCCCTCTGGTTGGCTTCAGCTCCAAACCTGTCTATCCCAAGGGTAAGATCTCCCTCAGAGTCCAAGTAGGTGGCGCCTGCAGGCAGGTGGAGTTCCTAGTAGTCGATGTCCCTTCCCCGTACAATGTTATAATGGGAAGGACGTGGCTGCATAGCATGGAGGCGGTGCCCTCCACCCGACATCAGAAACTCAAGTTCCCTTTGGAAAACCGGTCAGGCCGAACGGATGTGATCACCGTTAAAGGCGACCAATACATGGCCAGGCAATGCCTGCTGGCCGTGCTGCCTGGCGAGGCTGAGCCATCCCAAGTCAATGTGGTCGAACTGGATAGAGAGGCCGAGCTCGGGGACGTCGGCAGGGCTCCGGCGCAGAAAAGCATCGAGGACCTCACCAAGGTCAACATTGATCCCGCCGACCCCGACAGATTCTTTCTCGTGGGAAGCCAGCTCCCCGAGTCCGAGAAGACAGAACTGCTCGACCTCCTCGTGGAGAATAAGGCGGTCTTTGCCTGGACACCCTATGAGATGCCCGGCATCGACCCGGCAGTCATCTGCCACTAACTGAAGGTGGATCCCAACCATACGCCCGTGCTTCAAAAACCGCGCCGGACTGGGGTCCCGCAGACTGAGGCCGTGGTTGAGGAAGTTCAGAAACTCCTCGAGGCAGGCGCAATAAAAGAGGTCCACTATCCGCAGTGGCTGGCCAACACTGTGGTGGTAAGAAAGAAGACGGGAAAATGGAGGGTCTGCGTGGACTTCACCGACCTCAATAAGGCCTGTCCCAAAGACAGCTTCCCTCTTCCGAAGATCGACCAGCTCATCGACGCCACTGCCGGACATGACCGGATGAGTTTCCTGGATGCCTACCGGGGGTACCATCAAATCCCCCTGTACGCGGCAGACCAAGAGAAGACAGCTTTCATCACTCCTAGGGGCACCTATTGTTACAAGGTGATGCCTTTCGGGCTAAAGAATGCGGGAGCGACGTACCAGCGGTTGGTGACAAAGATGTTCCAGGCCCAGCTCGGGAAGACGGTGGAGGTCTACATCGATGATATGGTCGTCAAATCCAAGAGGTCGCAGGACCACTTGACCGACCTCCGCCAGATTTTTTGCATCCTTCACCGGTATCAGTTGAAGCTGAATGCATCCAAGTGCGCCTTTGGTGTCGGTTCCGGCAAGTTCCTAGGGAGCCTGGTCACTAGAAGGGGGATCGAAGCGAACCCTGACCAGATCACCGCGATCCAAGAACTCCAGTGTCCGACCTCGGCGAAACAAGTTCAGCGGCTGACCGGAATGGCTGCCGCCCTGAACAGATTTATCAGCCGCGCTTCGGACAAATGTAGACCTTTCTTCCAACTCTTGCGAAAGGGGTCCAAGTTCCAGTGGACGTCGGATTGTTCTCAGGCGCTGCAACAGCTAAAACAATACCTTTCGTCTCCACCGCTGCTCTCCACCCCAACTTTTGGAGAGGCACTGTTCTTGTACCTGTCGGTCTCGGACCATGCAGTGAGCTCGGTGCTCGTCAGAGAGGACAACGGCCAGCAAAGGCCTATCTATTACACGAGCAAGACCCTGCTGGACGCCGAGACCCGGTATTTGCAACTCGAAAAGCTCGCCTTGGCGCTCGTTAGCGCCTCTCGAAAGCTCTCCCACTACTTCCAAACCTTCATAATAGTGGTCGTAACAGAATACCCACTGAAGGCTCTCCTCCGGAAGGCAGATTTCTCCGAACGGATCTCCAAATGGGCTGTCGAACTGGGGCAATATGACATCAGCTATCAGCCCAGAACAGCCATCAAAGCTCAAGTCCTAGCGGACTTCATTGTGGAATTTACTCCTCAGAGTTCGGCACCGACCTCGCTCGATACCGAACTAGGGGGCGATCGGGGCGCAGAGGTTGTCACCAAGACTGAGCAAGAACAGTCCTGGAGAGAACTCCTAGACTCGTCCTGGAAGGTCTTTGTCGACGGATCCTCCACATCCAAAAGAGCTGGCACTGGCGTAGTTCTCCAGTCTCCCGAGGGCCTCGTCATCGAACAAGCTCTGACACTCGGTTTCAAGGCATCCAATAACGAGGCCGAATATGAAGCGCTCATTGCCGGACTTAACAGTGCCAAAATCTTGGAAGCCCGGTCCGTTGTGGTTTTCAGCGATTCCCAGCTGGTGACAAGCCAGCTCAGCGGAGACTACCAAGCTCGGGATGACAGGATGGCAGCCTACCTTGCCCGCGCCAGGGGACTTCTCTCCCAGTTCGAAAGGGCCGAGGTCCGGCAGATCGGCAGAGAATCCAACTCCCATGCAGACGCCCTCGCCAGCCTCGCCTCGGCTGTGGAAGCCGGTGAAAAGAGAACTATCGAAGAAGAAACACTGCGGGAGCCCAGCATCGACCTCCAGCAACCCCGGCAGCTCATGTGCCTTGATCTCGGCCCGAGCTGGATGGACCCCATCATTGCATACCTGAAGGACGACCAGCTACCCGAGGACAGGACTAAAGCTCGAAAGGTCAGATTGAGGGCGACCCGGTTCTGGCTCTCCCCAGACAGCAAGCTCTACAGGAAGTCATTCACCGGGCTTTACCTCCAGTGCGTTCACCCCAGCAAAGTCGACGATTTCCTCTACGAGATTCACGAAGGAATCTGCGGCAGTCATATAGGAGGTCGGTCTCTTGCTTACCGGGCTATCAGCCAGGGTTACTGGTGGCCGTACATGCAGAAGGACGCCCAGCACTATGCCAGAAAATGCGAGAAGTGCCAGAAGTTCTCTCACTCTCTCCACCAGCCAGCCCAGGACCTGAGCCCCCTCTCCAGTCCGTGGCCTTTCGCTCAGTGGGGCCTGGACATCGTCAGACCGCTTCACCGAACTCCAGGGAACAAAAGGTGGTTGATAGTGGCCACGGACTACTTCACGAAATGGGTTGAGGCTGAACCCTTGTCCTCCATCACCGAATTAGACACGAAGAACTTTGTGTGGAAGAATATCATCACGAGATTTGGAATTCCCCGTACTCTCATTTCCGATAACGGAACACAGTTTGATTCCAACCTCTTCAAAAGCTTCTGCCAAGAGTACGGCATTCGCAATATCTACTCCACCCCGGCGTATCCCTAGAGCAACGGTCAGGCCGAGATCTCAAACAAAGTACTCCTCGACGGAATTAAAAAGAGACTCGACCGAGCCAAAGGTCGATGGGCAGAGGAGCTGCCAAGTGTTCTATGGGCCTACCGAACTACTCCAAGGTGTTCCACCTTGGCTACCCCGTTCTCCCTCGCCTACGGCATGGAAGCAGTCATTCCCCTTGAGGTCGGCCTCCCGACCTTGAGGTCGGAACTCTACGAACAGGGTCTGAACGATCTGAACGTGGCTCGGGAGCTGGACTTGGCTGAAGAACGAAGAGAGGCGGCAGCTATCCGCCTGGCCGCCTATCAACAACAGTTGGCTAGGGGATACAACCCGAAGGTCAAGGAAAGAAGATTCGCGATAGGAGAGTTGGTCTTGAAGAAAACACTTCCTGGCGACCGAGATCCAAACGAAGGCAAGCTGGCGCCCAACTGGCAGGGACCGTTCAGAATAACCTCTACAGCAGGGAGATCTGCCTACCGACTCGAAGACATGGAGGGGAAGGCGCTCCCGCGACCATGGAATACGACGCATCTCAAAAAATTCTACTTCTGAGAAATGTATCAAAGAAATCAAATATCAATAAAAGGCGCTTTTTCTGGAATAAGTCTTTGCATTACTTAGATCCCCCGCGGCTCGACGCCTCTAACCGGAGTATCAACTGTCAGCTCGGTGCCATCACCAGCTTCGACGAAACTATACACATCAGGGTCCGGTATCGGTACCACCCTCGCGGCTCGGCGCCTCTGTTCAGAGGGCCAACCGCCCTCAGCTCGGTGCCCGCACCAGCTTGGGCGGCACAGCCATATGCACATCAGGGTCCGGTAGCAGTACCACCCTCGCGGCTCGGCGCCTCTATTCAGAGGGCCAACCGCCCTCAGCTCGGTGCATGCACCAGCCTGGGCGGCACAGCCAAAAGCATCAGGGTCCGGTACCAGTACCACCCTCGCGGCTCGGCGCCTCTGTTCAGAGGGCCAACCGCCCTCAGCTCGGTGCATGCACCAGCCTGGGCGACACAGCCAAAAGCATCAGGGTCCGGTACCAGTACCACCCTCGCGGCTCGGCGCCTCTGTTCAGAGGGCCAACCGCCCTCAGCTCGGTGCCCGCACCAGCCTGGGCGGCACAGCCAAAAGCATCAGGGTCCGGTACCAGTACCACCCTCGCTTAGTACCTACTAAACTATTCGGCAGACTACTTGTGTCGATACTAATTCCACCACAAACAAGACAAGGATTATGCACAGAACATGTGGAAAAAGAAAATGCTGTTTTATTACGAAAAGATCTGCCTGAATACAATGTATGGAAAAAGAAAAAAGAATACAAAATTCAGGGAGCTGCAGCCCCTTTATTACAATTGGTCCCGGCAGCGCTCTCGCTGGGAACGGCCGAGGCAGTCTCGGGAACCACTGGGGGAGCAGGGGCGACTTTCAATGAGGAGGGAGCTGGGGCGACCTCCAAGGCTGAAGGAACTGGGGCGAATTCCGAGACGGCTCGCAACTCCGAGTCCGAGCGAGGAAACCTGGGGGAATTCTGGAAAATAGGGCTGTCCACAGAGACTCCAACCCTTTTTAAGGCCGCTTTCCACCCAAGTGTCCATGCCCGGTCTCGGATTCCTGGCAACTGCGCCCTATAGTCAGCTGCCAGTTTGTCGACCTCCTCGTTCATCACGGCCTCATGCTCGGCTAGGTACTCCTCCTTGAGTTTGGCCTCCTGCCCTTTCAGAGCCAGCGCGAGCTCGGCCGCCTTCCCCTCCAGAGCCATCTCCAGCTTTCTTTCAGCTAGCTTTTTCTCGGAGATGGGCCTCTTGTTCGTCCCTCGCAGCATTTGCATGTCTTCCTCCTGCCGCGACGACGCGAGCCAGACCTCGTCTAGCTCCCAGGAAAGGTGGGCGTTTTGATCCGCCGCCTCCTTTGCTTCCTCTTTGAGATGCTCGGCCAAGGCCCGTGCTGCGTCGAGCTCGGCAGAAAGATCCGCATTCTTACTCGCCGCCTCCTCCAGGGTCGCGTCCTTTGCCTCCAGGGACTTCAGCAGCTCCCCTTTCTCTGCCGCCCAGACCGCTGCCCTGGCCTCAGCTGCATCCAGCCTCCCCATGCCAGTTTGGCACTTTTGCAAGAGCTGCAGTAAGAACAGAGTGTCAGCTAAAGAAACGCAGCAGAAAAAGAGAGGAACATGAACAAGTGTACATACCGCTACCAACGACCGCATTGAAGAAAGCAGCAGCGACTCATTATCCATCTGCGCCCACCGTGCCACGTCCTGGGGAAGGGCGCAAGCTCGTCCCAGGGCGGCAACCACTTCAGGATTGACCGCTCGGTCCGACTCTGCTAATTGCCTCCCCAGCACTCCCTCGATGTCCGGTCTCCAAGGGACAAAATCGGAGGGAGTGGCGGATCCCCCGACCGACACAGGAGGTTCCGGGGCAGATGGGAGTTCGACCCTCGGCCTCTTCTCCGGCCTGCGCGCCTCGACGACCTCAGCAGGACCCTCTCTGCCCGAGTCGGAGGGCGACTCGTCAACGGCTATGGCCGGAGGATCAGCGCCGACCTCGACAGCGGAGGGAGGGCCGGATTGGGCCCCGTCAACGGCTTCTGGTCCCGTCTCGGCCGCGGGAGCGAGTACCTCTGCAGCAGCCATGGGCGTCGTAGTCGGGGCAACGCTGGCTCCCCGAAAAGGGTCCGAGGTCTCCCCCCCTATGTCCCCAAAGGCTGCCGCGGACAGGTCCTCGGCCACGAAACGCTGGCGACGACTGCGCAACATCTCGACCTCGGATTCTTCCGAGCTGGATGAGCTCCGGGACTCGCTGGAAACGACAAATTTCTGCCTCTGCCGCTTGCGCCCGGTCTCGGCTCTCTCGGTCGCCGCTGGTTCACGGACAGGAGACTCTTCGCCCGATTCTGCCGGAATCCCGCTGGGAATCGCGACAGTCACCGTCTCCGAGATGGGGACCTCAGTCTGTACGGTGTTCGGGCTGACGTATTCCCCGTGCAGTACGGAGTCTATCCCGGCCACCCGCCTCGGGGCGATGAAAGACTTGTAGTGAGGCGTGTACCCCAGGAGCGAGAACGCGGCTCGGCAGTTATGGCCGCGGTACGTTCGCACCTTCTCGTGCCAGTCACTGTTCACCTTCCACCGGTTCCTTCTGCGCGAGCTCCCTCTTCTGCCGGAAACCTGCAGAAACAGAGCGATGTTAACAGAGGGAAAGAGACAAATAAGGTTAACTACAAAACCCAGGGGGCCTCAGTTATTTACTTGGGGGGACTCCTATTCTTCGTGGGATCCGGGCTGTGGTGCTGGACTCCGCCTCGCCGAACTCCCACGCCCCTCTGACGAAGACACGGTCCTCCCCCGCGTATTTGTTGGAATCTTCCAGCGCGGTCACGAACGCAGTTCGGTGGACCCTTAGCCGGAGGTAGTACGTATGCCCTTCTGCGGATTTGCAGAGGTCATACGCCTCCTCGATGTCCGGGACACCGAGGTTGATTGACAGTATCTCGTTCAGCCGCACTACTCCCATGATGATCTTATATGCATTGGGAAGTAGCTGGCAGGGGCTCAACCCCCACTCCCGGAGACAGTCCCTGAGGAGTGGGTGAAGGGGGAACCGGACCCCACCCTCCACGACGGACACTAGCCAAAATGGCATCCAGCCGTCGCTGTATGTGATGCCATCGCCAGGGCCGTCTGGCCTGACTTCTACATTCGCAGGGACCTGGTATGCTTCCCTAAACAGGCCTATGGACAGTGGGTCCCCTAGCCAGTGCCTGTGAACGCCCATTCTCTACCCTAGACAGAGAACTACCTACTAGAGAGGGAGAAGACAGAAGGAAGAAATCCTACGACAAAAGGCCGTGCAAAGAAGAGTACTCGCAGGTAGTACTGTTCTTCAGCGGAATGCAACAGGGACTCTGAGAATCGAAAAGAGGGAAGACAGAGAAGGTGCCCTAATTTATAAGGGATGGAGGCGCCGTTTCAGATTTCAAGAGAAGCCTTTAATGTGGCCCTACCTCGAATAGCCCTAACGTCATCTCGGGCAGCCCAGGCGTCCTGCAGATATGATTACGTGCCCTTCGGAGAGGCAACACGTGGCACCAGCGCCGCATTTCCAGAGGGCTATTAAATGCCGCGACATACGAGAAAATAAATGCCTCGACAGACGAACGGGCAAATGCCTCGATAGACGAACAGGCAAATGCCTCGACTGGCGAAGAAAATTCAATAAGGCACTCCACGTCAGCAAAAGGTGATAAGGAGGAATCCCCCCTCGAACCGAGACCCCGCCGTCTCGGCAATGCATCTCAGCTTCCGACCTGCTCCAAGGAGCTCACAGGTCAAAAGCTGGGGGGGAGATTATGGGTACACAGCAGACCAAGACCACGGTCCATGCACCGGGTCTCGGTCATTGGCCGATGTCTCAATTCTGAGAATGGCCAGGAGTTCGGCAATCCGGACCAACAACTCAAACAGAAAAGCAATGCGACATAAGGTCGACCAAACACAATTCATCAAAGAAAAGTAGAAAGGAAGCCAGAATGTGAAGAAGGTTTTCATTAATCAAAGGTCCTGATTACAAGATAAATGGAGATACATTAAAAGAAAAATTACAAAAAGCTTCAGAGGGCTGCAGCTTCCACATTGCAGTCAATCTCTGGAGGGACCTCGGCCACGACCGCGCTGGCCTCGGGAGCGGTGGGGGTAGCTTCAGGAACGGCCGCGCCCGCTTCAGGAACACTAGCCTCGGGAGCGACAGCTTCAGGAGGGGCCTCGACGACCGCTGCCACTTGGTAGCCCTCGGGATCAGCACTGGCAGCTGGAGCCTCTTGAGGCGCCCCGAGAGCGGCGTTCGCCTCCGGACACGCTTGCGAAGGAAGGGTAGAAACCTGAGACACGGCCGCGAGTCCCGACTCCGAGCATGAAAATTTTGGGTGATTCAGGAAAAGAGGGCTATCATCGGGGATCCCAGCCTTGCGCAAGGCCGCCTTCCACCCAAGCTCCCAGGCTCGGTCCTGGATCCCCGGCAGCTGAGCCTTGTAGTCAGCGGACAGCCTGCCGACCTCCTCCCCCATGATGGAGTCATGCTCGGCGAGGAACTCCTCCTTGAGCCTAGCCTCTTGTTTTGCCAGGGCAGACTCAATCTCGGCCGCCTTCCCCCTCAATGCCATCTCCAGGGAACCTTGCGCCTGGTTCCGCTGAGAGAGGAGCCTCCTGTTTGTCCCCTTCGCACTCTCCAGGTCGTCTTCCAGTCGCTTCGCCGCAATCCGGAGATCGTCGAGCTCGGAGGCAAGGTGGAGGTTCTAGCTCTTCTCGTCCTCCAGCTCGTCCTTGAGGCGCTCAACCTCGACCTTTGACTCCTCGAAATCAAAGACGAGGCCGGCGTTTCTGGCCGCCACCTCTGCCAGCGCCGCGTCCTTAGACGCCAAGGACGCCCGCAGCTCGTCCCTCTCAACCACCCACTCCGCCTCCCGCGCCTCGGCTGCATCGAGCCTCTCAATGCCCATTTGGCACCTCTGCAGCAGCTGCAAGATGAGAACCCGAAGTCAATAAAACGACACCGGACTAAAAGCTGAGGGAAAAATACTGCACTTACCGACACCGGGGATCGCATCGAGGAGAGCAGGAGTGACTCATTGTCCATCTCGGCCCACCTAGCCATGTCTTGAGGAAGGGCGCAGGCTCGTCCTAGCGCTGCGACCACTTGGGGATCGGTGGCGCGGTCTGTCTCGGCCAGCGGCCTCCCCAGAACCTCCTCAATGGCCGGCCTCCACGGAGCCGGAGGAGGAGGCAGGATCGTCCCACCAACAGGCGGAGGCGAGGAGGGGCCAGGCGAGGCCTCGACCCTCGCCCTCTTCTCGGGTCGCCCGCCCTCAGCAAACTCGGCGGGGCGAGCCCGACCTCCGGCCCCTACAGCATGACCAGAGGGTGAGTCATCCGCGACGACGGCCGGGGGCGGAGCTAAGACGACCTCTGCGTCGTCGGGCCGAGTAGCCCCAATCGCGGCAGTACCAACCGTCTCGGCGTCTGGGGCAGGAGTGCCACCCGGGAATGCCGGAGGCGTCGCAGCCACTGCCTGAGGAGGGTCCCGGACCCCACTTCCGATGTCCCCGAAAGCCGCCGCGGACAGGTCTTCCGCAGCGTAGCGTCGCCCGCGCTGGCGTAACATTTCTTCTTCCTCCTCCTCTTCCTCCAAGCTGGAAGCTACTAGCCTCCTTCGGGAAGGCCCGGGCTTGGCTCTCGAAGTCCCGGCAGGCTCCGCAGCAGAGACTGCTGGAGCACGGTCTACTGACCCAACCAGACGTCCGGTGGGAATCGCAACAGTCACCACCGCCGAGTCAGGCACCACGGTCGTCGCTGTTCCTTGACTCGTGCTTTCCCCGCTCAGCACGAAGTCTATTCCCGATACCTTTCTGGAGGTGTTGAAGGACCTGTAGTGGGGCACGTACCCCAGGAGAGACCACGCAGCACGACAGTTGTGGCCGCGGTAGTTCCTCACCCGCTCGTGCCACGCGCTGTTCACCTTCCAGTGGTTCCTCCTCGCAAGCTCCCTCTTTTCGCGGAAATCTGCATAGACAAAATCGTGTCAAGAGCCAAACACAGGAAGAAAGGAAAGAACTGCAAACCGAAAGAACTCCGGTCTTTACTTGGAGGAATTCCTATTTTTCGAGGAACCCGGACCGTGGAGGTAGGCTCCGCTTCACCAAACTCCCATCCTCCTCTGACGAGTACTCGGTCTTCACCCGCGTACCTATTGGAGTCCTCCAGCGCGGTCACGAACCCAGTCCGGCGGACCCTCAGCCGGAGGTAATAAGTGTCCCCCTCTGCGGATTTGCAGAGGTCGTACGTGTCCTCGATGTCCGGGACACCAAGGCCGATTTCCAGAATCTGGTTGAGCCGCACTACCCCCATTATGATTTTGTATCCATTGGGGAGTAACTGGCATGGGCACAACCTCCACTCCCAGAGGCAGTCCCGGACCAGTGGGTGCAGGGGGAAGCGGACCCCCCCTTCCACTACAGAAACCAGCCAGAACGGCATCCAGCCATCACGATAGGTGAGGCCGTCATCAGGGTCATCCGGTCTGACCTCCACATTGGAGGGGACCTTGTATAAATCCCTAAAATGATCTATGGAACCTGGGTCTGCTAAAAAATGTCTATAGACTCCCATTCTCGACTCGGACGAGGACCTTTCTAAAAAGAGAAAACGAGAAAAACGGAAAGGGGCCCTACGAATGGGGACTGCACAAGCAGGATCGTCGGAAGTTCGCAGGCACCGGAGAAGTTCTCTCGCAGAGCGCAGTAGAAGTCTGAAGGAAAGCAGAGGAAAGTGGAAACGAAGAAGGCGCCCTGATTTATAAGACCTAGGGTCGTCGACTCGGCTTTCGAGGAAAGCCTTTAAGAGGCGTCCCCTCAATCAGCCCTAACGTCCCATCTCGCAGCCCTAACGTCTCCTCGAAGTAATTGCGAGACAGCCAAAGGAAGCGACACGTGTCACCGCCAGCGCGATATCCGAGGGCTATTGAATATCCAGGACAGGCGAAGGGACATCTCGAAGGGGACCGCACGATAGCAGCAACCTCCAGGCCCAAGGGGACCCTCCTGATCCGAAGCTCCCTCATCCCGGTACTACCCTCACATGACGATAACCCTCACTTGAGCTCGGTAGCGGAGCCAGCTATACGGTCATCAAGCTTCTGACCTCCTCGAGCTGGGAGGCTCTCAGAAGTCAAAAGCTAGGGGGCAATTGTGTGGGTAAAACACCGTAATGACAAAGTTAAGCAAAGATTACAGCTAAACTCGCCGAACGCCTCAGCCTCTGTGGTAGAAGATCGTCAGCTCGGCAGATCGGTCAATAGCTTGGCAGCTCGGCAGCTCGGTCAATAGCTTGATGGCTCGGCAGCTCGGTCAATAGCTTGGTAGCTCAGCACCACAGCTCGGCAGTTCGGCATAAATGCCAGCTCAGCACAAAGGCACACCACGACCAAGCCACCCTTGGTCTTAGACCACAATACTAGAGTCAGAGCGGGCCGCCACCTCCTTCCTGTAAATACGGCGCGCCCAGACAGATATGAGCAGTCATTTATGGCGATAGGATCGCTCATTTATGGCGATAAGAAGTGCGCTTTATCAGCCCTGTACGCCAACTGGCTGAAGGCGTGGAAAGAGAGGGAGGGGTGTTGTCCATTTCACCTACTGCTGCTAGTCAGGGTAAGGATCGATGGGACCTCACATCACCTACCCCCACTCACAGAGAGAATGAACGAGGAACGATCACTTATATATACACATGGGATCAGTCCCATGAGAGGTACGCAATACACAACTCACAAATACTCTACATCTCTCATTCCTCTCTTCCTCCTCCTGTTTAGTTTTCTCAGAGCTAACTCAGGCATCGGAGTGCCTTCGGCTCACGACAGCCAGGGCCTCTGACCCTAGTCTTTCTCCTTCCTTTTCAGGTTCTTGGAGTTCAGCATTCCCTGTCCCGAGGAGTTTTACCTCGACCTCATCTCAATCTAAGTAGGTGTCGTTTTTACCGCCTACAGATGTCTAGTGTATTCTTGTAGAGGGATAGTGTCAGATGAAATGTTCCATGAAGTGGTGCATCAGACCAACGTCTTAACATTGTTGGGTCTCCTTTCGTTGCACTCTTCTATATGCTCATAGCATACCCCATCTTTCTTCTAGTTCAAAATTTTTTACAGGCCATAATTTGCCTTTTCATACTGTACTATCACTAAATCTCGTCTTTGTTTTGTTGTTTAAGAGAGCGGACTTATGCTGGAATAGGAGATTAGCGGATTTGGAGAAGTTGGCAACTTTACAAGATGAACTCCTTGATGCAGCTTCCAAGTACAATTCTATTCTTTCGCCCCCTTTCCAAATGTTGCTCTATGTAATGTGACACAAACGACCAGACATCTAAAAGAAAACTACAGTGTAAGACACACATCTCGGCATTGTGTGTCAGGTGTTTGTGCATATTCATACTGTAATCGGGAAACACAAGTTTGGGCCCAATGATTTTAGTCAAGGGTCCATTGTGTCCATATGACAATCTTTTCCTTCAGCAGTACTAATCAAAATGTAGTTGGGTCTTGGTAGGGTCTCAGATCCATCATTCCCAGATGGGTTTGAGTATGGCTCGCTCTGTCACAAGCCTGTTGTTACAACCATATTCTTGCACTTTTTTCTTTTACAGCAAACGGCTTTGTGGATGACCCAGACCCAGGCCTACTGAAGTGCTGATACCCTAGTATGCTGGATGCTGCATCCAAAAACATGCACTTAACAATTCCAAAATCATGACCAAATTTTTTTTTTTTTAACAGTACTTTATACAATATTACTGAAGATATTGTAGGCCATGTATCATCATTTTTTCTGAGTAAAAAATTGCATAATTGATTCAATATGGTCTATAATTCTTCGCCTTGCAATTTGCATTTACAGGTTGGTGAATTCTGGAGGGATACTAGTTTATAGTACATGCTCTATTTATCCAGAAGAGAATGAGGAGAGGGTGGCTGCATTTCTTAGTAGGCATCCGGTATAATTTTGAATTCTTTTTTTCATAGTTTATAATAATTTATTATGTCAGTTTGAGTCATAGTGGTTATTAGCCATTTGGAGGACGACATGGTTTCCCATTGAATTCTGTTCTTATTTACGGCAGCGACAAAATTTACCCTTGCTACTCCTTTTTCAGAGTTTATGGAAGAAACAAATGTTTTTGCCCAAAATAGAACAAGTATTTTGGCTAGAAATTGTACAGATGGATCCATATTTATGTTATCCGGTTGGTTCATCTAGTGGGAACGAGTAAAATAGGTCTAGTCCCAAATCTTTACTCAGAAGATTTTACCCTTGAATTGCTAAATCATGTCACTTTTAAGTGTTAATTTGCTTGCTATAAGTAATTCATTTATAGTCACCCATCTGGCTTCTAAATCAACTGAGAGTAGTTTTTATCCACGGTTTATTCATAATGGGTACAATCACATAAGTGATCTGTATCACTCAAAAATTGTCTCCCCCCGCAAAACTAGCATTGATTTAGTTGAGTGTCATAAAGTATCATTTTCTTTTTTTTTCTTTTTTCTTTTTTTTTTTTTGTGTTTTTCATAGAGATTCTAAACAACCATTTTTCTAACATAACTGGATTTTGAGTTAAATGGATATATACCCTTTTTTCACATTCAAGGCTATTGCAAGGTCTACCCATGCCTCCATATTTTCAGACACTATTCCCCGAGCATTTCACCGGGTGCTTACATATGACAGCTCATCTCCTAGATACGACAAGGATACACTATGGACATGGCAAGGATGTGGATCTTACACATAAAAAGTGAAGTATCGGACATGATGGCACGGTATGTTACCCATTATGAAGTATCCGTGCATCATAACTGCAAATACATGTGAACCATGTACATGTATGAGATCCTCCTAGCTGTGTGAATGGGGTTGTGGTTTTACATATAAGGCATAATCTCATTCTGTTATCGACATATGGATAAAAGGCTAAAACATGGGAGAAATTGGAACCCCAATATCATTTGTGACCCGTGTGTTCCATGTAATTGAATTCCTAGGAATTATGAGGCTATATATTTGTGTAGTGGTTGAAAATGAATGAAGAATCAAAGGTGAATATTCAAAAATTACCATCAAATAACATTCCCTTTAATAGAAATTGAATCGAAGGAAGATGGGAATTGAATACCCAACCATCACCTTAGGAATTCAAATCATAAGAAAGTCATGGTCCCATCGATGTCACTAAATTATATCCTTCATCCTTTAGCTCTTTAATAATCCTATGGCGCAGCTGATATGACCATGAATTCCTATGTATTATATGCAAACAAATAGGCCCTTATAGTTTATTGTTAATGGAGAGATTCTGGTTGACTAAAACATTACTGATTATTACTTTATTGATAGTTTGGGCCTTTTCTTTTTAAGATTGTAAATATATCACTTATATACTGGCAGATGGCTTACATCTTAAAAAATTTGTCCATTTACCACTGGTGCTGTTATCTGTGTATGTAAAATCATGTGTAAGCAATCCTCCATTGAAATTGTCATCCTGAAATCAAGCTAGTTAAGACAGTCCAAACCTTTAGATTTAAGCATTTTGGAGTTCAGGTCAACCTTCTATGACTGTCCATTTTCCCCCCTTAGATCAAGCACTAAGAATCACCAAAGCTGCTGATTTTAGAATATGGTCAATTCCAGTGGCTGTGATTTGAACTTTGTACACACTTATGTCATGTAAATTTGTGCACTGAGTACTCTGAGGTGTGTATTTACTACAGAGGTTCGTGCACGCCTAGAAAGTTCCTGATTGGTAATATATATATATATATATATATGTGTTTTTGCATGCAGCTGAAAGACATATTCAAAGAATTATTTTTTTGGGGGCCTGCAAGATTTATTTAATCATTTGTAATTTGTTTTAATGCTCTGCAGGAATTTCGAATAGATACTGTTGCCAGATATGTTCCGTCTTCTTTTGTAACAGAGGAAGGGTTCTTTTTCTCTAATCCTGTGAAGCATTCTCTTGATGGAACATTTGCAGCACGCCTTGTTAGATCCTTGACCACATCGTGAACTCTATGTATGGCATTTGATCTTTATTATATCTTCTTGAAGCTGCCTAGTCAATTTGTGTGTCTTGTGGCCATTTTGATCTGATCATGATCACCTTAGAATTAAGGTGCACAAAGTTTAAACGTTTGTAGTTGCCTTTTGTTTGTCATTGATTCCAACAGTGAATTATCGTTGAATTGGAGTCAAATATAATTTTTGGACGGGGATGGTTTGATGTATATGAGAATTTTTTTAAAAATGTCAAACCCGGTCTTTTATTATTTTTATCTACATATATCTACATATGTAGGCAGGGGGGGTGTCCTGTGGTTGAGACAATGTGCAACTTCATCCATGATGATATTACCACTCTCTTTTATTTATGTGATGATTGATTCTTTTAATGTAAATACTTCTTTAAGTTATTGAGCAATCTTTTCTCATATATTCAGCTTACACATTATATACTCACATCAAGCACTGTTTATTCAGTAATTGCTCTATGGGTGGTCATATATCCAATGATGAAATTGAACAGACAATCCTGGACCTTGGAACAGGAGACTTTTGTAGGGATCGTCATTGTGAATTTTGGTAATATTCCTTCTCTAGTCATCTTTTTATGATGGTCTTAAGATAAAATATTTAAAGTTGCCTGACCATTGTGATTGCATGGCCCATCCATGTGGGGCCTGCTGGCTGATCTGCTTTGCTTTTTGTAAGTGTGTGAGTTTCTCTTACGGCAGTTGTTGTGTCAATGTGCATGCCAACTCATCTACGTCCAACTGCTACATGTGCCTCTTAAACTCAAAATTGAGCTTCCGATCAGAGGAGGAAAACTGGGGCACCTTTGTGTGCGTTTTTGTATAAGAAGATTTTGTGACAGAGAGAATAATTGTTCTAAATTTTTGTGCAGCCTGCTCTTCTATCATCTTATGCAATACTTATCCCGTATGGAAAATTAAAAAATGAATTGATTTTCCCCAATAAAGAGGAGTTCAATTTCCTATGCAAGGGATAGGAGTGGAATGTACACTCGCCGGTAGAATTGGAAATCTTGTTTCTGAGACTGTCCCTTAATATATTTATGTAGTGTGCGTGTGTTAGTTGTTTACAGGGTCCAAGCTTATTAGCCTTTTACTTAATCCTCGTTCTTGCATGATTGACTGTATTGATGACTATGATTTGTCCAGGTAACTCAACTCAGATGAAGCGATGCAGAACTCACAATTGATAGATTGATATCACACCTTGAATGAGGATGGGAAGATGATCCGAACGTATCAAGAGAAAACAATTCGATCAGGTAGCTGATGCTGACAGAGCATGTGTGCTCTGTGACACTCCAGAGGAGGACATGGGTTTATTGGATGTAAATATGACCTAAATTAGACAGATGCAAACCATCCAATCCAACTAGAAGAAGGGAAAAAAAAAAAAAAGGATCAAAGAAGCATCAGCAGCAGCAAAAGGGCTATTTTAAACCTCCTTTCATGGTGACCCTCCATACTGTTTGTTTTGTTTTTCTTTTTTTTTGCTAAAGCTCCTTACTGTTTGGTTGCAAGTACTTAAGGATATATTGTCTCAGGCATATGGAGAATTCCAAATGCTTCTCTCCTAAGTAGAATTCCAAAATGCTCAAAGGCATAGTGACATTCGACAATCTAAAATTTTGATATCACTTTAAAAGAAGATTCACACAAGGATACCAGATTTAGTGTAGAAAACCCAAACCGGGTGAAAAACCACGAATCCAAACTGGGTCAACAATCAAGCACTATGAATCTTGCAATTACAAGAAACTGAGATTCCTCCCCAGATATCCCTTACCTAAGGACTGCAGTTACCTTGTGTCGCTTCACGCTTCAACGACTTCACAGTACCGTTGATTGCAACTGGCTCAATCCCGCGCTTGACTCCTCAAATCTTCTACACAAGAAGATGATCTTCTACAATGGATGCAAAAGAAACTGACTCTCTAGAGAACTTGGCAATACAACTCTTCAATAAATCTCTAAAGAGGATTTCTCTCAATTAGATCTCTAATTCAGAACTTGAGAGATGATGTGTATCTCTTTGGGTTGTGAGAAACAGTGAAACACCCAATATATAACCCCAAATCCGTGCATAAGACTCCTGATAATAAAACAATCAAAATAAGAGTTCTTTCCAAACTCTTTGATAGAGTCCGGACGGAACTAGGCATGACCACCTTACTCGCTATAGCGAGCAGAGTTCTCGCTATAGCAAGAGTGCTCTCTGCCTCTGACTTGGCTAGAACTTCGCTAAAGCGAAGTTCACGTTTGCTATAGCGAACATGTGTTCTGGAAAATGCCTTGATTGGTCCAGAACTCACCCATCTTCGCTTCAGTTATTTGGCCGCTCATCTACAGTCCATTCTAAAATAAATAAAAAATTACAACTCAAACGGACCCAGTGTTTTGTCCAACCCATGAATTTTCCAATCACAATAAAATTTCTAACATATTATCACTTCAGAATTCCAATCTTTCTTGTTCGTTACCTTCTTCAATTGCAAACCTTACCCAACTCGAGTATTTGGACCTTTCATCATATGATTTTATTGGTACAATTCCATCTTCCTTTGTAGATGGGCTCAAACATCTCATTTCTCTTTATTTGTATGATAATTCACTTGAGGGATCTATCCCATCATCTCTGTTTTCTCACTCAACATTGCGATTCTTGCATCCCGTCACCTTCAGGAATGAAAGGTGAGCAAGATCTTTAGAGTTTAGACGAGATCTCTGTTCTTTTCGAAGATATAAGAAATGTAGTCACACTTTCATCTCTCTTCTACAGCACCAATGCTTGCAGCCCAAAGTATCCAGTTGGGTATTAATGATGTTGTTGTGGCTGGTGGCATGGAAAGCATGTCTAATGCACCTAAATATCTGGCAGAGACAAGGTTAGGTTTCTTTTTCTAAGGCAACATTATTTTGTTTAATATTTTTTTTCTGGGTCTTCAATGAAGGGAGAGAAGATTTTACAACTAAAAGGGAACTGTGGTTGTTTAAAGAAACTATGGAAAATAAAAACGTTACACAAGATTTTCTGCTGAAAGTGCTACTAGTAAACCATACATTCTAACAATTATTGGGTTCATAAATTCCAATCTGAGTTGGATTAGAGTGGCTTTTGGTTTTGGCCACTGAAATTGACCTACCCATATACTACCCTTTATATGTCTGTTAATGGTAATATCATTTATGGAGTAATAAAAACATAGTCTTAAAATATTGAAATTTCTCTCACATCAAAGAGAAAGAAAATAAAAATAAAACTTGTTATGAAGCTGGCTTGGTATCACAATCCAAACTTGACAACCCGGTGTGAGTTGGATCAGGTGTGGATGCATGATACAAGGGCTTGACAGGCCTATGGTATTGGGCGTGAGTAGCATTTTGGCCTAAAGAAATAGGCTTGAGTTAATTGTGTGGCCCTAACAACTCAACAAGGGAGCCCAGCCCAAAGGGTTATGAAATGGTTATGAAACAGTTTCGAACCCTCCCTGAAAAGCAGAAACGGTTCTAACATTTCCAAAGAAGACCTCTTGTACAAGGTTGGCACGAACATGTGCCCTTTTAGGAGCACCTGAAAATCAAAATGCAGGATTATCATAAAACCAAACCTTTCAATAATATGCCAAAAAGAAACAGCATAAAGAAGATGAGATCTTACACTCAATTACAATAGAACCCAACTTAGTGGCATGTAAAGAGGAAAGGCTGCCAAGGAATCCTCCCATCGGTGTGCGTGCAACACCAACAATGCATACATTTGCCTAAGCCAGCACATGAAAACTATCTTAACAAAATCACATAAAATATATAGTTAAAAATTCTAAGATAAGAAGAAAATATATGCCCCAAAGAAAGCAAAAGCAACCGCGCAAGAGTAAACAAGAAAATAAAATGGATTTAAAAAAAAAGATAGACCACTAGAATAATAAATCCCAATAAAGCAGAAGGGAAGAGTGTGTGTGTTAGAGAGAGAGAGAGAGAGAGAGAGAGAGAGAGAGAGAGAGATAGAGAGAGAGCAAGTGCACTTCAGCGATTTCAGTAAAAAAGAAAGAAAGGAAAAACCCTTAACCTACTCCAAAATGGGCAAACTAGAATTGCAACCCTTCCAGAAACACCCTTGTTTATGACCACCATGGTCTTGGTAATAACTGTACAGGAATCCAAGCAACATGGACAAATAGTGCAAACAGCCAGTACTGTGATAACATTGAGCAAATTAACAAGAGGGACCACAATATCTCCAAGTAAACCATTGCTCATAAAATCTGCCTATGGAATTAAAAAATATATCAGTGGCCAGCGGAATATCACTCCAATTAAAAAAATATATCCAACACCAAATTGAACCGCAGTGATAAAAATTAAAATCACCAAGTGATGAGAGTAGCAGTAGCATCAACTGCTAACACTATACAATCAAACCCATGTGCCCTTTGTGCACAAAAAAAGACATAATTGCATGCATACGAACGCACCTTGAGGTTTTATATTATCTGTAACAGCAGCTGGAGCCATGAGATGATCAGAAAACAAATAATACTCAGAAAAGAACCTGCGCAAGAAGAACAAATTCTGTTTACTTGAGATACAAACTACAAACTAGTGTTCCTTCGTAGCTTATCAGTTTTACCATGTTCCAAGACAGGAAATGAAAAGAAGATATCTTTATACATCAAAAATCAACACGAAAAGAGAGAGAAAGAAAGATTGCAAATAGCTTCAATAAAAATCGCTAATAAGGTTGAAATCAATCGAGACTATCCAAAAGAAACTTCAATCAAAAGAACGGATTGAAATCACGCAAAAGACAATGAAGACGACTGCTTTTACAATCTAGTGAACAAGTTGAATCCAGTGAAACAATCTGTTGTATAAAAAATTAGGGTTCCTGTCACATCCCGGTCCCGAATCACCCTGGCCTAGGGTAATCTCCGAGGTGCGACATGCGTAATCCCGTGTTACTGTACCTGTCTCGAGTCAAATCCAACAACACGAAGGATAAAATTTCTCTTTCCATATACCATTCATAATTAAATAGCGGAAGCATAACAATAATAATCACTTGAACCATTGCACGGTCCTAATTAAAAATTGAGTGTTGAGTTTATACAAAACATAATTACATATTCAACCCAAGTAGGGATTACAAAAATACCCTACATCCTATTACAAAAGAATTCCTAAATGTCCACACAGTGTGGCCCACACAAAAAGGGGCTAGCCACACTCTACAGTTCGATTCTCAAAAGAATGATTCGTGGCACTCTTCGTCGACCCAGACTACATAGGTCCATTACCGGCCCACTCTTCTAGTCCTGGAGGAACCTCTTGGGCTTCCTCCTCTCCTTCCTGGGCCTCCTCAAGGCCGGGAGTTGCATCTGCGTCTGTGACACCAAAGGTAGCATCATGAATACAACGATTCGACAAGTATAAACATTAATAATAAATCACATGCTGTATCAAATCGAATAAAAGACAATTGATTAAAAGATGCCAATGTTAAGTAAACTAGGCAGTTGTGCAATATCGAATAAATCATGCTCTCTGAATCAATGGAATAATAAAACACACTATTTGGCTACCACATTAAGCTCATCCTCTCAATAGAGAGCGAATCTAGTTGGGATGTCACCAGCGGCCCGGCCAAAGGCTAGCTGGCTACCTGGTTCTGGAGTTCCGGTGCTCCAGATGATCTACTGCAGTAATCTCGAATAACTAAACCAAGTTTAACCCCGTCGGGTATCACGTGGTCGAAGCTCAGTAGTGCCAGACCAATCGAATAGAATAAATACACACATGAGTAAGATTGTTTTTATTTGAATCAAATCGAATCATAATTTCTAGAATATTTCACACATAACTTACTCATCTAAAATTCCAATTGAGTATCGTATAACCGTACAAGTGTAACGAATAGAAACAAAGCAATTATGCATATAAATCATTATTTAGAATTTGGAAGTCGAATATAAAATAAATCCCAATATGCACATGCATTGATTAAGAAGAATCAAGAGTCATTTACTAAGTTCTCGTCCTTCACATTCTCACACGATGAAGTTTGGAGATCCCGTGCATAGCTACCTTTAATTTGGTGCCACTTTGTATAGGTGTAGTGTACCGGGTTCTCCGAGCCTCATCCATGACAAGGTGGTAGACGAAAATATAATTCACATGAGATGATCTTAGCCTCAATGATCTCTCACGTGGTTAATTACCATTGGTCCGTTGATCTCGTTAAAGGTGTCATTTTCTAAGGTCCCACAAGTACTTAGGAATCCAAGATCCTAATTGGTTTAGTAATTATAATATCAGGATATTCATCACTTCTTAATGTGCAAAATAAGCATTTTTGTCAAGAATTCTGGGCGCCACACAGAACCCTTCCTCGCTATAGCGAGCTTAAAGCTCGCTATAGCGAGCCATCCAGAAGGGGACCTCGCTATAGCGAGCTCCATCCTCGCTACAGCGAGGACACCTTCTGTGTCCCTCCTGGATTGCTCCCAGTTGTTCACCTGTGCACACCCACATGAACTTCTTCACTTTCCATTTCATTTCACCTGTACACCCACATCACTTCTTACACATTATTCACCAAATTCAAACCAAGCACTAATCATATGTCATCATTTCAACCTCCACCTGAACATGTTCTCTTGACTTGGGAATGTAAAGGATTCCTTACCTCACACATTTCCCCTGTTTTCACAAGAATAAATGCACATTCAAGAAGATCAACCCATACTATTATTATTCTCTAATCATGATTAAGGAGGCTAATCACCATAAAATGGAGAATAATAGAATTTGATAATCCAATCAAGAATAAAACCACATGTATTAATCATTAAAGCTTATACTTGCCTCTAATCAAGCTTTAACAAGCCTCTTCACTCTTTGGCTCAAAAGAAACCCAAACCCTCAAATACTCAAACCCTAATCAAGAAACCCACAAGAAGATGTAATGAATATGTATGTATGACTATGGTAGAGTCTTTTTTATTCCATTCAACTCAAAGCACAAAAGAAATGGGTTTTCCTCTTACCTATAGCAAGGGATCCGAATTTGGGAAAAAGATTGAAGAGGAGTGGGTTCTTGTCACAAGAGATGAAGAGGATGAAGATGATGAAGAAGATGCACTAGCCTCACTCCTTGTCTCCAAAGCACCACCAATACCCCTTTGATAGATGATGAAGAAGAGAAAGGAGGAGAATGAAGAGGAAGGTAGTGAACGAAAAAGAGGGTTTCAGCCCAGCAACAAGGTAAAGTGGCTTTAAAGGATGAGAGAGTCCATTTTGCACAAAAACCCACTAAGTCTTGGTATTTCCAATTTAAGTCAAATGAAGGTCCACTTCTTCAACGGTTGGTCAAATGGAGTAGGGTCAAGTACGAAAATCGACGAGCTTGACGAAATACATGCGATGACACCAAGATGACGTGCATATGATGCAAAAATGTAAAATCTATAATTACGAAAACGTCCTCGACTCTACCCAACTGAGTCAAATCGGTTCAACTCACCCATTCAAGACTCCAACTCACTTCCAACTCACCTATAAGGGTCTAATCAACATTAATTACCCTAAGTAGCGACTAATCACAATTAAATCAACTAAAGCTAAATTAATTAGTACTAATTAGGCTAAATTTGGGGCTGGGGTGTAACAGTTCCTATCAAGATCTTTACACGAATCGGACAAAAGAGGCGGCAAAAATGCTAAGAACAATGAAAAAGATCCGTAACAACTATCAGTAAAACAGAGAAGAAGCGGAAGGGAAGTCAGAATTAGAAGCTCAAAGAGAATTAGGGTTTTCTTTTCAAAGAGAAGAGAGCTCACCTTCGTTCCAAGATCGAGAAGAGAGAGAGGAAGCGAGAGAAGCAGAGATTGAATGGCAAAAGACACGAACGCAGTGTCAGCAGAAGTGGAAACTGAAGTTTTTTAAAGCAGAAATGAACAGAGGTTTCGCGTTTGAAGTCGTTGGACGAGCATAGAATGACTTATATGTGATTCTCGACGGAGGTCTTAAGATATCGAACACGGGCATTCGATCTTGGACGTGTGTGGTGTGGCCCACTTTTGCTGATCAGGGAGCCGACCCAAACAGTCCGGATCCTATGAGGCTTTAACTCATGGTGCCTCTGTGTAGAGCTGTGGAAGAGAAACCTATAGGATTAGTCCTATATATTGGGTCAAATACCACTAGGATTTTCCTTTTTCTCCATCTTTCCTTCTTTATTTTAGCCAATAGCTAGGGTGACTGTGTAACTTCCCTTTTTGTATTTTCTATTGCAATTTAGCAATTATTATATGATGATTTCTTAACTTTTGGTTGTGCGTGGGCCGAAGTGCGAGTACCTACGATCAACAATCAAGCCATACATAAGAAGACAGAAATTCACACAAGAGATTCACGTGGTTCAGCAAAGTGCCTACATCCACGGCCAAAGAGAACTCACTCTTTACTGTTCACCACCTTAGATCTAGTGTTATAGATGTTGGGTTTATGGGTTTTGGCTCGTTTTATAGGCCAAATTCATTTGTATTAGGGTTGAAGGGTAATTTGGTCTTCTGTCTTGACTATATATTAGAATTTGAAATGAAGGATCTGGGGGAAGCCAAGAAGATACTTGGTTTGGAAATTCAGAGAGACAGGGTGCAAGGCAAGATTTGTCTGTCGCAGAAACAATATTTGAAGAAGATACTACATCGTTTTGGTATGGATGCAAAAACAAAACCTGTAAGTACACCTCTTGCCTCTCACTTCAAGCTTAGCATTGCTATGTCTTTTAGCACAGATGATGAGCGTCAGTACATGGCTCAGGTTCCTTATCAAAGTGTTGTTGGTAGTTTGATGTATGCAATGGTGTGTACTGGGCCTGACATTTCACAGGCTGTCAATCTAGTAAGCAGATATATGCATGATCCAGGAAAAGGGCATTGGCAAGCGGTGAAATGGATCATACGGTATATTCTGGGTACCACGGATGTTGGTTTGTTGTTTCAGCAGGATGATAGTATTGGTCAGCATGTGGTTGGATATGTGGATTCCGATTACGCTGGTGATTTGGATAAGCGCTAGTCTACAGCAGGTTATGTGTTCACACTTGCAAGGGGATCGGTGATTTGGAGGTCAACATTACAGTCTATAGTTGCTTTGTCGACCATTGAGGCAGAGTACATGGCAGTGACAGAGGCCATTAAGGAGGCCATTTGGCTTCAAGGTTTGCTTGATGACATGGGGATTTTTCAAGAGCAAATGGATGTTCATTGTGATAGTCAGAGTGCAATTTGTTTGGCAAAGGATCAGGTTCATCATTCACATACGAAACACATCGATGTACGGTATCATTTTGTGCAGGAGATTGTAGACGAGGGAGATATACTTCTTCAAAAGATCGCAACTGCTAATAACCCCGCAGATATGCTGACTAAGGTTGTGAGTGGGGTCAAGTTTAAGCATTGCTTGGACTTGATCAACGTTCTACGATTTTGAGCACCTTCCGGTGTATGGCGCCTATGGGTGCATTTGGAGGCGTGTGACTGCATTCCAAGGTAGAAAATGTTGTGACCTACAAATCTCACTAAGGTGGAGATTTGTTGGGTTTTAGCTCGTTTTATAGGCCAAATTCATTTGTATTAGGGTTTAGGGGTAATTTGGTCTTCTGTCTTAACTATAAATTATCTCTTTGTTTGTAACCCTGAGATTAGAGAGAGGGTGAAAAACTCTGTTTAATCAAGAAGAAGAAGAAGAGTTCGGATCGTAGACGTAGGTGTGAAATCACTAAACCACGTAAATCTGGGGTCTCTTTTGGGTGGCTTGATTTGTTTGTTTGTTGATTGCACGCTTCTGCATACACGATCTCAACAATATATTACATGTATATATGATCTCTGTTTTCTTATTCGCCAAGAAAGCTCCGGTACAAAGACCAAAATACCAGTGACCCTAAGCTCGGTCATAAGCTAATCCAATGGACCAATCTAGGAAATCTGGAATGCAAGACATAAACCCAACACTTTCCATATAGAAACGAAAACTCTCTTAGTGACCTAACATATCTATTTAGGACTTCTGGGGTACATTTCTCTTTTTAGTGCCCATTTTGTTTTAGTGCCCATTTTGCACAACTGATCAAGTGCCTTGATCATTGTCAATGAGGCTATTGCACAGTAATGTTTTGACAGTTTCAGTTATGTCTTCACTCTTTGATTGTATCAGTTTTTCATGACAAGCTTCAGATAGTAGGATCAATTTTAGTCTGAGTAAAATTTGGAGATAGCTCATTGAATAATGACACTTATTTTGAATAGTTTATTTTTTTTTTTTCATATAAGAATAACATCTAAAAGAATATTTAATCATATAGGGTTATTTAGCTGGAAAGAATGAAAGGTACCTCATAGATGAAAGTAATACAAATTATATGCATTTCATGGATGTATAGGTAGATAGGTATAAGTGAAGGATAGCATCACGGTTGTGACTTCCCAAAAGAATGGTTAGCCTTTGCAGGCTTATGCACCTTATCATGCATCATATCACATGCACTAATATGTATATCTGCAATGGATTTTTGCGCCTCCATCCAGTGAATTCAGGATGGCGCCACTTCATCTTGCATTGAAATGGTCACTGCAAGCTTGTGGGGCCCACTTTCTTTTTAAAGTTTAGGGGTCAGATATTGGCAGGTTCCAGATTTTTCCAGGCCATATATAGCTCCGAGTGAGAGTGTGCATGAGTTCGTGTCTCCAGTCTATCATTTAACATGTTAATGATTTATTGGATTAGGAAAATAAGTCTATGATAAGTCACAACTATCTCATTTATATATCAGGTAGGAAGTTTAAGTAACTTCATGGGTGAAGGATCAAGAAGTGGAAGAATTCGATGCGGGCTGGATATTCAAGTGTATTACAGTAATTCAGACGCTTTATGGATTTCTTCGTCTCGGCACGTAACCTATGATGGAATACCTGACAAAGGGTCAAGATGTTGAAGAATTCAACATGGGCTGCATAATTAAGTGTATTCCGGTGATTACGAGGCTACACAAATCTCTTCACCTTTGTAGTCAAACTTCTGAAGACTTCTTTGCCAAGAAACATACATAATGGGAACTCTTAATCTAACTAGGGAGTTCTAACCAGCCATGGCTTGTGCCATGCTTGTTCTGATGTGGGGTCTTGGCATACAGCTCGCACGATCTCCTATGATGGGCATGTTTGTGTAGAGTTGTTTCCGCAAAAGCGAAACCATGCACCTTTTTTCTTTATATCAAACTTTCAAATATTTATGTTCAGGGCAGCTTAAGTTGCCATAGAAAATTCCATAAAAATAAGCATATTTTACTCACTTTCATTGAAACAGGAGTCCAATTCTTCTCATGAAAAACCGTTTCTGGAGCATGGATTTTCTCTTCCGCAGAAATACACAAACGTGCCCTTTCAATACTTAATAACCATTGTTCTTTTATTTGTAGTATTTTGATAAAGCCTATTTCTAAAAAATCCTCAGAATTTATCAAATTTAACCAGAAAATGGGATTTCACTGTGAATAATGATTATAAATTTTTTTACTATTCTGCATGATTATCTATTTTCAAAGTTTTTTCATGGTAATTCCTCTATGATAATATTTCTTCAGCTGATGACATCTTGTGACAAAGGAAGTGTTATTTATATTTTCCAAGCAGGTGAGTGTTAAGTATTCAAATAAGGTTGAGGTAATGGCTAATTTGGAAGCTCTTATGGTTTTTTCTATAAGCATATTGTTAAATTAGATAATGACCTACAAGATGAAGAACAAAGATTGGAAAATTTCAGTATACCCTGTGAGGGTCGAATATGGCCTTTACATAATAATATAATATCTATCTAGTGCCACAAGTGGGTACAAAGAAGATCTAATACACACCTAATCAATATATCACAGATTCACAATCTCATAAAATTAATAATTACACAGTAAGAGAATCTGCTAGAATGTGAATAAAGCCCCACGTGAGGATGAGTGGCTAACTATAACTAGTATCCACATAGCTGGTTGCATGGGCCGGAACCTGACTACATGCTGGGCCTGGGGGCTTGGACCTGCTAGACCTGGGCCTTCTTTCTACAATGACATGGCAGACTTAGTAGCTAAACAGAGGATGAATGTTTTTTTTTTTTCATTTTCTTTGATTCCATCTGTAAGCAGGTCTAGTGTTTTGGTTTTCCTCTTTCCTCTTTCATTTTTTTCTAATGAAAGTTTCCCATTTAGCAATGGAAAACAATAGTTGTTCTTCTATCAATAGACTTATGTAGTAAATTTGCTCTTTGATTATGAACCCCAGTAGATGAGCTGAGACATTTACGAGGGGATGGGCTAGAAAAGATTTGATAGAAATGGCTTCCAAGGGCTCAAAAAATTTTAGTTGAAGCAATTCAGAAATAGAATGCTTCTTATTTGTTTGCATTGAATACTTAGGAATTGAGAAGATAGGAATTCATGGTCAACAATTTCCAGCAAAGGATTATATATATGAGTGAGGGGTAAATGATATAAGGTGATGTGCCGATTTGCATGCAACCCTTGCTTTATTAGAAAGACTAATGTTTATATCTTTGTACTGTTTCAAGGGTCGTAATTTAAGAAGACCGATGTTAAATTGTAGAAGTTAAAAGATTTTCTAAGGGCCCGTTATTTCATGGAATTAAAAAACTCAAAAGACTTGTATTTTCTAAAGGGGTTAATTTAAATTTTTTTTATGAATATACATAAATGACAATCAAATACTCTACCATTTTTATGGGAAACAAATAAGGTACAATCTGCCAACAAACTCATAATTGGGTGGTGCTGGCACTTAGTTTCACGCTCATGCCTAGGATCGATCCTTAGCCTATCTTCAATATGAAATTAAAGTACCACTCGTGAGTCGTGACAAATCACCCAACATGGCAAAGTAAGGCACAATCTAGTGATGTATTTCAAAATTTTACTTAAATAGGAATTAGTCTTGGCATAAGATTGAGCATTATAACATGATTAGCATAATCTTATGAACTATTATTCATGTATTTAATTGCATTCTCAATCATGTGCCCAACCTTATGATGGGACCAACTTCTGTTAAAGTAAAATTTACAGGCATTTCATCTCATGGGGATGTCATGTATTTTGAACAATCGAGATTACCAATAGTAGGCCCCACGGTAGAGTTCCACAAATCCCACTCATGGGGATTGAGCCTGTGGGGGACATTTAGGAGAACCGGAGTCAAGTTTAAAAATTTTCATTTACAGGCTTGGACAATCCTTCAAATCTTCCCCAAGTCCGGTGATGTCATTGCATCATTGCATGAAAGTAAAATTCTTCCATGCTCACTACTAGAGAATCTGACTTCTTGTGATGGATCATGGATCCTTGCCAACATGACATGTTCACATTATTTTCATTTTTAGTTTTTACAATGGCTTTTTAATTAGAAAATGAACTTTACCATATAAAAGACTTTCACCCAGAGCTGATCTCATATTGTTCTTAATTTGTGTTGTCCAGCCTGTGGGCCCACTTACATGCATTCCTATCAGTGGAGGTGGGATAGATGGAAAGGTAGAAAGTGGTCATGTGAAAACTCAACCCCATTGAATGGTAGAAATTGTGTTCCCTGCCCTTTTTCCCCACTGAAAATACTTTCTCTGTGGACTCGCCTCTTGTTCTGAATTTTTTATGCTTTTGCCTTGGGGAAAAGCCTTTGCATCCAATAGTAGAAAAAACTTTTTCCAAAAAAGAAGTTTTACTTTTTCCCGGTAGTTATACAAACATGCCCTAAGAGCCAGCTCCTTCCTTCTCTTCCTTCTCTTTTATAATTTCACTCAATTCCTTTGGCTTTTTTTCCCCTTAAAAAGGAGGATATATTGACCCAAACAATACAAAAGGGGAAACTGCTTCCAGATACATATAGACTGACATTACATACAAAAACTTGACTAAACTAAAAGAAACTGGGATGTCAGAATTAGATCCGGCTCCCTGCTTCCCACTTTTCTAATTTCACCCAATTCATTTAAGAGACATTTATCTTATATTCTTTGCATTTGGGACTATATATCTAAATGGCTAATTAGTATTGAAAATTTATTTTCAAACACAATTTTCTGGTTTGACAAAATCTAGTCTCAGTTGGTTAAGACATATTTAACAGATGACACAAATGATGTCCCATGGTTAAAAAGAAGTTTAATCCTTTTACCTATTTTTATTTTTTATGTTTTTTTTGGGTGGGGTGCTACCTTTTTATAAATGTTGTTGCTGACTCAGGAAATGTTCTTTCCATTGATCCCGGAAGGATGTTTTTCTTAGGCTTTTTGAAGACCATTTCTTTTCTTTTCTCTAAAACTACACTCGTTTCTTTTCTCTGTACATCTCTTGCAGAAAGAAACCACAACAAAGATATCTTCATCACATCATTTCTTTGTAAGGGTTCTAAAATTTGAGTTAGTTGGTGATTTCTGTTTTTACTCTTTGCTAAAACATATTCGCAATGATCTAATGCATTGCTTCGGTTCTTGAGTTAGATTTGATTGTGTTTTCTTGCCTTCTGCTTTAATGGGTTCTTTTGCATTTTGGATTTTTGTTCATGCAATGCTTTAAATTGGGGTTGTTTCTGTAATTGTATGGGATAGTCATTTGAGTAAAAAAAAAAAAAAAGCTTTTGGGGTGTTTTTAGAACAGACCCAGAAGCGGGAGATTCCTAATTTTGTTGCTGAAACCGATTCATGGTGGTGAAAGGAAGCCTGGAATGGGATTCCGGGAATAAATTCTAGGGAATCTGAAGTACTTGTGAACGATTTGTAGCTTGGGGACTGTTTGGGCGTATGGAATTTGAAGGAAGTAGTTAAAGTTTGGATTTTGATGCAGACTGCAAATATCCTATGCATTGGAAGCCCCAAGATGAAAAGCCCAACAGCTAATGGCTTTCTCGCAAAATAGTTGTTTTCTTTCATATATTTTCATTTTTAGCAGACAATGTTACTTGATTTAGGTAGGTCTGAACTAGGATGGTTAAGCATGGAACTATGCGGGATATCCACATGTATAATTAGCTGCAAAATTCTACCATTTGGTTTGTTATGATTTCTGTTTTTGTATTTGTATTTTCATGTCCTTGTTTGGGTTGATCAAATACCTTTGTATTGTACTTGGGGAGATGAAAAAAAAAAAAATACTCCAGGGGTATTTTTACAGAAGCCCAGACCCAAAACATTCCTAATTTTCTGGTTTGAGTCTAAATCTTGAATAAAGGGAACAAAGGAAATGCATTTTCAATGGTGATGGTCGATGGATCAGATTGTAGTTTTGGCAATTTTATGATTGTAGAGAAAGATGAAATATCTATGGAATCTGGAGTAGTTGTATAGGTATTGTTGCTTGGGCCTATGGAATGAGAAGGAAATAGATGAAATAAAATGCTGATTTTAATCCCAAGTTCCTATCTTGATCTCAACCCCGTAAGCATTGGAGGCACCAAGACCCAAGTAGGAATATAGTTATTTTCATTATATTTAATATACCATTTTAAATGATTTGTGTAGGTTTGAATTAAGATTGTTAAGTCTTCTGTCTATTGTTTATTAGAAGTTGAAGGCTATGCTTGGAGTTTATTCCTTTTATTTTGTTTGTTTCTTTTTTATGCTGATAGCATTGGTTCTTAATCCTTACCACTTTTCTTATTGCTACCTCTTTGCCTTTGTACTGTAACCAAAATGTTGAAACTACAAAGAGATATAAATCAATGAAAGAAGCAAGAGGAACCTAGTTCATTGTTATTTATTCATAGTCAGTTGATCGGATGATGCATCTCCAACTGTGTTTATTTTGTTGAACAGTGTAGCAATTTTTTGGTTTCAGTGAGGAGGTTTTAGGGGTAGTGTTTGACAACTTCAATAGGGAATCTGCTATTTCGAACAACAGTGAAGTTGCAGAACAGAGTTGGGCATACATTTGTACATGGATTACTTATCTTGCTTTTGTTTTTGAGAAAAAGCAGTGCTTTTCTTTTTTTTAAAGTGTAATGCATGTCTTCTTTTCTCTTCCAGAAAAATGAATAACAATGTGTTATCTAGGAGGACACTCAGCTGAACTTGAGTTCAGGTTAATAAGGTCAGAAGGGGAGCACATTTTTTGTGCTTATGGGAATGAAAGGTGGAATAGGTTACAACAGGTTGAGATGTAAATGGCTCTCACTTACTCTAACTACTCTGATTTGCACAACTGTGGGAGAAAACCCCACTTTTTACTATTCTCTTACCTCAGAATCAGTTGGAGATCCTTCCTCCAGGTTTGTCTTGTATTTCATATGTTAACATGGTTGTTTTAAATTTCAATGGTGTCACACTATTTGCTTATCTTTTTTCCTTTTGGATTTTCATGTGGTGATGCAGCTATTCTCGATGGTGTTCAAACTCTAGATCATGAGACTGACAATAAAGAAGCTGTCAAAATTAAGGCTGTAGAAAAAGAAACAAAAGCTGAACAAGGTGAGAGAAAAACTGAAGAACACTTAAATGAGACTAAAGTAGAAACAAGAAATGATGAAGCAAAACATTCTGGGGCTGTACCTATGGGTTTTGAGACTGCAAGGTCCCCTGAAAAGAGAGATGATGGTTTGACACCACCTTCTCTGGAGAAAGGTAAAATGTTTTCCCTTGTTTGGTTTTTGCTGGTGTTTCTTTGAAACCTTTTTTATTTATTTTTCATGTATGCATGCGTGTGCACGCCTTTATCTGCAAATCAACCTCAGAACACGAATGGTTTGATGCTTTAGATTAGTAGTATTTTTGTTCATGTTACATCCTCTTCCTGCCCTATCTTCCTATTGCCAATTAACTTCCAAAGATGACTAGTTTACTGCTTCTTTATGCTATTTTATCTTCCATCTTCTCCCTGCCCTTCTATTCTTTTCAGGCAGGGTAAAGGTACTGTAAAAAATGAGAAGAAAGGATAAAGCAGTCCAGACATGGCACCATATTTGTACACAAACCGATAAATCTATCAAAAACAGGACACATGGCTAGTTGGTGGATCGCTGGGTCCTACATATAAAACGATTAATTGGTGGATTAGGTGTCTGCTAGTAATCAGCACTAGTGAATATTGCTAGCCTTCTAATCAAAGGCAGTGATCACAAACCATTTGCTTGCTCTTATATTGGTTTGTTTGTAGACTGTCTGTTTTTCTCACCTTTAATGGTGAGCGAAGGGGCTGATACTTGGTGGATGCCTAATCTACTGACCATCAGTTTGTATGATGGGACCCACTGGCCTACCAACTTGCCATGTATTCCAGGTTTTGTTTCTATATTAATTTAAACTTGAAGACCCAGGGATAGATCCCTGGCCATGTTCGTGGAATGAAGGTGCCAATACCACTCAATGATGAGTATGTTGGTGCCATGTGTTCCATTTTGACAGATCATGTTTATCTACTTCAGAGACTTGTTTGGCTTATAATTTCTCAAGAACAAAATAGAAAAACCAGGATATTATGTTCATATCTGTGCAGCCATCCCCACAGTGATTGCACGAGGAGAGAATTTACGACGCTGTGGAGTTGAGAATATTTGGAAAATATAAGATATCTTTTATTGTATTCGATTCAAATGTCCAGTTCCCTTATGTCTAGATGAAGCATTTTACATCCTACTATTGTTTATTCACAATTTGCATTTAAAGGTTTATCAATCATTCGGACAGGGTGTAACTATGCCAAGGGCCGATGGGTTGCAGAGAGTAGACAACCATTATATTTTGGTTTTGGTAAGCAGTGGTTGTCAGGGCCATGGTCTTGTAGATTGACCCAACGTACAGATTTCTCCTACGAAGGATGGCAACCAGAAAATTGCGAGATGCCTAATTTTGATGGTTCTACATTCTTGAAAAGGCATGATTTCTTTGTTTCTTTTCCCCTTTATGTTGTTTTGATCTCTCATTTGGATTATTGAAGTCCAACTGTGTCAAAAACTTGATCGTGAGCTCCAAGTGCAGATCCGCGATGTAGTAATAAACTGGTGAGGCCAGGTCGATCCACAGAAAGCAATGTAAATTAAGGTTCCTCTTCAACTTGTACCTATCCTAAATTAAAAATCTAAGTCTAGCCTTAAAAAAACTAGAAAAGTACATTATCATTCCTACTTTTCAAAAATTAAATTAATTACAATCCAATAAAAGGAAAACTTCCTAAATCTAAAAACCCTAAACTAAAAAACTAAGATTGCTGCAAAATAAAACACAAGTCAGACATTTCAAAAATAGAAAGTTAATAAAACTAAACAAAATTAGAAACTATCCTAAAGTTAGAAAGTTAGTAATGCAATGTATGCCATGAGATGTTGAAAAATTATAAGTCTGGAAAACTAGTATGCTGGGCTGTTTTTATATATGATTTTTCCTATTCTAATGCAACCTAAAATTGAGTTTAATGGTTGGATCTTGTACTATAATGGTGCATGAATCAAATAAAAAAAAAAAGGGGAGTGAAAAAGGATTTAAAACAAAGAAGATATGAGTGCATGAACGTGACACAAAAACTGAAACTGTGCAGAAATTCTGCACACAGGTTGGTCCGACCAGCCATGTTTGAGCCACTGGTTCACCATCTTTTCAAAATTATTTTTTCTTGAAATTTTAGAGTTTGAAAGAACACTGATCAAACTTTAATTTGTCAATCCAGGCCCAATATCACAGGCCCATTTAAATGTACATGTGTATATGCCTTAACTGTTAGCTGTAATTATAGATCCATACCATATTTGTATTATCTTGATAAGAATGATTAGCATGTAATCAAGGATTGATCCCCTATATATACAAGTCACAGTCGACCCTTAAGGGATACGACATTATTCTCCATCTCTCACTTATGGTTCTAGATCTCATTTCTCAATCAATGTCATGGTATCAGAGCTAGGATTTGCAATCTTCCAAGTGTGATGGGTCTCAAACACTCCCTGCTGATGATGCCAAGAAGATTCTTTCTTGGAAAACTAAAGATGCAAAGATAAAATCTTGGATTCTTTCTTCTGTAGAACCGAATTTTATCTTGTATCTAAGACCATGCAAAACCTCCAAGGACATGTGGGAATATCTGAAAAAGTTATATTACCAAAATCATGCTACTCGCCAATTTCAACTGGAATTAGAAATTGCAAATTACTCCCAAGGCACGCTTTCTATCCAGGATTATTACTCAGGATTTCTAATCCTGTGGTCAAAATATGATGAAATCAAGTTTGCTACTGTCTCTGAAGCATTGCTACCCGAGTTATTTTCTTTATAGCAGAACAACCATTGGGACCAATTGATCATGAAACTTCATCCCGAGTATGAGATAGTGAGATCAAACTTGATGAGCCGCGCTTCTCTCCCCAACGTAGATGACTGTCTTTAGGAACTTCTACGGGAAGAACAACGCCTTATTTCCAAACTTGCAATTAAACAACAGAGCTCCACTGAAGCTCCGTTTGTTTATGCTGCTAAAACCAAACCTCCTCGGGATATCAGTAAAGTACAGTGTTACAACTATAAAAAATATGGCCATTATGCCAATCAATGCAAGCTGAAAGTTTGTAAATATTGTAAGGCCGTTGGTCACGTTATTGAAAAGTGTAGGAAGAACGCTCACAATTCTGCTTATCGCCCCTATGTGCAGTCAGCTTCAAGTGTTTACACGGCTACCACCCCACAATATGCCTCTTCTGAATTCAGTGGTTCACTGCCGTTTGATTCATCATCACAGCCTGGTTCCTCATCACAAACACAGTCACCTCTGCTCCAATTACTCCGGCTATAGTAAATCAAATGATTATCAATGCCCTGTCATCTATGCACATTTCAGGTACTGGTCCATCCCTTTCTAATACATGGTATTTAGATCTAGGGGCTAGTAATCACATGACCTCCTCACCCTCAAAATTACATCATGTTGTTCCTTACACTGGCACTCTTTCTGTTCAAGCTGCCAATGGGGACCACCTTCCCATCATCTCTGTGGGCAATGCCCCTGGCCCTTTTCCATTAACAAATGTTTTTGTGTCCCCTCATCTTGCTACCAATTTAGTTTTTGTGGGTCAATTAGTTGAGAATAATTACAAAATCTCCTTTTCTTCTTCTGGCTGTGTTGTGCAGGACCAAGAGTCGGGGGCAGTGATCGTGAGGGGGCCTAAACGCGGTAGACTTTTTACTTTACCAGTATCTCCATTTATTCAAAATAAACATTGGCATCAGTTGTTTTGTTTTTTCCTTCAAAATAATTCTAGGTTATGGCATAATAGACTTGGTCATCCAAATGCTGCTACTTTGTCCACTTTGTTTCAAACTAGATTATTAAATAAACCTCTTGATTCTGTTTCATTTGAGTGTGATGCTTGTAAATTAGGAAAAAGTAAAACTTTACCTTTTTCTAACTCTACATCTCAGAGCAATGAATGTTTTGACTTAATCCATAGTGATGTTTGGGGCATTGCTCCTTCCATTTCTCATGGTCATTTCAAATACTTTGTTACATTTATTGATGATCACAGCAGGTTTACGTGGGTTTATTTGTTACATTCTAAATCTGATGTTCTTAATACATTTAAAATTTTTCTTAGCTATGTTGAAACCTAATTTTCCAAATGTATTAAAACTTTGCGATCGGATTCAGGGGGGGAGTATGTCTCCATTGAATTCCAATCTTTCCTACAGAGTCAAGGAATTATATCTCAACGTACTTGTCCATTTACTCCACAACAAAATGGAGTCGCATAATGGAAAAACAGGCACCTTCTTGATATCACGAGAACGCTTCTCATTGAATCATCTGTTCCTCCTTGATTTTGGACTGAAGCTCTCACCACAGTAGTGTATCTCATCAACCATCTCCCATCACCTACCATTGCAAAATTAACACCATATTTTAAACTTTTTGGTCACCATCCATCGTTTAATCATCTACATACCTTCAAGTGTGTTTGCATGGTTCATCTGCCTCCAACAGAGCGCACAAAATTAACTGCCTAATCTAGCGGGTGTGTTTTTTTAGGATATGCAACTAACCAAAAGGGTTTTGTTTGCTATGATCCAAAGGCTCGTCGCACTAGGATCTCTCTTAATGTTATTTTCTTTGAAAATCAATATTTTTTCCAAACCCACTTGGATTGTCCTTCTCCTTGTTCCTCAACTTTGTTACCTGGGTTTTTTGAAGCAACATTTGTTACACGGTTTAATCCTAATTTTGTGTATCATCAAAGGGAAAGAACTGCCACTGCAGATGCCTACGCTCCTGATCCTCCTAATCCTCAGGCAAATGGTTCCCCTCTACTGGTATCTTGTGTCGCTCCTCCAGAATTTCTCGCCTTCCTGCGAGGTATGGCTTTACCCATGCTTCCTTGATGATGACACTATCATCTGTTTCCATCCCAAGTTCTTATTTGCCGGCTGTGCAACATGATTGTTGGAACCAGGCCATGAAAGAAGAATTAGATGCATTGACCCAGAATCACATCTGGGATATTGTGGACTGTCTTTCTTCAGTTAAACCCATCGGCTGCAAATGGATCTACTCGATCAAACTAAAATCTGATGGCTCCTTGGATAGACACAAAGCTCGACTTGTGGCACTTGGTAACCGGCAGGAGTATGTCATTGACTATCAAGAGACATTTGCGTTAGTTGCAAAAATGACAACTGTTCGGCTACTTCTCGCCATTGCAGCTTCTCAATCTTGGCCCTTATACCAAATGGATGTCAAGAATGCATTTCTACATGAGGACTTGAAAGAGGACGTCTATATGCGGATACCACAAGGAGTCACCTCTCCGTCTAAGAAGTCTGTCTATCACTTACGCAGATCTCTTTACGGTCTCAAGCAAGCTCCTTGAGCGTGGTTCGAAACGTTCAGCGATCGTTTAAGCACGATTGGCTTTACTCAAAGTCCTTACGATCCATCTCTTTTTCTGAGCCACGCCTCTACTGGCTTTATTGTTCTCCTTGTATATGTTGATGATATCATTATCACCGGCACTGATGATGCAATGATAAAATCCCTCCAAGCCCCTCTCTGAGATTCTGATGCAGTAGCCCTATCTGTCAGTTGGGGTAAGACTCATGGTCCAATTGTGGGACCCAAGCAAGTTTAGGAATTTCTTATTAATTGTTATTAGTTTCTAAATTTTATTTTAGAAGTTGCCATTAGGATTAGTTTCTAATTTGAATAGGATTTTTATTCTTGTTTCCTAGTTTGAGTAGGTTTGATTTCTTTGCCCCTAAGTTTCTTTTATTATAAATATGGCATTGTAGAGATCAATGATCTTAGTTAATTGAGTTAATAAAGTTTTCCCTTCGTGGGTTTATCGTTAGAGAGTGTCTTCTTCATCGTGATTGTTCCTGTACGAACCCTAATTGTGCTCCAGCACTTGTTTCACAATCCTAGGTTGCATCAAATGGTATCAGAGCCGCACGATCCTCATGATCGTCGGCATGATTACCTCTATCGGTCCATCCCAGTACCGTCCTCACCCCTCACTGCCAAACCCCACCCGCTACCCAGATCCCTCACCCATTCACATAACCCAACCCCAATCAATCACAATCACCGTTAGCCGTTCGACCTCCCCGCCCTTCCTAAAAAACCCATCGACCGAAACCTTTCCCTTTTCTAATCATTCCTACTACCTTCGGAGCCCATCTTCCACTCTCCGAAACCCTGAAACCCCAAATAAATTACAAAAAAAAAAAAAATTCTCCATATCGCAAAGCACCTCCCGCAACCCACCCACCCCAGACGAGCATCCCTCATCTTCCTGGCCCTTCGTGAGCCCGTCTTCCCAGATCCACTCTTACCAGACCTAACCTCTTTGCAGCCCTAACCAAAGGGAAAAAAAAAAAAAAGAGCGAAGCAGAGAATAGAAGAAGAAGAAGCGGAGAAGAGGAAAACGGCGTGTACCTTGCACCTGTCGCCCGCTCCCCATCGCAAGTGCCCTGGTCCACTCCGTCGTCGTCGCCGCTGCTCCACCACTCCGTCATTGTCGCCGCTGTTCCATCGCCAGCGCCAGCGCCCTGCTCTATTTCTCCCTTCGTTGGAGCAACAGAAAGGGTTTCATTAACCCTTTTTCTCTTCTCTTTTGTGCGCCAGCATCGAGGCTTTGGGTTGAGGCCCAGGTTACAGCAAGTCGAGCTCGAGGTTAGTCTGACCCACTTAAGTTTCAACCTAGCCATCACCACTGCTCTCATCAGCAGCGACTTAAAAGACCCAGATCTGTACAAGATCAACGGCTGAGACTTCTTTTTTGCGATACCAGACTCATCCATCATCAGATTTCAGATCCGTTTGTTCCAGCGTGATCGTGCCGAGCATATCTACACATCAGGTCAGTCAAGAATTTTATATTTGCATTAAACAAATATGCCTCCCAAGAAGCATATAGAAGTGGAGTCTTCCTCCAATAATGATGATGATTTGAGGGGAGCCGTTGCAGCATTATCGGTAACTATTAATCAACTATTCGTAATGATGGGTCAAATGCAAGTTCAAATGCAAGAGTCTCTTGAAAGAATTGAAACCCGATTAACCAATTTGGAAGCTAATCGGCGTGAGGAAAATCATCGGGATGATGGAAGGCATAATCGGAATCAACGAGATCCACATGCAGTCAATGTTGACCGTGACTTAGGTATTAAACTCATGATTCCCGAATATGATGGAAAATTGAAACCGGATGAATTCCTAGATTGGTTAGTGTGTGTTGAAAAGTTTTTTGCACACAAGCAAATGACGGATGGTCATAAGATTACACTAGTAGCAACTTGATTTCGAAATTATGCTACAATCTGGTGGGCCGAGTTGCAACGGAAGCCAAGAGACCAACAAATTGACTCCATTGACACGTGGACTGAGATGAAAAATCTGTAGAAGCAAAAATTTCTCCCTGTCAATCATTCCAGAGATCTGCGTGTAAGTTTTCAACATTTGAAACAAGGATCTAAGACAGTTGTTGAGTATTCTGAGGAGTTTATGACCATGCAAGCCCGTTATGGTTTAGATGAAGAGGAGGATGTCTTAGTTGACCGATATTTTAATGGGCTTATACTTGACATACAAGATATCCTCGCATTCAAGCATTTTGATAATGTCGATGAGATTGTTCAGCATGCTATCAAAGCTGAGGCAATTGCAAACCATCAAGCCAAAAAACTTAATGCAGCTAAATGAGTTATGCAAAAGAATTCCTCAATTGCAGGGTCTAAACCGAGTGATTCATTAGAGAAAGTTTTCACCAAGCCCGAAGGTCAAAATAGGATTACATGCTATAATTGTAAACAACAAGGGCATCGTGCAGCAGAGTGTCCAAAACGCATCCACTTCATTGAGAATGAAAGTGATGTGACAATTGCACCAGCTGATGATCCTAAAGAGACTGACACAGAGGAAGTACATGACATTCTGCCCGAGGAGGATATTGACTCTCTCCAGGTAATTACTGACACTCCCTTCAATACTGAGAAGAAATGGTTGCGAGAAAATATTTTCCGCTCCCAAGGAACAGTTAAGGGTCAAGAATGCATGGTAGTCATTGATGGCGGAAGTTGTCAGGACCTTATATCTCAAGGTCTTGTGGATCGATTACAGCTGAAAGTTCAGAAGCATCATTGTCCTTATTTTGCTAGGTGGTTAATGTTAGGTGATCAAGTGCAAGTACAGTATGCATGTCCAGTTACCTTTTCTGTTGGTGAAGATTATACAGATACAGTTTGGTGTAATGTGATACCCATGGATAGTTGTAATATCTTGCTGGGTCATCCATAGATGTATGATAAGAATGGTACTAATGGAATGCGTGACAACACATACACATTCATGCATGGTGAAACGCAAGTAACACTTTGTCCTATGAAGCCAGCACCACCAAAGAAGGGGTCCCGTTTTCCTCTCACCAAAGATGCACTTCATGTACGCACGTTACAGAAGCAATATCAAGAAGAAGAGTCGAGTTCGAGGTCAAACTCTTTTTCAACCCGAGGAGAATGATGCAGTAGCCCTATCTGTCCGTTGGGGCAAGCCTCATGGTCCAATTGTGGGACCCAAGCAAGTTTATTAATTTCTTATTAATTGTTATTAGTTTCTAAATTTTATTTTAGAAGTTGCCATTAGGATTAGTTTCTAATTTGAATATGATTTTTATTCTTGTTTCCTAGTTTGAATAGGTTTGATTTCTTAGCCTCTAAGTTTCTTTTATTATAAATATGGCATTGTAGAGATCAATGATCTCAGTTAATTGAGTTAATAAAGTTTTCCCTTCGTGGGTATATCGTTGGAGAGTGTCTTCTTCATCGTGATTGTTCCTGTGCGAACCCTAATTGTGCTCCGGCACTTGCATCCTAACCCTAGGTTGCATCAGATTCATTCCATATGAAGAATCTGGGTCCTCTGCATTATTTTTTGGGCTTAGAGGTACATCAGTCTCCCAATGGCCTGTTTATCAATCAACACAAATATGCCAAAGATCTTATTGAGCTTGTTGATCTCGATGACTCTTCCTCAGTTGATACGCCGCTCGAAGTTAATCTTAAGTTGAGCAAAGATGATGGCGATCTTATTCCTGATCCACATACATACCGGAGACTCGTCGGCAGTCTTGTCTATCTCACCATCACCAGGCCTGACATATCTTATGCTGTCAATCATGTCAGCCAATTCATGACGTCTCCTCGCCACCTTCATCTAACAGCCATGAAGTGAATTATCCGGTATTTATTGGGCACTAGAGCTAGTGGTTTATATTATCCAAAGGATAATCGTCTACTTCTGACCGCTTATGCAGATGCTGACTAGACAGGCTGTCCGGATACCAGACGGTCCACCACTGGTTGGTGTACGTACCTCAGTAAATCTCTCATTTCTTGGAAATGCAAGAAACAAGAACGGGTCTCCAAATCTTCCACCGAGGCTGAATATCAGGCCATGTCCTCTGCTTGTTCTGAAATCCTGTGGCTTCAGGGACTTCTTTCGAAACTCGGATTTGCACATACCTCTCCTACTTCCTTGAATGCCGATAATACTGGGGCAACTAGAATCACTGAAAATCCTGTTCTTTATGAACGCACAAAACATATCAAAGTTGATTGCCACTTTATTCGGGGATGAATACAAGCATGATGTTATCCGTCTACCTCGTGTCCCTATTGAGTTTCAGTTTGCCGATATCTTCACTAAGGGACTTCCTTGGCTTCGATATCAATTTCTTGTCTCCAAATTGCTGCTTTATGACTCTTCCGCATCAATTTGAGGGGGGGGGGGGGTCAATTCAGGCCCAATATCACAGGCCCATTTAAATGTACATGTGTACATGCCTTAACTGTTAGCTGTAATTATGGATCCATATCATATTTGTATTATCTTGATAAGAATGATTAGCATGTAATCAGGGATTGATCCCCTATATATACTAGTCACAGTCGACCCTTAAGGGATACGACATTATTCTCCATCTCTCTCTTATAGTTCTTGATCTCATTTCTCAATCAATGTCATAATTTCCCCAAGTTTCGTCGAAAAATGTGTTTTGATCAGGTTTCTAATCGCAAACTTCTTACACAGAATCTGTCCTAAAATTTCTGCGACAATGTGCAGAATTGTCAACTTTATGTAGGGATCCGAATTTCCAAAAAATATTTGCCCAAGATTCTTGACTCGAATCTCTGATTTTTCTTGCTTCTTCAATTTAAAACTTTGATTCCAATTTCGATTCAATTTTGAATACTTGAATAACTAGCAACTTAAAATATCTAAACTCCACCAATGTGAATATGCATGCAATGCTAACTAGTTCCAACCATAAACTTTGCAAAAATAGACATAAAATTGAATTGATCAGAAAAATAAAGACATTAAACAAAAGTTCAAGAATTTAAATGTGTGGTGAAAATCAGAAAAGTAAATGTGTGGAAGAACATAAATTTAAATGTGTGGAAGTGTATTCTTCTCTTTTAAAATTCTTTTCTAAGCGGGTTCATAATTTGAACCATGCTCTTAGGGCCCTTGGGTCGTCAATCCAAACACCAACAAGTAAAGAACACAAATCAAGCACCGATCACCCAAGTACAAGAAAGAAAAATTGAAAAGAGAAAGAACCACTTTTACTAATATACAAAGTTTTTTACATAAGATAAAAAAATAAACCAAAACAATTACATACTAGGATGAGAAGCCCCTTCTAGATGAAAAATCCAAGGGTGTAGTGTGATTTCCGGGCCAAATCTCCTTGACGACTTAAATGGAGAGAAAGAGAGGAAGAAGATGGAATGTAGTACTTTTCTAGAGAGAGCTGATCTATCTTCCCATGAGAGGAGAGGGATGCCTATGCCTTTAATTTATAAATTTTTGCTCTCTTTCTTTCTTTTTTTTGTTCTAAGTTTGTAGCATGCAATCTTCTTTATATGGTAAGTCCCTTCCTTGGCTAACAAGTCTCCAAAGAAATAGCAAGGTGAGTGAGAGATTTTTGGTGCTCACCATGTACAAAATTGCAATCCCGAGTAGAAATTTTAGCACCAACTTCCAGAGGTCATATCTTCCTCGTTTTAGCTCGGATTGACAAATCTTGGGGTCCACGGATATCTACTCAAAAAGGGTTTTCCAACGGTGTCTAGAGTGCACCGATCTAACGGTTGGATTGAGAGTTATGGCCATCTTAATCTTGCTGTCCCTGAAAAATCTGAGATTAATTGTACACATATGGAAGTTTCTAATTAGTAGTGCAATGGGATGTGTGGGACCCATGTGGACGTCCAAAGGGATCATGGGATCTTTCTTTCCTTGTTTCTTGACTCCGCTTCTATCTTTGGTTTGCTTTCAAGCTTCTTTGATTGACTAGTCAACTCTTCTGGCACACTTTCATTTCTTGAATTTCTTTCTTGATTTTTTAATTTCAAACCTAGTAAGCATTAGATTTTACTAAATCTGAAGTTTCCTTTCTTGATCTTGAAATTCCAAATCTAGCTTTCCATTGTTGACTTTTCAAACTCTTCAAAAATGCCAAGATATGTGGGTCCGCCACGAAAGTTGTCCTACCCTTGATCTCTCTCAAATTTCACCAATATGGGTACCATTCTTGATTTCTCTTACACAAATTGAAATAAACAAATTCAACAATAATCACATGTGAGGAATTTGAATGGACTATGCATGGGACCCTACTTGATGCACTCAAAATAACCGACTTTCCAAAAATAGATTTCAAAAAATGGCAAGTTTCATAAATTTATGCAAAAAGTGTGATTTTTGAGCAGATTATGCATGAATGCACTACAATGAATCCTAAATGCATAAAAATATGATTTGACATTAAATAAAGCTCTTTAATATCAATAAGCCCTTAAAATGGTCCAAAATGTGTATGAAAATATGCGATTTTCAGGACTCATCAGTGTACATTAATAAATATTTGCCAAGGTGAGGAATTTTGGGGTCCTATACCAGAGCAGATATAATTTGCTGCCCCTTCTATTCTTTATGCTTGGTGATCCAGCCATTGATGTGATGGTTCCACCATTAATGGAGAGTGTTTCAAAAAAATTCAGGTTGAAAGATTCTATTTCCCAACTCTTTAATATGGCTTGTAAATAGACACTTGAAACTGCATTCAGATGTAAATAAAAAAGGCTGATGGGTGTATGTATACTATCTTCCAATCTGGAAAAGTGAGTTGCAGAAAACTGATCAGTTTCCTATCGTGGAGGTTTAAAGCTTCCTCTTCCATGCTCAGGTGGATGGGCTCATTTTTGCTTCCCCCACCTCTCATTTCCCTTCTTGTTACTTGGGCCAGCCTTAATTTATAATAGTCAGGATTTTTTATCATTTTGAAGCACCAACGTGGATAATTCTTTCTAGGATGCAGCACAAGACTGTTGCTCTTGTAGGGGATTCCTTGGGTAGGCACCAGTTCCAGTCATTGATGTGTATGGTCACAGGTGGGAAAGACAGCCCAGAAGTGGTAGATGTTGGAAGTGAGTATGGTCTCGTCAAAGCTGCAGGTGCTAAACGACCCTTCTCTATTACTGGTCCACAAGCCTCTGTTACTTAGAGCCTCTAAACATCACTGACCCATCTACTGATTATGCAATGCACCTGGATCGTCCTCCGGCCTTCTTGCAGCATTATCTCCACAGATTCAATGTTTTGGTTCTCAATACGGGGCACCATTGGAACAGAGGCAAGCTTAATGTGAATCGGTGGGTGATGTATGTAGGTGGTGAGCCCATCAGGGACAGAAAGCTTGCTCAGATAGGAAATGCCAAAAACTTTGCCGTTTATAGCGGTATCAAGTGGTTGGATTCACAACTTCCACACCACCCACAGCTCAAGGCCTTTTTCAGGACCATATCACCCAGGCATTTTTCAAATGGGGATTGGAACACTGGAGGAAGGTGCGATAACACCATTCCATTGGCTGGAGGGGACAAGGTTTCACAAGATGAATCAGTTGTGGCAGGTGCTGTCAAGGCCACTAGGGTTAGGCTTTTGGACATAACTGCCCTTTCACAGCTGAAGGAAAAGGGACACATATCCCAGTATAGTCTCAAAGCCTCAGATGGTGTGCAAGATTGCTTACATTGGTGCCTACCTAGTATTCCGGACACATGGAATGAAATCCTTTATGCACAACTGTAGGTCGCAGACTGAGTGAATCCCATTGACTCTAACCCTTGCGAGTTACTCAACCATGCCTTGTGCATTTTGCACTAGCTGACATGAGGCTTTCCATTTCAGGAAAAAGATTATTTATCTTGTCAGAGATATCACACCATCCAAACTAACTCCCCCATCCTTGGGACCTTGCATACTAACCTATTCAACAATCTTACTGATAAAAATGGCGGATATTGACTCAGATTGATTGGCACCGCCACTTTATGGAAGTTATCAGGTAAGAAGCGCTATCAGTGTACCAACTCAAGATTCCACAAAGAGGGGGTGTAAAGAGCATTTCATCCATTTTGATTTGAAAAGTGAACGATAGACTGGTTGAGTGTTGATGTTTGGGCTGCCTACTGATGGTTATTCATGTGTGATGTGGCTCATCCAAATGTGAAGAGATGAACATATGGTGCAGGCTATCATCCATGTACTGATTTTTAGCCTCAGAAATTCAAGAAAGCAATTTAGCACGATGCCACTGTAAGCAATTTTTCATATGCCATTTTTTAGTTCTATGGAAGAAACTACATAGAGTACTTTTTGCATGTGATTTTAGCCATTTTTCATGTTGATCCATTCTCTTTCTTGGCAGTATGAATATTAGAGACGCAAATAAAGCCCTATTTGGTTCCTTGGAACTTAGTTGTTTAGCATTCTCTCTACCTGTAAATCTAATTACTTGTATCTATGTGTACTTGTAAATGGTTATGACATAGAACAAAACAACTGTCACTTGAGGAAATTCAGATTATTTAAATGCATGTGACACCCTCGTTTTGATTTGAACCCAGTTGTTGCACTCAGTTTAGGCCCTTAGTGGGATTGTTCCTTTTCCTTATTTTCTGCTCCAAGAAGCATTGGTAATGATTTGGAGCTGCAAAAGATTTAAAAACAATATTTCACCCATGGTGATTTGTTCTTTGCCATAGTCAAGTAGCTAGTCTAGTAGTGTGTTTTATTTTTCTTGGGGTTTGGGGTGGGTATTGATTTCCCAATTTTGACATGAGTGGAGTTTGACAGTTTTGGGCTTTAGATGCGTTTGTCCTCCCTTTTATGACTATTTTGCATTTTTTTAATGGATGACACTAAAACATATAAGCATATCTAACCTAATCTAACCATATAATAAAAGCAGCAGTTTTTGCCGACTTAATACTCCATGCACGTACCAAATGGAGATCAGTGTCATCTATAAACACGTGCCTAATGGAGAGTAGATTTTCAAACACACTCTTCCCTTCTGCTCTTCCTCTCTCGATTGTTTCTCAAAGCTCTCTGGAGAAAAATTTCTCCTCACGTCTCTCTCTCATCAGCTTCTTCTCTCTCACCGACCTCCATATTCCATCTCCCTTTCTATTTTTTGTGTTAGGAAACCCTTTGCGCTGCTCTGCCCTATCTCATCGATCGGCTGCCGGAGCTCGAGCCATCGATCGCCAGAGCCGTCTCCTCTCTCGGCTGCAGGTGCTTCTTGTTCTCTCTTCTTTCTCTTTTTCTTCTTCTTCCTCCACCTCCTCTTCCCTCTCCCTGTTTTTTCTCTGTTTTATTTCCTATGTCATTTTTTCCCCTCATATAGTGTATGTGTGACTGATGCTATCTATACCAAAATATAAAAGCAGCAGTTTTACCTGCTTGTCGTCGACTCCTTCCTTTTATCCTTTTCTCTCCTCCTTCAACCAGCTTCCCTCCTACTTCTAATAATCGTGATGCTTCTCCCTGCTTCATGAAAGTTCTCTGGACTAGCCAATTTACCAGATGGAGTTCACAATCAGAGACACCGGCTATGGGCCCACTAAAAAAGGGTGTTTCGCCTCTGCTTCAGTGCTTACCTCCTGCTTCTTTCTCTGCTGCTTGGTGATGGTGGCCCAGTTACATGCAATCCAAGCTTTGGCTCGGATGTTTCCAGAATGCCCTAGGAACATGCTTCTTCTCTACTCTCGATTCTTCCTCTCATGCAGCGGCCTAAAACAAGACAAAGACCTCTTCCTCTTCCTCTTTCTCTTCCCCTCTCTAGATTTACCCAATCCAAATGCCCTAACCGCTCATCTTCTCCTCAACCCCTTTTCATCTTCATCCCCAATCTACTGCGATGATCCCATCTCTATCTTAAAGACAACACCAGGGCATCTCCCAAACCCCAAAAGCCTCCCAGTATGGTGTTCTTTCGTGCCCTGATTCTTTTTTTTTTCTTCTTTTCTTGCTCAGACATAAAGCAATTAAGGATCTCAAAGCCATGTCTACCCGTTTTGCTAATTTGATGGAGCTATCTTCTGGGTAAGAGAATTTGATTTCATGTTTGCTGTATATCTATAATTAGTATGGAATATAATGAGTGAGTGAGGTGTCAATTGTTCTATGTTGTATGAGATGGACCTCATAAATGAGTGGGATTTTTTTTAATCAATAGGGTGTGATATATTTTTTTTCTCATATATGTTTGTGGTTACAATTTTTTCTGATACGAGGTTTTAGGTTTGCATTGTCACATCGTCTTGATTTTATGTAGTGGTATGGAGTGGGCTCCAGGTATTTTCATGGCGGTGCATTACCACCTATGCCGTTTCTAACTGTTGGGACTTGAGATTCAAGAATTACTATATTGATGATGGGTGAAGAGTTTGTTTGGCATCATTCCTTTATGGAATTGATTTTTATAGTGAAAATGAGTCGTGTAGAACTTGTTTGGTGACTCTGTGTTAAAATTGTTCCAATGACCAAATCAACATTTTTTTTTAGACGTTCTTCTATTTGAACATGTTGTAAAATATTCATCACCACCACCATCAACAACACCCTGTCCCAACCATGATGGAAAATATTCAGATAATAAAAAACTGAGAATCACACTCTAAACTAATGGCTAAAATAACATACTATATCCAATAAATCTAAAAAAGGTATATTTCATTGTAATATTTCTTTAAGCCTTATATTTGAGTAGAATGGAATGAGAGTGAATGTATCAAAGTATAATTCCTACATATATGACCAGGTTATGAGGCCCACATATCAATGTGCACCCACTCACCCAACCAACACCGTTAAGGAATTCCAATCTTAGTTGTGACCTAACAACAACAAACGACCCCAAACAACTTAGGTTTATATTATTTTAGCACAAGGTAGCGTATGCATGCAGGAGATACTGATTGATGCAGCAGCACTATATGACCTTTGGAACAAGTCTTGTGGTCCAATTGTGGGACCCAAGCAAGTTTAGAAATTCTTTAGTAATTGTTATTAGTTTCTAATTTTTATTTAAGAAGTTGTATTTAGGAATAGTTTCTAATTTATTCTGTGTGTTTCCTAGTTTTGCGAGAATTGTTTTAGGGTAAGTATTTTATTATAAATAGAATATTGTAGAGATCAATGATCTTAGATTAGAGATTATTGGAGTTAATAAAATTTCTCTGCGTGGGTTATCGTTGGAGACTGTTCTTCTTCGAGTGATTGTTTTTCGGAACCCTAATTGTGCTCCGGCACTTGCATCTTAACCCTAGGTTGCATCAATTGGTATTAGAGCTGAACGATCATCACGATCAATCGGCATGACTACCCCTATCCCTCATTCCTTTCCGCTTTCCTAGCCCTTCACCAGTCCCCTCTACATACCCTCATCCCTGCCAACCGAATCCCACCGAAACCCTCTCCCAGACAACCGACGCCCATTCCACTGCACACCAAAACCCAGCAACAACCTCTTCCCCACTCTCCACCATTGCCCATATCTATTTCTAGAAACCACCCACAGACCGCAGAATCCCCAAACCCATTCCACCGGAAACCCCAAATCTCGAACCCAGAGGAAAAAAAAAAAAAAAAACACCCAGAGAAAAAAAAAAAGTAGCAGCGAGGAGAAGAAATAAGGGTTGCAGAGATGTACCATGCACCTCCGCCGTCCCGCACCAGCAGCACCTTTGCTAGGCTCCTCCATTGTTGACACCCGCCAGCGCCAGCGCCAGCTCCCTCTTCTTCGCTTCATCTTCGTTGAGCGTCAACAGCGAAAGGAGGAAAACGAATAAAAAAATGGTTTTGAAACCCTTGTTCTTATTCTCTGCGGGCACGAAGACTGAAGCAACGTCTAATTGGGTCGGGTTTCTAGTTCGGCCCATAGGTTGATCCGACCCATTGAAGAAGCTCATTTTGTTTTGCCTCACTAACTGACGTCATCAGTTTTGGTTCCTCACTGCATCACTAACTGACCAAATCAGGGGCACAGCATTTTATCGTCGCGATATTAGTGTCATTCACCGTCAGATTTCAAATCAGTTTTCGCCTTTGTGTTCGTGGAGAGCAGATCTACACATTAGGTCAGTAACAAATCAAAATTTTAAATTTGCCTTAAACAAAGGTTCCTCCCAAGAAGCAGGTTGACGTTGAATCTTCCTCTCATAATGATGATGATTTAAGGAATGCAGTTGTGGCATTATCGGTAACTGCTAATCAACTATCCGCAATGATGGTTCAAATGCAAGCTCAAATGCAAGCTCAAATGCAAGAGTCTCTTGAAAGAATTGACACCCGATTAACTAATTTGGAAACTAATCGGCGTGAGGAAAGTCATCAGGAGGATGGAAGACATAATTGGAATCAACGAGATCCACATGCAGTCAATGTTGATCATGATTTGGGTATTAAACTCGTGATTGCCGAATATGATGGAAAATTGAAATCAGATGAATTCATGATTGGTTAGTGTGTATTGAAAATATTTTTGCACACAAACCAATGACTGATGGTCATAAGATCACACTAGTGGCAACTTGATTTCGCAATTATGCTGCGATATGGTGGGCCAAGTTGCCGAGGAAGAGAAGAAACCAACAAATTGACTCCGTTGACACGTGGACTGAGATGAAAAATTTGTTGAAGCAAAAATTCCTCCCTGTCAATTACTCCAGAGATCTGCGTGCAAGTTTTCAATATTTGAAACAAGGATCTAAGACAGTTATTGAGTATTCTGAGGAGTTTATGACCATGCAAGCCCGTTGTGGTTTAGATGAAGAGGAGGATGTATTAGTTGACCGATACTTTAATGGGCTTACACTTGATACACAAAATATCCTCGCATTCAAGCATTTTGATAATGTTAATGAGATTGTTCAGCATGCTATCAAAGCTGAGGGGATTGCAAACCATCAAGCCAGAAAACTTAATGCATCTAAATGGGTTATGCAGAAGAATTCCTCCATTGCAGGGTCTAAACCGAGTGATTCATCGGAGAAAGTTTTCACCAAGCACGAAGGTCAAAATAGGATTACATGCTATAATTGTAAACAATAAGGGCATCGTGCAGCGGAGTGTCCAAAACGCATCCACTTCATTGAGAATGAAAGTGATGTGACAATTGCACCAGCTGATGATCCTAAAGAGAATAACACCGAGGAAGTGCAGGACATTCTGCTCGAGGAGGATATTGACTCTCTCATGGTAGTTACTGACACTCCCTTAATTACTGAGAAGAAATGATTGCGAGAAAATATTTTCCGCTCCCAAGGAACAGTTAAGGGTCAAGAATGCATGGTAGTCATTGATGGCGGAAGTTGTCAGAACCTTATATCTCAAGGTCTTGTGGATCAATTACAGCTGAAAGTTCAGAAGCATCATCGTCCCTATTTTGCTAGGTAGTTAATGATAGGTGATGAAGTGCAAGTACGGTATGCATGTCCCGTTACCTTTTCTGTTGGTGAAGATTATACAAATACAGTTTGGTGTAATGTGGTACCCATGGATAGTTGTGATATCTTGTTGGGTCGTCCATGGATGTATGACAAGAATGGTACTAATGGAATGCGTGACAATACGTACACATTCATGCAAGGTGAAAAGCAAGTAACACTCTGTCATATGAAGCCGGCACCACCAAAGAAAGGGTCAAGTTCTCGCCTCATCCAGGAAGCGCTTCAAGTGCACACTATTTCCAAAGCAACATCAAGAAGAAGAGTTGAGTTTGAGGTCGAACTCTTTTCCAACTCGGGGAGAATGATGCGGTAGCACTATCTGTCCGTTGGAACAAGTCTTGTGGTCCAATTGTGGGACCCAAGCAAGTTTAGGAATTCTTTAGTAATTGTTATCAGTTTCTAATTTTTATTTAAGAAGTTGTATTTAGGAATAGTTTCTAATTTATTCTGTGTGTTTCCTAGTTTTGTTAGAATTGTTTTAGGGTAAGTATTTTATTATAAATAGAACATTGTAGAGATCAATGATCTTAGATTAGAGATTATTGGAGTTAATAAAATTTCCCTGCATGGGTTATCGTTGGTGACTGTTCTTCTTCGAGTGATTGTTCTTCGGAAACCTAATTGTACTCCGGCACTCTAATTGTGCTCCGGCACTTGCATCCTAACCCTAGGTTGCATCACTGATATATGGTCATGCATTTCATATGTACATTTAAAAATGTATTAATGTTGTAAATGGTAATTAGGGGTTATCAGTTTTCAGTCTAACTATAAAAACTTCGATTTAATTTTTCGCCCACATCAGGTCTCAGTGTATCAGCCACAGGCAAAACTTCATGCGTTAGTTGACATGTTATCAGTTTGTGTTCATCCTTTAATACTAACAAGTCTCTCTCTGATTATTATGATTCTTCTTAAACATTTTATTTATTTTAATATTTTCCTATGTATGCTTTTTTGTTTGTAGGTGATGTGTGATGCATACAAACCAGTTGGCGAACCAATTCCAACAAACAAAAGATACAATGCTGCAAAGATTTTCAGCCATCCTGATGTTATGGCTGAAGAGCCTAGGTAGATTTCCACTACTTATTATTGATAGTATTGTATCTATTAGTATGTTTCATATTTTGTTAGCCGTTTTCTTTTTCTTTTCTTTTTTCCTTTAGAAAGAACCTATCCATATTTATTTGTATATTTGTTGAGAATTAGGTGTGGAATAGAACAGGTGCACACCCTTCTACAAAAAGATGTGAAACGGCCTATTGGGTGGCCTATGGGAGGTTACCCTCGTCCTCAGGTATATAATTCTAGGCTTTGGTTCAACAGAGTTTTATTTATTTTTTGAGCATTTATTTAATTTCGTGTTACCATTGAAGTACTCTGTCATTCTAATGGATTTGTTTGTCTTATGTATTTACTAATTTTGAAAAAAATTATTATGAAGAAAATCTCTTCTCATATCGTGGTGAACAGAATAGTTTTTGTTTCCAACCTTTTTGTCATTTTCATGAGTATAGTATTGGAAAAATCGTGTATGTTGATTTGATTCTTGGGAATAAACTCCTGCTGAGTTGTTGGCACCAATGTATTGCATACCTATCCCTGAATGGACTTTGTTTATCTCAAATCTTTAGTTTTGATAAGTCTTTAAAAGAAATAATGGAAGGTGTCATCTACAGTAAGTTGTCTCTGTCGTATTTATTGATTACTTTGTATTATTCTCTTCCAAATCCAACCACAATCCTAAATGAATGGGAATTACATATGTATTTCCTCTCATATCTTTACTTTTCTTCATTTGGCCTTTGCTCCTTGCAAGTGAGTATCTTGATTCTGGAGTGTTAGTGTGATATGTTGTCTCATTAACTTCATCTGGATTATGTGATTTTGGATTAGGCTCCATACTACTGTAGTGTGGGTCAAACAAGGCATTTAGGTGTGATATTGTTGATTCCCACTATAAGGCTCGTCTTTATGCTGCATCAACATCAGTAGCATCAATGGAAAAGTGATATATGCCAGGCCAAGTACAGCCACGTTTGCCTTTGTCTTCTTCCTTCTCTGAATTGGATTGGCTTCTCTCGTTATTTTGAACATTTGCTTCTTGTGCAGTGGGCATTCCAAGTGGGCCCTGCCATTCTTATCTCTACTGATGATAAAAAATTGTGGGTTGCTCACTACAATTTGGAGGTAATCACAACTGCATTTTTGTCCCGACTTCCGAGATAATAATTTCATGCACTACATGATAGTTTTAGGAAATGCTTTATTTGCAAGCAACTTTTAACTTTCAACAAAACAAATAGTTCCTAATTCACTAGATCATCAATCAAGTCATATCTTTTGTCCATTGCTCAGATTAATGACCACAACTGCATATTTGTCCTGACTTCCGAGATATTAATTGTATGCATTAGATAATAGTTTTAGGAAATGCTTTTTTTTTTTAGCAACTTTTAATTTTCAACAAAAAATATGGTTCCTAATTCACTATATCAATATATCATCAATGAAGTCATATCTTTTGTCCATTACCCAAATTGATTATACTTTCACTCCCCGTTGTATTATTTCTTATTGGTAACAAAAATGATTTATTAGTCCTGTGGCTGCATTTGCAGATGAGAACTGTTTTTTTTTTTTTTTGTTTTTCCTTTGTATCAAGTTCTTTGTTGTTCCTTTTCAAGTTGTCCACAATATCTTCAATGTACTTCCTTGAATTAACTTAATGTATACTTGTATGGTATGTTTGGTGGTGCTAGGAATATTGGAATGGAGTTGGTGCTCAATCCCACCAAAGCTATGGGATGTGCTGTTGTCAACATTGGCACATAAGACTTGATTGAAGAGAGAGTACATCAATGCATTGTTTCATCTTATTTGATGTGTTTGCATATTGATTTCTTGATATTGGATAAGAGGTTTCCATAACATGTGGAAAATGTGACCACTAGTCTTCTTTGAGCTGCAGAATTAATTAAATAACAGGCTTTTTTGTAGTTCAGCACCTTTTATTTCCATTGTATTTCTTATAAGTTCTTGTTAGGCTTTCATATTCCTTAGAATTTTGATTTCAGATATATGTTGAAGATCATATTGATCCAGCATGTTTGATATTGTGTATACAATATATATATATTTTTTTGATCATTTGATTTAGAGAGCATACGGGCCCCTCTTTCATTTGTCTGAACATGTTGCTAGGAAGGTTACTCCCTATCGATGTATCTAACCCAATCGCAATATTGTCTATTATCATCATTGCTATCCTTCTCAGAAAAATCAGCAATTAGGCTCTTAGAATTTGAATCAGAATATTGCATTTTTAGGAGCATTAGTCTGGCTTTTACTTTCAGTAGTCCACAGAACTAATCAAATTTATGATATGTGAAAAAGATATATTTCTTAATAAATCTTCTTTTATTTTTGTTTCTATATATAATTTCTTAGGGAGCTTGTTTGTTCGCACATAATAGAGAGGAATTCATGGTCAAATGAGCTCCGCCGAACGATTATTAAACATGTTGAAGCCAAGGATTTGAATTACTTGAATGATGGGCGGATATTCATTTTCCATCTTCCCATTACTCAAATTCAATTGAGTAAGGTTTTTTTTTATGATCATTTTTAGATCTCCACATTTTGAGTTTTTGTTTTTTTGTTTTACTGTGTTCTACTATTACTGAGAAATTAGGAGGGAAAAGTTAGAGATTCTGCACTTGAAGTAGTAACTGACAGTAAAATGCTAGGCAACCAATTTTAATATTTTCCCAAGACGCATTAATGCATACACTTAGCATTGTTCATCACTTACACTAAATTGGTGAATTTATGTTTCTAGATCCCAATTTCCTGCATGTTAAATTAATTTTCACTAAACATTTATGTTTTCATTGTCAAAGAATGTACTGTATATGTGGTTTGATTTTTGTGCTTTTTCATCACATTTTAAGTACTGATTGTGCATATTGATTGTTTTGTCCAAGTTAAACCTGAGTTACATTGATCGCACAGGGGCTTTGTGCTTTTTCATCACGTTTAAGTACTGATTGTGCATATTTATTGTTTTGTCCAAGTTAAACCTGAGTTACATTGATCATACAGGAGCTCTCAAATAGAAAGGTTGCAGCAAGTGTAAATTCCAAGACTTCGCGATCTCATGTTTTTTCTACATGTATCATTCAATCCTGATGCTAGGTATGCTATCAACCATTGGGTAGATTATTGAATTAGTTATCATTAACAATCAACCAGCAATGCCTTTTCTTTTCATTCTTTTTCCATCATGATGTTTTGGCATAAGCCAGAGTCGGATGCTGCCCTCGTAAAAACAAAGAACCTAATGGATGTACAATATGACTTGCATGACTACTCATAATTTCATATAGTGGTTGATGCTATTAACCTTGATTTAATAGCAAGACAGGGAAGGAACAGTTGGTGCAAACTTTACATGCCAACCAAATGCCACTGTGGAAAACCCACCCCGCCCCATCCCCCATACACTCAACCCCCTCTCTGTTTCTTTTTTCTTTTTTAAAGAAAAAAGGAAAGAAAATAAAGCTTGAATGGGAATATATTATGTAAATTATACATCCAGATAGGTCAAAATTATAACAACCATGGCCTGTCATTATGTATTTCATGTGGGAATTCGTTTCTAAGTAAAGTTTATATGTAGGGATGTCAACCATTGATATGAAATGCTTTACAACTTATATTTTGTCACCCATTAGAGTTAACATGGATTGAACTGTTTTTAAACAGTATCAAGATCGGCATTGGTCAGGTTGAGTTGCCAAAAAAAGTCTTGGAAGGTCATCACGAAGGAAGGTAAAATGCTTTTGAATTATATATAGTGTGTGAAAACTGGTTTAGTAAAAAACGTGTAATTATTATAAAATGAGTGAAAATAGTTCATCTGCCTTAATGTGAAATTTGATTTAATTATTATTCTCGTATTTTGCTATTATTTCAGCCCTTTTTTGTGAAATCTGTCATCTATTTTTTCCATCGTTATCAAAGATTGATCACTTATTATAAGCTCTAGCTCTAAAAACTGTGGCACCAGTTATATAATATGAGCATTGATGTCATGTATTTAAACTCGCCCTATTAATTCCACTGGGAATATCATCCGGAAGCTGTAGTACCTTGAAAGTTAGGAGAAACGGTCTCATTGATCTTGCAGGATCAGAAAGAAATAAGATAGATGGCACAGAGAGAGCACTCTTTTTTGTAGCTTGGGTATGATTCTGCAACCATTATGCTGCTCTACAAGTTAAATTAGATCCCTTTGAGTAGATCGACCATGGAGCTTTGACAAAATGCCATCAGGGATAGCTTCTCTACGTAGATATAAGCAATTATGTAGCAGAGACTGATAAATATATGGCTGAATGAACCATGTTTTTATCAAATTTTAGTTAATCTATAGGATTTCATGGTATTTCAATGTAATGCATTTGAAGCAGTTAGGCAACGAAATAATTTAGCCTTTAAAGTGTCATTGCAATTTAATTTAATTTTTCTGCAAATCCATAATTATTAAGACTGGTACAAACTACAAACAAGACTGTTCTAGGGTGTTTTTTTTTTTTTTTGAATATTAAGACTGTTCTATTCTATTGTAATTCGAAATCCTATATGTTGTCTATGATTTTTGTTAAAGAGGACCGACATTGAATTGTGAATAATTTTCTGCAGGAATTAAAATTAATTTGGAAACTGTGCTTGGAGATGGTGGATATGACATTGATGTTTAACTTTTTTATGACAGGAGGCTTTCATTGACAACTACGTGCAACGCACGTACCCATCACTAGCCATCATATAAAAGCAGTAGATTCGTCTCCTGCTTCAAGCTGCTGCCCTCCTACTTTGGGTGGATGTTTCCTGAGACTTTTTGTGGAGCCCACTTAAAGACAGATATAGCCTGTGGGACACTTGGATGCTGGGTGTTTGCTTATGGCCCCACGTACATGCAAGATTGCACAAAGTAAAGAAACAAACCTGTCCTTTTTCACCTGCGTGCTTCCCTCTGTTTTCCTTTCTCGCGCTTCCTCTCTACACTGCCTTAAAATTGGACGACGCAGCTGTTCCTCAACTTATCTCTCAATTCTTTCTCAAATCTACTGAAAACAAGGCTGGAAAATCTAAAGAGAAGAAATTAAAAAAATCGACCACCGCCTTTCGGCTCTTGAGTCCGTCCTTCTCCTTACTCAAGTTCTCTTCCAGATCTTAAATTAGGGCTATTTTAAAATCTTTGTTGATCAGATGCACGTAGTATTTCTGATTCTCTTGAAATTTTTATTGCCTTTAATGCTTGGGTATAAATGGGGTGATGAAGGACACTGCAATATGCTTCAATATAAGTTGCATATTTTTATTGATTAGTGCTTGTTGGAGCAGAATCTACATCTCTATCTACCTAACACCATGTTTAGTTGGACGTTTGCGAGTGTGGTCCACATGACCAAAACCCTCTCCTCTGTATGAGGTCCACTTAGATGGCCATCTAAATATTGGATTTTTGGTCACTCAATTCACTTGATACTAATTGCTTGAAACCACATTAATAAGACGTGCATAAAGGGAAGTTGGAAACAGTTGCAAGTCCCTCGAGAAGAAAAACCTTGTGTTGGGCATATACCATAATATTAATGCTCCTGTTGTACAGATCTAGATCTGTGATGTTGGATCCTATGATTTGTGTAAATCGTGATTAAATCTAACAGTTTCACTTGTTTTGTCCACAGCTTCTGAAATTGGCCATTGTTTTTGCTACTGCTTCCACAAACTGTCACTACCTTTTTTTTTTCCTCTATATATACTGTAACATAACAGGCTGAATGAATTGTCCAACGCAGTAAGTTCTACTCTTTTTTGTCTTTTGGTTTACTTGTGTATTTTAGTTCCTTCAGTGCCTCATGTCACTACTCTTACTGCATCATCTTCTCTTTGTTAACATACAGTAGTGTCATTACTCCACTGATATGATTTTCTGAAAGGCATCTCCTATAGGATTGAGAGGCTCCTTTCCATATACATAAGACTATCAGCAAGAGTCTCACCAAAAGTTCGAAAAATTTGCGACGCCCTGTTTGAGCATATCGTAGAAAGCTTTAACAATCATGATCATCGTCAAGCTGTTGTTGGTTTTAAGAGCTCTACTATTGGGCTAAAAATAAGCCATGTCGTTGTAAATACCAACTACTGGCTAGGACCCAACAAAGTGGGTGTGTATGATTTTCTAAGTAACAAGTTTGACTCAGGACATTAAGATTTTGGAATTCGAGTTTTGAGATTAGCTATATCTTGAAGCACCTTGTCATTGTTACAAACACAAGGTTGGGTGGGCACCAAGTAAATTTAGATCATATCATCTCTCTCTAAATGAGTTTCCAAAGTACTAGAGAAGATAGTTCCTAAGTAGTTGAGATTTACCAAAACAAAAAAATAAATTAGTTGAGATTATCTCTGAAAGGAACAAATCTCTCTCATGAAGAAACAAATCCAAAAAAGAGTTATAAAAAGAGATGCGTTGTTCCTTTGCAATATATCATAAGAAAACATGATTTATAACTAAGGCAAGCATTTGTTTTTGTAAAATTTGAGAATCCTTTTTTCTATATTCAACATCTGGGTTTCTTTTCCTTTGATTTTGGGTTCTATTCTAGGTTTCCAGTTTGCATTTTTCTATTGTATTTTCATGGTTTTATTTGGACTTTTGAACCCCTTTCATTTTAATGTCTCTGAATTCTAGCATAACTAAAATCAAGCCAAGCCCTTAGATTTGCAATCCCCAGCAGATCTATCATATTAAGAAAGTGGTTTCTTCTGCACAATTAAGTCAGCAGAAAAAGAGAAATTTCCATCAGCTATTCCCTGAATGCATAAAGTAGGTCTGTCCTTTTCTGCCAATATTGAGTTTTACATTCTTCATGGGCAGAACGCACTGTTGTTTTCTGATAGCCCTGATGGTATCTGTTTGATGAATTTTCAACTGTACGAGTTGACTTGGTTGTTGTAGGCAGATTTGTTGAAACTTATGTTTCTACTCCAACTCATTTGAATGCATCTCATCTTATTCATGCATTCTCTTAACCAAGTTGGATTTTGTATACTTTGATTAATGGCCTTTTGATAGTTGAAATCTCTTTTATTTTGCATATAGTTCTCTAATTAATGTGGATGAGATTGTTTGTTGGGTAATCAGTGCTTAAGAATCATTGCCCTATCACGCTTTTTGTTAGCTTTTGAGCGTTTGATCTTATTATTCTATTATTTGTCCAATCCATGGTGTTTGCTTGTAGTTTTAACTCTTTAATGCTGTAAATGCCTTAAATTTCTTGCTCCGGCGACTTGATTGATGGATGTTGTAACTTTTACTGTAGTTAAGGCATCCTTTGATCCTTTCCATGTATACATCTGACGATGGAAAAGTCTGATTGAATCTAAGGAAGTTAAAATCTAATTGAGTCAAGGTAAGGATTCAAGTATGTTAGATCTTCTTTGCTTTTTGTTTGCTTTGAATTGCCATTTGTTTACTTTTTATTTTATTCTTCCGTTAGGACTTATCCGGCCTTTCTTGAATAAATCATGTTTAGTCCAATCCTTTTTACTCCCAAATATTGTGTTTTACACTGCTTCAAAGGCTAAAGAGGCTTCTTTCTTTCCACATCAACACATAAGCCGTGTGTTAAAATTGAAAAAAAAAATGAAATAGATACAAGCTCTCTTTTATCCCCTTTCTTTGTTGGGATCTTTTATAAACCTTCCTAATCAAATCTTGAGTGTTTGCTTTTTGAGTTTGAGAGGTGAGCAGCTGCCACCCACTGTATCATTTTCAGCAATTTTCTAACTCATTTGCAAACCTTCAGCTGTTTTTGTGGTTGCAAACTAAAGATTTTCCAATATTTGTGTCGATTGAGTTTTGAGGCTGGACTCAAAAGCCTTAAAACTACATTACCCATTATGTTTATGATAAGTTTACTTGATGAACATAACCCCAAATCTTCAATCACATTCTAACATATCTAATGATTTTAATTTTTTTTATTGCTTGTGTATCAATGTGTAGTTCCTAATTATGTTTTGTTCCCAAGGGGAATCCTTACAAGTGACCGACTCCATCTCAACCCTTACCACGCACCAACCTTCAAGTTAAAATTGTCCATTACGGGGAACAACATCAATGGCAGGAGATCATGTAACATGGATCTCACAGACTTGGCTGCCAGTGCAGAATTACAAGTGGCCTAATTTCTAAATAGTGTTTGATGAATCTCACTTTATTTGAATCTAAAACTTTGTCCCACATGGGTTGATCTGCATTATACTTCTAAACTCTCAATATCAAGGTTGATCTCAATTGTAGCTATGGTTTTGTTACCTAGAAACATTTCTTTGCATCTCTGTGGCCTATCAACACTTGTGTTAACTAGACATTGAAGCCAGCGGAATTTATTTTGGCCCAATGTGATCTCACTCGCCACGTTTGCATTGCATGAACTACTAATTTTTCTTTTTGATTTGGAAGCATTCATTGTCTAGAACTTAGTATGGAGAAAAAAAATTCAGGATCTGGTTCATTAAGTGTGTTCACATGTAAGTGGCCTGGCACCTTTGTCTGAGTGCTCTCAGTTGATTTAATATATTGTGCTTTGAATCACGGTCTGCTTATTAGAATTTTGAGCAAACAATCATTGATGTGCATTTTAACTTGACAATGGCTGATATATTGCATGATGATCTAATGGACGCACATACAACATATCAAACTGAACTGTTCATTGAGCTCACATATTACCAAACCTTCTATACATCATTTGATGGGGGGAAATTACCAACCTTCATTGCTCATGTTGTTTTCCTTGGTATTTCCATAACTCTCTCTATTGTAACTAGGACAACTGAGATGTTTGTGCAGGAAAAAGGGAGAAGCCCATGTCTAAATAATGCCATTGTTTTTTATTTTAATCTACTGTTCTTGTTAAACAACACTATATCAATAACACCCTATTGTATCTCAACTTTGTTTCAACACATTTTTCCGAGATGAATCACGTGACTATTGTCTTGGGCTGATCAATTCAGTTGATTTCATTATATCAGATTATTATCCTTAGAAATTGATTGAAGAATGTTAACTTTAGGCTATTGCAGAGGTCAAGGAGATATGGGATTTCTTTAGTATTATCATATGGCCTATTGAAACCTGACAGCTATTTTTTTAATGTGACCATATCAAACATGTATGATAAACACATGTAGGTGTACTTTACAACATTTTTAGCATGCCAAATGTATTTTTTTTTTCATTTTAATATTTTATGGCCAAATTATCAACATTACTTTTTTACTGCCTACAAATAATGTTGAAATTACTCCTAGAGTATAGCGGGCAATCATATTCGACAGTTTTGTTCAGTGGCTTTCGAGTTTGAGTTTTACCAGTTAAAAAAGCATTATTAATAGAATGCACTCTTCTTTTCAGGTTTTATATTGCCCCAACTCCTAGAAGGATGGGTTACACTGGCGCTGTTGAAAGGTAATGTAGATCACAGAATGCAAATTATTTGCTTTTCAAGTGAGTTTGAAAAATCAAAACAACAAAGTCCCTTCTCAATCATATGAAAAAAATACTCCTACTACAAAATAACAAAATAACACTTCAACCACTCATTCTTGTTCTCAGTAAATGTGTTTTCTTCATCAATTCTAGTAAATTCAACCTAATATGTATTCCAACCAAAGTTATGAAAGGTGAAAGATATAACATAAAGATGGGGATTTTAATTTATTAGGTGACAGTTTGGCATTCATTATTATCTGACCTCATTTGATCTTCCATCAAAACAGAGATTTTGTCCAAAAAGAATTTCAAAGATGAATAAATACGAGTACATTTGAATATGAATGAATACTGTCATTTTAGTAACAACGTGCAACGATTATAATTGGTGTTGTCTCACATGCCTACAGTTTGTTATATGGGATAAGTGGATGATGATTTGTTTTGGCCCTCATTTGAACGTTAGCTATTACAAGGGATTCGAAGCAGAATAGGTTCAGCCCTTCCCCAAATAGGAGTGGATTCAAATCTATTCTTAAACCTACTTTATTTAAGGAATGTTGAAATTATAATTTTCATGGATGCTAGAATATTTATACAGTAATTATGTAATTATTTGATTTTGTAGTCAAGTTTCTAATTAGCACATACATAGTTAATCTGGTCATGCATTTCTTTCTTTTATTTCTCATTTGCTCGACGCTATATTCCTCTGCCTTTACTTTCTTCAATCACATGCAGTCATTTAATTGCATGTGTCACCACACACTGATGCTCATATTTTTTTAGTCCTCTGCTAGGATTATATTAAAGATTCAGATTGGAGATTTATTGCTGATACGGTTTCTACAATTGGCCTCTTCGCGATGTCACTAATCCTTGCTTGGAAGGGCTTCTTGCTTCGACCATACAAGGTGTGTGCTTGAACTCTCTGTTCAAACAACTTTTTGAATAAGTTTAGGAACTATTGCTATTGAACTAACATGTCAAATGGCAGATTGTTCTATAGGCTCTACCATGGGGAAGGTGTTTTGACACAAGCAATCATGTTCATCAATGCAATTATAAATTAAAACCCAGTCATTCATAAAAAGCTTATAACCATGTTGCTGTAGAATCTATTTTCTTAAGGTGCTTTCTCTTTATAGGAACTTTTAAATTTTCTCTTTATAGGAACTTTTAAATTTCTTATGAGAGCCGTTTAGTGAAACTTTGAATGATGGGATTTTTACAAGGCCTTTATTTTTCTGTTTTTACTTGAGTTTCTAAATAATTGGGGCAGAAGTATTTGATCACAATAGAATGGAAGTTATTTTTTCGTCATGAATGAACTCAAGTAGGCATAATAAGAACTGAACATTTGTATATTTTTTTTATTGACAGTAAACATGTCTCTTTTAACACGGAGGCTCTCAATAACATCTACGTGCAATGCACGTACATCTCACTAGTGATTGTTAAAGTATGAATGGAAGGAGGAGGGTGAAACTCTTCCTAACATGCAAGGGAAAATATATAATTTTATATTTTAAAATAATAAATAATAAGTAATAACAAGTGAATTAATTTTGATGTTCGTGTGTTTGAATTGGCATTAGGGACTCTTTGAGTGTATTAGAATGCATAAATTTCCTGCCATAAGTGGTTAAAAATGAAGATCAAAGGTGGATGTCCAAAAAAAGTAAGCATCAAATAACTTTTCTTTTCATGGAAATAGAATCAAGGGAGGATGAGAAATAAATACAGTCATCACCTAGTAATTTAATACATAGAAAAGTAAATGTCATATCTATATTTTTACTTTATATCATTCACCCATCACCTTTTTAATAATTACTTTGATATCATTTCACATTGAATTTCTCTGTGTTGATTCCTATGTATCTTACGCAAAGAAACAGGCCTTGGAGTGTTTCAAATGTAAATTGAAGTGAAAATGAAATTCCGAAACCTTTTAAATTTCACTAAACCACTAAACCTATGAAGAATTGGTTATTGTCATGGCCAAAACTTTTACGCATTGGGTAATATTGTAAGATTAATTGCTCATTAAGGTGGCCTCACACAATTACATATGGGCTCCACTACAATTAACATTATACTATTTTAAATTTACTTGTTTGTGAAACCATTTTGGAGTTTCTTTCATATTAACAAATTAGTATAAACAATCCCATTTAGTTACATACAATAAGTGAAAAAAGAAATCTAAAAAATTTATTTGAAGAGGCTGCAAGAGAGAGAGAGAGAGAGAGAGAGAAGGAACCTGCAATTTTTCAAACAACATGGTAGTAAATTGGTTAGGTAGCAACGAGAATTGAGAAGACCAGATCCACAAAATAGCACATTTACGTCCGAGGTTAAACTGGGGCATTTCTTGCATTTGAATGGACAAAAAAAATATAAAAGGCAAACTCTATGGAAAATTGTGCATGCTATTTTACTGCTATTTTGGTGCGATGCTTTTCCATGTCAAAGGAAGAAACATGAGTTGTTTTCTATGTGAAAAATTATTTTTCAGGGAAAAGGTCGAAACTGAACAAATGAAAATTATGAAATTTCAATATTATGCAAAAATGACCTTTTTTTTTCTTTTTCTGTTTCTTCTTCTTCTTCTTGCTATGTTGGATTGCTGGTCAGGTGTGATAATTTTAACTTGAGCGCCCATGGATTGATGACTTGTTTCTTAATTTAAAATATTTATATCTAAAGAATTTCTGAGTTTTCAGACATGTGGAATTCTTGAATTCTCTTTTTTTAGTTTAACATCTAAGAATTCTACAAAAAAATAAAATAAATAAAGAGACTGAAATTATTTTAATATTCTCTGAATTCCAGTAAAAAAACATGTCCTAAGATACCAACACCACTCACCCACATGAGTGTATTGTCCTAACTTTGCAGTAACGATAAGTGGTAAAGTAGAATATAGATTTCATAAAAGAAGAGTCTCCAAAGACTCAAAAGTCCATGTCATCGTCACAATGGTTTGATGCTCTCTCTCTCTCCCTCTCCAATTTCCATGCGTTATTTAATCATGGGGCCCATCATCGGTGGACTCATGATTTTGATGGTCAATTAATAGTTTAAAGTATCTTTGCTTTTTATTTTTTATTTTTCTCTACTGACTGAACTCAAAAGGCACACAAGATTACAATTAAGTTGAGAAAGCTTTTAGAGATGAAGAGAGTAATATTCAAATTCAAAAGAATTTTTATCTTTTATCACTATATAATGATTAACGCATGTAAAAACACAAGTGGGCCCCATCACAAATACCGACGGTTACAATTTGGTGACAGAAAGTATAAATATGTTTTAAAAATGGAGGAGAATTACACGTACGAGATGGGGGAACTTTGATACTATTTTAATTGTATGGAATATATGTTTCAAAAATGGAACTAGACAGTGGCATAATAATTATAAAAATAAAAGTAAGATATTGAACTCAATTTTGAAATGGTAAAATCATGATTTATTCATCAATCTAACCAATTGAATGATTTTTTACTACTAGAATAACATTTTTGGATGCACCAAAGAAGCTTAAGAAAATAATAAAGTAGAAAATATGATTGTTCATTTTCTAAACTTAAAAATATGTTTTTCTGACAACTCAAGAAAAGTGAGAAAAAGATATTTTTCCTTTAAAAAAGTTCAATATTGTAATCCTATAATTCCCCCCTAGATAATTTTATCTAAAACACTTTCTAAGTATTTCTAAAATCTAGTGACTAGAAACTTTCTTGACTATTAGATTTCAATATTGGAATGATCTCATCATATAATGTTTTGAAAGGGAAATGCTTTTTATAAATATCTTCTTTACTAAACCTATTAATTTAGCTTTTATGGACCCTTGACCGTTCCTTGGAGCTGTACTGTACACATCTTATAGATGGAAAGTGAATTTGAATGGTTTAAATTTGAAACGTGATCCCTAAAGATGGACTTGAAGTGATAAATTATGCACACATAAAGTGTTTTCTGAAATTCAGTGTATATTTTAATTATCATTATTTGCCACAACTTAGTTTAAAATATGTTGCATCCTTAAGATTTTCTGAACATTAAATATTATAATTCTTTTTTATTACATTATTCTACTCTAAATTATTTTACTCTATTAGTATTTAAACCTATAAATATAGATTTTGTTCTACACATATATATCCAAATGGTCCCTTGGAGATGGTTTTGGCTACATGGAATCTTCCTTTAAAGGATCCATAATTTAAAATTGGAAGTAGAGATTTAACTGTGATGTGGTATATGAAAATAGAATTTTTAAATGGTCAAAACCATTGGAAGTTTGTTAGGTCATTACAAATTCAGTCTAGATCTTTCATCAATTTAGGCAAATTGAGCCATTTTTAATTAGCACTAGAAGGATTAGGCTAGACCAACCGTTCCAAGGCACCAATTTCACTCGATGTGGTCATGTGTTTGAGCTGTTTAGTCTGATTTTTCAAAAAAATAAATAAGATATTTAATGAAGAAAACATGATTTGTTTGGGAATAAATTTTTTTTATATTAAATCTACACATATATAGCTTTCTTTATTTTTTTTTTCTTAATCAGTAACTATAAATTACATTAGAACTTAGAAAGTAACAACAAATAAGCTCCACAAGAGAGTATAAATTAAGTTCATTTGTCTTGTGCCCACAATAAACTGATTGGCTGTAGTCTTTTTGTTAATAAGATTTTCGTATCAAAAGATGTGACGAATGACAACCCATCCTATGAAAAAAGAGGCATTTTCTCCTTTTGATTTTTACACGGTTTCTTTGAAAATGAGGGAAAGACTTGAAGATTCCACATGGATTTTGAAATTTCAAAGGAAAGACTTAGAAGTCTCTACTTGATTTGGAAAATGCTTTCTTTTCTTATCTTTCAAAGACTCATCGAGTCTCACCACATAGTGGAAGTTGAAGGAGATGGAAGAAGATGAGTTGCCCAAAAGCAGAAAATAGAGGAAAATGAGTTGCCCAATACCGTTGTGTGTGGGAAGTGGAGAGTGAGATGGGTGGGAGAATGAGACAGGGAAGAAGATAGGTTTGTGTGTGAAAATAGAAAATTTGTTTTGAGTTTTGGTGGGAGAATGAATATTTTGGTCATTTCATAAAGGGGTACATATATATGTAATAAAAAAAATTCAAATTCCTTGTGTGGGGAGAGTAAAAACTTATGTGCCAATAGAACACCCCTTTCATAAAAGAAGGGTCTCCAAAGACTCAAAGTCTAGCCACATACAAGCTCAGCCCTATTCACCACAAATGTTCATTCGGTGGGGCATCATTCCCATGTGCTAGTAGGGCCTAGGACTAGACATTGCTATAGTTGAAACGTGAATAGAGGGGTTGTCATCGTCACAATGGTTTGATGTTATCTCTCTCTTTCTAGTTTCCACACGTTATTTAATCGTGGGGCCCATCATCGGTGGACCAATGATTTTGATGGTCAATTAATAGTTTAAAGTATCTTTTGCTATTTTTTTTCTCTACTGATTGAAAAGTGAGAAAAAGATATTTTTCCCTTTAGATAATTTTATCTAAAACATTTTCTAAGTATTTGTGACAGTAAAATTTCTTGACTATTAGATTTCAATATTGGAATCAGATCAGATAGTGTTTTGAAAGTAAAATGCTCTTTGTAAATATCTTCTTTACTAAACCTATTAATTTAGCTTTTATGGACCGTTGACCGTGGGTGTACATTACACATCTTATGGAAGGAAAGTGAATTTAATGGTTTGGAGTTGAAAGGTGGTCCCTAAAGAACAAAGATGCACTTGGAGTGATAAATTATGCGCAAATAAACTGTTGATTACTAAATGATTAATCTAATATCAAGAAACTTTGTTATTATTATCTTGAAATTCTTTTTCGGTGTATATTTTAATTATCAATATTTTCCGCTTCTTTAAGATTTTCTAAACATTAAATAGTATAATATTTTATTATTACATTATTCCACTCTGAATTATTTTACTCTATTAGTATTTAAACCTGTAAATATATATTTTGTTCTACACATACCCAAATTAATGGTCCCTTGGACATGGTTTTGGCTATATGGAATCTTCCTTTAAAGGATCCGGCCATAATTTAAAATTCGAAGTAGATATTTAACTGTGATGTAGTATATGAAAACAAAATTTTTAAATGGTGAAAACCATTGGAACTATGATCCGTCGTTTATGTTTGATTGTCACTCACTTGTGACTATGTGGGGACCACCTGTTTCTTGTTGGAAGACATTAATTTCACTTGAAAATTCCACATAGACTTTGAAATTTAAAAGGAAAGCCTTAGAAGTCTCTACTTGATTTGGAAAATGCTCTCTCTTCTTATCTTCCAAAGACTGATCGAGTCTCACCGCCACATGTTGGTCCGCCCCTAACACGCGTTTGTGCATCATGCGATATTTTGGAAGTGGAGCGGAAAAGTTTGGTTTTCTCTACAGAAAAAAAGCACTTATGTTAGGTAAACATTTGTCAACAAAAGAAAAGAAAGAAAAAGACTTATCTGGTGACAACAATATTTTTTTTTTTCACAGGGACAATATATTTCATTGACTCCAAAGTCTAGCCACATTCTTTTACCCAAAAAAAAATTCCAGCCACATACAGATATACAATGTTTTCCGGTGCCAGCAAGATTGTGTTTTTCTTTTTTCCTTTTTTTTTCTATAGGGAAAATATATTTCATTGACTCCAAATGACGCAAACATAAGTGTTTATTACTAAATGATTAATCTAATATTAAGGACTTTTGTTATTGTTATTTTGAAATTCTTTTCCAGTGTATATTTTAATTATCATTATTTTCCACAACTTAGTTTAAAATCTGTTGCATTCTTTAAGATTTTCTGAACATTAAATAGTATAATTCTTTATTATTACATTATTCTACTCTAAATTATTTTACTCTATTAGTATTTAAACCTATAATATTTTGTTCTACACATATCCAAATGGTCCCTTGACATGATTTTGGGCCTTTGGCTACATGGAATCTTCCTTTAAAGGATCCATGACTTGAAACCGGAAGTAGAGATTCAATCCATGGAAAATTTTATACGTTTTAATTAAGATTGATTATGACCGTTAGTGGGCATTCGATCCCATTTGTGCTTGCTAGGGCCTAGGAGTAGACAATTAGTCAATGTCCCTATGCCTACCGTACGTCCCAAAAGAAAATTTGACACTTGTTTGATGTTATCTCACTCTTTCCACACGTTATTAACCGTACGTGTGGTCATCATCGGTGGGCCCATGATTCTGATGGTCACTTAATAATAGTTTTATTGTTTTAAGGTATATCTTTTTTATTTTTTTTTCCTACGGCTTTGGCTTTGGCATTGGAATAGAAATTCAATCACGTGCATTGCAGAAAGGACATGGACATTATCATTCATTGATGTTCCTCGTTGGTTTACATTATCATTGGAATAGAAATACAAAGCGTGTTGATTACTCTACATTGTTTGCCTGACCGGATCAAACCATTTCTTTCGAAGTACACGACCTTCAATAGTTTTCTGATAGATGGAGACGGTAGCCAGTAATAAACACCCACAATTATTATTTATTTTTTTTTTCATTTTTTTCTGATTGTTTTAATAAAGCTTGGAGTCATGCATGTGCGATGAGAAGAGGCCCACCCCACCACCATTTAATTATTGCGTATAGAGGAATCGAAGGAGGGTATTCGATGAAATCAGTTGATGCCCTCCCTTTTTATTATGTCTTTTCTTTTGCCTCTCTATAAATACCACAACTGGCTATATCCTTAATAAACCTCATCACCTCATCAGTGTTGCTTGAAACCTATAATAGCCCATTGAGAGAGTTGCTAGCGATGGATCACTTCTTCATTCCTTTCACTGCTAAAACCTCCTCATGTTGTTTCCTCTCTCTTCTTGCTTTGGCCTTTTCCATGCAGCTGCTCATGCTTTCTCAAGCCTCTCTACCCTTTTCCTTCATTGGCAGTAACAATGGTTCCTCCTTGTCAAACTGCCTTCATCATGAGAAATTAGCTTTGCTTCAACTCAAACATGGGTTTTTAATTGAGCATGGCTACTATAATTCCTCTTCCAGGCTCGATTCTTGGAATCCATCCATTGATTGTTGCTCTTGGGATGGCATCACCTGTGATGAGGGCACTGGTCACGTGATTGGACTTGATCTCAGCAGCAGCAATGATGTAAAAAGTAGTTGGATTGAAGGTCGAATAGACCCTAGCCTCTTCCACCTTCGCAGCCTCCAAAAGCTCAACCTCACTTGGAACTATTTCTATCGTCACTCAATACCCTCTGGGCTGGGCCACCTCACCAATTTAACCCATTTGAACCTCTCATACTCTGGTTTTACTGGCCAAATCCCATTGGAAATATCAAGATTGACCAAGCTTGTTTCCCTGGATCTCTCTTCAAATGACTTAGAGCTCAAAAACCCAAACCTCACAACACTAATTGGAAACTTATCCAGCCTCCAAGAACTCTTTCTTGACTGGGTAAACATCTCGGGGGAGCATGGTGGCAAGTGGGCCCAAGCCATATCCATCGCAATGCCCAATCTTCAAAGGTTGAGCTTACGATATTGTGGTCTTCAAGGACCCATCGATCCATCTCTTTTCCGAATTCCTGATCTATCTCAACTCTCATTGGATGGAAACAATCTCTCATCCACTGTTGCACCTGATTTCTTCCGTGTCTCCTCTGCTTTGACATCTCTCACCCTAAGTGACTGTGGTTTGAATGGAGAATTTCCTCAGCGTATTTTCTTGATGCCAAATCTACAAAAACTTGACATTTCAGACAATCCACATCTCATCATTGATTTTTCAGAATTTCCTCAGAACAAAGTTTTGCAGAGCTTGTTCCTGGGAAACACTATCTTTCATGAGAAACTATTGAATTCCATCAATAATCTCAAGTTCTTGAAGGAATTATCGGCTCGGAATTGCAATCTCTCTGGTTCATTACCTTCTTCAATTGCAAACCTCACCCAACTTGAGCATCTGGATCTTTCATCAAACAATTTCAGCGGTGCAATTCCTTCATCCTATGGAGATCAGCTCAAACATCTCACTTCTCTTTCTTTGCATGATAATTCACTTGAGGGATCTATCCCATCATCTCTGTTTTCTCACCCAACATTGCAATCCTTGGATCTCGCTGACAACCAATTTAGTGGTTACCTTCCCGAATCTCGTAATGGATCATCTTCAGTGCTGGAGGAGATCTCCTTGAGTAACAACAAATTGGAAGGGACAATTCCTAGGCTAGTCTTTGAACTCACGAAGCTACGACATCTTTATTTGTCTAACAACAACTTCAATGGATTTCCAAGCATCCTTCAAAATCTCAATCAACTGCTTGTTTTGGATCTCTCGAAAAACAAAATACATGGTGAAATACCCACGTGGATTTGGGAGGTAGGAAATGGGAGTTTGTACCAACTTAATCTTTCTAACAACTTCTTTGAGAGCTTTGAGCATCCATTGCCTGAGTTTTCATCAAGTAGTTTAGAAATTATTGATCTCCATTCCAACAGATTGCAGGGGTCGCTTCCAATCCTGCCACATCAAGTCTTCTTTCATGACTATTCAAATAACAATTTCTCATCCATCATTCCAGCAACTATAAACTTCACTTTCACTCAATACTTTTTTCTTTCAGGTAATAATGTCAGCGGAGAGATTCCTTCATCAATTTGTAAAGCACGTCTCCTTGAAGTTCTTGATCTGTCTAGAAACAATTTTAGTGGAAACATTCCTACTTGTCTTGGTAAAATTGGCAATTCCCTCAAGATTTTGAATTTGCAAAGAAATGCTTTCCAAGGTAATGTTCCCAACATGTTTAGAAAAGAATGTAGTTTGAGGACGCTCAATCTTGATAGCAATGAACTAGAAGGACCAATACCAAAGTCATTAGCCAATTGCAAAACATTGGAGGTTATAGACCTTGGAAACAATCGTCTAAATGATACCTTCCCATTTTGGTTTGACAGCTTATCCAATTTGCGTATTTTAATCTTGCGATCCAACAAATTTCATGGTCCCATTGCTCATTCCCATGCCAAAAATTTCTCATTCCAATTTCTGCAAATCTTTGACATTTCTTCCAATTCTTTTGTGGGTATTGTTCCCCCAAATTTTTTTCTGAATTGGAAACTGATGGAAGGAGGAGGTGGTTTAGACTCGAGTTCCATCAACCAAGTTGTCAAGTACCAATCACGATATGGCCTTTACTATCAAGATTCGGTGATGGTGACAATGAAAGGGCTTGAACTAGAGGTGGTTAAGATTATCACTGCATTGACTTCAGTGGATCTTTCAAACAATAGATTTGAAGGGCAGATTCCAAATTCAATAGTGAATCTCAAGTTACTCCACGTGCTCAACTTCTCACAAAATGGCTTCAATGGCTCAATTCCAGCATCTTTGGAAAATTTAACAATGCTAGAGTCATTAGATCTTTCAAGAAACAAGTTGTCGGGGGAAATACCATGGCAATTGACGAAGCTCACATTTCTTGAAGTCTTGAACCTCTCGCAAAATCTCCTCCATGGAAGAATACCACAAAGCTATCAGTTCCTCACATTTACCAATAGTTCCTTCCTTGGGAACATTGGTTTATGTGGATTGCCATTATCAACAAAATGTGAAGATACTGAGGCTAAACCAACATCGACCTTTAGTAGTTTTGGCTTGGATGGAGTTGGAGAAATTGATTTGGAATTCATGTGGATGGGATTTGGAATTGGAGTTGCATTTGGATTCGGAGTAATCTTTTGGACTCTCACACTTTGGAGGAGAGGAAGTAGAAAATACATGCAACTCATTGATAGAATGTTTGTTCATAATTTTTCAATGATTCCATCATATGTACACTGGTAAGATAATTAATGAAGGAGAATACTTGAAAGAAAGATGGTGAGTTTTCAACAAACACAAGGAATGGAGTCTATTCATGGATGGTTGTGCCTTTTGCTACCAATATGAAATTGTGAAATACGTGTAATTAATCAATACTTTTGTAGTTTATTTTACACTTACTGAAAATATGCAAAGTTATTTGTATAAAACCCAATAAAGGCAACTTGTGGTTTTATTCAAGTGTGTTTTTTTTTTTTTTTTTCATTTTTTGAGGTGGTTGTATCTTTTCTTAAAACATTAAGGGCACATTTGTATAATATTCACGGAAAATAGGCTTTGCGGACTTTTTCCTCTTCTACATTTTTTTATATATTTTTCTTGACTCCTCATCTTAACCAGCTTTTTGTAGAATCTATGAAATCATATCTCATTTTCATGCCTGTCCTTGGCGAAAAGTGGATGCACCAAATGTGAAAAATTATATGTTCAAAACGCACTAAATTCTAACTAAATGCTTAAAATTTTTCTCTTGAACAACTTCACCTTTTGCGGATGAGAATCGTTAGGAGTATAGAAAACAAAACATATTTCATTCCAATTGCTTGATGATTCTTTTTTTCTAAAAACATTATCCTTAATGTTGAAAACTTAAAATTTTGGTTTAGAATGGTGTACGTCTCTTCTCAAGTTGTTTGAAAGTAACTTGCCAACTAGACTAGCCATGGACGGTTGCATGATTGTACTCTTTAATCATCTGACAGTCTATATTGGCATAGAACCACATTCATGTCCAATCCGAAGTTGTTTTGGGTTGGCTATATAAATTCTATTTCTCTATTCCGGCCATCCTAACTCAAATCTTCATATAAGTTGCACGTTTTCAAATTCACATTACTGTTTATAAATAAAAACAATCAGACCCTTCTAGCATTTTCTCAACTTGGCAAATAAGAAGTCACTGTACAAGGGGTGGTGCCCAAAAGAAGATTAGGCCCTCATCTTGAATATTATATCCGCACAAGTTCAAGCATACTTACAACTTACAAGTGTTAAACCTTCCTCCCGTTTCGTTTTTCCTTTTCATATATATCATTTACTTTAAGATCCAGCCATGATAAATATAACACATTAAACTTAAGCAACCATTTTGCCCTCCTTCATATTCACATTTAAAAAGGGGTACCTGCGGAAACTTGTGACAGTTAAATATAATGTGGGCATTCGATCCCATTTGTGCTTGCTAGGGCCTAGGAGTAGAAAATTAGTCAATATCCCAAAAGAAAATTTGACACTTGTTTGAAGTTATCTCACACTTTCCACACGTTATTAATCGGTGGGCCCAAGAACACGACCTTCAATTTCTGATTGTTTTTTTTTCTTATTGTTTTAATAAAGCTTGGAGTCATGCATGTGCGATGATAAGAGGCCCACCCCACCACCATTTAATTATTGCGTATAGAGGAATCGAAGGAGGGTATTCGATGAAATCAGTTGATGCCCTCCCTTTTTATTATGTCTTTTCTTTTGCCTCTCTATAAATACCACAACTGGCTATATCCTTAATAAACCTCATCACCTCATCAGTGTTGCTTGAAACCTATAATAGCCCATTGAGAGAGTTGCTAGCGATGGATCACTTCTTCATTCCTTTCACTGCTAAAACCTCCTCATGTTGTTTCCTCTCTCTTCTTGCTTTGGCCTTTTCCATGCAGCTGCTCATGCTTTCTCAAGCCTCTCCCCCCTTTCCCTTCATTGGCAGTATCAACGGTTCCTCCTCGTCAAACTGCCTCCATCACGAGAAATTAGCCCTGCTTCAACTCAAGCATGGGTTTTTAATTGAGCGTGGCTACTATAATTCCTCTTCCAGGCTCGATTCTTGGAATCCAGCCACAGATTGTTGCTCTTGGGAAGGCATCACCTGTGATGAGGGCACTGGTCACGTGATTGGGCTTGATCTCAGCAGCAACTTTTATGTGAGAAGTAGTTGGATTAAAGGTCGAATAGACCCTAGCCTCTTCCACCTTCGCAGCCTCCAAAAGCTCAACCTCACTTGCAACTATTTCTACCCTCACTCAATACCCTCTGGGTTGGGCCACCTCACCAATTTGACTCATTTGAACCTCTCATACTCGGGTTTTACTGGCCAAATCCCATTGGAAATATCAAGACTGACCAAGCTTGTTTCCTTGGATCTCTCTTCAAGCAACCTAAAGCTCAAAAACCCAAACCTTTCAACACTCATTGGAAACTTATCCAGCCTCCAAGAACTCTTTCTTGACAGTGTAAACATCTCGGGGGAGCATGGGGGCAAGTGGGCCCAAGCCATATCCGTCGCAATGCCCAATCTTCAGAGGTTGAGCTTGCGATATTGTGGTCTTCAAGGACCCATCAATCCCTCTCTTTTCCGAATTCCTGATCTGTCTCAACTCTCATTGGATGGAAACAATCTCTCCTCCATTATTGTACCTGATTTCTCAGGTGACTCCTCTGCTTGGACATCTCTCACCCTCCGTGGCTGTGGTTTGTATGGAGAATTTCCTCAGAGCATTTTCTTGTTGCCAAATCTACAAAAACTTGACATTTCATACAATCCACATCTCATCATTGATTTTTCAGAATTTCCTCAGAACAAAGCTTTGCAAAACTTGCACCTGGGCAACACCATCTTTCAGAAGAAAATGTTGAGTTCCATCAATAATCTCAAATCCTTGAAGGAATTATCGGCTCAGAATTGCAATCTCTCTGGTTCATTACCTTCTTCGATTGCAAACCTCACCCAACTTGAGCATCTGGATCTTTCATCAAATAACTTCGGTGGTATGGTTCCTTCTTCAATCTCAAACCTCACCCAACTTGAGCACTTGGACCTTTCATCAAATAATTTCAGTGGTATGGTTTCTTCTTCAATTGCAAACCTCACCCAACTTGAGTATCTGGGTCTTTCATCAAACAATTTCGGCGGTACAATTCCTTCATCCTATATAGATGAGCTCAAACATCTCATTCATCTTGATTTATATTATAATTCACTTGAGGCATCTATCCCATCATCTCTATTTTCTCACCCAACATTGCGATACTTGGATCTCTCGAATAATAAGTTCAGTGGTTGGCTTCCTGACTTTCATAATGAATCATCTTCTTTTTTAGTGACAATCTACTTGGAAAACAACAATTTGCATGGGCCATTTCCCAGGTTAGTCTTTGAACTTACACATGTTGAGGTGCTTTCGCTCTATAACAATAATTTTACTGGAATTATAGGACTACAGATGTTTCAAAAGTTGAAGAACCTCTCACACCTAGATCTTTCGGACAATAAATTGTCTTTCATCAATAGTAATGGTAGTTCTCATCTCATCTCCTCATTCCAAATTCAGTCTTTGGGACTACGTTCATGCAACATCAGTGAATTGCCAAACATCCTTCAAAACCTTAGTCAATTGGAATCTCTGGATCTGTCCAGAAACAAAATACATGGTGAAATACCCACATGGATTTGGGAGGTAGGAAATGGGAGTTTGCAGGAACTTAATCTTTCTAACAACTTCTTTGAGAGCTTTGAGCAACCATTGCCTGAGTTTTCATCAAGTAGTTTGCGTATTATTGACCTTCATTCCAACAGATTGCAAGGGTCACTTCCAATCCTACCACATCAAGTTTACTTTCATGACTATTCAAACAACAGTCTCTCCTTCATCATTCCAGCTACTATAAACTTCACTTCCACTCAATACTTTTTTCTTTCTGGTAATAATGTCAGCGGAGAAATTCCTTCATCAATTTGTAAAGCACGCTTCCTTGAAGTCCTTGATCTGTCTAGAAACAATTTTAGTGGGGACATTCCTACTTGTCTTGGTGAGGTTAGTAATTCCCTCAAGATCTTGAATTTGCAAAGAAATGTTTTTCAAGGCAATGTGCCTGACACATTTAAAAAAGAGTGTGGTCTGAGGACACTGAATCTTGATAGCAATGAACTAGAAGGACCAATACCAAAGTCATTAGCCAATTGCAAAACATTGGAGGTTATAGACCTTGGAAACAATCGTCTAAATGATACCTTCCCATTCTGGTTTGATAGTTTATTGGATTTGCGTATTTTGATCTTACGATCCAACAAATTTCATGGTCCCATTGCTCATTCCCATGCCAAAAATTTCTCATTCCAATTTCTGCAAATCTTTGACATTTCTTCCAATTCTTTTGTGGGTATTGTTCCACCAAATTTTTTTCTGAATTGGAAACTGATGGAAGGAGGAGGTGGTTTAGACTCGAGTTCCAACAACCAAGTTGTCGAGTACCAATCTCGATATGGCTTTTACTATCAAGATTCCGTGATGGTGACAATGAAAGGGCTTTATTTAGAGGTTGTTAAGATCATCACTGCATTGACCTCAGTGGATCTTTCAAACAACAGATTTGAGGGGGACATTCCAAAATCAATATGCAACCTTAAGTTACTCCATGTGCTCAACTTCTCACAAAATGGCTTCAATGGCTTAATTCCAGCATCTTTGGAGAATTTAACACAGCTTGAGTCATTAGATCTTTCAAGGAATAAGTTGTCAGGGAATATCCCTCGGCAATTGACGAAGCTCACATTTCTTGCTGTCTTGAATCTCTCACAAAATCTCCTCCACGGAAGAATACCACTAAGTCAACAGTTCCTCACATTTACCAACAATTCCTTCTTAGGGAACATTGGTTTATGTGGACTGCCATTATCAAAAAAATGTGAAAACACTTCGGCAACACCACCATCGGTCTTCGATAGTTTTGGCTTGGATGGAGAGAGAGAAATTGATTGGAGATTCATGTGGATAGGATCTGGAGCTGGGTTTGGATTTGGGTTTGGATCAGTCTTTTGGACTTTAGCACTTTGGAGGAAGGGAAGTAGAAAATATATGCAACTCATTGATAGAATGTGTGTTCATAGTTTTTCTAGTGATTGCATCAATTGTACATCAACATAAACAATAAAATTGTCAATGAATGAGAAGGCATGAAAGAATTTTCACAGTAAAGAGAAGAAATGGAGTTCGACTCATAGATGTTTGTGTTTACTACCAACTAGAAATTGTGGCATGTGTAATCAATGTTTTTGTAGCAATGTAAAGTTGATTATATGGAAATTTAATGAAAAGTAACAAATAGTTTTATTTGGGCAATAAGAACAAGTACAAACTCTTCAACCTAATTTCTTGATGTTTTTTCTATAGTGAAAGGTGGAATTAAAGAAAATATTTTTTTCTTTTGGTTTGAGAGGGTTTGTTTTGTTTTGAGAGGTTGTAGTGTTTTGAGTCCAAGTGGGTTTGTTAGTGTCAACAATCAAGATTTAAAGCTGGTTTGCATTAGTAATGCGTATGACAAGGTTAAAAGAAAATATATATTATCATAAATTACAATGAGAACTCACGAAGATACGATATCTTTCTCTGTCTAACAACAACTTCAGTGGTACTATAACACTAGACATGTTCAAAAACTTCAAAATTTTATCAGATTTCGACCTTCAGACAATAGCTTGACACTCATTAATAGCAATAGTAGTCCCCTTCAAATCCCCTCATCTCGAATGTTTAGTTTACAGCAACGTTCATGCAACATTAGTGAATTTCAAAACATCCTTAAAAGTCTTAATCAATTGGAATATCTAGATCTCTCGAAAAATAAAATACATGGTGAAATACCCATATGGATTTGGAAAGTAGGAAATGGGAGTTTGCATCAACTTAATCTTTCCAACAACTTCTTGGAGAGTTTTGAGAATCCACTACCTGTTTCATCAAGTAATTCAGGAATTAATGACCTTCATTCCAATGGATTGCACGGGTCACTTCCAATCATGCTACGTAAAGTCTTTTTTCCTGACTTTTCAAACAACAGTCTCTCCTCTGTCATTTCCGCTAGTATAAACTTCACTTTCACTCAATACTTTTTTCTTTCAGGTAATATTGTCAGTGGAGAGATTCCTTCATTAATTTGTAAAGCACACCTCATTGAAGTCCTTGATCTGTCTAGAAACAATTTTAGTGGAAACATTCCTATTTGTCTTGGTGAGCTTGGCAATTCCCTCAGGATTTTAAATTTGCAAAGAAATACTTTTCAGGGCACCGTGCCCAACACATGTAAAAAAGAATGCACTATGAGGACACTCGATCTTGATAGCAATGTACTAGAAGGGCTAGTACTGAAGTCATTAGCCAATTGCAAAACATTGGAGGTTATAGACCTTGGAAACAACTGTCTAAATGATACCTTCCCATTTTGGTTTGGCAGTTTATCAGCTTTAAGTATTTTGATCTTGCGATCCAACAAATTCCATGGTCGCGCGCTTGTTCCCATGCTAAAAATTCCTAGTTCCAATTTCTTCAAATCTTTGACATTTCTTCCAATTCTTTTGTGGGTATTGTTCCACCAATTTTTTTTTCTAAATTGGAGATTGATGGCAGGTGGTTCAGACTTGAGTTCCAACAATCAAATTGTCAAGTACCAATTAGATTTCCGAAATGGACTTTACTATCAAGATTCAGTGATGGTGACAATGAAAGGGCTTTATCTAGAGGTGGTTAAGATCATCATTGCATTTACCTCAGTGGATCTTTCAAACAATAAATTTCAAGGAAAGATTCCAAATTCAGTATTGAATCTCAAGTTACTCCGTGTACTCAACTTCTCACAAAATGACTTTAGTGGCCCAATTCCAACGTCTTTGGAAAATTTAACGGTGCTAGAGTCATTAGATCTTTCAAGAAACAAGTTGTCATGGGAAATACCTTGGCAAATGTCAAAGCTTACATTTCTTGAAGTCTTGAACCTTTCGCAAAACTTTCTTTTGGGAAGAATACCACAAAGCCAACAGTTCCTCACATTTACTAATAGTTCCTTTCTTGGGAATATTGGTTTATGTGGACTGCCATTATCAACAAAATGTGAAGATATTGTGGCTACACCACCATCAACCTTTAGTAGTTTTGGCTTGGCTGGAGTTGGAGAAATTGATTTGGAATACATGTGGGTGAGATTTGGAATTGGAGTTGTATTTGGATTTGGAGTAATTTTTTGAATTCTAGCACTTTGAAGGAGAGGAAGTAGAAAATACATGCAACTCTTTTGATAGAATGTTTGTTCACAATTTTTCAAAAATTGCATCACGTGTTCACTGGCAAAATAATTAATGGATGAGAATACTTAAAAGAAAGATGATGAATTTGCAGTGGACATAAGAAATGGAGTCTATTCACGGGTGGTTGTTTCTTTTATTACCAATATGAAATTGGGAAATATGTGTAATCATTACTTTTGTAGTTTATTTCACACTTAATGAAAATAGAGGTTTTTGCATGTACCCCAACTAATGTTTCTAGGATTTGTAAATAAGCCCCTTTGGTTTCAATATTTGTATATACCCCCTGACCTTTTAATTTAATACCTTCCATGTCCCAAAATTAGTAGCCTTACAGCCACCATAAGTTTTTAGAGTAAAACGACACTTTTGCCCATCTCTTTATCCGTCTATGCATAAGTTCAAAAGATTGGATTTTTTTTTAAAAATCTTGTAACATTAACAATGACTATTAGGGATGGCAACAGGGTGGGTTGGGATAAACCCAAACCCAAACCCGGCTGCCTCGTCTCAAGTTTGTCTCATCCAAGCCCAACCCTCCCCGTAACGGTTCAGTGGCATGTGATACCAAACCCGCACCATTTGGGCAAGGGTTAGGTCAGATTTAAAGCTTAAAACTTCTTAAATATATAAATGCATGGAAAATAGTTTGGTAGAATTCAAACACACAATTTTATTTTTAAAAAATGCTTTCAGTTAATGCCCCAACACCACTTGTAGCATATGAATTTTATTTGTACTTTTAGTAATAAATAAATATATATTATAGATATTTGAGGCGGGGCGGGCTGCATCAACAGAACCCAAATCCACCCCGTCCCAAGAAAATTAGTGCCAAACCCACCCCTAATAGGAGTGGAGCGGGGCGGGTCGGGTCCCCCTTTAAACCCTACCCATTGCCATCCCTAATTACTATAGAACATTTAGTGGGAGAGAGTAGCCCTACATAAATCAATTTTTATCAATACGGAACCCATTTCATTAAATCTAAATCGATCATTATATGACAATCAACACTTGTTCTTATAATTAGTTATAATTAACCCAATCCATGCACAATCCCCTATTAGATTTATGAGAGTTCCAAATACAATTAGGCTTTATGTGCATGGTAGAATTTGAGAGAGACAATTAGGACGTGGGATAAAATAATAGTATTTTTATAAATAATGACATATTTACCTTTGTTTAATGAGTTTAAAGTCAAAGGTTTCATTTTCATAAAAAAATTCAAGACAAATCTTTTGGTAGCCACCTATTCTCGTTATGACTAGTGATTTTGGGGACATGAAAGGTATTAAAATGAAAAGGGAGGGGTATATGTAAATATTGAAACCGCATGGGCCTATTTACAAATTCTATAAACCTCATGGGGTATATATAAAAAACTGTATTTGTATAAAACCAAACTAAGTTAACTGGTAATTTTATTCAAGTGCATTTTTCCCCTTTTTTGAGGTTTTTGGACATTTTCTTAAAACAATAAGGGCACATTTGTATAACATTCGCAGCTAATTGGTTTTGTGGACTTTTTCCTCTTCTATGGGGTTTTTTTTTTTAAATTTTCCCGGACTCCTTCATCTGAAGCATCTTTCTACAAAATCAATGGAAACTTAGCTCATTTTTGTGCTTGTCCTTGTGAAAGAGTGGATGCACCAAATGTGAAGAATTATATGGCCAAAACATGCTAAATTCTAACTAAATGCTTAAAGTTTTTCTCTTGAACAACTTGGATTTTTGTGGATGAGAATCGTTAGGAGGATCATTCCAGTTGCTTGATGAGTTTTTTGTGTAAAGGTTGCTGCAAAGTTTGCATGTCAAAATCTATGCTTTCTAGGATTTTAAAATCCCATGAGGGGTCAACCTTGTAGTTTTTCTGTGAAATCGTCCACTCTTCCTCTCTCCAGCAGCACACCAAACAAGAATTGCAGGCCCCAGCAATGGGATCTGCTTCGGTTTCCAAACTACCCTCAATTACAAGAGAAAAGTCGATAACTACCAGTAGTAGCAGCAGCTACAAGAGAAAAGGCACTAACTACGAGTAGTTAGTAGTAGTAGTAGTACTAAAATCATCCTTTGAGTTGTACATATAGATATAGTAATAGCCATAGTTTGCTTCTGCGGCATTAGAGGAACAACTGTTGCAATAAAAGAATATATCACTAAACAATATGCAGAAACCAGAGGTAGGCGTCCATATCATATCTCTGCTATGAACTGTGATAACTACCATCAATTCAGAAATCAACATGACAAGTCTTTCATAGATGATAAATTAGCTGCTTGAAAAATTCTTTCCTGCTCTTGGTGGGTGAAACATGTCAAAAGATTTGTTCATAGATATCAATTACTGAAAATTTGGTCATAGATATCAGTTACTGAAAACATGTCTATTTTTCATAACAATAGATGCAAAATTGTTTTTTGTTCCTGCAGATTCACATCTTCCTCTTGAAATCACTTGCTGATATTCAAAAGTGTTTGAAGCATTGAACACTTTGTGAAACTTAGTGTTAGTCACGACCAGGAATCACCGCTGGAAGAGTAAGACCCACAAGCAGATACATACCGAAAGCCACCAAGCTTAACCAAATCCAAGAGCTACACTGTCACTACCATATGTGAATACCAGGTTATCATTGGATGTAGGTATAATTTCGTTATGACAGTGGAAGGCTTTCTTTATAGATTTGATGGTTATGACAACTCCCTATCATTTCCCTGCATCATCACTGCCATTGAAGTCTCATTTCCCACATTTTCTTAAAATCGCATTTGTTGAAAAGAAATATGCAGGTTTTCAGCATTGAAACAAACTGTACCCATCATCAGTGACTAGTATCAGATGAGAAAATTTCCATAAACAATATCAGTGTCTCTTTTCCTTTCTTAATCATCAAAATTGCTAATATCAAACATGTATTTACCAAGTGCAAATGAGTTGTGTAAGGATGACTTTTTTACTCTAGAACAACATTTGGTCTGTGGTTTTTGCTTGTTGGTCGAAATCCCAAGCACATTTGCTGCAACGAGGAAATATTTTTCAACTTCACATCTTTCAGGTTTGCTCCTAGGAGTCTCAGTAATTGGTGAAGCAGACCATCGGGCTGAGAACTGTATACAGGTGGAGATTGCCATAATTGAAATCAGATTTAAAACATGATAACATTAACATATAATTTGGAAACATCATCAAATTAGGATAGAATGCCAAAGTAAGCAAAACCCTAGAAGATATTGTAGTAGAAACCCCAAAACTGGAGCCCCACCATGTTGGAAAGCTCAAAGTCCACCATGGGATGCAGTCCCATTGTGGTCGGCCATGGTGGGAATATCAATGGGATCCCACAGCCAAGCCTACTCTTCAATTTCTATTTCTCATTGATGGTTTTTTTTTTTTTTTTTTTTTTTTGAAAGATAAGTTGGTCTTTCATTTTCCCTAAAGATCAAAAATTACACAAGGATAGCTTTCAAATTGAAAGTATCCAATGGGTATACCCCATTCAAACAAGACTACAAAAAATAGCCCACATCTCCGTCACAGGAAACCATAAAAGAAAAGCCCACATCTCGGGCACAGGAAATCCAAATATGAGGGGCCCACATCCTGGGCCAGGACTCTATTGATTACCAATCATATTCAGTTCTGTTGAGGTGAAGTAAGCCGTGATCAAAGTGACCCTTTTGATTTGCTTACTGAGAGCCATAGCACGTGGAGAAATAGGGTCATAGAATACCCTAGAAAAAAGTTGTAAAACTGCCTCCACTTTCCTTACATCAAATCGATGTTTCCAATCAGACATAGATGGATTTCTTATATTTTTTGTAAGGAGACTTTCCATCTCTAAATGGATCACATCGAGATCAGCTGGAATTAGTTGAATCAACGATTTCATCCCTTGGTAAATTTTATCATTGGAAACAATGTGGGCAGATTCTGCATGGCCCTCTGGGTCCCAAAGAATACCATTGAGTGCTGGTTGAATACGAAAATTTGAAAATCTCCAACCCTCATGAATCTGATGAAAGGGTTTGTGAGTTTTCAAATAAGTTGGGGGTAGATTTCGTAGGCTAGCAAGTGGGTCTAGCAACCTTACATCAAGAAAAACAATCCGATTGTGGATTTGTCTCAAGATATTTTGAAAGATCTGTTCTGGTCCCTTAAACACTTTCGAAATTATTCGAAAGTTTCTTTCCCTCCACAAGTGCCACACAAATGCAGGAAAAACAAACAATGCAAGAGTTTGAATGCCAGTATGATTTTGAAAGTAGTCGTTTGATTTGATTTCTCATTGATTCGAGTCTTTTTCCATCACATAGTTAGTGTTTTGAGGAGTTTTCTACAAAATCCCTATGATTAGAACTAGATTAGGGCTTCTAGAATTGAATTACATGGAGACAAGAGTGGAATCATGCATGCTTTGCTTAATTCTGATTGTTTACTCATCTTTGATAGGTTATAATTGGCCTTTTCCTTTGTTGAATGTTGTCTAGCATCAATTCCTAACGAACCCTAGGTCGTCCTCCTCTTCACTTTTCTCTCCCTTTCTTCTTCTTTTCCTTGGTGGTTTTTTTTTTTTTTTTTTTTTTTTTTTTTTTTTTTTTTTTCAGTTGAATGGTGTGTATGGGATGGGATAGGCTTGGGTGAGCAACCCCTTGTATAGCCTTAGGGCTTTGTTCCTAATTACAACTAGGAGTTTTATGGAGAAAGTCCTCTTTCCAATTTTGTTTGTGTTGCAACTCTCATTGGCTATTGCTAATTCTAATTGCACTAAACTCTACCTTTATTGGGCGCTTGACTCTAATATAGACTTCGGGGTTGGCTTCCGGCAATAACTAAGAGTCCTAGTTGTGCTTAGCAACCTTTATAATTTGGTTTCCTAATGCAACTAGTATACTTAAATTAGTTTATTAGTAATTAAACAATAATTATACACATAGTGTGGGGTCTATCAGCTGATAGGAGTTCATGCCTGACTACTTTCTCATTATGGCTAGGCCCTATTTCTTCCAATGTCACATGCCAGATTTTTAGACCTTCATCCACTTAACTCTCTTTTGTATTTAGTGATTCTAAACTAATTAGGCTTGTGATTGGCTTCTCATTGTGACTAACCCAGCCTATTTAGTGGCCGTACACCACCTTCTGGGTCCCACTTGGGGCCACATCTTATTATTAATTTTTAATGCATTTTATTAATGGCCGCACTAATATTGATTAATGGAAACCATTGAGGACTAATATTGATTAATGGAAACCATTGAGGGCCCCCCTTAGCAGACTGTACTTTGCCATCATATTTTAATTAATTATTATTATTTTCTTTCGAATTTACATCATATTATTTTTAATTAATCAGATTATTATTATGATTATAAATTTGTATGGGACCTTTTTTCCAACTATTCCACATAAAAAGAATCTTTTAGATCATGTTAATTACACTACAATGGATGTATAATGATATCTAACAAGTATAAATTATAATATCAATTATTTTTTTTTATCAAATACTCAAAATCTAGTCTTTCTTATTATTACTAAATTATTATGTCAACTTCCTTCTTATCTTTTTTTCTGAGTAAAAAATTGCATAACTAATTCAATATGGTCTATAATTCTTCGCCTTGCAATTTGCATTTACATGCTCTATTGAACCAGAAGAGAATGAGAGGGTGGTTGCATTTCTTAGTAGGCATCCGGTATAATTTTGAATTTTTTTTTCATAGTTTATAACAATTTATTATGTCAGTTTGAGTTTATGGAAGAAACATATGTTTTTGCCCGAAATAGAACATGTATTTTGGCTAGAAATTGTACAGATGGATCCATATTTATGTTATGCGGTTGGTTCATCTGGTGGGAACGAGTAAAATGGGTCGAGTCCCAAATCTTCGCTGAGAAGATTTTACCCTTGAATTGCTAAATCATGTCACTTTTAAGTGTTAATTTGCTTTCTATAAATAATTCATTTATAGTCACCCATCCGACTTCTAAATCGACAGAGAGTAGTTCTTATCCATGGTTTATTCATAATGGGTACGATCACATAAATAATTTGTATCACTCAAAAATTGTAAACCACCCCCCCCTCCCCCCCCCCCCCCCAAAGTATCATTTTCTTTCTTTATTTTCGTGTGTTTTTCATAGAGATTCTAAACAGCCATTTTTCTAATGTAACTGGATTTTCAGTTAAATGGATATAAACCATTTTTTCACATAAGGCTATTGCAAGGTCTACCTATGCCTCCATAATTTTAGACACTGTTCCCGGAACATTTCACCAGGTGCTTACATATGGCAGCTCATCGCCTAGATACAGCAAGGACACACCATGGAGATGGCAAGGACGTGGATCTTACATATAAAAAGTGAAGCATCAGATATGAGATGGCATGGTATGTTACCCATTATGAAGTATCCGTGCATCATAACTGTAAATGCATGTGAATCAGGCACATGTATGAGATCCTCCAAGCTGGGTGAATGGGGTTGTGGTTTTACATACAAGGCATAATGTCATTCTGTCATCAAAATCTGGATAAAAGGCTAAAACATGGGAGAAAATGGAACCCCGATATCATTTAGGGCCCGTGTGTTTCCATGTAATTGAATTCCTAGGAATTATGAGACTATATATTTGTGTAGTGGTTGAAAATGAATGAAGAATCAAAGGTGAATATCCAAAAATTACCATCAAATAACATTCCCTTTAATAGAAATTAAATCGAAGGAAGATGGGAAATGAATACCCAGCTATCACACCATAGTAATTCAAATCATAAGAAAGTCATGGTCCCATCTATGTCACTAAATTATATCCTTCATCCTTTAGCTCTTTAATAATTCTATGGCACAGCTAATATGACTATGAATTCCTATGTATTTTATGCAAACAAATAGGCGCCCTTATAGTTTATTGTTAATGGAGAGATTTTGGTTGACTAAAACATTACTGATTATTACTTTATTGATAGTTTGGGACTTTCTTTTTAAGATTGTCAATATATCACTTATATACAGGCAGATGGCTTACATCTTTCAAAATTTGTCCATTACCACTGGTGCTGTTATCCGTATATGTAAAATCATGTGTAAGCAATCCCTCCATTGAAATTGTCTTCCCGAAATCAAGCTAGTTAAGACAGTCCAAACCTTTAGATTTAAGCATTTTGGAGTTCAGGTCAACCTTCTATAACTGTCCATTTTCCCCCCTTAGATCAAGCACTAAGAATCACCAAAGCTGCTGATTTTAGAATATGGTCACGTCCAGTGGCTGTGATTTTGACTTTGAACACACTTGTGTCCTGTAAATTTGTGCACTGAGTACTCTGAGGTGTGTATTTACTATGGAGGTTCGTGCACGCCTAGAAAGTTCCTGATTGGTAATATATGTGTTTTTGCATGCAGCTGAAAGAAATATTCAAAGAATTATTTTTTTGGGGGGCCTGCAAGATTTATTTAATCATTTGTAATTTATTTTAATGCTCTGCAGGAATTTCGAATAGATACTGTTGCCAGATATGTTCCATCTTCTTTTGTAACAGAGGAAGGGTTCTTTTTCTCTAATCCTGTGAAGCATTCTCTTGATGGAACATTTGCAGCATGCCTTGTTAGATCCTTAACCACATCGTAAACTCTATGTATGGCATTTGATCTTTATTATATCTTCTTGAAGTTGCCAAGTCAATTTGTGTGTCTTGCGGCCATTTTGATCTGATCATGATCACCTTAGAATTAAGGTGCACAAAGTTTAATTAAACGTTTGTAGTTGCCTTTTGTTTGTCAGGTAGCTGTTGTTGTTGCCACAGGTGCATGCTGACAGAGCATGTGTGCTCTGTGACACTCCAGAGGAGGACATGGGTTTATTGGATGTAATTATGACCTAAATTAGACAAATGCAAACCATCCAATCCAGCTAGAAGAAGGGGAAAAAAAAAGGATCAAAGAAGCAGCAGTAGAAGGGTTATTTTAAACCTCCTTTCATGGTGATCCTCCTTACTGTTTGTTTTTTTTTTTTTTTTGGTAAAGCTCCTTACTGTTTGGTAACTTTGGTTGCAGTACTTAAGGATATATTGTCTCGGGCATATGGAGAATTCCAAATGCTTCTCCCCTAAGTAGAATTCCAAAATACTCAAAGGCATAGTGACATTCGAAAATCTAAAAAAAAAGTAACTTTTCTTGTGTACTGTTCAACAAATTCTCACCTTGTATACTCAATCTAACTGGGGCAGAATTCCCAAAGATAGTCCCTGCATTGTGTTAGGAATTCCAGACAAGGGAAATTCCTGATAGAAACATTGAATTAGTGCATTGGTTTTCTTAATGGACAAGTATTACACGAGATGGAGGAACTTTGACACTATTTCAATTGTATAGAATCAACGTTTTAAACATGAAACTGGACAGTGACATAGAAATTATAAAAATACAAGTGAAATACTGAATTCAATTTTAAAATGGTCAAAATAATTAAGAGGGTTGTCCGCTCATTGTTAGTTCAACCTTGATTTTTCATCAATGTAGCCAATTGAATGAATTTCTACCACTAAGATGGCATGTTTGGATGGACCAAAGAAGCTTAAGAAAACAATATAGCAAAGAATATAATTGTTCATTTTCTAAATTTAAAAACTTCCTTGATTGACAAGTCAATTGAAGTAAGAAAAAAAAAATTTTAAAGTTGATTATTTTTACCCATAATCCCCCCTCTAAAGAACTTTATGTGGAACATTTTCTAATATTTCTGAAATCTAGTGATTAGAAACACTTTTTGACTGTTAGACTTCTTTATTAGAGTTATATCGAATAGGGCCAATGGCGGAGCCAGGATTTTTTATTTTGGCAGTGGAGGGCTTGCAACTCATATTTCTTAATTTTTTAAACATTCATTAGCTTACAGCATAGTTTAAATTCTAAAATCATTATTTTGGATATTATATTGACCAAACTCCATCTATATTTCAGTTCTGAACGATACATAAGAGTTTTGGCCATTACCTATTCTACTTTTCATGTGTTTACTCTGAAATTAGAAATACATAAAGTTTATACGATCCCACAACCATTATGTTATAATTAGTAACCCAACTTTGAAATCACTTTAAAAGAAGATTCAAACAAGGACAGATTTAGTGTGGAAAACCCTAACCGAGTGAAAAACCACGAATCCAAACTGGATCAACAATCAAGTACTATGAATCTCGCAATTACAAGAAACTGTGATTCCTCCCCAGATATCCCTTACCTAAGGACTGCAGTTACCTTGTGTCGCTTCACGCTTCAACGACTTCAAACCGTTGATTGCAACTAACTCAATCCCGCGCTTGACTCTTCAAATCTTCCACGTAAGAAGATGATCTTCTACAAGGGATGCAGAAGAAACTGACTCTCAAGAGAACTTGGCAACACAACTCTTCAATAAATCTCTAAAGAAGATTTCTCTCAATTAGATCTATAATTCAGAGCTTGAGAGATGATGTGTATCTCTTTGGGTTGTGAGAAACACCCAATATATAGCCCCAAATCCATGCATAAGACTCCTAAGAATAAAACAATCAAAATAGGAGTTCTTTTCAAACTCTTTGATAGAGTCCAAGCGGAACTGGGCGTGACCGCCTTGCTCGCTATAGCGAGCAGAGTTCTCGCTATAGCAAGAGTGCTCTCTGCCTCTTATTGGGCTAGAACTTCGCTATAGCGAAGTTCATGTTCGCTCTGGAAAATGCCTTGATTGGTCCAGAACTCACCTATCTTTGCTTCAATTCTTTGGCAGCTCAACTGTAGTCTATTCTTAAATAAATAGAAAATTATAACTCAAACGGACCCTGTGTTTTGTCTAACCCATGAATTTTCCAATCACAATAAAATTTCTAACATATTATCACTTCATAATTCCAATCTTTCTTGTTTGTTACCTTCTTCAATTGCAAACCTAGCTTACCCAACTCGAGTATTTGGACCTTTCATCAAATGATTTTATTGGTACAATTCCATCTTCCTTTGTAGATGGGCTCAAACATCTCATTTCTCTTTATTTGTATGATAATTCACTTGAAGGATCTATCCCGTCATCTCTGTTTTCTCACTCAGCATTGCGATTCTTGCATCTCGTCACCTTCAGGAATGAAAGGTGGGCAAGATCTTTAAAGTTTAGACAAGATTTCTTTTCTTTTTGAAGGTATAAGAAATGTAGTGACACTTTCATCTCTCTTCTGCAGCAACAATGCTTGCAGCCCAAAGTACCCAGTTGGGTATTAATGATGTTATTGTGGTGGTGGCATGGAAAGCATGTCTAATGCGCCTAAATATCTGGCAGAGACAAGGTTAGGTTTCTTTTTCTAAGGCAACATTATTTTGTTTAATATTTTTTTCTGGGTCCAATAGAAAGCTTCAATGAAGGGAGAGAAGATTTTAAAACTAAAAGGGAACTGTGGTTGTTTAAAGAGAAGATTTTACAACTAAAAGGGAACTGTGGTTGTTTAAAGAGAAGATTTTACAACTAAAAGGAAACTGTGGTTGTTTAAAGAAACTATGGAAAATAAAAACCTTACACAAGATTTTCTGCTGAAAGTGCTGCTAGTAAACCATACATTCTAACAATTATCGGGTTCATAAATTCCAATCTGAGTTGGATTAGAGTGGCTTCTTGTTTTGGCCACTGCAATTGACCTACCCATATACTACCCTTTATATGTCTATTAATGGTAATATCATTTACGGAGTAATAAAAACATATTGTCTTACAATATTGAAATTTCTCTCACATCAAAGAGAAAGAAAATAAAAATTAAACTTGTTATGAAGCTGGCTTGGTATCACAATCCAAACTTGACAACCCGGTGTGAGTTGGATCGGGTGTGGATGCATGATACAAGGGCTTGACAGGCCTATGGTATTGGGCGGGAGTAGCATTTGGGCCTAAAGAAATAGGCTTGAGTTAATTGTGTGGCCCTAACAACTTAGCAAGGGAGCCCAGCCCAAAGGGTTAATAAAATGGTTATGAAACAGTTTCGAACCCTCCCTGAAAATCAGAAACGGTTCTAACATTTCCAAAGAAGACCTCTTGTACAAGGTTGGCATGAACATGTGCCCTTTTAAGAGCACTTGAAAATCAAAATTCAGGATTATCATAAAACCAAACCTTTCAATAATATGCCAAAAAGAAACAGCATAAAGAAGATGAGATCTTACACTCAATTACAATAGAACCCAACTTAGTGGCAGGTAAAGAGGAAAGGCTGCCAAGGAATCCTCCCAGCGGTGTGCGTGCAACACCAACAATGCATACATCTGCCAAAGCCAATACATGAAAACTATCGTAACAAAATCAAATAAAATATATAGTTAAAAATTCTAAGATAAGAAGAAAATATATGCCCCAAAGAAAGCAAAAGCAACCACGCAGGAGTAAACAAGAAAATAAAATGGATTTAAAAAAAACGATAGACCACTAGAATAATAAATCCCAATAGAGCAGAAGGGAGAGTGTTGTGTGTGTGTGTGTGTGTGTGTGTGTGTGAGAGAGAGAGAGAGAGAGACCAAGTGCACTTCTGAGATTTCAGTAAAAAAGAAAGAAAGGAAAAACCCTTAACCTACTCCAAAATGGGCAAACTAGAATTGCAACCCTTCCAGAAACACCCTTGTTTATGACCACCATGGTCTTGGTAATAACTATACACGAATCCAAGCAACATGGACAAATAGTGCAAACAGCCAGTACTGTGATAACATTGAGCAAATCAACAAGAGGAACCACAATATCTCCAAGTAAACCATTGCTCATAAAATCTGCCTATGGAATTAAAAAAATATCAGTGGCCAGCGGAATATCACTCCAATTAATATATATATATATATATATCCAACACCAAATTGAACCGCAGTGATAAAAATTAAAATCACCAAGTGATGAAGATCCTAAGAGTAGCAGTAGCATCAACTGTTAACACTATACAATCATACCCATGTGCCCTTTGTGCACAGAAAAGACATAATTGCAAGCATACGAACACACCTCGAGGTTTTATATTATCTGCAGCATCAGCTGGAGCCATGAGGTGATCAGAAAACAGATAATACTCAGAAAAGAACCTGCGCAAGATGAACAAATTCTGTTTACTTGAGATACAAACTACAAACTAGTGTTCCTTCGTAGCTTATCAGTTTTACAATGTTCCAAGACAGGAAATGAAAAGATGATATCTTTATACATCAAAATCGACGCGAAAAGAGAGATAGAGAAAGATTTCAAATAGCTTCAATAAAAATCGGTAACAAGGTTGAAATCAATCGAGACTATCCAAAAGAAACTTTAATCAAAAGAACGGATTGAAATCACGCAAAAGACAATGAAGATGACTGCTTTTACAATCTAGTGAGCAAGTTGAATCCGGTGAAACAATCTGTTGTATAAAAAATTAGGGTTCCTATCAAGATCTTTACATGAATCGAACAAAAGAGGCGGCAGAAATGCTGAGATCAATGAAAAAGATCTGCAGCAACTATTAGCAAAACAGAGAAGAAGAGGAAGGGAAGTCAGAATTAGAAGCTCAAAGAGAATTAGGGTTTTTTTATTAAGAGAAGAGAGCTCACCTTCGTTCCGAGATCGAGAAGGGAGAGAGGAAAGAAGCAGAGATTGAATAGCAAAAGACACGAACGCAGCGTCGGCAGAAGTGGAAACTGAAGTTTTTTAAAGGAGAAATGAACAGAGGTTTCGCGTTTGAAGTCGTTGGACGGGCATAGAATGACTTAAACGTGATTCTCGACCGAGGTCTTAAGATATCAAACACGGGCATTCGATTTTGGACGTGTGTGGTGTGGCCCACTTCTGGTGATCAGGGAGCCGACCCAAAGAGCCCGGATCCAATGAGGCTTTAACTCATGGTGCCTTTGTGTAGAGCTATGGAAGAGGAAACCTTGGTTTTACTTTTTCGGTGTATGAGTCTGGACCCCTGTATGTAAGTCATAATCTGACTTTTCCTCTTAATATAGTGCTGCACCAAAAGCACTATGGGTTTTGAGACTGCAAGGTCCCCTGAAAAGAGAGATGATGGTTTGAAACCACCTTCTCTGGAGAAAGGTAAAATATTTTCCCTTGTTTGGTTTTCGTTGTTGTTTCTTTGAAACCTTTTGATTTATTTTTCATGTATGCATGCGTGTGCATGCCTTTATCTGCAAATCAACCTCAGAGCACGAATGGTTTGATGCTTTGAATTAGTAGTCTTTTTGTTCATCTTACACCCTCGTGCTGCCCTATCTTCCCTTTGCCAATTAACTTCCAAAGATGACTAGTTTACTGCTTCTTTATGCTATTTTATCTTCCATCTTCTCCCTGCCCCTCTATTCTTTTCAGGCAGGGTAAGTACTGTGAAAATGAGAAGAAAGGATAAAGCAGTCCAGACATAGCACCATATTTGTACGCAAACTGATAAATCTATCAAAAACAGGACAAATGGCTAGTTGGTGGATCACTGGGTCCTACATATAAAATGATTAATTGGTGGATTAGGTATTTGCTAATAATCAACACTGGTGAATATTGCTAGCCTTCTAATCACAGGCAGTGATCACAAACCATTTCCTTGCTCTTATATTGGTTTGTTGTAGACTGTTTGCTTTTCTCACCTTTAATTTGGTGATACTTTGTGAATACCTAATCTGCTGAAGGGGCTGATACTTTGTGAATACCTAATCTGCTGACCCTCAGTTTGTATGATGGGATCTACTGGCCTACCAACTTGCCATGTATTCCAGGTTTTGTTTCTATATAAATTTAAACTTGCAGGCCCAGCGATAGATCCCTGCCCATGTTTGTGGAATGAAGGTGCCAATACCACTCAACAATGAGTATGTCGGTGCCATGTGTTCCATTTTGACATATCATGTTTATCTACTTCAGCGACTTGTTTGGCTTATAGTTTCTCAAGAGCAAAATAGAAAAACCCGGGTATTATGTTCATATCTGTGCAGCCATCCCCACACGTGATTGCACAAGGAGAGAATTTACGACACTATGGAGTTGAGAATATTTGGAAAATATAAGATATATTTTACTGTATTAGATTCAAATGTCCAGTTCCCTTATGTCCAGATGAAGCAATTTACATCCTACTGTTGTTTATTCACAATTTGCATTTAAAGGTTTATGAATCATTTTGACAGGGTGTAACAAACTAACAATGCCAAGGGCCAATGGGTTGCAGACAGCAGACAACAATTATATTCTGGTTTTGATTGTAAGCAGTGGTTGTCAGGGCCATGGTCTTGTAGATTGACCCAACGTACAGATTTCTTCTACGAAGGCTTTCGATGGCAACCGGAAAATTGCAAGATGCCTGATTTTGATGGCTCTACGTTCTTGAAAAGGCATGATTTCTTTTTTTTTTTTTCCTCTTTATGTTGTTTTGATCTCTCATTTGGATTATTGAAGTCCAACTGCGTACGTTGATAAATATTTGCCAAGGTGAGGAATTTTGGGGTCCTATACCAGAGCATATATAATTTGCTGCCCCTTTTATTCTTTATGCTTTGTGATCCAGCCATTGATGTGATGGTTCTACCATTAATGGAGAGTGTTTCAAAAAAATTCAGGTTGAAAGATTCTATTTCCCAGCTCTCTAATATGGCTTGTAAATAGACACCTGAAACTGCATGCAGACGTAAATAAAAAAGGCTGAAGAGTATATGTATACTATCTTCCAATTTGAAAAAGTGGGTTGCAGAAAACTGATCAGTTTCCTTTTGTGGAGGGTTTAAAATTTCCTCTCCCATGCCTAGGTGGATGGGTTCATTTTTGCTTCCCCCACCTCTCATTTTCCTTCTTGTTAGCTGGGCTGGCCTTAATTTATATTAGTCAGGATTTTATATCATTCTGCAGCACCAACGTGGATAATTCTTTCCAGGATGCAGCACAAGACTAGCTATTGTAGGGGGATTCCTTGGGTAGGCAGCAGTTCCAGTCATTGATGCGTATGGTTACAGGTGGGAAAGACAGCCCAGAAGTGGAAGATGTTGGGAGTGAGTATGGTCTCGTCAAAGCTGCAGGTACTAAACGACCCGATGGGTGGGTTTATCGTTTCCCAACAACCAACACTACCATTCTCTATTAATGGTCTGCAAGCCTCTGTTACTTAGAGCCTCTAAACATCACTGACCCAGCTACTGATTATGCAATGCACCTGGATCGTCCTCCGACCTTCTTGCAGCGCTATTTCCACAGATTCAATGTTTTGGTTCTCAATACGGGGCACCATTGGAACAACAGAGGCAAGCTTAATGCGAATCGGTGGGTGATGTATGTAGGTGGTGAGCCCATCAGGGACAGAAAGCTTGCTCAGATAGGAAATGCCAAAAACTTCGCCGTGTATAGTGTTATCAAGTGGTTGGATTCACAGCTTCCACACCACCCACAGCTCAAGGCCTTTTTCAGGACCATATCACCCAGGCATTTTTCAAATGGGGATTGGAACACTGGAGGAAGGTGCCATACCAGCACTCCATTGGCTGGAAGGGACAAGGTTTCACAAGATGAATCTGATGATTCAGTTGTGGCAGGTGCTGTCAAGGGCACTGGGGTTAGGCTTTTGGACATAACTGCCCTTTCACAGCTGAGGGAAGAGGGACACATATCCCGGTATAGTCTCAAAGCCTCAGATGGTGTGCAAGATTGCTTACACTCGTGGCTACCTGGTATTCCGGACACATGGAATGAAATCCTTTATGCACAACTGTTGGTCGCAGACTGAGTGAATCCCATTGACTCTAACCCCTACGAGTTACTCGACCATGCCTTGTGCACTGGCTGACATGAGGCTTTCCATTTCAGGGAAAAGATTATTTATCTTGTTGGAGATATCACACCATCCAAACTCACTCTCCCATCCTTAGGACCTTGCATACTAACCTATTCAACAATCTTACTGATAAAAATGGCGGCTATTGACCCAGATTGATTGGCACCGCCACCTTATGGATTTGATCAGGTAAGAAGTGCTATCAGTGTACCAACTCAAGATTCCACAAAGAGGGGGTGTAAAGAGCATTTCGTCCATTTTGATTTTAAAAGTGAACTACAGACTGGTTGAGCATAGATGTGTGGGCTGCCTGCTGACTATTTGTGGATGCCAAGTTCTGGTTATTCATGTGGCTCATCCAAATGTGAAGAGATGAACATATGGTGCAGACTTTCATACACGTACTGATTTTAGCCTCAGAAATTCAACAAAACAGTTTAGCACGATACCATTGTAAGCAATTTTTCATTTGCCATTTTTTACTTCTATGGAACAAGCTACATAGAGTACTTTTTGCACGTGATTTGAGCCAATGGTCTGTGGCTCTTTGCAACCAAATGCGAAATTCTTGTGGTTTTGTTTTTATTGTTAAATGTTTCTGGATATACACAATATTGCAACCAATGCATTTGTATACTTAAAATCAGTACATGGATGGTGCAGACTATCATCCATGTACCGATTTTTAGCCTCAGAAATTCAAGAAAACAGTTTAGCACGATGCCATTGTAAGCAATTTTCATTTGCCATTTTTTACTTCTATGGAACAAGCTACATAGAGTGCTTTTTGCATGTGATTTTAGCCAATGGTCTGTGCAACCAACTGCGAAATTCTTTTGGTCTTGTTTTTATTGTTAAATGTTTTTGGATAGACACAATATTGCAACCAATGCATTTGTAGACTTAAAAAGTAGAAAGGGAGTTGATCCATTCTCTTTCAGGCGGTATGAATATTAGAGACGCACATAAAGCCCTGTTTAGTTCCTTGGAACTTGGTTGTTTAGCATTCTCTACCATTCTCTAGCTTTAAATCTAATTACTTGTATCCTTGTGTATTTGTAATTGGTTATGGAAAAGAACAAAACAACTATCACTTTAAGGAAATTCACGTTGTTCAAATGCATGGACACCCTCGTTTTGATTTGAACCGAGTTGTTGCACACAGTTTAGGAAGATCCGTATAGGCCGGTTTGTTTTTTTTTTTTTTTTCTTTGTTATCTGCTCCAAGAAGGATTGGGATTGATTTGGAGCTGCAAATTAAAAACAATATCTCACCCATGGCGATTTTTTCTTTGCCATAGTCAAGTAGCCAACCTGCCTATTCTAGTTTCTGGCAACTGCCCCATTGGGGGCAGATTTTGTAGTAGTAGTAGTAGTGTGTTTTATTTTTCCCTCTCTTTGGGTTTGGGATTTCCCAATTTTGACATGAGTGGAGTTTGACAGTTTTGGGCTGTAAATGCGTTTGGCCTCCCTTTTATGACTATTTTGCATTTTTTTTAATCGATGACAATAAAACACATAGCATATGATTGTTAAAGTATGAATGGAAGACGGAGGGATAAACTCTTCACAACATGCAAGGGAAAATATATAATTTTATATTTTATATTTTAAAATAAGAAATAATAAATAATAACAAGTATATTAATTTCGATGTTCATGTGTTTGAATTGGCTTTAGGGACCGTTTGAGTGCACTAGAATTCATAGGAATTGAATACATAGATTTCATTCTATAAATGGTTAAAAATGAAGATCAAAGGTGAATATTAAAAAAAAAGAAAGGCATATAACCTTTCTTTCCATAGATGCATAATATTAAATGGATATAAAAGTACTATTAAATTTTTAAAAAGAATTTAAAATATATTAGGATTATTAAAAAGGCCTAAAATAAGAAATCATCAGAAGTAGTCTAGAGAATTCATCATCAATCTTAAAATAAAAAAATTATGTTCAACGTGAAATTGATGTGTCGACATTATTTTAAATGTGAACGACTTGATTCAAATGTAAGATACAACTTATGCAGCTCCCTCACTATATTTACCACTTATTGTTGATTAAGAGATTCATCATGATACACCCAAAATAATAACAAAAAATACCTATATACTCTGTCTCTCTAGTAAGGGCCCAACAAAACTAAGGAACTTGAAGCGGCAGGATTTTAAAAAAGAAAAAATTTAAAAAAAATAAAATAAACCACTAAATATAATTTGTGAAGGGCAAAGAAAAAAAGAAAATAAAATTCCAACGTAAATCTACAACAAAAAGTTTCATCTCCATGAATAAGGAGTATATTCCTGGATTCACTTGAAGCTATCTTGAATGACATTGAGCATAGGCGAAAGCAGATCTTCACTCTTTTCAAATGTCAAGCCAACATCATCCATGTTGACACCTTCAAGAAAGTCATCATTATCATAAATTTGCAAATGATTGTATGGAGCACAACCAGCCTGCACATCAGTATACATGAAATCTTCAATTGTTCTTTCAAAAAAAAAAAGACAATAGAAGGTCATTTATAACAGCTGTTATGGGATATATATATTCCACTATTTCAGTTCAAACACAAGCTTAAAGCAGGACTGAAGAAAAGCCCACTGAAGTAGCCAATAAGATATTTAAAAAAAAGGCGAGGTACCAACTAATGAATAAAAGTTATTATGTATTTCAACTAACTTTTACAGTAATTGCAGTCAAAGCAAAAGGGACATTTGATGCCAACCCACTATTGGATCATGGGCATGCCAAGCAAAATAAATAAAATTAATTAATCAACTGAAAAAAAAAATGGGCTTTGGTACTTAATAAATAACAAAGCAAAAGTAACTCATATGAAGAATATCAAAAGCTTTTAAAGCAAATGCATTCAACAACATTACTTGTCTGTCATTCTTCTTCTCAACTGGAAGGAGAAGCTTCAGATTCAACTTCCAAAGCCACTCTGCTGAGTGCTAGTGCTCACCTTTTGGAAAGCGGTTAGAGTATTTCACAATTTTAACATTGATAGGACAATTATGTGCATTCCTAAGCTCAGATACTAACCTATTTTATGATTAATCCGCCCAATTGCTATTATGTTCATCTTAAGTTCTTTATTTAAAGACACAAAGGTACCTTAGCAAACACGAGGCCATGTGATAGGATTTAAACCACTGACTGAAGTGGAAGAGAAGATCAACTTTTTTAAGTGTGTGCTAGGATTCAACAAAGACAAAAACACCAAACATTAAAAAATCATGGATGTTGGTTATCCATAAGCAAATGATAATTATGATTGTATCATCTAATTCAGTTGATTTTATAATCATATGCCAATCATTAGTACTTGGCTTTGAAAAGTCACCTTGATGTGATTACATCTAATCTAAAAGGTGGCCAACCAAATCAGTGGCATAAATTGGCCAAAACAGTGCAGAGAAACCTTAGAAAAGGGTTTGAACATGGAGGATAGCCTGAAAATTTACAGCACCCTACTTGAGAAGTTAGAGGTGTTTCAAGCCAGCAGATAAGAATCCCCTTCATTAAAGAGACATATGATAGCTTGAATGGAAGGCTGGTAAGAAAGAGATTTTTAAAGAAAATGCATTTGAATTGAACAGCATTACATGTCGGCCATTCTTCTTCTTCTCAACTGAAAAGGGAAGCTTCATATTCAAGTTCCAAAGATATATATATATATATATATATATAAAAGGGTCCTGAGCTTGTACAATCTGACTATATTATCTTTGTAAAAAAAAAAAAAAAAAAACATTAGAAGAGAAAGATATTCAGAACACAGAACACTTTTACCAAAAAATAAAATAAAAAATACAATATATATGTCACAACATATAGATTTGATAGATAGAGGATTAACACCTATGCCCATCATTTTGATGATATGGATTAAATCAGGCCTTGCCCTACCTGTATAAACATAAAAGAACACACAAGTGAACTTTACTTACTATATTCATTCTTAAATCCACACATCACTGTATTATTTCTGCATGTGTTAGAGCCATTTGTAGAGGCCGCCAAGTTTAAATATTTTGTTCCTCTTTATCCTACCATTACTTTACACATGTTTTCTACTTTGGGAGTTGCATGAATATTTTCTTGTCTGATATTAGAGAACCACATCCTAATGTTGAAAGCAGAGCTAAGTGAAATCAAATGAAGAAATAAATAAAAGAAAAATTAAATAAAAATTCCGGGGTTAGGTGAAATGAAAAGTACATGAGACAAAACAGATCATAATAACCAGAAGAGGAAAAATGAAAAGAAATGAAACAAAGGATTGGTGAAATAAATCATTTTTTGGATTTCAATTTATAATGAAACAACCTGTTAGATCCGGTTTGAGGATAATTATTTTTTTTTACCATTTTGAAGAAAAGTACTGAAATGTTAATGTCATTAATAACCGATCATCTCGTAGTAACATTCTTTAACTTTTAAAAACACCGATCTTGATTTTGGATCATATCAACAAAATTGGACCCATTATCCTGACATTGCACAGCATCACAGTTCAGCACGACATTTTCTCAAACACTTTTCTATTAGCATATCCAACGCAAAGTATACATATAACAAAAAAATAAAATAAAAAAAATCAAAAGAGGATGAATGTAAAGAAATGTAAAAAACACGGGGAGGATGTATACCTCTACCTTAAGAGTGGGTGGATGTGGTGGATGCGTGTGAAGTGCTCACCATTGATTGGAGCAGATGTGACGATGGAGATGGAGCAGTGCAATGGAAGAGGTGCAGTGCGAGAAAGTGCAGTTTGTAGCGGATGATTATGGATGATGAAACGGATGAAAATGAAGGGCACAGTGGTAACAAAACAATCGTTGTATGTTGATTAGAGAGGAATAGATAGTCCAAAAGTTTTGCCTTCAATTGCCGAGAGAGAGGAAATAGGTGGGAGTGGTTGTGTGTGAGAAGAGAGCATGCATCGGTTGGTAGATTGGAAGGCGGGAGGCATCCCACGTTGCACGCAGAGAAAAGAAGGGGAGAAGGAGAGCCAGGCCTGAACACTACCATAATGTGTTTTTGCAAGGTTTATGGGACAGTTCATGCGTAATGTTTTCCTTAAAAGTGAACGTTACTAATCTGACCTTTGATTAATTCTCCTTAGCCTCTAATGGATATGGTCTACTGGGTGAATTTTATTGTGTAATAAATGGCCCATTGGATATTTACAAATTTTACATTGTACAGTTGGTCTTGTCTTTCAGCTAATCCAACATAGAAAAAATCAAGATACATATTTCATAAAAGCATATATCTGAACCACCACATGGCTCAAAGAGTCTGTTAACAATTAAGGTTGACACGAAGTGAGGACTGATTTAGCTCAGTCTCCAAAAAAATATATATATTTATATATATATATATATATATAGATATAGATATATAGATCAGTCAAGTTAATAATACATGAAATTCAATTTAGCTTGGCATTTTGTTCCAAGCAATTATTATGAAGAATTCAGCACATAGTCTGAGGACAGATAAGCTTATTTACATATTAGAGCATTTCATAAAGCGCTCTAATTATATTTCTTATTTTATTACAAAAAGAGTTTTGGTTTTTTATAATTCTCAAAAGATTATACGTGGTTGAAAATTTTAAAATACAACCATCCTATCTTCATTGTATGGAGGGGATATGCCAATAGATAATACAATCTCACCTATAATAAGACAAATAATACTCCTGATAGCATAAATGGAGGTGGGTTTCTTGGCGAAGAAGTCTCCGTCAGTGTAATTCTTTGCAACTTGTCTACATAAAGAGGAGTCCTAGGGTTGGACACACTATATTTCCGTAGATTAGACATAAAATTTTCATACCATAACTTAGAACAAATGATCACAAACCCAAGAAGATGCGTCTATTGCTTCAAACAAAAGATTATTCAAATCTCATTTTAAATGATTTCAACCCAAACACAGTTGGGGGAAAAAATCAAGCTAAGTAAATGGTTATGTAGGTATATGCTACAACAGAAGTAATTTACAAACCCAAAACAGAACACTAAGACATAATCCCTTTTTCTCTGTAGTTATATGCTACAATAGAAGTAAATGGTTATGTACTTATAATATATGCTACAACAGGAGTAATTTACAAACCCAAATCAGAACACTAAGACATAAGTGCGCTCAACATAAGTATATCATAAGAAATTTGGGGGAGAAATACTCAAATCTGGAAAATTAGTATTAAAGCCTAATTAGTATTTAGGGGGAAAATATCATAAAACATAAAGTATTTAAGCCTATAGGAATATGCTACAACAGAAGTAAATGGTTATGTACTTATAGTATATGCTACAACAGAAGTAATTTACAAACCCAAAACAGAACACTAAGACAGTATTTTTTTAATAGCCCTTGCACATAAGTAATTCTTATGACTATATTCATTGTTCACGCTTGACTAACCTCTTCCCTTTCCTTAAAAATGCTACTTGGAAGACAAATGTCTCCTTGCTAAAACTAAAGATTGGATTAAGACACATTGTAGTTAATTAGAAACATTTTGCTTACCATCTTATTTACTCTCTTAATTCATTCCATATACCAATTTAAGTGGCAGAGGATCTTGACAAGTTTTCAAGGGACTTCCTTTGGAAAGGGAGTGAAGTAGTCCTCAGTTCCTCATCGAGTGGGTGGATGTGTGAAAAAGAGTCAATTGGGATGAGTGACAATTCACGAGTTAGTGAAAAATAATAGATTGAAATCACCAAATCTGAGTCTGCTCTGTATATAATGGGGAGGAACCCCAAAGGATCTTAAATATATAAAGGATTATTCTATAACTCACTGCAATTAGATCACAAGGTACATACCTGAAGTAGAAAACCTTACCTTGAAATTGATATCTTAATATCAATTCAAAGTAGCAAGCAAACATTGTTAATCTGTTATATGTTGCTATCAGGCATCAATTATCAAAAAACATGCAACAAAGCAAACAACCATCATAAATATAAAAAGGCCAAAGGAAAATGTGCCAACTAAGTGGGTCCAGACTTGGATAGAAAACATGATACCTAACCATAACATGGTAGGACCCTACCTGTTTAGTGGGTGGGATCCAAAACTGGAAATGGATGGCTCTAGTCATTCCAACAAAGAGCAGCTAGGGACCCACTTGTAGTAGGGTTGGGCTGCTAAGCTGAAAGAATGAAGCATGCTGTATACTAGGCTCTAATAATATTTTTTTGGAAAGAAGGAACTGCTTGTGCAATCACCATAGAATATACTTCTGAAATCTGTCATATATGGGCATATGAAGAATTCATGAGGAAAAATTGAACATATGTGATTGGTCTTGAAGATTTGAAGATAAGACCTCTTTGAAAGAGGGTGACAGTAGCTCAGTAAGGTATAGTGTGGGCAGGGAGAGGTCTATTGTGGCATCATGGTAGGAATACTTATAGTATATGCTACAACAGAAGTAATTTACAAACCCAAAACAGAACACTGAGACAGTATTTTTTTTAATAGCCCTTGCACATAAGTACTTAGATTTCTTCCTTTTTCTTTCTATTGCCTTATTTTACATTTTTTTCCTTTTTCTTTTTCTCAATTAAAATAAAAAAACTATATATCATGTCACTTCTCACTTAGGTTCGTATCAACGTTTATATCGAACTATGTAAATACGAGTCAGCTATTTTGGTGGCGATCTGCATGGAAGAAGGCTAAGTTAATAGAAATGGGTTTATTTAGACTCCAGTCTCTTTGCTTCCAGGGTTTGTTTATGGCAGTTCTGGATAACAGCAGGTTGGATTTTACAATTTTCGTTCAATGCATTATAAACAAACTCCTCGACCCAAAAATTATAAAGGGCTAAAAGTAGGTGTCTAAACCTTGTTTTTATGGGCAAGCTCAGGTCCGAATCCACCCGAACTTGTTTTTTTGTTCTTCCCTACCATTGCAATCGCCTTATATGGACTGTCAAGTATCTATTGAATTATTCCCTATATAGATTTTGTACTGTGTGTAATGTTCATGCTATTTGTTTTCAATCAAGCTTTTACTGCATAGTAATGCAAAAATGTTTAGGCGATAATGAAGGGAATTTTGATATATAAGGCCACTTGTTTGATATTTGTATAGATTAACTTCACAAAGGCTTCCCCATTTTCTGGTTGTTACTTGTAAATGTTAGATTTGAATCTCAATGCTGGGCAACTGAGTGATTCGATTTGCATGGGATCCTTAAAACTTGATTGTCCGGAAACTAAAGTGATCAGTTTTGTTGAACACAACACAAATACTATTTTACTTAGGGTGTTGGAGTTGATATCAGTTACATGCAAGGGTTTAGGTTAGAATTTATCGTTGATACCCATATTTCAAGATACATGGAATCCAGGAAATTGCACTTATTTAATATCTCCATTTTTTTTTGCATGATTTTTGTTTTCAATTACGTTAGTAATATAATTTCCAGGCATAAATTTCCAGTGAAATTCTCTTAACTATACACATATCATTCCACATGATATGTATTAATGAGGAATATAAAACTCTAAATGCCATTGAGAACCAACAATCTTCTCTAACACACCATATCATGGCTATAAGCACTAACTTTAAGAAAACAGATTTGTAAAGAAGTGCAAGAGGGGCAGGATCTTTTTAAGGGAACTCAATATTGATAGTGGTAATGGGCATGGTTCTTTCTCAGGGAACTCAATACTAATAGTGGGAACGGGCATGATTTTTCAAGGGATCTCAACGTTGATGGTGGAAAGGTTTTGAAATATAAAGAACCCATAAGATTTTATACAAAACTCAGTCTAAATCTGGGAAAAAAAAAAAGATTTATACAAAACTGAATCTAAATCTAAAAAAGAATCAGTTTCAGTGCCAGTTCCACAAATATGAAGAAATTCAGAAGAAACATTGAAATGAATCAAAACCAGTTTGAAAGAAAATATTTATTTCAGGTATTTAATCAAACACCTTACACTCAAACTAAAAAATGAAATATCAAAAGCACATGAGTAATGCCCCACAGTTTTATTCAAAATTAAACTATCAAAGTCTCGAGTGCACAATTTCCATATACCCAATGGTAGCAACAACGCACAGCTAGTGATACTGATTCTTTCATATTGGGATTTGTAAAACAGATCAATATGAGGATGCACCAATACAAAGGAGTGGTAAATATAAATCTCTATCAATTTGCATAATCCAAGCTGTTAGACAAAGAAATTCTCAAGTATCACTAACCCCAAAACATCAGAAAAATAAAAAGAAATTTGAATCAGTAAAATTTCTTTCCGTGATCCAAACCAACTCTAATGAGAACTATTTTAACTTACTCAATCTAAATGGGCATACCACATTAAGCTAACCCAGATCGATTGGACAAAAGATAATGAAAAATTACAGATGGCCAGGGAAAATTTTCCTGAAGTGCAGGACCTAGGCTTTAAAAAATCATACTGGAAAGGGAGAAGTAACTCTCACAATGGCATTTTTCTAAACACCATGTGCGTATCCAGACCAAGGTACATGATAAGGATAGGAAAAATTGAAAACTGATACAAAATGGAAAGATGAAGGAAAATAACATAAATGAATACTGGTTCAAAGAAGAAAGATTCATTACCTCTATCCTGGTATTGGGGAAATGTTGCAGCAAAAACCCAAATGTAGCCAAGTCTTTGCAAGCGGAATTTAGAGATGATTGCAGAAGAAGATGACCTTGAAGTGAGAGACATAGAAAAGAGGGGAGAGGCGGTTTGCATCTTAGCAATCGAGTTCTCCATGATTCCCCGGAATGGAAGTGAGAAACTTCCAAGTGTTACAGTAGAAATAATGAGAGGAGTAAACTAAATCGATGAAACGGTAGCCTCTAAATCGTTTGATAGGAAGACCATTCGAAAGCTAGCATTCGAAAGCCTTTCTTCAGTTATAGAGTGCCTCAGTTCGTGGGAAGCCTTCATTAGAAGAATTAGAGCAAATAGCTACGGGAGGGTGATTAAGGTGATTAGGGGGTTTGAAGAGGAGAATTAAAACAAAATAGTTACAGGATGGTCATTAGAGTCCTTAGGGTCCATTCAGGTGATTGGGGTCTATGGGAGTCAATCTGAATTTGAAGTGGTCAAAATCAATTGGTTAAAATCTACTTGATTTCTCAATTAGATTCACTTCGCTTCATTTATATATAATAGAATCAAGGGCTTATGTCATTCACCCCTCACCTCTTTAATAATCTTTTGATATAATTCATTTCACATTGAATTTCTCAGTGTTCATTCCTATGTATGTTACGCAAAGAAACAGGCCTTCGAGTGTTTCAAATGTAAATTGAAGTGACAATAAAATTCCAAAACCTCTTAAGTTTCACTAAACCACTAAACCTATGAAGAATTGGTTATTGTAATGGCCAAAACATTTACGCATCGGGCAATATTGTAAGACTTAATTGCTGATTAAGGTGGCCTCACACAATTACATATGGGCTCCACTACAATTAACATTATACTATTTTAAATTTACTTGTTTGTGAAAATTTGAATTTAAGTTGAGTTTATTCCAAATCTAAAGCAAATTTCTTAGTAAGGCTAAAATACATGCTTTGTAAACTAGATGGATCATCATCATCATCAAAGCCTTGTCCTAACTATATTGGGCTGGCTATAGAAATTATATTTTCCCATTCCGTTTATCCTGAGCCAAATCATCATATAAGTTGAACGTTTTCAAATTCACATTATTGTTTATAAATATAAACAATTGGAGACTTTTCACAAGCAACTTTTTTTTTTCTTTTTTTTGGGGAGTGGGTAGGTGGGAAGATTTTGCAGGCGACTTGAGCAACCATTTTGGAGCTTCTTTCATATTAACAAATTAGTATAAACAATCCGATTTAGTTATATACAATAAGTCAAGAAAGAAATCTAAAAAAATTATTTGAAGAGGCTTCAAGAGAGAGAGAGAGAGAGAGAGAGAGAGAGAAGGAACCCGCAATTTTTCCAACAACATGGCAGTAAATTGGTCAGGTAGCAACGAGAATTGAGAAGACCAGATCCACAAAATAGCACATCTACATCCGAGGTTAAATTGATGAGCTGGGGCATTTCTTGCATTTAAATGCACAAAAAAAATATAAAAGACAAACTCTATGGGAAATCGTGCATCTATTTTACTGCCATTTGGTGCGATGCTTTTTCCTTGTCAAAAGAAGAAACATGAGTTGTTTTCTATGTGAAAAATTATTTCTCAGGGGAAAGGTTGAAACTGAATAAATGAAAATTGTGAAATTTCAGTATTATGCAAAAAAGACCTTTTTTCATTTCTTTTTCTTCTTTTTCTACTACATATGTTGGATTGCTGGTCAGGTGTGGTAATTTTAACTTGAGCGCCCAGGGATCGAAGGCTTGTTTCTTAAGTTAGAATATTTATATCTAGAGAATTTCTGAGTTTTCAAACATGCGGAATTCTTGAATTCTCCTTTCAGTTGAAAATTTAAGAATTCTACCAAAAAAAATAAAAATAAAGAGACTGTAATTATTCTAATATTTTCTGAATTCCATTAAAGAAACATGTCCGGGCCTGTTTGATACTTTCACTTGTCAAGTAAAGTTAAGCATAAATCAAAAGCACTTTAATTCAAAACACACTCCTTCTTTAAAAAAAAAAAAGAAGTAAAAAAGCGACTACTTTTATTCACTAAAAGATAAAAAAACTCCATTTCCTCATACAAAAAGTCAAAAATATTCCATCACAGACAACTAAAAACAAAATAACATCATAACCCACTTAATTTTTTTCCTCTTTTTATTTCACTTCACTCCACTTTATTTTAAAAGTAAAATACCAAATGGGCCCTTGGTACCTACACTACTCAACCCACATGAGTGTATTGCCCTAGCTTTGCAATAACGATAAGTGGTAAAGTAGAATATAGATTTCATAAAAGAAGAGTCTCCAAAGACTCAAAGTCCATTCGGTGGGCCATCATTCCCTAATGCGAGTAGGGCCTAGGACTAGTCATTGCCATAGTTGAAACGTGAATAGAGGAGTTGTCATCATCACAATGGTTTGATGTTATCTCTCTCTCTTTCCAATTTCCACGCGTTATTTAATCGTCGGGCCCACCATCGGTGGATGTATGATTTTGATGGTCAATTAATAGTTTAAAGTATCTGTTACTTTTATTTTTCCTCTACCGACGGAACTCAAAAAACACACAAGATCTCTATTAAGTTGAGAAAGCTTTTAGAGATGAAGAGAGAGTTATATTCAAATTCAAAAGAATTTTTATCTTTTATACTATGTAATGATTAACGCGTGTAAAAACACAATTGGGCCCCATCACAAATGCCAACGAAAAGTATAAATATAAAAGCCTCCCTCTTCCATAGGACCTGAACATAGTTTTTGTCACATGAAATTAGTTCATCAGCATTCCCAATGGAGGAGTATTACACGTACGAGATGGAGGAACTTTGACACTATTTTAATTGTATGGAATCTACGTTTTAAAAATGGATCTGGACAGCAACATAATAATTATAAAAATAAAAGTAAGACATTGAACTCAATTTTGAAATGGTAAAATCATGATTTGTTCATCAATCTAGCCAATTGAATGATTTTTTACTACGAGAATAACATATTTGGATGCACCAAAGAAGCTTAAGAAAATAATAAAGCAGAAAATATAATCGTTCATTTTCTAAACTTAAAAACTATTTTTTCTGACAACTCAAGAAAAGTGAGAAAAAGTTATTTTTCCTTTTAAAAAGTTCAATATTGTAACCCTATAATTCCCCCCTAGATAATTTACCTAAAACACTTTCTAAGTATTTCTAAAATCTAGTGACTAGAAACTTTCTTGACTATTAGCTAGATTTCAAAATTGGAATCACATCAGAGAGTGTTTTGAAAGGAAATTGCTCTTTATAAATATCTTCTTTACTAAACCTATTAATTTAGCTTTTATGGACCCTTGACCGTGGCTTGGGGGTGTACTGTACACTTCTTATAGATGGAAAGTGAATTTGAATTGGTTTGGATTCGAAAGGTGGTACCTAAAGATGAACTTGAAGTGAGAAATTATGCACACATGAAGTGCCTATTACTAAATGATTAATCTAATATCAAGAAATTTCGTTATTGTTATTTTGAAATTCTTTTTCAGTGTACATTTTAATTATCATTATTTCCCACAACTTAGTTTAAAATCTGTTGCATTCTTTAAGATTTTCTAAGCATTAAATAGTATAATATTTTATTATTACATTATTCTACTCTAAATTATTTTACTCTATTGGTATTTAAACTATAATATTTTGTTCTACACATATCCAAATGTTCCCTTGGACATGGTTTTAGCTACTTGGAATCTTCCTTTACAGGACCCATGATTTAAAACTGGAAGTAGAGATTTAACTGTGATGTAGTATATGAAAATAAAGTTTTTAAATGGTCAAAACCATTGAACGTTTGTTAGGTCTTTACTAATTCAATCTAGATCATTCATCAAATTTAGGCAAATTGAGCCATTTTTAATTAGCACTTGAAGGATTAGGCTAGACCAACTATTCCAAGGCGCCAATTTCACTTGATGTGGACATGTGTTTGAGCTGTTTGGTCTGATTTTTTAGAAAATAAATAAGATATTTAATGAAGAAAACATGACTTGTTGGGGAATAGTTTTTTTTTTTATATTAAATCTAAACATATTTAGCTTTCTTTAGTTTTTTCTTGATCGGTAACTATAAATTATATTAAAATTTAGAAAGTAACAACAAATAAGCTCCATAAGAGAGTACAAAGTTCATTTGTCTAATGCCCACAATAAACCGATTGGCTGTAGTCTTTTTGTCAATAAGATTTCCGCATCAAAAGATGTGATGAGTGACAACCCATCTTATGAAAAAAGAGGCATTTTCTCCCTTTGATTTTTACATGGTTTCTTTGAAAACGAGGGAATGACTTGAAGATTCCACATAGACTTTTAAATTTCAAAAGAAAGACTTAGAAGTGATCTCTACTTGATTTGGAAAATGCTTTCTTTTCTTATCTTTCTAAGACTCGTCGAGTCTCACCACATGGTTGTCCGCCCCTAGCACGCGTCTGTGCATCATGTAATTTTGTGGAAGTGGAGCGGAAAAGTTTGGTTTTCTCTATAGAAAAAAAATCACTTATGTTAGGTGAACATTTGTCGACAAAAGAAAAGAAAGAAAAAGACTTTTCTGGTGACAACAATTTTTTTGTTCCACGGGGACAATGTATTTCATTGACTCCAAAGTCTAGCCACATTCTTTCACCCAAAAAAATCCAGCCACACACAAATATAAAATGTTTTTTTGTAACTATGTTGAGAATTTTAACTTGAGCACCTGCCTAGGTATTCATCCCTCGGCATCATTGTGTGTGAAACAGCGTATTTACTGAAATTTTTTATAAGAATTTAGTGTGCTTGGTCTTTTTGACATGGTGTGATGGCTTATCGTTTGGCATTCGTAAATGTCTCATATTTCTCTATAAAGATTTTAAATTTTGACCCACCTAAAAGGTTTCAAGCATACAAAGAAATTGTTTTTAGGATTCCACTATTTTTGAGAAAATAAAATTCTCAGAAGAAAAACTCTATCACTTCCAGTAAATAAACTGCCGCTACTTATGTCATAAATATACTTTTAAGATTGATTCTGACCGTGGACTCGGTGGGTATTCACATATGCTAGGGCCTGGACCAGACAGACAATGCCATAGCCCAAAAGAAACTTTGAAATGAGAATAGCGACGTTGTTAGTGACAGTTTGTTTGATGCTAGCTCACTCTTTCCACACGTTATTAACCATGGGGTCCATCAGCAGTGGACCCATGATTTTAACGGTCACTTAATAGTTTTAAAGTATCTTTTTGCTATTTTTATTTCCCTAAATTCCAACTCACAACCGACTGCTTCTAACGTCATATTAATTTTTTTTCAGCTAACCATTTATACACTACAAGAAAATTGACAATTAGCGGCGGTTTATAGCGGCGGTTTATTTATCCGTCACTGCATCTAAGTATTGTTCAGAGTTATAGCGGCGGATAACAATGACCGTCGTTAAATCTAAGTATCATACGGTTTTAGTAGTGGTTCCCAATTATGTGCTGCTATTAAGTGTAGTCGTTATTGTACAGTATATGCATACAGTGGCGGAAAATATATTTTGCTGCTATAGCCACTACGCCGTATTCGTATGCATGGCAATGGAAAATGTATTGTACCTACAGTAGCAGAAAGTAGATTCCGCTACTATATGCACATTTCATTTTCACTCTTCTCACAAACCCTTTGCATATTGAAAACCTTGAACCATATGCATCCCAAAACCTCTTTTCGTCTTCCCCAAAACTAAGATCTCTCTCTTCCCCAAAACCCTAATCTACCCTAATCTCTACAATCTTTCTCTTCCCCAAAATCCTAATGTTTGAGATCTCTCTTCCCTCAAAGCCCTAATCGTTTGGTTCATTTGTGTTTGGACTTCGAGCTTTGAGGTTCTTGTTTGAAGCTTTTAGCTTTGAGGTTTTAGATCTGATCGACTTCTCCCTTACAGAAAGAAGAAGAAGAAGGTAAGATCTACTTCCCTGCACTTTCCGATCTTCAATCTTCTTATTTTACTTCAAGGACCTGCTTACGTTAGGTCCTTTTGAAGCTTTAATGTTTGAATGCTGCTGTCTTTTGTAAGTTGAAATGGGGTTTTCTGCACAGTCCCAACAGCCGTAGGTACCTTCTTCTTTTCTTCCCACAAATGGCGAAGTGATTAGGGTTTTCTTCTCACTCTTTACTTTTTTTTTTCTTCTAAGTTGTTGTTTGGTTGTTGGCGTTGATGGAGTGGTTGCAAGGGCGTTGGATATCATGGGGGTGGGTCTTGGATCAGACGACAAATTACAGTGGAGATGAAGAAATGGTTTGGGAGTTGATTTTGCTGATGGTGGGGTCTGGTTTTACTGGCATGAGAATTAGGGACTGGTGGTGAAAGACGCACATAAGCTGTTTGGTCGATGGCCTGTAAATCGGGTGCAGTATGCTAGTATTGAAAATTGGAGGTAAGCTGTTTGAAGAATTTATGTTGCCATCAATTGGTTCGTTTGATGCAACATTTTGTTTGGGCTTTGTTATGTATTACAAAATGCTCTATTTGTGCTCTGTTGCTTTTGAGATAAAAGGATTTGGAATAAGCACACACATGAAAGATCTGGAAATCTCCATTGTCAAAAGACTTTTTTTTCAGGTGTTTAGATGTAAATAAGGAAACTAAAAGTTTGTGATATACAAATTCGTATCAACTTAGTATACCTTATGCTTTGATGCGATGTATTCATATATTACTAGTTGAGAACTGACTGGTGAACTTTATTATTTTAAAACATAATACCTGGTTAAGAAAAGATGCTCCGTGGAACATATTTGTTTTATGTAATGGGTCATTGGGACTTTTAATAGTTTCCTTGGTGGGGTTTTCCACATTGCCACCATTTAATAGTACTCACAAAGGACCTCTAGATAGATGGATAGGGCTTAAATGTTGATGATTCACATATATCAGGTTATGGAATTAGCTCTAAAAAATATTAAATGCTGATTGTTTTGTGAGATTCTTGATTCATATTTGCAATCTTAGTGAGGTATAGTTGTTGTGGCTTTGATCTTTGAACTTGTTTATATGCTCTCCTTTCAATGCTTAGCTTAATTGATGTTCTTCTTGTTAATTGTTGAACAAGTAGCTTTATTTCGTAAAATTGATATCTACTCTATGACTCTACGAGTTCTTTATTGCTTTGAAAGATAATAATTATATAATTGTCGAGTCACTTTTTTGTTTTGTTAAATCCTATACTAAGGTAGACATATGCACTAACTGTAGAGTATATCAAGATGCTTGACTGAACTAAAGACAGAACCAGTTTGTTGCTGGTTTAATTTTAAGGTTTTCCATCATATGGCTGAAATTGACTTTCAAAAGTTTTCTCCCTTATTTTAATATGCATTACGTAGCCTCTTTACATATCTTGTGTTCATCATCTATAGCCATCTACAGTAGGAAATTTGCTCTGCCATACCCCTGACCATTTAGCGAATTTTAAGACACTGAACCATGATGAAAATATTGTCTGAAAACAATTGGCGTAGTTTTTACAGTGAAATTCTCTTTTATGAGCACATTTGCCTATGGATATAAGAGAGATTCCAAATGAGAATTAGATTTATTAGATGCTATTTTTCATTGTTAATAAAATACTTGTTTATATGTCATAGGTCAAATTATCTTAAAATGTGATTTTAGCTATCTTAAGTATGACTTCAGTAATGTTTTTGGTATGTAACAGTTACACCGCATGAGCAGCAACCTGATTGTGCTCTTTTGGGTAGGACTTTGTCGCAAGTGATAGGGCTACTACTTTGATATTCATGGAGCTCGGATAGGTCCTAACCTTAAACTCAAAGGCCGTGGTTGAAAGAAAGTTTGGTTTGTTTATGTTAGTTTAGTTTTCTTGTTGATGTTGGAGGTTGGTTTTGGTCTCGGTTTCCACTATTGGATTGACTATTGGAGGAAGCTTTGTTTTCTTTTGTTTGATTAGAAAGTGATTCGCTTTTGGCTTTGCTGTTGTTTTGTTTGTGGTTTCTTTATGTTTGGGGTGTCTTGATTTGTTGCTATTGGATTTGGGGTATGTGGGATTTTTATGGATAGTGGATTAGGTGTACTGCCATTTTAAAGAAAATGAATAAAGTGTATGTTATATGGTTCTTTTCCCTGATCTTGCTTGGTTGTCTATATGCAGACCTTTTTTGATGCAGAGATAAAGAAGATGAAAATCAAGAACTGCTATTTTCCTTTATTTGTATCTCTGAGTGTTTTACAACGGGAGAAGACCACATTGAAGGGTTTGCTCCAGAGGTAAGGTTTTTAGTGCTTTGAGTGTAACTTTTGCTACCTTGTGTATCTCTTTCATTGTTATAGATCACCTGTGTTTTCACAATGAAAGCTTTGTTCCTCAAAGCACTTGCAGTGGTACCTAAATAAAAAAATTTATTTTTAAATGGTACCTATTGAATATCTTCTGTTCCTGTTATGAAATAATGCCTGTCATGGTAGAGGTAGAATGTCCCTTCTTCTTTCATGTCTGCTTATGATTAACATAACACAGAAAAAGGTAAGGGTGCAAAAGGGTACTATATCTTGAACTTGGAAGTTTTGGAATTTTTTTTTCGAATAGTTAATTTCATTAAAAGAGAAAACAGTACAAGAGATTTATACTGACATGAAGAACAACAACACTGAATCCCCAAGAAGCAGGGATCGAATGAAACATACGAAAACAATCCCCTAAAGCCCATGAGCAATCAAACTAGCAATAGTAGAAAACTAAATGAAAATCAAGAAACCCACAGACCCAATACCAATTCAACTCTAGAAACAAGGAAAACACCATAAAAGGAAAACAATCCCCAACCATTGTTTGAATCCCAAGATGAGTCTTTTTTACTAGGGCTTGTGCTTTTTGGTGTCTGTTTTAGTTTGGAGCTCTGTTGGGGTGCTCTGTCAGTCACCAGGAAACAGAACCAGCAGCTTGAAATCTGGTGTGTTTCAAGGGTATGTTCATATTAATGGTGGCATTGCCATTGGAAGAATAGATAGTGATTTTATTTGTGCTACTTTGGATTGGTGGCCTCCTGAGAAGCGTGACTATGGGACTTGCAGTTGGGGTCCTGCTTCCCTTCTCAATCTGGTATTATTGTCAGAACTTTTAATCTTAATGCATAATACAGATTCCTTGTTTTGGAAAGTGTATGTTTGGTGATTTTGGTTGCTGGAGATGATATAGGAGTAGATTTGGATCTGGGTGGCTTTTTTTTAGTGTTGGATTTATTGGTCTGATGGCTCATTTGCATGTAGCCCAAATGGCAGGTGGTTTTTATCAGTAAAATGAATTGCTACCCATTACAGAATGCATCTCAAACAGAAGGAAAAGGGGTCTCATTTTCTGGGGTATTGTTTTTCTACCTTTTTCCTTCCCTGACTATTAGCAGGAACTAATTAATTGATACTGATTTGGTATGGAAGAGTTGGGTATAGCTGCAACCAAACAGAGGCTTTTTCCAATTCCACTTCCATCTCTTCTCTTTTTTTTTTTTTTTTTTTTTTTTATTTTTTATTTTTTATGATTGATTTCCATGTTACCCAAATGACGAAGAATAAGTTAGGTTCTATTCTAACCACAGTTGTCAGAGGCATTTTGATTTCAGATGCATCATGCATAAGACGAGTCTGGAATTTAGTTGATGAGGGTCATGAATACTATTGATTTTCGCAATGTGTTATCTATTATTCAAAAGCATCCCCTATTGAAACTAGTTCATTCTTCCATTTTTTTTTTCTTAATTGTTTTTGTTCTGGTTGTGTGTTTAATTATTGAAGACAGTTTGACTGATGAATTTATGCTTTTCATTTTAATTATTTCTCTCAAGTTTTCATTTATGTTTTATGATATTGATAGCACTGAATTATAATTGTGGAATAAGAAAAACATGGATTAGGTTTGTATTTTTGGGTGATTTATTTGCTACTACCTTGATAGTGTCACTTTTTCACTCTGTTAATTTGCTACTACGGTTTAAGAGTTATCACTCCGCAAAATTTCTTTTTGGTATATTCCCTTCATATTCTACTTGTATCTTTATATCGTTTGCCTTTTTATTATCTTCTGTTGTAACTCTATCTCGTTGCTGTGTAGGTCTTTTCTTGGGCCATTGGTGACGACGACAGTCAGGATATCTGTTGGAATTGTCCCTTGATTGATTGGCATGATTCAAGGAGGCACAAAGCTTGTATTGAATGGCCATTGCTACTGATGTTCAATGCAGTGGATAAATAGGTGAAAGAGTAGAAACAGCTTCATGGTTTTAAAGAGGTCAAAACAGTTAGTGAGCACTGTCCTCCCCGCCCCCCGCCCCCACCCCCCCCCCACCCCCAAAAAAAAAAGAAAAAAAAAAAAAAAACCAAAAAAAAAAAGTGAGCATCATTAATCTCCTATGGGTCAGTCCAGGCAAAGCGTCCAAACGACACCTATTTGGTTATTTGCACGGTTTTGTATTACACTAATGTGTTTTGATTAATATGTTTTGATTTTGAATACATGCAATGCAATGTAATCTATCAAATTGAAGACTTAGCAACTTTTATTTCTCTAATATAATGTTCACATTGTTCAGCAATGTCTTGATGCAGTTTCTTCACACCAATGAGACATGAGAAGTTCAAAAAGTGCGTCAATTGCCGCCACATTCAACCATTGCCATGGTTGCATCATCTCTTTCCAACACAAGAATTGTTCCCATTTAGAAGGAGGAGAAAAACTTACATGTGACAAGTTGCACAAGGTAAGGATCAATCAGAATAAAATTCGGATCTGACTTGGTTCCTATGTGCTGGATATGGATTTTACATCCACTAAGAATTGATGATTACGATGCAGATCCAAGACAACGTGTAAGGCTCATATGAGTACAATCAAATCAGTGGAACTTAAAAAGTTCAAATAGACCTGTTGAGAGTATGAATAGGCCCAAGTATAAGCTCTTAACGGTATCATTTTTGGGACATGACTGTAGTAAGTTTCAAATTTTGAGGCTGAAACTTGTGTTTTGGAGGTCCACCACCACAATGCAGAGCACCATTACGTTGAATGATATTGAGATGTGGAGATGTGATCTCTTTGGGTGAACGGTACATGATTTTGTTTGTGAGAGGCCAGCGTGGAACCTGATATCGAGTCACCAAATTAATATCAGTGTCAACTGAGATGAAAGATCACCCAGCCAAGGCTACAACTAAATTGGCACTGCATCAAACAATTAGCTCATTTTACATCTGAACCTGATAAAACAAAACGGCCCCTTTCCACCTGCAAATTCCCAATCTTCTTGGGGCTCCCAGGCATACACTCCTCATCTGCATCAGAGCTCGGTATCCATCAAATAGTACGGACGTCTTTGCCTAGTTTCTAATGAATTCCTAGAAAATCATTAAAAGATGAGCTTCAATCAGAGGCTAGAAGGATCAAAGGTATAGATCTAAAATGAACAAGAAAAGTGGTGGGAAATCAAATCTCATCACTTAAATTGTAGCGATATACTGATTTCATGGCCTCCTTTGGATCTCCATCTTCTCTCTCTATCTGTTCAATACCTCTTTCCATATAAGCCCATTCTCCTATGAATGCCTAGGAATTTAGTAGAAAAAGAAAATAGGTAGGTGGCCACTAAGAATAAGGCTAACATCACCTTTGCCTGCCCACCAGCTGGTTCTTTAAAAGAATTTCCAACTGGTTAATAACACATTGAAACATTTTATAGGATCCCTTAAAACATATCAAATCCAATGAAAATTGCTATTTTCCTTCCTGTGAAGATGTAAACATAAAAGCAAAAAATTCATTGGTTGTTAATCCTGGATGACCCAAGCTCTGAAAACCCATAGTACTCTGCATTTGTGAGTATTTCATCCAATGGCCAATGGGGTCGGAGACCTACCATTTGTTCACCAATGTGAATGGAAGTGGTCACCCCAGCTGATGACAAGATGGGGCATTTCTTTAATTCCCAACATGGGGCTTTTAGCAGCGTGGTCTGCTGCTATAACATGGGGCTTTTACCAGCGGTCTCTACTGTCTGCTGCTACAACATCAACTTATAGCTGCGGTTGCTGCGGTTGAACCTGAATATAACAGAAAAAATCTATAAGTTATCAGCGGCGGATTATTATCATTAGTGGCGGTCTATAACCGCCGCTATTGATAATTGTTTTTGCAGTCACTCCTTTTCCGCTGCAAATACAATTAGCGACACCAGCATCTGATGACAAAACTGGCGGCGGACATTTTTCTGCCGCAAAAAGCTTTAGTGGCGGTTTTCATATACATAGCGGCGGTTTTTATCCGCCGCTAAATGTATTTTTTCTTGTAGTGATATAAAAATCTCAAGGTATTAGTGCACCTGCATAAATACTTTTCTAGAGTGACTAAAAATCAAGACCCTAGTCTAACCACATATAAATTAAGACCCTAGTGTAACCACGTATATATACAAGCAAGCTCAGCCCTAATGTGCCCATTCTATGAACCATCTATCCATGGATAAATAAAGTTTTAAGATTGATTTTGATGCTTGGAGTAGACAATAGCATAGCGCAAAAAGAAAATTGGACACGTCAATTGTGGGGTTGTCATCATGACATGAAAGTTGTTAGATGTTATCTCTCCCTCTTTCCACACGTTATTTATGGTGGGGCCTTCACCAGTGGGCTCATGATCATGATTTTTCGGTCACTTAATAATAATAATAATCTTTTATAAAATAATAATAATAATAATGGTTTTAAACTTTAAAGTTTATCTTTAGACAATGAAAGGAAAGGTCTCAGACTCGCAGCCAAGATCCAGAAACACGCCTTTCTTTTTAACACTCGAATTACATTTTAAAAAAAGAAAGAAAAAAGTGAAGGGCAAATCGGTTCAGAGTATTTTATTTGGTCCAAAGTGAAAAGAGATGGACCCACTGATCCATCTCTTTTCCGAATTCCTGATCTATCTCAACTCTCATTGGATGGAAACAATCTCTCCTCCACTGTTGCACCTGATTTCTTGGGTGATTCCTCTGCTTTGACAGCTGTCACCCTTAGTGGCTGTGGTTTGTATGGAAAGTTTCCTGAGAGTATTTTCTTGATGCCAAATCTACAAAACCTTGACATTTCATACAATCCACATCTCATCATTGATTTTCCAGAATTTCCTCATAACAAAGCTTTGCAGAACTTGCACCTGGGAAACACTAGCTTTCAAAAGAAACTATTGAATTCCATCAATAATCTCAAATTCTTGAAGGAGCTATCACTTCAAAATTCTAATTTCTGTGGTTCATTACCTTCTTCAATTGCAAAACTCACCCAACTTGAGTCTTTGAATCTTTCATCAAACAATTTCAGTGGTACAATTCCTTCATCCTATGGAGATGAGCTCAAACATCTCATTTCTCTTTCTTTGTATGATAATTCACTTGAGGGATCTATCCCATCATCTCTGTTTTCTCACCCAACATTGCGATACTTGGATCTCTCTTACAACCAATTTAGTGGTTACATTCCCAACTCTCATAATGAATCATCTTCAGTGCTAGAGGATATCGCCTTGAATAACAACAAATTGCAAGGGACAATTCCTAGGCTAGTCTTTGAACTCACAAAGCTACGATCTCTTCTTCTGTCTAACAACAACTTCAGTGGCACTATAGCACTAGATATGTTCAAAAACTTCAAAAACTTCTCAAGTCTCGATCTTTCAGACAATGGCTTGTCAATCATTAATAGCAATGGTAGTCCTCATCTAATCCCCTCATCTCAAATGTATAGTTTGTATCTACGTTCATGCAACATCAGTGAGTTTCCAAACATCCTTCAAAGTCTTAATCAATTGGAAGATCTAGATCTCTCGAAAAACAAAATACATGGTGAAATACCCACATGGATTTGGGAGGTAGGAAATGGGAGTTTGTATCAACTTAATCTTTCTAACAACTTCTTGGAGAGTTTTGAGCATCCATTACCTCAATTTTCATCAAGTAGACTACAAATTGTCGACCTTCATTCCAACAAATTGCGAGGGTCACTTCCAATCCTACCACATCGAGTTTACTTTCATGACTATTCAAACAACAGTCTCTCCTCCATCATTCCAGCTAATATAAACTTCACTTCCATTCAATACTTTTTTCTTTCAGGTAATCATGTTAGCGGAGAGATTCCTTCATCCATTTGTGAAGCACGCCTCCTTGAAGTCCTTGATCTGTCTAGAAACAACTTTAGTGGAAAAATTCCTACCTGTCTCGGTAAAATTGGCAATTCACTCAAGATTTTGAATTTGCAAAGAAATGCTTTTCAAGGCAATGTGCCTGACATGTTTGAAAAAGAGTGTGGTATGAGGACACTCAATCTTCATAGTAATGAACTAGAAGGGTCAATACCAGAGTCATTAGCCAATTGCAAAACATTGGAGGTTATAGACCTTGGAAACAATCGTCTAAATGATACCTTCCCATTCTGGTTTGATAGTTTATCATATTTACGTATTTTGATCTTGCGATCAAACAAATTTCATGGTCCCATTGCTTATTCCCATGCCAAAAGTTCCTCATTCCAATTTCTGCAAATCTTTGACATTTCTTCCAATTATTTTGTGGGTATTGTTCCACCAAATTTTTTTCTGAATTGGAAATTGATGGCCAAAGGAGGTGTTTCATACTAGAGTTCCAATGTCCAAGTTGTCAAGTACCAATTTGGATACGGTTATTATCAAGATTCAGTGATGGTGACAATGAAAGGGCTTGAACTAGAGGTGGTTAAGATCATCACTGCATTGACCTCAGTGGATCTTTCAAACAATAGATTTCAAGGGCATATTCCAAAATCAATATGCAACCTCAATTTACTCCATGTGCTCAACTTCTCACAAAATGGCTTCGATGGCTCAATTCCAGTATCTTTGGAGAATTTAACACAGCTTGAGTCATTAGATCTTTCAAGGAATAAGTTATCAGGGAATATCCCTTGGCAATTGACGAAGCTCACATTTCTTGCAGTCTTGAATCTCTCACAAAATCTCCTCCATGGAAAAATACCACAAAGCCAACAGTTCCTCACATTTACCAATAGTTCGTTTCTTGGGAACATTGGTTTATGTGGACTGCCATTATCAGCAAAATGTGAAGATACTATGGCTACACCACCATCAACCTTTAGTAGTTTTGGCTTGGATGGAGTTGGAGAGATTGATTTGGAATTCATGTGGATGGGATTTGGAATTGGAGTTGTATTTGGATTTGGAGTAATCTTTTGGACTCTAGCACTTTGGAGGAGAGGAAGTAGAAAATACATGCAACTCATTGATAGAATGTTTGTTCATAGTTTTTCAATGATTCCATCATATGTACACTGGTAAGATAATTAATGAAGGAGAATACTTGAAAGAAAGATGGTGCGTTTTCAGTAGACACATGGAATAGAGTGTATTCATGGATGGTTGTGCCTTTTACTACCAATATGAAATTGTGAAATTATTTGTAATCAATACTTTTGTAGTTTATTTTACGCTGATTGAAAATATGCCAAGTTATGTGTATAAAACCCAATAAAGGCAACTAGTAGTTTTATTCAAATGTGTTTGTTTTTTTTTTTTTTTAGGTTGTTGTATCTTTTCTTAAAACATTAAGGGCACATTTGTATAATATTCACAGAAAACCGATTTTGAGGACTTTTTCCTCTTCTACATTTTTTTTTTAATTTTTCCAGACTCCCCATCTTAACCAACTTTTTGTAGAATCTAGGAAAACACAGCTTATTTTCATGCTTGTCCTCGCTGAAAAGTGGATGCACCAAATGTGAAAGATTATATGTTCAAAGCACACTAAATTCTAACTAAATGCTTAAAGTTTCTCTCTTGAACAACTTCGCTTTTTGAGGATGAGAATCGTTAGGAGTATAGAAAACAAAACATATTTCTTTTTAATTGCTTGATGAATTTCTTTTTCTAAAAGCATTATCCTTTATGTTGAAAACTTAAATTTTTTGTTTAGAATGGTGTAATGTCTCTTCTCAAGTTGTTTGCAAGTAACTTGCCAACTAGACTAGCCATCGATGGCTGCTTGATTGTGCTCTTTAATCATCCGATAGTCAATACTGGCATATAACCACATTCATGTGAAATCCGAATTTATTCTGAGTTGGCTACATAAATTCTATTTCTCCATTTCGGCCATCCCAATTCTAATCCTCATATAAGTTGAACATTTTCAAATTCACATTAATGTTTATAAATAAAAACAATTGGATTCTAGCATTTTCTCAACTTGGCAAATAAGAAGTCACTATACCTGGTACAAGGGTGCTGCCTCAAAGAAGATTAGGCCCTCATCTTGAATACTATATCCACACAAGTTCAAGCATACTTACAGCTTACGAGTATGCCTAAACCTTCCTCGTTTCATTTTTCTTTTTCATATATATCATTTACTTTAAGATCCAGCCATGATAAATATAACACATTAAACTTAAGCAAACATTTTGCCTTCCTTCATATTCACATTTAAAAAGGCGTACCTGTGGAAACTTGTGACTGTCAAATATAATTTGTTCTTTGCAAATTAAAAAAATTAACAGGTTACTGTAAAAAATCTGATTTAATTATATACAATAAGAAAAAAAAATCTTAAAAACCTAATTAAGCACATGAGAGTTGAGGGGACAAAATCCGAGTTTATACTGATGGGTTGAGACACATGAAAGCTGGACACCATAATGGGGTACGAACATAGGAAAAAAATAATAATTTGAAAAAGTTATAACTATGGTTTTAAGTATCAGTTTACTCGACACCAATATTGTGCATCTCACAATGTTATAAAAGATATATACATAGGGCCATGATGTTTTTTTAAAGGTAAATTAATGCACTTGCACCCTCACCCAGGGGACGTGATGATGAGCAATTACTGGGTCATGATAGTGCAATAACTACATCTCCGCAAAAAAAAAAAAAAAAAAAAAAAAAAAAAAAAAATCTAGTCAAAATCCATGTTTATTTGTCGAATTGTGCACTCTCCTTCTCTCTGGCAATACACCAAACAAAAATTATAGACCCAACCATGAAATCGGCGGAGGTTGGAATCAGGTGAACAATTTTGCACCTATGATTCACTTCTCGGTGAGCTAGACCAGTGAATCAAAATAGGCTTCTCTAAATTTTTCCTTCCCCCAACTCATTCAGCATGCACAATTGGATTTGCCTGCTTCAACCAAAGATAACATATACAATTACCATATGAAGTTGATGACTTCAAACGAATGTTGAATATCATGCAAATTTATGTAATATGTGGGCTGCTGATTCATATGGGCTTTGTTTTGATCCAATGGCAGGCTAAAAGATCAAAATAAATAAAAGAGTCTGAGCAGGTCAGGGTGCGAAAGTGTTAGTGCTTAAGCATTCTGCATTCGAACTTAATTTGTAAACCATGGTACACTTACAACTAATATCGAACTTAATTTGTAAACCATGGTACACTTACAACTAATATCATCCTTTGAGATGCTAGTATAGATATAGACAAAGTTTTGTGTCTACTGCAATAGAGGAGTAAATCACTCATGAACAATATGCAGAAACTAGAGAAGTAGGTGACCAAATCATAGTTCTGCTACAACCTGTGATAACTACCATCAATTCAAGAATCAACATGACAAGTCTTCCATGGATGATAGATTATCTGGTTCTAAAAATTCTTTTATGCTCTTCATGGATGAAACACGTAAAAAAAATTTGTTCATACATATCAATGACTGAACATTGAAAATACGAACTTTTTTTTTCATAACAGCAGATGCAAGATTACTTTTTGTTCCTGCACATTTAAATTTTCCTCTTGAAATCTTTGTCGATGCTTTATACTATCTTCAAGAGTGTTTGAAGAATTGAATACTTTGTGAAACTTGGTGTCATCGCGACCAGGAATCACTGTTGGAAGACCCACAAGCACATACATACTGAAAACCCACAAAATTTATAAAATCCAGGGGCTACAATGTCACTACCATATGCAAATACCAGGTTATCATTGGACGTAGGTAAAATTTTGGTATGACAACCCAAGTTCCTTTTTTTTTTTTGTTACTTCTGTTGCCATGTATATATTTGAAGCCCTGCATCATCATCTTCATTTAAGTCTCATCTCCCATATATTCCCAGCACATTTTTGTAAGTACCATTTGTTGAAAAAAAAAAAACATAACACAGTTTGCAGGTTTTCAGACAATGCCCCGAAACAGTAAGTCTCAGATGAGAAAATTGCCATCAACAATATCAGCATCTCTTTTGTATTCTTAATCATCAAAATTTCTTATATCAAACACGTTTCTACCAAGTGCAAATGAGTTGTTTAAGGAAAACGTTGTTATTCTAGAACAACATTGGTTGTCTGGTTTTTGCTTGCTGGCTTTGTTCGAAATCTCAAGCCCATTTGCAGGAAGGAGGAAACGTTTTCCAACCTCACTTCTTTCAAGTTTGCTCCTTGGAGTTTCAGTAATTGGTGATGCAGGCCATTGGACTGAGAACTGTATGAGTGAGGATTTCACTGCAGCTTAAGGAGTGGCATCAGCTTTAGTAGATACATCTCGATGCCCTTGATTAACCCCATGCTCATCTGTAGCGTCATGGCTCACAATATTTCTCCTCTTCTCATTAATACCCATTACTCCCATTCCAGTAGAAAACAAAACTTTATGTTTCCTGAACTTTTTACTAGATTTGCATTTTTCTACATTTGGAGCAATGTAGGGGTGACAAGTATCTTCTGGTTTCTGCATGCTTGAGTCACTAGTTTGAGTTGAACAATCTGAGGTGTTCCTTAGAGTTTTAGTTTGGCTATTAACCTCATCAAACTCAAAAAAGTATCTTGTGATGATACACAGATATTTTGTCAGACACTGATGGAGAAGTAACATCTATTCCACCCACTGCTTCATCTAAGGAACCAAGGCAATCAACCTGCACTCGTCGAGAAAGAGAAGCCCCTTGGTCTTTCTGAGTTTTGTGAGGAAAATTGTTCCTAAGAGAAACCAATTTGTGCCCATAAACATTCACATATGTAGGATTGCTTTCATGCCCCTTGTTGCAATGCTCATCTTTACTTCCCTCTTCTGCAAATGCTATCTTACATCTAGATTGACTATCTTTGCATGAGTTCGCTTTCTTTCTAAATTTTGTAATAAGAGTACCACTTCTATCATCTTCACCATTATTTGTCTCCTTGGATTCATGTTGTTTACATGAATTATCAAACAATAAATTATCATCATTTGAGGAACCACCCAAAGATGAATCAACTTTCATTTTGACATCCTTTGGAAACCCAACAACTATATCCTTTGAGTTACATTTTTCCTTCAATCTTAGCTTTCTCCTTGGACCATGCATGGGTGTTAAAGGTTTTTCAGGTAGATTTTTCGGGCACATATACTATTCATTCTGCCTTCTAGACCTGTCATTGTCAGTCCTCTTACCTTCAAATGTCATGTGGTTTCCTGACTTGGGACAATCCAGTACATTGTTAGCATTAGCAGTGGAGTCAATCAGTTTGCCTCTCAAATATCCATGGTCCCCATCTTGACGTAAACGCATATGGTTCAATTCTCTTGACTTCTTGAAAGGAGGACTTGGGATTATAATTTTCTCACAATGGTCACTTAGAGAGTTAGGAGTGAGTCTGAAGCATTCTCTTCCTACAAGAGAACCATGTTATGCAAATTCCTGAATTCCTCCAACACTTGTAACAAAAGGCTTGCCAGGATTGTTACGCTGCTTGGTAATGATGGTATTAGTCATGGGTGCCACTAGATACCGTACATGCTCAATGCATGTTGCATCAAGTCGCAGAAACCAAGAATCCTTTAATCCTTCAAAGAAATTCTTTATGGGAATTGAATATGGAATGTGGTAGAAACATGATTTACATTTCACCTATAGGAACAAAAAATAAATAAATAAATAGGGTGGAAATTAATTGAACCTGTCAATCTTGAAATCTAAAATCCATGTGAACCACAGGGCTCGTTGGGATTCAATACTACTGAATATCCTATATTCTAAAGTACCAGGACTTATAGGATCTCACTTCAACTTTAACCTTTTAGATTTGCAGTAACTCCAAAAAGTATCAAGAAACCCACAAAACAATGAGGCTGAAGCTGATGTATTAGAGGATTGCCACAAAATCATACTCCTTAAATCCTGGGTTTACAGAAGTCTCAAATGGAAAGGGGCATAATGTCATCCCATCAACGCGTGTGCCCTGATCTTTCCAAGATTCGGAAAGTGACGGTAGTGCTCCTTGCTAAACCTACCTGTGCAACAATTAGTCAATAGTTTAGCTCTAAAAGTATATTATGGAAATAGATATACTACAAGATGCAGAAACTCAAATTCATAATTTATTCAGCATTTTCCAGAAAGAAATCAATATCTGCTCTTCACATTCAGAACCTGAAATTCATATTTTATTTAGGGGAAGTATCAATAGATGATAAATTAAGAAAGACTCGTTTAAGTTGGTTTGGATATGTTTAGCTGCGCAGGCCACCAATGGCCCCGGTGAGGAAAAGTTTCTCTACACAGGTTAATAGCCCCTTGAAAGGGATACGCCAAAGAGGATATGGATGGAAGTAATAATGATAGATCTAAAGAAGTGAAACCAATCCAAGGATTTGGCATAGAATAGATTAGAATGGTGAACCAGGATTCATGTAGCTGGCCTCAACATAATTGGGACAAGGCTTTGATTATGACCATGATGATGAGTAATCACTCTCAAGAATCACATACAGAACCTGAAATTCAGATATTATACATGTCACTCTCAAGAAATCTACACTTTCTTTTCAATGCACAGTAGTTCGAGAAGGGATATAGAGAAATTCCATCTACTCCAGGATATAGCAATATTAATGCATCCAGCTTGGCAGGATATCTAGTCTTGATGTCACGATATATGTGGGTTCAGGCCCACAGGCCAATTTGCATAATTGTCTCAAATCCAAGCCCAGATTGAGTAGATCTAATAGCTAGGACTTGGTCAAAGTGTACATTGTGTAATTTCCTTTTGTATAGATTCCCATCATTAATTTAGATTGTACAACCATATAATGTATAGATTGGTAGCCTTGATTAAGGCACTTTTCATCCTATTTAATGGAAGGGTCGATCTCTAAAGGAGAGACCAAAATCATATGCAACTCGCATTATATCAATTCTTGTATGTATTGATATGGTATCAGAGCTGATACTGATCATGGGAGGTTCTTAGGGACTTTGTTTTGAAAACAGCTCTTGGGAAAAGCAAGCAGATCAAGAATCTGTTCTTGATTGTGGGCATACTATTCTTGGGAGAAACAAACTTGTGTTTCAGAAGCAAACAGATCAAGGCTCTGTAATCTTGGCAACAACCAGATCAAGGATCTATGTTCTTGGAAGCAAACAGACGGAGGAAACCTCTTCTGTCACGTTATGATCGATAGTGGCCCACCTGTGATCATGATGGCGTCTTTAGAAATCTTTACCGCAATGGTTGACTTCCTCTCCTGGTAAATTTGGAGATTTTTTCAAAATTTTTCCAAGATCAGAGGTAGGCCATTTGACCCGACTTGTGATTTTCCAGTTTTCTAAGATAGTTTTGATCACAGCAGTACAAAATCTTGGATTGTGGATGGATTTTGATGAATCTTGTATTGCTGAAAAGAGATTTTGATTCTACTTGATCCTTGTTTATCTAATTCTCAATCAGATCAAGCAGTGGGCCCCATGCAGAGAATTAGCAATCAAAATCCAGGTCGACTGGACCTTTTATTTTGTGAAACTGATCACAGACAGTTTCCTATCATTTATGAACTGTTTGGCATCGGCAAACAGCCTGTTTTGATCTTTTGCACTACCATTTCTGCTTCTGTCTCGTGTTGCACTATTTGGATTTTACACTTTTTGGTTCGTTGCAATTTGGTTCTAGTGTTGTTTTAAATGGAGAAATCTGGGGTAAAATTGATTCAATTCAAAGGAGAAAATTATGGAGCTTGGGCTTTTCAGTTTCAACTGTACATTGAAGATAAGGAATTGTGGGGGCATATTTCTGGTTCTGATCCTAAACCAAGTGAGGGTGAGAAATTAATTTCTGCATGGAATACTAAGGATGCCAAAATTAAAACTTGGATACTTGGATCTGTTGAAGATCATCTAATTATGAACCTAAAACCCCATAAGACTGCAAAGGAAATGTGGGAATATTTGCAGAAAGTTTATCATTGTGAACATTTTGCACGACAGTTTCAATTGGAATGTGAAATCGCAGAATATTCACAAGGTAACTCGTCCATTCAAGATTACTATTCTGGGTTTCGAAACCTCTAGACTGAATATGACAGCATCAAATATGCAAGTGTCTCTGTTGATGTTCTTGCAGCAATCCAAGAACTTTAAGCTTCTAGTTAGAGAGACCAGTTCTTGATGGAATTACGTCCTGAATATGAGCATATCACATCTAATGTAATGGGTCGGATGCCCTTACCAACCTTAGATGTTTGTTTGAATGAACTTCTCCATGAAGAACAACGTCTCTTGACAAGAGCCCATCTAGTTCAACAAAAAAAAATGAGAACTACACTGTTGCATACTCTGTAAGTGCCACTCCTAAGACTCATCAAAATCCTCATACCCCTCACAATGCTATGGTGACTCAGACAGCTCAGACTCCTTATATGAGGAAGGTGCAGTGCTACAATTGTAAAAAGTTTGGCCACATAGCAACCCAATGCAGTAATTTTTTTTGCAACTATTGCAAAAGAAAATGGCATATCATTACTGAATGTCGCCCTCGTCCGCGGTCTTAAGCATATGCTGCCACATCTGATTCTTCTCCTGCAGATGATAGTTCCACATTTTTGCCTACTCAGTGTGGATCTTCTACTGCTGCTTCTACACAGCTTGCCAATTCTCCTCTTACCCCTGAGTTAGTTCAACAGATGATTGTCAATGCATTGTCTGCATTTGGCATTTTAGGTAAATCAAAATCACCTTCACCTACTTGGTATCTTGATTCCAGGGCGTCAAATCACATGACCTCTTCTAGTGCACATCTCTCAAATTTGAAACATTATACTAGAAATCACCACATCCAAACTGCTGATGGAGGAAAATTTTCTATTACTGCCATCGGAGATGTTTCTAGTTCTCTTCCCTTAAAACATGTTTATCTCTGTTCCAAGTTTAACTTCAAATCTTCTTTCAATTGGGCAACTTGTTGTAAATAATTGTAATATCTCCTTTTTTTCTTCTGGCTATGTTGTGCAGGACCAAATATTGAGGAAGGAGATCGCGAGGGGCCTAAATGTGGACACTTATTTCCACTCAACCTGTCTACAGTAATTGGGAATAAAGATGCAAATGAGTTGTTTTGTTTTTCTATTCAAAATAAATTGTGGCATAGTAAACTCGGACATCCCAGTTTCAAAACTATGTCACTCATGTTTAACTCTGGTGTGTTGAATAGTTCTTCTAGGAATATTTCATTTGATTGTGACATTTGTAAAATGGGAAAAAGTAAGACAGTTCCTTTTTCTCCATCTACTTCCTTCAGTATTGAGTGTTTTGAATTAATTCATAATAATGTATGGGGCATTGCCCCTACTTGATCTCATGCTAATTATAAATACTTTGTGACCTTTATTGATGATTGTAGTCGGTTTACATGGGTCTATTTTTTGCATTCTAAAACTGATGTGTTCAATGTTTTTAAAATATTTTTTGCATATGTTGAAAATCAATTTTCCAAATGCATTAAAATCTTGAGATTAGACTCAGGGGGAGAATATACGTGAGCAGAGTTTCAAAAACACTTACAACAAAAAGGGATTCTTTCTCAAAAAACCTGCCCATACACACCCCAACAAAAAGGGATTCTTCCTCCCGAGCCACCTCCACCATCTTGTCCACCTGGTGTTGCTCCTGTCCGTCGTTCCACTCGTATTTCTGTCCCTCCTAACCGGCATGGTTTTACCCATACATCTCTAGTGGCAACCATGGCTTCTACCACCATTCCAAACTCGTACTCTCAAGCTGTGTAGCATGAATGTTGGAATAAAGCTATGCAGGAGGAATTAGATGCTCTTGCGCACAATCATACTTGGGATATTGTTCCGTGCCCTTCCTCTATCAAGCCGATCGGATGCAAGTGGATTTACTCCATCAAACTTAAATCAGATGGCACCCTGGACCGGTATAAGTCATGTCTTGTAGCTCTTGGAAATAGATAGGAATATGGCATTCACTATGATGAAACATTCGCTCCTTAGCAAAAATGACTATAGTTAGGACTATTCTTGTTGTTGCTACTTCTCAGTCCCGGCCTCTCTACCAGATGGATGTCAAAAATGCATTTCTACATGATGATCTCAAAGAAGATGTCTACACGAGACTTCCACAAGGCATCTCAGGGTACCCAAAGGGTAGTGTTGCAAAATTACATCGATCCTTTTATGGACTTAGGCAAGCTCCTCAAGCATGGTTTGAAAACTTTCAAGAAGCCCTTGTTCACCTGGATTTCCATCCAAGTCCTTATGATCCTTCCATGTTTCTACATCACGCGTCCAAAGGGATTACTATTCTTCTTGTTGATGACGTCATCATTACTGGTCCTAATGCTGATATGATTTATCAACTTCAGTGTTCTCTTCATGATTCTTTTCAAATGAAGGATCTCGGACCTTTGACCTATTTTTTAGGTCTCGAAGTTCATCGATCATCTAAGGGAATCTTTCTCAACCAGCATAAATATACCCTTGATTTGATTGACATGGCAGGGCTTCAAAATTCCACTCCAACTGACACTCTGGTTGAAGTAAATGTCAAACTTAGGCAAGACAACGTTGATCCTATCCCTGATCCTACTATGTATCATTGATTGGTTGGTAGCTTGATTTATTTAATCACTCGCCCTGATATTTCATATGCTATCAATTAGGTAAGTCAATTCATGACTAATCCTAAACATCTTCATTTGGCTGCTGTTCGTCGAATCATTCAGTATCTTCTTCGAACGCCAACTCGTGGATTATATTTCCCAGTGAATAACTCCATTACACTAAAAGCATATTCAGATGCTGATTGGGCTGGTTGTCTCGACACTCACCGCTCTACAACCGGATGGTGTATGTCTCTTGGTGATAGCTTGATTTCTTGGAAATGTAAAAAATAGGACAGAGTATTGAAATCCTCTACTGAAGTCGAGTATCGTGTTATGTTTGCCGCTTGTTCAGAAATTATTTGGCTTCACAGGTTACTTTCAGATATTGGTTTTCCTGCAACTAGTGCGACACCTCTACATGCAGATAATACTAGCTCAATTCGTTTTACTACCAATCCAGTATTTCATGAGCGCATCAAACACATTGAGGTAGATTTTCATTTTATCTGAGAAGGGTACAAGAACGATGTCATCAGCCTTCCGCACATCTCCTCTGATCTGTAAACAGCTGATATATTCACTAAAGCGCTTCCTCCCCTCGACATCGGTTCTTGGTTGGCAAATTGATGCTTTTGTATTCTCCCACATCAATTTGAGGGGGGTGTCACGATATATGTGGGTTTAGGCCCACAGACCAACCTGCATAATTGTCTCAAATCCAAGCCCAGATTTTTTTTTTTTTTTTGCTAATTGGTAAATTTGTATTGAAAAGAGAAAAAAAGAAGGGCAAAGTACCCAAGACAAAGAGAAGAAAAAATACAGCCAAATGGAAGCATACATAACAAAAGGCCACCTCTTTAATCTGAGGGGCTAGACCCAGCAAAACCTTTGCAGGTGGAGCAGGGATGATTGATCCATGCATCTAAAAGAAGAAGAGAACTACACTACACCTCGAGGCACTGCAAAGTTGGCTGAAACAAATTGCTACAGGAAAAAGACACTCCCACCTGGCAGGATGAAATGCTTTTTAGCAATACACGTTCCCACAGCAGGACAACATGGATTATAGCAATACGCGAGACAAGCAACAGCAAAAGACAAACACTCCACAACACTCTCTGGATAGAGAAGGCCCCCTGCAAAAAAAATCACACAACTGCACTCTCTAGACAGAGAAGGCCCCCTGCTAACAAAACACAGCAAATACACAACCTCAAAAGGCCAAACCACCTCAACTAGCTCAGCACTAAACAAAAGAGGCCAAGGAAGCAGAGCTCCACCCAGCCCACAATGACTCGGCTGGCATAGCTGAAACAAAGCCTACTGATGATGCAGCATTGCAGCACTGAACTGGCACTACAGGGAAACACTTTACTAAGGAGCACTAGCCCACCACCACAAGCCCTAAGAGGACGAGGAAAGAGCCTGCACCTTCCCAGAAGCTGGACCCACTTTGGCACTGACATAGCAGAAAGATTGGCAGAGCAGGGCACAACTTAACTCCAATAAATTGCAAGCTAGAGAAAAGAGAAAGCTAAGAGAGTTAGTCTGTCCGACTGAAAGAACACAAAACAGGGTGAGGAGAGATTTTTGAACCACTGACTGAGCTGAGGGTTCCTCTCATTCTATCCAGGAAGACCATTTGAGTTTTCATCGGTGAAGGGGACTTACTACGATGCTTAGCTTCGTTTCGAATAAACCAGAGGGCATAGATGGCTTGGAGAAAAATGACTGCTGCTGACTTTCTTCCTTTGGCATCTACGCCTTGAACTAAGGCAGCCCAGACTGAGGAAGCTGAAAGAGGAGGAGCTAGGGAAGAGCCTTCTTGACTGAGTAGCCAATGCCAAAGCTGCTGAGCTATACTGCAGGAGAAGAAAAGATGGAAGTCTGATTCTCCATGGCTGTGACAGGAGTAGCATCTAGAAGCCAAGGAGCAACCTTTTTGCATTGCCATGGGATCTGTGGGCGTTTTCCGGAGGAGGAGGCGCCAATTGAAGCAAGAGAGCCTTGGGCTAATGAGGTTATTCCACACCAACTTGTGCCAGTCAACCTTAGCCGTGGGAGACCTCAAGGAGTCCCAGGTAGATTTTAGAGAGAGAGTCCCAGAAGAACTACCTTTCCAAGAAAGCAAGTCCGGAACAGAAGGATCTTTAGTTGAGATGATATTAGACTGCTGAAGGAGGAAGCCTCGCACCTCATCCGGGACAGCGGGAGGGAAGTGCCAAGAATTGCCTTGAATTGGTTCCGCGACTCGATCTCTTTCAGAAAATTGGACGAGGGGAAATCTGAGAGCAATGGGGTCATGGTCGATCCAATTATCGTACCACAAAAGAATGGAATGCCTGTTCCCAAGAGTCCACGAACTACCTCGTTGAAGGATGGGAGCCAAGGACCTTATCTTTTTCCAAATGCAGGAACCTGCCCTAAGATTGCCTGAGAACTAGATAGGAGGGTTCCTGAAGTGCCTTCCTCGAAACCAATTAGCCCTAAGGGAGGTTAAGGTAATCGCTGACCAGCCTAGTTTCATCATGCAAGCTTCATTGAAAACTTTCACCTTACGCACCCCAAGACCTCCCTCTGATTTTGGCAAACAGACCACCTCCCAATTGACCATGTTACTCCTCTTTTTCTCAGAACTAGAAGACCACAAAAAGTTCTTCAGCAGACAATCTATCTGGAGACTAGTTTTTCTAGGAATAGGAGTAACCAGGGAGATGTGAAGAGGAATAGATGATAGCACATGTTTAACCATAATCAATCTCCCTGCAAAAGAGAGGCATATTGCCTTCCATCCATCAAGCCTAGCTCTTATAAAATCCAAAATCTGGGTAAAATGGGAGTGCCTAGAGGTACCAAAGAAGATAGGAACTCCGAGGTAGACCAAGGGAAGAGAGGCCCGAGGAATGGGAAGAAGCCCTATCATCATTTGAGATCTCCTTTGAGTAGATCTAATTGATAGGATTTGGTCAAAGTGTACATTGTGTAATTTCCTTTTATATAGATTCCCATCATTAATTTAGATTGTATAGCCATTTAATGTACAGGTTGGTAGCCTTAATTAAGGCACTTTTCATCCTATTTAATGGAAGGGTCGATCTCTATAGGAGAGACGAAATTCATATGCAACTCAGTCCTTTGCATTACATCAATTCTTGTATGTATTGATATTGGAGATAAGCATTTCATGTAATGACGATTCTTACAGTATCTGAGCATGTGTTGTTGCTTGTTTATTACAAGTCACAATGACAAAGTACAATATTGTTATAACTCACAATGACAGTATCACAAAAAATATTGAAATATTGGCAGCTAGCCAAACAGGTCCAACATGAACGATATACAAAATAATGTATCCACAAAAGAGTTTATCATTGTCACCATCACCACAACCACCAGCTTATGCCATTTATCTAGGATAGCTATGTAGGAGAAATAAAAGTAATCAATAAAGAAACCATGTGATCCAACAGAAAAAAGCATTTGCTGATGACAACATTCTATAAACAAAAGAAAGAAGAATGGTGAAGATGCCATCCAAACTAGGAAAGAATGAACCTCAAATGGTATATCAAGGGTAGAAGTTACAAGAATCAATAGAAAGACTCTTCATGTAGACTTAAAAGATAAATTAAAGACCAGAGATACAATTTAGACATAAATACAAAATGTTACAGATAGACCCTTGATGGTGAGAAGGCTAACATCACGATTCTTTTCTTTCTAATCTTTTTTTTTTCTTTTTTATTATTATTTTTCCATTAGGGGTGCTTCTAATATAGTGCTTCAAATTTATGCAAAGGAAACTTGGAGAATATTGGTTCCACATGTAAAGTGCCACAATAGAGGACTACATTATATACCTTGTTAAAAAAACACATGTGCATCAGGTAAGTGACACCAACATATGAACATTTCTCCACATGAGTCAAAATGGCAAAGTTTTAAGTCAGTTGATGAAATTTTGAACATTGTTCCATATGAAAACTACAATTTGGTCTTAGTTTTAAAGTATCTCACAAAAATTTCATGATGGATCAATTTTTTTTATCATCTCAAAATTAAATTATTACAATATAGAACTCCTATCCAGTATTGTCGGAGATTGTCTGAGTGGCTATTATACAAGATGCCATCAACCTCAAAGAAACTACCATTTATAACCTAAATTTTTAAGTTTTGACTCAAAATTTATAGTTCGAAGAATTTAATAACATCTCCAGTGAACATTTGGCACAAGCATCTAGGGGTTGGACCTATTGACCTGGGAGAGTCTCAGATAAATGAGCCAAAAATTATTAATTAACACGGATGTACTTTGTCAATTGAGTTTTTGCATTGTGTTACGAGATGTTAACACAAAGTTGACCAAATGATATTCAAAGGCTTCAAGCACCAACAATCAGTGCTTTGCCAAGTCAAGAAATGGCCCATCCACCGTGCCTCACCAAGTCAATGGTCTTCAAAAGTCTCAATCACTATCCATGAGCCTCTTGTTCCCATGCTTAAAACTCATATTTTGCAAAGCCACAAAGGACAAGGATCATCTAACGAGGCTCACAACGCAAATATTCACTGCAGATATGGCCACATATCAGTATCCACATTGATTATTTGGTGGGCCTGAAACATAGATAGGTGATAAACAGAATACCAAAGCCATTGAATAATTCCACCCACTGGAACAGCTGGCTTTTCTTATTGCATATGGACCATTTGCTTATTGTTTCTTTGACAACCCATCCACGGACTACAAATGGAGTCTTTGGCAACATACCCTCTTTCATAGTAGGTCCACCAAAGGATCTTTCTCATTCTTTGAAAGGTATAACCCATTTGTACAGAACGGCTGGTTCAAACAAAGTGTTATACACTACCTCCACCATGTCTCCCAACTTTATTTCTAAATTCTAATCATATAAAATAGGAATGAATCCACTTCCCCATTATATATCTAACCCTTGAAATCTCCATAGTTCTCTATGGAAAGCAAAATAAGATAGAATAGTAATGACCCATCTCAAAAAGTGCATCAATAACCCCTTTTTTTCATTAACAAATAAAAGAATAAGATGCCAAAAGAAAACCCTTAAACGCCCAAAAGAAACCAGAATAAGAAAAATTACCAATAACCCATCTCAAGAAACAGATATAACAATCCATTAAGTGAAATATAGAGTATCAATCAACAAAAGCTATGGTGTTTCAACCAAGAATCAGAGATAAAAAGAACAGAAAATACTCAACTGATTAGAAGATACTGGAGTCAGAAAAGATTGCGCTTTTTTTTTTTTCACTTACTTTTGAGATCACCTGCTGTAATGTCGGGAGACATAGCCATGGCTAAATGGGTTCCAAGGTTGGTGTTTATGAAAACAGGCAATTCAAGGTGTAATATCCTGGGTTACCTGGGCCTCAGGTATGGTTTGGCCCAGGTAGGACTTTAGTTGTTTAAACTATTTGCATGTAGAAGTGTCCCACGTGAATGGATTTTTATAAAGGGGAGTAGCTGTACAGTAACTAGAATTAAGATTGGAATTAGAAAGTATAAGAGAATGAAATAATAAAATTAGAAAGAGGACTTTGGGAAAGACTCTGACTTCTGGCCTTTATATATTAATCAACCCAGAAGCCTAGTTTAGAATTAGCCTTGAAGAAAATTAGGAGGAGGAATCTAGTTAGCCATCAGGTGAGTAGAGATTCTACTCTAATTGTATGGTTTTGAATTTCTGACTTTGCTCTTTTGTATTTTCTTCTATTTTATGGTGAGTAGGATTTCCTTTTATATATATATACATATATATATATAGATATAGATATATGTAAGTTATGATGTTGTGCGAATTATGAATTGAATGTTGTAAAAATTGATGTGGTTATATGACTCTGCCCTGTTTGATGATTTCAGCATGATATGATGCATTAAAACATTGATGAGTAAGACTTTGTCTGATGAATTACATGTTCCAGAGTCCTGTATATGATACTGTCGACACACCCAGGCCTTGATTGATGTTAAAGAATAATCAGATCTCTTAGATATTACTGCATGCAGAAAAAATTGGATTCGAGGAAGATTCAAAGCAGATTCTGAAATTCTGCACTGTCTTCCCCAACACAAACAATTTTTGTCGACAGGGGTTGTGGGTCCCCATGGCCCACTTGATGAATGATCAAGACCATGGATCTGAAAGGGGACCCATGGTCGACCATGGTAGTGCCGGACCCATTCGATGTGGGCCCCGTTTAGCCCACCATCCACGCACTTCAAAACCCAGAGGCGTGATTGAACAAGAGAAATGGATTTTGGTCGTCAGCCTTGGTGGGACCACAGGGCTGACCTGATTATCGATCAGAACCCCACATCAGGTAGAAGAACCCTGGGCGACCCCTAGAGTAGTGGACCTAATTGGAGTGGGTCCCATCTGAGCCACCATTCAGTGGTTTGATGGAAGGGAGACGGTAAACTACAGGTTTTGGGCTGAAAATCGACAAGCCTTAGTGGAAACCCCTGGCCCACCTGATCAAAGATCAGATTCAGTCATCTGTTAGGGGACCTAAGGCCGACCATAGTAGTGGAGGACCCATGTAGAGTGGGCCCCACCTGGCACCTCATCCAGATGACTCAAGGTTAGGAAGCGTGAGATCCTTTTTTTGCAACTGTCGATGTCTGGCTACATCTAACAACTTGCCTTTCATGTTTAGAGCTAAGTCCAATATGTTTTTAATAATTACATACAAGTCTTTTTTTTTATCTCCTTGAGTCTACAAGTGTTTGGAATTACAACTTAATCCCTGATGATCATAATAATTAGGACTGGACCTCTTCAGGGACAATCTACTAAAGTTTTAGAGTTCTGAAAATTTCGAATAAGGGCCTGATATTTATTATTCTTCATATAGCTGGGCCTGTTTTGATTAATTTGAGACCATTCCTTGGATTTCAAACTTTATGAAATTACAAATAAGGGCTGTTCAATTGAGGTTATTATATTTATTGTTGGAATTGTTTTCTCTATTTTGTAACTTGAGTAATTATGGTTTGAAACGTATTGTGGATTATGATACCTGATTTGTGCCATTGTTATTTGGAGATCTCATGGTAGATTGTATGGTTTGTTTATGTATATTTTGTGATTAATTTGGTAATTGAATAATTCTCCCAAAACTGTAAATGGTGAGTTATGTAATTGACGTCTCTCACTTTGTATACCAATTTTGATTCGGACTGGGGCAGATTAAATCCACATAATTTTAGAAGGGGTTGATTATGGAATTTGCCCATTACTTATGTTGAGGACATGCTAAATATCAGATTTTTTATGAGACATATATTTGCTATTTGAATTGGAACACTAATATACGATGACCTTGTTTGTTTGGAGGAACCTTTTGGACACCCCTAGACCACGAGCATGTATGGCCGATTTGACCTTTTTGGGAAAGGTCGATTTTGTGGTACCGGTTTGCTGGTTTTGGACCCTGGGGTCGATCTTACTTTGGACCATGGTGGTCGGTTTCATTTTGGACCTTGGAGGTCGGTTTCATTTTGGACCCTGGCTATCGGTTTCATTTTGGACCCTGGGGTCGGTTTCATTTTGGACCTTGGGGGTCGGTTTCATTTTGGACCTTCGTGGTCGGTTTTGTTTTGGAACAGAAAAGAATGATTTTGATATGTCCAGGAATAAGATTTGGGAACTCTTTGTACATGTGATATCTTTGTGGAACATGAACTTTGGGCTGGTGCTATCAGGTGGGTAGTAGGCTGTCGTTTGTTTGACCCAATTCCAACTTTGGCTTAAATAAGACTTTGAGATATTACTTTAATACTCTCCCTCTCCCTCTCCCTCTCCCTCTCCTTCTCCCTGTCTCTCTCCCTCGCCCTCCTTCTCGTTCTCCTTCTCCTGTCTCTCTCATTCTCCCTCCTCTCTCCCTCTCCTTCTCCTTGTCTGTATCCCTCTCTCGCCGCCCAACTCCGCATGGCACCCACCACTGCGCGCGCCATCTCCCTCTCTCCCTTTCCCTCTCCCTCTCTCTCTCTCTCTCTCTCTCTCTCTCTCTCTCTCTCTCTCTCTCCCCCTCTCCTTCTCCATGTCTCTCTCCCTCTCCTCCCTGATCATCATCCCTCTCACGTTCAATCACGCAGGGCCAACCAAATAAGTATATTGCTAGGCCATCGGTGGCCGAACAACTTTCCATGTAATTTGAAAATAGATGGAAAAAAATGCAGCAGAAATAATGGAAGAAAATTTCCAACAAATACCTAGATCAAGCTTCCCAAAAGATATCAACAACGACCATGATCGCAGCCTACGACAGAAATGGATCTTGTTATTTCTGTATAGATGGTTCCAACCCAGTGCCAATAACCATAGCCCATGAAATGGCATGTACACCTGCGAAATCAACAAAAATTGTCACCCTTCCACCAATAAAATCCATTCTTCAAATACTTGAACAAGTGCAAGCCCAAAACGCTTTTAGGAACAACATGACAGCAAAGTTGGACTATTCTTAGTGGGTTAGATGAAGCCAGAGTGCCCAAATTCATATGATCGATTGAAATTCAAATTGGGGGAAGTGCTAATTCATTTGGGCTTACTGAAGATTTCTGATATGTTTGAACAACAAGAGGTTTGTGCGTTATGCCACAACCTGATGGCCTCAAAGTTAGGCTATTCTCAGCCCGTTGGATCACAAATTCACATGATCAATTAAAGGCTAGATATAAGAGAGACCTAATTCACGTGGGGCTACTAAAGTTTTTTGATGCATTGAAAGAGCTTAAGTGAAAAATATTTCATAAAGAAAGCTATGCATGTAATGCAACTCAAAATCAGAAGGAACTGTAGAACATACATTCTCCAACAGAATAACATTTCCTAGTAAAATTGGCTAGAAGCATCACATGCTACCAACTACAAAACTGAATAATGGACACCAATATATTTGTACAGGAAATTGTTGTAAGGGCTTAAAAATTGCATATTTATAATATAACATAAATCTAAAGCAAGTGATCATAAAACTTAAAGCAAGTGATCATAAAACTTAAAACCATCCAATACGTACTTTGAGTGGCCATCAAATCCATATGAGAAGGACCACAGATAGAACTTCAGCCAAGATCTTGATCTAGCCTCCATTTTTCTACTCCATACAAATGGGGTAATTAAATAATCTACCCTCATGAAGGAAGCACAATAAACTGGATTAAAGCTTCATATGAAGAGCAAACCATTAAATAATATACTCTTATAAAGGAAACAATCTTCCCGCCTTAGTAGATTAAATCCTAATACCAAAAGTAGAATAAACATTCATTTTTCCACCGACAGGGTGGGTCGATACCAATTTCTCACAACATAGCAGTGAGTGAATAATATATACTTAAGGTTTATGTAGCTAGAGTTAGAGAAAGTGTAGAGATTTATGATGCAATAACAATATTTAATCATAGTTTACAATTAATATAAAGAAGTACCATTCAAACACACATAAATATTTATGAAACGTGTTTTCGGCATCTTCCATGAAACCCCAAAACTATCATGTCAAAAAAAAATGTTAGTGATAGCTCTATCCAAGAGGAGCAGAATGATATATAGGTTCCCAGCCCTCTGTTTCTAATAGATAAGACCCATTGAATTAGTCTCCTCTATCCAATAAACACCAAAAGAAAAGCGAAAAGATAAGGCATGATATTACTTCCCAAAGATTAAAACCAAAGAAGAAAAGGAGCTGGAACATGAAAGAAAACCCCAAACACATTCAGACCCTAGAAAATCCTGTCAACCCAATTAGGCTACTTACTTATCATACAAAAGAAATAAATAGGGGCAAATAACTTTGAGAGTGGATCAGGTAAATTTTTAAAACAGAAGAATAGAAAATCAGCTAATAAAATTTAAAACAGTTTCCATAGAAGTATTGGTGAGACACAACCCACGACATAACATGTTTCTGTTCTTAAAGAAAGAAAAGAAAAAAAAATGAGTTGACTTAAATTAAATCGACACTGCTCACTGTTGAACTAATGAAACAGGTTTCAATCAACTTTTAGATGCATGTCCAGAAAGTGGAGACTATAGATCTGGAACTCATGAATGTTAGAAAATGAAAGTGACATAAAGAAACAGAACCTAAAAAAGATAGATTTTAGAGCAAAGTGGTTATCACCTTTTCATGACTGGCTGAGTTTTGGTTTATAATTGCTTTGATGGACATGACTACTTGCGTCAAAACACCTTCTGCCCCAATGGTAGAGCCCAAACTACCTATAGAAGATTTTGCCATTTGAGATGTTAATTCAATAGCAAAAGTTCCTAAACTAATTTAGAATTTGTTTGAACAAGGAGATCAAGCACACACCTTTATGGTCAAAGCAAGAAGCCCTTCCAAGCAAGTATTAGCGACATTGGGAAGCCTTTGTGCAAACAAGCCTATATTCTTTATTGCATCTTTCCTTACCCAACCTCTTATTGCTGCTGTAGAAAAACACAAGTGTTTTTTTTTTTTGTGGAGTACAATGGACTGATTTGGATTTTTTTTATGGCAAGACAGGATAAACAGACTCCGAGAGAATTGATGTAAATTTTAGAATAGAATATATATATTTGCATTTGTATGATGAAAGTCCTTATAAAAAATGCATTCTATACCATCATATTTTGAGTAATATTTGTAGCAAGATCCACTTCCTGCAATATACCCTTTCTTAGCATGAAACAATGAAAAACCCGAAATTCCTTATAAAATAAAAAGGCATTCTATACCATCAAATTTTTTTTTTGACGAATCTTTGGAGGAGGGTTCACTTCCTAATTCCTATAATATACCCTTTCTTAGAAACACATTAAGAAAATTACTTGAAATTATAAAACAGGCAACAATGATTTGGTACCTCCTCACTTGGTTTTTATATGACATGAATGAGAACTGTACATACCCCAAGAATTTATTGGATATTGTGTGGTCAATAGCATGTTCAATGAGTGCTTGACTATTTACAATATATGAATGATGCACATGCTATAAACCCCAACCTACAGCAAATGAAATCTTTCATTCTCTTTCCTAGAAGAATGCTACCTTGTAGGTGACATGATTGTCCTTGTCAGCCTAATTCAGTTGACGATAAAATGAAAGGCAAGGTTTGGTGTGTATCCTCAAGTTCATGTCTAGCTAATGCACCCCATTGTATCATTTTTACAAAGAATCTGGCCAAATCAAAGGTTGATAATTTGAAAAATTAAGAGAAGATATAGACATATAACATGAGAATATATTTTGATGCCTTCTCTTAGGTCTTCCCGGACTGGTCGGTGAAACCGTCGAAGCTAATGTAAGCTTTTTGTTTGAATTATTTGATCTGGTTTTAATGAAATTTATCCTTTATAAAAAAATATTGTTCGATGCTTTCTCATGGTGTGTTGAGCTAGATATTGTTAACAATTATTGATAATTTGAGAAGGGAAAAAATTAGTTTTGCACCCAACAATCATTCAAGGCCAGAGTTGAAATTGACTTCAATGGAGGGTTAATAAGGCCAGGGTGAAGATTTCACAAGTGAATGTAGGATGTGAAAATGTCTTCTATCTATATTTTCCATCTTTTTTATTATGTAGTAATTGCTTGTCAGCTGAGGCAACATCCACAATAGGCTTCCTTTTTTGAAGAAAGATGTTGTGTTAGTTTCCAAAGCCAATCCCATGTGGATGTGGAGAACACTAGGGTAATACACATAAAAAAGAGAAGTCCTACAGAATCTATATAATGGAATGTAACTCTATGCATTGAAAGCTATTTGATCAGTAAGAATTTAGGACTGGCCTAATTTATTTTATGTAGCTTGGCTGGTGTTCATTGTTGCAATCTTGATGTTGAGAAATCCTAAATGCACCCATGTAAGTTGTTAGCCCACCCACATTCTAAGCTCACCACATTCAAAATATAAACTATCCGTTTCCCCTCCGCCTCTTCTTTCTTTCTCCTCTCCTTTTCTCTTCTCATCTTCTCAAAAAATGGTAGCCACGGTGAGAACATCTCAAAAACGATAGCCGATATTACATCTTTTTCATCGTCTTTCTCCTTCGGGAAAACGAAGCTTCAGCACCGTTTATCTTTTCCCCCAGAGGTAAACTCTTCCTCTTCAACTTCTTCCAATTTTGTGTTTTTCTTTTATGTTAATTTTTTTCCAACTAAATAATCATATTTACGAAAGGTTGTAATCTATGCAAATGGAATGAAGTGTGGGTTGCAATTGAGAGGAAAACATCATTGAATTGATGGGATGGGAGAGAGGAGAATGGAAATCACGAACAGAGCCAAAAAAAAATATTTTGTTTGCGTTATGCATGGCTACGCAGGTCCGTGTACATTCAAACGTGCACGGCGACTCATAGACGTGTAACATTTTTTGGCTTGGCATATGAAAACCGTGCAGGTTTCCATATTTACCATGCTTCACATCCGTCCATATATGACATGCACGGCTTTTCACAAAGTTGCATATGTGAAATGCACGGCTAATGAAAACCTTGCAGTTTTAGATATGCACGGCAAATGAAAACCGTGCAATTGGAGATATGAACGGCTAATGAAATCCATGCAGTTTCAGATGTGCAGTTCCCTGAGATTCCTTGCAGTTATGTCCGCTATTAGTTAAATTTGCAATCAACGAGCTTGTTTATTTATTGCTAATCCGAATGATGTATATATTTCAAGACATGCTGCCAAGATGAGTTCGACGTGGTAGTTCTTCGACGTCAGGGCACGTAGGCGTTATTAGTAATCCGTCGACCTCGTGGGGTAGTGTTGTGAGCTCATCCACCTTATAGCATCATAGGCCAACAGCGTCAGAGCGAAGAAGCAAGGCGTGACATGATTCACTCTCGGATCCGATAGAGGAGTCAGAGGAGGATGTAGCTTCTTAGGAGGCTACAGATGATGATATTATTGATGAGGCACAACCAGTCATTCTAGAGGAGAGGTGGCTGAGGATCGTTATAGGCAAGTCCTATTCCGGGTGGTCTAGAGGATCTCTCTATCCTTGTTTGTTTTAGGACGCACATAGCTATGTCGATTAAGAGGAGAACGATCATGGAAGAGGAAAAGGAAGGGAGAAAAAAAAAATGGAAGGAAAACCCAAATCTTTTAATGGTAGTATACAAAGCAACTGGAGGACTTTAAAACCTTTAGTTATGTCCATTTTCATCATTTCACAGACGGGCATGTTGGTCTTTAAATATTAGGATGTGCACCGAGCAATTGTAGATGTGCATATAGTAGCTCCCAAAAATATTAGCATTTGGATCTCCGAGGACAGGTCTCAGAGAATTCTCTCCCGCATTTCCTGTAGATTGGATCAATATGTGGCCATCATATAAATGTAAAGATCAATGACCAAATGGTCCTTTTGAACAGCGACGGTGGGACAAATTTTAATCAATTTAGGTTTGGGCTCAACACCAAATTGATCATATCATGTGTTTAATATGTGATTAATTTGATAATAAGACAATTGAGAGATCAACAGTTATGGACTTCAATTGATGGTTTTTATAGCATTTGTTTTATTCCAAGTCCTTCTCCTTTTATCCTTTCTTTTTTTTTTTAGGAAATTATCCAAAGAATCACCTTAGATGGCCGCTAAACAAAACGGGCCCCCAATAGTTCATATTACATGGAAGTGGTCCCCTGGGACCAATTTTGCTTTTTTTTCTTATTATTATTAAAGTTTTCATTGAGCAATGACGTTGTAGCTCGTTTAAGCCTTACAAAACCCATGAAGCCCTATTTTCCTTTTTTCCTCCTGGTGGTTTTCTCCCATTTGGCAATTTCGTTGACTCCTTCCTCAACAACCTGCAACGTAGTCCTAAAGGTTGTTTTCCAAGCTCTTTTTGATTGAAGCATCATAAATTCGAGCATCTTATCCATGGAGATATTATTCTTGTCATCTTCCCATTGTTTGTTTTCCAAAATGATGATTTGTGTGGGTTTCTTTATCTTCTTTCCATTTCCTGGTACAACAAGGTCCTTCTTTTCTTTTTGTCATAAATACCATTGACTAGCACCTGTAGAAGTTGCTCGTGCAATCACAAGTTGTTAAAACGGAACTTCATCATCTTTTCATTTTTTTCTTTATCTTTTTCTTGATTTGTTGCAATGGATTTTTTAATCTCTTTGATTGGGAATTGAGTTATTTTTTATTTTTTTGAAAAGCACTTTACATTGATCAAATGAAAATTCTCAAAAAGGTATAAGACTTTTAGCTCTTTTTTTTTTTTAAAAAAAAAAGCATAACTAAAATTGAATATTTCAAAATAATATAAATATTTTCCATAATTTTTTCAATCAAGTCTTCTACAGTAGTTTTTCTTCAATCACAGGACAACTATTTTGATTCACCATGTTTATAATTTATTGTTGTAATTTGGAATAATTAATAGCAGTAACAATGGTTGTTAAAGACTGCGGCTCCACAAAATTTGTAACAAGTTGATTGTCCTTTTATCTAATTCAAAGTCAACACAATAAGAATATTTTGTTTATAAAAGTAATGGTCCACATAGAATAAACGAGATTGGATGTTGGTGGGGGCCACACAACCATCCATTACATATGGATCTTTAGTCAACACCCCTATTTTTCAGTTGCCCAATGATTGGATAGAAAGTACTGCAGAGGACTTGATTAAAAAAACTTTGGAATTATGGAGAACTATATACTGCTTTGAAATAATTGAATTTTCATATATATATATATATATTTGAAAATTAGCCAAAAGTTTTCTATTTCTTTGAGTAACAAGAACCATCTTTTTATACTTTCATAAGGGTATTTTTGTCATTTTTAAAATAAAAGTTGCTGGTGACAAAGAGAAGCCATTGAAAAGTACTTGAAAAAACTATGGAAAACTTTTATACCATTTTGAAATGTCTAATTTATTATTTACTTTTTTTAAAAGATCTAAAAGTTTTATACTTTTTGAAATGTCTAATTTATTATTTACTTTTTTTAAAAGAGTTAAAAGTCTTATACTTTTTTGAAATTTTTGATTGATTAAAAAAATCTCTTATGCTACAAGATATGGTGTTTTTGAAATGAACTTCATCATCTTAGTTTTCCCTTTTTTCATGATTTATTGAAATGAGTTTTCTTAATCTCTTTGATTGGGAATTGATTTACTTTTAATTTTTTTCAAAAAGTGTTCTACATTAATTAAGAAAAGATATTCCACACGACAACCCATGGTATTTTGGAAGTAGATTTCATGATTTTCATTTTCATTTTTCGTTTAGGAACGGTTTTAGGCCGTTTCAATTTACTGTTTTGGGTGTAGTGTAACTCCCTCCAAGAAAATATTCTCTCTTTAAAGTTGAGAAACAGTTGATAAGACACTTGCAATTTTGAGTGCAAATCGATCCAGCATAAGGCTACATCAGCATATGGGATCCAAGTAACACCTCTCAAAATTTGAAATTTGCAAAAAAAAATAAAAATACCTCATTTGCCTCTCGGTATCTCATATATTTGGCACTGTACACACTATCTCTTGCATAGTTGGCCCGACTTGCGGTCTCTCTTATATTAGCGCAAGTACAAAAGTAACTAGAAAGGTATCTGATGGAATTGAGATTTTTTTTTATCTAGAATGACAGTTTTTTAAATCCATGGAATCATTGACAACATAACATAGCCCAATCTCATCTATACAGTATATGCTTTATGAATACATTATTCTCTGTTAACATACAATCAAATGGAACTAATAGCTATTTTCTTTCCATTTTGTAAAGCTTATTGACATAGATTTGAGCCTCATGATCATTAGATCAGTGATATAATTCTCATGTCCTGTGTGCTTATTTTCTCATGGTACAATCATCATCATGCGAATCTCCAAATCTGTAGTCCACATCCTGTTTGTGCTCTTAAATAATTACAATATAAAATTGACGCCACATAGAGTTAATGATTAATTTAAAAAGAAAAGAAAAGGAGAAAATGATTGAGAAGAAAATTAACCTACTGGAGAGACTCTGTTATTTGTTTGGGTGGTTATCACCATATCTCTTTTATGATTCAAATGCATGAGATAATGATATATTTGTATTCAAACGTATTAATATTTAATAGACGTTGTATTGCGTTAACTCTTATCTATAGGATCACTGCTATAAATTCTGTCAATATATTATAAATACCGAATATAAAATCAAGAAGAATATCACCTGATTAGGAAAAACCTGAAAATACTATGATAAATTGAAAAGAATGTTGAAGCACACATTGCCACATATAGTCGAATTCCCAAAAATGCCAATAACATTATTAGATCAAATATAAAAGATTCTTTTTGTATATACCCACCTAAGGTTTGTAGGATTTATAAATAAGCCCCTGAGGTTTTTGTATTTGTAAATTAGCCATTGTCTTTTCTTTTTAATACCTTTCATGTCCCCAAAATCAATATTCCTGACAAAAATGGACTGCCCCCATGAGATTTGCATAAAATTTTTATATAAATGATAGCTTTGCCTTTACATTTACTGAACAAAAATGAATATATATTATTATTTACAAAAATATTACTATTTTATCCCAAGTCCCAATGGTTTCTTTCAATAACTTACACCTGCATATGAACAAGGGTGGACCCAGGTACAAGGGCTTGAGGACTGAAGCCCCCACCGAGAAGTTTCTATTTTTTTTATTTTTTTTTACATTTGCAGAGCAAATTCTAAAAAATAATATTTTTTTCATTTGCCTATCCCCCAATATTTTTTGTAACCCCCTACACATGAAGCATAATCATGTATTTTGAAAGTTTCATCAATCCAGTGATGGGTTATGTATGGATTGGATAAATCATAACCGGTTTTAAGTATAAGTATTGATTGTCATCATGATCAATTTGGATTTAATGAAATGAGCCATGTATTATTAAAAACAGAATTTATATAGGGTTATTCTCTCCCATTAAGTGTAATTGTTAATGTTACATGCTTTATAATAAAAAAAATTGAGTACAAGCTTTTGAAATTAAGTATGTAAGGAAAAAAGAGATGGACAAAAGTGTCATTTCACTCTAGAAGCCTATGGTGGTTGGATGACTATTGATTTTGGGGACACATAAGGTATTAAAATGAAAATGCAAGGGCCTATGTGAAAATACTAAAACCTCAGGGATCTATTAACAAATCTTACAAACCTTAGGAGGGTATATACAAAAAGCTCATTTAAAAATGATGCAAGGAGAATATGAGAAGATCATGATACTAATATAATAAAATAGGTAAATATTAAAACTATATAAAAAACTATTAAATTTGCATGATATTTAGCCATGCTAGTCTCCTTGAAATGGATACCCATAATTTTGAGTGGCTGTAATATTCAAACAGTTGGACCAAACCATGCAGAGTCAGACAATCTAGAGACTCATAATCAGATCCCGGATTCTATGATTTGGGACCCCGGGACCCACATCTAATAAACCTATTAGATCAATCACTCAAGAGTACCACATTGTATGCTCCATCAAGAGAAGTGGGCCCCACAAGCCCCGGCCATGGGGTTCTTTTTGGAAATTTGAGGCAGATGCTTTGGTTACTTGTTACTTGTTAGACAGGATGTTCCTACTACATCTTGTAGTTGGATCCTCTTTTTCTTGATTTCACTCTTTTAATTAATACTTCATTAAAAAAAAAATAGTGATAAAAGTTATCTAGGAACAAGAAAAATGAGAGAAGTTCACAGAGAGATAACATAGTTTTTCTGGAGAACTATGTGAGTACTTAAGATGATATCTGTAAAAAACCATATACCAATCCGAAAACTTTCGCTGATAGGTGGAAGGCTCAAACATGTATATGAAGCCCTGTCCAACTGAGGACTTAGGCGATGTGCGATATGGGACTTCCCAACACTCCCCCTCATGTGCAGGCCCAATAGATTTTATGGACGGACTTGCCACATGGGCTATACAAGAATGACAGGTGCCACATGAGCTACACAAGAACGACAGCATCGAAACACGCTCTAATACCATGTAAGAAACCATATACCAACCTAAAATCTTAAGCTGATAGGTGGAATGCCCAAACAGGTCTATGAAGAGCATCCAACTTAGGACTTAGTGTAGTTCTTGGGTTTGAGCCTATCTTGGTCCATTTGAGTGAAGCCGGAAAAGACCTGTATGCTGAAAATTTCTGTATTTGCTGAAACACCCTGCTGCCTTCCTGTTTTTCAAACTAGCTTATAAATATTTCATTAGATATTTGGGACTGTTTTGGGGCCCAAGTGATCCTTTGGTCCACCTAGAAGTGTGTCGCGGTACTGTAGGCTTGACCACAGGCGCCTAAAAATTTAATTACTTGATTGTTTCAATCCCTATCAACAGATGCAAATTGACTTGCATAAAAATTCCAACCTTTATTTCTAAAATAACAGAGAACTAAAAAAAGTTTTTTCAAACTTTATTGCATCATACAAACTGTTTTCATGTGCATAATGTGCTAGATGACTAGTGTGCTTTATACCAAGGGCTGCATAATATCTACATCACATGAAATGTTCTTTTTAAAAGCAATCCCAATTTTGGACTTCTCTTTTCAGGTTTTCAAATGGTCTGTGCAAGCTTTGTAGAAATATTAAGTAGAAAATCAGTAGCTGCTGAAAAACTTGCTATTTTGTGCTCTATTTCCTTTCTATTAAACGAAGCTCTATTCCTTTTCTATGAAGTGAAATGTATATTTATTAAAAACCCTAAATAAGAATGCATGTATCTGAGATTCATGTGCCAGTCATGAATGTTAGATCTCGACACAGCTAGTAGTTATAATTCATCCCCTCTCTCTCTCCCTCACACGTGTACACAGAGAGAGAGAGAGAGCAATGTGAGCTGGTTGTACAATTATGCTACTAGTTAGATATCTTACACATCTAGGAACTAACATAGTATGGAAACATACTTTTCAAGGCTATTATTAAATGCGTCAGCATACAAAATTTCCTACAATCCAGACATGTTATGTTCCTTTAAGCATTTGTATATGTATCTACAGTTAAGTTAGATGCCTAAAGCCAATAACAGAGATCATGTATTTTCTTTTTGCACATATATACACCTGTGCAGCTTAGGCTCTTATAAATAATTTTTTTCTGCCTTCAACAATTGCTCTTTCGTAACTTTTTTGAGGTTTGCATTAAAAGTAGTGGTTCAGATTTTAGAAAAATATCTTCTTTTTTGCTTTTTATTCATTGAAGCCTATGCATTTTGTAGGCAAAGAATGCTGTGAAGTCTGATAAAGTCTTGTTGGATGCTCCCTGTTCTGGATTAGGTGTCCTCTCAAAGGTATTCAATTCCTTGTCTTATGTCATATTTCTTGGCCGTATAGTTTTGCCATCCTCTTCTTCTTTCTTTTGCAGGAGCCAAACAACTTTCATTTTACTGAAGTTAAGAAATAGTATTTAGTTTCTACTGTCAATCCAGGCCCAAACATGCGGGCTCATTTTGGACTAATTAATGTATTTTACCATTAGTCAAAACACATGTGTACATTCCTTATGTATTAGATAGGATTTTGGAATTAGATTGTATTACCTTAATTAAGGCATGATTAGCTACTGTAAATTAGGGCAATCAGCCCGTTTATAATGAGACACAGTGGACCCTTAATGGGACACGACATTCACCATTCTTTTCCCTCCTTTGCTGCGTTTTATATCCATTGAATGTCAATGACATGCTACCAGAGCTAGGCTCAAGATCTTCATGGACTGGCTCAATATCTTCATTGTTTAGACATAGAAAGGAAGATTGCTAGATACAGATTCTGATCTGTATCTCTGAAGTTTTTTTTTTTTTTTTTTATTGACTGGGATTATGAAAGTCGCCAATCGGCCCAAATTCACTGTGGCCCACCTGCGATGATCAAGACATCCTCGGCAGACATACACACATTGGTTGACTGATTATACTGGGTATTCTAAAGATTTTTCACAAATTTTTTGCTGCATCGAGGTAGGATTTCTGCTCATCTCTGGTTATCCTTTTCTACGCACTCAGTTTCATCTCAACCGTCCAAAATCTTAGATTCTCATCCAAATTGGTTGAGCCTTGCCTACTTGGTAGCAGGAATCTACTACCTATCCTCCACGTTCATCTGATCAGTCCACTAATCAAACAGTGGGACACTCGATCAGATCTAAGGCAGAATATTAGGGTCACCCAGCCTGCTTTTTGGAAAAATCTGCGATTTCATCACAGATTTGGCTACTGGTTGCTGTCTGCGGCAGTTCTTCATAAACCTGGACCATCTGATAGTGTTCCTGAGAACTGGTTGTTGTCTGATCAATATAAGATTGGTCTGCATAAGTGCTGCTGCCATATTTCTACTATTTTACACCTTGGTAGTGGACCAGCACCCTGCTTTTAGTTTGCAGCATCTTCACAAGTCTATTATTTGCAATTCTTACTAATATGTTAGTAATGGAAAAATCTGAAATTACCCTGATTCGCTTTGATGGCAAAAATTATACCTCATAGGCCTTCCAATTTCAAATTTACTTAGAAGGAAAAGAACTCTGGGGATACATTGAAGGCTCTGAATCTAAACCTGAAGAAGATGACGAGAAGATTTTAGCTTGGAAGACTAAGGATGCTAAGATCTAAACCTGGTTACTGGGCTCTGTTGAACCACATTTTATCCTCAATCTGAAACCTTGCAAAACTACCTGTGAAATGTGGGACTATCTTAAACAGATTTATCAACAAGATAATGCTACTTGCCAATTTCAAACCGAAGAAAGGATTGCTCAAGACAAATTTGATTTTGATTGATTTTGTGTGTAAAGGATGTTGACAAGTTGTTGATTATGTTTACAGTTTTCAAACCAGATGAGTTAAGACTGTAAGCTCTTAGTTGACCTAACGGTCAAGGATGCTCCTCATACAAACCCACAAGAATCCAACGGAGTTATGGGATTTTAAGGGAGCTCAAAGACTCCTTAATTCCTCACATCCTCGAGCTAATTGAAGCTGAAGAGTGAAAACAGAGTTTTTATAAATCAACAAGCTTAGTACTCTGGGTATCACTCTAGAAATTTGACTCTTCTAAATGAGAAACTGGAGTGATACTTACCGGATTTTGGGTCACTTGATAGCATTTGGAGCCAATTTAGACCAAATGTGACTAGGCATGTAAAATTGGGCCGTGCCGTGTCGGCACCGTCCACTCATGACCAGGCCCATGAAAATTATACAGGCGGTGCCATCCCGTGTCCACTCCTTTAGGGGTCAGCCCCCATGCCCAGTCGGGCTTGGGCCATGCGTCCTGTGGGCGGCCCACAGCTCCCCCTCCCCCTTTTTTTTTTTAAACTTTTTTTAATTTTTATTTTTTTTAAGTTGGACTTGGACGGACAAAAACCTAGACTTAGACTCTTGGACCAATTTCATTAAAATAAATAAATTGAGAGAAATAAATAAGTAGAATAACACTAATAATGTTTTGAAAAAAATCAATCAAATCGATTATATTTCCTTGAAATTTAAGTTACAAAACTTAAAAAAACTTACAACTTTGAACTTGGATCAATATATAATGAAATTCAAACCTTATGATAAATGAAAAAAAATAAAAAACTACAACTTTAAAAACCTATTATACATTCTAAAATTAGATTATACTTTAAAATCATACCATGGGGCCTAGGTCAGACCGTGCCTGGGCCGTGCAGCCCTTGGGCTTGGGGCGCTGGCCCAGCACGACCTAGGCTGGGCCAGGCCCGTTGACCAAGTCAACAACCCAGGCACGGTGTTTCCGTGCTGGGCTTGGGCCACCCGCCCATATTTACACCTCTAAATGTGACACACCTGGGGCTATCTCTATCAAGCCTTTAAGTTGCCTGGGGCTATTGTTTTTATTTTTTATTGCCGTTGCCACATCTCAAACCCATGATTAGAAAAGGTTTGTGGTGCCTGTGGCTAATTTTAGTCCCCATGGAATTTGCTGCTAGTTTTGGTCCGCAATGGGCACTTGGGGCCAATTTTGGCCCCTAGGGGCCGTTTTTTGCCCTCCATGGCACCTCTCTAGCGCCAGGGTCATAAATGGCCCTTCAGTGTGCCTAGGACCATTTTGGACCCCTCATGGCGAGGCCTTTAGGTTTTTGGTATTTTGAGCTATTTCCCCCCTTATCTTCTTTCCTGATTTGGTTGTCCATTACGTTTTTATTCTTGCTAGGTTGGTCTACTAGCTTGGTGTGATACTTTAAACGTAGAGGCACAGGAATCAGTCTCTGGGTATATGTGAGTCGCTACGATGCTCACACCGGTCAACCATGAGTGTATTGGCTGCCCATTTCCCGACTTGTACTCACTAATTTTGTGTCTACAGTGGCTTTATACTTTTCTAATTTAGTTCTTACGAGCAAATCCTCTATGGCTCCTAATTGTTTTCACTTTTAGGGGTCTGCTTGGATGCATGATAATGAAATGAAGGGATGGCAATAGAAAGCTTTGGATGTGAATTAGGGTGTATGAAATATTTGTCCAATTAAATGATCCTAGTTCTTAGTTTTAGGTCCTCAAAGTTTATGTCTACACATCATAAGAGTTTATTGTAACAAAAGCCATTAATGACTTATGTCTAGAACTGTCTAACATTTGATGCAGGCCTGCTATGGGAAGGGATTGGATTGGCCTCTTGTAAAAATTAGAAAGTATCACCCCCAAAAAAGTGGGTCAGGTGGAGAGTGCAATGGAACCATGTAAACACGTCTATTTATATGGTGATAAGAACCCAAAAAGGAGTATGGTACTATCCATTTGCATCCACTTATGCTAACAATTGTGTAGATTAGGTGATTCCTCACTAAAAACACATTGCCTTTTGTTCTAATTATTATAAAGAAAGATCCAATTGAAATGGTCATTTTCTCTTGCACAGTTGCCATGTGGGTTTTCCGTGGACACCTTTAACATAAGGGGTTCTCGCTATTGTGGATGGTGAGAATTTAAAATCTAACAGTGTCCTTTCGGGGAATTCTCATGGGTGAAAGTTTTTCCTTAAATTAAAATATCAATGACTCCTATCTCTGGATGGACGCTAAAAATTTATGAAATCACTAAGGTTTTTTTGTTCTTTTTAACACCTCAAAAGTCCATATAGCTCTTCAGGTTCTTGGAGCGTTTAAGCTCAGTGTGATTCTAAGTGGTCCATGGAGCTCTCATAGTTAGTTCCATACTTTGATTGGAGGCCCACACGGGGAGGGAAAATCATGTGTGGGGAGATGTGACAACTGTATCAAGGCAAAACGGCAGTCATTTCAGAAGCTTTTATATTCTTCATTGAAAGGGAGCTTCTAACTGTGAGAAAAAACTACGCCCAGGTTTAGTATTTGGGTCTAGCTTAGGTTCAAGGCTTGATATTTGTTACTGCTAGGTTTATGGGTCATTTACCGGATGTGTATTTGGTCCTCGGTTGGGTCTAGAAGCATAATGGACTGGATTTGGACCATTTTCATCTCTACAATAAAGGGACCTTGTTATAAATATTTTTAAGCTGAGTCATTTTAGAAATATCAATTTCTCATAAACATTTATCACAACTCTCTTTCATTTTAGAAGTTAAAGTGATTTAGGACAAATTTAGATATGTGAATCCATTAAAATGAGAAATTATGAATCCTAACACTTGTGTTGATGATACTCTTGAGGAAAATGAAGAGATAATGGAGCTCGAACAAGTTTAAATCTTTATCAACACCCATTGGGCGTACATGGAACATACAACAATACCACAGGTGGCATGCTGGCAGAGCATGTGTGCTCTGTGATACTCCAGAGGCGGACATGGGTTTATTGTATGTAAAACTGACCTTCATTAGACAAATGCTAACCCTCCAATCCAAGTAAAAGAAAGTAAAAAAATTGGATCAAAGAAGAAGACGGGTTACTTTAAACCTCATTTAATGGTGACCCTCCTTACTTCAAAGGCAAAGTGGCATTCGAAAATCTGGAGTTTTGATATCCAAAAGTAACTTTTCATTTGTACAGATCAACAAATTCCCACCCTGTAAACTCAATCTAACTGGGGCAGAATTCCCTCAGACAGTCCCTGCATTGATGTTAGGAATTCTAGACAAGGGAAATTCCTGATAGAAACTATAAAAACCTCCCCCTTTTGGTAGCTAGGGACATAAGCATAGGTTTGTCACGTGGAACTAGTGCATTAGTATTCCTGATGGACAAGTATTACACGAGATGGAGGAACTTTGACACTACTTCAATTGTATAGAACTTTGACACTATTTCAATTGTATAGAATCTATGTTTTATAATTAGTAATCCTACTTTGAAATCACTTTAAAAGAGGACTCATAATTATTTTTATTTCCTAAATAGTTTTCTAAATTAAAACCGTTTAAGAAAAACGCCAAAATAATTAATATGTTTTTGATATGCGAGATTTCGGCAATGCTTAGTACACTGTTGGACCATATTATAAAACTATAATTTCAACCTTTTTATAGAAAGAAGGTAATTTTTTCTCAAAATGGAATGCTCAAAAGAAAAATGAAATTGAAAATTTCTAGACGATCAATCGAGGTAGTTAACTTCTTAGAGACAACGTATTATCTCTGTAGGATTGGCTAGAGATAAGGGTTCCTTACATTCAGATAAGGATTAGTTTAAAGTTTGGAAGTATTATTTGGTTGTATAAATTGTGATCATTCAATGGATGAATGTCACGGTGAATGAATTTATTATGAAGTATTAGTCTGTTTAAAATCACCCATATGTATCATGGTATCAGAGCCGGTGGTAATTTTGCATTCAAGTTGGTCATGGTCCCATCCTTCATGCTTTAGTAATAACTACTATTAATTTTCAATTTTAATAAAACTCAAGCATCCTCTCTCGAGTCTAGATCTCTTGTTTCAAGTATTAGGAGCCCACTTGTATTGGGATGGAGTTGTTATTTATGATGTTATTTATTGTTGTATTATACAGGTGGGGCGCTCCCTGTTTCCTTTGAAACAGTATTCCCCCGTTTCAATGAAACATGGAATCCGAACTCTCCTCTCTCATATGAGGATCCAATCAAATCCAAGTCTTATGATCTCTCCATCTTCATCAACTTCATGAACAAAAGTTTCTGGAAGAAATCATGATAGATTTGATCCAGTTAGTGGGCCACTGGCACTGACAAACTTACAAGGACCTAGTAGCAACAGTGATGGATTCACATACAAACAATGATCTCAGTGAAGCACAACTATTATTTTTACCTGATTGGCCGCTATTTAGATTTATAGATCATGGGTCTATCACATTTTCTCCTCTCTCATAGATTATGGAAGGGTGTTAGAGACAAATGTTATTAGATTTGTCTGTATAGGACTGGTTAGGATTTGTTAGAGATAAGAGTTTCTTACTTTGAGTTGAGGATTAGTTTAAATTTAAATTATCATTAGGTCGTATATAAATTGAGATCACTGAAGGGATGAATTTCACGGTGAATGAATTTATTGCAAAGTATCATTTTGTTTAAAATCTCTCATGACTTAACAATACAGAATGTAGTTTGTAAAAAAAAAAAACTACTTACATGTATCTATGATGGAAAAAAAAAAGAAACAGAGGAGGCAATTTGTAAAATAGAGTCTACTTTCTTTCTATCTCTAATCTACAGTAGCAAATATCTAACTAATGGAAAAATTGGTTGCACCCCTCCAACTCCATGTGATCCTGATCCCCTGGATAGTGTTGAAAGGAAAATTAATGCTCTTTGTAAATGTTTTCTTTGCTAAACCATTAAAGGTAGCTTATATGGACCTTTGACCGTGGCTTGAGGGTGCACCATACACATCCTATAGATGGAAAATGAATTTGAAACGTGGTCCTTACAGATGGATTTGAAGCGATGAACTATGCATGAATAATGTATTTTTATAAGTGACTAATATAATATCAAGAACTTTGAAATGTTACTGTTATCTTGAAATTCTTTTTCAGCATATAATTTAATCTTCATTAGCTGCCACAACTTAGTTTGAAACCTGCTGCATTCTCTATTGTTTTCAAATATAAAACTATAATATTTTATTATTACATTATTCTATTCTGAATTTCTTTATTTTATTAGTATTGAAATCCATAAATATTTTGTTTTGCACATATCCAAATGGGCACTTGGGCTTGCTTTTGGCTAAATGGAATCTTTCTTTTATATAAATGTTTTAAAAGTGGAACTAGAGATTTATCTGGGATGTAATCTATGGAAAATAAAACTTTAAAATGATCAAAGCCATTGGAAGGTTGTCAGGTCACTACTAGTTCAATCAAGATTTTTCATCAATTTAGGCCGATTGAGCAATCTTTTAACACTAGAAGGGATTAGGCTGGACCAAATGTCGCCAGGCATCAATTTCAGTCGGCATGGTTGTGTTCGAGAAATTTAGTCAGATTTCTCAAAATATAAACAAAATATACAAGGAAGAGTACTTGATTTGTTCGGAAATATATTTTTTGAAATTAGATGCTTTTGCGTCTAGTTTGTTTTCAAGAGAAGATACCTTTAAAACTATTTAGCTTTTTAGAAATAAGCTATAAAGGCACTTTTGTGTAATGTTCATAGAAAACCGGTTCCACAAACTTTCAATTTTCCATGACACGAGAAATTTCCCTATCCCCACAGTTGGAAATGCTTTTCTATTGAGTTGCAGAAAATGGAGATCATTTTTGTGCTTTGCATCACGGAAAAAAAAAAAAAAAACAAATTGCGACTAAATGAAATTTTTAATCATGGAATGCATCCTACTTTTCCTTGCCTTTTCTGCGAAAGCATGTCATGTCAGTGCAAAAGTGTCCTAAGTAGGGTGAAACTAGGTGAAGGCTGAGGGGGGCATAGGCCTTCAGAAATTTTGAAAAGCCCTAACAAATCTTAGGTTTTGCTCTATCCTCATAGAAAGGATTTTCATCTCTCAAGAAAAAAAAAAAAAAAACTAGAGTTTTCTCTACTTTTTTTTTTTTTTATCAATGAAAGCATTTCACACGAAATGCTGATCTATAGAAAAAAATAGATGCTATAATTTCTTTTGATTTGCCTGAATCAAAATCCAAATTAGAAAGAGGATTATTCCTTGGTTGAAAGATGGGCACCAGGAAGACTCACTAACATCAACTCAAAACATAGAATTCTACAAATCCGAAATTGGCTCTGTGGCTTCAAACCAAGACTTAGAGAAGTCCACGAGCCAACCGGTACTATTTGGAGTCATTTTATCTACTAATGTAGACAGGTTTGACTTAATTTCGAAAATGCTTTCTTATCGTCACGCAATTCATGTGGCTGTGACACGAATTTGGAACACTTTAAAGTGACTCAAGATGGCTCTCTCAAAGACTCATGGAGTGTCACCGCATTGTGGCTGGGTCTTAGGACGTGTTTGTGCATCATGCAATCTTCGTAGAAGAAAAGCACTTGCAGTCTTCTTAAGAGATTCTCATGACTTTTCTCGGATATTGATGATGTACCTTGTATGGATTCGAACGGCCAAAATAAAAACTATGAAAATATTATAATTAAATAGTTAAATATTATTTAATACAGAAAAGAATATCTTTCCACACTTTAGGAGGATATCTTTACTCCTATATCATATATATAAATAAAATTTAGATTACACATGAACTACTTTTTTCCCTATGACTAGGGGCTTTCATGGCGGGCTGGGCCAGGTTAAGGCATAACCACACCCTACCCACCTGTGGATGCACATACGCACTCATATTATCGATGTGAGAATGTTAGCTTTTCCGGAATCCTTGTGTTCTATGGCCCTTGTATCTTTCTATACCAGTCATCCACTGTGCTTGTGGAAAACAAGACTGCATTGGGGCATAGATTTTCTATGTTATCTTTTGGATAGTATAATCAGTTGTGTTTCCCGTTCCTCCTGAAATGCAAACAGATACTATTTGGCAGAAATCCATATAAACTATGTGCTTTCCATTGGACACCCTAAGGTATTATTGAAGTCTGTTTCCAGCTTAAGGGCCATGCGCCACTTGAATGTGTGTGTATATCCTAGAAACTAACTAAAAAATTGCAACTCTATTTGAATGTTGCAACCACAACTTTGACGGTGCTCATTGTAAAAAGAGTCTGTAGCATGGTTGGAAGGTGCCCATTATTGCAACCGTTAGGTTGCAGGTTCGAGTCATGTTACCAATAAAAGGGGGAAAAGTTTGGTTGTCTGATTGTATATCCTTGTTTAGTTTTTGATTGCTCCGACAAAAAAATAAAAAAAAAAATTTGACGAAGATTCGTGCACATTTTGCAACTTCTAATCATTCTATATTCCACATTCCTCAGACTGTCATACAAGCAGGATTACTTCAAAATGGTCTATGTTTAGTTCAGGATGAGAATGCAGGTCAGTGCTCTTCTCTGTGTCTGTACAAACATGATGTTGAATGAAACATAAAGACATCAAGTTCTATGCTTTGGAAAGCTATACTAAAATAAAAATAAAAAACATACCGTGTAGAAGCTTTGCCTAAAAATTTCCCCAAAGCTAGAAATATGAAGCAATGATTCCTTGACAATATGCCATGTCACATAGGGTAAAGTTATATGAATGTTGGCTGATCATTTATGTTGTGCTTGGGCATGTAGCTTCATACTTGTGGGACATGCTTCAGAGATCCCAACATTTTAATTTTACCCAACATTTCTATGTGGATTTACTAAACGCCGACCTTGATTGAAAGATCTTTATCATCCAATCATTTACCTTTTCAGTTCTTTCTGTCATATTATTGTAATCGATAGAACATAATGTTGGAAACATATGTAACTTTCTTGTTCAACTAATCTTTGTGATTGAACCTAGAAGAGAAACATTGACAACTTGCGAAAAAGAGTCTTGAAGCAGAGCTAGTGGGATTAGGCCACGAATTCTAATGAAGTGTAAAGACTTATATTAAATAGGTCACTAAGTGGTTCGAGGGAATGCTAAGGAGAACAAGAGTTGTGCACGTAAGGAAATTTGGTGGTAGAATCCAGATATCCAAAAGGTCACTGCTGGAAAGAAAAAATCTATTCAAAGGGGCAAAAAAACAAGAGGTGGAGAAGACATAGAAATGTAAAAACTTGCAATGAGCAATGTAAAGACCACTGCAAGCAAAGCCAACTACAAAGCCCATAACAATTTGTATGCGAAAAGAAGGGGCGAAGGGCTTTCTGTGTCGGACAAAGCCAGAAACGAATGCTCAAGATTTTGATCATATTAGATGCATCAAGAATGAATGGGGTCTCGTTAAAGAAAGCAGGACCATTAATAGATGAGAACATATTTTAAAGATCATTTAATTAGGAAGCATACAAGGGAATTAAATGAGGATATTGATCCAAATCAAGGAGTGATTAGCGAAATTTTAAAGTCTACCTTACCAAGAATGAAGAAAAACAAAGATCTATGTATGGATGGTAATCATGGTATACCTATAGATGTTTTGGTTGTGATGGGTGATATAGGGATTGATTGCTTTGTGATGGAACATAATACGACTTATTTGTAAGTAGAGGAACTTTAGGGACTTATATGGAATTTGGGAAAGTACAGTTTTTTTAAATATTAAAATATAATAAAGTATATATATGGTTTGGGAGCATCAGATGCTCCAATCCCTGTTCCTCATCTTATGCTCCACTTAGTGTCTAACTTCGTAACTTCGTTGGGCTTGTGAACCAGCCACAATGCCCCCTCGCTTATTGGCTGCCCCTAGTCCCTCAGCTTTTTTGCGACAGCTTGTAGGAATCCTCTCTGCCTCACAAACTTGTTGGTTGAAACAGTTTTATTAATTCTCACCATTTCTCTTCAACTCAAAACCAGTTTCTTGCAGCTCTTCATTCTTATACCGAGTCTCAGTTGTACAAAGAAACATCAACATCTTCTACTGGCATACCACTGTGACTGAGGAACTTGCAGCCTTGCATAGGACTCATTCATGGGATCTTGTCCCTCTTCATCCTGGCAACCAGTATCAGATGCAATTCGGTGTACAGAATTAAGACTCAAATCTTATCCGACCCCTACATAGTTGGGAAAAGGCTTTGATGATGATGATTAATTAAGATTCAATCTGATGGAAGTATTGAACAATACAGGACTTGCAATAGGCTACAAACAAGAACACGACATTGACTATGAAGAAACATTTTTTTCCAGTGGCCAAAATTACTACTATTTGCATTCTCATTTCTGTAGTTGCTGCTTGTTATTGGCCACCATATCAAATGGATGTTAAAAATGGCCTTCTTGTAGAAAGATTTTCATGCCTTTGTGATGGGGACATCAGATCTGATCCCCCTCGTTCTTATAAGGTCTACGAAAGATCAAGGTGCAAGAACACTGATCAAGCCGCGTTATGGTTGGATGATTCATACCCGGGCTTTGATCGTAAAGAAATTGTACATCCACCATTGGTTCATCACTGCGAGGGCATCAGACGGTTGGATTTCACGGAATCTCGTTCCTAAAGAAGAGAAGGCCCCATGTGCGCAATCATCTTGAAGGCCCCACATTGGGAGGTGCCACATGGGAGGAAATAAAAGAGTTTGGTAATTTAGAGGGGCCCAAGTTAATTAAAACAGTCTTAGTAGAATAAAGGGGCCCTTGTTTCTTTTAAAAAAAGACAAAACATAAGTAATGAAGAAAAGGGGGGCCCACAACTTAAGTGATAAAGGGTTTTATTCTTGGGATGCATGCACACACCCCCTTATGCACAAATCCCAAGGCCCCTTGCGCAAGTCCCTTTATTTTCTTCTTATTTTCCTTTTGTTTCTTTTAAGTGTGATGATGTCATCATATTTCCTTAGGGTATTTTAAAGACAGCCATTGTATTCTTCTTGGTTATGTTATGTTTATGATATTGAATGAAAATGAGACTTCTTCTTCTACCTTGGACCTCTAGAGTTTATCTTCTCTTGAGAATCTCTATAAGGCCTCCGGATCAGAGTTTAGTGAGAGCCCAATAAAGGTATCTTCTATTTCTTTCACTTTTCTATTTCCAAAAGCTTTATTGACCTTTGCCATTTAAATCTAGACCAGATCTAGAACCCCCTTATTACCAAAGATCCTCAAACTTCAGATCTGAATCTTACTATTAGAAACCTCTTTTTTTTTTTTTTAGATCTGAAATTTATCAGATCTGAACTTTTATTGGATCTGAACCTTTTATAGATCTGAACTCTATTGCTTAAACCTTTCATCTAAACCATTGGATATATATCATTGGCCCCAAGCAACCTGGAAGTTCTATCTTCCATTAAGATCCTACTATTTTCTTTGCTAAAAGGGATTTATTGCGGGATCTGTGAGATCACCTAGGACCTCAGATTCATTGTTTACTTGATATTCAGTGCTTTCTATTTTAATTGGCATGCCTATAACTTGATTTTAGTTGTTAATTCAGATTTGATCTCATCATATTAGGGAAGACCTCATATTGTCCTGCATCACTTTGCCTCTTGCACTTCCTTATCCTGCACACTACTTTCGCCAGCTGTGCCATGCTCTATTTGGACTCAGACAAGCTCCCATGTTCGGTTTGAATGCTTCAGCATTGTCATTCTCAGTACTGGCTATTCTCAAAGTTTTCATGACTTCCTAATTTTTTTCCTTCTCTACCAAATGTGGTCGAATGCTCCTTCCTCTTTATATTGGTGATATGCTTATCATAGGTGATGATCGAGAAGGCTGTTCTCTCAAGATCTTTCTTACCTCACAGTTTAATACGAAGAATCTTGGTCCTCTGGGCTACTTCTTGGGCATAGTAGTTGCATACTGTCCTCGAACTACCTTTCTCAAATGAAGTATCTTGGAGACATTCTTTAGAGAGCAGAGTTTATCGATTCCAAAATTATTAGCAGTCCACTTGAGCTCAATCAGAAGCTCTTTGCTTCTGATGACACTCTTTCTGACCCCACTCGCTATTGATAGACCGTATACTCAACTATCTCCTGGCTTGACATAATTTGTCTAATCCAAGTCGTTAGTTGGTTTGTCTTTGCCCCTACTTCTAAACATTGGGCTGCTATTCTTTGGATTTTGCATATCTTCAAGGCATAATGAATCTGGCTCTTCTTCTCTCTGGTGACAGCTTTCTCCAGTTTATTACCTAATCTAATTTTGGTTGGGCAGGATGTGTTGACAGTTGACACATGCCATAATACTACAGGTTACTGCATCTTTTTTTGTTTCTCTCTAATTTCCTGGAAGAGCAAGAAGTGACTGTTGTTTCTTGTTCTTCTGATGATGCTGAAATCACGCTTAATCCTATGCTAAAGTACGACGGCTGCTTGCTGATATGGGCATCTACTTACATGCTTTGACCCCTCTATATTGTGACATTGCAAGGTCTCTCCATATTGCTCACTACATTGTCTAACACGAGCACACCATTCTTCGTTGAGCCATCTTCTACCTATACTAGCTGGCTAATCTTTCGTGTATGGCCTTACCCCACTCTTCGGTTTCAGAAATTTCCATCCAATCATAGCAAGAGAAGAGAGGGAGGGGGGGTCCTCAATATGCCATAATCTCATGTGCCATACATTTTCTTAGATTCTAGTCAGTCAAACTAAATTGTACTTATGTAGATAAGTTAGTCAAACTAAATTGTACTTGTGTAGATAAGTTATTACTAATAGTGGATATGAGAGTTCCTTATATACAGTGGTTGGGAGCATTAACCCAACAAAACAATAATAAGTCTCTTGTTCTCTTCAAGTTTTTCAATTTCTTCACATGGTCCAGCCACATTAGAAGAATGGTCTGGATCATGATACCATGATCTCTACTCAAGTCTTATACTACTCTTGTCCTAAGGCCAAGCTTGTCATGTGATCTGAAGAGTGTTGGAATATCATTTTTCTGATCAGTTAAGAACGGGATATTATAGCTTAAAAAGTAATAGTTGAAGAATTTCAGAACTTTTCCCCACATCTGATTTCTTTTACTCCAACTGTTTTTTGTTTTAATTTTTTTTTTAAATTCTAAGATGCTTCTAATCTATATTGACTGGATACATCATTTGAAAGTTTGGGACTTAAACTGGATACAAATCAACTACTAGTGTGGCACTCTTTTATATTTTTTTATTTTTATGATGACATGGGTATCCCTGAGGTCTTTGACCCAAAAGAAATAATCCTCTGCATGGCACCCAAGTGCGGCACTCTTTTTAGTGTGTCTGAGCTCTATATATGACAAATCAGTACAGTGCCTTTTGTAAAGATACAGGTCAACTCGACCTGATGGGTCAGCCCACAACCCATGAATTGGGTCAGCCCACAAATCAAGTCATTGTATGAGTTGTCAATAGATACTAGTTACCTTAACAATACCCGTAATCATGTAATTAGATCATCTAGTCTAGGCAATACTGTGTTATATATGGATCCATTGTCAATACAAAGAATATACAATTCTCTTGCAATTCTTCTCTCTCTTGTATGCTTCTGGTTAGATATGGATATTCTAACATGGTATCAGAACCCATCGATCTGTTCATTCAAGCATAAGAGGAGCCTTGATCAACTAATAGGAGAATATTGTATTCGACTGTGAGAAGCACTACACTACTGTGATCAAAGGTGGCCCATCTATTGATGATCATTCTGCATTAGAGAAATCTCTCCATTATGGTCGTCCATTTATCCTAGGAATTCTGCACATTTTTTCGAGATTTTCTGATCATCTGAGGTAGGCCATTCTCTCCAATCTGCACTTGTCTCCTTTGTGCAAATAGTTTTCATCAAGCCCGTTCAATATTCTGGTCTCTCAAGCTTTCTTCAAAATTCCAGCTAGAGGTGTTTCGGATTTTTGATACAGAGACCACTGTGTGATCTGATCTTCCATCTGATCACCCACAAATCAAGTTATTTGGCTTCGCTGGTTACTTCGAGATTTAGGAGTTCTAGTTCTTAAATCTACCTCTCTCTTTACGGACAGTGAAAGTACACGGAAACTAGTAGGAAATGATGTCTTCCATGAATGATCCAAACATCTTGAAGTTGATTGTCATTTCATTCGTCAACATGTTTGGAGTGGTACTATAAAGCTTATCCAGATTTCATCAGCTGCTCAAGTAGCATATTTTTTCACCAAAAGCCACTCCCCATCTCAGTTTTCGGAGCTAATTCCCAAGCTATCGATGGTCACATTCTCCCATCCAAAGCTTGAGAGGGGATGTAAAGATACAGGTCAACTCGACCTAATGGGTCAGCCCACAACCCATGAACTGGGTCAGCCCACAAATCAAGTCATTGTATGAGTTGTCAATAGATACTAGTTACTTTAACAATACCTGTAATCATGTAATTAGGTCCTCTAATCTAGGCAATACTTAATTATATATGGATCCATCGTCAATACAAAGAATACACAATTCTCTTGCAATTCTTCTCTCTCTTGTATGCTTCTGGTTAGATCTGGATATTCTAACACCTTTAACCATGAAATAAAGGCACTGCACTTGTAACACCTTTATTTTCCTTTGTCATCATTCCCCTACTTTTTTTATATGAAATCATATCTATGCAATCAATCATGTCTTTTAATGGTTTTTTTTTCTTTTTATCTATATATATTGTGTGGATATGTACTCATAGCCAGTTTGTTTGTCATCATGGTAGGAGGCAGGACCTTTGATAGCATTATTTGCTTAGTAGATTGGGATTTTGCTGCAGGTTTGGTGGTGTCTGTTGTTAATCCACAACCAGGGGAAACCATCATCGACTGTTGTGCTGCACCTGGAGGAAAGACTCTTTTCATGGCATCATATCTGAGAGGCCAAGGTGGTTTTTGAATGGAAAGTTTCATCTTTTTGACATGTTCTCACACATTTGTATCAGTAAAATTGTCTCATATAATTTGTTGGTCTATAATTTCAAGCTAATGATAGGGTTCTAAATTTCTAATGCCTCCCTAAATGTGGTGTAGTATGAACCCATTTTGTATGAGTAGGCTTGCGGTCCATAGTCATCCAACAGACCTTAGTGCCAACATACTGGTGGGTTTGATACTAGAAGCATGGTGCCAAACATGGAATGGGCACAACAGGATACTGTTCATGTCTTGAACATTTGAAATCCATTATTTATCGAGTTTCTTGTTGTTGATTTGAATAAAAATATTTGCTAAGTCGACACTAAGTATGTGTAGACTGCCTTTATTTTAATTACTCGGCATAAAATTCGAAAAACAATGATGATGATACTTCCATGATGGCTTAAGGAAAGAAAAACATTGGTTTTTTCTATGTGGAAATTCAACGTGCTCAGGAGATATTCAGAAGCTCATTGATTTTTGGACTTGTCTATGTCAACATGCGTCGTCTTGTTTCAGGACTTAGGGATTTGTTCAAAGGAAAATGTTCTCCTGTGCTCCTTGCGCAGGCAAACTTTTAATCCACAACATCAGTGACGCGTAAAGTTTATGCTTTACACATCACGGATGCTCATTATTCAAAGCTCATCTGCACTATGTGCACAGGTTAATATTTTCCCTCTTGTAAATGTTGATTATGAAACAAATTATTTTTTGTTTATAATGATAGAGAACAGTAATAATAGCAGTAATGGTAATGATAAAAATAATAAGATTACTTCTAATAAAAAAAAAAAGAGAGTAGAAGATAATCTTAGAGTATGAAGTTCTTGACATATAATTTTAATCACTTGGAAGTGATCTGTCATGCAAGCACTTATTATTTGTGTATTTTCAAGTACTTGTTATCATGAGATTTTAAGCACTAGGAACTCTTATGGTCTACTTGGTTTTCAGCTTTTACATACTATTATACAGGACCCTCTCACACCATCTGACAATTCCAAAGCACAGGATAAAGTGCTGATGTTGCCTTTTCTGCAATCCAGTGTCCAGATGCTGAAAACAAAACAGCACCTCAGGGTTTAATTCTTTCTTCCTGAGATTTACAGCAGGATACCTTTTGGAATTCTTGTTGAAGATAAAAGAAATGAAAAAATAAATTCGAACTGGAAACATGAAAAAAAATTTATAAAATGTCAATGGAAACTGTTTTGTCAAAGCAAAAGTCATGAAAAAACATTTTGAAAATATGACGTAGTATCATTGAATTTTCTACTTTTGTGAATGTTTCAAAGATACTGTTGTGACATTCCTACTTCCATGGTTGTTAGTTACAACATCGTATAATGGCCATGGTTGTTTACTTGTTATGAAACAGAGAAACAGAAAAGTGAAACATTCTCAAAGTTGGGTCATTAGGTTTTGAAATCTAGACTCTGGGTTTTAAAATTGTTGTACTTTTTACGTAAATCTACAACTTTGTGTTTGGTAGAACCTTTTTCTTGGCAAAATAATGTGCTATATTTCATTAAATAACATTGTTATCTTTGGGAAAGACACCTTATGCAAACGCCGTTGTAAAATAAAGATCTTAACCAATAATTAAAGTAAATAGCATTATTGTCTCCAGGATTTTTTATCCCCGAGCAAGAAAGAGCCGCTGCACTGCTTTACATTGGTCAGGCTGGGCTGGGATAATAGCATAAGCACTTCGATCATAGAAGATACACTTGTAGAGCGTATGAATGGTTTGGATCGAAGAGCCTCCAATCTTTTTTACGAAGCCTTAGCCTATATACGATCCAACTACGAGACTATTTGTAATTTTAATTCCATTATAGTGCCAATTTCTAATCATGATTCCAAAATGTCACAATCTTTATTTTATGAAAACATTGCATTATTTTTGCGATAGTGAAGATATTCATCAGTCATCATTTTACTTACTGCACTTTTTTTTCCAGAAAAAACCATCTTTAATCTCCATGATACTGTAAGTTATTAAACGCTTCTTTCCTTTGGAAACTTCTCAGGCACAACAATGATGATTTTTCTCTAACTTGGTAGCTGCTTCTTTTTGCAATTCCTTGTGTTGATTCCATTGAGCTGGATTTTAGAAGCTTTTGGTTCTATACCTACTCCTTCCATATATAGGCTTGTACATTTTTTTTATTTTTTTTTTTGCGTTACATTATTGAAATTTATATTTGAGCACGAAAAATTAGTGATGCTTCACGGTGATGATGCAGGTATGGTATCTGCAGTTGACCTAAACAAAGGTCGCTTAAGAATTTTTGAAGAGACAGCTAAGTTGCAGAATGCCGATGATATTGTCACTGCTGTTCATGCTGATCTTCGCAATTTCTCCGTAAGTTACTGGACTGTAAACAGAAGCAAACATCTAGAACTTTTACTGGAATGACTTAACAAATGACGTCTCTCTTTCAAAGAATTAGCTCAAATATTTGAGTACGAGGAAGAAATCCAGTATAGCACCCCATTAAGTGGATGGGTGGACCATTAGCAACAGATATAAGGATAAATATCACATAGTAAAAATATCCATTGGCAGTGATGGTGTTCTCCTAATCTACTTGCACATTTGTTTACTCAAAAGAGAAACGGAAAAGAAAAAAAATTATGGCAAGTGTTAAATGCCCATGAGCACTATAGAAAATAACTCATCAAGATAAGGCCTAGGCCCAACTCAACTAGGCCCATGTATAGACTTTTAAAATATCCCTAGTGTGGAATTTGGTCAAAACATTGTACAGCAGATTTTCTCTTTTTTACTTGTATAGAAGATTAGGATAGCTGTACCTTTTATTCTTTCATTATTTTGATTGTAATTCCAGCCTTTGATTAGGCACAATGAGATTATAAAACGGGTCAGTCGATATTCTCTCTTGGGACATGACCAATTGTTCCAAAGCTCTTTTCTTCTTCTTCTCTACCTCTTAGATTATTTCAATAACCTTTATAAACACAAGGTAAAATTGGAAGATGCCCATTGTTGCAAACATGAGGTTGTCCTTTTGAGTCATCTTACCAATAAAAAAATAACTTTTCCAGAACATGGTGAAAATACACATCTGCATATCTTTTGGGGACTTGAAACCCATTTAAGATTAGAAAAGAGAAAGGTAATGTTAATGTTGAAAAAAAAAACTTTTAATTCCCTCTTTTCTCAGTCCCATGACATTCCATAGAATTCATCCTTCATGGAGAAAGGACACAAGCCCCACCATTGATGAAAGGTAAATGATTCTGGAAAAATGAAAGAATTATTAGACAGGTTATGGAATGTGAACCATATGTATCTCACAGAGGAACAAATTGCCAAAGAAAGTTCGTTACAATTGAAATTGATTGTGCGGTCTTTTCCAATTGTCTTTTGTACTTCATGTTATTTTTAATTAAATTTTAGTTACCTTTTCTTGGGGAGAAGTTCCCTGAAGAGTAATGTAGAAATACTGATTCACGGAGTCCTTCCAGCCCAAACACAGGAGCATATATTAGCAAGAAATTGTTTCGGTCTTCAAGGTGATGAATGCTTACATGTTTGCTAGCTGTATTGAGAGCAAATTTTGTTATCTGTGCCTGTCAAACAAACTGCTTTCACTGTAAGGGGGTTGGTATTTTAAATAGCTTTTAAAGAAAAGGGGCTGACGATATAGGATTGGTTCATGAGAACAAAGACAGAACAAAGACCTGCTCAAGAAGATACCACTGGTTTCTCCCTGGATGGACCATCACAGATGTCGTGGATTATGTGGTAGACTTCGCTAAAACATTGGATGTGTCCTTACTTCTTGTTAAGAGGAGTGCTAACTCGGAGGCAGATTGATTGGCCAACGAAGGAGTCTATCATTAGAGCTTGGTGGTAGATAAGGATCGATATCTTTGGTCTGTTCTCTAGGATAGCATTGTGTTCATTTTTTTATTTTTGTTTTTTTTTTTTCTTTTGTAGCCGATGGCTTCGCTTTTGTTGCTATCCAGTATACTAGTACTGTTTAGCTCCCTTTAATAGGATTTGTTTACCATTAAAAAAAAGGAAAAAAGAGAAAAAGAAAAAGAAAAAGAAAATGTGCTACTAGTTTCTTCCTCCTATAACGGCCTCATGTAATTATTGAAGAGCTTCTAGCTTTAATCTCCCAACAATCCATGAGGCTTCTTCTGGAACTTCAAGCTCACACCCAATTTCCTCGGCATACTCTACCTATGACTTGATGAATACTTGTCAGTTTGAAACTTGATAGAGCTTCACAAAATAATCTTTTAGGGTACTTTCTCCAAACCAAATATTCTTTGAATATCTCACCTCTGCAACTCTGACCAAGAAACTTGTTCCTCTTTTTCTTAGGTCATGGTTTTGTGTGCATGTGTTCTCACCTTGGCATTAACTCTCCACCCTTCTGATCCCAGACACCTCTCCCATGAGTCTTCCGAATCCCTACTAGATTCCCCATATTTAGCCCTGTTTACTTTCCTCCATAATGCTTGTTTCTCCTAAAAACTTCGCCATTTTAGAGGAGCCCAATTTCTCTTTCCAATATTCCAGATGTGCCTAGGCCCCATTAAGAAGCGACACTTTGTGAGTCATATGTATCAAGGATCGTCTTTGTGAGTTCTATTTATCCCTCTTTAGATTCTGGAGTGACAAAACTTATCACTAAACAGGAATCAATGGAGAAAGAGAACTCTTAAGTCCAATCCTTGATAAATTGTTTAAGGCTTTGATAATTGTTTATTTTATTTGTCTAGTTTCAGTATTTTTTGTTTTGTTATACGTATGTTTTGTTTGTTTTGAATGTTTTTTGCATGCATGCATTATGCCATTAGCTACTCAATCTCTTGAGATTCCCATGTTACCTTTGGTTTGCTGGTTTCATGTCTGGTGAAATCATTTATTAAAATGAGAGTCTGGTTCCAAGGAGCATTTAATGAAGATTTGACCTTTTATTCCTTAAGTTAATTCTCCTGTAGAAGAACTGCCCTTATTTATAATCTTTCCAAAAATTCAACATTACATAACAATTTGGTTAAAAAATTTCTACCATTTATTTCTGAAGTTGTATCCTCTGGATTTGCAAAGCTGATGCAGCCGGAGGCGAACTGTAATTGACAGGAAATCCAAAGAAAACAACCCTAAGCAAATCAATAAGAAAAAAATGTAGAAAGCCAGAGAGAAAGGGAGAATTCTTGCCAATAGTTGCTCCTGTAAAAGTTTTCAATCTTATGGTCAATACATCAATCCGTTGGCGAAGAATGATAAAAATAAATTTTTTTGAAAATTCTGCAAATGTTACTGTTCAAGCTACAATAACTGGCAGCCATTTTTTTAATGGATAGATAGGTTTTATTACGAAGCAAATAGTACAAAAGACTTATACTGAAAAGCAAGGGAAAACCATTCAAAAAGGGCAAATATGACACCCATAACCTGTCAACAAAAAACTACAAGAGCAAGGGAGAATGATCAACAGAGAGCGATGACCGCCCGACGCCTTCCTTGGTCAACATATCCACCATCGCAATAGCACTATGCAGAACATGGGAAAAAGTAGTGACACCGAGCCTTGAAGGAATCTCCTTCGCCTCCTCAAAGGCTCAAACGCATCAGCCAAATGCCAAGGCATCTTCAAAGAGCCCATTGCCCAGCGAATGACGCACCAAGAGTCACCCTTGACACACCAAGAGTCACCCCCACTAAAATGTTGGAGAGACCCAATCTGTCTTATTCCGTGAGACCGGAGAAACTAATCACGCAAGCTGCCGATGAATCTTTAATAATTCCCCCTATGCCAGAAGGACCCAGGTTACCTGTAACACTGCCATCAAAATTAAGCTTGTAAAAGCCCAAATGAGGGGAAAACCAAGCAGGACTTGGATGATCCCTAAACTCAGAAGAACAGCCAGCTCCTGCTAACACCTCGACATAGTATCAATAGAGAACAATTTGGGTAAACCCAAGAAGTCACATGAGCTTAATGGAATTTTCCAGGGCAGCCCCCCATGAGCAAACACCATTGATCTAAATCACCCAGAGAACAGCAAAAATGGCCACTTTCCACATCACCCTCCCCCTAGCAAAATCCACCTCCAACCACCTAGTCTGAAACAAACAATGAAGAGTATTCTGAACCACCCAGCTGCAACCAAACCCACTAAGAACTGCATTTCAAAGAACTGAATGTTATCTTGCATAAGAATGCAGCCCAACATACCTAACCAACCAAAAGCAGTTTCTCTCTGAGGGTCCTTAACCTTCCAAATGACAGCAACAGGGGAAGGATTAGAAGAACCTGCTGACAAAGTAACTGGCGACCTTACTTCCATGTATAGTGTTCAAAATCCCCCCAAAAAAATGGGTGAAACAATCACAATGATTAATCCTGTTCTCTTAGTAATTAGATCCTACGATGAATGGTTCTTTTTAAACTTGGAAACTACTATAAAAATTTCAGAACAGCTGAAACTGGAATCTGCTGGTCGTCCAGAACACTTGTTACAAACTCCTGTGGGGCCATACAGCCCACTGTTTGATGAAGCAAAATTTAGTGTAGTTCTTGGGTTTGAGCCCATCTTTGTCCATTTGACTGAGGCCTGAAAAGACTTGCTTGCTGAAATTTTCTGTATTTGCAGAAATACCCTGCTGTCTGGTAACTGGTTCTCAAACTAGCTCCTGACATTGAATTTCATTCGAAATTTGGGATTGTTTTGGGGCCCAATTGATCCTTTGGTCCACCTAGAAGTGTGTCGTGGTACTGTAGGCTTGATCATAGGCGTCTAAAAATTTCAATACTTGGTTGTTTTGATCCCTGTCAAGTGTCAACAGATGCAAATTGACTTGCATCAAAATTCCAACCTTTATTTCTAAAATAACAGAGAACTAAAAAAAGTTTTTTAAAACTTTATGGCATCATACTAACTGTTTTCATGTGCATAATGTGCTAGATGACTAGTGTGCTTTATACCAAGGGTTGCATAATATCTACATCGCATGAAATGTTCTGTTTAAAAGCAATCCCAATTTTGGACATCTCTTTTCAGGTTTTCAAATGGTCTGTGCAAGCTTTGTAGAAATATTATGTAGAAAATCAGTAGCTGCTGAAAAACTTGTTATTTTGTGCTCTATTTCCTTTCTATTAAATGAAGCTCTATTCCTTTTCTATGAAGTGAATGTATGTTTATTAAAAGGGTGTTGCTATTTCCACCCACATATATATATAGATAGATAGATAGAGAGAGAGAGAGAAAGAGGGAGGATAGTGGATGAGTAGTCAAAGGTCATGTCATTGGATTCAAATCATAAGGCCATCACCTTCTTCCCTTCTTTATGTTTATCCCCAGATGAGCAGCACAAGACACCTGTCAGTCACAGTAGCTTATTCAATATTCATCAGTACAAGAGATAATCGCCATATAGAGCGTTGGATCTGGAGAGCGTTGGATCTGGAGGAAAATCGGACGACCGAGATTAGCTGGCTGGGATGTGCGTACATATACAAGACGCTAAGTATTCAAGTCCCATTTTTCACAAATAGGCACGGGCCGGCCTTCAGGCATTCTACCACTGAATTCAAGTATGGTCCATTTGTTAAGTGGACCCATATTTTAGGTCCAAGCCCGGCCCAACTCCTAAAGCTAGGTTCAATCCTAGCCCAAAGCAGGCTTGGCCCGGGTCCGGATGGGCCAGCCTGATCCACGAACACCCCCCCTCCTCTCATATAGGATCAGGTTTGACATATTTGTCCCACTTCGAGCTCTCAGAATAATTTGTGTTGGGACAGTGGTTATGATTGTCTTCATATGGAGGTGGGCTTGGCGCCAGTGAATTTTCTTGATTTTGTAATAGGCCTCACTCAGCCTCAGAGGATCTGTATTATTTTTCCCACATGGTGGGGTGTATGTTTTTGGTAACGTGCCCACACTAGCTGTTGCCCAGCAAAATCAAAATTTTTTTTTTTAAATGTCTGAGATATCCGTATTAGCAATGGAAGCCGCGTTTTGGTTGGTGGCATAAGTTTAGGATCTTGGTCATTAATCAAGTGGGGTACATGTAAATGGGGGTAACAACACCTGGCCCATTTTAGTGGGCCCACACGTTGAGGACACTGGGACTTGCAGTCATCCTCAATTCTTGTGTACGAACCTAGGAATTGCATACTCAAAAGGCTGAGGAGCGAGGTCCCTCTCTACTGTAACAATACGAGAGAGAGAGAGAGAGAGGTGATGCAAGACATGGAGAGTGAGGATTGGGCGTTAATGGTGGTCTGGGTGCAGTAAGGAAAAAGATGGTCGAGGCTGACAATTGTCGTCAAATCAGATGATGTACGTGGGATCCACATCTGCATGTACGTGGAATGTCATGGGCGGAGAGATCTGGTGTGCATTTGGCGCTTTGACCAATGGAAAAACTCGGTGTCCAGATAGCTTTTCGGATGTGACATTGACATTGCATGAGTGCTGCAACCAAGGTGTAGACTGGAGCTATAGGGTGGGTGTAAATATGAAATAGGGTGGGTGTATTTAGAACCACCCTTATTAAAAACCCTAAATGAGAATACATGTATCTGAGATTCACGTGCCAGTCATGAATGTTAGATCTTGACACAGCTAGTAGTTAGAATTCATCCTCACTCTCACACACACACACAAACACACAGAGCAATGTGAGCTGATTGTACAATTATGATACTAGTTAAATATCTTATACATCTAAGAACTAAAATACTATGGAAACGTACTTTTCAAAACTATTATTAAATGCGTCAGCGTGCAAAATTTCCTAGAATCCGGACATGTTATGTTCGTTTAAGCATTTGCATATGTATCCACAGTTAAGTTAGATAGCTTTAAAAAAAAAAAAAAACCCAGAGATCTTGTGTTTTGTTTTTGCACGTATTGACACCAGTGCAACTTAAGCTCTTACATATACTTTTTTTCTGCCTTCAGCAATTGCTCTTTTGTAACTTTTTTGAGGTTTGCAAAAAAAAGTAGTGGTTCATATTAACTCTGAGCGGTAGCTTAGTTGGCCTAAGACCACGGTTTGCACCCGGAGCTTGTGGGTTGAAAACTGCATTACCACACTGGGGCCACATGGAAATTTTACCCGTCTTTCTCTCCTGGGCCCGTAGGGATTATACTGGCCCAAAGGGCTAGGACACCCTGCGTTATAAAAAAAATTTAAAAAGTAGTGGTTCAGATTTTGGAAAAATATTTTCTTGTTTGCTTTTTATTCATTGAAGCATTGGCATTTTGTACGCAAAGAATGCTGTGAAGTCTGGTAAAGTCTTGTTGGATGCTCCCTGTTCTGGATTAGGTGTCCTCTCAAAGGTATTCAATTCCTTGTCTCAAGTCATATTTCTTGGCCAGATAGTTGTGCCATCCTCTTCTTCTGTCTTTTGCAGGAGCCAAACAACTTTCATTTTACTGAAGTATAGAAATAGTATTAGTTTCTACAAATTGATTATTCAAGAAAGAATTCTTCTGGTTTGTTCTTTTATTTTTGGAATATGTTAATTTTGTAATTGTATGCAATATACCAATAATGTCGTCTATCTAAATGAGAAGTCTTGTTCAACTATTTGTGTTAAATCTCCTAATTTGATGAATTCTAGAGTTCTCTCTTAGGGTTTGAAAAACCTAAGAGGATAAAAGTATAAAAATAAGGAAACAAATTGAATTGAGAAAACCCAGTCGTACTGTTCCATGCCCTAGGGTTGGGGACCACTATTATATATATTCTATCATATTTCTGATAATTTCAAAAAAGCTCTCATTTATATATTTACAACTAAATCCGTATTTTCCCTAAAACTACATATCCAATTATTCCTCTTAAACACTTCCCCTCATACTGGCTCATAAATATCTACTATGTCTTTGTTGCCGACTTTCTCTTGGATAAAATGACAATCAACTTCAACATGTTTTTGCATGAGCATGGAACACTGGATCTGTTGTAATCTGTTGTGCTTATCTGCCGTCAAAGTATAATTCCATGGGATCTTCATGTATAAAGATCAGCTCACGAAGTAAAATCCTTAACCATAATAGTTCACATGTTCCGTATGCCATTTGCTTAGTATTTGGATCCAGAATTGGACCTTGTTACTACTGTTGAAATACAATATTTCGAGAATTAAAGAACAAGATACGGGTTAAAAAGAAACTGGCAATCTACATGATAGCAATTTATAGCTCCACTGGGTTGGTGATATAGGATAGACCCGTGGTCCCCATGGGTGAACCCTCCTTTGGGCCCAGCCCACCTATCCCTCGTCTATTTAAAGTTTATTTATGAATTAAGTTGTGTTCAGTTTGATATTATGATCCCAGCCATTGAAGTATTGGATGGTCCATATTTGCTTTGGGTTAAGTTTTCTCTTATTTAAACATTGTGAAGCCTCTTGGTTTATTTAGATTTGATGAATGAAAAAATATTGAGTACTCTTGCTTTCTTCTTCCTCCTGTGATTGGAGTTTGGCGTGAGGCCAAGATTTTCAGGCGTGAAGCCTGAATTACCCCCCTCCACCCTCCGTCTCTAGTCCCTCCATTTCTGCCCACCCCGCATCTGGTACCCTACTCCGCTTCAATAGGACAGAAAAAAAATTTTGGATGTATTGTAGCCCCACTGGAGAAGACAAACAAAAGTGGTACCCAAAATCCCTAACTAGGGGTTTTTCCGTCCTCCTTGAGTTTTGAGGCCTTTCTTGTGATTTCATTTCGACTTGCTAGAGAGAAGTATCCATCTTGGTTGGGATGGTTGTATTTATTTTTGCTTTGCCTGTACGTTTCCTTGCGTTTTTTGTGCTCCGGGAATCTTCTTGGTTGTTTGTTAGTATATCTCTTTTGTACTAGTAAGCTTTTGATCAATCAAGTTACCGTTAAAAAAAAAAACATAAATAGGGAATGGTCATCAAAGTATCAAGGTGATACTAATAGTGCTCATTATCACTTTACACAAAGCTAGATTGCGGCTAGAATAATAATCCAAAATAAAGCCTCTACATAGACAAACAACCCCTATGTGCTCGGTTGGTACTGTTTAGTGGTGCCGAACCCATCAAGAGTCAATGGTCTTAGGTAAGTTAGGTTTTAGACATAGATCACATTATAGGTCACTTCTTCAAATAAGAAAACACTCCAAATAATTTATTCAAGCCCTTACAATACAAATGACACATCCTCAGAAGATCTAATATTAAGTAGACTAATCCCTCAAACTTTCACATAAAACAAGTTAGGGTTCTGGATCCTTTTAGGTGATTCTAGTTAGCATTAGAAGATAATTAGGAGTACTAAGTTCTTAGTATCTTTCCATAATTAAATCAAATATTCAATTTAGGCCTTTTAAGCATACAGGTGGGACCAATATCTGAAATTAACATGTGGCCTCCAATAGGTCACATCCAACTTCCTTTGGCATTATTTTGAGTTTTGAAGCATATTGACATCCCCTTTGATCTTACGGTGTTCCTACACAAGTATATTGATGAAAGAAAAGAGAAACCTAACCCTAATTGTGGCTAACTGCTGGAATCAGATTCAAACTCAATTTGGGAGACTCCAAATCATTAAATTGAAAACCCTCAAAGAGTACAAACTCTAGAGGGATCATGAGACAAAACCCCCAAAATCATCCAAACCATGATGCCCCTAGGGTCAACAACCCTATATCAATCCCAAGTAGGGTGCAGTCAGCAGGGAATCTGCTGGGGAACCCCACAGCCAAGCCCACACAATCCAAATTTTACATATTTTGATGAATTGGGTCTCTTCCACATCATGCTGTGTGATTTTGAGATGTGTCCCACACATGAAACAAAGAAACAAGAGGAATTCTAACCCAATTCAAATCCCATAATTGAAATCAGATTTAAAACATGATAACATTAACATATAATTTGGAAACATCATCAAATTAGGATAGAATGCCAAAGTAAGCAAAACCCTAGAAGATATTGTAGTAGAAACCCCAAAGCTAGAGCCCCGCCATGATGGAAAGCTCAAAATCCACCATGGGATGGAGTCCCATTGTGGTCGGCCATGGTGGGAATATCAATGGGATCCCACAGCCAGTCCTACTCCTCTTCAATTTCTATTTCTCATTGATGTTTGTTTTTTTTTTTTTTTGGAGAAAGTTAAGTTGGTCTTTCATTTTCTCTAAAGATAAAAAGTTACACGAGGATAGCTTTCAAATTGAAAGTATCCAATGGGTATACCCCATTCAAACAAGAGTACAAAAAATAGCCCACATCTCGGGCACATGAAACCATACAAGAAACTCTTACATCCCGGGCACCGGAAATCCAAGTATGAGGAGCCCACATCCTGGGCCAAGACTCTATTGATCACCAATCATATTCATTTCTGTTGAGCTGAAGTGAGCTGTGATCAAAGTGACCCTTTTGACTTGCTTACTAAGAGCCATAGCACATGGAGAAATAGGGCCATAGAATACCCTAGAAAACATTGCAAAACTGCCTCCACTTTCCTTACATCAAATCGATGTTTCCAATCAAACATAGATGGATTTCTTATATTTTTGGTAAGGAGACTTTCCATCTCTAAATGGATCACATCGAGATCAGCTGGAATTAGTTGAATCAAAGATTTCACCTCTTGGTAGATTTTATCATTTGGAACAATCTGAATAGATTCTGCATGGCCCTTTGGGTCCCAAAAAATACCAATTAGTGCTGGTTGAATATGAAAATTTGAAAATCTCCAACCCTCATAAATTTGATGAAGGGGTTTGTGAGTTTTCGATTAAGTTGGGGGTAGATTCCATAGGCTAGCACGTGGGTCTGGCAACCTTACATCAAGAAAAACAATCCAATTGTGGATTTTTCTCAAGATATTTTGAAAGATCTGTTCTGGTCCCTTAAACACTTTTGAAATTATTCGAAAGTTTGTTTTCCTCCACAAGTGCCACACAAATGCAGGAAAAATAAGCAATGCAAGAGTTCGAATGCCAGTATGATTTTGAAAGTAGTCTTTTGATTTGATTTCTCATTTATTTGAGTCCTTTTCCATCACATACTTAGTGTTTTGAGGTGTTTTCTACAAAAATCCATATGATTAGAACTAGATTAGGGCTTCTAGAATTGAATTACATGGAGACAAGAGTGGAATCATGCATGCTTTGCTTAATTCAGATTTTTTACTTATCTTTGATAGGTTATAATTGGCCTTTTCCTTTGTCGAATGTTGTCTAGCATCAATTCCTAACGAACCCTAGGTTGTCCTCTTCACTTTTCTCTCCCTTTCTTCTTCTTTTCCTTGGTGTTTTTTTTTTTTTTTTTAGTTGAATGGTCGCTGGTGTATGGGATGGGATAGGGTTGGTCGTGCAACCCCTTGTATAGCCTTAGGGCTTTGTTCCTAATTACAAGTAGGAGTTGTAATCCTAATGGAGAAATTCCTCTTTCCAATTTTGTTTGTGTTGCAACTCTCATTGACTATTTTTAATTCTAATTGCACTAAAACTCTACCTTTATTGGGCGCTTGACTCTACTAAAGACTTTGGGGTTGGCTTCCGGCAATAACTAAGAGTCCTAGTTGTGCTTAGCAACCTTTGTAATTTGGTTTCCGAATGCAACTAGTATACTTAAATTAGTTTATTAGTAACTAAACAATAATTAATTAATTATACACATAGTGTGGGGTCTATTGGCTGATAGGAGTTCATGCCTGACTACTTTCTTACTATGGCTAGGCCCTATTTCTTCCAAAGTCAAATGCCAGATTTTTAGACCTTCATCCACTAAACTCTCTTTTGTATTTAGTGATTCTAAACTAATTAGGCTTGTGATTGGCTTGTCATTGTGACTAACCCAGCCTATTAGTCGCCACACAATACCTTCTGGGTCCCACTTGGCCCCACATTTTATTATTAATTTTTAATGCATTTTGTTAATGGCCACACTAATATTGATTAATTATGATTAATGGAAACCATTAAGGGCCCCCCTTAGCAGACTGTACTTTGCCATCATATTTTAATTAATTATTATTATTTTATTTCGAATTTACGTCATATTATTTTTAATTAATCAGATTATTATTATGATTATAAATTTGTATGGGACCATTTTTCCAGCTATTCCACATAAAAGAATCTTTTAGATCATGTTAATTACACTAGAATGGATGTATAATGCTATCTAACTAGTATAAATTCTAATATCAATTATTTTTTTTATTAAATACTCAAAATATAGTCTTTCTTATTATTACTAAATAATAATATCGAGGTAAATTTGGGTTCGGGCCCTTACATGGTCCACATGAATCTCCTGAGAATAAAATGCCTGTCAATCCACTCATTATCATTGATGAACTTGGAAAACTGGATGTCAAAGTGGTATGACCTTGCCCAAATTTCTCGTTAGGCAACATTGATATCTCCTCCAGTGCACCTTGAGCCCTTGACTGAGGGCCTGAGGCTATTGAGACCTAATGGCGGTAAGATCCAACCAAAAGAGCCCTCAGTGAGTCTTCATTTAAGGCCATCAACATTGGAGATTGCCCACTGAAAATAATCTGCCAATGACACACTCTCCTACCACCTTCATTATCAAGAAACATTTTCTCATAATGGAAAATAGAATCTCCAAGAATATATCCCATTTAATGATGATAACTCATTGATATGGGTATTCATTGATAGTACACTATTTAGGACCCAGTTTAGTGCACGGGCTTTTTTTTTTTTTTTTTTTTGGCTTAAAGGGTTAATTTGTATTAAAAAAAACAGGAAAAAAGGAAAATACGATGGCACTAGGGCCCCAGGACAGAACCACGGAGAAAATTGGATTTGAAAAGAAGAAAATACATAGGCACTAGGGCCCCAGAACTGTCTATAAGATGACAGAAATTAAAAGTGGAATAGAAAATTAAATTCCAGAAAAGATAACAAAGTAAATATTAAATTGATTGGAGCATAAGTTAATATGAGGTAAATGGGAATCTTTTCTATTAATATTAAATCTTTTGCGTAATCGTTTTCTAGTCCTTGGGCATAAACGTTTAACAATTACCCCCTAGGATTTGAAACTCCATTAAAGATTAATCCTCAAGTCTGGTGAATAACTTATGAACTACAAAATTAGGACATAAGCGTGGACTGATAATTATGTGAAACATCTGAAATTTCATTTTATATGTAAAATCTGTCACCTTGTCATTTCTGTGGTGTGTCCCTGCTATAATGACAATCTGGGTTTACAGCTTACAGTTTCAAAGACTGGAAAGAGACTGGAAAGAAGCAGAAGGAGACAAAAGGAGAAAAGAAAAGAGAGACATGAATTATTACAAGTCAAATTCAACCCATTTAAATTTGCTAATAATCTAACAAATTCTCAAAATAATGTTGATATAACAAAAATCTATCCTGTGTGTGGATGGTAGGGAAACCAAAAGGAGCTGGTGCTTTAAGAGCCCAAAAAAGAACCATGAATTTGTTATCCAGATGGTAGAATGAAAGAAACCCCTGGGGTTTCATCTATAAAATAAGAAAGGAATCTTGATTTGTGGTTCTTCTCATTTGACTGAATGCCAAAATGAACAATTCCATATAATGGAAAATCTTATAATAACAGTGATGATTTTGCTAGTAAAGATGGTCGAGAGGCAACTTTGCCTATGCTTTCACACACAGACACATACAAAATAGATTTCCCTTGGATGTCTAGTGTATTCTTGTAGAGGGATAGTGTCAGATGAAATGTTCCATGAAGTGGTGCATCAGACCAACGTCTTAACATTGTTGGGTCTCCTTTCCTTGCACTCTTCTATATGCTCATAGCATACCCCATCTTTCTTCTAGTTCAAAATTTTTTACAGGCCATAATTTGCCTTTTCATACTGTACTAGCACTAAATCTCATCTTTGTTTTGTTGTTTAAGAGAGCGGACTTATGCTGGAATAGGAGATTAGAGGATTTGGAGAAGTTGGCAACTTTACAAGATGAACACCTTGATGCAGCTTCCAAGTACAATTCTATTCTTTTGCCCCCTTTCCAAATGTTGCTCTATGTAATGTGACACAAACGACCAGACATCTAAAAGAAAACTACAGTGTAAGACACACATCTCGGCATTGTGTGTCAGGTGTTTGTGCATATTCATACTGTAATCGGGAAACACAAGTTTGGGCCCAATGATTTTAGTCAAGGGTCCATTGTGTCCATATGACAATCTTTTCCTTCAGCAGTACTAATCAAAATGTAGTTGGGTCTTGGTAGGGTCTCAGATCCATCATTCCCAGATGGGTTTGAGTATGGCTCGCTCTGTCACAAGCCTGTTGTTACAACCATATTCTTGCACTTTTTTCTTTTACAGCAAACGGCTTTGTGGATGACCCAGACCCAGGCCTACTGAAGTGCTGACACCCTAGTATGCTGGATGCTGCATCCAAAAACATGCACTTAACAATTCCAAAATCATGACCAATTTTTTTTTTTTTTAACAGTACTTTATATGATATTACTGAAGATATTGTAGGCCATGTATCATCATTTTTTCTGAGTAAAAAATTGCATAATTGATTCAATATGGTCTATAATTCTTCGCCTTGCAATTTGCATTTAGAGGTTGGTGAATTCTGGAGGGATACTAGTTTATAGTACATGCTCTATTTATCCAGAAGAGAATGAGGAGAGGGTGGCTGCATTTCTTAGTAGGCATCCGGTATAATTTTGAATTCTTTTTTTCATAGTTTATAATAATTTATTATGTCAGTTTGAGTCATAGTGGTTATTAGCCATTTGGAGGACGACATGGTTTCCCATTGAATTCTGTTCTTATTTACGGCAGCGACGAAATTTACCCTTGCTACTCCTTTTTCAGAGTTTATGGAAGAAACAAATGTTTTTGCCCGAAATAGAACAAGTATTTTGGCTAGAAATTGTACAGATGGATCCATATTTATGTTATCCGGTTGGTTCATCTGGTGGGAACGAGTAAAATGGGTCTAGTCCCAAATCTTTACTCAGAAGATTTTACCATTGAATTGCTAAATCATGTCACTTTTAAGCGTTAATTTGCTTGCTATAAGTAATTCATTTATAGTCACCCATCTGGCTTCTAAATCAACTGAGAGTAGTTCTTATCCACGGTTTATTCATAATGGGTACAATCACATAAGTGATCTGTATCACTCAAAAATTGTCTCCCCCCGCAAAACTAGCGTTGATTTAGTTGAGTGTCATAAAGTATCATTTTCTTTCTTTTTCTTTTTTTTCCTTTTTTTTTTTTGTGTTTTTCATAGAGATTCTAAACAACCATTTTTCTAACATAACTGGATTTTGAGTTAAATGGATATATACCCTTTTTTCACATACAAGGCTATTGGAAGGTCTACCCATGCCTCCATATTTTCAGACACTATTCCCCAAGCACTTCACCGGGTGCTTACATATGACAGCTCATCGCCTAGATACGACAAGGACACGCTAAAAACATGGCAAGGATGTGGATCTTACACACAAAAAGTGAAGTATCGGACATGATACAGCACGGTATGTTACCCATTATGAAGTATCCGTGCATCATAACTGCAAATACATGTGAACCAGGTACATGTATGAGATCATCCTAGCTGTGTGAATGGGGTTGTGGTTTTACATATAAGGCATAATCTCATTCTGTTATCCACATATGGATAAAAGGCTAAAACATGGGAGAAATTGGAACCCCAATATCATTTGTGACCCGTGTGTTCCATGTAATTGAATTCCTAGGAATTATGAGGCTATATATTTGTGTAGTGGTTGAAAATGAATGAAGAATCAAAGGTGAATATTCAAAAATTACCATCAAATAACATTCCCTTTAATGGAAATTGAATCGAAGGAAGATGGGAGATAAATACCCAACCATCACCTTAGGAATTCAAATCATAAGAAAGTCACGGTCCCATCTATGTCACTAAATTATATCCTTCATCCTTTAGCTCTTTAATAATCCTATGGCGCAGCTGATATGACCATGAATTCCTATGTATTATATGCAAACAAATAGGCCCTTATAGTTTATTGTTAATGGAGAGATTCTGGTTGACTAAAACATTACTGATTATTACTTTATTGATAGTTTGGGCCTTTTCTTTTTAAGATTGTAAATATATCACTTATATACTGGCAGATGGCTTACATCTTAAAAAATTTGTCCATTTACCACTGGTGCTGTTATCTGTGTATGTAAAATCATGTGTAAGCAATCCCTCCATTGAAATTGTCATCCTGAAATCAAGCTAGTTAAGACAGTCCAAACCTTTAGATTTAAGCATTTTGGAGTTCAGGTCAACCTTCTATGACTGTCCATTTTCCCCCCTTAGATCAAGCACTAAGAATCACCAAAGCTGCTGATTTTAGAATATGGTCAATTCCAGTGGCTGTGATTTGAACTTTGTACACACTTGTGTCATGTAAATTTGTGCACTGAGTACTCTGAGGTGTGTATTTACTACAGAGGTTCGTGCACGCCTAGAAAGTTCCTAATTGGTAATATATATATATATATATATATATGTGTTTTTGCATGCAGCTGAAAGACATATTCAAAGAATTATTTTTTTGGGGGCCTGCAAGATTTATTTAATCATTTGTAATTTGTTTTAATGCTCTGCAGGAATTTCGAATAGATACTGTTGCCAGATATGTTCCATCTTCTTTTGTAACAGAGGAAGGGTTCTTTTTCTCTAATCCTGTGAAGCATTCTCTTGATGGAACATTTGCAGCACGCCTTGTTAGATCCTTAACCACATCGTAAACTCTATGTATGGCATTTGATCTTTATTATATCTTCTTGAAGTTGCCTAGTCAATTTGTGTGTCTTGTGGCCATTTTGATCTGATCATGATCACCTTAGAATTAAGGTGCACAAAGTTTAAACGTTTGTAGTTGCCTTTTGTTTGTCATTGATTCCAACAGTGAATTATCGTTGAATTGGAGTCAAATATAATTTTTGGATGTGGATGGTTTGATGTATATGAGAATTTTTTTAAAAATGTCAAACCCGGTCTTTTATTATTTTTATCTACATATGTAGGCAGGGGGGGTGTCCTGTGGTTGAGAGAATGTGCAACTTCATCCATGATGATATTACCGCTCTCTTTTCTTTATGTGATGATTGATTCTTTTAATGTAAATATAAGAAATCTATGGAGAATACTTCTTCAAGTTATTGAGCAATCTTTTCTCATATATTCGGCTTACACATTATATACTCACATCAAGCACTGTTTATTCAGTAGTTGCTCTGAATATCCAATGATGAAATTGAACAGACAATCCTGGACCTTGGAACAGGAGACTTTTGTAGGGATCGTCATTGTGAATTTTGGTAATATTCCTTCTCTAGTCATCTTTTTCTGATGGTCTTAAGATAAAATATTTAAAGTTGCCTGACCATTGTGATTGCATGGCCCATCCATGTGGGGCCTGCTGGCTGATCTGCTTTGCTTTTTGTAAGTGTGTGAGTTTCTCTTACGGCAGTTGTTGTGTCAATGTGCATGCCAACTCATCTACGTCCAACTGATACATGTGCCTCTTAAACTCAAAATTGAGCTTCCGATAAGAGGAGGAAAACTGGGGGAAAGAGTGACACTTAGTGTGCGTTTTTGTATAAGAGGATTTTGTGACAGAGAGGATAATTGTTCTAAATTTTTGTGCAGCCTGTTCTTCTATCATCTAATGCAATACTTATCCCGTATGGAAAATTAAAAAATGAATTGATTTTCCCCAATAAAGAAGAGTTCAATTTCCTATGCAAGGAGTAGGAGTGGAATGTACACTCGCCGGTAGAATTGGAAATCTTGTTTCTGAGACTGTCCCTTAATATATTTATGTAGTGTGTGTGGTGTGTGTGTTAGTTGTTTACAGGGTCCAAGCTTAATAGCCTTTTACTTAATCCTCGTTCTTGCATGATTGACTGTCTTGATGACTATGATTTGTCCAGGTAACTCAACTCAGATGAACTGATGCAGAACTCACAATTGATAGATTGATATCACACCTTGAATGAGGATGGGAAGATGATCCGAACGTATCAAGAGAAAACAATTCGATCAGGTAGCTGATGCTGACAGAGCATGTGTGCTCTGTGACACTCCAGAGGAGGACATGGGTTTATTGGATGTAAATATGACCTAAATTAGACAAATGCAAACCATCCAATCCAACTAGAAGAAGGGGGAAAAAAAAGGATCAAAGAAGCAGCAGCAGCAGCAGAAGGGCTATTTTAAACCTCCTTTCATGGTGACCCTCCATACTGTTTGTTTTGTTTTTTTTTTTTTTTTTTTGCTAAAGCTCCTTACTGTTTGGTTGCAAGTACTTAAGGATATATTGTCTCGGGCATATGGAGAATTCCAAATGCTTCTCCCCTAAGTAGAATTCCAAAATGCTCAAAGGCATAGTGACATTCGACAATCTAAAATTTTGATATCACTTTAAAAGAAGATTCACACAAGGATACCAGATTTAGTATGGAAAACCCAAACCGGGTGAAAAACCACGAATCCAAACTGGGTCAACAATCAAGCACTATGAATCTCGCAATTACAAGAAACTGAGATTCCTCCCCAGATATCCCTTACCTAAGGATTGCAGTTACCTTGTGTCGCTTCACGCTTCAACGACTTCACAGTACCGTTGATTGCAACTGGCTCAATCCCGCGCTTGACTCCTCAAATCTTCTACACAAAAAGATGATCTTCTACAATGGATGCAAAAGAAACTGACTCTCTAGAGAACTTGGCAATACAACTCTTCAATAAATCTCTAAAGATGATTTCTCCCAATTAGATCTCTAATTCAGAACTTGAGAGATGATGTGTATCTCTTTGGGTTATGAGAAACAGTGAAACACCCAATATATAACCCCAAATCCGTGCATAAGACTCCTGATAATAAAACAATCAAAATAAGAGTTCTTTCCAAGCTCTTTGATAGAGTCCGGACGGAACTAGGCATGACCACCTTACTCGCTATAGCGAGCAGAGTTCTCGCTATAGCAAGAGTGCTCTCTGCCTCTGACTTGGCTAGAACTTTGCTAAAGCGAAGTTCACGTTCGCTATAGCGAACATGTGTTCTGGAAAATGCCTTGATTGGTCCAGAACTCACCCATCTTCGCTTTAGTTATTTGGCAGCTCATCTACAGTCCATTCTAAAATAAATAGAAAATTACAACTCAAACGGACCCAGTGTTTTGTCCAACCCATGAATTTTCCAATCACAATAAAATTTCTAACATATTATCTCTTCAGAATTCCAATCTTTCTTGTTCGTTACCTTCTTCAATTGCAAACCTTACCCAACTAGAGTATTTGGACCTTTCATCATATGATTTTATTGGTACAATTCCATCTTCCTTTGTAGATGGGCTCAAACATCCCATTTCTCTTTATTTGTATGATAATTCACTTGAGGGATCTATCCCATCATCTCTGTTTTCTCACTCAGCATTGCGATTCTTGCATCCCGTCACCTTTAGGAATGAAAGGTGAGCAAGATCTTTAGAGTTTAGACGAGATCTCTGTTCTTTTTAAAGGTATAAGAAATGTAGTCACACTTTCATCTCTCTTCTACAGCAGCAATGCTTGCAGCCCAAAGTATCCAGTTGGGTATTAATGATGTTGTGGCCGGTGGCATGGAAAGCATGTCTAATGCACCTAAATATCTGGCAGAGACAAGGTTAGGTTTCTTTTTCTAAGGCAACATTATTTTGTTTAATATTTTTTTTCTGGGTCTAATAGAAAGCTTCAATGAAGGGAGAGAAGATTTTACAACTAAAAGGGAACTGTGGTTGTTTAAAGAAACTATGGAAAATAAAAACCTTACACAAGATTTTTTGCTGAAAGTGCTGCTAGTAAACCATACATTCTAACAATTATTGGTTTCTTAAATTCCAATCTGAGTTGGATTAGAGTGGCTTTTGGTTTTGGCCACTGAAATTGACCTACCCATATACTACCCTTTATATGTCTGTTAATGTTAATATCATTTATGGAGTAATAAAAACACAGTCTTAAAATATTGAAATTTCTCTCACATCAAAGAGAAAGAAAATAAAAAATAAAACTTGTTATGAAGTTGGCTTGGTATCACAATCCAAACTTGACAACCCGGTGTGAGTTGGATCGGGTGTGGTTGCATGATACAAGGGCTTGACAGGCCTATGGTATTGGGCGTGAGTAGCATTTTGGCCTAAAGAAATAGGCCTGAGTTAATTGTGTGGCCCTAACAACTCAACAAGGGAGCCCAGCCCAAAGGGTTATGAAATGGTTATGAAACAGTTTCGAACCCTCCCTGAAAATCAGTAACGGTTCTAACATTTCCAAAGAAGACCTCTTGTGCAAGGTTGGCATGAACATGTGCCCTTTTAAGAGCACCTGAAAATCAAAATGCAGGATTATCATAAAACCAAACCTTTCAATAATATGCCAAAAAGAAACAGCATAAAGAAGATGAGATCTTCCACTCAATTACAATAGAACCCAACTTAGTGACATGTAAAGAGGAAAGGCTGTCAAGGAATCCTCCCATCGATGTGCGTGCAACACCAACAATGCATACATCTGCCAAAGCCAATACATGAAAACTATCGTAACAAAATCACATAAAATATATAGTTAAAAATTCTAAGATAAGAAGAAAATATATGACCCAAAGAAAGCAAAAGCAACCGCACAGGAGTAAACAAGAAAATAAAATGGATTTAAAAAAAAAGATAGACCACTAGAATAATAAATCCCAATAAAGCAGAAGGGAAGAGTGTGTGTGTGTTAGAGAGAGAGAGACAGAGAGAGAGAGAGCAAGTGCACTTCAGTGATTTCAGTAACCTACTGCAAAATGGGCAAACTAGAATTGCAACCCTTCCAGAAACACCCTTGTTTATGAGCACCATGGTCTTGGAAATAACTGTACGCAAATCCAAGCAACATGGACAAATAGTGCAAACAGCCAGTACTGTGATAACATTGAGCAAATCAACAAGAGGGACCACAATATCTCCAAGTAAACCATTGCTCATAAAATCTACCTATGGAATTAAAAAATATCAGTGGCCAGCGGAATATCACTCCAATTAAAAAAATATATATCCAACACCAAATTGAACCGCAGTGATAAAAATTAAAATCACCAAGTGATGAAGATCATAAAAGTAGCAGTAGCATCAACTGTTAACACTATACAATCATACCCATGTGCCCTTTGTGCACAAAAAAAACATAATTGCGTGCATATGAACACACCTCGAGGTTTTATATTATCTGTAGCAGCAGCTGGAGCCATGAGATGACCAGAAAACAGATAATACTCAGAAAAAAACCTGCACAAGATGAAAAAATTCTGTTTACTTGAGATACAAACTACAAACTAGTGTTCCTTCGTAGCTTATCAGTTTTACAATGTTCCAAGACAGGAAATGAAAAGAAGATATCTTTATACATCAAAAATCGATGCGAAAAGAGAGATAGAGAATGATTTCAAATAGCTTCAATAAAAACTGCTAACAAGGTAGAAATCAATCGAGACTATCCAAAAGAAACTTCAATCAAAAGAACGGATTGAAATCGCACAAAAGACAATGAAGACTGAAACAATCTGTTGTATAAAAACTGAGGCGTCAGAAATGCTGAGATCAATGAAAAAGATCTGCAACAACGATTAGCAAAACAGAGAAGAAGAGGAAGGAAAGTCAGAATCAGAAGCTCAAGAAGAATTCGGGGGTTTTTTTTTTTTATATAAGAGAAGAGAGCTCACCTTCGTTCCTAGATCGAGAAGAGAGAGAAGCAGAGATTGAATAGCAAAAGCCACGAACGCAGCTTCAACAGAAGTGGAAACTGAAGTTTTTTAAAGCAGAAATGAACAGCGGTTTCTCGTTTAAAGTCGTTGGACAGGCATAGAATGACTTATGTGATTCTCGACCGAGGTCTTAAGATATCAAACACGGGCATTCGATTTTGGACGTGTGTAGTGTGGCCCACTTTTGGTGATCAGGGAGCCGACCCAAAGAGTCCGGATCCTATGAGGCTTTAACTCATGGTGCCTTTGTGTCGAGCTTTGGAAGAGGAAACCTCGGTTTTACTTTTTCACTGTATGAGCCTGGACCCCTCTATGTAAGTCATAATATAACTTTTCCTCTTAATATAACGCTGCACCAAAAGCAGACGAGGAAGGCATCGGGAAATTTGGTGCCTTATCACCCTCTTTTTCCATGGATAAAGGTCCTATATGAACTCCCTCTAGAGAAATCCTGAATTAAAAGAGATGAATTCCAAAGCAGGGCTCATTTATTGAAACCTAACCGGTTCAAAGTAAACACCCTCAAGATATATGAAGGCTATTGAAGTTTTCTACACCATTGGAAAAGTGATTAGCACACTCTTATGCGCATTCATTATCGTGCTCATCAAACAGTCAATCTAATGGTTGGACGAACTCTAATTGATGTAAAATTTGAGGATAACCCCATCTACATGGAGGGCCTTTTTGGAACTCTTCTAATTTTAATAGGTGAGTTTCACTCTAAAATTCCACTTTTTAACTCGGGCTTTCTCTAGGTTAAGGCCTTCGACCATAACTCCAAACTGGGTCACGGGCCCAGTCAAACTACCTTATGTTTTTAAGACCAAAATTCTGTCCAAATCCTCCCGAGCTCAAACTCAACTAGAAATTCGTGAGCCTCCTTTTATAGATAAGCAAACGATGAAAAATCTAGACAGCATCCTGGGACCTCCCCAAATAACACCTTAAACCATGTATTGATCATTATTAAAAATTTGGATTTTTACAAAATCTTACTCATGTTGCTTCGTCCAACTTTAATTCGTATTAAATTCAAACAAAGCTAAAATAAGAGGGGGTATTTATTTTTGAGTGGTTTAAATTTTTTGTTGATGATTAGATTTTTAATTAAGAATATGACGCGGCCAAAATCTGCATGGCCCAAAGTGCACATCCTAACAAGGCCCATAAGAATCCCGCTAAGAATTGATCAAAATTTGGGGTCTAAACAATCCAGAATTGAGCTTAAAACATGAGAACTGAAATTTGTTGATATTAGAAGATTGCATCTGGGGTTGTACTCCAATTTAGAAAATGTTGAGAACTCAAATTTGTCGCATACCATCTCATCAATTGATGAGCCACGAGAATCCGATGGATAGATTTGTCAAGAGGGTCTGAGCGGTCCTGTTGCTTGGAGGGCTCTGATTTCTTTGATACTTCTCCCTAAGTCTTGCTAAATTGTGTCTATTAGGTTTTTATGACTTGGAAAAAATGATAAAATGTGGCAAGTGTTGATTAGATTGAAATTAATTAGGGTTTTGTAGTGTAAGTAGTCAACTGTGACAATCTTTGGTTAACTTTAGCAAATTTAGGTGTTTATTGGTCTTTTTTGGGAAACAGGTGTATCAAGAACCAAAAAACTCCTGCAATTGAAAGAGTGGGCGCAACATAGGACTAGTCCTATATATTGGGTCAAATACCACTAGGACTTTCCCTTTTTCTCCATCTTTCCTTCTTTATTTTAGCCAATAGCTAGGGTGACTGTGTAACCTCCCTTTTTTTTCTTTTCTATTGCAATTTAGCAATTATTATATGATGATTTCTTAACTTTCTATTGTGCGTGTGCGGAAGTGCGAGTACCTATGATCAACAACTAAGCCACACACAAGAAGAGAGAAATTCACACAAGAAATTCACGTGGTTCGGCAAAGTGCCTACGTCTACAGCCAAAGAGAACTCACTCTTTAATGTTCACCACCTTAGATCTAGCGTTACAGATTATATGTATATATAATCTCCGTTTTATTATTCCCCAAGAAAGCTCCCGTACAAAGACCAAAATACCGGTGACCCTAAGCCCGGTCATTTGCTAATCTAATGGACCAATCCGACAAACCCGGAATGCAAATCATAAACCCAACACTTTCCATATAGAAACAGAAACTCTCATAGTGGCCTAACATATCTATTTAGGATTTTTGTGGTACTTTTCTCTTTTTAGTGCCCATTTTGTTTTAGTGCCTATTTTGCACAACCGATCAAGTGTCTTGATCATTGTCAATGACTCTGGTGCATCTTCAGGACCAGTCACAGTATGCTATTGCACAATAATGTTTTGACAATTTCAGTTATGTCTTCACTCTTTGACTGTATTAGTTTTTCATGACAAGCTTCAGGTAGTAGGATCAATTTTAGTCCGAGTAAAATTTGAAGATAGCTCATTGAATAATGACACTTATTTTGAATAGTTTAATTTTTTTTCATATGAGAAAAACATCTAAAAGAATATTTAATCATATAGGGTTATTTAGCTAGAAAGAATGAAAGGTACCTCATAGATGAAAGTAATACAAATTATATGCATTTCATGGATAAGTGAAGGGTAGCATCTCGGTTGTGACTTCCCAAAAGAATGGTCAGCCTTTTGCAGGCTTATGCACCTTATCATGCATTAGATCACATGCACTAATATGTATATCTGCAATGGATTTTTGCGCCTCCATCTAGTGAATGCAGGATGGCGCCACTTCATCTTGCATTGAAATGGTCATTGCAAGCTTGTGGGGGCCACTTTCTTTTTAAAGTTTAGGGGTCGGATAATGGCAGGTTCCAAAATTTTCCAGGCCATATATAGCTCCGAGTGAGAGTGTGCACGAGTTCGTGTCTCCAGTCTATCATTTAACATGTTAATGATTTATTGGATTAGGAAAATAAGTGTATGATAAGTCACAACTATCTCATTTATATGTCAAGTAGGAAGTTTAAGTAACTTCATGGGTGAAGTATCGGGAAGTGGAAGAATTCGATGCGGGCTGGATATTCAAGTGTATTACAGTAATTCGGACGCTTTACAAATTTCTTCTTCTCGGCACGTAACCTAGGATGAAACACCTGACAAAGGGTCAAGATGTTGAAGAATTCAACACGGGCTGCATAATTAAGTGTATTCCGGTGATTACAAGGCTACATGAATCTCTTCACCTCTGTAGTCAAACTTCTGAAGACTTCTTTGCCAAGAAACATACATAATGGGAACTCTTAATCTAGCTAGGGAGTTCTAACCAGCCATGGCTTGTGCCATGCTTGATCTGATGTGGGGTCTTTTCATACAGCCCGCACGATCTCCTATATATGATGGGCATGTTTGTGTAGAGTTGTTTCTGCAAAAGTGAAACCATGCACCTTTTTTCTTTCTATCAAACTTTCAAATATTTATGTTCGGGGCATCTTAAGTTGCCATAGAAAATTCCATAAAAATAAGCATATTTTACTCACTTTCATTGAAACAAGAGTCCAATTCTTCCCATGAAAAACCATTTCCGAAGCATGGATTTCCTCTTCCGCAGAAATACACAAACGTGCCCTCTCAATACTTAATAACCATTGTTCTTTTATTTGTAGTATTTTGATAAAGCCTATTTCTAAAAAATCCTCATAATTTATCAAATTTAACCAGAAAATGGGATTTCACTGTGAATAATGATTATGATTTTTTTACTATTCTGCATGATTATCTATTTTCAATGTTTTTCATGGTAATTCCTCTATGATAATATTTCTTCAGCTGGTGACATCTTCTGACAAAGGAAGTGTTATTTATATTTTCCAAGCAGGTGAGTGTTATGGATTCAAATAAGGTTGAGGTATTGGCTAATTTGGAAGCTCTTATAGTTTTTTCTATAAGCATATTGTTAAATTAGATAATGACCTGCAAGATGAAGAACAAAGATTGGAAAATTTCAGTAAACCCTGTGAGGGTCGAATATGGCCTTTACATAATAATATAATATCTATCTAGTGCCACAAGTGGGTACAAAGAAGATCTAATACACACCTAATCAATATATCACAGATTCACAATCTCCTAAAATTAATAATTACACAGTAAGAGAATCTGCTAGAATGTGAATAAAGCCCCACGTGAGGAGGAGTGGCTAACTATAACTAGTATCCACACAGCAGGTTGCATGGGCCTGAGCCTGACTACATGCTGGGCCTGGGGGCTTGGACCTGCTGGACCTGGGCCTTCTTTCTACAATGACATGGCGGACTTAGTAGCTAAACAAAGGATGAATGTGTTTTTTTTTTTTTCATTCTCTTTGATTCCATCTGTAGCAGGTCTAGTGTTTTGGTTTTCCTCTTTCCTCTTTCATTTTTTTCTAATGAAAGTTTCCCATTTAGCAATGGAAAACAATAGTTGTTCTTCTATCAATAGACTTATGTAGTAAATATGCTCTTTGATTATGAACCCCAGTAGGTGAGCCGAGACATTTACGAGGGGATGGGCTAGAAAAGATTTGATAGAAATGGCTTCCAAGGGCTCAAAAAATTTTAGTTGAAGCAATTCAGAAATAGAATGCTTCTTATTTGTTTGCATTGAATACTTAGGAATTGAGAAGATAGGAATTCATGGTCAACAATTTCCAGCAAAGGATTATATATATGAGTGAGGGGTAAATGATATAAGGTTATGTGCGGATTTGCATGCAACCCTTGCTTTATTAGAAAGACTAATGTTTATATCTTTGTACTGTTTCAAGGGTCGTAATTTCAGAAGACTGATGTTAAATTGTAGAAGTTAAAAGATTTTCTAAGGGCCCGTTATTTCATGGAATTAAGAACTCAAAAGACTTTTATTTTCTAAAGGGGTTAATTTAAAAAAAAATTATGAATATACATAAATGACAATCAAATACTCTACCATTTTTATGGGAAACAAATAAGGTACAATCTGCCAACAAACTCATAATTGGGTGGTGTTGGCACTTAGTTTCACGCTCATGCCTAGGATCGATCCTTAGCCTATCTTCACTATCTTCATGATGAAATTAAAGTACCACTCGTGAGTCGTGACAAATCACCCAACATGGCAAAGTAAGGCACAATCTAGTGATGTATTTCAAAATTTTACTTCAATAGGAATTAGTCTTGGCAAAAGATTGAGCATTATAACATGATTAGCATAATCTAATGAACTATTATTCATGTATTTAATTGCATTCTCAATCATGTGCCCAACCTTATGATGGGACCAACTTTTGTTGAGGTAAAATTTACAGGCATTTCATCTCATGGGGATGTCATGTATTTTGAACAATCGAGATTACCAATAGTAGGCCACATGGTAGAGTTCCACAAATCCCACTCGTGGGGATTGAGCATGTGGGGGACATTTAGGAGAACCGGAGTCAAGTTTAAAAATTTTCATTTACAGGCTTGGACAATCCTTCAAATCTTCCCAAGTCCGGTGATGTCATTGCATCATTGCATGAAAGTAAAATTCTTCCATGCTCGCTGCTAGAGAATCTAACTTCTTGTGATTGGATCATGGATCCTTACCAACATGACATGTGCACATTATTTTCATTTTTAGTTTTTACAATGATTTTTTAATTAGAAAATGAACTTTACCATATGAAAGACTTTCACCCAGAGCTGATCTTACATTGTTCTTAATTTGTGTTGTCCAGCCTGTGGGCCCACTTACATGTATTTCTATCAGTGGAGGTGGGATAGATGGAAAGGTAGAAAGTGGTCATGTGAAAACTCAACCCCATTGAATGGTAGAAATTGTGTTCCCTGCCCTTTTTCCCCCACTGAAAATACTTTCTCTGTGGACTCGTCTCTTGTTCTGAATTTTTGATGCTTTTGCCTTGGGGAAAAGCCTTTGCATCCAATAGTAGAAAAAACTTTTTTCAAAAAAGAAATTTTACTTTTCCCCGATAGCTATACAAACATGCCCTAAGATCCAGCTCCTTCCTTCTCTTTTATAATTTCACTCAATGCCTTTGGCTTTTTTTCCCCTTAAAAAGGAGGATATATTGACCCAAACAATACAAAAGGGGAAACTTCTTCCAGATACATATAGACTGACATTACATACAAAACTTGACTAAACTAAAAGAAACAGGGATGTCAAAATTAGATCCGGCTCCATGCTTCCCATTTTTCTAATTTCACCCAATTCATTTAAGAGACATTTATCTTATATTCTTTGCATTTGGGACTATATATCTAAATGGCTAATTAGTATTGAAAATTTATTTTCAAACACAATTTTCTGGTTTGACAAAATATAGTCTCGGTTGGTTAAGACTTATTTAACAGATGACACAAATGATGTCCCATGGTTAAAAAGAGGTTTAATCCTTTTACCTTTTTTTTTATTTTTATGTTTTTTTGGGTGGGGTGCTACCTTTTTATAAATGTTGTTGCTGACTCAGGAAATAATGGGATGGTCTATCCATTGATCCCGGAAGGATGTTTTTCTTAGGCTTTTTGAAGACCATTTCTTTTCTTTTCTCTAAAACTACACTCGTTTCTTTTCTCTATACATCTCTTGCAGAAAGAAACCACAGCAAAGATATCTTCATCACATCATTTCTTTGTAAGGGTTCTAAAATTTGAGTTAGTTGGTGATTTCTGTTTTTACTCTTTGCTAAAACATATTCGCAATGATCTAATGCATTGCTTCGGTTCTTGAGTTAGATTTGATTGTGTTTTCTTGCCTTCTGCTTTAATGGGTTCTTTTGCATTTTGGATTTTTGTTCATGCAATGCTTTAAATTGGGGTTGTTTATGTAATTGTATGGGATAGTCATTTGAGTAAAAAAAAAAAAGCTTTTGGGGTGTTTTTAGAACAGATCCAGAAGCGGGAGATTCCTAATTTTGTTGCTGAAACCGATTCATGGTGGTGAAAGGAAGCCTGGAATGGGATTCCGGGAATAAATTCTATGGAATCTGAAGTACTTGTGAACGATTTGTAGCTTGGGGACTGTTTGGGCGTATGGAATTAGAAGGAAGTAGTTAAAGTTTGGATTTTGATGCAGACTGCAAATATCCTATGGATTGGAAGCCCCAAGATGAAAAGCCCAAGAGCTAATGGCTTTCTCGCAAAATAGTTGTTTTCTTTCATATATTTTCTTTTTTAGCAGACAATGTAACTTGATTTAGGTAGGTCTGAACTAGGATGGTTAAGCATGGAACTATGCGGGATATCCACATGTATAATTAGTTGCAAAATTCTACCATTTGGTTTGTTATGATTTCTATTTTTGTATTTGTATTTTCATGTCCTTGTTTGGGTTGATCAAATACCTTTGTATTGTACTTGGGGAGATGAAAAAAAATACTCCAGGGGTATTTTTACAGAAGCCCAGACCCAAAACATTCCTAATTTTCTGGTTTGAGTCTAAATCTTGAATAAAGGGAACAAAGGAAATGCATTTTCAATGGTGATGGTCGATGGATCAGATTGTAGTTTTGGCAACTTTATGATTGTAGAGAAAGATGAAATATCTATGGAATTTGAAGTAGTTGTATAGGTATTGTTGCTTGGGCCTATGGAATGAGAAGGAAATAGATGAAATAAAATGCTGATTTTAATCCCAAGTTCCTATCTTGATCTCAACCCCATAAGCATTGGAGGCACCAAGACCCAAGTAGGAATATAGTTGTTTTCATTATATTTAATATACCATTTTAAATGATTTGTGTAGGTTTGAATTAGGATTGTTAAGTCTTCTGTCTATTGTTTATTAGAAGTTGAAGGCTATGCTTGGAGTTTATTCCTTTTATTTTGTTTGTTTCTTTTTTATGCTGATAGCATTGGTTCTTCATCCTTACCACTTTTCTTATTGCTACCTCTTTGCCTTTGTACTGTAACCAAAATGTTGAAACTACAAAGAGATATAAATCAATGAAAGAAGCAAGAGGAACCTAGTTCATTGTTATTTATTCATAGTCAGTTATCGGATGATGCATCTCCAACTGTGTTTATTTTGTTGAACAGTGTAGCAATTTTTTGGTTTCAATGAGGAGGTTTTAGGGGTAGTGTTTGACAACTTCAATAGGGAATCTGCTATTTCGAACAACAGTGAAGTTGCAGAACAGAGTTGGGCATACATTTGTACTTGGATTACTTATCTTGCTTTTGTTTTTGAGACAAAGCAGCGCTTTTCTTTTTTTAAAGTGTAATGCATGTCTTCTTTTCTCTTCCAGAGAAATGAATAAAAATGTGTCATCTAGGAGGACACTCAGCTGAACTTGAGTTCGGGTTAATAAGGTCAGAAGGGGAGCACATTTTTTGTGCTTATGGGAATGAAAGGTGGAATAGCTTACAACGGGTTGAGATGTAAATGGCTCTCACTTACTCTTAACTACTCTGATTTTCACAACCATGGGAGAAAACCCCACTTTTTACTATTCTCTCACCTCAGAATCAGTTGGAGATCCTTCCTCCAAGTTTGTCTTGTATTTCATATGTTAACATGGTTGTTTTAAATTTCAATGGTGTCACACTATTTGCTTATCTTTTTTCCTTTTGGATTTTCATGTGGTGATGCAGCTGTTCTCGATGGTGTTCAAACTCTAGATCATGAGACTGACAATAAAGAAGATGTCAAAATTAAGGCTGTAGAAAAAGAAACAAAAGCTGAACAAGGTGAGAGAAAAACTGAAGAACACTTAAATGAGCCTAAAGTAGAAACAAGAAATGATGAAGCAAAAAATTCTGGGGCTGTACCTATGGGTTTTGAGACTGCAAGGTCCCCTGAAAAGAGAGATGATGGTTTGACACCACCTTCTCTGGAGAAAGGTAAAATGTTTTCCCTTGTTTGATTTTTGCTGGTGTTTCTTTGAAACCTTTTTTATTTATTTTTCATGTATGCATGCGTGTGCACGCCTTTATCTGCAAATCAACCTCAGAACACGAATGGTTTGATGCTTTAGATTAGGAGTATTTTTGTTCATCTTACACCCTCTTCCTGCCCTATCTTCCTATTGCCAATTAACTTCCAAAGATGACTAGTTTACTGCTTCTTTATGCTATTTTATCTTCCATCTTCTCCCTGCCCTTCTATTTTTTTCAGGCAGGGTAAAGGTACTGTAAAAAATGAGAAGAAAGGATAAAGCAGTCCAGACATGGCACCATATTTGTACACAAACCGATAAATCTATCAAAAACAGGACACATGGCTAGTTGGTGGATCGCTGGGTCCTACATATAAAACGATTAATTGGTGGATTAGGTGTCTGCTAGTAATCAGCATTGGTGAATATTGCTAGCCTTCTAATCAAAGGCAGTGATCACAAACCATTTGCTTGCTCTTATATTGGTTTGTTTGTAGACTGTCTGTTTTTCTCACCTTTAATGGTGAGCGAAGGGGCTGATAATTGGTGGATGCCTAATCTGCTGACCATCAGTTTGTATGATGGGACCCACTGGCCTACCAACTTGCCATGTATTCCAGGTTTTGTTTCTATATTAATTTAAACTTGAAGACCCAGGGATAGATCCCTGGCCATGTTCGTGGAATGAAGGTGCCAATACCACTCAACGATGAGTATGTTGGTGCCATGTGTTCCATTTTGACATATCATGTTTATCTACTTCAGCGACTTGTTTGGCTTATAGTTTCTCAAGAACAAAATAGAAAAACCAGGATATTATGTTCATATCTGTGCAGCCATCGCCACACGTGATTGCATGAGGAGAGAATTTACGACACTGTGGAGTTGAGAATATTTGGAAAATATAAGATATCTTTTATTGTATTCGATTCAAATGTCCAATTCCCTTATGTCTAGATGAAGCATTTTACATCCTACTATTGTTTATTCACAATTTGCATTTAAAGGTTTATCAATCATTCGGACAGGGTGTAACTATGCCAAGGGCCGATGGGTTGCAGAGAGTAGACAACCATTATATTTTGGTTTCGGTAAGCAGTGGTTGTCAGGGCCATGGTCTTGTAGATTGACCCAACGTACAGATTTCTCCTACGAAGGATGGCAACCAGAAAATTGCGAGATGCCTAATTTTGATGGTTCTACATTCTTGAAAAGGCATGATTTCTTTGTTTCTTTTCCCCTTTATGTTTTGATCTCTCATTTGGATTATTGAAGTCCAACTATGTCAAAAACTTGATCGTGAGCTCCAAGTGCAGAGCCGCGATATAGTAATAAACTGGTGAGGCCAGGTCGATCCACAGGAAGCAATGTAAATTAAGGTTCCTCTTCAACTTGTACCTACCCTAAATTAAAAATCTAAGTCTAGCCTTAAAAAAACTAGAAAAGTACATTATCATTCCTACTTTTCAAAAATTAAATTAATTACAATCCAATAAAAGGAAAACTTCCTAAATCTAAAAATCCTAAACTAAAAAACTAAGATTGCTGCAAAATAAAACACAAGCGAGAAATCTCAAAAATAGAAAGTTAATAAAACTAAACAAAATTAGAAACTATCCTAAAGTTAGAAAGTTAGTAATGCAATGAATGCCATGAGATGTTGAGAAATTATAAGTCTGGAAAACTAGTATGCTGGGCTGTTTTTATGTATGATTTTTCCTATTCTAATGCAACCTAAAACTGCGTTTAATGGTTGGATCTTGTACTATAATGGTGCATGAATCAAACAAAAAAAAGGGGAGTGAAAAAGGATTTAAAACAAAGAAGATATGAGTGCATGAACGTGACACAAAAACTGAAACTGTGCAGAAATTCTGCACATAGGTGGGTCGTCAATCCAAACACCAACAAGTAAAGAACACAAATCAAGCACCGATCACCCAAGTACAAGAAAGAAAAATTGAAAAGAGAAAGAACCACTTTTACTAATATGCAAAGTTTTTACATAAGATAAAAAAATAAACCAAAACAATTACATACTAGGATGAGAAGCCTCTTCTAGATGAAAAATCCAAGGGTGTAGAGTGATTTCCGGGCCAAATCTCCTTGACAACTTCAATGGAGAGAAAGAGAGAGGAAGAAGATGGAATGTAGTAGTATTTCTAGAGAGAGCTAATCTATCTTCCCATAAGAGGAGAGGGATGCCTATGCCTTTAATTTATAAATTTTTGCTCTCTTTCTTTCCTTCTTTGTTCTAAGTTTGTAGCATGCAATCTTCTTTGTATGGTAAGTCCCTTCCTTGGCTAACAAGTCTCTAAAGAAATAGCAAGGTGAGTGAGAGATTTTTGGTGCTTTCCATGTACAAAATTGCAATCCCGAGTAGAAATTTTAGCACTAACTTCCAGAGGTCATATCTTCCTCGTTTTATCTCGGATTGACAAATCTTGGGGTCCACGGATATCTACTCGAAAAGGGCTTTCCATATTCCAACTGTGTCTAGAGTGCACCGATCTAACGGTTGGATTGAGAGTTATGGCCATCTTAATCTTGCTGTCCCTGAAAAATCTGAGATTAATTGTACACATATGGAAGCTTCTAATTAGGAGTGCAATGGGATGTGTGGGACCTACACAGGCCCATTTAAATGTACATGTGTACATGCCTTAACTGTTAGTTGTAATTATGGATCCATACCATATTTGTATTATCTTGATAAGAATGATTAGCATGTAATCAGGGATTGATCCCCTATATATACAAGTCACAATCGACCCTTAAGGTATACGACATTATTCTCCATCTCTCACTTATGGTTCTAGATCTCATTTCTCAATCAATGTCATGGTATCAGAGCTAGGATTTGCAATCTTCCAAGTGTGATGGCTCTCAAACACTCCCTGCTGATGATGTCAAGAAGATTCTTTCTTGGAAAACTAAAGATGCAAAGATAAAATCTTGGATTCTTTCTTCTGTAGAACCGAATTTTATCTTGTATCTAAGACCATGCAAAACCTCCAAGGACATGTGGGAATATCTGAAAAAGGTATATTACCAAAATCATACTGCTTGCCAATTTCAACTGGAATTAGAAATTGCAAATTACTCCCAAGGCACGCTTTCTATCCAGGATTATTACTCAGGATTTCTAATCCTATGGTCAAAATATGATGAGATCAAGTTTGCTACTGTCTCTGAAGCACTGCTACCCGAGTTACTTTCTTTATAGCAGAACAACCATCGGGACCAATTGATCATGAAACTTCGTCCTGAGTATGAGATAGTGAGATCAAACTTGATGAGCCGCGCTTCTCTCCCCAATGTAGATGACTGTCTTCAGGAACTTCTACGGGAAGAACAACGCCTTATTTCTAAACTTGCAATTGAACAACAGAGCTCCACTGAAGCTCCGTTTGTTTATGCTGCTAAAACCAGACTTCCTCCTCGGGATATCAGTAAAGTACAGTGTTACAACTATAAAAAATATGGCCATTATGCCAATCAATGCAAGCTGAAAGTTTGTAAATATTGTAAGGCCGTTGGTCACGTTATTGAAAAGTGTAGGAAGAAGGCTCACAATTCTGCTTCTCGCCCCTATGTGCAGTCAGCTTCAAGTGTTTACACGGCTACCACCCCACAATATGCCTCTTCTGAATTCAGTGGTTCACTGCCGTTTGATTCATCATCACAGCCTGGTTCCTCATCACAAACACAGTCATCTCTGCTCCAATTACTCCGGCTATAGTAAATCAAATGATTATCAATGCCCTGTCATCTATGCACATTTCAGGTACTGGTCCATCCCTTTCTAATACATGGTATTTAGATCCAGGGGCTAGTAATCACATGACCTCCTCACCCTCAAAACTACATCATATTGTTCCTTACACTGGCACTCTTTCTATTCAAGCTGCCAATGGGGACCACCTTCCCATCATCTCTGTGGGCAATGCCCCTGGCCCTTTTCCATTAACAAATGTTTTTGCATGTGTCCCCTCATCTTGCTACCAATTTAGTTTTTGTGGGTCAATTAGTTGAGAATAATTACAAAATCTCCTTTTCTTCATCTGGCTGTGTTGTGCAGGACCAAGAGTCGGGGGCAGTGATCGTGAGGGGGCCTAAACGTGGTAGACTTTTTACTTTACCAGTATCTCCATTTATTCAAAATAAACATTGGCATCAGTTGTTTTGTTTTTTCCTTCAAAATAATTCTAGGTTATGGCATAATAGACTTGGTCATCCAAATGCTGCTACTTTGTCCACTTTGTTTCAAACTAGATTATTAAATAAACCTCTTGATTCTGTTTCATTTGAGTGTGATGCTTGTAAATTAGGAAAAAGTAAAACTTTACCTTTTTCTAACTCTACATCTCAGAGCAATGAATGGTTTGACTTAATCCATAGTGATGTTTGGGGCATTGCTCCTACCATTTCTCATGGTCATTTCAAATACTTTGTTACATTTATTGATGATCACAGCAGGTTTACATGGGTTTATTTGTTACATTCTAAATCTGATGTTCTTAATACATTTAAAATTTTTCCTAGCTATGTTGAAACCCAATTTTCCAAAGGCATTAAAACTTTGCAATCGGATTCAGGGGGGGAGTATGTCTCCACTGAATTCCAATCTTTCCTACAGAGTCAAGGAATTATATCTCAACGTACTTGTCCATTTACTCCACACCAAAATGGAGTCGCGGAACGGAAAAACAGGCACCTTCTTGATGTCACGAGAACGCTTCTCATTGAACCATCTGTTCCTCCTCGATTTTGGACTGAAGCTCTCACCACTGCAGTGCATCACATTAACCGTCTCCCTTCACCTACCATTGCAAAATTAACACCATATTTTAAACTTTTTTGTCACCATCCATCGTTTAATCATCTACATACCTTCGAGTGTGTTTGCATCGTTCATCTGCCTCCAACAGAGCGCACAAAATTAACTGCCTAATCTAGCAGATGTGTTTTTTTAGGATATGCAACTAACCAAAAGGGTTTTGTTTGCTATGATCCAAAGGCTCGTCGCACTAGGATCTCTCGTAATGTTATTTTCTTTGAAAATCAATATTTTTTCCAAACCCACTTGGATTGTCCTTCTCCTTGTTCCTCAATTTTGTTACCTGGGTTTTCTGAAGCAACATCTGTTACACGGTTTAATCCTAATTTTGTGTATCATCGAAGGGAAAGAACTGCCACTGCAAATGCCCACCCTCCTGATCCTCCGGCAAATGGTCCCCCTCTACTGGTATCTTGTGTCGCTCCTCCAGAATTTCTCGCCTTCCTGCGAGGTATGGCTTTACCCATGCTTCCTTGATGACGACACTATCATCTGTTTCCATCCCAAGTTCTTATTGCAACATGATTGTTGGAACAAGGCCATGAAAGAAGAATTAGATGCATTGACCCAGAATCACATCTGGGATATTGTGGACTGTCCTTCTTCAGTTAAACCCATCAGCTGCAAATGGATCTACTCGACCAAACTAAAATCTGATGGCTCCTTGGATAGACACAAAGCTCGACTTGTGGCACTTGGACAGGAGTATGTCATTGACTATAAAGAGACATTTGCGTTAGTTGCAAAAATGACAACTGTTCGGCTACTTCTCGCCATTGCAGCTTCTCAATCTTGGCCCTTATACCAAATGGATGTCAAGAATGCATTTTTACATGGGGACTTGAAAGAGGACGTCTATATGCGGATACCACAAGGAGTCACCTCTCAATCTAAGAAGTTTGTCTATCACTTACGCAGATCTTTTTACGGTCTCAAGCAAGCTCCTCGAGCATGGTTTGAAACGTTCAGCGATCGTTTAAGAACGATTGGCTTTACTCAAAGTCCTTACGATCCATCTCTTTTTCTGAGCCACGCCTCTACTGGCTTTACTGTTCTCCTCGTATATGTTGATGATATCATTATCACCGGCACTGATGATGCAATGATAAAATCCCTCCAAGCCCCTCTCTGAGATTCTGATGCAGTAGACCTATCGTCAGTTGGGGTAAGACTCATGGTCCAATTGTGGGACCCAAGCAAGTTTAGGAATTTCTTATTAACTGTTATTAGTTTCTAAATTTTATTTTAGAAGTTGCAATTAGGATTAGTTTCTAATTTGAATAGGATTTTTATTCTTGTTTCCTAGTTTGAGTAGGTTTGATTTCTTAGCCCCTAAGTTTCTTTTATTATAAATATGGCATTGTAGAGATCAATGATCTTAGTTAATTGAGTTAATAAAGTTTTCCCTTCGTGGGTTTATCGTTGGAGAGTGTCTTCTTTATCGTGATTGTTCCTGTACGAACCATAATTGTGCTCCAGCACTTGCATCCTAATCCTACGTTGCATCAAATGGTATCAGAGCCGCACGATCCTCATGATCGTCGGCATGATTACCTCTATCGGTCCATCCCAGTACCGTCCTCACCTCTCACTGCCAAACCCCACCCGCTACCCAGATCCCTCACCCATCACATAACCCAGCCCCAATCAATCACAATCACCGTTAGCCGTTCGACCTCCCCGCCCTTCCTAAAAAACCCATTGACCGAAACCCTTCCCTTTTCTAATCATTCCTACCACCTTCGGAGCCCATCTTCCACTCTCCGAAACCCTGAAACCCCAAATAAATTACAAAAAAAAAAAAAAAAAAAAAAAATTCTCCATATCGCAAAGCACCTCCCGCAACCCACCCACCCCAGACGAGCATCCCTCATCTTCCTGGCCCTTCGTCAGCCCCTCTTCCCAGATCCACTCTTACCAGACCCAACCTCTTCGCAGCCCTAACCAGAGGAAAAAAAAAAAAGAGCGAAGCAGAGAATAGAAGAAAAAGAAGCGGAGAAGAGGAAAGTGGCGTGTACCTTGCACCTGTCGCCCGCTCGCCATCGCAAGTGCCCTGGTCCACTCCGTCGTCGTCGCCGCTGCTCCACCACTCCGTCATCGTCGCCGCTGTTCCATCGCCAGCGCCAGCGCCCTGCTCTATTTCTCCCTTCGTTGGAGCAATAGAAAGGGTTTCATTAACCCTTTTTCTCTTCTCTTTTGTGCGCCAGCATCGAGGCTTTGGGTTGAGGCCCAGGTTACAGCAAGTCGAGCTCGAGGTTAGTCTGACCCACTTAAGTTTCAACCTAGCCATCACCACTGCTCTCATCAGCAGCGACTTAAAAGACCCAGATCTGTACAAGATCAACGGCTGAGACTTCTTTTTTGCGATACCAGACTCATCCATCATCAGATTTTAGATCCGTTTGTTCCAGTGTGATCGTGCCGAGCATATCTACACATCAGGTCAGTCAAGAATTTTATATTTGCATTAAACAAATATACCTCCCAAGAAGCATATAGAAGTGGAGTCTTCCTCCAATAATGATGATGATTTGAGGGGAGCCGTTGCAGCATTATCGGTAACTGTTAATCAACTATCTGCAATGATAGGTCAAATGCAAGTTCAAATGCAAGAGTCTCTTGAAAGAATTGAAACCCGATTAGCCAATTTGGAAACGAATCGGCGTGAGGAAAATCATCAGGATTATGGAAAGCATAATCGGAATCAACGAGATCCACATGCAGTCAATGTTGATCGTGATTTAGGTATTAAACTTGTGATTTCCGAATATGATGGAAAATTGAAACCGGATGAATTCCTAGATTGGTTAGTGTGTGTTGAAAATATTTTTGCACACAAGCAAATGACGGATGGTCATAAGATTACACTAGTGGCAACTCGATTTCGAAATTATGCTGCAATTTGGTGGGCCGAGTTGCAACGAAAGCCAAAAAACCAACAAATTGACTCCGTTGACACGTGGACTGAGATGAAAAATCTGTTGAAGCAAAAATTTCTCCCTGTCAATCATTCCAGAGATCTGCGTGCAAGTTTTCAATATTTGAAACAAGGATCTAAGACAGTTGTTGAGTATTTTGAGGAATTTATGACCATGCAAGCCCGTTGTGGTTTAGATGAAGATGAGGATGTCTTAATTGACCGATATTTTAATGGGCTTACACTTGACATATAAGATATCCTCGCATTCAAGCATTTTGATAATGTTGATGAGATTGTTCAGCATGCTATCAAAGCTGAGGCAATTGCAAACCATCAAGCCAAAAAACTTAATGCAGCTAAATGGGTTATGCAAAAGAATTCCTCAATTGCAGGGTCTAAACCAAGTGATTCATCGGAGAAAGTTTTCACCAAGCCCGAAGGTCAAAATAGGATTACATGCTATAATTGTAAACAACAAGGGCATCGTGCAGCGGAGTGTCCAAAACGCATCCTCTTCATTGAGAATGAAAGTGATGTGACAATTGCACCAGCTGATGATCCTAAAAAGACTGACACAGAGGAAGTACATGACATTCTGCCCGAGGAGGATATTGACTCTCTCCAGGTAATTACTAACACTCCTTTCAATACTGAGAAGAAATGGTTGCGAGAAAATATTTTCCGCTCCCAAGGAACAGTTAAGGGTCGAGAATGCATGGTAGTCATTGATGGCAGAAGTTGTCAGAACCTTATATCTCAAGGTCTTGTGGATTGATTACAGCTGAAAGTTCAGAAGCATCATTGTCCCTATTTTGCTAGGTGGTTAATGTTAGGTGATCAAGTGCAAGTACAGTATGCATGTCCAGTTACCTTTTCTGATGGTGAAGATTATACATATACAGTTTGGTGTAATGTGGTGCCTATGAAAAGTTGTAATATCTTGTTGGGTCATCCATGGATGTATGATAAGAATGGTACTAATGGAATGCGTGACAACACATACACATTCATGCATGGTGAAACGCAAGTAACACTTTGTCCTATGAAGCCAGCACCACCAAAGAAGGGGTCCCGTTTTCCTCTCACCAAAGATGCACTTCATGTACACACTGTCTACAGAAGCAATATCAAGAAGAAGAGTCGAGTTCGAGGTCAAACTCTTTTTCAACCCGAGGAGAATGATGCAGTAGCCCTATCTGTCCGTTGGGGCAAGACTCATGGTCCAATTGTGGGACCCAAGCAAGTTTATTAATTTCTTATTAATTGTTATTAGTTTCTAAATTTTATTTTAGAAGTTGCCATTAGGATTAGTTTCTAATTTGAATATGATTTTTATTCTTGTTTCCTAGTTTGAATAGGTTTGATTTCTTAGCCCCTAAGTTTCTTTTATTATAAATATGGCATTGTAGAGATCAATGATCTCAGCTAATTGAGTTAATAAAGTTTTCCCATCGTGGGTATATCGTTGGAGAGTGTCTTCTTCATCGTGATTGTTCCTGTGCGAACCCTAATTGTACTCCGGCACTGGCATCCTAACCCTAGGTTGCATCAGATTCATTCCATATGAAGAATCTGGGTCCTCTACATTATTTTTTGGGCTTAGAGGTACATCAGTCTCCCAATGGCCTGTTTATCAATCAACACAAATATGCCACAGATTTTATTGAGCTTGTTGATCTCGATGACTCTTCCTCAGTTGATATGCCGCTCGAAGTTAATCTTAAGTTGAGTAAAGATGATGGCGATCTTATTCCTGATCCACATACATACCGGGGACTCGTCGGCAGTCTTGTCTATCTCACCATCATCAGGCCTGACATATCTTATGCTGTCAATCTTGTCAGCCAATTCATGACGTCTCCTCGCCACCTTCATCTAACGGCCGTAAAGTGAATTATCTGGTATTTATTGGGCACTAGAGCTCGTGGTTTATATTATCCAAAGGATAATCGTCTACTTCTGACCGCTTATGCAGATGCTGACTGGACAGGCTGTCCGGATACCAGACGGTCCACCACTGGTTGGTGTACGTACCTCAGTAAATCTCTCATTTCTTGGAAATGCAAGAAACAAGAACGGGTCTCCAAATCTTCCACCGAGGCTGATTATCAGGCCATGTCCTCTGCTTGTTCTGAAATCCTGTGGCTTCAGGGACTTCTTTCGGAACTCAGATTTGCACATACCTCTCCTACTTCCTTGAATGCCGATAATACTGGGGCAATCATAATCACTGAAAATCCTGTTCTTTATGAACGCACAAAACATATCAAAGTTGATTGCCACTTTATTCGGGGACGAATACAAGCATGATGTTATCCGTCTACCTCATGTCCCTACTGAGTTTCAGTTTGCCGATATCTTCAGTAAGGGACTTCCTCGGCCTCGATATCAATTTCTTGTCTCCAAATTGCTGCTTTATGACTCTCTCGCATCAATTTGAGGGGGGGGGGGGGGGGGGGGGGGGGGGGGGGGGGGTCAATCCAGGCCCAATATCACAGGCCCATTTAAATGTACATGTGTACATGCCTTAACTGTTAGCTGTAATTATGGATCCATACCATATTTGTATTATCTTGATAAGAATGATTAGCATGTAATCAGGGATTGATCCCCTATATATACAAATCGCAGTCGACCCTTAAGGGATACGACATTATTCTCCATCTCTCTCTTATGGTTCTAGATCTCATTTCTCAATCAATGTCATAATTTCCCCAAGTTTCGTCGAAAAATGTGTTTTGATCAGGTTTCTAATCGCAAACTTCTCACACAAAATTTGTCCTAAAATTTCTGCAACAATGTGCAGAATTGTGCACTTTATGTAGGGATCCGAATTTCCAAAAAATATTTGCCCAAGATTCTTGACTCGAATCTCTGATTTTTCTTGCTTCTTCAATTTAAAACTTCGATTCCAATTTCGATTCAATTTTGAATACTCGAATAACTAGCAACTTAAAATATCTAAACTCCACCAATGTGAATATGCATGCAATGCTAACTAGTTCCAACCATAAACTTTGCAAAAATAGACATAAAATTGAATTGATAAGAAAAATAAAGACATTAAACAAAAGTTCAAGAATTTAAATGTGTGGTGAAAACCAGAAAAGTAAATGTGTGGAAGAACATAAATTTAAATGTGTGGAAGTGTATTCTTCTCTTTTAAAATTCTTTTCTAAGCGGGTTCATAATTTGAACCATGCTCTTGGGGCCCTTGGGTCGTCAATCCAAACACCAACAAGTAAAGAACACAAATCAAGCACCGATCACCGAAGTACAAGAAAGAAAAATTGAAAAGAGAAAGAACCACTTTTACTAATATGCAAAGTTTTTACATAAGATAAAAAAATAAACCAAAACAATTACATACTAGGATGAGAAGCCTCTTCTAGATGAAAAATCCGAGGGTGTAGTGTGATTTCCGGGCCAAATCTCCTTGACGACTTCAATGGAGAGAAAGAGAGAGGAAGAAGATGGAATGTAGTAGTATTTCTAGAGAGAGCTGATCTATCTTCCCATGAGAGGAGAGGGATGCCTATGCCTTTAATTTATAAATTTTTGCTCTCTTTCTTTCCTTCTTTGTTCTAAGTTTGTAGCATGCAATCTTCTTTGTATGGTAAGTCCCTTCCTTGGCTAACAAGTCTCCAAAGAAATAGCAAGGTGAGTGAGAGATTTTTGGTGCTTTCCATGTACAAAATTGCAATCCCGAGTAGAAATTTTAGCACTAACTTCCAGAGGTCATATCTTCCTCGTTTTATCTCGGATTGACAAATCTTGGGGTCCACGGATATCTACTCAAAAGGGCTTTCCAAATTCCAACTGTGTCTAGAGTGCACAGATCTAACGGTTGGATTGAGAGTTATGGCCATCTTAATCTTGCTGTCCCTGAAAAATCTGAGATTAATTGTACACATATGGAAGCTTCTAATTAGGAGTGCAATGGGATGTGTGGGACCTATGTGGACGTCCAAAGGGATCGTGGGATCTTTCTTTCCTTGTTTCTTGACTCCGCTTCTATCTTTGGTTTGCTTCCAAGCTTCTTTGATTGACTAGTCAACTCTTCTGGCACACTTTCATTTCTTGAATTTCTTTCTTGATTTTTTAATTTCAAACCTAGTAAGCATTAGATCTTACTAAATCTGAAGTTTCCTTTCTTGATCTTGAAATTCCAAATCTAGCTTTCCATTGTTGACTTTTCAAACTCTTCAAAAATACCAAGTTATGTGGGTCCGCCATGAAAGTTGTCCTACCCTTGATCTCTCTCAAATTTCACCAATGTGGGTACCATTCTTGATTTCTCCTACACAAATTGAAATAAACAAATTCAACAATAATCACATGTGAGGAATTTGAATGAACTATGCATGGGACTCTACTTGATGCACTCAAAATAACCGACTTTCCAAAAATAGATTTCAAAAAATGGCAAGTTTCATAAATTTATGTAAAAAGTGTGATTTTTTAGCAAATTATGCATGAATGCACTACAATGAATCCTAAATGCATAAAAATATGATTTGACATTAAATAAAGCTCTTTAATATCAATAAGCCCTTAAAATGGTCCAAAATGTGTATGAAAATATGCGATTTTCAGGACTCATCAGTGTACGTTAATAAATATTTGCCAAGGTGAGGAATTTGGGGTCCTATACCAGAGCAGATATAATTTGCTGCCCCTTCATTCTTTATGCTTGGTGATCCAGCCATTGATGTGATGGTTCCACCATTAATGGAGAGTGTTTCAAAAAAATTCAGGTTGAAAGATTCTATTTCCTAGCTCTTTAATATGGCTTGTAAATAGGCACTTGAAACTGCATTCAGATGTAAATAAAAAAGGCTGATGGGTGTATGTATACTATCTTCCAATCTGGAAAAGTGGGTTGCAGAAAACTGATCAGTTTCCTGTCGTGGAGGTTTAAAGCTTCCTCTTCCATGCTCAGGTGGATGGGCTCATTTTTACTTCCCCCACCTCTCATTTCCCTTTTTGTTACCTGGGCCAGCCTTAATTTATAGTAGTCAGGATTTTTTATCATTCTGCAGCACCAACGTGGATAATTCTTTCTAGGATGCAGCACAAGACTGTTGCTCTTGTAGGGGATTCCTTGGGTAGGCAACAGTTCCAGTCATTGATGTGTATGGTCACAGGTGGGAAAGACAGCCCAGAAGTGGTAGATGTTGGAAGTGAGTATGGTCTCGTCAAAGCTGCAGGTCCTAAACGACCCTTCTCTATTACTGGTCTGCAAGCCTCTGTTACTTAGAGCCTCTAAACATCACTGACCCAGCTACTGATTATGCAATGCACCTGGATCGTCCTCCGGCCTTCTTGCAGCATTATCTCCACGGATTCAATGTTTTGGTTCTCAATACGGGGCACCATTGGAACAGAGGCAAGCTTAATGTGAATCGGTGGGTGATGTATGTAGGTGGTGAGCCCATCAGGGACAGAAAGCTTGCTCAGATAGGAAATGCCAAAAACTTCGCCGTTTATAGCGTTATCAAGTGGTTGGATTCACAGCTTCCACACCACCCATAGCTCAAGGCCTTTTTCAGGACCATATCACCCAGGCATTTTTCAAATGGGGATTGGAACATTGGAGGAAGGTGCGATAACACCATTCCATTGGCTAGAGGGGACAAGGTTTCACAAGATGAATCAGTTGTGGCAGGTGCTGTCAAGGGCATTGGGGTTAGGCTTTTGGACATAACTGCCCTTTCACAGCTGAAGGAAGAGGGACACATATCCCAGTATAGTCTCAAAGCCTCCAATGGTGTGCAAGATTGCTTACATTGGTGCTTACCTGGTATTCCGGACACATGGAATGAAATCCTTTATGCACAACTGTAGGTCGCAGACTAAGGGAATCCCATTGACTCTAACCCTTGCGAGTTACTCAACCATGCCTTGTGCATTTTGCACTAGCTGACATGAGGCTTTCCATTTCAGGAAAAAGATTATTTATCTTGTCGGAGATATCACACCATCCAAACTAACTCCCCCATCCTTGGGACCTTGCATACTAACCTATTCAACAATCTTACTGATAAAAATGGCGGATATTGACTCAGATTGATTGGCACCGCCACCTTATGGAAGTTATCAGGTAAGAACCGCTATCAGTGTACCAACTCAAGATTCCACAAAGAGGGGGTGTAAAGAGCATTTCATCCATTTTAATTTGAAAAGTGAACGACAGACTGGTTGAGCATTGATGTTTGGGCTGCCTACTGACTATTTGTGGATGCCAAGTTCTGGTTATTCATGTGTGATGTGGCTCATCCAAATGTGAAGAGATGAACAGATGGTGCAGGCTATCATCCATGTAATGATTTTTAGCCTCAGAAATTCAAGAAAGCAGTTTTAGCACGATGCCACTATAAGCAATTTTTCATTTTCCATTTTTTATTTCTATGGAAGAAGCTACATAGAGTACTTTTTGCATGTGATTTTAGCCATTTTTCACATTGATCCATTCTCTTTCTTGGCAGTATGTATATTAGAGACGCAAATAAAGCCCTGTTTGGTTCCTTGAAACTTAGTTGTTTAGCATTCTCTCTACCTGTAAATCTAATTACTTGTATCTATGTGTACTTGTAATTGGTTATGACATTGAACAAAACAACTGTCACTTGAGGAAATTCAAATTATTCAAATGCATGTGACACCCTCGTTTTGATTTGAACCCAGTTGTTGCACTGAGTTTAGGCTCTTAGTGGGATTGTTCCTTTTCCTTATTTTCTTCTCCAAGAAGTAGTGGTAATGATTTGGTGTTGCAAAAGATTTAAAAAGAATATCTCACCCATGGTGATTTCTTCTTTGCCATAGTCCAGTAGCTAGTCTAGTAGTGTGTTTTATTTTTCTTGGGTTTTGGGGTGGGTATTGATTTCCCAATGAGAGCAGCTACTTGCACACTGCAAACTGCTCTCCACACATTGTATTTAAAAAAAAATGAAAAAATAAAAAATTCCTAAACTACCCCTCTCCCTCTCCTCCCGTCTCTCTCCCTCTCCCTGCTCCCTGCTCCGCTCCCTCTTGCTCTCTTCCTCTCCCTATCTCTCTCCCCCGCCATCCGCTGACCCCGCAACCTCCGCCCTACGCCAACTATCTCCCCGCCCTCTCCTTCTCCCTTTCCCCATCTCCTCCTTTCTGGTAACCTCATCCCTCTTCCTATTTCCTCCTTTCTCTCCCTCTCTCTTCCTTTCTCCCCCTCACTCATTCTCTTGTACAAAGGTTAATCAAATACCATACCGTCAATTTTCACCAATTTTAGTGTGTTTCTGCGATTTTTTTCATTAGCTCTCGCGGGACGAAACAATTTGAGTTTGTTTGGAGACACAGGGCCGAACATTTTTTATTTGTTCGGTCCCGTGTGGCTGAACGAATCAGGGAGATGGGTAGTTTAGAAATTTTTTTTTTTTTTTTTTTTTAATACAATGTGTGGAGAGCAATATTCAGTGTGCAGGTAGCAGCTCTCTTTCCGAATTTTGACATGAGTGGAGTTTGACGGTTTTGGGCTTTAGATGCGTTTGTCCTCCCTTTTATGACTATTTTGCATTTTTTTAATGGATGACAATAAAACATATAGCATATCTAACCATATAATAAAAGTAGCAGTTTTTGTCGACTGAATACCCCATGCTATCTATACCAAAATATAAAAGCAGCAGTTTTACCTGCTTGTCGTCGACTCCTTCCTTTTATCCTTTTCTCTCCTCCTTCAACCAGCTTCTCTCCTACTTCTAATAACCGTGATGCTTCTCCCTACTTCATGAAAGTTCTCTGGACTAGCCAATTTGCCAGATGGAGTGCACAACAAGAGACACCAGCTATGGGCCCACTAAAAAAGGGTGTTTCACCTCTGCTTCACTGCTTACCTGCTGCGTCTTTCTCTGCTGCTTGGTGATGGTGGCCCAGTTACATGCAATCCAAGCTTTGGCTCGGATGTTTCCAGAATGCCCTAGGAACATGCTTCTTCTCTACTCTCGATTCTTCCTCTCATGCAGCGGCCTAAAACAAGACAAAGACCTCTTCCTCTTCCTCTTTCTCTTCCCCTCTCTAGATTTACCCAATCCAAATGCCCTAACCGCCCATCTTCTCCTCAACCCCTTTTCATCTTCGTCCCCAATCTACTGCGATGATCCCATCTCTATCTTAAAGACAACACCAGGGCATCTCCCAAACCCCAAAAGCCTCCCAGTATGGTGTTCATTCGTGCCCTGATTCTTTTTTTTTTCTTCCTTTCTTGCTCAGACATAAAGCAATTAAGGATCTCAAAGCCATGTCTACCCGTTTTGCTAATTTGATGGAGCTATCTTCTAGGTAAGAGAATTTGATTTCATGTTTGCTGTATATCTATAATTAGTATGGAATATAATGAGTGAGTGAGGTGTCAATTGTTCTATGTTGTATGAGATGGACCGCATAAATGAGTGGGATTTTTTTTAATCAATAGGGTGTGGTAATTTTTTTTTCTCATCTATGTTTGTGGTTACAATTTTTTCTGATACGAGGTTTTAGGTGTGCATTGTCACATCGTGTTGATTTTATGTAGTGGTATGGAGTGGGCTCCAGGTATTTTCGTGGCGGTGCATTACCACTTATGCCGTTTCTAACTGTTGGGACTTGAGATTCAAGAATTACTATATTGATGATGGGTGAAGAGTTTGTTTGGCATCATTCCTTTATTGAATTGATTTTTATAGTGAAAATGAGTCGTGTAGAACTTGTTTGGTGACTCTGTGTTCAAATTGTTCCAATGACCAAATCAACATTTTTTTTTAGACGTTCTTCTATTTGAACATGTTGTAAAATATTCATCACCACCACCATCATCAAAGCCCTGTCCCAACCATGATGGAAAATATTCAGATAATAAAAAACTGAGAATCACACTCTAAACTAATTGCTAAAATAACATACTATATCCAATAAATCTAAAAAAAGTATAATTCATTGTAATATTTCTTTAAGCCTTATATTTGAGTGGAATGGAATGAGAGTGAATGTATCAAAGTATAATTCCTACATATATGACCAGGTTATGAGGCCCACATATCAATGTGCACCCACTCACCCAACCAACACCGTTAAGGAATTCCAATCTTAGTTGTGACCTAACAACAACAAACGACCCTGAACAACTTAGGTTTATATTATTTTAGCACAAGGTAGCGTATGCATGCAGGAGATACTGATTGATGCAGCAGCACTATCTGTCCTTTGGAACAAGTCTTGTGGTCCAATTGTGGGACCCAAGCAAGTTTAGAAATTCTTTAGTAATTGTTATTAGTTTCTAATTTTTATTTAAGAAGTTGTATTTAGGAATAGTTTCTAATTTATTCTGCGTGTTTCCTAGTTTTGTGAGAATTTTTTTAGGGTAAGTATTTTATTATAAATAGAACATTGTAGAGATCAATGATCTCAGATTAGAGATTATTGGAGTTAATAAAATTTCTCTGCTTGGGTTATCGTTGGAGATTGTTCTTCTTCGAGTGATTGTTCTTCGGAACCCTAATTGTGCTCCGGCACTTGCATCCTAACCTTAGGTTGCATCAATTGGTATCAGAGCCGAACGATCATCACGATCAATCGGCGTGACTACCCCTATCCCTCATTCCTTTCCGCTTTCCTAGCCCTTCGTCAGTCCCCTCTACATACCCTCATCCCTGCCAACCGAATCCCACCGAAACCCTCTCCCAGACAACCGACGCCCATTCCACTGCACCCCTTCCCCTGCACACCAAAACCCAGCAACAACCTCTTCCCCACTCTCCACCATTGCCCATATCTATTTCCAGAAACCACCCACAAACCGCAGAATCCCCAAACCCATTCCACCGGAAACCCCAAATCTCGAACCCAGAGGAAAAAAAAAAAAAAAAAAACACCCAGAGAAAAAAAAAAAGTAGCAGCGAGGAGAAGAAAGAAGGGTTGCAGAGATGTACCGTGCACCTCCGCCGTCCCGCACCAGCAGCACCTTCGCCAGGCCCCTCCATTGTTGACACCCGCCAGCTCCAGCGCCAACTCCCTCTTCTTCGCTTCATCTTCGTTGAGCGTCAGCAGCGAAAGGAGGAAAACGAATAAAAAAGGGTTTCGAAACCCTTGTTCTTATTCTCTGCGGGCACGAAGACTGAAGCAACGTCTAATTGGGCCGGGTTTCCAGTTTGGCCCACGGGTGGATCCGACCCATTGAAGAAGCTCATTTTGTTATGCCTCACTAACTGACGTCATCAGTTTTGGTTCCTCACTGCATCACTAACTGACCAAATCAAGGGCACAACATTATCGTCGCGATATTAGTGTCATTCACTGCCATATTTCAAATCAGTTTTCGCCATCGTGTTCGTGGAGAGCAGATCTACACATTAGGTCAGTAACAAATCAAAATTTTAAATTTGCCTTAAACAAAGATGCCTCCCAAGAAGTAGGTTGATGCGGAATCTTCCTCTCATAATGATGATGATTTAAGGAACGCAGTTGCGGCATTATTGGTAACTGCTAATCACCCATTCGCAATGATGGTTCAAATGCAAGCTTAATTGCAAGAGTCTCTTGAAAGAATTGACACCCGATTAACTAATTTGGAAACTAATCGGCGTGAGGAAAATCATCGGGAGGATGGAAGGCATAATCGGAATCAACGAGATCCACATGCATTCAATGTTGACCGTGATTTAGGTATTAAACTCGTGATTCCCGAATATGATGGAAAATTGAAACTGGATGAATTTCTAGATTGGTTAGTGTGTGTTGAAAATATTTTTGCACACAAGCAAATGACGGATGGTCATAAGATTACACTAGTAGCAACTCGATTTCGAAATTATGCTGCAATCTGGTGGGCCGAGTTGCAACGGAAGCCAAGAAACCAACAAATTGACTCCGTTGACACGTGGACTGAGATGAAAAATCTATAGAAGCAAAAATTTCTCCCTGTCAATCATTCCAGAGATCTGCGTGCAAGTTTTCAATATTTGAAACAAGGATCTAAGACAGTTGTTGAGTATTTTGAGGAATTTATGACCATGCAAGCCCGTTGTGGTTTAGATGAAGATGAGGATGTCTTAATTGACTGATATTTTAATGGGCTTACACTTGGCATACAAGATATCCTCGCATTCAAGCATTTTGATAATGTTGATGAGATTGTTCAGCATGCTATCAAAGCTGAGGGGATTGCAAACCATCAAGCCAAAAAACCTAATGCATCTAAATGGGTTATGCAGAAGAATTCCTCCATTGCAGGGTCTAAACCGAGTGATTCATCGGAGAAAGTTTTCACCAAGCACGAAGGTCAAAATAGGATTACATGCTATAATTGTAAACAACAGGGCATCGTGCAGCGGAGTGTCCAAAACGCATCCACTTCATTGAGAATGAAAGTGATGTGAAAGATGCAGCAGATGATGATCCTAAAGAGAATGACACCGAGAAAGTGCAGGACATTCTGCCCGTGGAGGATATTGATTCTCTCATGGTAGTTACTGACACTCCCTTAATTACTGAGAAGAAATGGTTGCGAGAAACTATTTTCCGCTCCAAAGGAACAATCCGGGGTCAAGAATGCACAGTAGTTATTGATGGAGGAAGTTCTCAGAACATTATCTCTCAAGCTCTTGTGGATCGATTGCAGCTGAAAGTTCGAAAGCATCATCCTTATTTTGCTAGGTGGTTAATGACAGGTGATGAAGTGCAAGTACGTTATGCATGTCCCGTTACATTTTCTGTGAGAGAAGACTATACAGATACAGTTTGGTGTAATGTGGTACCCATGGATAGTTGTGATATCTTGTTGGGTCGTCCATGGATGTATGACAAGAATGGTATTAATGGAATGCGTGACAATACGTACACATTCATGCAAGGTGAAAAGCAAGTAACACTCTGTCCTATGAAGCCGGCACCACCAAAGAAAGGGTCAAGTTCTCGCCTCATCCAGGAAGCGCTTCAAGTGCACACTATTTACAAAAGCAACATCAAGAAGAAGAGTCGAGTTCGAGGTCGAACTCTCTTCCAACCCGTGGAGAATGATGCAGCAGCACTATCTGTCCGTTGGAACAAGTCTTGTGGTCCAATTGTGGGACCCAAGCAAGTTTAGGAATTCTTTAGTAATTGTTATCAGTTTCTAATTTTTATTTAAGAAGTTGTATTTAGGAATAGTTTCTAATTTATTCTGTGTGTTCCCTAGTTTTGTTAGAATTGTTTTAGGGTAAGTATTTTATTATAAATAGAACATTGTAGAGATCAATGATCTAAGATTAGAGATTATTGGAGTTAATAAAATTTCCCTGCGTGGGTTATCGTTGGAGACTGTTCTTCTTCGAGTGATTGTTCTTCGGAACCCTAATTGTGCTCCGGCACTTGCATCCTAACCCTAGGTTGCATCACTGATATAAGGTCATGCATTTCATGTGTACATTTAAAAATGTATTAATGTTGTAAATGGTAATTAGGGGTTATCAGTAATCAGTCTAACTGTAAAAACTTCTATTTAATTTTTCGCCCACATCAGGTCTCAGTGTATCAGCCAAAGGCAAAACTTCATGTGTTAGTTGACATGTTATCAGTTTGTGTTCATCCTAAAATACTAACAAGTCTCTCTCTGATTATTATGATTCTTCTTAAACATTTTATTTATTTTAATATTTTCCTGTGTATGCTTTTTTGTTTGTAGGTGATGTGTGATGCATACACCCCAGTTGGCGAACCAATTCCAACAAACAAAAGATACAATGCTGCAAAGATTTTCAGCCATCCTGATGTTATTGCTGAAGAGCCTAGGTAGATTTCCACTACTTATTATTGATAGTATTGTATCTATTAGTATGTTTCATATTTTGTTAGCCGTTTTCTTTTTCTTTTCTTTTTTCCTTTAGAAAGAACCTATCCATATTTATTTGTATATTTGTTGAGAATTAGGTGTGGAATAGAACAGGTGCACACCCTTCTACAAAAAGATGTGAAACGGCCTATCGGGTGGACTATGGGAGGATACCCTCGTCCTCAGGTATATAATTCTAGGCTTTGGTTCAACAAGTTTTTTTTATTTTTTGAGCATTTATTTAATTTCGCGTTACCATTGAAGTACTCTGTCATTCTAATGGATTTGTTTGTCTTATGTATTTACTAATTTTGAAAAAAATTATTATGAAGAAAATCTCTTCTCATATCCTGGTGAACAGAATAGTTTTTGTTTCCAACCTTTTTGTCATTTTCATGAGTATAGTATTGGAAAAATCGTGTATGTTGATTTGATTCTTGGGAATAAACTTCTGCTGAGTTGTTGGCACCAATGTATTGCGTACCTATCCCTGAATGGATTTTGTTTATCTCAAATCTTTAGTTTTGATAAGTCTTTAAAAGAAATAATGGAAGGTGTCATCTACAGTAAGTTATTTCTGTCGTATTTATTGATTACTTTGTATTATTCTCTTCCAAATCCAACCACAATCCTAAACGAATGGGAATTACATATGTATTTCCTCTCATATCTTTACTTTTCTTCATTTGGCCTTTGCTCCTTGCAAGTGAGTATCTTGATTCTGGAGTGTTAGTGTGATATGTTGTCTCATTAACTTCATCTGGATTATGTGATTTTGGATTAGGCTCCATACTACTGTAGTGTGGGTCAAACAAGGCATTTAGGTGTCATATTGTTGATTCCCACTATAAGGCTCGTCTTTATGCTGCATCAACATCAGTAGCATCAATGGAAAAGTGATATATGGCAGGCCAAGTACAGCCACGTTTGCCTTTGTCTTCTTCCTTCTCTGAATTGGATTGGATTCTCTCTTGTTATTTTGAACATTTGCATCTTGTGCAGTGGGAATTCTAAGTGGGCCCTGCCATTCTTATCTCTACTGATGATAAATTGTGTTGCTCACTACAGTTAGGAGGTAATCACAACTGCATATTTGTCCCGACTTCCGAGATAATAATTTTATGCACTACATGATAGTTTTAGGAAATGCTTTATTTGCAAGCAACTTTTAACTTTCAACAAAACAAATAGTTCCTAATTCACTAGATCATCTTTTGTCCATTGCTCAGATTAATGACAACAACTGCATATTTGTCCTGACTTCCGAGATATTAATTGTATGCATTAGATAATAGTTTTAGGAAATGCTTTTTTTTTTAGCAACTTTTAATTTTCAACAAAAAATATGGTTCCTAATTCACTATATCAATATATCATCAATGAAGTCATATCTTTTGTCCATTACCCAAATTGATGATACTTTCACTCCCCGTTGTATTATTTCTTATTGGTAACAAAAAAGATTTATTAGTCCTGTGGCTGCATTTGCAGATGAGAACTGTTTTTTTTTTTTTTTTTTTTGTTTTTCCTTTTGTATCAAGTTCTTTGTTGTTCCTTTTCAAGTTGTCCACAATATCTTCAATGTACTTCCTTGAATTAACTTAATGTATACTTGTATGGTATGTTTGGAGGTGCTAGGAAGATTGGAATGGAGTTGGTGCTCAATCCCACCAAGGCTATGGGATGTGCTGCTGTCAACATTGGCACATAAGACTTGATTGAAGAGAGAGTACGTCAATGCATTGTTTCATCTCATTTGATGTGTTTGCATATTGATTTCTTGATATTGGGTAAGAGGTTTCCATAACATGTGGAAAATGTGACCACTAGTCTTCTTTGAGCTGCAGAATTAATTAAATAACAGGCTTTTTTGTAGTTCAGCACCTTTTATTTCCATTGTGTTTCTTATAAGTTCTTGTTAGGCTTTCATATTCCTTAGAATTTTGATTTCAGATATATGATGAAGATCATATTGATCCAGCATGTTTGATATTGTGTATACAATATTTTTTTTTTTTATTTTGATCATTTGATTTAGGGAGCATAGGGGCCCCTCTTTCATTTGTCTGAACATGTTGCTAGGAAGGTTACTCCCTATCGATGTATCTAACCCAATCGCAAGATTCTCTATTATCATCATTGCTATCCTTAGAAAAATCAGCAATTAGGCTCTTAGTATTTGAATCAGAATATTGCATTTTTAGGAGCATTGGTCTGGCCTTTACTTTCAGTAGTCCACAGAACTAATCAAATTTATGATATGTGAAAAAGATATATTTCTTAAATCTTCTTTTATTTTTGTCTCTATGTATAATTTCTTAGGGAGCTTGTTTGCTCGCACATAATAGAGAGGGATTCATGGTCAAATGAGCTCCGCCGAACGATTATTAAACATGTTGAAGCCAATGATTTGGATTACTTGAATGATGGGCGGATATTCATTTTCCATCTTCCCATTACTCAAATTCAATTGAGTGAGGTTTTTTTTTATGATCATTTTTAGATCTCCACATTTTGAGTTTTTGTTTTTGTTTTACTGTGTTCTACTATTACTGAGAAATTAGGAGGGAAAAGTTAGAGATTCTGCACTTGAAGTAGTAACTGACAGTAAAATGCTGGGCAACCAATTTTAATATTTTCCCAAGACGCATTAATGCATACACTTAGCATTGTTCATCACTTACACTAAATTGGTGAATTTATGTTTCTAGATCCCAATTTCCTGCATGTTAAATTAATTTTCACTAAACATTTATGTTTTCATTGTCAAAGAATGTACTGTATATGTGGTTTGATTTTTGTGCTTTTTCATCACATTTTAAGTACTGATTGTGCATATTGATTGTTTTGTCCAAATTAAACCTGAGTTACATTGATCGCACAGGGGCTTTGTGCTTTTTCATCACGTTTAAGTACTGATTGTGCATATTTATTGTTTTGTCCAAGTTAAACCTGAGTTACATTGATCATACAGGAGCTCTCAAATAGAAAGGTTGCAGCAAGTGTAAATTCCAAGACTTCGCGGTCTCATGTTTTTTTTACATGTATCATTCAATCCTGATGCTAGGTATGCTATCAACCATTGGGTAGATTGTTGAATTAGTTATCATTAACCAGCAATGCCTTTTCTTTTCATTCTTTTTCCATCATGATGTTTTGGCATAAGCCAGAGTCGGATGCTGCCCTCGTAAAAACAAAGAACCTAATGGATGTACAATATGACTTGTATGACTACCCATAATTTCATATAGTGGTTGATGCTATTAACCTTGATTTAATAGCAAGACAGGGAAGGAACAGTTGGTGCAAACTTTACATGCCAAACAAATGCCACTGTGGAAAACCCACCCCGCCCCATCCCCCATACACTCAACCCCTTCTCTGTTTCTTTTTTCTTTTTTAAAGAAAAAAGGAAAGAAAATAAAGCTTGAATGGGAATATATTATGTAAATTATACATCCAGATAGGTCAAAATTATAACAACCATGGCCTGTCATTATGTATTTCATGTGGGAATTCGTTTCTAAGTAAAGTTTATATGTAGAGATGTTAACCATTGATATGAAATGCTTTACAACTTATATTTTGTCACCCATGAGAGTTAACATGGATTGAACTGTTTTTAAACTGTATCAAGATCGGCATTGGTCAGGTTGAGTTGCCAAAAAAAGTCTTGGAAGGTCATCACGAAGGCAGGTAAAATGCTTTTGAATTATATATAGTGTGTGAAAACTGGTTTAGTAAAAAACATGTTGTAATTATTATAAAATGAGTGAAAATAGTTCATCTGCCTTAATGTGAAATTTGATTTAATTATTATTCTCGTATTTTGGTATTATTTCAGCCCTTTTTTGTGAAATCTGTCATCTATTTTTTCCATTGTTATCAAAGATTGATCACTTATTATAAGCTCTAGCTCTAAAAACTGTGGCACCAGTTATATAATATGAGCATTGATGTCATGTATTTAAACTCGCTCTATTAATTTCACTGGGAATATCATCCGGAAGCTGTAGTACCTTGAAAGTTAGGAGAATCGGTCTCATTGATCTTGCAGGATCAGAAAGAAATAAGATAGATGGCACGGAGAGAGCACTCTTTTTTGTAGCTTGGGTATGATTTTGCAACCATTATGCTGCTCTACAAGTTAAATTAGATCCCTTTGAGTAGATCGACCATCGACCTTTGACAAAATGCCATCAGGGATAGCTTCTCTATGTAGATATAAGCAATTATGTAGCAGAGACTGATAAATATATGGTTGAATGAACCATGTTTTTATCAAATTTTAGTTAATCTATAGGATTTCATGGTATTTCAATGTAATGCATTTGAAGCAGTTAGGCAACGAAATAATTTAGCCTTTAAAGTGTCATCGCAATTTAATTTCATTTTTCTGCAAATCCATAACTATTAAGACTGGTACAAACTACAAACAAGACTGTTCTATGGTTTTTTTTTTTTTTTTTTTTTAATATTAAGACTGTTCTATGCTATTGTAATTCGAAATCCTATATGTTGTCTATGATTTTTGTTAAAGAGGACCGACATTGAATTGTGAATAATTTTCTGCAGGAATTAAAATTAATTTGGAAACTGTGCTTGGAGATGGTGGATATGACATTATTGATGTTTAACTTTTTTATGACAGGAGGCTTTCATTGACAACTACGTGCAACGCACGTACCCATCACTAGCCATCATATAAAAGCAGTAGATTCGTCTCCTGCTTCAAGCTGCTGCCCTCCTACTTTGGGTGGATGTTTCCTGAGACTTCTTGTGGAGCCCACTTAAATGACAGATATAGCCTGTGGGACACTTGGATGCTGGGTGTTTGCTTATGGCCCCACGTACATGCAAGATTGCACAAAGTAAACAAACAAACCTATCCTTTTTCACCTGCATCCTTCCCTCTGTTTTCCTTTCTTGCGCTTCCTCTCTACACCGCCTTAAAATTGGAAGACGCAGCTGTTCCTCACCTTATCTCTCAATTCTTTCTCGAATCTACTGAAAAAAGGGCTGGAAAATCTAAAGAGAAGAAATTAAAAAAATCGACCACCGCCTTTCGGCTCTTGAGTCCGTCCTTCTCCTTACTCAAGTTCTCTTCCAGATCTTAAATTAGGGCTATTTTAAAATCTTTGTAGATCAGATGCACGTAGTATTTCTGATTCTCTGGAAATTTTTATTGCCTCTAATGCTTGGGTATAAATGGGGTGATGAAGGACACTGCAATATGCTTCAATATAAGTTGCATATTTTTATTGATTAGTGCTTGTTGGAGCAGAATCTACATCTCTATCTACCTAACACCATGTTTAGTTGGACGTTTGCGAGTGTGGTCCACATGACCAAAACCCTCTCCTCTGTATGAGGTCCACTTAGATGGCCATCTAAATATTGGATTTAAGGTCACTTAATTCACTTGATACTAATTGCTTGAAACCCCATTAATAAGACGTGCACAAAGGGAAGTAGGAAACAGTTGCAAGTCCCTCGAGAAGAAAAACCTTGTGTTGGGCATATACCATAATATTAATGCTCTTGTTGTACAGATCTAGATCTGTGATGTTGGATCCTATGATTTGTGTAAATCGTGATTAAATCTAACAGTTTCACTTGTTTTGTCCACAGCTTCTGAAATTGGCCATTGTTTTTGCTACTGTTTCCACAAACTGTCACTACCTTTTTTTTTTCCTCTATATATACTGTAACATAACAGGCTGAATGAATTGTCCAACTCAGTAAGTTCTACTCTTTTTTGTCTTTTGGTTTACTTGTGTATTTTAGTTCCTTCAGTGCCTCATGTCACTACTCTTACTGCATCATCTTCTCTTTGTTAACATACAGTAGTGTCCTTACTCCACTGATATGATTTTCTGAAAGGCATCTCCTATAGGATTGAGAGGCTCCTTTCCATATACATAAGACTATCAGCAAGAGTCTCACCAAAAGTTTGAAAAATTTGCAACGCCCTGTTTGAACATATCCTAGAAAGCTTTAACAATCATGATCATCGTCAAGCTGTTGTTGGTTTTAAGAGCTCTACTATTGGGCTAAAAATAAGCCATGTCGTTGTAAATACCAACTACTGGCTAGGACCCAACAAAGTGGGTGTGTATGATTTTCTAAGTAACAAGTTTGACTCAGGACATTAAGATTTTGGAATTCGAGTTCTGAGATTAGCTATATCTTGAAGCACCTTGTCTTTGTTACAAACACAAGGTTGGGTGGGCACCAAGTAAATTTAGATCATATCATCTCTCTCTAAATGAGTTTCCAAAGTAGTAGAGAAGATAGTTCCTAAGTAGTTGAGATTTACCAAAACAAAAAAATAAATTAGTTGAGATTATCTCTGAAAGGAACAAATCTCTCTCATGAAGAAACAAATCCAAAAAAGAGTTATAAAAAGAGATGCGTTGTTCCTTTGCAATATATCATAAGAAAACATGATTTATAACTAAGGCAAGCATTTGTTTTTGTAAAATTTGAGAATCCTTTTTTCTATATTCAATATCTGGGTTTCTTTTCCTTTGATTTTGGGTTCTATTCTAGGTTTCCAGTTTGCATTTTTCTATTGTATTTTCATGGTTTTATTTGAACTTTTGAACCCCTTTCATTTTAATGTCTCTGAATTCTAGCATAACTAAAATCAGGCCAAGCCCTTAGATTTGCAATCCCCAGCAGATCTATCACATTAAGAAAGTGGTTTCTTTTGCCCAATTAAGTCAGCAGAAAAAGAGAAATTTCCATCGGCTATTCCCTGAATGCATAAAGTAGGTCTGTCCTTTTCTGCCAATATTGAGTTTTACATTCTTCATGGGCAGAACGCACTGTTGTTTTCTGATAGCCCTGATGGTATCTGTTTGACGAATTTTCAACTGTACCAGTTGACTTGGTTGTTGTAGGCAGATTTGTTGAAACTTATTTTTCTACTCCAACTCATTTGAATGCATCTCATCTTATTCATGCATTCTCTTAACCAAGTTTGATTTTGTATACTTTGATTAATGGCCTTTTGATAGTTGAAATCTCTTATATTTTGCATATAGATCTCTAATTAATGTGGATGAGATTGTTTATTGGGTAATCAGTGCTTAAGAATCATTGCCCTATCACGCTTTTTGTTAGCTTTTGAGCGTTTGATCTTATTATTCTATTATTTGTCCAATCCATGGTGTTTGCTTGTAGTTTTAACTCTTTAATGCTGTAAATGCCTTAAATTTCTTGCTCCGGTGGCTTGATTGATGGATGTTGTAACTTTTACTGTAGTTAAGGCATCCTTTGATCCTTTCCATGTATACATCTGACGATGGAAAAGTCTGATTGAATCTAAGGAAGTTAAAATCTAATTGAGTCAAGGTAAGGATTCAAGTATGTTAGATCTTCTTTGCTTTTTGTTTGCTTTGAATTGCCATTTGTTTACTTTTTATTTTATTTTTACGTTAGGACTTATCCGGCCTTTCTTGAATAAATCATGTTAAGTCCAATCCTTTTTACTCCCAAATATTGTGTTTTACATTGCTTCAAAGGCTAAAGAGGCTTCTTCTTTCCACATCAACACATAAGCCGTGTGACAAAAAAAAATGAAATAGATACAAGCTCTCTTTTACCCCCTTTCTTTGTTGGGATCTTTTATAAACCTTCCTAATCAAATCTTGAGTGTTTGCTTTTTGAGTTTGAGAGGAGAGCAGCTGCCACCCACTGCATCATTTTCAGCAATTTCCTAACTCATTTGCAAACCTTCAGCTGTTTTTGTGGTTGCAAACTAAAGATTTTCCAATATTTGTGTCGATTGAGTTTTGAGGCTGGACTCAAAAGCCTTAAACTACATTACCCATTATGTTTATGATAAGTTTACTTGAGGTACATAACCACAAATCTTCAATCACATTCTAACATATCTAATGATTTTAATTTTTTTTATTGCTTGTGTATCAATGTGTAGTTCCTAATTATGTTTTTTTCCCCAAGGGGAATCCTTACAAGTGACTGACTCCATCTCGACCCTTACCACGCACCAACCTTCAAGTTAAAATTGTCCATTATGGGGAACAACATCAATGGCAGGAGATCATGTAACATGGATCTCACAGACTCGGCTTCCAGTGCAGAATTACAAGTGGCCTAATTTCTAAATAGTGTTTGATGAATCTCACTTTATTTGAATCTTAAACTTAGTCCCACATGGGTTGATCTGCATTATACTTCTAAACTTTCAATATCAAGGTTGATCTCAATTGTAGCTATGGTTTTGTTACCTAGAAACATTTCTTTGCATCTCTGTGGCCTATCAACACTTGTGTTAACTAGAAATTGAAGTCAGCGGAATTTATTTTGGCCCAATGTGATCTCACTCGCCACGTTTGCATTGCATGAACTACTAATTTTTCTTTTTGATTTGGAAGCATTCATTGTCTAGAACTTAGTATGGAGAAAAAAAATTCAGGGTCTGGTTCATTAAGTGTGTTCACATGTAAGTGGCCTGGCACCTTTGTCTGAGTACTCTCAGTTGATTTAATATATTGTGCTTTGAATCACGGTCTGCTTATTAGAATTTTTAGCAAACAATCATTGATGTGCATTTTAACTTGACAATGGCTGATATATTGCATGATGATCTAATGGACGCACATACAACATATCAAACTGAACTGTTCATTGAGCTCACTTATTACCAAACCTTCTATACATCATTTGATGGGGGGAAATTACCTACCTTCATTGCTCATGTTGTTTTCCTTGTTATTTTCATAACTCTATTGTAACTGGGACAACTGAGATGTTTGTGCAGGAAAAAGGGAGAAGCCCATGTCTAAATAATGCCATTGTTTTTTATTTTAATCTACTGTTCATGTTAAACAACACTATATCAATAACACCCTATTGTATCTCAACTTTGTTTCAACACATTTTTCCGAAATGAATCACGTGGCTATTGTCTTGAGCTGATCAATTCAGTTGATTTCATTATATCAGATTATTATCCTTAGAAATTGATTGAAGAATGTTAACTTTAGGCTATTGCAGAGGTCAAGGAGATATGGGATTTCTTTAGTATTATCATATGGCCTATTGAAACCTGACAGCTATTTTTTTAATGTGACCATATCAAGCATGTATGATAAACACATGTAGGTGTACTTTACAACATTTTTAGCATGCCAAATGTATGTTTTTTTCATTTTAATATTTTATGGCCAAATTATCAACATTACTTTTTTACTGCCTACAAATTATGTTGAAATAACTCCTAGAGTATAGCGGGCAATCATATTCGACAGTTTTGTTCAGTGGCTTTCGAGTTTGAGTTTTACCAGTTAAAAAAGCATTATTAATAGAATGCACTCTTCTTTTTAGGTTTTATATTGCCCCAACTCCTAGAAGGATGGGTTACACTGGCGCTGTTGAAAGGTAATGATAATGATCACATAATGCAAATTATTTGCTTTTCAAGTGAGTTTGAAAAATCAAAACAACAAAGTCCCTTCTCAATCATATGAAAAAAATACTCCTACTACAAAATAACAAAATAACACTTCAACCACTCATTCTTGTTCTCAGTAAATATGTTTTCTTCATCAATTCTAAGAATTCAACCTAATATGTATTCCAACCAAAGTTATGAAAGGTGAAAGATATAACATAAAGATTGGGATTTTAATTTATTAGGTGACAGTTTGGCATTCATTATTATCTAACCTCATTTGATCTTCCATCAAAACAGAGATTTTGTCCAAAAAGAATTTCAAAGATGAATAAATACGAGTACATTTGAATATGAATGAATACTGTCATTTTAGTAACAACATGCAACGATTATAATTGGTGTTGTCTCACATGCCTACAGTTTGTTATATGGGATAAGTGGATGATGATTTGTTTTGGCCCTCATTTGAACGTTAGCTATTACAAGGGATTCGAAGCAGAATAGGTTCAGCCCTTCCCCAAATAGGAGTGGATTCAAATCTATTCTTAAACCTACTTTATTTAAGGAATGTTGAAATTATAATTTTCATGGATGCTAGGATATTTATACAGTAATTATGTAATTATTTGATTTTGTAGTCAAGTTTCTAATTAGCACATACATTGTTAATCTGGTCATGCATTTCTTTCTTTTATTTCTCATTTGCTCGACGCAATATTCCTCTGCCTTTACTTTCTTCAATCACATGCAGTCATTTAATTGCATGTGTCACCACACACTGATGCTCATATTTTTTTAGTCCTCTGCTAGGATTGTATTAAAGATCCAGATTGGAGATTTATTGCTGATACGGTTTCTACAATTGGCCTCTTCGCGATGTCACTAATCCTTGCTTGGAAGGGCTTCTTGCTTCGACCATACAAGGTGTGTGCTTGAAATCTCTGTTCAAACAACTTTTTGAATAAGTTTAGGAACTATTGCTATTGAATTAACATGTCAAATGGCAGATTGTTCTATAGGCTCTACCATGGGGAAGGTGTTTTGACACAAGCAATCATGTTCATCAATGCAATTATAAATTAAAACCCAGTCATTCATAAAAAGCTCATAACCATGTTGCTGTAGAATCTATTTTCTTAAGGTGCTTTCTCTTTATAGGAACTTTTAAATTTCTTATGAGAGCCTTTTAGTGAAACTTTGAATGATGGGATTTTTACAAGGCCTTTATTTTTCTGTTTTTACTTGAGTTTCTAAATAATTGGGGCAGAAGTATTTGATCACAATAGAATGGAAGTTATATTTTCGTCATGAATGAACTCAAGTAGGCATAATAAGAACTGAACATTTGTATATTTTTTTTAATGACAGTAAACATGTCTCTTTTAACACGGAGGCTTTCAATAACATCTACGTGCAACGCACGTACATCTCACTAGTGATTGTTAAAGTATGAATGGAAGGAGGGTTAAACTCTTCCTAACATGCAAGGGAAAATATATAATTTTATATTTTAAAATAATAAATAATAAGTAATAACAAGTGAATTAATTTTGATGTTCGTGTGTTTGAATTGGCTTTAGGGACTGTTTGAGTGTATTAGAATACATAAATTTCATGCCATAAGTGGTTAAAAATGAAGATCAAAGGTGAATGTACAAAAAAAGTAAGCATCAAATAACCTTTCTTTTCATGGAAATAGAATCAAGGGAGGATGAGAAATGCATACACGGTCATCACCTAGTAATTCAATACATATAAAAGTAAATTTTATATCTATATTTTTACTTTATATCATTCACCCCTCACCTTTTTAATAATTACTTTGATATCACTTCACATTGAATTTCTCTGTGTTGATTCCTATGTATCTTACGCAAAGAAACAGGCCTTCGAGTGTTTCAAATGTAAATTGAAGTGAAAATGAAATTCCAAAACCTTTTAAGTTTCACTAAACCACTAAACCTATGAAGAATTGGTTATTGTCATGGCCAAAACTATTACGCATCGGGTAATATTGTAAGATTAATTGCTCATTAAGGTGGCCTCACACAATTACGTATGGGCTCCACTACAATTAATATTATACTATTTTAAATTTACTTGTTTGTGAAACCATTTTGGAGCTTCTTTCATATTAACAAATTAGTATAAACAATCCAATTTAGTTACATACAATAAGTGAAAAAAGAAATCTAAAAAATTTATTTGAAGAGGCTGCAAGAAAAAAATTTATTTGAAGAGGCTGCAAGAGAGAGAGAGAGAGAGAGAGAGAGAGAGAGAGAGAGAGAGAGAAGGAACCTGCAATTTTTCAAACAACATGGTAGTAAATTGGTTAGGTAGCAATGAGAATTGAGAAGACCAGATCCACAAAATAGCACATTTACGTCCGAGGTTAAACTGATGAGTTGTGGCATTTCTTGCATTTGAATGGACAAAGAAAATATAAAAGACAAATTCTATGGAAAATCGAGCATGCTATTTTACTGCCATTTGGTGCGATGCTTTTCCATGTCAAAAGAAGAAACATGAGTTGTTTTCTATGTGAAAAATTATTTTTCAGGGAAAAGGTCGAAATTGAATAAATGAAAATTATGAAATTTCAATATTATTCAAAAATGACCTTTTTTCTTTTTCTGTTTCTTCTTCTTCTTCTTCTTGCTATGTTGGATTGCTGGTCAGGTGTGATAATTTTAACTTGAGCGCCCATGGATTGAGGACTTGTTTCTTAATTTAGAATATTTATATCTAAAGAATTTCTGAGTTTTCAGACATGCGGAATTCTTGAATTCTCCTTTTTCAGTTTAACATCTAAGAATTCTACAAAAAAATAAATTAAATAAAGAGACTGAAATTATTTTAATATTCTCTGAATTCCAGTAAAAAAACATGTCCTAAGATACCAACACTATTCACCCACATGAGTGTATTGTCCTAACTTTGCAGTAACGATAAGTGGTAAAGTAGAATATAGATTTCATAAAAGAAGAGTCTCCAAAGACTCAAAAGTCCATGTCATCGTCACAATGGTTTGATGCTCTCTCTCTCTCTCTCTCTCTCTCTCTCTCTCTCTCCAATTTCCACGCGTTATTTAATCATGGGGCCCATCATCGGTGGACTCATGATTTTGATAGTCAATTAATAGTTTAAAGTATCTTTGCTTTTTATTTTTTATTTTTCTCTACTGACTGAACTCAAAAAGCACACAAGATCTCAATTAAGTTTGAGAAAGCTTTTAGAGATGAAGAGAGTTATATTCAAATTCAAAAGAATTTTTATCTTTTATCACTATGTAATGATTAACGCATGTAAAAACACAAGTGGGCCCCATCACAAATGCCAACGATTACAATTTGGTGACAGAAAGTATAAATATGTTTTAAAAATGGAGGAGAATTACACGTACGAGATGGGGGAACTTTGACGCTATTTTAATTTTATGGAATATATGTTTCAAAAATGGAACTAGACAGTGGCGTAATAATTATAAAAATAAAAGTAAGATATTGAACTCAATTTTGAAATGGTAAAATCATGATTTATTCATCAATCTAGCCAATTGAATGATTTTTTACTACTAGAATAACTTTTTTGGATGCACCAAAGAAGCTTAAGAAAATAATAAAGTAGAAAATTTGATCGTTCATTTTCTAAACTTAAAATTTTGTTTTTCTGACAACTCAAGAAAAGTGAGAAAAATATATTTTTCCTTCTAAAAAGTTCAATATTGTAATCCTATAATTCCCCCCTAGATAATTTTATCTAAAACACTTTCTAAGTATTTCTAAAATCTAGTGACTAGAAACTTTCTCGACTATTAGATTTCAATATTGGAATGATCACATTATATAATGTTTTGAAAGGAAAATGCTATTTATAAATATCTTCTTTACTAAACCTATTAATGTAGCTTTTATGGACCCTTGACCGTTGCTTGGAGGTGTACTGTACACATCTTATAGATGGAAAGTGAATTTGTATGGTTTGGATTTCAAACGTGGTCCCTAAAGATGGACTTGAAGTGATAAATTATGCACACATAAAGTGTTTTCTAAAATTCAGTGTATATTTTAATTATCATTATTTGCCCCAACTTAGTTTAAAATATGTTGCATTCTTTAAGATTTTCTTAACATTAAATAGTATAATTCTTTTTTATTACATTATTCTACTCTAAATTATTTTAATCTATTAGTATTTAAACCTATAAATATAGATTTTGTTGTACACATATATATATCCAAATGGTCCCTTGGAGATGGTTTTGGCTACATGGAATCTTCCTTTAAAGGATCCATAATTTAAAATTGGAAGTAGAGATTTAACTGTGATGTAGTATATGAAAATAGAATTTTTAAATGGTCAAAACCATTGGAAGTTTGTTAGGTCATTACAAATTCAGTCTAGATCTTTCATCGATTTAGGCAAATTGAGCCATTTTTAAGTAGCACTAGAAGGATTAGGCTAGACTAACTGTTCCAAGGCACCAATTTCACTTGATGTGGTCATGTGTTGAGCTGTTTGGTCTGATTTTTCAAAAAATAAATAAGATATTTAATGAAGAAAACATGATTTGTTTGGGAATAAAAAATTTTTATATTAAATCTACACATATTTAGCTTTCTTTATTTTTTTTCTTGATCGGTAACTATAAATTATATTAGAACTTAGAAAGTAACAACAAATAAGCTCCACAAGAGAGTATAAATTAAGTTCATTTGTCTTGTGCCCACAATAAACTGATTGGCTGTAGTCTTTTTGTTAATAAGATTTTCGTATCAAAAGATGTGACGAATGACAACCCATCCTATGAAAAAAGAGGCATTTTCTCCTTTTGATTTTTACACGATTTCTTTGAAAATGAGGGAAAGACTTGAAGATTCCACATGGATTTTGAAATTTCAAAGGAAAGACTTAGAAGTCTCTACTTGATTTGGAAAATGCTTTCTTTTCTTATCTTTCAAAGACTCATCGAGTCTCACCACATAGTGGAAGGTAAAGGAGATGGAAGAAGATGAGTTGCCCAAGAGTAGAAAATGGAGGAAAATGAGTTGCCCAATACCGTTGTGTGAGGGAAGTGGAGAGTGAGATGGGTGGGAGAATGAAATAGGGAAGAAGATAGGTTTGTGTGTGAAAAGAGAAAATTTGTTTTTAGTTTTGGTGGGAGAATGAATATTTTGGTCATTTCATAAAGGGGTACATATATATGTAATAAAAAAAAATTTTAAATTCCTTGTGTGGGAAGAGTAAAAACTTATGTGCCAATAGAACGTCCATTTCATAAAAGAAGGGTCTCCAAAGACTCAAAGTCTAGCCACATACAAGCTCAGCCCTATTCACCACAAATGTTCATTCGGTGGGGCATCATTCCTATTTGCTAGTAGGGCCTAGGACTAGACATTGCCATAGTTGAAACGTGAATAGAGGGGTTGTCATCGTCACAATGGTTTGATGTTATCTCTCTCCTTCCAGTTTCCACACGTTATTTAATCGTGGGGCCCATCATCGGTGGACCAATGATTTTGATGGTCAATTAATAGTTTAAAGTATCTTTTGCTATTTTTTTTTCTCTACTGACTGAAAAGTGAGAAAAAGATATTTTTCCTTTTAGATAATTTTATCTAAAACATTTTCTAAGTATTTGTGACTATAAAACTTCTTGACTATTAGATTTCAATATTGGAATCACATCAGATAGTGTTTTGAAAGTAAAATGCTCTTTATAAATATCTTCTTTACTAAACCTATTAATTTAGCTTTTATGGACCCTTGACCGTGGGTGTACATTACACATCTTATTGATGGAAAGTGAATTTGAATGTTTTGGAGTTGAAAGGTGGTCCCTAACGAATAAAGATGCACTTGAAGTGATAAATTATGCACAAATAAAGTGTTGATTACTAAATGAATAATCTAATATCAAGAAATTTTGTTATTATTATCTTGAAATTCTTTTTCTGTGTATATTTTAATTATCATTATTTTCCGCTTCTTTAAGATTTTCTAAACATTAAATAGTATAATATTTTATTATTACATTATTCCACTCTGAATTATTTTACTCTATTAGTATTTAAACCTATAAATATATATATTTTGTTCTACACATACCCAAATTAATGGTCCCTTGGACATGGTTTTGGCTATATGGAATCTTCCTTTAAAGGATCCGGCCATAATTTAAAATTCGAAGTAGATATTTAACTGTGATGTAGTATATGAAAACAAAATTTTTAAATGGTGAAAACCATTGGAACTATGATCCGTCGTTTATGTTTGACTGTCACTCACTTGTGACTATGTGGGGACCACCTGTTTCTTGTTGGAAGACATTAATTTCACTTGAAAATTCCACGTTGACTTTGAAATTTAAAAGGAAAGCCTTAGAAGTCTCTACTTGATTTGGAAAATGCTCTCTCTTCTTATCTTCCAAAGACTGATCGAGTCTCACCGCCATATGGTGGTCCGCCCCTAGCACGCGTTTGTGCATCATGCGATATTTTGGAAGTGGAGCGGAAAAGTTTGGTTTTCTCTACAGAAAAAAAGCACTTATGTTAGGTGAACATTTGTCAACAAAAGAAAAGAAAGAAAAAGACTTATCTGGTGACAACAATATATTTTTTTTTCCACAGGGACAATATATTTCATTGACTCCAAAGTCTAGCCACATTCTTTTACCCAAAAAAAAAATCCAGCCACATACAGATATACAATGTTTTCCGGTGCCAGCAAGATTGTGTTTTTTTTTTCTATAAGGAAAATATATTTCATTGACTCCAAATGACGCAAACCTAAGTGTTTATTACTAAATGATTAATCTAATATTAAGGACTTTCGTTATTGTTATTTTGAAGTTCTTTTCCAGTGTATATTTTAATTATCATTATTTTCCACAACTTAGTTTAAAATCCGTTGCATTCTTTAAGATTTTCTGAACATTAAATAGTAGAATTCTTTATTATTACATTATTCTACTCTAAATTATTCTACTCTATTAGTATTTAAACCTATAATATTTTGTTCTACACATATCCAAATGGTCCCTTGACATGATTTTGGGCCTTTGGCTACATGGAATCTTCCTTTAAAGGATCCATGATTTGAAACCGGAAGTAGATATTCAATTCATGGAAAATTTTATACTATTTAATTAAGATTGATTATGACCGTTAGTGGGCATTCGATCCCATTTGTGCTTGCTAGGGCCTAGGAGTAGAAAATTAGTCAATATCCCAAAAGAAAATTTGACACTTGTTTGAAGTTATCTCACACTTTCCACACGTTATTAACCGTGTGCGTACGGTCATCATCGGTGGGCCCATGATTCTGATGGCCACTTAATAATAGTTTTATTGTTTTAAGGTGTATCTTTTTTATTTTTTATTCCTACGGCTTTGGCTTTGGCTTTGGCTTTGGAATAGAAATTCATTTTGGAAGGAGATGGACATTATCATTCATGCATTCATGTTCCTCGTTGGTTTACAATATAATATAAAGCGTGTTGATTAGTCTACATTGCTTGCCTGACACGATCAAACCATTTCTTTCAAGAACACGACCTTCAATTTCTGATTGTTTTTTTTCTGATTGTTTTAATAAAGGTTGGAGTCATGGATGTGCGATGATAAGAGGCCCACCCCACCACCATTTAATTATTGCGTATAGAGGAATCGAAGGAGGGTATTCGATGAAATCAGTTGATGCCCTCCCTTTTTATTATGTCTTTTCTTTTGCCTCTCTATAAATACCACAACTGGCTATATCCTTAATAAACCTCATCACCTCATCAGTGTTGCTTGAAACCTATAATAGCCCATTGAGAGAGTTGCTAGCGATGGATCACTTCTTCATTCCTTTCACTGCTAAAACCTCCTCATGTTGTTTCCTCTCTCTTCTTGCTTTGGCCTTTTCCATGCAGCTGCTCATGCTTTCTCAAGCCTCTCTCCCCTTTCCCTTCATTGGCAGTATCAACGGTTCCTCCTCTTCAAACTGCCTCCATCACGAGATATTAGCCCTGCTTCAACTCAAGCATGGGTTTTTAATTGAGCGTGGCTACTATAATTCCTCTTCCAGGCTCGATTCTTGGAATCCAGCCACTGATTGTTGCTCTTGGGAAGGCATCACCTGTGATGAGGGCACAGGTCACGTGATTGGACTTGATCTCAGCAGCAGTGATGATGAGAGAATTAGTTGGATTAGAGGTCGAATAGACCCTAACCTCTTCCACCTTCGCAGCCTCCAGAAGCTCAACCTTTCTTGGAACTCTTTCTACCCTCACCCAATACCCTCTGGGTTGGGCCACCTCACCAATTTGACCCATTTGAACCTCTCATACTCTCAATTCTCTGGCCAAATCCCATTGGAAATATCAAGATTGACCAAGCTCGTCTCCTTGGATCTCTCTTCAAGCAACCTAAAGCTCAAAAACCGAAACCTGACAACACTTGTTGGAAACTTATCCAGCCTCCAAGAACTCTTTCTTGACGGTGTAAACATCTCGGGGGAGCATGGTGGCAAGTGGGCCCAAGCCATATCCATCGCAATGCCCAATCTTCAGAGGTTGAGCTTACGTGGTTGTGGTCTTCAAGGACCCATCGATCCCTCTCTTTTCCGGATTCCTGATCTGTCTCAACTCTCATTGGATGGAAACAATCTCTCCTCCATTGTTGCACCTGATTTCTTGGGTGTCTCCTCTGCTTTGACATCTCTCACCCTTTGTGATTGTGGTTTGTATGGAGAATTTCCTCAGAGTATTTTCTTGCTGTCAAATCTACAAAAACTTGACATTTCATACAATCCACATCTCATCATTGATTTTTCAGAATTTCCTCAGAACAAAGCTTTGCAGAACTTGCACTTGGGAAACACTAGCTTTCAGAAGAAAATGTTGAGTTCCATCATTAATCTCAAATTCTTGAAGGAGCTATCACTTCGGAATTCTAATTTCTCTGGTTCCTTACCTTCTTCAATTGCGAACCTCACCCACCTTGAGTATTTAGATCTTTCATCAAACAATTTCAGCGGTGCAATTCCTTCATCCTATGGAGATCAGCTCAAACATCTCACTTCTCTTTATTTGCATGGTAATTCACTTGAGGGATCTATCCCGTCATCTCTGTTTTCTCACCCAGCATTGCGATACTTGGATCTCTCTTACAACCAATTTAGTGGTTACCTTCCCGACTCTCATAATGGATCATCTTCAGTGTTGGAGGGGATCTCCTTCAGTAACAACAAATTGCAAGGGACAATTCCAAGGCTAGTCTTTGAACTCATGAAGCTACAATATCTTTATCTGTCTAACAACAACTTCAATGGATTTCCAAGCATCCTTCAAAATCTCAATCAACTGCTTGTTTTGGATCTCTCGAAAAACAAAATACATGGTGAAATACCCACGTGGATTTGGGAGGTAGGAAATGGGAGTTTGTATCGTCTTAATCTTTCAAACAACTTCTTGGAGAGCTTTGAGCATCCATTGCCTGAATTTTCATTAAGGAGTTTAAAAGTTATTGACCTTCATTCCAATAGATTGCAAGGGTCACTTCCAATCCTACCACATCAAGTTTACTTTCATGACTATTCAAACAATAGTCTCTCCTCCATCATTCCAGCTACTATAAACTTCACTTCCACTCGATACTTTTTTCTTTCAGGTAATAATGTCAGCGGAGAGATTCCTTCATCAATTTGTAAAGCACGTCTCCTTGAAATCCTTGATCTGTCTAGAAACAACTTTAGTGGAAACATTCTTACTTGTCTTGGTGAAATTGGCAATTCCCTCAAGATTTTGAATTTACAAAGAAATGCTTTTCAAGGCACTATGCCTGACATGTTTAAAAAAGAGTGCAGTTTGAGGACGCTCAATCTTGATAGCAATGAACTAGAAGGGCCAATACCGAAGTCGTTAGCCAATTGCACAACACTGGAGGTTATAGACCTTGGAAACAATCATCTAAATGATTCCTTCCCATTTTGGATTGACGGTTTATCCAATTTGCGTGTATTGATCTTGCGATCCAACGAGTTTCATGGTCCAATTGCTCATTCCCATGCCAAAAACTTCTCGTTCAAATTTTTGCAAATCTTTGACATTTCTTCCAATTCTTTTGTGGGTATTGTTCCACCATATTTTTTTCTAAATTGGAAATTGATGGAAGGAGGAGGTGGTTCAACTTCGAGTTCCAATGTCCAAGTTGTCACGTACCAATCTCAATATGGCTTTTACTATCAAGATTCCGTGATGGTGACAATGAAAGGGCTTTTTATAGAGGTGGTTAAGATCATCACTGCATTGACCTCAGTGGATCTTTCAAACAATAGATTTGAGGGGGAAATTCCAAAATCAATATGCAACCTTAAGTTACTCCATGTGCTCAACTTCTCACAAAATGGCTTCGATGGCTCAATTCCAGCATCTTTGGAGAATTTAACACAGCTTGAGTCATTAGACCTTTCAAGGAATAAGTTATCAGGGAATATCCCTTGGCAATTGACGAAGCTTACATTTCTTGCAGTCTTGAATCTCTCACAAAATCTCCTCCATGGAAGAATACCACAAAGTCAACAGTTCCTCACATTTACCAACAATTCCTTCTTAGGGAACATTGGTTTATGTGGACTGCCATTATCAACAAAATGTGAAAACACTCCGGCAACAACACCATCGGTCTTCGATAGTTTTGGCTTGGATGGGGAGATAGAAATTGATTGGAGATTCATGTGGATAGGATCTGGAGTTGGGTTTGGTCTTGGATTTGGATCAGTCTTTTGGACTTTAGCACTTTGGAGGAAGGGAAGTAGAATATATGCAACTCATTGATAGAATGTGTGTTCATAGTTTTTCTAGTGATTGCATCAATTGTACATCAACATAGACAATAAAATTGTTAGTGAATGAGAAGGCATGAAAGGATTTTCACAGTAAAGAGAAGAAATGGAGTTCGACTCATAGATGTTTGTGTTTACCACCCACTAGAAATTGTGGCATGTGTAATCAATGTTTTTGTAGTAATGTAAAGTTGATTATATGGAAATTTAATGAAAAGTAACAAATAGCTTTATTTGGGCAATAAGAACAAGTACAAACTCTTCAACCTAATTTCGTGATTTTTTTTCTATAGTGAAAGGTGGAATTAAAGACAATATTTTTTTCTTTTGGTTTGAGTGGGTTTGTTTTGTTTTGAGAAGGTTGTAGTGTTTTGAGTCCAAGTGGGTTTGTTAGTGTCAACAATAAAGATTTAAAGCTAGTTTGCATTAGTATTGCCTTTTGGACTCTAGCACTTTGGAGGAGAGGAAGTAGAAAATACATACAACTCATTGATAGAATGTTTGTTCATAATTTTTCAATGATTCCATCATATGTACACTGGTAAGATAATTAATGAAAGAGAATACTTGAAAAAAAGATGGTGAGTTTTCAACAGACACAAGGAATGGAGTCTATTCATGGATGTTGTGCCTTTTACTACCAATATGAAATTGTGAAATATGTATAATCAATACTTTTGTAGTTTATTTTACACTTACTGAAAATATGCAAAGTTATTTGTATAAAACCCAATAAAGGCAACTAGTAGTTTTATTGAAGGTTTTTTTTTTTTTTTCATTTTTTGAGGTAATTGTATCTTTTCTTAAAACATTAAGAGCACATTTGTATCATATCTCCCAGGGAGGGAGGGAGAGAAGGGGAGGAGAGGGATCGGTGGCTGCCGGTTCGAGCCAGAGCCGGAGGAGAAGGGAGAGGTGGGGGGAAGAGAAAGGGAGGAGCAGAGAGAGAAAACCGTGGGGGAAGGGGAGGGAGAGAGAGGGAGAGAGAAGGGGAGGACAAGGATCAGCAGCCACCGGGCTGGAGCCAGAGCCGGAGGTGAAAGGAGGGTGGGTAAAAAGGTCATTTTATTGGTTTTTTTTTTTTTTTAATGTGTGTGAAGAGATAAATCCTGTGTACCATTAGAATGTCCCATGTTATATCCACACAAGTTCAAGAATACTTACAACTTACAAGTACGCCGAAACCTTCCTCCCGTTTCGTTTTTTCTTCATATGTGTCATTTACTTTAAGATCCAGCCATGATAAATATAACACATTAATTAAGCTCACGGCAAACCAAGGAACTTTTGCCAAGCGATTGATTTTCCTTGGTAAGATTTCCCAGGCGACTTGAGCAAACATTTTGGCTTCCTTCACATTCACATTTAAAAAGGGGTACCTGCAGAAACTTGTGACTGTTAAATATAATTTGTTTGCTGTAAATACAAAAAATTAACAAATTGGTATAAAAAATATGATTTAGTTATATACAATAAGTTATAAAAAAAAAAAAAAGAAACCTGAAAAACTTAATTAAGCACATAAGAATTGAGGGGACTATATCTGAGTTTAAACTGATGGGTTGAGACACATGAAAGACGGACACCATAATAGGGTACAAACAAAGAAAACAATTTTTTTATAATTTGAAAAAGTTGTAACTATGGTTTTAAGTATCAGTTTACACAACACCAATATTGTGCCTCTCAAAATATTATAAAAGATATACACGTAGAGCCATGATGTTTTTTTAAACGTAAATTAATGCATTTGCACCCTCAAACAGGGGGTGTGATGATAAGCAATTACCGGGGCACGATAGTGCAATAACTACATCTCTGCAAAAAAAAAAAATGCTCTAGTCAAAATCCATGCTTTCTAGGATTTTAAAGTCCCAGAAGAGGTCAACCTTGTAGTTTATTTGTCGAATTGTGCACTGTCCTTCTCTCCAACACTACACCAAACAAAAATTATAAACCCAGCCATGGAATCCGCAGAGGTTTTCAAACTGCCCTTAATTATAAGATAAATGCTGCTAGTTTCAATCAAGCAAAAAAATTTGCACCTGTGGTTCGCTGCTTGGTGAGCTAGACCAGTGGATCAAAATAGGCTTCTCTAAATTGTGTCTCCCCCATCTCGTTCAATATTCACAATTGGATTTGCCTGCTTCAACCAAAGATAACATTACAATCACCATATGAAGTTGATGACTTCAAATGAATGTTGAATATCATGTAAATTTATGTAATATGTGGGCTACTGATTCACATGGGCTTTGTTTTGATCCAATGGCAGGCTAAAAGATCAAAATAAATAAATAAAGAGTCTCAGCATTCCGCACTCAAGCTTTTAAGGTTTAATTATGGCCCAAGACTTCTAGAATGTTTACTAGTCCAAAAACCAATGCACAGCAGAATCAAAACAATGTAAATTAATAAATAAATCTATCAATCACACACCACAAGAAGATGGGCACTATTTTTATATGGAGACCCTATCTAGGGAAAAAAGACTACGATCCAAAATCTAATACTATTGAATAATTACAAGAAATACTCACAGCTCCCTTTCCCAGTTATTCTGTAGACTCAAAGACTATAGTTGTTCTTGCACAACTTCTTCGTTGCCACGACTTCCTGCCGCACACCTACTATACTAAAAACAACAAATAGAAACAACCCAGAACCGTTCCTAACAAAATCAGGAATAGTTCTAACCCACCTCAAAAAATGATGTTCCTAAACCATTGAAACGGACTGAAACCATTCCAAATAAATTTGTTTAGAAGTGTTTAAAACCATTCCAGAATTACTAAAACCATTCCAAATTAATAATTTTGAAACGGTTATAAACACTTCCAGTTTTTTCTAGAACCATTCCAAACTCAAATTTCTAGAACGATTGGTTAGTTCATTTTGGAAAGGTCTTTAACACATTCAGATTATCTAGAACAGTTCCAAATTCAAATTTCTAGAACAGTTACTAGTCCGTTGCAGGTATACGGGAAGAGTTCAAAACGCCATTCCATATTTTGATATTGGAACGGTTTTTAAAGTGTTACAATACTATAAAAGATGGTTTTGAACCATCCCTAATTTAATTATTATTATTTTAAAAAAAATGATGCGGGAATTTTTTTATTTGCCACTAAATTCATTTCTTCTTAAAATCACAAATAAAAAATTAAAACCAAGAAATTTTAGCATTCACATCTACACATTCATATCACACATCATCAGTTAGTTTACAAGATTTAAAAAATCAATATACCAGCTTGAATTCAAATGTACAATTTACAATATTTAGAAATACATACATATATAACACAAAAACAACCCACAACCTTATGAGACCATTCATCCACTTCATTTCTAAAAGAAATAAAAAGCAAAGAGTTCCATCTGATCGCATTTGTTGTACCATTTCAGTTTCTCCATAGTTGTTTGCCAAGTTTTCTCGTATTTGATGGAAGAAGCCCTCCAATTAAAAAACAGCAAGAGAACCTCAAAGCTCTTCCAAACATAAATGAAGATCCTGCAAGTGAACAGAAAACCGAAGACAATTTTTTAGCACATTCTAAGAATTGAATCCACAACATAGGCAATCCAAAACCTTAAGAAACAGTGAAAGAACATGTCCAGCAGAAAGGGGGGAAATTCAATGTAGTTACCTCTTCACTGTTAGCAGACTCCTTCAGAGGTTACTCTTTTCCGGGATCATTAAGCTTCTTTCGAGACAGTCCTACATTTCCATCTACTACTCATGACAAATGATTTAAATAAAGAGTTGACATAAGCATTCATAAAGAAAATTAGGTATGAGGAAAACATCAGTAATGAAGAATGCACTTGCCTTCCTTTTGATAGTTGTCTCCTAGTGCAATTTCAAGATGCAGCTTCCTTGGCACCAAACCATTCCTGCATGTTGAAAAGAATTGCAAGTTAGTATCGCACCAGATATGAAAATAAATGCTGCGCAATTTTTGTACGAGTCCCATTTGATACTGTGTCACTGTCCAACAACCAAGATGCATGCCCATTTCCACAGGTGGTAACATAATGGACAGACTCTAAAACAACAGGACTACAGAGCTTCTGAGAGATACATTCAGAAAACTTATTGCAGTTCAACTTTTAACAAACGAGTGAAGAGTCAGCACAGCAAGTTTTCCTACCTTGATGTAGATAAGTCATTTACATAAAAATCACATTAGAATTATATGAAAGTCACATCAGAGTTATATTAAAAATTCAATATAAGAATCTACCAAAATCTCACATACGAATTATACTCAAATAAATCCACAAACACATAATAAAAAAACAGAGGGCCAAGCTGCCCAATTGACAGCCTCATCTCCCAATATGAAAACCAAGACCACCATACACATCTTCTAATCATTACTAATACTCAATACAAATATCTATATCAGCCAAATGCAATCTAAATTCCATTTATCAAAAAAAAAAAAAACCCTGCAGAAATTGAGAGGGTGTCAAAAGATGCCCACTTCATTGTCGCAAATCCTCTCCATTAAACACAAAACAGTTTTCAACCTGAGATTGCCTAGATACCCACCCATCAGAAGAAAAAAAAAAAAGTCTTGCAATCAAAACAAAATACGAAAGGGCTAAACATCATTTGAGTTGGGTGGGAAAGGATTGAACCCACTTTGTATCAACGTCTTGAGCAGCTGAAACAGTGGTTCCAGGAGGTGGTCCCAGTCGTACCACTCCCACCCACCACACTTATCTGGCTCTAGATTTTGAGGGGCTTGGGTGGAATCCAATGGAACCACCCTCATGAAGATGGCTACATAATGGGAAGGCTTTGGCTCATCCAACAAGACATTGTTGGTGGCCTTTAGGAACTCAACATTCTTAATGTCCAGACCAGTTTCTTCCTTCACCTCTCTCACTCCACACTCTTCAAAGCCCTCACCCACAACTAATACAACATAATAAACAAACACAGCAAGAGAGAGACAGCTTCTTTAATCTCCACCACTAACTTATGGGAAATTGTTTATACATACAAATATATATATATATATATATAGAGAGAGAGAGAAGGGGGAAAGCATGTGTGACTGACCAAATTCGAGGTGGCCTCCGGGAAGGCCAAAGGCAAAGTCACAATAGCAGAGAATTCAAAATAATTTGACAGTCCCTACCACTTGAGAGAAGTAATGAATGGCCAAGAAAGAATGCACCAGAATCTCCATTTGAAGGTAGGTTTTTTTCAGGTTAATTGAACGAAGGATGATCAGTGGAATTTTTGGAAATCAGATACTAATATTTCAAATCTGAATCAAAATCCTCCCAAGTGAAACTTCAAGTTATTCAGAGTGTGGTGAGGAGCCATAGGCCAAATGAGTGAAAACATAGAAGCTTTCTTGGGGATTCATAGAATGACTTCAACCCATATGACTTAAAAAGTTATCAAATAGATTGAGTACCAAGACAATAAACAAGATGAGCAACAACGAGGCATATGGGTGACAAAGGACCAGAGAAGTAGTGAAAATACTTCTCAATATGGAAAACCATCTTTCTTTCTTTTTATTCTATTGTGTAATTGTAATTTAAAAAGTAGAAACCCATCATCAACTGATTCCCATAGACTAACAAACAGAGGTCAGTTAGCAGCACAACCATGAAGGACCTGTTTGTTTCCTGTTATTGAATACATAGGAATTGTATGACTTCTATTTCTAAAAAATGGTAAATTTTGAAGAAAAAATTGTGAGTTTCCAAAAAATGGACAATAAATTATCTGCTTTTTTCTAATGAAAGGAGTGGGAAATGAATACCTGGCCACCGCCCTAGTAATTTAAATCCTAGGAAATTCAGGATTACATCCACATCTATACTTCATTTCCTTCACTACCCACCTCAATTCCTTCACCCCTCCTCTTTAAAGAGATCTGTGAAACAATGAGAAGAAAATTTAGCTAAAGTTACATAGGCAGCCATGGATGGCAAAGCCTGAGGTTTTTCAACATAGTAGGTGGAAATAAGGAATACAAAATGTATTTTTTTTATAGTAGTGATATTTTCAACATGAAGACTTATGGATCAATCCCTGAACTTGTCTTTGATAATAACTTGCCAACTTCTAATAAAAAAAAACTTGCCAACACCATCCAACTGTTAATAATAATTATCCATGAGAAGTCAATTCAGTACCAAAACAAAATATACTTCGTCCTTGATCTTAGCAGACATAAGTTGGACTGTTATTAATAATAATAACAATAATGAAGAAGAAGAAGCCATCCCCATCTTCAATAAGCCCTGTTCTGATTTCATCACAGGAAATCCAAATGGCCATGCTGACAGGGTAGTAATGAAAAGTTCACTTGACACAATTGGAATGCAAATGAGGCAAAAAGAATCTAAATTGATTCAACAGATGTGCAAATTCATTGAGCACATGGTGTCTTGAAAAAAGCAATAATAATCACTAAGAATTAACATTTTTCACCCATTCAATTGTTCCATCTTTAAAATCACCAATGAAAAGCAAGTCTTCTAGAGATGAACACCAAATTACCAATCAAAAAATCGGGCAACCACTAAGTTCGTCTCTAGAAGACATGGACTGCATCCAAAATCAATTGCTCCCGCTCCCAATTCCCACATTTCCTAATCCAGATTTTTTAATAAAAGAAAATTAAGAATCCAATTACATGCCAAAAACACAAAAAGCGCACACATTTTTTCTTGCACCCAAAATCAAATCCTAATTCCTCAAAAAATCAAATCACTTAACATAGAACTTCACTAAAACATCAAAGAGAAATGTCAAGGGGAAAAACAAGTAAAGAGAAAAAAGAATTACGTACCAACTGTTGCAGTTTATTAGGGCTTTGGACTTGAACCTTTTTGTTATGTCATTTTTTTAAATGCAAGATGCTGATTTTCACAAAATGTGGACTAAAGGATATATGTGCCTGTACCGTATCATACTAGGCATCACAAGTTAGAAGAATCATGGCAAACATTTCCAAAAGGCAAAACCTTGCAGCACCAATGTACACATGGCAAACATTCATGAATATTCAAGACCTGAACAATCTAAGAAGCAGCTAGAAATTCCAAATCAAGAGTGGCAATCTTAAAACAAGATCCATGCACATAAAACTGAATATCCATCTGTACAAAACTACAAATACTATATAGAAGATTTATGCAACTAAAACACAGATAAATGCACAAAACCCATGGACATGCAAGGGTAGAGAAATAACTACCATCATTTGGGAAGATAAGGCTCTGAACCAGATAAGTTCAATCTACAACTAGTTTGGTCTGCTAGATAAACCAATAGAAACAACTGGTCAAAATTCTCATAACAGCCTGAATCATGGAAGTTCAGAACATTCAACTGAACATCAGAAGAGATTAATAAAAAGGAGGCAGGGACGAATAGAATTAAACAGAAACCCAATCTAAAAGCAAGCTGTAAAAAAGGGGGGAAACTCCTAGAGCCTAAGTAGTTAGGAAATAAACTGATTTAAAAACTCCCAGAACAGTCAACCTTGAACAACCAAAAATCTCGACATAAAACCATAAAATAAAATAAAACCAAGAACCTACATCCTAAGACTACCTTTTACAAGTAAAAATCTCTATATAGATCATATCTAAAAATCAGTAACCCACATCCAAAAATCAATTTTTAGGATATATATACATATACACACATCCAAAAAGTGTCTTTTACAAGAAAAATGCTCTACAGATCCCATGACAAGAAAAGACATTAAGGTATCGTTTGGGAAGGAGGTAAAATGAGGGGAAGGAAGAAAAACAGAAGGAAGGGAAAATGGAGGGAATGTTGAAATTGAGGGTGTTTGGGAAGGGGGGAGGGGAATTTGGGGGTAAAATTAGTGTGGGGCCTGCTCCAAAATTTTGCCTTCAAAACCCGAGGGGGGGGGGGGGGGAATTATGGGACAAAGAGGGGAATTTTTGTCAAATTACTGATCCTTTCGTTTCTTATCTTTTGCTTGTCTGAATTTTGTTTGCTTTTGCAAAAGGATAGAATGGTAATTGTCTCTCTAACTCACAAACAAACAAAATTACACTTTTTCACTTTTCTTTCCCCTACTTTTTGACTATCCAAACAAGAGGAGGCAAAATTAATTTTCCCTCCCCTCCCCTCCCCTTCATTTTCCTTCCCTCTCAAATTTTCCCTCCCCTCCCCTCCCCACCCCCCTTCCCAAACATAGTGTAAACCAGATGAACTAGGTGCTCCCTTTAAACAAACAAACAAAACTCCAAAACAGGCCTATTGTTAATTTGTACTAAACATAGATACCATAAACAAGAAAAGACATCAAACCATATAAATGTAACACGAAAAGCATAAAAACCCCACATCAAAAAACCCACTTTGGAGGAAGAAGAAATAGAGAGGAAAAGCAAAATCAACAAAGTAGTAAGAAAGAAGTAATTTTTCTAACACTGGAATAGTAGGTATGTCACATTCTAAAAAGGAATTACCAGCTGAATATCATATAAACCACATGCCTTATAGCCTCAGATATCACAAAATCCAAACCCTACAAAGCAGAAAAAGAAAAAAACATCTTTATCCAGGTAAAATAAATTATTGGAGTACAACTTACCTCTAGTTATATATCTTAACATTATTTTGGCACCACCCGGCTGCATTTTCTCTTCACAGAAAATCTGAAGGATCAGCAAAAATAAATTATATCAAACAGATGTACAAGTAATAGTATGGAAAAGAAGTGCAGGGAATTTCAATTATCTTTCCAGCTTTTATAAGTACCAGGCCATTTATCATGTTGGGCCCATTCCAATTGTGTGTAACTCTACATCCATTCACCATTTCAATGTTCCAAGACAAAAGCAGCATAAACAAAAGTACAAGCTCGAAGAATAACATACTAATCATTGTTTTCAGATTGCATTAGAGACATCATTCAAGATAAAAATAAAGCATTAACTACAACAACTTTTGTCAAACCAGGTAGAACCAATCTTAGCTAAGTTGACAACTGCAAAATGAGTTTCGAAGATAAACCTAATCTAACCCATTTTTTCTTGTTGTCAAATGGATTTACAAAAAAGATCTAAGAGAATGATCAATAAGCCTAATCCGTGAATACGGTAAAAACCACAGGCCATGCTACAAAAGATTCATTCCCGACCTCGCCTAAAGTCAAATGAAATCCATCTGGATAAGGCAATTCGACCTTCTTTTTCAATGACATCAACAGAAACCTTATAGTAACCTGCTGGAAGAGATTTACAGTGAATCTGTAGGGGCCCATTCCCGATATAAGCTCATCCAAGAGCGACCACCTCTTGACGCCAAGACATCATTTTGCACGGCCGCAATGTCAATGGATATTGATCGTTCCCTATTGTGTTGGAAACCACAACTGACTCTTGGTTCTTCAGTGTAAGTGTTGCACTTGCTTGTGATCTTGAAGGCATGCGATGCTACAATAATATTTCAATGCACGTGTTGTTCGCTAAATAAATGTAGAAAAAATATGATATTACGAAAGCTTCTATAAATCAAAAAATTCCATAAAAGCATTATTACGTCAATCAACTATTTAAGACCCTTAAATTCTTCCATTAGGCCTTTTTGTTCTTCCCTTATGCAATCTACTTGGGACTCCAATATTTTAACCGTTGTCGACTGCTCAGTTACTTCCTTATCCTTGATGGCTAATTTTTTTCGAGCTGGAGAGGACAATAGAATTTGAGATCTTGATACGATGTTCCCAACACCCCGAACAGGACCCCTCTTATCAATGCCAAATACTTTAGTCAAAGGATCGTTTCGGATGTCTTGGGAATCAACTTCTTCTTGGCTGGAAAGTAAGTCTATTACTTTTTCCTGTCAAATTAAATAATCATCACACAAGTAAACTTGGTATGCTTTTTTCTATCCCATCGACTGAATTGTAGGATGATGAACTCACCATGTGTGAAGACACGCTACTGGGGATAGAACCATCCTTTCTTTTATGTGCTTCGATCCACACTTCAGCCCTAGTAATCGGGGGGTCATCTTCTTTTTTGGCGCTTCTATATTTGCAAGAACTACACATTATTAGCTTTTGTGGAAAAAAATAATCAAGCTTTTCATGTTACATAAAAATGCCAATACTTACCATCTTCTCCTCTAGTCTCGCTTGGCCATGTATGCCACTCGTATGATAAATTTTCATTTTCTTCCTAATCTCCGTATTCTTTTAAGATATGCATTATATACGATAAACGCCTCCCAATCTTCAGGCCTAACTCTTGGAGGACGATTGTTCAGTTTATCTTCATGAGTTTTGTGGGGATCAAGGTATTGCATCGACAATTTTGTCCTATATTTCCTCATACTTTCAGCCATGCTTCTAAGGCATTTGTCTTTGTATGACTGCGGAACATCAAAATCTTCCTTTATAAAAAAAAAAAAAAAAAAAAGAGGTTGTTTAGGCTCAACAACTAAGTATAGAACAATGAAAAAATATTATGCCATTTCAAAGATATACAGGCTAAGAGTTTCATACCAGGAGGAGTTTCCAGAGTTCATTTTTTTGTCCTTTGGGGCACGCCAATCCTTGTATGAAATAGGGACAAGGGTGCGGCCCAGTTGTCCACATCTAGATGACAATTTGGTAGAATAATCGCCCACTGGTAGGCCATAGGCAAGTAATCGTCTTTTTTTGTTTTGGCGGCATGGAAGATTCTAAAACAGAAAATGCATGTTAAATAAAATTAATACCATTTAAAACTAGAGTACGAAACTGTATAAGTAGTGATGAAATGAGTTTTTTCTAACCTGCATTCAATGAAATGAGTTTTTTCTAACCTGCATTCAAAGAACTTGTCCCTTGCTCAGCCATCAAAACACCTATGTCTCAAAGGAAATAATGACACTTAGCACAAACAAGTCATATGAATGCATGAAATAAAATCAACAAAAATAATAAAAATAATGTAAATGAAGAATGCAGTATTTGAGCACAATCATAAGGCACCATAAGCATAAGCATAAGCATAAAGTGCATATTCCAAATATTCAACTGCTTGAAAATTCAACAACTGCAAAAATAGTTAAATCAAAGTAAACATGTCCAGCGCCACAATTCATAGTCAATTTCTTTTAGAACATTTTTCTAAATTTTCAGCTTCACTAACAAAGGAAGAAAAGAGACTAGGATCTTTGAGTGCGTCTACATCTTTTGTCAATGTCTTTGGGGCGAGTAGAACAACAGCCCATCCAGGTATAGTTTGATCTTTGGAGTAAAAAACTTGACTTGCTTGAGATGCTAATATGACTAGCTCATCTCCTTCCTTATCTTTTCCTTTTAATTTTTCCGTGTTTACCATTGTCAAATTTGTATCGGAATCAACAATGCACCCATTAGTCTTGTCCACTGCTTTGAACCAATCACAATAAAATATTGTTTGACAGAAATCAATGTAATCCAACCCAATTATCTGTTTCACAACTCCATAATAGGTGGTCTCAACTTCCTTATACTTTTTATCTTTAACGCTTACCTTGTATAATATGAACGCTTTCATCGAGACCCCGCTATTTTGTGTTGATTTGTTAGTCTCGTAATCAACTGGAGAGAATACATGCCCATTGACACAGTATTTGTTATAACATTTGGCCTTGAACATTGGCCCAACCACTGGTCGTTTCAGAATCGGCTCTTCCTCAACATATTCCATCTACACATTAAAAAGAAGGATTATACAGTACTCAGCAAATATAAACATGTATATCATCCAATATTTAGAATTAAATAAATAATTGTATAATTACCTCCTTTCGCAGCCAACTGATAAAATCGCGCTCAATGTTCTTAGACACACTACCCTTCTTTTTTGGACCCTTGGGAGTGGTTGTACTTAAATATGTTTTACACTTCCTGTATCAATGAAAGACACATTACTTTGTATGATTGTGCACGTGTTATCGAATTAATGCACCTTACATGTTAATTTAGAAAATTTGTCAACTAACATATGCCATTCCTCAATTCCCCGATAGAAGTCCAAAACCCATCTGCGTACTTCTTGATGTTGTATGTTAGTTAGGTCTACATTCCAGCCTTTATCCAAACGCTCCTCATCACACTCACCATCATCGTCCAAAAACCTTTGATGTGTTCTCTTGTGACTACCTCTATCACCATCTAGCATGTACTCCATACAATACAAAATAGATTCCTCTATAATGTAGTGCTCTGCAATGCACCCTCCAGGGTGTGCTGTGTGCTTTACCTATCCTTTATAAACCTGTTAAGAAATCTCCAATTAGCACTATATTCTACTATACCGAAGACATCTTTGAAGTTAGAGTTTTATTGCTCAAAAGGATACATCCATCGAAATCTAACTAGACCGCAAGCTAATGCTTCATCAACCAAATGCACCATGAGGTGAACGCTAATAACAAAAAACGATGGTCGAAAGAACTTCTCCAAAGCGAACATTGCCACGATTGCTCGTTGTTTTACATCAATGATATTATCTGCACTAATCGTCTTTGAGCACAAGACATTAAAAAAGTTACAAATTTCTTGAATAGCAGCTTTCAATGGCTTATGCTCTAAGAATGCGTGCTGTAACAAAGCAGGTAATAACTGTTGCATTATGACATGATAATCGTGTGATTTGAGCCCCTTTATTTCGAGGGTTTGCATGTTCACAAGACGTTTAAATGTCGAACTATACCCCGTTGGAACCTTCAATTCATGCAAAGCATGACAGAATAATTCCTTTTCCTTACGACTTAGAGTAAATAGTGCCTTTGGTTTAATAGTTCTCCTATCTGATTCTTGGAACCATACTTCTTTCCTAATGTTCATTCTTTTCAAATCCCCGCATGCACTTGTGCCATCCTGTGTTTTATCTTTGACATCTAGGATCGTTGACAAAAGGTGGTCACCAACATTCTTCACAATATGCATCACATCGAGGTTGTGCCGAACTGGCAAATCTTGTCAAAGCGTTAAAGTAAAGTAAATTTTTATTTGTCTGTTTATTAAAATACAAGAATATGGAATGTAGTACCAAATTGAGAAAACCACCTTCCAATATGGTAGGTTGAAAAGAATCAATATCTTGTACCAGGCAGTTATATTATCAGCCGAATCATCATCATAACCTTTTCGTTTCTTTCCCTTCGATTTTCCAATATCCATATGAATACCGACTACCTTGTCTTCAACCTCTGAACCACTCAATCGAGGAGAACTTTTCTTTCTTCTGTTTTATTGTTGAAAGCCACCTTTTGAGTCCTAAAAACGTGATTAATAGGAAGGAATCTTCGATGACTTTTATAAGAGTTCTTTTTCCCGCTCTTAAGACGCTACCTTCGGGGCAAACAGGGCAAGCGAACTATGCATGTGTTACACAACCTGATAAACTCCCATATGTAGGAAAATCATGAATTCTCTACATCAACATAGCTTTTAGATTAATCATTGTCTTCGAATGAGAATCATACGTTGACACTCCATTAAGCCATTGCTCTTTCAACTCGTCAACCAATAGTTGTAGGTCCTTTTAGACCTAGTATCAATACTGTCAGTCAGTGTGTGTGTGTGTGTGTGTGTGTGTGTGGTGGTGGGTGGGTGGGGGGGGTGGAGGGGTTGGGGATTGAAAGGGTTGAACCCATTGGTCGCGGGGGTGGGGGGGGGCGGGGGTGTGGGGGTGTGGAGATTGAAAGGGTTGAACCCATTGGTCGCAAGTCCTAAACGAACATTTCGATGTTCCTCAGAAAAACTTGGCCACTTGGTATTTACTACCATCCAACTTGATGAATCAGATGGATGTCGAATAACACCACCATATTCTTTTGGTTGAGCATGCCAAGTCATTTGCTCTGCTATCCTTGGCACGCTACATAACAATGTAAAAATAATAATTAGTTATTAAAATTAAGAATCAAAGGCAAATAGAATGACCTATAGAATCTATCATTGACCTTGAAATCTAACCTGTAAAGACTCTGTAGCCTTGGTGTCAAAGGAAAATATCTCAAAACCTTTGATGGAACTCTTAACACTTTTTTTTCTCCAAATAATCTGACCTCCATCTGGATGTATGACATATTGGAGAACGTTGTATGTCTTTGTACTCTTTCCAATAAATAATACAATCATTTGGGCATGCATGTATGGACTCATAGGTCATTCCCAGAGAGTTAATCATCTTCTTAGCTTGATATGTGCTTTCTGGTAACGTGTTTCCTACCGGAAGCCACTTCTTTCACCAATTGAAGGAGATCATTAAAAGTATTGTCCAACCAACCTTTTTGTACCTTTAAACAGTATAACTCAACAATAGCTGACAATTTAGTGAGTTCCCTAGGACAATAAGGATACAACGATTGTCTTGCATCATCAAATAAAGACTTATATCTTCTCTCTTCTCCTTCGTCTTCACCTTGAAACTCTTGGGAGCCTTCATGAATATCTCTGTTCTTATGAGATCATCCATGAGAGCATCAACATTTTCACCAATTCTTCCAAATGTATCATTAATGAGTTCCTCCATTCTAGGATACATATTATTGGGTTGCTCATTAGGATTTGCTATTGATGTTTTCTTATTAGTTGTTGCAACGCATTCTCCATGTAGAATCCAATGTGTATATGATTCATCAATACCGTTAATGAGCAAGTGCTCATGAATCATATTAAGGGTGATCATTCCACTCCCATTTTGACATTTAGCACATGGACAAGGAAAATGCTTAAATCCACCACCATGTTTCATTGTAAATCCAAGGAAATGCACAATTCCTTCTAAATACTCTGGACTAAACCTATGTTTGTTCATCCATGCTTTGTTGCTCAAGGACAACATTCTACAACAACTTGCCTCACATAAGTGTAATATCCTAAATTATCTGGGCCCCAGGATTAGTTTGGCCAGGTAGGGCCCTTAGTTGTTTAACTTATTATTGAATTAGAAGTTGTCTCACGTGAATGGTTTTTAGAAAGGGAAGAAGTTGTATAACAACTCTAATTAGAAAGAGGAAGAGGAAGTATAAGAAAAGGACTAGGACTCTACCTCATCTTTATATATTTAAGCAACCATCGACCCTAGTAGTCGCAGTCACTAAACTTCTTCTTTCCATTGAGAGAAAATCTGAGAGAGTGTCTTGTGGGCTGAAATCCAGGGAAGAGAAAGAAGCCAATCGAAGGGGAAACAATCATCAGATGTCCTATTCGCCCCCGCACATCACAAACGCAACGATCACATACCAAAGGTGAGTGGATCTTCCTAATTAACTAGATGATTAATCAAGATGATTGATAATGGGATGTGATTCAAATATTATGTATTGTTAGGTATGCAATGATTTTTGTATCATCCATCGAGCAGGCATAAAAGATCTGTTTTGGGTCAAGGAATTATGTTTGAATGGTGATTAGAATGATACAGTTGATATGGGGTGCAAATCTAAGTATCCGTCACACAAGCACAAAATCAGCAGGAGCAGAGTATTGTCGTCAGTGGGTTGTATTCATGTTGGAGGGTTGTGGGACCCCATGGCCCACAAGATGGGCAATCTGGACCAGGGATCCAGAGGGGAACCCATGGTTGACCCAAGTGGACCTAGACCCATGAGGAGTGGGCCCCATCTGGGCCCTCATCCAGTTGCTTTGATGCAACACAGGCGACAGTTGCTAGGATTTTAGGTTCTTGTTGTCAAGGCCCTTCTGGGACCCACTTGACTGCCTGATTGGAAATCAGAGTTGGTCATCAGATGCGGGACCCCTGGGCGACCTTAGGGATGGTCGCAGCTGAGATTTGGACCAGTGGGACCCACTGTCCAATAGACTCAGAGTCCCAGGCGTGAATGTGATGGAAACAGGGCAGGATGACGACATGAGTTGTGGGACCCATTAGCGGACCTAACTAGAGCTCAGGACCACACATCATTTAGGGGACCCCTGGGCGACCCCAGTACTGGTGGACCCAAGGGAAGTGGGTCCCATCTGGTGGTCCATCTTTTGACCATATAATCCCATGCGTTACTTACCTATATAAATTGTTCTGAAAGTGTTGACATTTTGGACCCCAGGATATGGTTGGATAGTGAATCCAAATCAGTAGAATGGAAGTTCAGCCATGGACGATCATGTAGCTAAGACTGATATGGGATTAGATCTAGTGGGACCCACTGGATGTTATATTGGAATGCCTTCAGGTGTTGACAAACTACTGTTCTAGTTTTTGTACTTTTAGGTGTGGATGTATGAAACCTGTAATTGGGGTTAACCCTAGATTTGGTAGATGATGATCATATAAACTTTACATCCAAATGACTTAAAGTCTAGATGATTAATTGATTGTGATTAAGTGACTGTGATCAATTAACGGTGATTAACTATATGCACTGTGATTAATTAATGTTATGTGATGTGGTGTTTTATAGTGTGGGCCAACCATACACCAATCAATACCAATTATGATTTGGAATGGGGCAACAACCAGTGAATTGTGTAGGGACTGGATCCACACTACTGTTTGTACCATGGTTAAAAAACGGGACTCGGGACCCGACTCGGCCATGGCCGAGTCCGAGTTGACTCGGCCGAGTCAGGTCCAGTCCACTGGAATGCCCAGAAAAAAAAAAAAAAAAAAAAGAAGAAGAAGAAGAAGAAGTGTACCAGGCACACCTGCAAGCACCATCAGCCATCAACAGTGGCAACACTGAAACAGTAACCCTCACAAGTCACAGCAACACTGCAACAACAGCTCTCATAGCTGACAGCACCGCAAGTCTGCAACAGCAGCCCTCACAGCACTGCGACACTGCAACAGTGACCTTTTCTTTTCTTTTTTTTGGGAGAAGACAGCAACATTGACTTTAGCCAGCTGTACAGAAATTTGGTTTCTTTTTTCTATCCACAGTCCTATCCTTTCCTCTTGTCCCCTTCTTTTTCTTTTTTTCTTTCTTTCTCTTTTTAGAGCTACAGCTACACAACACAGCTAGCACAGCTACAGCTACAGGTACAGCACAACTACATGTACAGCTACAGGCATGCTTTTGGCAGCTAAAGCACCTTTTGAGTTTTGACAAACTTTACACAGTGACACACAGATAAACATGCAACTTTTTGGCAAACAAGGTATGCCTTTTTTTTGTAAGGGATGCCCCCCCCTCTCTATCCTTTTTCTCTATTTTTTTTTTCAATGTTCTACACCGATACCGAGTCGGGCCGACCTGACTCGGCAGGTACTCGGACTCCTGGATCCCAGATTTGGGATGTTAGGGTTAGTGTCCGAATGATTGAAGGTTTCTAGTGGCCGTTATAGCAGCTGGTCCTTGGTGGACGTGAATGATGAGACAGGGCCATGGTGACCGGTATACATGTATACGATAAGCCTTGATGGTATGGTAATGTGCATGGGCACGAATATGTATATGGATGTACTTTTAATGGTAATTGATCTATTGATTCATATTTGATTCATATTTGTTTGTTTTTGTGATAATATGTTCTATGATGTTTGTGTAATTAGGAAAAGAGAGCAGCTACATGCACACTGCAAAAGGCTCTCCACGCACTGCATTTTAAAAAAAAATAAAAAACTACTAAACTACCCCTCCCTCTCCTCCCGTCTCTCTCCCTCTCCCTGCTCCGCTGCCTCCCACTCTCTTCCTCTCCCTATCTCTCTCCCCCGCCCGCCGCCGACCCCGCCACCTCCGCCCTGCGCCAACCCATCTCCCCGCCTTCTCCTTCTCCCATTCCCCATCTCCTCCTTTCCGGCAACCTCATCCCTCTTCCCATTTCCTCCTTTCTCTCCCTCTCTCTTCCTCTCTCCCCCTCACTCATTCTCTTGTACAAAGGTTAATCAAATACCAGACCATCAATTTTCACCATTTCTAGTGTGTTTCTACGATTTTGCTCATTAGCACTCGCAGGGCTTTCAGCCACTAACATGTTCGGCCCTAAGCGACCAAACAAATCGAGTTTGTTCGGCGACACAAGGCTGAACAAATCGAGTTTGTTCGGCCACACAGGGCCGAACATTTTTTATTTGTTCGGTCCCATGTGGCCAAATGAATTAAGGAGAGGGTTTGTTTAGGGATTTTTTATTTTTTATTATTTTTTTAAAAAATGCAGTGTGTGGTGAGCCTTTTGCAATGTGTAGGTAGCTGCTCTCTTAGGAAAATTCATTCACCAGTAATACTGATGTTGTGTTGCCCCCTTCAGGCAGTACGTAGATTTCGGCATGCGTGGCTGAAGCGAGAGAACGAGAAACATTCAAATAATTGTTAGAGAGATTAGATTTATTTAGTAAATTTTATTAAATGTTTTAAGACATCTTTGAATTGAGTTAGAATATGGAATTTTGATTACTCAGAGAATATTGATATTGTTTGACATTTATAATTTAATTGAAATTATATGTTGAACTAAATGCCTGATTCCTTGTGGAAATCATTTGATGAATGCATGGTGGATATTGCTAAATAATCATGATCCGAAATCCGATAGGGCCCCGGAATTTGGGTCGTGACAATAAGCAAAATGGATCTAGCAAAGGTAACCTCAGATAAGTCAAATGGATGGCACATATATAAATGATTGAATCATTTAAGTTAGAAAAAAAAAATGTTTAATGTAGAAAAAAACAATTATAGAACACAGCAGAGGATTTGACATGGATGTTTCATATAGGATTAGTGCAAGGTGGGCAGAATAAAGACAGACAAGAGGAGTGCTCTGTTATTGTTGGGTGCCACTTTCATTAAAGGGCATTTTCCTTAATAAGGCGACAGCTCCATTATAGGATTAATGCAAGGTGGACAAAGAAAGGCCTTACAAGCTAGTGGATTGATATGCAGATGTCTTGTGCAACTTTGATTAAAGGGCATGACGACGGCTCCGTGGTTACATGTGGTTTATAGTGGCCTAATTTGTATTCAAGGTTGCAGTTTGGAATTCAGTACCCGTCGTTGTCCACTAATTCGTCATGTAGGTTCATTCAGTTCATTTTTCATCCTTAACCGCTCCAGACCATCGTCTCTAATTTTGATTTTTGGTGTAGTGATAATGGGCCTGGTTTAGACATTTACTTGATGGCCCAATGGGATAGAATTTCAGACCCTGGATTTTAAGTCCTATGGCTCTTGTTCTAATATTCATTTCACTTATAAGACTGCTATTACCTATTAAACAGAGCTTTTTTGTTTTCTTGGCAAGGTAAGATGCTACTATCTAATAAACAAAACTCATCCATAGTAGAGGCCAACAAATGCAGGGTGTAAATAGAAACTACACCTTTCATATTTTCAGAAAGTCCAACCAATTTGACACCTCTTCTAACCATTTAATGCTTATAATTTTGCTGGAACAAGGCTGTAACCAACATCGATTGCCAAGGAAAAAAATGAAACAAGTAGTAGATGACTTGTGATATTTTGAAAACCCACTAGTCATTATATCCAGAGTACTGGCTTTTTACATTTATTGTACACACAAAAATTTAGTAATGGATAAAGAAATCCTGAGTGATTTATCTAATTAATAAAAGTAAAATTATTCCTAAAGCATTAGACATAGCCACATACTACAAAAAGGAAAGGAAAAAATACACAAAAATATGAAGAGAAGGTATAGACGCAACAAATCCTAACATAAAGAGTCATTTACCTGAACAGACTCAAGTTAAACAACTTCTTCAAATCGGGCAAAGAGACCCTTGACCTGTTGCAGAGAAATAGAACCCACATTAATATCTGAAATAGAGGAGGACCTGGAAAGGAAATCGGAGAGTAGATAGAAAGGTGAATTAAAAGGAAAAACATCAACCCTAACCTCCAGCTGCTGTCCTATACCAACAAGAGCCTAAACAAACCATTAAAGGTGGAGGGAAGAGGGGAAATGAATATCCACTCTCCCAACAAGAGCCTAAAAATGACAGTCAAATAAACTCCCCTTAAAATGGAAATTGAAGGGAAGAGAGGAAATGAATATCCAACCCTCACCCTCATAATTCAGGAAAGTTCCAAGTTCCCATGTACATCCTCACTTTATATCCTTCACCCCTCACCTCTTTAAAAATCCTTCAGGGAGCTCATTTCATCATGAATCCCTTATCTAATTTATGCAAACAGACCACCCTCAAAAGGTAACGATCACCAACTTTCTCTTTCATTTCTTCTACTGTATTTCATAGATACAAGTATGATGAACAAAGACAAAAGAATGCATATTTCTATTTTTGTAACTATCTAGTATACTTTTTTGAACATTTAAAAAAATAATTGAAATAGAACAACAAGATGCATGAGTTTCCCATCGCCTTATCTACTCAGAAACTACATCCAAACATATAAAAACCCAAACCCGAAATCACAGTTTTAAAAATGTACTACAAGTATAAGATCAAGAATTCTAAAACTACACAAAAAAAAAAAAAGAAATCCAACTGAACAACGTCACACTGCAATTTTCACATCATATCTGGTTTAGAGCCTAAGAAAATATTTGCACACTGCCATTTTCACATCATATTTGTGTTGCGAGCCGGTGTATTCACATGTATATTTTGCTATTAGCTAATTATTAAAATCCAAAATATTAAAACACTAAACTATCGATTTTCATGAATTTATTTACAAAGTGAAGTGCCCAAAAACAAATAATGTACTTATAGAAAAAGGCAACGAGAGATCAGAAAGAAAATGTGTGAGATCCAGGCAATTCATATTAAGCATCCTAATCTACATGGACCATGGCCAGCCAACACTCAGATGCCTATATCGTCCAATTGAAGCCAAAAAATAGCATAAACAAAAGCCATGTGAGAGATTTTCTATAGAGATGCAAAGAAAAGAAGAAAAAAAAAAAAGGCACATAATTCAGGGATCATAGTGCTCTTACCGCCAAAGCTAGGGTGCCTGTAAATATCCCAGCTTTTAAAGCTGTTAAAACATATGCAGAATGGAATTTCAATTTTTGTATAGAAATAGGATTCAATCCCTTCTTCAATGTCCTCACCTGCAACAAAGGAAGAAGAAAAAAGGCACAGAGATAAATTATTTTTCAAGGACTATCAATCACAGAGAGAATCCACTATAAAATGGAATCGGTTTATTTAAACACATGAAAGCACCCATCTGACCCATGAAGAGAAGCTGGGCTTCGAGCTTTCTAATGGATGATGGTGCCCTTCATGTGTTCAATGCAAAAGAGTAAGAGGACTCAACTATCTGGATTCCATGCTTTTCAATGTGAAGGAAAAAAGACAGTAGACAGCCAATGACAACGATCAGCCCCAAAACCCACTCTACATGAAAGAGAGCAACAAAATAAGAAATATCAGAAAAACCCCAAAACCAAATCCAACAAGAAGTATACAGCATACTCCACCAAGTTTACCAAAACCCACTCAAAGCTCACAACTAAACATCAAAATATCAACAAGATCAGCAAATCACAACAAACCTAAGCTTTATTTTGTAGAATTGCTTAAAGTTCTATAAAGAAAAGCCTATGCCATCATGAAAATCAATAAACAAGTAGTCCAACCAAAAAAAGGAAAAACATCCAACCACCCCACAAAGGACATTCTTAGAAACTCAGGCAAAGATTGCAACCTTTTCATCCAACATCAAGATAACAACAAAACACCAATACATTGGAAGAGAAACAAAACAGAAAACAAACCAGAACTAAATTCCAGACCAACCCCAGAACAACTTTTTACACCAAACCCCAAATTCCCAATTGCAAAAAATAATAATAATAACTGAAGATTTATTAGAAAATGGCTATAATGAAAAAGATTAATTAAATTAAATTAAATTATCTGGAAATCGAAAGAGCAATGAAGAAGGAAAAGAGTAGCAGGAGAATAGAAAGAGGGAGAGAGAGAGGGAGAGCATACTACATTACAGCAACAACGTGGGTGGGTTATTCGTTGTTGGTCGGTCCAATCCAATAGAAATGGCAACTAGAGGAGGAGGAGGAGCAGCAGCAGCGATTTGAGTGGAAGACCACACGCCCAACCCACGTCTACAGCGACCACACGCGCCTCTCTCGCCTCCTCTCTTCTCTCCCCCGACTCGCCGATCCTTCCCAAATCAAGACCGAGTCCAACTCGCTTAACCAAGAGCGACTCGCCGACCAAATCTCCTCCGTCTTGGACCGTTGGGACGTTCCTCTGGGCGGAACCCCCCTCCAAAGCATGGAAGACAACCAAACCCACTCTTAAAACCCTACGTCCCATCTCCATCCCCACCAAATCTGCCAGCACCATGGAAGAAACCCCAAATCTCCATCGTTTGAAACCCCACCTAGCAGAAAAATAAATAGCTGAAAGAAGAAGAAACAAGCACCTGTCGATCGTCTCCGCTGCTCCTCAAAGAAATCGGTCGGATTCGTTGGGGGATGTAACGGGGATTTGGGCGCGAAGGGAATGAGGTATGGAGGGAATGAAGGGACGAGGTATGGTACATTCTGGAAGATTGGCTCAAGAGGAATATAACATGGAGGGAACGATGCCCTACTTTGTTAAGAAGGGTTGTTTGTTTCTTCTCTTTGTGCGCTCTGTGACCGTACGAAGGAAATTCCTGCATGCACCCACCTAAAGTGACGAAGACACGCACCGAAAGTGATGAGCCCTGGCACGACCAGCGTACAGCATGTGGGTGTGTTCATCACTTCCAATGGTGCGTATAGAATTTCCCCCGATATTAAACCACCGCTTGGAAAACACCTTAAAAATCAAACTCATCTAAGAAGAGCAAGCTCTCTGGATCAACTCTTCAGCCAAATCTTTTTATGATGGCTCCAGAGAATAAAGCACAATGAGAGAATAACTAGGATACTTTAGGGCACGTTTGGTAAACGTCGAAGATTCCTCTATTTATAGGATTCTCTCCATCTTCAAAGAAGACCACAATCCTCTAGTGGGATTCCCAAAGAGAGTTCCATATTTGGATGGAGGGAGGATTCCTACAAATTGTGGAATGAATGATCCAATGGTTATAAATATATTTTATAAAAATTTCCAAAATTCATGAAAAATCAAGACTTCAACTTTCACCTCAAAGTAGTTTGTGGTCATCTAGAGAATATGTACGGTTCAGATCATGCAAAGGGGGCCCACAGGAATAAGAAATTAATATTTTAGTACCTAGACTTCTGTGCAAATATCTCAAGATATAGCAAGGATCAACGGTTGAAATTTGGTCAACTAGCCGTGTTTGACCTTCTAGAAATAACTAATGGTTCAGATCCTGAATGTGGGGCCCACAGGAACCAGAAAATCGAAAAAAACAGACTGAATTTAATCTCCTTTTTTGGCCCACATCATGTAAGAAATTGTCATCTAACAGTTGGATCGGTTTTGCAAATATCTCAAGATCTAAGATGGATCAACGGCTGAGATTTTGTGAGATGACCGTTTTGGACCTTCTAAACACTATTATAGGTTTAGATTTTTATTGTGGGGCCCATAGAGATAAAAAAAATGCAAACTGCAAAATCCTCAATCCAGTGGAATCATCAAATCCAAGGGTGGGTGGGTGGGTGGGTGTGTGTGGGGGGGGGGGGGGGGGGGGGGGGGGTGGTTCGGATTCCAAAAATAATCAAAAGGGAAGAAATCTGCAGTCCATCCTCTTCAAATCCACGCTGATCCAAACAAGAAAATCCGCAAAATCACGGATTTTGGGAGAGGAATCTGCGGCGAAGACCTTTGCCAAATGTGCCCTTAGGGTTGAGAGAAACACCCAGCCCAAAACTCGTGCCTTAGGGTTAGAGCACAAATAGGACTTAAATTGAAAATTCCAAGTTCAAAAGGAAACAAATTTGCAGACTTGTCCTGGAAAATTTCCGCCATCCAATGGATCAGGTATGGAGTCCGATCGATTGGATATGTACTGTCTCCATAAAATTTTCTCTCTTGGCCTGTTAACAGTGACCCTCTTCACATCCGATCGATCAGGCCTCATGTCATCCGATTTTCTTCGATTTTCTTTTCTATCTTCGCTTCAAATCTTCCGGTGACACAACCACAGTCCATTCTAAAACTAAATAGAAAATTACAACTCAATGGACCCAGAGTTTTATCTAACCTAAGAATTAGCCAACATATGAAAATCCTAACAAGCTTAATTTATCAACCATGGTACACTTAGAACTAATATCACCCTTTGACATGCAAGTACAGATATAGATAAAGTTTTGCTTCTACTGCAATAGAGGAATAAATCGTTGAACAATATGCAGAAACTAAAAGTAGGTGTCCATATCATGCTTCAGCTACAACCTGTGATAACTACCATCAATTCAGAAATCAACATGACAACTCTTTCATAGATGATAGATTACCTGGTTCCGAAAATTCTTTTATGCTCTTGATGGGTGAAACACATCAAAAAATTTGTTCATACACATCATTGACTCAACATTGAAAATACAATATGTTTTTTATAACAGCAAATGCAAGATTGTTTCTCGTTCCTGCACATTTAAACTTTCCTCTTGAAATCACTGCTGATACTCTATATTTTCTTCAAGAGTGTTTGAAGAATTGGATATTTTGCGAAACTTGGTGTCATCACGACTTGAAATCGCTGTTGGAAGACCCACAAGCACATATATACTGAAAACCCACGAACTTAACCAAATCCAGGAGCTACATTGTCACTACCATATGAAAATACCAGGTTATCATTGGACACAAGTAAAATTTTGGTATTACAACCCAAGGTTTTTTTTTCTGCCATGTATATATTTGATGACAATGACAAGTGACAACCCCCTATTACTTCCTTGCATCATCATCTTCATTGAAGTCTCATCTCCCTTATATTCCCAGCACATTTTTCTAAGTACCATTTGTTGAAAAGAAACATAACACAGTATGCAGGTTTTCGGACAATGCCCTGAAACAAAGTGTACCTGTCATCAGTAAGTCTCAGATGAGAAAATTTCCATCAACAATACCAGCATCTCTTTTGTATTCCTAATTACCAAAATTGCTTATATCAAACACGTTTCTACCAAGTGCAAGTGAGTTGTTTAAGGATAACTTTGTTACCAGAACATTGGGTGTCTGGTTTTTGTTTGCTGGCCGAAATCCCAAGCCCATTTGCAGCAGGGAGGAAACGTTTTCCAACCTCACTTCTTTTACTTAGGTTTGCTCCTTGGAGTTTCAGTAATTGGTGATGCAGACCATTGGATTGAGAACTATATGGGTGGTTATTTCACTGCAGCTTGAGGAGCGGCATCAGCTTTAGTAGATACATCTCAATACCCTTGATTAACCTTGTATTGGGGCAATCCCGTAACACTAAGATTATGCTGAGCCTCGGTAATAGTACTAGCTGAGTTTGTTTTGGTCTCGGCAACAGTGCCAATCGTGTGCAACTCGGCAACAGTACTAGTCGTGTGTAGATCGGCAATGGTGTCAGCTCGGCGATGGTGACAGCTCGGTAATAGTACCGCTACACTTTGCTCAGCAACAGTGCCAGCTGTATGTGCGTCTCGGCAACAGTGCCAGGACGCATAGACCTCATGGCTATTTCTGATCTCGATACGAGTACTGAGTGTCAGTCAAGTATGACCATGCTCTTATGAAAAGTACGGACACGTTATAGGACGTGTTGTCAGATAGGGTGGGCGGCTAATAGTAAAGAGGAGATGTCCTTATCAGGTTGTCACGTCAGTAGAAGGATTTGGAAGACATCCGATTGGACTCCCCTTCCACCTACCACCATTTCAGGGTAAGGTCCGATGGAACCTTACCTCCAACTACCTCTACTCAGAAAAAGGTCAATAGGACTCTCGTCTATATATACGCAGAAGGTTAGTCCCAGGAAGGTACGCGTTAACACTCACACGCATATTCCCTAGTATACATACTCTCCATTCATCATTTGCTTAGTTGCAGAACTAACTTAGGCATCGGAGTGCCTTCGACTAATAGCAGCCAGAGCCTCTGACCTCCGTTTCTCTCCTTCCCTTTCAAGTCTCAGGCGTTCGATTTTTCCCCAAAGAGTTCTGCACTCATCTAATCAAGTTCGTGTCAATTCCGGCTCATAGGGTCATCCCGAAGAGGGACAAAGACCTTATGGCTATCAGAATGTGGAGGACCGAGAACGTCACCCAGTTTGCCAAAAGATTCTGGATGATCTACAGCCAGATCAAAGATGCCACTGACAAGGCGGCCATCAAGTCCTTCAAGAAGGCTCTACTGCAAGGCAACGAGCTTCGAAAGGATTTGGTGCAATTCCCCATGGTCACGGTGAAGGCACCGATGGCCCAGGTGAATCAATTTATTGAACAAGAAGAAGACGAGGCCAGAGCTCGGGAAAGCTTTGGCCTCTGGTAAGAGGATAGGCCATCCAAGAAAGGCAAGAAATCGTCTCGGAGGGAGGAGGTGGACCGAAACAATGTCTCGTCAAGCTTGGCGGTGGCCTCGGCTCCCACCTCGGGGGGCAGCAAGAAGTCCAAGCCAACAGCCGCCTCCTACAAAGCTGTGAACACAATCTTTAGGGAGCCGATCTATAAGCTCCTTGGCAAGATCAGGTTACAGCCCTTCTTCAAATGGCCGCAGCCGATGAAGGGTGACCCTTCCATCCGAGATCAGAGCAAGTTATATGCCTACCACAAGCAGAATGGGCAGAGAACTGAAGACTACAAGGCCTTCAAAGCCCACCTCAAAAAGCTTGTCAAGGACGGGCACTTAAAAGACTACATCAAGGAGGAGGGCAGAGACAACAGCTGAGCTTAGCGCCGAAATGATGATGATCAAGACAGCGATGAGCCGGATGGCATCATCAATGTCATTCACCTCATTCCTGCTCTGAAGGGAAACAACCAAGCTCATGCCGAGGCCGGAGGGCTTCGCACCAGAAACAAGTGATGACCGCCTAGTTGGAACTTGCTGCGAAGAAAGCTCGAACAAAGAGGCCCAAGATCTGGTTTTCAAATAAGGACCTAGATGGAGTCCAGCTCCCCCACAACGATCCTCTGGTTTTGACTTTGAAGATAAAGAACTTCTTGGTACATAGAGTTCTTGTGGACCCTGAGAGTTCATCAAAGATCCTCTACTACGACTGCTTCAAGAAGATGGGTCTCAAAGAGGAAGATCTACAGGCAGCACGCGCCCCCTTGGTGGGTTTCAGCTCAAAGCCCGTATACCCCAAGGGGAGAATCTCCCTGAAAGTCCAAGTTGGAGGCGCCTCTATGCTAGCCGACTTCCTAGTGATGGATGCATCGTCCCCATACAATGCAATAATGGAGAGAACTTGGATGCATAACATGGAGGCTGTACTCTCCACTCGTCACCAAAAGCTCAAGTTCCCGTTAGAGAACGAGAACGGCCGAGTTGAAGTGATCACAGTCAGGGGCAACCAGCACATAGCCAAACAATGCTTGATGGCCGTGGTACCCGGCGAGGCAGAGACAACGCAAGTGTATATGGCCGAACTAGATAGGGAGGCCGAACTCGAAGACGTTGGCCTAGCTCCAGGAGAAAAAAACATTGAAGACCTGATCGAAATCAGGATCGACCCCAGCGATCCTAAAAGATACTTTCTACTTGGGAGTTAGCTTGCCGAAGCTGAAAAGTCTGAGCTGCTAGACTTCTTGTTACAGAACAAGGAAGTTTTTGCGTGCACTCCTTACGAGATGCCTGGCATCAGTCCCGAGATCATGTGTCATAGGCTGAACATGGACCGCAAGCACAAGCCCATGATCCAGAAAGCTCGCATAATGGGGATCCCACAAACCGAGGCTGTGATCGAGAAATTTCAAAAGCTGCTGGAAGCCAAGGCAATCAAAGAAGTCCAGTATCCGGACTGGCTGGCCAACACGGTGGTGGTTAAGAAGAAGAGTGTGAAATGGAGGGTCTGCGTGGATTTCATCGACCTCAACAAAGCCTGCCCCAAGGACAACTTCCCACTCCCAAAGATTGACCATTTGATCGATGCCACTGCCGGCCATGACACGATGAGTTTCGTCGATGCTTACCGAGGTAACCATCAAATTCCAATGTATGGGCCTGATGAAGAGAATACCGCGTTCATAATACCCAGAGGCATCTACTGTTACAAAGTAATGTCATTTGGGTTAAAAAATGCGGGGGGCAACTTACCAAAGGTTGGTAACCAAAATGTTCCAGGCCCAGCTCAGTAAGATGATGGAAGTCTACATTGACGACATGCTTGTTAAGTCTAAAAGGTCACAGAACCACTTGGCAAACCTAAGTCAGACGTTTGACATCCTCAGAAGATTCCAATTGAAACTGAATGCATCCAAGTGTGCATTCGGTGTCAGCTCCGGCAAATTCCTGGGAAGCCTAGTCACCAGAAGAGGAATTGAAGCCAATCCAGACCAGATCTCAGCGATTCAAGAAATACAAAGTCCAACTATGGCAAAGCAGGTTTAAAGGCTCACCGAAATGGCTATCGCGCTCAATCGCTTCATCAGCCGAGCTTCTGACAAATGCCGACCCTTCTTTCAGCTTTTAAGGAAAAGCTTGAAATTTCAGTGGACTCCGGATCATGCGATTGAGCTCTGCAGGAGCTCAAACACTATTTGTCTTCACCACCCCTGCTGTCAACACCGAAGCAGGGAGAAGTGCTATACTTGTACCTGGCGGTCTCGGATCATGCAGTGAGCTCAGTACTCATCAGGGAAGAGAACGGGCAACAAAAGCCTATTTACTACACGAGCAAGATCCTCCTCGATGCCGAGACTAGGTGCCTGCAATTGGAAAAACTTGCATTAGCACTCATCAGTGCTTCTCGCAAACTCTCTCACTACTTCCAGACATATACCATAGTGGTTGTTACAGAACATCCGCTCAAGTCCCTTTTCAGAAAGGCGGACTTCTCTGGGAGAATCTCAAGATGAGCTGTCGAGCTAGGGCAGTACAATATTAAGTATCAACCCAGGACGGCAATCAAAGCCCGAGTTTTGGCAGATTTCATCGTGGAATTCGTTTCTCCTTGTTCAGCACCGAGACAGCTCGATACCGAACTGGGGGGCAATAAGGATGAGGAAGAAGTCACTGAGACAGAGCAAGAACGATCTTGGAAGCAGTTCCTTGATTCGGCCTGGAAGGTCTTTGTTGACGGATCCTCAATGTCCAAAAGGGCTGGCGCTGGCATAGTCCTCCAATCTCCGGAGGGCCTTGTCATCGAACAAGCCTTAACGCTTGGCTTCAAGGCGTCCAATAATGAAGCAGAGTATAAAGCACTCATTGCAGGGCTCAATAGCGTCAAAATCCTGGAAGCACGGCAGCTAGTGGTCTTCAGTGACTCCCAATTGGTGATGAGCCAGCTGAATGGAGACTACCAAGCTCGGGACGAATGGATGGCGACCTACCTGGCTCATGCAAAGCAGCTCCTCTCTCAGTTTGAAAGAGTTGAAGTCAAATAGCTCGGCAGAGACTCCAATGCTCATGCCGATGCTCTTGCCAACCTGGCCTCTACCGTCGAGGCTGGGAATAAGAGAACTATTGAAGTGGAAACACCGGAGAGACCAAGTATAGATCTCCAGCCACCTCGGCAGGTTATGTGTGTTGATCTCGGTTCGAGTTGAATGGACCCAATCATTGCCTACCTAGGGATGACCGACTTCCTGAAGACAAGAATGAGGCTCACAAAATCAGGCTGAAAGCAGCTCGATTTTAGTTGTCTCCTGATGGCAAACTTTAAAGAAAGTCATACACCGGCCCTACCTCCAGTGCGTTCACCCGAGTAAAGTCCAAGATTTCCTTTATGAAATTCATGAGGGAGTCTGTGGAAGCCACATTGGAGGTCGGTCACTGGCATACCGAGCTATTAGTCAAGGCTACTGGTGGCCTTACATTTAGAAAAACACTTAGCTATACGCCAGAAAACGTGAGAAGTGCCAGAAGTTCTCACACTCCCTCCACCAACCAGCATAGGATTTAAGCCCACTCTCCAGTCCATGGCCCTTTGCTCAGTGGGGCTTGGACATCGTGGGACCACTCCACCGAACTCCAGGGAATAAGAGGTGGCTAATAGTAGCCCCCGATTATTTCACCAAGTGGATCGAGGCCGAACCGTTGTCCTCCATCACCGAGCAAGACACGAAGAACTTTGTGTGGAAGAACATCATTACAAGATTTGGGATCCCATGAACTTTGGTCTTTGACAACAGAACCCAGTTCGATTCCAACTTCTTTAAAAACTTTTGCCAGGAACTCGGCATCAGAAATGTCTACTCCACTCCTGTATACCCGCAAAGCAGCAGCCGAGTTGAAATCTCCAACAAGGTAGTCCTCGATGGGCTCAAGAAGAGGCTCGACCTAGCTAAGCGAAGATGGGTGGAAGAACTTCCGAGTGTCCATATAGGACCACTCCGAGATGCTCCATTTCAGCAACACCCTTCTCTTTGGCCTATGGAATGGAAGTTGTGATCCCGCTTGAGGTCGGTCTCGCGACCTTGAGGTCCGAGCTCTGTGATCAAGGCCAAAAAGATGTGAATCTAGCCCGAGAACTAGACCTGGCCGAGGAACACCCTTCTCTTTGATCAAGGCCAAAACGATGTGAATCTGGCCCGAGAACTAGACCTGGGCGAGGAGCGAAGAGACGCAGCAACTATCAGCCTAGCTGCCTACCAGCAACAATTGACTAGGGGCTACAACCAAAAGGTCAAAGAAAAGAGATTCTCAGTTGGAGAATTGGTCTTGAAGAAGACACTTTCCGGGGACAAGAACCCAAACGAAGGAAAGCTGGCACCAAACTGGCATTGGCCATTCAAGGTGATCTCGGCCGCTATACGATCAGCATACAGACTTGAAGACTTGGAGGGCAAAGAGTTACCACGGCCATGGAATGCGATGCACCTCAAGAAATATTATTTCTGAATTGTACTCAATTTCCGAAATCAATAAAAACTATTCTTCTGGAAGGATTGCTCTCTCTTGTCTCCAATTCTCACCAAGTTGTTGAACTCGGCAATCACTACCTAACTGCTATGAAGCACTAGGGAAATGAAGGAAAAGCCTTAAACGGTTAAGGTGCACCAAGTTAGAGAACTCGGTGTCTGCCTCGGTGTTCGAGAATATATTCGGTTGCGGAACCAAATATTCAGTCACCGAGATGAATGTCTTGTATCCTTTATATTAAAGAATTGAATCTGATTTGCTCTCATCGAGCTCGGTTGCGAACTGAACTGCGCTACAGACAAATTCGGTATTCAGATACAAGTTACTTGAGTTATAGAACTTAACAATACACACAGTTCCGGTTATTGAACCGAACTCAGTTACTTAAGCAAAATTGACATCATGAATATGCAAAGAGCTCGGTTAAAGAACTGAGAACAAGCATACAAAAATTATTGAAGGCAAACATTGAAAAGCAAAAGTGCGATTTCATTCATGAGAAAAATGGAAATACAAGGTCCAAGATTTACATCGGAAGAAAAATAAAAAATCAAAAATACAAAAAATTTCTCAAGCAGTGGCTTTGGCATTGGCATCGGGCTCTGACTACGCAGCATCAGCTTCGGTCTGCACGGCTCCGGTGTCGACATCATTCTTGACCTGAGTAATGTTGACTTCAGAGGACAGACCGGGGGCAGAGGATGATCCAGGATCCAAGCTAGGGAACTTGGATGGATTCTTATACGCGGGTTGGTCTTCGGAGACCCCTACCTCCTTCAGAGCGGCCCTCCACCCAAGCTCCCATACTTTCTGGCTTATATTGAGGACCTGCGCCTCATATTGTGCCGTCACCTCCTGCGCCCCTTCACGATAAGCAGCCTCAGCCTCGGCCTGGAGTTTTTCTTCAGCTTCAGGCTTCTGCTTCTCCAGGGCAGACTCAGACTCGACCCTCTACTTCTCCAGAGTTGCAACAAGATCGGCTGCTAGCTTTTCTTGAATTTCCATCTCGGCCTTCGGCCTGTTGCCCTCAGCCACCACTGTATCAAGATCGGCAACAAGGCTGACGTTCCTACGCACCTCCTCCTGCAGCTGCTGATCTTTGGCGTCCAAGGCTGCTTTGAGGTTTCTCTTCTCAGCTTCCAACCCGGTGACCTTGGAGTGAACTTCCCCGAGCCTCTCTGCGCTGACCTAGCACTTTTGCACTATCTGCAGGCGAAACAAGCGTCAAAAGACAGTGACCGAAATCAAACACTTCAAGAAATTTGTTAAACACATACCGAAATGGCCGACTGCATTGCCGATACCGCTAGCTTTACATCATCCAATGCCCTCAGCTTCTCCATATCCCTAGGCAAAGCGCAAGCCCGCCCCAGCGGGGCAACAATGTAAGCTTTGTTGGCTGCTCGGTCTTCCACTAGAGCTGTCAATCGTGTCGTGTTAACGAATTCGGGTTACGGGTTAATGAATTCGTGTTAAAATCACCTCAACCCGTACACGACCCGTTAATTTAAAGGGTCAAAAAATCCAACCCGAACACGACCCGTTAATTTAACAGGTTACACGACCCAACCCGTTAACCCATTAAGTAATTAAGTCATTTCAAAAATTAAAAGAAAATCCATACGAAAATATATAAGGAGAAAATTTTATAAGGCACACAAAATTGTAAGTGAGGATCTCAAGTGGATCCCACCTAAAATCCCACTATAAAGTAATAAATTTCAATTTCTTCTTTATGAATATAAATTAATTCTAGTTACACGTAGGGACAAAAAAAAAATTAACAGGTTAAGCGGGCTGTTAACTGGTTACTGGTTCGATTCGTACACGACCCGTTAACTTAACACGTTAACGGGCTTGACCCATTAACGACCCGAACCCATTAAGAGCCCACCCAAACCCGTTAATATCGTGTGGGTTCGTGTCGTGTTAACGAGTCATGTGGCATTTGACAGCCCTATCTTCCACTGACAATAGCTTTCCAGGCTCGATTTAGAGGTCGGGCCTCCAGGGAGCCGGCCTGGTGGACTGAGATGCTGTTGCCGCGCTCGATGACAGCACGATCGGAGGGCTGGGCGGGGCCTCGATCCTGGGCCTTTTCTCTGGCCGACCTTCCTCCCTTGAAATCTCGGCAGAGTGCTGCCGATCTCTTGCATTTGCAGAAGTCGCAGGAGTAGGGGTGCTGACGACGGCGGCAGCGGAGGAAGTAAAGGCAGGAACTGAAGAAAAAACGGGGGCAGCACCCGAAGACGAAGGAGGACGAGGAGCTCGGTCTCCGAAGACCCGAGCCTCTAGGTCCGCAACCACTATGGAGGGGCGTCTCCTTGGCATCTCTCCTTCTTCTTCCAATCTGGAAGACTCGATGACTTGTCTTCTTGGCCGCGAAGAAGTCTCAACCTCCGCAGCAACTGCGCCGGTCTCGGCGGGCTCCGAGGCGGAACAAGACGTAGAAGCCCCATCACCAGAGTCGATCCGCTGCCCGGCAATGATCGCAACCGTCACTTGCTCTGCTCCTCCTTCTTCTTCGAAGGCCTGACGCCCTCCCCGAGGTACCCTCCTCTTGATGAAAGAGCGGTACTTCGATTAGTAGCCAAGGAGCGCCCAAGCAGCCCGGCTTTTGTGACCTTGGTAGCTGTTCAAGGCCCAAAACATGCTTCGTTTCTCGCCCAACCAACCCGCTTGGCTTCTTGTTTTCTTTGACGGACGTCTGCACCACAAACAAAAAGCGTCAGTTCAGCAGAAACAAAAGAAGAAAAATAAAGAAAAGCTAAGGGGCTTGGTGTTTACTTGGAGGGGTCCCGAAGCCGTGGGGAACCCTATAAGTCCTCTCCACTTCGGATGCACAGAACTCCTAGTTGCTTGAGATGAACAGGCGGTCGTCCTTGGCATACCGGTAGGAGTCCTCCAGCGCATTGACGAAGCACCACCGGTTCGTCCTCACCCGAAGATAATAGGTGTTGTCACCGCCTTCGGACTTACACAGGTCATATACGTCCTCGATGTCATGGACACCGATGTTGATGTCTAAGATCCTATTCAATTCGGCGACACCCATTACGATTTTGAAGCCATTGGGCATCAACTGGTAGGGACAAAGGTGCCATTTTTTTAGGCAAGTCCTCAGAAGTGGATAAGGGGGAATTGAACCACACCTTCGATCACGGTGACCAACATGAACGGCATCCAGCTGTTAGTGAAGGTTAGGCCAACAAAAAGGTTCTCCGGGTCATCTAATCTAATATGGACGTCATCTGGAATCCTATATTTGGCCCTGAACTCAGCCCTGGCCTGTGGGGTTTCTAACCAGTGCCTATAGATCTCCATTCCTAAATCTGAAGAAGACTGGGAGAAGAAAAGGCGAAAAAAGGGTAAAGGGGAAAAGGTAGGAAACCCTAGAAAAAAGAAACCCTAGAAGCAGAAAAAAGGAGGATGAAAGAAGAAAGAACTTACGAAGCAGACTCTAGAGAACAGCAAGTTCAAATCCGCACAGTCTCGACTTTGGCAGCTTTCTTCTCTCCAGCAGAACATCCTTTCTCTAGCAAACGCAGAAGTGAAGAATAGGGAAGCAGTACCCCCATATCTAATGAAAAAAGGGGCGCCATTTCGAATTTCGAGGGACGCATGTGCGAGGCTTCACCTCGAGTACTCCACACGTCTCCTCGAAGCAATTGGACAGCCAATCAAACGGTGACACGTGGTGCCACCGGTACATCTTCTGCAGCGATTCAAGCAGACTATTAATTATCTCGGGCAGACGAAATGACATCTTGATAAGGATCAGACGTCAACAACTAGCACCGAGATGAAAAAGAGCATGGGCTCCGAACCCAATACTCAGAAGACCCCTACATCATAATGCTTAGCTTCCGTGCTTCGGTAATGGTACCAACTCAGCAACTATATTCAGCTCGGTAACAATACCAGCTCGGCAATAGTATTTAGCTTCCGACCTCCAAGAGTTGGAGAACTCTAAGAGATCAAAAGCTAGGGGCAATTATGTGGGGGTAATCCCATAACACCAAGATTATGCTGAGCCTCGATAATACTACTAGCTGGGGTTGTCTTGGTCTCAGTAATATACAGCTCGTCAATAGTGTCAGCTCGGCAACAGTGCCGGTCATGTGCAACTCGGCAATGGTGTCAGCTTCGGGATGGTGACAGCTTGGTAACAGTACCACTACACTCAACTCGGCAACAGTGCCAGTTGTATGTGCGTCTCGGCAACAATGCCAGGACGCATACATCTCATGGCTATTTCTGATCTCGGTACAAGTACTGGGTGTCAGTCAAGTATAACCATGCTCCTATAAAAAGTACGGACGCGTTATAGGACGTGCTGTCAGATAGGGTGGGCGGCTAATAGTAAAAAGGAGATGTCCTTATCAAGCTGTCACGTTAGCAGAAGGAATGGGAAGACATCTGATGGGACTCCCCTTCCACCTACCACCATTTCAGGGTAAGGTCCAATGGGACCTTACCTCCAACTACCTCCACTCAGGAAAAGGTCAATAGGACTCCCGTCTATATATACGCAGAAAGTCAATCCCAAGAAGGTACGCGTTAACACTCACGCATATCCCCTAGCATATATACTCTCCACTCATCCTTTGCTTAGTTGCAGAACTAACTTAGGCATCGGAGTGCCTTCGACTAATAGTTGGCAGGGCCTCTAACCTCCATTTCTCCCCTTCCCTTTCAGGTCTCGGGCAATCGGTCTTTCCTCAAAGACTTCTACATTCATCTAATCAAGTTCATGTCAATTTTGGCACCTACAAACCCCATGCTCTATAGCGTCATGGCTCATGGTATTTCTCCCCTTCTCATCAATACCCATTACTCCCATCCCATTAGAAATCAAAAGTTCATGTTTCCTAAACTTTTTACTAGAGGTCTCAGATTTGTATTTTTCTACATTTGGAACAATGAAGGAGTGACAAGTATCTCCTAGCTTCTGCATGCCTGAGTCACTAGTTTGAGTTTAACAATCTGAGGTGTTCCTTAGACTTTTAGTTTGGCTATTAACCTCATCAGATTCAAAAAGTATCTTGTGATGATACCCATCACAAATCATGTCAGGCACTGATGGAGAAGTGACACCTTTTCTACCCACTGCTTCATCTAAGGAACCAAGTCAATCAATCTGCCCTTGTCGAGAAAGAGAAGCACCTTGGTCTTTCTGAGTTATGTCAAGAAACCCATAAAACAATGAGGCTGAAGATGATGTATTAGAGACTGCCACAAAATCTCACTCCTTAAATCCTGGGTTTATAGAAGTCTCAAATGGAAAGGGACTAAATGTCATACCATCAACGCGTGGGCCCTGATCCTTTCAATATTCGGAAAGCAAAGGTAGTATGTAATACCCTGAGTTACCTGGGCCCCATGATTAGTTGGCCCAGGTAGGACCCTTAGTTGTTACTTATTTTATGGATTAGAGGACTCTCACGTCTATGGTTTTTGGAAAAGGAAAGGAGTTGTATAACAACTCTAATTAGGAGTATAAGAGAAGGATTAGGACTCTATCTTCTCTTTGTATATATAGGCATATATTGGCAACCATCGACTATCCCTTGGTATGGAATTATCTTCTAGCTTTTAAGAGAAAAAAAAAATCTGAAAAGGAAAGTTTGTGACTGAAATCCAGGGGAAGAGGAGGAAACCAATCAGTGGGAAGACGATCATCAGATGTCCTACTTGCATTCGCACATCATGAGGGCAATGATCGCTTATCAAAGGTGAGTGGATCTTTCTAATTAACTAGTTGATTGATCAAGATGATTGATAATAGCATGTGATTCAACTACTCTGTATTAATAGGTATATAGTGATTTTTGTAACCATCGTGTAGACATAAAATTTTTGATTTGGGTCAAGGACTGTGGGAATGATACAAATTGAATGGAGTGCAGATTCATGAGAATTCATTATGCAAGTATGAAAATTTGCTGAAGCAAAGGCTGGCGTCAATGGCAAGAATTGACATTAGAGGGTTGTGGGAGTCCATGGCCCACTAGATGGGCGACCTTAGGTGTAGTGGATCCATGCTGAGTGGAACTTGTGTGGCCCACCGGATCATTCTGAAATAAGCCTGAGGCGTGAATCTGGGAAAAAAGGGTAGTATGGTTGATGATACTAGTGGGACCCACTGCACGTTCTGATCAGAGATCAGGACCCCACATCCTATAGGGGATCCTTGGTTGACCCTAGTGATGATGGAACCATAGGAAGTGGGCCCCATATGCTTCTTTATCTAATAGCTATCAAAAACCCATGCGTGATTTATGGAGAGAAAGGCAGTTTGCGACGACCAGGGTTGTGAGACCGCTAGGCCCACTTGATCATTGATCAATACCCCACATCTTAAAGAGGGCCCAAGGACGACCTGCTTGGTGATGGTCCCACATGGAGTGGGCCCCATCTAACCGACCATCCAATAACTTTAAATTTATGAGGCGTGAGGGATTATTTTGAGGATATGTCTTTACCAATAGGACTGTGGGGCCCAAAAGGACCATTTATTGATAAATCTGAACCATGTGTTGACATGTGGTACCTTGGGTGACCTTGGAGGGCAAGTCTGGTCTTGCAATAGGACAGCTGAGCCAACTGTTTGATGTACCCTCAATTCTGGTTGGTTGTTACTATTATTTAGAGGAATTTTATAACTTTCTGTATAGTTGTATTGAAACTACTTACGGGACTCTACTGCTGTATATTACATGTTATGAAACTCTTGCTTATCTTGATTACTAATTCTGTGAGAATTCTGGATTTGGGTTAATGATGGACAGGGTGGGTCACCTCTACACCATCAACTACCAATTTGGTCTAGATGGGGCCAATGATAAATCTGGATGGTGCTAGGGTTGGGCCCACACTGCTATACATGTGTGTTCAATTATATTATTTAATGTTCATGTCCTGGTTGTTATGTGATTGTGGGATATTGTGCACTGGGCCCCAGATATGGGATGTTGAACTTGGGTCCGGATGATTGATGGCCGTTGTATTGGCTCATCCTTGGTGGATGTGAATGATGAGACAGGGCCATGGTGGCTGGTATACATGTATACGATAAGCCTTGTTGGCGTTGTAATGTGCAAGGGGCACGAATATGTAAATGGGTGTACTTTTAATTTACTTGATTTGTTAATTTAGACTGGTACGTATTATGTTATGTTCTATGCTATTTGTGTAATTAAGAAAACTCATTCACCAGTAATACTGATGTTGTGTTGCTCCCTTCAGGTAATCACGCTGTGGGTGGGCCAGGGTAGAACGAAGTTCATCACGTAGATTTCGGCATGCGTGACTGAGAGGAGAGAACGGAAAAAGTTCATATAGTTGATAGAGGGATTAGCCCTTGTTAAGTAAATTTATTCAATGTCTTAGTACATCGTTGATTTGAGTCAGGACGTAGGAATTTTGATTATTGATGTTATTTGACTTTTTATAAATTAATTGGAATTATAATTTGATCTAAATGCCTAACTCCTTGTGAGAATTATTTGATGTTATCCGGAAACCCGACAGGGCCCTGGAATTTAGGTTGTGACATAGTGCTCCTTCCCAAACTTGCCTACGCAACAATTAGTCAATATTTTAGATCTAAAAGTAAATTATGAAAATAGATCTACTACAGCTTGCAGAAACTCAAATTCAGAATTTATTCAGCATTTTCAAAAAAGAAATCAGATATTTGCCTTTCACATTTAGAACTGGAAATTCATATCTTATTTAGGGGAAGCATCAATAGATGATAAATTAAGAAACTCATTTAAGTTGGTTTGGATATGTTTAGATGCACATGCCACCAGGAGCGCCGGCAAGAAAACGTTTCTTTATTCAGGCTGATGGCCCCTCAAAAGGGGTAGGCCAAAGAAGACATGGATGGAAGTAATAAGGATAGATCTAAATAAGTGAAACCAATCCAAGGATTTGGCATGGGATAGATTGGAATGGCAAAACAGAATTCATGTAGCTGGCTTCAACATAGTTAGGACAAAGTTTGATGATGATGATGATTAATCACTCTTAAGAATCACATGCGGAACCTGAAATTTAGATATTATACATGTCACTTCTTGTCAATGCACAACAATTTTGGAAGGGATATAGAGAATTTCCATCTACTATAGTATATATTATTAATGCATCCAACTTGGCAAGATATCTTGTCCGAAGCTTAACAGTTCACGTAATGACGATTCTTACAATATTTGAGCATGTGTTTTTGCTTGTTTAGACGCCAAATATCACGACATTACAATTTACAAGTTACAATGACAAAGTACAATATTGTTGTTACTCACAATGACAATATCACAAAAATATTGCAATATTGGCGCCTAGCCAAACAGATCCAGCACGAACGATATACAAAATAATGTATCCACAAAAGAGTTTATCATCGTCACCAGCACCTTAACCACCACCTTATCCCATTTATCTAGGGTAGCTATGTAGGAGAAATAAAAGTAACCAATAAAGAAACCATGTGATCCAATAGAAAAAAGCATTTGCTGATGACAACATTCTGTAAGCAAGAGAAACGAAGAAGGGTGAAGATGCCATTCAAACAAGGAAAGAATGAACCTCAAATGGTATATCAAGGGTAGAAGTTGCAAGAATCATTAGAACAAATCTTCATTTAGAGTTAAAAGAGATACAGCTTAGACATTAATACAAAATGTCACAGATAGACCTCTAATGGTGAGAAGGCTAACATCATGATTCTTTTCTTTCTAGTCTTCTCTTTTCTTTCCAGTCTTCTTTTTTATTTTTTATTATTTCTTCTTTGTTATTATTATTTTTTCATGAGGGGTGTTTCTAATATAGTGCTTTAAATTTGTGCAAAGGAAACTTGGTGAATATTGGATGATGGAAACATGTAAGGCGCCGCAATAGAGGATCACAAACAGCATATACCTTGTTAAAAAAAGATATGCATCAAGTAAGTGACACTAAAATATGAGCATTTCTCCACATGAGTCAAAATGGTAAAGTTTTAAGTCAGTTGAAGAAATTTTGAACATTGTTCCATATGAAAACTCCAATTGGGTCTTAGTTTTAAAGTATCTTGGCTTGGAATAATTTCATGCTAGATCAATTTGTTTTTAACATCTCGAAATTAAATTATTACAACTCATAACTTCTATCCAGTATTGTTGGAGATTGTCCGAGTGCCTATTATACAAGATGCAAATCAATCTCAAAGAAACTACCATTTATAATCTAAATTCTTAAGTTTTGGACTCATAATTTATAGTTTGAAGAATTTAATGACATCTCCACTATACATCTAGCACAAGCATCCCATTGACATGGGAAAGTCTTAGATAAATGAGCCAAAAATAATTAATTAACACGGATGTACTTTTTCAATTGAGTTTTCGCATTATGCTACGAGTTGCTAACATAAAGCTAACCAAATGATATTCAAGGGCTTCAAGCACCAATCAGTGCTTTGCCAAGTCAAGAAATGGCCCATCCACCAAGTGCCTCACCAAGTCAATGGTCTTCAAAAGTCTTAATCGCTATCCATGAGCCTCTTGTTTGCATGCTTAAAACTCATATTTTGCAAAGCCTCAAAGGAAAATGATCTTCTAATGAGAATCACAGCGCTAATATTCACGGCAGATATGGCCACATATCAGTATCCACTTTGATCATCTGGTTGGACTGAACAACGATAGGTGATAAACAGAATACCAAAGCCATTGAATAATTCCAGCCATTGGAACAACTGGCTTTTCTTATTGCATATGGGCATTTTGCTTATTGTTTCTTTGACAACCCATTCACAGATTGCAAATGGAGTCTTTAGCAACATACCCACATTCATAGTAGGTTCCACCAAAGGATCTTTCTCATTCTTTGAAAGGTAGAATCCATTTGTACAGAATGGCCGGTTCGAACCAAGCATTATACGCTACCTCCACCGTGTCACCGAACACTACTTCTAATCATTTAAAATAGCATCGAACCCACTTCCCCATTATATTTCTAACCCTTGAAATCTCCATAGTTCTCTATGGAAAGCAAAATAAAATAGAACAACAATGACCCATCTCAAAAAAGTGCATCAAGAACCCTTTTTGGTAGAAACAAATAGCAGAATAAGATGAAAAAAGAAAACTCTTAAACGCCCAAAAGAAACCATAGCAATAAAAATTAGCAACAACCATCTCAAGAAGCAGAGACAACAATCCATTGTCATTGAAATACAGGGTATCAATCAACAAAAAGCTATGGAATTTCAACTAAGAATCGGAGATTCAAAAGAACAAAAAATAATCAACTGATTAGAAGATACTAGAGTAGAAAAGATGCCTTCTTTTCCTTACCTTTGACATCACCTGCTGTAATGTCAGGAGATGCAGCCATGGTTAAATGGGTTCCAAGGTTGGTGTCTATGAAAACAGGCAGTTCAAGGGAAGGAGGAGAAGAAGCCATGTAAGATTGAGAATAAAGTTCCCAAGTGCTTTGTTACTTCCTCCTCCATGGAAAAGGAAAGTGATGCCATTGGTTTACTCACCATGAATGAGGTTGTTTTCCCATACATTCAAAAACTCAAATTCAGAATTTATTCAGCACTTTCAAACATGAAAGAAATCAAATATTTGCTCTTCACATTCAAAACCTGAAATTCAGATTTTATTCAATCATAGGATCAATAGATGATGAATTAAAAGAGATTAGCTTGAGATGGTTTGGACATGTGCAATGTAGGCCAACAATGGCTTTGGTGAGGAAAAGCCTCTCTGCAGGTTAATGGCAACTCAAAGAAATAGGGGTAAGCCGAATAGGACTTGGATGGAATAGTAAGGCCGATCTGAAATAGATTGAAATAAAGAAACTAAATTCATGTAGTTGAGCTCAACATATTTGGGACGGGCACTGGTGAATGGTGATGATGATTCAGACCATTGTTAGGAATCACATGCAAAACCTAAAATTCAAATATTATTCATACCACTATATAACAAAACTACATTTTTCTTTCCAAACAATAGCAATACTTGGGAAGGGATATAGAGAAACTTCATATACTACAGTATATAACATTATTAATACATCCAGCTTCGTAGAATATCTAGTCTGGAGCTGAACATTTCAATATTCCAGCATGTGTTTTTTATTACTCAGACACCAAATATCACAATTTTACAAGTCACAATGGCAAAGTACAAAACTGTTACAATGACATTATTGCAATAGTATTGCAATATTGGGTTACCCAAACAAATCCAGGATGAGCAAATATATAAAATAATGTATGCACGAGAGAGTTTATCATCATCACCACCACCACCACTAGCTTCTTATCCCATATATGCAGGTTGGCTATCTAGGAGAAAATTAAAGTTATCAATAGATACCAAGTGATGTGACCCAATAGAAGTAGCATTTGTTGATTACAACATCTCTAAGGCAAAGAAGAATGGTGAAGATGCCATTCGAACAATGAAGGCAGATGTTAGAAGAACCAACACAATCACTCTATGTATAGACTTATTAAGAGTTAAAATTAAAGACCGGAGAAAATATACAATCAACAGGTGAGTAAAAAATGTCACAGATAGACATCTGATGGTGAGAAAGCTAGCATCAGGATTCTGTTCCTTCAATTTTTTTAATTTTTTTTCTTTTTTCTATTTTGGTGAGGAGTGTTTCCAATATAGTGCTTTAATGCAAGGAAAACTTGGAGAATATTGGATGATGATAACATGCAAGATACCGTTATAGAGGACCACATTATATAACCTTGTTTAAATAAACATGTACATCAGATAAATGACATTAGCATATGAACATTTCTCCCCATGAGCCAAAATGGCAAAGCTTTAAGTCAGTTGATGAAATTTTATACATTGTTCTGTCTCAAAGGTTCAATTTGAACTTACTTTTAATGAATCTCAGAATAATTCTGTGCCAGAAAAAAAATTATTTTTGACATTTCCAAATTATGACACAGAACCCCTATCCAGTATTGGAGATTGTCTGAGTATCTACGTATACAAAATGCCAATTAATCTCACATTAAGCAAAAAATATAAAAGGAAGCACGTGTTTGTAACCTGAATTTTTAAGTTTTAGGCCCAAAATTTATAGTTTGTTTAACTTTAAAAACATCTCCACTGTACATGTGGCACAAGCATACGGCGGTTTGACCCATTGACAGGGTAGGGTCACAAATGAACGAACCATAATCAATTAATGAACAAGAATGTAGTTTGTCAGTTGAGTTTTTGAACTATATTATGGGTTGTTGATACAAAGCTCAGCAAACAATCTTCAAAGGCCTCAATCACCAAGCAGTGCTTCACCAAGTCAAGGAATGACCCATCCACCAAGTGCCTCACCATGTGAATGGTCTTCAAAACTCTCAATCCCATCTATGAGCCTCTGTTGCCCTTGCTTAAAACTCATACTCTGCAAATCCTCAAGGGGCAAGGATCATATAATGAGGGTTATACAACGTTTGACTAAAACTTGTGACACTTCACTGTACTAAGATGCATTGCAGATATGGTCATGAATCAATATCCACATTGATCATCCAGTGGGGCCTGAACACAGATAGGTGATAAACAGAACACCAAAGCCATCGAATAATCCTAGCATTGGAACAGTGGGCTTTGCTTATTGTTTCTCTAACAACCCATTCACAGACTATAAATGGAGTCTTTGGCAACATAGCCTCATTCATAGTAGGTCCCACCAAAAGATCTTTCTCATTCTTTCGAAGGTAGAACCCATTTGTACAAAACGGATCAAATAGCACTGAATCCACTTCACCATTATATTTCTAACCCTTGAAATCTCCATAGTTCTCTATGGAAAACAAAATAAGATTAAACAGGAATGACCCATCTCAAAAAAGTGCATCAAGAACCCCTTTTGGTAGAAACAAATAACAGAATAAAATGAAAAAAGAAAACTCTTAAACACCCAAAAGAAACAAGAACAATAAAAATTAGTAACAACCCATCTCAAGAAACAGAGACAACAATACATTATCATTGAAATAAAAAGTATCAATCTACAAAAAGCTATGAAATTTCAACCAGGAATCGGAGATTAAAAAGAACATAAAATAATAAACCGATTAGAAGATACTGGAGTAGAAAAGATGCCTTTTTTCCCTTACTTTTGAGATCACCTGCTGTAATGTCGGGAGACACAACCATTGTTAAATGAGTTCCAAGGTCGGTGTCTATGAAAACAGGCAGTACAAGGGAGGAAGGAGAAGAAGCCATGTAAGATGAGAATAAATTTAGGATATCTCACAAATTCAAAAATCTTCTACCCTTTTCCCTTATTCCTTTCTACTGAAGAGTCTGTTGCTTTCCGACAAACTGAGAAAAACAACCAGGTAAAAACCCTTTTCACTAACGTTCATCTTCTTCGATTCTCTTATGGTTTTTCCTCCCTTCTTATCTTACCATCTTGCTTCTTATACGGCATAAATGCATATTTCTAGTCCATTCTCCTTCTTCATTTTTTGCAACTTCTTTGCAGAGACGCTAGTGATCTCTAATAGCTTAGGTCACAAAGAAGATAGGCCCATATACCTCTTGTGATGACTGAAGTGGATGATCTCTATATGATAGAAAAGTATAGTGCAAGTCCTAACTTAGGAATCCACAAAGTAGAAACAATGAAGATAAAACAAAGCTATGAATTCGTGGTGAATATGTGCTTTGGGTTTAGGCAAAAAAGGGGATTGTGTGATATCCTTCAACTATAGGATAACGCATGGTTCGATATTGTATAGATATTCTAGGATATGACACCATAAGATATCCTACAATCCTAAGATATCGCAAGATTAAGGGTAAAATTGTTGCTTTTAGAGTGTTCTTTCTTGTATGAAAAGCTCTGCGGTAATTATGTATTTTTTAATTGTTTTGAGGTAGTTGCCAGGTTTAAGGTTAGCCGTACGGTCATTATACCTTTATTTTATTATTCCAAGTCCTTCTCCTTTTATCCTTTTTTTTTTTTTCTTTCTTCACCTTGTCCCTATCCAACTGAGTAACAATTGAGGACATCTCTCATCTTAGTAATGGAGTGTATTGAAATTTTGGCCTTTCTTATACTCGTTCTGAGTGTTTTTTTTAATGAAAATGAAAACTACCAGAGTGGGGTAAAAGAGTAAAGAAAAAAAAAAGAGTGGGAGGCCCTCTTACATGGATATAGTCTTTGGGTACTCTTTTGTATTTTAGGGATTTAGGAGTGTTTTTTTTTCTTTTTTTTGCAAAAGTCCCTATAAAATATGGACTTAAAGAAAGAAAGAAAAAAAAAAAAAAAAAACAGAGAACAAGATGCATCCACTTTAATAATTTAGTATTGCATATGATATTAGGACAGTGCCAACAAACCCTTAAGTACTTTGATTCCATAACATTTGACTTGAAATTCCATGAGGCCCTTTTTTTTCTTTTTGATAGAAATACCATTGACTTGCACCTGTGGAAGTTGCTCTTGCAATCACTAGTTGTTAAAATGGGATTTCATCATTTTTTCAATTTTTTTCTTTATTTTTTTCTTGATTTATTGAAATAAACTTTTTGATATCTTTGATTGGGAATTGAGTTATTTTTTATTCTTTTTTAAAAGAGTTTTACATTGATTAAAGGAAAATTTTCAAAAAGATATAAAACTTTTAGCTCATTTTCAAAAAAGCAAAACTAAAATCGAGTATTTCAAAATAATATAAAAATTTTCCATAGTTCTTTCAATCAAGCTAGTTATTTCAAAATAATATAAATATTTTCTATAGTTCTTTCAATCAAGTCCTCTCTCGTAGCTTTTCAGTAGTTTTTCTTCAATCACAAAACAACTATTTTGATTCACCGTGTTTATTATTTATTGTTGTAATTTGGAATGATTGTTGTAGTAACAATGGTTGTTAGGGGCTTTAGAAAAGTTGTAAAAAGTTGATTGTCCTTTTATCTAATTCAAACATATGTCAACACAATAATAAGAATATTTTGTTTATAAAAGCAATGGTCCACATAGAATAAATGTGATTGGATGTTGGTGGGGCAACATAACCATCCATTATATATGGATCTTTAGTCCACACCCCTATTTTTTAGTTGCCTGATGATTGGAGAGAAAGTACCGGAGAGGACTTGATTGAAATAACTATGGAATTATGTATAACTTTATACTACTTTGAAATATTCATTTTTCCATATATTTATATATTTGAAAATGAGCCAAAAGTGATATACTTTTTTGAAGATTTTCCAAGTAACAAGAACCATCTTTTTATACTTTTGTAAGGGTATTTTTGTGATTTTTAAAATAAAGTTGCTAGTAAAGGAGAGAAGCCATCGGAAAGGAATTTAAAAAACTATGGAAAACTTTTTTACCATTTTAAAATATCTAATTTATCATGTACTTTTTTGGAAAAGAGCTAAAATTTTTATACTTTTTTGATAATTTTTATTGATTAAGAAAGATCTCTTATGCTACAAGATATGGTGTTTTCGATGTCAGTTTTATCATCTTATTTTTTCTTATTTTTTCATAATTTATTGAAATGAGTTTTCTTAATCTCTTTGATTGAGAATTGATTTACTTTTAACTTCTTCAAAAAGCATTTTGCATTAGTTAAAAAAGATCTTCCACACGAGAACCAAAGGTACTTTGGAAATGGATTTCATCATTTTCATTTTTCCTCTTAATTTCTTGAAATGAGGTTTTTAAATCTCATGAATCAAAAATTAATTATCATTTTTACTTTAAAAAGAGATTCACATTAATTAAATGCCTTAAAATATGATATTTTAGAGATCATTTCAACGTTTTTATCTCCTTTATTTTTTTAAATAACTTCTCTCATTTCTTAAACGGACATCGGCCCAACTCTCCTAACTCCCTCAAAGAAAATATTCTCTCTCTTTGAAGTTGAGAAACGGTTGACAAGACACTAGAGTTTTGAGTGCAAATCGATCTAGCATAAGGCCACATTAACATATGTTGACCAAGTAACACCTTTCAAATCTTGAAATTAGAAAACGAAAAAAACTACCTCATCCAAGAGTATCCTTTCATTTGTCCCTCTTCATCTACACTACACACAAATTCAAACACTCATATTTGTTTCTCCCTCTTCATAACTCAATGTCCGTCTCTCCTTTCTCTCCCTCTAACATCCTCTTCCTCTCTCTCCTCTTTCTCTCTCCACTGCCTCTCTGTATCTCACATATTTGACACCGTATACTACTACTACCGTAATCTCCAGCACACATTAAGGAATTTTTTTCATGAACAATAGAGGCAACAACAACAGAGCCTAATCTCATCTATACAATATATGCTTTTATGAGTTGTACTTCCCAAGATAGCCTTATTTATGAATACATACTCTCTGTCAACATGTAATCAAATAGAACTATATAATTATGAAAAATAATCAGGTGAGAACTGTTCTCACGGTTTAAACCGTGAGAACTATGGGTGGGGCCCACCGATGACCTAATCCAAACCTTGCAATGGACATGGACCCCCTTGATAGTCACACGCCCAAAGGTTTGGCACCAATGTGAATGAACTGGACTGTTGGATCGACTATATACCCATACAAATGGATTGGGCTTGTCGGCCATGGATGAAGGAGTTAGAAGCATGGGATTGGGGCCAAACTTGATATTCGGAGTGGTCCCACTTAGATCTTTCAATCCCCACCAATCCCATTTCAAAAACTGGGCCCCACAAAAAAGTTCTCACGGTGACTCCGTGAGAACAATTCTCACTAGATCACATCCCTATAACTATTTTCTTTCCATTATGAAAAACTTATTGACATAATCTTGAGCCTTATGATAGTTAGATCGATGATATCATTCTCATGTCTTGTGTGCTTATTTTCTCATGGTACAATCATCATCATGCGAATCTCCTAATCTGTAGTCCACAGTCTCTTTGTACACTTCCAAATAACTACAGTATAGAACTTCAATATTTAAACAAAATTGACACAACATGGAGTCAATTATATATATTAAAGCAAAGGGAGAGGTGGGCTGTGAGGGATGCCACGTCATCCCTAAAAAGTCTCTCCTTTTAAATAAATATAAAAGAAAAAGAATGCATGCTTTGAGGTTCATCCAACTATCCCTAAAATCGCTAGTACATGTAATACTTGTATATGAATTTTGAATCTCCAAAACTTTCTCTCTAAGGCCTAAAATATATCTTTGAATTCCTAAAATCTCTTCTTAATAGTAGGAAACCTTATCATCTAAATAGAGCACAAAAACAGAATCCATGATTTAGATATATAGATGGTCTTATGTGATCTCATCAGTCCATAAAAAAAGTACAAGGCAATCTTGACCGTCCAATTGCTACATGGGTGTGCCTAATTATTCATGTGGGCCCATTAATGCATGCCCATCTTGGTTGGATCTTTCATTGGTTGTTAATACTTATCAATTGATCTGGGACATCCAGCTATACGAAATACTATCCATCCTGTCCATTCAATTTTTGATGATGTGGCAGGACAAGGAATACTTGAACTTGCTCACCACCTATAAAAAATACATAAGACCTATCATCTTTAAAAACAACATGATGCACCTTTATGAATTAGGATAAGAGGCCCACTTTTAAATATTATATCATGTGTCCCACCAAGGCTCCTTGGAACACCACATCAACAAGAGCCTACTGTCCAAATGTCCAATTGGACCCCACTGAGTTGGTTATTCTTTTTTTTTTAATTAAAGTTATATATATATAAGAAATATAAACAGTTTATTCATTTATGTAAAATCTATTCTTTTTCAATAACATCTCAGAGAAAAAAAATCATAATTTCATTATATTCTTATTTATTTAGCAGCGCACCACACCTCTCTAAATCTCCTCCCTAAATCTCGTCATTTAAATTTTTTATAATGGTGGAGAATTTGATTTTTTAATCTAATCTTTAGAGCTAAGATTTATCATCTTCAAATCACAGGTTTAGATGACGGTTAGTACTCTCTCTCTCTCTCTCTCTCTCTCTCTCTCTCTCATTATCCTTTTTATAGATTATTGTTATATCAAGACATATTTAGTCCCATATCAAGAGAAGTAGAGGCAAATGTAGTGATATTATCTATAGAAACCCCAACGACCCTTTTTCCTTCTACATTATAACTAAAAAATGATGATGATTCAGAAAATCCTTTCCACTAACTCAAGTGGGGCATGGAGTACAAAGGTGTATATGGCTTCGATGCAAGTAATTTGATCATGATAAAAAATTAGAAAACTTATATTTTCGCATTGTATATTATGGAAATTCTAGATTTGTTTTTTACATTTACATTATGATTTCAAAATTATTATATTATTTTTTTCTATAAATCATGTTTTTGGTTTATTGTTACAACGTGCAATAGGAACATACTATTATTTTTTTAATAAATGTCAACTTTGTTTTTTCTTAGCTTTATACTTTTTCTATTAATTAGTTTCTCATTTTTTCTATTAATTAGTTTTCCAAGCACCACAATATCTTTCAATTTGGATTTTATGATTATGTTTTATAGGTCGTATTTTTCATCTAATGTACTTTCCTATCAAGTTTTGAAGTAAGTTAGAAAATTAAGGGTTAAAAGTATGATTAATTTAAAAACAAATTTAAGACTATGCCTTCTTAGGTGGATGTTTAATTTCATGTCCTTAATAAAGTTAGAAAATCAAAGGGTTGTTCAAGTAAATAATCTAAAATTGTGTCTTTCAAAATGCATTGATATTGTTTTTATTGAATTTTGTTATTTACAAAAGTGCTAGATATTTAATGTAAATATAATAAAATACTATAAATTTTATAATGTATTCTAGATTTTAATTTAACTTTTAAATCTAAGTTCTATATAGTGTTTTAGAAAAAATGAAATATTCTAAATAAATTTTATTTGGGTCCCGGGCTTAGCACGAGCGTTTTTTGCTAGTGATAAATTAAAAAAAAAAAAGGAAAGAAGAAAACCGTATAGAAGAAAAATAACCTACTGGAGATAGTTTGTTTTTTTCCTCGAATGGTTAAATGTTAGCCAATCATCTCATCTGCCAAACTCGAGTCCAAGATAAGGATAACAGCCACCGTATCTCTTATGAGTTGAAATCATGAGATAATGATATATATTGTGTTCATATGTATTTGTTGGGAACGCCCATACAAAAATATTGAGACATGTCAAGTCTATTACTTAGGCGATAAATGTTGTATTGCGTTAACTCTTATCTATGTATTATAAATATCGAATACAAAATAATGGAGAAAATCACCTGGTTAGAAAAAACCAGGTAAATAATATAATAAAATAGGTAAATAATGAAAGCTATATAAAAAAAGTAATCAATTTGCATGATATTTAGCCATGCTAGTCTCCTTGCAATTGGACCTAACCTTGCAGAGTTAGACAATCTAGAGATTCATGGCACCTTTGGCAAAAGGCATGGCCAAGGAATCCTCTCTATTTTTTGCGCTTTGAGGATTTTCCATGTTTGCTTGGGAGAGGATTTTGAGAGGAATGACATGAGTTTTCCTCTCATGTGATTATTTGCCCAAACCCCCCCCCCCCCCCCGCCCCCCGATCAAGTGAATCCAGGCATGAGTGGAAAGGCGGATGAACAGTGTAGCTACAGTTAGTGAGACGTTAATGTGGTTTCTAGACCCTTTTGCATTTTTAATGCATCTTTTGGGTCCCGCAATCAAGATCCAAACCGTTAATAATGTTTAAACAATTCAAAACGGCCATCTCACCAAATTTCATCCGTTGATTTATTTCAGATCTTGAGATATTTGCAAAAATGTCCAAACCGTTAGATGACCAAATTATGAGATTCTGCTAGGCCAAAACCGGGATGGAGACTACTCTATTCTTTTCAATTTTCTGGTTCATGTGGGCCCCACGATCATGATCTGAACCGGTAGTTATTTCAAGATGGTCAAGCACGGTTAGTTGACCAAATTTCAATCGTTGATATTTACCATATCTTGAGATATTTGCAAAAACGTCCAGGTACTAAAATATTATATTCTTATTCTTGTGGGTCCCCCTTTGCATAATCTGAACCGCTCATATTTTCTAGATGACCACAAACAACTTTGAGGTGAAAGTTGAGGTCTTAATTGTTCATAGATTTTAGGAATTTAAAAAAAATATTTATTACCATTGGATCACACATTCTACAATTTGTAGGAATCCTCCATCCATCCAAACATGGAACTCTCATTGGGAATCCTACTTGAGGATTGTAGCATTCTTTGGAGATGGAGAGAATCCTCTAAATAGAAGATTATTTATCATTTACCAAACGTGCCCATAATCAGATCCTGGATTCTACGATATGGGACCCTGGGACCCACATCTAATAAACCCATTAGATCAATCACTCAAGAGTACCACATTGTATGCTCCATCAGGGTCATCAAGAGACGGGGGCCCCACAAGCCCCGGGGGTTCTTTTTGCAATTCCAGTAACATGCAAAAATCTTATCTTGTTTGTAATTTGTACATCGCTGTCTCTTTGCGCTCGCGAACTCCATCGCTTCGTTGCTCTGCAAAAAAAACCAATGGAGGGAACAGCAACGACAACTGCGCTTCATCGCTTCTCTCCCTTCTTCTCTATCTCTTCTCACTCGAATCTCTCTCTCTGCAACAAATCTCCTCTCACAAAGACTCCATTCAAATCCACTAATGGGTTTCTCTCTCTCCGAGCTGTCAAGAGCGCAGTGAAAGACAAGGGACCCAATTCAAACCGATCAGGTAACTGTTAAACCGCTTCTTCTTGGATATATTTCACTTCGGTTTCTCTTTTTTTTTTGGGCAGATGGTCGCCCCGGTGCACATTAGCCACGCAGCCCGGTGCTGTGCTAGTTTGCTCTTGGTGGCGGTTTCTGGGTTTGTGCTAGTGTCCCAATACGAGCTCTTTTTTGATGAATGGGGTTTGGGATTTCAGGGGATTTCGGGAGTTGGAAGAAGACCCAGAACCTGAATTCGGAGGTTTCCCCTCACAGGGCAGGTAATTTCGATGCCTTCTTGCAGTTTTCAGTGGTTTTTTCCCTCGCCGGCGCACGTTAGCAGAGGCTCACGTTAGCATTGTGGGGCTGCTCTGCTAACGTGCGCCTGTGAGTGATGGCGAGGAGCTAAACCAATGGCCTAGCTTCAGTGGTACAGGGAGTCAATCGATGTGTTGATGGAAATTTCTTTTGGCTATAAAAAATGATTTGGGTGTTTTAGTTTTAGTGGGTTTTTTTTTTTTGGTTGTACATTGTATATATTTTGGATCTTTGTGAGAGAATTGTTGAGCAGCCACAAAGGTAGAATCTATGATGTCATAGTTTTTATATTGTTTTTAGAATTATTCAAGGCATTTAGGATGGATGGTGATGATATTATATTTCTTGCTGTTGTTGTAGTTTCTGCAGTGAGATTGCTGCGGATAGAACAAGGTGGTGCATTTGCAGACCTTCTGAATGACAAAGGGAAGAATTCTGGTGAGAATGAGATGGGTTACGTTGAAAGGACACTAGGGTTTCGAACCCGAGATTTGGATGATAGAGATATCAGATTGGTATAATTGCTTTTAAGATTCCTGTTCCATTTTATATAGTTTATTTATTTATTTGTTTTTGAATCTCTGAAATCATTTGCTTTATATGCTAGAAACATGCTTTTATAATATGTGGAAACACCATTCTAGTTTATAATGGAGGAAATATGTTAACTCTCAGCTGAAAATCGTAGTCCTTTTTGGTGACCCAAACAACTGATTTGATGCATGGAGCATCGATAGGCCAATCCTTAGATGAAGATTTTTAGTATGAAATTGATAGTAAAAATAGAGTACGCTTTATGATTCATATGCAGATGAACAGAATGCATGATTTAGGTGGTTGGTGTTCTCAGTTGTTTGACACATTTTTCGGCCATGATGGTGTATGGGAATTAGAAACCTACCAGATGATATGTTTGATGAGACTGGAAAAGAGTACTCCTGCAGGGTTTGTGAATAAAATGCTATCATGTACCAAATAACCAAAATTGAGTTTCCTATTGTTGCGTAGCTCTTTTTTGGTGGCATTATCACACTCCAAGCACGAGGAAGTTTTTGGTGGCATTATCACACTGCAAGTATGAGGAAGTTTTTCCTTATGTCTGCACTTCCACCTTCATGGTGCAACAATATATGTGAAAGTTTTTAGAGCTACCTACTACATTCTGAAGATTTCTTTTGCTTTACTATCAAAATATTTTCTTACCCTTTTGGATGGTGAATGGACTGGTTCAAATTGTTAGACTTTGAAAGTTGATTTTCCAGTGGAGTGTTTTGTAAATGGGTTCGATGCATTGAATCCCAAAATCAGGGCAATGAGTGGACCTGAGAAGCCCCAAATGAATGTCCAAAACCTTATCAAGACTTGGACTGGGTCTGGTCCATTGACTTACCCAGCTTATCTAACATAGTCCATCTCGAATCTCGATAGACGTCATACACATTAGGGTTGTTTTGTATATGGGCAACGAGATCCAGTCAGGATCAACTTTGTCTAATCTGATGGACTCCAAATGTGCTTCCATACTGCAAACCTAGATTCAAATTGAATGAGGCTCATTTGTCCATCTTTCTGTTGGACATCCCATAGTTCGTGGGTCTAAATTGTTAAAAGTATTTATGTTATAACCATTCTTGATGTGTGAGGGCTCAGCAATGTTACAAAGGGGAGCCAGCTATTAGTTTCTTTAATCTTATAGGATTAGAGATAAGGTGTCTCAGATGTTTTCTATTCATTTATCTCTTGTCAAGATAACCTTTTAGCCTGTTGGTGAAGTTGAGTTTTCATACTTCTGATTTGTATAATGGGGAACTTTGCTTGTTCGGGTCTTTTATTTTTATTTTTTTATTTTGCAGTTTTAATAATTTTTTCACTAAACATATATTTGGCTGATTTATTTTTTCTAAAATAAAGTTTTAATGACTTTTTTTTTTTTTTTGCTATGGAGAGAGATGCCAACATAATTGTTAAGTGCACATTGGTTACAATTCTTTATGTTACAGGTGACAGACATTGTTGGAGGTGCAGTTCGTTGGAGGCGTTACCTTGATCATTTGATACTGTCATTGTGCAAGGATGAGAAGATGTTTAGAGACATGGAACCGCTTCTGTTGCAGGTATATGAACTGAAAGTTGGACAAAATCGGAAGATGATTTCATTTGTATCTCTTGACAGTTAATTGAATATATATTATGGGAACTACATAAGCCATGAAGTATACAAGATTGGCAAGTTCCTTTAAGCTGTGCTAATTGTCTTAAGCACAAGGTTTCCAGTTCAAGATTGTTAACCTTTCAGGATAAAAAATGAGAATTAACACAGTGACACACTAGTACAAAGAAGCTGAGTAGACCCCTCAGAAGAATCTGATTAGGCTATGCCAAATGAACATTATTTGAATTGGATTCCAGTAGATCATTAGAACAATCTTTCCCATACACTGTTGAGGGGATCCTATGGAGAAGAGATGGGCTCCGTAGATATCCATCAAGATTCCTGGTCAATGTTGGCTCTTGATGAGAGAGACAACTTGGTTTTGTTAAAGAAGGTTTCCATCTAATTTGATGGTAGTTATGATGAAGATTTTGAATGATTAAATAAATATGGAAACCAAGAAGGATTTGTTGATGGGTAACTGTGTATATGAAAAATCCAGAGAAGGTCATCTGAAGGCGTGTTAGACAAATGAGAAAGAAGAGAGCTGCTGTAGCATGTATGGTGATCTGAACATATAGTGCACTAAGTGCAGTATATGAGAGAGATGATCTGAGATTCGGGTATGGATGGCAGATTCAAATAGCTGTCATGAACATGGAGGATCTTGAAGAAAGAATTGTGAGTTTGTGATTGAAGTAGTTAAAATTAATGTGATAGAATTTGAGATATCTAACGGTTACATTCTTTAGTTCAATTTAATTTGTGTAAGAAAATATGATTTTTGAATTTATAAACCAAAAAATGAAACTAGACCATGGGATTATGTTTGATTACTTGAGATATGAATAAAAGCATTAGGAGAGAGTGGTAGATAACTTAGAAAAGGCTAGTGAATGAATCATGAAAGGAGTGCTTTGTTATGGCATCCATAGAGATGGAAAATGGATAAGCTGACCTAAGTTATATGGAAATAACCGGAAGCGCAGCATAGAAGAAATGATGGAAAATGGGAGAAAATAGGAGAGAGATGTGATGCAACAGAAACCAAACAGGTACATGAAGCCCTGTCCAACTTAGGACTTATGCTATGTAGGATGTGGGACGTCCCAACAGTATCACTAGACGTAAGTCCTCCTTTTGTTGCAAGAGTAATGGAACTTGGACACCTAGAATGAAAAGAAACGAAAACGTTCGGCGGAGATAAAGAAATTAAGAAGCTGAAATGAAAAAGATGCAGAACAAAGAGACAGAGAAAATAGTAATGAATAAACATAACTTGGAGCACTGACAGTTTTTGATTTAAATTGGAAGGGGTCACTCAAAATGCATACTAATTGGGCTGGCCTGGACCAGATGTATGCTAATCTGGATTGATCCAAATCAATCTGAGTCAGACTAGTTTTCTGGTTGAATTCCAGCAATTATTAGTGATTACATAACAATTCTGTCTCTAGGGTGTTACTGTAAGATACTACCTGGATGAGTCTGAAACCCAAACTTCCAAGCTACCAATGAATTTATTCACCATTTCTTGGCATCACCCTTATAACCCAAGATGCTAACACTGAACCTTCCTGGCAAAAGCTCAATGAATGAGTATATGACGAACAGACTTTGCAGCTCATGAACACAAAATGCATCCATTTACCACTGTACTGTGATGTTGGTTCCAAAGATCTTCAACTGCTAAGAGCTTATCATAAGATGCAAGTCCAACAGCTATAACCTGGGAGCCTTAATTTTCCAAAGGTTAGAGAAACCTCCTTGATTGAGGACCCCATCCATGAATTGAAGAGTAACATAGACAGACTTTACTGAAAAGACTCCAAAAGGGGATGAAGCTTCCAAATAGGCACACTTCTAGTATAAAGGTCTCCTTGATGAGTTTTTTGTGCTGTTCTTTGGTCATTATAGGAGAAGCAAAATTAGCATACTTCTATGGACAAGTCATCGGTGCCTAGTGAGGTGGCTTAGATGGCAGAGTGAACCCTTATAACCCAAGATGCTAACACTGAACCTTCCTGGCAAAAGCTCAATGAATGAGTATATGACGAACAGACTTTGCAGCTCATGAACACAAAATGCATCCATTTACCACTGTACTGTGATGTTGGTTCCAAAGATCTTCAACTGCTAAGAGCTTATCATAAGATGCAAGTCCAACAGCTATAACCTGGGAGCCTTAATTTTCCAAAGGTTAGAGAAACCTCCTTGATTGAGGACCCCATCCATGAATTGAAGAGTAACATAGACAGACTTTACTGAAAAGACTCCAAAAGGGGATGAAGCTTCCAAATAGGCACACTTCTAGTATAAAGGTCTCCTTGATGAGTTTTTTGTGCTGTTCTTTGGTCATTATAGGAGAAGCAAAATTAGCATACTTCTATGGACAAGTCATCGGTGCCTAGTGAGGTGGCTTAGATGGCAGAGTGAAAGGCTATATTTTGGGCTGTTGTTCTTGAGGACTTCAATGGGCGTAATGGTCTGTCTTCGAACAGCTGATAGGGGGTTCATAGTATTTTCTGCATTTTGTATTATTTTCTGTATTTTTTTCATTTTGAGGTCATCTATGGCTAGATGGGGGAGTTGTAAAAAATACAATGTAAACAGCTTGTACCCACAAGGCCAGAACATTCGATCCCATGTAAAATAAATTTGAGAAATGAATGAGAAATACAATTTTTGCTCAAAATCATTCTTTCTCATATTTTCTGTATTTCAATTATTGTGAATTCCACCCAAAATTTTCACAATTTTTGTCCTATAGAAGGGCTCCCCATGAAATTGAGTGATGACTAGTGGGTGGACCCTTGGGCCGATGCATTCCGTATGGACTTTAATGTCCCTGTATGGCTTGGAAAGCCTATGTATGGTCCTTGTAAGGCCTTGGTGGGAACAATTTCCATGTGGGACATATATGGTGGGCTTGTTTTGCTGGCTTGGTGCACCAGACATCTTCCCCTTGTGCTTGGGCCCATGTGGCTTGCAAGAGGATCCGGTAGATGGTGTAACATTCCTCAACACTTGTAAGAGGTGCTAGATGCCTTGGATTGACTAAGAATGACATGGCAGCCACTTGGGCAGTGGGTAGGAATTTTCCATGGCAGTCATGTTTGGAAAAGATGAAAATCCAGGTGGCTGGTTATTTGGATCAACAGTTGCATGTCTGGTGTCATTCAACTGTGCGGACAACGTTTGCCCATGAGTTGGTTATTTCGGGTAGGAATGGCAAACTCTGATTGGGCCGAGTAGGCAAGCAGTTATACTTGGTGGCATTGTCCGATTGGTCAACATGTCCTGTATGGTTGCAGTCTTGCAGATCCTCGTTTTGGGGGTGGGGGGAGGAAAAAGGGAGGAGTGATCCTGAAGATAGAAGTTCTATAGAGATAGTTTTGGAGATCTGAGAGAGTTGTAGAGATTTTGGTTGAAATCTTTGTAAGTGCTTGTCCCACAATTTTGATTAATAAGAAAATGGCCGGTGCCATCGTAATCATGTGATCAAGGATGAAAATATCGGCCGCTACGTAGCGTAGCGGCCGATATATCGGCCGTGGCGGCAGCTGCCGCCACGCTATATTGATTTTATCGGGTAACGCACCCGTAGCGGCCCGTAGCGGCCGCTACGCAAGCGTGGCGGCCGCTACGGGCCGCTACAGGCCGTAGCGGCCGCTACGTGGCGCTGGGGGGTAATAAAACCCCCCTGACGACTTTTCGTTCTACCTTTTCAACTTTTTTCATCTTCCTTCCTCTTTTTCCTCCATTTTTACTGCTGTGAACCCTTTGTGTGTCCCCCTAGTGGTCCCAACTCCACTTTGCCAAGATTTGTTGCTACAAAATCAAGAGATTCAACTATTCTAAGGAATCTAAAGAAGATTCATCATCTAGGATTCATGGATTAAAATAGCGGGTGGCGCCGATACATATCGGCAGTGTTAAACAAAACACCCCCCCCCCCCCCCCCCCCACGACTTTTTCACTTTTTTTCAACTTTTGAGATTATCACTCTCTAACTACTATGAATCACAACTTTTAAGGAGGGGCACAGGTTCTGAAAGCAGAAATTCGATTTCGAAGGAAGAACTTTATAAAAAATTTCTGGTCCGGGGGCGCTGCCCCCTGGGCCCCCGCGAGCTGACCGGGCAGCTCGATCCCCGCCGGGGGATACCCCCGGACCCCCTTTGCGAAACGCATGTTTTAAAGAAGTGGCAATCATGAAAACAAAAGGATCCTACTTGACCATGATAGCTAGGCCTCTTTTACTGGTTGTCTTTCTTTGTTGTGCTTGGATGTCTATTATTATCATTATTTGTTAATATATGATATTAAGCATGTTTTATTATATTTGGAATGTGTGTAGTAGTATAGATATGGTTACCTATTACTACTAAATTTTAAACTGGTCTTAATTTAACTGTTTTTAAAGAACCCTCATTGTTAAATAACTAAGTGGGAGAGGCCCGAGAGGGAACTTCTTAAGTTCCCACGGTCTCCATCATTGTTTTGTAGGAGATGTAATTGATTTATGTGTTGACCTTGCAGTCTTCCTCTTAATCGGATGTGTCATCTTCTGAGAGGACGAGTGTTGACCACTTCATTTCTAAATTAGTGTTGAATGTTGAGTTGTTGAGTGTTGACCACTTTATTCACTTGATTGAATTTGAACCTTTAACCTTGAGGCTTAAAGTATTGACTATTGATTGTTCAATGTTCACTAATGACCTAGCTCTTAAGTCTTATGCCTTTATTTCATGTTCTAATTTTTTTTTTACAAGCTTTACATTACTTTCTAGGTTAGCATGACTAAGAAACATGAATACATGTAAAAAAACTAATCATTACTATTATTTTCTATTTATACAGCGATACAGGACCTCATATCTTGAGAGCACCGCTACGCCCACTTTTCTTACTTACTTTTGCAAAAGAACCACATTTTCTTTCATTTCACAATTTTCTGGATTTTCTGGAATTTTTTCATATTTTTTTGGCGATTTTTTCAAAACGCACCGCTACGCCGCTACGTATCCCCGCTACGCTACGTATCGCCCGCTTCGTAGCGGTTTGGCGGCGGGCCGCTACGCCCGCCGCTACCGCTATTTTCATCCATGCATGTGATCTATGTGCTGCATCTTATCTATCTCTTTCTTGAGTTCTTTCCTTCTTATGACTTGTAAATTGTAATTGGTGATTGAGTGGTTGGCTAAGCTATTGGAGCCTTCTCCACCAGATGGTATAAGTGATGCAAAAAATTACCCTGTGACAATAGGCCTCACACCTGTGTCTTGGGGCCTTAGGCCTATGCCAAATGATACTTGGAAGGGCACACACCCATTTCTTAGATAACTAATAACAAGAATTTCCACGAAGGAAGCAGGCAAATATCATGAACTCTGGAACTGAATGCACATGTTGCCCTATGAGGCTTTTCTAATGTTTCGTATCTAACTAAACCCTATCGTTAATTCTAACCATCAATTAAACTCTTTTCTATAATCTTTAATTTCCTAATGTAGCAAGCGGGCCCCTTGGATCCACTTGGTATCTCTGTGATGTCTTCATCAATTTCTTGTAATGTCACTCACCAGGTGCCATGAATTTGGTTTGAAATTGAGATTTTTTTTCATTGATTCATCTATGGTAGTCATGACTGAAATGAGAATTGAGAAATTTATGTAAGCTTGTGTTATATGCTACCCTTTTGAAGCTCTGGCTGGAGAGGAACAATAGAGTGTTTAGGAATATGAGCAACTGCATGGATGAGGTTGTCCATTCCATAGTTTGGTCTTTGTCGGAGTGGGTGAGAAGTAGAAAGGAGTTTGAAGGAATCAATCTTCATGATCTCCATAGATATTGGACGGCTATTTTGAATGGAGGTTGGTGCCATAAATTTGTGAAAAGAGTTATTTGGATGCATCCTCCTTTGGGTATCCCTAAGATCAATTTTGATGGGAGTTTTATTTGCTCAACTAGAAGAGGTGGAATTGGTGGTGGTGTTAGAGAATCGATTGGAATATTTGTTAGAAGTTTTTCAGGGCCTTTAGAGTTTTTGGAAGCTAATGAAGTTGAAGTTTTTGCTCTTTTGGTGGGCTGCCATGAGTTGTGTCAAATGGGCTGTTTCAATGCTGTTCTTGAAGGTTATCACTTTTCAGCTATTCAGTGGGGTTCTGATAATTCTTCTTATCCTTGGAGGTTTGCGGTTGGATAGAGGAGGTGCAGGATATATCGCGATAGCTGGTTGCCTCTTTTAGTCGTATTTTAAGAGATGCTAGTGTCATGGCGGATGCTCTTGCTAGGGAAGGAGCTCTTTGTTCATCTCATTCATTTGATTTTAGTTTCCTTTTTTCTTGTTAGGTTTTTGTTTTGGTGCTTCTTGTTTTTGGGTTTGGTTTTTGGTGGCTTTGTTCTTTCGTGGTTCTTTTGTGGTTAAATAAATTTTACCGTCATACAAAAGAAGAAGATTGAAATGGAAAGAAATTGAAATTTATTTCACCTCACTTCTTAATAACAGTTACAAGACTCAGTGTAAACGAGATGGACACTATAGACTATACTAGCCTTAAGTTTAGGAGATGACAGCAATGCCATAAAAAACTATTACAAAACCATCCCATTATGAGTTTTTATCAAGAATGTTCCAAGATGTAATAACTGGAGATTCATTCAACACAAGAAGATGAGCACCTGGAAGATGCCACACACTGAAACTTACTGCATTTTAGAGGGCCTGGTGTTCAGCTTTGAGCTTGTTTGTTTGACATTACATTGTTGAATCTTGCAGTTTTGGTCACCGAGAAAGCAATATCAAAATTTTTTATTGATAACAATATTTTGCAACACATTTCAGATTCTTCGAATTGGTTTCTACGAGATTCTCAAGCTTGAGATGCCACCATATGCTGTTGTAGATGAGGTATTCACTTCCATTACGTCCACATTCAGATTTAGGAAGAATTTGCTTGGGCAATCATGTGAAGTGGGGTCCATCGTTTATGTTATCCACACTCTTTGATATGATGGATGTATTGTGAATAATTTATGCAACAAAAGTCTCCCAAATGGGAGAATCCTAAACCTTGATTTGCTATTCAGCAAATAGATGTTTTGGCAGGAAACATAGCAATAATTAACATTTGACGGAAAAGTCTTAAGATTGGATGCGTATGATCTTCTGGGAGATTTGTTTGCCTAAGATCCGCCACTAGCTTGAAATAGAGGACCATGGGCCTCACTTTTCTGATCTTGAGATCTAGGCAAACTACACATTTCTTGTGGCAGCCCCATAAATTCTTATTGTTTTAGTTGCTTGTAATTTGAAAGTGAGTTCTTTTGAAACATGTCATTGATTTTTCTTTAATGTTCTTTTGCTAGTCTTATACCCGATCATCTCTCTTTAGAGAGAATTGGATCCTATGAGGCTCATAAACGAGATGCATGAGTGATTCAAACGGAACTCCATGAGGGCCCACCTATTAAAAACCTAAACTGCTCAAAATAGATGCCATAGTCTTGTATGGAATGTGGTCAAACTTCACCCACAAGAGTTTGTCCCTCTCAAAGTTGCTAGCTAGTAATCCCAAAACCTCAGGCGGGACACTGCCCATAACCGAAGCACATGCCCGCACAAGATTACAACGCGGCATGGGCCTTCTTGCCCTGTGCACTTGTGCCCGCACAAACACATAATGCAGCATGGGGCATTCTTGCCTACGTGGTTTCGAACTCAGGACGTGTTGGCTTTGATACCATCTCAAAGTTGCTGACTAGTAATCCCAAAACCAATTGGTGATAGGAAACTGCACAAACCATTACTTAAGAGTCCCATCGTAAGGTTTAGCGAATGATTGATAATGTATAAGACATGCAAATTTATTGATTATGTATAAAACATGTCACATTTCATATATACTCGATCAAGGTGGGACAAACTCTTATTGGAGTGAAATTTGGCCATATCCCATTCAAGAGGAGGACATTTATTTTGGATGGTTTAGATTTCTAATATGCGGGATCCACGGTTCTACTTGGATCACTCTCTCATCTAGTGAGTCCATTAGTCCAAGCCAGTTTTTGGACTGCTTTTTAGATGTAACTGGTTTTCCTTCTGATGTTGCTTTGTCATTATAGAGTGATTTTGGTCGTCAGTATTTTCTTGCAAACCAAAATTTTGGCTCATGGGTCCTGACTTTTTTGGGCATGAGGGGCTTTTCTTTCTTTTCCAAATAAAAATTGCCTACGTTTCATGCTAAGTCTGAATTTTTCAAATATCCTTTTTGGGAGGAAAACATGGGATTAAATAGCCTGCACTATGATGCCTGGACACGGATACAGTTACAAATGGGGACACAGATAATTGGGATACGACTACACTTTTAAATATCCAGGACATGGATATGGACATGGCTGTTCTGTCCATAATTAAAATTTACATTTTATGTGTAACATTTGATATAGAGTATTGCTTTCGCCTATAGAACATTTCTATATTAATGTATTTTTTACTTCTTACAGCCTTTTGATTCTTGTTATGTTGAAAATAATAAGGTTAATCCTTAATAGAGCTCTCTGAAATACGAACTGACTGCAGTAGGATATGTGGACACTGTATTGTTCAAGTATTGGTGCAATATTGAGTGCCAGTACAAGAGTCAAATCCTTCTGAGAAGGGTACGTTAGGCATACACAAGCATCTGGGTATCATAGAGCCTGCATAGTGCTTTTACCATTTTCCATGGACTTTATATTCCAATGTAACCATTGGTGTTATTTTTTGAGGTGTCTTTTCTGAAATTCCAGAATGTCAGGCTTGCAAAGGTTGCTCTTAGGCCTGGTGCGGGTAACATGGTGAATGGAATTCTCAGGAAGCTACTGTTACTTAAGGTTTGTTATTTTTCTAATAATTTCTCAGCAATCACTGGTAAGTGTGGCAAGCTTAACAGCCTTCTTCCATCTCTTGATTTAGGAGAAAAACTCACTTCCCCTGCCAAAACTTGAAGGCGATGATCGCGCACAAGCTCGTGCCCTTGCCACTATTTATTCCCATCCAGTGGTATGCCTGTAACTATTTATTTTCTTTTCAGCAACTTGATCCTTTAAATCTTAGGTACTTTATGAAGGACAATTGAGATGAGCACCATTTTCTAACCAAATGTTGGCAATCTAAAACATTCATCTGGTGGTCCAATCATTTGATGCCGTATAATCATATTTCACTTATTATTGGATACTGTTAGCTATACAATCAGCTTTTGGAGAATGCATGTCACATCCTATGAATCTGTGTATCCATATTTGTCAAGGGTAGTATTAAATGTCATCATCATCGTAGCCTTATCCCATATATATCTGGAGTTGGTTGAGGTCAAGGTAATACGATTAGGATATTTTTCTTGAATATCTATCATGATATGACAGGTTATATTGCCCAATGGTGGGCCTTGCGTGTTCCACTTTTAGATCCCAGCAAATGATACGAGTCCAATTGTGTAAAAAAGAAAGAAAAAGCAAAAAAGAAAAAAAACTTGAGCACCAGAATATCAGTTAAGTATCTTAAATTTCACAGCATGGCACATGTACCAGATCCACTGCATCTTATGGGCTCTATAATGGATGTGTTGTCCAGTGTACCGCCAATGAAACTCCACTTAGATATTTCTGTGGCCCTGCCAGTTGGAACTTGGAAGACTTCTTCTATTTTGAGAATCACAAAATCACAAATGGGCAGCTGAAAAAAGGTCCAACTGATGGTTGGCAGAGGGAAATAGTTGTCCAGTTGGTGGCTAGGATCATCTATCGTAAGAGAGAATGAAATAACTTATTTATCTTATACACATCATTTAAACATCATAGTCGATCCATAACTATTATCCAGGTGCTCATGGTTTTGTACCTTATATGCAGTGGATGGTAAGGAGATGGAGAAAATATTTTGGGCTTGAGGAAGCCATGAAACTGCTGATTTGGAATAACAGTGATCCCAGTTATAGCTTGAGGTTCTGTTTGATTTCTTTCTTCTTCATTTTTTTTTTTTTCACTAAACAATATTGTCTCTTTTGTTTGGCTGATTTTGAGCTGCCTTCTCTAATGTTAGGGCGAACATCAGGAAAGGTTTTACGAGACGTGACCTTGTTGAGCGGCTGAAAATATTGAAGGTGATATGCTTTAGTTTTTTGTTTTGGTACATTAGCTGGTGGCAATTTTGTACCATGCTGAAGATGTAAGGTTCCGTACTGCAATTTGCTGAGACATTGAGCCCATGTTTCAATGATTCAGCCATTCATCTCATAGACTCTACCTTGGATTGGGATGACTTAAACAGTCCTAGATTGGAATAGCCTTAACACTATGATCTGTGGCCTACATAAGTTCAGGGAAAATTCCCAGAATGAATAATTAGGTCTTCAAATTGGATACATTATTATTATTATTCCAGCCACTTGGATCCACCGACCAAGTCAATGATTTTGATTACAACTCCAAGGGCCTCGCATGTCGGGAAGTAAGTTCTTCAACATTCTCAACACTCCCCTCAAGCTGGTAGATAGATACTTTGTATTAGCTTGGACTAAACACCACATGCCTGCTTCCTGTTGTTATTGCTTTAAGTAAGAACTCTGTTAGCTTGAACTTCATTACACTCAACCTTTGACGGATGTTCCATCACCATGATCTTCTTTGATGGATCTTCAATCTGTTTGATCTTCTTTGATCTTCAATCTACTTGATCTTCTTTAACAGATCTTGAATTTGCTATCTGTAATTTGACTGAAGGAGGAGGTGGAAACTTCATGTGCTCCACAAACTCTCTCTCAACAACATTGCTGATTAAATTGACCCATGGTACACAAGATATTCGATGAGCCTGAATGCTACACAACATCTGGATGAAGACTGACCCCATATCTTAGTGAGTACTTGGATTCACACTTCCAAGTAACCATGGAGTCTTCATAGATTTTTCTCCCCTTGACTTGAATAATATAATACTGATATTGCAGATCTGAATCCTTGAATAATGTTCCGTTGGAAGAAACACTTGATATTGCAGATCTGAAGTCTTGATAATCTTCCGTTGTATCACTTTAATTTGATCCCCTTTCTTGGTTGATGTCTCACCAATATTTTCATTTTTTTCTTTACTGATAGTCACTGTTTGTTTGTAGGTCTCTGTTGCTTCCCATCCTTTGAGTCTGTTGGAGCTGATGGCCCACTAAATTAGATTTGTCATGATCCGTCAAAAGCATTTGAATCATGCAGCTTGACAACGAATGACAGGGTTTATGAATATGCGGATGGTTAAAAAGAAAACCTAATTGAACCACTGTATTGCTCTGATTGTCCTTCTGATGTGTAGTTCTCATCTGCATGAATGCGCTGGTGGAAAATAGATCTGAATTTCAAGTTCGGACGTCTTCAGAATTGCAGAAACAATTCTATCCCTTGATTATTGGCCTAGTAATATAAATGCAGAGATAAAACGAATGCGGTTTAGTCATGGCTGCTTGTGGAGTGTGGACAAGTCATGGGTTGGATTTTTGCCTGATCTGTACCTTGGACCTTTTAAATAGATAGTTGTCAATTCTGCTTAGGTCCCTGTTCCGGTTTTTCCATGTAGTTGAACCCTTCGGCTTTCTGGTCAATTCCAGTGTTCTGTTCTGGAAAAGGCGCGATTGAAAAATGATAAGTATAAAAGAACACCTAACATTGAAAAAACATTAAAGCCCATGTCTGGACATTGAAAAGTCCAAAACAAAATATACAAACCATTAAAACTACTCAATAAACAATCAAACATAACAAAATGAAACTTTTTTCTTCTCATTTTCTCATAAATATGAAAATAAAAAATATTCCAGCAAAATTCCCAAACTTATAGGGGTGATTGAGAGAGAGAAGGATTTAAATAAAGAAATAGTAAGAATAATTACGAATGGACGTTTCTGGCTAGAACGATTGGAGGAGGACCCAATTTCAGCCGGAATTGTTCGAAATGGACAGAGTTGGCCAGATTTGTAGGGCGCAATCTTTCGGGAGAGTATTCCGTTCCTCCCATGACCAAATCAGGAATGTTTCGGCCAATTCGGGCGGGAATGGAACGGAATTGACTACTATGCTTAAACGACTAGGCCCCTGGAGACTGAACTGTCCTGACCCTTTTTTCTTGTCCTTTCTGCTCTTTGCGGACCTGGATCTTGTTGAGGCGGTGGTGAGGGCGTTGCAATTAGTTAACCGGATGATGGGAGGTCTCCAACAATTGCAATTTGGTGTTGACTAGTGTCTAGTCCCTCACTTGTTGACTATTGTCTACTCTCTCACTTTCTTCTTCCATGTTCTTTGTATTTATGGTTGGAGGAGTGGTGCAAAAATAGGATGGCAAATGCATGGTAGAGATTAAATTACATGCGCAAAATTAGGAGTGGCAGTGGGCAAAGGACAGAATGGTTTGGCAACTTGTTGAGAAAAGGAGACTGTAGTTTTTTTTTTTTTTTCCATGGAATTGTCATTCCTAATTGCCTATGTGTTCCTAAATTCTACTCCTTTTGTAGCAATTGTACACATTTGTGTATTATTTTGAAGTTCAATAAAAATTTATGTTACAGATTGGTGCGATCAGATTTTAGTGTATTGCAAATGCTGTACGATATTTCAGTAATATACCTCATAGGCCTAGACAATGGCATGTTACAGTACAGTGGCCTGTTGTTCACATGTAATGTGGCCTATAAATGCCAGAAGTACCCAAACACAAATATTTACAAAATTCTGCCTTGGAATGGAAATTTATGGATGATAAGGGATAATTAGCTATGTCTGTCACTGGGCCTTGATACTACTAAGAGTCGCCATAAGAAGCCATTGTATATTTGTATGTTGGCATTGTCTTAGCAAACAAGACTTCAAAGACCAATCTGAGCTCCAAATTTTATCAGTTCGGAAACTTGCATTTGTAGTTTTAGTCCCCTCTAAATGTAAAAGGTAACCTTATTTGTGCTACTGAACTGTCCAGTATATTACTATGTCAGGCCTTTGTTTAAACAAGTATGACCGAGGCTCTAATGCTTATAGTTACTGAGATTGTTTGTTGACTTTAGGTCCCGCATGACCAGTCATTGCATCTGGATGATTTTGTTCGTATCAAATCTGGCATGCAGGTACATATTGCAATATACAATTACAAAGGTTAATTTATTCATGGTATCCCTTTCGATGAACAATTTGACCTTCTTTTCTGGAAACTTTGTGTGGATCTACTATTAAAATGATTTGATCTTATCATAGAGATCGCACAAGTATGGAAAACTAGAGAATGTTTATGCTGCAACTTCTGCTGTAATTATTCCCACTACTAACTGAAGTTAACAAAGTGGTGCATACCAGAAACCACATGGGCCTTGTTACGACTCGGAATCCGAGGCCCTTTGAATTCCACGTATAGACTTAGAAAAGTATCATATCCTTACATGTGTCAAATCCATTTGCATAATAAAATTCCAGGCATAATGAGGTCAATCTGAGCATAATTATATAAAATGAAAAAAAAAAAAAAAAAACAACTATAAGGTCTTTGGAAGTTCAACTAAATAAAATGACAAAAACTAGCTCTTCTGTCGCTCAAGTGTGCATCCCGAATCCTATCTCTTGATCCTCATGGTATTCTTCAGTCTCTTAAGTTTTGGTTACCTGGATAGGGGCAAATCCACAAAATATCAGTACAACTGAGTGAATAGATAATCTAATCTAATTGTGCAGAAAACAACAAATTAAATAGAATTACACAACAATTTAAAATAACATCCAAGATCCAAAGGTCTTACTCATGGGCAAAGCAAGGTAAATCGGGTCATATCTAATGACAATCTCCTAACCACTAAATAGATAAGCCCAAAATTGGTACTCCACAAAGATGTCACATATAACAAATAGTTTTTCCAAAAAATTCCTTTCTGTAGATCACAAAAATTCCTTTATATCCAAAACAAAATCGACCACATGGTCCAAAACTAACAAAATGGTACCACAAAATTCAACCTTCCCAAACTATCCAAGGCTAACAAACCTCCTTAAATTGCCATACACATTCAGACGTCATCATCCTCTACAGTGGGAATGGTCCATGAGTGTCCAAAGGGTTCCTCCAAAACCTCTTAGTCATCCTATCTCATTGTTTTTGTCCAAATTCCAAATAATAAATATCTCTTTAAAATCTGACATTCAATATTTCATCAAAATCTATAATGGGTAAGTTCCATAATCAATCCCTCATTATGTGTATTTAATCTGCCCCGGTCTGAATCAAAATTGGTATTCGACGTGTGAGGGGTCAATTACATTAACTCGCCCTTTAGATTTGAGATAAAACATTCAATTCACAAACTAACCACAACATATACCCATATAAATTACATAATCCATCAAAAGAATACACGTGAAATTCCCAAATAACAATAGCATAACATATACCCATATCAATTACATAATCCACCAAAACAATGCACATGTGAAATTCCCAAATAACAATAGCATACATGTTAGTCGATAAATACAGTTCTAATCACAAATAGTCAAGTAATAGGGTCCTAAGTGAATTTATAGAGGTCAAGAATTCAGGAAATCAACCCAATCAGTTTTCAATTATAATAACCATAAACTACGGGCCCTTGTTTGAAATTTACAGATATTTGAAACTCAGGTGAACATAAAAGGCTCAGCTGTACATACCAAAGATTGCAAAGGGGTTTATTTACAATTCCAGCAATATAAATTCAAGAAAACAGCTCATAAGGTAAAGTGTTTAAAGGTAACAACAACCCATAACAGGGGCTTAGATGCAATTTCTCAAACACTATAGGACACACAGAAGTGAGGGAGAGGCTAGTGTGCAATTATTAGAACCTATATGGTGCTTAGATGCAAAATAATTGAGTTCAAACCTCATATGCATGTATTCAGAAGTCAACATTCACATGTATGGGTCTCACGCATGCTAAATTTGAGGCCACTGAATGGTGGGCCAAATGGGGTCCAATCCATATGGGTCCAAGATGTGTATGGTTTCCATGGGTCTACTTTCAGATCCATGCTTCAGATCTGTCATCAGGTGGCCCACCTGGGCCCCACAGTCCAACTAAAAAAAGAACACATGAACTGGGTTCTAAAATTTCCTTTTTCATATTGGATTCTTCTCCGATTTCTGGTGGATTTGAGTGGAAAAGGCTACTTAATGATCTTATAGACAGTGATACATAGTTTTGCATGATTTCTAGATAATAAAAAGAGAGTTTCAAACTCAAACAGAGGGTTCCCATAATCCCATGGTAGACAGACTCTGCAGCAATATACAAAACTTGGAAAAGTCAATTGGATTATCATCTATATGCGGGGTCTCATCATAAAATAGAGTAATCAAAGAATACAAGGGTAAAAACCAGAAATCTGGAACCATACACAAGTAGATCAGAATTTCTACTCACCTTTGATGAAAAACAGTGCCTTTGGCAATGCGGGGGAGACAAAAGGACATGTACCACTCTTTCTAGCGCTTGATCTTCTCCACTCCTTGAACTCTCTCTAGTTTTCTAGTTGCTAGAATAGCTTTGAAGAGAAGAGAAAATCATGTATAGAGTTCAGCAAAAAAGGGTGACACATATTTATAATCTAGGCTCCGTCACTCCTCTTTCCAATCAATCAACTCCTACAAAAAGGAAGACCTCTTCCCTTATTTGAACTCCACTGGAAGCCCTTTTTCCCAATTTCGTTTTTCGAATCCTATCTGAATCAAGAGAAGTGTGCACAAGTCCTCTTTGAGACTTGGGATTGTTGTGCCTGACATTCACTTAGTCATAACACCATTCACACAATCACAAGCTTGAAAGAAGAGATTTTGTGGAAATTTTGGCGTCCTTCCTTGAGGATCAACCATTGTATATAAAGATTGGGTAGGCCCAATTTGGGCTACAATCAAGTAAGTTACAATCAAAGAAATCTCCTAGTATGGTATGTTGTGCTGTACAAGATTCAGTCAGTTGACCAGTCTGTTTTAGTATATATTACAATTGGGCTATTATATATGGGCCATGGGCTTTATACAAATGGATCTTTGACACCCCCCCTCAAATTGATGCTGGAGAATCTACAAGCATCAATTTGCTAACTAGGAATTGATGACGTGGTCGTGGTAGTCCCTTCGTGAATATATCTGCAACTTGAAAACTTGCGGAGATACAAGGAAGACCGATGGTGTCACGGAGGTATTCATCACGAATGAAATGAGAATCCACCTCAATGTGTTTAGTACGTTCATGAAACACTGGATTGGTAGTAATTCGTATCGCACTTGTATTATCTGCATGGAGAGGTGTTGGTAGACTTTGAGGAAATCTAAGTTCGGAAAGTAGGCTCCGGAGCCAAACTATCTTCGAACATGCACCGGACATAGAACATCTTGTATCAGGACAGCCAGCCCAATCAGCATCAGAATAGGCCGTGAGAGATAGCGAGGTCCCAGCTAAAAAAAATAATCCACGAGTGGGTGTGCCGAGAATGTAGCGTGTAATACGCCGAACAACAGCTAAATGAAGATGACGGTGAGCTATCACGTACTGACTGACCAAATTGACCGCATAAGAAATATATGGTCGAGCAATGGTTAAGTAAACCAAGCTACCAAACAAGCGACGATATAAGGTCGGATCTGGAAGAAGATCACCTGTTTCTTTACTGAGTTTGACATTCACTTCTAAAGGTGTGTCAACTGGAGTGGAGTTCTAGAGACCATCCATGCCAATGAGATCTATTGCATACTTGTGCTGATTTAAGATCAATCCTTTCTCCGACTAATGAATTTCTAGACCAAGAAAATATGTCAGGGGACCTTAGTCTTTCATGTGAAAGGAGTCATGAAGAGAGGCTTGAATGTGCTGAATCATATATGTGTCGGTGCCAGATATGATAATGTCATCAAAATAAACAAGCAACACGGTTACCCTCGTAGATGTATTATGAAGGAGTAGTGAAGGATCATATGGACTTTGATGGAACTTCAATTGAGCGGGAGTGTCTCAAAATTTCTGAAACCAAGCCCGGGGAGCTTGTTTGAGACCATATAAAGACCGACGTAGGCGAGCAACATCGCCCTGATTTGCACCTGAAAAACCTTGTGGAAGGCGCATATATTCTATTTCTTTTAGATCACCATGCAAAAAAGCATTCATTACATCAAATTGGTAAAGAGGCCATGATTGAGAAGCAGCTATTGCAAGAATGGTGCGAACAATTGTCATTTTTGCTACAGGGGCAAATGTTTCATCATAATCGACACCATATTCTTGTTGATTCCTAAGAGCCACAAGACGTGCCTTATATTGATCTAATGATCCATCAGATTTCAACTTAATGGAATACACCCATTTGCACCCAATTGGTTTGACGGATGGGGGACAAGAAACCACATCCTAAGTCTGATTTTCATGGAATGCATCTAATTCTGCTTGCATAGCGGAGCACCAACATTTCTACTTGATTTCTGGGGAAGAAGAATCTGGTATGGTGATAGAGGATAAGGTAGTAAGTAAAGAGGAATGAGTGAAACCATAATGATCTGGAGGCTGGTGGAGACGTGTTGATCTCTGAAGTTGATGAGCAAAAACTGGATCAGGAGCCGGATTAGGTGATTCTAGAATTGGCTGTAGCATGGGAACATCATTTTCATGCCGTCGCTTATAAACAAAATTCAGTTTAAACCTAACAATGGACGAAGTAGATGGTTTTGGAGAAACATCTGGCAGGTGAGAAAATGAAAGTGTAGGTTCACTATAAGATGGAAGGAAATTTTGATTTTCAATGAAAATAACATTTTGGGAAAACTCGAATACGTTTGATATTTGGATCATAACAAAGAAACCCCTTTTGATTAGACGCATGACTAAGAAAAGCGCATTTAACAGATCGAGCTATTAATTTAGTGCGTTCATTGGGAGGCAGATGAACAAAACACACACCCCCAAAGGCATGGAGATGTGTGTATCCAGGTTAAGTTCCGTATAAACAGAAATATGGTGATTCATTATTCAATTTTGGAGATGGGAGACGATTGATTAAGTGGACCGTAGTAGACTAGGCTTTGGACCAAAACTGAGCCGGAATGGAAGATTCAAGAAGAAGCGAATGAACAGTGTCAAGGAGATGTCTGTTCTTTCATTCTGCAATACCATTGTGTTGAGGGGTATAAGGACAAGACCGTTGATAGATAATCCCTTTTTCTTGTAAATTTTTTTGAAACTGATGAGATACATATTCCTCCCCTGAGTCGGTCCGTAAAATTTTGATGTGAGTAGAAAATTGATTTTCAACGTAAGCTAAATATTTTTTAAACTCATCAAAGACTTCTGATTTAGATTGTAACAAATAAACCCATGTGAACCGACAATAAAAGTTACAAAATACTTATAGTGAGTGTGGGAGATTACAAGAGTAATGCCCCATACATCACTATGAGCAATATCAAAACATTTTGTAGCCATAGTATCATGCATAGGAAATGGAAGAATCTTACTTTTTCCTAGGTTACAAGTAGAACAATCCATCACAATATCATGATAAGAAGCAACATTTTTATTAAGAAACCAGTTCGAAACAATGGTAACAAAGTTTTTGAATTTGGATGGCCTAATCTATTGTGCCAAAGTTTGCAATCATTCTGAGAAGAAACACTAAGCAAAGCAAACTCAGGATTATTCCGAATATGTGAAAGTTGCTACGGAAAAAGACGTCCACACTTTGGCCCCATCACGATCACCTTCCTCGACATTTGATCCTGCACAACACATCCATATTGAGAGAATGAAACATGACAGTTATTGTCCACAGGCTGACCAACAGATAAAAGATTAGTAGCAAGGATGGAGAAAGAAAAACATTTGTCAAGGGTAATGGAAAGGAAATATCACCAATAGCAGTTATCGGAAGTTTTTCACCATCGGCAGTATGAACTTCCAGATTAACAAAATACTTATGAGAATGAGAAAATAATTCAGGTGAAAAGGTCAAGTGATTTGATGCACCAGAATCAAGGTACCAAAGCGAGGGACACTTACCTGTTATACCCAGTGCAAAAAAAGCATTGATAATCATCTGTTGGACCATGTCAGGAGTAAGAGAAAAATTTGTGCTTGGTGTGGCTAGATGGATGGACATAGATGAAGAAGAGGCAGTAGGAAGGGCATCCAATGAAGCGGTTTCAGTTGCAGCATGATAAGCACGAGGATTGCAGTTCTGAGGCCGTTTTCTGCATTCACTTATGATATGGCCATTTGCTTTGCAGTAATTGCAGAATTTCTATTTACAATGAGAGGCATAGTGCCCAAAACTCTTGCAACTGTAACACTGAACAATACTCATATCTCGTCCTGCGAATTTTCCCTTATCTCCTGTAGATCGAGCAGGTGCTGGAGGAGAGCTATGAGCCGCATATGCAGCCTCAAGGGGACCAGTTTGTTGGGATAAAACTGCTTGGGTTATCTGTCTTTGTTCCTCTCGTAATAATTCATTGAGACATTCATCTAAGGATGGTGGAGGAACCCTAACCAGGAGACCAGATCGGACAGTTTCATATTCTGGTCATAATTTCATGAGAAATTGGTCCCTATGACTGAGTTCCTGAAGTTTCTGTATTTCAGGAAGAGCTGCACCAGAGACATTGGCATACTTAATTTCATCATATTCAGTCCACAGGTTAAGAAACTCTGAATAATAATCCTGGATGGAGGAGGTTCCTTGAGTATATTGAGCAATCTCAAATTCCAATTGATATTGGTGTGCAGAGTTCTTTTTATGATATTGTTTTTTCAAATATGCCCATATGTCTTTTGCGGTCTTGTAGGGTTCCAGATTCAAAATAAGATGAGGTTCCACCGTTCCACTATTGGTTTAGGGTCAGTTCCAGTGATATGCCCCAACATCTTCTTTCCTTCGAGATAAAGCTCGAACTGGAATGCCCATGATGCGTAATTTTTCCTATTAAAACGAATGATAGGAATCTCAGATTTCTCTATTTCAAAGAGATGGATAGATAGACTGAAACTAATAACTCACAGTAGCCAAAAAAATAGCAAAGAGGTCACAAATAGGCAACAAATAAATCAGTGAAGATGTCTGTCGGTCTTGATTTCTGTCGACCTTTTTTCCACAAAAAAACAGGTCAGTCGACCCTGTTTTCAGGTTTTGATGGGAAAACTGGGGCCCAGTTGATGACCTGATGAAAGATCAGATCTGATGGATGTCTGGGAACTAGCAGACCAAGTTTTACTTAACTTCAATCAGTTACAGATCCAAGATTTAGTGATCAATTGATGACAACTAGTGCACCAAAACAATAAACCACTAAACCGGTCAGAAATCCTACCTCCGATGAGCAAAAAATTCTGGAAAAATGTCCAATAAATCTAGGATGAGTAGTCGACCAAGGAAGAATGCTTTCTTGATGCTGCTGTGATGATCAGAGGTGGGCCCCAGATGACTTGCTCCAAACTGCCGAGAGACTGTTCTCCAGATCCAGAAGACTCTGCTGAGCCAGAAAAATTCTGAAAAAATGTTCAGAAATTTTAGAATAATCAGTCGATCCAGGTAGGTTTATCTCCTGATGTAGTTGTGATGATCGGAGGTGGACCACAGTTGACAGGCTTCAAGATTCCGACGAGAACTCTTGTTCAGAAATGCACGAACAGTCAAAGCAAGGTCCTGATGACTGTTATATCACCAAGATTGGAGAGAGAAGTCGAAGTGAAGAACTAGGAGAGTATTGATCAATCAGAAGAGAGATCAAATGCTCTGATACCATGACATTCACTTAGTCATAACACCATTCACACAATCACAAACTTGAAAGAAGAGATTTTGTGGAAATTTTGGTGTCCTTCCTTGAGGATCAACCATTGTATATAAAGAATGGGTCGACCCAATTTGGGCTACAATCAAGTAAGTTACAATAAAAGAAATCTCCTAGTATGGTATGTTGTGCTGTACAAGATTCAGTTAGTTGACCAGCCTGTTTTAGTATATTTACAATTGGGCTATTATATATGGGCCATGGGCTTTATACAAATGGATCTTTGACAGTGCACACCATATAGCTATAAAATTTGGGTCCCATGTCACCTTTAGTAATGCAACTTATTAATTCCTTTACAAGGGTCCCACCAACTTATCATAAGACTACTACTTAAACTCAGTACAAAGGGGCCCTACTAATTCATTTACCCATTACTACATATCCTACCAACACTACACGCACGTAAGAAATCCAGCTTTCAAATAAAATATTCTTTATATTTTCACAATCTAGTAAAAATATATAAAAAAAGAAATAAATTAAAGAAATTAAATATATAATTATTAAATTATATACTAGCCCCTATAAGAGGGTCTGGGTTATTATAGCCTAGTTGTTAAAATCCCAAATCCTAGAATTTATTTTGAATCCAGCGGAAACAATCCCATTTATAGGTAAATCTTAGGACTCAAGTGTGAATTCTATGATTTGATACTTTGTATTGCATCTCACGGTCTGGAGGATTCATCTAGGCAGGAAACCAAATGACTATATTTGGTCATTCTTTTGACCCACTTTTTCATTTTTTAGTGTTTCTATTTTAAGAGGTTATCTAGTGATTAAGGAAACCTTTTAAGATAAGAATTTCTGGGATTTTGAGTTAAGAGAGATATAGGGAACATGTGATTGGAATGTTCAACTGTAGGAATGGGTTTCATGGCATTTCCTATTCATGTAACATTGGCAATAGAGATTTTTTTTTTTTTTTTAATAAAAACTTAGAGAGGATAAAACTGAAACTTATTTTTTTTACCTTACTAAAGTTGATATCTAGAACATACTCAACCATTCACACATCATATATGATAGATATTGGTGTATGTCAATAATGTCTTTGTAAAATTGTGTCATTGTCTTACTTGTGACTAAATTGGTGCTACTACTATGGATAGAAGATGGATTATGAATAACTAATATTTTTCTCATTTTTTAAATAGCTACTATTTTTCTTATTTTTTAGACTTTTAATTTTTTTAATTCTATACAGAAGTTAGAAAAATCCTTCATGAGTTCATTCGATTTCAACCCTTGAATGATTTGCAATGTGATTTCAATTTTTTAGAATAATGCATGGGAGCCCTTGTTAATTTTTATTATTTTTAATTTTTAATTTTTTATCATTACATGTCTGGAATGTGCAACCTTGTGATTACAACAATGAGCACCTTCCAACTGTGCTACTGCTCTTGTTTAACTCTAAACATTCCTTTTTCTTTTTCCTCTCTCTCTAATGTTCACCATTAATAGCTGGCTTATGTAAGATGGCCCTTCATTTTCTAAAACTGGTTGACACCTCAGCTACTTGTAGAAAACCTTACTTTCTCCTTTCTTCATGTATCGCTGCAGAACTTACTATTTGTTTAATTTTACTCTTGGAAATCCATATTCTTGTATATGCTTAGTATTTTTTTTTTTTTATAGTGGTGAATAATGTTACCTTCAAAATACTGTATGGTACATCCATGCTACTGCTACAATTTAACTATCTCCTATCATATGGTTTGTCATTTTCTGTAATCCTGGCTGGTATTTTCCATTTTTTTTAAGTGTTAGATGGGATATCTCTATCCATATACATCCCAGGTCTTCTTTTAATTCTTTCAAACTATCTGGAAATCATATAATTCCTTCCATCTAGATTGACTATTTGGTATCCTATGCATGTATTCTAATGTTGCAAATGGCTACACTCTTATGCGTGGATGCACGTGCGCACTCATTTTATAGATGTGAGAATGTTAGCTTTTCCGGGATCCTTGTGTTCTATGGCCCTTGTATGTTTCTATACCAGTCATCGACTATGCTTGTGGAAAACAAGACTGCATTGGGGCATAGATTTTCTATATTATCTTTTGGATAGTATAATCAGTTGTGTTTCCCATTCCTCCTGAAATGCAAAAAGATACTATTTGGCAGAAATCCATATGAACTGTGTGCTTTCCATTGGACACCCTAAGGTATAATTGAAGTCTGTTTCCAGCTCAAGGGCCATGCACCGCTTGAATGTGTGTGTATATCCTAGAAACTAACTAATAAATTGCAACTCTGTTTGAATGTTGCAACCACAACTTTGACGGTGCTCATTGTAAAAAGAGTCTGTAGCATGGTTGGAAGGTGCTCATTATTGCAACCCTGAGGTTGTAGGTTTGACTCATGTTACAAATAAAAGGGGGAAAAGTTTGGCTGTCTGATTGTATATCCTTGTTTAGTTTTTGATTGCTCCGACAAAAAACTCAAAATTTTTTTTGACAAAGATACATGCACATTTTGCAACTGCTAATCATTCTATATTCCACATTCCTCAGACTGTCATACAAGCAGGATTACTTCAAAATGGTCTATGTTCAGTTCAGGATGAGAGTGCAGGTCAGTGCTCTTCTCTTTGTGTCTGTACAAACATGATGTTGAATGAAAAATAAAGACATCAAGTTCTATGCTTTGGAAAGCTATACTATAATAAAAATAAAAAACATACCATGTAGAAGCTTTGCTTAAAAATTTCCCCAGAGCTAGAAATATGAAGCAATGATTCCTTGACAATATGCCATATTAGATGGGGTAAAGTTATATGAATGTTGGCTGATCATATATGTTGTGCTTGGGCATGTAGCTTCATACTTGTGGGACCATGCTTCAGAGATCCCAACATTTTAATTTTACCCAACATTTCTATGTGGATTTACTAAGCGCCGACCTTGATTGAAAGATCTTTATCATTCAATCATTTACCTTTTCAGTTCTTTCTGTCATATTATTGTAATCGATAGAACATAATGTTGGAAACATTTGTAACTTTCTTGACAACTTGCAAAAAAGAGTCTTGAAGTAGAGCTAGTGGGATTAGGCTACGAATTCTAATGAAGTGTAAAGACTTATATTAAATAGGTCACAAAGTGGTTCTAGGGGATGCTAAGGAGAACAAGAGTTGTGCACGTAAGGAAATTTGGTGGTAGAATCCAGATATCCAAAAGGTCACTGCTGGAAAGAAAAACTCTATTCAAAGGGGCAAAAAAACAAGAGGTGGAGAAGACTTAGAAATGTAAAAACTTGCAATGAGCTATGTAAAGACCACTGCAAGCAAAGCCAACTAAAAAGCCTGTAACAATTTGTATGCGAAAAGAAGGGGTGAAGGACTTTCTGTGTCGGACAAAGCCAGAAACGAAAGCTCAAGATTTTGATCATATTAGATGCATCAAGAATGAATGGGGTCTTGTTAAAGAAAGCAGGACCATTAATAGATGAGAGACATATTTTAAAGATCATTTAATTAGGAAGCATACAAGGGAATTAAATGAGGATATTAATCCAAATCAAGGAGTGATTAGCGAAATTTTAAAGTCTACCTTACCAAGAATGAAGAAAAACAAAGACCTATGTATGGATGGTATACCTATAGATGTTTTGGTTGTGATGGGTGATATAGGGATTGATTGCTTTGTTATGGAACAGAATAGGACTTATTTGTAAGTAGAGGAACTTTTGGGACTTATATGGAATTTGGGAAAGCACAGTTTTTTTTAAATATTAAAATATAATAAAGTATATATATGGTTTGCGAGCATCAGATGCTCCAGTCCTGTTCCTCATCTTCTGCTCCACTAAGTGTCCAACTTTGTTGGGCTTGTGAACCAGCCACAATGCCCCCTCCCTTATTGGCTGCCCCTACTCCCTCAGCTTTTTTGCGACAGCTTGTAGGAATCCTCTCTGCCCTCCCAAACTTGTTGGTTGAAACAGTTTTATTAGTTCTCACCATTTCTCTTCAACTCAAAACCAATTTCTTGCAGCTATTCATTCTTATACTGAGTCTCAGTTGTACAAAGAAACATCAACATCTTCTACTGGCATACCACTATGACTGAGGAACTTGCAGCCTTGCATAGGACTCATTCATGGGGTCTTGTCCCTCTTCATCCTGGCAACCAGTATCAGATGCAATTCGGTGTACAGAATTAAGACTCAAATCTTAGCCGACCCCAACATAGTTGAGAAAAGGCTTTGATGATGATGATTAATTAAGACTCAATCTGATGGAAGTATTGAACAATACAGGACTTGCAATAGGCTACAAACAAGAACACGACATTGACTATGAAGAAACATTTTTTTCCCGTGGCCAAAATTTCCACTATTTGCATTCTCATATTTGTAGTTGCTGCTTGTTATTGGCCACCATATCAAATGGATGTTAAAAATGGCCTTCTTGTAGAAAGATTTACATGCCTTTGCCTCTTGCACTTCCTCATCCTGCACGCTACTTTCACCGGCTGTGCCATGCTCTATTTGGACTCAGACAAGCTCCCATGCTCGGTTTGAATGCTTCAGCATTGTCATTCTCACTACTGGCTAGTCTCAAAGTTTTCATGACTACCCAATTTTTTTCCTTCTCTACCAAATGTGGTCTAATGCTCCTTCCTCTTTATATTGGTGATATGCTTATCATAGGTGATGATCGAGAAGGCTGTTCTCTCAAGATCTTTCTTACCTCACAGTTTAATACAAAGGATCTTGGTCCTCTGGGCTACTTCTTGGGCATAGTAGTTGCATACTTGCACACTGTCCTCAAACTACCTTTCTCAAATGTATCTTGGAGACATTCTTTAGAGCGCAGAGTTTATCGATTCCAAAATTATTAGCACACCACTTGAGCTCAATCAGAAGCTCTTTGCTTCTGATGACACTCTTTCTGACCCCACTCGCTATTGATAGGCTGTATACTCGACTATCTCTTGGCTTGACATAATTTGTCTAGTCCAAGTGGTTAGTTGGTTTGTCTTTGCCCCTACTTCTATACATTGGGCTGCTATTCTTTGGATTTTGCCTATCTTCAAGGCATAATGAATCTGACTCTTCTTCTCTCTGGTGACAGCTTTCTCCAGTTTATTGCCTAATCTAATTTTGATTGGGCAGGATGTGTTGACAGTTGATACATGCCATAATACTACAGGTTCCTGCATCTTTTTTTGTTTCTCTCTAATTTCCTGGGAAAGCAAGAAGCGACTGTTGTTTCTTGTTCTTCTGATGATGCTGAAAATCACGCTTAATCCTATGCTAATGTACGATGGCTGCTTGCTGATATGGGCATCTACTTAAATGCTTTGACCCCTCTAAATTGTGACATTGCAAGGTCTCTCCAGATTGCTCACAACATGTCTAACATGAGCACACCATTCTTCGTCGAGCCATCTCCTACCTATACCAGCTAGCTAATCTTTCGTGCATGGCCTTACCCCACTCTTCGGTTTCAGAAATTGCCATCCAATCATCACAAGAGAAGAGAGGGAGGGGGGGTCCTCAATATGCCATAAACTCATGTGCCCTACATTTTCTTAGATTCTAGTCAGTCAAACTAAATTGTACTTATGTAGATAAGTTAGTCAAACTAAATTGTACTTGTGTAGATAAGTTATTACTAATAGTGGATATGAGACTTCCTTATATACAGTGGTTGGGAGCATTAACCCAACAAAACAACAATAAGTCTCTTGTTCTCTTCAAGTTTTTCAATTTTTTCACATGGTCCAGCTGCATTAGAAGAATGGTCTAGATCATGATACCATGATCTCTACTCAAGTCTTATACTACGCTTGTCCTAAGGCCCAGCTTGTCATGTGATCTGAAGAATGCTGGAATATCATTTTTCTGATCAGTTAAGAACGCTGGGATATTATAGCTTAAAAAGTAATAGTTGAAGAATTTCAGAACTTTTCCGCACATCTGATTTATTTTACTTCAACTGTTTTTTGTTTTAATTTTTTTTTCAAAATTCTGAGATGCTTCTAATCTATATTGAGTGGATACATCATTTGAAAGTTTGGGACTTGAACTGGATACAAATCAGCTTCTAGTGTGGCACTCTTTTTTTATTTTTTTTTTATTTTTTTGGATGACGTGGGTATCCCTTAAGTCTTTGACCCAACGGGAATAATCCCCCGCGTGGTGACCGAGTGCGGCACTCTTTTTAGTGTGTCTGAGCTCTATATATGACAAATCAGTACAGTGCCTTTAACCATGTAATAAAGGCACTGCACTTGTAACACCTTTATTTTCCTTTGTCATCATTCCCCTACTTTGTTTATATGAAATCATATCTATGCAATCAATCATGTCTTTTAATGGTTTTCTTTTTTTTAATTTTTTTTATCTATATATATTGTGTGGATATGTACTCATAGCCAGTTTGTTTGTCATCATGGTAGGAGGCAGGACCTTTGATAGCATTATTTCCTTAGTAGATTGGGATTTTGCTGCAGGTTTGGTGGTGTCTGTTGTTAATCCACAACCAGGGGAAACCATCATCGACTGTTGTGCTGCACCTGGAGGAAAGACTCTTTTCATTGCATCATATCTGAGAGGCCAAGGTGGTTTTTGAATGGAAAGTTTCATCTTTTTGACATGTTCTCACACATTTGTATCAGTTAAATTGTCTCATATAATATGTTGGTTTATAATTTCAAGCAAATGATAGGGTTCTAAATTTCTAATGCCTCCCTAAATGTGTAGTATGAACCCATTTTGTATGAGTAGGCTTGCTGTCCATAGTCATCCTACAGACCTTAGTGCCATCATACTGGTGGGTTTGATACTTGAAGCATGGTGCCAAGCATGGAATGGGCACAACAGGATACTGTTCATGACTTGAACATTTGAAATCCATTATTTCTCGAGTTTCTTGTTGTTGATTTGAATAAAAATATTTGCTAAGTCGACACTAAGTATGTGTAGTCTGCCTTTATTTTAATTGCTCGGTATAAAATCGAAAAACAATGATGATGATACTTCCATAATGGCTTAAGGAAAGAAAAACATTGGTTTTTTTCTATGTGGAAATTCAACGTGCTCAGGAGATATTCAGAAGCTCATTGATTTTTGGACTTGTCTATGTCAACATGTGTTAGCTTGGTTCAGGACTCAGGTATTTGTTCAAAGGAAAATGTTCTCCTGTGCTCCTTGCTCAGGCAAACTTTTAATCCACAACATCAGTGATGCATAAAGTTTGTGCGTTACACATCACGGATGCTCATTATTCAAAGCTCACCTGCACTATGTGCACAGGTTAATATTTTCCCTCTTGCAAATGTTGATTATGAAACAAGTTGTTTTTTGTTTATAATAATAGAGAACAGTAATAATAGCAGTAATGGTAATGATAAAAATAATAAGATTACTTCTAATAAAAAAAAAGAGTAGAAGATAATCTTAGAGTATGAAGTTCTTGACATATATTTTTAATTACTTGGAAGTGATCTGTCATGCAAGCACTTCTTATTTGCGTATTTTCGAGTACTTGTTATCATGAGATTTTAAGCACAAGGAACTCTTATGGTCTGCCTGTTTTTCAGCTTTTACATACTATTATACAGGACCCTCTCTCACCATCTGACAATTCCTAAGCACAGGATAAAGTGCTGATGTTGCCTTTTCTGCAATCCTGTGTCCAGATGCTGAAAACAAAACAGCACCTCAGGGTTTTATTCTTTCTTCCTGAGATTTACAGCAGGATACCTTTTTTAATTCTTGTTGAAGATAAAAGAAATAAAAAAATAAATTCAAACTGGAAGCATGAAAAAAAATTATAAAATGTTAATGGAAACTGTTTTGTCAAAGCAAAAGTCATGAAAAAACATTTTGAAAATATGACATAGTATCATTGAATTTTCTACTTTTGTGAATGCTCCAAAGATACTGTTGTGACATTCCTACTTCCATGGTTGTTAGTTACAACATCGTATAATGGCGATGGTTGTTTACTTGTTATGAAACAGAGAAACAGGAAAGTGAAACATTCTCAAAGTTGGGTCATTAGGTTTTGAAATCTAGACTCTGTGTTTTAAAATAGTTGTACTTTTTACATAAATCTACAACTTTGTGTTTGGTAGAACCTTCTTCTTGGCACAATAATGTGCTATATTTCATTAAATAACATTGTTATCTTTGGGAAAGACACCTTATGCAAATGCCGTTGTAAAAGAAAGATCTTAACCAATAATTAAAGTAAATAGCATTATTGTCTCCAGGATTTTTTATCCCCAAGCAAGAAAGAGCCACTGCACTGCTTTACATTGGTCAGGCTGGGCTGGGATAATAGCGTAAGCACTTTGATCATAGAAGATGCACTTGTAGAGCGTATGAATGGTTTGGATCGAAGAGCCTCCAAGCTTTTTTACGAAGCCTTAGCTTATATACGATCCAACTACGAGACTTTTTGTAATTTTAATTCCATTATAGTGCCAATTTCTAACCATGATTCCAAAATGTCACAATCTTTATTTTATGAAAACGTTGCATTATTTTTGCGATAATGAAGATATTCATCAGTCATCATTTTACTTTCTGCACTTTTTTTTTCCAGAAAAAACCATCTTTAATCTCCATGATACTGTAAGTTATTAAACGCTTCTTTCCTTTGGAAACTTCTCAGGCACAACAATGATGATTTTTCTCTAACTTGGTAGCTGCTTCTTTTTGCAATTCCTTGTGTTGATTCCATTGAGCTGGATTTTAGAAGCTTTTGGTTCTATACCTACTCCTTCCATAGGCTTGTACATTTTTTGTTTTTGCATTACATTATTGAAATTTATATTTGAGCACGAAAAATTAGTGATGCTTCACGGTGATGATGCAGGTATGGTATCTGCAATTGACATAAACAAAGGTCGCTTAAGAATTCTTGAAGAGACAGCTAAGTTGCAGAATCTCGATGATGTTGTCACTGCTGTTCATGCTGATCTTCGCAATTTCTCCGTAAGTTACTGGACTGTAAACAGAAGCAGACATCTAGAGCTTTTACTGGAATGACTTAACAAACGACATCTCTCTTTCTCTCTCTCTTTCAAAGAATTAGTTCAAATATTTAAGTACGAGGAAGAAGTCCAGTATAGCACCCCATTAAGTGAATGGGTGGACCATTAGCAACAAATATAAGGATAAATATCACACAGTAAAAATATCCATTGGCAGTGATGGTGTTCTCCTAATCTACTTGCACATTTGTTTACTCAAGGGCATGTTTGGTAACGGGAGAGGAATCCTCTATTAGGAGGAATCTTTGCATCCGTGGAAGTAGACTTTCTTACTAGAGGATTTATGAGGGAGATGATTCATCGAATTCCACGTTTGGCTAGTATAGAGGAATCAGCGATTATTCCTTCTGATCCAAGTTTGGTAGCGGGAATCCTAAAAAAAATAAAATAAAAAAAAATCCGATTATTTTCATCTCAAATTCATTCAACATCATCCAAAAAATATTCATATCCTCTAATACATCCTTAAAAACCATTTTGTACTCATGAAATAACTAGGAAATTTTTGACAAAGTCTCCCCTTAACGGGAGGTTTTTTTTATTTTCTTACAACCTGTTTAGATACCTGTAAAATCAAACATTATATAATCATTTCATACAAACTATCATTTCTTCCACAATCTCAATAAATCAATTCGATCCATAAAGCACAAAATATTTACTCCTTGCCTTACAAAATATTGACTTCCACAAAGCCTTACAAAATAAGCTGGTACAAAATATTGACCAACCCTACAACAAATACAGAATATAAACATCATTCCACTGCTGAAGCACAACATGTAGTGATAAAACATCACTCCTTGCTTTGACGACTGCATGCTGTAGAAGGCATGAAGGGAGGGACGCAACCGGACATGTTTCTGGGACTGATTTTTTTACAGTCCGAGGGCTTTCAATGACATTTCCCTGATCAACTGGGGGGGCTTCATGGGGATTCTTGATGCTGATCAAGTGGTTGATAAGTCAGTGAGAAAAGCTTCTTCTTTGCCCGCAACAGGAATCTAGCTGCTTTAATATTGTTTTTGATTTTATGACATTCTTCTTCAGCATCTCTCATCTACTAAGCCAGCTCCGCCTCTCTTTTTTTCCTCTGCTTCTCGAAGTCCTGAATAAAAATGTGATGGGTTAAAAATAATCCAAAATGTCAAAGGGTGTAAGATACATAGTCACCATCTCTATTAGACTCTGTAGCTCTTGCTCTTTTGGCGAAGTTCAGAGAGCATATTCTCTCCCCCACATCGTCTTCACTAGGGCTAATGAAAACAAGCATTAAAGCCTTTGAACCATCACCTAACGCAATGGCAGAAACAGGGGTTAACAAGTGCAAACTATAACGTATGATATCACAATTGTATTTCAAATTGACTGAAATTCAATTGTTTATACTGACACCAGACTCAAAAAGCTTAAAGTATGATATCACAACACACAGAAAAATGACGTTGAACTTGCCACAACATTTTCAGCATTTAATGCATGCTTCATCATAACTACTTCTCCAAGCTCATTTTTTTATAAATGGTAACCCCACTGAACAGAAGAAAGACTCAAATTGCCTTTTGAGTTTTGAAGCATCTTCTCCAAGTCAACATCCGACAACATTCCTAGAGTCTAAAATCTCTCTTTAGAGACTAGGGTGAATATGCACAATTGCACATTGGTTATATGGATGCCACAAAGGATTTGTCCTTGATGAACAAAGCTCTTTTCAAACTCCGAAGGACAAAATTGAACAACTCCACAATTTTACAGAATTACAAGGACTTCTAATGATCTATACACTCATTTCTCACCATGATGCCTTATCCCATACTCCAAAGGGTTGGATTGCTGAATTCTAAAATATAAGATATAAGCCTATGACCACTTGCATTAAGGTGAGTCATGTGCCACATGTATTTATGTGAGTGCACGCATGCATCTAGTTATGGCAATGGAAATGGATGTTCATAGAAGAGAAGATGTAAACAACAACACTCCAAAATAAATTCTGAGCATTGTCTGGCATGCTTCCTGCAGTACACCTAACTAATAGTTCAAGATCACAAAGCTAACACTCCCATTCTTCAAGAGAAGGGTGGGACAGTAGTGTAGCTGCTTGTAGGAGTTCTCTGTTCCACAGTATGAGGACCGAGGCTCCACCCAGAGGGGCAAATCAACATAGAGAGAAACAATAGAGTTTGAGATGGTGATTTGAGATAACATAAAGGATTGTACTGATAGTCTGATATGATGGCCGCAACTTCTATATTACCGTTATTGTGATTGGATCTTTGAGTAGAAGATAAAGAAAATCAAATTAGAGCATAGTTTTCACATCTTTATTTGTGCTTTTAATTTGACTTTGATGGAATCTGCCAAATGATAACATGATATTCTCATAGACACCTCTCTTTGTTTATAGCAAGTGTGATGGCCTTTTAATCATTAAGTTGTCGAAGCTGAAATGGATCGATCAGCTATATATATTTAGAACTTTTGTAGAAGCAAACAAGGAGAACAGAAATCATGAAAAATTGTAGAATAGAAATCACAGAACATAAATCAATCTCTTTCCCACAAAAGAAAACAGGGAAGAAATAGGGGGAATGGAAAAAAAATTGAAAAAACAACAAAAACCCTAACCTGACTTGGAGGGAATGAATCGACCGGAAAGAGAGGACCGGTGGAGTCGGATGCTACAGCCAGACGGTGGGAAGATGGCCATGGTCTACCGGTAATGCAGGTGGTCTGGAGTTTACCTTTGGGTTTCCATTCGTTGTTGAGAGGGAGATGAATGAGACTGTAGTTGCAGCAGCACAGATTCCGGCCACGTCCGGTCGCGTCGGAGCAAGTAGGATTGCCTTCGGTTGTATTACGTCCGGTTGCCTCCTCCCCTAGCAGTAGGGCTGTTAAAATGCCACACGACCCGTTAACACGACACGAACCCACACTATATTAACGGGTTCGGGTGAGCTCTTAATGGGTTCGGGTCGTTAACAGGTCCCACCCGTGAACACATTATGTTAACGGGTCGTGTACGAATTAAACCAGTAACCCGTTAACAACCCGTTTAACCCGTTAATTTTTTTTTTAGCTCGTAAGTGTAGCTAGAATTAATTTATATTCTAAAAGAATAAATTAAAAATTATTTTTTATAGTGGTGTTTTAGGTGGGATACACTTGAGATCCTCACTAATAGTTTCATGTAGCTTATATATTTTTCTCCTTTTATATTTTTGTATGGATTTTCTTTTAATTTTCAAAATGACTTAATTACTTAACGGGTTAACGGGTTGGGTCGTGTAACCCGTTAAATTAACGGGTCTTGTTTGGGTTGGATTTTTTGACCCATTAAGTTAACGGGTTGTGTACGGGTTGTGTGATTTTAACACGAATTCGTTAACCTGTAACCCGAATTCGTTAACACGACACGATTGACTGCCCTACCTAGTAGTAGTAGGGTTGAGGTTGAAGACGAGAGAAGGAGAGACGGTTTCGAAATTGGGAAACGTCGGGGGAGTTGATCAGCACAGAAAATGGGCTTTTAACCCCACCTTAAAAACCATTGATTTATGGGGTCCGATGGGGGGTGGTCGAACCGAAGACATCCGCGCTTCCGTCCATTTTGGATGTCTGCAATCCTCAGTCCATGTTGCACCCAAACATGGGTTTTCCACGCTATCACAGAAAATCGGGATGGATTCCCATCCGAAGACTTTTGCCAAACATGCCCCAAAATAAAAATGGAAAAGAAAAAACAGAAAAAAAAAATTTATCGCAAGTGTTAAATGCCCATGAACACTGTAGAAAATAACTCATCAAGATAAGGCCTAGGCCCAACACAACTAGGCCCATGTATAGACTTTTAAAATATCCCTAGTGTGGAATTTGGTCAAAACATTGTACAGAAGATTCTCTTTTTTCCTTGTATAGAAGATTAGGATAGCTGTACCTTTTATTCTTTCATTATTTTAAGTGTAATTCCAGCCTTTGATTAGGCACAATGAGATTATAAAATGGGTCAGTCGATTCTCTCTTGGGACTCGACCAATTCTTCCAAAACTCTTTTCTTCTTCTTCTCTACCTCTCAGATTATTTCAATAACCCTTATAAACACAAGGTAAAATTGGAAGATGCCCATTGTTGCAAACATGAGGTTGTCCTTTTGAGTCATCTTACCAATAAAAAAATAACTTTCCCAGAACATGGTGAAAATACACATCTGCATATCTTTTGGGGACTTGAAACCCATTTAAGATTAGAAAAGAGGAAGGTAATGTTAATGGTGAAAAAAAACTTTTAATTCCCTCTTTTCTCAGTCCCATGACATTCCATAGAATTCATCCTTCATGGAGAAAGGACACAAGCCCCACCATTGATGAAAGGTAAATGATTCTGGAAAAATGAAAGAATTATTAAACAGGTTATGGAATGTGAACCATATGTATCTCACAGAGGAACAAATTGCCAAAGAAGGTTCGTTACAATTGAAATTGATTGTGTGGTCTTTTCCAATTGTCTTTTGTACTTGATGTTATTTTTAATTAAATTTTAGTTACCTTTTCTTGGGGAGACGTACCCTGAAGAGTAATGTAGAAATACTGATTCATGGAGTCCTTCCAGCCCAACACAGAAGAGCATATATTAGCAAGAAATTGTTTCGGTCTTCAAGGTGATGAATGCTTACATGTTTGTTAGCTGTATTGAGAGCAGATTTTGTTATCTGTGCCTGTCAAACAAACTGCTTTCACTGTAAGGGGCTAGGTATTTTAAATAGCTTTTAAAGAAAAGGGGCTGACGATTTAGGATTGGTTCATGAGAACAAAGACAGAACAAAGACCTGCTCAAGAAGATACCACTAGTTTCTCCCTGGATGGGCTATCACAGATGTCGTGGATTATGTGGTCGACTTCGCTAAAACATTGGATGTTTCCTTACTTCATGTTAAGAGGAGTGCTAACTTGGAGGCAGATTGATTGGCCAATGAAGGAGTCTATCATTAGAGCTTGGTGGTAGATAAGGGTGGATATCTTTGGTCTGTTCTCTAGGATAGCTTTGTGTTCTTTTGTTTTTTTTTGTAGCCGATGGCTTCACTTTTGTTGCTATCCAGTATACTAGTACTGTTAAGCTCCCTTTAATAGAATTTGTTGACCATTAAAAAAAAGGAAAAAAGAGAAAAATAAAAATAAAAATAAAATGTGCTACTAGTTTCTTCCTCCTATAACGGCCTCACGTAATTATTGAAGAGCTTCTAGCTTTGATCTCCCAACAATCCATGAGGCTTCTTCTGAAACTTCAAGCTCACACCCATTTTCCTCCTGCATACTCTACCTATGACTTGATGAATGCTTGTCAGTTTGAAACTTGATAGAGCTTCACAAAAGAATCTTTTAGGGTACTTTCTCCAAACCAAATATTCTTTGAATATCTCACCTCTGCAACTCTGACCAAGAAACTTGTTCCTCTTTTTCTTAGGTCATGGTTTTGTGTGCATGTGTTCTCACCTTGGCATTAACTCTCCACCCTTCTGATCCCAGACACCTCCCCCATAAGTCTTCCAAATCCCTACTAGATTCCCCATGTTCAGCCTTGTTTACTTTCCTCCATAATGCCTGTTTCTCCTAAAAACATCGCCATTTTAGAGGAGCCCAATTTCTCTTTCTAATATTCCCGATGTGCCTACGCCCCATTAAGAAGCGACACTTTGTGAGTCCTATCTATCAAGGATCGTCTTTGTGAGTTCTATTTCTCCCTCTTTAGATTGTGGAGGGACAAAACTTATCACTAAACAGGAATCAGTGGATAAAGAGAACTCGTAAGTCCAATCCTTGATAAATTGTTTAAGGCTTTGATAATTGTTTATTTTATTTGTCTAGTTTCAGTATTTTTTGTTTTGTCATACGTATGTTTTGTTTGTTTTGAATGTTTTTTGCATGCATGCATTATGCCATTATCTTCTCAATCTCTTGAGATTCCCATGTTACCTTTGGTTTGCTGGTTTCATGTCTGGTGAAATCATTTATTGAAATGAGAGTCTGGTTCCAAGGAGCATTTAATGAATATTTGACCTTTTATTCCTTAAGTTAATTCTCCTGTAGAAGAACTGCCCTTATTTATAATCTTTCCAAAAATTCAACATTACATAACAATTTGGTTAAAAAATTTCTACCATTTATTTCTGAAATTGTATCCTCTGGATTTGCAAAGCTGATGCAGCCGGAGGAGACTTGTAATTGACAGGAAATCCAAAGAATACAACCCTAAGCAAATCAACAAGAAGAAAATGTAGAAAGCCAGAGAGAAAGGGAGATTTCTTGCCAATAGTTGCTCAGTAGTCTGTAAAAGTTTTCAATCTGATGGCGAATAATACATCAATCCGTTGGCGAAGAATGATAAAAATAAAATTTATTGAAAATTCTGCAAATGTTACTGTTCAATCTTCAATAACTGGCAGCCATTATTTTAATGGTTAGATAGTTTTTATTACGGAGCAAACAGTACAAAAGACTTACACTGAAAAGCAAGGGAAAACCATTCAAAAAGGGCAAATATGACACCCATAACCTGTCAACAAAAAACTACAAGAGCAACGGAGAATGATCAACAGATAGCAAAGACCGCCCGATGCCTTCCTTGGTCAACATATCCTCCATCGCAATAGCACTATGCAGAACATGGGAAAAAGTAGTGACACCGAGCCTTGAAGGAATCTCCTTCACCTCCTCAAAGGCACAAACGCATCAGCCAAATGCCAAGGCATCTTCGAAGAGCCCATTGCCCAGCGAATGACGCACCAAGAGTCACCCTTGACACACCAAGAGACACCCCCACTAAAATGTTGGAGAGACCCAATCTGTCTTATTCCTTGAGACCAGGCTGCTAACTCACCCTTATTTACTGAGTAGATCCCACTAGACCAGAGAAACTAATCACGCAAGTTGCCGATGAATCTTTAATAATTCCCCCTATGCCAGAAGGACCCAGGTTACCTGTAACACTGTCATCAAAATTAAGCTTGTAAAAGCCCAAAGGAGGGGAAAACCAAGCAGGACTTGGATGATCCCTAAACTCAGAAGAACAGCTAACTCCTGCTAACACCTCGACATAGTATCAATGGAGAACAATTTGGGTAAACCCAAGAAGTCACATGAGCTTAATGGAATTCTCCAGGGCAGCCTCCCTTGAGCAAACACCATTGATCTAAAATCACCCAGAGAACAGCAAAAAAGGCCACTTTCCACATCACCCTCCCCCTAGCAAAATCATAAAACCCCCCCCCCCCACCCCCTCCCCCCCACCCCAACTTCCTAGTCTGAAACAAACTATGAAGAGTATTCTGAACCACCCAGCTGCAACCCAACCCACTAAGAACTGCATTTCAAAGAACTGAAGCAACCTGACAGGAAACAAAGAAATGGTCTCTTGACTCTGCATTCTCGAAGCACATAGGGCACCCTTTTACAATAATCATCTTCCTCTTCTGAATGTTATCTTGCATAAGAATGCAGCCCAAGATACCTAACCAACCAAAAGCAGTTTCTTTATGAGGGTCCTTAATCTTCCAAATGACAGCAACAGGGGAAGGATTAGAAGGACCCGCTGATAAAGTAACTGGAGACCTTACTTCGATATAGTGTTCAAAATCCCCCCAAAAATGGGCGAAACAATCGCAACCATTAATCCTGTTCTCTTAGTAATTAGATCCTAAGATGAATGGTTCTTTTTAAACTTGGAAACTACTATACAAATTTCAGAACAGCTGAAACTAGAATATGCTGGTCGTCCAGGACACTTGTTACAAACTCCTGTGGGGCCATACAGCCCACTGTTTGATGAAGCAAAATTTAGTGTAGTTCTTGGGTTTGAGCCCATCTTGGTCCATTTGAGTGAGGCCTGAAAAAGACCTGCTTGCTGAAATTTTCTGTATTTGCAGAAACGCCCTGCTGTCTTTCTGCTTCTCAAACTAGCTCCTGACATTGAATTTCATTGATATTTGGGATTGTTTTGGGGCCCAATTGATCCTTTGATCCACCTAGAAGTGTGTCGCGGTACTGTAGGCTTGATCATAGGTGTCTAAAAATTTAAATACTTGATTGTTTTGATCCCTGTCAACAGATGCAAATTGACTTGCATCAAAATTCCAACCTTTTTTTCTAAAATAACAGAGAACTAAAAAAAGTTTTTTAAAACTTTATTGCATCATACAAACTGTTTTCATATGCATAATGTGCTAGATGACTAGTGTGCTCTATACCAAGGTCTGCATAATATCTACATCGCGAAATGTTCTTTTTAAAAGCAATCCCAATTTTGGACATCTCTTTTCAAGTTTTCAAATGGTCTGCGCAAACTTTGTAGAAATATTAATATAGAAAATCAGTAGCTGCTGAAAAACTTGTTATTTTGTGCTCTATTTCCTTTCTATTAAATGAAGCTCTATTCCTTTTCTATGAAGTGAATGTATGTTTATCAAAAACCCTAAATGAGAATACATGTATCTGAGATTCACGTGTCAGTCATGAATGCTAGATCTTGACATAGCTAGTAGTTAGAATTCATCCTCTCTCTCTCTCTCTCTCTCTCACACACACACACACACACACACACACACACACACACAGAGCAATGTGAGCTGGTTGTACAATTATGATACTAGTTAGATATCTTACACATCTAGGAACTAACATACTATGGAAACATACTTTTCAAGACTATTATTAAATGCGTCAGCGTGCAAAATTTCCTAGAATCTGGACATGTTATGTTCCTTTAAGCATTTGTATATGTGTCTACAGTTAAGTTAGATAGCTAAAAAATAAAAAACAGAGATCGTGTATTTTGTTTTTGCATGTATTGACACCTGTGCAACTTAGGCTCTTATGTATGCTTTTTTTTCTGCCTAAAACAATTGCTCTTTTGTAACTTTTTTGAGGTTTGCATTAAAAGTAGTGGTTCAGAATCAGATTAAACCCCGAGGGGTAGCTCAGTTGGCTTAGGACCACGGTTTGCACCCGGAGGTTGTGGGTTGTGGGTTCAAAACTGCACTACCACACTGGGGCCATATGGGAATTTTACCCGGCTTTCTCTCCTGGGCCCGTAGGGATTATTCTGGCCCAAATGGGCTGGGACACCCTGCGTTATAAAAATAAAATAAAATAAAATAGTGGTTCAGATTTTGGAAAAATATTTTCTTGTTTGCTCTTTATTCATTGAAGCATTGGCATTTTGTAGGCAAAGAATGCTGTGAAGTCTGATAAAGTCTTGTTGGATGCTCCCTGTTCTGGATTAGGTGTCCTCTCAAAGGTATTCAATTCCTTGTCTCAAGTCATATTTCTTGGCTGGATAGTTGTGCCATCCTCTTCTTCTTTCTTTTGCAGGAGCCAAACTACTTTCATTTTACTGAAGTTTAGAAATAGTATTAGTTTCTACAAATGATTATTCAAGAAAGAATTCTTCGGGTTTGTTCTTTTATTTTTGGAATATGTTAATTTTATAATTGTATGCAATAGAACCAATAATGTCGTCTATCTAAATAAGAAGTCTTGTTCAACTGTATGTGTTAAATCTCCTAATTTGATGAATTCTAGAGTTCTCTCTTAGGGTTTGAAAAACCTAAGAGGATAAAAGTATAAAAATAAGGAAACAAATTGAATTGAGAAAACCCAGTCATACTGTTCCGTCCCCTAGGGTTGGGCGACCCCTATTATATATATTCTATCATATTTCTGATAATTGCAAAAAAGCTCTCATTTATATATTTACTACTAAATCCGTATTTTCCCTGAAACTACATGTGCAATTATTCCTCTTAAACACTTCCCCTCATGCTGGTGCATAAATATCTACTATGCCTTTGTTGCCGGCTTTCTCTTGGATTAAATGACAATCAACTTCAACATGTTTTTGGATGCTCATGGAGCACTGGATCTGTTTTAATCTGTTGTGCTTATCTGCTGTCAAAGTATAACACCATGGGATCTTCATGTATAAAGATCAGCTCACGAAGTAACATCCTTAACCGTAATAGTTCACATGTTCCGTATGCCATTTGCTTAGTATTTGGATCCAGAATTGGACCTTCTTACTACTGTTGAAATACAAGTTATTGAGAATTAAAGAACAAGATACAGGTTAAAAACAAACTGGCAATCCACACGATAGCAATTTATAGCTCCACTGGGTTGGTGATATAGGACAGACCCGTGGTCCCCATGGGTGAACCCGCCTTTGGGCCTCGCCCCCCTATCCCTAGTCTATTTAAAGTTTATTTATCAATTAAGTTGTGTTTAGTTTGATATTTTGATCCTGGCCATTGAAGTATTGGATGGTCCAGATTTGCTTTGGGGTTAAGTTTTCTCTTATTTAAACATTGTAAAGCCTCTTGGCTTATTCATATTTGATGAATGAAAAAATATTGAGTACTCTTGCTCTCTTCTTCCTCCAGTGATTGGAGTTTGGCGCGAGGCCAAGATTTTCAGGTGTGAAGCCTGAATTACCCCCCACCACCTTCCATATCTAGTCCCTCCATTTTTGCCCGCCCCTCATCTGGTACCCTGCTCCGCATCAGTAGGACATAAATTTTTTTTTGGATGTATTGTATTTGTAGTCCCACTGGAGAACACAAACAAAAGTGGTACTCAAAATCCCTAACTAGGGGTTTTTCCAACCTCCTTGAGTTTTGAGGCCTTTCTTGTGATCTCATTTCGACTTGCTAGAGGGAAGTGTCCGTCTTGGTTGGGATGGTTGTATTTATTTTTGCTTTGCCTTTTCGTTTCCTGGCAGTTTTTTGTGCTCCGAGAATCTTCTTGGTTGTTTGTTAGTATTTCTCTTTTGTACTAATAAGCTTTTGATCAATCAAGTTACCATACCAAAAAAAAAGAACAAAAAAACATAAATAGGGAATGGTCATCAAAGTATCAAGGTGATACTAATAGTGATCATTATCACTTTACACAAAGCTAGATTGCAGCTAGAATAATAATCCAAAATAAAGCCTGTACATTGACAAACTACGCCTCTTTGCTCAGTTGATACTGTTTAGTGGCGCCGAACCCATCAAGGGTCAATGGTCTTAGGTAAGTTAGGTTGAAGACATTTATCACATTATAGGTCACTTCTTCAAATAAGAAAACACTCCAAATAATTTATTCAAGCCCTTACAATACAAATGACACATCCTCAGAAGATCTAACGCTAAGTAGAGTAATCCCTCAAACTTTCACATCAAACAAGTTAGGGTTCTGGATCCTGTTAGGGTGATTCTAGTTAGCATTAGAAGATAATTAGGAATACTAAGTTCTAAGTATCTTTCCATAATTAAACCAAATATTCAATTTAAGCCTTTAAAGCGTACAGATGGGACCGATATCTGAAATTAACATGTGGCCTCCAATAGGTCACATCCAACTTCCTTTGGCATTATTCTGAGTTTTGAAGCATATTGACATCCCCTTTGATCTTACGGTGTTCCTACACAAGTATATTGATGAAAGAAAAGAGAAACCTAACCCTAATTGTGAACTAACCTAATTGTGAACTAACTGCTGGAATCAGGATTCAAACACAATTTGGGAGACTCCAAATCATTAAATTGAAACCCTCAAAGAATACAAAACCTAGAGAGATCATGTGACAAAACCCCCAAAATCATCCAAACCATGATGCCCTAGGGTCAACAACCCTAAATGAACCCCAACTAGGGTGCAGCCAGCAGGGAATCTGCTAGGGAACCACACAGCCAAGCCCACACAATCCAAGTTTTACATATTTTGATGAATTGGGTCTCTTCCACATCATGCTGTGTGATTTTGAGATGTGTCCCGCACATGAAACATAGAAACAACAACAATTCTAACCCAATTCAAAACCCATAATTGAAATCAGATTTAAAACATGATAACATGAACATATAATTTGGAAACATCATCAAATTAGGATAGAATGCCAAAGTAAGCAAAACCCTAGAAGATATTGTAGTAAAAACCCCAAAGCTGGAGCCCTGCCATGATGGAAAGCTCAAAATCCACCATGGGATGGAGTCCCATTGTGGTCGGCCATGGTGCGAATATCAATGGGATCCCACAGCCAATCCTACTCCTCTTCAATTTCTATTTCTCATTGATGTTTTTTATTTTTTTTATTTTTTTATTTTTTTTAAAGACAAGTTGGTCTTTCATTTTCTCTAAAGATAAAAAATTAAACAAGGATAGCTTTCAAATCGAAAGTATCCAATGGGTATACCCCATTCAAACAAGACTACAAAAAATAGCCCACATCTCGGGCACAGGAAACCATGAAAGAAAAGCCCACATCCCGGGCACAGGAAATCCAACTATGAGGAGCCCACATCCTGGGCCAGGACTCTATTGATCACCAATCATATTCAGTTCTGTTGAGGTGAAGTGAGCTGTGATCAAAGTGACCCTTTTGATTGAGCCATAGCACATGGAGAAATAGGGTCGTAGAATACTCTAGAAAAACGTAGTAAAACTGCCTCCACTTTCCCTACATCAAATCGATGTTTCCAATCAGACAGATGGATTTCTTATATTTTTGGTAGGGAGACTTTCCATCTCTAAATGGATCACATCAAGATTAGCTGGAATTAGTTGAATCAACGATTTCACCCCTTGGTAAATTTTATCATCGGGAACAATGTGAGCAGATTCTGCATGGCCCTCTGGGTCCCAATGAATACCAATGAGTGCTGGTTGAATATGAAAATTTGAAAATCTCCAACCCTCATAAATTTGATGAAAGGGTTTGTGAGTTTTCAAATAAGTTGGGGGCAGATTCCATAGGTTAGCATGTGGGTCTGGCAACCTTACATCAAGAAAAATAATCCGATTGTGGATTTGTCTCAAGATATTTTGAAAGATCTGTTCTGGTCCCTTAAACACTTTCGAAATTATTCAAAAGTTTCTTTCCCTCCACAAGTGCCACACAAATGCAAGAAAAATAAGCAATGCAAGAGTTTGAATGCCAGTATGATTTTGAAAGTAGTCTTTTGATTTGATTTCTCATTGATTTGAGTCTTTTTTCATCACATACTTAGTGTCTTGAGGAGTTTTCTACAAAATCTTTTTGATTAGAACTAGATTAGGGCTTCTAGAATTGAATTACATGGAGACAAGAGTGGAATCATGCATGCTTTGCTTAATTCAGATTGTTTACTCATCTTTGATAGGTTATAATTGGCCTTTTCCTTTGTTGAATGTTGTCTAGCATCAATTCCTAACGATTCCTAGGTTGTCCTCTTCACTTTTCTCTCCCTTTCTTCTTCTTTTCCTTGGTGTTTTTTTTTTCTTTTTCTCTCTCTGTTTTTTTTTCAGTTGAATGGTGTATGGGATGGGATAGGGTTGGGCGTGCAACCCCTTGTATAGCCTTTGGGCTCTGTTCCTAATTACAATTAGGAGTTGTAATCCTAATGAAGAAATTCCTCTTTCCAATTTTTCCTGTGTTGCAACTCTCATTGACTATTTTTAATTCTAATTGCACTAAAACTCTACCTTTATTGGGCGCTTGACTCTACTAAAGACTTTGGGGTTGGCTTCCGGCAATAACTAAGAGTCCTAGTTGTGCTTAGCAACCTTTATAATTTGGTTTCCTAATGCAACTAGTATACTTAAATTAGTTTATTAGAAATTAAACAATAATTATACAAATAGTGTGGGGTCTATTGGCTGATAGGAGTTCATGCCTGACTACTTTCTCATTATGGCTAGGCCCTATTTCTTCCAATGTCACGTGCCAGATTTTTAGCCCTTCATCCACTAAACTCTCTTTTGTATTTAGTGATTCTAAACTAATTAGGCTTGTGATTGGCTTGTCACTGTGACTAACCCAGCCTATTATTGGATGTACAATACCTTTTGGGTCCCACTTGGCCCCACATTTTATTATTAATTTTTAATGCATTTTATTAATGGCCACACTAATATTGATTAATTATGATTAATGGAAACCATTAAGGGTCCCCCTTTGCGGACTATACTTTGCCATCATATTTTAATTAATTATTATTCTTTTATTTCAAATTTACATCAGATTATTATAATGATTATAAATTTGTACGGGACCTTTTTTCCAACTATTCCACATAAAAGAATCTCTTAGATCGTGTTAATTACACTGCAATGGATGTATAATGCTATCGAACAAGTATAAATTATAATATCAATTATTTTTTTATTAAATACTCAAAATATAGTCTTTCTTATTATTACTAAATAATAATATCGAGGTAAATTTGGGTTCAGGTCCTTACATGGTCCACATGAATCTCCTCAGAATCAAATGCCTGTCAATCCACTCATTATCATTGATGTACTTGGAAAACTCAATGTCAAAGTGGTATGACATTGCCCAAATTTCTCGTTAGGCAACATTGATATCTCCTCCAGTGCACCTTGAGTCCTTGACTGAGGCTATTGAGACCTAATGGCAGTAAGATCCACCCAAAAGAGCCCTCAGCGAGTCTTCATTTAAGGCCATCAGCATTGGACATTGCCCACTGAAAATAATCAGCCAATGATTGCACTTCCATTCAATATTCTTTTGGCACTTAACTTTCTCTTCCCGTGCGACACACTCTCCTACCACCTTCATTATCAAGAATCATTTTCTCATAATGGAAAATAGAATCTCCAAGAATATATCCCATTTGATGATGATAACTCATTGATATGGGTATTCATTGATAGTACACTATTTAGGAGCCAGTTCAGTGCACGGGCTTAAGATGACATAAATTAAAAGTGGAATAGAAAATTAAATGCCAGAAAAGATAACAAAGTAAATATTAAATTGATTGGAGCATAAGTTAATATGAGGTAAATGGGAATCTTTTCTATAGTCCTTGCTTTTGCCTAATCGTTTTCCAGTCCTTTGGCATAAATGTTTAATAATTACTCCCTAGGATTTGAAACTCCATTAAATATTAATCCTCAAGTCTTGTGAATAACTTATGAACTACAAAATTAGGACATAAGCGTGGACTGATAATTATGTGAAACATCTGACATTTCATTTTATATGTAAAATCTGCCACCTTGTCATTTCCGTGGTGTCCCTGCTATAATGACAATCTGGGTTTACAGCTTACAGTTTCAAAGACTGGAAAGAATTGAAAGGAGACAAATGGAGAAAAGAAAAGAGGCATGAATTCCTACAAGTCAAATTTAACCCATTTAAATTTGCTAATAATCTAACAAATTCTCAAAATAATGTTGATATAACAAAAATCTATCCTCTATGTGGATGGTAGGGAAACCAAAAGGAGCTGGTGGTAACAGAGCCCAAAAAAGAACCATGAATTTGTCGTCCAGATGGTAGAATGAAAGATACCCCTGGGATTTCATCTATAAAATAAGAAAGGAATCTTGATTTGTGGTTCTTCTCATTTGACTGATTGCCATTATGAACAATTCCGTATAATGGAAAATCTTATAATAACAGTGATGATTTTGCGAGTAAAGATGGTCAAGAGGCAACTTTGCCTATGCTTCAACACACAGACACATACAAAATAGATTTCCCTTGGATGTCTAGTGTATTCTTGTAGAGGGACAGTGTCAGATGATATGTTCCATGAAGTGGTGCATCAGACCAACGTCTTAACATTGTTGGGTCTCCTTTCCTTGCACTCTTTATGCTCATAGCATACCCTATCTTTCTTCTAGTGTTCAAAGTTTTTCACAAGAAACAATTTACCTTTTCTTACCGTACTATCACTAAATCTCATGTTTGTTTTGTTGTTTAAGAGAGCGGACTTGCGCTGGAATAGGAGATTAGAGGATTTGGAGAAGTTGGCAACTTTACAAGATGAACTCCTTGATGCAGCTTCCATGTACAATTATAATCTTTTGCCCCTTTTCCAAATGTTGCTCTATGTAATGTGACACAGATGGCCAGACATCTAACAGAAAACTACAGTGTAAGACACACATCTCGGCCTTGTGTCTCAGGTGTTTGTGCATATTCATACTGTAATCAGGAAACACAAGTTTGGGCCCAATGATTTTATCCTAGGGTCCATTGTGTCCATATGGCAATCTTTTCCTTCAGCAGTACTAATCAAAATGCAATTGGGTTTGAGTATGGCTCTGTCACAAGCCTGTTGATACAACCATATTCTTGCACTTTCGTCTTTTACGGCAAACGGTTTTGTGGATGACCCAGACCCAGGCCTACTGAAGTGCTCATGCCCTAGTGTGCTGGATGCTGCATACAAAAACACGCACTTTACAATTCCGAAATCATGACCAATTCTTTTTTTTAACAGTAATAATTTTTTCTAAGTTTAAAATTGTATAACTGATTCAATATGGTCTATAATTCTTCGCCTTGCAATTTGCATTTACAGGTTGGTGAAGCCTGGAGGTATACTAGTTTATAGTACATGCTCTATTGATCCAGAAGAGAATGAAGAGAGAGTGACTGCATTTCTTAGTAGGCATCCGGTATAATTTTGAATTCTTTTTTCATAGTTTATAACAATTTATTATGTCAGTTTGAGTCATAGTGGTTATTTGCCATGTGGAGGATGACATAGTTTCCCATTGAATTTTATTCTTATTTAAGGCAGCGACAAAATTTGCCCTTGCTACTCCTTTTTCAGAGTTTATTGAAGAACCATATGTTTTTGCCTGCAACAGAACATGTATTTTTGCTTGAAATTGTACAGATGGATCCATATATATGTTATCCGGTTGGTTCATCTGGTGGGACCGAGTAAAATGGGTCAAGTCCCAAATCTTCACTCAGAAAATTTTACCCATGAATTGCTAAATTATGTCACTTTTAAGTGTTAATTTGCTTGCTATAAATAATTCATTTATAGTCACCCATCTGACTTCTAAATCACCAGGGAGTTTTTATCCATGGTTTATTCATAATGGGCACAATCACATAAATGATCTGTATCACTCAAAAATTGTCTCCTCTGCAAGCTGTTGGTTGAAACCAATCAACATTGATGTAGTTGAGTATCATACAGTATCATTATCATACAGTATCATTTTCTTTCTTTATTTTTTTGTGTTCTTCATAGAGATTTCAAACAACCATTTTTCTAACATAACTGGGTTCTGAGTTAAATGGATATATCCCTTTTTTTCACATACAAGGGTATTGAAACGTCTACCCATGCCCCCATATTTTTAGACACTATTCTAGGAACATTTGACTGGGTGCTTACATATGGCAGCTCATTGCCTTGATATGGCAAAGACATGGCAAGGACATGGATCTTACACATAAAAAGTGAAGTATCGGATACGATATGGCACGATATGTTACCCATTATGAGATCCTCCTAGCTGCGTGAATGGGGTTGTGGTTTTACATATAGGGCATTATCTCATTCTGTTAACGAAATCTGGATAGAAGGCTAGAAAATTGGAACCCCAATATCATTTAGGGCCCATTTGTTCCATGTAATTGAATTCCTAGGAATTCTGAGACTATATATATTTGTGTAGTGGTTGAAAATGGATGATGAATCAAAAGGTGAATATCCAAAAATTAGCATCAAATAACATTCCCTTTAATGGAAATTGAATCGAAGGAAGATGGGAAATGAATACCCAGCCATCACCCTAGTAATACAAATCATACGAAAGTCATGATCCCATCTACGTCTCTGACTTATATCCTTCATCCTTTTAACTCTATAATAATCCTTTGGTGCAGCTGATATGACCATGAATTCCTATGTATTCTATGCAAACAAATGGGCCTTTATAGGTTTTTGTTAATGGAGAGATTTTGGTTGACTATAACATTACTAATTATTACTTTATTGATAGTTTGGGATTTTTCTTTTTAAGATTGTCAATATATCACTTAAATACTGGCTGATGGCTTACATGTTACAAAATTTGTCCATTTACCGCTGGTGCTGTTATCTGTATATGTAAAATCATGTAAGCAAGCCCACCATTGAAATTGTGATCCTGAAATCATTCTGGTTAAGGCAGTGCAAACCATTAGATTTAAGCATTTTGGAGTTCAGGTCAACCTTCTATAACTGTCCATTTCTTTTCCCCCTTGGATCAAGCACTAAGAATCACCAAAGCTGCTGATCTTAGAATATGGTCATGTCCAGTGGGCTGTGATTTGAACATTGTACACACTTGTGTCCTGTAAATTTGTGCACTGAGTACTCTGAGGTGTGTATTTACCATGTAGGTTCGTGCACGCCTAGAAAGTTTCTGAGCGGTAATATGTGTTTTTGAAGCTGAAAGAAATATTCAAAGATTTATTTTTTTGGGGGGCTGGAAGATTTATTTAATCATTTGTAATTTGTTTTAATGCTCTGTAGGAATTTCGAATAGATACTGTTGCCAGATATGTTCCATCTGCTTTTGTAACAGAGGAAGGGTTCTTTTTCTCTAATCCTGTGAAGCATTCTCTTGATGGAACATTTGCAGCTCGCCTTGTTAGATCCTTAACCACATCGTGAACTCTATGTAAGTAATGTCTTGGCATTTGCTCTTTATTATATTTTCTTGAAGTTGCCAAGTCAATTTGTGTGTTTCTTGTGGTCATTGTGAATTTTGGTGATTTTCCTTCTCTAGTCATCTTTTTCTGACAGTCTTAAGAAAAAATATTTAAAGTTGCCTGACCATTGTGATTGCATGGCCCATCCATGTGGGGCCTGCTGGCTGATCTGCTTTGCTTTTGTAATTGTATGCCCCCCTTTCTCTAATGGTAGTAGTTATGTCAATGTGCATGTCGACTCATCTACATCCATCTGATACATGTGCCTCTTATACTCAAAATTGATCTACTGATAAGAGAAGGAAAAATGGGGAAAAACGTGACACCTTAGTGTGCATTTCTGTAAAAGAGGATTTTGTGATGGACATGGTAATTGTTCTAACTTTTTGTGCAGCCCGCTCTTCTATCATCTGATGCGATACTTATCCCGTGTGGAAAAGAAAAAAATGAATTGATTTTCCCCAATAAAGAGCATTTCAATTTCCCATGCAAGGGTAGGAGTGGAGTGTACACTCTCCTGTGGAATTGGAAATCTTGTTTCTCAGGCTGTTCCTTCCTTAATATATTTATGTAGCGTGTGTGTTAGCAGTTTACAGGGTCCAAACTGATTAACCTTTTTCCTTAATCCTAGCTCTTGCATGATTGACTGTCTTGATGACTATGATTTGTCCAGGTAACTGAACTCAGATGAAGTGATGCAGAACTCACAATTGCTAGATTGCTTTCACACCTTGAATGAGGATGGGAAGATGATCCGAAAGTATCGAGAGAAAACAATTTGATCCGGTAGCTGATGTTGTTGCCATCCTGCGACAATATGCCTAGATACCCAAAGAATAGGCAACACGTCTGTGTTGTATGGTATCCATTACCTGCATAAAATCTGTGTCGCTGCCATACCTATGAGATGTCCCTACCATGCCCAGGCAGGGTATCATAGATCATGAGAAAGCCTGTAACCGAGACTTCCTGGCATCTTGAAGAAAATGCAAGGTTCTTCTACTTGATTCCCTATGAATCTTAGCCCTTAAAAGAAGGCCTCTCATAAAAAGGTGACACACTGACATGTATGCACATGATAAAGATGTCTTACTTTGCTGCAACAAATTAACCATAGTTATCTTTATGAAAGGTTTTGAGTTTCCCAGCAAATCTATAAATATTTTGTTTTGCACATATCCAAATGGGCCCTTGGACATGGTTTGGGCTAAATGGAATTTTCCTTTTATATCAATGTTTTAAAAGTGGAACTAGAGATTTATCAGTGATGTAATCTATGGAAACTAAAACTTTAAAATGATCAAAGCCATCGGAAGGTTGTCAGGTCACTACTAGTTCAATTAAGATCTTTCATCGATTTAGGCCGATTGAGCAATCTTTTAACACTAGAAGGGATTAGGCTGGACCAAATGTTGCAAGCCATCAATTTCAGTCGGCATGGTTGTGTTCGAGAAATTTTGTCTGATTTCTCAAAATATAAACAAAATATACAAGACTACATGATATGTTCGGAAATATATTTCTTGAAATTAGATGCTTTTGCGTCTAGCTGCTTTTCAAGAGAAGATACCTTTAAAACTGTTTAGCTTTTTAGAAATGAACTCCGCAAACTTTCAATTTTCCATGACATGAAAATTTCCTCTATCACCACAATTGGTAATGTTTTTCTATTGAGTTGTTGAAAATGGAGATCATTTTTGTGCTTTCCATTCACAATTTAGCTTTTTAGAAATGAACTCTGCAAACTTTCAATTTTCCATGACATGAAAAATTCCTCTATCCCCACAATTGGAAATTTTTTTCTGTTGAGCTGTTAGAAAATGGAGATCATTTTTGTGCTTTCCATCACGAAAAATAATAATAATAATAAAAAAAACAGTTGCACTAAATGAAAATCTTAAGCATGAAATGCAAAAGTATGTTTGTGCAAAAGCGTCCTAAGTAGGGTGAAACTAGGTGAAGGCAGAGTGGGGCATAGACCCTCAGAAATTTTGAAAAGCCCTAGGAAATCTTAGGTTCTAATTATATCATCGTAAAAAGGATTTTCATCTCCTAGAGGAATGTTAGATTGTATGTCCTCAATCCAGTTGATGATGTAATTAAATAGATTTATTTCTTAATTGATTTATAAATTCATACTTTATTCATGTGATGGATGATACTTTAGTCATGTGATGAATGTTTTATTTTATTGATTGCACATAACCAATACAGAATGACATAATAGTTTATGAGATGAACTGGAACCTACAATATATTAGATGTGACCTATGTATGTGGATGAGATCCACATACATGAGACATAGGTCGCAAATCTTGTACTTAAATTGATTCACAACCAGTGATGAAATTGGGCATCTCATTTGACAAGGTTGCATCGTTATAATCACTATGAGATAGTGTAGTTTGTCTCAATCATCAAAGTATAAGAATCTGGGTCATTGTGCTGGTACATTGGATGTACTAAAGGACCATGACTTGCACCTTATGCAAATCCGTCTTTGATTAAAGACTGCTCTCATAATTCCTTAGCAATAAGCTCTTAATCCTAAGAGATTAATTGACTAAACTTTCTACGAAACATTTCATTCGAGTCACCAATGAGTGAGGCCAGTTGTAAGTCAACACCTCGGTGTTTTGGTATGTGCTAGCGGGACTGTGGGAACATATAATTCTCAAGATGAAATTTATCATATAAGAGAAATATCCCCTTGTGCCAATTAATGGACTTTTCATTGGTAAGTGTGCACCTATCTCAATTAAGAGTTAATTGGATGGTATTGATGATCACTGTGATTAATTGGGTCACAAGGATAATAAGATATGTATATAATTGATAAAGGGGCCTACTTGTAGTAATTGGGAAGTTTATGGTTTTTTTGTAAATATTCCTAAGACTGGAGTACAATTTCATTTATATAGTGGAGTTATTTACAATTAACTGTGGGTCCGGATTTCACATGAGATGTGGGATACAGATATTTCAGTTGGAGCCAGTTTATAAGGAATCCCTAGTGGTCCCCACGCTAGCCCTAAGAAGCAATAGTTACTAATCCAGTTGAAACTCTTAAAGAAAGGAGGAGTAGGACACATTCTTATAATAGAAGTGAGACTTCTAATTATGGATGAAGAGGAGGTTACCCAAACTTATAAATAAGAGGGAAAGGGGATGTCCAAGATCATCCCATGCCCAAGGTTGGACACCCACCTCATCTCTCCCTCTTTTCCTCCAAGTAATGAAATCTCACACCAATATAATGTAAGAAAGAGAAAATGCAAGATCCTTAAATAAATAAATCCATGAAAATGAAGAAGAGATCAAGAAACCCCTAAAAAGAATTCTTACATCCAAGAATCTCAAATGTAACCCGCCAATGAACAAGCTCTTGTGACAACATACCTTGACGAGATTTGGAGGAGGTTTTACCTTCCTTTGAGCATCAAAGGTTGTCACCCGAAGGTAGAAGACGATAGAGGAGGCGGCAGCTAGGGTTTAGGGAGAAAATAATGGAGACGGGCTCGTGCATAGCATATATATCTCCTTCTCACGCTTGAAGGCGGCTTCACAGAAGCTCAAGCGCGTGAGGTTTTGTTGCAAAAAAAGAGCAAGCATAGGTAGATTTTGAACATGCTACATTATGGGCTTGAAACATGGGTTTTTTAGGGGAATAACAAATGAAGAATTTGAACCTCAAAATGTGAATAAAAAAAAAAAAAAATCAATCTGGCCAAAATTATGCAAATCCTCGATGATTAAACACAATAATTTGCAAAATCTAAGAGATCAATAAATGAGGCAACACAATTTTCAGGAATTTGACATGTGTAATTTGTGTGTGAGGGATAATCCCAAATGGAAAAAGACGAAGTCAGTAAACGACCAAAAATCAACATTCATTAGGTACAAAGCGACATTCACATCTCTCAGAAACAAACAACCCGATCAATTATGATGTAGAAATTCCCCTTAATGTCACATTTTTTTATTTTAATAAAATAGTCATTGACCCAAAAGAAAATCTTCTCACTTACTTTTCAAGTGTAAGAATTTTCAAGTTAAAATGATATAAGAAAAGTTAAGACCAATGGAGCACACCTAGTTATTAATTTTTTCACTTGCTCACTTTTTCTAACGCAGAAACTTCTAACGATATAAGCAAAGTTAAGACCTAGGGAGCAGACCTAGTCATTATATATATCCGCACATACTCCCTACAAAAACCTCTACGGATAGTCTGATTTGGGTCAAATAAATAAATTTATATATATAGATATATTTAAATAAACATCAAGAAGAGTGCATAGGGGAATGGAAAAAATCAAGATCGATGCTCCGAATGAGTGTAAACCCATTAAGACCGTAAATACTATCATTCCTAGTGTCACATTAACCCTAATTGAGTGTCCAAATGAGTCATCTATACTTGGAGACATATTCAAAAACCTTAAATTGTGTATCAAGAAATTTAGTTTAAAAAATAAACAAATCAAAGTATATCACATGCCAAAAATTCATAAAATCAGCCTGAAAAAGCATGCATGTGCAACTCAAGAAACAAATTAAGGAAAAGATTTAGGGGTGTAGGCCAATGTCTAGGTATTTTTGGAGGGAATTAAACCTAATGGGATCAAGTGGCTTGGTAAAAATGTCCGCGAGTTGATGTTTGGTGGCAATATGCTCCAAGGACTTTCTCCTCAACCAAATCACGGATAAAATGGTGTCGTATGTCAATATGCTTAGTCCTTGAGTTCTATATGAGGTTCTTGGATATGTCAATTGTGTTTTTATTGTCACAATAAACTGTCAATCCCGTAATCCAACATCATTTGTTGCATCCATAAAACTTGTGTGCCACAACTCCATGCAGTAATGTACTCAACCTTGGCAGTCGACAAAGAAGTCGAAGTCTTCCTTTTGCTATGCCAAGCAACCAGGTTGTTTCCAACAAAGAAGCACCCTCCAGATGTGCTCTTCCTATCATCCACACGACCTGCCCAATTTGCATCAAAATAACTAACGATATTGGTGTTGTTTACACATGTAAACCATATGCCATACTCAGTTGTCCCACCAACATACTTCATTATCCTCTTGACGGCATTGACGCAAGACTCTTTTGGCTTAGATTGGTATTTGACACAAACACCCACACTGTAAGCAATATCAGGTTTACTTGCAGTGAGACACAACAGACTGCCAATCATGTTCCAGTAAAGGGTCTCATCTACTTCTTTTCTAGCTGAATCTAAACTCAACTTGACTGATGCACTCATGGGAGTGGCGGAGTGCTTTGAGGAGGTCATTCCAAACTTTTTCAGAAGAGCACAAGCATATTTGGTTTGAGAAACAAAAAATTCATTCTCACACTATTTTATCCGAAGTCCCAAGAAAAAGGACAATTTACCCATCATGGTCATTTCAAATTCTTTTGACATACATCTTGCAAATTTCTCAACCAAACCCTCAAATATGGAACCAAACACAATGTCTTCCACATATACATGAGCTATCAAAATGTGCTTTTTCTCCCTTTTGATGAACATAATTTTATCAACACTACCCCTTTTAAAGCCAATCTCAACCAAAAACATGGTCAACCTTTCATACCAGGGCGCGAGGGGCTTGTTTCAAACTATACAATGCCTCGTTCAACTTATAAATATGAACAGAATGGTGAGGGTCCTGAAATCCTTTTGGTTGTTTAGCATATACTTCTTCATTCATGTAGCCTTTCAGAAATGTGCTCTTGACATCCATCTAAAATAATCTGATTTTCAAAGAGCATGCAATGGACAAGGGAATTCTGATAGATTCAAAATGAGCAATAGGGGCGGATGTTTCATTAAAGTCAATACCCTCAACCTGGGTATGCTCATGTGCAACCAATCAAGCCTTGTTTCTAATCACTTGACCAAGATCTTCGATTTTGTTCATAAAGATTCACTTAGTACTGATGACGTTGGTATGAGAGGGGCGAGGAACAAGCTCCCATACATTGTTTCGTTCAAACCGTTCTAGCTCCTCGTGCATGGAATCGATCCACGAGTCATCATAAAGAGCCTCGTTTACATTTCTAGGTTCAATGAAGGAAACATAACACAAGTGACTTACCTCGTTACCTACCTATTTGTGCATCTTCATTGGTTTTTCTACATCCCCAATGACTTTATCAAGAGGGTTATCCTTTATTACTTGACCTTTTTGGGATCTAGGGTGTACACTAGATTGTTGCTTTTGTTGTTCATGATCACTTTCCGTTGCAAGATCCACGTCTGAAGATGATAAGTTCACAAAATTCACACATAAAGTCATTATTTTATGAACATTAGTGGACTTAATTAGGTCAATTCACATTCAATTGCATAAAATTCCATGATTTCATGCATTTGTGCATAAAATTGAAAATTAGGTCAAAATGAGTCAAAATTGGTTCAAATGCATGGTTTTTATGAAATAAGGTTTTGGACCACTAGATCATCCCACCAATTAGACTTTTTGATTTTTAAACATAAATTAATCTCTTGCATCATGATTTAATTAAGAGGATTTTACCAAAATCAGGCTCAAATATCTTTATACCTCCAAAAGCATCCTTAAATACATGTAATACCCAAAAGCATCTTATATAGCATGCTCTAATTTTTACCAGACCTAATTGCCCCTCCAACCCTTTTCTCATGACATCGAGACTTGATTTGGCACAGTAAAGTATTTCGAGGCTACTTCTACCCCTTTTCCGCCACATCGAGATTTGATTTTGCGACATCGAGATTTTATTTGATAAGGCATATTGAAGTATTTCGAAGGTTTTTTAACCCTTTCTCGCGACATCGAAACTTAATTTCGTGACATCAAGACTTGATTTGGCCCATTGCAGTATTTCTAGGCTAGTGTTTTTTTCTTTTTTATTTTTTTTTTCTTTCAATTCTCGAACTCCCTAGTTGATTTTTCCATTTTCTTATTAGCCCTTAGATCTTCCAATCTTTGAATTACAGACTTCTAAAGAGCAGATCTAAGGGCTAATGAGAAAATAGAAAAAAAATCAACCAGCGAGTTCGAGAATTGAAAAAAAAAAAAAACTATCTTAGAAATACTTCAATGCGCCAAATCAAGTCTCGATGCCGTGATCGATGTCACGAGAAGGGAGTTGAGCTAGCATCGAAATAATTTAATATGCCTTGCCAAATAAAGTCTCGATGTCGCGAAATCAAGTCTCAATGTAGCGAGAAAGGGGTTGAACTACCCTTGAAATACTTCAATGTGCCCTGCTAAATCAAGTCTCGATGTCGCGAGAAAGCGGTTGAACTAGCCTTGAAATACTTTAATGTGCCTTGCCAGATCAAGTCTCGATATCGCAGGAAAGGGGTTAAACTATCCTTGAAATACTTCAATGTATCCTGCCAAATAAAGTCTCATTGTCACGAGAAAGCGGTTGGACTAGCCTTGAAATACTTCAATGTGTCTTGCCAAATCAAGTCTTAATGTCGCGGGAAGGTGGTTGAACTAGCCTCTAAATACTTCGATGTGCCCTGCCAAATCAAGTCTCGATGTCACTGGAAAGGGGTTGAACTAGCCTTGAAATACTTCAATGTGCCTTACCAAGTCAAGTCTCAATGTCATGGGAAAGGGGTTCAACTACCATCGAAATACTTCAATGTGCCAAATCAAGTCTCAATGTCGCGATAAGGGGGTTGGAGGGGTAATTTGGTCCGGAAAAAACCAGAGTAGGCTGTATAAGATGCTTTTAGGCATTACATGTATTTAAGGATGCTTTTGGAGGTATATTAATATTTGAGGATGCTTTTGGTAAAAACTTCCTTAATTAAGCACATTGAAAAATTAGATGGGTCCCATGCATGATATTCAATTGTCTCACATAATTAATTAATTGCATTGTTCTCTTTGTTTTGTAGGAGACTATCACATAAGGGGCGCACACTTTGGTGGAAGTAAAGAGAAGAGGGATAGAAGAAAAAAAATAATTAGAGTAGGGACCACCCCACCCTTGGGCGTGACTCCCTATGCACAACCAAGTTGGGGTCCCACTTGTGTTGCTCGCTAAATTTCAAAATTAAAGAAATCTCTCTCTCTCTCCTTGTGTGACATAGTTTTGAGACTCTCTCATCATGAAGAAGTCAAATTCAAATTTAAAAAAGAGATGTGTTCAATTAGGAGAAGAAAATTCAAGAGAAGTTTTAAGTGCTTTAAATTATAAGAAGATGAGACCTAAGCCAACTAGGATATGAAGACCAAGAAAGAAAGAAAGAAAAAGAAGAAAGCAAGAGAAGAAACCAAGGAGGAGCGGACGTCCAAGGCGGGTCCCACGCATGCCTTGGACGTCCCACATCTTGTTGCACAATGATCTCTCTCATCTCATGCAATTTGAATTTTTTTGGCAACCTCATCTCTCACACATGAGAAGATCTCTGGTGGAGCCCAAAGTAGAGAGAAGAGTCAAAGCAAGATTCTCTCTCAAGCCAGGTTTCTTTAAATTCAAACTACTGTTAAGGATAAAAGAGATAACTTAGAGTGAAAGTCAAGTTATAGAGTCCAAGTAGGAACAAGTCTCTCACAAAAAGAAATTATAAAGGGAAGCCACACCCTATGGGACGTCCCATGCCTATCCAACCCTCTCTCCCACACGTCCATGCTCTCTCCCTCTCTCCTCACCATTCTCTCCCTCCCACGCCCCTTCCTCTCTCTCATTCTCCTTCCCTTTCTTCCACCAGCCATTTTCTAGTTAGTGTTGATCAAGATCATTCAAGAGATGATGTATTTCACACGGTGAATGCTCCCTTGACTTGGTGTTTCAGTCTTCGATGTTCATACTCTTGTTCATGTATTTTATTTGATGCTCAAGGAATAAATTAAGATATGTGAGTTGCATTAATTGATTTTAATGGTTCAACACGGTGTTTGCATAGGGTGACAGGCTATGTTTGGTGTCGTGTTTCTGATTTGGTTTCTTGGCCCTAAGGATGGAGTTTGAGTATTGAAAGCTGAAAATCTAAATCCCATCTTTTCGTTTCTTTTATTTTTATTTTCTTTGGTTTTTCTATTTTTATTAAATTGATGTTCTAATGATTCTTTTGTTTTGTAGTCTTTAACAATAGCATAGTCTAGGATTTTTTTAGATTAGGACTTTTATTCAAGATTGTGATTTTTATGGGTTTTGATTATATTAATTTTTAATTTCAAACTTTTTCAGTAGATCAATTGATCTATAGGTTCTATTTAGGCTAGTTATAGTTTTTATTAGGACAGATTCAAGTAAATAACTCCCTGTGGATACGATCCCGACTCACCGGGTAAAATTACAATATTGATGGCCTTGCACTTGGGGACCAACGATTAGATTACAAGATATTGGAGATGTTTGTTCCTCTGCTTGTACTTTGGATTCTCACTCCTTTCATTTAGCTTTATCCTTTTTGTCATCCTTTGAATCATTCACCTATTTAGAAATAGGAGAGAAAATCATTCCTTTATCGTCATCAGAAAAATAATCAGAGGTTCCTGCTGCGTCATCCACAACCACATTGATTGACTCAAATACTATAAAAAATTTAAGAAGATAAACTCTATAGGCCTTGATGTTCAATGAGTAACCAAGGAAGACTCCTTCGTTGCTTATGGAGTCAAATTTTCCAAAGTATTCATGATCCCTTAAGATGTAACACTACTTCCGAATGTTCTGAAATATTTTAAACCATGGGTTTTATTCCAGTCCACATTTCATATGGCGTATTTTTGGTTCCAAGCCTGAGGTACACACGATTAAGAACGTGCACCAAAGCTGTTGAGGGATGTTCTTACTATGAAACATGACATGTGCTATCTTCTGGACAACACGGTTCTTCCTCTCAACTACCCCATTTTGCTGTAGTGTTTTTGGAGCAGAAAACTCATGTTTTATTCCATGTCTAGTGCCAAAGGAGTTGAATTCAGAATTTTCAAACTTGGTGCCGTGATCTGAACGGATTTGAGAGACACCATCAAATTCTTGACCTTTCTCTGCAATAAGTAGAGACCACAAGTCACTAAATACCTCAAATGCTTCTGATTTTTCCCTAAAAAGTCCCACCCACATAAGCCAGGAAAAGTCATCAACGGTGTGGAAAATTTATTTCTTACCGCCAATGGTTTTCACTTTTGTAGGATCAATAAGATCCATATGAAGTAATTGCAATGGCCTTTTGTAGTGAGCAAACCAACCTTCTTGAAATTCTGTGAAAATTAATGCATTTAATTTAACTAAGTCCATAATTATTCCTAAAATGATGCAAATATAAGGACTTAACACACATAACAGGTAACAAGTCATTTTTTCACCACCCTTGAGAGCTGCATTGGTGGTAGTGTATGTTTTGGGGATGACAGTAAGGCTAAGGTCGTTGGTAAGGGATCTGTTGCAATTCCAGGTATGTCTAAATTGTCGAATATTTACCTGGTAGAATAACTTAAAACTAATTTGTTAAGCATTAGACAATTGTGTGACTCACAACATGAAGTAGATTTTTCTTCTACTGAATGCATCATAGTTGACAAGAAAGGTAAAACTGTACTTCATGAAAAAAGAAATTTTGATAAATGTTATATTGTAGCCATTGACGATGATCTGACATGTCACTCTACCAGAATAAGTGACATTGACTTATGGCATCAACATTTGGGCCATGTGAAACGTAAGGATTTAGAAAATTTGGTTAAACATGAGTTAGTTCGTGGTCTACCCAAACTTCAGAAAGCCCTGAATAGTGTTTAGAGTCAACAAAATTTTCAGACTTAGGTTCACTACATTCTTCCTTAGTATCATCTTCCCAAGAGCCGTTCAAAGCCCTTGCCTTTTCTTTTCTCTTTCCGATTGGCAAACTAAGCAGCAACGTGACTATATCCTTGACATTCAGAGCATTGGATAGGCTTTGAGGATCCTTTCATCGGATTTTTATTAGACTTAAGCACAAACTTAGATTTGTTGGGTGCCTCGTTGTTCTAAATGTCCTTTTTCAAAGTCCTTTTCTTTTTTTTTCCACAACTATATGAACTTTTTAACAAAAAAGGCTTCAAACTCGGCATCATCCGATTCACAATCCAATAAAACATCAAAATCATCCTCCACAGATTTGGACGACATGAGAGCAATGTCCTTAGCCTTTTTGATTGAACAATGATTGGCATCAAATGTTTGCAAGTTCCTAACTAATTTTTCAATCGTGAGGGTGTTCAGATTTTGACACTCTTCAATTACCACAACTTTTGGATGAAACCTTTCAGGTAGAAACCGTAATATCTTCTAGTTAATTCTAACCTTAGAAATCGGTTCTCCCAAATTAAAACTAGAGTTGACAATGTCACTTTAGTTTTGCATAGAACTCATCAAAAGTCTTAGTATCTTTCATCTCAAGGTTTCAAATGCAATAATCAAATTTTGGAGTTTTATCTTCTTGACAATATCCGTGCCCTCATGAACGGTCTGTAGTGTGTCCCATGCAACCTTAGCTGAAGTGCATGCAAAAATACTATTAAATTATGAGGCAGAAACACCATTGAATATGGCATTAATTGCCTTGTTGTTGCAATTAGATGCCTGTTTTTCAGCTTGAGTCCACTAGGCTTTAGGTTTAAGGATTGTTTGCCCATCTGTAACAACTATGGTTCTGACATAACCTTCTTCAACAACATCCCAGACCTCATCATCTATGGCCCTAAGGAAGCAAATCATCCTTACCTTCCAGTAAACATAATTGGTTCCATCAATCAATGTGGGCTTAGTGGTTGACATCCTTCTCTATTGAATTTCATAAGAGAAATATGATGAATTGAATCACACGACAAATTATTGCAACCTACTCTGATACCACATGCATGAAAGATGTGCGTTTAAACCCTAATACGGGTTAAGGTCCCAAATAAGTTTCTCCTTTAAATCTCAATTAAGCCAAATTAATAACCTATACTTGAATCATGCAATCACACAAAAGAGAAGGAGGCACACGATTTTTTACATGGAAAACCCTACTTGGGAAAAACCACAGGTCTTACCGTCTAGGCCATAGACAACCAAACACTATATGACACGAAAGTTACAAGTACTCGCAAAATCTTCTCCAGTTGCAACTCTACCTAAGGACTAGGATGATCTTGCTGACGCCTCGCCGTACACCTTCACTGTGTTTGAACCACCCACCTTGAATGCCTCTTCAAGGTGAATATACTTCAAGAGAATAGATTGAGAAGTCTCCAGGGCTAAAAGCTTCAGCTCTACAACAATGGTGCTCTGGAGAAGACAAGGGTAGCAAGGAGTAAGGAGTAAGAGTTTTGGAAGGTTTGGATGTCAATTAGAAAGTGCTTCCAAATAAAATTCTGAAAGCATCATGCGCTCTAGAGCGAGTCCATGGCCTCTCGAGCGCGTGAAATAAACTGCCAGTTATTTTTCACTTCTGCGCATCCTGTGTGTCAGGCACAAGCGCGAAAGAAAAAGGCTTGAGTGCATGAGCTTCTGCCAAGGGTGCGCTCGAGCTTGTATGGTCAGGCGCTTGAGCGCCCAATGTAAAATTTTTCCTCTCTGGGCAGTCCATCTATAAAATACAAGAATAAATCATGAATCTCCTTACACTAGGGAGAAGGACTTTGACATTGTGAGGAAGATAGTCAGGAATAGATCAATCTGCTGCCATCCAGAATGGCTGAAACCGGTTCCTCCAGCTTAAAAAGGCCCTCTATGGCATGATTCAGCTCCTTTAGCTGAGTCTCGTTTATGAAAAGGATCTGACCCCTCTCTCCATTTCCTCAGCAATGCAGTAGATGAATTCTATGCGACTGCAGTAGTGATGATCTCTGGTTCAACAAATGGTTAGCTTATGGTCAAATAGCAGCTTTGTTTCCTCACTACTCCTTCCCAGTTGAAGTCCCAGTTGCAGCCTTGATCAATGGTAATTCCTCGTTCATCCCTAAGCTCCTTCCTGCTGATGCGAAATCCTTCCTTCCGCAGCCAACAAGCACCCTACAGCCTATTTGCTCCCAACCCAGACCTCATTCACTAGGCCTTCCTATGAGGTTTAGCTTCCTCCTAATCTGCTTCCTGGAATCTCCTGCGCTCTAGAGGCTCCAAAAACGCCTGGTCCGCGCTAGTGTGGGGTCCCAGATGTTCTACTTTCGCATGGAGATAGATCCACTGGAAAAAAAACCCAATTTCTACATGGGCTCAATCCGTAGGAGTTTCTTTACCTTCTTGCATGCAATTTGTCTGCAAGCCTGTGAATTAATTCTAACGCAGATTAGCTACATACATTTGGTTTTGGATGTTTTGAAGCCTCAAAATGGCCGGTCCCTAGTGTCCCATCTCCAATGGAGACTGGAGTTATGTTCTTCTTTTGTAAGCTAAAGTGATAATTATGCAAAAACTGGTATAGGGGCTGGTTTTGGAAGGCCAGGAACAAACGTGGTTTTGAAATTCTCCTGAGTCTTCAGCCAAGATCACTTACAACATCATTGAAGATTTGAAGCATTCTAATTTAAAAGGAACTCCAGAGGGCAGCAACTTCCCTTGCTTTTTTCAGCCTCGGGGCTCTTATTCTGGTTTTTGGGTTCATGGGTCTCTCGCCCAGCTGTAGATTTCTCATTTTTCCTTCTCAGGCCTATTGGTGGTGGATATGGTTTTTGGAAATCTAACTCTGAATTTTGGGTTCCTGGGCTTACCATTTTCTTTTTGCCCCAGGTTCCTAGACTTACCCTCTTTTTTTTTTTTTTTCACCCAAGCCAAGGGGGATGGACCCAAGAGAGAGCCCACATACACATGGAAAGGTAACCTACTCAAGTGGAAACGAGGCCGGCACAAGCAAGTAAAAAGCCCACACAAATAGAAAAAGAGCCGACACAAGTAAAAAGAGGGAACGTACCTGTGGTTCACACCCCGTGCAGTCATATAAGAACTGACGCTCCTTACCACTCGGGTAAGGAGCCTTTCTTTTGGACTTACCCTTGTTGTAATTCTTTTGGAGGGTTCTTGAGCCTATTGTTAGCATTCACTTGCATTTAAGAAAATAAATTGGTACATTTGTGACCAGATGTATCAAAATCACAATTTGATAAAAAAAAACTTTGGCAGGAGAAGTGGCAATCTATTCTAATTTGTATTCGGGGTTTTATAGACATTGAAAATTACATTTATTGGGGCATGGATTATTGCTATTATCATCTTCTTCATCATCATTATTTAGCAGCTGTTACCAATAAGTGAAAATAAAGAACCAATATAAAGAGAGGTAAAAACAAAAAGAACAAAGAAAAAATCCTAAAAAATCCTTACTGTAGATTCCAATTTTCACACCAATTAGAAAGTAATGTAGATTCTTCTATTGATAGTATTGTAGAAATATTTAAATGATTTGAAGTTTGAGCCATGAGTCACATAGGTTTGAAACCACGAGGCACGACTTTAAGATTGAAATATAAAGGTACATTTCTTGAATATCTCAGCGTAGAAGGATGATTTTCAGAACTCAATGCAGTACTGGTAATAGTAATAATAGCATGTATGGTCCCAAACAGAAACCACCAACCCATTTATTCATCTGGTTGAAATGTAAACCTAAACCCAGAATTACCTGGGTGGATTAGCGGGTCAGATCAAAATTGCTGCCCCTATGGTCAATAAACTGAAAAAGAATTATCCTTTAAATCAAAATGCAATTAATTGATTAAATTGAATGGAAGAAGACAGCGATGCACCTAGAGAATATAGAAAACATGTATAGTAACTCTGAATTTTGGGGGGAAATGCAAGCAGTAACAATTACACATAATGCTGCAAAAAGTCTTAGATACAGTAACATGTAGAGAATAATAAAGACATAGGTCTTAATCTTCTGTTTTTGGGAAAATACAAGCAATTCTAAAAATACATATGCTGCTGTAAACTGTCTTAACATTGGTAACATGTGGATAAGTTTCTCTGGGATTCAAACTGCCCATATTGAAACTTGTTAGCTTCTTATTGTATCAACACAATAAGAGGCTTCCTGAGAAGACGAATGATCAGCAACACGGGAGCTCAAGTAGATGACTGTCTTTTCAGCATAGGTGGGGGCTTCAAAAGGGCCAAAATCAATGTAGATGATCCATATTAATCAAGATTACCCTTGCTCTTGTTTCAACCTGATAGTTATCAGCACCTGTGATCAATACAAACAGAAGGAATGAGTTATGTCCAGAGAGAGCAGCGAGTCACTTTTAGGATGTCTGTGGCATTAGAGCAACATCGCTCAAATGCAAGCTTTGGTTGGTGCACGGAAGTATGTTCGAACCATTGCTCAACTTCCAAAAACACTTGGCTCAAATTTAAAATGTTGTACGAATGAGTCCACTTGGAGATAAAGCCAAGTAAAAAAGTCGAGACTCGGTCAGGCAAATATATTTGAATAAATACATATGTAGTTATGAAACGGAAAACCACAAATTTTGATAGAATCATACAAATTCTGAGACGTGAAAGAAATCGTTTTTAATATTATGGTGATGAACATTTGGATGAGAAAAGATAAAAAATAGAAAAACTATGTAATTATGTCTTATGTTGGTAATGTGCTAAAGTTGTTGAATATATATAGAGTTCAGATGATATAATTTTCAGTTACCAGGAGTTTCTAAACTACGAAAACCAAGATATTCCTGAGAAGGCAACAGTGCTGCTGGAGAGGTAACCAAAACTTCTCGGGCATCTTGGGTCTTTACAGAGCCTTCTAATATAAAACCAATGACACCTTGGTGTATTACTATAATATCTCCCTTGGTGTATGTCTTCATTAGTGATCTTTCAGCCATTAGAACTCTTATTTCTTGCAATGCCATTTTCTCAAATGTTTGAGGGAGTACCAGTTTAGCCATGATTGTAGCACTCTCCTGTACACAAAAAGAGAGGGTTAGGAGGCCAAAAAAAAAAAAAAACACCACTTCTGAAAAGGGATTGTATTATGTGGGGTCTACAATGATGACATCAGTTGGTGCCAATTGGAGAAGTTGGACAAAAAGAGGTCCCAATGTGAGAGAACTATGTACATATGTACTTTATCAGCAGTCCTCTAGCATATAGCTACTTTAAAAGTAACATAGGATTTATGTTTACATGAACAAGTGCCACAACATTGTACAAAACATCTCAAAAAAATGAAAGCTTTTTATCCACTCAAAAAGTCAGCTCCTTTCTCTTTGAAGTTGATCATAACTACTCCTCTCCATCACATTAGTGTCAATATAGATTTTCTCAGGTGCACAAGAGGCCATGTAAGAAATTTGTGCGTGGGCTTGTATTCTGTAAGGCCCACATCAATTGGGTTCTGGAGATTCTGAGAGACGGAGATATTCAGGATCTCCTCTCTTAAATTCCCATAATATCCTCTCTTTTTTTCACTTTCCCTATTACTTTTCTTTTATGGAACATGTTGGGAGAAAAAAGGGAAAGTTGTACTAGAGGAGGTGTTGGTGCTTGTGTTTGGTTGTGGTTGTTGGCTCTGTAAAGAGAAGACAAAAGAAAGATGCTACAGCTCTTAAAAAAAATTTCTATCTATTGGAGTTTTTTATGATTTGTTTTTACAATTTTCGAGCTGTGAACATATTTATGTTATGTAGATTTTTATACTTCGAATTCGAAGTCCAGATGCAAAGCTCCGTCGCCGCACATGTTTGCTGCCAGGTGTGGCCGTATGGGGTACCTGCTGTGACGGATTCACTCACAGGAGATCATTCAATTAGACTATTTGTACTAAAGAAAGGTTTGGTTGGGCATCATCAAGTCGGATAACCATTCGATTTAACCCTTATAGTCAAAGCATCCACATTCACAGTGAGGCCAATTAGATCAATGGTGTTGATTCTGTACTATGAGCCCATATCTAATTTACTCATTTTGCCTAGTTACATGGCCCAATAATCCCTACCAGGAAAAACATGGCCATAATAAACCACCTATAAAACAAAGACGATTTGAAATTTAACATCTCAAAAAGGATGCTTATAAAAAATAAAAATAAAAACTCAAAAGGAGAAACAACAGTACACGGAAAAAAGAGAAGGGCAAACAAAACTAGTACATGAAATCAACCAAATGATGGACATTGAAGAGCCCCTTCCTTTCAAGCGTAGAAAGCCTAAGAACCCAAATGTTTTACCAACTGAATGATCTAATCAAATACTACAATGGATAAAACTTGAATATGCTAAATCCACATCGCCATCTGTGCTTACAGATGAGAAAGAAAGACAGAGAGATGGAGAGCGGATTTAAATCCACATAGTTTGTGAGGTTGAAATATATAAATTGATCATATGGTGGACTGAGTGGGACCCACAATGATCTTAGTAGAATTTATTATGCTATCTGGATTCACTGTATCCGCTACCCTCCTTCCCCAAAAGTAAAGCAAATGATAACTCAGTTTTAGGTTTCAAACTATCTCTGTTCAATGCACAAATGAAAATAGAATTTATTCATTTATCTTCCATGAAATGAAATGAACTGAACTGGACTTAAATGACAGCTGTCTCCCTCTTTTCCATCATCTACCTCAGAAAACACCCAAAATCCCTCAATCTGTTCCCCAATCCACCTCCTCTCAACATTTGATTCCATATGCAGAAATCAGTACAAGACTTTCTTCTAGACAAGATGTAATTGCAATCCCTTGTCTCCAAGTCACCAACCAACAGCTGAGAATTCCTCTTGCACACGCACACTGCCTGCAATTTCATTGTGAGGCCCCACCCCTTGTGGACCCGTCAGTTATATTCGAATTGCTCTAATTATACTATATGCTATCTACTTATACTAATTAAGAGGGGTTAGTAAGGGTAGTTTAGTATTTTCCTAGGATTTTAGCCTATTTTCTAGGAATTAGTCCTTTTTGTGATTTATAGAACCTATAGGGTGTTAGATGGACTTTAATAGGTTTGTTAGTTTGTTAGAGGCCCTTGCTAGTAATTAGATCTAATAGGAGGGGTTTCCATTTGAGAATTTGCTAACTACACCTAAAATACCCAAATAGCCCACGTACTTATCTTAAACTTAAATGAAACCAAAAGGGCAACTTCGACCTTTCCCTTTCAACACAAATCTATATAAGAGAGAGACCTCTCCCATACCCAACGATCTCTCCCTATATTTCTCTCCTCTCTCTCATTTCCCTCCAAGATTTCCCTCCAATTCCCTCTCTAGAATCGTAGATCTAGGGCTTCCAACTACAAGGAAGGAGGAATTCTCATTAGCTACTGTTACATTGCTCTAGAAGACCTCTCTCATCTCCTAGATCTCTTCTCTCTCTACAAGACAAGGTTATTTCCCTCCCATAGCTCAATTTCCATGGAGTTTCCTTTCTCTCTCTAGAATTCCCTTTCCCTTAAGCAATTTTCTTGTGGTTTTGGGTTTAGGAGCTAGAGATCTTCTTAGATCTGAGTTTTTGGTATTATTTGACAGATTGGAAGCCATTAGAGCTTAGATCTTGTATTTGGAGGTTGGATTTCTATTTTCTAGACAAGGGGCCTTGCAATTAGAATTGAGGCGAGTGCAATATACCTGTTTGATTCTGCAATTTCAATTCATATGGGATGGCTGATTGTTAGATCTATCTTTTAAGCCTTGTCTTCATGGATTTTGGCTATTGATGGTTGGGTTTTCCCATTTGGAAGATCAATGGCCCAATTGGTGATGGACTTGTAATGGTTGGAGTGGTTTTGATGTTTGTATATGGTTTTATGATGATTGGAGACGAGATTGGTTGGTTTTGTTGGAGATTTCAACGAATTGGAGAAATCACACAAATCTGGAAAAGTGAATTTCGTGTGTACCCTTTCGACCACCCCTGGAGGATGTTGACCAGATACACAAGAAATCCTAGGCAACTTAGAGCTAGCACATCGTTCTTTTTTCAAAAATTTCAGTGTCACCCCTAGAGGATGTTGACCGGATACACAGGAAATCCCAGGCAACTGAGAGTTAGCCCGTCCTTCTGTTTTCAAAAATTTCAGTGTGTCAGGTCCAAGGATGAAAATAGCGGTAGCGGCGGGCGTAGCGGCCTGCCGCCAAAACGCTACGTAGCGGGCGATACGTAGCGTAGCGGCGCTACGTAGCGGCGTAGCGGTGCGATTTGGAAAAATCGTCAAAAAAATATGAAAAAATTCTAGAAAATCTAGAATATTGGAAAATGGGAGAAAATGTATTTTTTTTGCAAAAGTAACTAAGGTAAGGGGGCGTAGCGGTCCCCTCACTATATGAGGTCCTGTATCGCTGTATAAATAGAAAATAATAGTAATGATCATTTTTTTCACATGTGTTTATGTTGCTTGGTTATGCTAACCTAGAAACTAATGAAAGGCTCAGAAAAGAAAAAACTATATCATGAAATCAGGACTTAAGAGTACCTAGAGAAAAAAATACATCTACCAAAGGGGGTGTCTAATAGGATGTACTTAGAGAAGCACTCTCTGGATCGACTGTAATTCGGCGAGATCATGTGCTTTTTGGTGTTCTTTTAAACATAAAAGGGTAGAAGAGTTGTGTAGAAATGTTATTTGAAGAGAAGAAGAAAAGAAATAAGTCTTATTATGCATTTTAAAAAAAATTGAAAAGTAGGAATTTTTCTCACCCTGTAGCGGCCCCGTAGCGGTCGTAGCGGCCCGTAGCGGCCCCGTAGCGGCCGTAGCTGCCCCGTAGCGGACGTAGCGGCCGCTACGGGTGCGGCGGCCGATAAATCGGCCGTAGCGTAGCGGTGGCGGCCGCTACGGCCGATATAGCGGCCGCTACGCTACGTAGCGGCCGCTATTTTCATCCATGGTCAGGTCGACAGCATTGGCCAAGATGTCGACCGTGGGCGTTGTCTAGGTTCAAGAGAAGCCGGGCACTGGGCAAGGCTACCCTGGGCTTCTTTTTTTTCTGTTCCATTTGGGTTGCTGGGCTGGGCTGGGCTACCCTGGGCTTCTTTTTTTTTTTTTTACCTCAAAGTTTGTGTAGGGCTGCTTTTTTTCTAAGTTTTTGGAGGGCTGCTGGGCTGGGCTAGTTTTTTTTCTTTTTTTTTTTTAAGTTTGTGTGGGTGTGTGTGTGTGGCCGGGCTGCCTTATTTTATTTTATTTTTTCAAAGTTTGTAGAGGGCTGCTGGGCTATTTTTTATGTGGTTCATTGTTGTGCAATGCAATAGGTCCATCAATTGTGACACACATAATATCCAAACCATTTATTCAATGACTCATCCAGTAATATATAAATTCTGAAATTTCTGAAGGGCCCCTAATAGAACAGCTGGCCTTGGTTTAATGTGAACTTTTCATTTCTTCACACCTGTGCTCATGTAATGTTGAGTTTATTTGGTATTGCTGTTGAATTTATCTAGTAGTTGTACACATGTATGAAACCAAATTTTCAAATTTTGATATTAATATTATGTTTTTCTATATGTATTATATTATTTTTAATTTTTCTATTTTTCCGAAACATAAATCCGAAACGTTTCGCTGAAATTCCAAATAGGCCGAAATATTTCAGTTTGGAGGCCAAACCGAATCGGCGTTCGAAAAGAATTTCTCAACACTGGGCGTTACACTCATCCTTATATGCCACACGCGAGGCAAGGAAAGCTCCAGTCACTGTAGTTCAATCCCAGTTTGAGGACGAACAAGCCCCAATCATTTTGGGCTTGCTTGTTAAAGGAGCACTGTCTACGGTCGCATGGAGCTTGTTTCAATGAATAGCTTCTTCCGAGAGAGAGAGAGAGATAGAGAGAGAGAGAGAGAATGAAGGTATGAAGAGAGTATTTTTGTTGAAAGAGGGGGGGGGGGGGGGGGCACTTGAAAGAGAGATGAAGAGATGGATTAGGGAGAGACGTATAGAAAGAGTTGCTAGGATAGAGAGAGATGGAGAGAAAGGTAAATTGGACTTTGGAGGTATGCAATGAAAGGCGAGAAGGGGTCTTTGCACCTTCGTTTTAATTTAACAAAAAAAAGTGCGGGCTGGCGACTCATCGATTCCATTATATGAATATTTCATCATCCCAATCACTTCCCTACATATATCATCATCATCAAAGCCTTGTCCCAACTATGTTGGGGTGCTACACAAATTCTGTTTATCCATTCCGATATATATATGAGAGAGAGAGAGAGAGAGAGAGAGAGAGAGAGAGAGAGAGAGAGAGAGAGAGAGAGAGAGAGAGAGAGAGATGGCTTATCCAAATTGTATTAACCTTGCTGTGGGGCCCCACTCGGTGCTAGGACTTTGGGGGGGGGGGGGGGGGGGGAGGGGGGTGCTTTGAAGATCTCCCTGGTCCCCTCCTCTCTACAAAAAATACGCACCAATCAATCATTCTATCATCTTCATCCAGGCCTTACTAGTTTAATGGTGTACTCCACTTGGATTGGTGTATAGTCAATCCAACGGTGTATAGTCCATTCGGATGGGTGAAATCTTGGTGGGACCTATGAACTATGTGGTGGTGGTGGTGGGTGGGGGAGGGGGGGTTGGTCCACTTGGATAGACCAACAGGGGGGCCCTATCCCCGGTGTGCAACATGCACACCTGATAGCCATTGTGTGTGTGCATATCACTTTTCACCTGTGCTCCTTGTGCATTTTGGTACTCACCAGTCACCGTGCGACTTAACAGGGACAATGCAATGAAATCCAACCGACAGCTGCCATTTTGTTGCACGATATTTTAGGTCTTAAAAGCTCTTTTGGCACGAGAAATTGACTTAATGGAAAAAAAAAGAAAGAGGAAACAAGCGTTCTGACTCTGCATTTTCAAATCCACCCGCAAGCAAAGAGGAAGAAGAAGATGAAAGGGGCAAATCGAAAGCCATTCTCTGGCAATTCGAACCTCAGAAAAAAGGTATGACTCTCTTTCTCCCTCCTACTCTCAATTTCGACCAAAACCCTCACCATCAATAGCCTCTGTCAGATTACAATCCTCGATGAATATGTGCGGCAATGGCATGGAAAACCTCAAATATTAAGAGTTTTGCAAGGGAGTGAGGGTTTAGGGTTTGTCAAGTGACGTCCAAGCACTTTAGCATTTGTCATTTTTATGCTACGAAGTGAGTGAGAAGTTTTTATTTATTTATTATTATTATATTATTATTTTTTAATAAAAAACGCCTGCCACACACAACCCGTGTGTAATATGGCTTCTCTTCAATCAAAAAAGTAAATGGCATTCCATCCAATAAACTAAACATTAATATTCTTGAACAAATACATGTTTGCCAAGACTGTAATATCCTGAACCATGTTGGCCAGTCATCCAATGTGTTGGAAGGAAATCTTGCATTATTCGATTGAAACTTCCTTCCCTGAATGGATGATACAGTGGCTGACGGCATTACCAAGGATGTATCTGGGTAAGAATCCTCTGTATGGTGGATGGACTGATGTAAAACCCTGCATGATCAAATGTTGGATAGTGAGGAAAGTCCCCCAAACCAGAATCCTCGTTGGAGATGTGGAAACAGGCTGCATTTCAAATTTTCCCACATTGCAGGCCGTCCAGGAACCTCCTTGTCATGGAGGCTGTGGGACCCACATGGGCCACTTGATGATAGATCAATACCAGGGATCTGGAAGGGGAAGGGGACCCACATGCGACCTTGATAGGCAGGACCCACGAGGAGTGGATCCAATAATCTCAAAATCCAAGAGGCGAGAATGGTATTGGACAGAGCTGGGTTCTGTCCAGAAATTGCAGAGATGGGTTCTGTTGAGACTTTGGAAATTCTGGGAATTGTGCAAAAGCCCAGACTTCTTATAAAAAGTACAAAAGAGCCCCGTTACATTAATAAATAGAAATTTCCCTAGAAAACATGGAACATGGGTGTTGTGAATAGTTTATATGAAACTGATTTCTTTGAGATTCTGCCTGATGTGAAATTCTGAAATTTTATGGGATATGTTAAATGATAAAAGGGTGGAAGATGAGTCCATAAAACTGCACTTTCATGAGGTTAATTTTAATCACTTTAAGGACTTACCATGCTAAATCACATCATTTAGACTAAAACCATGATTTATGCATCTTGCAAATCACTGTAGTATTTTAATGCATAATTCTATAAAAAATCACATGTTTTGCATAAAATCATGAATTCAGGAACTCTGATTTACGAGAATCTTTGGCAAAACCCTAGTTTTTCAAGAAAGGTTTCATCATCATTGTCTTTTCAAGATCAAATTATATCAGACGATGTCATCTCAAGCTATTATTCCATGAGAAATAGGGCTACATTCACGCATTTGTGAGATTAGGGGTAAACTTGTCTTTTCACATAAAATGACACATTTTTCTGCATGAAACCACCCAAGTTGTCATCCATTATATTTATAGGGTTATTATTATTCATTTCTGAAAATTTCAAGGAATCCTAGTTGGATGAGAACTCTTCATGAAATCCCAGTTACACTAGAACTCTGCTTTCACTCTAGATCTGTTCATTTTTGCATGAAATGCGAAACTGGGACCCGTAGAATTCAACTAGAAAAAGAAGTCCTACCTAGATCAGGAATCCTACTGGCATCGGAAGTCCTACCTGGATCAGGAATCCTACTGGCACCAGAAGTCTTACCAGGGACCCACTTATAAGCACAGAAGATCAAAACTTGGACCCCACAATCAAGAAAGAACCTGAAAATGAAAATAAATGAAGATTGGACCCCACACACATACCCATGTGGGAGCTCACACATGTACACGCCCAAGAAAGGGGGGTCGGCATTTCATTTGCTACATTCAAAGTTATCCTACAAATACTGCCAGGAAATTTCCAAGAAATTACCAAAGACAGTTGAATTGGAAGACTACTTATCCTCGAAATCTGAAATGTATGAGGGACCCACACATCCTTGGGTGTCCCACACACTCTTAGAAGCATTCTAGAAGCTTCCAGAAGAATCAAGATCTCTCCAGTCTCTCAGAGTCTACATACAGCAGAGGTCTATCCAAAAGAAGAGAAAGAAAGATAAAATGTAGAAGAGCTAAAGAAAAGGGCCCCACAAACTCTTGGACGTCCCCTAAGGGCCCCTTTGATAATTTTACCGTAAAATAAAGAAAAAGTAAAGAATCAAATCAATAGAGAATAAAATAAAAGTGGGTTATGACGGTATTCTGTTTTTAGTTGTTTGGTATGGAATCTTTTTGACTTTTTGTATAGAAAAGTGGATTCTTTTTGTCTTTTAGTTGAGAAAGGAGGTTGCTTTTTGACTTTTTTTTTTAAAAGGAGGGAGTTTTGAAAAAGGGTACTTTCGATGTGACCCCTTGTATGGAAAATGGAGGCTTTACTTGATTTTTACTAAACTAGTAAAGTGCCAAACGGGACCTGAGGGAATATTCTCCTCATGGACGTCCAAGGTGGTCCAGCACTATCTTCTTGGTTGCTTGAATTCAAATGAATTGTATCTCTTAGGTGTTGTGAAGATATGGAAGACCTCAAGTCCAAATTTGAAGAGATAAAGAAGTCTTTACAAGAAGAAGGAAAGAAGTCCAAGACTCTATCCAAAAGACGCCTTGGACGTCCACACTCTCTTTAGTCAAAGTAATTCACGCCCATGGTTGGCCCACTTCACTTTAAAGTTCACCAATTGAAATCTTTTAATGCAGACATGTGGGCCCAAGTTTGGAGAATTTTTAAATTAAAGGTGAGTGTATTGAGAAATTCTACAATGCTAGAAGACTCCAAAGTTTTCTCAAATTATCCTAATTGTATTCAAAGTGGAGCAAACTCTAGCAATTGCAATCAAAGAAAGAGTTTGAGATAGAGAAGAACTATGCTTGAAAAAGCTATTAAAGAAACCAACAGGGGGGGGGGGGGGGGGGGGGGTGGGGTTGTCACCATGAAGAAAATAATCCCCTCTGTAGTTCATCACATGCCCTCTCTCTCTCTCTCTCTCTCTCTCTCTCTCTCTCTCTCTCTCTCTCTCTCTCTCTCTCTCCATCTTCCCCACTCCTCCATAGTCCTCTTCAAGAAGGCTTGTTCCGAGTTGAAGAATCGCGAAGAGTCGAAGACTAGAGAAGGCTTCTTCATCCTAGCATGCGTATGTTCTTTTTAGTATCAATTTGATTATTCTTTGTAATAAAGACATTCAATGCTAGTAAAATCTATATCTTTTCGATGATCTTGCTCTTTTAATTTGTGTGGTATTTGGTTGTTAGTTTATTTATCTTTTCAAAAGGACCAATTGGATAGTGGTTAGGGTAAGGTTAGTAGAAGGTGCCCTTAGTACGAATGGCTTGGCTTACTATCCTCCAACATGTGGTCTAGGGCATGGACTCTTGATCATGGATGGGAGGCAATGCAAGTTGAGAAGCCAAAGTGAATATTTATGTGCCCAATAAAGAATATGAGTTGTATCTTGAAACCCCGGGCAATTTGCACACCAATTTATAGTTCACAATTGGATTGACGACCCAAGGTGTAGAACGAGTCCTAGATGGCAGCAATTTTTGCCCAAGTTGAAGAGAAGTAGAAAGCGTATATGATTCACCACATTTACTTTTCTTGTATGCTTGACCACATTTAATTTATTGCAAACTCGACACTAATATTAGGACTTTATTTTCTACATGTTTGATGCATCTTAGTTTTAGGATTTAATGCGTGATTTTATGGTTGGAATATGAACATGGCATGCAATGGTATTAAATTTATTTAATTATGTTTGTTGCTGGAATATAATGATTTCTTGACTGATTAAGAGAAAGAAATTCGGATTGGTTACAAGTAGTGAAATTTTAATGTTAAAAGACTGCACTGTTTTTTTTACAGTTTCAGTATGTTTTTCTTCCAAAAGTTCATGATTTAAAAACCAGTATAGAGTAGGTATTTTTAATTGAAAATTTTCAAAAATAAAGTATGTTATATGGACTTTAAAACCCCAGAATTTCAAAGTAAAATAATCTCAGGAAGTCAGAGAGCTAAGTTCTTAGATATGGGTACTCAGCAAGACTGCATCAGAATTCTGCAGTGCAGCATGTTCATGTAGGTATGTTAAAGCATGCATATCTCATTCGTTTGAGATTCTTTTTCGTCGTTCTTTTTTTTCTTAGATTCATGCATCAGAGTATAAAACGCAGCCATAAAATTTAGGTTTAGATCATCCTAGGTAATTCGTTCAGGTCTGAAAAGTTCGGCCTAGAATAACGTATTTTCAGAGTTGGATTTTTTCTAGGATTGCATTAGTTTCATATAGGATTACATAAATTAGTTTATTATTGCATAAAAATAGGTTTTAGGATTAAATTAGGAATTTAGGATAATTAATAAATAATTAAGTAAAATTAATTAGAATTTAGGTTAGATTAGAACACTAATATTCATAGTATTAGGAAACTACTATTTAGGAGTTCTAATTTTTATTCTTAATAATTTTTAGGAGATTTCCAGAGTTTGAAATAATTATAATTGTGCTAAAAGAAGAATTCTAATTGGATTGAAAGTCTTCAAAAATTGGAAATCCTAGGTTAGAAAGTAGTTAAGATAGGTTAGAAGTCTAAGTAAATTAGAGTTTTCTCAATTTGAAGTACTTTGAAATATCTTGAACAATTGAGAAAGTTCTAGAATTAGAGAGTCCTAGTTTTATTTGATTAACCTTCTTCTTTTATTATTATATGTTTTGAGGTACAATTTCAAGTTGAAAAGGATTTGAATTTCAAGCCGCTCCCTGAGGATCGACCCCATAAGCTCGTACTTAGGGTCTTATGTGGTTGTAAATATTCTTGACCTTGGGGTTCAGGTTGTGGTATGCGCATGATACGGGTAAATTGTGGATGGGGCCCGTGGAGGCCATTGTTTTGGCTGGTCCTTGGTGGTCATTGACAGAGAGATGATGCATGAGCGGTATCTTGATATATGTGTACAACCTTGGAGGCAGGATATTGTGGACTGGGTGCAAGGATGTAGTTCAGCACTGCGCTATGTGATGGAAACTGGCTTAATTTTAATTTATCGGAATTACATATCGTATGTTTATTTTGAGTACCTTGTGCATTTTTATTTGTTAGTTATGTTCTATAGTATGTTGATAGGATAGGAAATTCATTCACCAGTTAAACTGATGTTGGATTGCCCCCTTTAGGTAACATGAATATGGGAGGGTAAGAGTATGGCGATGTACAGCCTGTAGAGTTCGGCATGCGGGGCTGAAAGGAGAGCGGGATTTCAGAACCAGTATTTAGAGGGGCTAGCCCTTTAGTTGGAGATTTATAGATTCAATTAAATATTGCTTTTATTACTTCAAGTTTAGAATATGGACAATTTAGAACTTATTAGTGGCTTTCATGATTTTAATTGGAACATTGAATTGAGTAGATGCCTATTGCCATAATGCATTTATTTAATTTATGTTTGGTAAGTGTTCCCAATGAGTTGCGACCCGGAATCCAACAGGGCCCTGGAATTTGGGTCGTGACAAAGACAAGATGGAATCTCTTAGCCAAGATTGATGATGCTATTAGTCGGTGAATGTTCAATGGGGTCCACTTGGGAACTGTCAAATGGGTTAGTGGGTCACAGCCCATGACAAATAAAGCCCAACTTGTGGGTCAAAACAAGTCGTATGTACAGTTATGTAATTGATGATTCTTTGCCTTATTAGGAGATATGATTAGATGATAATTAGATTAGGATGACTATAATTTAGTTAATTACATCAATCATTGTAACTTATATGGAAACATGAAATCTATATATTGAAGGATCGTGAACCTCAAAAGGGATCATTGAATTCACAAAGTGATTTCTCTCTTCTTCCTCTTGCTGGGTTTGACATGGTATTAGAGCTCTGAGCAAACACAACTCTATACAGAGTTGTCTGAGTGATCTCCTCGATCTTCCAAGCATTGGAAGTCGTCTAGTCTCTCCTATACTCAAGAAACTTTCATCTACGGTCTGATCAAGGTGTGATCATACGCGGCCCACGCCAGATCAGCACCACTGCTTCTGGAGATTGCAACCAGCCTGGTCGCCTATTTCTTCTGGTATTTATGGACATTTTTTGAGGATTTTTTGCATCACAGAGGTAGGCATTCTACTTCTTCTAGAGAAAAACCAGTTTTTGCAGTATTTTTTCATCACAGCCGTCCAATTTTTTGGATCTACATTGTTTTGAGGTGCAATCTGGCTTGTTTGGTGCGAATTTTGTGTCTTTATCACTCTGTGATCTCTGATTGCTCATATATTACATCTGTGCTTTGCTGGTCTTCATTTTGTCTGCCAAACCAAGGTCGCCTGGGCCAATTTTTTTTAAAAAAATTGGGAATATTCTCATCTTTGATCAGCATTCCTTATCAATTTGTGTTTAGTACTGTTGGATTTTCTGGCACAATTTCATAGATCTTCTTATTACTGCAATGGAAAGGCATGAACTTGCCTTGATAAAATTTAATGGCAAGAATTACACTTCCTGGTCATATCAATTTCAAGTCTATTTTGAAGGAAAGGAAATGTGGGGACTTGTTTCAGGAGGGGATCCACGACCTAAGGAAGATGAGAAAAAATAATCTCCTGGAATACGAAGTATGCCAAGATTAAAACCTGGATTCTTGGTTCTGTTGAACCACAATATATCCTGAATCTGCCCGTCAATAGCAACTTGAACTAGAGATTGCTCGGTATTCCCAAGGCACCTTGTCCATCCAGGATTATTATACAGGTTTTCTCAATTTATGGGCAGAATATGATGACATCAAATACCTTAATGGATCTGAGGAAGCTCTTTTTGAGATTCAGAAATTACAGGCAATGTCTCACAGAGACCAGTTCCTCATGAAATTGAGATCTGAATATGAGAACATTCGATCCAATCTGATGAGCAGGGTTCCCTCTCCATCCCTGAATGAGTGTCTCAATGAACTCTTGCGCAAGGAACAAAGTCAGCTCACTCAACATGTTCTAAAGCAATAGTCCTTAGAAACCTCTCCTGATGTAGCATATGCTGCAAATGCCAATTATACCCCCGGTGTCTCTCACGGTCCGGGAGGGATCGTTCATCATAACACTTCTGTTGCTAAAGGACAACCCCCTGCAAGAGATCTCAGCAAAATCCAATGCTTTGGATGCAAGAGTTATGGCCACTATGCCTCACAGTGTAAGATCAAGTTTTGTAATTACTACAAATCAAATGGTCATGTTATTTCTGATTGCAAAAGGCGGCCACAAAATTGTACTCCACGAGCATATCATGTCAACACTGCAGATGCTACTACTTCTAGCAATAGTCCTTCAGCACCGATCATGCCTTCACCACCTCCTGCCTCCAATCATGCTCCTTAGATCACCCCTAAGCTTATTCAACAAATGATCATAAATGCCTTCTCTGCACTTGGCATTTCAGGTAAAAACCAATCCTCTTCCTCTATATGGTTTATTGATTCTGGAGCTTCAAATCACATGACCTCCTCCACCTCTCATCTATCTAACTTGCAACCATACAATGGAAATTTGCAAGTCCATATTGTTGATGGTCAAAAGCTTCCTGTTACAGCTACTGGTGATATTATTCATACATTACCTCTCACAAATGTCTTTCTCTCTCCTCATCTAACTACAAATCTTCTATCTGTTGGCCAACTGGTTGATGATAATTGTAATGTTTCCTTTTCTCACTCTGGTTGTGTTGTGCAGGATCAAGTGTCGGGGACGGTGATCGCGACGGGGCCCAAGTGTGGACGCCTGTTTCCTCTTGTTATGCCTCCCTCTCAGAATAACCAAATCTCTGCTTTCTCTTGTGTTTCTCCTCAAGATGTTTGGAGGCTCTGGCATAATAGATTAGGCCATCCTCATTCCAAATTGTTATTTTTGCTATCGAACAATGGTAGTATTAATGAAAATAAAACTTGTTTTAGTCATATTTCCGATGAGTGTTTTGTTTGCAAACTTGGAAAAAGCAAAGTTCTTCCATTTTCTTCCAAATCTACTATGGCTTCCAATTGCTTTGACATTATTCATAGTGACGTCTGGGGGATTACTCCTGTAATCTCTCATACAAATTTCAAATATTTTGTCACATTTATTGATGATCATAGTAGATTCACATGGGTTTATTTCTTGCATTCTAAATCTGAAGTCCTTGACGCTTTTCAAAAATTTATGGCTTATGCTGAAAATTAGATTTCTACTTGCATAAAAGTTCTCCGACCTGATTCCGGAGGGGAATATATGTCCCATCAATTTCAAACTTATTTGCAAAAATACGGGATTTTATCGCAGCGATCGTGCCCTTGCACTCCGCAACAGAACGGAGTGGCTGAACGAAAAAACAAACATCTCCTCGATACTGTTTGTTCTCTTCTCCTAGAATCATCAGTTCCTGCGAAATTTTGGCCCGAAGCGTTAGCCACTACGGTTCACTTAATCAATTGCTTACCCTCCCATCGCCTCTCCAATCGAACACCATACTTTCTTCTCTTTCATAAAGATCCACTTATACACACCTGCGCGTTTTTGGATGTGTATGTTTTGTTCATCTTCCTCCTACTGAACGCACCAAATTAACCGCTCAATCCGCCCAATGTGCATTCCTTGGCTACGCATCTCATCAAAAAGGGTATCTCTGTTATGATCCTGTACTCAACCGCCTTCGCATCTCTCGAAATGTCATATTTTTTGAAAACCAGCGGTTTTTTTCTACCCATTCCTCGCCTTTACCTTCTTTTGCTCATCTACCAGGTTTTTCTGAAACAATCCCTTCTCCACTCATTTTTTATGAACGACGTCGTCATAAGGATGTTCCACTACTGCCTCCCCCACCAGATCCCTCATCGCCGGCACCTGATCTTGCCTCTGCCTCCTCACATGCTGCATCTCCTCCAGTTCAGCTTCGACGTTCTTCTCGTCTCTCCAAGCCTCCTGAAAAATATGGGTTCACTCACACATCTTTGCTTGCTACCCTCTCCTCCATTGCTATTCCTACTTCTTACTTACAGGCGGTGAAGCATGACTGTTGGCAAAAGGCTATGTGAGAAGAATTAGCCGCACTACAGGATAATCATACATGGGATATAGTTCCCTGTCCCTCTTCTGCAAAACCTATCGGCTGCAAATGGGTTTTTTCAGTAAAATTGAAAGCTGATGGCTCGTTGGATAGCTATAAAGCACAGTTAGTCGCTCTGAGCAACCGACAGGAATATGGTATCGACTAAGAAGAAACGTTTTCCCTAGTTACAAAAATGACAACTATCCGTACTGTTTTGGCCATTGCTGCTTCTCACTCATGACCTCTGTACCAATTTGATGTCAAGAATCCCTTCCTTCATGGTGATCTCAAGGAAGAAGTCTATATGCGACTTCCCCAAGGAATTGCGGGTGCTTCGATAGGAGACTGTGCGCGCTTACGACGCTCTTTATATGGTCTTAAGCAAGCCCCACGCGCTTGGTTTGAAAATTTTCGGGATGCTCTTCTTCATCTGCAGTTCACTCAAAGCACCTCCGATCATTCTCTGTTCCTTCATCGCTCCTCGAATGGGAATCCCATGCTCTTGGTTTACGTGGATGATATCATCATCTCTGGTACTGATTCTAGTATGATCACCCATCTATAAGCTTCCTTACATGAATCTTTTCATCTGAAAGATTTAGGGCCACTCACATACTTCTTAGGCCTTGAGGTTCATCAGTCAGAGAAAGGGATCATTCTCGATCAACACAAATATGCTATGGATCTCATTGAGACAGCTGGTCTTCAAAACTCCACTCCTGTAGATACTCCTGTTGAGGCCAATCTTCAGCTCACACACGATACGGGTGATCTTCTTCCTGATGCCGCACTGTATCGCCGTTTAGTCGGCAGCTTGATCTACTTGACTATTACACGGCCTGATATCTCATATGCGGTGAATCTGGTTAGTCAGTTCATGACACAACCACGCCATCTCCACCTCGTTGCAGTTAGGCACATTCTTCGATATGTTCTTCATACACCTTCTCATGGCCTTTTCTTTCCTGCGGGTAATTCGACTTCTCTCATTGCTTACTCAGATTCTGACTGGGCTGGTTGTCCTGATAGTCGCCGGTCTACCACGGGTTGGTGCATCTTCTTAGGGGACTCGTTGATCTCTTAGAAGTGTAAGAAACAAGATAAAGTCTCCAAATCATCCACAGAAGCCGAATATCGTGCTATGTCTGCCGCCACCTCTGAAATTGTCTGGCTTCGGGGTCTATTCTCTGAGCTTGGATTTCCACAATCTGGCCCTACCCTTCTCTATGCCAACAATACCAATGCCATACGGATTACTGAAAATCCTGTCTTCCATGAACGCACAAAACATATTGAAGTGGCTTGTCATTACATACGTGATGAATTTGTGCGTAAAGCAATTACTCTTCCTCATGTTCCTACAAGACTTCAGATTGCAGATATATTTACCAAAAGACTTCCTCGGCCACGACACCAATTCTTAGTTGGCAAATTGATGCTAGTGGATTCCCCAGCATCAATTTGAGGGGGGGGGGGGGGGGGGGGGGGTGGGGTGTCAAATGGGTTAGTGGGTCACAGCCCATGACAAATAAAGCCCAACTTGTGGGTCAAAACAAGTCGTATGTACAGTTATGTAATTGATGATTCTTTGCCTTATTAGGAGATATGATTAGATGATAATTAGATTAGGATGACTGTAATTTAGTTAATTACATCAATCATTGTAACTTATATGGAAACATGAAATCTATATATTGAAGGATCGTGACCTCAAAAGGGATCATCGAATTCACAAAGTGATTTCTCTCTTCTTCCTCTTGCTGGCTTTGACAGGAACAAGGTTGGAGGATGAAAATGACTAGATCTGGATAAGAAGGCCAGGAAACGATCGAATATGGCTCAGAAAACCACATGCAAAAAATTACTCAAATCCATAAGTCAAAATTTGGGCTGTTAAGGGATGATGGGACCACAGGTGGGCCCCATTGGCCTCTCCTCATTTTCAATCTTCAAACCACTACCCTCTATAGCCACCAGAGAGGGGGAAAAAGGCAACAAGGAGACAGAAAAGTTGCAGAGAAAGTACCGAGCATTTTAGAGGGTCAGAAAAAATTACACCAAACATCACTTTCTTAACATATTCAAACTGAAAAAACAGAAAACAGAGAAAAGAAACTAGGTGGACTGATTAAATATCTGAGCATAATAATCATGTAATACCAAATACCTTCCAAAAAAATTCTTCAACTGCCGAGTATGACCTGAGAACTGAAAGTATCTTTCCAGAATCAATGAAGAAACAGTGAACGACAGAGTCAGTGATTATATCACAAATGTAAGGCTTTCCAATTAGCACTTCATAGAGGCCTAGAGTACTTCCATGCGAAAATGTTAGTGGTAATGAATGCATGTGCCTCCTCTTGCTTGAAAACTGCATAAATCAGCACAATTGTGCATCATGACATTTCTCCAATGCACTTCATGTAGAGAATAAAATCTTTAATTGCATTTTGAATCAATGCTTACCTTAACTATTCCGCTTGAAATAAGCCATATGCCATTTGTCTTTGAGCCCTCTCTATACAAAGTGACCTTACTCATTTTCATTATTTTTTCTGTAGAACTTTCAATTGACTCGCGAATGACAGAAGGAAGTGAGGCCAGTAAAGGATGAACGCTCTGCATCTCACTTAGTTTTGGCATTTTCACTGAAGGTGGTTTTTTAAGAAGTTTTTTCAGGTCATCCTGCCATTATGGAGCATGAGAAGAATAGTGAACATCATGCAAAACTATTTAAGCATTAGAAAAGACTTTGATGTAGAATGTGTGTATCTTCGTGTGTTGACATCTAAAGTTGCATGAGTAAGGATCAGAATCCAATACAAGTATGAGATGTCCAACCATGTTCTTCAAATTTCGTTCGGCACCAGGTCACTCATTTGACTTAGTGCTGCTATAGTGCTACGTTCCAGAATAATCAGCACTGAAATTTAAAACTATGTGTCCAGTTCAAAAAATCCCAAAACTAGGATTTATGTATTCAGTATAATCTCCAAATAAATGTAGGAAAATAGGAAAACCAATGATAATAATATACAAGTCTGACTCTAAAGTACAAGGTAACAAAATCTCAACATTTCAGTTAGATTTTATAAGAAAATTTATTAACAAAATTTATCAACTAAAAGAAGAATCTTTGAAGAATTTAATGTGGTGCTGTGTCTGTATGTGCCAGACAAGGGTACGCTGCTCATTTCGAAGAACCTCTTTGAAAAAACCAATATTCCATACCTGCACATCATCATCAATTTGAAGCGTTTCCTTCTTCTCCAACAATCCAGATTTCTCAAGATTTTGCAAATATTTCCTCAGGGAGCTCAGTACTGAATATGTTGTTTGTCTTGTTTTCACAACATCGAGAACCTGAAGAAGTTCCACATATTTTTAAAAATTCATTAATAATAGATTTCTTTAATATGAATCACATGTCAGAGACATATCATGTAAGGCAATCACTTAACACACACTTATTTGTCCATAAATCCAACATACATATTCTTTGTACACAGGTAAATCAACGAAAACTAAAATTTGACAGTGAAAGTAGGACTTCAAAGACATGCTGCTTCTTGAGCTCTGTTAATGACTCTTCCTTCTTTACTCTTCTTCTTCTAGGAAGAACTCAAGCTCACACACTCTCTTCCCTTAAGGGAGGCATTTGGGTCCGCAACCAGCTGAGTTACAGGCCTTGACCAACGAATTTTCATTTAGTGTGTGCACTTTCATGGTATGTGTCATTTCTGTAAGGGAATTCCAAGCATGCATAATGGAATTCGAATAGACACTTTCTGAGGGTGTTAGATGAATTCCAAGCATAAAAAATAAAAAATTAGAGCGAGTTAATTCCTTTGGGGTGTTGCAACTTACAAACCTCAGGAAATGTAAGATGAATATCTTCCAGAATTTTTTTTGCTTCCTCTCCTTCCACGTCGCTTTCAGTAATGACAAGTGATGCAATTTCACTCTCGCCTGCAGAGGAAAGGATGACAATGTATAGAAAAAAACTTAACATGGAACTTCATAACTGATGGAATCAACAAGAATATAACCATAAGTATAATGTTAATAAGAGAATACATGGGAATCATAGTTTGCAGCACAGACAAGAGACAAGGCCAAGTAGACATGCCTGGCAATCTCAGTATCGGCATAAAAACTGTTGTCCATCTTCGAGGGAGTGCCTTGTTTATAAGTTAATGTCCTCAAAATACAATTACATGACTATCCCAGGAAGGCTTAAAGAGAAGCAGAGATATGGCAGAAATATTACAAGAAGGGTCCTGGGGCATACTGGTAGCAGCTTCTGTGGAAAGGCGATGAGGCATTGGTTGATCATCTTGCATTTTCCTTGATAAACCATACCTTTAAAATGGCCAGGTAGGACTGACCAGGAATTGAATCATTAGAAGAGAAGAATAGGTAGACAAGTGAGAGACGATAGGCATAAAGGATTGTGACTAGACAAGCTTGGATGAGGACAAAGTGAATGTTTGGGAGGTCTCATTTTTCCCTCCATTTCTCTAATAGAGGCAATGCCTCTACTTTCCACAGCCCCCTTGATGAGGTAGTTGAGAAATAGAGGGAAAAAATAAGAGGCGGAGCTACAGTGTTTTGTGCATAATCACACCCAGTCAGGTTTTTTTAATTTTTTCTACAAATCTGAGAGGGCCAATCAAGATCAAAACCGTTGAAAATGTCCACAAGGTCAAACACGGCCATACATCCAAATTTCAGCCGTTGAATCATCACCAATCTCGATATATGTGCCAAAAACCGTAAGCCATTTGGATATGATTTGTTATGATATGTGGGCCCCAAACACAAGATCAAAACCGTTGGATATGTTTGGAAGACTGAAAATGGATGTGGTCAATTTTGATCACATAATACCTTGTGAATCTCGAGATATGTGCAAGACAAAAATAACCAGTGATGTATTATGCTCAATATTGCATTTGTCCATAAGTAGTAAATTGTTTCAATTTTTATTATTATTTAGAGGCGTGTAAAATAGGATCTAAACCGTTAGTAATGTTCACAATATCAAAGATGACCATGAGAGCAAATTTCACCTGTTGAATCATCCCCAATCTCTAGATATGTGCAAAAAAGTGAGCCATTAGGTATGATTTTGTGGATTATGTGGGCCCCAAACACAAGATCCAAACCGTGAGATCTCTTTGGGAGGTTGAGCACGTCCATAGGGTCAATATTCATGGCCTAATACACTGTGGATCTCAAGAAATATGTGAAAAACTCTCAACCAATGATATAAAAATGTCTATTTAGCATAGAACCTTGCATTACCAAACACCCCCTTTTGTTTTAGCCTCTTTTTTCTATGGCTCTTTTTTGTACGGGTCTATTTTGAACGGTCTTTAAAACATAGACTAGACCTCCCAAACAAGCCCCAAGAGCCGGAAAAGAAAGAAGTATTATCTAAAATGGTAACACTTTTCAACATTAACCAATTTGTATAACGATCATAAATAATAAAATAATTGTCCATCCCCATATCCAAGAAAGCACACGGAATGGGTTGGGCTGTTGATTTAGTTCGCTTGTTTGGAGGTAGCAAGACAAAACACATAACTAAAAGAATGAAGAAAGTTATAATTTCAATGATGGGGGAGACATCTAGACTGGTTGGCAAAATTTGATACACTTGATGATGTTGACATAAATGGATGTGCTAACTACTTGCACCCAAAAAGATGCACAGATAGTTGAAGAAATTAACAGAGTACAAATAGTTTGAAGGATGTGCTAATGTTTACGCTCAAAAGTCAAATACCTCATTTTGTTGAGGAGAATGTGGACATAAGCATTCTGAAGTAATTTCTTTGCTTTACAAATATGATTGAAAATCCCAAGACATGTATTCTCCCCCAGAGCCTGAGTGTAATAGTTTTTGATACATGTAAATTGATTTTCAATCATACTGAAAAATCGTTGAAACATAGAATATACATCAAAGTAAACCCATATATAATGGTTATAATCATTGACGAATATGAAAAAACTTTTAAGGAGAAAAATAATCACAAGGAAATGTAAGGATCCTGCTCTGATACCAAGTTGAAATTTTAGGGCTACATCTTGACAGAACTTTTTGATCTATGTTATTGAAAATAGCTGATGGCAATTTATAAAGTACAACCCACAATGTCAACTCAACCTAATCCTAATCCCATCACAACTATAGCTAGAAAAAAATCAAATTTAAACTCATCTTAACTTAGGAAACTTACTCTCAAAATTACAAATAAACTCAAGGGCCCAATGCAAACAAACAAAACTGTTTCTCAACAGAAACAAATTGTCTCAAGAATTTGGAAAGTGGGGACAGGAATCTAAGAAACATTGGGTCAAGAAAAGGACCCTACAAGATCGCTAAAGAGGGATCTGTTAAAAATAGTTAAAATATCAACCTACAAAAGAGCTCACTGTAGAAGATCTGGCAAATAAAAATTCAATGGAAGAAGATCTCATCTAGCAATGGAAGATCTAATGAGATAATGTTCAAGCCAGTCTACAGCACTGATCTGTCAAGATGGACTCCCCATGGTTTATTTTGTCATTCTAGGCCAAAGACAACTGTAAACATTTCTTAGAACTAACTTGAAACTATGACCATCTCGAGGTACCGGTGAGCAACTTCCAACTGTAAGCCTGAGGCTGTAAAGACCTGGCAAACATCTAGTAACTAATTTATAGCTCTGAACTGTGCAATAAATCCAGCGGTTTGAGAGCGTAAGACCACTTAAAAAACTTACTGATAGACAAGGTATACAAAGCTCCTGAAGAAAGTACACCTTTGTCTTACATTAAACGACTGACACTGGGGACTAATTTAATTAAGATTTAAGACTACTTCAACCAGAAGACAATTTGCAAAACAGGAGTTGGGGGCATCAATTATACCCACTGTGTATCAACATCTAGATAATAAATTCATTTATATAAAAATTACTACACCAAGTCCTATATGTTGCAGTAATTAGTCAATACATTCACGCCCCAAGAACATCCTACATGGAAGCTGCCTTCAATTCCCTTGACATCACAAACTTGCCTTTGGAAGGGGCAGCCTTTAAAACGCATATGGTAATCTATTTCTCCTTGGCAATCATATAGCCAAAGCTTTTTTCATGTGCCAACTCAACTGGCTCACCAAATGATCATCAATTGACCTGATGACAAAGCACTTTGTAACCATGTGATTTGGTAAAGCAAGAAGCAACCAGGAGGAACTTTTTAAAGAACGAAGTAGAATACCAAGTACGCTCCTTTGCTCTTTTATCACAGAACTCAGAATTCCTAGATCAACGTCCATACCTACATCTTCTAATATCAAGCTGCAATACATGTTACAGCCAATCCAGTCTTTCTTCAGCAGCAGAGAGGTGGATAGTGATTCCATTAGAGATTCAGTTGAATAAATACCTACAACACCTTTCAACTATTATTAGGTTGCTGAAATTTTCGCATAAATCACTAGGATAGTCTCGTCCACAAGTCATTATCATAAAGCTAGACAAGAATGACATCTATTTGGCACCTTGACAGTGTGGAGACACACATGTAAGCATTCACATCACCAGTGGGGAAGAAGAAAACTAGATATTGTAAGCACTGGAAAGAAAATAATAAGAATCTTACTAATATTGATTATCCTTTTTTATGTTGATAAGTTTATATATTAGTTGCAGATTCGTAATTTTAGGATGGAGATTAGCTATAAATAAAGGATGTGGCTACAATGGTATATTCCAAGTTCCATTGCTCTCATACGTATTGTTCTTCTCTAAATTGTATCTCCTCTCTTTCTTATTTCTCAGACCTAAAGTTGCGCATGCCTCAGAGCTAGGGCATCTAAAACTTACATAACAGATAGGAAAATGGAAGCTAGGATATTCAAAATAGTAAAAGTTATATACAATAAATTGACCCAATTCTTACTACAAGAAGTGCCTATAAGCTTGTGAATTTTCTTTCTTCATGGCAAAAAAGCATCAAAGAAGACAAGCACAACCATTCTCCTAAATTGTCAAAAGCAGAGTAGTGTTTCCTTTATAGGTATGAAGTACAAAATATAACAAGGATAATCTAAGGTATTAAGGAAGATGCATACCAAAAAACTCATGCAGTTGCGTCCTTGCAATTCGGTGTGCACGTAGAAATGCAGTACAAATATAACATGCTGACACCAACCTTTCCACCATAAAATGTGTCACCAGCTTCGATGGGAAAAAGGTCATCTGGAGAAATCTATAATATCTTGGGAAATGGACATGGGCTTTTAAAATATTCCAATCACACAATGGTTCATCAATTATCAAATCAACTGCCTCATCAATTGATTGTATCAAAAGAGTTGATGTAGCTTGAGTTATCCTTCCGTTGTCAATCATTCCCCAATAAGCAGCTCGAACACCTAAACATAATGAAGTTTCAAACACCTCAAGTGGATGTGAATATAACAATATTACAAAGTAGAGCCTCTTTTTTCACAAATACATACATATGGGGCCAGCTAGAAAACACCCAGGTGGGGCCCACCTGGATGCATGAAAATCCAATGGCCATTCTAGCTGAGTAGGCCCAATCTTTATAGTTGGTACCATTGAAGAGGTCTGGTGTTAACTTAACATTCAGATTGGCAAGATTAGAAAATTGTTGACTCTGAGTAGATGTACTAGAATTATCACCCTTAGACTCAATTAGAAATTTAACAACTCAATCAGATATCCACCTATCAACTTAAGTTTTTGAGTTGGTACATGGTATCTTACAGTAGGCTTTGATACCAAATCAAATTTGTATATTGGAAGGTATTTAGGGTTTTCTGATATAACCAGGGCAAAACCTAAGAAAAAATGGCAAGAAAAGAAGGGAACATGGGTAGAAGGAGAAGAGAATTGAGGAAAAGAGTGGTATGGTTGTCCAGGTGAGGGTTGGATGACTATTGATATGTATTTATAATATTCCATAATTTCTAAAATTGCGAAAAAATTCCCTATTCTTAATTATATTTACATTTGAAGTCCATACTTTTACTGAAATTAGATCACGGTCATTTTCCCTAACTTATAACACTATTCTGAAATTATATCCGAGAACACATGTTCAAGTAGTGCCTACAGTTCGCTGATAACATTTATCTGATGGACCCATGTAAGGACCAACAGCCTGCAAAAGTCATTTATCCACGGGTTAAGTTTGTTCTACTAGAGTGTGTTTTTGTACTATGGTGGTGTGTCTACTATTAATCATGAAAAGAAAAATATAAAAAAAAAAGTCTGAAACACCCAACTACGGCTCAAATACAGTAATTATACAAGTTCTTGTTAGTACCATATTTATCTCATAAATATCACAGGAAGAATTAAGTCTTAAAAAATATAATCACCCATTAGACTATTAGAGTAACCTAAACAGATGACGGAATTACCATTTAAAAGACGCACTCGCATGTCACTTAAGGTCGTTTTTGTCTGATAGTTTGAAGTTTCCAGCTCATTATGAGGACGCAGCTTCCTGCCTTCTAAACTACTTAAGCAAGTGATATATTTCTTCATGGTAGACCAGTCTGGAGTTCCTAGTTCATCATCTCCAAAATCACCAAGAGCCTCCATTGCCTTATCCAACATTTCATACCTTGTATACTCCAATATACACATCTATAATCACATGCAGAAAAATACAACATGAAACAATGTGAGGACAAAAATAGTACATACATTATGAAAAGGAAAATAAAATAGTGAGAAATAAACATGAATATATATATATATATATACAGACACACAGAGGAGCAAATGGCCGAATTGATGAAAACTGTGAGGCTTAGATCAATCTAATCAATCAAATGGGCTCTCAATCTGCCTAACCAAGGGCCCAATCAAGGGGAAAGGGCTAAATCTGAAAATGGACAGTCGAAATGGGACCACTATAAATCCCAAAATTAAGTATAGAAGTATTGAAATTAGTGTCATTCAAGTCAGATTATTAATGGCCCATTTGGATTAGGCCATGAAGCCAATTCCTTCACCAAAAGGCCCAGCAGTCCAAACAACATGGACAGCAAGGAGTTGGGGTTCGACCTGCTTGACCTGAACTCTACCTGGGCCAACCCAATCAGCGACCCAGCTGGCATGGCCACTTGGTCCACCACACCTGCCAGGTGGACCCACTAACCCCTGTTTAAGGTTTCCAGTACAAGTACCTACTTGAGTTGTTATTTCTTAGCGGAGTTAGTGGAGTTGATAGAAGAAGCAACTAAGAAGTAGTTAGGCAGTTAAAATGTTCTTATTAACTTAGTTAGGGCGTGTTTGGATGTATGGTGAATTGAAGTAAAGTGAAGTGAAGCGTCAAATCAAGAGAGAATAAAATATAAGAGGTTATGATAGTATTTTGTTTTTAGTTGTTTGGTATGGAATCTTTTTGACTTTTTTTTGTATAAAAAGGTGGAATTTTTTTGTCCTTTAGTGGAGAAAGGAGGTTGCTTTTTTGACTTTTTTTGAAAAAGATGGTGGGAATTTTGAAAATGTGTACTTTTGATAAGACCCATTGTCTTTTCTTGTCCGGATTCACTTCACTTCACTTGAAGGGGTTCTTGCTTTGGTGCAATAGTAGAATTCTCGAGTGCCATGCGTGATAACACAGGTTCGAGACATGTGAGCAGTGCAAAATTGCCCAAGGTTAGGTCTGTCTCAAGTCTGGACCCTCCCAGGACCCTGCTTCGGCAGGAACCGCACTGGATAATGACTTTTTTTTATAGGCAGTCATAATCGGTTACAAATAGATGGTTTTCATTATGTTAGGCGGGAAGCAGCCTTAATTTTCAGCACTATTCAAAGGTTGTAAGGGACAGCAGTCAGTAGTTATATATTTATGCGACATTTTTCAAATTCCAAAAGACCACTTCACGGTTTTCTTAGTCTTCTCCATTGCATTAAGCTCTCTCTTTGGATTGGAGCTTACCACAACAGTTTGCTAGCTTATTTAGTTAGTACTTTGTTGTTATTCTTTCTTTAAAAATAATCAAATAGTAACTACTAATTTTAGTAAAGAAGAAAAATGGGATACAAGAACAGTAAAGCAGCCAAGAACAAGATGGCTCTAATGGTATAACAACATTATACCAAACAGGAAAAAGCCAAACTAGTGTTAAAAAAACTGGCAAGAAATTGACTAGAACAATCCATCCCTAACATAGGCAATGACTCGGCCATGTGATTCGCCAAACGAAGCTCATACTTAAACTCCACAAGAAACTTCCAGAGGCCCACACCACAAGACGAGAACCCAAGATAATGCATTAAAGGAATCACTCTCTACAATCACTTTATAAAAAGAGAGTCCTAACCAACTGCAGCACCTCTTGAATAGCCAATAATTCCACTCTGTTAAGAGTCTTTAATCCCAATGCTCTTAAAAAAAAACCATCAACGAGGCTCGCGGGCGCATGCACAAAGGAGCCCACATTACTCAAAATGTCATCTATGATTAAGTTCATACATTCTTTCCTTAAAAAGCCCAGTTAGCTACCCTTAATAAAATACTTCAAAACAAGTCATCAATATCAATGGACACCCCCTTAAAAATCTCATCAATTCAGTCTTTCCATATGAACCACAAGATACCAAATGGAACCCCGCCAAAGAATTGTGCCGCAACCAAAGAAAGGAACCAAACCCGACACTTCAATTAAACAGATTAACCACCCAAGAAATGTCAACAAAATATTGCACCCAGAGAGGAAGTGGCACAAAAGAAGGTAGGAGACCTCAAAATGCAAAAAACAAATGATCAATTGACTAACTCTCATTGGCGCACAAGAAGCAATTATTCGAGATGACCTCAGAACAAATACTTCTACCTCTCAGGTTATCAGCCGTGCACACCTTGCCCAATACTACAAGCCAACAAAAAGCCACTACCATAGCCAACAAAGAGAACACAAACACTTGACCCCCAAGTTCTGCAAATGCGAGTATCTGTGACTGTGACATCCCTACAAATAAAGACATTAGAAAGATGACTCCACAACGACTGCAACATGGACTCCTTAAGACTGATGAAGGGCTCTCCCAAAGGAAACATTCCATGAAATAAAACCCCCTCCACCCACATAACAATCTATTACAATGGATAATTTGTTAGATGCTAAACGCAACAACCCAGTCATCAAATCGGAGAAAAAGTCTATTACCCTCCCCAAAATGAAAACCCACTGCGTTTTTTAAAGACTGCCCACAAACATGAGACTCATCCACGACCCTCAACACGTATCCCCGCAAACCCAAGATCGTGTACCTAGGGACTCTACTAGAACATGAATGCTGTAATACCCCAGGACCCTGGTATAGGGGCCAAAATTCCTTTTTTATATATAGAAATTTTTTTGAACGGATTTTTTTATATATAGAATTATTCCCTTGATTTTTAGGATTTATGATTATCTTCAATAATTTTATAATTTATTGATGGTGGTGATTTCCTATATCGATGTACATATATTAGTATAGTAGGACCCAACTTCCAATTCAAGGGAGAAGGCAGTCAGCACTTATCTGGTTGGAGAGTTATATTAGGACTAGAACTCCAAATCCGGGAGAATCCTTGCATGGCTGAGTACTCAGGAACCTAAGATTAGACAACTATTTATTACCCATTCCCTCTCTTTCTTTACTTACACAGTTACACCAATCGTTAGCCAGCCTTTCTTAAGAACACAAATCATAAGATTAGAGATAAGGAGAGTTAAAGAATTGGGAGAAGAAGGGAAAACCAGTAGCAGTGCCCATAACAGGTGAGTAGAATTCTGAAATGCTTGTGTGTAGTTCCTAATCTGTTATTTTCTGCCTTTGGATTCATTGTTATTCAGTTTTATGGATCTAGATGATGATGTTGATTGATTTCTAAGTATTTGAATAACTGCTACAGTGTTCCTATGTTACTGTCGACTTGTGTATATCACATATGGGGCTCAAAATCTTCACCCACACCTTCGAATCCTTGCAAATCTTTGCAGTAATGTAGATATGAGCTTTAGGCACCATTCCCATCATGATTTATACAAAAATCAGCAAGAAATCTGAATCAGAATTGGATTTTTCCAATTCCAGATTGTCAAAGTGTAGTTTGGTCGATATTGGTTGTGGGAACCACATGGCCCACTTGATGGGAAATCAGATCCAGCCATCTGATAGGGCACCCCTAGACAACCTCGGAGTCTGGGGCCCATGCAGATTGAGCCCCATTAGGCCCAGTATCCAACTTACCTAAAAACCCTGACCGTGACTACCAATCTGCTGACTAAACACTTCCTGTTGAGTTTCAGAAGTTTGGCAACTTACATTATGGTCCATGTTATTGTTCCTTATATTATAACTTGAAACTGTTTTGAGATGACTCTAATGATGAACTTCTGAAATTACAATTAAGGGCCTGGTAGTTATTGTTTTTCATAGCTGGGCCTGTTTTGACTAATTTGAGACCATTCCTTGGATTTCAGACTCTCTGAAATTCCAAATAGGGTTGTTCAATCGTTGTTGCTATATTTATTGTTGGAGTTGTTTTCTTTATTTCATAACTTGAGTAATTATGATTTGAAATATATTGTGGATTATAATACATGTTATGTACCATTGTTATTTGGGGATTTGACACATGTATGGACATGATAGTTTTATAAGTCTCGATGCGGAATTCGAACAGCCCCCGAGTTCCGGGTCGTTAAAAACCCCGCTATCCTCACCATATTTAGAAACAACCTTCTTCGCCGCGAAGCTTCCCTCTCCTCTCATAATCTCCACCACCATTTGGCAAGAAATGTCCAATTTTTAGCATCCAGACTTCCTCAACCCAGACACTCATAATTTTTGGGCTTCAATACATCGGACCACTTCATCAAATGCAACTTCTTTTTGTCACTAAACCCGTCCCATAGAAAATTCCTTCTGATACGATATAATCTTTTCGCAACTTTCACTGGCATCTTGAAAAGAGACATGGTAAACTGGTAAATTGGAAAGCGTCACCTTGATTAGAGTAATATTTCCACCAAAGGATGAGTAGTTCATTTTCCAACCTCTTCTCGGGCCATCCTAAGCTCCCACATATTCCAGCTAACAATAAAATAAAATAAAAAGGATAGCTAGAGATACCAACTTCTGACCAGCTCCTAGGCATCAATCAGCTTGCCCGCAATAGTGCTTTCACACAACTCCTTGCCGTCCCCATCCCTGACCTCTAACCAATAGATGCGCTCCTACAAATCCTTTTCATGGTGCCTAAAGAATGCACTCAACTGCTTACCAACACAAATAACCTCCCTATCCACCAAAGCAAATGGATTGAGCTCCTCTGGTCTCGCCTCACCAGAATCCTTACACTATGGCTACCAAATAGCCAATATAGTAAATTCAGACCTATCACACTTTGAGTTTCCCACGACCAAAAGGCCAGAAGCAATTGCCCCTTTGCCAAGGCCCAAATCGCCATTTCAAACTCTTATTGGCTTTAGACTTCGTACGCTAGAAACCCTAGCCACTGTAGCAACTGCCTCCCTTCTAAACTTTTAATTTTTCAAAAACTTACTAGACCTGCTCCATGCCTTCCTCTTCCTAGCCTTTGACAATGGGAAGCACGAAGCTCTCTTTGGGGAAACCTCTTGCAAGATAGCATTCAAAGTAGAGAACCAAGGGACCCACCAAGATCTTCCGACTGAAAAAACGAAACCAAAGACTAACTCAATTCACCCTCAAATGTGTCACTATTCGAGGAATCGAGCTTAGCTAAAGACCCATGTAACTCCGGAAGAGGAACTAATTTCTCCATCACTGGAAAATAAGGTAACTAGTTGCTCGCCTGCCTTCCTCTAAGCTTGCAATCGTTCAGCTTCGATAAAGGCATACCTAGACACGAAGAAAGTGATAGAGAAGGGTTTTCATTGGGAAAAAACATCTCTAGAAGCCCTCCTGAAATGAACAAATCAAACAGTTATGGGCCATACTCCAATTCACTACTGGCCAGCCCAAACCTTGACTGACCTATAGCTGATAGAGCCCATGAAGTAAACCTTCTTAGATCCCATACAGCTGCCCCCCTTGGAAGACGCAAAACAACACACTGATCATCGCCCTGCCCTTCCTCTATAACAGGAGACAAAATTGAAAAGTCATCCTACTCTCAGCAGGAAAACCCCTTCTACTTCTATAGCATTTCCAAGAGACCAAAAAAAACTGAGCTTTTGTTCTTTCTAGAAATGGTAAGATATTTGAGTTTTTGGCACGCGTCTGCCCTAATAAGTCCTACAATAGAAACCTTAGAACCTCAAGACTCCATAGAACCATAGGGGAGGGGGGACGCATCACAACTGCTATTTTTTTACCTCCCCCCTTGACAAAATAGCCACCATGCCTACGGCTCTTCCAAGTAGAAAAGGAAAGCTCAGGTGAGTTAATCCCTAACATCCACTTTGTAGACATCTCAAAAGATTTCAACACTCATCTCTAGATGGATAAACATGTGAACATTGATAAATCTGCGACTATCCAAACCATGGATCAAAATATCATCTGCAATGCTATATCGCGTGCAGCAGCGGTGGGCACTAAGCTAAAAGCAAAACAGCAACTGTATTAGGGTGTTTTGGCTGCTGCATACCCATTGCGGCCCATATGCACCGATATGGTTACGTGTCAGCCGCTATTAAGTAAAAAACAAAAAAACCTGCTACTCCTGTTCAGGAAGTAGAAGACGAAGAAAGGGGGAGAAAAAGAAAGCAACTGTAGGGAAGAAGACATTCCTGCTGCAGAAGGCAGTGGGTATCGAACCAGCAACAAGCAGCGAGAGTTGATGCAACAACAACCAGCAAGCATCGAACATCAAATCAAACCAGTAACAAGGAGCAAGCATCGAAGCAACAGCAACCGGCAGGGGTCTAGGCAGCAAGCATAGAACTGAAGCAGCATCTTCCCTTTCTTCTCAAGTTCTTCCTCCTCCTCTATCTCCATTGTTCTTCTTCTTCTCCTCCTCTTCCGTCCCTCTTTTCCTCCTTTTCTTTCTCAATCCTTCCATTTTGTTCATATGACTAAAAGGGTCAGCAAATGCAGTTTTCGGTTCTGCTCTGTTCGTATGATGAGAAGGGCAAACAAATGTCCGTTTCAAAAAGGCCCCTTGCCCTTTATTATTGAGGGCTTAACGTGAGATTCGAGGCCCCCACAGTGGGGCCCACCGCAATTACAAAAAGGGACCATCAATCAAATGTCCCAAGGACCCTTTTAATCTTTAAGGGCTAAAATGAGATTCATTGCCCACCTAAATTAAATATGTACACAATTGATCAAATGCCCTTTCTATATATCAGTCGGCCAAAATTCACTCTAATAGATATTTGACCTATCCAAACTTCGCTCTAATAGAAATGAATCCATAGCCAAATTTCACTTTATAAAACATATATGAACCTATCCAAATTTCACTCTAACAGTAACAGGGCTCTAGCCAAATTACACTCTAAGCTGAAAGAAGACCTTAGCTAAATTTCTTTCTAATAGGAAATAGGATCCTAGTCAAATTTCAATCAAATAGGAAATAAGACCATAGCGCCAAATTAATTTCTTTGTATAGCTAACAAACATGGATTCATGTGGACAGATACATCAATACTATTATTTCATAGTCATACAGTGATATAGGACCTCTATACAATGAGGGGGCAACAACGCTTCCTTATATTAGTTACTGTAGAAAACAAACATTAAATCCTAACATTTTCCAATATTCTGGATTTTTTGGATATTTTCCAAAAAAATTTGACCACTTTTTGAATCACACCGCTACATATTGCCGCTACAGCTACGTATCGCCCGCTATGCAGTGTTTTGGCCACCAACAACGGATGAAAATAGGGCTGCCATGCTATATCGGGCATAGCAGTAAAGATGCATTTGGCGGCGTTCACATCTATAGCGGCCGCTACAGAGTGAGACAGATTTGCATTTCCCAAAATATTTTAAAATGCATAATAAGACTTATTTCTTTTCTTGTTCTCTCCAAATAACATTTCTACTCAACTCTTCTACCCTTTTATGTTTAAAAGAACACCAAAAAGCACATGATCTCGCCAAATTACAGTCAATACAGAGAGTTCTTTTCTAGGTACATCATATTAGACACCCCCTTTGGTAGAGGAATTCTTTTCTCTAGGTACTCTTAAGTCTTGACTTCATGACAGTTTTTTTATGAGCCTTTCACTACTTTCTAAGTTAGCATAACTAAGCAACATGAATACATGTGAAAAAAATGATTATTACTATTATTTCTAAATATACAGCGATACAGGATCTCATACAATGAGGGGGCCGCTACGCCCCCTTATCTTAGTTACTTTTGCAAAATAAAAAAAAAAAAAAATATATATATATACATTTTCTCTCATTTTTCAATATTCTAAATTTTCTACAAAATTTTCATAATTTTTTCAAATCGCACCGCTACGATATGTAGCGTTTTGGCGGCGGGCCACTATGCCCGCCGCTACCGCTATTTTCATTCTTGCCATCGACAACTACACCCGCCGCTACCGCTATTTTCATCCTTGATCCAAACTCCTCTACCAAATTCAAGATAACTTTTCTTAGGTTTCCTTCGCTGCCCATAGAACTTCCCTTAGCCTCTCACCAATTTCAATGAAGGTTCTATCCTCCCAACCGTGATGGGGAAGCCCGTAGAACCTCAAAAACACTGTTTTGCCCACCTTAAACACACCAACCGTCCACCAGAATAGGAACCGAATCCAAGTAATTGAATGACTGTTAACTAACCAGTTTTTGTTGCCTTTAACAGTACCTCTAGACACAAAGACAGCCTCCAAATTCTTCTTGTGACCTATCACCAAAGCATCACGACGCAGTCCCAATTTGATGCAATCGGATGGTCTAGGGCCCAGATAACCAAAACCAGAAATATCCCAACTACTACACCAATATGCAGTAGAGAAAACAGAAATCAAGAAACTTAATGGTGAAGGAACAATGCTTAAAAAAATCACCAAACTCACTTTAAAGCCTTCTCCATCTTCTAGCATCCACATGATATGAGAAAGAGGAAGAAAACCAAAAGCAACTACTGCTTTCTGAAAATTACTACTCACAGTACTGTAGCATCTCCCGGACTGTCAACCATATCCTCGTATATATAATTCATAAACTCTCATGAAAACCTAGAAAACTCGCTAAAATTGAATCCAAACACAATTAAAAGTCCTAGTAGAGTTTCTTAAATAAAAAAAAAAAACAATAGCAAAGAAAATGAAGAAATATGAGAAAAACCCAGAACTCAAGTCGTCACTGCACACTTGTAGTAATTTGGTTGTGGGGCCCACATGGCCCACCCTTTGACGAAAGCACTTGTATGATCTGAAGGCCCGCTCATGGGCGACCCTTCTGGTACCTTCCTTTCTCAACCTGATTTGACCTTTCAAACTTGAGTGCAAAAACCTGCTGCCCGTGAGGCCCTTTTTAATTCTGAATTTTCTGCAGATTTGCAAGCAAGCCCCTGTTTTCTATATTATTCTCCAAATAGCCCCTGTTTTCTGTATTATTCTCCAAACAGCCCCTATTTTTCATACTCCAGCATATTTCCTAGCTGTTTGGGTCCAAGTTTTCAATCGAAACTTGTCAGGACCCTTGCGGGCCATCTTAGTATGCTCCAATTGCTTCAAATAGGCTTCGACTAGCACAAATTCAAACTCTAAAACCAACTCTGCATCACATTATCATAAGACATTCTTCCTTCCTCCCGTACCTTTGGAGTCTCCTAAGCACTACTAACATTCTCCTCCACCCAAGCCGCAGGAAAAGGAACTTCTCTACAGGGATATGGAGAAAATGAAATAATCCACAACCCGAACTTCCCTTAGAAGAGGATCTCCTTTGCAACCAGGTAAAGGAAGCAAGCTTGCAAGAAGTTTTATGCCATGAACATAGTCCCATACTCCCATTCATGGCAGCAATAGCTTTATGTGCTGCAAAATGGTCCTAAATCTCACAAAACCAAAGCATTTCCCCTTCCCTCTTGTACTCGACAATGGGATGTAAGCATCAGCAGCTTTTCCAAAACAAAAAAACGCAAATCTCAAACACACAACGGGAGTGCTTTCCAGCATATTGTCCACAAAAAAGAGTGAACAGGTCCTCCCATTTCACTGCCTTCCTGATTGATGTCTACTTCTTGACCCAAATCAACTGTGTCCCCCTCGCCCACATTCTCCATTCTCCCTACATGTATGTATGTGTGTAGAAATTGTACTTTTACACAGCTTCTGCTTTTGGTGCCCAATAAATATTAGTTAGAAAGGATACTCCGCATATTGTTTTGCTTTTAAGATGATGTGTGTTGTAGAATATTAGAAATTTCTTTCTGGAGTGGCGTCAGTTTATCTTTTTCTTGCACTTCTTTGATCATCGTCACCACTCACCAGCAAGTCTTATGTGTCCACGTCACACAAACACAAATGCACACACTGAGGGAGGGAGGGAGGGGCGGGCGTGCAGAAGGGGGCTTGGGGGGTGGTTGGGGGGCGGGGGGGCGGCTGGCAGGGGCTGTGTGTGTTGGGGGGCGGGGTGGGGTGGGGTTTGGTTTGTGGGGGGGAGATATCAAGAGATCTTTCATGTTCCATACATAGGAATCTTAAATAGCTCATTTAAGAGCTTGATCATAGAACTCTTAAATCCTGACCTCAATTGAATAGATAAGGCTCAGATGATGATATATGTTCTATTTCATAAATTGCTATACCAAGTTTCATTTGCATGGCTCAACCAAGACCCCATCTAGTCTTCAACTTGACTCCAACTCAGTGACCATAGGAGTCAGGCCAATCATTCAAGCTTTTAGAAACTTCTATTCACTGTGGGATTTACCATGAGCCTACATGCTCAGGGACCAACATTATACAAATCTAGGATAAAAATCATAGGCTACTAATACTAATCTCCAGACTCAATCAATCCATGCATAAAAGGTCAAGAATCATCTATTCAAAAGAAAAGGCATAATAAGATCACCCGAAAATAGAGCACAACAAAATGCCACTAAGAAGGAATAGTCTAGAATGCACAACCAACTTCCTAAACAAGTCATCAATAGTCTCTGTATCCAGCCTATTACAAAGCTTATGTCTGCCTAGTATCAAAAACTAACCCTAAATCACATCCTAACCATCTACCCATTAATCTGGCAAATAATGTTCTGAATTTAACCCTGTAAATATAAACTAGCACAATAACCTGTGCTAAGCACGGGCGTGTTCCCCAACAACTGAAAAATATATTCTATAATCCATTAAAGAAATTTAGATCATATAAAATCATTTTCAAACACTTACTGACATCAATTTGGTTAAATTTTAAAAAGAGAAAAAAGATAATAAGAGTACCTATTTTCTCAATCCAAGAGTCCAGAGAGTAGTAGAAATGGGCCAACAGAAGTGGAGTAGAAAGAAAAGAGGAAAATAAGATTTGGAATAGAAATGAAGTTACTACAGAGAATGAAAAGTAGGAAGAAGATTTAAGTGGTTACAATAACATGTTGGAAGTGTGAGGAAAAAGTGAGTTAGTTGTAGAACATGGGTATAACTTGCAGTCAAAATCAGAAGTTATATGGTCAAAATTAACTTCAAAACCCTCGACCTTAATATAGTATAATATAACTTTTATCCACGTGAAAGAAAGAAACAAATGTAATACGTACTACTAGGAGAGCCAAACCAGAAAGAAGTACGCAATGCCCATGATGGGACATCAATAGGGCCCAGAGGAAAACATTTTATGCCACAGAAATCCATATAAGTTCTGCTAGATTGTTCATTTATAACCAGAAAGACAAGAAATTTTGCCCAAACATAACTTGCAAACAAACAATAGAAATTTCGATGAACACAATTTATCGATATATTTAATATAAAAAATAGCATACCTTTGTAGCTGATAGCTTATCCATACTCAAGGAATGGAGGATAAACTGTGTAGTCGATCCATTCACAACAATTGTCAAAAATACAATCCCACTAGTGAAGAAAACAAACTGTAGAAGGAAAATTTTCCAATCAGTTTGTCAAAAGTCGAAACATATATTTACTTAAATTTTCATATTCATTTATTAGATACAACATTTTTCTTTTGGCTTAGAGATACAATATATTTTTATAAATTTTATATCAAAAGAAAAAGTCATGCAATTCTATGATCACTAGGAACAAACCAGAGCACCCATTTCTTGATTGAGATGAAATGAATACGACTTGTCACTGGCACGCTGCAAAGAGTCAATAAACACAAATAAGTAATAGACAAATCACAATGACTGGCCAATATAAATGCATTAAGAAGGTTATATAACAACAGAGAATAGTTTTATTTCACTTGCAATAAATGTGAAGATACCTGTTTTTGATATTCTGGTAGAGCACCATACTAAGTAGTACAATGAGTTGTATGGTCCTGCAGACCACTATATCATTCATTTGTCTTATTTAATTGGTCAAAGCCCATAACCCATTAAGATAAGGGCTTCGCTAATTTCAAGTAATCAGTGTTCTACAAATTCAGTCGTTGAGAGCCATTAAGGCCCACAACCATCTCCAATAACCTTCTCTCTTTAATTTTTTGGTTTGTTGCATTGTATCAAAGCCACTTGGGAGAACACTCAAACCAAGGAAGAAGAGAAAATGCACAAATTGCAACTTTTATAAATAAAGATATAAAAAAAATTCAAAACTCAGGCTGCCAAACCTTCTACATGCAAATATATATATATATATATATATTGTTTTAGAACCATGAAACCCTAATAATTTTAGCTTAGGACTTCACCATTCATCAAGAGATCAAAGTAATGTAAAATCCATATAATAGGGGTTCTATCACAAGTATAAGAAAGAAAGAATCCACTAAGAATTCAGAACTCCAATTGCTTGTGTGCAAGCTCATCCAGAAGCTTGCTGGCATGAAATCTTTGTGGGTCCCATATGTTTTGAATACCAATTCAAATCTTAGCAACCTCTTTCTAAAAGAATCTCTTGACAATTCAAAAGAGCCAAAATATAGAAAGAGCTAAAAGAGCACATCCAATTAGGGATGGCAATGGGCAGGGTCGGGTTCCGGTTTAAGCTGGCCCGAATGGAAATTCCTTTGCCCCATACTACGGCAGGTTTATGGTTTGTGATGTTGACCCACCCCGTCACTCGTACAGGAGGATCTGAACTCCGAGGTAATAGAACATGTGGCAGAGGTGATGTGACCCACTGGTCCCACCCACCAGATAAAAGAGGAGTTTGGACTATGCCCATAAGCAAATGATAGGTTAATTGGATCCTAAGAGGCAAGAGCTATCCATTTCATCATCATTATCAAAGCCTTGTCCCAACTATGTTGGGGTCACCCACACAAATTCTATTTCTCCATTCCGATCTATGCTTGGCCAAATCCTCAGATTGGTTGCACTTCTTCAAATCTCACCTGACTACTCCCACCCAAATCCTCTTCAACCTACCCCTTTTCCTTGGTGTACCATCAACTTCCATAAAAAGACTTTTACTCACTGGAGTTGTTGCTAGCGTGCATTGGATACGGCCAAACCATATCAAGAGAGTCTCTATTAATGTATCACCTTTTAATGCTACCCCTAAATGCTCCCTAATGCACTCATTTCTAATTCTATTATTTTTAGTTTTACCACACAACGATCACAACATTCTTGACTCTATCACACTCATTTTTTGGATGTGTTGCTTCTTGATTGGCCAACATTTTGCTCCATAGGTCATAGCTGGCCTAATTGTTGTCTTGTGAAATTTTTCCTTCAGTCATGTTGGTATATGCCTATCACAAAGCACTCCAGAAGTAAGTCTCCACTTCGACCATCCTACTCTTATCCTATGTTTCACAACTTCTTCAATCTCTCCACCCTTACTAATTATCGAGCGAAGGTATCAAGAATCTATTTATTGTATCTCTTGAGCTTCAATTGTCAAAGTAGTTTTAGCTATTTGTACATCCCCATTGAAGTTGCATTACATATGTTCCATCTTTATGTGATTTGTTTTAAAGCCATGGATTATAAAGCCACCCATCATCTCTTAAGTTTAGCATTCACGCCATTTCTCAATTCATCCACCAATATTATATCATTTTCACCCATCCACTAATACTATATCACCTGCACGGCATACACCAAGGTACCTCCCCTTCAATATAAGCAGTTAACTCGTCTATAATGAGTGTAAAAAAAAGGGCATAAAGCAGGACCCTGAAGCAAACCTATGGTCACTGGAAACTCATCCATCTCTCAACAGGTAGTTCTCACACTCGTTACTGCTCTCTCATACATGTCTTTAATGACTTCAATGTAACCTCTTGGGACACCTTTTATCTAAAACCCATAAAATTAAAACTCTAGGTACCCTGTCGTAGGCATTTTCAAGATCAAAGAAACCATATGAAGAGTTTTTTTCTATTCTCTTTGTATTTGTTCCTAAATTGCCTAGGTGAGATGATAGCTTCCATAGTTGACCTCCCTGGCTAACCAAATTGATTTTCCTTTTCTCTAAGTCCTTGCTCCATTACTCTCTCCCACGGTTTCATATTGTGACTCATTACTATAATCCCACATTAATTAGTTCAACTTTGTATATCTCCTTACGGAAAAGCCTAATGAGCAATACCGATCCAATTTCTCTTAAGCATTTCATAGCCTCTATGGGAATGCCATCTTACCCATTGGTTTTCCAATCTTCATTCAGGTAAATGCATTCTTCACTTCTGCTACCCTAATTCTGTGATAAAAGGTCTACCCTACTAACAAAGCATCATCTCTCGTTCCTAAGAGTCCTATAGAATCTTCATTGAAATTTTAGTTAAAATATTCTCTCAAGTTTTTTTATAATACCATTGTCCTTCACTAAAAAAATTTGGTTGCCGTTCTTTATACATCTAACACGATTTAAGTTCCCTCATTTTGCAAGCTTGAAAAATCTCTCACCTTCTCTTGTTCCCAACCTGTGATATAGGTTATTATATGCTTTGGACTTTGCATCCCTTACTACTTTCTTAACCTCTACCTTTACTCTCCTATAAATTTCATAATTTTTTGTATTCCCAATCTCCTAGAAAGCTTTGTAGCAACATCTTTTCTCTCGCACAACTTCTTGAACCTCTACAATCCAGCACCACGTTTCTTTTTCAGATAGTCTTTTCCCTTTTAACTATCCAAGCCCCTTCTTTGAAAGCCTTCTTATACAATCAGCCATTTAGTTCCACCTCATTGTAGTTTTTGCCTCCAAATTCCTTTCTCCCTCAATGACTTTATGCTTAAATATTGTTGCCCTTTACCATTTCAAATCCTCACACCTGATTTTAGGGCACCTTTTATTTACCATCCCTCTCTTTCCACTACTAATGGAAACATCTAAAACTAGTATCATTTGTTGTGTGGTCAAACTCTCTCCAAGAATAACCTTACAGTCTTTACCACAAAGTCGAACTTCTTTTCTTAGTAGGAAAAAGTCTATATGGTTACAGGTAATCAAATGATCCTCTCTCTTTTTAAAGTAGGTGTTTTTTATTACTAGGTTACATGCCACTGCAAATTCCAAGACAGTGTCTCCTAACTCATTCCTTTCACTAAATCCATGTCCTCTGTGCATTCACTCTTACCCTCTACTATCCTTAAAAGAAATTTTTCTATTTTTTGACAAACAATTTAATGATCTTTGATCAAATAGCAAGCAACACTAATGGACTTGAGTTTTTTGCAAATGGCTATACCCAATAGTCTGGATCTAGAAAGCCAATGACTAATCATTTCGTTTATCAGAAACATTAACATTTTATTAAAAAAGAGAAAAGTTCAACACAGAAAAGACTAAATTGAACAAGCATAGCTCATTGGTGAACCGGTCTAAGAGATACATGCTAGACACCAACCACCACTACACTACACAGGCACTTCGATTACAAGAACGATGTACCCCTTGCTTGGCTAAACAACCCGTCATTCCATTTGCAGATCTACATAGATGCTGAAACAATACTTGCATCTCAAATACTAGACAACTAATCTCATTTAATAAAAATTGCATTTTCCGTGGACCTCTAAAAGATTCCATCCAAGCTATGGCATTAGTTGAGTCACTTTCCACAGTAAGTGATTGGTGATAAGAGGATCGATAAATGCGAAGAGCCTCCAATATAGCCAAAACATCTGCTTCATTAGAATCTTTGATCTCAACATGTTTAGAAAACATATACAAAACTTCCCCTTTATGATTTCTTAGAACACCTCCGATGTGAGCCAAGCCCAGTTTTCCTTTTGTAGCTCCATCCACGTTGAACTTTAGTGTTCCTACCGGTAGAAAGCACCAAGAGACTTTCCTTTTCTTCTTGCAGACCTCCATCTTCAAGCAAGCTTCCAACTTTGCACGATGTTATCAATCTTAATGTCTGAGAATTCCTTTCTGACACATGCCTATTTGGCGATCCTCGAAATTGCAGATGACAGTAGAACCTCCCATGACGATCCTTTTCTATTAAAAATTCTGTCATTTCTCTCCTTCCAAGTTGACCAAAGAATGGAGAAAGGAATGATCCTCCATAAAAACCTACCATTTCAAGCCAATGGAGACCCCTTCCAAGATTCAAACAATGTGGCTAGTAAGCCTGGAAAACACCAATCCACACCGTACATTCAAATAGATGAAGATATATCACAATGAATGAACAAGTGATCTATCGACTCCATCTTGCTCCCACAAACGCATCACACGTCTAAAATAGAATCCGACACCCTCCATCCCTCCCTTTTCTTAACATATCAGCTGTCGAGATCTTTCCCGCTACTGCTGACCAACAAAAAGCCTCCACTCTAGGATGAGCTAAACCCATCCAAACTTATGCACAAGGAGGCCGAACCCCCAAAAAAAGTCTCAACTCCCTGTAAAAGGATCTTGAGGAAAACAAAACCAACAAATCAGGCTTCCATATAAAATGGTCAACTTCATCCATGCAAAAAAAAAAATTAGCAAGAAGACTCAACAAAGAATCAAATTGAACAAACTCCGACTAACGGAAAGCCCTCCTAGCGCTAACAACCCAAGACAGTTAGCGTCCCCATCCTAAACATAACACTCTTTGACTGAAGACTCTTTGTTAGACACAACTCTAAATACTCCATGAAACAAAATGCGTAAAGAGCCCACACCCACCCAATCATCAAACCAAAAACAAATACTTGTCCCATCCCCCACAATGAAACCCAACCCCTTATCAAATATTGCCCCCTAACATTTAAAACATCCCCAAAACTAGAGATGACAACCTCTATCTAGGGACTTTTTTGGGAACCCACCGCTTGCATCCTCCCCGTACTTAAAACACAATTACCCTTCTCCACAAAGTCTCTTTCTTATTCCCATATCTCCACCACCATTTAGCTAATAAAGACCAATTTTTCAACTCCAAGTTCCCCAACCCTAATCCTCCTTTCATTTTTTGCTTTATCACCTCACCCCACTTCATCAAGTGCATCTTCCCATTCTCGCTATTCCCATCCCATAAAAGTTCCCTCTGAATCTGGTCTAACTTCTTCATCACTGCTAAAGGCATCTTGAGTAGTGACATGTAATAAACTGGGAGACTGGATAAAGAAGATTTTATAAGGGTGATTCTTCCTCCAAAAGAAAGGTATTGTCTCTTCCAAGTGGATAATTTCTTCTCAAACTTTTCCACCACTGAATCCCACATCGAAACTGACCCTGGGTTCGCCCCAATAGGTAAACCAAGATATTGAATAAGGAGTGTACCTTTCTTGCAATGCAATCTATCCGCCAATATCTGAATGTTTTCCTCTAAAGCTCCCACCCCTCCAAGGAACTTTTAGACAGATTTATCTTCAATCCCGACATCAATTGAAAACATCTTAAAATCTGCTTCAAGTTTGCTACTTCCTCCCATCCTATAGAAGTAAAAAGAATCATGTCGTCTACAAACACAAGATGAGTAACCATTTCTTCCCCCTTGGGAGCTTCAAAGCCATCAATCATACCGGTGTCTTTTGTTTTCTTAAGAAGAGCCCCTATAGCTTCTGCCACAGCAGTGAAAAGGAAGGGGGATAACAGATCACCCTACCTAAATCCTCTCGAACCCCGAAAAACCCGAGTAGGCAAATCATTCACTAGAACTGAAAAGGATGAGGAAGAAATGCACTCTTTAACCCACCCTCTCCACCTATCACCAAATCCAAATCTTCCAAACATATAATCAACAAAGTTCCAGCCCACATTATCGTAGACCTTTTTCCAAATCAATTTTAAAAATGGCTCCTTCCGGGTTTTTTTTTTTTTTCCCTCTCTTCCTCGAGTCTATGAGTTCATTAGAAATAAGGATACCATCTAGAATTTGCCTTTTAAGAACAAAAGCCCCTTGTGCAGGGCTTATGATCAAAGGTATAACACTTCTCAACCTGTTAGCCAATATCTCAAAAAACAATTTGTAGATGCATCCCACCAGGCTAACTCGTCTGAAATCCTTCAACGCCCCCGGATTCGGAACTTCCAGAATAAGGCACAAGTAGGTAGGATTGAGCAACCCTCTTTAAGAGTATCCCATGCAGCTTAAATAAAAGCAAAAATGAAACCATCTGGACCTGGTGCCTCGTCACCTGCACAATCTATTACAGCTTTGCTAATTTCTTCCTCTTCAAAATCCCTTACCCTACTGAATCATAGGAAAAACAGTACCATCCAAAGATGGTCTAGCAATGTCTTCCTTCAAATAAAGTTTTTCAAAAAACTGAGATTTCCTCCTTGATCTCTGAGGGATCCAGAAGCACTTTGTTATCTTTTCTAATATTGCCAATGTAATTGATCCTTCTTCTAGCATTGGCCATTCGATGGAAGAACTTGGTATTCCTACCCCCTTCCTTTAACCAAAGAACTCTAGACTTTTGCCTCCAAGAAACTTCCGCCACCCTATTGATCTCCAATAATTTCCTCTTAACTTCTCTCCTCATCTTTATACCTACTAGATTTTGAGCAAACTTTCCTCTTCCAACATATCCCATTCCTCCAACTCCAATTCCAAAGTATTCCTTCTTTCGTCAAGGCGACCAAACTCTAATTTATTTCATTCCTTAATTTTAGCTTTGAGATCCTGTAATTTCTTCAACAAAGAAAAACTTGCGTAACCTTGAAAATGCAACTAAGACCACCACTCCCTTACTTTAGCCATGAAGTCTTTGTCTAACAACCAGCATTTTTCAAACAAAAAAGGTCTAGGTCCCTAATTAATTTAGTAGGTGGAAAGCTTAATGGGGTAATGGTCCAACACATACCCGGGTAAAGCCAACTGAATTGCACCCGCAAAGTGCTCATCCCAATCCCTTACCAGAAATCGATCGATCGAATTGCACCCGCAAAGTGCTCTCGAACCCCGAAAAGTCCAGCCTTTTTTTTTTCTTCCCGAGACAACTTAACACTCTCCTCCTTACCATCTAAAGATTGGATTTCTGCTAAAATTTTAGACTTTTGATGCTTCACATCGCCGAAGTGCTCCTTTGCCCACTCCTTCATTTTGAGTTTCAGCAACTTCAATTTTGTGGCTAACCTGTGCCCTGCCCATCCCTCCACCCTTATCTCCTCCCACCACTTCTGAACCAGCCCAATGAATTGCTCTTCCTCTAGCCACATAAGTTCAAAGCGGAAGGGCGAAGGTCCCCATCTCTCACAATCCGAGTCGAGCAGGATCGGGCAGTGATCTGAAACTGGCTTAGGCAAAGCTAGCTGGGTAACCTCTGGGTAGATTTCCAGCCAGTCTGAGGTGACCAAGAACCTATCCAGCCTGGACATAGCAGGAGTGCTCTGATGGTTAGACCAAGTAAAAGAAGCTCCACCCATTTGCAAGTCCACCAAAGAGTGATAGTTGATCCAATCACAGAAGCGCCTCATTTCTCCCGTTAGATTTTTACCTCTCAGTTTTTCACCGGGGAATCTAATTATGTTCCAGTCCCCCCCAATGCACCACGCCCCACTCCATCTCCCCCTTATCATGTTCAAAGCTCTCTCCAGAACTCCTCCCTCCTGTGGCTATTATTAGGACCATAAACTGAGGTCAAAAATCATTTTTTATTGATCTGAAGGTCTTCCACCAAAACTGAGAAGGAAAAGACATCCACCCAGCTTCTTTCTACTGAAACTGTTCTTGTGTCCCATAGAGTCAACAACCCACCTGCAGCACCCACTGCTTCTACTGCTGCCCAATCCACTTGCCTCCTTCCCCAGATCTCTTTCACCAACCTTTCAGAGACTTCTTTCAGTTTTGATTCTTGCATGATAACTATTTGAGCCTTCTGACTCCTGATCATCTCTTTCACCACCAGCCTGTGCAAGCCCCCCCCCCCCCCAACCCACGGACATTCCATGAGAGCACCTTCATTTAATGATTGAAAGACTCCCCTGAATTTTCCCACCTTTCTTCTATGCAGTACCATCCTCTGACTCCTTTAATTTGGATTTGTCATAATTAATTGAACAGTTCAAATTGTTTAATTCCCTGACCTCCTTCCTTGTGGACTTGCTTCCCTTCCTTTCTTTTCTGTTATGGCTCTCCCTTCTTTGAAAAAAATTCACCAATGGATTCCATTCTTCTGCTATCCCCTCTAAAGTTACTCCAATGGACTTGGCACATTGAATAATTTTCTGAGGTGACCAGTGCTTGTCGCCAACCTCCTCTTCCTCATAGGAGCTCCCCTCTTGGTTGTTTTGATCTTCCCTTGGCCCAAAAAACGCTCCAAAACCCAATATACCTGGGCCCGTGTCGTTTAGTCTGAAGGTGGGCACCCTCTCCTCTACCCCCAGACTGCCGCGTTGCAGCATTTTTGCTCCTCCTTGACCCAGAGAGGGAGCTGACCTGGATCCCCTTTTCAGAAGCAGAAGATTGTGTCCTTCACGCTGTTGATGAACTGAGATCTAGCCCAATTGTTTTGTTTTATTCAAAGATAGTTGATTTGTTCACTTGTTTAATTGTTTGACTTTAAATTTTATTCAAATTTATTTAATATGATTTCATGGATTCTTATTGGAGTATTTTTAATTTAACTTGTGCATGTGTATGATACTTATAAGTCAAGATCTGGAATCCAACATGGCCCCGGATTTCAAGGCATAATGCGTTGTCGAGTTTCAAGTAGTTGATTATGTTTATGTTATGGTCCGTGTAAGGCAAGAGTGGTTCCCACATGTTATTGCGGAGAAGTTATAGACCCGTTGTACCGGCCCATTCAAAGTTTTGAAGAGATTAGGTCCAAACCTCCTGCCTGATATGGGCATAAGTTCGACTTTCAATGTAGAGGACCTTGTTCCTTTTCAAGGTCCCACAGCATCACCTAATAACCCATATCCTATTATTGTATCTACCCATGAGGTTAGTGGACCTAACAAGAATTTTGAGCTATCCTTTCTCCTAAAAAATTTCCACAACCTTCCCCACCTCCACCACCTTAAGCTCAAATGAAGAAGATTGTGGAAGACAAGGAGGCTTTCAGAGATTCCTTGTTAAATGGAAAGAAAGGCTATGACATCAAAGTACATAGATCACGAGAGATGAGTTGGAGCGCCTTAACCTAGATCTACTTGAAAGATATGATAGCTTTATCTCACCAGAGGTGAGATCTTCTCAACCGAGGGGAATTGATGGGGACATCAACCCAAATCCCTTCAAGAGTTATCAGCGATGGAGGCGTAGGATTGCAGATCAAGCAAATTTGTGGATGGATGATGAGTATCCAAACTTTGATTGCCAGGATATTGAAAATCCATTATTGGATTATGATTCTGACAACATCCAACAATTGGATTTCTCTGGATCAAGCATCTGATAGACTGAAGGCCCCATATGCGCAATTGCATTGAAGGCCCACATTAGAAAGTGCCACATGAGAAGAATTAAAAGATTTAAAGAGTTCCAGAGGGGCCCGGGAGGAATTAAAAAAGAAATATAAAGAGGAAGGTCCAAGGGGGCCCATAACTTAATGCGGAAAATCCCCTACTTGCACATGAACTTCCATGTGCACAGCTATTTCTTTTTCTTTTTCCATTTCTTGCTTTTTATTTTCTTTCTCTTGTTATTTCTTTTTAGAAAGTTTGAGACTTATTTATATGGAGAGACTTGTAATGATCATTCATTACAATGGCTATCAATGAGAAAACTGAGTTTCTTGAGTTCTACTTCGACTTCTAGTTCTAGTTCTAGTTCTAGTCCTCAAGATATCTTCTCTTCTGCCTCCTAGATTGGAGTTTGGTGTGAGGCCAGTTTCAGGTAATTCTGATTATCTTTTTCTATTTTCTTTCCTGCTATGTTTTGTCCTTTCAAAACCCTAAATCTAGTCCATCTCCTCCATCCTTCAGGCACCAAATCCATACATCCCAGCCATCCATAACAGCCACCAGACATTAGATCCCATCAATCATCATCAAAACCCCAAATCCAACCATTTGACCAACCCAAAACAGTCCAAATCCAAGCCGCCAGCCACCAATCCCTCTTTCCCCCACTTCCACCTCAGTTGTAGCCTTCCTAAGTCCAAAACCAGCCACAGCCAAACCTAGTCCCCCTACAGCTGAACCCATTTAACCTATCTACACCCTGGCCAAAACAAGTCCTAGCCCTATTACTATTAGCCCTAGCCGAACCACCTACTAGCCGTAAATCATCCTCCTTCATCTTTCCACATTCCCACCCCTATATAATCATAAAAGCTCACATCTGAATTTGGTTTATGAGCCATATATTGCTGTGGTAGTGAATTTCAGATCTAATTACTGCTCTAAACTCTCAAATTACAAGGATACCAAAAAAAAAAAACAAACCCTCCCAAATTACAAAAACACTTGTCTCCCAAGTTAAACCAAACCTTTTGTTTCAAATCCTCATTAAGGGAACATTTAATCTAATTGAATTAGGCTATCCCTAAGCAAGTGGAAGTTCTATCTACCATTAAGATCTCTCCCTCGTTTTACTAGAGGGACCATTACTGCAGGATTATAACAATGCCTTGGACCCACCGCATAATTCCCTTTTATTTTTCATATAAGAATTGTGTAATTGGTGTGATTTATACTTAAGTTGGATTGTTAATTCTTAGATTGATCTCACTTTCCATATTGGATTAGATTCCAAAATTGTCATGCATCAATGAGAGAATGTAAAGAGTATTCTGAAATTTCAAGACAATCTATAATGTCCGCATAATAAGAGATGAAAAAGAACAAAAACAAAGAAAAAAACTGACTTGCCTTAACAGATAGTGACAGTGATAGTGCCACAGCTCCTCGAAGACCTGACCATATGACAATAAGTGCTTCTTTCCAATCCAAACCATAGCCAAAATATTGTAGAAAGGGATACAATATTCCAACAACTATCATTCGAGCTACTTGCACTAAAAAATAGAGGAGAAGGACATAACCCCATGAAGTTCCTGAAAATAAAAACGAAATGTATCAGAAACCCAAACAATTACCATCTCCAAAAAAAATGACATTTATCTTTCAACATGAACTGTGGACCATGACCCAGGTCGTTGCCTTCAAACTTTACCACACACACAAAAAAAGAAATCAACTGTCTATGACAAGAAATAGGATCTGTCAGTTATTAGGTGCTATATATTCTTCTCCAAAAGATATGACAAGAAATAGGATCCATCAGATATTAGGCACTATATGGGGGAAAAACAAGCAGTGATGAATGATTTAAGTCTTTATGACGCAACATGATTAGAGTGCAACGGAGAACTAGATTGAGCTGGAGAAAACAGTGGTCATTGTGGCTGTGTACATTATTCATAAAAGTACAGTAGAAAATTGTGAATTCACCAAATTGTTTTGCAAGGGTAGTTGGTAAAGAAAAACCTAACATAAGAATCAAATATTTCTGAGAACCAGTTTGGGCTTATGACAGGTAGATGCACAACAGAAGCAATTTTACTATTTAGACAACTCATGGAAAGTTCAAGGAGAAGAGGAAAATCTTAGATATCGATTGCATTGATTTAACACGGCCATCTGTCCTTAATTCATCATGTGCTGGTCTCAAGCCCTAAAAATGAAGGCTTACTGTTAGCTGTCAGTCATAAAAACATGCAACTTAGATATGAGTTCTACTTTTAATAGTCAATTCTAAGGCTAGAGCATTATCAAGAGGGATGAGAAATAATGGTTAGGGAATTCTCAGGAAGCAAGGTGCAATAGAAGTGCTTTCTTGCTGTGAGAAATCGACAAGGTTTCACATGCATTCAAAAAAGAGGGTATGTGTGACAAGCAAGGAGAATCTGGGCGAAGATAGAACCACAGTATTTTCATCACTAGGTAGAAACTCTCTTGAGAAGCTTTGGTGTCACGAAAAAGATGACACACTCCATCGTTCTGGAATCTCGGATTTGCAAAATAAGACGTATGTTTGTTTTGTGGGGGAGAGGGTGGGGTGTTGTGTTGGTTTTGGGAGGGGGAGGGAGGGGAGGGGGAGGGAGGGGAGGGGGAGGCAGGGGCACAAGCAAGGATTGGGTTGGGGACCACATGCAACTACGAAGAGTCTACAATAGTAAGAAGTAAGAACTGTAAAGGTGAAGAGAGCATAATGAACTAGAGATTCGTGGGAAATTGGTGATATCCCAAGATAGGATCAACACCCCTTTATATACAGTTGATGGCCCAATTAAGGGCTGTAATTACAATCAATTATAATCTGATTACAGCCTATGTATAAGATCTATTCACTACGTAAATGGTAGAAAAGATCTAATCAATACAGAAATGGTATATACACAAAGATATGCTATATACAAGGATTTGGCTAAATCTTCACATGAATCCATGTGAGTTATTTCTTGATGTGGGCCCTTTCTTGATAGGCCTGATGGGCCTGGTTTCTACACTCGCCCTCAAATTGGTGCGGGGTGGGTGGAATAGAGCAACAATTTGGAGCATAGATAGTCGTAACGATCGTGAGGGGGTGCTTTTGTGAAGACATCTGCCAACTGCTCATGAGACGTAACATAAGGCAAAGATATGACATTAGTGAAAACTTGCTGCAGAATAAAGTGACAATCTATCTCGATGTGCTTAGTCCATTCGTGGTAAACGGTATTCTTTGCAATGCGGATGGCACTTGTGTTGTCGGCATAGAGTGGAGTTAAGAGTCACAATAAATACCACAGTTTAAAAAATCAGCCGAGTCCGAGTCGACTCGTACTCGGCACATACCGAGTCGGGTCGCATGGGACTCAGACTCGAATCATGTGACTCGGCCGAGTCTCATATGACTTGGCCGAGTCCGAATGCAACTCGGTTGAGTCCCATGGGACTCGGTCATGAGTAATTAGGACTCGGCCCTCCAACTGAAGTTGGGACTCGCGGCCCAACTCGGCCGAGTCCCATGCGACTCAGTGAGTGGACTCGGACTCAGCAATGAACGAGTCGGGTCCCAAGTCCGATTTTTTAAACCTTGGTAACTGCACCAAACTCCCTAAGTAATCAACGAAGCCATACAATCTCACTACTTGCTGAAGACATAGAACGATATTTCGCTTCCGCTAATGATTTGGAAACAATGGGTTGCTTCTTACATTTCCATGAGATCAGAGAGTTACCAAGAAACATGCACCAACCTGTAGTAAATCAGCGGGTATCCGGACAACAAGCCCAGTCTGCATCAGCATAGGCCTGTAACTACAATGAATTTGTTGAAGGATAAAGCAGTCCACGATTGAGAGTGCCTTTAATGTACCGTAAAATGCGGTGGACCACATGAAGATGTGGTTTATGAGGGTTGCTGATGAACTGACTAACCGTTTGATCTGCGCAGGATATGTCCGGCCGAGTCATTGTCAGATATAGCAAGCTGCCCACTAGACGACGGAAGATTGTTGGATCTTACAAGAGGACAGCCATCATCTCTTCCGATTTTGACATTGAGCTCAAGGGGTGTGTCAAAGGACTCGGCATTTTCTAGATGGGCGGATTTAATTAAATCCTCAGCATATTTCGTTTGACCCACACAAATACCCTCTTTTGTTCAAGAGATTTCTAAACCAAGAAAGTAAGTTAATGGCCCAAGGTCCTTCATTTTGAAGGTCTTCATGAGGTAGGTCTTGAACTCAAAGATTCCAACTGCATCATTTCCACTTACAATCATGTCATCTACATATATCAACAAAATAGTACAACCACGAGAGGTACGTCTTAAGAATAGAGAGCTGTCATTTGGACTTTGGTAAAATTGAGCTTGAAGAATGGCGGATCAGAATTTGTCAAACATGCATGACGAGCCAGTTTAAGACCATATAGCGATTTTTTCAGTTTGCAAACATGCTTTGTAGGACCGGCATGCCCTGGTGGTGGTCTTATGTAGACTGCTTCATGAAGATCCCCATGTAAGAATGCATTCTTTACATCCATTTGCCAGAGTGGCCAATGGCGGATGGCAACAAAGCTAAGTAAACAACGAACTGTTGTCATTTTAGCAACCGGTGCAAAAGTCTCTTCATAGTTAATCCCATACTCTTGTTTGTAGCCTTGGGCAACAAGTCGTGCGTTGTACCTATCCAAACTCCCTTCAGAACGAACCTTGATAGAGTAGACCCATTTACTTCGAATAATGGAAGCATCTAGAGGAGTTGGAACCAAATCCCAAGTTGAATTAGATTCAAGAGCTAATAACTCTCCATTCATTGCATCACACCAGCAGGGTAATTTTGAGGCCTGTGAATAAGTAGGAACTAGAATAGGATCTAAAGAGGTAAGGAGAGCAGGAAAACCATATATGTCAGGTGACATAGAAGAACAACTAGAACGTCATATTTTAGGAGAAGAAAGAGTTGTACCTATGGATGTAGAAGCCGGCAATGGGGGTGGATCATCAAGTGAAGGAGCAGCTGGCGGTGTAAGTTTTGGGCAACGAGCATAGACCCTTGTAATAGGTGGAGAAAGAGATGTTGATTCTGCGAAATGCGGGAGATATGACACATGAACTGGATGTTTGTCAGACCGTAGAGAGTAGAAGAGAATGTGTTTTAAAAACACAACATTGCGTGATATCCGAAGTCCTTATCACAAGGGTCATAGCACAAGAATCCCTTATGATTATCACTATATCCCAGAAACATGCATTTTGCTACTTGAGGGGAAAGCTTGTTCCTCTCAATGGACGGAAGGTGGACAAAGCAAAGACATCCAAAAATCCGTAAGTGATCATAGGATGGTGGTCTACCAAAAAGACACTAATACGGAGATGTCTTGTGAAGAACAGAAGAACGTAGACGATTTATGATGTGTATTGTTGTGTGGGCTGCTTCGCACCAAAACTGTGGAGGTACAAGTGCCTCTGTAAGTAGGGTGCGAACTGTTTCAAGGATATGCCTATTTTTTCTTTCAGCCATACCATTCTGTTGTGGTGTGTGCGGACATGATTTATGGTGAATAATGCCCTTTTCAGATAGAAAAGATGAGAAGGCAGAAGAAGTGTATTCCCCACCAGAGTCAGAACGAATCACTTTGATTTGTGTTTGGAATTGGGTATTTATCATGTGATAAAATTTTGTAAAGGTTTGAAACACATCAGATTTAGATTTTAAAAAATAAATCCATGTATATGTACAATGATCATCGATAAAGGTGACATAATATTTATACCCATTCCTACTCAATTAAGGAGCAATTCCCCAAACATCAGTGTGAATAACATCAAAAGGCTTAGTAACATGTGAATAATGAATTGGAAAACGCAACACATGACTTTTCCTTAAACAACATGATTCGCATTTGGAATTTGCAAAAGTAGAGATAATTTTATTGTTAAAGGTTTTGTCTAGACATCCCAGTTTGAATAAAGAAATCAACCAATCATTATTCAGATGACAAAGGCGTCTGTGCCAAGTGGTCCACACATTATTAAAAGCATTGATAGAGGAAGTAAAGAGAGAACGATGTCCCGTGTCCGGAAGAAACAGCCTGTCGTGCTTACTCCCCATCCCGACAATTACGGGTTACATGACCGTATTTCTTGCATTCATAACATTGGGGTTTCTGACCTCTAGCAGTAAGAAGAGCAATGTCATCAACTGGTGCAGGTACTTGACTAGTGAGAAAGATCTTCGGTTCGCTGGCAATAGACTATGTAGACCTAAGCCCGGTTTCTTCTCTAAGAACTTCCTGGACACAAGTGTTCAAGTCTGGAGATTTTTCGCAATTCATCAGAGCAGCACAAACAGGCTCAAATTCTGGACGTAAGTTCATAAGAAATTGGCTAACGTGTAATTCTTCTTGTAGTTTGAGAGCCTGGGGAAGAAATTCTGCAGAAACTGACTGATGAAGCTGATAAATCTTGAAAAAATCCTTAAAAACCAAGGATAAATGGGTGGCCCTGATTATGCAGCTTGCTGGTGTGATCGCTTATCAGAGATGGGGCCCACTGTTGATCAAGTTGACAGAACAGTCACGTGACTGTGTGTAGATGGAGATCCTCTTGCAGTAAAATTGATTCTAATGCTTGAACAGAAGAAAAGAGGATGCAGAAATCTCTGTTATTGCAAAGAGAGATTGCAATCCGGAGATGGCCCTTGCTGTTGATCAGATCGATCGTCACAGCAGTCTCTTAACGTGTTGAGATGAAAATCTGCCATAGGAGACTGCAAATTTACTTCCTGAATGGAAGAAAGCAGGCCTTTGATGAAGTTACCTAGCTCTGATACCATGCAAAGGCGAAGAGAGCAGAATGAACTAGAGATTTGTGGGAAATTGGTGTATCCCAAGATAGGATCAACACCCCTTCATATACAGTTGATGGCCCAATTAAGGGCTGGAATTACAATCAATTATAATCTGATTACAGCCTATATAATCTGATTACAGCCTATGTATAAGATCTATTCACTACATAAATGGTAGAAAAGATCTAATCAATACAGAAATGGTATCTACAAGGATTTGACTAAAACTTCACATGAATCCTCGTGAGTTATTTCTTGATTTGGGCTCTTTCTTGATGGGCCTGATGGGCCCGATTTCTACAAGAACAACAGACCAATGACATTTAAATGATGAAAAAACAAAGTACACGACACTATCTGAGAATTAAATAATACTTAAAAACACAATCTTAGTACCACATCCACATGCTTTTATTAATGAAAAATAATGAGCGCTTTGTGAAGGAAACAAAGAAACATGAAGAGAGAAGAGTAAAAAAGTCAAAAGGAAGGGAATAGTGTCGTCCAACACCTATCTTAGGTTGAACGATCACATGCTCTAATTTAATTAAACTCTTTGATATTACAAAGACGTCCCTGCAGTTTTATTTATAATTAAACAAAACCATTAAAAAAGAATAATGATATGTTTCTACACTCCCCCTCAAGCCGGCAAGTAGATATCTACAATCCCAAGCTTGGAAAAAACACTTGTCAGCTGGTTCCTTATTGATTTTGCTAGGTAGTTGGCTAGTTTATCAGCAATGTGGGAAGGCAACAAGCCAATCCTCGGGTTTGGGAATGCCAGTTGGCTTCACCGTCCAACTCTGTGTAGTCCTAAGGTCTCTAGTGTCTTCAGGCTACGTTAACCCTGGCGTTACAACAATTTATGGACATCAAATTGCCTTAGGGAAACACCTTTGGGTTAGTGTACATGAATACCAAGCTACGGGCTTCCTTGTATGTGTATGTCAGCACAAACATCGCCTACATAGGTCTAGGGGTCCATTAGGCCTTTATTAGGATCCAAGGGTTCCATAGCTAAAGCCCTTAGATTCTGCCCAATCTACATCAGTGAAGATCTCAATAGATAAATTCTCCATGCTATGGGTACATTATGCCTTTGCCAAGGGCCTTTTTAAGGTACCTCAATAATCGATAAAATGCTCTAAGATGCTTCATGTGAGGTGCATGGATGAATTGGCTCGTGAAACTGACAGCAAATCCGATATCAGGTTGTGTAATGGTCAAAAATATTAGCCTCCCAAACAGTCTCTGATACATTCTCGAATCATCCAGGAGCTCTCCACCATTAAAACATAGCCCTTGATTTTGCTCAGTAGGTGTCTCAACTCTCAACTGGCTTAGCACCTATCATCCCAGTTTCATCTAGCAAATCCAGAGTATACTATCTTTGACATATAACAATACCATTCTTAGATCTTGCTACTTCTATGCCAAGAAAATATTTTAGTTCCCCAACGTCCTTACTTCCAAACTTTTTGATCAAATACGGCTTGAGTCCCCATATTTCCTTATCACTGTTACATACAAATACAATATCAACATAGAAAATAAGAACACTACCAGTCTCACCTCTCCATGTGACAAATACGAATGATCCGCCTGGCATCTCTAGTAGCCAACTCTCACCATAGCTTCGCTAAATCTATCAAACCAAGCTCGTGGAGACTATTTTAGTCCATAGAGTGCCTTTTTCAAACAACATACTTTATCTGCTTGACCCTTGGGAACAAAACCAAGACGTTACATCATATAGGTTTTTCCTTATACACCATCGTGTAAGAAAGCATTCTTAATATCTAGTTGAAATAATGGCCATTGAGAGTTTTCTGCAATAGACAAGATAATCCTCGCAAAATTCAACTTAGCAACAAGAGAAAAGTCCCAAGGTAGTCCACTCCCTAAGACTATGCAAAACCCTTGGCTACTAGTTGTGTCTTATACCTTTGGATGATGCCATCCAGATTGAATTCGAAAGCAACCCACTGTTGGACTAGCATCTAAAAGATCTACCATTTCCCATGTGCTATGTTTATCGAAATATTTATTTCTTCAAGCATAGTTGCCTTCGGCTTTGGGTCGCTAAACGCATCACTAACAGTTATTGGTATATATACGCTAAGGACAATCGTAAGTTGTGAGACAAAGCCTTTGATGCATGAGAAAGAGAATGATAGGACACAAAAAATTTGTAACGAGTACATTTACCCTTTTTAAATGCAATAGGAATGTTTAAATCCAAGGGATCATCAGATTTGAATGGTCGGTACTGTCTCCGTATAGGGGATGTCAGATGATGATGTACCCGGAGTACGTAGTAGTGTAGCATCTCACACCTGGTTTTCTCGAGTAAACTTTCACGGCCTTTGCCGGTGCTTCTTCAATTGTATGTTTGCTCTCACTAGAAACTGGTTGTTGACAAGGAATTGGGCAAGGAGGAGGTGAAATATCTTGAACAAGTGTGGATGGCTCGACCTGTTTATTAGGCTCCAATATTTCATTTTCCTTCAATGAATGGAAAGGTATATCCTCAAAGAATGTGACATCCATGGTAACAACGTATTTTTCACCTTTTTATGGAACTTAACGCTTGTAACCCATTTGAGTACTAGAATAACTCACAAAGATACCCTTGACTGCTCTTGGATCCAACTTGTCCTATTTGTGCTTTGGAATATGAATGAGGCAAACACATCCAAAAACCATTGGGAGAATAGGAAACAATAGACCATAAGGACAAAGTACTTGCAAGCTGCAATGGACACTTCCACCATAACAAACATTAAGGCAACAATTTATAAGGAAACATGCAGCAATAACCCCCTCAGACCAATACACGTTTTTGATACATACATTTCCAAGAGTACAGACTAAGTTAATTCTAAAAGGTGTCTATTTTTGGGTTCAGCTACCCTATTTTGTTCAGGAGTCTAAGGACAGTGGTGATAAAGTTGTCTTTGATTACGAAGATTCTGATGATGGGAAAATTGGCGATTAAGCAAAAACCTTGATGGTCCGCAAGATTTTGTTGGCAGCAAGGGAAGTAGAAAACGGTCCTGAAATTGAGGAGATCAACGGTGATGGGGATCGTCCTTTAATGATCCACCACAATCCATTGGTTCCGGTGAACATTGGCGGAAGAGATTGGACAGATCAGCAGACAGAACTATTCTATGCTAACTGTTTGATTTGTGGGAGACGGGTCAAATTTGTCATTGACAATGGAAGTAACACGAATTTGATTGCTCAACGCCTAATTCGGGATCTCCAACTACACCAAACCAATGGTGTGACCATACCAATTGTCATGGATAATCAATGGCCTTGAGGTCATCGTCCGTGAACAATGTTTAATTCGACTTAGTTTTGGTGGTCATTACCAAGATTATGTGTGGTGTAGTGTGATGCCCGTCATGAATCTCCTGTTGGGAAGACCGTGGCAGTTTGATTGAGGAGTGATTTACAATGGACAAGAGAACTCTTACACCATCCAATTGAGCAATCTGACAGTGATTCTCTTTTCCAATGTAAGGAACCGTAATCAAGGGATAGATAAACGGATGCTTGGCAATCCAAAAGAGTTAGAAGCAGCGCTGTTGAAAATCTCTGGCGCATCAAAATCGGAATACATTGATCCTTGAGGGGATCCAACAGCAAGATTAGCTGCAAATCCAGATGCAAATGCAAACTTCAGATGATAATAGAAACACATCTCGCAAATAAAATTCAAGTTGTAGTGGCACAATGATCAAGATCCAAAAGTACAAGAAGATTTAACCACGAAAGTAAAGCCCAAGTGAAAGAGGAAAAAGCGACGCAAGAAACGACGCCAAGATGCAAGCAAGAACTCGAGGACAAGTTCCTCTCAAGCGGGGAAGGATGATGCCGATGGCCAAGATAGAAGTGAAGATCAAGTGGCTAATCAGGCAATGAAAGTTCATGGAGGCATATGATCGAGTACATGGTGTCCAAACCCATGTGCGAAGGTCCCATTTGAGTTCGAAAGCCCAAAACAGCCCACTCCCATTCAAGTTCGAAAGCCCAAAACAGCCCACTTTCATTGAGTTTGTGCTTGACAAAGGGCTGCTTTATTAATTCCACACACCACAGGATGTATTTTAAAAAAACTGCTGAATTCAATTCCAAGGAACAAATAGAAACCAGGGATGTTCGTTGACCGTTTTGGGCTGGGCCTTCTGGGACCAGTTTGGACCCAACACACTTGGGTCTTTGACCTCCTTGGTCACCCAAGAGGGTAGTTGATGATGGCACGGTCCACCATCAGGATCCGTGGTCGATGTGGGCCTTGGGGCCCTTAATCAACTTCTTGAAATTGGTCTAGCATGACCCAGTTTTGGAGAAGCTTCATCAATTCTTGATTTTCTTTGCAAGTTAATGCTAAATTCAGTCCACTATGATCTACCAAGTTAGTAAGTAGTGATTAGAGTCAGGGAATGTAGATTTCGATTGCTAAAATTAAGATTTTTGGGGTTTTCATATATGTAAGGGTTGACCATGCCTTTCCCAAACAGAGTCGACAGCAAGCACTTTCAGTTCTTTCCCTTTTTCTCTTTAGTTTAATTTAAGCAAACTTAGGATATTATTGGTAAAAATCATCACCAGTGACAAGAGGGATTGGATTCCATAGATTTTAGCTCTTTATATCCAATGTATAAGTCGGCTGGGCTCTAATTGTTCAGTTGGCACTAATCAAGTTGAATTACAGTAAAGGATCATTCCCTTATAACTCTCTTGTTGTTCTCTTTTGCATCTGCTCTCTTGTTTGTTGGTGCGTTTGTATTGGTGATTTGGTCATTCAAAGGGGTTCAACCACTATTATGCATTGCCAAGTCCAAAAGTAGTTTGGCAATCACTACATACTGCTGTAACAGCAGTATTGGACATCATAAATGCCGTCATTGGGTTCCATGTGAATCCATGACCGCATCAGAAAATTACTTTTCTCCTTTTCTACAATGTTCACAAACATCTTAAAATTTTCACTAGGGCCTTACTCAACATGCCAACCACACATACCATCAGTTGACTGCATACCCGGCCCTTACATGGGCTGTCAATCACATAGGGTGTTAGGAATCCTTGAAACTGCAGAACAAGCTCTTACATGGGCTATCGAACACAATACAGCCTGCTTGACTTCACTGCCAGACGTAGTCAAGCAATATGACGTTGGGAAGTCCCACATCGCCTCAATCCTAAGTTGGACATGGCTTAAAAAACCTGTATCGGCCTTCCACCTATCAGCATAAGCTTTTGGGTTCGTATATGGTTTCTTACATGGTATCAAAGTGGGTTTCGATCCCGTCATTCTTGTGTAGCCCACATGGCAAGCCCGCCATGAAATCTATTGGGTCTGCACGTGAGGGAGAGTGTTGGGAAGTCCCACATCGCCTAAGTCCTAAGTTGGACATGGCTTAATAAACCTGTACAGGCCTTCCACCTCTCAGCTTAAGCCTAGTCGGACTTATGCACAGCTTCGGCTACAGTAGAAAGACCTCAGACCTCAACCTCCCTTCAAAGACCTTCATGTGAAAAAGGATAGCTCTGATACCAAGTTGTTTTTCCAAATGAAGAATGAAAAATAACATAGTCCGTGAGAAGGAGGAGAAGAAAGATTTCGAGAGAAGAGGAAGAAAGTTGAACGAGAGGGAAGAGTGCCATCCAAAACCTATCTTAAGTTGGACAACCATCATCATCATCATCAAAGCCATGTCCCAAATAAGTAGGGGTCAGCTACACGAATTCTGTTTTTCCATTCCGATCTATCTTGAGTCAAATCCTCAAATAAGTTACACTTCTTCATATCTATTTTTACTACAGCCCACGTGGCAGGCCCGCCATGAAATCTATTGGGTCTGCACGTGAGGGAGAGTGTTGGGAAGTCCCACATCGCCTAAGTCCTAAGTTGGACATGGCTTAATAAACCTGTATAGGCCTTCCACTCTCAGCTTAAGCCTAGTCGGACTTATGCACAGCTTCGGCTACAGTAGAAAGACCTCAAACCTCAAACCTCAAACCTCAACCTCCCTTCGAAGACCTTCATGTGAAAAAGGATAGCTCTGATTCCAAGTTGTTTTTCTAAATGAAGAATGAAAAATAACATAGTCCATGAGAAGGAGGAGAAGAAAGATTTCGAGAGAAGAGGAAGAAAGTTGAACGAGAGGGAAGAGTGCCATCCAAAACCTATCTTAAGTTGGACAACCACCACCATCATCATCAAAGCCTTGTCCCAAATAAGTTGGGGTCAGCTACACGAATTCTGTTTTTCCATTCCGATCTATCTTGATTCAAATCCTCAGATAAGTTACACTTCTTCATATCTATTTTTACTACAGCCATCCACGTCCTCTTTGGCCCACCCCATCCCCTTGGTAGGCCATCAACCTTCATAGCCAAACTTTTCCTTACCAGCGCCGTTGCCGGCCTACGTTGGATATGCCCAAACCATCTCAAAGGGTATTTTCTAATTTTATCCCCTATTGTTGCTACCCCTAAATGCTCTCGAAAGCGCTCAATTTTAACTTTATCCTTCCTACTTAAGTTGGACGACCACATCCTTTTATTTAATTGAACCATTTGATATTACAAAGAGGTCCCAACAGTTTTATACAATTACACAGATAACATTACAAACAAAAAAAAAAAAAAATGATATTTTACTGCAGTACCAAGTTATCAAATAAGCCAAGTACGCAACGCATGCCAAACTCTATCAAATCCAAAAAAAAAAAAAACACAGAATTTCATTTTCGCACGTAAAAGATTCTTCTAACTCATTCATGACATTATGAAGATGTGATCGATTCAATGAACATATTAAATGTTTCCACACCAAAGATAAAATGTGTCAAATAATTAAACATGGTTAAAGGTGGTATTTAAGCTACTGAAAAATACCACTATTTTCAAAATGGATGCCACTGTGAAAAGCACCTTTAGCAACAATGACTCCACTGCCAAAGAATAAGAGCAAAGGTAATCAGTAAAACAATGGTTCCCAATAATATAAGACAGCAAATAAAACATTAACTTATATTATTCAGTTCGGTAACAAGAAATACTAGTACAGACAGAATTGCGTACTAGAGGAATGGACTGATTTAATTCTACTTGGTAAACAAAAAAAATTGAAATATAAAAAGAAAAACAAAGGTTAAATTTACTGTATTTGTAAATATTATTAAAGCCATTTTGGTTGTGAACTTTAGTATGGACAATTTTACATTTTCTTTATCTTAACTGCTTTTTTCTCACAAATGCCATAAAAAAAGTCATTCACAACAAGATCTAAGGATTCATGAAAAATGCTCCACCATCCATTATCAACACCTGACATTATTTGCAGTAATGCCTACTTCAAGCTTCTTATTCTTTTAGATACCATCTAACAAGTCTGCTTATAGAGTCCGTTTGACTTGAATTGATTCAAAATAGATGTTTGAGTGATTTAGACTGTTTGAGAAAGTTTACGTGAATCTGTTATTGAATCAGCTTTAAGACTTTTTGTCTTTTTTTTCAAAATGTAATAAAAGGATAACTTTTTCAAGCAGACATCAATGTCTACACCAATCAAACAACTTTCTTTTTACAAATTTGCCCATATAACTTGTAGTAATATGACAAAGATTGATGTAGTACTTTTACTATATGGCAAGTGTGCCCATATAACTTTTCTAAATGGCAAATTCTTCTCTTCTTACTTGAATCAGACAAAACGAACGATCTATTTACAAAAGGGTGCCATCAAAACAGCTTTATTTCAACTTTATTTCAAATAGAATTATACAAAAAAGTTTCCAGACATGCCCTTATTTTACCTAAAAAGATGTGGGTTCCCTAGTATTTGATAACATCAAACGTAGCAAGCAACATAGCTTGTTGGGCCTGACAAATGGACCAACTTGGGCCCATGGGCCAGGATAATGAGCATATTGGCCAACTGGCCCATGACTCCACTATAATATCTAGAAAAGGGATATATGAGTTGTTGTAACTGTAGTTATCATCTTGTAATAATCTCTAAAGATAGGTTAATCTTGTAAAAGAGGGTAATCTTTTAAGATAAATGCATCACAGAGGGTTTAGGGTTTAGGGCATGGAGCCCACATGGTCCTGCCTTTGAAGGTGCATCTCTTTTCACACTCTTATCCCCTCATGATCTATCACAATGCCCTGCTTTATGTTCATCTTATAGAAGCACAAACAAAGCAAGAGGCGCCCATGACCAAGAGGGTTGGGAAATTTACTATAGACGGTTCGGATTCCAATAATTGAGCCCCAATGTAGCGTTGTTTTCCTTAAACTCGTAATTTGTCTAAGTCAAAGCCTCAGACGGTTGGGACTCAAACGAAGGAGAGGACAAGGTCCTTGTTGTTATTGAAAACTACAACAGTTAGCACAAAGCCTTTCTACTAATAATAATAATCATTATTATTATTATTATTATGATTATTATTATTGTTAAAAATGTTAGCTTATAAGGCCCAAACGTGTTAACCGGTCTCTTATTGTGTCCAAGAATGAGAACTCCGTTTTTCTTCTTCATCCCAGGATTTTGCAGAAATCCATGAGGAAGGAGCGGAAAAAGGGAAATTCAGATTTACTTAATCCAACTTATGTCACTATCCAGAATCCAAACCCTGAAATCACTTAGAAACTTGAAAATTTCCTATAATATATATATATTGAAAATATAGATAAAGATAAAGGGAGTGTATACAGATCATGCGGGTTGGAGGGTTAACCCTAACCGACCCATCTTTATGCGGGCTTGAACCGAAACCGACCCATATTTTGTGTGGGTCGGGTTTGGCGGGTCAAATGCGAATCGGACAAAGTTTTATCACCCCTAATTATATACCCATGTATATCTTGTACAATCATCAATAAACAAATCATAATAAACATGGCCTCCTTTGGTGGGTTGGGAGGTAAGTTCCCAAATATCAGAGTGCACCATATCAAAAGCATGAGTAGTGAGTAGCACTTGGATGAAAGGGTAAACCAATAAATTTGGAAACACAAGTTAAACAATCAGATAAATCATCAAAAATCATATTTCTCAAAATACAAGAAGAAATCAATTGTTTTCAGCAAGTAGCGGACAGATGGCCTAATCACTAGATGGGCGAAATGTTTCCATTTGGAACCAAACCGAAACAAACGTGACAACCTGCTTCATGAACTCTCTCATACCCTCTAATATCCTTTCATACATGTCCATTTAAGTCCTCTCCTAGGAAAATCTTTTCACCAGTAGGAATTACTTACATTAAACCATCCATCTCCTCCCGAAGTTGTCCCTTAACACTTTCATCTAATCCTGCACGAGGTGCATAGGCACTAATAATAGGTATTACATTCTTCCTCTAACACTAGTCAACCCCCACAATGTTTTGTTTCATGTCATTATCTGCTACTATACATACTCCATTCATGGCATTGTTCTATTCCGTGTAGTAGAGTTTGTAGCCATCAATAAGCTCCTTCATGGTATCCCCTTTTCACCTCGTTTCCTGCAAATGGGCTACATTTACTGTTTTCATTGCATCGACCAACCCCACTATTCTTGTTTGTCAAAGTTCTTATATTCCAAGTAGCAAGCTGAATCATCTTCTCCTTTACGAATGACTACTTTAGCTGCACTCGCCCACATTGGTGCAGGAACCTTTGCCTACTTTCCACTACAACCAGGCGTCACTGCAGTGTACCGCTTATAGCGGGGAATGACCAAACATGATCACAAAACTCTTACCTTCTTTTCGATATGATTGGGGGTTGCTACAACTCACCACTTTTAGAGAGGAATGCCCTAGCATGATCACAAAAAATTCCGTTGAATGTGCAAGCCAACATTATCATTCTAAGAAACTTCATGTAGTCTGTAGCAAATTATATGGTAGCAGGGAAGGAGCTCGTTAATAAGATAATCATCATTTTTATGATAAAAATTTAGCGATAAGGACAGCTATTTAGCAAGATTCTCTTCACACACTTGCGCGCACACACAAAACAAAAAAAGAAAAGAAATGCCAAAAGGGGAGCGATATAGCATGTTATGTTCCTTACAAAAATAAGTAGAGAATAAAAATAGTCATAAAAAGGTGGAACACATCAAACATACCATAAGACGAAAATCAAAGTATTTGCAATGTAGGATACAGTTTCCCTGAAAAAGGAGAAATGGATCAGGTCTTCAAACAAAGAGTTTCTTAAAAAAAAAAATGTCATATTCTCAATATACTATAAACAGCCATTACATGAAACCTCCATTAAAATATAAGCCACCATACCCCGAGTCCAAGGAAATAAACCTTATGGCCTATGATGCACAGATACGGCATGGCTACGGCAAGGACACGCCATAGACACAGCTGGGACACGGGTTTTACTTATAAAAAGTTAAGTATCGGATACGATACGACACAATACGTTGCCCATTTTGAAGTATCCGTGCATCATAGCTTATGGCATCCAAAACAAACAATTCAATCATACCAATTTGTTGTACTTGGGTACTATTCATGTTCAAAATCATGGTTGCAGTCACCAACACGGTTGACCTAAAATAACCAATATGTTTCATGGACATTGTGGCATCAAGTTTTTGCAACCTTTAAAAAATCTGAAAATTTATCCAAAAAAAAAAAAGATATTAGAAAATGCTATAGTGCACACTAACAATAAAAATCACTCCCTGTAAGTTATTAACAACTAGCATTATTGTTTAATCTTTAACTATTAAACTTGTTCAGTTCTAGTGCTTAATCTCTGGGCCAATCCTTCTAACTTATAAATCAATCAATGTAGCCTATATCTAAAATGCAAACCACTCAAAATAACTATCACCCCCTGTATAGGCTTCGTGAAAATTCACTCTACTCAAAGACGAGCACACAATAAAATTGACCATGCCATATGATTAGAATCATTGGCTTACAAGATACAGCACTTCAGGATCTATCCATCTACAAGAAATCATGCCCTCAGACGTGATGCAGGATGGACTTGCAACCTCACCACACATGGGCCAAGATAGTTTAGGACTTATTTTATTTCCCGAATTATTTATCATTATTTTTCAATTTTATTTAATGATTTGTCATTAGGAAAGTTTTATATTTTATTTGCTTTCCCAGTTTGTTTAGGATTTGTAGCGATTAAGTTCCTTTTCTTAATTAAATGAATAATGTAGAGATTCGATCTTAAAGTTGATTAATAGAATTTGAGTGAATTTTTATCCTTTTTCGAGGTGCATACTCGTGTCATAGTGTCTGCAGACACCTCTGTAGTAGTTCGGCACTTTTCCACGCAAGACCTAACCCTAGGGCCTCCGTCAATTGGTATCAAAGCGGGTTCATTTTTCCACACACGGATCCAAACTCGTGTTACTGATCAGAGGAGTAAGGCTTTGGTTCGTCACGTGTTCGTTGCTGTCGGAGAAGAGCTAGATCTATAGTTCGGGCAAAGGAGAAAGGAAGTTGCTCAACCTTTCTCAACCTACAGCAAGAGAGAAGAGAGGATTGACGAGATATTGATTTAATCTCACAGTGGGCCACTAATCATCACTGCAGAGGAGACGAGACTTGGTGGCCATGATGCAGTTTTGACTTTTGAGAGAAGCTTTTTGGTTCCGTTGTTGTGTCTCAGCAAGCAACAGAGAAAGGAGCTGGGGTCATTGGGTTAAAAAACAATTAATAAAAAATGGGGAAGTAACATTTCTGGCAGTTGCAGAACCCAAAGGGGAGAAGAAGACAAAGACTCTAGTAGCACGCTGCCCCTGTTTTGCCCATGTCAATTATCACAATCCCTATAGGAGAGGACATGTCGTCTTAAATCTGAGATTATGCTGCAAGAAATTAAAAATAAAACACATTGAGTCAACTTATAGAAACCAGAAGCAAAACAGGAGGCTGGTCTTAATTTGAAGGGCTCTTGTCCTCTGAGTGATTTAGTGTTATGGGGACTGGCGGCTTTTGCCCTTTCGTGAAAAAGAAGAAAAGTGGTCTTAGAGTTTTTGTCCTTTTGTGAAGGAGAGAAGTTGCCTTTAAATATAAGAGAATGAGAAGTTGCTGCCATTGCATGAAAACCGGAAGAAAATAGGAACCAAAAGGATGTCACATCATGTGATGTCAGCAGACACTAGTCAAACATGATAGAATTGACTAGAATTGAGGGCTTAGATTATTTCTCTAATATTATAGCCATCTGAACTCAAATTTCAGATCCGCTTTCACCTGCACACTCGTGGTGTCAAGATCTACAATCACGTCAGTCCATTCTTCAGAAAAGGCATTATATTTTTATGTCCTTACATTCAATTCAACATGGGCACTCAAGAAGCTTATAGATTTGTTGGAGAGGATAATCCCACACTTGTCATACGCCTACTTCTCATTTCAAATGATAAGTAGGAAGAAGAGTGGAGATAGACTAAGATATTCCAAACATGGGTAAGAGTCGAAGAAAAGCTAGCGAATCTAATTATTAATCGTGGCAGTGCAACAAATTTTGTGACACAAAAGGTTATTGATAAACTTTTTTGGCCAACTGAGAAGATACCGAAACCCTAGAAAGTCACGTGGGTTAATGGTTTTGTCATTCCTATGACTCATCGATGTCCGATATCTTTTAAGACTGGCAGTTACAAATAAAAATTTTGGTGTGATGTGATCCCTATGAATATCACTCATATTCTTTTGGGACGACGACCATGGCTTTTTGATCGGGAAGTGGACCATGATAGACAAGAGCAAATATTCCTTCTGGCGGAAAGAATGACGGGTTGCATTAGTTTCATTACAACAGGCAGCAACATCTCCATCTACATACATCATTACCTTCCATTGCAGAACCAAAGAGTGAACAAAAAGAAAAAACAAAATAATTGCACCAAAAGAGCTACAAACTGTAAAAGGAGAAACGTCAAAAGAAGAAAAAAGTCCCGAATTTCCCTATATGCAATGGTGATTACAAGATGGAAGTAACAAACAAAAAGAACCAATTGTTGAATTCCCCCACATTGACTTCACCTTTGGAGATCAACTTAGGAAAATCGGAGATTTTGACTTAGTGAAAATTCTATAGATGAAGTATCCAAAGGTTCAATGGCGCATCCAAAAAAATTCGGACATCAAAAGAAGCAATGTGTCAAGCCTAATTCAAGTTGGAGGAAAAGATCGCATAAAGCTTTCAAGCTGCACGCAAAAGCAAAAGCTCAACCTACGAATCAGGTATGGGCACCAACAATCTACCACTGGGAGATGGCTTCAAACAGTGTGAGCCCTAGCTCGAGAGATGCTTAACTTGCCACCCTTGCGATCTTAAAACCATTGATTCTACCCTTCCTATCACCTTAAGGTTTTGGGATAAGTGGGAGCTCAGTGGGGTGTTACCAGAATGATGCAGGATGGACTTGCGGGGCACACATGGGGCCAAGACAATTTAGGACTAATTTTATTTCCCCAATTATTTCTCATTATTTTCCAATTTTATTTAATGAGTTGTCATTAGGATAGTTTCTAATCATATTTTTCTTTCCTAGTTTGTTTAGGATTCTTAGCCATTGAGTTTCTTTTACTTATTTACATGCATAATGCAGATATTCAATCTTAGAGTTGAAGTTTAATAATAATTGGTTGTGGAGTTTATCCTCAGAGTTGTGTCCTCGTGTGAAAGTATCTATGGATAACTATCATAGTGTTTCAGCACTTTTCCACACAAGCCCAAATTCTAGGGCCTGCATAAAGATGTTGCTACCTATTTGATCAAAGATCCCTAATCAGATGGTCAGCAAAATAGAAACTTTGCTCACTATCCAGTTAATTACTTTAAAAGGACAGCTAGACGATCCGCTTCTGAATTAGAACTTCGATCAATATGAGAGAAGAAGATTTGGATGCCTTCCACCAGATCAAGAATCTCCCCAACTGCACCAGCCACCTTCCAAGGCGCTTTTGCAACTCCTGAAGCCCACTGGATTGCACAGAAGGAGACCCCTTCAACAATCAAGTTCTGAATATTCAATCTCCTTGCCTCTCCAGTCCCTGTTGTAATGGCCAGAAGTTCTGCGACATTTGAGGAGTTGATACCGGCCATAGTTACTTGATTCGCAGTTCGACCAATTCGAATTCGCAATTCGATAGTTATCCCAATTTGAAAATTCGATGGGATAGGTTTAGCTAATTCGGTTTGCAATTCGCTTGCTTCGTAGTTCGGGTTCGATGAATTCGCTAGAATAATTCGAATATATAATTCGATGAAGGTCAATATGACTCGTACGTCCATTCAATATATACATAAATATTTTTTATAAATTAGATACTTTAATAAGTATATAATTAATGACATTTCACAAAAAAAGTGATCAAATAAATGTTTAAAAACATTGCATATATTTTTTTGGTTCTAGTGTCAATCAATATACTTTTGCTACTCAAATTGGGGCCCATATATCAAAAACTATAAACTAATTAGGATAAACCGTTGATTTATTTAGTATAAATAAGTGAGTTCTTTTATAATATTTTATTCATGTATCTTGCAATTGTTTAATCTTATAATTTATTAATTTATTTTAAAGTGAAATTTGATTAATCATATATAAAGGGGAGTAAATTATTTTGATCAGTTAGGATTCCTTATTGGCCCAAGTAGAGAAGCACATATTCAAATTTAACATTAGATAATATAAAAAAAAAAAACCTGAAAAGATAGACTTGCTTTCAAATAGTACAGAGAGGACAGTTTGTTGAGTAATAGTAGCCAAAATGTGTACAACGAGAAAGAGAATGGATAAGCTTTTAATTGAATGAATGTGTAAGGATCCTCTAAGATTGTAACTTAGAGAATTCATGAGTTAAAACGACCAGGCCCATCTATAATAATTAAATCATTCAAAATTCATACTATGTACTTAAGTAGGGTATCCTTAAATCTTACATGAATCAGAGATTTTTCAACCATTGATTGACTGCTTGATAAAAAAAACATGATTATCATCACATTTTTCATCTAAATGTCAAACTAACGGGAGATCAAACTCGGATTAATGAATATTTCATATAGATGCTATAAACCAGTAAGATGATTATTTTATTTTGTACGGTTCAGATTTAAACAGGTATTTTAACTTGGGATTTCTCACGATTTGTGTTAAGGTTTGATTTAATTGCTATGTAAATATGAATTGAAAAGAGGGAGCCTGGGAGAGTATATAAGACAGAAAAAATAAATTAAATTAATTTATGGAGAAGTTGGAAGGAACAGAGAATATATATTAGATTAATGTATGGGGAAGTGGGAAAGTTGCATTGACTGAGATGTCCTTTCCCCTTCCCCATTTGCCATCCTCCACCTTCCAAGTTCAACCTTTCCCATCTCCTCTCTCTCTGCATGTTCTTTTCTTTTTTCTTTTATCGTCATTAACCTTCATGGATGGAAAAAAAAAAGGGCGCATCGAACCTGAAATCATGCCTAGCACCACTGTAGGAGAGCTTACAGTTGCAGCGAGTCTGAGAACTAATGATCTGGACTCTGGATTCACCCACTTCGCAGATTTTTTGAGCAAGCAATTGAGTTTATGCAATTATATGCCTAGCATGAGATTAAATAGGCATTTTATGATTTGAGTCCTGCTCTATTTCTAAAAACTATTGGTCTTTGTTTCCTCTTCTGATTGAACTTTCTGTAGTTTTATTTTTAATATTATATTTAATGATATTTTAATACTTATATCCCCTCTCTCTATTGTACAAGTAATTCTATTTTTAGGAGGTTTCTGAGTTTCATTAGAAATACCCCAGGCTTCCCAGTTTTTTTGGTAAAGAGTCCCCCACTTCCTATTGCATACAAAAGTCGTTCTCTTTTCTTGGAAGACGTCTCGAACTGTAGCGAATCATACAATTTTCAAAAAGCAGTTTGGACGAATCAAACTACGATTTATTCGTTTTGTACTGTATGATTCGGATCCCGATGAACCAAATTAGGTAACTATGATACCGGCAGACCCTAAGAACAAGAGAATGGGGTTGCCTACATCATTCCGAATGATGCCTCCCACCCCGGCCACACCAGGGTTTCCTCGCGCACTTCCATCAAAGTTTAGTTTCAAAATGTTTTTTGGCCGGGGGACCCATCTTTGACTAACATTGACGATTGTTGGAGAGGAGCCTGACACTTCTTTCCAATTCCTTTGAATCACATCCACTGTAAAATCTCGAATGGGAGGAAGAGGAGAGACACGGGAAGCTACCAGATATTTTATCTTGTCCGTAAGGAGAGTCTCGTTGGTAGTTTTATCTTGAAAGCATCAATTATTCCTCTCCTTCTAGATCACCCATAACGTAGCCACAAACGAAGAATTCCGCATTATCCGACCTCGACAAGACCCAAATCCCAATTTCCAAGATTCGAAAAGATGAGATAGAGTAGAGGGAAGAACCCGACTTCCGTCAAACCATCCAAAAATAGAATTCCAAATTGTGCCACCCTACATTGCAGAAAAAGACGATCCACTGTTTCCTCGTCATCCGGGCACATGGGACAAGAATTTACAAGGTACAATTTTCGACGACGAAGATTATCTATGTTTAAAGTACCTCCTAGTAAGGTTACCCATGAGAAGGCAACGACCCTTGGGGGGACTTTGAATTTCTAAAGCTGGGCAATACTGGAAACACCTGCATCATCGCTATTGAAAGCCTCAAAACAAGTGTCAACGAAGAAGCTACCATCTGTGGAGCGAGACCATATCCTAACATCTCTTCCATCCACAGGGATGTAGACTGCCTCAATTAGGGTAAGGAGTGAGCAAAATTGATCCTCTTCCAGTAGCGTGAGGTTTCTTCTAAAAACATGTCCCCATATAAAATTATCTCCTACAAGCTCCACAAAATCCTTCACAAGGGCTCTCTTATTCTTTGCACAACAGAAAAGGTCCGGGAATTGAGATGCTAAAGAAGAGTCCCCAATCCAAGTATCCAACCAAAACAAGACATTATCTCCCTTTCCCACATGCGGGCGGGTGAACTTTGAGATCAAATGCCGTACAGACAAGATACCTTTCCAAATTCCAGAATGATGGCGAGAGTCACCGCTCACCTCCCAACCTCCTCTAGTTACACTGTATTTTGAGCGAAGCACATCCTTCCATAGACTGACTGACTCATCCCCCAGATGCCATAACCATTTTGCAAGAAGAGCTTGGTTCATAGTTTTAATTGGTCTGATTCCCAGGCCACCCCCTTTTTTAGATTTGCAAACAAGATTCCATCTCACTAAGTGATAATTTTCCTTCGCTTTAGAACCTCTCCACAGGAAGTCTCTCTGTAATTTCTCCATGTGTTTGACAATCTCCATTGGGCACTTGAACAAAGATAGGAAGTACAAGGGAAAATTGGAAAGGACCGATTTGATAAGGGTGATTCTTCCTCCCAGGGATAGATAGTTAGCCTTCCATAGAGCCAGTCTCCTTTCTAACCTTTCAACCACCAGAAACCACAATTGTTTTGGAGGAGCGCCAATGCAAAGAGGTAACCCCAAGTAGGATGTGGGAAGCCTACCCGCCTTGCAACCCATAAGCTCTGCCAAGGCTAGGAGACGAGTTTGGGGCACTCTAACATCAATCAATTCACTTTTGAAGAAATTAATCTTGAGCCCCGATACCGCCTCAAAGCACAACAGAGTGGGCTTAACATTCTTGATCTCCTCCTCATCGGCATCATAGAAGAGAAGTGTGTCATCAGCAAAGTGCAAATGGTTGACTGTTGGACCGTTACTGCTAGACCTAGACCCTCTGATAAGGTTCCCATTGGCTTCCGTTTCAATCATACAACTCAACGCCTCGCCCACCATAACAAACAAGAAAGGTGACAGTGGGTCCCCTTGGCGTAGACCTCTGGTAGCTGGGAAGAAGTCTTTTGGAGAGCCATTTACCAAAATGGAGTAATGAGCCGATTGAAGACATTCCATAATCCACGCCCTCCATCTCTGCCCAAAACCCATCCGACACATGAGATATTGAAGGAAATCCCAATCTACCATATCATATGCCTTTTCAAGATCCAACTTACAAATAAGGCCTCGTTTTTTCTCAAGGTTCCTAGAGTGAATACACAAGTTAGCAATCAGGACCCCATCCAAAATCTGTCTCCCCTAACGAAGGCTCCTTGATTTATGGAGATCAAATTGGGTAGCACCTCCTGAAGATGAGTAGCAAAAACCTTTGCAAGGATCTTATAAATAGACCCCATCAAACTAATGGGGCAGAAGCCCTTGATACAAGCAGCTGCAGACTTCTTACCAATAAGTGCAATGAAGGTGGCTCCTAAATGCCTAGAGAGTCTACCTCTAGCATGGAATTCTCTCATTAAATCTAACAAATCTTCTTTGATAACTTCCCAAAACCTTTGGAAGAAAGCCAATGGAAAACAATCTGGACCAGGAGCCCTATCATCCCCCAATTCAAAAACCGCAGCTTCTATCTCTTCTTCTAGGAACTCATTTTCCGGCGGAGAAGCTACATCGTAACCAAGCACATTGAAAGGAAGATTAACCAAAGTGGGCCGAGTCCAATAATCTTTATAGTATAAAGCCTTGAAGAATTGAATAATGTGGTCGGATATGCTGTTTTTGGCTTTGATGCATCTGTCCCCATCCCTCAACATGACAATCTTGTTGGTCCTTTACCTGAAAGAGGCAAAACTATGGAAAAAATTGGAATTTCTGTCCCCATTCATGATCCATTTGAATCTAGATCTTTGTCTCCATGTAATCTCCTCCCCTACTACTTTTTCTGGTAAGATTTTTTCAGCTGAATCCTCTTAAGATATTCCTCAGAGGAGAGATTACCCATTTCCTCGTTTTTATCTATCTCCTGAATTTCTTGCAGAAGGCAAGCCATAGAGTGATCCATGCTTCGAAACTAGTTAGCAGCCCAATCCTTGATAAAAAGCTTAAGATTCTTAAGTTTTGTAACAATTCTGTATCCTGCCAAACCGGTCACCAAAGTTTCCATCCACCAATCTCGAATTAAAAGGGGAAAAGAACTATCCTCAAGCCACATTAGTTCAAATCTGAAAGTTGGTGGTCCCCACCAATCTTTCCTAGAATCCAGTAGAAGTGGGAAATGATCAGATGTTGGTTTAGGAAGAGCTTTCTGCATTGTGTCTGGGTATATGTCCAACCAGTCACCCGATAGGAGAAATCTGTCTAATATAGACAGAATTGGAACCTGTTGGTGATTTGACCATGTATACTTGGCCCCATGGAACTGCAAGTCCTGCAATTCGTTCGAATTAATCCAATCAGAAAACTTCTTCATTTCTACCGTTACACAACAGCCTCCTATTCTTTCCTCAGGGTTCCTGATTACATTGAAATCTCCACCCAGGCACCACGGACCACACCACTTGCTACTAATGGAATCCAATTCCCTCCAAAAGCTATCTCTACTTCCACTACCAGATGGCCCGTAAATGGAAGAAATGATCTGCTCCTTATTTAGCTCCACGTCCCTCACAACAGCTGAAACAGAAAATTGCCCGGTCCAATGATCTAACATTGCCCATTTTCTAGAATTCCATAACAGCAGAATCCCCACTGAAGATCCCACAGCATTTAAGCCCACCCAATTGAAGAATCTAGACCCAACAGTTTGCCTTACCAAATCATCATTCAAAGAGCAAATTTTTGCTTCCTGAATTAGGATCATAGATGCCCTACACTGCCTAATTACCTTCTTGACAACAGCCCGCCAATTCGAGCTACCCAGTCCCAGACCACGCACGTTCCAGGACAGAATCATTTGTAGACTTTGCTGGCCACCTAAGAGCCCTGAACGATGTTAGCCTTGCTACCTGCCCCAATCTGCTTATTTCCGCCTTTCTCATAGTTGATAGAATACCTTGCAGCTCTCTGGAACCTTTCTTCCTGGATTTATCAGGACAGGAAATTTCTTCTTTTTGTCTCTGACAAGCCTCACCAAACTGAATGAGACTTCCCAGCCTTTTTCACATTTACTGACGGAAAGCCCCACTACCTCCCCACAAATTTTCAATTTCTCTGGAAGCCATTTAGAGGAGGAAGAGTTTGGCAGTTTGTGCAGCGATCTAAACTAACCTTGGAAGAGATTGCATCCTTGTTCTCTTGAGCTTCCACACATCCGTCAGCACTTGGAGTAGACAGGGACACTCTGTCTATACTGCTAGGGGGGGGATGTGGTCTTCTCACAGCCCGACTTAGAAGGGGAGACAAATTCCCCTCTTTCCTCGTTGACAGGAACCCAACCTCCATTGGCTTCTCTATCTGAGGACTGTGAGGAGTCCGCATCCCTTGCCCTAGGAAGTGAGGACTCGGGGGTAGATAGTAGTCACATAGGTGGAGCCAAAGGGTCGTAGACAAAGCAGCTGGCATCAATCGCTGGAGAAGCAACCCGTTTGGCCTTCAGTGCAGTATTATCGGCTTGATCCATCGTCGAGATAGGGTAGGGGTCCAGATCTGACTCTCTAGAGGGCTTCGACTGTGAGAGGAGCCTTCCACCATTCTCTTGTCTCAGTTGTAGATAGAAGTAGGAGACCAGGAAAACCTAGAGGTTTTCTTCACAAAGTCTCTGAAAGTTGTCGACTTAAAGTCGATATTAGAATGGGCCCCTTTAAATGGGCCAGATTCTTTTCTTATTTCTTGGGCCTCCATTGGCTTCGGCTCACCATACTGAGGGCCATTACACTGGATTTGGACCCAGCCAACACCATCCATGTCATGGGTGGCACAATCAGATTTGAATTTCAAATTTTGTTCTCTGACGTCATCGTCTTCAAGCTCCGTCTCTGAGCTGGACACTGCAGTATTGCTAGGACCCTCTTCGAAAGTATCATCCTCCTCTTGATTTCCATCATCAGAATCCTGGATCGGACGGTTGAGGCCTCCATTCATAATGTCCGACCAATTTTGAGAGTACCCTTTTCGCTGAGGCTCCAGTTGTTCTACCTCCACCTTGACCGGCACCTGAATATCATCCAGCCAGAGAGATATCTCCTCAGGAAGTTCTCTCGTATCATCTAGAAGCACCTTCACTCTGCCATAGAAGAGGTCTTCTTGCTGGATTGTTCTGTGATCGACCTCCAGTGTCTGACCCACACAGTCCCCTAGTAGTTTGAAGACACCTTCCCTCCACACATATAAGGGGACTCCTTTGAACCTCAGCCAGACATCTCCAGGGGCCTCCCCAGGACCTCCATCCATCGCTCCACAACCCTGAAAAGGGTGTCAACTTCATTTTTGATGGATGGTAAAAATGCTTTTGCTTCCAACTCGGATGTAAACCACATCCAAACCACCGTTTGGTCCAAAAATCTAATATTTTCAGGTTTGCTTCCATCGTCGAGATTTTAGCCATTTCTGGATCCTGGACAGCCCATACTCTGGTTGTTTCAGGAATCCAACCAGACTGTTAATGAGGGAGTTCTTTCCTTCTTTAATGACCCATGGAGAGACTCTCACCATGGGCGCTTCACCTCTCTGCAAGATCCAACCTTCTTGCGATGAGCTCCCAGAGAATAGAGACATTCATCTAAGAGGATTGAACCAAGGGTTATCCATTGAGGAGGCAGATTTTTCAGGATTTCCCAGGGTGTGCTCTGATTGGTGCCGGTCAGCCAACTGCGAAGACTCTGCCTTCTTTCCTTGGTTAGAGAGCTGCACATTAATCCTCCACCCTCCCCACGATCTACCTCTGGCCAGCTCAATGGCTAGTTCAGCCTCTCTCATCGATCGAAATCTAACGAAGGCGAAGCCCCTGCCTTTTCCATTAACTGAATCTTTTGGAATGAAAGAGTCCAAAATTCTAACAGCTCTACAAAACATTGCTTCCAGCTCAGGAGAAGAGATGGACGCAGGCAGATTGGACACGAACAAGGAGATTGTGTTCTCTCTCAGCGCCAAGATTTTTCTTGGAAGCCATTTGAGATCCCCCGACCTTCCGATCTCTCTTCCGGACCTTCTCCCAATTCCACATCTGTAGTATACATTGTATTATAAATATGACTGGTTCTGATTTATTGTAACTAGTGATTTCAGATATCATCAGAGATGTAACCAAGGGATGTAATATATATATATATATACATATATATTGTGAAAGGGGGAAAAGTCCTCACAAGACAGGATACCTTTTGTGAATTGAACTTGATCGTGATTAGAATCTTACTAATTGTATTTATTGGGGGAAACTATGACTTTATAAAAGAGTTAGATGCATTTCACATTAGATAACACTGGATAAACTCATTCTACATATCCCACATCTCCTCTCTAGCTCTCTTCATCTCTCTCTATCAAGAACAAAACACAGTAACAGCAATAGAATCAGAATTCAACCGATGGCCTCTGCTGAACTGAGCTCAAACACCAGAAGCCTTAACATTAAAGAAAAAGATAACAAAAGAAAAGGAAGAAGAAAGAAAAGTTCTCATTAGAAGGGCCGCTATGTTGATGCTTTGGTACCCCATGTTATGATTTATGCGTGAGACCTAATAATGGATGACCTGGTCTACAATATATGAGACGAGGGGGTTTTATTAACGCCTTAATTATGAATATTTACTAGAAACACCCATATTAAACAAATAAGTAGAAAAGACCACAAAAGGTGTAACAATAATAATGTCATCCAAAAAATCATTCTAAACTTAGTATCTATCAAACACCCGTCAACTCTCCTTACATTTTCATCCTCAGGCAATGTAGTCCACAAGTCAGGTACACTGACAGAGTGTTTCTTAGATACGAAGTTAACATGAATTTACCCATATTAATATGGAATAAACCCAAACAAGAATATAACAAACATACCAAAAATGAAGCAAGCTTTGGTCGTTGTCACCCTTGAAAGCCGTTCTAGCCACTGCTGTATAAAACCTGACAATAAAATGTAACACCGTGATATTTGGTGGAAAATGAATAACTGTGGAAAGCTCTAGAAAAAACATTTTCTCTCTAGATAGATAAACAAAAAGGCATTCTAAAAGACCACTTCCACTTACATTGCTACTGTCATTACTGTCAAGATACCCGAAACACCAGCCCCATCTTGTGCCTGCAAAGAAAAGGTCTTTAGAAGGTAGCAGTGTGGATTATAAGTATTGTTGCTTCTCAAAAGAATAACCCAAAAGAAGTACTAGTTTTGAAGCAAGCTGTTCGGACATTGTGATTCCCATTCCGCTAAGATCTTATTTAGCTTTGAAATATGAAAAGGTAAGAAATGCATTCCTAAGTCCTAACTCCTAATAACAACATGACAACGTGATGTTAAACTACTCCAAAGTCCAAAAGGAGCACACTGCAAACATCTAACGGTTTCAAATCTAGATCTGGCCAAATTCACTTGTCCCCAACCTTTTGGAGGAAAACTCTAATCCCTTAGTGACGGACTTCCTTCCCAGGATGGTTAGCAAACTCTTGGCCAGTGAGCAGGCAAAACAATCAGCAAATATATTATACAAGGGCTGCCGTGGATCAAGTTTTCAAGACATTTATCAATATTTGGCACCAGAGTTGGACGGGTTCACAGCTCTGGCCACCATAAAAAATTTCTCAAGCATATACATAGAAGTATTCATGCCAGTAACAGTATCAAAACCTGCTCACAGAACTAAGCCACGCATACATAAGAATGCAGATAAACTAGACAACACAGCAGTATGTTAGACACAATAATAAGCAACATCAGAAGCATGTACTGTAAAATTCTAAACAGCAAGATTACAACTGATGGAGATTCTTACAGTGAAGTAAGCACAGTAGCTCACAGCAAGAGTCAATGCAATCCCTATCATTTTGTCATTGAAAATAAACCTCAACCATAAAAGAGATGCTACTCCAAAAGCGAGGCCAACAGCTACACTGATTATAGGAAAGAGTCTTATAAGCATCTTAATACTCATCATGTTCCAACTTTAAATGATTCATGCCAGGTGACTGATACATACGCTCCAAGAGAATTTTGTATTAGAAATTTAATTAAATCGCCAATGCTAAAGCTCCGACCGAGTACCATCTGATAGAATAGCTGATATACCACAATTGATATCCTGAAAAGGAAGGAGAGTTTCTTAGTGAGAAAATTTCAAAGAATGACATGAAAATGGAAGGCTATATCATCCAAGAAACCATGATAATCTACCCAATCACCCTGTTTGGCATCATTTCTTAAGAACATTCTGGCATTTCTTGGAAAGAAAATGGACAAATTCCCAGTTCAAAAAGAGCCTAACATTAAGAAATAATCCGTTGATAGAAAATTATACTTTTTTTAATGTAAATATTTTATTAAAAAAAGAAGGCTAATCAGAGTGTACCCATCATTCATCATGGATTCTCCTTCAATTAGTGTACTCAATTTTTTGCTAGCACCAAGCTCTTTCAATAAAGCCACTACAGCTACAGGGTCTGTTGCACTAAGAAGGCCTCCAAGCAACAACGACGTCTTCCAGTCCCAGTTATATGGAAAAGTAAACTGCAGTACATTTCTTAAGTTTTTGTTATTAAAAGCATGGTAACTTCGCTTTAAGCAATAGGCTGAATGCATACCTTTACAGCAGTCCCAATGCAAAAGGTTGATATTAGAACACCAGGACCTGCAAGTAACAACATCTGTACCATGCACCTCTGGATAGGGAGGGAAAAAAATCAGCCTTTAGATTTTTTTTATTTTATTTTTTTGGTAAATCAGCCTTTAGAATATGAATGCAATTAACAACCAAGAAGCATGTAATTTCTTTTACCCCATTTAAAAGCTCGCTAAGGAGCCATAAGGAAGTTATAAAAAGACAGGTCCCTCAAACAGGGTCTAAGACTGGAGGAAGAAACTTGCTGAATCAGCATATCATTTCATTACAACTCAGCATTGCTAAGAAAATGCAAACTTGTACAAGGCTTAACAACTCAATTGTTCTATGTCCTTTAAAAATTACTTGATAGCTCCATGTCATCGTAAAACATTAATATTCAGTGGTAAGAGATATAAAGTATCACAGTCCCAATCACCAGACATGAGTACACAAGTTTGGGACAAAAAATTAGTAGTTACAGCCTGGGAAATAGTATCTTGATCGGCTGAATTCCTCTTGCAAGTAAATCGGAAGTTGTTTGGTCTGGAATTGAATGGGTAAACTATGCTTACGATACTAGATTTGCTTCATTCTGCTTCTGATTTCATTGTGATTTGCAGTTGACGTATTTTCCACACATCAAATTCTTGCTTATCTATGAATAACAACAGGAAAGTCGTTGACAAGAAAGAAAAAAAGAAAAGTTGTTCTTAAGCATATTTGTCATATTGGATGAATTTCGTAAAAGCACATGAAGCCATAGAAAGAGTTATTTTTTTATCATTTAAGAACATTCCTGGTCGTAATTCCATATACACCTCTTCATGTAGATCTCCAAGTACAAATGCAATTTTTACATCCCTCTGATATAGAGGCAAAACTAGATTTGCAACAAGAGAGTAAATAAACCTTACTAAATTCAATTTTGCTACGCGAGAAAATGGATCAAAATAATAAATACCGTCCTTTCGCCGCCAACCTAGCTTAGTAGCATTGGATAGTACCAAATGGGTTGTATTTTAAAGTATACACCCACTTACATCTCCCCGCATGCTTCCCTGTACGAAGATCAACAATTTCCCAAGTCTTGTTCTTTCCAAGAGCTTCTCCAACATGTGAAGGTATGTGTTCAACAAACAATCTTAATACAAACGCACAGTATTTAGGTGATAGATGATGGTATGAAATGAAGTTCTAAATTGGGTGGTGCCGTGGTAGGTAACACAGGATCGCTTCCCCTAACGCAGAGCAATAGGTAGATCAAGATCAGCCTCATCTTTATTACCAGCATATGATGAGGAATCGAACTCATCAGCATTTGTTTGTGCTTGATCCGGAAAAAGTAAAAAAACTATTTTTTTTCTCTTTTCTTCGAGAATACACTTTGATTGGCTTTTCTGAAACCTTTTCTGGAGCTTTTTCACTTGATTATCAACAGTTCAAGATGCTTCTGTTTCTGGAATCCTTGGAGTTACCTATACGCGATTATCAACTTTTCCAGATTCTTCTGGATTGGTCGGCGGAGATACATACTTCAAAAAAGGAGATATATCCTCCTCAACTGATGTCTCCCCATCTACTTGGCTCTATTATCTATATCTTTGCTTCCAGGAGAATAAAAAGAAATATCCTCAAAAAATGTTGCGTCCATGGCAAGAAATTAGTTCCCATTATTTACTGGTAAATAGCACTTATAACCCTTTTGCGTAATTGGATAATCAACTGACGCATTCACGGTTATCAACCAAACCCGTAGATATTAAATCAGTCAGTTACTGCTACTACAACCAGTTTACAACCACTGTTCGTCAAGGGGCTCGAAGATGCACACCGAAAACACTGGCTGATGCAGTCAATCGCTTGCTTTCACCATAAAATCAGCATAGAACTTCACCAATAATGGTAGGCAACTCACACAAAGATCCAAAGAGACAGTCTCAGTTTTATTCAATGCATAAACTCCCAGTTGAACATAACTATCTGACTGTCAACTATTGCTAATCATATATAGCACTAAAACCATAGGAAAAAAATAGCAATTCTGCTATAATTGAAATCCTAACACAATTAGATATATCTTAGTCATCGTTTCCAGACAAAAGGAATAAAAAATTACAAATAAATCAAACATATCTGGGAATTTCCTAAAATCAGGATGTTACCATCGACTTGCACAAGAAACCAACTTATCCTGCTGATGTTTCAGAATATGAATAAAACATACACATCCAAATATATTTGGTGGAACTGGAAATACTGCAGCAGGTCGTAATACCTGTAATGGAGATTTCCCTTTGATCACTTGCAATGGCATCTGATTTATAAGAAATGTCGCAGTAAGAACAGCATCTGGCAAAAACATAGCAGGAATAATCAACTGTAACAAAAGTCCCCTTGCAAATTCCAGCAAATGTCTGTTTTACTTTTTACGCTCTGCAACCCCATTTTACTCAAGCATATAAGCACCTGAAGTTCGAGGCTCTATTCCATTCGTTGCTAAATATGAGTGAAACTCGAGTATACTCTCCTCCATTATCTGAATGTTATACTTGAATTTTTGCATCAAATTTCAAGCCAACCTTTTGATGAAAGTCTTCAAATGTTGAAGGCAGCTCATCGCGAGACTTCATTAAATACACCTAGGTATGCCTCGTTGCAACATCAAATATCGATGGCCAGTAATTGAGATTAAGGAAGCATACCAAACACCAGTGTGTATCAAAGAAAAAGGAGCTTCACTTTTTTTCACTAACACTTACTGGATAAAGGCTCCTACACTAAATGAGTTAAATGTACTGGGTGTTACGATTGATACAGAATAGCAGATCGACATGATCCTTCAGTCACTACCGGATTCTTTCAATCATTTCGAGATCAATTATAATAAATTGGAAATGACTATAGCTGAGTTGTCTCGCCAGCTGGTAGTGACTGAGGAAATCATGAAGAAAGAGCAAAATCCCCTCATGACAGAAAAGTCATTTGCTAGGACCAAGCCGAAAGGCAAAGACCAAGACAGCAAGAAGAAATCAGTCATCAAGGGTCCTAAGATGGAGAATGGTTCTACTCGTGGTATGGCCAAGGCTAAGGGTACGAGAGTAAAGAGAAAGTGTTTCCACTGTGGTATGACAAGACATTGGAAAAGGAATTGTCCAGATCTTCTGTCTAAGGAAAGGACCTCAGGTATGATTGAGTCACTTGTTTCTGAAGTAAGTTTTGCAACTGGTACTTCAGAATCCTGGTGTGTAGACTCCAGTGCAACTAATCACATATGTAATACGTTGCAGGAGTTACAAGTAACCAGAAGAATTAGTGGCGGAGAAATCATTGCTAATCTGGGATTGAAAGCCAAGGCAGATGCAGTGACAGTGGGAGTAGTAATTTTGTTATCTTCAGATATTAAGTTGATTTTGTCAAATACATTATATGTACCGTTTTAAGACGGAATTTGAATTTCAGTTTCTGGTATGGTGAATAAGAGTTATTCTATTACTTTTGGTACTGAAATTGTCTTAAAAAGATACGATACTTATATAAATTCTGACAAGGTAATCAATGACTTTTATTTGTTAACTCCCACAATGTATGAGATACATGACACTGAAATTAATAATAGACCATCTTTAAAGAGGTAGTCACCTTCATCTAATCCAACAAAACTTTGGCACCAGAGGCTAGGTCATATAAACCTAAACAAGAATGACAGGCTAGTGAAAGATGGTATCTTACCTTCATTGGTGGTAGAACCAATGCCTGTCTACGAGTTCTGTGTGGAAGGTAAAATGACCAAAAGACCCTTTTCCTCTAAGGGCAGTAGGGCCAAAGATTTATCAGAATTAGTGTACACTGATATGTATGGACCATAAATTTAGAGCGAGAGAAGGATACGAGTATTTCATCACTTTCACCGATGATTGCTCAAGATATTATTACATATACCTTATGCACCGCAAGTCAAAGACTTTTTGAAAAGTTCAAAGAGTTTCGAGCGGAAGCGGAAAAGCAATTAGGTAAAAGCATAAATACTCTTCGATGAGATCGAGGAGGAGAATATCTCTCCGCTGATTTTATGGGATACTTATCAGAAAATGGGATTCTATCCCAGTTGTCTACTCCAGGTTTGCCTCAACAGGACAGAGTAGCAATAGAAGGAACCGGACTCTTTTAGATATGATCAGGTCTATGTTGAGTTTCTCAGGGTTACCTATAGAAATATGTTTTGGAAACTGCAAAGTATATACTAAACATCGTTCCATTTAAGTTTGTACCTAAGACTCCCCGGGAGTTGTGGTCCGGGCGAAAGCCTAGTCTACAACATAAGGGTTGTCCGGCACTCGTGCTGAAGGTTAAGACAGATAAATTGGAATCGAAGTCGGAAGTATACACTCTTATAGAATATCCCAAAGGAACTAAAGGTTGGTTATTCTATAATCCCAGAGAGAGCAGAAAGTGCTTATCAGCACCAATGCGGTTTTTCTGGAGGAAGATTATATGATTGACCGGAAATCTTTAGAAAAGGTTATCTTGGAAGAAATTCAAAGAGAGATCAATTCCAAATCCAAATATGACCGAACTTGAAGAGAAACCACCCTTACCTGACCTAGTAGTTACACCGGTGCCTCGTCGTACTGGGAGCATTGTCAGGACCCCTGACAGGTTCTCCTTTTTTTGGGAGAGTCTTACGAGGCAATCCCGAAAGAACTAGAACAAGATCCCTGTAACTATGATGAAGCATTCAATGACATAGTTTCGGGACATTGGTTAGATGCTATGAAAGCTGAGATGGAGTCTATGTACTCCAATCAGGTCTGGACACTTGTGGACTTGCCTGCCAATATTAAACTTATTGGGTGCAAGTGAGTCTACAAGAGAAAGAGAGGACCAGATTGAAGAGTTGGGACCTTTAAGGTCAGGCTTGTTGCGAAAGGATACACTCAGAAAGAAAATATCGATTATGAGGAAACCTTCTCGCCGGTAACAATGCTCAAATCCATCCGGATACTCTCATCCATTGCGGTTCATCTCGTTTACGAGATTTGGCAAATGGATGTCAAGACGGCATTTTCTCAACGGCCATCTTGAGGAAGACATCTATATGATGCAGCCAGACGGTTTTATGGCTAACAACCAAGAGCAAAGAGTTTGCAAGTTGCAAAAGTCTATTTATGGACTGAAGCAGGCATCCCAAACCTGGAACATCCGTTTTGACTAGGCAATCAAGTCATTTGATTTTTGTCAAAAATCTGGATGAGTCATAAGTGTACATGAAAACTACAGGAGGCAAGGTAGTTTTTCTGGTATTATATGTCGATGACATCCTTCTCCTAGAGAGTGCTATAGGGATGTTGTCAACAGTGAAAAGCTTGGTTGGCCAAGACTTTTGATATAAAGGACTTTGGAGAAGCCAGTTACATCCTAGGGATCAATTACCATTGAGACCGGAAAAGTAGGATGATAGGCTTATCCCATGATGCGTACATAGATAAGGTGCTGGTACAGTTGGGTATGCTTTGTACTAGACTGGATATCTGTCACATAATAAGCCTAGTCAGCAGATATCAGTCTAACCCAGGTCCTGACCATTAGACTGCTGTAAGATGTGTTCTCTAATACTTGAGAAGGACTAGAGATCATCTGTTGATTTACGGTATAAATGAGTTGATTCCAGTCGGTTACACAAATACTGACTTCATGTCAGATAAGGATTCTAAGAAATCAACTACTGGGTATGTGTTTATGATGTAACCGCATGAGAAGCAGTTAAGGAAGCATTTTGGCTCCAAAGATTCCTTATGGAACTTGGAGTGGTACTTTTGGTAGGACAGCCGCTCAGAATTTACTGTGATAACAGCATGGCAGTCACTAAGTCCAAGGAACTCAAAAGCCAAAAACACATACAGAGGGAATAACACATGGTCAGAGAGATTGTGCAGAGAGGTGATACAGCAATCACCAAGATAAACTCTGCAGACAATCTGGGAGATCCCTTTACTAAGTCTTTGACCACCAAAGTCTTTGAATAGTATGTAAACGGGATGGGCATGAGATGCAACCCTGAATGGCATTGAGCCCAAGTGGAAGATTGTTAGTTTTATGGTCTCAATCCATAAGATTGATAAAATAAATTGATTAATTTCTTTATTTATCAATATATTCATGCTTTCCTTTCATGAGATGAATAGTGTTTTATTACATGTTTGCACATAACTAATACGAATGACATGCTGGTTCATGAGATGAACCGGAGTCCATAAGTATACTAGATGCAATACATGTGTATGGATGAGATCCACATACGGGAGACATGTATAGCAAATCTTATACTTAAATATCTTCACAACCAGTGATGATGACTGGACATCTCATCTGACAAGGTCGCAGTACTTTGATTACTATGAGATAGTGTGATTTGTCTCGATCATCAGAATGTAAGATTATGGATCATAGTGCTGGTACATTTGATGTATTGAAGGACCATGAGAAGCACCTTATGAACACTGTCTTTAATTTAAGGTATGCTCTCATAATTCGCTAGCAATAGGCTCTCAATCCTGAGACATTAATGAACTCAAGTTTTTATCTATTCATTTGCTTTGAGTCACCAATGAGTGAGGCCAATTGTAGGTCAACACTTCGGTGATTTGGGTACATGGTAGTAGAGCTATGAGAACATTCGATGGTCAAGATGGAATCTATCTTTAATATCCCATTGTGCCAATTAATGAATTTATCATTGGTAAGTGCGCACCCATTCCGATTAAGAGTTAATTGGATCTGTACCAAATGATCATTATAATTAATTGGGGCTCAAGGATAATAAGATATGGATCTAGTTTGGAAGACAGGTCCAATTGATCCATGGATATTGATTGAGGGGCCTACTTGTGGACATAGGGAAGTTTAGGGTCTTCTATGTAATTTATTCCTAAGACTGGAGTTTAATTGCATTTATATAGTGGAGTTATTTGCAATTAACTATGGGCCCGAATTGCACATGAGATGTGGGGTCGCGAGTCCCAGTTGGAGCCAACTTTCTAAGAAATCCCTAGTGGTCCCCACACTAGCCCAAGTTATTGGAAAGATACTAATTATAGTAGAACTCTAAAAGGAAATAAAAAGTTACTATTTCTATTTGAAGTGAGACTTCTAATAGTGGTAATAATAAGTTACTAATTATTAATGGAAGTGAGACTTCTATTTTAATTAGAAAATGAGAAAGTTACTACTTATAATGGAAGTGAGACTTCTATTTAAATTAGTAAGAAGAGAATTATTAATAGTTAGATAAGTGAGCCTTCTATTTCAATTAGACAATGAAGAGGTTTGCAAAAAGCTATAAATAAGAGAGGAGAGGTGGCTTGGACACCCAATGCATTGGATGCCCTAGGAATCCACGCCCACCTCCCCTTAGTGCAAGAGTTGCACCTCTCTTCTCCTCTCTCTCTCTTCTAGTTCCCTTCTAGTTTCCTTAGAGATTCTAGTTAGTCTTTCTCTTGGAGATCCCACCCATCTTCTTGAGAAAAGAGAATCTGATACGGGTCATAGCGTGGAAGATCAAAAGGTCTTGGAGATTCCTATTTGATACATGAAAGAGTTTCATCACCAAAGAAAGTAACAACTTCTCCATTAGAGCACAACCGAGCTCCAAAGGTATAATCTACTTCTTTGTATGTTGTGGATTTCATGGTTGCTTGTTTGCCGCTATTTCTATCTTCTAGATAGGTTTATTTACTGATCATGATGGCTGAGATTGAGGACATGGATCCTGGATTGACTTTTGTAGCCTTATGGATAGTTGATCACTAGATCAAGTGGGTCAAAAGTTTTGAAAACCTATCCTAGAGGCCCACCCACTTCCAACAGGAATTATGAATTCCAGCCGCCTGAAAAGTCAAAAGTAACCTCTGGAATTCTGGGAACTCCAACCTCCTTGGAGAGAAGGATTCAGGAATTCCATTCAGGGGACAGCTTTTGGAGAATTATAAATTCTCCACAGAGGAATTCTTGGAATTTTGCTAAAGAAATGGGCCCTAACTGATGATTTGAAGGCCAACTTAAATTGAAACTTGGATCATCATAATAGAGACCATTATATTCACAACCATCTCCAGTTTCCTGCCGTCATCAAGTCTTGAAAAACACAATATGACAGATAGAACATAATGTTGTAATTATGAGATCTAATTAATGCACTAACTGAAACCAGATTATGTGTAGACTGTGGTACATGTAAGACAGAGGGCAATGACAAAATTTGATCAAACATTAGTTGATCCATCACCCTTGACCTGAATATAATTCCCATCTACAATACGAATATTCCCCGTGACCAGAACATCCGTATGACATAAAATTTGACCTCATACTTGTCATGTGATTTGTGGCGCATGAATCACATACCCAACTAGAATTATGGGAGACCATAGACACCATGTGTGTCGTGTCGACTGTCGAAGTTGCTCGTTGTAGATAATGATAGAACACTATCCTCAAGCACATTCAGCCAATGAGGCTATGATGAAGCACTGAAATTTCATTAACTATAGAGTTTTGTCATTTTTCTCTTGGATTCCATAAGAAACCTTAGAATGGGCCCAATACTAGACTGACCCATGATAAGGGCTTAATTGTTTACAATCTAAGCCCTAATATTTGATTTATCTTATGCTAGTCATGTTTATTTTATTTGATTTTACATATTCTTTGTTAATTTGTATGCAAAGGTCAAAAGGAGCAAAAAGAGAAGATTTCATGAAGAGTGATGGGCGTAAATCATCAAGTAGGGCCAAGGTGTGTCCCATCCAAGTTATTTCAGATTTCAAGACTACTTTCTAATTCTTTGGACAACTCACAATTCTAATCAAAGAAGAAAAGTGAAAGAAAGAAGAAACCCAATCTAGGGTTACACGCCAAAAAGGGGGCCCACAACCATTGCAAAAGTGAAATTTCAGAAATTAGAAAGTCTTCTTCAAGTAAAAGTGGAGCTCAAGAATGGAGAAGAAAAAGGAGAAAAATAAGGAAAGTTTATAGGAAGAGTCCAAGCCAAGTTAGAAGTCTAAGAAAGGGGTCCCACAATCAATATCCACGCACCATATAGGGCCCATTTTTATGATAGAAGTTTCAGATTTATTCCTTGCAAATTAATCTCAGATTTGTGGGACCATGTGAAGAATTTTTTAGAAGAAACAAGTGGGACCAGATTTAGAAAGTCTTGCTAAACAAGAAAGAAGATTCCTATTTCATTATTAGGAAGCCAAATTGTAAAGCAAGATGGAAACCTAATCATACAAGAGAACTACGTGCTAAAAGGGGCTGTTGCAAGACTTATAAAAGGACAAGAAGAGGTGGTCATCCAGCATATATATCCCATATAAAACCCTAGCCACGTCCATAAGAATACCAGCCACTGTTTCAGCACCCTATCATCACAAAAACCAGCCATCATCATCCCAAAACCCCTAGCTGCTATACAGCCACCTTTGGAGCATTCTTTGGAGCATCTTGGAGAGCTTTTGGAGCGAGGAAAAGGAGAAAAAGCTGCTGGCCAACTTCTTCTTCTTCTTCAATATTTAGAGTTCTTCTTATGGCTCTATTTTCTATTTTGTTTTCAATTCCAGACATGAGTAGCTAAACTTTTTAGAACTAGGGTGTAGTTGAAACCCTAGCCTAGTTCTATGTAGTCTCTTTTGGCATCTTTTAATTCAAATTTCAATTTTATTAGTTGAGATTCTAAACCATGTTTTTAATTGATGAGTTGTGTATATGCCATGCCAGCCATGCCAACCATGCCATGTTCAATTAATTTTAAGAGTAGCTAACTTAATTTTGATTGATCTTGATGTTAAGCATCTAGGGTTTAGAACCATAAATAATCTAAGTATAAGCCATGCTTAGACTCATGCATTTATCATTCCCATTGTTTTTATGCATTATGTGTGTTTTGACTAGGACATATGCCATGCTTAGTTTTTGCATCATAATGAACAATTCATGTAGTATGCCACTCATGAATTAGGTTTAGGGGAATAGTAATCTAGACGCATATGCCATGGACTAGGTTGATAGATGTCACTAATAATTCTGATTTTTTTTATTAAAGAGTAATAAGAGACATGCATAGGGTTCGTTAGGGGAGTAGATGAAACCCTAATTCATTCATTATTACTATTTTTCAATTTTAATACTAGTTGTTTGTTTTAGATTATTTTCCATTTAGCTTTTAATAGTTTAATTTACTATTCTTAGTACTTTAATTCAACCTGTCATCATTTAATTGTTCTTTTAATATTCTGATTTTTAGTTGTTTTTGACATTATTTTATCACAAGTCTTCGTGGGATCGACCTCGTACTTACAATTCACTACACTACATAGTGATCTTGTGCGCTTGCGAGTTTTAATTGTGTGCATACTAGTAGCCTATTTCTAGGTTGCTTAGTGCATACCAACCCAGCTTGAGGGTGACCACTGGTAGGTAATGGCCCTTGGCAGTCCACTAATTATGGTGGTGCTTCAGTGCACCATATCCATATGTTGATAAAGATATATGCCGTCAGGATAAGATTGAAGAAACCCAAAAAAAAAAAAAAGGGTTCTACCAAGAGAAAAAGATGCCCAATACAACACAAGCAGTAGATAAAACAGTCATGACTGCGATCCCAAGTTTCTGAAATCCATCCCCAGCCAATACACAAATAGCTTTGAATTGCTTGTAGGTGTGAACACATCACCAACCACAAGCTTCCAACCTGATCACTCATTCATCTGTGCACATGCCTCCTTGTCAAGTTCTTCATATTTGGTCAGATCTTGACAAACTGTGAGTAACAAAATCATGAAAACAGCCACGAAAAGTGCTCCGAGCTTCAGGGGTTCGTTGCAGCAGGGATGCTCACTGCAGGTTCTTCGAAGAGCTACTGGCTGCTGTTGACTGTCGAGTTCACTGTGCATACGCTAACTAAACACTTCGCGCTAGGCAATTTGAAAGAAGTTCAGATCTTTGCTGTTTCTTTAATCCAAGCCCTTCGAACTTGGACTCTTTTGTACAGTTATCTCCTACTACCTTGTACGCTCTACTACCAAGTTAAAAACGCTGATTTAACCCAATCTAGGGATTTCTCATTGAGGGTCTAGAAACCATAAATTAAAGAAACTAAAGAAGGAAAAAAAAACAAGAAAGAAGAGGATTTGAATTGAATGAAATTCATTAGGAGATCCACCAGGGCTGGGCGACACCTCGTGTGTGTATTATATTTTCAGCATTTAAAAAAAAAAAACCCTCATTAATCTTAGTATGTACAAAATAGTCCCATAATTTCCCAAATTACAAATAAATCCATACTGACTCTTGACAGCAATAATGTTTCTTAATTAAAAATTAATGTCTTGGTTGTAACTCGATAAATAGCACTGGATATTCTGAGTGAGAAATAACATAGACAATTTTTCAAGATGTAGTCCCTAAACTCTAACTAAAACAACACCCTCACATGATGAAACCATTAAGAATAACAACTTCAACTTATTGCCTAGGTGTTGGCATCAGCAACAAGGGGTGACGTGAGACCTAGAATAGATTTAAACTCACAAACTTGATGAAAAACTTCATGTTTTCTGTTCCTTGACAAGTCATCTGCCTCTTGGATGGCTCTAATATCATGTTAGGTTTTTAGGGTTTGATTTATTTCATTTTAAATAAAGAAAAGTCTATAAAATTGGGGAGAAAATAAGAAAGAGAAGAAAGAGATTCAAGAAGAATAAGAGAAGAACTAGAAAGAAAAAAAGGTGATGGGCATCCATTCTAGGACTGGACAACCCTCACTGGATACTTATAATGTTTCTCTTTCAAAATTATGAAAAAAAAAAGAAGATAAAAGAAAAGAAAACCATGTAGTTTATCATATTTACATAAACATTTCAGAAGTAACCAAAACGAATATTTCTATAATCCATGGATACACTGAAGTACAAATGGAACATTTCAATTTTTTTTTTTTTCAATCAATCATATTACATGTATTTTATTAATTATACAATCATGGCCAAATCGAGTTCAATTTTCACATGTACTTAATCATGATAAGCTCCTCGTATGCATACTCTACAAGGCATCTAGCTTCCTAGGCCCTACGCTGAAACATGTAAAGAATTGACAAGAGCATCTGGTCCAAGAAATTAGCAAAGATTCAACCATCTCAAGGTTTACTAAATATAATTCTGTTTGGTTTAAACCACATATCTGATATTTTTGTTTTCTTCAATCATCCAACTTGTTTGAAAACCAGAGGCGGATACAGATTTTGAATTAAGTATAGAAGTTCCCCTTAAAATCATATAGGAAGTTTCATAGGCACCCAAACAACAACAGCAAAAACAATCAAGTCCCCTTCAACCATATCTAGAGAAATTTAAATAAAGAAAAGTCATACAGACACCACCACCACAGCAACAACAACATGTTAAGGTAGAAACTCATGTTCACAAGGTTAATTTAGTAGCCAAAGCCTAGTGACTAAGATGCTCAATTTTATCAAGTTGTCTGAGAGAAAATGAACCTTTATTTGGTGATAGTCCATGGCAAATGAGCCCTCAAAAATCAGAGCAGGAAGAAAAACATACAATAGAAGGTCAGGATTGATATTTGCCCCTGCAATGTTTACAGCATCAATTATTATGAAAAGTACAATCAAGTCCTCAAGAGTATCGAACCTGCAGCATACGCACCCTAGGTGCTGTATTCGATGAATTTGAACTTACATAGACGGATGCCAACCCCAACTTTCCCCAATCCAATCTTTGTGTTGTATTCTGTGAATAAAAATATCAATAATCGAATATGAGTGAGATTTTCAAACATTAATGCTAGTAAGCATTCAGTTTAAACAGTAATGACATACAACCATGGTTTGAAAACTCAGCGCAATCCAAGTCGTATCACCCAATACATAAAGGCTCAGCAGCGATTGACACCAATTTTCTATGTATGTATTTTGGTACTTAAAATGCATTAAACCACCACTGTCACCACCCTTATATTCTATTTTCCTAGGTTTTTTTGAACTCACGCACTCTACAGTCTCTACTCACATTCCCCATGTATAACCAGCTGAGCACACAGCTGAGAGACCTATTTTGCTATGATATTTGCATATAAAACAACCTAAAAGGAAATGTAATGGAAGATTTGCATTTGTTATTACTATTTTTTAGAACTTTTTTGTTTGTACAAAAGGCCTGAAAGAAACGGATATGTCACAGATGTATCGATATATCGGCTAATACATAAATGTTTTGGCTTTGAAAGACAAAAATGTTGAAAACAGTATTGTAAAACAATGCACACCACAGACAAAACATCAGGTATGCTAAGAAATTGATAGAAGTAACTTGCAGAAACATAAGAAGATGGACAAACAAAGCAACAAAGAAATATGAAAATCTTAATGAAGCTTGTGCAGCCCTTATAATGTTAAATCTAGAGAAACAATAATAAAATTTAAAGTATAAGGGAAATAAAATCTGCCTAATTCTAAGGAAAAATGCTAAAAAAGAGAACAATAGAATTTCAATTTTACATTTTCTTCTGTGAAACCTAAATAACAATAGCAATAAACTCTGGCTTCGGATAAAGATAATTACATTTGCTTTCTGTGAGAGATGCAACAAAGAAAATTAAAACTGTCACTTCATTTTTATAGTAAGATCATTTTTCTCAACAAAAAGAAAGGTGGAGAGAGAGAGAGAGAGAGAGAGAGAGAGATGATCATCCATCAAAGAGATATTATATGCTTGGGTCAGGAAACTTTGTAACATTTGGAAACCAGATCGGTGAGATATGACTGATTTTCCAGAAGAGGTTCAAACTGTCCTTATACAGAAAAATCTAAATTTTTACCTGGCATGGTTAACCGGCAGAACTTGTTTATAGTTGCAATCAATTGCAGTGATTTTCTTTAATGATTGCCAACATCCCGGTAATTCTAGCCTAATTGTTGGAACCATTCAGAGTCATCCTTAATTTTAGAAAAATAAGACAGCAAGTATGTTTTGTTTTTATTAGTCTGTATCCCTTGGTGTTTTGTTTTTCTTAGTCTGTATCCCTTGGTGTTTTAACCCTTCTGCTGGAAAATTGTAGACTCCATAACTCGATCATCTTATGTTGGACTTTGTGTGATATTGTAATGGTTCGCTCTTTGTGATGAATCTATTTCATGTTTGTGTGACATAGGTCTATAAAATATGAGTATTCCCTTATGTGCTAGTAACCGCTTGATGAGGCAATTGTGACCAAGAGTCATGATCTATACCGATATTCATGTTGCTTATGCTTCAACCTTGACACATGTTTTGAGGCACTCTCAAATGGAATTGGGTTTCAAATGGTTTCTTGATAAATGGGCTTTGCTTGGTCACTTGACCGTCGATAGGTTTGTGATCTATACGTGGCTGGGTTTACTGGTGGCCCCCAGTGAGTACCAGTGTATAGATGTTTACCCATTGTACAGGGGGTGCAAATTCTATACTTAAGGAGATGTTTATCCATCATACAAGAGGTGTAAATTTTGTATCTATGTGTAACTATGAGATGTGCCTGATTCTAGGTTGCTTGACTTGTGAGTCTCGATTGCTCGATTTGTGACCCTAGATTGCTTGTACGTAAATTCCTGAATTCTCGTTTGTGATTCCTATTTACTTATTAGAATCTGTTGCACTTGTTGAGCCCTGAACATGACCCATGAGTCCAATCTGTGTAACCTGATTGATATACTTATGATCTCTTGTCCTGTTTAGTTGCATATCAGTTATTTGTTACTCTGATATGCTGTAGTTGTGTAGATTGGTTACTTGTTGAGCATTAACTCACTAGCATTTATATATGTTTTTCTCGAATACTGAGGCAGATGGTGTTGCCAAATAATGCTTAGCTTGGATGTGAGGCTGGTGTTGAGGAAGCGGGATCAATTAGAGATCGCATAGACAATAGTTTGATTTAATTTGGTGGGTTTTATATAAAAGGAGTGTCCCAAGAGGTATCCTAAAATCATTAAAATACATGTCTAAGGAGCGTTAATGAGTGTGAGAACTACCTATGGAGAGACACGTTAGTTTCCTATGATCATAGGTTTGCATCGGGGATCTACTTTAAGCCCTTATCTTTTTACATTGATCATGGACGAGTTAACTACTCAAATTCAAAAGGAGGTGCCCTAGTGTATTTGGTTTGCAAATGATATGGTGTTGGTGGATGAATCAAGAGATAGCGTGATGCGGAACTTGAGAGACGACTGAAGGCTTTAGAATAAGACGTGCAAAGACAAAATATATGGATTGCAACTTCATGGGGAATGTTCAAAGAGCTGAAACTACTACGAGAATTGAAGCTCGAGAGATTGCACAAAGAGATTCATTCAAATACCTTGGCTCAATAATTAGTGAGGATAGAGAGATTGAGGAAGTTATCAAATGTAGGATAAGAGTGGAAGGCTTGAAGTGGACTTTCTTCTGAAGTGATTTGCGATTAACATATATGAGCAACATTGAAGGAAAAATTTTACAGGACAGCGATTAGACCGGCTATGACCTATGGAGCAAAATCTTGGTCGATCAAGAAGCAACATATGCGCAAAATGAGTGTAGCAGAGATGAGAATGTTATGGATATGTGGTAAAACTAGGGAATATAAAATTAAAAAATGAACTCTTTCAGGAGCATTAGGGGTAGCATCAATAGGTGATAAGTAAGATAGATTCATTGGAGGTGGTTTAGAAATGTCCAACGCAGGCCAACAACGGTGCCGTTAGAGAAAAGCATTTTTATGCAGGTTGATGGGCCATCAAGGAGAAAGGGTAGGCCAAAAAGGAAATGATGGAAGTAGTACATATTAATTGGAAAAATTACAACCTATATGAGGATTTAATGATGATGATGATGATGATCTAGTTTGATGAACTGCCTAATTGGTGACGGGATACCCTAGATGTGCTCCTTCCCCCATAATTTGACAGGACCAACCCGGAGATGAACCAAGTTTGGGGTGGTGGAAACATATGCTTGGGATGGGTTAATGTTATGGACCTAACTGGTGATTCATTGCTAGTTTCAATCCTGCCACGCTCCAGAGGGAGCAAACCCAAGCTTGCATGAGGTCAAAATCAGTGGTGAAGATGAACAAATAAAAGAAGTTTAGTAATGCTATAATTTCATACTATCTTGGACACGATAGCGGATAGACCCGATAGTCACTAGCATCTTCACTAAGAGCAAGGTGCTTATAAGTTACCCAATGAGAGACATATGGCAAGACTACCAACTTTGAGCCAACAGTTCTTGATCAAATGGGATCAAAGGGACATCAGTTATAGGTGGCTCCAAGGACAATTACTATCAAATACCGAACCACGATATAGCAGTGTGTGCACTACTATCGACAGACGACATCTCTGAACGTCTTCCTACTAGTTGGTGTTGAAATATAGATATCCATTAGTGAGATCAGAGATTTTGTTATTTCAGTAGTTTCCTCCTAGTGCCCTTCTGACAACTGGCAATGGAGTTGATATGATGTCTGTAGGCATAGGTTCAGAGGAACTAGGTTGAAAGCGGTTAGTTATAGAGATGAGTGCTGCTGGTGATATGCGGAGTATGGATGTGGTGGGGTTAGGGGAGGCAACAATGTGAAAGGCCAAAATTGAAGTGGAAGTTGAATTCAAGAGGGAACTCAAAGTAGACAATAGTCTCTTGTTTTGTATGATTTTAATATAGCCATCAACTGTAGGGATGTTAAAGGACCTCCGATTACTCGGTTACCCAAAGGAACCGACCCAAAAAAACCTAGGTATGGTATGGACCCTCATTTTGGATACTTAATAATAACAAAGTCAGATATGGTCCAATCTGCTCCATACCCGAAAAATCCATGTACACAAGTGGTATTAATAAAGAAAAAAAATCAATATTATATAAAATATATATTTATATACCACAAATACACTCAAAAGTATTTCTTGCCCTCGTGGTAGTTGTGCCTTCTTACAAACATTAGATCACAATTTTGATTCATGTACCATGTGATATATATTTGGTACAAGTATCTGGAAGTGATTCCCTAGAGTAAGGTCCAGGCGAAGTATTTTAAATAAATCAGGTTAGGTAGGGGACCTAAGTATTTAAGTTAAACAGGGTTCAGTCCACGGACCTAATTTGAGCTAACTTAGAATAAAATGGCATTTTTATTCTAAAAGCAAATAAGCAATTTTTTTCTTTCTTTTAAAAACTGCCCTTCACTGACCAAAGCCTTCACTTCACCTTACCTTTTTTGTAAAAAGCCAGGTTGGAAACATGGAAGCATTTTCTTTAATTCCACCCCTAACCATCACCAACATTGATTTTGAAGGGAAATATCCACAAGAAATGTGCTAAAAAAAGACATGAATTTATCGTGGTAAATAAAATAGAACACAATACTCAATTCAGACATGAACTATCATGGTTTTCAGTCCCTCACACAAAAAGCAAAGAAGCTGGTATTTTTGTGTGTAATCCACTTTTCTAATGACCCTTCTGAAGTATTCATACTGTAGGGGGTTAGGGCCACCTTTAATCGATCCATTGGCACACACCAACCCACTTTAAATTGGCATTATCCTAATTTCACACTACTCATGACTTTGTTTGCCGTTGGATTTTGTCACAACAAGTTTGCAAGGTGTATAGACATTAAACTTTAAGAACTTCATACTAAGGGGCTAGGATCATTCAATCTGCCTAATATCTCATAATCCCCTCCTATGGCTATTCAATCAGCCTAATATCTCATAATCCCCTCCTATGTCCAAACCTTTTCATTGTCAAACCTCCCTTGAGTGTCATGCATCAAAGTGGGCCCCATTAAAAAGGAAAATGTAAAAGAAAACAACGCCTTGTCGACATGGAGTGTACTAACTAGAGTCTCCCTGGGGTGAGAGAGAGAGAGAGAGAGAGAGAGAGAGAGAGAGAGAGGAGCCAACAACACAAAATGGTGAGGCATTATTTTATATGGTCACCTTTTGTTCCGCACCAGCCCAACATCAGTCAAATCAACTCACCCTGGCTAAAAGGTCCTCAAACTTTAAATATCATCATCATCATCAAACTTCAAATCCATATCCAAATTACGATAGGTGAGTCGCATGAATTCTGTTTTGCCATTCCAATCTATCCTAGGCTAAATCTTTGGATAAATTGCACTTCTTCATACCTATCCTTGCTACTTCCATCCATGTCCCTTCGGCCTATCCTCTTTTCTAAATGGGCCATCAAGAGAAACTTTTCTTTACAAGCCCTGTTGTCAAGCCCTGTTGTCCGCATGAGTTGAACATGCCCAAACCATCATAAATGAATTTCTCAAAACTTATCACCCATTGATGTTACCTCTAAACACTCCTTAAGGCGCATTTCTTATTATATCTTTCCTCGTTTTTTCACGCACCCATCTCAACATTCTTATCCTCTCCTACACTCATTTTTGCATGTGTCAGTTTACTAATTCCCCAACATTCTGCACCGTCGTCTAATTCTTATCCCATGTTCCATGTCCTCCTCGAAGTACAAATTTCTTACGATGAAATCCAAATCAGTGGTCAGATCAGTCTCAAATACAAAATCAATGCTAACATGCTTGTGAGAGATTTGATCAATCAATATTATCACTTGGTTGGGTGAGGAAAGGCAGATATATATCAAGTAAAAGGTGGGTCCCGCAACAGTAAGAGAAAGAAGCAGAATAGAATCTCTTAGAGAGATGCTACTGACCGAGGCATCCGAGGGCGACACCGAGCAAGAGCAGGACGATGGTGTGAGGAACACGTGTGCCGCAGAGATGCTTCGAGGCAGCCCCAAGCGTCAGAGATACACCCACGAATATCACTGCATCTACAGGATCGGCAGAAGAAGAAGAAAGACTACTGCTTTCCAGTAGAGCTCGAGAGCAACTACACTCTTCTGTGTTCATCAGGATCCTCAAAAATCGAAACCCTAAATTCAAAGAAGAAGAGAAGAAGGATGATAAAAGAGAGGCTTTCTTTCTTTCTTTCTTTCCTTCCTTATTTGCGAGGAACATAAGAGCATGCATTTGATTTGTAGACGTCCATGTCTCGCTTTCACATCCTTTTTTGTGAACAGGAAGCAGTTAGCGTGTAAACAAAAGGGCTTCAGAGGTGGTCACCATCGTGGGGCCCGTTTATAAGTGAGTGCAGCTCTTGTCTTTTTTCGCATGGTGGGTAAATGGTGCATCTTGGGATCTAAGTGCGGAGACCGCGGAGCGTGAGTATCACTAGGTTTTGAAATAATTATATATTCAAAGCCTTTTTGAAGCGCTTATACGGTATAGTATTTGTGGATTGATGAATATTTACCTAATGGACATAAATATATTTTATTCATGAATTTAAGCATAAAAAATAGAAAGAGTAAGTAACTTTCAAATTTGATCACATAAAAAAGCCAAAAATTAATAAGTCAAAAGAATTTTTCTACATTTAAAAGATAAATATCTAGCTTACAGAAAAAGAAAATGTACAAAAAACCAAAATTCTGCACGATTTGCTCCATATTCGGTCGAACCGCACTCCGAAAATGATTAAACCGCGTTCCGCGGACGGATCCGCTCTGAAAGCGCCAATCCGCATTTTCGGAGTGAAATCGAGAGAGCTAAGAGGAGGTTCCGGGCACTAAGCTTGGGACGAGTCGAGCCTAACCCTAGGACAAAATCTTGTCAAACACATCAAGTCCAAAACGAAGTAGTCAATGTGGGCTAAGACCTTCTGTTGACTACTCAGACACACCATTAATTTCTTTCTAATGATGATTGATTTTTATTAATTTTCAAGAGGAGCCCCTCTGCTAAACGCCAATGCTTGTGGGGCCATCTAGGCTCAGATCATCACTGGCCACACTTGATCCACAGTAAAGAAGTTTTCACCGTTCAAAATGAGTACACGCTCGTCCCATTAGTCCAATTCAATCAATTGGGTGCCAAACCCCAAGACACACTAGAATTCAGGGGGTCCAGTCCCTGTTTTATAGTCCACTCGAATGGATCAAAACGTGAGCCCCACCATGTGTTCCAAAGCAATGGTGCACCCATTTTCAACATCATAGTGAGCCAGTTAAAACAACATATCAAAATAAGTAGGCACTTTATTACGAAAATAGAAATAGTAATATTTATTGTCCTGTCATGTATTTTGTTAGTAGAAAAACAGTTCAAGCGATAGGTTAGCATTATATAATCAACTTGATCAGTGACTTTTGCATAATTGGAAGTTCTTATGATATGTTAATGCATTTTGATATTCTACAAAACTACTATGGTCTTCACTTTCGTGTGCCTATACTTGATAATTATCCCTATAGAATGACAGATAACAGTAAGCAATACATTAATATGCGTTTTCTAGTATAACATCTAATTTCCAATGTAAGTAGTATATATTGATTAGATTTTCATGAATACACTAATTAGAGATTTTATATGTAGGTATTTCTATAAATCCCTACAATGTTCATAATTGGGGTCAGAGATTCCATACTTGGATTTGGTTAATGTTGCGACCAAAATAGTGCCAAACCATGAGATAACGATATGGTATGGCTGTTGGGCTTCTTTGAAGAGCAAATTCTAAGAAAAAACTAATTAATATATGATCTAGTTGAGTAAGATTTAAAATATAAGCATAAAATTATAAAGGGCTTTTTCGGGTACCGTGAGAACTTTCTAAGGGGCCCATTTATCAACCCCAACAAGAGATGGGACTCAAGAGGAGGGAATGATTGATGTGTGACCACTTCAAGTATCAAGTTTGACCCAATCCCATACCCTTAAACCCTTCATCCATGGCTCACGAGTTCAATAACTTCATATTAAAAAAAATCAATCATCCATCTAACAGTCCAATCCATTTGAATTGGTGCCAAACCTTGAGATTAGTGCATATCAAGAGGGGTCCATGTTTGTGCGCGGGTTGGATTAGTTGGTAGATGGGCCCAACCAATAGTTCTCACGGAAGCATGGTGAGAACTAATTCTCACGTGAATATTTTCCAATTATAAATACAAAAAACATATTCATATCATGATTTTGACCTGCTTTTTTCAATCGCAATGATAAAGTGCAATGTAGCCTTGCAATTTTGCACAGGTTGATGCCTTGCAATGTACCATAATCCTCACTTGAAGGTAATAATGAGAAAAAGGATGTTTCTTTCTCAATAAAATGATAGAATGTGGAGACAAACCCTCCACAAATATAAAGAGAGAAAACCCTAATAAATATTAACATATGGATATATAATAAAAGAAGTTGCAAGCATGATGATTGAGTTGAGATTTGGATGTCCCATTTGAAACTAAAATATAAATAATGGACACCACCAACAACAAATATAAAAGCTAGTGTTATGAAATCCATTCAACAGCTATATGAGGAAAAAAGCTTACTACACTGCTAGTCCTTGATGAGGTTGATATCAGATCTAGTTTAAGTATATTTGTGCATTTCTCTAGTCGCAGTCATTACAAATTTATTGCTTTAAAAGGGCATTATTGTAACAATGCTCTCGGATGATGCCTATTGGACAATTTATATGGCTTGACTCCGTCAGAGCTGGCCCAGCCCGCCCGTTGTCCAGTAATATATATAAAAATTATACATGGGCAATGTTCCTGTTCACCATGAGAGGTAGCTTGATGGGGCTCATTTGGGATTGCACTGATCATGGGGACCAAGGGGGATGGAAAGAGCTATCTTGAATGGACTTAGATATCAAGTTTGGGGTCAATATCATCCCTCTAACCCCTTCATCTGTGGCCCATAAATTAAACAACTTTATATTAAAAAATTTAAGACTAATCCAACAACCCAATCTATTTGGATTGGTGAAAACTCGATAGGTCCAGTGTAATTCAAGGGTCTGTGTATAGGGTTTGGATTGTTGATAGGTGTGCCCCAACATACTACCCGAGAGATGTATATAATCAAGTTGTAACTAATAGTGCTTAACATTTTAAGTCACGTTTTAAAAGGCGGAGTGGCAAAAAAAAAAAAAAAGAGTTGTAGCCACCTAACATTTGTACACAATCATTTTGGGCCAGTTTGGTAAATTTACCATTAACATCAAGTGAGGTGAAATCTCAAATTAAAAAATAAAAAAAGAGGAGGGGTAAAATCACAAAGTAATTTTTTTTTGTCATGTAGTGAAATGAGAATATAACTTTTTGACTTTTTTTTAAAGATAAAGATGTTTTTTTGTCATTTAATGACATGTAAAAGTAACGTTGACTATTAAAAGTAACTTTTTGAGTTTTTTGGTCAAATGTAGAGGTATTATTTGAAAGATGGTTGCTAACGTCATATTTTTTGAAAGATAGTTGCTAATGCCACACCCCAATTTTCTCTGAGCACACCCCTTAAGTTTAATACTAATTTACGCATGTGTGAAATTACCAAAATGGACATCACTCATATTTTCATACCTCACCTAATTTCTCTCTACACTCAACCACCCCCACCCCAGCCCAACCACCATCGCCCCCTCCGGCCCCTCCGGCAGCACCACCAGAGGGGGACGGGGACAGGGACAGGGCAGAGAGGGAGGGGGGAGGGGGAGCAATTAGGGAGAGGGAGGGAGAAGGAGAGAAACAGGGAGAAGGAGAGGGGAGGGGTGACAACGGTGGCGGCCAAGGAGAGGGTGAGAAGGTGGTAGGCGGAGGCGACAGGGATAGGGAGAGGAGGGAAAAAGGGGAGTGAACTGGTAAGTAGAGTTTAGAGCGGTTTAGGCATTTTGGGAAGAATGAGGTGTGTAGGGAGAGATTTTGGGATCTTTTGACTTATTTGGGGTGTGTAGAGGGGAGGGTTGTGCTCAGAAAAGTCTGGGGTGTGGCATTAGCAGCTCTCTTTTTGAAATATGGTGCTTTCTAATTTGACCCATTTTATTTTACTATCACTTGAAATAACCATTCACCCTACTTCACTAGTGAAGTGAGTTAACAAACCTGCGAATTAAGAGCTCATTTGAGTCACACCAAAAACAATATAAGTAGACAAATATTTTGACTTTACTACTTATATATCCTAAATGCAAGCACTCCTTTCAAGTTGGCATAAAAAATCCTAGGCAGAAATCAACAAATAGGCCACATGGTAACAATGTTCATGTCTAATTAAAAATACTAGCTACGATGGGCCCTACTTAACCCTAAACCTTCCTCCATATTGGGGCTCTCCTAAGTTGCAACTTATGTTATCCTAAGTTGAAATCGTCTACAAAATCATCTCCGTCGAAAACTCCCTCAAATCATCATCTCTAGAATCATGATAAATCCAATCATAACTGGATTTTCCAGTTCCATCATACGAAAAACAAAGATAGTCGACTTTGATTTGTGATGCAGCTTAGGATAATACAAGTTGCTGCTTATGAGTTGCTCATATATATATTGTGTGTCTGTGTGTGTGTTGTGTATGAAAACATTTGACCAAAATCCTACTCTTGCTCATTTTCTGCATGGACTTGGCAAGTCTTAATTGAGGCCATTATCTCTCTGCTCTAATTCAGTCTATGGACAATGAGTCTCCTCTTGTTGCCTATGCTTGAAGAGCAGGTCTCTCTCCGTAAGTAGTTGTTCTCTATTTTTTTTTTCCAATGGTGTCTTTTTGTTTAAAGATTAGTTGTACGCTGGTTCAAAGCCTGATTCTTTACTTCAATTTATCTTTGCATTGGAGCAAAAATAAAAAATAAAAAACAATCATACTCTTGTTGGTTTCTAAATGAGCATCTGACCAAAACAGGTGTAGTCATTCCAGCAACTACTCCAAAATACACACAATGATTCATGCCTACAGCTCCTAAGGACACCATGTTTGGTATCTCTACTCTTCTTCGGATAGACCCATTCTAAATATAGCCATTAGAAAAGGAGCCATAAAAAACAGAGGCTAAAATTTTTAAAAAAAAATACGTGTTTGGAAATGCATGAATCTATTTTAAATAAATTGTTTGGTATGCCCTTTGTTTGCCTCTTTTTAGGGGGATTTGCCTCTTATTAGAAGGGTATTTATGTCATTATATAAAAAAGTAACTTACGCAGATATCTAATCAGTGCAAAGATCTATAAGAGTTCCATAGATCCCTCTAACATCAATGAGAATACTAATCTGGCATGAATTCAAAAGCAAAAGGCTGCTTGGATGTTAATAAAATGGGTGAATAAAACTTACAACTGTACAAATTTAAATTGTGGGAACTTTTCCCACTTCATTTTCTCTACCTTCATTCCTCATATCCAAAGCGATTCTCAACCAACATTCATAATAAAAAGCCCAATCCTTTCATCCCAAAGAGAAAGGGAGGGAAATATGATTAAAACAAAAGAAATATATAACGAAAATGTTCACAACATGGTAAATTTTTTGATAAAATAACAACTAGCAACGTCACAAGTGTCATCAACTTTATTTGTGATTTTATGAGAAAGTGGCAAAACCCTAAATCCACCAAAACATCTTTTCCTTTTGAATCCTTTCCATCCATAAACCCAAACACCACAACACTATTCCCCTTTCACTGAAGCCCAAAACCCATAAAAAAAAAACAAATGAAAAATTTCTAAACCATATAAGCTCCATCTCTTTGAGAGGAAAAAAAAAAAAAAAAAAAAAAAAGAGGAGAAAGAGACAGATCAAGAAAAAGAAATATAGTAAAAGAGAATATCTAAAGTGCATAAAACATACTTGCACCTACGATCGTCGAAGTCTCTGGAGCGAACAACTTCCTTCTCTATTTTATCTGCCCTATCCCCTCTCCACAATCAAAAGGCTTTTGTAGCAAGGGATTTTCGGTGAAAATAAAACAAAGTCTGAGGATATTTTAGTCTTAAAAATATTACCGCCTCTATATTTTTAAGGGCCAATGCCTCTATTTTCCACTAGCATAGATTTGGATCATTCCAATTTTAGATGATTTGCCTCTAAGGCCCTATTTGACATTATGCCAAGGGAATGTTCCAGTGTTCCCACGGGATTAAACTGTGGAAACTGTGTTTGGTAAGTGTAATTAGCATTCTAAACTTCAATTTCATGGGAACGATCTCAGGAAACTTGTATAGCTGGATTAAGAAATGAAAAATGATCTAACTTCATTTTTTTCCGGGAACAACCGACTGGCACACAGCTTGTTCACGCATCGCTTAAGCATGTAGTCATCGAAAGCTCTACAGGTATATCTCCATCACCCTCACTTTCTCTCTCCCATAGCTCTGTCCGACCCACCCCTTCAAGCATCTTGCAACTCTCTCTCTCTCTCTCTACCAAGGCAAAAATGCCAAACCAATTTTGCCCAGCCACCTCTCACTCTCTATCCCAAGTCCTACCTCATAACCCGTCCCCTTCTCTCTCCCCACCCTTCCCCCCACAGGTCAACCCACTCTTTCAAATACGAACTCTCCCTCTCTCTCTCTCTTAAACCAAATGACCCAAAGTTTCTTTCCCTCTCCCCCAGTAGGGCAAACGAACCAAAGCTATTTTGCCTATAGACAACCCAAAACCATTTTTTCCAGCCACCTCTCTGTTGACTGAAACTACTATGCAGATTATACTTCTAGAAAGGAAGATGGTATAGACTCATTTAAGTAAATAGAAATTAACCAATCTTAAGTTAAAAAAAAATCTGAATGGAACCAACTAGCCTATTGTTTCCAAGATGAACCTATCAATCGAAGATCTATATAGTTGCACAGCACCGTTCAATGTGAGAGATCATATGGGGTAGAAGTTCAAGTGATGCTTGGACTTATCAATAGGGTTGTAAACGGGTCGGTTCTAGCTCGGGTCCATGGTGGACCCAAAACCGGAACCGTTAAGGAGAAGGTGGAACCAGAACCGGACCCGGAACGGTTTCATGACCGATTTCTTGGCTCCGGAACCGGAACCAGAACAATATATGGGATGGGTCTGGATCCGGGTCTGGGTCTAGCTAGAAAATGATATTAAAAAATATATTTTTGTATGAGAGATTTTCAAAAATTGAGATAATATGTCGGGTCTCAGGTCCATGGGTCCGAACTAAGGCGGACCCGGACCCGGACCCGGACCCGGACCCGGACCAATTTACTTATTGGGGCCTAAATAAGGACCCAGACCTGGTTTTTAGCGGACGGAACATCTGGGTAATCGAAGAATCGAAGACCCATTTACATCCCTACTTATCAAGTAGCCTCCAATTTCTAAAGTGAACATATGAAAACAACTAGACTAAAATTCTTGCAGTAATCAATTAGACTGTGTTTTTTAATCTAATTGGTTGAAACAATTACATTAGATTCACATAAAAGTCACACCCCAATTACAATAATTTTTCATGATAGGCCCATGTTCACCGTTACAAACAATGGCCATACTTTGTAATTCCTAAAGGCGGGTTATATGTTCACAATTTAAAAAAGTGGTCCCACATTATAATCCTATAAAGGTAGACCCACATTATAATTTAATCGTATGAAGGTGGGACCCATATCTTTCAATTTCTAAAGTTATGTCCCAGGTACTACTATAATAAACTTAAGTTCAATGGTGTTGCCTAATATAATTATGTTGGCTATTATAATATTACCAAACAAGTTTAACATGCCATATTCTCAGCAGAACAATTTAGAATAATGCTACCAAACAGGTTCTGTATGGATAGTCTAAGCACAACCTAGTCTCTGCACAAAATCGGGAACAACATTGGAACGATGCCAAACAGGGCCTAAATGTCTAAAGTGGGTAGAGGGAAGAATCCTATGCCGAACACCTCTAATTTTTCAATCCTCTACCCGTTTTAGACATTTATAGGAATTGAGGCTTGAAATAGAGAAGCCAAACACATGCTAACTCAAGAAAGTACATGAAATGCATGGCTATTGTTAGCATATGGACTTGAAATCTCAAAAAATAATAATAGAGAAGCATCCCAAAAGCAGACATTCTTGGAAATTTCAAATATGATGCTTAGAAGAAAACCTTATAAAAGAAAATGGTCCAGTCATAAAATTGGACGGTTCAAATTTGAGCAAAAATCAAGTAAATGATTAAATTGAAAATTGATGAAGAATATCAATTACATGCCCAAATCAAGGAGTGATTGACTTGATGAAGATATCAGTTACTCAAAATCCTCTCAATCATTGATGGATGTGATGGACAAATCAATTACTCAAAATCCTCTCAATCTTTGACTGTGTAAATTAGTACCCCTTTATTCTCTCTTTTTTATTTTCAAGTTAGAGTTTCCTGAAGTTGTAAACTTTACCATGTAAACACAATTGTATATCTTTATATATATAAGAAACACCATTCATTCCCTCACGCTGTTAGTTTTATGGTCTCAATCCATTAAAATTGATGAAATAAATTGATTAATTTCTTTATTTATCAATATATTCATACTTTCCTTTCATGAGATGAATAGTGTTTTATTACTTATTTGCACATAACCAATACGAATAACATGATGGTTCATGAGATGAACCGGAGTCCATAAGTATACTAGATGCAATACATGTGTATGGATGAGATCCACATACGGGAGACATATATAGCAAATCTTACACTTGAATATCTTCACAATCAGTGATGATGACTGGACATCTCATCTGACAAGGTTGCATTACTTTGATCACTATGAGATAGTGTGATTTGTCTCAATCATCAGAATGTAAGATTTTGGATCATAGTGCTGGTACATTGGATATATTGAAGGACCATAAGAAGCACCTTATGAACACTGTCTTTACTTTAAGGTTTGCTTTCATAATTCCCTAGCAATAGGCTCTCAATCCTGAGACATTAATGAACTCAAGTTTTTATCTATTCATTTGCTTTGAGTCACCAATGAGTGAGGCCAATTGTAGGTCAACACCTCGGTAATTTGGGTACGCGGTAGTAGAGCTTTGGGAACATTCAATGGTCAAGATGGAATCTATCTTTAATATCCCATTGTACCAATTAATGGATTTATCATTGGTAAGTGCGCACCCATTCCGATTAACAGTTAATTGGAAATGTACCAAATGATCATTATAATTGATTGGGGCTTAAGGATAATAAAATATGGATCTAGTTTGGAAGATAGGTCCAATTGTTCCATGGATATTAATGAAAGGGCTTACTTGTGGACATAGGGAAGTTTAGAGTCTTCTATGTAATTTATTCCTAAGACTGGAGTTCAATTGCATTTATATAGTGGAGTTATTTGCAATTAACTATGGGCCCGAATTGCACATAAGATGTGCGCTCCCAGTGTCCCAGTTGAAGCCAGCTTTTTAAGGAATCCCTAGTGATCCCCACGCTAACCCAAGTTATTGGAAAGATACTAATTATAGTAGAACTCTAAAAGGAAATAGAAAGTTACTATTTCTATTTGAAGTGAGACTTCTAATAGTGGTAATAGTAAGTTACTAATTATTAATAGAAGTGAGACTTCTATTTTAATTAGAAAAGGAGAAAGTTACTAATTATAATGGAAGTGAGACTTCTATTTAAATTAGTAAGAAGAGGGTTACTAATTGTTAGAGAAGTGTGACTTCTATTTCAATTAGACAACGAAGAGGTTGCAAAAAGCTATAAATAAGAAAGTAGAGGTGGCTTGGACACCCAATGCATTGGATGCCCTAGGAATCCACGCCCACCTTCCCTTAGTGCAAGAGTTGCACCTCTCTTCTCCTTTCTCCCTCTTCTAGTTCTCTTCTAGTTTCCTTAAGAGCTTTTTCTTGGAGATCCCACCCATCTTCTTGAGAAAAGAGAATCTGATACGGGTCATAACGTGGAAGATCAAAAGGTCTTGGAGATTCCTATTTCATACGCGAAAAAGTTTCATCATCAAATAAAGGAACAACTTCTCCATTAGAGGACAACCGAGCTCCAAAGGTATAATCTACTTCATTGTATGTTGTGGATTTTGTTGTTGCTTATTTGCTGCTATTTCTATCTTCTAAATAGGGTTTATTAATGTACATGTTGATGAGAAAGAGGCCATGGATCCTGGATTGAGTTTTGTAGCCTTCTGGATAGATGATCACTGCATGAAGTTGGTCAAAAGTTTTTGAAACCTATCCTAGAGGCCCACCTATTGTCAACACACGCATGTGAGAGGAATACACAAACTCTCATTTTTCTTTATAGTATTAGAGCCAACCGATTGTGAGTTCGAATCCTAGGATGAATGACTAGGCGCAAAAAGAAATGCGTGTCACCAAAAGTGCGCCTGTTGTGAGGAGGAGTATTGAGGAGTGGGCTCCACCGAAGGGGGAATATTGAAAAGTATTTTCACTACCTCTACTTACACCTTGAGGTTTTGGTAGGAATGGCTAGCTGAAGAAATTCAAGAGAGGACTTCACCTACTCAGCAAAAATAAAAATAAAAATTCTCTTCAAATACAATGTCTTCATCTTCCTTAACTCAAAAATACCCTATCCGTCCAATCTTAATGTGGCAAATTTTGTGTCACTCAAACTGACTCAAACAAATTATCTTTTGTGGGAAACACAAGTGTTATCTTTGATCGAGAGCCAAGATCTACTCGGTTTCATCACTGGAGAAATACCGGCACCGGATCATTAGATGCACTCATCCGATGGAAGCGGCAAGATTCTGAATCTAGACCTTGTGTCTTCGACTAGCACGGATCGACTGGTGAAAGCTTGGATCACTAGAACTCTCTCGGAAGAAGTTCTAGGACTTGCAGTAAGATTGAAAACTGCAGCAGATGTGTGGCGTTCTCTAACTGAAGCTGCCTTCTCGCAGAGCTCGCAAGCTCAAGAGTTCGAGTTGCTCTCAAAACTTCAATACTTGAAGAAGGGTACATTTTCCTTATTTGAGTACCTTAGAGAATTTAACTCTGTTTGTGATCAGTTAAATGCAATTGGAAAGCTTGTGTTTGATCAAAAAAAAGGTTTTATGGCTTTTGAGTGGACTTGGAACAAAATACAAGTCCTTCGCCACAACAATGTTAAAACCCGTAGTCCCTTCTTATATTGAATTAGTTCCCTTTGCTTCAAAGCCATGAATTGAGAAGCAAAGGACATCAAAGTGATTCAACTGATCACTCTATGGCTTTCATTGCTCAACGATCTGGTGGTGGTAACAAGTATGTAAATAAAAAAGGTGGAGGCCAATTTTTTACATCAAAAGGGAAAGGTTTCCCGCAATTTGGACAAGGAGCTCAATCCCAAAGAGAGGACAATACATTGGACCAGCAGCAAAGAAAGTCTTCACAACAAAGCAAATAAGGAGGCAACGTTGTGACATGTCAGATTTGCAAGAAGAGAGGTCATAGTGCTATCAAATGCTAGCATAGGTTCAACAACAGTTTCCAAGCAGAGGATATCCCACAAGCCTCAGGTGTAATGCAAATGACTGATTCTCAAGATGCTAAGTGGTTTCCAAACACTGGTGCAACTACTCACATCACTGAAAATGCAGGTAAACTCACTAATCTGATACCTTACCAAGGGTCTGATTCTGTTATGGTTGGGAATGGGCACAGATTACACATCTCTCATATTGGAGAAGGCAAAATAAAAGGCAGTGGAACCACCATACCTTTGAGAAATGTGCTATTGGTGCCTAACATTAAAAAAAGTTTATTATCAATTTCTCAACTTACTAGTGATTATCCTTGCTTTTTTGAATTCAGTGATCATGGATTCTTAATTAAGGACTCAATGACAAGACAGATTCTGGCATCAAGGAGTAAGCAAGGAGGTCTTTATGCATTTGATGCACAAAGTGTTGAAGCATGCTTTTCAAAACTTTTTCAGACTGCAAATGAGGATGTATGGCACAGAAGACTCGGTCACCCATAGGCAAAAGTGTTGTAGGATCTCCGTTCAAATGATTTGATTTCAGTTAATAAAAAATCACATGGTTTATGTATGAGCTGTCGGCTGAGTAAGAGTTCAAAACTTCCTTTTTTATTCATCAAATAATCGGTTAGATGAACCGTTAAATAAGGTGCATTGTGATTTATGGGGGCCAGCCCCTATTACAACCGTACAAGGATTTTGATATTATGTAGTGTTTATTGATGATTTCTCTCGGTATTGCTGGTTTTATCCATTAAAAAGGAAGTCATGTTTTTTTAGATATTTTTTTATGTTTCAAAAAATGGTGGAAAATCAACTTGGCAAAAAAATAAAGATCTTTCAGTCAGATAATGGTGGGGAATTTTCAAAATAGGAATTTCTAGATCATCTACTTGATTGTGGCATAGTTCATCAGCTGTCGTGTCCAGGGACACCGAAACAAAATAGCATTGTAGAACGTAGGCATAGACATGTGGTAGAAGTCGGACTGGCTATGCTGTACCAGGCTTCAGTACCAAAACCCCTTTGGCTCGAAGCATTTTCAACTGCCAACTTTCTTATTAACAGGTTACCATCACTTGCATTGGGTTTGCGTTGTTCGTATACTATTTTATTAAAAAAGAAGCCTGTGTATTCCATTCTCAGAACTTTTGGATCTTGTTGTCAACCCTACCTTATAAATTATGCAACAAATAAGTTTGATCCCAGATCCTTGCCCTGCGTTTTTATGGGATACAGTGACAAACACAAAGGATATAGGTGCCTTCATCAATCATCAGGAAGAATGTATATTTCGTGCAATGTGGTTTTTGATGAAAATAATTTTCCATGTACTCCATATTATGACTCACATAATGATGCATGGTACAGGGGGGGGGAGCTCTCCACCTTTCATGAATGGGATAATCCATGTGAAAGTCCGGGATCCTTACCCTAGAGGGAGGGAGAATAGGGTGAGCTACAACTTAGTAACCAATTATAACAAATTTTAAGTTTTCTAAAATTAACTAGTCACAAGTAATGATTATAAAATTAAATGTGGAAGCTAAACAAAAACAATCACTACAAAGCATACACCATCACACAATGATTTATAGTGGTTCGGCCTCCTCAATGCCTACATCAACTACCGGCTTGCGATCCAACGCCCCACCGGATTTCCACTATCTATGCTTTTTAATTGGCTAAGCAATAACCTTTACAATGATATTTTTCTAGGCTAAACAACAACCTATCACTGTGCTTTCTAGGCTAAGCAATAACCTTAACAAGATGCTTATCAAAGGCTAAGCAATAACCTTTACACTATGCTTTTCTTAGGCTAAGCAATAACCTTTACAAATATAATATTTTCTCTCAATGTAGTGTCTACACAAATACTAAAAGAGATACAATTTAAAGCTTAATACATTTGCCTCTAATATAGGTTGATATGAAAGTAAAACAAGATACAAACATACACCAACAAGTGGCTAAGGTGAGTGTTCAAAGTGTTTGAATGTTTACTTCAATCATTTTCTAAAATGAAGCTCTTAAATGAATGCTTGATGCATCTAAGCACATAAATCTATGATTGAAGTGATGAACTAATCACATGAGTTAATTAAAACAACTTGGAAAGACATTCCTATCAAGCTACACAAGTTGTATGAAAGTTTAAAAGTCAAAACGCATGTGATTGAGGCATGAATGTTTGCAAAACAATCTAATATGCTTATGTGATTTAATGTTTGCAAAATCATGCTGAAATAGGTTTCAAAGATTTTGAACATGCATGGATTTCAAAAGGATGGAAATCAAAGCTTGACTTGGAAAGATATACTTTTATCTCAAGCCTTTTGGATTTCCATTTCCCTCTAGCCTCTTCAGTTCATTTCCCTTTTTTAGGCTTCAAAGCAGCTCTAAAGATTCAACCAAAAAGCCCCTTTGAAGTGAGGGATGAAATGGACTTAAATAGAAAAAATCTGTCCAAAAGCTAGTTCACCCGGTCGACATCCCTGTTCACCTGGTCGACCGGGTCCAACGGCTATTTTTCCAACGGCTAGTTTACCTGGTCGACCGGATCCCTCAGGATGTTGACCGGATACACTGGCCTGGCTGCAGTTCCACTTTGAATTTTGAAAATTTTGAAACACAAAATTGGAACTCAGGGCCAATGTGATTCATGCATAACTTAGGATTCTAAAAATGAAATTTGTATGCAAATCATGAACCATGATGCCTTACTTGATTTTACAACAACATGCATGAGGAATTAACCTTTTGGAAATGCATTTTAAGATCTAAAACATGCAGGATGAAGTTTTTGAAAATCAAATGCATAAGCAAGTATAGGCTCCAGATTTCAAGGTCCTAACTACAATGCATGAGTGTGTGATTAGTTGTAGGTGAAAGTGGTAGTGCATCCATCAAATTAGCAACAAACAAAATCCTTAACAATCTCCCCCTTTGCAATTTGATGGCAAATAAGATGATCACAACACTCTAGGACTTCAGCTCTTCTGAATTGATCTTTTCTTGAAATCTCGACTTGTCATGAGCTTTTACTCTTTCAAGCTTTCTCCCCCTTCGTTAAAGTTCTCCCTTTTCTCTAAGCTTTGCGTTTAATCGCTCTTCCCCTTAGTTCCTTAGGTAGATCTCCCCCTTAGTTAGATCTTCTCTGCCACTTTGACATCGAATTGCAAAGGAACCTATATACATGAAAAACAAATACCTTTTAGCAGCACCTGTTTCAAAAATGAAATTGAAAATGGAAAGCAAGACAGGTTATCATGTATATTGATTTTCTATGCAGTGTTTGAATGAAGCTAAGGCAAAAGATATCAATTAAGAGAACATATAGCTCAAAACAACATAAACATTCATCATTTGAGGAATATAACAAGAAGACAAGAGATGAATAAGTGAAATTGTAAATTTATTGATTTAAAAGATAAATTTAGTACAGTTTTCACTAAAACTTGACCAATACAAAAATCAAAATATCATGGTCAGTATTCAAAACAAAATAACAGTCAATTGATAGATAAAAAATACATCAATGAATGTCAGTCTATCACTACCCTTCCCACAAAACAAAATGAATGTCCCCCTAAAATCTAAGATGAATCTGTAGGAGATGGGGGCATCGCATTATCATGTCGTCTGCAGCTATTGGAGATGTTCGAGAGGTACTTCAAGGATTTCTTCATAAACTTCTTTAGTCCAGATACTTCTTTAGTCCAGTTGCTGGAGATGTTCTCGCCACCGAGATGCTTGATTTTGTTGCTCGAGTGTTGATAGAGGGTCAAACGGTGTCGGTTTGACTTGAAATTTGATGTAGAGCCTTTTTGATGTATTCTGAGTCCATCCATTGGCTTTGATCAAAGATTTGATATCTTCGACACTGTCACCGCCTGGAGCTCCTGTTCAGCCCTGGAGGAGTAAAGTTAGGCCAAATGGTGTTGAAATGGCCCGAAACTTCATATGTACCCTTTTTTTGGTTATTGTGAAGGATTTTGCAGTTTTTGTTTGATTATGACAAGATCTGATGCTTGAAGCAGCATTACCTGTTTGTAGTAGGATGCGGCTCCATGTGGCTTTTGATGTTGAATAGGCAAAGTGACATTCTTTGTGTCAACAAATGCCCCCTCGAGATACAACAACGAATTGCATAGCTTTTGCAGTCGATGTACTTCGAAGAAAACTTTAAAGGAGAGCTTCTGACTTAACCAAGAGTTTCTGAGCATTTTTCTTTTGATAGAGTAGCCTTTTTGAGTTTCCAAGGGGATTTTATGACAGTGAGAGTGATCACGTACCATCTGAAGGGTAAAATTTTGAAAATGACATTTAGATTTGGTTTTAGGTTTTGGATTTTTCCCTTTGACCTTGTGAATCTAAAGGCTTTATGTGGCGCATTAGGCGATTAAGAAGGTTTTTGGTTTTTGACCATGTGACCTAACAAACTGTATGTGGCAGGTTAGGAAGGTCAGATTTTGGATTTTGATTTTGGCCTTGTGACCTAATAAGCTGTATGTGGCAAGTTAGTGGACTAGAATTTGATTTTTGGTCTTGGCCTTATGACCCAACAAGCTGTATGTGGCAAGTTAAGGGACCATGGTTTGGTTTTTGGTCACTCTTTGGGACAATTTTGGGTCCATTGGAGTGGTTTGGGTTTTTGTGGAACGACAATTTCAAGATTTTGGATTAGTTTGGTTCATGAGGTGGGATGGTTTGGATTTTTGGAAACTCATGATTCTTGGAAATTTTTGCATGGTCCAATCAAATCAAAAGAGGCATGGAACCATTTTTGTATGCTCTTGGTAAGAGGAATTTTGACTAAAAGCCACTTTTAGTGCCTAAGTGGTCAAACCTGGCTCATGTAGGCTAGCCCATGGGACCTTAAGCTTTGAAGAAGGCTTAGATCTCATGTGGTGTCATTTTTGTGAAGAATATCTAAAAATATCTCTTTTGGTAGAGAATATCTAAAAATATCCTTACTTGGAGAGGATCTCTCAAGTTTCTTTGATTTTCGGAGAAAGTTTCTCAAAGCATCTTTCTTTTTGGAGAAAGGCTCTCAAAGAATCTTTCTTTATGGAATGGTTGCTAATTTTTAGCACTTACCTCCATGCTTTTCTCCTTGTTTCCTTTTTTGATTTGCTCTCTTCTATATAAGCAAAGGAGATTGGATCTCTTGCTCTTGTTGCTTTCTTTTTGCAAAAGTCTTCAAGAGTGCTCCAAGATCAAGAACCCTTCTTCTTCAAGGATCTTCAAGTTCTTCTTTTTCTTCTCCATCCATGGCTTCAAGTAAGTTTTCTTCCTTCTTAAGAAATTCCATGTAGAGATAGGAAAAAGGTTTCTTTCTTTCTTTCCTTTTCTTTTTTTTTTTCTCTTTCTTCTTTTCTTCCTTTCCTTTTTCACGTGTTTCCTTCTTTTTCTCTCTGTTTTTTTTGTGTCACACGTTCTTTTTTCTTTTTTTTTTCACGTGCTTCTTTTTTTTTCTTTCTTCACTTTTTTTTTCTTTTTTTTTACCGTTTTTTTTTTCTTCTCTTCTTTTCTTTTTTTTTTTTTTTTTGCTGTACAGTCATGGCCGTACAGCCACGTGGCTTGTGGGCCAGCCCAAATTTTTTTTAAAGAGGTTCTCTCTCTCTCTCTCTCTCTCTCTCTCTCTCTCTTGTTTCTTTCCCCCCTTTTGCTCACCATAATAATGAGGTTTATGGATTTCAAGATGCTCATGCATGAATTTTGACTTGGACATCTAACATATAACGACTTTCCTTTTATGCATGATTTTTGTAAATGGAATCGGAAGCATGATAATGCACACGGGGAAATCTTTTGCAAGCCTTGGGATTTAGAGATCACAGCAATGTTGAGCCATTTATTAGTCTTGCGGGGGTTTTGAGGAGTTTTGGAAGTTTTGGAGTCTGGAGCTTGCGGGAATGTTGAGCCCTTTTCCAATTTTGTGGAGGTTTGAGAAGAATGACTTAATCTCAGAACAATGTTTGAGTTCGAGCCTTCTTTGAGAATCCTCCATTGATTATGAGCTCGCAACGGTGTTGAGCTCACTTTCAAGCTTCCTATCTTTTTCGGGGTGTTTCTCTTTTCTTCGGAATTGCCTCGAAACCATGCCAAAATCTCGCTAGGATTTTTTTAGCAAAATCCTATTATTTTGATGATTGATTTTTTTTTCTTTTCCATCCTTTGCAGGTAGTTCCTCTAGAACGAATAAGGGTAAGCGTCTTGTTACCGATGTGCCTCGTCGGTCTGCTAGATCTTCCCATGCAGCCGTATAACAGGCCTCGGAGAATGTCCAGTATGTGGAGAGGAACTTGGAAGAGTGCGACTGGCTCAACTGAGATGAGATAAGGCAATGTTTGATCGTCCTCAAGGATGAGGAGTTTTACAGGATTGTGGTAAGCAATCATCCTTGGGTTACGGGCGATCAAAGCATTGTGCCCAAGACTACCTTTTTCTTTGGTGATACAGTCCCTAACGACTTAACATACCAAATGAGATGTTTTCAGTTCTCTTACATAGCTGATGGTGAGGAGAGAATTGTTTCTATCCGATCGACCTTCGATCACACTATATCGATCATGAGCCTTTCTCCCACATGCTCTAAGAGGGAAGATCCTCCAAGCTAGGTGAAGATGACCAATGTGATCAAGATCGGGGTTTTTGTTTATGGCTCTTCTGATTATGCAGAGAAGTCGCCTGTCCGCATGGACACGTTGATGCCAGCCAGCAGCTACCAAGGTTCAGATCATCCGTCGGTCGATTTGAGACCGGTGGGCCTTGGCATTTTCGAGGGGGACGACAACAATTGGGTGAAGCCTTTTCTACTTCGTGGCCGTTTCAGTGTTGACTCAAGCTGGGAGTCATAGACTAATCACATCCTGCAGGTTGGCGGGGCCATTCTGACGGAGGCCGAGATCTACGATGCGGTTCACGCATTTCGGAAGACCGTAGTTTTCTCCGATGAAGCCTTCATGGCCATGTTGGGGTCATTCCTTCCACAAACTAATACCTTCGTTGTCACGAATGGTGATATTGGTTTTTCTTTGAAGGAACTGAGCGCCATCACCGGGCTGCCCATCCTCGGCAAACTTTATGCGGAGTTCATCCCTATTGACAGCATCCTTGAGGAGCAATCTGAGGAGTTCAGGCTTTTGTACTTTTAGCTCGTTGCCTTCTACAATTTTTTGAAGGAGAAGGAGGGCTCGAAATTTAGGTGTAACGGTTGGAAAAGTTTCAGCTCTTTGTCCCCCAACTTCTTTAACGATGAAGAGTCTTCTGAGAGTATGACCCAGGAAGCCAGGGCTAAAACTCTAGGTTCGAAGAAGATCTCCGTCATGTAAGAAAATTTGAAAGAATTCTTCACAAGCACATACGCCATTTATTCTGACATTACGCTGCGGAGAGATCTCGCTGTTTACCTCACTTATTGGCTAGGTGAGGCTATTTTTACTAGAGGAGATGGAACGCACATCCGGCCGCCTTGCATTTTTCAGGCATGTCAGATGGCGTTTGGAGAGCGGCTTGCTTTGGTGCTTGCTCTTTACTCCTATCTGTGCACCGAACTAAAGGCTGTTGCTTTCTTGGTTCGGCTTCGGCTTCCCATGAATAGGGTATTTTCAGCCCATATTTTATATTCGTGGTATGTATGCCACTGTTTTGGTTTCCGCCGATTGGGTGCTGCACAGGATGATGACCCATTCATGATTCGGTTGGTTAGAGGGACAGCCGTTTCCGAATCTCTTTTGTCTGCCCGTTTGAGGATCTGACGATTCAGGGACGTCGAGATTGGGCAATCTTCGGTGAAGCGTTCTTTGGATTTGCGGAAGAAGGCTTTTGGTTTTGGTGTCTCCCGTGATTCCACCAGGGCAGGGTCGGGGAGACACTATTCTTTGATCAACGCAGAGAAGGCGTGGCTTCTCAACATACGTGTTGGTACGATGGTGTACCGTAGACATCTTTTCATCGACATCCAGCGCATGTTCCCTCGTGTTTTGCCTTGCAGTTGGGCTTCTCTCAAGGCGTTGTTGGAGTGCCTTCGAGTAAGGTGAAGCGCTTTGGAGGTTTGCAGGACGGGAGAAATGCATGGGCTTTTTATAGTGCGGAGGACATTACCGCCATGATTTCCTATCCGCCCACTTTCCTGACAGCTGGTTTCAAGAAATGGTTCGTGGAGAGCTTTTCGATGTATCGGGGGCTTTCCAAGAAGGAGCTTGATGTAAAGCAGCTGATGGACCCGTCTTTTTATCTCTCTGCCTTCCTTCGTCCCGGGTCCGCCAGGGTGCGGCGGGGTGAAGAAAAAAAGAGGCGAGCATCAACATTTTTTTCTTTTTGTACGGGTATGCCAGATTTTCTATTCTGCTTGGAATTTGAAATGGTGATCCGGAGATTCCCCTTCACAAGTAGAAAGGAAATCAAACTTTTTTTCTAACTTTCCATTGCATGCATATTTAAAGAAAGAGACAAGGTTTTAAAATGCCGTGAGAGGCGATTTTGTTTAGTTTGCCATGAAAGGCAGTTTTGTGCCGTAGAAGGCGATTTTGCCATGGAAGGCGATTTACAAATCTTATCAATGATGAAAGACAAGAATTGTGATTTTTGTCTCTTTTAAAAATATAAAATACAATAGAGAAGAAAAAAAAAAGGGATCTGACTTCTCAAGCGATTGTGGGGACTCGTTCAGATCGACGGTCGCGAGTCATGTATGGACTCCGCCATCGTCCTTCAGATGAGAACACTTGATGCTTTCGTTCACTTGGCTTGGCTTGGACCTCGGATTTTTAGAGGACAAAGACCAAGGGAAGGTCTTATATCCAATAAAAAACCAAGTAGACGGGCTAAAAAGCCGCATCTAGGCCATGTTGGATAGAAGAAGAGAGGAGATCTTGGGGGGGTTGCCCCCCAAGGGACTTCGATCACCTTGTAGAATTTGCAGCAGATTTTCTTCAAAGTGAGAGAGCTTCTTTTTGCAGAGAATTCTTCAGGATAGTTTTCAGAACTATTTTTCAGGATCCTTCAGATGATTTTTTCTTCTTCTCCTTTTTTTGCTGGGCTCTTTTCCCTTTGGAATGACCGCCTATTTATAGGCTTTTGGTGGCCATTAGGAGGGTTTTATGGGCATTAATGGTATTAATGCTCCATGATGGGAGGAGTTACAAGTATTTAATTCTTTATATTATAACTCCTTTTTCTTGAATTTTGATTGGCCGATGGAGAATAATGGGCATTTAATCTCCATGATTATGGGAGTTTCGTGATTAATTACCATGATTAATCTCCATAATGATAGGAGTTACATGGTTAATTGTCATGATTAATTGGACTTGTAACTCCCATTTCTTGGCTTCTTATTGGGCCGTTCAAAATAATGAGTTAGTGACTCTAATAAATTGCCATAAAAGGGTCATTTAACTTAATTAATTGGCTGCCGAGTCGCTTGAAGAGTTGCGGGCCGCGCCGCGTCTTTTGGGTTTCTTCTTGCGATGATCATCGATGGATCCGTACGTTGCTTGATGTCAGATGACGATGAAAATTTAGACATTGGTTACAACATCTGTCCAGTCGATTTCTTGATCGGTCGGGCAGAAAGTGTACTTTCTTGGTTGGCCAGTTAGCAGTTTCGGAGTGTCCGATAATGATCAAATGATTTCGATGGCGGATCTGTGATGTTGACGAAGATCGACGGATATCATTCCTCAAAAATCAGATTTTAAGAAAATCACAGGGGCCGAACATTGCGAAACGTGAAAAAGAACGGAAAAACGACACTTTTGGCGGAAATCCGGTGACCCGGATTTCCAGGGTCGCCGGCGACCATGCACCCATGGTCGCCGGCGACCATGGGGCTGGCGACCTTGGGCCATGGTCGTCGGCGACCATGGGCCAAGGTCGCCAGCGACCATGGGCCAAGGCGACCTTGGACTTTGGTCCACTTTCCGGGTGCCTTCCGGTCGCCGTTTCTTGGTCGTTTCTCGGGCTTTTTCGCTTATGTTTTCTCCTGTATTTTTCTTTGACATTTCTCCTCATTTATTGGCTTAATTCCTCTGAAGAAAACCTGTCGAAAGGCTGTGCAAATCAGAGCACAAAGTTTCCTATTTTTTGGAAAAGCCGAAGACTCCGTAGCAGATTTTCCGCCAAGAGTTGAAACTGGGTCAAACGATGTCGAAATGACCTGAAATTTGAGGTGAAGCTTCTTGGGCATTAGATAGGACCAACCATTGGCTTTTATTTGAGTTTTGAAGCCGTTTGGGGTCCCGTCGATGCTTGACTTGATTTCGCCGTGCGGAAGATGTTAAGCTTTGATGTACGGTCATCCGATGTTTGATTGACCTGAAATTTGACGGGGAGCCTATTGGAGTCATTTTGAGATGATCCATTAGCTCCGATTTGGGTGCCATGGTCCTGGGGAACTTCGCCGCCGGTAGGCTTGATTTTGCTTCAAGGCATCAAAACAGGGTCAAACGTTGTCGGAATGACCTGAAATTTGACGTGCAGCCCTTTGGAAGCATGCATAAGCTACTCATGTGTTTTGTTTGATAAGTGGCGGCATCAGAGGTTATCGCCGCCGGGAGGCTTGATTTCGCCGTTCGAGAGTCGATGGAGGGTCAAACGGTGTTGGTTTGACTTGAAATTCGACATGGAGCCTTTTGGAGGTATTTTGAGACCATCCATAGGCTCTGATCGAAGATTTGATGTATTTGACACTGTCGCCGCCTAGAGCTCCCGCTCACCTGTTGAAGGAATGAAGTTAGGCCAAATGGTGTCGAAATGGCCCGAAACTTAATGTGTACCCTTCTTTTGGCTACTTTGAAAGATCTTGTAGTTTTTGTTTGGTTTTGTCAAGATCTGATGCTTGAAGCAGCTTTCCCTGTTTGTAGTAGGATGCGGCTCCATATAGCTTTTGATGTTAATGAGGCAAAGTGACATTTTTGGTGTCAACAGCAGTCTCCTGGGAAGGGTCTTGGCAAATCGGATGGCGTCCGACGAGAGGAAGTTTTGGCTTTCCTTTCGGGAGAGAAGCATAAGATAGGCTTTCTCGGTGAATGGGACGTTATCAGATTAGGAGCTGTGCAAGAGATACCTGGTGAGGTCTTGAAACAGCTGGAGGAGGAGGAGGAGGCCGAGATCGACGCTTGGATGCAAGCATAGCGAACAAAGGCCTCCATGGAGTCTACTGGCAAGACCAGACCATCTAGTGAGGACTCTAGCGAGATGCCTGATTTTGATGGCGGGGCAAGTACCTCACGCAAACCGTCCCATAGAAGTAAGAGGAAAAGAGGATAGCGCCGAAATAAGATGCGACATGAAGACTCTCCTGATCTGAAAGTCCCTCTTACGATTGCTGAGGAGGTGTCAGGGGATGCTGATGAACCTCCAGAAAAGAGGAGCGGAGAGAGAGACCATTGATGATGGTATGCTTTTCCCTTTACTCTTCCCGTTTCTTTTCTTTCGTGAGAGATTTTTGTTTTGATCCATTGCTTTCTTTCTTTTTAGCAGAAGATGATGATTTGGTGACGCCCTAGGTTCCGGCCAATGAGGCGGTGATGGATCCGATCGCGACATTTGAGGAAGAACCAAGGGACTCTGGAGTGGTTCCAGAATCTTCGCATGGTATGATTTTCTTTGCCTTTTCACCTTTTTGTTTTTCTTTGCCGCCACTTGCTGACATATTTTTGTTTTCTTGTCAGCTAATTCTGACGATTTTGAGCCATCCATGGATGCGACCTTTGACGATGCTTCGGATGAGCTCATGGAGGCAGAAAGTATTCCTTCGGTCGAAAAAGGTACTTTGTGGTAATAATCTTAATATTGATTTTTTACAAGATCATATTCATACCTTTTCATCTTTCATTGGGAGGTTGTGAAGCAACAAGAGAAGTCCCTTTGTCTTCTTTAGGTCCAGAGCAGGGGGTGCCCGCGGTTGATCCAGAAGTAGGGGTTACTTTTACCAGTTTTGGTGCGGCAGATATGAAACCTTATGATGAGATTCCTTCGCCAGCATCTTCAATTGGACAGAGCTTGTTGACTATCCCTCCAATGAAGCATGACAGAGGTAGTCGGCCGATGGAGCAGGGTGAGACTTCATCCGGACCATCTCTTCAATATGCGAAGAGAGTGCTGAAAAGCAGATTGAGTTCTTGGATCGAGACTCTCTCTTTAGGCCATTTGGAAGCTGGCTTCGGCATGATCAAGCATGTATAGGACATTCTTGCTGAAAGCGAAGAGGTTGGCTTGGATATTGCAAGTGCCAAGGCTTTTGTTTACGAAGTCATCGCTTTGGGCAACAAGTGGACTAAGACTAAGAGCTTCCCACAAGGTGACTTCTTCAATGAGATGTTTGCTAAGCCTTCCAGCGAAGTCAAATCTGAAGTGGATGAGATTTTGCAGACTCGGACGCATTTCGTTCGGGAGAGGAAGGTCACCGAGTTGGCTATTATTGAGCCGACACATGACTTGCATCGTCTTGATAGGGAGGTCATCAAGGCCGGGCAGAGTCTCGAGCTTTTGGAGGGGCAAGCTACTGCCAAATGGGCTGCCATTGTGGAAGCTCGCTCTAGAGAGGGGGTTCTCATTTGCCAGGTTAAGGAAGTTGACAGCCATCTCCGGAGGAAAACTCAAGAATATGAGCAATGACAAATTCTCTGAGAAGAGCTCCTCGTGCTGAAGATGAGTCGCGGGGTTCTGCCGCATTTTATGGAAAGAGATTTAGGGAAGAGGCTCCTAAATTTGGATTTTTTGGATTTGATTTTTTTTGAACAATGAAACATCGAAAGTAAGCATTGTTTTGAGGTTTTTTTTTTAGGAATTTCAACGTAAAGATGAAAATTCCAAAAGGAGTGGGTTTGACGAGCAAGTACCTAGGAATAGGCTTTGGCTATGCAGGCATCGCTCTTACCCTATAGAGGAAGTCTTCAAGGGTAGTACCACTTCAAGAACTTGCTATTGATGGGCAATATACATCTGTCGCCCTCCAAATTTAGAAGAGCGTATGCGCCGTTGGAGAAGACTTTGTCAATGACGAAGGGTCCCTCCCATTTTGGTTCGAATTTGCCTTTGGATTTGTGGGAAAAAATCATTGGCCTTTTTACTGCAAGGACCAAGTCGCCTTTTTTTTGTGGGCGTGTTACCTGACCTTTTTGTCGAAAGATCCTGCCATGCGTGCTTGGTAAAGCTCAACGCTTTATAGAACTTCGAGTTGTCTTTCATCACAGTTATCTAGTTCTTGGAGTCTCAATTTGACATTGCTTTCTTTCATCATGTCATTTTGTAGAGATACCTTTAAGGAAGGAATTTGTACCTCTAAAGGGACAACAACTTCACATCCATAGACCAAGGAGAATGGTGTGCTATGGGTTGGTCCTCAAACAGTGGTTCGATAGGCCCATAAAGCTTCAGGCAGTTTGTTGCCCCAGTCTCTTTTGTGACTAGATACCATTTTCTTGAGAATTTTGCAGAGTGTCTTGTTGAAGGCTTTTGCTAGTCCATTTTCTGTCAGATTATATGGAGTCGAATGACAACTTTGGATTTTGTATTTATTGCAGAACCTGTAGAATCTATGATCTCGGAATTGTGGTTTGTTATCATGAACGAGTCTCTTAGGTATGCCGAAGCGACAAATGATGTTGGTGCGAAAGAATTGAAGGACTGATGAGGTCTTCATTTCACTAAACGAAAATGCTTTTGACCACTTGGAGAAATAATTCGTAGTGGCGAAGATGAAGCGATGACCTTTGCTTGATGGGAGGGAGATAGGACCTATGATGTCTATACCCCAGGCTTCGAAAGGCCACGAGATCGTTGTAGGGTGTAGCCATTCTGGAGGCATGTGGACATAATCTTCATGAACTTGGCATTGTTGGCAGCGCTTAGCAAATTGCATTGCATCAACTACCATGGTAGGCCAATAATAACCTAACCTTTTATCTAATCGTAGAGCTTAGGACCAGCTTGATGGGCTGCACAAAGACTAGAATGCACTTCTTTGAGTGTTTCTTCAGCCTCTTGTTGCGACAAGCAACGTAAAAGTACTCCATTGAAGGATTTTCTGTAAAGCATTTTTGAAGGAATATCCAAATGAAAGTTTTGGGCTCGTCTTTGAATGCTTACCGGATCTTTTGGATCTTCAGGTAGGATTCCGAACATAATATAATCAATGAACGGATCCCTCCATTCGCCGATTGGAGTTTTAAAGATGGGAATCCGACTTCCAACTATTCGGTGGCATTCAGCAACTGCTTGATGTGTGTTAAGAGGAGGGAGAATCCTTCTTTGACACACTGTAATTTTCATGTTTTCCCCTTCTTGGATTGCCATAGATGCAGTGAGTCCAGCCAGGACATCTGCACGGATGTTTTCACCTATGCGAATGTGGGTGATGTGACAGATGTTAAACTTTGGCCGAAGCGATTGCACCTTGTTGTAGTAAGGCAAGGGTCAGGCTTCCTGATTTCATATTTTTGATTCATCTGATTGACGATCAGTTGAGAGTCCCAAAGGCTTCCAGCATGGCAATGCCAGATTCGAGGGTGAGTTCCTATCCTATGATCAGAGCTTGGTATTCGGTCGCATTATTTGAACATGGTTCCAGTAGAGAGAAAGCGTGTGGAATCATGTTTTTGTCGAGGCTAACAAAGAGAATCCCAATTCCCGATATTAACTTTCCTTGTTCATTTGTCATGGTTGCACCATCGAAGTACATGTCCCAGGAGGCATTTGATGAGGATGTCTCCACGTTGTAGACAGGTTCGTCTGGTAGATCATCCCTGAGTGGAGAATCTTTAGGCAGTGGATGCTTTTCAAGAAAGTCTACTAAAGCTTGGCCTTTGATTGCCTTTTGCGGTACATATCTAATGTCAAACTGTGACAGAAGGATGGACCATTTTGCTAGTCGGGCATTGAGGGAACCTGCTTTTGTGACAAGGACCTTTAAGAAATTGATCTTTGATATCAGGTATACTGTGTTGGACAGTAGATAGTGACGTAGCTTTTGTACAGCAAACATCACTGCCAAGCATTCCTTTTTCGACTAGAGAGTAGCGATGCTCTGCACCAACCAACATGCGGCTGAGGTAGTATAGAGCAGCTTCTTTTTCCTCCATCATTTTCTTGTGCGAGTAGAGCGCCCAAAGAATAGTCGAGAACTCTTATGTACAAGATGAATGGCTTTCTAGTTATGGGGGCAGCCAACACTGAAGGTTTGGTCAGTTATGACTTGATGTATTGAAATGCAACTTCACATTCAGCATCCCAAACAAAGTCTACACCTTTCTTCATTAGGCGAGAGTATGGACGACACTTCCCTGATAGATTGGAGATGAACCGTCAGATGTATGCCAATCTTCCTTGAAGCCCTTTTAGTTCTCTTAGGGTTCTTGGAGATGGCATTTCTAGAATAGCCTTGACTTTGATGGGGTCAAGTTTTATTCTAGCTTTCCGAACTATGAATTCGAGGAACTTACCCGATAAAACACCGAAGAAGCATTTGAGGGAATTCATTCGCAGTTTGTGTTTGCGAAGTCGGAGAAAGACTTCTCGAAAATCTTTTAGATGATTTTCTTTTCTTTTGCTTTTGATGGCGAGGTCGTCAACATAACACTCGACCGTCTTCTGCTGCATATCTTGGAATATCTTCATCATAGCCCTTTGATATGTTGCACTGGCATTCTTCAGACCAAATGGCATGACAGTGTAGCAATACAGGCCAAATGGGGTCCTAAATGATGTGTGCCTTTCATCTTCGGGATGCATCTTTATCTTATTGTGGCCAGAGAAGCCATCCATGAAAGTCATTCGCTCGAATCCACAGGTGTTGTCAATCATTACTTCTGGTATGGGGAGCGGGAATTCATCTTTGCGACATGCATTATTCAGGTCTCTATAGTCAATACAGACTCTAATTTGCCCATTTTTCTTTGTCATGGGGACGATGTTGGCCAACCATTCAAGATGCTGTTCCTCGCGGATGAAGCCAACGCTTTTGAGTTTCTGAACTTCCTGTTCAATTTTGTCCATCACGTCAGGACGAAATCTTCTTTGGCCTTGTTTGACAGGCTTGATATCTTCTTGCAGGTTGAGTTTGTAGACTGCTATTTTGGGTCTAAGTCAGGAATTTAGCATAAGACCATGCAAAACAATCAACAAATTCACAAAGAAAAGAGTCATACTCGGGTAACTCATCATTATTTTTATTCTTACTTATGAATACAGGACATGGGTTATTTGGTGTTCTCAAGACTATCTTTTGAATAGAATCTTTTGTTTGAAGGTTTGATGGTTGTTCCTTCACAATATTTTCAGAGTCTTCCAACTCAACAAGACCTTTTGAAATTTCAAAAGCATTTCCTACCAAGGCTCTGCTTCTGTCCATAAGTCTTCTTGATCGACACTCTTCTTAAGGCTTGCTATGAGATGGTCTCAATCACCTGCTGAAACTGGGTTAAAGTAAGGGACTTCTTTTGGAGACAATGGTTCTTCTAGGTCAGAAAACCGTGTGTCTGTGTCATCGGACAATTCTTCTTCATCATCAGAAAAATCGTACCAATTTGATGAGCCTTCTGGATCTTTGATGGGTAACTCTTCAAAGAGATATCCAGGGAGATCAATATCTTCATCGACACGAGATGTTAAGGCTTGGTCGGAGAAACAACTTTGCAGCCTTTGTGTCAACTGTCGTAAAGGAGTGTCAGGATCGTACCCCAACCCATGTAAAGACTTGTCTATGTGATGGTGGAGTTTCCAATCCTCCAGTAAGCTTTTGGTCAGGGTGGGTTCCAATGGTGTGAGAATACCACGGCCACTCCCAAACCAATTGGATTTTGAGCTTCATAATCCATTTTCTTCATAATAGCTTGTGCCATCAGACTATACAGGGATAGTTGAAGCATACCTTCATTTTGGAAAGGTTCAAGCAAGGAATTTGATGAAGAAGCTCCCGATCTATGGAAGAAGATTGGTTTTTCTTATGCCGAAGCTGCCAGAACGATGAAGGAAGTAAACGCAAGGTCTTCTATGTTAGCAGGTGTCTCCAATGGAGTGAGAGCAGGCCGAACTTGTTGAGTATCAGCCTGGCTTGACGGTGTATTGTCTTCTGGCTCTGAATCCGAATATGTGTCTTGCATGATAGACACGAAGGAGACAGCGAACTTTCCCCCAGCCTTTTGTTTTGTCTTCTTTGCTTTGGTGGTGATTACCAAAGACGTTGAAGATTTAAGAGAGATAACGAAGGGAGATTGACTGCTCTCTTCGGACTTGTCGGAAGGCTTGTTTTCTTCCAATGATTGCTGAGGAGCCTTGCCTTTATCTTTCTAAAGATTTTCGGCAAATGATGTTATTTCTTCCTCCTCCTTTTCCTTTTCGTCTTTGTACATCTGTACATCTGAGAGTTTGCAAAATGGACTTCTTTGCTTTTGAAGGGCTTTCTGTCTGCAAACACTCGATGTATCAAGTCGTCGTCGCCAACGAACTTGATGCACTGATGTAGAGTTGAAGGGATGACATCATTCTTGTGTATCCAGGGGTGTCCGAGAAGGATGTTTCAACATGAAGGGGTTTTTATTGCATACACGGTGACTTCATAGATAAAATCACCGATTTGCAACTTGAACCTGATTTTACCAATAGGCTTTTGAGTGCTGCCATCGTATCCAAAGATGGACACAGATGTGTGGCTCAGCTTGCTAGGTGGGATACCCACCTCTTCGAGTGCCGAAGTAGAGATGAGGTTAAGTATAGAACCCGGGTCGATCTGGACTCTGTGTATTGGCATATTTTTTATGTACCCTGTGAAGTACAAGGGTCGGTTGTGCTTTGTCTCACCTAATAGGTGGTCTTCCTTATCGAAGGCGATGGTAGCACTTGCTGCCTTTTGAATCGAGAGGCATTCAATGCAAGATCCCTCAGTTTTCTTCTTTTCTCCCTTTGAGGAAGTATTTGATTTTTTGACCTTATAGTCCATTTCAATTTGTAGGACTTGTGGGGCGTGTCTATCGACATCCACATTCAGCCTTTGCAGTTCTGAAATGAGACTATCACGAGTTTGTGGTGACATTCGTAATAAGTCTAGGATGTGCAGTCGTGCAAGTATGTGTTTGAAGTGCTCAATCAACTCATACTTGAAAGCCTCTTTGGGGCCTGCATTTTCATTATTGCTGCCACTTGGGGCATTTACAGCTTGTTTTCCCGAAGGATTTACATAAGAAGAAGAAGATTGGTTGTAATTTTTATGGTAATCCCGGCCAGAGTGGGTACCTCTACCAACTTTAAGAGCTTCTGGAGAAGGTTCTTTGTTTGGAAGATCACCCTCGGGATCGAGGGGTTGATCCTTCTCATTTGCTGAAAACGTTTCCACGTCAGCATTACCATCTTTAGTGATCGCGTTGAATGGAGCATTTTCCGGGAACAAGTCCTGAACAGCATCCAGCAACTTTTCTTCTTTGTTGAGTATTTCATCGGTCCAGATATCTCCTATGAGATTGGGTACCTGAGACCAATTGATCGGGTTTTCATTGAAGAAGACTTCATCGGCCAGAGCTTCTTCATGGTGATCAGTATGAAGAGGCTTGAATTCCGATGTCATAGTTTCAGGAGACGAAGGCTGAGAAGATGATATCTCAGTGGAAGTCAACCGAGAAGATGTAGCTTCAGAAGGTATGCTACCAGACATAGTCTGAGAGTTTGTAGCTCCCGGCAGATGAAGTTTCAGAGGCACTATCATCCCGAGCTATCGCATTGCAAGAAACTTTGATAGAAGATGCCTCCAGAATGCACTGCTGGGATTCGGACTCATCCTCAAATGTAAGAGGATCATCAACCCAGCAACTTTCTTCTTTTCCCGGGGTTACCAGAGGGGATGTTTGCAGATTCTCCGGGACCTCCGGCTCTGGATTGCGACGAAGTTGATTAATGCGATCCTGCTCTTGCTCTATGGCAAGATGTTGCAAGATCCTCGCATATTCTTCGAGATCGGGCATAGGAGCCAAATCTTCTTCTTCATATGCCCCTTGTGGTTCAACATTATTGGGTTCCACTGGAGCATTGGTGGGTGTTAGAACGACAACATTTTCTTGAACAGCCTCTTGATCTTCTTCATCATCAAACCAGGATCCTTGTGGCTGTAAGGGATTATACCAGATTATTGGCATAAGGTGAGATTCGGGAATCCATTTTGCATTGGAGAGGTTTTCTCCTATTTCAAGGGATTCCTCCCACTCATCAGTGTCACTGGCGGAGTCACTGGACTCATATCCACCCATGGAGAATCCAATTACAGTGTTGCAAGAGTATGATGCCCCCTACGTAGTCTCATTTCTGAGCTGTAGTGGAATGAAATCACTGAGGGTGAATTTTCTTACCACCTTTGAAGTCTTGGGAACGGACTCTTTTGTTGCCCCCAGTGAGGCGGTAGAGGAGGTCTCTGCCTTTTCAATGACTTCTTGTTTTGGTTGAGCTTTCTCCTGCTGCTTGAGTTTTCGGAGTTGTCTCCTGGCTTGTCTTCACAGTTGAGCAGTCGACTTTGTTTTGACGACATCCCAATTTTCATCTTCAAGGAGATCGGGATGCACCCATATGGGCTATCCATCCGGTGTTGGGTAAGGAACCAACTCCTGGGACGTTTGAGTCATTTTTATCACCTTAAAGGAAGTAGTGATCTTATTTTTTGGTGATTTGGATGTTTGTCCACATGACACCATGTTGACGGAGGCAGACCCGTAGTTTTTGTGAAAGGTGATGACTCCGTTTTCCCACATCTCGTTGATCTTCTCTCTCATAACAAAGCATTGATTGAAAGGATGCGAGACCATCTGGTGGTACGAGCAATACCGAGGATTGTTGGTTTTGCCAACATCTCCCGGTCTTTTGGGGTCAGGTAAGGTGAGTTTTCCATTTGCCAATAGGGTTCCAAATATTTTTTCAACATCTTCATCAAACGGATATTTCTTCTTTACTCGTTCTTCGAAGGCATCAGGGAGTTCAGGTCTCTTACCTGCAGTTTTATTTTCAGCTTTCTTTGGTGGCCGAGGAGCTGACTTGGTTTACACATTGAGAACCTCCTTTTCCTTTGGCTTTGAGGTTGCATTGGCTGTCGGCTCTTTCTTTAATGATTTCTGACTATTGAGGTCTCTAATCACCGTTTCAGCCTCCATGGATGCTTTTAGGAGTTCTCCTAGGTTCTTTGATTTGTTGCCGATACTCATGGAGCGGATCCTTGCTCTCATGTTGTTACGGCATATGTCGACCAACAACGCTTGTGGCAGCACATCTAAGCATTTGTATGCCATTGCCTTTCACTTGTGAATGAAGTCGTAGGTTGACTCATTCTCTCCTTGTTTTAGGCTGCAGAGCTGAGCCATAGTAACATGATGATCCTCGCCTTTGAAGTCGATCAGGAAGCGTGTCTCTAGCATGGTCTAGTTTTGAATGGAATCCTCTGGCAGAGTGGAGTACCAATCAAAGGCTGTACCTTTTAGGGTACCTGAAAAGAGACGGATCTTGAGAGCATCTTGATCTGCAATAGCTCCCGTCAGGATTTTGAAGTGGATGATGTGCTGTCTGGCTGAACCTTTCCCCGTATATGTTTGGAGAGTAGGTTGCTTGAATTTTGTAGAGAATGGAACCGAGTCCATCCATAAGGGATATGGTGGCTTGATTCCATGCTCCTCTAGTGTATCCTCTTCTTTTGCTTTAGCGAGGATATCGTCAACGTCATTTTTGGTAAGGGCGCGTGACTCGTTTTCTCCACCATTTGCCTCATCTTTTAGTGGGACTTCATTGTTTGGTGGACGTTGGAAAGTGAGAATGAGGTTTTCCATCAGAACCTCTATTCTCTGCTGTCGTTGCTCCAACTGCTAAATGTGTAGAGCCACGTCATCGTACGACGGAGGTTGCTCAGAGTTTGTGACCAAGACATTCACTCTTTGAGAGTCGAATGAGGATACCGTCTTGGTGACTGAGCTGGAGCTCATTCTTTTAGATGAAGAGCCTGAGGAATGACCACTCTGATGTCCTTGACTTGAAGGTGTGGGAGAGTCCTCCTGATGTCTTCGTGTCCGGGAGACGCTGCGAGTCACCGACTGTTTGACATGAATTTTGTCTGCTGACTTCTGGCGTCTTTTGGTTTTGCCAACCATATGGACAGCAGCAACTTGGTCGGGTCTTCCTTTTTCAACCCATTTTTTAGAGGCTTGAAGGGCAGAATGCTGGATTCTTTGCTTATCTAGTCTCTTTTGTCAATATGCCGCGTGGTGATGTATACGACGAGCAATTTGAGTTTTAGTTAGCTCTAGCTGTGCTCTAGCAATAAAGGACGTAGTCCCTCGTGCGCAACAGCCGAGCTTATCTTCTTTGAAGATTGGCATGGACAGGATTTGGACACGGCCCTTCGCCTGTCGCAGTGAAGCTTTGAATTTTGCAAGTTCAGCCCCTGTTGAGATGAAGGGTCGAGTTATAGCAGTACAGGCCTTAGCAGGTTCTTGTAGAGGCCTGGTGATGCATGATATGATTTTGGGCTTACAGGAGCAAGCCGGTTCATGCTAAGTTGATCTTATTTGACGGAGGGGCAGGTTTCTCCTCTTTCATGTAAGAGAAAGGGAAACCGGTTCTCCCTGAGAGGGGCCAAGTATGCTGGCTTTGTAGATGTTTAAGACCTCCTTTATTTTGGTGAAGGTCTCGGGGACCAAGTCTTGGGGCAGACTTGGCTTCTTGAAGGTTGAGGCCTCACGGGATTGCCACGGGCTCTAGGCTTTTTGATGATTGCCCTTGGTGTCATGGTAGTGACACGTTTAGGGCGGTCTTCTGCTTCTTGGCAGGTGTAATTTCTTCTACAAGGAGTGGGAATGGTCCCAGCGACCTGAAGACAATGGTCCGGGGAGTTGAGGTCGAACCGGTGTTTTGAGAGTTGCCGAGAGAGGTGACGCTTTGGCAGCTGGCAGGGCGCTTGTGAGTGCGCTTGTTTTACTTCTCTTGAAGCATGACTTGGTACTTGTTCTCATCAAAAGTGATGGTCAATTAAGCTGCCACTGTTAGTTTGGAAAACTTTTGAAACAAGACCACATCAATTAGTAATCACAAGAATATGACCATAAATGGAAAATACTATGGTTTTGTCTTTTCAAATTGCTCAGGGGGCATGGCCCGTCCTTAGCGTAATGAAGAAGGCAAAAGGCCATAGAGGATACAATTATTCTAAACGCAAGTATGGTAGGTTCAGAATGAGCGTTCCAGTGACTGTTAGAAGCAATTGTAAACCTTAATTCAAATTACCGAGAAGCGAGACTCACTCGAGGTAAGATGATATAAGGTTGGAGTTACAAATGTGTCGGTCACGAATACAGTAGACCCTGAAAGGGCGTACTAGCACCACTAGGCACAAATATTGCAAATCGCATCCTTGGAATGGACACGAGATGGGATTTTTTTTTTGAAAGGCTAAGATTGGATTAATAAAAGATAGCAAATGGTACTCCAATCCGAATATAGGCTCAAACATTTCTGAGAGCACTAGATCCGGAAGGGAATGAACCAAAATTTCTCGAATGTGAACCCAAAACTGACGGAAGTTTTCTTTTTGAAAAAGTCAAAATCAAGTTCATCAAAGAGAGCAAATGGTATTTCAATCCGAATACAAGCTCACACATTTCTGCGAGCACTGAATCCAAAAGGGGAGGAACCATGATTTCTCAAATCTGAACTAAAAAATGACAGAAGTTTTTCTTTTTTTTTTTTTTTTTTTTTTTTTTTTTGAAGAGATTTTTTTTGTATACATAGGTCTCCAATTTAGTCTTATGAAACCTTAGTAGATAGATCAGCCCCCAGGTAAGGGTAGGATTACTTAATGAACCCGTTTGAAGGACCTTTACCTCAAACAGTCTAACTACCTCCACACTCTGGACAAGACTTTTCTTAGATCCACTATGGTCAAAAAATGCAATTGGTGAAACCTTAGTGGCCCTCTTTTTTTTTTTTTGAAAATTTTTTTTTTTGAAAGATTTCTAATGAACCCATCAGAGAGAGGAAATGGCCCCTCCCAATCCAAACGTCAGCTCAGCGATTTCCACTAGCCATTGTCCGAAAAGGAAAGAACCAAAGTTTCTCCCATTTGAATCCAAAAGAGAGTAATCTTCTTTTTTTTTCAAAATCTGAAAAGTTTGAAATTAGATTTTTTTTAAAGATCCCTATCGGACTCATCAAAGAGAAAAGATGGTTCATCCCCCGATATGAGCAATAGCTACAAACATTTCTGCGAGCTATCAAGTTCAAAGAGGAAATGGTCAAAGTTTCTCAAAATTGAATCAAAAAATGAGAAATCTGAATTTATTTTTTGAAAGACTACTAATGGACCCATCAAAGAGTGAAAATGCACCCCCCCCCCCCCCCACCCCCCCCAAAATCCAAACGTCATATCAGCGATTTCTGCGAACTATTGTCTGAAAAGGAAAGAACCAAAGTCTCTCCAATTTGAATCCAAAAGAGAGAAATCCTTTTTTTTTTTAATTTGAAAAGTTTGAAATCAATTATTTTTTAAGATCCCTATCGGATTCATCAAAGAGAAAAGATGACCCATCCCCCGATATGAACAATAGCTACAAACATTTTTGCGAGCTATCAAGTTCAAAGAGGAAAGGATCAAAGTTTCTCAAAATTGAATCCAAAAATGAGAAATCTGAAAAAAAATTTGGACGAGAAAGACTAGAAATAAACTTAAAGAAAGAAATTTCCAAAAAATCTCATCTCATATTTTTTTTTAAATGCAAGATCCAACATAGGCCACCAACTAGAAAGGAGCCAATGAATCTAAAACATCAAATTCTCAAATGAACGAGTCCCATCGGGTATGCCAACTTGAGGACCCGGCTTTTGCCTTCCTTCACCCCGGGTCTGCCAGGGTCCAGTGATGAAAAGCGGGCATCAACATTTTTGTACGGGTATGCCGGATTTTCTATTCTACTTGGAATTTAGAAATGGTGATCCGGAGATCCACCTTCACAAGAAGAAAGGAAATCAATCTTTTTTCTCACTTTCCATTGCACATATATTTTTAATAAAATAGACAAAGGTTTTGAATGCCGTGAAAGGCAATTTTGTGTTGTAAAAGGCGATTTTGTGCCGTGGGAGGCGATTTACAAATCTCATCAATAATGAAAGAAAAGAATTGTGATTTTTTTGTCTCTTTAAAAATACAAAATACAACAAAAAAGTAAGAAAATGAATCTCTCACTTTCCATTGCACATATATTTTTAATAAAATAGACAAAGGTTTTGAATGCCGTGAAAGGCAATTTTGTGTTGTAAAAGGCAATTTTGTGTCGTGGGAGGTGATTTACAAATCTCATCAATAATGAAAGACAAGAATTGTGATTTTTTTGTCTCTTTAAAACTACAAAATACAACAAAAAAGTAAGAAAATGAATCTAACTTCTCAGGAGAATGTGGGGACTCGTTCAGATCGACGGTCGCGAGTCATATATGGGCTCCGCCATCGTCATTCAAATGAGAACACTTGATGTTTTGATTCATTTGGCTTGGCTTGGACCTTAGATTTTTAAAGGATAAAGACCAGGGGGGGTCCTATATCCAATAAAAAACCAAGTAGAAGGGCAGAAAAGCCACATCTAGCCATGTTGGATAGAAGGAGAGGGGACCTTGAAGGGGTGGCCCCTCAAGGGACCTCGATCACCTTGTGGTGTTTGTTGCAGCAGAGTTTCTTCGAAGGAGAGGAAATTATTGCACCAGTTGCAGAAGTTCTGGATTTTCTGATTTTCTGGACTTTTCTGATGGATTTTTCCGATAGATGTTTTTTTTTTGGACCCGCTCTTCTTGGAACGCTCTTTTATTTATAGGCCTTTGGTAGCAATTTAGGAGGGTTTATGGGCTTTAATTGTCATAAAGCCACATAAAGGGAGGAGTTACAAGTTGTAATTCATTTATTTTATAACTCCTTTTCCTTGGCTTTTGATTGGCCGGCGAAGAATTAAGAGCTTTTACTTGCTTCTAATCTCCATCATGGGAGGAGTTTCATGGTTTAAATGCCATGAATCCTTTGACTTCTAACTCCCATTTGCTTTCTTCTGATTGGGTCGTCCAAAATAATGAGTTAATGACCACAATAAGTTGCCATAAACGGGTCAATTAACAGCATTAAGTGGTTGCCAAGTCGATTGAAGAGTCGTGGGTCACGCCGCATCTTTTGGAATTCTTCTTGCGATGATCGCCGATCTATGCACATGTTGTTTTATATCGGATGGTGATGCAACTTCAGACATTGGTTGACACCAATGGGCCGGCAACATTTGTCCAGTCGATTTCACAATTGGTCAGGCAGAAAGTGTGCTTTCTTGGTCGGTCGGTCGGCGATTTTGAAGCGTCTGATGATGATCCATGATTTCGACGGCGGATCCGTGATGTTGACGAAGATCGATGGATATCGTGCTCAAAAAATCAGATTTTGGAAAAATCATAGGGGCAAAATAGCTCGAAATGCAAAAAGGGACGAAAAAAGCCCTTTCGGCGGAAATCCGACGACCTGGATTTCTTGGGTCGCCGGCGACCATGGGGGATTTTACCCCCTTTTGGTCGTTGTTTCTCTGTAGTTTTTCAGGCTTTTTCTGTTTTTCTTTCTCATATATTTTTTTTGACATTTTCCCTCACTTATTGACTTAATTCTCCTTAAGAAAACCTGATGAGAAGCCGTGCAAATCAAAACACAAAGTTTCCTATTTTTTGGAAAAACCGAAGACTTTGTAGCCGATTTTCCTTCAAGAGTCGAAACTAGGTCAAATGATGTTGGAATGACCTAAAATTTGAGGTGAAACTTCCTGAGTAATAGATAGACCAACCATGGGCTTTTGTTTGAGTTTTGAAGCCGTTTGGGGTCCCGTTGATGCTAGACTTGATTTCACTGTGAGGAAGATGTCGAGCTTTGATGTAGGTCAACCGATGTCCGATTGACCTGCAATTTGACAGAGAGCCTATTGGAATCATTTTGAGACGATCCATTAGCTCCGATTTAGATGCCATGATCTCAAGGAGCTCCGCCGCCGGTAGGCTTTATTTTGTTTCGGAGCGTCAAAGCCGGGTTAGACGTCGTCGGAATGACCTGAAATTTGACGTGCGACCCTTTGGAAGCATGTAGAAGCCACCTATGTGCTTTTTTTGGTAAGTGATGGCCTCGGTGGTTCTCACCGCCGAGATGCTTGATTTTGCTGCTCAAGAGTTGATGGAGGGTCAAACGGTGTTAGTTTGACTTGAAATTTGACGTGGAGCCTTTTGGAGGCATTCTGAGTCCATCCATTGGCTCTGATCAAATATTTGATATCTTCGACGCTGTCGCCGCAAGGAGCTCCTGCTCAGCCACTGGAGGAGTGAAGTTAGGCCAAATGGTGTTGAAATGACCCGAAACTTCATGCGTGCCCTTCTTTTGGCTATTTTGAAGGATCTTGCAGTTTTTGTTTGATTCTGACAAGATTTGATGCTTGAAGCAGTATTGCCTATTTGTAGTAGGATGCGACTCTATGTAGATTTTGATGTTGAAGATGGAAAGTGACATTTTTGGTGTCAACATTAAGCCCAATCCTAAATATGCTCACTTAGCTACAACTAGCATTCCTACTGAGCCCAAAAGTGTTAAAAGTGCTTTGCAGCATTCTGGTTGGAAAGCGGCCATGCTTAAGGAGATGAAAGCCTTAACAGAAAATGAAACTTGGGTCTTGGTTCCTAGGACTCCATACATGAATGTTGTTGGGTCTTCAAAACCAAGCTTTGTTATGATGGTAGTTTGGAACGTTTAAAGGTAAACCTTGTGGTAAAAGGATATGATCAACAAGAAGGGATTGACTTTTCCGAGACTTTTGACTGAGTCATAAAACCAGGCACTATTTGAATGGTTCTCACTGTTGCAACCATCAACGGATGGCCCATTCGTCTACTAGATGTAAAAGATGCTTTTCTACTTGGGTTTCTTCAAGATCTAGTATATATGGAGCAACCACCACGCTTCACAAATCCAAATCAACCAACATATGTATGTCAACTTAAACGAGCCTTATTGGGGCTTAAACAGGCACCTAGGGCCTGGTTTGATAGATTCAACTCATTTCTAATTGGGTATGACTTTTACTGCAGTGTGGCAGATCCATCGCTTTTTGTCTATAGACTTGGCCACCACACCATCATTCTTCTATTATATGTTGACGATATTATCTTAACTAGTGATACTCCATCTCTTCTTGATGATTTGATTTTAACTTTGGGACACACCTTTTCTATAAAGGATTTGTGACCACTACACTTCTTTCTTGGAATAGAGGTTTATCGTACTCCAGAGGGGCTATTTTTATCTCAGTCTAAATATGCTTATGATTTGCTTAGTAATGCTAACATGCAATCATGCAAGCCACTTGCTGTGCCAATGGCAACAAAATCAATAGTCATGAAAGGTGCCAATGACCCATATCCAAAAATCAAAGAATATTGAAGTATTGTTGGTTCATTACAATACTTAACCATGACACAGCCGGATCTTTCTTATGCTATAAATCCCATTTGTCAATTTATGCATAACCCAACAATTCATCATTTTCAAATGGTGAAGTGAATTATACGATATGTCAATGGTACTCTTCATCTTGGCATAAGAATACTAAGTAAAAGCACTATTGATCTCTTTGCCTTTTCGGATGCTGATTGGGCCGGATGTACGACCACTAGACGCTCTACCACAGGGTACTGCACTTTTTTGGGCTCCAACTGCATCTCATGGAGTGCCAAGAAACAACCCATTGTAGCTTGATCTAGTGCAGAGGCCGAGTATCGCGCAATGGCATCTACAACCGCTGTGCTCGCTTGGCTCTCCTTCATCCTCCGTGATATTGGGATTGCCCAGTATAGACCTTCCACATTATTTTGTGACAATTTGCCAGCCTTATACATGACGGTGAACCCAGTGTTCCACGCCCGCACCAAACACATCGAAATAGATTATCATTTCGTCCATGAGAAGGTGGCTCTTGGATCTCTTATCAGCATATATCTTTAACAAACCATTGCCTCGAGTCATCTTCCGTGATTTACGCACCAAACTGGGCATGTGGCCAAGCCCCCAGTCCAGCTTGAGGGGGAGTATAAAAGAAAATGGTCCAATCATAAAATTGGACGGTTCATATTTGAGCAAAAATCAAGTAAATGATTAAATTGAAAATTGATGAAGAATATCAATTACATGCCCAAATTAAGGAGTGATTGACTTGATGAAGATATCAGTTACTCAAAATCCTCTCAATCATTGATGGACTTGATGGACAAATCAATTACTCAAAATCCTCTCAATCTTTGACTGCGTAAATTAATACCCCTTTATTCTCTCTTTTTTCTTTTCAATTTATAGTTTCCTGAAGTTGTAAACTTTACCATCTAAACACAATTGTATATCTTTATATATATAAGAAACACTATTCATTCCCTCACGCATGTGAGAGGAATACACAAACTTTCATTTTTCTTTAAACCTTCATTGTAAATTAATAAGTTACAATGCATTAGAGATTAAATTGCAGGCTCATGTGATCATATTTTCCATTGTATTATCTTTGATTAGGCAAGGTGGCACAAACTTTATTATTGGGACGTGAAATATGAGGTGGTTCGTCGCATAGCTTAGGGAAACAAACTAAGAGAAAGGATGAATAAAGGGAAGAAGAGAGATATTGTAGCTGCTTAAAATAATAAAAATGGGGGTTATGTATTAAACTTCAAGAAACAGAGGAAATGGAGGGGATAGAGGAAAGGAACGAGCAGAGAGTGTTACGAGAATTTTTTAGATACCCTCCTTGTGAGGTGCTATCCTCTTTTATAATTACTATACGTCGTAATCAAGGATTTTACATACTATTAGCGTACAATAACTGTTGATATTCTACTAACAAGAAATCATCCTGCTCATCATCTAGTCACCAAAGATTATAGTAGTATTACAATGTTTGTATATACACATGAGAAGGTGGTCCACTGTTGGATATGGTGATCCACAGAAGCACAAGTGTAGTGTCTCTGATCTTCACACCCCACCCTCTCAAATTGATGTCGAGGAGACCAAAGCATCAATTTTTCTTGAAGAAAATCATGCCATGCTCTTGTCTGCCCCTTGGTGGTAAAGAAGTTTGCTAGTTAGAGATGAAAAGGTGTATGAGGAAGATTGATTTTCTTTTGTAGAAAGACAGTCCTAATGGAGTGACAATCGACTTTTATATGCTTTGTTCTTTCATGAAATATTGGATAAGTAGCAATCTGTATTGCACTAGTATTGTCAGCATGTAATGGAGTAGGTGTGCGCAGGAAAACACCAAAATCAGTTAATAATCTCTGAAGCTATACAACCTCACTGGTGGCAAAAGACATTGAATGATATTCCGCTTCACAAGAAGACTTAGAAATTGTCTGTTGTTTTTTTACTCTTCCACGAAATGAGAGACAATCGAAGGAACATACATCACCCTGTAGTGGATCGTCTAGTATCTGGGCAGCCTGCCCAGTCTGCGTCAACATAAGCATTAAGGTGAAGGGGAGAATGGGAAGAGTAAAAAAGACCTTTGTCAACTGTTCCTCGAAGATATCAAATGATGTGATGTATAGCATTAAGATGAGGGAGGGAGGATCAAATACAAATTGACTAACTATTTGTGCAACATGAGCAATGTTTGGTTTGGTCATAATTGAAAGTCCGGGATCCGAACCCTAGAGGGGGGTGAATAGGGTGAGCTTCAAAATAGTGACCAATTATGACCAATTTTAAGTTCGTTAAATTAAATTAGCCACTAGTGATGATTATCAAACTAAATGCGGAAGCTAATAAAAAACAATCACCACAACTCAAAGATTTATAGTGGTTTGACCTCAATGCCTACATCCACTACCGGCTTGTGATCCTACACCCCACCGGATTTCCATTATCTATGCTTTTCCATAGGCTAAGCAATAATCTTTACAAAATGCTTTTCAAGGCTAAGCAATAACCTTACAATATGATTTCTAAGGCTAAGCAATAACCTCTTGGGTTTTATGGTTCACCCCTAACCATACACTTATGCTTTTCTAAGGCTAAGCAAAACATATGCAACCAAAAGGTTGGTTCTCTCTCTAAGTAGTGTCTAGAATATACTTGATGGAGATATAATTTTAACTCAACACAATGTCTCTTAATTAGGCGGATATGAAAGTGAAAATCAAACTCACACAACCACTATATGATGTATGCTCATGATGTGTGTGTGATAACTTCAATCAATTTAACAATGTAGTTCCATACATGTATGCTAAAAGCATTTAAAAGTGTAAAACACTAAAAGGTATTTGATTGAAGTGAAGAGACGAATCATATGTATTTAAAAATTCAACTTGAAAATAATATACCTATCAATGCTAAGCAAGTTGTGAAACTTTAAAACAAAAGTACATATGATTTGTGAAGTTGTTGAATCCAAAACATAAGATAGATTTGAAAGTGATTTTCTTATGATGAAAAACAACAACCAAAGATTCAACCAAGTATAAGAATCATGTTACATATGATTTCAAAGATGATTCCAAAACATGATTCACTTAGATATACCAATTTGAGTCCTACTTAGTTTGAATCAAGGTTATGCATCCAAAACAATAAATAAATTCAAAATATATACATGTTAAGGACACAACAAATCATAGTTTATCATGCTAGAAAAAATTTACCAATAATTAAATTAAAGCATGAAAACATATGATGAGGAAAACTAAGCTTATATAGATGATTTAAAAATTGATTCCAAGCTTTAGCTTCCCTTTTGACCAACTAGCCTCCCTTAACTCATTCCCCTTTATTTGGTCTCAAAACACCTCAAGAAGGGCCTCTTAGTTTCTCAAGTTTTTCAAAGGAATGAACTTGCTTTTATACTCAAAAAATGAGTTTTTGTGTGTCCCCGGTCGACCTGGTCCCTTTCCCGGTCGACCGGGTACTCAACGGTAAAAAATCTAACCTTTTGAAAAGAGTTCAACGGCTCTTTCCCGGTCGATCGGCAGTGTGCCCAATCGACCGAGTCCATGGGTTCGGTTGACCGAGCACACTACAGGTTGACCCGGGCGCAAGGACTAAACTCCCTAAAAATTATATATTTAAAGAGATTTCTTGTGGGGACTTTTGAGCCAATAAATCAAGCTTGGAAACATGTTTTAAATCAAACTAAGAGGTTTAAAAACATGAAACATAAAAAGCCTAAAATGATTTGAAAGATTTAAAACTCATAGGCTTGCTTGATTAATAAAACTTCTTTTCTAAACTAATTGCATCCAACTTTAAAATCAAAACATGCATGAACCAAGATTTCTACAAGTCTTAAAAACAATGCATGTGTAAATCAAGCTTTCAAGATATTCTAAATCAATGCATGTGTGAAAATTCGAATGATGCTAAAATGATAATGCATCCATCAAATTGCAATATACAAAATCCCTAACAATAATAAGATAGATAAGATTCCCATCCAAATGTCGATACATAGTGGCATCACGGAGTCGAGATCCTTCAGAGCGACATAATTTAACATTCAATTCCAACGGAGTTTCAGCAGTCCATTTGTCAGTTAAATGGCCCATGGTGATTATGCACTCAGTATATTTCTTTTGATGTGCAAATATGCCTCATGAGGATCTAGAAAATTGAAGCCCAAGAAAGTACGATAGCGAGCCCAAGTCTTTCATATGAAACATCTTCATTAGATAGTTATTTAGATCAGCATTCTCTATTTCATTATTCCCTATGATGATAATATCATCAACATACAGCAACTAGGGGCGAAATCAAGAATTTTTATTTTATTTTATTTGGGGCGGGGGGGGGGGGGGGTGGGGGGGCAAAGTAAAAGCACTAAATAAAATTAAAATTCTTAAATAAAACGCATGAGAAAAGAAGATATTTAAGTTGTACTCAATGTTCTTTCAATGAGATGGTATCTATTTGGCAGGGAGATAACTATGAATGAAGTAGAATTTTCTTTAATCATAGATGGTTTGTGACAATGTTTTGGAGTAATATAAACTTAAAAGCTTAGGCACACATAGAGGACTTAAGGCTTGGGCACACATAGAGGACTTAAAAGTTTGGACAAGAATTTCTTATCATTTAAATCAAATGTAATTAATCCAAAGAGTCTGAAGGCTTTGATGCATGATAAATTCAATAGGTTTCTGAGTTGGGTGCCTACTAGTATCGATCGTCACAAATCTTCATTGCATCAAGATTTGAGCCCTTTATCGGTGGCTTGACTGATATTTGATAAGGATCAATATAGAAAATTGGGACCATTTGCTTTGAGCCATTTCGATTTCTATAAGTAGGCCCACTGAGAAGCCTCACGAATTTCTAGCGACTCCCACTCTAATAGATTTGGATAGGAGGAGACTTTAATGTGAGATTTTTAAAATAAAATTAGAATACCTAACTTGATAAGCCAGCTAATATATATAAATAAGTGGGAGGCAAATTTAGAATCTAAGCCATTTAAAAACACTTTTTCTACTATTATCCATCACCTTAAAGAATTGTGTAATGGCACTTATTCCTACTGTGAGATAATCATGTCCAAAACACATTTGACATAGAGAAGCCACGACTACTTTTTTTTTTTTTTTATCAATAGTTGGATAACTAACACTAATTGGAGTGACATTGTATTTGATGATAAAATTCAAATGGACTATAATTTTAAATGGTTTAGATTTCAAACATGGCCCATGATGATTGAATAGGCATAATAATTGAGAGTTCATTATAATATTGATGACTTATAAATCTATTTAATAAATATTAAAATGGGTTTTGTCATTAGGGACTCATACCTGAAAAAAGAGCTGAATAGGGGAGAAGAGGGCAGAATTCAGATTCGTTAATCTCTAATCCATGATGATGTCCAATGGCCAACAAGCAAATCCATCGTCTCTCCCTCTCTCTCTTATTTCATTCTTTCTTTCTTCCATCTTTTCTCTCATCTTCCTTTACTTTCCTTACTTCTCTCCCCCTTTTTTTCCCTCAAAGTTAGCTAACCTGATTGCAACAATTTCATCAATCAATTTCACTATGCATCTTCTACTCCTTATTTCATGTTTTCTTCCTTTCTCTCTCCAATCCTAACTTTTTATGTTTCTTTCTTTCAGTTACTACAATTTTGCCAACAATTTTTGGTGGCTATATTATTAATGAATAATTAATTATAGAATGGCCTTCAATGAGGTTCCAAAGTTGGGAATTAATGGATGGACAAATGATGAAGGGGCCATGATTACAAAACACATACGGACTTTCATGGATTTTTAGCGGGGGACGGGGGGGGGGGGGGGGGGGGGTGGCATGCCTTCTTTGGGGGGCCATTGGTAAAAATGGATTTAAATTTTCATTTATATAAAGGGGTTTCTTGAAATTTAGGGGGGGCATGGCCCCTGCCAGCCCCCTTGGTCTGCCTTGACAGCAGCAATATGGTTCTTCCATGAGGTGTCCATCGGAGAAAGAGAGATGGACCATAACTACTTTGACAATTTGTTCTAGAGAAGAATTGTTCAAAATTTTTGGAACCATGAACTAGGGACTTGTTTCAAACCATATAGAGGTTTTCTTAATCAATAGATAGATCCTGGAGGAGTAGGGTACCCAGGTGGTGGTTTCATATAAACCGTTCCTTCAAGATCTCTGTGAAAAAATGTATTCTTGATATTCATTTGATAAAGAGGCCAATTTCGGGATGTACCCACCGCAACCAAGGTTCTAACTGTAGTCATTTTTGCTACAGGAGCAAATATCTCTTTGTAATCTATTCCATATTCTTGTTTGTACCCCTGTGCCACTAAACGGGCTTTATACCTGTCCAGAGTACCATCGGGGCATAACTTAATAGAGAGACCCATTTGCTTCCTTATAGGGAGGAGAAACAACTTCCCAAGTCTTGATTAGTTTCAAGGGCCACAATCATTGCATCTTGCCAATTAGGATTTGTACTAGCTTCCTTATAGGAGTTAGGAATACAAATAGATTTCATTGCCGAGAGTGTATATCAATTTGGAGGTTTGGAAACCTGTGTAGATCTTCTTAATGGCACACTATTTGTAGTATCCCGTACTGGACTAGGTGTCTGAGTGGAAATAGAGGGGAGCAGGTAAGAACGGGACGGTGGGAATACGTATGTATGATGGTGGTTTAGAAGATGAGTTTGTTGAGGGAAAGTGAGGGAGAAATGAAATGTTAGAAATGACGGGTAATGAATAAGTGGAATAGAATGGCACATGCTCAACCACAATCTCCTCAGTCATTGCATCTTGCCAATTAGGATCTATATAGGCTTCCTTATAGGAGTTAGGAATACAAATAGATTTCATTGCTGAGAGAGTATATCAATTTGGAGGTTTGGAAACCTGTGTAGATCTTCTTAATGGCACACTATGTGTAGTATCCCGTATTGGATTAGGTGTCTGAGTGGAAATAGAGGGGCGCAAGTAAGAACGGGACGGCGGGAATACGTATGTATGATAGGTGGTTTAGAAGATGAGTTTGTTGAGGGAAAGTGAGGGAGAAATGAAATGTTAGAAATGACGGGTAATGAATAAGTGGAATAGAATGGCACATGCTCAAGAAATATTATATGTCTAGAGATGTGAATTCTTTTAGCAGCAGGATCAGAGCACACATAGCCCTCTTATTGATCACTATATCCTAGGAAAACACACTTGGCTGCATAAGTAGAAAGCTTAGTTATTTCAGTTTGGGCATATGAATAAAACAAAGAGAACCAAAGACATGCAAGATATTGTAGTTAGGAAAGGATTTAAACAAAATATGATAAGATGTTTTTCCTATTAATATCCTGATGGTAAAAGATTGATAAGATGGACAGCCGCGTGGGCAACCTCACACCAAAACGTATTAGGAACATGTGAGTCTAAGAGTAGGGCGTGAACTGTTTCTATGATATGCAGGTTCTTGCGTTCAGCAATACCATTTTGTTCGGGTGCATATGGACAGGGTTGTTGATGGTCAATGCCCTTGGCTTGAAAAAAGGATTGGAAGGTTTTAGACATGCATTCCCCCGCTGAATCCGTGCGAACTACACAAATTCCTTTATCAAATTGTGTGGAAACATAGTTGTAAAATATTTCAAAAACATGATCAGCTTCATCTTTAGATCTAAGAAAGTAAATCCAAGTATAGTGGGAATAATCATCAATAAATATAATATAAAATTTGAAACCAAATCTACTCAATACCGGTGTGTGTCCCCAAATATCAGAGTGAATTAAATCAAATGGAGCTGTTGTGCGTGATGTGCTTAAAGAAAAGGAACGAGCAAAGATTGTGATAAGAATTTTCTGTTTACCCTCCTTGTGAGGTGCTATCCTCTTTTATGATTACTATATGTAGAAATCAAAGATTTTACATACTATTAGTGTACAATAACTGCTGATATTCTGCTAACAGAAAATCATCCGACTCATTATCTAGTCACCAAAGATTATAGTAATATTACAATGTTCGTATGTACACATGAGAAGGTGGTCCACTAGCGGATATGGTGGTCCACAAGAGCACAAGTGCAGTGTCTCTAATCTTCATTATGGTTTCTCATGGCAAAAGGGAAAAGCAGCGTCTGAACAAAGGTAGAAGTCAAACATAGGTTGCGATGTTGCGACCTATGTGCACATTGTTAGAAGAAATATCTAAGCTTTTGTTTTTGTTAGGATTTTTGTATGTTGCAAATTTGATGGATGCATTATCACTTTCATTTATAACTAATCACACACTCATGCATTGTAGTTAGGACCTTTAAATCTGGAGCCTAGACTTGCATATGCATTTGATTTTCAAAGATTTCATCCTGCATGTTTTAGATCTTAAAATGCATTTTCAAAAGGTTAATTCTTCATGCATTTTTTTGTAAAATCAAATGAGGCATCATGGTTCATGATTTGCATACAAATTTCATTTTTAGAATCCTAAGTTATGCATGAATCACATTGGCCCTGAGTTCCCAGTTTTGTGTTTCATAATTTTCAAAATCCAAAAGGAACTGCAGATAGGCCAGTGTACCCGGTCGACCGGGTCCTTCAGGATGTCGACCGAGTAAACTAGCTTTTGGATAGGATTTTTATATGTAAGTCCAACTCATTCCCTGCTTCTAGGAGGCTTTTTGGTTGAATCTTTGGAGTTGTTTTGAAGCCTAAGAAAGGGGAATGAACTGAAAAGGCTAGAGGGAAATGGAAATCCAAAATCCTTGAGATAAAGGTATATCTTTCCAAGTTAAGCTTTGATTTTCATCCTTTTGGAATCCATGCATGTTCAAAATCTTTGAAACTTTATTTTAGCATGATTTCTAGTTTAGACTGAGTTGTTTTGCAAACATCAAATCACATAAGCATATTAGATTGTTTTGCAAACATTCATATCTCAATCACATGTGTTTTGAGATTTAAACTTTCATACAACTTGTGTAGTTTGATAGGAATGTCTTTCCAAATTGTTTTAATCAACTCATGTGATTAGTTCATCACTTCAATCATAGATTTCTGTGCTTAGATTTTTAAATGCATCAAGCATTCATTTAAGAGCTTCAGTTTAGAAATTGATTGAAGTAAACATTTATACACTTTAAGCACTCACCTTAGCACTTGTTAGTGTATGTTTGTATCTTGTTTTAAACTTTCATATCAGCCTCTTTTAGAGGCAAATGTATTAAGCTTTAGTTGCTTCTCTTAAAGTGTTTGTGTGGACACTTATTTGAGACATCTAATCTCTTGTAAAGGTTAGGGGTGAACCATAAAACCCAAGAGGTTATTGCTTAGCCTTAGAAAGGCATTGTGTAAAGGTTAATGCTAAGCCTAAGAAAAGCATATTGTTAAAGGTTATTGCTTAGCCTAAGGAAAAAGCATTTGTGGTTGTAGAGGTTATTGCTTAGCCTATTGAAAAGCATACATAGTGGAAATCCGGTGGGGTGTTGAATCACAAGCCGGTAGCGAATGTAGGCATTGAGGCCAAACCACTATAAATCTTTGTGTAGTGGTGATTCTTGTGGTGTTTTCTCTTATTGGCTTCTGCATTTAGTTTTATTATCATTACAAGTGACTAAGTTAATTTTAAGAAATTAAAATTGGTCATAATTGGTCTTTAAGTTGTAGCAAACCCTATTCCCCACCGTCCGTCCCCCCCCCCCCCCCCCCCCCCCCCCCCCCACCTATAGGGTAAGGATCCCGAACTCTCAGTTTTCACTATTTGGGAAAAAATAAATCTTTATCATTAATTGATAGTTAGAAGGGTTCTTTATAATTTTTTAGTAAATATCCCAAAAGATTCTATTTAAGTCCAAGAACTACCAGCCGATGATCAACTTGTAAGATATTAGCAAACAGTACTGCTTTGTATAGCGACGGGGGACCAAAATGCTCATGGGTCACTATATCACTACCTATGCAAACTTTTTAATTTAATAATAGTATTCACTCCATCTCTATTCAACCTTTACCTAAAAAACTGAACTTAACCATTTTAGAACCACTATAACTCCTCTTTCCCTTCTTTTTACCCATTTCTCCTCATGTTTTTCTTAATCTTCCTTGTTTTATGTTCCTCTTTATTGGATATCTGTTTTGAAATATTACATTCCAATTGAGTTTTTATTTTCCTCCCAAACATTATCGAAAGAGAATGACCTTCGATATGCAGTCTTCACCCTTTTTTTAGAACCCAAGCTAAAATATAGAAAAAGATGGATTGGAAAAATGTACAAATGAAGTAAAATAAGTAGCGATATTGCAACAAAAATTCACTTTCGCTCTTTGAAATGCACTTTTTGAACACAACACTATTAATATTTTAAAAGTTGATCATCAGCCAAAAATTATTAGGTCTAAACTGCATATTTTACTAAAAATCCTTTTATTTTTTTGTGCATTTGTCAATCCAACAAAGTAAATTACTGAAAATGGTGTAAAACTTGTGGAAAAAACTCCAATGCAGAGCACACACATTAATCGCTTTTTTTTGCTTTCAAGGACTAAAACTCATGCACCACAAACACCACATCCCTATCCAATTAAGCAACGGGCGGGGATGGGTTTTTGTCTTTTTTGCTAATTTAGCCCATTGGCTAGGAGCAACACTTTCCATCTGAAGACCGGGAATCGATCCCTGGGGATGCATATTTTTAATTCTTCACAATAGTTTTTTGGGAGAGAACAGCAACGAAGCCTAGCATTCTATTTTTTTAAATAATCCAATGGCCTTATCGATGATGTTGTTTGACGTTCCAAGTCCTTGTGATGCATACAAATTCTTTTTTACTAGAAAGATATATTTATATAGAGGAAGGGAAAAGAGTTTACAAAAAGAATATAAGAGGATTCACATTAAGCTGTCGAAAAGCTTAACCTAAGATAACTACCCTTGATATGTTACAAAACTATTTACATAAAAACTGAGACTGTCCCCTATATTCAACAAAACACTTTCCTTTGGAGCTTCATCTCTACAAGCCCTTGGAGACCTGCTCAAAACCATTGCATCTTGGTGGTCAAATCAGACTTCCTATTCATATATCTAGTTGATGTGAAAAGATAATTAATCAATGAATATCACTCGAAATGGTGGTTAATTTTGGCAAGGTAGTTGTCATGCCCCCATTTCGGAAAATGGGAATTATGTGTGAATTATGGGGCCAATTATAATTTTTCGTATAAACAAGTACATGTGACCCTCAATTATTGTCTCATAAAAATCGGAGTCCGCGATGAGGTATAGATATTTCCTCTGTTCACCCATAATATAGTGGAAGCTTCATAATTTAACAAATTGCGTCAATAGTAAACAATTCAGAGGAAGCATAGCTAAGATTCACTAAAGTTAAAGTTTAACAGTTATACAAAAGCGTTTAGAAATAAATGTCCATTACAAAAACCTGAGCCAACAAAATAAACCAAAAGGAGAACAATCCAGATAGGCGTGAAGGCTCTCAGGTGCGGGGTGAACGATTGCACTATGTCGTCCACACACCACTTGTGGAAGTCATTAGGAAGATCTGTCTGAGCTTCCTCCGTCTCCTTCTCGGGCTCATTGGGCTCGGTAGCTGTTTACTAAGAGTAGCATCATCGAGACAACGGGATTTGGCATATAGACACACACACGAACACAAACACAATATATATAAACATCATTAGATATGCAGTAGTAATCAGAGTTACTGACAGTACGATGATATGAGTTTCAATGCATAAAGAATCACAAGGAAAGACCTAAACAAAACATCCTAACAAATAAGTGGTCCATATAAGCTAATCACAGCAGGATAGTATCATTGCCCTCTCCACTCATATCAAGTTGTAGTAGAGGAAAATGCATAGGAGAATAGCCTAGCTGGAAAGTGATACCCAGGATAACAAACATCAAAACCCTACATCATTGGTATTTGAGAGGGTACAACCATCCAAAATTATCAATCTGCACTGGCGTAATAAAAAGTCCTATCATAGTGGTGCCCTAGTTATGTCAAACGTTACATCTGAGTGATGCTTGACACAAAGAATCTTATACATACATTAGTGAGGGACGTCGGGGCTTATCTAGGGTGAACAAGATTTCATCAAAACGAATGTGGAACTACTCTTCATCGGTCAATCGTTCAAACTTCATCGAATACCCCTAGACAGACAAATTCATCAAACTAACATAAGTAGTCATCTTGAAAGTCTTTATTGTCAAAGCCACCTAGCCTCAAAACTTCAGTCAAATCCCAACAAAGATACGGACTACAAAGAGAATCCTAAGTCCAATCCATCTAAGTTATTCATGTGATCCCACAACACAATTACAATGGTAAAGAACATGTTCGCGACATGCAGACGGTGGTGGGGCCAGGTATTTCGCTTAGTGGGGGCAAATAGGAATTATTATAGTTCACTACATGAAAAAATATATATATATATATAAATATATATAATTGTATAGACATAAGCAGGTGTACATCAATTTTCTTAAATACCATTAAATGAAAAGGCATTTGTTTACAATTGTCCTCAATACAATTGTCCTCTTTCTCTCTACAACACCTTGTTTCTCTCTACTTAAAGAGGGTGCGCAAAGAGATAAGGGGGGTGCATTTAGAAGCTCAAGCTCCCTAAAGTAGTCTAAACATAATTTAATGGGTTGAGACTTAATTGTGATTTAGATTAATCTAACATAATTTAATATGTTGTGAAATTCCATAAAGTTATTGAGAAACCATTGCAATAATTGTCTACTAGCATAATAACAAGTGCTTAGCACAAGTATGGCCAACATTGCAACATAAATATTCATGCATGAGAAAATATCCATAAATATTAGAAAGAAAGAAAAAGAAGAAAAGATTATGAGAGTACATGTTTATGTAAAAGCAAAAGAAGAAAAGATTATGAGAGTACATGTTTATGTAATCTATGAGCTAATCACATAGAAAGAAAAGAGGAGAATTGGAGTAGAAAGGAAATGAAAGAGTTTGGATAGAAAGGGAGTTGCAAAAATGGAAAAGTGAAAGTTTGAGAAGTGGGTAGTAAAAGAGGTGGTTTTTGGTAAAGAGATATTGCTAGTTTGCATGAGATAAGTGGGGAGAAAACCGAAAAGATTTAAAAAAGAAAAAACCTGACTGTCAAAATCATAATCAAAAGTCAAAATTAATGCAAAAATCCCTTGGCTTTAATATATTATAATGGACCTAAAAATAAACTTGAATCTAATGTACAAAAAAGGCAAAGAAGCAGTATGACATGTGTTTGTGCTGCAAAATAAAGATTGAATCAATTAAAGGACCTTAGCTCTAAAAGATTTGAGGATATTCCTCCAATAGTAGAAATGAGAAAGATATTATTCAAGCTAACTAAAATTCCTTATCCATATCTATTTGATATAAAGCATCATCTTCTACCTGAAAGAATTCAAGATTAATGGTTGTGATCATCAATCAGTGAGGACGATTTTTTAGGAAACATCATACATCAAATATAAGATACTATTTTTTTAAATGTAAAATAAAGAAAGAAATACTTGATGTAAATGGGTTACAGAGTTTTTCCTTGTTGGCAAATGGGCTAATGGAAATTGCATTAGGGATTTTTTTTTGGTGAAAAAGCCTTCGAGACGGGAATAGGCATAAAGGTGGAAGATTACTTGCTGTGTAAAAAGGGACTATGAGTTGTCCACTTTGGATTGCTTCTTTTTCGAGGAGAGGAAAAGACAACTATCCCTAGGCCTTTTGCTTATTCTATACTTTTTTAGTCTTAAAAGTTGAGGAAGGGCAAAAGGTGAATAAAAATAATAAATGCCCATAGAAAACTAAAAATACCCACCATATCCCTCAAATTTTCGAAAAGTTGAGTTGGGATAATTGACCCACTCGCCCTCCCCTCCCTCTGCCCTACATGTAGACATCAAGACCAAAATATACAATTCAAAGTCACGGAGGAGTTACGATTCAAACCTAGGGACATGGTCGCCCTCGATGTACAATACATTGCCATTTGATCCTTGGAGGAGTTGAGGTCTTCAATACCCTAATCATCCATCATGGTGCGTAATCTGATGATCGGTATCAGATTACCTCACCTCATCCTTTCCAAAGCAGATTGCACCTCGCACGTAATTCGAGTAATTTGTGAAGGTCAAAACATCCCTCATTTAAAGTCCCCCAATTAGTCCTCAAATGGTGATGCCAAGGGTCCCAACTAAGTCCTCAACAATCCTAAGAAAAAGGCCTTTCCATGAAGGAACCCTAGTTTCCAAGGTTGATAGTGGGACATCCACGGTCAAGCGTGGGATCCTTCATGGTTAATGCACGATCAACCGTAAGGTCTAATGAAGTCCAAGAGTAGAACATTTAAGTTCCAATGTGTCAGTCAGGTTCCAAGACAGAACCTAACTCCAATTTTTCCTTAGTTCCACAGTTAGTCATGAGCTCACAGTGGACTAAAAGTAGAGAGTGAAAAAATCGAAGGGCTTAGTCATCCCAGGCTTCACAGAACCTAATTGGGGGTTCCATGGTCAAACGTGAGGCTTTAGAAACAGCCTCCGAAATTCATTTCAGTTCAGAAATAGGGAAAGTTTTCCCTACTGTTTTGCTCAAAAATTAAAAAAGATTGAATCACAGAAAGATGTGAAGATGACTAGCACGTGTGTTTGATTGTACTTTGAGGAGTCGTCTCCACTTTTGTTTATATGGGTTCTATTTGCCTCACCTTCTGAGTGCAGGTTGTTTACAAGTTTTCGTACAACCCCCTCGTCAAGTTTAGGAGATCAAATAAAAGGAAATTACATAGTGAAAAAAGAAAAGAAATGAGTTGCTGTCTTTGGAAATTTGCTAGAGACGAAGTTGAAGAAGTTTGCAACGTGGTTTCCTTCGCCAATCTTCATAACTCATCACCCTTTTGAGAAAGAAGAACTATCAAAGAAGCTTGCTTCAAAACAGCAAAGACAATCCTTGTCCTTTTTCTATGGTGGGATGAATGAAGACTGGTTTTCAGAAATCATCGCCCAAATCTGAAAAATGCTCATGTTCCCTGATTCTCACCTTGCAAATGGAAGGAGAGTTTTTAAAGTGGCAAAGTTTCTGGCCTTTTTTGCGCTGGTTTGGAGATGGTATTCTCATAGTTGTCAGTTCGTTTCGATTCAGAGAAAATCTCCGATTTCTTTCATTTCGAAACCATTACCGAACTGAACATCTCGCATTGAGCTGTTCGGTTCATAATTCATTACTATTCGCCGAATTATAGGCTTTCGTAGAGAAGAAACTAAAATTCGAATGAACATTACCCAAATTGACAAATTCAAACGAATTAGGGGAAGACTATTACAGAAGGAAAAATAATTTAATGTAGTCGAGCATTTGAGCGAATCTAAAAACGAAATAAATTCGAAATACCTGTTTTCTAGCAGAAACGCCTCGTCTTCTTCTCTTTCGAAGGCATGCAGCTTTCAAAATCCCCTTCAATCTATAAATTGGGCTCAAAGATGCCTTTATCAGCGGCAAGGTCTTCTATTTTCCTATTACCCTTTCAATATCTTGAGATCATTCCTCCATTGAAGGCTGTTTGATTGGGTTTCTCCCTCGCCGAGATCTATCGATTGGATTACTCCTCCCCAAGGCCGTTGATTGGATTTCTTCACGAAGAGCTTTGGTTGATTTCTCCTTCGCATGCTTTGCCTAAATTCTTTGCAAGAAAATCTCACAGATCCTCAAGTACGCATCGATCTCTCCCTCTCCTTCCATTTCAGCCTTGCCATTTACGCATTTTATTGATGGGTTTCTTTGGGGACTTGCAAGTTTCGTTTTTTAAGGGTTTTACGAAATCTGGGATGCCTTTTATGTGTGGTCCAGCCCACCCATTTTATTTGCTGAAACTGATGAATTCTAAATGAGTCCTAATGCAATGGTTGTGATGGTGCCAGAACGTGAGGCCCACTGTCTTCTTTTTTTTTCCTCTTTTTGGCTCAAATAACATGAGGCCTCATTAGAGAACAGGAGGGTTGTTGCTACTAACTAATGATATGGCATCAAACAACTTGGCCCACTTTTTTTGCAGTGTCCCTTTAATCTCAATTGACTAATGATATGGAATCTGACTTTTTTTACAATAAACATTGAGTCTCAATTGACTATTTATTTGTGAAATACCTGGTGGCTATTGCATCTCCTCCTCTCTCTGAGTATTTTTTACACTTTATTTAATGTTATTAAATATTCCATTAAACATTTTTTTTAACGAGTTACAGAACGTGAGGCCAACTTATATATATCATTGTACAGTGGTCTTCATTTCTTTAACTTGATGATCATAGGCCCACCTATTTTATTTGCTGAAACTGAAACTGATTTGAGGCCCACCTTTTATTTGCTGAAACTGATTTGCACGATGGGCCTTTGAATGACTTATGAAACCATTTAAAAATTATAAAAAGAGATCCTGATGATTTACAGAGAGTGAGGCCCACTTATTTGTAATCATTAAAATTTTGTAATTGCTTGATGACACCTATTAATAATTGAAACATTAAACTTACTATTGTGCTTGTCTATCATTTGTGTGTCGCTATTGTATCAGATTTGGAAGATTGATTCTTTGATTTGAAAATGAGTGATAGTACACCTATATCATATGCCGCTGCCAGTATTAGATCTGATGATCCTGCATGGGCTTATGGTTATGTGGATCCAACCAACAACAAACATGTAATATGTCGTTTTTGTAACAAAGTCATAAAAGGTGGTAGAATCACTAGACTTAAAGAACACCTTAGGGGGTGAAAGGAGATATTGCACCTTGTAAAAATGTGCCAAGTGTTGTCAAATGGCAAATGGAAAGACTTGTTTTGGAAGGTAAAAAGGATAGAGCAAAAAAAAGGCAATTAAATGAGGAGATTGGAAACCCTTATGGAACTCCAAGGGGTGCTGCAAATAAAGATGATATTGAGGTGGAAGAAGTAGAATCATTTACAAATCCAATTACCCTCACCACAACAAGTAGAAAGGTTAAAGAGAAGGGTCTCTCAAATATCTACCCAAAACAAAAGAAGGGGTGTGTCAAATACTTCCCAACCTCCAATGTCGAATTTCTTTGCACCACAAACAAGTCCTGGATCTCAGCCAAGCATCAAATCAGCATTGGCAACAAAGGAACTGAAGGATGCGGTTGATTTGGTTGTTGGCCGTTTTTGGTTTGATGCAAATCTCCCATTTAATGCAGCAAGATCAAAATTTTGTCAGGCAATGGCTGATGGAATCACTGAAGTGGGGCCAGGTTACAAGATGCCATCATATCATGACCTTCGTGGAAAGATTTTGGGAAAAATTGTACTAGAGGTTAATGCTTTCATGGAGCATTATAAATCATGTTGGAGTGAAACTGGGTGCTCTGTCATGGCTGATGTGTGGATAGATGAAAGGCAAAGAACATTGATTAACTTTCTTGTGTATTACCCAAAAGGGGTAATGTTCCTGAAGTCGGTTGATGCAAGTCCAATTATAAAACATTCAGATTCACTCTTTAAAAGTTTTGATGAAATTGTCTTACTTGTTGGGCCTAACAATATTATCCAATTTATTATTGACAATGATGCCACTTACAAAGCATCGGGGAGAAAGAGTGGCTGAGAAATATGAGACTTTTTATTGGACAACTTGTGCCGCCCATTGCATAGATCTAATGTTAGAGGACATGGCAAAGCCCCACTTATTTCCAGTAAATGCATCCACAATTGAGACAGCAAGGAAAATCACAAAGTTCATTTACAATCATTTATCAGTGTTGAATTTAATGAGAAGAGAATATACAAATGGGAGAGAATTATTCCAACAAGCCATCACAAGATTTGCTGCCAATTTTATTAGCTTGCAGTGCCTTTTTAAATACAGAAAAGAACTCAGGCAAATGTTTACAAGTACCGCTTGGGTTGAATCTAATGCTTCAAGTACCCATGTTGGAATAGAGATCACTGAAATCATACTCAATAACACATTTTGGAAGGATGTTGAACATATATTGAAGGTTAGTGAAGCTTTGGTAATAGTTCTACGTCTAGCCGATAGTGAAGAGAAGCTTGCAATGGGTTATGTGTACGAGGCAATGGACCGAGCAAAAGAGGTGATTCAAAAGAGGTTAAAAAATAAGAAGGATTACCAGCTATACTAGAAGATTATAGATCGCAGGTGGGAAAATCAACTTCACAATGCACTACACACTGCATCATACTATTTGAATCTAGAATTTTTCTTTAGTCCTCCTTTTTCTAAGCATAGTGAAGTCATGAGGGGTCTGAATAATGTCATAGAGAAATTAGTTCCTGATTTTGATACTCATGACATGATTTTCGAACAATGTGATGCCTACAAAGATTTCCATTTTGACTTCGGTTCTGCAGCAGCAATACGAAATCGAGAGAAAATGTCTCCAGGTAAATGAAAGTTTTTTATTTTTCAATAACTTGTTATATGACTGCAGTTCAAAAAAATATAATTTAATATTTCATATAAATTTGTATAGATAAATGGTGGGATCGGTTTGGAAATGGTACCCCTGAGTTAAAAAAATTGGCAATTTGAATTTTGAGTCAATGCATCAGTGCTAGTGGCTGTGAAAGAAATTGGAGTATCTTTGAACATATTCACTCTCTTAAGAGAAATAGGCTAGAACATCAGAGGCTGAATGATCTAGTTTTTGTGCATTATAATTTGAAGCTCTATGAAAGGTATATCAAATGTTAATCGTACGTGATTCTTTTGCAAATTATTACTTGTCATAGCAAAATATTAACTTATGTAAATTGTAGGGATATGCTCAAAAGGACTGGGAATGTTGCTTTCGACCCAATCAGTTTGGAGAATATTAATATTTTGGCGGATTGGGTTGCCAAAGAAGCACCTCTCTTGACCATAGAGGATGTCGACGGTTGGGCAGTTATGGAGCAACCAGCACAAGTGCAAGAGAGTATCCCCGATTTTAATGGGGGTGATGAAATAGGTGGCCTTCTAGGAGAGGAATTGAGAGCAAATAAAGATGATAATCATTATTACAGTGATGCATAGTTAGCTGACTTTTTTCTTTATTTTGTGATATTTGAGGGGATGTATTTGAACCTTATCTTTTGCTAATTATATTTGTGATGCTTGGTAGAATGAGATTTTCTATAAATTTTTAATATATATATAATTTTCTTATATTTTCCGAAACAAATTTCCGAATTGGAAAGAAAAATGTTCGAATAACCTGAGATATTTCATTTTGGAACCAAACCGAAACGGCATCCAAAACGAACTTGACAACTATGGGTTTTTTGCTTCCCAAATCTTTATTTTATACCCTTTGAGAATGTCGAAAATTATGGAGAAGTAGAGGCGGTTTCGAATACTGCAATTAATGGGAGACGTAACTATTCCTTTTTTGCAGGTCTAGCAGCCATCAGAAAGAGTAATTGGCCAGAGAGCGTCGGTAATCGTGGGCGATAACTACGTGACAGCCAGGGGAGAAGAAGTTCAACGGCCACTGCTTGGAGTCTTGTAGTGTCTAGCGGTCATCTTTCAGACGAAGATTAGCGGCTGCATTGTTGCGTTGAGCGGTTGGTGCATTGAAGATTGAAGTGGCTGGTGAGCCTTATAGATAGTAGCCGCCGTGATGCTTTCACTATGGCCGGCCAGACTCCAGCGGTCCAAAAAAATGGCCTCCTTTATGAAAAATGAGTATTTTGCCCTGGGAACTGTTATACATGGACAAATGATTTTTTTTGTGCCAACACCTACGTTCTAACCACCCGATAAACACAATAACATTGGGCTTAACCCTCTCTAATTGAACATTAAATAGACTCCAATCCTACAATTCCAATCCATTCAAATTAAAACCTAACCTAGCATGTGAATTTCCAATTTAACACTAGATGAGCTCAAAGGTGTCTAAAATCGAGATCAATGCTAGAATCATAAAAAGGAACAACATATCATAGAAAATGTAAACATATCTTGATGGAATGCACTCAAAACAGTGAAACCTAGCTTAGAACACCCAATCAAAGCTTGAATCTAAGAAAACAACTCAACACTCAACTCAACCTAAACAAATGCATGAGAAAGGGCTAGTGAGCTACCCAAAACCATTTCTAAGCAATGAAGGTGGAAACCCTAATGTCTACAAGGGTAGGAGCTTACCTAGAGACGCTCAGTTGAAGGATGGCTTGGGAAAAAGGATCCTTGAGGTTAGGAGATCTTCGGGAAGACAATGGAGGTGGTCTCATGGCTTGGAAGAGCTCTAGAACTTCAATGGCACCAAGGGGGGAGTGAGGGGAGAAGAGAGAGAGGAATGAGATGAGGGTCGATGGTTTTATTTGGAGATGGGTTTTCGGAAATTACAGTCTAGTCCTTGGTCTTCTATGGCTCAAGATTTGGGGGTCTTCAATGCGTCGGATCGAAATGCGGCTAAAGGAAAAAGTTTAGGAAATTATGAGACCTACCAAATGCACCCAAAATCGTAAAAGTATGAATTAAAAAAAAAAAAAAAAAAAAGACAACCCTTAAAAACTTACTGAAATTGGGAACTACTCCCCTACTAGACCCAAACAAACTCAGAACCAAACGAAACATCGTACCCATGACTCTAACAGTAAATCAGAGCCGCTTAGACTCTAATCCCATTTAATTACCTAACAATTAATTAGCAATAATCACAGTATTAAAGGTCGAACCTTACATTAGTGATACACTTGATTACATTCTCATCTACAAGAAAATGTTACATCAAGCTGTCAAAAGGCTTAACCTACGATAACTACCCCTGATATGTTACAAAGCTATTTACATCAAAACTGAAACTGTCCCCTGGATTCAACAAAACAATTTCCTCTTGATGTATCTTAATGGTCAGATCGGACTCCTTGTTAATATATCTGCTGGATGTGAAAAGATAATGAATCAATGAATATCATTCAAAATGGTGATTGATTTTGGCAAGGTAGTGAGCCACTCGATTACATTCTCGTCTACGAGAAGAGACTTTCCATATATCTGTTGAATGTGAAAAGGTAATGAATCAATGAATTTCATTCGAAATGGTGGTTTGATTTTGGCAAAGTAGTGAACCTCTGATTACATTCTAATCTACAAAAAGAGACTTTCCAAGAATGCATGGAGACTATTAAGGAGCCTTTTGATAAATTTCCAGAGATTCATTAGTTCCCATGCATGACAAAGAAAGGTCTTGTTCCGGCGCACTCATTATAGTGAGTCATGAGTCGCCTTCTATTAGTACATTTTGAAAGCCTTGATAGGCTGCAGATGGAAATACCTTTAACAAGAGCTTCAAGCTCTCCCTGTAGCGGAGTGGAAGCCTGAACCTACTTGGAATGGGCCTGAACTATGTATCCAACAGAATTCCTAAGAATCCCCCCAACCCCTGATGGCAGATCCCTTTGGAGGAAAGACCCATCATAAGTTGAGTTTAATAAATTGTGGTGGGGGTGCTGACCAGAGGTAGGGGATATTGTTTTGCTTGTTTGATGCGTTTAAGAAAATTGGCCAGCGATGGATGAAGTTCAACAATCTAATCGCAATAGCTGGCGGGTGTGGAGAAAGCTTGTTAAATCTATAATCATTTCTAGGCTTCCAAATATAACAGGCCACTACCATCCCGAATGCACAATCGGAGGTCTATGAACCCCAGAACCATATATGGGCTAAATGTTTCAAGCGAAGTGGGTCGCTTTTTAATGACTCAAGAGACTCTGATGTTAATAACATCAGCTTAGTGAATTGGCAAGATATTAACAAGTGATGATTGGTTTCAGCAAAATTGGGACAACATGCACAAGTATTAGAAGAATTCAAGATGTGCTAAGCATGAAGACAATGGGCTGTCATCAATCGTCCTCTAAGAAGTCTCCGGGTGAACATTTTGATTTTTGAGGGGAGGGAAGGGTTTCTTATCTTATTCCAAGGTAAATGTGGATCCATGGAAACTGGCATAATGGTTTTGTAAATATCTTTAAGAGAGCAAGTACCTGCAGAATTCAGGTCCCAGCAAGGTGCATCTCAACCTCCTATAATTGTCGTTGTTTCCCCTCATACCAAAGAAGAAGTTTACCCAACTCTGGGGTCCGAAGGTCATCTAAAGTATTTATAAGCTGGCCATTTCCGACGACCCACCTACCATTGGTATCAATAATGTCCTTATAATTCATCAACATTTTACTGGAAGGCGAGTCAATATTTTTTGATGAGCAATTTGTGATTTTTTACCCCTCATATACTTCCCTGACAGGATTTTAGCACACCAGCAATTTTGGCTAGGGGGACCAATGAGATGAACATGAAAAGCTTTTGATTGATACTCAAGAATTAGTATTCCTAATTCCCCAAATACTTTTGGTAATGTAACCGCATTCTAAGGAATTGGTCTGCGGGATCTATTTTCCTGTATCCTTCCTTTCCAAAGAAACTGGTTCATCATGGGTTGCATTTGTTGCCAAGCTTTTGAGGTTTAGTTATGAAAAGGCATCCAAAAATTTGGGATTGAAGAAGACAGATCTTGCGGCCACCTGAGAAAGCATTGGCCCTTTCCAGTTGTAAATTCTATTTTGAATTTTATGAGTTAAAGAATATTTGGGACCAAATCATAGCACTCGAGGAGCACAACTTACAGCATGCGTGATTCGACCTTATCATAGGGGCGGATCGAGGTACATCGGTCTGGGGATGAAGCCCCCACCCATGCCTGAAACAAGGTAAGACTTTCTAAAAACCCCTTGCAAATTCTAAAAATTTGTGTTTTATTTAACATTTGCCCATTCCCCCAATATTTCTTTTACATAGAGCCCCCGAGTTGAGTTTTTTGGGTCTGCCCTTGCAGCGTTATCATATCATGTAAAATATGGGTATGTCGTTGGGCAATGGCCCACGGAATGTGAAAATTATGTGTTAATTAATCATCTTAAAAGATGGAGACTTATTCCATTACCCATCTAAAACTTTGAAATTGATAGTCAAAACAAAAATTAGTGATGCATTAACAATCAGATGGTCAAAATTTAAAACATTTAATTCTGTACATTCCGAAACACCTGTGTTATTGTTTGTTGATGGATACCTTCGTGCATTAATAAATACTAGGTATGTCTTCCCACCGCGAGTCTCAGACAAACCTGTAGAATTTCCTTAAAGGGGTATTGTCAGAGAATTTATAGAGAAAGGGCGTTAATACAATTAATCAAGGTTACAGTTGGTCATAGTGATATGGTTGTGCAGTTAAGGAGTAATCCTTATTCCTTGATACATAGTCTGGTGTATTGATTGCCTTGTAAATATCATGATGTTAAAACAATTGCCAATTGCCCGCATCTGTTATCAAAAAATGCTGCCCCGCCTGTTGGTTTCCATTTTAATAGAGTACAGCCCCACTACAGGCCCCAGGTAGCATGCATGTGTTGTTCTTGACCCCACCAGCAGGGGACGGAATTAGAGGGGGCTGGCCCCAAAGTTCTGGAAATCCCTATTTAAGGTCCTCCTTACGTGTCATCTTCTATGGATGGCCCCTCCTTATAATATTAATTAATCAATCTAGTTTTTTATTCTAAAAAAAATAACAAAATCATAGCAGATTATGGGGAAGAAATATTAGATTGATGGAAGAACAAAAGGAAAGGAGGAAAAGAAAAACAATTCTAAAAAAGGAACAAAATCGTAGCAGATTATGGGGAAGAAATATTAGATTGATGGAAGAACAAAAGGAAAGGAGGAAAAGAAAAACAATTCTAAAAAAGGAACAAAATCGTAGCAGATTTTTGGGGAGAGATTAGAATGATGGAGGAAAAGAAAGGAAAGAGGAAAAACAATTCTAAAATAATTTATGTTTTAATTACGATTATCTATGTTAGAATAAATCCGAATGAAGTAAGTTCTTTTGACAAGATAAAACTAGTGGGACCACCCTTTTGAAAGGTCTAGATTTTAAATATGGGTCCTGCTCATAAATATATAATAGTGGGTATATTTCTCAGTTCCAAAATAATAATCAATAATTTCACTTTTGAGTGCTAGTTGACAAGGGTTATGAGATGAACTTCTAAAATTCTAATTTTTCTAAATAAGAGTGGTGTAATTTCACTTTTGAGTGCTATCTATTATGTATTTAATTATTAAATTTTGTAACTTTTTAATGATTATTTTTTTCACTTTGCACACCCCCCCCCCCCCCCCCCATGTTAGAAAAGAGTTTCCGCCAGGAACCATAGATATTGCGTACAAATCAATGCGGAAATAGCTTTAAACGAAGATGATCAAAGACCATACCTGCGAGATCTCTCTGATTTGATCTCGGTCTTTCTGATCTGATCTCGGTCTTACAGCAACCCCAAAATCTCAAGATCTTCTACTGTATTCCTCTATGCTCGAATTCGCACCAGGGAGTGGGCCTCTTCAGCGAATTCTCTCTGCTCTCTAAAACGAAATTTTTCTTCTTATTCACCTAGAGAGCAATAGCGCATATTTATAGGCTACAATAGGGACCTTAAGAAGTAAGTAAGGATAGACTCCTTATGGAAGCAGGAATCCCTAATTCGATCCAAATTAGAATCCTAGTTCCATAAATTACAATTCAGTCCACTAGAGAATTATAATTGCACTCCTGTCCTTTTTCTCAAAATTAATATTTCGAGCTTCATGTAATTAAATGCTTATTAATCTCCCTACGTTAAGATTTCAAATATCCATCGATTAAATAATTACCGACATCTATATTTAATCGATATCTTTATAATTCCTTGAGACCTTACACTCAACTTATTTGATATGTTGGACATAAAGTCCACCTGCAGGGTTTGACATAATCAAAACTTAAAAGCTTCATCAAGGGGATATCATCAATCCCAATTATGGCAATCCCAATTATGGGACGTGGATTCCGTCAATAAACTAATATGCACCATACACGTAGTGTAGTCATCCAATTTACTGAGATCATTGACCCATAAAAGATCTCACTCCTTTGTAAATCAAAATGGCAAACACTAAATGTATGTGTCTATTATTTATGTCAGGATTAAGAGTACAAGCACTCATAATAACCATTTGGATGTTAATCATCTTATATGGTCAGTATAAAAATAATAAACCCAAAAGCGGTCATGATCAATACACACAAAGCGTACTAACATAATGAGTCGAAACTATACTGTTTCCCGCAGCCAAGACAAGCCTGTTGAAACATCATGCTACAATCGTACCGATGGTGTATTCAAGTCCATCTAGATTGTGAACAAAAACTTATATTCTATAAGAACAGACAGATAAGTCCACCGTGTATAAGTATAACTCTATACACCAACTTGTGTACTTTATAGAATAAAAGACACACATGCATAATCAGAAATAATGCAACCATTTGCCCATACAAAATCTCATTTAGATGAAAAGAAAAAATATACTAATTAGTCAAAGACAAATACATAAAAGTATGCTTTTAGTATAAATTTCCAACACCACACACACACACAAAAAAAAAAAAAAAAAAAAAAAAAATTCCCTGGTTCCACCCCTGCCCACCAAGTAGGTGAATAACTTGTAGAGATGACAAGGGCCAAACATCAGCCCTGCTTGTAATTTCTAACCATTCAATGTAAGGCAATGACATAGCCAAAACAATTTTACCTTAAATCACATAGAAATAAATAATGGTGTAGATACACCCACAGACCGCCCTACGTACTGCAGCTAATTAACTCCATCTATAATCCACATGGCCCCTTTCTGATTGACCGTTAATTTTTCTCCACAAATCACCCTTGCATTTCTTAAATGGATGGTAAAAATGTTGTCCAATTTTCTCATAAAATAGCAAAAAAAAAAAAAAAAACACAACAGAACAATCACCTGTTGCACACAACAGACTGCAATTAATATTCATCTCGTTCTTTTCCTTTTCAAAGACGCACCAGTTCTTGCCACTGTGCCTTGAACTTCCGCCGCCTTCATGATCCTTAACAAATTGCATTCATTTAAAATTGTAGAAGCCTCAGGCATACTTGAAAAGGCCGAAGAATTCTTGACACGTTCTCTGATGTATTCCAGTAAAATAACTCCTGAAAAAAAAAAAAAAAGAAACCTTTAGATAAACATCAATTATTTTTAGTACATCTAATAAAATGCATATTTATTTCTATTACATCAGCTGAAGCATAGCAGAAACAGAAACGTTTTACATATTTCAGAAGCAAGTATGTTTAGGCTCTTCATTTCAGCCTCGATGTATAAGGTAATTCTGGATAAGGTTTAGAACTGTTTTGATCAGTTGGCACCATAGTTGTTAATTTCATTCCTGCTGCTATTTCAGTTTGATTCCAATTTTAAACATTTTGGCTGATTTGGCATTTTGGGGTTCTATTTCAAAAGAAATATTAACAATTTAAAAAATTTATTACTTGAAAAAAGGTAGAAAGTTAGACAAACTATATATTTAAGGAAAAATGTAGGCATCACCTTAGTAAAATAAATCCCAATGATATAAATATGTAAATCTTGGGTTTCAAGGGGCGCTAAAATCCCTTCTCCATTCACAGGAGACTAGAAACGACCTTGATCTTTTGCCCCCAATGGAGGACATTTTGTAAATAAAATTGGAATTGAACAAAAAATGCAAGGGATTTGGCTGAAATTAGGAATTTTGGCCTGTTTTGGATCAATGAATTCGAAACTGAAACATTCATTTTGAGAGAACTATGCCTAGATTTCGGACAATAGTTTTGTGGGGGTGGTTCAATTCGGTAAACCAACCAAACCAAATAGTTTCAGCCAATTTAGCTTAACAGTTTCCCTCAAAGAATATCACTGTCATACCAAAAAGAACAAAAAAACAGTTGCCCTCAAGGAAAAATCACCCAAGGTTGACAACTTGTGCTAATATCTGCAGATTCCAGCAAAAAGACATTTCACACCAAAGCAAGGCTCCAAACATTTTGTCACAGTTCCCTACACTCTGGGGTGAATCCAACATAAAGCTGCTTATTTTAATTTCTCTGACTCCAGTCCAAATAACACACTTCAAAGGCAGTTTTTTCCCCTAATTTAGCGCAACGATTAGAAAACAACAGTTGTTGCAACTACAGAAGAAAATCTTATAATTTAAAAGTTTTTTTCTCTTAATTATTCTCTGGCAAACTTCTCCCATTCCTTGCCTTCCACAAGAAAGATCATTTTCTCATTACCTTATGCATAGGTCGCTAGGGCCTTCTTGATCTAAATGCCAAGTTATATGGATAAGATGTTAATAAACATGTGACCCGAAAATTGCATGTACTGGCAGTAAACAGGTTTTATCCAAAGTCATCCCAGCAATTCTAAACCAGCACTTTTAACGGGACAATGGGAATCAGCCATCAGTTAAGTTTTAGAATTGAATCTTGAAGATCCAGAGTTTACACCTGCCATAAATGAACCTCTATCAGGAAGCATTTGTACCAAATGGAGAAAATAGACAACATAGGTTGATAATCAAGAAATTGGCACAAGTCATTATAGTCATCAGCATGATACCCAGATATAGCAAGGATAAAGTGAAGGATAGGATAGACACATTGCCCACTATGTAATCATATCTATTCACATTAGCCAATGAAGCTTTTTTTTAAAACTATTTTAATGGTAACATGAGCTAAACATGCAACCTCATGGTTGCAAAAATGAGCACCTTCCGAGTGTGATGTGGGCTCAAGAGCCAATGAACAACCCTATCCAAAAATCTTTCACCTATTTTAAAATGCCAATATTCTATTTTAGGAAAAAGAGGGAAAAGCTAACAAAGAAAGCCTAATTAGTCCTTGTAGATAAAATCCAATTCAGCATGATCCTCACATAAGCTTTTCCTGGATCTCACTCTATTTTACCTAAAATATACACCCCGAAGGAGCTTATCTCCTAGTTCAGCCCATACCTCCATGCTGGAACATGTCATCTAAACAATGAACATTGGAGATCATTGATCTCCTAAAAGGAAGCTGCCTACAGCCTGTGAATAAATTATCCCTAAATTCTGCCACTTGATTATGTGGTGAGATTATAGGAAGATACAACGCCTCTATAGAAACAGAAACTGGAAAAGAAAACCCACTATACAAAGGGCAATTTTTCATTCTACAAACAACACCTACAAGAAGATCACAATTTGCGTTTCATACGGGGCAGCCTCCTCTCTGTAGTCCTAGAGTCAATGATGAAGGACTAGTCCACTTGTAAGATGAAACCAAACAAAAATCTGTCAAGCTTTATTGTTTAATTTATCATAAAGGTATCTCCATGACAACTTTAAGTAAAAGGACATCTCAAAATGTCACCACTTTCCATGTAATACAATACTTCGAAGAGATACCATTTGACCCAAAATTCATCAAAAACATGCGAAGAGAGGAAGAATGATCTTTAACAGATGGAAACATCATGAAAAATATAGTTGTTAGGTTGATGGTTCTAAGCTTCAAATGAATGTCTAAAGTAAACTGTTCATTTTCAGTCAGATTTTTTTTTTTCTTTTGTCGGTATAGTCAGATTCCCTTTATTACCCCAATCAAAAAAGAAAAAGTGGCAAGAGTTGGAACCCTAGATTGGTTCAGATCTAGGGTCTTGGTTGAAAAGGTAAAATAAAATAAAATAAAGAAAAAGAAGAGAGAAAAGGAAGAAAGAGAGAAAAAGTAGAGGGAGAAAGATATTTGCAGCATACCCTAGAGTGGGGCGACCATCTCGAAGCCTTGTCCCAACTGTCTTGGGTTCGGCTATATGAATTCTATTTCTCCATTCCAATCCATCGTGACTCAAATCCTAAGATGAGTTCCAGTTCTTCAGATCTAATTTTACTACCTCCACACATCCTCTTCCAGCTACCCCTTCCCCTTGGTGTGCCATCAACCTGCATAGACAAAATTTTTCATACTAGAGCCATTGCCAGTCGGCGCTAGATATGCCCAAATCATCTGAAACGGCTTTCTCTAATTAACTCCTTATTAGTGCCACCTCTAAATGCTCTCAAAAGCGCTCATTTCTAATTTTATCCTTCTTACTTTTAACCGTCAGACCCAAGCTCGGGTAAAGGAGGGTTGCATTAGGTAGGCTGACGGCCAGCATAAAATTTTGTCACAACCCAAACATGAATTCTCAGGATAACAAACACGGGGTGACCATCTCTATTTTATTAAAAAATACAAAAAAAAACCCTGTAATTTCTATTAATTACATAAGAGCCCCTGAAACTATTGGAATTACAAGTCAGTCCTAATCTAATAAATAACACTCCCCCTCAAGTTGGTGCATATATATTTACTATGCCCAGCTTGGACAGCATCATTTAACTATCTCTTGCTGACTGCTTTTGTAACAAAATCTGCAACTTGTTCTTCAGTACTAGTATATATGAGCACGACATCCCTTTTTTCAACCCTCTCTGATGAAGTGGCAATCAACTTCTACATGCTTTGTTTTTTCATAATATCTTGGATTCTTGGCTAATTTCATTGCTTAAGTACTGTTAGAATACAAAACCTGGGCCCACCTTACTTGAACCCTATTTCCTCTAACAATATTCTCAGCCACGTCAATTCACAGCATCCATGGGCCAAAACCCGATATTCAGCTTTGACACTTGATTTTGCCGTAATTGCTTGCTTTTTAATATTAACAGAATCAATATTTTCCCACCATATAGCATCCTATAGTAGATTTTCTGTCTGTCTTAGCATCAGTATAGGCTTATGTTCTTACATGCCCCTGTGATTTATATAAGATTCCCTGACCTGATGATGCTTTTAAGAGCTTAATAATTCTTTGAACGGCAGCCAAATGATCTATTCTAAAACATGCAAGAACTGGCTAACCAAACTGATAGCATAGTAGATATATGGCCTAGTGATTGCTGGGCATAAGTTGCCTCAACGGAGACCCAAAGTTCCTTACCATGTCAGAATATTCGAAACTTCCCGCAATACTCTCTTCGGTTGAATTCAGGATGCAGTTCATCGCTAGTATATTTTTAGAAACCCAATCTGAATATTTTGGATCCTTCTTTTCTGGTTTCCATCGATGTAACCAAGTCTTTTTTATCCTACGTTGGCCATTCTGGCTAAATGGGCCCAATCTTTATAGTCAATACCACTAAAAAGACTTGGAGTAATCCTTGTATTTGGGTCAACAACACTAGGAAGAAAATGATTAGAAGGTAGAAAACTTTCATCCTATTGCTTGGACTCCATTCCAGACCAAAAATTTAGTCACTCCCTTTTGGAAGAAGAACAATCCTCTACCACAAATCACTCCTTTATTAATGCTTATACAATCTGATTTGCCTGATCATGCTTTGACAAATCAGATAAGACAAATTTGGATGCATACACAAGCACCCAAATATGAAAGAGGTACCCGTCAAAAATCTGGTACCACTGACTTCAATTTTATGTAAACTTGATTTTAATCATAGACTAGGAACAGGAGAAACAACATTTTCACATGTTAGAGAACTGCCCAACTTGTTGAAGAGTCACCACTACCTGTAGAACTGAAGAGAGGGCTGCTATAGAATAGGCAGAAGGCTTCTGCTGTAAATAAACCTTCAAATACTCCAAGAAGGAAAGTATAGTGGACTTCCAATCACAAATACTCCAAGAATAGGGTTGTCAAACACACTGAACTTGTCAGCCAGTATCCTACTCTTCAAAAAACTGTTGGAACTACTTTTGATGTGTACTAGAGGATGCAACCACCAACAAACAGAACTTCCAAACACAGTAGCGTGTCAATTTGGGAATGCCAAACACAAATAACCAATTGACTCCTTACACACAAGTCAGCTAGAAATAAATTACATATAAAAAACTGGTAGATTTTCTAATTCCACTACATTAGATCTCTTCTTATGGCAGTCTTCTATTGGATTGTATGCACTAAAACCAAGTTGGAACCCTAGATTGTTGAAAATGTCAGAAAACCCCTAAAGAAAAAGAAGAGAGAAAAAGGAAGAAAGAGAGAGTGGGAGAAAGAGATTTGTCGCAAACCCTTGAGTGGGGCGAGCATCTCCATTTATTAAAAAATCAACTTTTGACTCATTACAAAAGGCCAAAGCCCCTGAAACTATTGCAATTACAAATAAGTCCTAATTTGACTCATAACAGCAAGTACGCAAAACATTTAGGTAATGTTTGTTTTTCATGTGGGAAAGTAAGATGTGCGGTAAAGACGAATAGGAAAGGAAAGTTTCCAGCCCCCAAAAATTTCACCATTACTTGACCAACTGCCAAAAAACATTACCTTGTACAAGATAGGCAAAGTGCTTACTTCACCAGACCATAACCCATTACTTTACCACACAAAAACAAACATCATACTTTACTGGAAAGTTCACTTGACCATCACTTTACGATTACCTTTTTCCAGTGATTTGATGCTTTAGCAGTAAATAAAATAAACACGTCCATAGGTAAAACATACCAAGAGCACGGAGCATCTTCACATCAAATTTATCAGCAAGATTCTCATAACCAGTAACTTTTGAGCGCTGTATGACCAACTTCTTCAAGCTAATCAGCATATCCTGCAAAAAGTGAGTAATAAGATATAAGCCATTCAAGAAATATAAAAATGTCAAGCGAATAAAAACATCTCCTAACAAATTCGATCCACCAATGAAAATTCATACACACATACACGAGCCTGGTGGGGATAGGAAGGGCAATGTTTAGAAAGGGGCCCACCAAATCTCAGATCCAAAATCCCAGTTTGGTGGAAATTCAGAGGCAATGAGAGCAAGGAGGGAGGGGGGAGGGGGGGAGGGGGGGGGGGGGTGGTTTGGGGGGGCGAGGGTACATGGTTGATGAGCCAAAAATGGGCTCTCACCTGTGATGTTACTCAGGTGAACAGAATTAGTTGTGTGTATATTGAAATGATAATGAAGTTCACCAAAAATCTAACAGAACTGTCTAAAGCAAATAACAGCAGGGGAACTTCAAACATCAACGGCAATAGTGCATCAGTGGATTTTCATGTTTCACTAACTGATCAGCCCCACCATTTCCCACCCAAGTTCTTTTTCCTTTTGGATGCGAAATTTGACTTGAACATATTACCTCGTAGTTGCAACGGTCAGCACCTTCCAATTGTGCTACAGGCTCTTATTAGTTATCACCTTCCAAGGAATCAACTATACCAAATGGGAAAGTTTTCCCGGTAACATACGTGCTCATAGGGACAAACAGTTAATTCTATTCTATGAAATTCCTCATGTTTTCTACTTTCATTTCCTACATTTCCTCACTAATAAATATCCCTAAAAATTAAGAAAAAGCAATGTGTAATATCTCCTAATAATTCTTGTGTTCATTTCTAAGATCAGTATGCTTCATCTTGCTGTCTTAAAGGTATCATCTTTTCTTTTCAGAAACCACCTACTCAAGTCGATATCGATTATGAATGCGCAGCCATTAGTATCATAGTCCTGTTAATAATAATAATTATTACTAATTAGAAGGGAATTAATCTCTATCTTACTAACAAATTGGTAACCATTACCACAATCCCATTTAGCTTTAGCAAAACCATAGGTTACAGGTTATGTCTGCTCTTAGCTCTTTAAGTGCACATTATGTAGCCCTCGAGCTTAATATGTAGAGGAGTAAAGAAGCAAAGAGAAAAGTATTGAGGGAGCCAGGTGATATAAGGAGGAGAACAGTGAATATGTACAATGGAGTTCGATGAATTTCATTGTGCCTCGAAAGATATCCACTCCACTTTAGCAATTGGGCCCACAGGCAGAAGTATAAGGAGCCGAAGGTGTTGTATTGGTCTGCTCAGAGTGGAGTGTCAGATAAATCCAACCTGCTTCAGCATTCCTGATGAAGCTGCTCTTCCAAATTTAATGAAGCCCTACTCTGTCCTTTGTACTCTTCTCAGCCTGGAGTGAGGGCCTTTTTTATTTACCTGCTTATATCTTTGCCTTGTTGCTTTGCTTCCCTTTCCCCTCCCCTTGTGCTGCAGGTATGTAGTATAGCTAAGCTAGCCACCTTAGTAGCAAGTGCTTGTTGGGTTCTGTAGCAATTTCTTTTCTTTTACAATTTTATCTTATACAAGTTTTGTATCTTTAATTTGATTTCAAGAAATTAATAAAACTTTATCTTCCAAAAAAAAACCATGGAGCCTTTGGCCAACCTTTTAGGACTTTTTAATTTTTACCCAGTTCAAGCACACAAATCTCCAGCTGTACTACACTATTAGCCTCACAAAGTGCATATGTTGAGGACTTTCAAGACTTCCCCTTTAAATATAGATTACCACAATGATATGGTTTTACTAATGGCAATCTCTATGACAATATTGTTAGGATTTTGATCTTACCTAAATCCCTCTCCACAAATATGTTAAAACATAAGTGGCATTTTAATAATCATTATAAATGTCTCCCTGATTAGATCACCTTAAGTGTGAAAGTTCCATCCACATCTTCTCAGTTTGCTGAATGTCCGGGTATCATAGGCAAATGTCTCTCTCACTAAGACCATTCATTCTAGATTTCCTTGTTCACAATGCCTTTTTATGTTCCCTACTCCCCTTCTAATGGCAAGGCTTTCTTTTTGGCAGTATCTCAAGTATTGTACCCGAACTACTTCAACAAGTTTGGTTCTCCTGGGAAATTGAAAAGAAAGCATCAAGGCACTGTAAATAGTCACCATAGGCCCTGCTTGCGGAATTGCTCTGTTATTCAAGGCATTGGAAGTGAAGGTACAGGGGTCCTTTGAGAATACAACAAATCAGAGGAGAAGATTAGAGGCACAATCAATCAGAATTTATTCAATGGGCTCTTGTGAAAGAAATAATTCATAAGATTAAAAGAAGTGAGGTTGATCTCTTTGGGGATTGGTGATGCAGCCTAATCCAAGACCAGGACCCACTTGATGAGGTCCACAAGATCTCTGATTTTGAGATCCCTATTATTAGTTTAGATAGTCTCTAAATTAGTAATATTGCTTAGTTTGCTTAATAGGATTGCTTTCTAATTTATATGTTGATTAGGATTAGATATTTCCTCATTGCTTATTTAGGAACAACGCTACTCTATATAGAGAAGGTCCTTATTGTAATGTTCATGCTTTATTATTCAATTAATTCCAGTTATCAGTGATCGTGAGTTTCTCCGGTTAGATCAACCGGATTGTGGAATCCTTTTGGATTCGATCAACCTCTTAGAGATTGATCTACACTTCCGATCAAGATCCGGTGCTGCGCCAGATTGGTGCACAATCTTGCCACCTGAGCCTGGTGGGCCCGTCAGGCTCAATTCCAATCAGACCTTTTCAGAGTGTCATCAGTCAACATATTCACAGCTAAATTTTGATATCTTTGCATCCAAGTCATCATGAGAATTTTTGGACACACCATTGAAATTCAAAGAATTCAGTATGAGTGCAAATATGGCAATTGGTATTTTGAAAATGAGTTCTATTTTGAGCAATTTATCACCTTGAAGCAAGCAAATTTGATGGTTGATGAATATACCCGCCAATTCGAGAGTTGCAAGATATATGTGAACTCGATCAAGACAAGATACATGATTTGGATCGTTATATCCGAGGTCTGCGACCTGACATCTTGGAGAATATGAATTTTTACAAAACCAATCAAGAAGCATACTTAGAAGCTTTCCGTGATGAGCATATGCTCAGACGATCTCACATGAGACAATGAAAGCCTGAAGAAAGAAAGCCTCAAAGACCAAGAACCCATGTAGTGGAGAGACTTTTTGCAGGAGAAGAAAATCTCACTCTTGTCATTCGCAGGCTCCTCAATACAAATAAAAAGGAAGAAGAAGAATGGAGACTGGCTCAGAAATTTCACACACGAGTAAGAATCAAAGACAAATCAGTTAATGTGATTATTGATAATGGTAATGCAAAAAAAATTTGTCGCACAAGAGGTTACTGACAAACTTAATTTGCCAACGGAGAAGCTTCCTAAGCCCTACCAAGTCACATGATCTAATGGTCATGTCATCTCTGTGACTCATAGATGTCTGGTATCATTCAAGATTGGCAATTACGAGGACAAAATTTGGTGATGTGATCCATATGCATATTGCTCATTATTTTTGGATGTCCATGGCTTTTTTATCAAAAAGTGCACAACGACAAAAACGACAAAGAGGCGAAGACATATACCCTTTCATGGAATGGAAAAGGGATTAGACTCATTCCAATGAATTCAATAGCCCTGTCTTCATCTACATCATCACCTTCGACAGATGAACCACAGAAAGAGCACAACGTTGAAAGAGACCCACAAATGAAGACAGAAGACATCAAAGATAACATCGAAGAGCAATTTCATAGCAAAGCTGATGTTGTGGGTACAAATAATATGGATCAAGGTAGTGTCATTCAAGAGCTACAAAGGATTGAGGAAGTACAAGATCAAACAAATATTGAAGACTCTGACCAGGTTAGCAAAGAGATTGAACATCCGGTAGATCTCATTGTCATGCCACTTCCAGAAAATCCAATGGCATCATCGGAAATCAAATCAATTGTCCCAATGGTTTCACAAGAAGATCAAGTAATTGAAGTTCCTCACATTGACTTTATTTTCAGGGAGCCACAATGGATGGTCAATGTTCATGATTTGTTGGTACCAAGGCAACACCTGAAGCATCTAATAATCAGATCACACATCCAAATTTACTTCATACATCAACAGCAAAGACACCTCCAACGTACTTCTACATGGAGGAACAGATCACATCAAGCTTCCAAGTTATGTCATGCGAATGCAGATCAAAAGAAAAGACGGAAGTTTGTGCGCTTGAATTTCGACCAAGGAGGACATTTTCCAAACTCGTGGTCGAATTCTTTTCAGCATTATCAAGCTGTCAACTCGCCGGAGTTGAGATCTTTCGAGCCAGGGAGAGTTGATGCAGCCCGATCTAAGACCAAGACCCACTTGATGGGGTCTACATGATCTCTGATTTTGAGATCCCTATCATTAGTTTAGATAGTCTCTAAATTAGTAATATTGCTTAGTTTGCTTAATAAGATTGCTTTCTAATTTATATGTTGATTAGGGTTAGATATTTCCATATTGCTTATTTAGGAACAATGCTAGTCTATATATAGAGAAGCTCCTTATTGTAATGTTCGTGCTTTATTATTCAATTAATTCCAGTTATTAGTGATCGTGAGTTTCTCCAATTATGGTTTGTGTTGTGCCCTAGGGCTAGAATCCTTTTGGACTCAATCAACCTCTTAGAGATTGATCTACACTTCCGGTCAAGATCCGGGGCTGTGCCAATTGGAAAGAGAACGTAGAGCAGCAGGTGGATTTTAACACTGATGATCAAACGAGGGTCCAGACATCATTTGTTGCAAAAATCATGTACGAAAGTTTACAGTCATCAATCTACCCTGCTGCCTTCCACAAAAATGCACAGTTTATACATATGCATGTTGGATGGTACAAAAGAGCATCCCTCGACACTGGCATTCATATGCACCCAGCTAAAAAATTTCTCTACCAAAATCAAGCAAAAGCATATACATGATCCTTGTTATATTTCTATAATATGGTGCCAAAACCATGCAAAAGAACTCATTACTCTATGTTATGAAAAGATTATATTACTCTTCCTGTACCCATCTTCTAACTTTCTGCAAAAGATATTACAGCAAAAGGATGCCAAAATGCCCGGGGTGAAATAATAATCATTGTTATCATTATCACCTTACCCTTATTTAATCAGTCTAGGGTCAGTGTATTCAATGATGATCAATCATCAGTCATCACCATCATCAAAGCCTTATCCCAACTATGTCAGGCTTAGGTACATGAACTCTATTTCGCCATTCCAGTGCATCCCATGCCAAATTCTCGGATAGGTTGCACTTCTTCACATCTATCCTTACTACCTCCAACCATGTTTCTTTGGCCTACTCCTTTTCCTTGAGGGGGCCATCGACCTGTAGTGAATAACCATCCATGCTACCTAAAGTGCAAAGCGGAATTGATACCATCCATTGTGAAACTGTTCAAACAAATTTAGGTTTGACATACATGCAAATGCACTGTAAAACAAACCCCACTATTTCTTAGTAGATACTGTGATTATTGCATTATGTTTTTTTTTTTAAGTCTAAAATATGTAAAAACTAGCAAGTCATGTCAAACAATTGAATTAAGAGTCTCCAATGTGCAAAAGGGTTCTTCCTACTCAAACCACCAAGGTCTACGCTTCCTGCCCACATGCTTATTATACAAATTGTTGGGGGTTCTTTCAAAGCGCACCAAACTCTCTACATTTGAGATGCAAACCACAATAGATATTAATATGTGTGCCTATTTTTAAGTTCACCGTGTGAGGTTGTAGAAAAGTTACAGCGCATATAAATTGTTATGATATTTAAGGGCTCATTTGGATGGCATCCATATAAAAAGCGGATCCGATATACTCTCATTTTTATTTATAGAATTAGTACTGCGTGCGAAAAGGGTGGTACAAATCAAGAAATCAAAGATAAAGACCTCAAAGAGATTGATTAAAAGGGGAAAAAACAAATAGATAGAAAAATGTGATAGGAGTTTTAGAATTCTTACAAGCTCTGTATCAGAGAGGGATGAGAGCCATGCAACATCTTCAGGTCGAGCATTTCCTAGTTCTGCTTCATTCAACCTAGACATCGTCGCCAGTTGAAACCAAAGACGTCTTTCCTACCTTGTATAGATTGGAGTGAGTTTCTACAAAGTTTATTGAGACCCAAGAGAGGTATGTCTTCCAACACAAGGCAAGTTCCTGTGATGGAAAGAAAAATAAGTTGACAAATCTTACTCAAATATCAAGAACTTCAAATTTTCATGTTTAATCGTGATATTAGAGGTCATAAAACAAAAAATTAAAAAAAATTATAAGAAAGTAAGTAACTGGTAGATCAATTGAAAAGTTGAGAAAAAGTTTTATGAAAAAGAAAGGTAGATTCAAATCAAACGTATTTATCACAAACCAAAGTTCACAATTCAGAGTTCATAATTATTTTTTGGGTTTTATCAGGATATCATAAGGCAGACACTGAAGAAGAAAAGAATACAAAAGATAACAACTTCAAAGTTTTCAGATTTTCTACGATATTTTGGGACATGAAATTTTTGGGTTTTTCAGTATATCATATAGCAGAGCATAAAAAAAAAAAAAAAAAAAAAAAAAAAAAAAAAAAAAAAAAGCCAGAAATCTAAGAAACATATGAATGGTCAATCATATCATTCAAAAAAGAAAAGATCAATACTATAAAATTGAGAAAATTATCACAAAAAACAAAGGCAGATTCAATTTAAATATATTTATCTCAAACCACAATTGACAAAGGAAATTTGAAGTGAGTTTTAACAGTATATTCTAAGGCACATGCTAAAGATGAAAAAATACAAGAAAATAAAAAACTACATAGAAATGGTCAATGATTTAAAAGTTAAGAAAAAAATTATTAAAAAAAATGAAAATGTGATTAAAATCAAATGTATATTGTCACAACTCACAGTTTACAACTTCATGAATTTAAATCATTAAAATCCCTATTTTACTAAACATGCTATAAAAGATCATAATACTAAGTACATTTAAAATATCCATGATACGTAACAGGCATCAGCCCAAGCTATTGAACCCAGCTGTATTGCTATTTTCAAAGAAACTTTCCATCCGATACAGCTGATATTTTCAGCAATGGTGGAACATAGAGAGAGAGAGGAGAGAGGGGAGGGGAGGAGTACCTTCTCTTTTTCTTTGCGATTTTACGCAGCAAGCGCTAATGGGCATTCATAAACATTTTAAAGTGCATAATCTAAGGCTTGGATCCTTTATCGCAAAAAAAGGCTTGGATTACCCATCACTTGATGAGTCATGGGCCACCGGTTAATAATTTAAGCTGCTCAAAATAAATGCCCCCTTCTTATATGGCATCTAACCAAATTTCACTAGAATTTGTAATTGCCAACGGTAAGATTGATCATGTATATAAGACATATGAATAAGATAGGTGCCTATGCTAATTGTCGCAGATCACATTTGCAACGATTATGGATGCCCAATGCCCACTGTTGCAGAACTGGCCACCATGAATTTGCTCCCCTTCACTCACGCACCATTTATAGAATCTATTACGAAGAGTGCACTTGATATTTTGTGAGTAAGGTGTTCTCAGTTGGGTGGTTTGTTTTTCTTCTTATAATTACTGTAATTATTTTGAAATTTGTGTTTTGATCTGCTAGACCCCGGTTTCAGGCATGTGAGCATCCATCCATTGTCAGTTCACAGTAAGATTGGATGATTAAGGTTTATGCAGTTCATCTATAGAACGAGTGGAGCCTACCTTTTTCTTTCCTTTTCTCTTCGCTTGTCTTTATAGGAAATTCAAACTCACACACCCACGCAAGCTTTACATATCCCTAACCAGCTGACCAACAGCCCGAACAGGCCTACCATTTTCTAGACTTGAAACAAGAACACAATTTTATCCATCGAATGGACAGTGCAGTTTACCTTTTTATTGATCCATCAGAGTAAAATTTCGCCAAAGCCCATATAAGAAAGTTCTAACAGCCAAATTCTAGTTAGTGACAGAGAAGATCTAGTAGACAGGCAAAGGCAGAAACAAAAAAAAAAAGTACTGATCACTACAAAGTAACAAAAGAACGCAGCGAGAAAGGGATGAAGACTTCACGTGCATTCTTGGAAAAAACAATGTGGGAGGTACATGTATGTCACTATCAGGTTTTGAAAGGAGATCATTTGTCATAGAAACATTGTTAACTAATGAAAAACCTCTCTCCCAAGTTCTTCTAATCCCCTTGTATTTTAACAACAGAAAAGCTCTCTGTCAAGAGGCAGGGCCCACATGGATGCTTGACAACTAAGGGGATAAAAGGGATGAATGGATTTGGATCTGGATAAGAGGTGAGCCTAATACCAGTCCAACCAATTGATCTTGACCCTTAGTTAAAGGAGGAAAAAAAAATTGATGTCTTTTGTGCAGTGCCAATTGGGTATTTCTGCAGATTTACATTCCAAACAGGTTTCTGGACATAGTTCCAATAACAGGGGGCAAAAAAAATTCTTTTAAGTCAAGTTACCATGCCAAATGAAAACATAATAAAGTAAATGAAAGCATTGCTACCCTAAACTCACAAAAAAAATAAGCTCAAGAAAAAAAAATGCCTTCCAAATCCCTCAACACCAAAGCAAATTTTAGAGAAAAAATCACATCAGATTTGCAACTGATATAGCACGATCGAAGTATACAAAGATCCTCAAACATTAGAAACACAAAAGGAAGAATGAAAAACAAAGACCTGCCCCTGCGGTGTTGGAGGCCCACAAGTCTATCGGGATTTGGAAGAATCGAAAGGTAAAGAGAAGCAGCTAAGGAGACCAAAACCTAGGAGAATCCGAAATGCATTAGACAAGGAACAAGAAGGAATCGGGTGGAAACCTATAGACGTAGATTGAAGTGGTTCTATCACGAATGGGGATTGAAGTGTTGATTGGGAGAGAAAAAGAGACGAGATCGAGAGAACAGGGGGAGAAACAAAAGAAACAAAGAAAAGTAAACAGAGAAGAGAGAAATAGAGAGAGAGAGAGAGAGAGGGAGGCAGGTAGAGGTAGGTACCTGATGGTGCCTCTGCCGTCGTGCCGCCTTCCGCTATTGCTTCTTCGTCCACGTCCTGGTCCTCCTCCTCCTATCCTACTCTCCTTCCCTTGCAAAGATGTCTTCTATTTTTTTTTTTTTTTTTTAAAAAGATGTCCTGTGTCTTTTTGGGGATGAATAAAAGGATGTCTTCTACTTAATGGTTATCTGGAAAAGTTGGCATGTTGGAAGCAATGTCATGGATAATGTAGATAACTAGATATTTTGATAATGAAACATTAAATTAAATTATGAAGAAAAGGAAATAAAAAAATTATAAATGTGTTTCTATATTTTAGGGATTTTTATCAAAAGTTTATAAAGATTTATGCTTTTTGTCAAATAGTAATAAGGATTCAAATTTTTGCCAAAAAATGATAACCTAGAATTAAAGATTTTTTTTTTTTTTTGACAAAAATTCCCATGATTTTCGATATTGCTAGTGGCTCCTCATCTACAAGCAACTCACAAATCTTGAGAATGATTCCTTTTTTGTAAAAAGCTAGAGTGGTTCCTTTTTAATAAAAAAAAGGGCGCTACACATTACCATATTACACCGTGGATACTTCGAGCCTCTGTTTCTTTACTAGAATTCCTGGAATTCATGCATAAAGGCTATTTGAGAATCTTAAATGTTAGAATTTTGAAATACTACTGAATTCTGTCATTTTAAAATTCTACGCTTTGTTCTTATATGAATTCTTGCAAGAGAATTTTTAAATTCTTTAAGTCCATAAACTCCCTGTTTCATCGCTACATAATTCCTTGACTGGAAGTACACATTTTATGCATTGTAGCACATGGGACCCACCTTTTCTGTTGTAAATTTGAAACCAAATAGTAAGAATTACAATGTGGGCCCACCTCAAGTATATGGTGCATGGGCTCATTTTTTAGAAACTAAATCATGGAATCCAAGTTCGAAAATCTACATATGTGCCCATCTTGACGGGACTTGCATGGGCCCAATTCTTCCAATTGTAAATATGGGGCCCACTTTTTGGTATGTAAGATTGCGTCTTCTCTTGGGTACCAGAATTCGAACCAAACTTCCCAGAGTTTCATAATTCTAAAATTCTCTTGGAGGGGCTAGCATTTTGGAATTCTACCTTTTTGGCATTTGAAAATTCTGACTGCCTTGAATACCGAAAATTCCACCAAAAGGACATTGAATTTCTGATAGGAATTCTCGAATCCGTAGACAGCCCAAATTCCTATCAGAAGTGCTTGTAAAGAAACAACATTTGAAATTTATCTTCATTCTTGCCCTTTTATGGGTTTCAAAAGAGGTAAAATCATTATTTTTAATAGTTGAAATGCATATTTTAAAGCCTATTTCATTTTTTCTTGCATGGTAACTAACACAACTCATGTATTTCAAAAACCAGGGTCTTCTTTAAAAAATTAGAGCATTGTCAAATGTATGTTTAGATTATTATGCTACTCGATCTAAATAAATATATTGCATTCTAATGGTATTTACATGCAACTAATGAGCCTTACTACAATTGCTTTGATATTTTAAAGTCATGTGAAAGTTGTGTGTGGATATGTAGCTGGGACCTTATATACTTTTGATGGTATGAGCAAGATGTTGAACAATGAGGTTTGTTTAGTCCTCCGGCCGGGGGGGTGGTGGGGTGGGGGTGGGTGGGAAGGAAATTAATCTTAGAACAAGGAAATTCAATATACAATGGTGGTGATTGCAAGATGTTTTTTGTTGCTTATAGCCTACTATGTAGTTCTCTTATTGAAAAAATATTGCAAGTCACGAATTGGCAATTGCTAATGCAATATCTATATTATACAAGTCGATTTTCCACTTTGGTCGGCACAAAAAGTGATGATGACCTCAAGACAATGTTTAAAGCACATAAAAATGAAATGGATTACATGCTCATGTATGTATGTAGAAACTCCCATGACGCTACAAAGAGTCGTAACGGTAGAACGATCTTTAATACAAATGTCCATTGACCTAACTTATCACGGTAATTGTAGCTCTCAATTTCTAATCCAAAGTTTGTTTATAATTTCATACCATACCTAGTTTATATTCTAAACTAAAATCACTGAGAAATGATATTTTCTTCCTTTGTAGTTGTCCACGTGGGAGAAGATCGACCACTCATACATTAGTCTCAAATAGGCCGACGGTTGTCAGAAATGAAGATGGTACTTCTAGAACAGAAGATGGACATAGGTACGCTCATGTTCACAAGTTAAGTAACATAATGATGAACTCGATTTAATTTATTAATTATATGCATCTTGGATTTACAAGCTCAATGAGACTTCAATGTCACCAATGGAACTCGACCCAAATGGTCCAACATCTTCTTATGTCCCTCAATTGTATCCAACCAATGCAAATGCTTATCCTTCTATCAATCTAATAGCTAATGTAGATGCTCATTTCTCTTATCCGGCTTTTGATGCGACTGTGGAATTGGATAATGCGGCTAATGACAACAATGATGTGGGGGCATGGGACAAGGCGGTGGTGACTGGTTAATCAAGAATGCACCGCCAATCTCAGTAGACCATCAAGAACAACTATTTGTGCGTCAGGAGGATTGCATTGAAGATACCTTCTTGCCAGATCAAAGATCAAACCAGTGACGATCATTTTGAAAGTCCCCGCATGAAATGTAGAAGGGAAGACGCTTTTGTAATCGAGAATCCTTCATAAATACATTTCAACATTTGGATTGTATAACAATTTCTCTCTTAAACATCTAAAGACTTCTAGAACGGAGGTTAGTGCAAGCTGCGACCATCAAGATTGTCCGTAGTGCACGTATGCCTCTATGGTGGAAGGAGGTCCATAGTTTTAAATGAAAAAAATATAATGGTAGCTCTATAATTCTGAATTACTTGTAGATAAGGAGCCACTTGCAATATTGCGACTCATGGGCATTTTTGTAAAAACAAATCTTTAATTCTAGGTTATCAATTTTTGGTAGAAATTTGAATCCTCATTAGTATTTGGCAAAAAACATAAATCTTTATAATTCTTTTGGTGAAAATCCTTATTTTTTATTAGGGCTTGCTTGTGTGACACCTTGGAAGAGAAAACGTAGGCTCCTATTATGTAGAAATGCAAGTGGGAAAGGTTGGACTCATGTCTCTTATCTCGTGCAAGAAAAGATTCTATAAAAATTGAGAGATTTCTCGTGAGGTCTATTTACACCAAATGACCAAAAAAAAAAAAAATCCTTGAAAGGAACTCATGGAATATAGAAAGGCTATACTTTCCATTTCTGTAAATACAACCCTACACAAATGTTCCCATTAATTCATATTTTTGTTTTGATCATTTAAATGGGAATTTTTTTTTATGATATTTTTTTTAATAACATCACGAGAAGACATTTAAATTTAAGAATATCCCCATATTCTATTGAGACGATAACTTTGGAGAATGTGACCTCTCTTGCATAGAACAATGCTTTTTAATTTGGGCTTTTTTCATTTTTCGATGATAAGGTTATCGATGTGTTCTTTGGCCCAACATGACTAATCCCCTAAAGTAGCGGCTCGCTAACCCACATAAACTCAAACTGGGCAAATTTGGGGCATTTTCAAACACAAGACGTGGGCAATTGATTATTCTTTGTTGAGCTGGCGCATGTGTTTTTGTAATGATTGGGTCCATTATAAACCAGTATCCAATAGACTATATAAGCCAAAATCATGCATATATGAAAGTGCTTATCTAGAATGGACGCTAGTCCAATAATCAAGCAGCGGAATCAAAACAATGCAAAGTAGCAAATAAATTTACCAATCACACACCACAAAAAGACAGGCACAATATGTTACGTGGAAACCCTATCTAGGCAGAAAAATCACGATCCGAAATAAAATACTATTGAGAGATTACAAGATATACTCACAACTCCCTTTCCCAGTCATTCCGTCGACCTAAGGACTATAGTTGTTTATGCATAACTTCTCCTATTGCCATGACTTCACCGCCGCGCACTGCTCCCTGTACTTGATTCAGCAACACCTTAAGAATCAAGATGATCATATCTTCTACGAGAAGGTAGAAGCATCAAACCTTCTAGAGAAACTCTTCACCACAAACTCTCAATAATGGCTCTAGAGAACAAGGAATCTCTCTTACGGTTTTCTCACCTCAGAACAAAGAAAGAGTTACTTCTTGTCTTCTTAATCTTCACTTAGGGTTGAGAGAAACACCCTTTAAATAGCCTAAGATTCATGTGTTTCGCCCAAAAGAGGGAAAAAGGAGTGTAGAAAAAGAAGGTCAGGTACGGAAGCTTTCTATTTCTCATTTCATCATTTGAACATTACAGAAAGATGCGAAAATGACTTAATTACATTGAAAGGAGTTATCCTCGCTTTTATTTACGTGGGTTCTTCTTTGCTTCACCTTCTGAGTGCAGGTTGTTTACAATTTTTTTTACAACCCCCTCGTCAGGCTTAAAAAATCAAAACAATAGGAATCTGTGATGAAAAAAATAGAAGAAAGATCTGATGTCTTCGAGAGTTTGCTGGAGACAAAGTTGGAGAAGTTCACAATTTGGCATGTTCTGCCAGTCTTTGTAATTCATCACCATTGTGTAGGAAGAAGGATTCATCAGAGATTTTTGCTTTAAAACAGCAAAGACAATCTCTGTTCTTCCTCCATGGTAAGAGGAACAAAGACTAGATTCAAAGCTATCGACCAAGTCCAAAGAGAGCCTGCACCACTACATAATTCTCACCTTGTAAATGAAGGATGAGAGAGTTTTGAAAATGACAGAGTTTTTGGGCTTCCTCTTGCACTGGATCGGATCCCTTTCCTACTCTCCCAAGTCTTCATTTTATAGCCTTTGAGGAGCCATAACTGTCAGAGATCATGGAGGAGTGGATGTGGTTTCAAAATGGTCTTCAATGGGAATGTGACTGTTCCCCTTTTGCAAGTTCATCGGCCATCCGGATAGGTAACTGGTCAGTTCATGGGAGATCGTGGGCTACGGGCAGCCAAGAGAGAAGAAATGCGGTGGCCAGTGCTTGGAACTTCACAACAGCCGTAACTGGCTAGACTCCAACGGTCATCAAATGTCATCATTTTTATGAAAAATGAGTATTTTGCCTTGGAGAATGTCATATATGGGCAAATGAACTTTTGTGCGCCAATATCGTGCCTTGGTATTATAACACAAATAGGACTAAAAGTGCAAACACCAGTTGGAAAAGGAAACAGAATATGCGTAGCTATCCTGGAATTTTTCCGACATCTGATTGATCGGGTGAAGTGTCCAATTGATCGAGTATGCACCGTCTCCCGATAAATTTCAGTTCAGCCTATTAACTGAGAGCACTACCACATTCGATCGGTCCGATCTTTATCCGATCGATTGGCTCTCTGTCTGTCTTTCAGATTTCTTCTGTTTTCTTCTATTTCTTCACTTCAGATCTTCTGGCGACACAACCATAGTCCATTCTAAAATAAATAGAAAAATACAACTTAATGGACCCAGAGTTTTGTCCAACTTATAAATTAATCAACACATTAAAAATCCTAACAATATCTCTCAATGGGGGCCACTTCAAAATCTAAACAAATTATCTTAGGTCTAGATATTGTGTGATTTGTGCCAATCCAAACCTGATTCCATCTCAAGCTAGGAATATTTAGCAAGAGCAGACCACATGTATGGGCTCGTTTGGGCCCATCTTCGATTAGCTTATCCTAATCACACTTGTTATACTTGGTGTGAGTTGGCATTATAACCAACTCCAATCTAACTCATATTTTCTATTAAATTGAGTTTCAAAAAGCGATTTATATTAAATTCGTTAAAACTTCAAATTTTTAATAAGGGATACAAATATAATTAGAGTTGATTTTTCCCAACATTATTCTAATGCTTTCTCAACCTCCTAGCTCTAATGCATGCTTTTTAAATAAGCAAGGTGGAGTTGATAAGAAATGACATTATAGAAGAAAATCAATTTTCATACTTGTACCTTCCAATTAATCATATGTAAGATTAGAGATGTCAAATGTGCCGGCACGGCACCGCTCAGCACGGGAGTCAATGGCACATGGTCCGGCCCAGCACGGTCAACGGCACAACCCTTGCCATGGATCGAGCTGGGCAGAGGTGCTTGGCACGGGTAGCCCACTTAGGCACAGCCTGTGTCTGCCGTGCTTCACGGGCCGGCACGACACATCCCATCAGGCCCTCCCAATGGTAAAAAAATGTCTACTTTTTTTAAAAATACCATCTAACCCCACACCCAGTCTTAAAACAATCATATAAGGGGTATCTTGTGTCTCTCAACCTCCCATTCTCATTTCTCACCAAAATTATACAACTCTCCAATTCTCTCTTAAAATATTCAATTCTCTCACTCTCTCTAAGAAGTTTTTGGAGGGCCAAAGATCAAGTCATCAAGAGACAAAATTAAAGGGCCCTTAAAATTTTTGGAGGTATTTATATCATTTAAATTTGATATTCCATATTTATAAGTCTACCAATTGGAAGAGGAAGATGTAAGTGAAGTCCAAGTACAACCCACTAGCTCCCGTAGAATATCTAAGAGAGATAGAACTTCTGTTGTTTGACAAGCTTATGAAATTATTACGGTTTTTTAAGATGAAAAGGAGGTCCCTAAGGCTAAATGTAATTGGTAAGATCTATGTTGCCCAATCAAATGGGGGTACTGGCCATTTGATAAGATATAAAAAAATATATAAACCCAAACATATTGCGGTGACTCAAGGGGAAGGGGCTCCCGGATACAGACCCAAATTTCTACTACTAGTGATAATAGTTTGGTGCTTTTTTCTTTTAATGTTGTTGCTGTTAAACCATCACTTGTTAAAATGATTGACTTAGCTGAATTACCATTTATTTTTGCTAAAAATGATTTTTTTGAGGAATATGTCCAAAATAATCTTCAACCCCAATTTAGAAAGATTTCTAGCAATACTGTTAAAAATGATGCTATTAGGCTTTGGCAAAGTAAGAAAGAAAATATTAAAAATTACTTTGCAAACATTCCTGCTAGAATAGTTTATAGCTACAGATATATGGTCATCTAGAGGAGATGATGGTTACTTTTGTATTATTGCTCATAACATAGATATCAAATAGGTTATTAATTAACAAATAATTAGTTTTGCCAAACTTAAATGGCTACACAGTGCAATAGAATAAGTTCCCTTATTTTGGGAAAACTATATGAATATAATATTAAGGATAAAATTATAGCTGTAACTTTAGATAATGCAACAAAAAACGTAGTGGCTATTGAACTAATAAACTTAAAGATGCCACTTGCATCTTTGATAGAGGGTTCTATCTTCCAAAAGAGATATATATGTCACATCTTAAATCTTATTGTAGGAGTTGGTTTAAAGCATACTTTCAATAAAATAGAAAAAATTAGAAAAAATTGCTAAATATATTTTCTGCTATGCATAAAAAAGACAGTTGTATTTCCGGAATATGGGCGTGGCATAATGTATCACCACTTTTTTTACCATAAACTTTATCACAAGTCACTTTTTCTTTACCATATAAACCTCTGTAAAGTGTGATAAAGTAAAGTCATACAAAAAAAAAAAAAAAAAAAAACACTATTTTACTACTCTCTCCCACCATACTTCACTACATACCATATACTTTATCTCACCTTAATTATGATGTGACATTTACCTTTGCTTTACCTTATCTTACATGTAAACAAGTACAACACAAGATTTAGTTAAGTTCTTTCTTTTACTACTTTGTAAACCTCATTTTGAAAGATTTTTATACTGTAGAAAGTTTTCTACATGAGAGAGCCGTATAAAAAAATATCGAGTTTTTTGAAAGAAAATAATCTTTTCTTCATATTTTTCCTGGGTTACCAAACGCAAAAGAATTTTTTCTTTAGAAAATGAAAGATTATATTCTATAAAATATTACTTTCTTGTATTTTCTGGTACATCCAAACAGGCCCAAGTATTATCCACCACCATCATCATCCCCATTTTCTCGTTGAGAGCTGTTAATGTCGCAACCCAAGCTTCTCTTTTCACATCCCTTTTTTATGACTAATATATCTCCGATGTAAAATTACCTAAAAGGACATCTATCAAAAGTCTTTCCTTCCCCAACTTCTTTTTACACTCACCCATCCCCACCTTAACTCCCCAACCTAGCCATCATTGTTCCCTCCGGTAGCACCACCAAAGGGGGAGATGGACAAGGAGAGGGAGAGAGGGCGGTGGACAGGGAGAGGGAGAGGGAGAGGGGGATATAGGGAGAGGGCGGCTGACAGAGGGCGGCGGCAAGGAGAGGGAGAGAGAGGGCAAGAGAGGGAGGGAGAGGAAGAGAGATAGGGAGAAAGAAATGGAGAGATAGGGAGGAGGAGAGAGGACGGCGGGTAGGGTAGCCGACAAAGGGCGGCGGCAAGGAGAGGGAGGGAGGGAGGGAGAGAGATATAGAGGGAGACAGGGAGAGGGAGTGGGAGAGGGAGAGATAGGGAGAGGGAGAGAGGGCGGCGATAGGGAGAGGGAGTGGGAGAGGGAGAAAGAGGGGGGAGAGGGTGGTGGGTAGGGAGGAGGGCAGTGAGAGGGAGAAAGAAGGGGAGTGAACTGAGAAAATGAGGATGGAGGAGGGGTTTGGGTATTTTGGAAAAAATGGGGTGTATAAAGAGAAATTTTGAAAATTCTTTAACTTAAGTGGGGTGTGAAGAGAGAAGGGATGTAGAAAGAGAAGCTTGGGTTGTGGCATTCTCGGCTCTCTTTCTCTTTTGTTTTTAGTTTGTTTAAGGGACATTCTATTGCCACACCAAAAAAATTTCTTTCCACAAACACAATTTTTTTTATATAAAAAAATGCCTAAACTACCCTCCTCTCTCCCCCCTTCCACCCTCTTCCCTCTCCCTCTCTCCCCTCCCCCTTCCCAGTCGCCGGCTGAGAGGGAAACCAGTAGGTAGCCCCGGCCGTTAGTCCTCGGTGGCAACCCCTCTCTCTTCCTCCCTCCCCCCTTTATTTTTCTCTCCCTCCATCCCTCCCATAAGTTCCTTCTCCCCCAGCCCAGTCACCCCACCCCCTCCCCGTACCTAGCCCACTTCCCCACCTTCATTTTCTTCATCTTCTCTCTGCCCAATCCCTTCCGTGGGGTTTGAATTTGGGCTGCCCGATTGGATGTCACTGTGGGAGGGAGGGAGGGAGGGAGATAATATAGAGGGAGGAAGGAAGAGATAGAACAAAGGGGGAAGGGGGAAGCAAAAGAAGAAGAAGAAGAAGAGGAAAATGAAGGTGGGGAAGTGAGCTGGGTAGGGGGAGGGGGTGGGGTGATTGGGCAGGGCGAGAGGGAACCAATGGGAGGGAGGGTGGGAAAAAGAGAAAGGGAGAGATGGTGAGAGGGAGAGAAAATAGAGGGAGAGGGAGGAAGAGAGAGGGGCTGCCGCCTAATCTCCCTCCCGGCTGGTGATTGGGAGGGGGAGGGGGGAGAGGGGAGGTTAGTTTATGCATTTTTAAAAGAAAAAAATAATTTGTGTATGTGTAGAGAGAATCTTTTCGTGTGCCATTAAACGTCCTTCGTTTAAACCAGATGAACTACCACGCAAAGAAATTTAAACCGAACAATCCAACCGCCTAAAATTGTGTGGCCCACCTATCGTACATCACATCCTTATCCCAATCACCTACTAATGATCGCCGTTTTCCGACTTAACTGCAATTTTCCCACGTTACCATATATATATATATATGGAATAGAGAAAAGGACAGAGCGTCTTCCCCAAATTTCCTTCCAGATTAGGGTTTCTCTCTCACTCTCTCAGACCTCCAAGATCCCTCTTCCATGGCAGACTCTGCAAATCTCCACTAAACCCTTTTCCACAGAGACGATCATCATTTCTCTTCCCCCCTCTCCCTCCGAACCCTAGACGAAAAACCCTTCAATCTGCTCCATGGAAGATGGCGACGGGGCTTTCACGGACGGTGGAGATCGGCCCGATCACTTCCAACGCAACGAGGCGATCTCAGCAGTTGCAGACGACAACTTCCTCGGCGAAGAAGACGAAGACGACTACGAAGATCTCTACAATGACGTCAATGTTGGCGAGGGCTTCCACCAATCTCTCCGCGGGAACGAAGAGGTGGGGCTTCAGAACGATCCGCCGGAGGATGAGAAGAAGATCCAGCCGGAGGTTTTGATCCCCCGCGACGGCGTCGGGAGCAATGGCAATGGCAGCAATGTTGTAAAAGATGAGACCTCCGAGGCTGTTTTGGAAAGGGTGCAGGAGCCAGAGCGCGGGGAGAATGAAGTGGGGGCGAAGGTAGCGGCTTCAGGTGGTGGGATTACAGTGAAATTAGGTCAGTCTTCGAGTAGAACGCCTGAAACTCAGGGGCGGATTGGAAATTCTCCGGCCCCACAGGGGGTGGTGGAGTTGGGGCAGAATTTGGGTAAATTGGGTGATGTTCAAGGGCAGTTTGGTAGCAATAATTTGCAGGGTTTTGGAAGGCAAGGAGGGTTTGGGGGAGTTAATGGGGGCGGGGCTGTAGGAGTTGGTGGGGCTGGCGGTGGTGGTGCGGGAACGGTTCTGTTTGTTGGGGAGCTGCATTGGTGGACAACGGACGCACAGCTTGAGAGCGAGCTTGCCAAGTATGGTGCCGTGAAGGAGGTGAAGTTCTTTGACGAGAAGGCGAGCGGAAAGTCGAAGGGCTACTGCCAAGTTGAGTTCCATGACCCTGCTGCGGCGACTGCGTGCAAGGAAGGGATGAATGGGCATGTGTTTAATGGCCGCCCTTGTGTGGTGGCGTTTGCCTCGCCCCACACTGTCCGCCGGATGGGTGAGGCGCAATTGAACAAGAATCAGGCCGTTGCTTCCCAGACGAACCCGCCTCAGATGCGGAGAGGACCGGGCGGTGGGGGTGATGTGGGAGGTGGCAGGGGGAATAGCATTTCAACTGGGGGAAATTATCAGAATTTTGGGAGGGGAGGTGGTGGCGGGGGCTGGGGGAGGGGAATGGGGGGCAGAGGGCCAATGGGGCAGATAAGGAATCGGGTTGGGATGGGCGGAAGGGGCTTAATTGGAAATGGGGGGTTTGGACAAGGGAATGTGGGCTTTGGACAAGGGCTGGGGCCTGCGGGGCAGCCCCCGCCGTTGCTGCCTCCTCAGGCGATGATGGGTCAGGGGTTCGACCCGACGGGTTATGGTGCAATGGGGAGAATGGGTGGCTATGGTGGTTTCCCTGCTGGGCCTGTTCCGCCCTTCCCTGCAGGGGTCCTGCCGTCCTTTCCGGCCATTGGGGGTGTCGGTTTGCCTGGTGTAGCCCCTCACGTGAATCCGGCCTTCTTTGGGAGAGGGATGCCACCAAATGGAATGGGAATGATGCCAGGGACTGGAGCTGAGGGACAAGGCATTGGGATGTGGCCGGACCCAAGTATGGGCGGATGGGGTGCTGAGGAGCAAGCTGGGAGAACAGGAGATTCAAGTTATGGTGAGGATGCAGCATCTGACCATCAGTATGGAGAAGAGGGTTATGAAAGAGGGGCCTGGTCTAATTCTACGAAGGAGAAGGAAAGGGCTCCAGAGAGGGATATGTCTGGGGCATCTGAGAGACGGTATCGAGATGATCGGAATCATGGGTGGGATAGGGATGCACCGAAGGAGAAAGATTCAGGTCCTGATCATGATTGGCCTGAGAGGAGGCATCGTGATGACCGAGAGACCGGTTGGGATCGAGAGCGGGATCGTGATCGGGACAGGTATAGAGAAGACAGGGAGAGGCACTCAGATCACCATAGGTACAGGGACCGAGAGATGGAGCATGATGATGAGTGGGACAGGGGGCGATCATCTAGGACCCATAGCAAGTCAAGGATGTCACAGGAAGAGGAGCAGCGCCGGAGATCAAGGGATATCGAGCATGGGAAGAGGCGGCGCTTACTATCTGAGTGACTAATCTTAGGACTGTTGCTTGTCAGCATCAGAAATGGGAAGTTAATCAGCTATGGAGCATTACAATTGTTCTCACTCTTCACTATCAGTCAAGACTTTGTTGCCTTGCAATCTGTGTGGGGGCTGCTTGCAGAATTGTGATCTCATTCTCCAGACAGTGATGTAAGTTCTCTGAATTTCTTCAGTGTTGCAGTTGCTTTGTATTATAATATTTGTTGTAACTTGCTTACTTAGTAATTAACAGTGTCCTTTCCGGTTGGGATATATGCTTCGTGGTTTACATTTTTCTTTTCATTATTTGAGTTTCTGAAGTGGTTACTTCATGATGTTAATGCCATCTCTCAATTTACGGTGAGGCCCTTTATCTTGAAATGTTATGGTGCTTCTTTTATTCTGTATAATTTACCAACTTGTTGACCATGTTACTCCTCTGTTGTTTGTTCTCATAATTCACAAATTGGTGTAGATTGTCATATTGAAAGATGGATATGCAATAACAGTTTGTCCCGAAAGGAACACTATTGACATAGTATAAAGATGGATATGCAATAACAGTTGATGAAAATTGAAATGTCTAGAATGCTAGGAGCAGATCAAGATCTACTAACCAAGGTAACAGTATTACAATAAATGAAGAGATGACCTTATATCATTTTGCTACTTCTTTTAAAAAGGTCTTGTTCGCCTTGTTTAAAGCCAGGTTTTATTTTCTCGACTAATGTATAGTTATTATGTTTAAATGGAAAAAAGAATGATAGAGTTATGGTGAAACTCTCTCTCTCTCTCTCTCTCTCTCTCTCTCTCTCTCTCTCTCTCTCTCTCTCTCTTTTGTGAGGTCTCTTGGGTAGAAGCAAACACCTTGTTTCAGTGATCACATTGGATCTTTGATTTGTACGTGCTAAGGATCAAGTCAATTGAAGGGAATGTGGATTAGCCTTATTTCATTTCAACATTTAGGCAGAAGCGTTTGGATTGTCAGAAAATGCTGGTTGTCAACCTACCTAACACGACCCTCCTTTTTTTATTTGGGCTTGGGACCGGCTTAATTATTATTTTTTGAATGATAACTTTCATTAAAGCCTAAACACACTTATCATTAAAGGTAGAGGGAATATTTCAACATACTTTAAAATGAAAATCCCACTGGGTCTAAATCGTGGTCAGCCAGCCTGTTAACCCAACTATGCCTACTTTCTTAGTATGTTAGTTTCCGATGAAGTTGCCTAGATCTAGATAGGCTATTAAGTTCAGTAAGATGATTTTATTTTATTATTTCTATTTGTAACATGACTTGAACCCACAACCTTGAAGTTGTAGTAGAGAGCACCTTCCATTGTTCCATGGGCTCTTTAGCAAGATAATTGATTGGCGTATAATCAATTAAAGATAATTGATTGATCTGTAATCAATGAAAGAGAGCATAAAGATCCTATCAAGTACAAAGAGATTGGCATATAATTAATTCAGGAATGGAATGAAAATACTATCTAAATTACTAATAGGCAGGATTTTCATCCCTTACAATAAAAACCATGTATTATCTCATCTGTAAATGATGAAAGTTCTCCCATGTGCGAAGACTCCTTGGGTTGCCAATGGTGACGACTCCGAAGGCCATGCATCCAAGGTGAATGTGTGAAGACTATATCCATCTTTAAGCTGTTTGGGTTTTGGTTGGTAATTGATATGAACTCTATTTGATTTTGTGGCTGCTTGGACAAGTGTTATTGGTTATCATGATGGGGCAGAATTTGGAATGTTCTTGTTTATTTGCCACTCCATGGTCACGATAAGATGGTTAGAAGGAAATAGAAGAACATATGAGAACAAGGGCGAAACTCTGTGTGAGATCCTGCAGAGGATCAAAAGGTAATAAGCATTAAGGAAGGCCATATCATGTGCCTCGAATGATCTTATGAGGTTTCATGTGAAGGAGTCGGATGATGGATGGCTTGACATTTTGTTTCAAATTTCATTGGAGTTGAGTGGAGACTAGTAGTGGCCTTTTCTACCCTCCACTTGGCCACTTTAAAGTAAATTTCAACTGGAGCTGAATGGGCATTCTGATTCTGGCTGGGTTTGGAGGCGTTGTCAGAGATGAAAACAAGGGTATATTCTCTACTTGGCTGGGTCTAGTGGGGACATGACATGGTTTAGGCTGACATGTAAGCCTCGTTGGTGGGGTGTAATAATTGTGCTGCTTTGATATGCCTTGATTAGTTATATGGGGATTAGTTATATGAGGATAAAAGTCTTTTTTCTCAAGGAATGCACAGCCAACTTCCAAGCCTCCTGGTGAGCAAAGAGAGATTGAGGCAATGCACAGCTGAAATCAAACCAGTCAATGATTGAGCTCCAAATGGATTGGGCTGTTTTTGCAGTTGATGAGATTGTCAGTCGTTTCTTCCTCTGCCAAGCACATGGGGGCAAACATTAACCACAATCATTTTCCTCTGACGCAGATTATCCATCATCAGGATGCCCACTCGCAATGCCAGCCAGACGAAGGAAACTACCCTAGGAGGGACCATAGATTTCTAGATGCTGAAAATGGGACTGGTCGCAATGGAGCCTACTGACAAGGTTGAGAAAGAGGCTATAGAGAAGGGACTATCTGCGAAATGATTCCTAAATCCTGCTGTCTTGAGCACCCTCTGGAATATAGACGTTGGTAAGAATAGTCAAAAGCAAGAAAAACTTTCTTCTGAAAGATGGGACTGGTGGCAATGGAGCCTACTGACGTGGTTGAGAAAGAGGCTACAGAGAAGGAACTATCTGTGAAATGACACCTAAATCCTGCTTTCTTGAGCACTCTCCAGAATATAGATGTTGCTGAGAATTGTCAAAAACAAGAATAACTCTCTTCTGAATCTCAAAGGTGTCTCCTAAAAATAGGACCTCAATGAATCTCTTGGCTGTTTCTATTTTCTAACCATGTAGCTAATAACCTTTGGCTCACAATCCCTGGCATAGGAGAAAAGGTTTGGGAATTGAATCGTGAGCTGTCTATTATCTACCCAGTATCCTATCAGAAGATAATCCTCTCCCTAGAACTAACTCTGTTGGTAATGTGATCAAGAAAGGCTTCTTTGATTGAAACAAAGCCCTCAAAATGCTCGATTGGGTGGTAAGTGGATCCCTAAATCTCCTAGCCATTCCTCAATACTCTGTATTATTTGAGATGACTTGAGACCATAAACTTTCTTGCTCTTCTCCCATTCTCCACAACCACTTGCCCATGAGGACCTTGTTCATCTGATTCAAAGGCCTAAACTTGAGTCCTCATTTCATAGGTTTGCAAACTGATTTACAGTGAACCAAGTGAACTTCTTGTCTTCTTTCGTTTGCCATAGAAATTCGCGCTGAAGCTTCTTGATATGGTTCACCACTGAAGCATGGCATTTGTACAGCGACATGTAGATTGGAAGATTGGATAGAGCTGACTTGATGAGAGTGATTCTCTCCATTAAGGATAAACAATTAGCTTTCCAAGTTGCAAACTTCTTTTCTGTTCTTTCCAACATCGGATTCCAAATGAACTTAGGGGCATTACCAAGACATAAGGGGAAACCCAAATAGGTAGGAAGAGCACCAACTTTGCAACCCATGATGTCAGCTAGAAGGGGGCAATGATGATCTTATATTTCAATACCAATCACCTTGCTCTTGAAAAAACTAAACTTTTAGATTTGAAACTTCTTTGAAGCACAAGAGGATAGCCTCCACATTCCCAATGCGGGTCGTCCTTTGCATCATAGAAAATGATAGTGTCATGTGCAAACTGCAAATGACTAATCACCAGAGTGCACTAAGCTGGAAGGAATCATTGAATCAAGCCAGACTCTCGAGCCCTCACCATCAACGACTAACTGAAAAGGAGAAAAGTGGTCTCCTTGGGGAAGATCCCTTCCGGCAGGATAGAAACCTTTCAGTGACTGATAAAAATTGAGAATCTAGCTGAGGACACTCCATCGAATCCAACCTCTCCATCTCACTGAAGCCAATTTAGTGAAGCATGCAAGATGGGAACCCCGATCCACTCTGTCATATGCCTTTTCAAAGTTTAGCTTGCAAAGAAATATGGAATGAATGCATTCATTTGTCTAGGATCTGTCTGCTGTGCACAAAAGCCCCTTGAGCTTGAGAGATCATAGAAGGGAAAGCCTTTTGAATTCTGCTGTCCAGGACCTTAGCCAAGCTTTTGTGGATGCTCCTGATGAGTCTTATGGGCCTCAATTCTTTGATCGACTCTACACCCGCCTTCTTGGGAATGAGGTCGTAAAGGAAGCTCTGAAATTCTGAGAAAGCTTGCCTCTTAGGTGCGATTTTCAGCAGAAAACCCATAATGTCCTCCTTAACATCTCTGTCTAAAATCGTTGGAAGAAGGCTATAGGAAACCCATCTGGATCAGAAGCTTTTTTCTCCAACTAAAAAAAATGCCCCTCAACTCTTCCTCAAAACCCCTCTTCAACCACAAGGCCTTTTCTTCCCCAATGCTTGAAAAGGTGAGCTTGTCTAGGGAAGGTCTAACCCAATCATTGTTGGCGTAAATATTAGCAATCCTTGATATGGTGGTGATTTCTTCCCGATCCTCCATACCGATCGCGCCATCCAACAAGTGATTATTAACCCTTTGGCTAGCTGACTCCATACCATGAAAGAAACCACTATTTCTGTCTCCCTCAAGCCATTTGATCTTTGTTTCCACTTGATTTCCTCCTCTCTTAACCTTTTATGGAAGTCCTCTTCCAAGCTCAATTTCTAGAGAGGTCATCCTCAGATGGTTGGCCTGGTTCTTCTTTCTATCCAATAATTGAATTTCTTCCAAGAGATTAGCTTTCACCATCGCAACATGACCTAGATGATTTCTAATCCAATCCTTAATTTTGCCTTTCAAAAGCTCTTCTTTTAGCGAACTTGAAACCAGCCCAACCTTTCTACCCTTGCTTCTTTCCACTAATCCCAGACCCCTTGAAAACTGAGACTCCTCTAGCCACATCATCTCGAAGCAGAATGGACGTCCCCATCTCTCACAACACGAATTGAGGAGAATAGGACTGTGATGAGAGGCAGGCTTAGGCAAAACAATCTGGAACACCTCTGGGTGAAGATTGAACCAATTGTTAGAGACTAGGAATCTATCCAATCTAGACATAGAAGGGGGAATTCTGATGTTTACACTAAGTCAACTGACCTCCACTGACCTGAAGATTTACAAGGGAATGGGAGTCTAGCCGATCAGAAAAAGCCCTCATGTCTGCTGTAAAGTGGCCTCCTGCTGACCTCTCAGCCAGGAATCCGAGCACGTTCTAGTCACCTCCAACACACAACAGCCCTTTCCACTTGAGCTAGAGAGTCGTCAATTTCCCTGAACAGGTAACCCTCATCTCATAGTTGGACGGTAGACGGTTGTAGCTAACCATTGACGATTATTATCGTTATCCACCACCCCCGCTGACACTGAAGAATCTCCACACCAGCTGTCTATTACAGAGACACGCTGGTCATCCTGAAGCAACAATATACACCACCTGCCGATCCCACCGCATCCACACACTGCCAATCAGAAGCAAAATAAAAAATAAAAAAAATCCAGTGATCCATTTTGTGGGTGCTTGTTCGAACAATTGAGGTCATCTGATTAAGATGATTGGTGAGAGACCTGATGCTTTCCATGGTGGGCCCCTTTCTTACCCTCTGGCCTTGTCCACCAAATGCAGAGTCCGATTTTAAACTATTCACTAAATTGTACTACAACATTGTATTATGAAGACTTTTTATTGTATTCTTATTATATTGATATAAGGGCAGGTTCTGTGTCTGCCAATGTGCCACATGTTTTTTTTATAATCTTTTTATTTGTTAAAGAATTAGAATCGTCATAGTTACATAGGTTCTATGAATGCTTTTCTTATTTGTTTGGTCTTTAATTGGAATGTATGGCTCTGATATTATGCTGCAATTCTCACTTTACAGTCATTTATTATCCCTCCCTTCCTCTCTCTCTCTCTCTCTCTCTCTCTTCATTTCTATATATTGATTCCGTGTGTGCACTGATCTCATAAAGATAAAATAAATAAAAAATCTTGCTTATGTTATTAGAGAATTAGAATATCCCTACATCATGTTTTCTGTTGTGATTGGATTTTCGTTTTTGTTTGGAGCTTCTGTTGTTGCTGACTTCTACCTCTTTTTTGTGTTTTGTTTTTTGTTTTTGTTTTGTGAACAGTTCAAGGCCAATTGGAGTCTGAACTGCAATGGTGTCACCACCTTCTCACTGAAAAAGCTGATGCTGATCTTTTTGAAAGACATGGGTTTTGAACCATTGATGTAGAAACTTCTTTTTACTTTTAAACCTTGTGTTATTTTTCCAACTAGTAACTAAAATCCCAAAACCTGATTGAACTATTTGTGGGTTGTTTACCGCTCTGCCTGCTCCTGATTGAATTTATATGGCTAGTTAACCTTTGTCAGCTCCAAGAAGCTTCACAGAAAGTTGCAGGGGGAAAAATGAGGTAGGCTTGTAGTAGATCATGCTTGAATGAGCTGTAAAGGTGCAGGATGAGGCATAGGCCTTTTAGCTCTTTCTTTTTGTAACTTGGTGTATCACTAGCTGTGCAAATGCTCTGAGGATGTGCCCAGGTCCTAGCTCTTGATGTAATTTCAGAATTGTAGGTTTTTCTATTGTATTCTTTCAAAGAGTAGAAACAGGGAATTGATTTTAGTACAGAGCTTCCCCATAATGTGGTAAGGTGATATAAATACCCTATGTCCTTTTGACTTTTTCCACATTGCGGGGTGGTATGAATACTGTCGTCCCGCCTTGTGGTTCGTACACATTGCCAACCATAACTCGAATGATTGTTTCCATCATTTTGCTATGCATTACTATTTTAGCTGGGCCTTTTTAGTGCTTTGATGTTGCAAGTTAGTGTATTACTATTTTGGCTATGCAAATGCTCGGAGGATGTGCTGAGGTTCTAATTCTCTTGATACACTTTCAGAGTTTTAGGTTTTTCTTTTGTGTTCTTTGTAAGAGAAGAAACAGGGGACTAATTATGTACAGAGGAGCTTCCCCGTAATGTGGTAGGGTCAAGGGTGATATGAATACCCTGTCACTGACTCTTTGTACACGGTGGAGGTTTTATGAATACTATCTTCCCATCGCAACCTACGGCTCGGACATTACCAACCACAAATCATATGATTGTTTCCATCATGTTGCATGTCTACCTTGGAGCTTCAACCATTTGGTATTGAACTTTTAGCTGGATGCCCAGGATCATGCCATTGTTGTGTATTGCTGGTTGAACTACGTGGCCCGCATGATTTTGAACTGGGGTGATGGTTACTATCCAATCCAGATCCTACATTTTGCACTTTCTATTCCCGTTTCCTGGTACCTTTTTTTTCTTTCCTTTTGCTCTCTTGGGTCTTGCATGTTAGGCTAATTATTTGTACTTATGGCTTTAAAATGACGGCTATTACTTAATGGTTTTGACCACTGCATACTGGTTTTGGAGCCACCATTTCGGTTATTTGGTTATGGCTGTTTCTGATGAGATGAACCTATTCAGATTTTATGTTCTCAGTGTTACTTGGCCGCTGAGCTTTTATTTATTGTTTAAAACACTAAAAGTAATCAATATGGCTGGTGGAGGTATTAAATGGGGTTGTTCCACTGTCTTCCTTTTTGATGGCTAAATCAAAGGGCAATATCCGTGAGCATATTAAGTTCGTCTAATGCGTTGTCAGGTTTGTTTAGCAGCGTCTTGTGTGGCTTGTTATTAGGGAAGGCTTATATGTAGTTGTTCTTTGCTTTGGATGAACATAACGTGCTAAATGCAGATTTAGATGAGAGTAACCCGGTGCAAGTGACTCGAGTTAATGCATGGGTAAGCCCATAGTTGTTGCATTTGGAAAACTCTGAGGTTACACAAAATTTAGAACTCATTCATTCTTTGCAGCAACAGATTATAGGGATAGGCAAGATAGGCAAGTTGACCCTAACTCGACCAATTTAAATGCTGATAAGTTTTTTTGACCCAGGACTGGCCTCTGTGTACTCTGAGTCAGCTTATGATGGTCAAAATAGGGATAGCAATGGGGTGGGGCAGGTTTGGGTTTGCCGAAATCCGAACCTGCATCGATTGGTATTTGCACTGCTCATACCCACCTTGACCTGCGGCGGGTCTTATGGTTCTCATACCAAACCTGCCTCATGACAGCTACACCCATCTTGACCCACAGCAGGTTTTATGGTTGTCATACCAAACCTGTCTCGTAACATTTATGGGTCAGGTTGGGTATGTTAATATTTTTTAAAAAACATAAAAAGATGAATGTATTAGGGGAAATTTGAACCCATGACATCTAGAGGAAATTTCATATACAAAGCCTTACTTAATAATAATATACATAAAGTGAAGATATACGGGGTGAGGCAGGTTCGATACACCCAAAACCCAAACCCGCCCTGAACCGGACTCGGGTTTAGTGTATGGAAAGCTATGCCCGACCAAATCTGCCCCTATCAGAAGAAGGTCGGGGTGGGTCCCCGTAAAAGCCAACCCATACATCCCTAGGTCAAGTCAGATTTTTCATCCCCTATCAACAAATCTCGTTATTCATATTATTCAAAATCCCCATTAGCCTACAGATCATGGAATATTTATGTGAATGCTAATTTAAGGAGTTGCTCGAACACCTGCTACAAATCTCACATTTTAACTCATCAAGAATTTTGAGATATATTTAGAAAAAACACAGCCATTGGATTAAACACAACTTCATTACATGCTCAAAACGTGACTCGGGAGCAAACCCTTCTTTGAATTTTAAAGCTTTTGCGAGCCCCGAGTTTCCAATCTGAACCGTCCATCTTCTACAAAAGATTAAAAATTATTATGGGACAAATTTTCAGCCGTTGATTCATCATACATTTTGCGATGTTTACAAAAAAGGAAAAAAGCCCACACATCAAAACTTGCCATTTTGGGAATTTATATGCCCCGTTTTCATAATCTGAACGTTCAAACTCTTTAGAAGGAAACAAATGGCTATGGACTCAAATTTCAACTCCCTAAAACATCATAGATTTTAAAGAAATTTTTGAAAAACATTATACCACTGGATTGATCATAGATTCACATGTGCAATGGTACAAATGGTGGAATCCCAAGTTCGTGTGAGTCATATGCACACGTAAATGATTCACATGTGGGTTATTTACACAGGCGAATTATTTTAAACGCAAACAACTGAACCCTAAAGTCCTACTGAATCTAGAGCAAATGAGCCCCATAAAACTGTTGCACGTTCTACTTCTTTTTCTATTTTTTATTTTGCTTTCTTCTCTTTTCTTTCCCTACTTTTTACAAAGAGTGAGACAAAGTTGCAGTTTATAGAGGATCCAACTACTTTCGACCCTTCGCTGTGTCACTCCACACTTACATGGGTTGGTCCAAGTCAAATGTTAGGGTCCTTGGTTTTCCAATACATCATCATTGTCAACTTAGCCTTGCCCCATAAATTTGGTACTGACATAAGAAGTACTACTCATCAACTTTTTTTTTTAATTGAATATTTTCTACTAATTACGAAAAGCCATATCATCATATATCCAAATCCATCAAACTGAGGTTCATGTGAGGCATCTTTCTCTCTCTGAGGCCTCACTTAGACTCGGTCTTGGATATAAAGACTACTATTTATGGGCAAAGAGTCCGAATACGAGGCCCCACTTGGACCTGGACACACAGGATAAATAGAGATGTAGATGGGTCAGGTTCAGGATGTGCCCATGAAGGACGCAGTCAGATTTAGTTCAGAAGCCTGGATCTGCACTGACTATGATGGACCTGGAGGCCACACTGGGCCCATTTCAAGTTCTTTTTTTGGCTAAGTTGGACTAACGGTCTAAGAGCAATACTTTAAAATTGACCGATCCCTGGGCATGTGTGTGCAAATAAGGTGCCAACACCAGTACCACTCAACCATGAGTGTGTTGGCGACCCATTTCCACTTCTAAACATATGTAAACCTAATATATTTTGCTGTACGGAAAAGTAGTCTGTACTTGGACTTTCAGGTTCAGGAGCAAAATATCAACCATTTTGACTAGAGGTATTATCTCTACCATCTTGGCGAGAGGTATTATCTATAATTATCCTGCGTGAAATAATACTAATAATACAAGCACATGCGCACACGCCCAAGCACGCACTAACATGCATGTATGCAAAAAAAAAAAAAAAAAAAAGATCGATAATATACATAAATACACACGCATGCGCAAAAGAGAGAGACAATATACACATCTAGATTGAGGTCCCTGTGAGAGTAGTTCTCAAAGGAAGATTTGCCTGTGTCAGAGACAGAAACTTGACACACGGGCAGCAGCTATGAACCCTGCTGGACCCAGACTTGATTGCCAATCAGGTGCAAAGGAGAGTCCAAACTGGAATTTCCAGGTTGGAACGTTTTATTAGCGGGGTCATCGGAAGTCCATTGACATCCCTAGCAATGACTCCAGTGGTATGGGCATGGGCCATGGGTCCTATGACTGGGATCTAGCGTGGACCTGGAGCCAGTTACATTGGTCTTTAGGGTCTGGGATTCTGCATTTTACCCAGATCCTTCCCTACTTGTTTGTCCCAGCTCATTTTCTTATCGATGGTCACATGCACACATCCACTAATCAGAACTCACAGCAAAATGAATGAGCTTGGTACCACTCCAGAAAGGGCCTCCTAGATTATTAAATGAAATGAGAATGTCTTAACTGCCAACGAACGGCACTCCAGACCGGAAAACTCTAATATTGATTTGACCCAGAAGGCCCAGACCAAGTCCTTCAAATCCCAAGTTACCCATCATTCTCACGCCCCTTCTTAAGTGGGGATGGGAATGCTACAAGATCTGTTCATTGTTCTTCTTCATAAACAATTGACTCGCTCTGAATAATTATTTCCCAGGCCTGAATAAGCCCGTCTTGACATCACTATCAACTACTGAAGACGAGGATAGCATGATAACTTGCAACTTGGATGCATGCTATAGTAAATGAGTAGTTACCTCGTTAATCCATCTATATACAATGATTTGTACAGAAACATGCTGCTTGCGCCATGAAAGTGTTGCTTGGTCCTCCTGTTGGTTTCATCTGATCAAATTGAGAAAACAGAGTATTAGATTGTATTACTGGTTGATAAAAGACCCTATCTTCCAAACACAGCAAAAATTCCACAAAATATGATGAATATTTCCAACAGAATGCGAAATTCAGCACTGGTCAAGAAAAAAGAGTAATCAGGTCCAGGTAAACAAATAGGGTAACTCCTTCACACTGTGTGCCATGTCGCAAGCTTAAGGCCTCACCTTAAATTGAAATATTTAGCTAGACGCAGAAGACCCTAAAAGAGTAATTTTTGTTCCATTAAGTGTCCAGTTCAATTGGACTGTGATTACAATCTCAGGGCTGCCTTAAGTCAAATGTTGGATGGGGTACAGGGGCACTTAAGACAGCGTCCCTCTGCAGAATTAAGCAAAAGTCATCCGATTTAGATTACAATGCATTCACTGGCTACTCTTCCTTCAGGATTTTGGAAATAAAAGAACGGCTGCATTCTGTTTTTCATTTTAATCAAGGCTCTGGCTGATTATGCAGGGTTCTTTCTGAATTCATGTTGAATTCCTAGAAACTCTAAGCCAGCCAGCCTAACAATGGGCCAAAAATTGAAGACGGTGAATATCCACAAATGGCCATAAAATAGATACCTCCTGGAATCTATTTTACATCTAACCATGGTTCTTGCTGATTATTAAGAATTTCTTCAGGATTCTCAGAGCTTGTTTGTTTGCTCCATATTGAATTCCTATGCCTTCCTATTGAAGGAGCTGAAATTGGAAGTAAAGGTGAAGATCTGAGTTATGTTATTCAGGATTCTTTCTGAATCATACTGAGGGCTAGTTTTTTTTGCTCAGTGTTATATTTCTCAGAGTTCAAAGCAATGCTTTCCCACCACAGGGGCTAAAGTTGAAGTAAAAGGTGAAGATCCAGAAATGGCCATCACAGGTCTCCCCTTTTGGTGGGAAATGATTACTCAGCCATCATCCCGGCAAAACAAATCTTAGGACAGTGAGAGACCCATGTTCATTTCCATTTTAATCAATTCCCTCCTCAACCACCTTAATATTCTTTTTGTGAAAACTCACCTGAAATACCTAGCAACTCGATACCAACAATCCAAACATTCCCTTATGATTGTATCCAACATTTTAACTGATTTTTCTTGAGGACAGAAGCATTTTTTGTCCGATCTAGAACTTAATAGGGAAAAGAACATGTTCTTAAGGTCCTGGGCTCAGTCTGGGCTCTTAAAGAGTCACAGTGTTTATCAATTGTCGCAAACACCTGGCCATTTGATTTTTGATTGTCACAACCGTTCTCAGAATCGTATTCAAGCACATCAAGTCACCATTGATATATCTTCTCCTTCTACTGTTTAAGCTCGAACTTGGTCATTGCAACCTACAAACACTACTATTGCACTATGTGCTACTGTTAGTCTTGAAGCTTTACAATAGATTGTGTAGGCTCTATCCACCATGGGATTCTTTGGTAATGTCTCTTCTTGCACCACATGGTATCGCAATTTTGGCGCATCAGTCACAACTATGATGCACCAACATTTGTCCAACCTCCTTAAGCCAAATACCGCACCAACTCGTGTCCATACTGCCAATGGTGATAAAAAGAATATTTCCTGTATTGGGGATGTCATTTTTGTTCACTCCCTTACACATTCTTTTTGACCTTCCTTATTTCATAATCTTCTATCTGTTGGGCAGCATATTGAGAACAACTATCCAGTGTTATTTTTCCATGATCGGTGTCTAATACATGACCAAGCAACTGGGAAGTTGATTGGGAATGGGCATAGGAGCGGAAGATTATTTGTCTTGACCTGGATTCCACATCATACATCATTCCTTTCTTCCTTTGCCTCTTCATTTCTGTCTTCATTTGAATCTTCAGAAAATAATGATTCATCTTTTTGGCATAGGACATCAAGACATCTAAACATTAATAAATTGGTATGCATGTAGAATTCTGGCTTGTTTAGAAATAGAAGATTTATTGCTACCCATTTCTCCTGCACTAGCTGTCACATGGGGAAAGGGAAATTACTTCCTTTTTTCGATTACCACGCATAATGCTTCTGCATGTTTTGATTAACTGCACATTGATGTTTGAATGTCTCCTAACTTATCTAGTGCAGGATACAAATATTTTGTAATATTTGTTGATGAGTACATTCATTATATATGGTTATTTTTTGACGTTCCAAATCTGATGTATATACTATAGTTCAATACTTTGTCATATAATATTCCCTTCTTTTGTGCCCCTTAATCCTCATCCACATTTGTCATGACTCGATCCTTAATGCCTGTCTTCTTTGTTCGTCTACCAATTTTCTTTTTCCTCTATTGATTCAATTCCTGGTTCACCTTCACCAGAATGATTTAAAGAAGTGGTTCATCAAAGGACAAGGAAACCTAACCAATTGCCACCTCCTAATTCTTCCTCAGAAGATTCTACAGTGAGGTACACCTCAGAAAACTCCAACTGATGCTCTGACTCTTTGCTGTCCATCTTGGACCATAAAACCTCCTACTGCAATGAATTTCTTTCTGCATCCCTTCTTGCTTTTTTAAATTTGGTTTTCCTCCCTCTTATAAGCAGGAAATGCATCATAAGCAATGACGCACAGATACTTCAAAATGGTTGATGCACATATTCGACACTTCACTTTTTACGTGGGGATACTTGGAGCTCATCCAAAAAGGCGTGGAGCTTCAACCTTGCTTGTGCCAACTTTGTGGCAAACCTGGCCTGCTGTTCGATGTTCCATGTGCTACAATCTAGCCTTCATGAATGCTTCTACTGACAACCTTCAACATCGGCTTGGAGCCATGAGCATAGATTCTCCCTCTGACAGTACCTGTATGATACGGGGTCAGCAATCATATGACAGGCAGCCCCGATGATTTCACTGACTCTGCTCCATATCAAGGTAATCTAGAAGTCTTCACAGGGGAGAATACTGCTCTTAACATTCATCGTCTTGTTACTGTAGCTCTTGAGCCATAAGACTTTTCTCATAATGTTATGTATTGTATGCACCTTGGCTGGAAAACAATCTGATATCTGTAGCTCAACTTGCTGGAGATAAGCTCTGGGCATTCGAGTTTCATCCTGGGGATTGCTTAGTGAAGGATTTCAAGACAGGTAAGGAGACGAGGAGAGGAAAGAAGTGCGGGCGTCTCTACAGCCTTGCAACGAGCACTCCCAATTCCAGGTTCATCTCAAGACTCAATTCTGCGCCCTTTTAGCTCTTGCACAAGCGTTTAGGTCATGTCCATTATGCTCGTTTAAATAATTTTCGTAAACTTGGTCTTTTTTTTTTTTTTTTACAAATAAATGCTCTTATGCTTTATGTAAAAGTAGCCAAGAGGGACCAGTGGATAGTGTCACACTATCCAGGGTGGGAAACTTTGTTAGCTTCCGCACAACATGAGCGTCTCTCTTTCAATCAATCCTGCAACGGGAGTTCATTTCTGGTTGTCCAGAAGAATGCATTGGGACTGGCAGCGATGTACAGTGCTAATAATGTTTGGTTTCTGCTTATTGGACCATAAGGTCCAATCAGTGTGAAATACCAAGGATTGTCAGTACTTGGCGCCCCCCCTCCTCTTCTCTGGGAAGCAAACTTTCCCGGATTAAGGCGAGGTGAGCTCTCATTGTTCCTTTCAAACATGTTATACTGTCTCCCTCTCGTCCTCACAACTTTAGGCAGAATATTGTCTATTACACCTAAAATTTTCGAGTACAACGACTATGGAAAATAGCATAACATGATGAAGACATTCTTATTTAATATTATGGAAAGGTTCAGTGTGCGCTCATGGCGGAGTGATTTGGAAATCACTGGATGCATAATTGGACTTTTAAATAAAGTTCAATTATGCATCTTTAGACATCTTTCAAAGGAGCACTGTATAGCGGTATACCTATTTAGTAGGTGGTTTCTTGCTAGGTGCAAGAAATGTGGTTGGCTGTCTCTTGCTTTGTATTTGAAAGCTTCAGCAGTGTGCCTGAAAGGGTACTACACTGATTCTTTCGACAAACATGAGGAGCTCCCATTTCCTGTTAGCCTAACAAGAACTGGTTTACCTCGCTGCATACCATCCTTTTGGAACAAAATATATCTTGTAGCACTTCTGAATTATAGCTTGTTTAATTATATCAAATAAGGGACGAGAATCCCTCATTACTGGGGAACTGTGTCCCTGCATTGTCCATGGCATTTCGTTGTCGTATCCATGCCATATTTGGGCATCATAGATCATAAGTTTTGGTAGATTGCTATGAATGAGGGGATACAAGACCTCTACACAATAAGGGGATCGCTACGACCCGTTATCTTAGATATTAATAAAAAATTAACATTAAATTCTAACATTTTTCAATATTCAATATTTTTTGGATATTTGTTCGGATATTTTATCACATTTTTTTATTCACAATATCATGCAGCCAGGAATCAGACTTTATGGATTTTTTTTTTCTGATCTTTATCACATTATTTATCCACTACAACGCCACTATGTACCGCCACTACCACTGCAAATTGTTTTGGCCGCCAGCCATTACAACCACTATTTTGAACTATAATTATGATACCATTTGCTCGTGTTGCAAAATCGACAACAGTAAGAACGATTTTGTAACTTGTTGCTACCATATCCTGACCCATTTCTCAACTAGATGTTAAAAATACATTCTTATATTGAGATCTCAAGGAAACAACGTACATGACTCTTGCTGGCTATGAAATTCCAAAAATTACATATGTCAATAAACGTTGTTGATCTCGATAATGGGCTCAAATAGGATCCACATGCATGGTTTTGGAAACTTTACCCTACAATTCTCAAGCATGGGTTTAAACATAGCAACTGTGACCATTCATTATTTCTTTAGAAGTCCTTTAAAGGCATCACTATACTCCTGGTATATACTGATGATATTTTGATTTCTGGGGATGACATTACTTCCTTGAAACAAATAATGCAATTATCTTTTCACATGAAAGATTTGGGGCACCTTATTTCTTCAGTTTGGAAGTTACTCTTGCTACTCGTATTTCTATCTGAACATAGATATATAAATGACCTTATTGACATGATGATAGATGCAAAGCCATTTGATACGCCCATGGAGCTAAATGTCAAATATAACTTGATCTGTTAATTAAAGTCATGACTCGCTAATCTGTACAATTTTTTTTCCGGTACCTTAGTCAAGGGAGTTGTGACACAAGAGAGCCCACACACACATGGGAAGAGCAGCATATCTAGGTCCTAGGGATTGATCATTAGGCAGCTGTGTGAGAGGTAGGGTTGCCAACCAAGCAACCTGTCGTTCTTGATTTGTGCAATTCCTTAGTGTGCAAATTGATGCTTCTTGATGATCCACATAAAATACAAACACATAATCCTCCACATATCATCTCAGCTGCAAATTGCTGATCTGTTTACTAAAGCCATGTATTGCAATCGTCATAATTTCTTGGTATGCAAATTGATGCTTCTTGATGATCCACATTAATTTGAGGGACAGTGAAAAGAAAGTACTGCTTCCGGTACACCAGCAGAACATGATACCTTTACAAGATTGATTCGCTCTAGATAACTACTATTAGTTCTTCCCAATCTACCCTTCTACATTTCCTCTTTTTAAACCCTTTCTGAGGGGTATTTATATAAATGTACATTGTAAATTTTAATATATATACAGGGGCACTCACTGAAAGCAGTCAGGACAGTTTCTATGCCAATCTAAGACTGTTAAGTTGTCACAATAGAAAAGGCAGTAAGCAGGTTCCTTCCTCCCTACTGTCTAGCAGAATTGCAAACCTAAAATTCAAGAAACTTCTAGAACATACGCGTGAAATGATATGGTAAGCCATAGACCATAACAAGCACCACCAGTGGTAGTAAAGGGTGGAAATGCCACAGATATGGCAAGGGCCACTGTATAGCAAGAAAGGTGGAAGCTTATGACCATATCATTCACCATGTCAAAGACTATATCACAGAAGAAAAACAATTCAATATATATATATGTGTGTGTGTGTGTGTGTGTGTGTGTGTGTGTGTTACAGAAGAAAACCAAGAAAAGAGAATTAACATGCCTGCTAAATTACATATACAAGGCTATGGCCTCCAGGAAATTTTGCAGTCAGCGCCAATACTGAGCCCATCGATGAATGGTTTCAACCATTTGAGGAAACAATGCGCTAACGCTGTCATTGATGAGATCTTGGAAAAAATGTACAGAGTCCTCATCATCCAGATCCAGTCGAAATTTCTCTTGAAGCTGAATCATAAACAAGGATCATTAAGGGTTGTGATCTTCTTCATTTGATAACATGATAACTCATACATTAAAAAAAAAAAAAAAGAACAATAGAGGAGAGACCTTGAAGGGCCAAACAGAGCTCTCTCCCCTTTGGAAGCTCTTCAAGTTTCAATAAGGAAGAAAAAGAAGAAGAAAGAAAACCCTCCCAGCAGTCCAACTTCTTAGGAAAGATAAAAGGAAAAAAGAGGCAGTGAAAAAAAAAAAAAAAAAATGAAGAGAAGGAAGACAAAGAAGAAAAGATGTCTACGTCGCATTCAGTAAGGCTCTCCCTCCATGCTCCATTTTATAATTTTGTTTTTTTCTTCTGAGTTGGTTTTGCACCCATCCAAATAGACTGTACTATTGGATCGAGTGTCAAATTTTTTTCTTTTGATATTAAGTGATTAAAATCGCGGATCACGGATGAAGGGGATAGGGGCATCTTTTTTATCTGATATTTGAGATCTGGGCCTGCACACATGGATCTTTCCATTCCCCTGTCCCATGATCTGTGGGGCCAAGGAGGTGTGTAGGTAGACCTGTGAGCACGGTACAGGAATATATCCTACAGTACATACCAGCTGTGGGGGCCCACTTGGGACCCCACATATCATGGGACGGGGGATCGAAAGATCCAAGTGAGGCCTCCCTAGTTATAAAATTTGAAGTCAATCTACTGCCTCTAACCCCTTTATCCGTGGCCCACAAGTTTAATAGATTTATATAAAAAGATAAAAATTGATACTAGATCAAATGGGGTCCAGTCCATTCAGATTCGGGCAAATTCATGGGATTGGTGACCATTGGGCAAGGAGTTTGCGGTCTATTCAGATGAGTCATAAGGTGGGTCCGCTACTTGGTATGTACCATTTTCATCTCTAGTGGTCCAAATCCTTCTTAGCATGTGCATTTTGGTCTTATGTACTAGAACCTTTAGATAGTCACTTAAGCTTACAACGAACTAAAGTCTCACTTTCATCTTATAGAAATGCCCTTCAATCAGAATGGCACTCGACAATGGCATAAAACTCAACAATTTCTCCAATTTTCCCACTATGTTCTCATCTTGTTTGTTGCACAATATAGCCTCCTCCTATTTGCTATGTAACATTATTACTGGTACAGTGATACTGCATCACTGCTACAGTAATACTGCATAACTATTATCAGCATGTCCCTTATATATAAGAGACTAAATGTCAAAAATTACTGATATTAGCTTACATATTATAATTAAGACACAAGCTGAAATTACTTTTATATGATATTATACCCATTAAATAGACCATTCTTTACATGGTTTACAATATAAACGTTGTCGTTAATTATTTACCCATTTGTTCACTTCATCGTTTTTTTTCTTATTTTCAAAAAAAAAATTACAATAGGTAAGAATGAAGTTAGACTCCCTTAGTTAAAGTTCTGCACTTGAGTCCATCACCACAAGGGCAAAGGCTTAACTCTATCTCTAATTTTTTAAGCAATCTTTTATTTTTCTATAAGTTATTTTCACTGTTTGTGAATGTGTTTTATTTTGAATTCAATAAACTAAACTGCAAAACTATATTATATATTGGTGCTAAATAAACAATATAACTAATAATTTCTGAAGATTTAATGAATAAGTTTATTAGAAATTTATGATTTGAATTTAAAAAATTGATGAGTTACAAACAAAAATAACGTTGCATTTATGTGAAAGCTAAAACAAAGAGGGAAGGTGGCCGTGAAAGAAATTAGAGAAATAAAAAGATCGTTAGCTGTGGAAAGTCAAAGGAGTACATTTTCCGGAAATTCATCATAGGTTTTTTTATTAAGAGAAACTTCTCAATTTATACTAGAGAAACGAATAATTTAAAAGAGAAATAACTAAAAATACAAACTAATCCTGATATCTCTAACGGTCTTGGCTGTAATACCCACAAGCTTGATCCAACAAACTTATTCCTAAACTCTCTTACATCACCTAGTAGATGATAATATCTTAAATATTATTAACAAAAGAGATTGGGTGATAGAACTATAGCAATTAAACTAGTGTAAGAGGAAGACATAATTCATATCATTAGTGCATATGCTCCCCAAGCAGGATTAGATGCAAGTGTCAAGAGCCAATTTTGGGAGGAGATTGATGGTTTACTATGAGAAATTCCAACTCGTGAAAAGATTTTCCTAGGAGGGGACTTAAATGGTCATGTTGGAAAGGATGATAGAAGTTATGAAAGAGTGCAAGGAGGACAGGGATTTGGAGAAAAGAATGAGTTAGGAAACACTATCTTGAACTTTGCATTTGCATTTGACCTTGTAATAGCAAACACTTGGTTTAAAAAAAGAGGAGCATTTAATTGCTTATATAAATGGAACTAGTAGGAGCCAGATAGATTGTTTTCTAGTTAGAAACCATGACCTATTGGATTGTAAAGATTGTAAGGTTATTCCAGGAGAGAGTTTGACCATGCAACATAGGCTAGTAGTTTTAGATATTTGCATTAGAAGTAGAAAGAGATGGGTAGTAACCAAAACATGCCTTAAAACAATGTGGAGGGATTTGAAAGGAGAAAGAGCTACATTATTTAACAACAAAGTGAGAGATGAGGGAGCATGGAATTTTGAAGAAGAAACTACAACGATGTTGAATAAAATGGCTAACTATATTAGGAAGGTTGCTAAAGATGTGCTTGGAGAGTCAAAAGGGAAGAGACACAATACTAAAGAAACCCGGTGGTGGGGTGTAGAGGTTCAGGAAACTGTTCGGGAGAAGAGACATTGTTACAAAGTTTGGCAGGGTACTAGGAATATGGAGAACTATGAGATGTACAATGAGGCAACTAAAGAGGCTTAGAAAGTAGTAAGTGATGCAAAGTGCAAGGCATATGATGACCTATATAATAGGTTGGGAACAAGAGAAGGAGAAGGATATTTTTAAGCTTACAAAAATAAGAGAAGGGAAAAGTAGGGACATAGATCGAGTCAAATGTATTAAGAGCAATGACCAAAAGGTTCTCGTGAAAGACAACAATATCAAAAAAAGGTGGAAGGAATATTTAGCATATTTTTAAATGAAGACTATATAGGAGACCTAAGAACAAAAGAGGATACTTCAGTAGAAAAGCATACTTTTTTTCATAGAATTAGGGTGGTGAAAGTGAGGAAAGCATTAAAACAAATGAAGACAGGAAAGGTTACAGGTCCAGATGACATCTTGATTGAGGCTTGGAAATGCTAGGAGAAGTTGGGGAGATTTGGCTAACTAGACTTTTCAATAAGATATTAACGACAATGAAATTGCCGGATGAAGGGAGAAGAAGTGTTGTACTTATATATAAGAACAAGGGAGATATATCAAACTGTACCAACTATCGTGGGATTAAACTTATGAGTTATACTATGAAGCTATGTGAGAGAGTAATAGAATAAAGACTTAGACAAAAGACCAAGATATCTAAAAATCAATTTGGTTTTATGCCATGGAGGTCAACAATGGAAGCTATCTTCTCACTTAGACAATCAATGAAAAATTATTGAGTAAAGAGGAAAAAATCTGCATACGGTCTTCATCGATCTAGAAAAAGCCTACGACAGGGTACCTAAAGATCAAATTTGGTGGGTTTTAAATAAAAGGAATGTTCCAAGAGGTTATATTGAAATTATTAAAGGCATGTATGAAGAAGTAATAATGTGTGAGAACTACCTGTGTAGGGACGAGAATTCCCAATTACGATAGGTTTACATCATGGGTCAACCCTATGCCCTTATCTCTTTGCACTGATTACAGATGATTTAACTACTTATATTCAAGAAAAGGTACCTTGGTGCATGTTATTTGTAGATGATAGTGTCGGTAGATGAGTTGAGATGGTGTGAATGCAAAACTCGGGAGATGGCGGGTGGCTTTAGAATCCAAATGCTTTAAAATAAGCCGTACAAAGACGGAGTATATGGATTGTAACTTCAGTAGGTATACAGAAAGAGCTGAAACTACTGTGAGAATTGAAGACCATGAGATACCACAAAGTGATTCTTTCCGCTATCTTGGCTCTATAATTAGTAAGGATGGGGAGATTGATGAAGATGTCGAACATAGGATAAAAGCAGGATGGAATTGAAGTGGAGACTTACCTCTTGAGTGCTTTGTGACCGACGAATGCCAACAAGATTGAAGGAAAGATTTTACACAACAACGATTAGACCGGCTATGACCTATGGAGCAGAATGTTGGCCAATTAAGAAGCAGCATATGCACAAAATGGATGTAGCAGAGATGAGAATGTTGAGGTGGATGTGTGGTAAAACCAGGAAGGAAAAAATTGGACATGAGAGCTTTAAAGAGCATTTAGGGGAGCAACAATAGGGGATAAAATTAGAGAAATCCGTTTGAGTTGGTTTGAGCATGTCCAACGTAGGCCGGTAATGGTGCCAGTAGGGAAAAGTTTGGCCATGAGAGTTGATGGCCCACCAAGGGAAAGGGGTAGGCCAAAGAAGACACGGATGGAGGTGGAAAAATGGATGTAGAGAAATGTAACTTATCTGAGAATTTGGCTCAAGATAAATTGGAATGGAGAAACAAAATTTGTGTAGCCGACCCTAACATAGTTTGGATAAGGCTTGAAGATGATGATAATGATTATTAACTAAAGTAAATAATAAAAAACACAAACATAGGCGATTTAAAAAATTACAAAAAGGTAAGAAAATATTTAAAGCAAACAGATTTTCTCCTTTTTCTTTAATTACAAGGTTATTTTTTTCTTTCAAAATTGGAAAAAATTGGTGATAATGTGTACTTATGATGACAGTTCGACATTAATGGCCTTTTCTGTTATGGACTAAGATAATCATTTCCAAGAACCATGCCCGTCTAACAGAGTCTGGACAATGTGCTACTTTTGTCAAAGTATGTTCAAAATTTGGTTGGACAACTATTCTTATTTTTTCATACTGAACTCCAGTCAAATGCAACCCTCCTCTCTGCGTGCTTGGGACCTGCACATGCGGAGGCATGACACTTGGAAGAGGAAAAACCAAAGTGACTGTGAAGGCCTGAAATAATCATGATAAAAACAAAACCTTTCCATATTTACTGAAGACACAAGCCCTTTATTGTGATGACTTGCAAATAGATAGTAGAGAAAACAATAGGTCGATATTCAACAGGAAAGCAAAAAATATAAAATATAAATAGACTAAAATAAAATAAAAAAGAAACACTCAGTAATGTGGATTATTTTTTGTCATTTACTAAAGTATCCATTGCACCGATCAAATGAATAGTCACGATTCCCATTCTATGGGACCAAATGCACAAACTATAGTTGAAGATGATGCATGTCCTCTGATTGAGTGTACCGAATATCTAAAACCCCCTCCATACAAGGACTATGTAGCAACTACTCATCACGCCAATACAGTTATGAGAAAGAGAGAGAGAGAGAGAGAGAGAGAGAGAGAGAGAGAGAGAGAGAGAGAGAGAGAGAGAGCACCTTAAGAATGCCTTTTTCAGGGTCAGAAGCTATGTCAGGAATATTCGAACCGGCCATCAAATGGAACAAATTCAAAATAAGGTTGCTAGATTTTCTGAGAATGTTGTATGCTTCACAACAGTAAGATTTGAACCTGGTATAATATTGGCTGCAGAAAAAAATCAAATTATATCAATACATGAAACATTGATATTTCAAAATTCAAAGTTTCACAGCATGTCCTATCAAGACATAAAACATTAATGTTTCAAAACTCAAAGCTTCACAGCATGTAGCAGTCATATGCAAAAATTATGACATTAATAAATTAATTGATTAAGCAAGATTATCACGGCTATTCACAAGTGAACCATGACTCAACAATTCAACAAACACACAACATGTGTGTACTTACGCATGTATGCATACATGTGGATGCATTGATGAAGCCCAAGGCCTAAGGTTCTACACAAGACAGCCTGAGGGGATCCTCCATCACTCATTATGAGACCTATATGATTGATGAACAGTACAACTGGACTGTCCCTATTCCCTAACCTACAGGCTACCAAATACTTGTGCCTTTGGTCAAAGTGTGATTTCATATTTCAGTTTGTCATACTAGGAGCACAATTAGTGAGTTTTAGTTTGATGCAGGCCCTAGAGTTAGGGCTTGCGTGGAGTGCCAAAGCACGTGTCCACAGACACTTCGAACTCCTCCGCAGAGACTTCAACATGAGGACGCACCTCCGAGTGATAGAAAACCCACAATAATTCTATTCAATAATCAAGTCCGAGAAAAAGAGTTCAACAATGCAATATAAATAGGAAAAGCAAACTTAGGGCCTAAGAAAACCTAAATCAATTATAAGAAACTATCTTAATTACAATTAGAAACTTGCTAACTAATAATTAGGGAAAATAAAAAGGAAATGAAATATATCCCTAAACTATCTGGGTGGACCACTTGTGGGCCCATTCTGCATCATAATTTGATTGTGGTTCCCAAAAGTTGTAGACAACTCCTAAAAGAGGAAGTGATTGAAAACGTCATGTGCAAGGACTGGGAATATATTTAAGGGTATGCGAAAGAAATTTCTACTTAGGGAGGATAGTTGATCTTCCATATACAATGACAAGGCCATGTAGGTCCATCTGACAGGGAATAAGATGGAAAGGTGCAGATTCTACAGCACATTGTCCAAAGGAGATGAGACCAGACCATAGTTGTCAAATTTGGTTTGGTTCGGCAGTGGCCCGAGCCGAACCATCCCTTGGAAACACTTTGGAAAGGAATTTCACACTGTTGGCAACCGGATTATGTCGGGAGGAGATTGGAGGCAAGGGATTGGTTGTCAGAGCTGATTGACGATCCATTTGCTGCAATTGAAGAGCTGCGTGAAAGTCTATAGAGAGAATGAGGATAGGAAGGGACGGAAAACCTTAAGAGGGATCAGGGAAATGAGGATTTAAAAGAAAGAGATGAGAGGGACGGAGGGAAGAGGGGAGGGGAGGGGGCGGAGGGGGGAAAAGGAGGGTGAGGTACTTGGGTAAAAGAGCTACTGTGGTCTTCCCCTCCCTTTTCTTCCTCTTCCCACTCCTTTCATTTTCGCTCTTAGTTTTCTTTCCCCTCCTTTCTATTTTTGTCAAAAGGGTCTAATGCCCTTTCAAGTTTTTTTTTTTTTTTTTTTTACATACATATGGGTGAAATTTGGGATTATGTGAGATAGGTGGCCCACCTATTAAAAATCTAAATGATTAAATGTAAAGGCCCACAGGTATGGGCCTTGGCCAATTTTTACCCCATGAGTGAAATATAGCCAAGGCCCATACATGAGGGGTACATTTATTTGAGCAGTTCAGATTTTTTATCGGCGGGCCTCACTATGGGCCTACAAAGTTCTTACAAGGCCAAAAGCCTTCAAAAGTATTCAGAAGAATCCAGACTTTCTTCTTTACCAGTACCCTCTAGTACTAGGCCCATTTAGAAAAAGAATAAACCACTAAAAATTATTCATTTGGAAACTGGCATGTCGAAATAACATATTGTATTATCAAAACAGTAGAATAAGTTAAAATATATCATTTATATGTTATTTTAAATTTTAATATTTTTTTATGTTTTCTACATATAAATATATATATATATATATCTGAATGTTTACCAAAATTCCAAATTGGCTGAATCATTTTATTTTGGAGTCAAACTAAAATGGGGTCTGAAATGAAATTGACAACAATGGACCAAACCCTTTCATGATTTCCACCGATCAGCATTTTAACGATGATCGCAGATGTCAGGACTCAAATAAATATGGGGTTTTGATTTTATTTTTCTCTTTTAACGAAGCTCACAATTTGTTTTCCAGAACATATGTTACATGCCTGGAAGTCATACATCAAAGATACCATGAACAGTACATTGTCATCATCACCAACACCATTATCAAAGCCTTACCCATCTACCTGGGACCAGCCTTTTGAGTTCTACTTTTCCACTCACCCATTCACCAAAAGCAGTAGTAGTTGTTGATGTTGTTATTATTCTTGTTCTTCTTCTTCTTATTTGTTAGAACAACAAAGAGAAGAATGTGATAAGAGGTGATGATCCAATACTAGTTAACATGCTAAATGGTGATGATCTGATACTAGTTAACATGCTAAATGGATCCAAAATTGAAAAGGCCAACATATGACATCAGCATCATTGATTCATTTTTGAAGTCTTATCTCATCCGTCTAGGTCTGCTTTTTTAGTTTATGTATCCACTCATCAAAAGAACAAATCTAACCACAAAATTGGAGGGGGGGGGGGGGGGGGGGGGGGTGGTGGAAGATGATGACTAACCTTTCTGCTCCACCCATGGCTTCAACCATTTCTTTGCAGAGTTTCATAGGGGGAGGAAACGGCTTGGGATCTCTTCCCAGTATAAAACCAAAATCAACATGGAAAAGGCGCCCATCATCCCTAAGAAGAAGGTTATCAAGATGCCTACAAAACAAGATTTTAATCCATTCAATACATCACTGCAAGAAAGTTACATATACAGCACTGCCTTGTGAGTGAAAATGTCATAGAAACAAGGGTCGAAACTGGGAAGATCAGATGAGGCCAAGGGCTGTCCAGTCCCATTCCATGGCCTTAGGACTTGGGCCCAGGACTGGCTTGCATATCAGAGTCGTAAACTGAGGCCTATCCAGCCATCTGATCCATAGACAAAACATAAGTACAGACCAAAGCAAGATGACCTGGCCCAGTTCCAACTTGAAACCCTACTTTGAAGAGGATTGAGCAGACAGCCATCAGCGATGTCCTCGAAACATCATAAAGGCTCAGATGGATTCTTATGTTTATTAGATTGTTCTCCCAGGTGTGTATGTGCGCAGAGTCAATTGACGCACAAACAATCTCCTTCATTAATTTCCTTATGTGATTATCTTTAAGTGACACTGATCCACTTGTATCAGGTAGTTCCCAAAATGTTGATAAGAGAAGGATAAAACGTCACATGCATGATGTCAAGAAGAGAAAAGGAAGATATTATAATCTCATGAAACCTTTTCCAGAATATTTTACGTGAGTGGAAATATCATTTTGCTATAATTCCATTTCATTTTATATTTTGGATTAGTATATGTAAATGAACTACAGAAGAAAACTCAAATAGATAGATCATTAATGGTTTAAATGCCTTTGTCACCAGAATACAAGCAACCAACAAATGCATCAGAGATGTAAACTAAACTGAGAACCAGGAGGAAGAAAAACTGTTCTCCCTTACAAAATTTGGTTGCATTACCTGTCACCTATCCCCAAGATGTATGTAATAACAGAGTAGCCAGCGCAGCTTTTGATAAATGTTTCAAGGCATGTGGCAGTTATCCCAAATGGCCCATCTTCGTCGGGGTGAAATTTCTGGAGATAGTTCACAATACTGCGATGCTCCGATAGAATCTGTTGAGAAAAGGAACAATTCATCAAGTTTTTGTGACAACATAGGCAATGTCAAAGTAGAGAAAAATTACAATGCCTAGCCCTAGAGGATCTTCAGTTTGGTAGAGCTCATCTTCTAGTGACCAGATTAAACAGTTGGTGGGACAGCATATGGGAAACACATCAAATAGCTCCAACACTAGACAACTGTGTGATGCAGCCCGCAAGACCAGGACCCGCAGGACCTGACGGATCCTCTCATGGGGTCCACATGATCTCTCCTAAGCAGAGATCCCTATCCTTATTTGAGACAATATCTACATTAGTTATATTATTTAGTTTCTTAATAGGAATTACTTTCTAAATTCTATTTTGAGTAGGATTACTAATTTCAATGTCTTGCTTAGTTTAGAAATAGGTCTTCTATATAAACAGAAGAGATCGATGTTATTCAGCATGCATTATTCAATCAAAATTATCTACGTGAGTTATTTCTCTCTCTGTGTGTATGGTTTGTCTTGAGCCCTAGGGCTGGAATCCCTTGGATTCAATCAATCTCATTCTTGAGATTGGTTTATATTACGATCAGGTCTCAGGGCTGCGCTAGATTGGTATCAGAGCCCAGATCCGGTCGCCGGGGGAACGACTGCCTTCTCCGGTTCATCATCGTCCATCATCTCTTCCCCATCGACCAACCCCTTCCCTCACCCAGCCACCCTACCCAAAACTATTCACCGAGACCCAATCTCTCCAAACTCCCCAGCCGAAAAACCAAAGCCCACCTTCCACCATCCATCACCACGGAAAACCCAACCCTATCCCTCACGCCCAAATTCCCAACCGTCATTCCCCACAAAAAAAAAAAAAAAAAAAAAAACCCACAACCGGAACCATCAAATCCCTTTCCCAGAACCCTAAAATCCCCAAATCATCCCCAAATCCCTAATCCTTATTCCCACTCCTTCCCGTCATCCCACTCGTCCAACTCGCCCTGCCCTCGCATACCCCAATCGAAATTCACCCTCTCGTTTCCATCCTCATACCCAGAGAAGAACAAAAAAAAAAAAAAACAAGAGAGAGAGAGAGAGAAGTCGCAGCAGAAAGAAGAAGTAGACAGAAGGAAGAAGGTATCTAAGTTGAGAAGATACCTTGCACCGACGTCAGTCCGACTAGCAGCAACACCTCTCCACTTCGTGCCCTGTCGGGAAGCTTCGCCTCGGCATCTACTTCCATCGCAAGCCAATCCGCCACCTCACCTGCCGTCTCGCCTTCTTCTTCCTCCCATCGTCCATCGCTGCACCGTCTGCACTTTGTTTTTTTTCCTTCATGCAAGTCGAAACAGGTAAAAGCCCAAAGCCCTCCTCTTATTTTCTCTTTGCGCACAAAGATCGGGGACAGAAGAAGATTTCTCCCTCTGTTTCACACATGTTCTAGCCAAGCACCAAACTGGGCCTGAGTTTTGGGCCTGACTGCAGTTTGGGCCCGATTTGAGTCCAAACCCGACCCAGCTCTAAAAATAAAAAAATAAAAAGATTCAGCCATGCCTAGAAGAGGCAATAATCTCAGTCATTGGCTCACAGACAAGGAACATGATGAACAATTATCCAAACTGGGCCAAGACATGGATGAGGTAATGGATCGTCTACACACCGTAGAATCCGCACTTATTGAATTGCAAAATAAACAGTTGACTGCAAAAGAAGGGTCTTCCGCTGCCTCACAAATACTCACACCCATTCAAACAGAACGGCCTGAGCAACGGGAATCCATGCGTGACTTTGTACAGCATCTCATCGCTGAACGAGACAACTCGGGTCCCCAAGTTCCACCCCACACTGATGATATCACAAAGAAGGTTAAAATCGATATGGCTGATTTCTCTAGAGATGTCAGTCCGAAAATTTTTGTTGATTGGCTTAATTCTCTGGAAGACTATTTTGCTTGGTATAACATGAATGATGAACAGCGGATAGCCTTTACGAAGGTTAAGCTTAAGGGTCTTGCTAGAATCTGGTGGTATGGTGTTGAAAATAATGAACTTGCATTGGGACAGCCCATTACTAGATGGTTCAACATGAAAGAAAGGCTCAAGAGCAATTTCCTTCCTTCTGATTACATTGACACACTGCACCAAGAGTTTCTTACCCTCCAGCAAGGCAATCTATCTGTGGAAGAATATACAAAAGTTTCGCGAATATATTGTTCGTTGTAATTTGAAAACAGATGATCGTCTAACTATCACTAGATTCCGGGATGGATTACGCAATGACATCAAACGAGAAGTTGCTATGTTTGATTACACCAGAGTTGATGAGGTCTTTTGTAAAGCCCGGAAAGCTCAGCATGAACTTCAGTTGCGGAGACGCAACACTTTTCAAGTCGGGGAGTCTTCCACTAGAAGAGGACTTGAACCTACTTTTAATCGTCCTCAGATGCAAGGTTATCGTCCTCCTCCTCCTAAACCATTCCAGCAACCACCACAGAGGCCACAACAAGCAATATAGCCAAGGCAGGCTTTGCCACAGTAGAATCAGCGGGTGCAACAGAATCAGAATGATAATCATGCCCGCGGAAGAATAGATAAAAGAGATATTGTTTGTCATGCCTGTAAACAAAAGGGCCATTATGCAGCAGAGTCTCCACATAGAAATTTATATGCTACTAATGAGCCAGAAGATGAGGAACAGTATGATGAGGAAATCGAGATGGAGTCGTTCAATGCGGAGCCTCAATATGAATCCATAGAAGATCAATTGCACGATACAGAAGCTGATGACGGTTCACCTCTGCTTTTTCTTGACCGTCGTCTGTTAGTAGCTGATGCGAAGGAATAAAATGAAGATTGGAATCATGCCTCCATTTTCCGGTCAAGAGTCAACTGCAAGGGCAAGTCTTGTAACACGATCATTGATGGAGGCAGCACAATAAATGTTCTCTCTCAGGAAGACGTAGAGAAACTTAAGCTACCAACAGTGAAACATCCAAAGCCTTATAAAGTTGCATGGGTCAACAATTACTCCATTCATGTCCGTAAGCAATGTGTAGTCCCTTTCCGGATTAGCCAATATGAAGATACAATTCGATGTGACGTCATTCCAATGAACGTTACGCGCATTCTCTTCGGACAACCATGGCTACAGAAACTGAAGGTCTTTACAGATCATGAGCACAATACTTATACCTTCAACTGGAAAGGATGCAAAATCAGGTTGATTCCATTGGCAGCTAAATCTTCATCATCCACATCTGATATAGCTCCAGCACTTCCTATCTTAACTATGCGGAAGTTTGAAGAAGAAAGCAAAGAGCAGGGCATCATGTATGCCTTGATTGCTAGGCAAGTTCCAGAAGAATCTCCTAATACATCTGTCCCACAAGAAGTAGAGCCCCTTCTAAAGAAATTTGCTGATCTAGTTCCCGATGAGCTGCCTAAGGAGCTACCTCCACTACGTGATATTCAACATGCCATTGATCTTGTACCGGGAGCTTCATTTCCAAATTTGCCTGCATACCGGATGAGTCCCATGGAGCATACCGAATTAATAAGGCAAGTTGATGATCTTTTACAACGGGGATATATCAGGGAAAGCCTCAGTCCCTGTGGAGTACCTGCACTCCTCACTCCAAAGAAAGACGGAAGCTGGCGCATGTGCATTGATAGTCGTGCAATCAATAAAATCACAGTAAAGTACCGCTTCCCAATCCCCATATTAGATGACATGCTAGATTTGATGACTGGTGCATGTATTTTTTCTAAACTTGATTTGCGAAGTGGTTATCATCAAATCCGTGTAAGGCCAGGTGATGAATGCAAGACTGCATTTAAAATCAAAGATGGCCTTTATGAATGGTTGGTTATGCCCTTCGGATTAACCAATGCACCTAGTACTTTCATGCGGGTCATGACACAGCTGTTACAGCCTTATATTGGGAAGTTTGTCGTCGTTTACTTCGACGATATCTTAATCTACAGCAGGAACAACACAGAGCATCTTTAGCATCTGGATGCAATCTGCCAACTCCTTCGCCAAGAGCAATTCTATCTTAATCACAAGAAGTGCACATTTATGAGTGATTCTGTTATTTTCTTGGGATATGTTGTGTCAGCACAAGGAATTAAAATGGACCCTGATAAGGTCAAAGCAATTCTTGATTGGCCTATTCCCACTACACTTACTGAAGTTCGAAGTTTTCATGGTCTTGCAAACTTTTACAAGAGATTTATTCGAAACTTCAGCAGTATCATGGCTCCTATCACCGAATGCATGAAGAAAGGTGAATTTAGGTGGACTAGTTCTGCCACCAGCGCCTTTGAGGACATAAAGCGTACAATCACAGAGGCCCCAGTTTTGCAAATTCCAAATTTTGACAAAGTCTTCGAAGTTGCTTGTGATGCCTCACATGTTGGCATTGGGGGTGTTCCTAGTCAAGAGCGACACCCGATTACATTTTTCAGCGAGAAACTTTCTGATACCAAGAAGACGTATTTTTCTTATGATTTGGAATTCTATGCCGTTGTACAATCACTTCGTCACTGGCGGCATTACTTGATTGGCCAAGAGTTTGTTCTTTATTCTGATAATGATGCTTTGAGACATCTACATTCATAGCAAAAGATCAGTGCCAACCGTGCAAAGTGGAGTGCTTATATACATGAGTTCAGTTTCAGCATTCGTCATACAGCAGGCAAAGATAACTTAATAGCTGATGCACTCAGTCGACGGAAGCATTTGTTGACAAATATGTCTGTCAGTGTACTAGGCTTTGAACAACTCAAGCTAGATTATGCGGATGACCAGAACTTTGGCACTATCTATGCAGAACTCAGCTATGGTGATTTCGGTAAGCATCCCCATTATAGCATCCATGATGGTTTCTTGTTTAAAGGTACACAACTCTACCTTCCTACTACATCCATTCGTGAGTATGTTGTCCGCGAGTTGCATTCTGGAGGATGTAGTGGCCATTTGGGACTCGACAAAACTCTTGCTCTTGTCAGCAACAGATATTATTAGCCCCGAATGAAGACCACTATTATTCGCGTTTGCGAGAGATGTAGGACATGCCAGATAGCCAAAGGTACTAAGAAAAACACTGGACTTTATCAGCCTTTGCCTATTCCTCATTCTCCGTGGGAAGATATTAACATGGATTTTGTGCTTGGTTTGCCAAAGACTCAGCGGAAAGTTGATTCTATTTTTGTGGTCGTTGATCGCTTCTCAAAGATGGCTCATTTTATTCCATGTATTTCAACTAGTGATGCCTACAAGGTTGCCAAGCTCTTTTTCAAAGAAGTTGTTTATCTCCATGGCCTTCCAAAGACTATTGTTTCTGATCGTGACACAAAGTTCGTGAGTTATTTTTGGAAGACTTTATGGATGCTGTCCAATACCAAGTTCAAATTCTCTACAGCTTATCACCCGCAAACTGATGGCCAAACAAAAGTCTTGGACAGTTGTTACGCTGCCTTGTTCGTGATCACATCACAACTTGGGATCAAGCGTTACCTATGGCTGAGTTTGCGTACAATAACTCAGTCAATCGGTCTACTGGTATTTCTCCATTTGAAGCTGTGACAGGAGTTCGTCCACGACTACTTGTTGATCTTGTACCTTTGCCTGTAGATGCAAGAATTAGTGCCGATGCGGAAAGCTTCTTTCAACACATGCAACACGTACACAATGAAGTCCGCCGGCATATCTCTGCCAGTAATGCCACTTACAAACAGCAAGCTGACAAGCATTGCCGATTTATTGAATTTGCTGAAGGGGATATGGTCATGGTCCGTATCCGTCCAGAACGTATGTCTCCTGGCGCGTATAAAAAGTTGCATCCACGGAATACTGGTCCATACAAGATTCTAAAAAAGATTGGCTGCTTATGTGCTAGATCTCCCAACTGATTCAGGTGTCAGTTCTACTTTCAACGTTGAGGATCTTACGCTTTACCGTGGTCATGATAATGATGGAGAAACTGAAGAGCAGACTATTGCTCTACCTTCTAATCTTCCACCTGTTGATGATCAAATTGTTTCCATTCGTCAAGGAGGTTTTCAAAAGTTCTATGTCCGTTGGAAGAACCATCCTCTCTCCGATGCTACGTGGATCACTGCAGCAGATTTTCAGCAGTTAAATCCAGATCTTTATGAGCGTTATCAAGCGATTAACTCGTCGGAGTCGAGTTCTTTCAAGCCGGGGAGAGTTGATGCAGCCCGCAAGACCAAGACCCGCAGGACCTGACGGATCCTCTCATGGGGTCCACATGATCTCTCCTAAGCAGAGATCCCTATCCTTATTTGAGACAATATCTAAATTAGTTATAGTATTTAGTTTCTTAATAGGAATTACTTTCTAAATTCTATTTTGAGTAGGGTTACTAATTTCAATGTCTTGCTTAGTTTAGAAATAGGTCTTCTATATAAACAGAAGAGATAGATGTTATTCAGCATGCATTATTCAATCAAAATTATCTACGTAAGTTATTTCTCTCTCTGTGTATGGTTTGTCTTGAGCCCTAGGGCTGAAATCCCTTGGATTCGATCAATCTCATTCTTGAGATTGGTCTACATTACGATCAGGTCCCGGGGCTGCACCACTGTGGACATCTGGAAATTTGCTTGCAAGATGGTAAAAATAAATTAAATTCAAGAGCCCATAATAGAATGTACAAAGCCCAACAGTTAGGTTCTTGTAATTTTTCAACGAAGAGAGCCTTATTCTACACACACTTGAAGGCCTTCGCCTATCCTAGGGGTCCCCCTCTGGAACGGTGACTGTAGATTATCATGTCCTGGCCATTCTTTAATAATAACTTGGAGAACAAGTAATATAGTTACAATATCAATGAAGTAAAAGACCCATAATCCAAGAAAGTAAATGCGCAGTTCTTGGCTTTTGAGAAGCCATGGAACCAAATTTCCCCTCTTAGGAGCAAAAAAAAAAAAAAGAAGGTAATAAGACCCATACTTTGGTGTCTGATACGATAACAGGCGCAAGTTCTTTGATTGAAAATTAAACAAAAGATAGTGCCCTCAATATAGAAACCTAATGTAATGGTCTTAGAAAAAACAGGAATTGGGCTTTTGTTTAATATCAAGTTATCAAATAATGTGGTAAACAAGTTGAGCAGTATAAACATGAATAGCAACACAGGACAGATAACACAGAGCTTTCTATTGCCCGTGTTTCAGTAAGATCTAATGGAATCATTTACCTGTGCTAAAGAACTTGATGGTATGAATTCCAGTAGTCCTTCATCTTGTCCAGTTGCTAGTACTCTGTACGGAGTCAAATGCAAGTCAAGATTCTCCAGTTTAAGCAAACGGTCCATGAGAGAAACCATTTGAACAACCTGGATGTAACCACCAAAAAAGCAATGATTTTAAAATTCATATATCCCAGGACCACCTCAGGATTTGTGTACTAGAAGGAGCTTATGTTGCATGGTGAATTCCTAGGGCAAATAGAATCTAAAACTTGCAAAAACTTAATTTTCAGTAAAATAAGAAATGAATTACATAACTCTATTCTTGATTTGGACATTCAATAGCTTATAGATGATTAGAGAGCATAGGAGGCTCTTACAAAAGTATTTGAGTCTGAGAAAGACTACCATACTACTACAAGAAAATGTTTTGGCATACTCGTGCATACTGTTGTCTGTATTATTGTGTAGTACACACCGCAAAAAGAAAAGGAGATCGTATGATACACTGCACTAGCATGCCAAAACGTGCTTTTTTGATAATATGACAGTCAGCACTCTGCAGGACCGCTCCATTTGCATTTAGTACTTTACCGAATACCTTTGCTAAAGTCAACTAGGAGGTTCAAAAAACAAAATAAGAGATATATGCTAAAAAGCAGCAAAGAAAACCAGCAACTACAAAACACAGCTAAACAAGGAGAAAGAAGATAGAAATATCCTTGTGAGCAATGAGCAAACTGGGAAAACAATAACGTCAAAATATTATATAGAAAGGAAATTAATGTAAAAGGGGGAAAAAGTCAACCATCAATAGAAACTGGTATGACTGCTGATTCCTTTAGTTCTAACCAAGCAGATTGTTTGGTCTAAAGACCAGATGCGGTCACAGGCACCAGTCCTAGCCTGACCTATCCTAGCTTGATGAAGATTCAGACATTGATCACATAAATTTGATTGCCGAAGAATTCATGGAACAACTTGAGACTGGCCAAGGTATTGAATGTGTCAGATTAAAGAATGGACCCCAAGGCCCAAACAGTCCCAATTGATGGTAAAACTTATTGCCATGGTCTTATTTGATAGACAGGACGATGCAGGGAGTTTTCTGCAAGTACGGAACATTCCTGCAGAAATTCCAGCAACCAGACTATTATCTGGACATCATTCAGATGGTCTTGAATAGAACCGAAGTGTCCCGACCACAAAACTTACAGAAAATTCTGATTGGCTCAATAATTAAGGATGGAAAGATTGAGGAATTTGAACATAGGCTAACAACGGGATGGTTTAAGTGGAGACCTGCTTGTAGAGTGCTTCATGATTGGCACCTAAGATGCACGGATACTTCAAAATGGGCAATGTATCGTGTCCGATACTAGTACTACACTTTATGTGTACCCGCCGTGTCTATGGCATGTCCTTGCCGTGTCCATATGTATCTGGGTATCGTAGATCAGCACATACCGACAAGATTGAAGGGAAGATTTTACAAGATAACAATTAGACTTGCAATTACCTATGGAGCAAAATGTTGGTCAATCAAGAAGCAACACATGTACAAACTGAGTGTAGCAAAGATGAGTATGTTGAGATGGATGCGTTGGAAAACTAGGAAAGATGGAATCAGAAATGAGCACTTTCAGATGCATTTAGGGGTAGCATCAATAGGTGATAAATTTAAGAGAGACTCGATTGAGATGGTCTCGACATTTCCAATGCAGGCCAACAAACACCGTCGAAGAAATGTTTTTCCATGTAGGATAAAGGTCCATCGAGGAAGAGAGGTACGTCGAAGAGGACATGGGTGAAAGTAGCAAGAGGATTTGGCTAAGGATAGATAGGAATCGAGAGACAGAACTCAACATAGTTGGGACAAGGCCTTAATGATGATGATGCGCCAGGTCAACCATAAACGAAGTGTTTACTGATGAGGCCCACTAGTCTAGATGGTGGCCCCCATAGGATCCACAATTAAAGACGACCAAAAGAGGTCAAAACTGAATTCCAGACATCTTTTAAGTTTTTGTTTCTTTTATTTGGTTAAGTAGGACCCACACAGTTAGAAAGATTTTAATTAAATTGATAATGGTTGGATAGATGGGATTGTTCTTCGGCTTTATTACAGTTTGAATCTTCTTTAAAAACATATGTTTTGGATTGCAGTTCTGCAGTTTGAACAAAAGCCTGTTCTATGGAATATTTTGCACTCTTCTGCATTGGATTGTACCCCTTGGGACTGAAGCTTTCAGTGGATTATTCAGAGATTTGAGTGAGTACTCTTTGTTTAATCCAGAGATTTGAGTGAGTTATATTTGTTTATCACCTTATTTTCCTGCAATGAATTCTGTTGACTGGGATTGAATTGAAATTTTGATTTTCCAATTACTTGGGTTCCACTTTGGCCGCATCACATCACAACCAGACAGTGTGGTCCAGTTTTTAAGACACTAATTTCTTTTATATCGGTAACAATACTTATAGTCCCCCACTCCAAAATAAAAAAAGAGGGAAGGTACAAAAGCATCATACCAAAGACCCTCTCAATGCAAGGGAAAACCAAACCAACCTCGCATCAAATACCAATGAAAGGAACATTGATATTATAGTTGTCAATTGCGTTTCAGACCCGTTTTGGTCTGGCCCCAAAACTGAAATGTTTCGGCCGATTTGGAATTTCAAAAAATGTCTCGGATATATGTTTCAAAAAAAAAATCTAATATAAAACAAATATTAAAGTCTAAAATGACATATAGATTGCTAGGGCCCTATTTTTATTTAGGGTTAAATTTGAGTAGAGCAACCTGTTAAAGACATAGCTAGCTAGGGTTATATTTATTATTACATTGAAATTTGACTAGACCCATGAATTAGTGGGGCATTTAATTTTAAATTTTCTGATTTTTAACAGGTGAGCTCCATTGTAGAGCTCATGAAATTGAAAATGTTACAAAGAGATGACGATGACTGCAGCGATTGCGTCGGCAAGGTTGCAAGCAACTGAGACAGTGGTGATAGGACAATGATTGCAATGAAGGTGCATCCCCGTCTCTTCCTCTTTCTTTCTTCTTTTTTTACCTTTCCTGCAACCAGACCCTTCCTATTTTTCTATGTTTTGTTTTTTTTTTTTTAATTTCTGAAACCCTAGATTTTGGGAATTTCGCCCTAATAGGAAATTTAGGATGGAAATTTTTTTATTTCAGCCAAAATGCTCTGAAATCTAAAACAAAAACTTTTAGGGGGTATTTCATTTCAGACTCCTTCAAAACGAAAGTTTTCATCCGTTCCACACAAAACAATACGAGATTGACAACTATGGTCCCTATCCACTCCTTGCCTAGCTAACGAAACTCTAAAGGTGGGGAAAATTGAATCATCTTTGCTGATGCCATTCTCAATCAGTGTTTGGTGTTTCTTTTCAAATTTAAAATGGATTTTATAAAACCAGAATAATCAGTACCAAAGTGCTCTAATAAAAGTTCAATCTAGGTAAGACAGTTGACTCTTGAAAACATGACGTTTCCCTTCTTTTCCCCTTTTTAATACTAAAAAAAAAGATTTTAAAAAATAGAGTTCGGATTGTGTGTGTGTGTAGGTGGGTGGGTTCCACTCCCTCTCAAGTAGAGTACACTTGGTCACGGGAATCGGCTGAGTCGCACCTTAGAGCCTAAGATAATTGAACAAATATTAAATTATATGGAAAAAATCTAAAAAATAAGGCCCTAAAAGTATAAAATCTAAGACTTTTCATAATTTAGTTAGTATGAACGAATTCAAGTATAGACAGGCATTGTCATTTGCTTTACACCCAATTGAATGAAAGATCAGTATCAAAGATCCCTGAAAGCCTTCCAATTCCCAAAACTTCTTGCGACACTATGCATAATAGAGGCTGACAATGTCGGGCTGAGGGTGTTTGAAAGAATTTGTGGACGACATTTACGATGATCATAATTATAATTAATATAATAATAATATGCTTTTCAAGGGATAAAAAAGGGAAAAGAGAACATCTATGCGCATGGCCACACTAAATACTGAAACATTGCAAGCAACTGTGAATTTATTTCTTCCAAGAAGATTGTAAGCAACATGCATTTCTTTCTTCCAAGAGAACATTGACAAAGAAACCGTGTAATTAATGGACAAAGAAGCCACTTAATTAAGGATTTAAGCCACTTATTAAAGGAAAATATGAGAGGAGAAGTGGCGACTACATTCACTTCAGATGACCAAAAATAACAGCCATAAGTTCAGACTGAGATTCTTGCAAAAAGGGCTTGCTACACAGGCCACTCATACTACCACATTTCCATGTGGCCAGACGTGGATGTGGGTGCCAGTTGCAACATCCAAACCATACAGCAGGTGCATCAGGATGTAGATCACCAAGCCAAAAAATCAAGACAATGGGCCAACATGTTTAGGAAAATGTAAGGTCTATGTGCCTTGGTTGTGGACAAATATCCCACATATCCATGTGGCTGTGGAGATCGGCACGGTAATATAGGCATAAAATATTAGAAAACCTCAATGAAAAATGAAAAATATATAGATACCAGTTGATCCTGCCGAATGTCATCCCCCTTCTTAAATATAACTTTGCAACTTCCACCGCTTGATGTTCGAAAAGTCAGACGCAAAGGATGCAGGGCACTTTTAAAAATTGATGATTCTGATGGAACGATCCCAGTGATTAGCACATCAGGTGCCAAAGGTGATCTTATTGGCTGTAAGCAAGGGAAGCACAAAGTTTTGAAGATGTAAGCAGGATTGAAAGTTTTAATGCAATGCAGCACCTGATGGTCAACATGTAGTGAAAGATCAACAAATAAGAAACATGAAATAAAAAGAATACCTCTTCAAAATAAGTAAGCTCACTAAGAAGACCAGAAAGCAGTTGCCTTAGCTTCTCAATTTTCTTCTGGGTTCCACCGCGTACATTTCTTACATCTCTCATTATAGAACATAATTGTGCAGTCAATTCAGTCTGACGCACCAAACTTTGCCACAACTTAAACCCATCTTCTTCTCCATTGACACCAGCTGCCAACTGTTTGAAATGAGATTCTAATAATTTCAGTTAGGTAACCAAAAGAATTTTATTTTTATCAGGGCAACCAAAAGCTTAAGAAGAGATTTACTTGCACATTCTCAGTTTATGTGAATTCCAAGGGTCTAAATTATTATTTATCAACTTCAACTCTGGTGCAATTGGTTATTAATGGAAAGATAAATCACAGGGTTTTCATGCATCAGCATGCTTATAGTTTGTAGATAAGCATGAGAATATACAGTGTACAATTAAGTGAATGTTCTGACAAGTGCTGGTAGTACATATTAGGTACATACAGCAAACATAGTTTGTAGTACAGTGCAGTACTGTACTATTGTTAGTAAATGTCATCTCAATAGATGATGGATCTGATACAGCCCGGTTGCCTGACCTACCCTGGACCACAACAGAAGAAGAGAAAGGAATTCAACATTCCCCAAGCTCACTTCCAGAAATCCCATGGTAAAAGAAAGTAAATGGACAACAAATCCAAAAATAACAATGCAAAATACTCTTGGGGCTGGTTTGAATAAAGCTGCAGCATAGGAAAGCAGGAGCGGAAATGGAAATCTGAAAGACATTTTTTTTTTTTGGGAGGGAGGACTCCTAAATTTGAGGAAGTGCAGATTTGATGGCTATTTATTCGTGATTCATCATGGCAACTTAGGTTGCACCAAACAAAGCTATTCAGAAAAGTAAGGTCTGTTTCCGCGGAATTCACGGTGCACACAAACATGCCCTAAAGAAGTGAAGCTTTCAGCTGCGCATGTTGGGGTCTTTATGTGGCACATTGGAGGCTGGGAAAAATTCTCCTTTTTATGAACTAGGGTGTATTAATCTTGTGGATCATACCTTTCGCTCTTCTTTGGTTGGTATGGTAGGAAAGGAATGATAGGGGCTTCCACAAAACATCTATACATCAAGAAGGCATCTTATCTTCAGTTGCGAGGAGGATAGCAAATTGGGATCTGGTTGGGAAAGAGGTAAGGATTTGTGAAATTTAATGTTGATGGCACAGCTAGGGATAATCCAGATCCTGAGGGCATTGGAGATTGAAACAACACGAGGAAAGGTTTTGTTCATGATTGTGAAACATGTGGGCATTATAGACTCTAATGAGGCAGAGGTTCTAGCTATTTTAGAGGATCCTATAATCTTCTCATCATTTTTCCATGGACACTTAATTTTGTAAAGCAATTCCTGCAATGCCATTTGATGCGTTTTTTTCACCGGAGAAACATCCATGAGATTCCATTTTTATTACAGTGAGATCAAGTTTTGGGCATTTCCGTTTCAATTCATTTCCAGCATGTCGGCCGGTCAGCTAACAATTTGGCAGATGTTCTTGCCAAACAAGGAGTTGATGAGAGTTATTCTTTTGTTTGCACGTACCTTATACTTTTTTCTGATGGGTCAGGTATATTGCTCCCATACCTAGGCCCTTTGTTGGCTTTCCTCAACTCTTCTAATATATACCACCTTTCTTAATCCAATTTATTTACGGTTGCAGATTAAAAATAAATCTTTAAGAATTGTTATAGAATGCGCAACCCTGCGCTAAAAACTTGAAACTAGCTCCACAAAGACCAGACTTCAAGCATCCACTTCCGCAGAATCAGAAAACAAGGACACAAACACAATCAGAATCTGCTTGTTCTGTCATTTCATTGATCTTACATAGACTAATACATCCAAGACTGGTTACTGACATACTAGTGGGAACTTATACCCATGATATGAACTAATTCTCTTAAACATAATAATTGCAATCCATTGTCCTGTAAGACTGTTAATTCACAAATGCTTCTAATAAGAATAATTGCACTCCAATCTCCCATACCATCAGCCTGCTAATTTTGCTGTAAACATTAGCCTATTGGCACATATTCCCCTAAATACATTAACTGCACTCAAGTTCACCACTAAGCTATTTGACTGATTACATGCAAACATCAACAACTAACACATTCTTCTAAAACAGTAATTATACTTCAGGCTCTCATAAGACTTTTGACCATTACCTGCTTTTATTCACTAAAACTAGAAACTAAACAATGAGTGCATGAAAATACTAAACCACCACCACTATTGTGCGCACGCAGACACATCCAATGATGAGTGGAACATCTACCCTAGGATGATTTGGATGGGGCCCACAATAAATGTGATGAAATTCTTGATAACAGAGCTCATACAATTATATGTTTGACATGAATTTATGATGGAAGGTGTAACCTCTTGAACTACATCAGGATCAGCCTCTTCTTTTTCTTTTTCTTTTTTAATTATAAAGGTAACATGAGTCAAATGCAACCACATGATTGTGATAATGAGCACCTTCCCATTGTGCTATGGGTACTTGTCTAGACAATAGATCAGCCACCTCGGTTTGCAACTCTACAAAAGGTAATTATAAAAGTTCTTTCTCTTTCTTCCCTTCTCTCTTTCGATCTCGCTTCTTTGACCTAGATCTGAAACTTAGTGTGGTATATTGGCATCGTATCATATCAGAGGATCTTCTCAAGGAACACAACAAAGCGTCAATCTCTTGTTGTACTAAAGACCATAAAAAAACTCAAGGCTGTCCGTGCAACATGGCTGACAAGCAGACAAAGCATCTTCAATCGACACAATACGAGAGGATCATATATTGGAACATCTGCATCATTCAAGAACTAGAGGATACAAAATGACTGGTACCAATTGATGTCAATCGGCTCAAAAGGCCCTACTTATATGAATGCACTAAGCAGGGGCAAACCATGGACAACCATATACATGGTTCCAAGGATGCCCAAAAAGCATGATTCCAAACAAATAACCTCAGCAATTGGATTAAACTAAACATTAAACACTCTAATGAGGAAGTGGGGAATCCACATTGGAAAGCTTAATTTCTTTGAAGTGATGAAAATATTAGGAACTCAAAGATTAATGGATAAATAGGATACATATTGGTGTGATCTAGGGTAGGGAAGCAGAGATTAATTGATCAATATGAGAAATCTCAGTGTATTCTAATTTAGGAAACCAGATTCTAAAACAAAACTGCAGGATTCAACTCAAATCTGAATTTTAAAATCAATTTCAATATCCTGGATAATGCAGAACTTGTATTAGCTGGACTTTTAGCAAACCCCAAAATTCAAGATTTTTTTCTATGGTTCAAACTGACTCAACCTGCAGAAAATTCGATACTGACAGAAAATTTAGACTGGAGATCAATTCGAAGGATTAAGAACTTAACCCAAAACCCCAGAGCAACCTGTTTATATGGTTCCTAGGAGAGTCTCAAAATACTGGCTAAATCACGCTGCAAAAAAAAGGCCGTAAACAGGTTAAGGGACTAAAGCAGAAATCCGGTTAATACAATTTCTGCAATAAGATCGGCAGGAATTCCATAATGCAATTAAACCAATAGCACTTGTCATTCAATAACAATCATGGACCAAATATCGGCCGACATGCACTGCATCAGCCAACGAATTGGACGAGCTCATAGTTACCCAGTTCGCAATTCGATTAATTTGCAATTGAGTTCACAATTCATAATTCGAGGCTTAGATTGATCAGGAAATTCGATAGAGTAGGTTCATTTGAGTCGCTTTTAATTCGTCAAATCCGAAGTTCAAGTTTGCGAAGTTAGATGAACTAATGTATATGTGTCCATAGTTTTAAGTGCATCACTAAAGCCCACATCTAAATCCCAAACCGCTTAGAATCATTGTTCTTTACATTTACACTCGGAGAAATTTTACCTGAATAGAGTTGGGCCAACAATAATATTAATTACATGTAAAACATGGTTACAAAAAAAATGACAAGTAAAATTCCATGATTTACTGATGATCAATCTTAAGGTGGGGCTAACTCCTATTACAGTTAGATATAGATTAGCACAATACATAGAGCACAATGCTTTTGAGTGGCTGTATTTTTAGATTGTCACCATTTAGAGAACTATGAGAGTAGTTCGATAATAGTTCGTGAATCGAATCGAACGAACTATTCGGAGTTCGAAGCCCTTTTGATCGAACTAGGTAATTATGGTTCTGCACTGCTTTTTGCAAATTACCAGCATTCACATGTGTATTAGAGCACAATGACTGATAGATAGGGTGCATCGGCCGATACGCATCGTAATAGAATGGCTGATACTGATGCGCATCGTAATAGACCCGATATGACTGGTGGCTCTTCCAATCCACAAAACCAATGAAAAACACTTCAGTTCAAAGAATTAAAGTCAATACGCAAGCTGTATAGCTTGAGCGCTTTCCTTTAAGCTTTAAAAAATCCTGAATTTGAGCTAACTTTTTACGTTTTTTCTTTTTTTTTTTTCTGTTTTGATAGGGGAGATCACAAAATTATTCATAATGCATGTTTGAATTAGACTAGTACATGCATTATTTGGGCAATTTGTAGGTCATTTTGGGCTTTTTCTCATAAATATTTGAGAATTTTTGGGGATTTTTTAAAAGATAAGAAATCATTTACAGCTTTGCTCACAAAGAATTTTTTTTTAATGTTTTTATATTATAAAAATTTATGTGTTCAATAGATCAATCCCTTAGACCTAAGTGTAACTATTAATTGTAAGTATCAAGTGCTGAGTAGTGACAATTAAATAAGTAAATGCTACGTAGTACATGATTGATTCTGTGATGATACTACATACTATATCTGTTAATAAATACTAAATAGTTAAATTTTCTTGATAAAACTGTTTGACCATTAATATTTTATTAGGCCTCAATCTAACTAAGTAACATGAATATAAGTTAATAAATACATCAGTACTATTCTTTTAAAGTTATAGAGTAATACAGGACATTGACAATAAAGAATGGTCCAAGAAATACATTTAATTTAGTTGCTAATAAAAAATAAAAGACAAGTCCTTACAAATTTTAATCTTCTGAATATTTCTAGACTTTTTTTTTTCATTTTTTTTTAACTCAAATTAAATTCATGCCAGTAACCATATGCGTATGTTTTGGGGGGCGGCTGATACGCCCTCGTAACTGGTTTTTTGAATCAGTAAATTTGAAATTAGACTGGCTTAATCCACATCAAAGCAAGCATTCTTTCTTGAATTTCAAGCTTCCACATGAACAATAGCATCTAATGATCAGAAACCAATAGAAGACCAAATAATCCCAGAGAAAACCTAGGTTCAGTCAAAAACCTAGTTTATTCAACCAAAGAGTACATAGGATAACTCTTTCAACTGAAATTTTGAATATAACAGTGTCTACACAATTTATACTAGAAAATGCAACTTAAACCTAAGCTAATCTTAGTCATCTATCGTCGACATTAAGCTATCAACCATCATAAAGAATGCTACTGATCTTTCTTTAAAGGAGTAAAAAGCATTAAATAAACCAAAGAATAGCTGGTGGCCAACCCTAATTGGATGAGCAATTGGGCCTAATTTGGGCTCTGTACAGCTGAGACTACAGTTAAGGTCTGGTCCCTTTTGAAAACCTCTGAGGACCGGTTTACACATCAGCATTCAGGGTTCAATAGATTCATCCTACAGAACTAGCATAGAAAGCCTGTGCAATTCATGGGTCACTGTCAAGTGACATGCGAACTGAATAATAAAGTTAAGAAAACAAAATTAAAATAGAAATTGACCCTTGATGATGATTGCACAATATAAAAGAGACTTAGTATCATCATATTCAGGTTGGGTTGCGGAGTTAAACAGTTTAAGACTCATATTCTATTTTCTCCATTCATTGTTTCTCTTTGGTTTCATCTGTTTACTTTTCTCTATTTTTATTACAAACCATATTCAGGAGGGTTGAGAGATCAGGATGAAGTAAAATGTTCAGGGTTTAAACAGTTATAAGTGTCTTATAAACCCATTAAACCCTGCGGCCCTTAGACAGGTGATTGCAACGATTAGATCATGCACATCCCCGTTCCCCAGTGATTGCCATACATCTAGGTAGACTCCACATCCAAGGTTCAGAGTCATTTGTGGTCAGTTATGTCACTCTTCTATGCTCCTTCTTTTGACGCATGTAAATATCACTATTATTTGATCCTAGTCCAATTGAATGACACTTTGCTTGGATCTTCAAATGAATGGGTCATTACTTTCTCCTACTGTAAAGGAAAAAATATGTTTGCAAAAATATGCATAAAGACCTATGGGATAAAAGAATCATTGCCATATCCAAGCAAAAAAAAAACAGAGAGAAAAGAAAAGAAAAGAACCATCACCACTGAAGCCAAAACATAACATATCCCACCCTCTCCTAAGGGGATGCAAAGTAAAATAAACAAATGAAAATTAAATAACATAACAGCGTACTAGATTTAAGTAAAATCACATTAAGAAAATAAACCACACTAGCAGCAGACATTGTGCATGCAAACATGAATCTTGACAGGGAAGTCAAGTCTATGAGAGAATTAATATTCAGACTAATGAGAGGACAATGAGTCATGTGAAGGGGAAATATTAAGAAAGGAAGCCGTATTTGAAAGGAGAATAGGATATTCTTGAGGAAGTATGGTGATTGATTTGTCAAGTTATAAAAAACGGAGATAAAAACATGTATTTGAGACAAAACTAGAATATGAAATATGAATCAATTTCAAGACCCATGTATGAAGGGAAACATATAGACGTAGAGATGAGATGGTGGAGAGTAAGACGAGCAAGATAAAATAGGAGAGCTAATAAGGGGAACCTCTCTTCAGCACCAGTCCTTGTGGGGCCCACTTGGGGATGGGAACGCAGGGGGGCATTGGATCATCATCCTAACCACTTGATCAACAGCCCAGTAGTTTTAACAACCAAACGAGTGCACAGTTGATCCAATGGTCTTGTCAATTTGGATGGGCGCCAAACTTGGGATCGGTGACAATCAAGGGGGGCCCTTGTTTCATAGTCCACTCAGATGGATCATAAGGTGGGCCCACTAGGTGCGGTGTGCTTAGCAAAGGTTTTCTTTCATAAGAAAAGGCAAAAATACATGAAAAAAATTAAAAAGAAGGAAAAGGTGGTAAAAACGTGAGTTGTCAAAAAACAAAAGGAAAAAAAGTGAGTCTATATATTTAAGGTGTGAATCAATTGATTCAATTAAGTGCCCTTTCTTGAGAAGAATAACAAGAGATGCCCCGTCTTATAACCTACAAGTAAATATTCTTACCAATAAAAAAATGCTTGCCAACGTGGCACTTTAAATAAATAGGGAAAAATGAGAGAAAATATGAGGTATTTCTTTAAAGAAGAGAATATAGATTTTGTTTCCATGAAGGGATCCTAAAGACAACTCAAGCAAAGAGCTAAAGAGACCAGAATGCCATACTTTCATCGTATTGTCCTCTAGAATTTCATAGGTACAGTAAAAACGTTTTGCATAGGCAGGATCATGAAGCTCCACAGTCACGTACCAGCGAAGAAAGCTAGCCAGCTCAATATTGCTTAGTGCTGTAAAAAAAATAAAAATAAAAAATAATTTCAAATGCCACAAGATGATGAACTACAATAAGGATTAATCACAGTCTGTCTGTGCAAGATGTGTAGACTAATTAAATTTAAGAATGAGTAAGAGTACCGACTTTGTTTTTTCCTAGTACTTTCACCCACACTTAATTTTATATGATATTAGAGGTAATAAAGACGATAATCTGAATACCTACTATTCCATTTGATAAAGTTGGCATTCAAAGAAATAATATAAACAGCAAGATTGGTGCCAGCTTGGAAATTGGTTGTGATAATATTGATATATAATGGAAATGCATCACAAGAGTTTGCACATAAAGCATATTTCGGAGGAAACTCTAAAAGAGGAGTGGTAAACAACTAAACATACAGCGCTGCACAAGGAAATGTGATAGACGGGACTTATCCGACCGCTCAAACCGAAGAGCTTGAACCAGTTGAAGTAAGTAGCATTGCAGCTCTTCATCATCCGCTCGTTCAAGAACACTAACAGCATATGCACGAACCTGCTCAGACGATATTGAAGTTACACATAAATGATGTAAAAAATTTAATTACGAAACAAACTCCATGAGTGCAAACTTTTGATGCAATGAAAACCAGTACACCAGTAACTATGAGGGGCAATGAAAATCACTGAAATAGATTCCATGTACACCAAACAACTGTTTTCAGAACATTTAGGTGTTATGCCTCGAGGTTCGCCTCAGGGCATGGCGTTGCAAAGATGCCCCCGCCTGAAGGTTGGCTTGCATTTGAGGCTTATGCCTCGCTGTACAAGGCATATTCAGAGAGTCAGCCAAGTCTGCGCTTCAATGACACTTCATGATACCCTCCATTAACACATCCTATTTTTATGAAAAAGAGGAACAACCTGTAATTCTAAAATATTGTTATCTTTTAAATTTTAAGATTATTGTAAGTAGTGTTAACTTAAGTCAACCCTATTTAACACATAAAAAGGCTTAAAACGGCCAAACTTCAATTGTTTCCTATTTATATCAATATATTCAATATTTATTTATTTATGTATTCATTAAAAAGAGTGTGCTCATGAGGATTTACAGCCCATGTTTTGTGAAACTGAAATGACTCACTTCACAAACATTGCAGCAAGTTAAAGATTTTGAAATGTAAAGAAAATGCCCATCCAAATAGACTTCCTTTAGCAAGCAGAACCTCTACTTTCAGTTCATTTGTTGGAAGACAAATCTGAACAATTGTATGTGCCCTTTCCTTAAATAATGAAGAGAAAATATGCATACAATTGAGTGTTTAACACACTATGCGTCATTGACAAGTATTACAGCATGGTTCAAAATCATGATTGAGGTGGGTGTCACAGTCAACCTTGAAAACCGATATAACGCTGCAATATATCCTGTTGGTGGCTGTTATGAGCCCATCATGGAGTAAGTTTTTGGGTCCTCAAAAGTCTTGAAAAATATCCAAAATATCCAAAATATTGGAATCTAATTTTCCCCATTAGTGCACATTATAGAGAAAAATACCAATTCTGCAAAAGATGGCTTAAAGTCTATGGAGATCTCTGTTGACATGATATGGCCGCAGTTGGACCTTCCCAACAAGTTACATGATCTGTTTGAGGCTGACAGCATTGCAGTGGGTTCCTCTATGGGGCAGAGTTATGTAGGTTTTTTTTCTGGCCAACATTTGTGTCCTATCTTAGGAGCGGACCCTAATGTTTCGACAGTACTTCCTCAGTGGCATCTTTGCAAGAGAATGTGAGCTTTCTTGTTTCCTCATGGCCTCTACTCTTCCGTGACACTCCTATAGTTACCACTCATAGATGCTCGCATGAGGTGGCATTCTCATCAGCGCCCATCTCCCATAGCCTCCTCAGTGGCATCTTTGCAAGAGAATGTGAGCTTTCTTGTTTCCTCATGGCCTCTACTCTTCCGTGACACTCATATAGTTACCACTCATAGATGCTCACATGAGGTGGCATTCTCATCAGCACCCATCTCCCATAGCCTCCTAAGATGGTGCCCTCTGCCATCAAGCTTCTATAAGCATAATTTTGATGAGAGCACAATTCGTACTCTGGGCTTTGCAAGTATAGAGGAGCCATCAGCGACAGCGCGGGGGCAATATTCTCTCCTTCTTTAGCCCAGCTGGCTTCTGCTCTATCAAGAAGGTGGAAATGGAAGCTATTGTAGCTTTTTAGTATATTGCTTGTGTGCTGTTTAGCTCTTCTCAAAAAAAATTATGCCTTAGCCACCATCCTAACATACTGGATCCAATCAGACATATCAAATCTACATCACTTCGGTATTTAATATATCCATTTGTCTGCTTTTAGCTAGCTATTATCTTATCTTTTACTTCAAATGCCAGGGATACTGGTAACCATAATATGTTGGATACTACATAGATATTTAACTTCGATTAGTAGAAATTTTAGACCATAAATTGAATGCTATAATTGAACCTCGACAAATTCAATAGTTTAGCCCCTAGACATTCATATTGCAATCCTGGACCTACAAGACATTTTGAGGCCTGATACATACCTATATATTACTTTTTTTATAGACTACACGGATATATTACTTGAGAAGGCAAATCAATAACGTAATCTAATATTATCTATGTTGTAGATTGTTTTTCATATTTTTCAGTTTTTGTCGGACAAAAGTTCTCCTCAGTAACTGATTCGTATCATTCCCTGGATAAGCTACATTACACTTTTGATCCTGATATTTTGAATGGTGTTTTAACATCAATTTGCTCAGGACAAAATTTTGACTAGATTGAGATGGCTTTAATGAACAAGCTAACTGACATGACGATGAAACTAGAGGAAGACTGATTGTACTAGAAAACAATACTATCAAGTCATGTGACAATCAACCTCAATACAAGGGTTCTAACATTGATTTGATGTTGGATAATACTTATAAAATTAGCAAACTGGTTAGAGCAGAAAATTGCGTATTTTATACGTAGATACTTACTTCTTCACTCTCAAAAACAGGAGACAGAAGCTCTAATGCATCTGTAACGTCAATGGTTTCCCATCTCCCCATCAAATCTAATGCTTGTTTTGCTTCCTGTAACAAATTAGTAAATGAATCTTCCTGGATTAAGAAATGAAATTATATATCCAAATAATGGGAGAAACAATCAACACAATGACCTGAACATCGCTCCATTCAACACATCGAAGAAACTTGGTGAGTGCCCTCTTCTCTGACATCAATGAAAAACGGAATTTCCATAATAATTGCCTCTCATCACCACTGAGTGTTCGTGTTGGGGGATACTTAAGTATTCTTTGTATCGACCTTAAAACGCAAATGAGCATAGTTAATTAGCTTTTCATCCATAGCAACCATGCAAACAGCACAGTGCATTAGCATTAACATAGAAAATGAAAATTGCATACACAAATATAGTTCATAGTTGGAAATTCAAAATCTAAAGTGGTATATAAAAGCAAACAAATAGGCGTCCCCAGATTCATGGGATAAGAATGAGGTAAAGATAACAATAAAAAAATTAAAATTAATCCACTCTAGCATTTGTAATTTTTTGCTAAAAGGATTATTATATAACTGCCATTAAACTACAGATGTAAGCTCCTCATGTGTCTATAAACTATTACTTTTTATTTATGTAAATATATATTCTGTAATATCTAAAGTCTAAACAATAATACTGCATTTGAAAAAAATATATATTTTATATCCATCCATTTTTTTCATAAATACCAATATAGGATTATTCTCTACTAAAAGAGGTACCTCTCACAGCCTACAAAAGAGAAAAAAAATCTAAGCCCCTTGTGGAACCCACTTGGATGCATGCCAATAACGGGAGGATAGTGTGATAGAAAGGTCCCATCATAGATATGATTTTGGGAAAAAATCATCTCAATTAGTTCATCACAACCAATGATTTAGGGGCCTTAATCAGTTCTTAAGTTACATTTTTTTTTTTTATGAAATTGAATCCAATGGTGAGTATAATGTAGATGAGTGTCACATTAAGATAAGTGTCGATTCAAGCGGGTTTAGTGAGGTGGTTGAAATGTAGGGCAAACCCATAGTCCCCATGGGTAGACCAGCTCGACCAATCTTTGGGCCCAATCCAATCCCCAATCATTATATATGGTTTCGTTTATTTTATTAATTGAGTTGTTAGTAGGGCCTACAAGTCTTTATTTTATTAATTGAATAATGCAAGTAGGATCTAAACTCCAAAGGTTTTATTCATGTGTTTAATCCTGGCCATCAATATGTTTAGATAGTCTAGGTTAGTTTTAGGGTTACTCTTTTCCTATATAAGTAAAGCCTCTTGGCTTAGACAATTGTTCATGATTAATGGAAAAAAAATTGAGTGCTTTTGGGATCTTTCCCAAGTTCCCTTCGAGTTCTCTCCAAATTCTCTTTGCCTCCTGGATTGGAGTTTGGCGCCAGGCCAATGTTCAAGTAATCCCTAATTACCCTTTTCCTTCCATCATCTTCTATCCTGCCCGCCCCACATCTTCCCTCCATTCTGCATTAGGTTGGATTGCTCATGGGAGTTCCCACATGGTAGTAAGAAAGCTCCCTCTAACATAAGCTGTAAGAGGTACCTCTCAGCATAAAGAAATGCTAACAATATATTGCTGCACTAATGTAATAGTGAGTTTTGGATCTCCCACGTTTTTATAATGGCCGATACCTTTGCCAATGTCCAACAGGTGGCACATGTTCATAGTTCAAGTGATATAAAATGACGCATTCATAATCCAGTTTTAAATGAAGAACATTTGAGTGGAGCCTACTTCCTCTCATTGGAGCTTGGTTTCAGGTCCCTATCAATGATGCCACGAGTCAAACTCCTTGCAAGCTTGAGTTGCTTATGCTCAGAAGGATTTATTCTTCCCACCTCTGGATCCCATACGATGACAAGCTCATTTGTTGAAGTGACTGGAGAAGGTGAAAAGAAGTTAGCACCTGACTCCTGCACATTGGGTCATAGAAGTTATAATCGCAATCGCAAAATATACCAGCAAATTACAACCAAATATCATCACATATATGATAAAGATACTTAAGATGGAGCTTTCATACATTGATCTTAACAAATAATAGGAAAATGTATAGAAAACAAAAATATTTATGCATTTATCCTCAACTGACTGACTTGGAGTAAGGATTGAAAACTTCATCTGTCATTAAAATTATCATCATCCTCAAACAATAAAAAAAAGGGCAGAAACCACAAACTTAGCAGTTGCAGAACCCTTTTTTATTTTTCTTCATACGGTAAATATAAAATAAAAGGCAAAACACGACATACAAAGGAAGAAAAGAGAAGAATTAAAAGAGTCAACGCTATAAGAGCATTACAACCAACACCTGAAACTATAAAGAACAAATGAAACACACAGAAGACGGAGCTCTACACTCCAGGAACACTAATCATGAGAAACTGCTCCTTCCTTAGTTAACAAATAAGCCACTTCATTTGCCAATCTAAAAGCAGGTCGAAAAACCACCCTTCTGGATAAGACAATAACATGATCTCATTAAGATAGAACTAGAACTTCACCTGTTCCCTTTTCTAGCCAGTAACCCACAATATAGTATTAGATGAATTGCTCTCAACTACTAAAAAATCATGAGGGTGAAAATATCCTCAAATCTTCTAAAATAGCCAACAAGTCTGCTTCATTGGAGTCCTTTGCTCCACCAAACTAAGGAAAAAAAATACCTGGCCATTAAATTTACAATTGCAAAGAATACCTCCAATTCCAGTTGGATTTGGCTTTCCTCTAGTTGCCCATCCACATTTAAAACTGCATTCTGGAGGAGGAACCCACAAAACTATCTTCCTTAGGAGCACAAACCAAACAAGCCTCCCAATTGTGCATAACAGATCCAATTTAAGGCTCACAAATTCTTTACTTAGCTATTCTCACATTCACCCTATTAATAATCTCCTCTGTCAATGCTACTTATGGTTTACAGATCCTATTATTTATTTCTTTCCAAATTGTCCATAAAATAGCAGAAGAATTAAGCTACCAAAGCACCAACCCACATCCATAAAAGGACCCGCCACCAAGCTTCAACTAAATAATTAACGAGCCAGGATGCACCACTCACATCTTTTGAAGCTGGCTCCAAATATCAAAGGATGCCTCGCATTGAAGAAAGAGACGATTGATCCACTCTCTCTCATTTCCACACATACGACAGGTATTTGCAATATCAGATGAAAAAGTGCACCTTCTTTATATTATAAAGGACAAAAAAGTTGGGAAATCTCAGTGGTCATTTGTGTACCAAGTCATCTGTATTTAAATGAAAAGGATTAGAGTACAATTAGGGTAGGTAACAACACTAGCCTAATCACAAAAGATTACAACCATCCTCAATGATAACTACATTTACAAAAGCCTTACCTAAATATAAAACAGTTTTATAGGTTGCTTGACCCACTGGTCCACAGGCCTGAGATCCAGTTCCACCAGGCCCATTGGACCCATGGTCCATTTGGCTGCCTGGTTCTCTTGCATAAACTATCAGCAGTCGTCCTATGCAGAGAGATAGATAGATAGAGAGAGAGAGAGAGAGAGAGAGCACCCTCAATGTAGTTGCAGAACTATTACAATAATTACCTCTCTATTAAGTACCTTTTCCTAAATGCTTTAGCTAGCAACTACATTGAGGAAATGTGCAATTCCTTTTTGTTTAGGAAATGCAATGTTGGAAAAAATCTCCTCAGCCAAACAATTTAAAAAATATTTGAAGTCTGAAATTGGCCAATACATGGTCCTAAATATTGGCCTAGCGCCAAGTTGAATCCCTCCCCCCAACCCCACACACACCCCCCACCCCCCCCGCCCCCCCGGCTCCACCACACACAGACACACAAGAAACCTATTTGGCCGAGTCCTGTGATTTTTGGGCCCTAAGGCTTTAACTTTCCATTTTTTTTTCTCCAGGAAAAAAGTCGTGTGAGACTATTATGGATATTTTTCACTGATTCTAGAACATCAAAACCACTTCTTTTTACTATTGTAATCTTGATATACATTGTTACAATGTTCTCTATCAGCTTAAGCTTTTAGAGTAAGTGGTTGTCAACATGGTATCAGAGCGGGAGGTCGAGTGTTAGAATACCCGAGACCGTTGTGCCTTGTATGCTCCCACGGAGGGTGTGATTCCCGTGCAGGAGCCCCTGTATTCTCCCATGGAGGGTGTAATTCCCATGAAGGAGCCCACACGTGCGGGGGGTGTTGTAATCTTGATATACATTGTTACACTGTTCTCTATCAGCTTAAGCTTTTAGAGCAAGTGGCCGTCAACATTAACAAGATCCAATCATTTGAAGATTAGTGGTGTTGTTCATCCAACTGAATGAAAAATAAATGTGGATACTTATAACAGCTTAAGTTCATTATGAATAAACGAAACACAAAAAGAAAATCTCAAATTTCTAGATTTATAGAACTATAGTTTCCATTTTTCACTATTTCTTCATATTTTCTCAGTAAAGGCTTAGGTGTGACTCATTTTGACTCAGCCAAGTTGTCACTCTTCAAGGGTGTCTAAAATGCCCCTTGAGTATGTTTTTAAACCTTGGCTACATCTTTTGATAAGTTTCAAGGCCAATTAGGCAATGATCCAATATTTCAGTGCATAAAGGCCACCCAAGAACCTTGGCACAGTTAGCATATACGGTAAGTTTTTATGATGTTTATGTTTACAATGCCCTAAAAGATATAGCAAAATAGAAATTGTAGGTTTCCCATCAGATGATTATTAACCATTCTGCATTTACACAAGCCTTTGTGAGAAATTCATGTAGGGCCCACTTTAAGGTAGACCATTGCATCAAAACCTCTCCTGTGATTTGGCATGTGCCTGAAGCTATGATACTTGGATACCTGTACAAGGCCAGCGTATCCATATGATGCAGAGCATGCATCACCATATCAAACTGATATGACACTTGTATTGGTACCCGATACTGCACCGATACTTCTAGGGTACAAGTTCGCATATCCTACTTACCGGCATCCACTATTTCAAATATTTCTTTTAATTTTCTCACTTCTCAACATAAAAATAAAATGTAACAAAAGAAAGGTAAACAATATAATTTCCTTAATTCAAAAGTGACCTAAAGAAGAAAATTAGGACACCCATATCCGTATCCATGTTCTAGAGTTTTACAAAGTGTAGAGTCGCATCCCCAATCCCTGCATCCGTGCTTGTACCTATATCCGTATATGGGCATCATAGGCCCAAAAATAACTCTAAGCTGAATATATCTTACCTTCTGACACTTAGGTTGGAGTGAATCATGTTTTTGGACTCTCTGAAAAGAGTGAATCACCCTAAGTTGTTAAATCTTTCAGGCTCCTTGTAGATAGCTACATTAACCCACAAGGGTGATTTTTGGCTATCTCCAGCCCATGATAAGAAGTTTACATGAACTTACATAAGAAAGGCTCAAATGATTAAACCCCCAACCCCACCTCCCTCTTTCTCTACTTCTTCGTCTCTTGGTTTCTCTCAATTTACGAAATTCAGGTGCACTTCACTTTTGCTCATGCCAATTCACACAGGAATCTTTTTTCATCAAGCAACCTACGTTAAAGAGAAGTTCTTAACACATGAGGTTCACGACTTCTCATGCAATCTTATGGGCAAACAGTTCATAGGTTAACACTTATAATATATATTTTCAAAAGATGATAACTTGCATTAAAAGCTGAAAAATAAAAAGTAAACAAAATCAAGGGGATGGATATTCACCTGACAAACAAACAGAAACAAAAGGCAACAGATACCAGCAAAAAAAAAAGAAAAAGAAAAAGAAAAACAACCTAAAACCACCAGCGAACCACCAAAGGCAAGAATGGCATGCAAACCATAAAACAAAAAAAAAGACTAAAGCCAGATAAAAGGACTCTTCCCTTGTAAACGCCCAATAAAGAAGCATGACCTTTCAATCAACCTCCAAGAAAGCAATTTTTTAAATAGTTTTCCTATATGTACGTATAAATGTCTAGACATAAAAACTACACACACATTGTTGCGATAAAAAGTATAAAAAAAGCTAAATAAATAAATGCTACACGCTGTTTGGGCCTTGTGTGGGTGGGGAGGTGGGGGTGAATAAAGAGAATTGAAATACCAGAATCTACGTCAGTAGTTAAAACCAAGTGTAAATGCTAACCTGAAAGACGACTCTATGTTCAAAACTGCAGAAGTCAACAATAAGACTTAAGTGAGAATTCCCACTTCTAGCACTTTCTCTCTCTTTGATCTTCTCCATAGATTTAAATGTGAGATGGTCCAGCAAATCAATGTGTTGAATCTGTCCTCTTTCATACTTATTCATAAGCTTTTCCAAACGCTCCATCTCCCCACGCTCATGCCTAGGAACCTATCAAAATGTGTGAGAACCAAAGAAATCTTAAAATGAGATTAAGATAATCAAATTTAGAACTACATCTTACAATATACAAAATGTTAAATGAAACATCCATAAACATATGTGACAATGAAACAAAAACCTTTCCAGGAGTTGTCGTGGGAAATGATCCATCTGCCTTTTTTCTTGGCCAGAGCCTAAGCTTTTGCTTCCCAGTTTTGAGTTGTTTTTTGCTATTAAAGAGAAGAATGGTAGCTCCCCCAATTAATCCATCATCCGTCCCACATGATACATCTCTCACCTAAATTTCCAGCAAGGGCAAATGTAAATGGATAAGAAAAGGGGAAAGTACTCGTAAAAATGTTATCTTTTATAAAAACCAGACTACCAGCTATTTGCCAAAATGTAACCAAAATACCAGAAGCAATATCTATGGCAGGGCAATCTTAGGAGAAAATAAATTATAAGGAAGAAATCAGAATTAATTTTCACCATGTGTTGAAAGTTAATTATTGGCAATCGGTGGCATAATGCTTTTCAACATACAAAATGGAAGAGCTTTCTGCTTTAGTCATTTGATATGATGATAATCCAATCACAGATACACAGCTTGACATGTGAAGCTTATTTACAAACAAGTTATACTAGTTTAAATTAAAAGCCCATACTTGATGGGCTTGCTAATTATTGGCTAAAGGCAAAAATATCTTGAATATCATGAATCATACTAATTAGATTATAACCTGTACACCATGGTTTGCAAAAGTAGGCACTGGAATCAGTTCAGATAAATGCAAAAACGTAAATCAATGAATTCCCTTCCGGGATTAGATGATAGCAATGCCCAAAACAATCTGGAGTACTGCAGTCAGTCTAACACATGATGCGTATAAGAGGTCATCTACAACATCCTATGCACAACTGCCTCTGTTTTTTTATAAGTTATGCAGCATCTAATTATGGTATGCTTTTTGAGAGGTTCACAAATATCGTTCCTGTGAAATGCTGTCATGGGAAGGTTTTGTATAACTGGTAATAAGACACACAAAGGCATATACAGCAAGAACAAGTGCCCACTTTATTGCCAAGAACCAAAATAGAAAGTATATGGAAGCAGCAAACATTTTGACAAGTACTTTAATCCCAAAACGATAATCAAAAGTGGATATATAAGCTGAGCACAATTCTGTTAAACAATCAGTGACATATTTTGAGGATTGCCCCTATGTAACTTACAGTTAGTGCAAGTTGTGAGTGTGCAGTTAAATCCCGATATTTTGTACTCAGTGTGATTATCTCGTTCCAGCAATATGGTTGTCCTACGGATTCCAACCTGGAATTATGCGAAAGTTCAAGAGATCTTAGATAACAATAAGCTAAAGGAACCCACAAAGATAAAACTAAAAACCAAACCACACAATACAAATTTCTAATCACAGAAACCTTGTTCTTGTCGACAGTCCAAAAGGAGCCCCATCAATGTACAATGCACACTCAACATATAGCTCTGCGGTTCTTTTCGCAGTTGAAAAATCAACATCTGCAGAATGATTATAGAAGTGGCTGTCAATAACAACGTGATGCAATTACAGCAAATATTTTCTTTTTAGTCGGTAGTTCCTTTTCAAAAAAATATAAAAAAACATAGCAATTTGAGGGAGCAATAGCATGATCTTCCATACATCTCATATACTCATTTGATCCAGCTTTCTAATAGTTATTTATTACAAGATTCACAGGTCAAATTTTGGAATGAAAGAAGTCCTAGTTGTGTGACCACCAGCTACAAATGGGTATCAAGAATGGGAAGTAGAGGAAGTAAGCGAACTTTCCCAGCTTGAGCTTATCTTGGACACTGATCAAAGCAAGCCAGAAGACAGACTAAATAGAAATTGAGCTTGATTAGAAATAGAGTGAAGCTAACCAAAGCTTAAGTTTGGCTTGACAATCATAACAGGCTTAAGCTCAACTCAAGTTCATATATTTTGAAGCATATACATGTATGTATCTATATGTATGTTGTATGTACACACATACATAAGTATGTATGCATTTTCAGCAACATTCACCATTATAGCACTATTCTGTATGGACCACTGGGGGCCTGGGGTCATCATCAGTAAAGGGAAAGACACAAATGGAAAGGACTATGCAATGAACAAGGGTTGCCCAAATGAGGACAAGTTTGTGGCAACATTCATATTTCAGAAGGGCGGACCACATATGTCAACTGAGTTGGTTAGCAATGTAAGTACGGTTTAACTCTATAAAAAGCTTTCGTTTCTCATGTTAATGTGCCACATTGAGTGTTTCATGTATAATGTATTAGTAATTTGTTAGATAACACAACACTATTTCTTAAAAATATAGATATAGTTCAATCTTCTTTTTTTTTTTGAATGATGGCTTGCATTACTAAGAACACTTAAAATGTGCGAGAGATGAACTGAAAAAAGTATAAAGGATATGTGATATGTAATGCAAAACAGAGCTAAGCATAAGCTTGAGTGAAGCCCATAACATCAAACTCAGTGGACACAATTGAACCAGGGCCTTGCTTGAGCTTGGCTCATGAAACTATTGAGTCGAGCTCTCAAACTTTAAGCAATTAAGCCAAGCTCCTGTAGCTTCTAAGCCCGGCATGTTGCATCCTTAGTCAAAGATAAAAGAAGCAGAATTATAATATTCAATCCACATTTTCAAAAAAAAAAACATGTCAGTTGACAGAAAAATGGAATCATCCAAATAATAAATCTTCATGCTATGGCTACAATTTTGTGGGGTCCGTGTCTTAGAGCTACTAATCAGCTATGATGCCAGGATATGACATGGATACAACAAAGACATGCAGTGGATATGGAAAGACTTGGATAAGAGTTAAGACATGAATTGCACAAAAGAATCACCCTCCACAATTGTGGAAATTGGTTTTGTCTAAGAAGTATAGCCCTCATATGGTGCTATTTTCTTCGGCTGGATAAAAGTTTACCTTTTAACTTATAAAAAAATTGTGGAAATTGGGATTTAGTTTGACAATAGCCTTTATCACAGTTGGAAGGTGCTCATTGTTGCAATTACACATGTTTGTCTCATGTTACCAGATCCAAAAGGAGGAAAAAGAAAACAAAAAAAGAAACAAAAAAAGGTGGAAAAGGACTTACTTCAAATCATATCAAAATATGCAAGAATTAAAGTTCCAAAAAAACTAATGATATCTAGAAGCCTTTTCCTATGAAATAACTTAGGAAAAGGTAGAGACATGTATCAAGAATAAATATAAAATACATATGAAGATAACTTAACGGCAAATATATAAGAATAACTACAGCTTCCTCTTTCATTGAAATTCCTTGCAGAAAAAGAAAAAAAGAAAATGGCCAAGAATGAATTCATATTCTCAGCAAGAAGCACTAGCAGCTTCCTCTTACTACCAATTCCCTGCAGTCAATTGACTAAATTCCCATCAAATCAAAATTGCAGTTTTTTATCAAAACCAGACTAACATTCCATCTTCCTATCAATTTCTTCATGATCAATCATCTACCACAAAATCAAGATTGCATTCTTATGTAAATATCAATAGAACCAGAGTCCTCTCATCAAATTCTCCCAAACCCATCAACCCATTTCGAAATTTCAAATCTTAGCGCAGTCCATGCTTCCTACTTAACTTCTTTTTTCCATCTTTTGTCACAAAATATTTCAAAACCTCTTGAGCACTTCAATTGCACCCATAGAGCAAATTCCGACAACTCAAAAAAATTAAGAAAAAGAAGGCACAGTAAAGCAGTCTTCGATCAAAACCCAACTCCCACTGCCTCTTCCATCAATAACTTGATGATCAATCACGTCACTCGAAATCAAAATCACACCTTTTAAACAAAAACCCAACCGAACCAGCATCCTGTGATCGAATTCTCCAAAACCCATCAACCGTTTTCCAAAATTCACGTCTAATCGCAGTCCAAACTTCTTATTTACTTCTCTTTCCATTCTTTCCGCGATGGGCACTTCACTTTCAACAAAATCTCATAAACCAAAATTCCGAAAACTCCAAAAAGAATAGAAAGGAAACGAATTGAAGCCGGAAAAGGCCTAGTTTGAGTGCTCCAATTCGAAGAAGAAAGAGGGAAAAATATGTATTCTTACCCGAATCAGATTTGGCTGGCGCAGGCAGATTTCCTTCCAATCGGTCGACGCAGAAGGTCACGGGAAGATTGATGTCGCAAGATAGGAAGAACCGGAACTCGTTGCCGCTCATCTCAGCTTCTGGTGTTCTTTCACAGACCGAAGGTTTTCATTCAGAGAGAGACACAGAGGAACAAAAGCGAAGAGGAGGAAGGGACTCTTTCGTACACAGAGAGCGTGCCACCGAGCCTGTATGTACCCTACGCTACCGCCAACGAGGATTTTGGGAAGCTATTCAATGGGGCCCATTATAAAGATTAAAGCATTGACGATAAATGGGTCCCACTTGTATAGTCCCTCGTGTTGATCACTTTTAAAACACAGGACTAAAAATATTGTAAATTATTTAGGGAGGGTCTACCTGCACACTGCATTTTGCTCTTCACACATTGCAATAATTTATGACTAAAATGCTTATTTGTAAATTTACCAAAATGTCTGAACTTCACCCCTCCCAGAATCTCTTCCTACTGCTATCTACACACTGCGTTTTTTTCCCTCCAAATGAAAATATGGGAAGGGTTCTACATCGAGCAGCCATCACTCCTCTCCACTTGCTTCCCTCCTTTTTAGTATGTTCCATGCATCATGAAATGAAGACAAGGTTTCTACTTCTTCCTGCATTTACTGCCCTCTACTTCCCTCCTCTTTCATCTTCTCTCTCGGTTTAAAGCCTCGGGATAGGATGGCTCCACTAATTAATCTTGATTTCATTCAAAGTTAATACCCACTTTGCTAGCATTCTTAATCAATGGACAAGCGAAAGGACAAGCAGATGATCACTCCCGATCATTCTAAGAGCGACGAGGTAAGCATATTCATCCCGACTTGTGTATTAGGCAGAGACGAATCGTTCAGCCCTGCATGTCCGACTAAATGTCCTTTGCGCGTCCCTAAATGGCCGAACATAGGTCCTTTGCGCGGCATGTTAATACCGAGAGATGCCCTATTGAACGGCATTACAGTGCCGAGAAGAACCAAAATATGCTGACATAAATGACCGAAATTAAGGAACATGTGCGGACATGCTTGACCGAACAATTTAACTTTGTTCGGATATTCAGAGCCGTGCAGTTGAGTCATGTACATACTCTAACAAAATTGGTTCCATTGCAGTTTCATGCGCCTACCGAATGCAGCAAGGTTGGCTTGGAATTTGTAGTCTACTATAGTAATGAGTTTATCACTCAAGAGGTAATTAATCGAGATGAATCATTTGATATTTAAATTGATGTAGTCACTTTGTTCAATGTAATTTTGTTTGGTTATGTGCAGATATTCATAAACCGAGAAGCCCTAATTAACTGGGCTCGTGAGGTTGGGAGGAGAAATGGTTTCATTGTCGTGACTAAGACATCAGCAGCACCGAACAGGAGAAATAAAAAACCAAGGCTGACCCTTGGGTGTGAGAGGAGTGGGTCTTATAGAGACACGAGGACAACTAAAGATGGGACCGTTGGGGAGAGATTGAGGCAGACTGGTTCAAAAAAATGTGGATGCTCATTCACATTACAAGGCAAAGTGGTTGGCTCAAATGAGGAATGGATGTTGCATGTAGTGTGTGGTGTGCATAATTATCCTGCTGCAGACTTTCTAGAAGGGCACTCATTTGCAGGGAGATTAACAAAGGAGGAAACTTCATTGCTGGCTGACATGTCCAAGAATATGGTTCGGCCAAAGGATATCTTGGTGACACTGAAACAAAAAAATGAGTTAAATGTAAGTACAATGAAAACCATTTACAATGCATGTCAAAGGCATAAAGTTGCGGAGAGGGCTGGACGGAGTCAGATGCAGCAACTGTTGAAATTATTGGCGGAGCATGGTTACATTGAGTGGCATAGGAATTGTCCTGCAACACATACTGTCATTGACTTGTTCTTCACACACCCTACCAGCATAGACCTCTTGCATGCATTTCCTCATGTGTTGATAATGGACTGCACCTACAAGACCAATCGGTATCGAATGCCCTTATTGGAGATTGTTGGCGTTACATCCACAGAGAAGACTTTTTCGATTTGCATTGTATATCTCCAGAATGAACGTGAAGAATGCTACTCATGGGCATTGGGTATTTTGAGCAAAGTTATTGGCGAGGGTGTTCTTCCTAGCGTTATCGTCACTGACAGAGAGATGGCTTTAATGAACGCCATATCTATTGTTTTTCCCAGCGCCAAACATCTTTTATGCAGATGGTATATCAACAGAAATATTTTGGCTAAATGCAAGAAGTTGTTTTGAGACGAAGGAAAAGTGGAACCGGTTTATAATGAGCTAGAACATGTTGGTCTCCTCATCCACAGAGGAACATTACAATGTGCAATTCAACTTATTTCTCAAGGAGTTCATCACTTATCCGGTAGCACTTCAGTACGTTAGATCGTCTTGGTTAGATGCGTACAAGGACAGATTTGTGGCTGCATGGACGGACAAGGTCATGCATCTTGGGAACACTACTACAAACAGGGTGGAGAGTTCACATGCACAGCTGAAGCGGCAGCTTGGATCAAACCAGGGGACTTTCGAAGACTTTTGGATGGAGATTCACAACCTATTACTGCTACAACATACAGATATAAAAGCATCATAGGAAAAAAGTAAGACGGTTGTGCAACACAATTTCAAGCCTTCCAAATTCATAGAACTTCATGGGAATATTTCTATTAGTGCATTAGAGAAAATCTTGGCGGAGACGAGATGAGCCTCGTCAGTTGGTATTGATAGAGATGCTTGCGGCTGTGTACTTCGACACACACATGGCCTACCTTGTGCTCATGAGATTGCAGAATACGTAAGTGCTGGGTGCCCTATTCCTCTAGATTGCAAGCATATGCATTGGCGCAAGCTTGACTTGCTATCTACCTATACTGCCCAGGACTTGAGTGTCAATCTGGATTGCATGCCAGAGATAGATTTAATTGTCAAACAGTTCAGGGGCTATGATTCGAGAAAGAAGTTACAGATTTTGGATAAGCTTAGGGAGCTTGCAAAGCCTGAGATGACCTCACTGATCGAGCCAACTTCTAAATCACAGTGTAGGGGGTGCCCCAAATTGAAATTACATAATTCTACTAAACGTGAACCCTCTTCCTTTGATCGAGCCACCTCTCCCATATTTGATCCAAGTAATTATGGTGGCACCCCTAGTGGCGCGTTGTGGAGCTAGTGGAGTGGGGGGAATGCGTTGGACCCTACCAAACTGCCTAAGCACCCGATTAGGATGATGTGATTCAACGATGTCCATGCACTTAAAACAGCCAGTATAAAAAGCAACCTCGCTAAAGGGGTGATCTGCCCTGTGCTCTCGGTAGGGGTCCCACACCACCTGCAATATTAATCAACAAATGCATTGATTAAATTATATGGTACTCATTTACTCAATTTTTTTTATATATAACTTATAAGACATTACCTCATGGGCACCAAGATCATCAAGTGCCTCTCGTAATGACTGCAGGTTATACATTTGGTCTCTAGACTCTCTTCATGGCACCCAACGATGCACCCGCGATAAATTTTCTGTGTATGCGCGGTTTTGGTGAGGCCTACACCTGGGGAAATGCTCGTAAATCCATGCCTCTAGTAGAGTCAGATATCCTGCAATCTGCCTGACTCCACTCCGAGTAGCAAACCCCAACTGTCGGTATAGGTGCACAAGCGCGGCAGCTCCCCAAGCATATGTGCGTGCCTGATCGAAGTTCATTAGCAGCCTTAGATAGAGCACTGGGACCCTCGTGCCACTCTTGTCTGTGAAGAGTGTACAGCCCAAGATATACAATAGATATGCTCTAGCGGCATGCCTAATGTGCTCTTCTGGATCCGCATCGGTCACGTCTCCAAAAAGGTCCCTCAGCCACTCCAGTCTAACCGACGAGCCCCGCACACCTACTAACTCTTCGTGTGCCTGCTGGGATGTGACCCCAAGACCATGCTCTACAAGTGTCTTTGATCGCTCAAATGACAGTTGCTCCACTAATACAGCTTTTCCAGTGACAGGGATCCCTAGAATGGTGCTCACGTCATCAAGGGTAATCGTCATTTCACCGAAATGCATGTGAAATGTGTTTGTCTCAGGCTGCCATCTTTCCACAAAGGCTGACACCATGTTCCTGTTGATGGAATGATAGGATGTCACCACCAATGGAGCCAACCCTGAACGGCCAATGAGACGACTAAAAATGGTATTCTGCCTTCCTTCTGAATTCCATGCCCATTCACTGATTTTTTTGCCATGGCTTATGCATTTAAGTGGCGGTCTCTCCTGCAAAACGAAATAAACAACAAATTAGTGACGGTAATAAATATTTAAAACACGTTCACCAAGATTATTCACAAACTTGTTGCAGCCAAATACTTGCAGCAATATGCGTTCGGAAACTAGGTAGCAGACTCAAATTTGTTGGCCCCCCAGGAATTTCTCCAGTCCTATTAATAGCAGCAGTTGAAGTTTGTTCACGTACTTTTTCTGCCTGTTCAGAGACTACGGTCTCCACTTGGGCTTCGGGTTGTTCTTCAACTACTTCTTCGTCATCGTCGGACACATCAGCAATAAACTTTTGACGGAGTCTCCTGTTCGACGCTGTGGGTCGAATCTTAGAGGTCCTAGAGGTACTCGGCACATCCATATACCTGGAAAAAAATCATTAGTACATAGTTTACCACTGAGTTATCCCGTTCGGCCCTGAATATCCGTGTGGATATTATGGTATCGACGTTACAGTGCCGAGAAACTATTTTCTACTCGGACCCACAATGCAGACAAAATGTTTTTTACTCAGACCCATACTGCCGAGGGTTTCGGTTTTTTACGGATCGTGGAGTTTGAATAGAATGTCTTCTTTCGGACCCACAGTGCCGAACGGGATTGTCACAGACGCAATAAAACGATGATAATGACTGGATAAATGGGGGAGACAAACACGCATGAGGATGGAAAATAAATATGCATAAAACAGATATTTGATCTTAAAATAATACTACACGCATTTCTAATCAAACAAAAGGTATCGAAATCACTCACAGAGGTTGGAAAGTCGACGATTCACAGTAATGCCGTTTGAAAAAGAAGGTAAGAAGAGCACAGAGAGATGGCTGAACAGGAGGAGGTGCGGCGTTCATGTTAGGGCTGTCAATTGGGTCGTGTTAACGAATTCGGGTTGCGGGTCAAACAAATTCGTGTTAGAATCACCTCAACCCGAACACGACCCATTAAGAAAACGGGTAAAAAAACCAAATACGAACACGACCCATTTATTTAATGGTTACACAACACGACCCGTTAACCCGTTAAATAATCCCATCATAATTTCTTCTTTTAGGTCATTTTACTTGTATCCAGCCAATTGGCTATTTTATTGAACTCATCAAAGATTAGTATTTTTTTGAGCTTGTCAAAGATTGGTATTGGGTTCAGCAAAAACCATAACCTTTTGAGTTTCCTGTGTCTTTATCATTAACAATGTCGAATCCAAATAGAGGTCTGCAACAGGACAAACATTATGGTACTGAATTGCTGAAAAAAGCCTTTTATTTTCAACAGAAAAGAAGCTCACAAGACCAGTTAGATATATGAGGTATACGACTTATAATAGCTCAGAGAAGAGATGAGCAAGAATGAAGCATGAGAAGTAGGAAAGAACAAGGACTATGATGATTATCATGGCCATTATGATCAAACCTAAAAAGGCAGAAAGCAACACTGTCTAACCAAATCCTTTGGTGGAATACATTCTCAAACCAATGCAATACACTCACAACTATATATCATAAATTTCTCTTTTGCACTCACAAACACGAAGATAACTTGAAGCCAACAAAACTATTATGCATACTTCAAAAATCAAAGGACCTGCTACTACACAAAACTACTACACATACTACTACACAACAAGAAGTCACTAATCGTACATTCATTCTCCTAAAATAAAAAAAAGTCATAGTAGGTTTCTCTGTGATTAAGTTTGTCCATATATAACAAATAAGGAGTACAAAGACTGCTGAATCAACTATATACATGATGCATTCAACATCGGTCCAACAAAAAATCATCCTTGCACTCCACAAAAAAATTGTTTGAGTCAGGCAAAAAGAAAAATATCATGCCATAACTCATAAGGATTGCTAAAGGCTATAACAAAACCATCCCATGGGCTAGTAAACATTCCTTCATTGCACTAGCAATAACCCTTGTAACAAAAAAAGAGATCTATGCATTAGTAAGTATCGTTGTTGTAACAAAAAAAAAGAGATATATGCATCAGTAAGTATCGTTGTTGAATACATCCTCCGTGGCCTCTCCCAAGTCAGCTCCACCACAATCATCTACAACTGGCACATTGTAGAAAAAAACATCTATTAATGTTCACATCCTTAGGAAAAATAATAATAATAATAAAATTTAAAACAAAACATACTTTTCTTGCCATAAATCCAATCACAAGTACAAATCACAGCTTGGACAGTTTCAGGCAAAAGTGAACTACGATACTGATCAAGTACCCTACCACCAATACTGAATGCAGATTTAGATGCAACTGTAGAAATAGGAATAGACAACACATCACGAGCTAAACAAGAAAGGATGGGATAACAGTACTGCTCTCCTTTCCAAAAGCTAAGAATGTCGGTGGCTTTTTTTCGATCTAGCTTTTGTTCATTAAAATATAGCTGCAATTCACTCAGTCGAGTAGAAGAACACTCTTCTTCACTTTTTTCAAAATCCTACATTATATGAATAAAAATAAATATTGCTGAAACAGCGAATCATAACTAATATAAAAACATATGGTCATTTCAATAATTTAGTGGAATACTTTACCTCGAAAAGAACATCCTTTCACTGCACAGATGGAGAACCATGATACCCACGAGGAGTAAGAAGAGTAGCAGTAGCTATGGGGTCAATATTGGACATGTTTTCTGAATATGACTCAAAGAGAGACTGCAAAGTATCTTTAACATGCTTGAACTCATAAGAATCTACACCATAAATATTTTTGTAAGCCCAATCTACAAACTGAAGTTTGTACCGAGGATCCAAGATAACAGCAATAGCAAGAATCAAACTAAAATCTGACCAATACTTATCAAACTTGGCATTCGTCTAGCTTGCCATCCTACGCATGAAACTGTCATCATTTTTCATTGCATCTTTCAACTTATGTGCGATTAAAAACACTTGAGGGAAGTATAAGTTAGCTGTAGGATATGTTGTTCCAGAAAACATGCAAGTAACTTGATAAAACAACCCCAAAAAACTAGAAATCTGCTCTACTCTCTTACATTCTTCTTCAAAAGGACAATGATTATAGTTACAATCACTCAGCTGTAAGTGCACAAAAGCAAGACGATAGTAAAGTGCACCCTCAAGCATAAGATAAGTTGAGTTCCATCTCGTAGGAACATCTCCTTGTAGCCCCTTTCTACTCTCTAGAGAGACTTGTGCAACGCATTCCATGAACTTGAGTTTTCTTGCTGCTGAACCTCTAACATTCTTAATACTCTCCCTAACTTTTATAATGGATTCATCAATTTCTTTGGGCCCATCTTGGACGATCAAGTTTAAAATGTGAGCACAACAATGAATGTGAAAGAAATCACCATTCCTTAAGAAGGCATTTTTTAACTTCAACTGACCCTTTAAGATTTCAACAAAGCGATCATTATTGCTAGCATTATCCAAAGTCAAAGAAAACAACTTTGTTTCAATCCCCCACTCATTTAACAATTTGTAGACTTTCTCAGAAAGAGCAACACCAGTGTGTGGAGGGGGCATGAGACAAAAGTTCCGAATTTTTTTTTGCAACTTCCAATCTAGGTCAACAAAGTGGGCTGTGAGAGCAAGGTATCCATCAGTCGCTATAGAACTCCACAAATCAGATGTCAAGCAGATCCTTCCAGGAACCGAAATTAGCAAGCATTTTAGCTTCTCTCTCTCTATTTTATACAGCTTCAACACATCTGCCCTAGCAGTGTTCCTAGAAGGTAGCTTGAGATCCTTAGAAATATACTGAAATATTTCTCTAAGGCCTTCATATTCAACAAATTTAAATGGCAAATCATGCTTAAGAATTGCAGCTATAACCAACTCACGGAACTTTTCAAGGTCAAACTTAGGGCTTCGCATTAACAAAGATCCTTCAGATTGACCTAGAATTAGCTGCCCTACATCTCCAGTATCTTTCCTTCCACATTTTTGCATGTGATTCAACAAGTTACCAGTCCCATAACTAGTATCACAAAGATAAATTATACCACACTTTTTACATTTAGCACGCGCTTTGTTATCAAGACATTCTTCCATTGGTACATCATCAAACATAGCCCAAGCAGGAGATCGTTTTTGGCGCTTACCTTTTTTCTTTTCAGTCGGATGTTTTACTCTCTTTCTATTTTTGTTGTCCACATGCTGATCAGGCTGTTCTTGTGCCTCAACAACTTCTTCTTCATCAATAATTTCCATCTACAGAATTAGTAACAAAACAACCACATAAGCAATAAAGCAAACACTTTGCATAAAATATATAGAAAATTAAAAGAAAATCCATTAAGAAATGCCCATAACAAAATGTGCAATGATTAATAGAATGCATCGATCACTTCAATGTCTGGTTCTTATAAATGGCTCTTTTTAATTACTTTTTTATATTTGATTCGTAGAGGGCACTTTGTCAAAACGACTAGCTTTCTCTCTATCCATTTGTTTTTGGTCACTGCAGATATTGGTTTGATTACTAATCAAGCTTGGACCATGGATTTGTCATTCCTTTTGGTTGGATTGATTTATTCAATTACTAATTTTCAGTTTGCATAATACATTTTGATTTTTCAGATGTGTTGATGTCAGAAAATTTTGAAAGGAAAAAAGGCTACATTCTTAGATTGTTTTAAGCCTCTTTTCAGTTTTGGTTGTTTCAACATGCTTTTTTACTTATTAGGTCTTAGCGTGTCAATTGGGTAGTGGAAAGCAGAAGTTGACTACTTAAATATTCAGATATTCATAAATGACGGGAAGGGATTACTTGGACTTATCCTGTTTTTCCTATCTGTTTTATTGCGATCATCATCTTCCCCCTCGCCCAAATCCTCTACCTACCCAGCTTCCCCAACCCAATCCTCTTTTATCAATGTAGAAAAGAGTCCATGTCTCGTCTATGGACTGTGGTCTGTGGAGCGTTTTGTAGGGTCTGGGATTAATATAATATGCCAAGCTTAAAGAAAGAACACAAACAGAGCACTGGAATAGTGGATTAATATAATATTCAACTTCCTTTTCAAAATGCCACATATGAGAGAGAGAGAGAGAGGTGAAAGAGCTTACCCGAGATGGAGATGAAGAGAGATGGAGAGAAATGATGCCCCTTTTGCAGATGACGAGAGAAAGAGATGGAGAGGCGCCCCTTTTGCAAATGACGAGAGAGAACTTTTACATGGAAGGCTTTTAGGGTTGCACTTATCCTTCGTAAATTTATCAGAAGACCCCTCATACTTTTTTATAATTTATATCATGGTATTTTTTTTCGTGGGTTGTATCGGGTCATAATGGGTTATCGGTTTATTCGTTAATGACCCGTTAATTTAACGGGTTAGCGGGTCCGACCCATTAACGACACGAACCCATTAAGGGGCCACCCGAACCCGTTAATATCGTGTGGGTTCGTGTCATGTTAACGGGTCGTGTGTCATTTTGACAGCCCTGGTTCACGTCCAGGTGGGGGATCTCGTCGAGATCGCCTTCGACATGAAGGGTGCAGTGAAACGGCGGTTCAAAGAGTGAAATGGGAGGGAAAATGCTGCAGCATGTATCTTCGCCCAGTGTGTAGGTAGAATGAGTGTTTTAGGGAAATTGAAGAGTGTAGACAGGAAAACTTGAAATATCCTTCACTGAAGACCACTGTGTAAAGAGATGCAGTGTGTGGAGAGCAAAACGTAGTGTGCAGGTAGCAGCTCTCATTATTTAAGTGTATTTTAGTTCGGTTTTTATTAAATGGCTCCCACCGAAAGGATAATGAGATTCTTGTGAGTAGGACCTTCAGAGGTCTTGGACTCATGACAAGAGAAAATGATACATCTGTGCGATGAGAGGAATATATGGTAGAGAGAAAATTTGTTTTGATTATTGCATGCACCTCCTTTTTGCTTGTTTGTTGCATCTCTTATGCGAAGGGTAGAAATGTAGAATTCCTCTCTATCACACAAATGAAAATTCAAGAAACGCGGAATCCTCCCATGAAAATTCAAGAAATGCGAAATCCTCCCGTTGCACATACACACCCAAATTGGTGGCTCCATCACATAAAACAAATGATAGGTCACATAGGAAGTTGGTTTGGCTCATTGCTAATTTGTTAATATAAGCAATAAGAATAGCCATTACAATACGATCAAGTGTGCTTAACCAGATTTACAGATCAAGTGTCCTCTTTCAAAGATAAAAAAATACTCACCGCAAGAATTTTAAAAACCATAAGAAACTTTAAATACAATATTTCTATATAAAATCCGACATTGAGATTTTGTTTATAATGTGTCTTTTGTTTGCGGTCATTTACATGGGTAAATGATTCTCATTCATAATGGTGATATATTGGACCATTAAACCCCAAAATCTTAAACCTAATTATCTTAACCCTTCATAGATTTTGAATGATATGTGAAAGGTCTCAACCCATCAATCTAATTTTCTGCACTTCTGTGGGCCCTAATTCATGATCCGAATGCATTCAATTTTCTTGTAGTTATGGTAAATTTCAAAACATTTAGTTTCATATCTTAAGTCCTCATGATTTTGAGAATTCATTAAAATTTCTCCAAAAAAACAAATACGTCTAAAATGGTTGGATGTACTCTTTTTTTTTTAACGGCAACTTAATATTGTATGGAAGGCATACAACACACCACCAAAATCTGGTCTAAGAGACTTATACCCAGAGAACAAAAGGCAAACAATTACAAGGTATAAGCAATCAAAGAAAAAACCCTATCTAGCCCTCATGTGTCCGCCATGACATTTGCCGACCTTCTAACATGCTTAAACTTGACATAACCTTGAGAAGATAAGAACTTGATTTTCGCGAAGTGTAAATGAAGCCTCCAAAGACCATCATCGGTTGAGATCTCATAACTTGGATGTACTCATTTACTCATGTGAAAATGATGATTTTTACAAACAGGAGGGGTCGTTTGTTTGCATGCGTAAGTGTATCACACCCGTAATATTTACGCATCATCATGTTTGTTTCCGTTAATTTACGTATGTGATGCGTTAAGTTGGTGTGAAAATGGTATGAAAAAGAAGTTCATTTTCACATAAAAAATTTCGCACCAGCTACCTTAGTAAAAGAAATCACATACGTTTATTAGAAAATAGAATCACACCAGTTGAGGCAGACGATGTGTTTCGTCAAAGTGGGGCGCAGGATCAAAACTCCCTACCCACTTTCATCTCAAAAACCATAAAACTCTTTCTATTCGTTAGTTTTCAAACAAGTCAAGAAAAAAATACTATTTCATTCTCTCCCTCTTACAGACTACACTTTTTCCTTCACTCTCTCCCTCTCTGATTTACGATCGGAACCAGGTATGCCCTTCAAATACTTGTTTATCTCTATCTTTCATCCTCTCCCTTTCTCTCCTAATATCTCTTTGTCGTTTTGATGATGTTACAAAAAAAATCTTTATTTGATTCTCCTCTATTCCACTTCCATCGTCTAGATCTAAAAAACAGTTATAAAAATCGTAAGATATAAGATATGATATTGGCATAAAAATGATTCATATTCGTGACTGTGAATCAAATTTAATGGGTTTTTATCGGTTGATTCAGTCACGAATTGTGAGATAAGACACGATTCAATTCGAATCGCATGAATCGGTAGATTCTTTTGAGGGCAATGATATGAAGAGTTTAACGTCTATTTTTGGATGTCTTTTTTTTTTTTTTTTTGTTGCCTTTCATGTGTTGTTCCTTGATAGAAATTAACAACCCTAATAAGAGTAGATTTAAGAAAGAAACTTGTAAGAGAAGAAAAAAAGATTGTTTGACTGTACTTTTCCTTCCTCGTCACCTTGCCTCATTGCTATCTTCATTTGTTTTCATTCACGACAACGAGAAAAGAGAAGAGCAATATCTAAGCTGTGAAAGGACAAGTGTGAGGTCCCTTTGTTCGAAGCCAGGTTACTTCGTTTGCTGCTGCAAAGAGAGGAGAATATAAGCTTCTAACTTCAAAGTGCATAGGAGAAAGCACCAGCCAAAGCCTCTTTCTTCCACATGTCGAAGTCCAAGCACGCATTGATTTCTTTATTTTAAATAGTAAAATGAATCACTTGTAAAGGTTTCATATATAACATTTACATATGTAGCATTTACATATATTAAAATGATATTTTCCTATCCCATGCATAAAAAACAAATGAATTTTTAGTTTTAAGAGTTTTAGCTTCCAAATGGAGAATTCAAATTCTCTAAAGGCATTATTTGACACAAGTGTTAGAAATCTCCAGCACTTGTAATTCTCGTCAGAAATACCTTCAAACAAGTGTAATACATTGCACCGCAAATCGCGTCATTAGAATTAATTAATTATATTGTTAGCTCTCTAACTGAGATTAGAGGTTAATTAATTAAGTTTGTGGGTTCGAATAGATTTTCAATAGCTTTGGGATGTTTTGAGAGCCATTGAACCTAATTGGAGACCTGGAGGGTCCTTTGTGTATTTTCATGAAAGATTGGTGGGTTATTTTTAAATTTGATAAATTACATTCTCGAGCTCATCAGATAGAGATTATCGTTCCCGACAACTTTCTTGTTCATGCCTTGGCCATTCGGATCCCCGAAACACTATATTCGATGATTCTAGTGTGTTCAGGGGTAAATTCGCCATTTCTGAAAATTCATGATTTTTTTCAAGAGCTCTAATCATTGCATGCTTGTGCTTGGTAATATTCATATTTGATTTCAAGCAACTTTTGTTCTTTGACTATTTCGATCAGGGGCCCATAAAACCCTCAAATTCGCATAAGAAAGCCTTTTAGCAATGGGTCCCACCTACCTAGTCCCTATATCGACATCACTTCTCTTTCATGTCTCCCTCCCTCTCGATCCGCTCTCAGCAGTTTCTTCTCATTCCTCCTTTCTTCATCTGCTTCCCTCCAAAGCTCCGATCAAGCCTCAAATCATAGAGCAAACTTCACCATCTTCCTCTAATCCTCCTCTTCAAAAGACCCTATTTAGTGGGAGAACCTACAACCCCTTCTCCTACTCATATCTTGCTGGTCGGACCCCTAGAGGTAAGGAATCCTCTTCTAAGTGTGATAGCATGAATCTACAGCCCATCAATGTCCTTTATTCAAACATGTATGGCATCTCTCCATCCATTTCTTGATTTTCCATTTTCGAGTGGATTAAGTGAGTATTTTTGGGGGTTTTGTTCTAGGAGAATTCCTAGCTGTTTGGAGTGTTGAGGAGTTCTTGGGAGCTTAGTTTGTGAGGCAAGTGTTTAATTTGGGTATCTAAGCATGCATGCAATTGTACCATGTATATCTTGAAATTTCCATGCCTAAGATAGTATATCTGTTCATGTCTTTTCTCCTTCTGTTCCTTATTTAATGAATGTTAAAGTGGTGGGATTTCTAGTGTATAATGTAGGGAAAATGTTTTTCAACAAAAGATCCAAAATTTCCAAGTTTCAGGCCCTAACTCCCCCTTTTGCCATGCCCTGGAACTGCTTAGTTTAGCAGTTCCTGCATGTCACAACCAAACCAGGTGCTCGACAAGGCATAGCCAACCAGACTCATTTGAGCCCCACTTTACACCCAGACCTTGAATTTTCTTAAGAGACCCTTAATTACCTGATCCAAGTTGGTTTTTGGGTCGGGGGCATTACTCTTGCACCCCTAGCAGAGGTGGCTGCCCCCTACACCCCTAGCGAGCTCAGCAAGGAGCTCGACCCTCGTTGTTGGGTTTGCCTCACCAGTCCTTCCTGGTATCCAAATTAGGACTTAGACCAATTTTAACTAAGTCAGAGGGTTGACCAGAGCCATGTGGGTGTACTATGACTTGGGGATACACATATATGATTAGGGTTTTTAGAAAATCGGATAATACAATTCAGGGGTAACAAACAAAACAACTGATGACCGGACCTTAAGTGCACGCAGTGAAAAATCCTACCACCCCGACATGTCAATGGTAGCCCGTACCATAGGTTTAGCAGTTTGTAATGGAACTTTGGTTGTTAGACAGATTTATCCCATCTAACCCTAAATTACTATTTACCGGCGTACATGGTGTATGTTATCCTTGAATTTGCATGATTCCTCTATGTACCTTTAATACCCGACCTTCACATAGCACGTATGACTTGCCACTTGCACATGGGGTTTTAGCGTGCATTTATTTGCCCTGCTCACCCCTATGCTTTAGGATCCACGGTGCGGTATTTTGGGTTGTGTAGAGAGCATTCAATTGCCCTGCTCTTTCAGTAATCCAGATCTGCTATTTTCCTTTTTACCCATTCGAGTTAAGCCATCCTATGCCGGAATGTGGCTTGATTTTCTAGAGACCCTACGATCATGTTCAGTCATGTCAATTCTATCATGTCTTCCAGACTTGCAATAGTATGTTGTTTCTACTCTATGCATGCCGGCCATGTTCTTTCGGGCCCTTGAGGGGTGTCTAAGTGCACATAAATGCCCAAGTATGTTCTACCTTTGTCTGACAGACACATGCACTCAACCCATGACCTTCTCCAAGTATGTCCAATATGCTTGATATTTTAACCTAAGTCGGCATCACTAAGTTTAGGCACCCTCTTCGGTCTGATCAACCGGTTTGGGGACCTTAAATCTTGTAATCAATTGCCGATTGTGATTTATTTTCCTTTGAGATTTTCTCCAAAGCAATGGTCGATGTCTCGCATGTATGTATGCGCTAGCTATAAAGCATCCTCGTGAGGTCTGGCTTATTATAATTATATATGTTTCCATGTATGTATGCTCCCCTTTACCAGTGTGCCGATGAGAATGTAGCTATATGTGGTTTGTCGTTTTGCAAGGATTTACATGATGTTAGATATGCTTTATTGAAAGTCGTGTTCCTATTCATTTCAATATGCTAATCGAGCATGCTCACGCCTTATCACATACTATGGATTATTATTCATGTTTAATTGTTTTACTGCAAACATGTTATTTTACTCTTATTAAACACCAGCCAGCGATCATATTTGACTCCTTCCCCTTTTATATTGTAGGTATTGCTCCCGATCCCTTTGAGATGCAGCTATAGGAGGCAGCTGACGAGCTGTAGGACATGAATGTTTAGTGAGCGGATGATGTGTCTAAATGTCATGCTTGCACTGGAGTGGCCGCACATTTTGGGAGTGTTTATTTCATTTTGGGGTTTTGTTGTGTCAACCAATGTTGGCCTTTCTCTTCGGATGGAACTAAACTTTTATTTTGTGTAAATATCATGACTTAATGCTATGGGAATGCCATTTTGATATATGTGCCCATATTTGATGCGTGTCTCCTCATTATATATGTCCCGTATGTATGGTTTGTTGCAAGCTTCCGTTGAAATAGAATGTATGTTCGAGTATGATTCCGTATGGGATCCTCATCACTTAAACTTATGGGAAATCGAGCACGCAGGCGAGATTTTCCGCACCGTCTCATGTGCGCCGCGCTGCGACCCCTGGGCCGATTAGTCTAATGAAGGTGTTTACTCCTAATTCGGTGCAGGGTTGTGACAAACATGCACTAAGAACTTGTTTATGCAACATGAAAATTTTTATGCTCCGTTGCATTTAGGTTTCTAAAGAAGAGAAGAATCCTTCATTCTTACTACTCTCATGAGAAATTAAAATCCTCCCTAGAGAGGAAAACCATTTCATTTTTCCCTTTCCCTCAAGGAAAATGAGTTGCACCAACAATGGAACAGTGAGTTGCATGGAAATTCAGAAGAGTTTTTTCTTTGATGCAGAATCCTCTAGTCACACATTACATACTCTAATTTTCTTTTCATTTCTAAACCGAGTGGGGATTTCGCACTAATAACTTTCTCTCATCCAAATATACCTTAGGATAAATAGTTGCTGCTAATTAAGCATGTGGTTCATAAGATCTCTCAACAAGAAGGTGTTAGGGGAGAAAGTAAGAGTCATCCACTTGATTTTGGAACCTTACTTCTCACCTTAGCATGTAGTGTTTGAACCGTGGGTACCCCGTGGGTGTGGGGGTGGGTGTCGGAGTGAATATTATCTTTGGGGACGTAGATCCTTACTATAGGGTTTGCATGTCTTGTTTGTTATCTTGCTTGTCTCCCAAGGGACTTGGATTACGCTAAGTCTCACATCGAGAATATTCACGTCCTGACCCTGGGCATATAAGTGCAGCCTAGCCTTCACTCCAAATGAGGCATTTTAAAATCATACGGCAAGCTGTCACTAAAGCATTATGGCGATGACTAAACGAAGGGATTCTTCTTTCAAAATCATGGCTTATGAGTATGAATCTTGGCCAAGATAAATGATTGATTTGTGTTATGAATCCGTTGTATAACAACAAAAGAAATGCATAAATTGAATTGTTGTAATGAATGAACTTTTCACAAAAAAAGAACAAGAAAAAAGTAAATAAATATGAATCATGGTGTGTTGAAAGAATTAAGTAATCTCAATATCTTTTTTTTTTTTTTTTCTCCCAAATGGTGTATGTAGTTTAGTTGGCGAGGCACTTTTCCTCCACGGAAACAACCCAAGGTGGTGATGGTGAGGACCTTGGGTGAGTGCATGTGAGTTTTTTTTTTTTTTTTTTGGTAAAATGATAATTTCATTCAACACAACGACCAAACCAAACAACACCACCAAAGAGCAAACAACTACATCACTACCTCTTGTCCCAATCAGCACAAGTTCTAGGAAAATATGACATTTTAGCAAAATGATGGACCCCCCCATTGAGAGGCGCAATGAATTCAAAAGATTTTGCTAGCCCATCAATGTCTTACAGAATAGAGTCAACTGCCCAATCACGCCTACCATTAATCACTTGAATTACTTCCAATGCATCTGACGAAAAGATAACTTATAAGAGCCGTTGCGCTCTCTCTTCCTTCATCGCAAAAAAGATAGCTCTCCTTTCTGCTTCTTTATAGGAATATATTTTTGGCCCATCCGAAAATCCTACACCCAAAAGCGAGCCATTAAACCATAATGAATAACCAAAGGCAACCTTTCCATCAAAAGCGAGTGTATGTGAGTGAATACTTACCTTGAAAAAAAAAGTTTCAATTCAGATGCGTGCAACGGCCACCTTATTCGCCCAAGAAATGCAACTTTGGGTCTGCCCAACCAAGGTGCACCCCTTACACATGCCCATCCGGCCTCCATCGGCCCTGCCTCAACCTGGCCGCTCTGTTCAGGTTAGCCTTAATCGCCTCCTCATCTTCCCCACATACCTCTCGCTCCTCCCCTGTAAGAACATTCTAATCACGCTCATCCCCTTCCCCCTTTAGATTACTTGAGTGTTCAGTTTTCGTTCTTATACCGAATTGAAATCACTATAGAAACAGATTAAACATGATGAATGTTGATTTGGAAGATTTAACATTGTGACATTTTTTCATATGATGATTGTGTTGGAAATGGACTACATGGTCTCGAGAATGTGTAAAGTGGGCCTGTGATGTGATAATTCAAACTGTTTAATCAATGGGACTCACCATGGATGGAATATGATCTGAAACAGTTTTGGGGCTGAATCAGTGATCCTATCTGTCCAATCATGTGTGATTGTGTGGATCACAAACGGATGGTTCCAATTGTGTGGATTTAGAGCCCATGGTAGTGCAGGTCGAAGAGGCTTCTTGATATATCTAATGACAAATTTCTATGTGAATATGTAACTATATATTAAATCATAATTTTAAGGGAATGTAATATAGTGGCCCCCCCAAAAAAAAAGGGATGGCTATAAATTATACCTTTACCGAAAAAAACAAAAAGAAGAAGGATTGCTATAAATTATACCTCTACCAACTCACCTTTGCCATCCTTTTTTTTTCACACGTCAAGAAACTCTAAACCTCTATTGTCCTTTTTACAACGATAGTAAAATGATTGAAAAGATGATGAGAAATGATGAAAAATAGAAAAAAATGGTAAGACAGAATGAAAAATAGCATAAAAAAGGGTTCTACCATCACTGTAAAACGGTAGAAGGAGGGGGTGAGTGGTGTTTTTCTTTTAGGTAAAACGGCAAAGGAAGGAAGAGGAGAAGGGAATTGTGCATGGGTAAAAGAAAAAAAGGGGAAGGGTATGGTGAGATGGTTAAGGTATAGGTTTAGATATCGCAACCTATTAGCACTTTTGTAAAAGAAAAAAAAAAGAAGGAAACTCCAAGATCCAATTCGGCTATAACACACAAAAATATTAACTAAACTGGTAACGAGGAGTAGGGTCGTTACAATAAAGGTAAGTGATGATACAATAAAGGAAGCTTATTGGGGATGGGTAGGTAAGAATCCATTGTTACATTTAACTACTTACTATATAACGCCGAATGCCATTTTGAGATTTGGTATATGTATTTATGCTACGTGTTGATTTCTTATAAAGGTCAACTTGAGTTAACTGAGGCCTAAGTTGAAACCTAGCCGAACTCTATTTCGAGTTTAATATTTAGGCCCAAGTTTAAGCCTATGCCTAGAAAGCCCAACTCGAAATGTATGTGCATGTAAACCAGGGCATGCGGGCTTCTTGGGCTATGACTCGAACCTGGAAGTAAAAATTGGGTTTGGCCAAAATTAAACATGTATGGCCTGAACTAACCAAGGGGTAAAGATTGGGTTTGTCTTGCTCGGGTTTAGGTTGGGCTCAGGTCAAGGCTTGAAACCGGCATGGAATTCGGGTTGGGAATGAGTTTGTTGTTGTTGTTATTATTATTATAGAATATATGATGGCATGGTTAGAGCACTATATCATTATGGGTCCACCTAATCAATCTAAATCTTTATTTTTTCTTTACTCCTTCCCTCATCTTCCTTCTTCTACAAATCTTTCTTAATCATATTTCAAAATCTTTTTATTTATATTTTATCTAATATGCACGGATATTACTTTTATATTGAGATACATTTTTTGTAACACTAGTTTTAATTTAAGTAGTTAGAGTTGCTGGATGCGCAAATTTTGTACAAGTTGGTTTTATGGTTCAGTGGTCCACAACGTTGATTTGAATCGCTTTATCATGAAGGTGGCTATCTTTGCCAATAAATCAACTTTCAAGAAGCAATAAAAAGGTTGATTTTTTGGATGTATTAATCTAAGAAGATTTTGCTTGTCACCCTTTAGATAGGCCTTATCAGATCAAAATAATTGTTCATTGAACCATTTTGTTACTTCAAAGGGTGGACATACTTCCTAATATGCGAACCTATTAGATCCTCAATTTCTGATGAAAAAATAATAGCAATGTAGAAGACCAGGGTTCTGAACTTTTAATTCTCGCTGGCTCCTTTAGTTTTTAACTATGATATAATGTTTGATGTATAAAATAAATAATTTGAGACTAAATGAATTTTTTTTCAAAATCATGAGAAATTGATTATAACTATTAATGTTCTTTTAATAACGCACCCAGGGTATTTCCCGCCCAGCTCAACTCAGAAACTTTTGGTGAAAGCCGAAAACTAATCCCTAGGGCTGGGTACATACAAACCCTCTTATCCAACATGCACTTGATAAAACTATGAGAGATAGCTAGCGAAGGTAAGGGTCGAACACTATACATTTCTGCTTCTTAAGGCGCAGAGTCTTTGTCCAACTGAGCTACCATTCATTGGTTGATCATAACTTTCACTGTTTCTCAACTTCTTCGTCTACATGAGTATTCATAAGATACTCTGAGAACTTTGTAGGAGAGATATGGTTGCTAGAGTTGTTGTATCGTTGAAGTAGATGTTTCAGCCAAAACCAAACCTTGTTAGTCCCCACTAGCAAAACATACCTGTGCTTAGCTCAAGCAATATAATTTATATTATAATAAATGCTTATGTATTATGGGGAGATGGATTGAAATCATGAAACAACACAATAATATTATCTAGCAAAATAGTTTTTTCATTGCCAAGAAAAACATATAACAATTCACAACAAACACTCAAAACACGCAGGAAATTTGGACTGTTATCTTTGAACTTTCACTAACATTTCCGAAACAAAAATAAAATAAAATAAAATTCCACGTCTGTGGTTACTGTAATATCTTCACCATCTTTGTCCAGAACCATCAATTCAATGCCTGCAGAATCATGAAAGCAAAAGAAAAATCCAAAGAGTAGGTGATCTCCATAATGCAAGCATCAACATTTCTAATAGCACAAGTTCCCTACCACAAAAAGTAAAAAAGAAAAATACTGAACATGAATTAGGTGTTGTGTCATCCAAAAAAGATGAAAACATGAATTGAGTGTACAGGATCACTCCATGGTTCCCACATGCATGTTTACAATATCCACCAATTATATCAATTGATTAGCCTAACAAACAACCACTTACAGCATGTTTCAACATCCATTAGAAAAAAATGATAATCAAGAACAATCATTGTTTCACAATATAGTTGCCTTTAGACTATGCTTCGGCTCTATATATTCTAGGGCTGTTAGTGAACTTGGATCATGCACAAATTCTTACCGATCCTAGCCTCTCACAGACTAACACCATCGATTGCTTAGAATTATAGCACCTAATTGGCTACATTTGGGTCAGATCTAATGGGATTCAAAGGACTGAATCTAGATTTTCATAAAAAGTGCATCCACAATTATATATAGATATATATTTATATATATGAGTTACGCTACAAAACTTCCTGGGTGTTTTTCTAAAAAAAGCCCATCTTTTAGCCAATAAAAGTGTGACACGTGTCATCAGTGATACACATCCAATTCTCTCTCCTAAATATTTTCCTACAAAGGTGGATTTCTTAAAAATATAACATTTATGTGCATCCATCCCTCTCCATAGGGTGAGGGAACTTTCCCTTTTTGCAGATGAATATTTCTTTTATGCATATGACTATATATGACTTTTCCTCTTTTGCATATGAAAATTTCCAATCATGGAAGTGTCCCTCACCCCATGGTGAGGGATGGATGCACATGAATATTCTCCTTCTTAAAATACTAACAAATCATTGGCTATTAAATAGAGGGATAAACTCCCCTTTTGAAATAGAGGTGTTTTTGAGAATTTCCATATATATATATATGTATATATATAAAATATAAAGCGAATTGCTTTCAAATTGAAATAAGTTCCAATTAACTCTAATTAATTTTGACCATGCCCACAATCTCGACCTATAATCACCAACTAGCTTAATAATCCGTGCTCAGCACGGTATCTCTTCCTGCACTGCAAAATAAATAATCACATACCATAGGATAAGTTGGATAAAATAGAAATAGAAAAATTGGAGCAAAAAGGATATAATTATTATATGAGTAGTTACATAATCGTCAATAAAAAAAACTCCTAGCTTAATATATTATAATGCAGTACCCTTATTCTCCGATACAAGTTGATTTTAATGGTTTTTTGGTATCCTTTAATTCGTTCTGCGCCGCCCCCACACCCCCATATACGCCCCACTTCCTCTTGATTTCTCTCTCTCTTCCCCTCTCCTGCGAGGGAGTGGCTCGCTTTCAAAGAAATGCTCCATGGCAATGTTACGGCCATCCGTCAATCCCCCTCTAGCAGGCTCACTTTAATTTTCTTTCCCACCAACGAACGCCTCCCCCCCGCTCTCTCACTTTGTCATCTCCTCTGACCTTGACACCAAATTCCCTCTCATCCGCTTCTCGCTCTCTTCGCATTTGCTCTACCTCTCGACAAGGCCTGTATTCTGTTTTCAAGTTGTTTTTTCCACGAGCACCATGCGCATGTATATTTGGTATTTTTTTTTCCTTTCCACAAATTTTGATCTTATCATCATGTGTTTGTATGCATTTTGTTTTGAAGTTTTCTGTGTTGGAACATTATACTTATGCATATGATGCCGCTGTTTTTTTTTTGTTTTTTTTTTACCCTTCCTCTTCACGAAGTGTTTGGTGACAAATCCTAAGTTGAGCATGAAGTGTTTGATAAAAAGTCTAATATAAATTTGTCTTAATGACATGATAATTTCAAAGCGTTTAACCCCTGTTAGTAGTGTAACACCTCCTCTCATACCATGCATAATGTTAGGAGGCTTAAATGAGCTCACCATGTTCACTGTATGTGGTTCTCTTCTCTATGAAAGTAATCTGCAGGTCAAATGGCTCGAGAAAACCTTAGGAAATCAAATATGGTGTATTTGTAATTGGCCTCTTGATGGTAGGAAAAATCAAATTTCCTAGGTACACTACATTTAGAATATAGAGTGCATTTTGTGGTTGTATTGGGGGTACACATAACCAACCCAAACTCATTGTCTCCGCCTAAGAAATCAATCTCAGCTTGCCAAACTGGTTAAAGATGCTTGAAACAAAGCACAGTATTTCAAATTCTATTTTAGGTTTAACTCATCTTCCTAATCTCTCTTTTGGAACCTTGAATGTTGCTTGACTTTTCCAAAAAATCAATCATTCTTTTTCCTTCCATAGTGCTCATGGCACACCTCCTAGCAATAATTTTGACATGAGCCACCTTTCATCTAAAATTACTTGAACTGATCAAAATGGCAAAATGGAAAAACCATTTTGAACACTCGTAGAAAATCACACCAGTAATTGCAGTCTCTATTCTACTATAATGCTAAGGGGTCTGACCAATCAAAGGGAAAATATAAATAGCTTAACATTTTGGGAACAAGAAGTCCTTTAATAAAACTACCGCTTATAATATAGAATCAGATTCTATATTATCTGAAAATGCTTTTCGCTTAGATTCATAATAGGACTTCTCCCATCTATTGACCATTCCCATCTTCTTCCTTTCTCATAAATAAAACCCTCCGAAATACAAGTAGCAGAAGAAGAAGAGGGAGATCTTGAAACTAAGAATGAGAACAAGATTGAAATTTGTCTATTTGATGTAGGGCAATCCAACAAGAAGAGGGCCCCCTAGTGGACCCCACTAAGGAGTCCTTCCCCTTAAGTGTTTTTGCTAATTAGATTGGTTTAAATTTGTTAAGAGAATATTTGATTTGATTCCGTTAGAGATCAATTAGAGTAATTTAGCAATCATGCAGTAATTAGGATTTTCCTTATTTAGTCTTTCCTCTATTATAATTAGAGAGGAGTTCTTTATTGTAAGCATGCTGTATTTTCAATAAGATTTCCAGAATCGTTCTCGTTCCCTTTTGGGTATTTTCCCCCAAGTGGTCTTAGGGTTCGGAGTTGGAAGGCTCGATCTCACCGTCGGAGGTGTAGATCTCACTGTTGATCGTGGCCGGGCTGCACCAAATTGGTGTCAGAGCGAAGATCCAATTTCAGATCGCCGTCCCGATCGCCGATTCGAGGTAACCCATAAACCCCAATCCATTTGATTCACTATGATTCATCATCTTCTATTATTCCATCACCATCATCATCACTATCCATCAGATTTCACCCCACCCACCGTCCACAGCCATCCATCTTCCCCACACTGCCGAGGCCAATACCAACCGTCCAGCCTCAAACCAGCAACCCAACACCATCCACCGGAGGCCTTTTCCACACCCAATCCGTAAAACCCACCAACAACCCCATACCCTCCGACAGAAAGCCACATCCAATCAACACCATCTCCTTTCAAAAAAAAAAAAAAAAAAGCAGCATAGAGAAAGAAAAGGCAACAGAAGAAAAAAATAAAAAGATAGAAGAGAGAAGCAGGCAAAAAGTGGACGAAGAGGATCTGGACGGCAGCCAACACGGCCCTTCCATCGTCACAGCCGTTCCAGAAATCGCCAAGAGAGTACTCTCGTTTTTCTCTTCATAATAGCAAGTAAGGAGCTCCTTCCCAAATCAGTTTTTTTTTTCTATCTTGTGCACAGTGCCCAACAGAAACAAGAGACCATTCCACACGTGTTGCTTACAACTGGCAGATAAGTCACGAAACCCTTTCTCTTTTATCTTCTCTGCATTGCATACTGAATAAAAGGAGAACAGCAGCCGGTCTCCCACATGTCTTCTCTTCTGGGCCTAAGTTTGAGCCGAACCTGAGCCCAAGCCCAAATCTGCAGAAACAGTATAAAAAGGAAAAAAAAAAGAAAAAGAAAAGGAAAAGCTTCTCTCCCACGTGACAGTTAACTATTGGGCCTGAATTCATGTCTGACGTGAACCCGACCCGACCCGACCCGATAGAAGCTCAAAAAAAAAAAAAAAAAAAAAGTATTTGAATTCTCATGGCTACCCAAGGACGTCAATACCACGGGTGCTTCACCAATTACCAGCAGGATGAGCAATTGACTAAACTGGGCCATGACATGGACGATGTGGTTTAGCGACTAGAAATTGTTGAAGCCGCTCTTAGTGAACTTCAAGGAACTCGGGCTATAGGAGGATCATAATTTGCTGTCACAGATCTGGATCCACAAACATCTCTGGAACCGGAACTCAGACCATGCCTATAACCCCCACTCCCCATACATCCGGAACAACGGCCCAAGGGAATCTAGCCACACCTGGTCGTCAGTGTCAGCATCTCGAGACTCTGTATGACATGGTACAACGCTGGAATGGAATGCTTTCTTTTAGTGTTTTTCATACATCTGTGAATGTTTTCATTTGAACTTGCTGATTGATATTTGAGTTATTTGACAATCATCATGATCCTCATCCTTCTGTTTGGGCTCGGTTTTGAGTTCTACTTCTCCACTCAACCAATTAGTGGCGGCCACATTTTTAGGAACTCCACAATCCGTAAGGTCTTTTCTCAATACTCCACTTAAAAGTCTTTATTTAATGTTCACCCCTTTTCTTAGTTCCTTGAATGTAGAACCTTTCAATGCATCTCAAAACGATTCCCACAATAACATCTAGCTGGAGAAAGAGGAAGAAATCAAGTGTTTATATGATGATAAATCCATGTTTGCATTTGCATGAGAGTTTTTTTGGTGTATGGATTTATTTTTCTTTTTAACGAATTCACTGCTGCTATCCTTATTCATTTGCTAATTTGCTATCATTCATTCACTTGGGATGTAAGATGATATTTAGTTGTTCATGTATGGGTATTTCGAATATCTTTATGGGTTCCAATTAGGTTAAAAAGTATGAAAACTATTATAGGTACCCAATTTCGAATAATCTTATTTCAATTTTTTTATTCTTATTAAGGTTGTTTTTTAATAGCATCCGATTGGGCCGGGCTTGGGCAATCCTGGTCCATGAACACTCCTAACCCTCCTCTTCACATGCATCTGAGAGTGGACAACCCAATGTTCGGGCTCGTTCCAGGGACTACTGAGGTCAGCGGATGCGAGAATCCGTGGGGTCCAACCCTTTTGTGACCCGAGACGAAAGAACAGTCGGGTTTTTCTTTTTGTATATGGGTATGCCAAATTTTCTTTTCTATTTGAAAAGAACAAGCAATGATCCTTAGACAAACCTTTTCGTGTAGAAAAGAAAATAAACTTTTTTCTAAATTTCATTGCACATGTGTTTAAAAGAGACATAATTTGATTTTTCAATGCCGAGAAAGGCGAATTTTATTTGTTTGTCGTGAAAGGCGGTGTTTTTGCCGTGAAAGGTGATTTTGTATTTGCCGTAAAAGGCGATTTTTGTTGCCATAAGAGGCGATTTATAGTTCTCATAGAAAAGACAAGATTTGTGATTTTTGTATTTCTTTAAAAATACAAATACAATAAGAAGAAAGAAAAGGAAATCTGACTGTAAGAACCCGATTTTTAATTACTACGATTGATGTTAATTAATTACGTTAGTGGCTACTGACGCTTGATTAGAGGTTAATCAAGAGTTTCTTGGGGTTAGAGCTAAGTTAGGATTAATTCCGGAGAGTTTCGAGGAGTTTCGTAAGAATTCGACTTTTTCCGGGTTAAGTTAGAATTTTGTGATTTTCAGGGGTATCTTGGAAATTTCAAAAAAATTGCACCTTGAGCCCGGAAGTTAGGTCTTGACCTGCCCAACAACTTTCATGTTTAGTTCGAATTCATCCGAGGTCCAGAAAGTCTAATTTGTTGCCCGTCACACTTTTCGAGGTGTATACCGCCTTTTGGAAAATCGTAGCTTCTGCCACCAATCTCCGAAAATTCTGAGTTTTGGCTTGTTGGAAAGCTCTTCTTATGAGCCACAATTCTTCTTCTTGACCAAGTCTGTCCGAGGTCCCGAAGACATCAGTTTCCGAACTCCAAGTTTGGCCATATTGTGGCAAACTCACAAAGTTAACTTTTGCATAAGAAAAATAAAAAATATATCCCAACCATGGATGAAAATTTCGGGCTGCTATGCTAAATATGAAATATCGCCATTCACAGCCGTATCAGTGTGTATCTGTCGCTATTTACTTGTGGCGGCCAATACGCATCGATACGTTGCGTATAGGCACCTGCAGCAGCAGCGGGCGGGGTAGTGCCTCCTCCTCCTTTTCTTCTTTTCCTCTCCCCCGTTTCGATTTTTGTAGATCCTTGTGTTGGGAAAGGGAAGATGGCACCAAACCTTATTTAATTTAGGCCCTGCTTTTAATTCATTAGGGGGAACTTAATGGGCCCTATTGTAGTTCTAAACAAAAATTAAATGCAGCCCCTCTTTTATTTCTTGTTTTGTGTGTCTCAAGCCCCTAAACTATTTAAACCTCTTCTAATGTGGTTTGGATTCTTTTAAGGTTGGTTTATTATAGATTCTTTTATCGACATGATATTGGAACTCGAGTAATTCCACTCTTCAGATTCTATAATGTTGAAAAGTTTTTTTTTTTAATTTCTTTTCAAAGGTTCTCTATTTGGTGGTTCTTTACTTCTAACGTCAATTTGGACTGCTCAGAGGTTGATTAGGAATAGATTCTCGCTTTCTCTTATGTTCAAATCAGGTTGGGTTCAACATGTCAGTGTATTCATCCAATCACAAGGGATTTTGATGATCATGGTCCGTTACAAGGTAGGTTCCAATTTCTCTCTTCCTAAGTTGTGAAGGCTTTGCTTTTCGTTTTCTTGGTTTTTGTCATCTATGTTGTGCATTTGATTTTAATTTAACTTGAAGTTTTTATGGAGAGTGTGTGCAAGGCCTCAAACGGTGGGTGCTTCTCAGTTTTTTCTTTCTTCTTGACGTTATCTGCCACTATGAGAGAAAATACTGCTGTGAGTAGTATTTGGAAGATTAAAGCTTCGCCAAGGGTTATAATCTTTGGGTGGTTGGCCCTTCGGCAAAGAATTATAAAACATTAGATAACCTTCGGAGGATGGGGAGGATTGTGGTTAATGGCTGCCCCATGTGTTTAAGAGATGTGGAATCAATGGACCACCTATTGTTGCACTGCAAAACAGCCCAGTTTATATGGAGATCGGTGGTAGAGTGGTTTGACTGCTGCTGGGTCTTTCCAAAGTCCCTGCCAGATCTCTTCCAGGCTTGGAAGGCTCCTGCTGCGGCTCCTAGAGGAAAAGAATTATGAAGACTTTCCTTTCTTGCAGTCCTCTGGACAATATGGAAGGAAAGGAATTCAAGATGCTTCGAAGGGGTTGCTACCAATGAGAGGCGCTTGGTGGAGAAGACTAGGACTCTAGTTGCTTTGTGGGTGTCCATCAGTCCGTCATTCAAAGGATATACTCTACAGATCAGATAATGCAGCACTGGAAGGAGTTAGCTTTTTCTTTCTAGGGCCCTTGTATATTGTCATGGGGACCTTTGTTTTTCCTTTGTCTTTGGCGTTCCTGTTTTAGCTTGTTAGTGTACATCTCTTGTATTGATTGCTTCTTTAATGAAAGGAACTATTAAAAACAACAAAGGTTTTTATGGAGATGAATGGGACCTTGTGTTTCTAGGTTTACTTCGAGACATGCCGGTTTTCTTGTAAAGCCACATATGAGTGGTGAGTTCTGATTCAGGTTTTGTCGTGCTTGATCCTATTGCGATTGTGATGTAAATAATGGGGGAAAAAATCACCAACCATGTGAGACATGCTTTGGGAGATTCATTACTTTGAACAAGAAAAGGATTCTACTTTGATAAGACCATTGGCATTAGTCACAACCAAGATGAGTGAAACCTTACCATATCTAAGGTCTTTTGTGCATTCTAATTTAAGGCACTTTCCACATCTATATGTAGAGTTGATCCTGTTACTGATATTTTTCTCCCCAGTATTTTCTGTCATTTCACATATAGATTGTACTCATATAGTAGAATTTTCTTTTCTTTTTATTTCCAGGTTTTTCGTTGTCTCATTGAATTTTCATTATATGGAGAGGTCAAAACCATTTACACCTATTCTTTTACTCAAGATTTTTTTTGGGTTGGATTTATTTTGTAATTTTGGAAATCTGAAGCATGTCTACTCCTTAATCTGATACTGCAACTTGGAAATGGGCTATATGCCATGATACTTTGTTTTTTTATGTGTACAACCACTTTCCATTCATTTTGTATCATCATGTTATTCAATGATAATTAACGCCTACTGCCTACCTCAATTTAATACCAACTCTTATTTACTCTTCTCACGATTTGCCTTCAAGGATTTAAAATCTTCTTTCTTTTACATTAGGATGAGGACATGACGACTTTGAAGGGCATCATGAGGTCGTTTCAGTTGTCTTGGGTGCATAGAAGACAATGATGCTTCTCTATGTTCATGGTGTTTGAGCCTGTTTATGAAGGTAAAAAAACTCGTATCTCAGATTTCTCATTTGTAGTTTTATTAATTGATGTTTCTTCTTCTTCTTCATCTTTGAAGTATATTAGACTACATCTACTACTTTTTATTACAATGCAAGCAAATCAAAGATCCTATTATTAGTTTAGGGATTTGTAACAATCACTAGGGCCAATAATTAAATAGAAGACGAAGAGGATGATTTTGTTTGAGGAATACTAAGCATCCTAAACTCTCTAAAATTTATAATTTTTGAGTACAATATAAACTGGTTTGAGATTAAAGACCATCTCTTATGTAATTTCACGCCTTAAAGTATAAAAGCACCCAAACACTCCACTCAAGAAGTGTCCGGTATATGACTAGATCATTAGGATCATTGAAACATTATAGTCACTCAAAAGTAAGGGATATCAAGTGACGGGCCCAAACCATGTCACTCTCATATTGTGACTAAGTGTAAATGAAATATGCAACTTGCTTTGATGTATGGGGACCATCTTCTGGGTCAGCAGTCTTCATATCTTGGTCTTCCAAAATATTAATCTTTTACGTCAAATGCAAGAGTTTATCGACTTTGTTCACAGGTGTTACAAGCATATTATTAGAAGATTGAGCAAATGTTATCTTAGCAATTGAGTTTTTGTTATTTAAAAAATTTTAGATAAGGATGTATAAGAATATGCGAACAGATAAAGGAATGAAAATCATATATAGCTTTTTATACACATGTTTGTGTGTCTCTTTTTTTTTCCTGCTCATTTCCAGATAAAAATTGAATTACAAATATTAAACATCTCTTCTAATATTTTCAAAGATAATATCTCTATTAACAAAAATTATTGGACAAAGCCTTCATTTTGACTTCATAGATATTGGATCCCTGAATTGATAAATGTTGTCTTTATCTTTGTAATTCATGAATGATAGTCATATTCTAGGTGAGAAATATTGACAATAGCGTATGATGAAAAGTTACCGTAATTCTTTTTTAGCAGTGAACATTGTGGTGATAAAGATGTTATTTTGTATTTGATTGTGTTAGTTTATATTTGAAATTGTGCCTTTTGGTATAAAAATTTAACATGAGTTTAGTAACTGGACCGTTGTTGTACTGTTGGTACGTTTTTTCTTCAAATATTTTAAATTTAAGGAAGTGTTAATGTCTGCACTCATTTTAAACATCACTATGTCTAAAATTGAGCTTTTTTTCATTAATTTTTGATAGCTTATCTTTCTCGTCTTCCTAGCCATGCATTTTGTAGCTTCATCATCTTTGTGATAGTCATTGAACTTTGAGGGTTTTTATTTTGAGTGGCAGTTTTGCATTTTTTACCATTTAATTCATTATTCTACAGTTAACATTCGTGTAATGGTGAATCCAAAAGGAGAATTAAAAGATACCTTCAACTTTTTGAGCATATTACATTTCATTATTGATTTTAGTATATCCATCCCAATTTCAGTTTGTCATTTTCTTTCACCTTTTGGCATCTTGCCACAACTTTAAGGCAATATTTTATTGTTTGGTGGACACCATTGTACGTGAACTCTTTTGTCAATTAATGAAATCCTTTCCATTTTTTGTCCAAAGTTGTTGTGTATGATATCTTTTTCTTGTATGTCCTTGAATTTTGTTTTGAGTTTCATGTTGATGGAATGAGTTTGAAATTGATGAGTGAATTTGAAGTTGATGGATGAGTTTGAAGTTGATATATGATTTTGAAGTTGATATAGTGAATATAAAGTTGATGACTGAGTTTCGAGTTGATGGAATGAGTTAGAAGTTGATGTATGAGTTTGATGTCGATGGAATGAGGTTTGAGTGTTCCCTCACCCATGTTACAAAGTAGCTGTGTTCTAAACATGTTGCTAGGGTCGATAGTGACGCAAGTATTGACATTCTGCCTTAGCAGAACGTGAAGGCTGGGTTTGAAGTCAACCCTGGTGCCAAGACAGAAAGTCCTTACCCATGTCACTATCGACCCTGGGTATAACGCACCGGGGTCCACGTTGACCCTGGCCTTCACATTGCTGGGCCATTCCCTAGTTGCCCTGAATCAAGTATTGAGGTCTTAATTTGGGTTCAGGTGCAAGTCCCTTACTCAAGCTCGGGTTTGGATCCTCTTCTTACCATCATAGCCAGCCCCACAAATATTGGCTTTCTTTCTAAAGAAACGAAGAACACCATTCGCCAGAAATTGTTTAACCATACATAACATATGTTATTGTGTGCAATCTTAGGTCACTTTCCGTTATTAGTAAAACCTTTTCGCTCGTCCTAGATTCAGCAACTCCATTACTGTTTTTAAGCTTAAAGAGGTATGTTCGTAACCACATGCAACAATAACTTCAGAGGAGATTATTGTCGCCTTTCATATCAACCAACTGAAGCTCGGGTGTTTTCAAAAGGCAGAATAGAATTATATACTCCCAAAATTTGAGTGCAACTTCAATTAACATAGATGCCCAGAAACATAGTTTGCGTAAGGCTATTTCAAGTTTTTTCCTTAAATCAAGATTTTTTTAATTTATGTATAACCATTATAAACGTTGGCAAGGTTATACATCCAACTATCATCTAACACAAACGTCCATTTAGCAGTCCTTGGGGCCCTCCATGAAATATAAACACTCACATGAAAGACAACCAACACATGCCCAAGTTATGTATTGGACAAAATATGTATGTAAAGAGAGAAGGGCTGCAAAGGATGATCATGATTTGTGATGTGAAAGACAACCAACACATGCCCAAGTTATATTTTGGACAAATATATGTATGTAAAGAGAGAAGGGATGCAAAGAATGACCATGATTTATGATAAAACTAAACAATATCGATGTAACAGGCCCACCTTACATCAGACCAAACAGGTGGAATATCAAGCTTCTCCATGAATAGTGTGTTGTATTTTAATGTGTTTAAATATATTTGACATATAATAATATATTAATCTTTCTCATTTCTCTGTTTATCTTGATTCTTAGCATTACCCCTTTTATCACTCTGGTTGAGATGTAGTACAATACAATTTACTTTGGGGGTAAAAAGATACCCTTGTTAAGAAAATCATTAGTCAATATAATGTACTTCCACATTCCACACACAGCCAATCAAATTGGAATTGATAAAATAGTAACAAAAATTGATCTGTAAATTTCTTGATTTGTTTATAGGAAAAAAAGAGAAGTTAATGCTTAACAAAAATTGATCTGTAAATTTCATGATTTGTTTATAGGAAAAAAGGAGAAGTGAATGCTTGAGATGGGTCCCTACAAAGTGATATAGATCCCCAAAAACGTAAGATTCCAATGGGCAATCATTATATATTAAAGCCAAAGGTTTTGGCTTTAATTTTGACCATCACTTATAGTTTTGACTGACAGTTGTCCCTCTTTGATAAAATATTTTACATTCTCTCCATGTAACTACTCACTCATATCCTTATCTTATCAAACCACCCACTACTCTCCACTTTAGTTCTACTTTTTTTTTTTTTCAAAGTCTCTTGCTCTACCCATCTCTGACTCCTTTTCTGCCCAGTTTTTTTTTTACCCATTTATGCAACTTACTTAATAGATGGAAAGAGATACTCTACATAACCTTTTGAATGTACGAATATTTAATTTATAATGCTACCATGCGGAACACGGGTGGTTGTGCTAGTAGAACTTATGTTGCAATCACAACATCATCTTCAGAAACAGTAGTCTACTGATGATAGAAGACCTATATGTGAATCACAGTTGCCCTTCACCTCATTCGAGAGGAAATAGCTCCAAAACCCAGGACTTAAAGCCGAAAGTCTTAGGGTTTGCATGTCTGAATATTTGATAAATGAAGAGGAGACAATGAATTACAGTCAATTGTGAAAACGGATCAAGTTTGAACGAAGGGAGAATGGTATAGGTTCTCCTTTTTTGGGCGGTGGCTGTATTTATGGGGCTTCCCCAGCCGCTTCTCAGTATGACTCTTTTATACTGTAAAGCTTTTGATTAATACAAGTTACCATTAAAAAAGAAAAAAAAAAAAAACTGAAGGGAGAATGGGAAAAAGGAGAAGTTGATTAGTTGAGAAGAGGAAAGGCACTTTGAAAGAAGCCATGGAGAGGCCTAACCTTTAAAAAGCGAGTCCAACTTAATTGAAAGAGGATTAAAAAGAAAAGAACACTTGCACCCTAGACCAAAGCGGTCATTTTAATTTTCCTCCTTCCAAACGTCTTGCCACTAAGAAATCCTTTTTATTTTTACTTAAGTTTTTGAGGGTCGATATCGACCCTCCCCTAAAGTCGATATTGACCCTCCGCAGGAAAAAAAAAACAGTTTTCTATCACCTTCTTCCTCCTCTCTTCCCCAAACTCAACCCAATGGGGAATAACAAATGAAGAGAAAAGGATATATCAGTTTGGATGATAAGAAGAGAATAAGAGATGCAATAATAATAAAATAATGTATTGTTTGCAACTGACCCAAACAACGAACAAAGAACTCTGAATTGGGGCCAGCGACTGAGTATAGCATTGGATGTTGCACGAGGTCAACAAAACTGTACTGAAATACTGCAATTTCTTTTTACCTTTTCACTTTCTTATATTGTCCTTTTGTTCTAATGTATTTGATGGTTCGCTTGATTCTTGAATGTAGGTTTGTAGTATTTGCATAATGATTACGTACCACCCATAATTCACATAAATATAAATACGACCAACATCCTATTGAATGAAAGATTAGAGGCCAAGATAGGGGACTTTGGGTTGTCCAAGGTCTTTCTGATGGATGATGAACAATCTCACATTTCAACACTAGTCTAGGGAACCCCTGGATATTTCAATCCAGAGCACGTTCTCGGTCACTCACACATGAATTTGCTTTCATTTGTGTCTGTTTCAAACAATCCATTATTTTATTATTATTGCATATATTATCCTCATATTATTCTCCAAACCGATATGGCCTTTTCTCTTCATTTGGTCTTTCCCATTCGGTTGGATTTGGGGAAGAGAGGAGGAAGAAGATGATAGAGAACTGTTTTTTTGGCTTGTAGATGGTCAATAGGTAAGAGGGAAACTAAAAGGACCCTTTTGGTTTAGGGTACATCTAAAGTGTTTTTTTTTTAGTAAAATCCTCTAATTGAGGCTCTCACATTTGCAATTGTCATACTCCTCAGTCTCTTTCACATATATAAATTGTCCCTAATGTTACATAAATTGGAGTTTTTTTAACTATGAATTTTTTCAACCATTGCTCAAACATGAAAAGTATGATATGATGAAGCCCACCAAGCTGAAGTTCAAGGCTTTCACATTCATTCATATCCAACTTGTTTCAATGTTTGAATTTTTTTTTTTGTTGCAATAGGATTGAGCACATGTTGCCAATCCACCAATAGCTCAGTGATAAGGGATCTCTCTCTCCACAAGAATAACCGGCGATCAAACTCTGATCCTAGGTCTATAGGCATGCATGGGGATTTACCAAAGCAACAAATAGGGTTGAACGCCTGTTGTGGTTAGTTAGGCGGAGTAAGTAGTAAGAAGATGGTGATGGTTGGCGGTGATTTCACTAAAATAGCATTGCTTCCATTAGTTTGGGCGTATGATCCAATGTTTGATATAGAAATATATTTTATTGATATTTTGAGACTAAATGAGAAAATTGTTACAAAGCGTGAGAAAATGGTCATGGAAATTACCATTTCTCAACTGCTTCAATTACACGTGTATTCATAAGATACTCTAAACCAACCTCTGTCGATCCCCATGGGTCCTAATGTTATTCAAATTGGAGTTGTATTGACTATTGATTGAATCAACCATTGCCCAAACATAGAATGTAAGATTATAATGAAGCCTCCCAGGCTCAAGCTCAAGGCTTTCTCATTCATTGACATCACTTTGTTTCCATGTTTGGAATTTTGTTTGTTGCAATTGGATTGAGCCCATGTTGCCAATGGACTGATAGCCCAATGATGTGTACCTTATGTGCATGTTTAGTAATAGGTGAGTAATCCGTAGTTTAGAATTCCTCATTGTTGGAGATTCAAGGATTTTCATTAAAGATTTGTATAGTTGAGTACTTCAGATCGATATGAATGTGCATCGGTGTCTATGGCTGAGAACAATTAGCGTGGGCATGTAAATCCATAGAATTGAGGATTCCAAAACCTATGGGGGTGGTCGTACGTTGGGACTGAAAATTCTCAAAAATGAGGATTTTCACTTGCACAAATTCTTGAGGCAAATGTGAAAATTCCAAATTCTCCAAAAAAAAAGAAAAAAAAAACTGATGCGGAATCCATGAGGATTTGGTTGGCAAACATGACCTATAGTATATTTTAAAGAAAAAGCATATGTTGCAAAGTGATAAGATGGCCAAACAAAAGGTTATGTGTACTCCACTCTTTCTTTCTTTCTTTTTTTTTTAAACAAAGGGCATGTTTTTGTACAGCTGTTGAAACCGAGATTCGAGTTACCTTTTCCGCCTTCTCTCACAGAAAAGCAACTCCACCAAACATGATTTTTCCTGTATCATGGTGAAGGTTTTCTGCTTTTCAAACTTTTTCTACAGAATACCATGTACACAATCATGTCCTACAGTACACCAAGATGTGATCAGTTTTATATTGGAGGGCGCTGTAAAGACCGAAGGCGTGGAGAAGTTTTTGTTAAAGCTCCAGCTACATTGTTTCCTTCTAATGAAGATCTTGGTTTCCATACTTCAGAAATTCCAACTAACTAAAAATTCTATCATTGAAACTTTATCTATATTTAACATCTCTAGATTTTACGACCATCACAATGCATGATTACTTCTAAAATCTTTTTACCTGTGTTTGCTATCATCCTCTCATGAATTGACCTCCATCCAAATGTTTTATCACCATAATAGAAAACATCGATTTATTTCATATCACTTGTCTAAATTTCTATATCAAGATCCATCGTTTTCCATTTCATAAGTACATATGTATTTTGGGAGCTAAAGGTAACCTCTGACCTATCTTGGTGGAGAGGGATTTTGGAAAAAAAGACCGTCTGTGCTTCCCTGTGTTGTGTCTTATTGGCAATGGAGAAGATACTCTATTTTGGCTCGATCCTTCATTGCCTTGTGGTCGTCTTGTCGATAGGTATGGGGAGAGGGCAATATATGACCTTGGCAGGGGGGAGATATATCTAAGTCTGCAACTTCATTTCGAATGGTAGATGGTTTATACCTCCAAAAAACTCAAATAAATTGATAGACATTTTTCAGATGATATCTCAAGCATGCCTGGTCCTCACACAAACTCAGAGATGAAGTAATTTGGAAGAATTCAAATCATGGATTGTTCAAATTGAATTTTGCTCCGTTTGATACTCAGCAGAATCCTTCTCATGCCCCATGGTCGAACCTTAACTAGATCAATGGACAAATCAGTAAACACAATGTTTGTACATGAATGTCCATTTTAAATGGGTTGAAAACCAAATCTTTATTGGCATCCAAGAGTACAATTTCTAACACTTGCAGAATTTTTCTATAACAGGGACCACAAAAGTGTTGAACTGTTGCTCATTTAGCCTATATAGAACACCATCTCTTCCAAGTTTGGATTGTTGAAGTCATCTCTGACTTGGCACACACACCAAAGGGGTTGGGCCAATGACGCTATGTAGGGTAGGATATAATTAGAAATATTCTATTCTTATGTTAGTGAGATTTATGGATATCTCTTAAAGCTATGTTTCTTATTGTGGTCGGGATTCTATTTTAGCAGAGTTGCTTTTGATTTTCTATATATTGGTGATTACAACATAATACAATCATACAGAGCTAGTATTTTCGAAGTGTGTTCATCTTTTCTCTCTTCTCCCTCAACAAGTGGTATCAGAGCAGGTCACCTATTTCGAGAAGATCAGTCAAGCGGAGGGCGGCAATCGTGACTGTTTTCTCATGTTCAGTGCATCTTGAAAATCGTACATGGATCTAGGGATGGATGCTGTGTAGATTAGGAACGTCGAGGCGTGATCAACTTGATCCAATCGACGAAGATCATCTTGTTTGAGTGGGTATGGAGAATAGGGAGAGAGAATAGGGTCGGTTCGGACTGTGGGTAATCCAGATCATTAAGGGCTTTGGATTGGTTTTGGCTCGGGCTCAGTGCACAAAGGGAGAATATCTGAAGGTGGACCACAGACCACTGGTTTGCTGGAGATCCGGGGTCTTCGGGTTGCTGAAGCCGGAGAAGGAGAAGAAGGTGATGTTGTTGTGATATTGTAGCCGTTGCTTGGTTGTGCAAACCGGAATTGCCATCGTCATGGGAGAAGACAACAATCGCTATTTCGGTGTTGCCAATCGCAGAGGAGTGCTGGAGCTAAAGGAGAAAATCAAACTTTGTTTAGCGATTTCGGAAATAAGATCATTTCCTCTTCTACTAGAATTAGAGGTGGGCTAGGACACTAAGAGGAGATCGGGACTTTCTCACTGTGAATTGGTGAAAGGCAAATGATCCGATGTTACAAATTAGTTGTTTGCCCATTTTACGGAAACATGAGGTTGCCGCGACATCAGCAGTGACATCAACAACAGTAAAAAAAAAAGGCGGTTTTGATCGAAATTGATGGGCATAAATTGTTTACGTGATATTGGGGCCATTCGGACTCGGATTTTAGATCCGTTTCGTCCTGTGTGCTCGTGGTGATTAGATCTACAGTTGGATTGGGTATTGAGGTAGATCAAACTAGATCAGCACAAGTGAATCTCATAAAGGACGATTTCTTCCTTTCTTTCCTATTGGCACTTCACGGTAAGGCAAACTGCAACTTGTGGAGGAAGCAGATGAAATCTTTTTTGGTGGATCATGACTTTTGGGAGATCACGTGTGAGGGAGACACAACACCATCATAAAAGGCATCCACGTGGAAATAGTGGACCATGAAAGGAGCACGAGCTTCATTTTCAATCAAGGTGTCACTAGATGATGTAAGCTTAAGTATTTGATGGAGGTGGAGACTCTAAAGGAAGCATGAGACATCTATGCAAGCATGTTTAATTTCCAAGAAGTCGAAACCGATCGAGGACAAAGTGTGTTACCAATGTGGTAAAATGGGACACATTGCACGAGATTGCAAAGTGAAGATGGTAGTCGTTGAGGGAAATTCAGCCACGGAGGACTCGAGGCATGGTAAAGCCAACGAGCACGAGGGAGCCATTGAGGAGGATGGTTGGGACCCAGAGGTGAATTTCGAGACATATGTCGAAATCTGTGAGTATGCAATAACATCAGAAACCTTTGATGTTAATGCATGGTAAAGCCAACGAGCACGAGGGAGCCATTGAGGAGGATGGTTGGGACCCAGAGGTGAATTTCGAGACATCCTTCGAAATCTGTGAGTATACAATAACATCAGAAACCTTTGATGTTAATGATGTGGTCTCTTCAAATTCTTTGAAGCTTGAAAATCAAGCACAAGATCAGATCAAGGAAGAGGAATCAACGGTGGAGGTTGATTAATCGGGGATTGGATCAAGTCCTCAGGAAGTGCCAAATTCCAAGGGGCTTGGAGATCATGTGCTAGATTATTTCAAAGAGAAGGAATTGGAAGAAGTGGAGGATGATCGGTCCGAGATTGATTTAGATCCATAAGAGGAGATGGTTGATGAATTGGTTGTGAAAGTCGTTACTTGTAACGTTTCAAAGACTCAGGCAGATGCAAAACTTGAGTGGTAAGATGCAATGGGTGTGAACATTGCAGCCTTGATTAGGGATGAGACATGGGAGATGGTTCTATGTCCCGATAGTGTGAAGATAGCTGGATGCATGTGGGCTGACAACCGAGAAAGTTGGTATGGTGGGATTGTTTATCCTTACACAACATGTTTGGAAGCAAAGGGGTTCAACCAATAGTACGGGATTGATCTTGACGTGATTTGTGGTCCGGTGGCAAAGATCAACATCGTACATGTACAGATTGGCATTGCAGGTAGCAAGTGTGGAAAATTCAAGCAGATGAAAGTCATAAATGTTTGTCAGCATGGGGGAGTTGATATGAAGATCTACTTAGAGAAGTCACATGGTTTTGCAGGTCAGCAAGAGCTAGCACTACGCACATGGACAATTCTCTATTGATTCATATGGAGACTTGGCATAATGATGCTAGAGTCAACGCTGAGGGGGAGTGTTGAAGTCATTGTTGACTCAATACATGCACCGGAAGGGTTGGCCTAGTGACGCTATGTAGGGTAGGATGTTATTAGGAATATTCTATTCTTAGGTTAGTGATATTTATGGATATCTCTTAGGGTTATGTTTCCTATTGTGGTTAGGATCCTATTTTAGCAAGGTAGCTTTTGGTTTTCTATATATTCGTGATTGTAGTTCAGTATACAATAGAACACAATGATATAGAGTTGGTATTTTCGGAGTGTGTTCATCTTATTTTCGGAGAGCTTCTCCTCACTTTCAGAAGCAAATGTCATCAAAGCAGGGAAGGCAACTTAGTCTTGGCCAAGCTCTATTTCTCAACATTCATTTGGAATGTTTGGAAAGAAAGGAACCACCCAATCTTTAGGGCATCGATCCAGACTTGGCAAGTTATTTTGAAAAAAGATTCTGCTTCCAGTAAAAACAAGAGAACTTTCTTGAACCTTGATGGTTCCTCTTCCCTAGCAATTGGTTGGGACCTTCCTCCTTTAGCCCTCGAATACCCCCTAAGAAGACCTTTGAAAAGCAAAGACAAATGGGATCTCCTCATCTCCTGTTGGTTTCTTTAAAGACTGCAATGAATCCATAATTTGGGCGAATTGAGGCGCATTCTATAATGTAGGAAGCTTAAAAAAGTTCCCATAACCTTATCATCACTTCAGACTGCAGACTCATTAGAGAGGCTCTTCTTAATCTTTGTTGTTCTCTTTGGGCTCACCGTCTTCAAGATAGAAGGGCTCCCGGATTTGCCAACAACCTGAATGTTGTAATTTGCAGCAGTCACTCAACAAGGCTGATACATTACACTAACCTGGCAAAGAACATGCATCATGTGAATCCAATGCAAAGCTTTTGGTATTCCTAACTGTTGGTGTCTAAAATGGTAGTCAAGTTCCAGGTTTAGAGGACTCTGTTTTGGTCTTTCTGGGTTACGCTCCTTGCATGGAGTGCTCCCATTTTCGAGTCTTTTCCTCTTCTGTTACCTGGCTCAGCTTGTGGGCTCGCATTTTTTTTTCACTGGTGGGTCCTTTTGGGCCTACCTTTTTGGGCGGTTAGCTCCAGCTTGGTTGTCTCTGTGTAAGGCAATAAAGTTGAAGCTTTCCCGTCATTCTTTTTTACATTGTACATCTTCTTTGGAATACATACATAACATTTCAGAAAAAAGTATATATGTACTTATTCAAGTATATTTGCTTGACTAAGTCTAAGGGCCTGTTTTTATGATAAGAATTTAGGATGTTTGGGTTTTTTGGACATGATGTGACATCTTGTCCCTTGACATTTGAAATTCTATGTTTTTCTCACAAGACTTTCAAATTCCAACCACCCAAAAGGTCTCAAATAACCATTGGGAATTCCACTCTCTACGCATTTTGTTGGAATTACAAATGCTCCATCAAGAGGAGGGATTTGGAATTCCACTTAAGGCGACAACTTTGGAGAGTTTGAAACTGCTCCATACATGAATTCTTGGAATTCCAATAAAGAAACGGGCCCTAAGGAAAGATTTTCTTAGACTCGGTGTAGACCAAAAGGGTCCTAAAACCTATGTATCAACACTAGTGGTCTCATGAGCCGTTTTTGGTTTTTCCTGTTTTTTTCTTTATTTGAATTTTACTTGGGCAGGGATATCCCTACTTCCCTATTGACTTGGGCAGTGATATCCTCGCTTCTCTGTTCATTATAAACCCACTGAAATCCTTTTTCCTCATTTCTTCTTCTTCTTCTTCTTTCTCTCTTCTGCGGCAATCTTGTCGCTCCCTTTCACTAGTGGTACCATATCTCATCTTACACAACAGTTTATTCCATTCTTTTATTAGATTTGGTCCCATTGAAGCACATGGAGCTATCTTTGTTGTCTTCTTGCTCTTCATTGTGGCCGACATAGTAAATGATAAAATGTTTCCTGTTAGGTGTTAGGTTTGATAGAAGAGATTTCACAATGTTTTTGAAATAAAAAACTTAAGAACCATCTATAATAGAAGACCCCGACCCCTACTTTCTGTGATTAGCACTAATTAATATGTGTTAGCTCTCTAAGTGTGATTAGTGGATTTTGATTTAGGTTGTGGGTTAGAATAGCTTTTTCATAGCTTTGGGGAGTTTTGAGAGCCCTTGGACTTAGTTTGACACTTTAAGGGTCCCTGTGTTATTTCGTGTAAGTGCGGGGGGTTATTTGTCATTCCAAAAATTCCCATTTGAACTTCGTTTGACTAACCACATCTTTCCCACAACTTTCGTGTTCACTTCGTCCCCATCTGAAACCCCGAAATCCAGCTTTCCAGCCTCAGGGGCAAAACAATCCTTTCACATTGAAATCTGAGCATAATCTTCAATATCCCCAAACCATGCGAAATTTATAATTTCCAAAAACTAGATTTAACGAGGAACAAATCTATCTTCTTCGTCGATCGCGTTTGAGGCCCCAAAAACCCAAGTTTTAATCCCATTTAAGTCTAGCAGTGGTGGGGCCACACCCACCCATTATATAAAGCCAATCTCTCCCTTCTTTTCATTCCTTATCCAATCCAGTAGAAATTTAGAGGGTTTCCTGCATATTTAGTATTTTTTCCTTTTCCCTCTCCTTCTTGCTCCTCCTTCCCAAATCCACACCAAACTCTTGACAAGTTGTAACATGAAGCTCATCTTCTTCTTCCTCACCTTCTAAGCTACTCTTGGACATCTCTTGGAGGGAAAACCAGCTGGGACAACCTCTTCTTTGGGGAAATCATCTCCATTTAGAGACTCTACAAGTAAGAAGTCTTCCCCATCTTCTAGGATTAACTTTGGCTTCCCTTAGGGAGTCTTCTCTTCCCACATGCAAAATCCATCTCCTTTTCTTCTTATTCTCTCTATTTTGGGTATTCTAAGATGGGTGATTTTGGGGGTTTTGTGTGGCTTTAGGATGCCAGCTCTTGGAGGGTGCTTGAGAGATATTTGAATGCTCTTGGAGACCAAGGCAAGTAGATGAATGGATTTATAATGAAGTGCCAACAGCTTTAGGATTTTCAGCCTTTTTCCTATGCTTTTATGGATTTCATGTTTGATCTCTTCTTGATTTCATGATGGATTTGCAAAATAGCTTTTACAACCCATGTATGTTGAATGTCTCTCATTCATGTGTTTTCTCCCTTAGTTTCTTAAATTCTAATTTCATGCATAACTCCATCTCTTTGATGAGTAATGGGTTGGGAATTTGATGGATTTGATTGATGAAGGGATAACATGTGGATTGTGAAATTGGGTGTTGGATTTAAGGTGAATGTAATGGTGAGTTAAAAGAGCATTGGAGGCCTTTATTTATTGTAGGTATTGGTCTTGAAAAAGTATAGGAGAGAGAGGCAAGAATAACCTTGGAGAAGGGGACCTCTTTGGACTCAGAATAGAACCTGAGTCGAGCAGGGCCAGAACCCCTGCTCACTCGAGCGAGCTGGGTAGGGGCCTAGGCAGCAACTGGCCTTGCTTGAGCGAACTTTTTCTTCGCTCGAGTGAGTCTACTGACTGTTCCAGACCCCCCTCTAACACCTTGGGACTATTTTTAATTATGGAAGATGGTTCCCTTTGGCTTCTAATCCCACCCATTGGTTTTTTTTACAGATAAAAAGAACCCTAATGCAGGAATCCAATTTGGAGACATGTTAATACCTCGTTAATTTGATAATGTGCGTGAGATGCTTGAAATGCCGCCAAACTTCGAAAGCACAAAATAAAGCGAAAATCTGACATTCGGGATCTACACGCACATTGTGCCAAATTGTGTGGTCTCAACATGTCAACGTGACATGTATTTGGAGATTGACCATTAAATTTGGATTTGCCGAATGAACGTGGTTTACTTTTACTGTTCAGTTTTACTCGTTTTAAACTTCACCCTCATGCCTGTTCAATTTTTGGCCTGCCAGTTTTACCCATTTTGCCTTTCATCGCCTAGTTTTACTCGTTTTACTAAAAATAATCAGTTTTGTTATTTCGTGTGTTCTAGTGAGCTCCTGTGCGTACCTTGTGAGGACTAATTGTGCTCGTGTATGTACTTGATTTAGCCTGTGTGAGTAGTTCCCCACTATTATGTGTTAATTCCCCATATTTGAGTCGGCACTACTAAGCTTGGGCCACTTCGTCGGCCTGATCCATCGGCTTGGGGTCCTAATTCATTTCAGCCAACTGTAAATTGGGTTCTAGCTAGTGTGACTTTATTGCGCGGCTAGTGCCTACTGTGATGGCCAACTATATTGGCATTTTATATGCATATCTAGTTAGCTCTTGCCACCTCATGTGACGAAGAATATATGTATATATATTGTTGTGATCTTGTCACTTTGGTGATGGAAAATATAGCTTCGCGTGGTTGCCAATTTACCAGTTTACCTTTCTATCAGCCTGATTATGTTTTCTCACTCATTTTACTACCCGATTTATGTCATGTCATGTTTTTAAGCGCACATCGTGTAATCCCGTTTTACACTTGCTTTTACTTGCAACTTTTAGCCTGATGTCACATCATGTTTTTATATACACATCATGTTTTATATGCACGTCATGGTTACTCGTAGCCTTTATTTTAATATCGGGATTTATCATGTTTTCCCGTTTACACTTGTTCTAGATACATGCAACTTTTCATCAAATGCTAGGATTTATCAAATGTTTATATATATATAATTTAGCCACCAGCCAGACTGTCATTTCTGATATACTACACTTTAGTGCTTTAGGTAGTAGGTCTCTCGTTCTAAGCTGGAGTGTGTTCAGTTGGCTGTGGAGCCATGAGAATGGCAGGTTTGTAGCGTCGTTGATGTTACTTAGATGTCGAACTTGGCACCAAAGTTACGTCATACACATATGGGTAGTAGTTGTGTTTAGTTGTTGTATTTGTATTGCTTTTGTTAGACTATTTCGTTTGGGATTGTAATTAATGCACTTTTATAATTTGTAACTTAAACATGCTTAGGAAAGAAATATTCTGTTACTGTCAGCTATGTATCTTGTGATTATGGTTTGTTCTAGTCTGATTATGGGCCATGTATGAAAGTTTATGCAAAAAGGTTGAGTGCAACGCGGAATCCGATGGCCATAGACTCTGAGTCGCAATGCCATGCAAGCTTCTGCGAAAATATTCTCGCTTGTGATGGGAATTTGACATCCTCATACACGTGGATCGTGGGAAAACAACAATTAATTTTTTTATCCCAAATCACGCCCTCTAAGGTCGGATGGCTGCAGAAGTCCGATTTCGGGGCGTGACAAATGGGCATCAAGTTTCCACTATTTAAGACATGGGAGAAATGGATGTAAACTATCTTTGTTTGATTTGTAAACATTACTGTTTGTGTGCTTTGTCTTACGTGTATGGATAGCTTGGATGTAGTTAATATAAGTTTAAAGTGAATGTGATTAAAGAAACACTTAAATGTGAATGTGATTGTTTTAGGTGAAATGTGATTGTGAAATGTGTACTTCAGGTGGAGGTGCTCTTTATGTGGTTGTTTGAGGAGAAGGAGAGAAATGCAGGAAGAAGTTTCGGGTGTGTACTATAGGTGGATATTTGTGGGGGGAGATTGGAATGTGAATATGCAATGTAAATGTGAAATCTAGAATGTAATTTGTAAGTGTGAGTGTGGATGTGAAAAGTGAATGAAAATGTATTTTGAAACTAATAGTGTAATTTTCCCAACTTTTTGTAGACTTGTGATGAGCAGCGATATGCCCACTCCCGACATTTCTACTTGTGATTAGCATCTTAACCTTGTAATTATAGTTTATGGAGAGCTAATATTCTTTATACATTGCATTAGTTGGCTTTTTTTTGGCTCGACTACATAAATTTATTTTATCAAGATAATATATTAATACTTTCAACCACTTCATAAGTACAAATAATGTAAACTAGCTTTAAGTCTAGAAACACTACTACCTTCTCCGAAAGACATGCAATACAGATCTTCCCACTCAAAGTAGAAGAAAACAAAACGTAGAAGCGCCTTCCCCCTTTGCTATGGGAAAAAGAAATCAAAGAATTAAGTTGAAGAGTTTATACTTATTTTCGTTGTCCAAATAAAACTATGTTACTTTTTATTAATTTTTCATATAATCAACTTAACATTTCTACAAAACATTGATTTCACATGTCACACATTCTAGTTGGTAGTAAAAGATACAAACAGATATGGGTTGACTCCATTTCATCTTTCTACTATGAAAACCACTAGCTTATTTCATGTTTTCTCCTTCATTGACAATCTTGCTATTGATGTACATGTACAATTGATGCAATCACTGAAAATTTATGTACATTCTATCAATGAATTGCATGTACTTTCTACTTCCACTCCTCCAGAGTGTTAAAGTCCAAAAGACTGCTCCAAATCCAAATACAATTCCGACTCCAAATCCTATCCACATGAACCCCCAATCAATTTCTTGTTCGTCATCCAAGCCAGATCTATCGAAGGCCGATGGTGGTGTTGCCTTAGTTTTTTCACATTTTGTTGACAATGGCGGTCCACATAAACCAATGTTCCCTAAAAAGGAACTGTTGGTAAATGTGAGGAACTGTTGACTTTGTGGTATGCTTCCAAAGAGGAGATTTTCTGAGAGGTTCAAGACGGCAAGAAATGTAAGCTTTGTCAACTGCCCGGGTATTTCCCCTGAGAACTTGTTTCTTGAAAGATCGAATGATTCTAGCACTGATAAGTTTTCCAAAGATGCTGGAATTGGGCCATCAAAGCCATTTTGTGAGAAGTTGAGCGAACGGAGTAACTTGAGACTCACCACTGATTTTGGAATCTTTCCTTGAAATCTATTATTCGAAAGATCCACAGTGGTCATTGCAATCAAGATCTTAACCACATCCATGGAAAGCCCTTTTGTGATTATTGTCACCGAATCTTGATAGTAAAATCCATAATCAGATCGGAATCTTACAATTTGATCATTGGAGCTCAAACTTGAACCATCTTCTTCTATCATTGCTTTCCAATTTGAAAATAATTCTGGTGGAACAACACCCATAAAAAAATTGGAAGAAAGGTAAAAAATTTGCAGAAATTGGAACAATGGACTTTCAGTAAGAGAATGAGCAATAAGACCATGAAATTTGTTGGATCGTAAGACCAAAATGCGCAAATCAGATAAACTTTCTAACCAAAATGGGAAGGTATCATTTAGATGATTGTTTCCAAGGTCTAGAACCTCTAATGTTTTGCAATTGATTAATGATCTCGGTATTGGCCCTTCAAGCTCATTGCTGTTAAGATTGAGCGTCCTTAGACTGCATTCTTTCTTAAACATTTCAGGCACATTACCTTGAAAAGCATTTTTTTGCAAATTCAGTATCTTAAGTGAGTTGCCTAATTCACCTAGACAAGTTGGAATGTTTCCGCTAAAGTTGTTTCTAGATAGATCAAGGACTTGAAGCTTGCTTGAATTACAAATTGATAAAGGAATTTCTCCCTTGACATTATTACCTGAAAGAAGAAAGAATGCAATGGAAGAGAAGCTTATATTAGCTGGGATAATGGATGAGAAATTGTTGTTTGAATAATCATGAAAATAAACTCGATGTGGCATGATTGGAAGCTGCCCCTGCAATCTATTGGAATGAAGGTCAATAATTTGTAAGTTACTTGGTGAAAGCTCAGGCAACGGATGCTCAAAACTTTCCAAGAAGTTGTTAGAAACATTAAGATAATACAAACTCCCATTTCCTACTTGCCAGATCCATGCGGGTATTTTACCATGTATCCTGTTTTTTGACAAATCCAGATATCCCAATTGATTAGGACTTTGAAGGATGTTTGGGAACTCACTAATGTTGCATGAACGTAAACGTAAAGTATGAATTTGAGATGAAGAGATCAGAAGTGGACTACTATTGCTACTAATGACTGAAAAGACATTGTCTGAAAGATCGAGAGATTGGAAGTTCTTGAAGTTTTTGAACATATCTAGTGCTAGTGTTCCACTGAAATTGTTGTTAGACAGAGAAAGATCAGTTAGCTTCATGAGTTTAAAGACCGACTTAGGAATCGGCCCTTGCAATTTATTTCCATCCAAGTAGATCTCCTCCAATATTGAAGATGATACATTGTGAAAGTCAGGAAGCAAACCACTAAATTGGTTATCAGAGAGATGCAAGAATCGCATTGTTGGGTGTGAAAACAAAGATAATGGGATGGATCCTTCAAGTGAATTATAACTTAATTTGAGAGTAGTGAGACGTTGAAGTGTATCTCCATAGGACAAAGGAATTGGGCCACTGAAGTGATTTAATGAAAGGTCCAAAAGCTCAAGTTGGGTAAGATTTGTAATCGAAGAAGGTAACGACCCAGAAAGATTGCAAATCGAAAGTGATAATTCCTTCAAGAGCTTGAGATTACCGATGGAATCCAATAGCTTCTTCTCAAAGTTAGCAGTGTTCATATACAAGATCTGTAAAGCTTTGTTTTGAGGAAACTTTGAAAAATCAATGGTGAGACTTGGATTGTCTGAAATGTCAAGTTTTTGTAGATTTGGCAACATGAAAAAACTCTTAGGAAAATCTCCATACAAATTGCAACTTGAAAGGATGAGAGAAGTCAAAGAAGAGGAGTCACCCAAGAGATTAGGTACAACAATGGAGGAGAGAGTGTTTCCATACAGTGAGAGATGTGATAGATAAGGCATCCGAAATAGAGAGGCATCAATGGGTCCTTGAAGACCACAACCACGTAAGCTCAACCTGCGCAGATTGGGTAGTGCGATGGATATGGCTTGGGCCCACTTGCCACCTTTCTCCTCCGAGAAGCTTATCCAATCAAGAAAGAGTTCTTGGAGGTTGGATAAGTTTTGGATGATTGTTGTAAGGTTTGGATTTTTTACCTCATTTAGCCTGATTAAAGAGAGATCCAAGGAAACAAGCTTGGTCAATCTTGATATTTCCAATGGGATTTGGCCTGTAAAAATCGACTCTGAGAGGTTCAGATGAGTCAAATTAGTGAGTTGGCCCAGCTCGGATGGTATTGGATGAGGATAGAATGAGTTCCAAGCGAGATTGAGCTTTTGCAGGCTGTGAAGCTGGAAGAGGCTAGAGTCTATTCGACCTCTAATCCAACTTCTCTTCAAATCACCACCATTGCTGCCGCTGAGATCAAGTCCAATCACGTGACCTTATCACAACTGACTCCTTCCCAAGAACAACAATCTATGGTTGGATTCCAGGAATCAAGCTTTGAAGAAGAATTATAGTTACCACGCTCTATTAAAAACCCATGCTTGAGTTGAAGCAAGGCTATTTTCTCGTGATGCAGGCAGTTTAACGAGGAACCATTATTACTGCTAATGAAGGCAAATGAGCAGGAGGTTTGAGAGAGCAATAGCAGCTGCAGCAAAAAGGCAAGAAGAGAGAGGAAACAGCATGAGGCTTTAGTGAAAGGGAGGGAGAGGTGATCCATCAGCAACTTTCAGATTGATAGATTTCAAGTAACACTGATAATGTGATGAGGTTCAACGAAAGCCACTTGGTATTTGTAGAGAAATACTTGGCCAGTGATGGGTGAGAAGTACTCTAAAAAAAAGGCCCTTTCTTGATTGTTAGCTTTTTGTTTCTTCGCCGTAGCGTGTTGGATTATTTTTCCCCATGGGCCGATTGCCGTCAAATTGGAATAGTCAATTAGCAAATGGCCAGGCTACTAGTCTTTGGAGAGCTCTCTGGGATTATTTTACTTAATCATCCATCATGCTACATAGGTGTTACCTTGTTGGGACAAAACTATTGGAATTGAGAAGTGAAGAAAGTATTGTGGAGTAAACCTCATCAAATGATCTCAGACTTGCAACTAAATCCAAATCCCCAAAATTGTGTGTCCCATTTTGAATGGTTTATAGCTTGACTTTCGGTGTGAAATGAAACAGTAAACTGTATACTGGTCAGTCATTTGCTGACAATTTAGAGGCTTGACTGACAATTAATAACTGTACCACCTTTCAAGACACCCAGTCAAAATAATAATAATAATAATAATAATAATAAAAAAGAGACCTAAGTCATAGAACTTGTGGAAGTGCAGTGGGTACTTTAAAACTATTCAACTTATCACAGGTTGTTTTTAAACTTCATAAATAGAAGGAACAAAGAGAAGCATTTTTGGTGAAACTCCATGTGAGCCTATTTGAATGTAAGCCAAAGTTTGGAAGAATTTTTTTTTTTCTTTTCTGTTTAAAAAAAATAGTTTTGTCTGTTTGGATCTACCTGAACGGCCTTGAAATAGTTTTTGGGAATTCAGTAATTCCAACCTCTTTACTTTAGTTGATAGAAGTCCTGAGTGCTCAGATACAATATAACATTGATGAATTTCATCATCAAGACAGGAACTGCATGAATTCCAAAACAAGTCCTTTCAAATGTCATCCTCATCAACTTATTTCTCCTGAAAATGAAGTCTTTTTCAACTGCCTTTGAGCATACGTTACAAGTCAAGTCATTTGGTCCCATACGTTTATGGTGATGACTATATTAAGATATTCTTCACCCTAAAACTAAATGGATTGGTCCCATATTTTTATGGTGGTGAATTACTAATTGACATGCCATTCCATGCAAGTGGCCATCTATTGAATTTTTTTTATTGACGCCCAATAACCCAATTCGAAGGTAAGGAATCGAAGGTCCTTGATTTGACGGTGGACATTGTCAGGTGCAGACCTATTGAATGTTCGAGGTTGGTTGTTGGCATTGAGTGTACAGACCTTGTCAGGTGTGAAAACCAGGTAGGAAGCACATACTGTCCTGGATGCCAGTTGTTTTTGGCGACTTTTGTATTTTGTCTCTTGGCGCACTTTGTAAAATTTTGAAAGTTCAGAATAAATGTCTCCTTTTGCTTCTGACCTGCGAAATTTCAATTTAGTAAAATTAAGGCCTGATTAGCCATCTTGATGGGTGAAGACATGCAACTTCAATTTTGTCCCAAAACAAGATACACCCCTGCCTGTTAGGGTCTTGATACTGATATTGGCTCAAACCTAATTCCTACAAAATATTGAGCTAGGAAGCAGTTGCCTAGGCCTTGCCCAGTGGGAATTTGTTCTTTACATGTAACTTTTTTTTTATACGACGGATGGTATCCCAGCCCTTCGGGCCGGACTAATTACCCATATGTGCCTAAGGGGAGTTGGGTAAATCCCTTATGGCTCCAGGGTATTAGGACCGATTAGGTGGACCCATAATGATATAGTGCTAACCAAATTGTCGAGAATAAAAGAAATTAACAACACTAAGCTGCATAAATTTAGGTTAAAATATTAATTTAATTAAAGTCCAATTAATAATGGAGAATATACCAATTGTTACCCAAATCATTTTATTTAAAAACCTAAGATAATAATATTAAAACTATAATATAAAATTAAATTAGTATATTTAACAAGAAAATCATAGGTGGATTTATGAAAATTGTGCAAGGCACACAGAATGCAAGAGTCTAGATCATCTTAAACTCTCATGTAAATGGCGTAAACACAATGAATTTTGGCCATTGCAATTGTCCAATCATTGTAGTAATCTGATATGCACCATTGTAGCTTTCATATGGAATTGGGTGCCAAAGGGTGGACCCATCCATATGTAGGCAAGCCGCATGAACTAAATTTCTCAACATGGGAAAAAAAAACCAATCTAAGACTCCGTCAATGATTAAATCATGCCAGATTAGCTGCGATCTTCTCTCTCTCAATGATTCATCAATTTATCTAGGTTTAGGACCTTTATTTAATTATATTTGTGTGTAGGCACTAAATTTAACTATATGGTTGTGATGGCCTTTTGTGGACCACTTTATTATATCTATTTTGAATTTGGTTAAGTATCTTAATTGGTGTGTCCCACCTACATATCCCTCAAAACATCATACCACATTCAAATTTTAGTGGAGATCTCATAGTTGTTTAAAGATATTTGTTAGATGGGCCCACTCAAATCACATATCCGCATGAGATTACTTTGAAAGGAGTTTAAATGGGTTGAAGAATTGTTTGGTATCTGTGCATGTACCATTAGGATTTGAAGAGATTGTTTTTAGGGAACTTTAGGCATTCAGATTCGATCCTATTATGTAGGAAAATTAGAGAATAGTAGTTTGGTGACTCATATTCAATTATATTATGTAGGAGAATTAGAGAATAGTGGTTTGGTGAGATTAGATTAGAAGGGCGATTTCGGATTGCAGTGTTGCAAAAAGTTTGGAGGATGCACCACGTGTCGCTCTCTCAGGGAAGGACCTGCTGTCTTTTATTATATAAGTTTGGTGATTCAGATTCAATTATATTATGTAGGAAAATTAGAGAATAGTGGTTTGGTGAGATTAGATTAGAAGGGCGATTTCGGATTGCAGTGTTGCAAAAAGTTTGGAGGATGCGCCACGTGTTGCTCTTTCAGGGAAGGACCTGCTGTCTTTTATTATATAACTAGCGCTTCTGGGCCCGCGCCCAGCGCGAGCCTTTAATTCATCGAAGGAAAACCTAATTTAAATTGAAAGTAGACACCTAGTAAACAAACAAACTACATTTAATACAATTATACACGAAATTCAAAATTGGTCACCATCTTTTGGAGAACCCCATATACGTCTTGTTTAAAAAGTTATTAAAATTTGAAATAGTAGTATTCATTTCATTTAAATGAAATGTAAATGACTATTTAAAGCATATATCCATGCATCAATTATACTGTATCAATGAAAAGATAAACATACATTCTTTTCAATGTAAAAAAAAATTGCACTAAGTTTCAAATTTTCACAACAGGAAGAAGCTACTAATTACTTATGCAAAAGGAGCAACCTGGTGCACCCACTCTGTGCTAATGTGGCCTATCGTTTACATACCTATTCCCCTGATCTGGTTAGACTTCCATCATGAGGGATGCGCCAAGATATTGAAATTTAGTAAATGAAATATAAGGAAGGAGAAGCAAATTCCCTACCACAATGCCTGGGCTCAAAGGAAAATCCGATAAAGTAAACTTCACTCTCTCTATAGCTTAGCATCACTTTGCTGATGCCCTGTCCTTAAAAAACCCACCATGAACATCTGCACATCTACAATCACTTTGAAAACAAAAGCAATTCATGAAGATCATGAAAAAATCACCAACAGTGTATAAACTAAAAAGAAAAAAGAAAAAAGAAAAAAATTCTACAGTTGAAGAGGAACAGGGACACCCAACTGGAGATCAACTCCACTCACCATCCCAAGAGTGCAGAATCCACACTGGGCACCATTATGATCCACAATAGCTTGTTGTACAGAAGAGAGCCCAGTCTTCAAACTCCCAACTCCTTCAATGGTTGTGAGGTGCATTCCATCCACAGAACAGAGAGGCATCAAACATGACCTCACATTGGCATAGGCAGCAGCATCAAAAGAAATGAGAACAGTGCAAGCCCCACAGCCACCTTGCTTGCATGGCATCTGAAGGCCCTGCAGACCCATCTCTTCTCTGAGGAAGTCCCCCAATAGGGTCTTGGGGTCCGGGTTCTTGACACAGACCCTCTTCCCTTTCATGGGGCGTGGATATTTGATAAAGAGAGATGTTAGTTAAAAGTAAATTAAAATATAAATAGGAAGTAATTGTTGGTCAAATACATATGGAAGGCATTATTTTTTTTATAAAGGAAAATATTTTTAAAGAATCTTATATATAAATCTAAATCAATCGTCAAAAGAAACAAATTAAGTCATGTTCGAGTCAAACTTAGCGTGTTTTTTATCCACAATTCTTCTTCCTTCATTAAAATATTCTCTATTGTATTAATTTAAAGACATAAAATAGTTTTTTATGGTGTCCACCTCTATCAATTACATGCCTTAAAAATTTTTATTGTGGGAATTGGCTTTTACTTACTACCCACTTAGTGTTGATTATATGAAGCTTAAACTTAAAATTGCACTCAGTGGGCCCACTACTGTTATCATCTATCAATTTCAAGTCTCAAAAAATTTCTTACGGAGTCCACAAGAGGATGGGGGCTTTAATATAATATTGAGTAATTAGAGGATCAAGAGTTATCTAATTTAGTTTGGATCTGAATTTGAATTTCAAGTTTGTAATTTAGTTAGAGAAAAATTAGGAAATTGGAGATTAAATTTAGCTCGGCAATCATTGGATTATTATCATAATAATAACCATTAAACTTTGTAGCTCTATAATCAATGGTAGGATGATTTGATTAAAGATGTTATGGCAAGCCGAGTGAAAATAACCCATCAAAATAAAAGCACTCGATCACCTAAAGTCAACATAAAAGTTAGAATCGTTGAAAATCATCAAAAAATAATAATAAAAATAGAACTACATGACAAAAATAAATAATATTAATAAAAAAGGAATGAATGTAAAAAATAAACAGAAAAAATAAAAAAAACTTAAATCTAAATAAACCAGCCTTGTCATCAAAATATAATAATGAAAATAGAACTACCTGATAAAAATAAATAATATTAATAAAAAAAGGAATGATTGTAAAACTCAAACAGGAAAAGTTAAAAAAAAACATAAATCTAAATAAAGCGGCCTCTTCATCAAAATATAATAATAAAAATAGAACTACATAACAAAAATAAGTAATATTAATAAAAAAGGATTGAGTGTAAAAAATAAACAGAAAAAATAAAAAACATAAATCTAAATAAACCGGCCTTTTCATCAAAATATAATAATAAAAATAGAACCATGTGACAAAAGTCAATAATATTAATAAAAAAGGAATGAATGTAAAAAATAAACAAAATAAATAAAAAAAGGTAAATCTAAATAAACTGGCCTCGTCGTCAAAATATAATAATAAAAATAGAACCACATGACAAAAGTAAATAATATTAATAAAAAAAGGAATGAATGTAAAAAATAAATAGGAAAAATAAAAAAACATAAATCTAAATAAACCGGCCTCTTCATCAAAATATAATAATAAAAATAGAACTACATAACAAAAATAAGTAATATTAATAAAAAAGGATTGAGTGTAAAAAATAAACAGAAAAAATAAAAAACATAAATCTAAATAAACCGGCCTTTTCATCAAAATATAATAATAAAAAAAGAACCATGTGACAAAAATAAATAATATTAAAAAAAAAGGAATGAATGTAAAAAATAAACATAAAAAATTAAAAAAGATAAATCTAAATAAACCGGCCTCATCATCAAAATATAATTATAAAAATAGAACCACATGGCAAAAGTAAATAATATTAATAAAAAAAGGAATGAATGTAAAAAATAGACATAAAAGGAAATAAATCTAAATAAACCGGCCTCTTCATCAAAATATAATAATAAAAATAGAACTACATGAAAAAAATAAATAATATTAATAAAAAATAAGCATAAAAAGATAAAAATAGAACCACATGATAAAAATAAATAATATTAATAAAAAAGGAATGAATGTAAAAAATAAACAGAAAAAAAAAAAAAACATAAATCTAAATAAACTATCGATAGTTGTCCTATGAGATCCAGCCCCTTTCCAACTTCTCCTGTGATTTCTTCTTCAATCGAGGTGAAGGTGAGGGTGAGGGAGGGCGAGTAGTGAAGTGGGAGGGCGTGTTGAAAGCATTTCTTTTGATGAACGTCATTATAAAGTATATAGTTTTGGTGTCTGTCTAACATCATGTTATTTTGATATTGGTCGGATGGTTGTTATGCATGCCATAAAATGTGGGATAGGGATTGGTATTTGAAAATTGAAATGGGCCGGGTTACTCACGCATCAATGGTGGAGGGTCTAACATCATGTTATTTTCATCTGGGTCGGATGGTTGTTATGCATGGCATAGAATGTCATACATTTCAGATCATATATTAATTGTCATATACATGAGGCCTAATATACACCATTGAGAATTATCAATGCTGCCCTGATTGGATATCTTTTTTCTTTTCTTTTCTTTTTAACGATTGGATTACCTGGATATGATCATATTTCAATGTTAGATATAGTGGGCATTCCCATCCGTTTAAGCCCTTTTAAATTGATATTTGGGTCCACAAGCCAACCCATTCACAAAATCAAGAAGATCACATGACCCTCTTAAAATAGAATGCTCAACTCAAGATCTACCCAAAATTGAGTCAGCACTTATCTTATCAAGATCACGTCGACAGATGGACATTCCAATTTTGTATGATATGATTGGATGTAAATTCCTAAATATCTGCCAAATGGCCTGTACACTGTGATCAATATTCATTTATAAATATAACATACTCATTTCCTTCTAAACCCGTCAAAAATTGATATGGGCATCAATGCATTATTTCAAGCATTGATATCAGACTTTGTATCATCCATGCAAAAACTCAATATATATTTGCCGTAGGTAATTTGGAGTGGTTGTATACTCTGTGATTTTATTCTATATGAAAGAAAAAATCTATATCAGCATTAATCAATCATATTAGCAGCACAAATAGTTATATTAGTTTCATAAGAGAATTAGGTATCGCACCAATGATTTGTAATATAGTTATTTGAGCAACTGGCATGCATTAACCAATATTTAAAACCATGCATCCATATGGGCCTCCAATTGCTTGGAACTGCTTGATCTCTTTGAGTGATTTTAGGCAGTCAATCCTTTTATTTTGGATGGGTTAATTCAAGGGAAAACGTGTGTGTAGAGGGAGAGATTTTAGTGAAAAATTGGATTGTGTTGAGGAAGGGCAATTCCGGAATAAAGGGGTGTAAAAAGCCCGAGGACGCGCCACGTGTTGCTCCCACACGAATCTCCTGCTGCTTTACTATATATAATAACTAGTACGAAAGGCCCGTGCCCAACATGGGACAAAAAAGAAAATGAAAAAATATATTCCAATATAAAGGCAATATCTGCACATATAAAAAAAATCCAATTGAAAGATAAATGCATGCCTCTATAAGATTTGTGAGGTCTCAAGGTCTCATTCAGATATTTCGTATGGCCCCAGGTGGACCCCACTATATATATCTACAATTATATTGCAAATGGATGGTTGAAACGAAATATTAGGATCAGTAGTTTTTCGTTTAGGACTTCAATAGAGAGTTTTCAATGCACTGATATCCACAGTGGATCCTACTCCTACGTAAGGTAACAGTTGGATTAATGTAGATCGTGCTTATTGGTTTGTGAGAGGGCCCTTGTTTTTTGTCCAATGTGCACTGTATTCTGGGTCTCAAGACTCAGCACAGTTGATGCTCGTGGATTAATGATCCATACCATAGATCTCATGGCCCTCTGATTGTACAGGTGGGCCACTGGACCCGTGCTATACAGATTATCCACACCTTTCTTATCCATTCGATTGAAGGGCTTGAATTGCTCCACAGGAGAGATTAATGAACCATGGTCATACCTATACCTACTCAAGAGTCAATAACTGTATGAATAGAGTACACAGTGATCTCTACAACTAGTGAGATTTATTCTAAACTGGCCCATCCATAATAATATCTACAATTATAATGAACTGACTTTCTAATTAATGATTTTACACACACAGGAGAACATAATCCAATGAGTCGCAAGTGATTCTTTGAGCAATGGATGTGACAGTGCTGGTAAAGTGAAGTAAATTGTCAGCCCTCTCTTCTTCTTCTTCCTCCTCCTCTTCTTATATGTTTTTCTTTTTTTTTTTTTTTTTTTTGTTGTTGTTTAGTTCGAAATAGTAGGGTTGGGTTTGTAGAACATGTAGGGTTAAGAAATGGGTTGGAAAAAAAATTGGAAAAGTGACCTCCAGACGGGAGGAATTGTGATGGCTGGAATCTTAAAGAGATTATGTTGCAATTAGCGAGAAATTAGATAGGGATTTCTAATCAGAGATTAGATATTTGAGAGATTTTAATTGAGAGATTTTAGAGATTAGATAGTGGAGAGATTTTAGGAAAAATTTCTTTTGGGGTGGAATCTTAAAGAGATTATGATACAATTAGAGAGAAATTAGGGGATATTTTAATTGAGGGAATATTTGAGGGAAGACTAAAAGGATAATTCCGAAATGCAGCGTTGCAAAAAGTATTAAGATGCTCCACGTTTCGCTCCCTTACGAAGATGGCTGCTGTTATAATATATATAACTAGTGGGCACAAGCCATAATTAAAACATCATTAAAATTTCTAATTGGAAATTTTCTAAATATTTAAATAAATTATAAATGAATATTAATATATAATTCATAATAAAAATAGAAACTCATTAGAGAAATTTTAGATAGTTGGAAATATTTAGGGAAAGATCAAGTAAATAGTAAAGATTTTAGGACCCTAATTTGATTATATTTGTGCTTAGCCATAAATTTAGTGTCATTTTAGAATTAAATGTAGATTTTGAAATTAATTGGCTTCCACAATGGGCCCCACAAATCAATTAATCATATCAAATATCCAAAGAAAAGTAAGGAGAAAAATGTCCAGAATATGCCCCACATATTAATCTTACTGGATATTGAAAGGAAAATAATGAGAAAAAAATAGTAGAATACAGCCTATGAAAGTGGCCCCCACTCTGGTATCAATAAAGCTCTTCGTGTGTTGGTATAAAAAAAAGTACCCCCCCCTAAATTATGAGTTTGGAAAGAAAGAAGACTTGGATTTTATAATGGGACTCATAAATTTATTTGGTTAAATTAGTAAATATAAATGATAATAAAAAAAATCATGATAAAGATGGAGACTCATGAGAGAAAGTTTATTTGGTTAAATTAGTCAATAAAATAATTATATATTAAGTGTAGATTTTGAAATTAATTCGCTTCCACAATGGTCTCCACGGATTAACCATACCAAATATTGAAAGAAAAATAGGAAAAAAGTTGCAAAATACTGCCTACGAAAGTGCCCAAAATTTATGTAACTTGGATCTGACATGAGGGTCCCACAAATTGATATGTAACAACATTTAATACATACATATTCACCAATCACTAAAATCATAGCCAAATAGCCTTTATTCTTTTTTTTTTTTGTTAGTTTTATAATACGTGGGTCCCACTAAAGGTAACGAGAGATAATTTATTATTGTATACTATGTTTTAGGCAATGGATAAGTATTTTATTTCAAGAATGTCTTAGATTTGCATTGAGATATTTTAGGTGGTGGAGTATTGGAGAATTTGAGTTAGTTTGGTGAGATTAGAAAAGAAGGGTAATTCCGGAATGTAGCATTGCAAAAAGTTTGAGGATGCACCACATGTCGCGCCCAAAGCAGGTCATAATTAAAAAAAAATATTAAAATTTCTAATTAGAAATATTTCTAAATATTTAGATAAATTATAAATAAATATTAATATATAATTCATAATAAAGATGAAAACTCATTAGAGAAATTTTAGGTAGTTGGAGATATTTAGGGAAAGATAAAGTAAATAGTAAAGATTTTAGGACCTTGATTTGATTATATTTGTGCTTAACCATAAATTGAATGCCATTTTAGCATAAAATGTAGATTTTGGAATTAATTGTCTCCCACAATGGGCCCCATAGATTAATTAATCCTACCAAATATTCAACAAAAAATAAGGAGAAAAATATCCATAATGAGCTCCATAGATTATGGGTGGGTCAATAGGTGGGTTGGATAAGTTCAAGGTGGGTCTATAGGAGAGAGATTTTAGGAAAGATTTATTTTGGGGTGGAATCTTACAGATATTATGTTGCAATTAGAGTGAAGTTAGAGGAGAATTTAATAGAGTGAAGTTAGAGGAGAATTTAATTGAGTGATTTTAGGGGAGATTAGAAGGGCAATTCCGGAATGTAGCATTGCAAGAAGTTTGAGGATGCGTCACGTGTCGCACTCTGGCAAAGAGGGCTGCTGTCTTTTATCATTAAAAAATTATTAAAATTTTTATTTAGAAATACTTTTAAATATTTAAATAAATTATAAATAAATATTAAAATAAAATCATAAAAAAGATGGAAACTCATTAGAGAAATTTTAGGTAGCTGAAAATATTTAGGAAAAGATCAAGTAAATAGTAAAGATTTTAGAATCTTGATTTGATTATATCTGTGTTTAGTCATAAATTGAGTGACATTTCATAATTAAATGTGGATTTTGGAATTAATTGGCTTCTACAATGGGCCCCCACAGATTAATTAATCTTACCAAATATCCAAAGACAAATAAGGATAAAAATATCCATAATGGGGCCCACAGATTAATCTTACAGAATACTAAAAGGAAAATAAAGAGAAAAAAGTAGCAGAATACAACCTATGAAAGTGGCCCCTGCTTTGATATAAAAAAAGCTCTTCGTGTGTTGGTATAAAAAAAAGTGGCCCCCGTAAATTGTAAGTTTAGAAATAAAGAAGACTTGGATTTCATAATGGGACTCATAGATTTATTTGGTTAAATTAATAAATATAAATGATAATAAAAAAATCGTGATAAAGATGGAGACTCATGAGAGAAAAATTATTTGGTTAAATTAGTAAATATAAATGATTATATATTAAGTGTGGATTTTGAAATTAATTGGCTTCCACAATGGTCCCCATGGATTAACCATACCAAATACTAAAAGAAAGAATAGGAAAAAAAAAAAAAGTAACAAAATGCTGCCTACGAAAGTGACCAAAATTTCTACAACTTGGATCCGACGTGAGGGTCCCACAAATTGATATGCAACAACATTTAATACATACGTGTTCACCGATAACTGAAATCATAGCCAAAGAGCCTTTATTATTTTTTTTTTGTAATAATACATGGGGCCCATTGAAGGTAAGTAAAGAGAAGTTACTATTGTATGATATGTTTTAGGGAATGGATAATTATCTTATTTCAAGAATATCTTATATTTGTATTGAGATATATTTATGTGATGAGATTATATTATAAGGGTAATTTCGGAATGTAGCATTCCTGCTGTCTTTTATTATATAATTGATTTTGAAGACATCAAAGGTATTAACTTGAAAGAGCAGGACTTTTTTGCAAATGCTAAAACCTCATAGGCCTATTTAAAAATCCTATAAACATTGAGGAGAGGGGTATATACAAAATAAAAACTCTTTTCTTTTCTAAAGCTTGGTTTTTTTACAGGCCTTCCCATTCAAAGGGGTTCACCACTGCAATTCTACACCACTAATCATAATAAGTCAATGACCCAGTCCATAATCTTGGACCCACAATAAAAATTGAGCCTCTCGTACAAACATATTGAGATTGTTTTTGTATTGGTGTTGTTATAATGACTAATGCTGGGTCATAATCCGGGTGTAAAAAACCGCAAGATACACGCATTTATGCATCGGCTCAATGTAGATTCGGTAGTGCGATGGATATGGCTTGGGCCCATATAGAGTGTATCGGAGGTTATCCAATCAATAAATAGTTATCGGAGGTTGGATAAGTTTCGGAGGATTATCGTAAGGCCTGGGCTCTTGACCCCATATAGCATGACTGAAGAGAGATCCAAGGAAACAACCTGGGTCAATCTAGATGTTTCCGATACAAGTCCCTTCAAATGTCATCCTCTCATCAGTTTTTTTCTACTCAAAATGATGTCTTTTTCAACTGCCTTTGAGCATGCGTTACAAGTCAAGTCATTGGTTGGTCGCACACGTTCATGGTGATGACTATATTAAGATATTCTTCACCCTCAAACTAAATGGATTGGTCCCATATATTTATGATGGTGAATGACTATATTAAGACTAATAAGATTTTGATTTGACCTCAGTAGGTCCATGTCTTTGATTTTGAGATAAAAACAAAGTCTTTGATTTGAAATAATTTCATTGTCATAAGGTTGCACCAAATAAGTATTAGATGTGCTCAAGATTTATCTGTATCTAGTTTCTTTGCAGTCATTTGCACAACGCAAGCGTAAATGAAAGGTGAAACCTGTGTGTAAAGGAGGTCATTTTTATTTGAAAATTCTCACAATAAAAAAAGGTATAAGAAAACTATTAAAAACAAAAAATTAGAAAGGGTTAAGGCAAATGATTTTCTCGGGGGGTTGAGAAAAGTGTTCTTTCTTTCCCTACGAATCCGTAATTAAAATTAAATTAAAAAGTTATAATTATTTTTTATTTCTAAAATGTTGTGACAGAAGGGATTGTACAACTGTACAGGTCTCTGAAAAGTCATCCTTCTCATTTTTCCTACTGAAAATGATATTTTCTTCACTGCCTTTGAACACACGTTTACAAGTCACATGATCGGTCGCACACGTTTATGGCTATGAGCCAATGACTGTACTAATAATAGCTTCTTCCCTCCAATAAGTCATTTGACGATGACAAACCAAATGGATTCTCCTTTGAGTTTTACGTTTTTTTAATACCCTCCCAGTAAATAGGACACGACATGAGGTTTTAGTATTTGTAAATAACCTTTCTATTTTTATTTTAATATCTTCAGTGTCTCCGAAATCAATAGCCTTTTAACCTCCATAAGTTTTAGAGCGAAATGACATTTTTACACATCTCTTTTATCCTTATATGCATTTCGAAAGCTTGGACTTACTTTTTTTTATAACACATGCAACATTAACAATTGCACTAAGTGGAATAGAATAACCCAGCATAAATCCATTTTTTTTTTATCAATACAAGATTCATTTCATTAAATTCAAATTGATATAATGACTATCAACACTTGCACTTATGATCGATCAAGATTTATCTAGTCCATACATGACCCACCGTTAGATTGATAAAGTTTCAAAATACATGGTTAGAGTTCATGTGCATGAGGGAGTTATTGAGAGAAACTATAGGATTTGAGATAAAATGATGGTATTTTTGTAAATAATAATATACTCATTTTTGTTTAATGGGCGTAAGGGCAAAACTGTCATTGATACAAGGGACAATTTCTGTACGGAAGGTGCTAAAGCTAACGATAACCCAAGAACAGCTGAAATGTATATTTACTGTAGAACTGTTCGATTTGTAGGATATCGCAAGGGATGTAGGATATCCCATAATCAAAATCGAGAAGACTTGAGCAGTACCTTTTTTTTATTTTTTTCCTTGACTGTAAGACTACCAAACCACCATTCAAACCGTTGGATAGCTGTATGAGTGTAAAAACTAATATCGCACCAAATTTGAATCGTTAATCTATCATGGTTATCGAGAAATTTACAAAAAAATCACGTTGTTTTGCAAATTATAAGAACAAATTATAAGCCAAGTTTTTTTTTTTGCAAAACGTGACTTTTTTGAAAAATTTCTCGATAACCGTAATAGATCAATGGTTTAAATTTGGTGTAGTATTAGTTCTTACACAATGCAGCTATTCAACGGTTTGGATGGTGGTTTTAGTAGTCCCACAGTCAAGGGAAAAAAATAAAAAAACTAGGATATCGCAGCTTGCAATATTCTACAGACGAACAGTTCTACGGTAAATATTCATTTTTTAGCTTTTCTGAGGTTATTGTTAGCTTTAACACTTTCCGTACGGTAATTGTCCCTTTATATAGATATCCAACATAAACCTCACGGTGGTTTCCCATTCTTGTTAAAAATACTAGTGTGAGAAATAGAAAAAATATATTTCAATATAAAAGTAATATATGTGCATATCAAATAAAATATAAATAAAAAATATTGAAATATGAATAACAAAGATTTGTAGAAGAAGGAAGATGAAGGAAGGAGTAAAGGAAAGATAAAGACTTAGATTGATTAGGTGGGCCCACAATGATATAGTGCTATGACCAAGACATCTTATATTCTATAATAATTGCATAACCACAATGGCTTTTGGCCATCACAATTTCCAATCAATGTAGTTAGCTGATATGCACCATTATAGCTTTGATTTGGAATTGGGTTCCAAAGGGTGGACCCCATTCATATGTAGGGAGGCCGCGAGATTGAATATTAGATTTTAAGTTCAAGATTCTTTCCAGACATATGTTTACATGTGTTAGTTTCGTTATATGAGTGAGCTTTCTTCTTTAACAGGACACATGATCATACAAAATTGGAAAACCCATTATTTTCCTTCTATAATACTAAAAAATGGCCAATTGTAGTAAGTATGATAAAAGAGATAAAAGAGAGATTTTACGGTAGTAAGTACAATAAAATAGAGATTTTAGAAATTATAAAAAATCTCAAAGCTTGTCAAATGGATATGGTGCGATGCGTGTGCCACGTGTCATCGCAAAACCCTAAGAGGAAGCGTCACGTGTCGCTCTCTCGCGAAGGAGGCTGCTAGTTTAATATATATAATCAATTTTGGGGACATGGAAGGTATTAATTTGAAAAAGCATGACCTATTCACAAATACTAAAACCTTATAGGCCTATTTTAAAATCCTATTAACATTGAGGGGAGGGGTGCATACAAAAAAATAACTCTTCTCTTTTCTAAAGATTGGTTTTTTGACATGCCTTCCCATTCAAAGGGGTTCACCACTGCAATTCTACACCAACTAATCATAATAAGTTCATGACCCCGTCCATAACTTTGGACCCACAATAAAAAATGGGCCTCTCGTACAAACCTATTGAGAATGTTTTGTGTTGGTGTTGGTAATGACAAATGCTGGGCCATAATCCTGGTGTAAAAAACTCCAAGATACACTCATTTATGCATCGGCTCAATGTTGAGATGGACCAACTTTGAAAAGGAGGGCCTCGTGGTCACACTCTACAGAAAGTCTGTGTCCAAAATCCCCTTTGTCCCTGCAGTATCCTTCCCTCCGAAACAAATATAATGACTACAATGGAGACTCTCATCTACAGTCGAGAGCTCTCCCTTTTAGTATTGCCGAGAGCTTATCAACTTGGAGGCTGTCATCTACAATGTAGCCAAGAACATAATTCATTACTTCATATATCCCTCTTGGGAACCATCTTAAGAAGAAACATATACTTTTCATGATTCATAGACAGTGTTCATATTATAAATTTATTGAACACATTTATCTACATTGATGATCACAGATTATAGTCAATCATTATTGGCTTATTGCGAAACTATTTTCTGTTATTTATGTAAGAGAAAAATAACTCTCTTCTAATTTAAAGGAATGCGATTGCAACTTCAACCAAATTCCTTCATCTCTATTTTGTGAAGCTAATAACTGCAATCCATTTTAATAGGCATCCAAACATTTTTTAAGCACATCAAATTAGTGCCTAGAGGTGAAATTCATTTTTTTTTCTTATTTACTCTGTTTGATAAGGTTATGCAGTTGTAATTAGAATTTGTTAGGTTGTTAATAATGGTTAGCTGCATTTGAAGTTGGTAGATATCTTTTCTAGGCTGTTTTGGCATTGTCGGTATCTGCCATTCTTTTCCTGGTTCCTCTTTCTTTGGTTGGTGCTTATATATGCAGATATGTGAAACTATGTTAGAGTGGCTAAATCGACTTTATTTTTCATTTTGTCATTCATTCTTATGTATTTTTTTTCTTTTTCACCCTTAGCATCATACCCCTTTCTTTGGGTGGAGGTAAAGGTTTGGGGGTTGTACCCTGGGTGTTGTTAAGATATGCTGGAATAAAATAATTATGTGCATTGTTCTTTATACATAATTTTTTTAGTTGTCGATTTTCCTCAGTAGATATTTCTAATTCGTGTAGACAGCAAGATGGAGATCTCTGTTAGTGGGGGTGGCTGTGTGTGTGGGGGGGGGGGGGGGGGGGGGGGGGGGGGGGGGGGGTGTGCGGGTGACCCTTCGATGCTTTTGACTGGGCCAAATACGCAACACACAAGCTTGGCCATATACATACTTACATGTGCTGCTGTCCTTGCATCACGTTGTGGTACAAATAGCAAACGATTTGAACAGATCGGCAAACCTTTCACTTGGTCGCATTGGTAAAAATATGGTCCAGAGAAACCAAATCCGGAAGATCCTAGTCATCCATTATTTGCAACTAAAAGTGCAGAAAGACAAAGTTGGAGTCAGGAGCCGTAATTTGTATCAACCTAATGGGAGCAACTGTCAATGAAGAGAGCCTTTGCAGAATCTCTTGCTTTCTTTGTGACGATTAAGTTTGAACATATAAGAACCATGTACCAATCATCCACATGGCCCCAATGCAGATAAAATATAGTCCAGAGAAACCCAGCTTGTATCCTTCGAAATTAAGAAAGACGAATTGGAGATATAGGGTTTATAACTTCTTTTGGAGGAATGGGGCGGGTGCGATTTGGTTGGGGCAGCGGAGGATGATGTTCTTGGGCTGGTTGTTTGACCATCCAGCAACGATTTCTATAGAGGGCAGATTCTAAGGAGGGTCCTTTTCAAGTCTTCTATTTTTTTTTTCCTAATATATATATATATATATATTTATGATGGTTTATCTGTTCTTCTTCTTCGTTAATCTCTTAATCTCAATCTTTCTCCTCCCTTTCACGGCATCAACTCAAAAGGGATCTGATCTTGGAAGTGAACTTCACCCCAGCTTCTTCCTAGGCCAGCTCAAATTTCTTATAATTCATTCCTAAAAACTCTAATTTTTCCTGAAATTCTCTATGCTAAGGGAAATGACAAAACTAGACTTTCTTTTCTAGAGGCACCTTCATTCAATGCTTTTAACTTTTTTTCCTCTCTTAGTATAATTTTTCTTTCTTCTTCTTTTACCGAAACTTTGGTCATTGCAATATGTGTGGCCCACCTTTATCTGTACACTCCACCTTTACATATTGACTTGAAATTTGATTCAATGAACATATTGGGAGTATTTGTTCATATGATCAGCTTTGAACAATGAAACGTGGGCCTCGATAGGATAAATTAATTACTTATCTATATATATTTCTTTTTTTAAAAATTATTCTTTTTTCCATGATCCAAAAATATACATTTTATGGGTCCTAACACTAAAAATCACATTGATTGATAGATAATTGGGATGGAAGACTCATGAAGTTTTAGTTGCAATGTCTTACATTTGACATATGCAATATTATACCATTGGATCGTTATGATATTGCTTCTGCTTATTGCATATATTACTTCCGCACTTTCAAATATTCCTTTTGATTATTTTGAAAAGTTCCAAAAGTAAACCTCACTGCGGACCTAAGATCCTGGAACTCCCGATGCACTTGGGAGGTCGCACACCAAGTTCGGGGACCTTGGTGATAAACTTGGGATCCGGAATTAGGGCGTGACAGCTACTCCTCTTTTTCTACTTCTAATGCAAGTATATCAAGCTACTAACCTATGCTATGTGCTCAAACTCTCTCATGGAATAACCTTACAGTCTTTATAAGCCAATAGGTCATATTTTTTAATTAGAGAAAATTCTATCTGGCTCTTGCTACTTTCACTTTTATAAATAATTAAATGCTTGTCTCTCTCTTTTAAAGCAAGTGCTTGTTATTACAAGGTCAAATGCTAATACAAAGTCCATGATAGTGTCTCCTAACTCATTCTTTTCTCCAAATCTTTGTCCTCCATGCACTCTCTCGTATCCTTTATTATTCCCTCCTATGTGCTCATTTAAGTCCCCTCCTATGAAGACCTTTTCACTAGTTGGAGTTTCTCGTAGAAAACCTTATCTCCTCCCAAAATCGGCTCTTGATACTTTAATCTAATCTTGCTCGGGAAGCATATGCACTAAAGACACGAATTATGTCTTCCTCTAAAACTAATTTAATTGTTATAATTCTATCACCCAATCTCTTAAACCCCCACAGTTTTCTCTTTTAAATCCTTATGTACAACCATATTCACTCTATTTCTTGTATTCTTCTTTCTAGCATAAAAAAGTTTATAACCATCAATGAGCTCCTTAACTTTATCCCCCTTCCACTTTGTCTCCTATAGATAGGCTACACTAACTCTTCTTCTTTTCATTACCTCAACTAATACTATGCTATTGCCTTTCAAGGTTCCTATATTATGAGTAGCAAGTTGAATATTCCTCTTCTTCTACGGTCAGACTAACTTCTTTAGCCTCACTCATCCATAATGGTGTGGTAGCCATTGTCCACTTTTCATTACATCTAGGCGACGTTGTAATGCGTCGCTTAAAGTGGGGAGCACCCTAGCATGATCTCAGAATGTTGCAATCTTAGAATTCATGTTTGAGTTTTGATAAAATTTTACACTGGTTGTCAACCTACCTAACACAGTCTTGTTTTACCCGGGCTCGCAACTGGTAGTGAAAAAAATTGGAAGAGTTTAGGTATATAAGTATATATTATATAAAATGAAATTAAAATAGGCAGGACAGGCTCGGCAAAGTCAGACCTAATATTAACTGTGAGATCCCAATCCTTAATTTATGCGATTAGCATTAATTAATTATACTTAACCATCAATGATGTGTGTTTAGACCCTAATCCAGTGATTTTATGGCTTAGAACGAGGTTTGGGTAGTTTTGGAGAGTTTCAAGAAGTTTCGCACCAAGTCTGGTACTTGGAAAGGTCTGGTTTGGATTTCAGAAAAAACTAGGGGTATTTTGGGAATTTCAAAAAAATAATACTATAATGGGTCCAAGAGCTAGATGTCATCATACCGAACAACTTTCATGTTCAACCCATGTCCATTTGAGATCTTGAAAACCCATATTTGACCCTCGCAATATTCTCATGGGGTATTCGTACTTCTAAAAATTCAACTTTTTGTAAGCAATCTCCAAAAAGTCTGAGTTTGGGCTTGTTAGAAAGCTATTTTAATTTGGAGAAACTTTTGTCTTTTGCCCGAGTTCATCCGAGGCCCTGAGGACCCCCGTTCATGCTCATTAAGTCAAAGCTGTATTTGTGGCTTACTCACAATGTAGTCGGGCTCACTTTATATAAAAAGCAACACAAAACCCGAGCCTGTTTTCATTTGCACGACCACAGACCCACAACAGCCCTTTTTCTCCTTCCTCTCTTCATCTCTCTTGCTCAATCTTGCTCTTAGACGCGATATCCATCAAATTCATCTCTTCCAAAGTGTTCATCATTATCATCTTCCTCTCTTTCCTCGTTTTTGTGAAGATCCATGCATAGAAGCCCCATCAACCCACTTCTTCATCTTCTTCTTCTTTGTTAGGAGTCTTAGATGTGAGGTTTCTTCCCCCATTTGCTTCCCATGTTTTTAGAGGTTCCTAATCTCCATTAGTGTAAAGTTTGATTCAGGGTAGCATAGGTTTTGGATTTCTAGGGTTCTCTTGGTGTGGATTTTGGGGATTTCTTGTGGAGAGGTGATCGACAGTTAGATGTGCAATACTTAATCGCAAGACTATAGTGTCGTCAAGTAGTAAAGGACAAAAGAATCTGGATTATCGATCCCACGGAGAGAGGATAAAACAAGCAATTAATCAATTTGAAGTATAATTGAACTAAGATATAGTTAATATAGAAATTGAAGTGAACAATTAAAACTAATAAACTATGCAATGTAAACAACTAATTAGCAATCTAAAATATAAAATTAATAAGATCTAAGCTAATCTAACAAGCTACACAAAACTAGTGGATGAATTGTGATGGAAATGGAAGATTTAAGGAGAAGATGTGGTGTGAAACATGTAGGATTTTAAAACAAATGATGTGAAATGTAGATCTAACAATCTAGAAGTGAGAATAACAAATCAAATAAATATTAAAATTAACGATAATCAAAATAAGAGATTAAGCAATCCAAAATCCACTAAGTATGTAATTAATTCAAACAATGCATGTTCTAATTGAACCCCCAAATTTACAATCCAATTAGCAATCTCCTGTCTAATTGGATTGGATGATATAACAATGAAGATTAAAGTAAATAAAATCAAAAGCGAAGATCCTATATCATAACCTAACTATCCTAACAATTAATCATCAAAATCAAGCTACAAAAAATCAAAGATAAGTGCTATAGAGTATGCTATGTGAGATAATTTAATCTAACTACAAAGCATCAATTGAGATTATCCAAGCATCAAGTGTAGAGATAGAGCATGAGAAATGAGAGAGATTAGCACAATTAGATCTAAAATCTACTAATCAATCAAGGCACAAGTAGGGAATTTAAAATAAAACGTGCATGTAATTGAACTAATCACATTACTTAGCTTCAAAAGAAGAGCCTAATCCAAGAGCGTTAGCCACTAAACATTAAGAAAGAGCTCCAAATCTTCATTAATGATCGTCAATTACACACTCTCTCTAGATTAGTTACACTTAAGCTCCTAATTATAATCTAAAAGTATAAAGAATGTAAAATAAAAATGCTAAAAGACTAACTTGCCAAAAGATTTTCTCTCTCTACAAATACATTTCAATTCATAAAAACATTGATGACGAAATATTCTCTATGTTAAAAAATTATGCAGTTGTTAAGGTTTGAAACCCATAACCTATTTTATACCAACCCAAGCTCTAACCAATACACCAATTAACTACTCCTTTGTGTTAGTAAATGACTTCTTTTATTCTTAAAGTGTTCGCCTTTTATTTTGGAATTCTTCAATTCTTCCTAAGATTTCTTCATGCAACTTTTTTTTATTGAAATCTCTTCTTGATGGCTTGGGACACTAGCCGGAAGGTTGGGGTAGTTGCGGGGTCCACCTATACAAGAGAAATTACATAAACATGCGCTAGAAATAAACAGATTTATGCATGATAATCCGATAATCTGTTAATGTGATGGATTGATAAAATCTCCGTGTAGAGCAAATGATATGCATATGAGATGTTGATAAAACTCGGACGAATGATGGGTAAAATATGCAATATTTAACACTTATCAAAAAGTTTTCTATAACTTGTGGGAGTGTGAGAGAGCTTTTGAGAAGAGCTTGGAGCCAAGGCAAGTGCCCATTCTAAGATTCATGCCATGTGCCAATATTCTATTGATTTGAAGTCTCATACATGTATATGGATTTCATGGTTTTCTAAGTTTTTAATGCATCATAGCTTATTGGTTTCATGTTTTTATTTTTGGGTGTTTTCTAAAGTTCAGGAAAGCTTCCCTAACTTGAAAAACCACAATAGACGAAAAATGGGCCAAAATAGTACTTTAATGCACTACAAAACCGGTCAACACTGGTTTTCCAGAATTCAACTGGTTCCTCGGTTGTCACTTGATCTCCCAGAAGTGGCTGACAACACTCTCCTGGAAGTGGCTGATAGCACCCTCTAGTAGTGCCCAACAACACTTCCAGCAGTGGTCGACAACCCACTTATGGGCCCTATTGTGGGCCCATTTCTTTGGGAAATGAACCCAAACTTTCTCCAAATCTTTTGTAGACCCTAAAAACATGTTAGGTGGGTCCCAAAAGTGATTAAACTTCAACCATAGACCACCGAACCATGCCTTGGAAGTTGGAACGCTTCTTATGAATCATCATCCGTAGAGTGACCGGTTGTAAAACCTATCGCTTGTCCACCTCCAATTGGGGTTGTGGACATCCAGAAAACCTCATTTAAGGCCCTTTGAGGTTCTTAAGCCATTGTAAACGGTTACCCTTGCTTTAGGGGACTGAATACCTAGAATTTTGAACCCTTGTACCTTACCTAGGGTTGCAAATGGGACGATTCTGAGTCAGAACTATATTAGAGCTGGAGCCAGACCCGTTTCTAAATAACGATTCCGGGTCCCTTTTTCTTACTCGGAACTAGTATTGTTGTTTCCAGACCCTATTTCGATAGAAAAATCTGGATCCGGTTCCAAAATCGGGTCTACCTATAGGGCTGGAATCTAGCTCCGAAATCGGTTCTAACTTCTCTTCATTTTTTTTTCTTAAAATAAATATATCATTTAGCTTATAACAGTGCATTAAGTCTACTACCTCTAGTGTTATATATATAAAAAATGTCAAAAAAAAAAGTTAATTTTGATGAAATATCAAAGACTTATATGTTGGGTTTCCGGTCCATGGTTCGGAACCTATATGGACCCGGAACTGAACCCGTTTATTAATCGGATCCTAAATTGGGTTCCGAACCTAGACCCATTTATGAATCGGAACCTGAATTAGGTTCCAGACTTGGTTTTTTGAGTCAGAACTTTCGAATAATTGGAGAATCGGATATCCGTCACAACCCTAATCTTAACCTTGCCCAACATAATTTACTACTTGTAACTCATTGGATGTGATGTTTTGAATTAAAGAGTGCTTCCGAATTGCTTGGAGGCATGTGTGGCATGATGAAGGTCGACTGTATCCGACCTTAGGGTTTGGATGTCCTTATCTTCCAGTTGCACCAAGTGTATTGAAAATCCGACGTTCAGACCCTAAGAGCAATAAAATTGAGAGTCATTGTGTTTGCATGTCCAAGGCAATCAAAGCCCTAGGATGACTAGTGTGAGACCCTAATGATGTTTAAACTTGGAACCAATGTCATATCCATGTTATTTCTTATTTCAATGCTTGTCATTACTCTACTCTTTTGATCGTTGTTTGTCATGGTCATGGACTTACCTGGCCTTCGTAGCTTGACCTTGAGACTCCTTGGAATTAGCATGCGGTCTTCGTCCTGCTTTGAACATGGATGTACCCAGATCCTTACAAGGTGTCTTGGGATGTGTATGACCATTTGATTCCCCTGCCCCTCCCTAGTTACCTCGGTCACCATTCTCCTTTTCTTACCCGTTTTGGGCCCCCATTTCTGGCCGAAATGCTACCCAATTTTCGTTAGAAAATTATGTCACTTGACCTTTGTTTTTAACATGCCTAAAACTACTAGTTTGATCGTTTTAAGCACTCAGAACCCGATCTTTCTCCGAAACTAGTGTTTTTCATGACCTTTGACTATTATGAACATGCTTAACTCAAATCATTATTATTATTTTATTTTCCTTGATTCTCGGAGCTTTAATCATGTTTTGAGGTATTTATGGGTTTAAGAACCTAACAGGCTAATTATGTATATGTGTATGGATTCGGCAACACCCAACTTGATCTTACCCGGTTACTACATTGTTATCCTTGGAAAAGGGTAGTATGCACATAATATTGCATTCACTGCTGCCCATGGCTCGGGAAGGTATGCCGTCGTCATACTGCATTCGATACTGCTCTAGGAAGAGTAAGTATGCTCTCGACATGCGTTGCTTTTCATCTCACTTGCACGAACATTATGCCCATGATATTGCATTGCTTGCTCCGATTGTGAGTCGTATGCTTATGACTGATGACCAAGTGGAATTAAGCTGCGTGGATGCTATTTAGTCATGTTTGTTATTATGAACAATTGGATATCATGTTATTTTACTTGCTTTTCAAGAAAATACTTAGTTTTATGTCTTACTTGTCAAATTATATATGATTTAAAATGCTTTCACTTGTCTCGTATAAACATGATATGCTCCTATTATGGAGTCTTGCCAGGCATTCATGTCTGACCCTACACTTGGTGTTATAGGTATCGAACTCCTTGCCTATGAACATGTCTTTGGGGCAGGCCAACAGGATCCACCATTTGCACGAGAGTGGGCGACTGATGATATAGAGCAGAGCATCTGATGCCGTGGAGCTCACATTAACATTCTGTGGTATTGTTTGGGAGTTTATACTTCTTTTTGGATATTTTTATTTGAGGATGTTTGATTGGCCAATGTTTATGCCTTTTTATTTGGGATTGTAATTAAGACTTATTTCTCCTTTTATTTCTATTTAAACTTGAATATTAAACTATGGAAATGCCTTTTATTTCTCATTATGATATCAGTCTATTTGATGCCATGTGAGTGTTCTATCATGCTTGTTTTACGAAATGACTCACACAAGGATCCGGCATGATATCCCATGTGGTTCTGAGGGCCTGGTAATCCTCACATAGCGGAATCCTGTGGGAAAATGTACGTGAAAAATTATAAATAATTATTCTATTCTCCACAATTTTCACTAACACGCTTCCGCTTGCATCGCAATCCCTTAATTTAAATTTGGGGTCGTGACATTATCCAAGATTAGGTTGGAAAACCCGTGACTCAGACTTGACTCGTCCCATTAAAAAAAATTGTCTCGGATAAAGTCAGCGCGGAGACTCGGGGGAGTCATGTTTTTTAAAGGTAATTTAAAAAGTATTTAAAAATAAATCCATTACTTATAAAATATAGAATTATATTTATTTACATGCATTCATAATAATCAATTCAGGTTTTATAAAATTTATATATGCAAGAAAAATAATACAATAAGGAAAATAAAAGAAAAAATATTGCATATTACATAATTTGTTAGTCCAAATAGTAAATGTAAAAGATCAATTATAAGTTTCAAATTAGATTTCAGTCGCCATTTTTAAATCATTGACTCCAAAGTCAAAACCTTATGCATAATTATATATAAATAAATTTTAATTATTTAAAATTAAATCCGTTTATTAAGAGACTCGTTATGCATCCCACTCACATGGAGAGACTCAGTTACAGTTAGCGGGTTGCTCCACATACACAATCATGATCTCCATATGCAGGCCTTCGACCAAATCATCAAATCATGTGAGTTCCATCCACCACTAGTGAAATCACACCTCTTGAAAGAATAAGACGCCATGTGGCCCACATCACGATATGTCCACAAAAATGGGCCCCACATTGAACGACTAGGCAATGAGCCACAATTTGATTTATTGGGAAGTTTTCAAATAAGGCCTTAAGTTTTTTCCTTATTTTAAAAAAGGACATAAGTTTCAAAACTTTTCAAATTAGTCCTTAAGTTTTCCAGTAAACTTTCAATTAAGGACATCCGGTCATTTAAAGTTATTTTTTAGAAACTTTTTCTCAATTAGTTTAAAAACCCAAATTCATTAAAAACCACGATATGGTTTCGGTAGTCATTACATGCAGCATATCATCATGGGGTCGTCGGTTATCATTGATCACTGTGAGGACGCCGGTGAAGAAAATGAGGAAAATATAGAGAAAGTCAATGAGAGTTTTATTTCAAGGAAGAGTATTTTGGGTGTTTATAAAAAATTGAGGAAAATTTTTGAAGAAAAATATCTTTAAATGGATTGATGTCCTTAATTATAAACTTCCCGAAAAACTTAGGGACTAACTTGAAAAGTTTTAAAACTTATGTCCTTTTTTGAAATAAGGAAAAAACTTGAGGCTTTATTTGAAAACTTTCCTTAATTTATTGGCTCGATCAAATCTGTATCAAGTGAGAAGACAATAAAAAAAATTCATGCCTATTAGTTTGACAAATAATTTTTACATTCCTTTGTTTTGTGTAGTTTAGTATTTCCTCCGAAGCAGCAGCTACAACCACTAAGGCCTGTTTAGATTTCACCTCGGTGTTTTGATTTAACCCATTTTTATTTAAATATTTTTGCAGTAAGTGTGTATTTAGTTGAAATTTATTTTATGACGAGATTGGGTTTTAAATCTAGTCCTTGACATTCCAAACTCTATGATAAAATTTATTTTTAAGTTATTATTAGTTTTTCCAAACATATATGACTCTTATTTTCAAACTAATTAAATTGAAAGTATGTGGAAACAATTTTTTTGAATTTTAATGTTTAATTGATATTTGATTTACTTACTGAGCTTCAAAACTCACCCCCCTCCGATTCTCAGTTTGTGCAGGAAATTTTGATGCGGTGGGGGATCTGAGGAAGTGGAATTGAGAGATTCGAGAATTTAGCGATTAGAACAAAAAGATCCATTCATTTTTAGGATTAGAAATTTATAATTTTTTTTATTCAAGTCATGTATCATGACCATTAGCCATTTTCTTATAATATTGTGTATTGCTGAATTTATTTTTAATTAATAAAGAATCTTAGTTAAGCCTTTGTTTTGACTCTAACAATGTTTAGTGGCCGTCGCACCTAAAAAATCTGAGGGTCCCAAAGGCCTCGGATCTCAGGGCATGACATCCTTACACAGAATTCAAAGATGAAGTAATTTGGAAGAATTCAAATCATGATTGAACATGATGCTTGTTGCTGAAATTTAGAGATTAAGGACTAACTAGTAAAGTTAAATTCGGACCTAAGGTGGGCCACGTGACTGAACATGAAAAAAAAGCAGCAAAGTGCAACAATTTCCGTATGTTTTCTTCCAAAAGTTCGTGATTTGAAAACCAGGAAAATGTGGTTGTCTTGCCCTGAAACTTAGCAGAATTAAAGTGTATGACAAGGACTTCGAGACCCCCAAATGTTAGCTAAAAACTATCTTGAGAAGTGGGTGAAACAGTGGCGCAAACAGGGTACCTGAGTTGAGTACAATCAAAATTCATGTAGCATGCTTGTTCAACTAGGCATTTTCAAATAGTCATAACTTCTTCGTTTCAAAAGATTTGATTTTTTTTTTGGCTTTGTTCATGCATCGCCCAAGTTTAAATTTCAGCCATTAGATTTAGGTTTAGTGAATTTGGCCATTAGATTTAGGTTTAGTGTATTCTATGTTGGTCAAACAGTCTAGCGAAGACAGACCTGTGCACAAGTTTTTTCATACTTGGAATTTTTTAGCATGCATCATATTTTTAGAAACTTGCATAGAATTGCATTATTAGCATTTAGGGCATTATAAACCATTCTTATTTGCATAAAGATTGATTTTGGAAAGTAGGATCTAATTTATGACATTTTGTTTTGATTTTTCATATATTAAATTGGTTGTTGGGTTCATGTGTTCTTTTGCAGGTTTTTCGCTTATTTTCGATTATCTCAATTAGGTTTCTTTATTTAGATTAAGGTTTTAATTTTTGGAAAGTATTGTAATTAAACTTTTTACATTCAGCTGTTTTAGTAAAGTTGATGTAATTTGATTAGCTTTCATTTAGGTCAAATTTCGTTTCTATTTAGGATAGAACAAAGCTGGAAGATTTCTTAAACAACATTGCTCCTTGTGGATTGACCCCTTACTCACCAAAATTTAAGCACATCGTACCCTCGCAGTGGGGGGTGACGAAGCTGCTCCTTGCATGGAGTGCTCCTAGTTTGAAGTCTTTTCCTTTGCTGTTAGCTGGCCCAACTTGTGGGCTCACATTCTTTTTTGTTGGTGGGTCCTTTTGGGCTTGCCTTTTTGGAGGGTTGGCTCCGGCTTGGTTGTCTCTGTGTAAGGCTATAAGATTGAAGCTTTCCTGGCATTCTTTTTTATGTTGTACATCTTCTTTGGAATACATACATACTTAACATTCTAGAAAAAAAGTACATATGTATTTATTCAAGTATATTTTCTTGACTGTGTCTAAAGGAAAAGGAAAAAATTTCTTAGACTCAGTGTAGACCAAAAGGGTCCTAAAACCTAGGTGTGTTTGGAGCCGTGCCATTCGGATGTTCCCATGTTCCCATGAGATGAGGCTACGAAAAACATATTTGGTAAGTGTAAATTATTGTTCCCAGTTTTAGTCTCACGGGAAGGAATCCCAAGATCTTAACCCGCTGGCATAAGAAAGTTGGAATAAAAATCTTTATTTTTATTTAAGAAACAACTTTCTTGCACAGTTGGTTCTTACTTATCTTTTGTCTCTTATATTTTAAATAGGTCATTTAAACAGATTTCAAATCTTCTCACTTATCCTAATGGTAGTGTTCATAATCCCAAAAAAGGTGGCCCCACTTTGTAATTCTTAAAGGTGGGTCACATGATCACAACCATAAAAGGTGGACCTATATTATAATTCTTATAATGGTGGGACCACATTATTAGGCTCCATGTTCTAATTTCTAAATGTGGGTACCACTTGTAATTTTTAGATGTGGGCCATGTATTTATAATCAATCAAAAGATGGCCCAACATTATAAATTCTATAAAGGTAGGCCCACATTGTAAATCTTATGAACGTGTCCCCATATTCTCATTTCTAAAGGTGGGCACCACATTGTAATTTCTAAAGGTGGGTCATGTGTCTACAATCACAAAAAAATATGTCACCACTTTGTCATTCTTAAATGTGGGTCACATGATCATGATCACAAAAAGTGGACCCACATTGTAAATCTTATGAATGTGGGCCCATATTCTAATTTCTAAAGATGTGTACGATGTTGTAATTTCTTAAGGTAGATCCCATATTTACATTTGCAAAAAGGTGGCCCCACATTATAATTCCTATAAAGTGGACCCATATCGTAAATCCTAAAAATATGGGCCCTGTGTTCTAATTTTTAAAGGTGGTACCAAGTTATAATTTTATAGGTGGGTCCCATATATGACAATAATAGTGATGCAAAATAATTAAAGGTGGGTCCCACATTATAAATCGTATGATTCTCTTGCTTTCGTTCTTTGGAGCAAAACTCTTATAATGTTACCAAACAAGTTCTAGACAACATATTCTCAATAGAATAATTTAATATAATGTTGCCAAATAAGATCTGGAAAGTGTAGTCTCGGGTTGTGCCCGATCTCAGCACAACTTGATATGAGTACAAAACTAGGAACAACATGAGAACGATACCAAACAGGCCCTGTGTATCAACAGTAGTGGTCTCACCAGCCATTTTTGTTACCTAGGCAGGGATATCCCTGCTTCCCTATTGACTTGGGTGGTGATATCCCCGCTTCCCTATTCCTTATAAACCCACTTAAACCCTTTCCCCCCATTTCTTTTTCTTCCTCCTCTCTTCTCTAGCAATCTTATTGCTCCCTTTCACAGGTGGTCCCATATCTCATCTTGCACAACATTTTATTGCATTTTTGTATTAGATTTGGTCCTATGGAAGCACATGGAGCTATCTTTGTCGTCTGGTTGCTCTTCACCATGGCTTGCATAGTGAAGGATCAAAAGTTGCATGTTAGGTGTTGGGTTTGATAGAAGAGATTTCGCAATGTCTTTTGAATTAAAAAACTCAAGAACCATCTATAATAGATTATAGAAGCTTAACCTTAAAAGAAACCACTATTCAATCCCAGAATGTCCATTGGCGATGTCCTCCACCAGACAAAAGTTGGAAAAAGGACATCTAGTTTTCACTATTCATGTCACGCCCCCAGAAGTGAAACCGGGGTTTAAACGTGAGATTAGGGCTAATTAAAAATTTTCAACATTAATCAAATGTAACTTGGCCCCAATCATGTCCCATATGGATCGAAGACTACTGTGAGGTATAAACGTTTTCTCCAAAAATATAACACATATAGCGGAAGCTGCATAAATGCAAATGGTATCTTAGGATTGTATAGTTAAGAGCAATTACTGATATCCATTAACTAAGTTCAACTTTAAGACAGTTAACAAATATTTGTTACAAAACGAAGTCCACACTAAAACTGGGCCTAATCAAAAGATGAACAAAAGAAAACAAAAGATGAATTTAGCCAAGTAACCATGAAGGCTCTCAAGTGCGGGGTCGATACGGCTAGACAACGTCGTCCGTACAGTAGTCTAGGAGGTCATCAGACTGATCTATCTGAATCTCCTTCGTCGCCTCCTCCTCGGGATAGAAGGGCTCGGTAGCTATACACCAAGAGTAGCATCATCAGAAACAACGGTCGGCAAGCAATATATATAAAAAGCGGTAGATATGCAGAACGAATTAGAGTAAACGATAGGCAAGATCATATAAAATGCATAGCATCCTGATCGTAACGAGTGCATAGCATTTGAATCAAAATCAATATAACAAAACATCTAACAATTAGGCAACCCACATAAGCTAATACACCACGGGATAGTTCCACATGTCCCTCCTGGCTTATCATGAGAGCTGTGGTAGAGTAAGCAATAGGCACGGGATAAAAACTCGGCAAGCAATCAATCAATATGGATACTAATAGGCCAACAATCATCAAAATCAATCTTCCATCAATATGTATCCGATGGTGTACATCCATCAAAATATAAAAAGTCGTACTGCGCAGACGTTCAATCCAAAGTCCTCACACAGAATGGTGCCCCATCTGTGTTGGGCGTTAACAGCTGAGTGAAGGGCTAGACTTTCTTGTGTGAACAAGATTCATTAATAAAAGAGAAACTACATTTCCATTATCAAATCAAAGTCAAAACCATCAATTTTCTTCAAAACAATAACAACACCGATAGTTCTCAAACAAGTTTTACAATCAAAGCCGTCTAGCCTCAACACTTCCAACAAACTTCGAAACAAATGAAACATCAAAGGGGATCCTAGTCATCATCTCTGTTCTTCAAGTGATCCCAAAACAAAGTAAAGCAAACTGAGCTAATGAACACAGACTTTCATGTAGAGAGTACTAAACAGTACCAATCGAAATCAGAGGCGATAAAACAATCCAATCCTAAGTCAATTGTTACTCCCGAAGTCTCGTACAATCTTACTCAGTCAACGAAAGGAATAAGGTTCGCAATACCCATACAAACAATCTTCGTGCATAGATATAAGGAAGGGTATCCCGTTGTCCCGTACTGTTCAAGATTGAGATGAATTGGAACCCGAGAAAACCAGAATAACTACGAGGAATCATCGGCTCAAAACATTCCTCAACATAGTCAAATGAGTCCAAAAAGGGTAATCAAAGTTCCACCTAAGTCCATAGACCAAGGGACAAACCCTTTCAAAAAGGGGGAAATTCGGTCAAGCCAACAACACGGTTCGGTTAGCCGACAAATTCGGCTAATCGAGGGTTGACCGACATGGCGATTGACTGCACAAAACGACCAGAAATGAAGCTCTTTGGATTCGGAACCAACAGATACCCGAAATGCAGTTCGGTCAGCCGATAGGCTAACCGACACGCTGACTGACAGTCCAACTCCTCCTTCAGAAAACTATCACATTCTAGAGTTGGGAGCCACAGGTCACCGAACTACAGTTCGGTAAAACCGACACCCAAGTTCGGTTAACCGACTGCTCCATTTCGGTTAACCAACACACATGTTCGGTTAACCAACAGTTCCCATAATTCTGAAATGAATTCTGAGATTGATTCAAAAATAGGGATTTCCATTCCCATTCTCCATTCACACCCGCAAACAAAGAAAATAGGGCATTGCCCTCTCCACAAACACCCATACCCCCTCTCATCAAGTCCATCCAAACTAACATCAATCTGTTTCCTTCAAACAAATCCATCTATCATGTTTCCATCAAAACAAAGAAAAGGAGCAACAAGGTCATCTAACATCATCAATCTTCAAATAAAGGAAAGACAAACATATCAAAGCATAGTTATAAATATTAACTTGCCTTAGATGAAGAGCTTAGACAAAACCGAAGAGAAATTGGGGAAATCCCTCTTTTGAGCTCAAAATTGGTGGAAAGCTTCTCAACCCAAAACCTCTCTACACAAATGAATGCAATAGGTTCCAATGAGTCTCCCTAATCCATTTCTAATGAAAATGAAGAAGTTTCTCTAAGCTTAAGAGCTTTGGAAGCTTACCTAGAGATGGATTGTGAGTGAAAAACTTGGAAAATGGTATGGTTATGCTCTTGGAGGCTTGAGGAAGAAGAAGAGAAACTTGGCCGGCGTGGACGGAGATCCGATGGTCTTCATTGGCAAAAAGGCAGTGAGAGGGGAAGAAGCTTGAGGGAGATAGAGAGTGGGATGAGATAAGAGGTGAGTGAGGCATGGGTCAAACGAATGGGTTTTATTTAGGTTAGAATTGAGTGGAAACTTGGGTTTAGTCCTTGGTTTACTAAAGGTGGATATTTGGGCCTCTTCGACACATCGGATCGAAACGCGACAGAAGACTAAACTTTGTAAAATGCCGAGACCTACTCGATGCACCCAAACCTACAAAAACTCATAATCTCATAAAAACCCCTGAAAACTTTCCAAAATTGCAAACCAACCCCCTACTCTACCAAAACGTACTCGGACTCGCGCGAGACTTCGCACGTACAATCCACGCGCCAAACCCGACTCTCTAAGACTCTAAACACACTTACTAACTAATCACACAATTAATTATAATAATACGGGGTTAAGGTACGGGGTGTTACAATTCAAGACCTTGGAGAAATACATGTAAACTACGTTTGTTTGACGTGTAAACATTACTGTTTGTGTGCTTTGTCTCACATGTATGGATAGCTTGGATGTAATTAATATATTGTAAAGTGAATGTGGTTGAAGAAACACTTAAATGTGAATGTGACTATTTAGGCGAAATGTGATTGCGAAATGTGTACTTCAGGTGGATTTGTGCTTTAAGGTGATGGTTTGAAGAGAAGAAGCAGTGAAGTGCAGGAAGAAGTTTCGGGTGGATATGTATTGCAGGTGTATATTTGTAGGAGGAGATGGGAATGTGAATATGAAATGTAAATGTGAGAATTGGAATTTGGAATCTAGAATGATGTGTAAATGTGAGTGTGGATGTGAAAAGTGAATGAAAATGAATTTTGAAATTAATAGTGCAAATTTCCCCAAGTTTTTGCAAACTTGTGACGAGCAGCAATATCCCCACTCCTGATTCTTCTACATCTTGGTAAGTGGGAATATCCCAACTTAGTGAGAGAGAGAGAGAGAGAAAAGTAGCAGGAGCACCTAAGCAAATAGGGGATCCGGACTCGGACAAGGTGAGTGGTGTCTGGAAGAAAGAAAAAGAAAAAACAAAGGAAAACTTCAAATAAGGCCTAAAGCTTTTGCCTTATTTCAAAAAATGACATAAGTTTTGTGACTTCTTAAATTAATCCCTACGTTTTCTAGTAAATTTTTAATTCAGGACATCCAGCCATTTAAAGGTACTTTTCCCTCAATATTTTAACAAGACCAAAATTACCCTTCATTTAGAGCCATGGCAAGGTTTCAGCAGCCACTACATTGCAGCCGATAGCTGTGGGAATACTGGTTGTCCTTCATCACCGTGAGGGAATTGAGGATAATATAAAGGAAGTGAAGGAGACTTTTATTGCAATGAAAGGTAATTTTGGTATTTTAGAAAAATCGAAAAAAAAAGTTGCTGGAAAGTAAATTTAAATAAATGGATGTCCTTAATCGAAAACTTCTTGAAAAACTTATGGAATAATTTGAAAAGTTTTGAACTTATGTCCTTTTTGTAATAAGCTCGAAACTTAAGGACTTTTTTGAATTGTTTCGAAAACAAATGCTATAAATGTTATAAAACCATCAATTGCTATAAAAGGAAAAGACAGGAAAAAAAAATGATAAAGGCTGAAGGAGTTGGAATAACAACATATGCCATAAAAACCATCAATTGAAGTACATAACTGCTGATCTCTAAATTGGCTTATTATCAAATTAATCACATTGATCGGATCAATTTGGTGGTGAGTCCAAATTCTAAATTGATTAATGTCCCACCGCCACTGTTCAAAGCGACCCTTCGATCACTGATCTTTGCATTTATTTGTCGGCCACGTCGATCAATCTACAGCAAAAGCGGGAGAGAAGTCTCTGAGATCCAAATGCCAGTATTATTGTACGGAAAAACGGCGCCATTCACGGTGATTACCGATTGGTGAACATTATGCACCAATCCATGCTTACTTTTTAACCCATAACATCACTTACCCTTTCCATGGAAGAGGAAGTGACAGAGCACTTGGCAACGTCATTCTCAGTCTTACATGGCTTCTTCTCCTTCTTCCCTTGAATTGCCTGTTTTCATAGACACCAACCTTGGAACCCATCTAGCCATGGCTGTGTCAACCGACATTACAGCAGGTGATCTCAAAAGTAAGGAAAAAAACCCATCTTTTCTACTCCATTATCTTCTGTTCTTTTTAATCTCCGATTCTTGGTTGAAATCCATAGCTTTTTGTTGATTGATACTCTGTATTTCAATGATAGTGGACTGTTATCTCTGTTTCTTGAAATGGGTTGTTGCTAATTTTTCTTGTTCTGGTTTCTTTTGGGTGTTTAAGGATTTTCTTTTTTCATCTTATTCTGTTATGTTTCTGCAAAAAAGGGGTTCTTGATGCACTTTTTGAGATGGGTCATTGCTATTCTATCTTATTTTGCTTTCCATAGAGAACTATGGATATTTCAAGTGTTAGAAATATAATGGGGAAGTGGATTCATTGCTATTTTATATGATTAGAAGTAGTGTTGGGTGACATGGTGGAGGCAGTGTAATGCTTGGTTTGAACCTTGAACCAGCCGTTCTGAATGTTGGTGAGACCCACTGTGAATGAGGGTATGTGGCCAAAGACTCCATTTGCAGTCTGAATGGGTTGTCAAAGAAACAATAAGCCAAGCCCACTGGTCCAATGGCTGGGATTATTCGATGGCTTTGGTGTTCTGTCTATCACCTATCTGTGTTCAGGCCCACTGGATGATCAATGTGGATATTGATACATGGCCGTATCTGCAGTGAATGTTAGTGCTGTGAAGTGTCACGAGTTCTAGTCAAACATTGTATAACCCTCATTATATGATCCTTGCCCCTTGAGGTTTTGCAAAGTGTTGCGAGTTCTAGTCAATCACCAGAGGCTCATTGATGGGATTGAGAGTTTTGAAGACCATTCACTTGGTGGATGGGTCATTCCTTGACTTGGTGAAGCACTGCTTGGTGATGAAGGCCTTTGAAGATTGTTTGCTGAGCTTTGTATCAACATCCCATAAAATAATTCAAAAACTCAACTGACGAACTAAATTCTTGTTTGGCCCATTCATTTGTGAGTCTACCCTGTCAATGGATCAAATCACCGTATGCTTGTGCGACAAGTACAGTGGAGATGTTTTTAAAGTTACTCAAACTATAAATTTTGGGCCTAAAACTTCAAATTCAGGTTACAAGCATGCGTTCCCTTTTATATTTTTTGCTTGATGTGAGATTAATTGGAATTTTGTATACATAGATACTCAGACAGTCTCCAATATTGGATAGGAGTTCCGTGTCATAATTTGGATTTGTCAAAAACAAATTTTTATCTAGCACAAAATTATTCTGATATTCATTAAAAGTAAGGCCAAATTGAACCTTTGAGATGGATCAATGTACAAAATTTCATCAACGGACTTAAAGCTTTGCCATTTTGGCTCATGGGGAGAAATGTTCGTATGCTAATGTCATTTATCTGAAGCACATGTTTATTTAAACAGGGTTATATAATGTGGTCCTCTATAATGGTATCTTGCATGTTATTATCATCCAATGTTCTACAAGTTTTCCTTGCATTAATGCACTATCCCCTCACCAAAATAGAAAAAAATAAATTGAAGGAACAGAATCATGATGCTGGCTTTCTCACCATCAGATGTCTATCTGTAACATTTTGTACTCACCTGTTGATTATATATTTTCTTCGGTCTTTAATTTCAACTCTTAATAAGTCTATACGTAGAGTGATTGTATTGGTTCTTGTAACATCTGCCTTCATTGTTCGAATGGCAACTTCAACATTCTTCTTCTTTGTCTTAGAGATGTTGTTGTAAACAACAAGTGCTATTGATTACTTTTATTTTCTCCTAGATAGCCAACCTGGATAGATGGGATAAGAAGCTGGTGGTGGTGGTGGTGATGATGATAACTCTCCTGTGCATACATTATTTTATATATTGGGTCATCCTGGATTTGTTTGGCTAACCCAATATTGCAATACTATTGCAATAATGTCATTGTAACAGTATTGTACTTTGCCATTTTGACTTTTAAGTTTTAATATTGTGATATTTGGTGTCTGAACAATTAAAAACACATGCTGAAATATTGAAATGTTCAACTCCAGACCAGATATTCTGCGAAGCTGGATGTATTAATCATGCTATATACTGCAGTATATGGAGTTTCTCTATATCCCTTCCCAAGTATTGTTGTTGTTTGGAAAGAAATATGTAGTTTTTTTTTTTATAGTGGCATGAATAATATCTGAATTTCAGGTTTTGCATGTGATTCCTGACAATGGTCTGAATCATCATCACCAATGCCTGTCCCAAATACGTTGAGCTCAGCTACATGAATGCAGTTTCTCTATTACAGTCTATCCTGGGTCAAGTCCTAGGATAGATTGCACTTCTTCAGATCAGCCTTACTATTCCGTCCATGTCCTATTCGGCTCACCCCTTTTTCCTAGAGGGGCCATTAACCTGCAGAGAGGCATTTCCTTACCAATGCCATTGTTGGCCTACATTGCACATGTCCAAACCATCTATAACTAATCTTTTAATTCATCATCTATTGATGCTATCACTAAATAAAATCTGAATTTCAGGTTTTGAATGTGGAGCAAATATTTGATTTCTTTCAAGTTTGAAAGTGCTGAATAAATTCTGAATTTGAGTTTCTGAATGTAAACCGGACTATATCTACTTTCATAATATACTTTCAGTGCTAAACTATTGGCTAATTGTTGCACAGGCAAGTTTGGGAAGGAGCACTATATTTGCTTTCCTAATCTTGGGGAGATCAGGGCCCACGCGCTGATGGTATGACATTTAGCCCCTTTCCTTTGATACTTCCAAAAACCCAGGATTTAAGGATGTAAGAATTTGCGGGCAATGCTTCACTACATCAGCTTCAGTCTCATTGTTTTGCGGGTTTCTTGATGGCTTTGAGAGTCACTGCAAAACCAAAAGGCAGAAGCAGAAGCAGGGTCCTTTAAGTCCTGGTTTTTATTTGAAAATGCATGATATTCAGTAGTACTGAATCAAAACTGAGCCTCGTTCACATTAATTGTATTTTTTTTTGGTTGACAAGTTCAATTAATTGCGCCACCCTTTAACTTTTTTTGTTCTTATAGGTGAAATGTAATTCACGTTTCTACCGCATTCCAGATTCGGTTCCCATAAAGAATTTCATTCAAGGATTAAACAAGGCTTGGTTTCTACAACTGGATGCAACATTCATTGAGAATATGCAGAATCAAGTGGCACCCATGACTAACACCATCACTACCAAGGAGGGAAACAATCCGGGCAAACCTTGTGTAGCAAGTGCTGGAGGAATTCAGCGATTTCCACGGCTAGGTTCTCTTGTAGGAAGTGAGTGTTTCAGAGTCACTCCCAACTCTCTACATTCAAGTGGCTATTGTGGGAAAATAATAATCCCAAATCCTTCTTTCAAGGAGTCAAGAGAATTAAATCGTATGCCGTCACCTCAAGATGATGAATATTTGGGAGGCAAACTGAGTGACTCCAGTTCTAATGTTAACAATGTAGTGGATTGTCCCAAGTCAGGAAACTATGTGACATTTGAAGGTAAGATGAATGATAATGACGATTCTAAAAGGCATAATGAACAGTTTATGTGCCCAGAATATCAACCTGAAGAACTTTTAACATCCATCCAAGGTCCGAGGAGAAAGGGAAGGCTCAATAAAAAATGCAATTCAAACGATGTAGCTGATGGATCACCAGAGGATGTCAAAATGAAAATTCATCCATCTTTGGGTGGTTACTCAAATGATGAGAATTTATTGTTTGATAATTCATGTAAACAACATGCATCTGACTTTGAGGAGACCCAACAAGGAAAAGTTGATTCAGATAATGCTGAAGACGATAGAAATGGTACACTTAGAACAAAATTTATAAAGAAAGCAAACTGTTGCAAAGATATTCAATCTAGGTGTAAGATAGCATTTACAGAAGAGGGAAGTAAACATGAGCATCGCAACAAGGGACTTGAAAGCAATGCTGCAGATGCAAATGTTGATGGGCACAAATTGGTTTCTCTAAAGAATAGTTTTCCTCACATAACTCAGAAAGACCAGGGTGCTTCTTTTTCTCAACAAGCACAGGGTGATCGCCTTGCTTCCATAAATGAAGCAGTGGGTGGGGAAGGTGTCACTTCTCCCTCAGTGTCTGAAATAATATCTGTGACAGGTATCATTACAAGATACTTTTTTGAATTTGATGAGGTTACTAGCCAAACTAAAAGCCTAAGGAACACCACAGATTGTTCAAATAAAACTACTGACTCAGGCATGCCAAAACGAGAAGATACATGCCAGTCCTTCATTGCTTCAAGTGTAGAGGAATCCAAATCTAAGACCACCACTACTAAAAAGTTCAGGAAACGTAAAGTTCTTCCTTCTGCTGGGATGGAAGAGAAGGGGAGAAACTCCATGAGCCATGACACTACAGATGAGCATGGGGTTAATCAAGGTCATCGAGATGTATCTATAAAAGCTGATGCCACTACTCAAGCTGCAGTGAAATCTCCCCCTATACAGTTCTCAGTCCTATGGTCTGCTTCACCAATTACTGAGACTCCAAGGAGCAAGCCTGAAATAAGTGAGGTTGGAAAACGTTTCCTCCTTGCAGCAAATGGGCTTGGGATTTCGACCAGCAAGCAAAAACCAAAGATCAAATGTTGTTCTGGAGTAACAAAGTCATCCTTACACAACTCATTTGCACTTGGTAAAAACTTGTTTGATATTAGCAATTTTGATGATTAAGAATGGAAAAGAGATGCTGATATTGTTGATGGTAATTTTCTCTTCTGAGACCAGTCACTGATGACAGGCACAGTTTGTTTCAGTGCTGAAGACTTGCATATTTCTTTTCAACAAATGTGATTTAAGAAAAGGACCAGGGAAAATGTGGGAAATGAGACTTCAATGACAGTGATGATGCAGGGAAATAATAGGAAGTTGTCATAGCCATCAAATATATACAAAAATCCTTTCACTGTCATACCAAAATTATGCCTACATCCAATGATAACCTGGTATTCACATATGGTAGGGACAGTGTAGCTCCTGGATTTGGTTAAGCTTGGTGGCTTTCGGTATGTATCTGCTTGTGGGTCTTACTCTTCCAATGGTGAGACACTAAATTTCACAAAGTGTTCAATGCTTCAAATACTCTTGAATATAATATAGAGTATCAACAAGTGATTTCAAGAGGAAGATGTAAATGTGCAGGAACAAAAACAATTTTGCATCTGTTATGAAAAAAAGTTCGTATTTTCAATTTTCAGTAATTAATCTCTATGAACAAATTTTTTGACATGTTCCACCCACCAAGAGAAGGAAAGAGTTTTTCAAGCAGATAATTTATCATCTATGAAGGACTTGTCATGTTGATTTCTGAATTGATGGTAGTTATCACAGTTCACAGTAGAGATATGATGTGGACGCCTACCTCTGGTTTCTGCATATTGTTTAGTGATATATTCTTTTATTGCAGCAGTTGTTCCCCCAATGCCGCAGAAGCAAACTATGGCTATATCTATATGTACATCTCAAAGGATGATTTTAGTACTACTACTACTAACTACTCGTAGTTAGTGCCTTTTCTCTTGTAACTGCTGCTGCTGCTACTACTGCTACTACCGGCAGTTATTGCCTTTTCTCTTGTAATTGAGGGTAGTTTGGAAACCGAAGTGGGTCCCAGCTGCAATTTTTGTTTGGTGTGCTGCTGGAGAGAGGAAGAGTGCACAATTTCACAGAAAAACTATACAAGGTTCTCATGGGACTTTAAAATCCTAGGAAGCATAGATTTTGACATGCAAACTTTGCATCAACTTTTACACAAAAAAATAAAATAAAATCTGAATGTATATTTTACTGTGATGTAGTTGTTGCACTATTGTGCCCCTGTAATTGTTCATCATCAAAACCCTGGTTGAAGGTGCAAGCACACTAATTTACCTTTAAAAAAAAAAAAACCATGGCTCTATGTTTATATCTTTTATAACACTTTGATCAGAGGCACAATTTTGGTGTTGTTAACTGATATTTAAAACCGTTGTTATAACCTTTTTCAAATTAAAAAAAAAAAAATGTTTTGTAAGTTTGTGCCCCACTATGGTGTCTAGGTTTGATGTGTCTCAAATACAAGACATGTGATGCAGGCCAGACTAATGGGCCCTGCCTAAAGGTCTATCAAGCTCAAAGCCCACAAGGCCCATCAATGAAGTCCCAAGATTTCTCCAATGGCAAATCCATGAAGGATTCTTTCCTATGGCATTTCCCAAAGTTTCTATCTTCTAGTAGATTTCTTAGATTATAATAATTGCTATGATTTAAACAATAATTAGGCAGTTTCTAAGTTTTCCTAGATTCTTAGAATTAGGGAGTTTCTTATTTAGTATGGATTGATTGCTAAATTAGTGCTTAGACTTTATTATATAAAGATGTAATCCCATCTCTTTAGGGATATACAGAAATTGAATGAAAATTGAGCTCTCTCAAATGTGTGATTCTCTCGTCTTTGGTGTGAGACCCAGACAGACCGATCGGTTTAAACTTGGATCTAGATTTATCATTTTGTGGATCTGGTCCCCTCCATTATTGTGTGCTACCTGATCAATTTATAACCATGTTGTTTGAAAAATTGCAGGTTCCTTTGCAATATGATCTCTCTCTCTCTCTCTCTCTCTCTCTCTCTCAAATGGGTTTTAGATTTCTTTATCATTCTGGGTCTTAAAGTAAATGATACATTAAAAAAAAAAAAAAGCGAAATGGAAGGAAGGTTTAATATGATATTCTAAGGTGATGGCCTAATCTTCTCAAGGCACCGCCCCTTGTACCCGGTATAGTGGCTATTTATTTGCTAAGTTGAGAATGCTAGAAGGGTACGGCAATTCATTTCTAGGTTTTATTTCATGTTCCAGCTCTTCTGTTTTATTATGTTGGTTTAATCTTTGGGAAGTAATATTAATGCCTTCTGTTTTTTATTTTCTTTTTTATGTTTAATGGATAGAGGAGACTAATTCAAGGAGTCTTATCTATTAGAAACAGAGGGCTGAGATCCTATATATCATTCTGCTCTTCTTGGATAGGGCTATCACTAACATTTTTTTCTTTGTTTTTTTTTTTTTTTGACATCATAGTTTTGGGGTTTCATGGAAGATGGTGAAAACCATGGATGAAAATAGCGGTCGCTACGCTATATCGGCCGTAGCGGCCGCCGCCGCCACGCTACGGCCTATTTATCAGCCGTCGCACCCGTAGCGGCCGCTACGTTCTCTACGGGGCCGCTACGGCCGCTACAAGCCCGCTACAGGCCGCTATGACCGCTACGGGACCGCTATGGGGATTCCTGCTTTTCAAATTTTTAAAAAATGCATAATAAGACTTATTTCTTTTCTTCTTCTCTTCAAATAACATTTCTACACAACTCTTCTACCCTTTTATGTTTAAAAGAACACCAAAAAGCACATGATCTCGCCGAATTACAGTCGATATAGAGAGTTCTTCTCTAAGTACATCATATTAGACACCCCCTTTGGTAGATGTATTTTTCTCTCTAGGTACTCTTAAGTCTTGACTTCATGACATAGTTTTTTTCTTTTCTGAGCCTTTCATTAGTTTCTAAGTTAGCATAACTAAGCAACATGAACACATGTGAAAAAAATGATCATTACTATTATTTTCTATTTATACAACGATGCAAGACCTCATATAGTGAGAGGACCTCTACGCCCCCTTACCTTAGTTACTTTTGCAAAAAAAAATACATTTTCTCTCATTTTCCAATATTCTAGATTTTCTAGAATTTTTTCATATTTTTTTGACGATTTTTGCAAATCGCACCGTTACGCCGCTACGTAGCGCCCGCTACGTAGCGTTTTGGCGGCAGGGCGCTACGCCCGCCGCTACTGCTATTTTCATCCTTGGCGAAAACACCTTTCCTAAATATTTTTGTGTGTTTGAATGATTACTTCTTTAGTATTAATTGTAAACAATGATTAAATATTGTTATTGCATTGTAAATCTCTACACATGCTCCATTACTAGATTGATTCGGTATTTAGAATGTTTGAATTCGATGGTGTAGATTAAATTTCTTTATCTTGATTGCTTTATGTACTTAGTTATTCTGGATATAAGATGAGAATAATTGTTTCAATTAAATACCCAATCAATGTGTTTTTGTTTAAAATTTGATGTTATACTTGCATGTGGTTCATTGATATGTATCTAAACCATTAATCTCATGAGTTGCTCACTCTCTTCATGTTTGCTCTACCACTCAAGGGTATCTTATTTTTCCAAGCTCTGTTTTTATTTATGATGGAGCACCATAAATGAGGCCACTGTTTTTTTCCGGATGGAGTGAAAGGTGGGACACACACACCTATATCACATTAACTTTTTTTCCTCTTTAGATTGGTTTGGTTCGTCTTTACCCGCTTTCTAATAGTTTTTTTGTCAATTAGTGACATACTAAACTGAAAGTGTACAACAAGAAAAAAAAACCCAATCTGAAGAATTGGAGTACACAGGTATAAGAGTATCATAACGCTTGTTAGAACAAAAGAATCACAAAGTGGGTGGGAGCAATTAAACTCCACTGTCACCCTTATCCAATTAAAGAATCAGCAATTCTATCAACCGACTGCTTACTTGAACACTGCTTTTACTTGAGAAAGAAAATGACTTGGTTTCTTTCATATACAAGTGGAACTTCCATTGGACACACACCTACATTATATTAAATTCCATGTCAGCAACAACATTTAAATGGGCCTTCTTTGCTCCAAAAAGTTGAATGTGAAGTGTTCAATAAAAAGTCTAATAGAAAATTGAAACTTAATGATTTGATGGGATAAGGTCAAAATGATGATGATGATGAGATGACAATCAAATGGGACATTCCAATTTTATATCTTTGAAAACCCAGGATATTCGAATTTCATATACTAAAGATTTTTTAAATTGTACAGCTTCATTTGTGTAACCCATGTCCTGATAACCCCACACCTAGCAAAGTAGATGTAATGTGGCCACACTCATGTTTTGATAGCTTCTTTGCTCTGGCATGAGTGCAACATCCATCCTTATACTACATATAAGGGTTATAAAGTGTCAGAGTAAAAAGTGATACACACACCCATGTTACATTAAATCCCATCTTAGAAACAGTTGTTAAATGGACCTTTTTTACTCCAAAAAGATTATTCTATATAATACAAATTTTATCCAGCCTCTCTTAAATTGATATCAATTTGTTATGTATTACCATTTATAAACAGTTGCAAGAGGTACACACGCACGTTGCATTAAATCCCATTTTAGAAACAGTTGTTAAATGGACCTTCTTTGCTCCAAAAAGACTGCACTAACACAGCTTTTTTCCAACCTCTGTTAAATAGATATTCATTTTGTTGTGTATTACCATCTAGGAATGGTTGCACGAGTATCTTGCTCTATATCATGCTTGGATATTAAGACCAACTTATACGCAACATTTTCATCTTATAAACACTTGTAGGGTTAATTGATAGCATTGATTTTATGAACTATGTTCCACATTCAAGATTCATTTGGAATTTGAAAGGTGAGTTTCTTATTAGATAGGGGAAAAAAGAACTCATAAGACAATCTCTATTTGAAATTTTGAATTTAAAAGAAAAAAAGAAAAAAAGAAAAAAAAAGGAGACAGTCTCTATGAGCCTCTAGGTTACTCCTACAGTTCTTTCCACATATAAGCAATGTAGAAAGTATATGCGTTTGCGTGTCTTTTTTTATATATAGAAATATAGAAAGTATTATTTCCTTTAGAGACCTTTTCACTGCATGATCATGGCTGCCCAACTGCTGCTTTGATCTAATGAAGTGATGGTAGCCTCTGGACAACTTCAGACTTTTTGCATTATCCATTCTTGAGTTATTAGGAGAAAGGCACTTCTACTACCGTACTACGTTTAGCATTTTGTAAACAATTTTTTTAATCCAAATCTGGATTTTGGGAATGCTCCATGGAACAAACCAACAATCCAATGTGGTAGGCATCTGAAGTCTCTACTACAATATTAGATTAATTGCTGATTTTTTTTACCCGAAAAGAAAAACTACTGATTTCCAGGCCACCAATCAGATGCCAACATTAGTGTAATGTGGGACTTTACCAATACTCATGCTTTAGTAAGTTCCCATGTTAATGTGGGACTTTACCAATAGTCATGGTTTAGTAAGAGTTGCCATGTCAAATGCACTAATTCTTGAGTGAAAATGTTAAGGTGTCTTGCTGATATGGAGTTTGTGAGAATAGGTTTGGTGACATGGAGTTTCAGGAAAGTGGTATTGACTGCAATCATTTGATTGCTACAACAGTTACTTATTTAAGAACTTCTTTGTTGTTGGAATTCAATTCATTAAATTTGTGGTTTGGTGTTCATGGGTATCATGAAAAACTGGATACAAACTTAGAAGTCACAGTGGCAAAAGTTTGTTTGTGACTTGGCACTCGCATTTGGTATTTGATGAAAGTGAAACATTGAATTTGGTGTTCGTTGTTACGGTGGGTGTTGAATGTCTTTCAAAAAGTTGAGTCAAAGCTTCTTTTACATTTGGGTATTCTTTATGGGATTGTGTTATGCAATTTAGCCATATACTGATAAGAAAAGGTCATGTAGATTTTAGCCATTGAGAAATAAATCTTCATTGAGTAGTGAAAATGATAATGAATTATTTCTTATCCTTTTCCCTTTTATTTCTACAATAAAACCATTGGTTTTGGTGGTTCAGATTTTTTTTTTGTAACGTAAGTTAGAATCACATCGTCATTAAGAAGTTATGGAGAAATCTTGTTGGTTTAGGATATAAATCCATGGATTTTGATTATTTTAGTATCTGGTTGATGATTTTGTTTATTGTATTTCACTATAATGTAAATTCTCTTTTTATTTTTATCTTTTAATTGTCCGATTGTTGTGCACTGATCTTAATTTTACTTCCAACCTCACATCAATGCATTAATATAGATATGCATAGTTATCCTGCTAGAAACTATTTCAAAAACTCTTTAGTTGTTTAACATTTTAGAAGAATGTTTTCCAGTCCTTTTTTGCTTTATAGTGTGGTTGTGTTCTTACTCAACTTCTCTGTGTATTAGTTTCCTTTTCCATAGGTCTTGTAATTTATTTTTAGTGGCTAGGATTAGGAGATTATAGCACATCCATACTACAAAGAAAAGCACTTAGGTCTGTCAAACCACTGATAGCTCAGCGACTATGCACCTCAGTCTCACCAGTATTGACTAGGAACCAATCCCTGGTCCTCATCTATGTAGTAACACTCCTTAACCAGTGACCCAATCTATCAAAGAAAAAAAAGCACTTAAGTCTTGCTACAGTAGCAAAAAGAGATTGGGTAAGGAAAGATGCAATAAAGAATTTAGGCTTGTTTGCACAAAGGCTTTCCACTGTCACTAATACTTGCTTGGAAGGGCTTCTTGCTTTGACCATAGAACGTGTGTGCTTGATCTCTCTGTGTTCAAACTTCAAACAACTTCTGAATTAGTTTAGGGACCTTTTCTATTGAACTAACAACTTAAATGGCAAAATCTTCTACACATAGTTTAGGCTCCCCCATTGTGGAAGAAGGTGTTCTAACACAAGCAGTCATGTCCATCAAAGCAATTATATTGCAAAACCCAGGCAATCGTGAAAAGGTGATAACCACTTTGATCTAGAATCCATTTTTTAAGGTGTTCTTTCTTTGTATCACTTTTCATTTTCTAACATTCATGAGTTTCTGATCTATAGTCTCCACTTTCCAGACATGCATCCAGAATTTGATTGAAACCCATTTCATTAGTTTTGCAGTGTCAATTTCATTTAAGTAAACTCCTTTTTCTCTTTTCTGACTATAAGAACAGAAATATGTTATGTTGTGGCGGCTGTTGTTTCAACAGTACTTTTATGAGAGTTGTTTTATTTTTTTGTATTGGGGTAATACGTTTTTCTTTTCTTAACTGATTTTCCATTCTTCCTCTGTTTTCAAAAGTGATTGTTCAACTAGCTCGAATATTGGATGCAATCAAGGTCCTGCAGCTCGTGCAACAATTATTTGGACAGTAGGAGAGTATAGTTCTTTGGAGCAGATTATTTCTAGGAGAGTACCCACAGTACTTCAGTACCTTGCTTGATGCTTTATTTTTGAAGAGTGGGTTACAAAGCATCAGATTCTTAATGCTACTGCTAAGGTATTGTCCTAACTGATGAGTGATGAGTATAATCATTTTTTTCCTTGCTTAGGAAGAAAATTCTGTCGTGCTCTGTTTTCATCTACAAATTCTGTCGTGCTCTGTTATCATCTACTTTTAAATCACTTTTGTTCTAATGCTATTAGTTTGAGTCAATCATGGTGAAAACACTCTAAAAATTGGCTTTCTATTATTTTGTTGCATTCACTATTTTATTTTTTATTTTTTATTGGTTATGATCTGATCGGTCCACTATTACTTGTTAGTCATGTATTTTTATATACATGTGGAGATGTTTCCGTACTAATTTTGTACAGCAGTTAGACGTCACTCTAATCAGTTCAACATGGTAAAATATATTCATCCACTGCTTGTTTCTAACTTGATTCATAAAAAATTCAGAAATCATAAAAGAAAATTGTTAGAACTCATAAAACTTAAAGAATTTACAGAGTATAGTTTGCTTCCTAGAACTTGGAAGCTCAATTCTCCGAACTTAAAAGAATTTGCGTTACCATCCCAATTCTCTCTTTGAATATCATCAAATGGGAATCTAAAGATTGTGAATTTAACTCTCGCAATGCCACGTCATTGTCATCATCGAACATCCCTCTCCTCTGAATTTTCCAAAAAATCGCATGTCTCTCCATTTGGATGTTACAATTTGTTTGAAACAGCTGGCCCAGTGAGGACGGGGGCTGGATACATATTTATTACATGAAACGGGCTGCATTCATGGTTAAAATGAATGGTAATTATCTCGAATGAAGGCATTTACCTGATGACAAAGCTATTTGGTGTGAGTTTAGAAACCCCTATAAAATTATCTTTAAGTTCTAAGCTTTTCATGGGTTTTTTTTAGTATTAGAAGAAAAGTCGGGCTCCAAAGGTTTTTTTCTAAATTTTATGCACATTTATATTTTGTCAAAGCTGGTTTTTTTAAATATATATATATATATATATAGTAGAATTGCTTTTTGTTGTTGAATCTAAATCCGTTATAGTGTATGTGATGATTTTCTCGGGCTCTCTCAATGCTCTTTCAACAGGTTCTGTTGTGTTCTTGGGATCAACATTTGTTGACATTCAGAAAGCTCCTCACCTATGTTCTTGAACTTCCAAAATGTGATTTAAACTAATTTAGATTACTGCTGTTCGTGCTCATGTTATAAGCAAACTTCTACCATTCCATTTAGCTTCTCAATGCCAAGAAGAAACTGATTCACATCTACGGAAAACTCCATATCTACAATATGAACTCGTAGACAAAATATTCAGTGGAAAGGCAAAATCATCACCGCACACTAATAACGACTTTCAGTTGTATCTTCCTGGATCTGTTTCATATATTGTTTTTGATGCATCTCCTGGATACGAGCCCCTTCCAAAGCCTTGTAGTTGACACGTTGTCTGGGTCTTCAAATGAACAAGGTGCATGTACTTATAATTTTGAACATTTTATTGACAGTTCAGTTGAAACTGCATATCCACGTTCATGGCATGTATGGACATTTTCTTTGAACATTGTCCCATGGAACCACCGGCAAAAATCATTGTAAAAGATGAAGAATCTGGTGGGACTCCAGAATTTGCAAAACAAGCATCAGAAACCTATGAAAGGTGATTTAATTCTCATTCTTTATTTTGTCATTTTCTACGTTCCGGCGTGTAGTTTTGGTTTTACTTCGGAAAATGGTGAAATTCTACTAGCCACATCACAAGGTTCTGCTGCATATTCACCAAATATATCTTACATGCATTCCGGTCAGGATCTAAAATTTTTGCCCCATGTGGATGGTGGAAGGACCATATAGCCAAAGAATTATACTGATTGGATAGACCCAAGTCCGAACCATCCAATCAGTCAAATGAGTAATTAATTGGGAGCTTTTAGTCCAAAATATGTGTGTGAAAATATTCTGATCTGGGGCTTTGGGGCTATGGTACATCCACAATGGGGCACACTCTTGGTAACTTCTGTAGTCCTGTATGATTTTAGGTCCAGATGCCATGTTACAGTGGTGTAATTACATCATGTGAATGCTTTGTAAAAGAGGGTAGCACACAAACACTCTTGCAGTCATATTACTTTTTTACTTTTGGATTACATAGTGTTGTGTGCTTCTATACTTTTCAGCTTTGCGATACCTCAAGATGTGCCAACACTGATTCCAGGTGAAGAGATTGCATATCTAGAACCAGGTCAAACAACAAAGCAAAATCTTCAATTTTGTTTTCATCAACAGCTGACTGTATTTTGTAACGGGAAAAAGGTATCCTGTTAAGTTGTGGTCAGACATTGGTTATTTTATAAAACCACTCTCCTTGGTTATGGATGCCTTTATGAACAATGGCAGCTACAAGGAATGTTTGAATACATTAGAAGAGGCCAGTCATCTTCTGTTTTTTCTGCATAACAGTCCAACTTTATCAGCTACTTTTTAACTTGGAATGTGAGACTGCGCACATTTAATTTTGAACAGGGATTCTGCCTTGAAATGTACATTTTGTAGCATAGAAATGTATAATTTTCCTTAAAGGATAAAATTTTTGGATTGTGAACCGAGTTGGTTGCATAAGAGGTGGGGATGTGAAATGGTACAATTTGGTTAAATCCATATCATGATCTGCTTATTTGTCAAATGTGAAATGTAGGCCACTAATACTATCATTTTAGTAACAACTAAGTGCAACGCACGTACCCATCACTAGTATAATTAAACATTAATGTCCTGTGATCCATCAAGGTTACCAAGCATGTATTGTAGCCTTACTAAGAAACTTGCTTTAGATTGAGATTTAACTCAACTTAAACTCAAATTTTCTCAAACAAGGAAAGCCAAAATAGTATAATGTTAATCGTATGAATCAAGTGGAGCCCATATGTATGTGTTAATCAGAAATTAAGTCTAAGAATATTGCCCCAATACGTAAAAGTTTTGCCATGACAATAACCAATTCTTCATAGGTTTAGTGGTTTAGTGAAACTTAGAAAGTCTTGAGTTTCATTCACTTCAATTTACATTCACAAGACAAGGGCCTGTTTCTCTGCATGAGATACATAGGAATTGAACACAGATAAATTCAATGTAAAATGAACTCTATTAAAGGATTATTAAAGAAGTGAGGGGGTGAAGGCATAAGGTGGATACATAGATATGACCTTTGCTTTCCTATTTATTGAATTACTAGGGTCATGACTGTGTATTAATTTCCCATCTTCCCTTGATTCTATTTCCTTTCTTGATGCTCTTTTTTTGGAAACTCAACTTTGATGTTCCTTTTTAACCACTTACGGTATGAAATCTATTATTCTAATGCAAACAAACATGAGCTAAAACCAATTCAAACACATGACCATTGAAACTAATTCACTTATTATTATTTATTATTTTTATTTTAAATCCAACCACTTGACAACACTATAAATGATGAAGTTTTTGGCATTTCCTATTTGATCAAGCTTCCTATCTCTGATGGGCTCACCACCTACAGACATCACCCACTGATTTGCATCAAGCTTGCCTTTGTTCTAGTGGTGCCCGATATTGAGAACCAAAACATTGAATATGTGGAGATAGCGCTGCAAGAAAGTCGGAGGACGATTCAAGTGCGTTGCACAATCAGCAGCAAGGTTACTGATGTTTAGAGAATCCGAGTCACGGAGGCTTGCGGAACAGTAATAGACAATGGTAGTGTTGTTTGTTGGGAATCCATAAACCCACCCATTGGGTCGTTTAAGCACATTGGGCTTTGGCGAGACCATGCTCACTTCCAACATCTTCTAATTCTGGACTGTTTCCCGCCCGTGACCATACACATCAGGGACTGGAACTGTTGCCTGCCCAAGGAATCCCCTACAAGAGCCAGAGTCTTATGCTGCATCCTGGAAAGAATTATCCAGTTGGTGCTGCAGATTGATATAAAATCCAGACTAATGCAACTTGAGGACGACCCAGGTAACAAGAAGGGCAGTGGCGGGGTGGGGAAAGCGAAATTGAACCCATCCACCTGAGCAAGGAAGATGAAGTTTTAGACCCTCCACAACAGCAAAATGATTAGTTTGCTGCAACCCACTTCTCCAGATTGGAAGATAGTAAACATACACACTCTTCAACCCTTTTTTTTTTTTTTTTGTTTACTTCTATATGCAGCTGTGTCTATTTACAGGCCATGGAGTTGGGAAATAGAATCTTCCCACCTTAATCTTTTGGCAACACTATCCATTAATGATGGAACAATCACATTAATGGGATGGATCACCAATCATAAACAATAAAAGGGCAGCAAATTATATCTACTCTGAATAAGACCCCAAAATTCCTCACTTTGGCAAATATTTGACACTGTGCACAGTTGGACTTCAATAATCCAAATGAGAGATTAAAACAAAATAAAGTGTAAAATAAACAAAGAAATCGTGCCTTTTCAAGAATGCAGAACCATCAAAATCAGGCATCTCATAATTTTCTTACTATTGGAAGCATTCCTAGGAGAAATATGTATGTTGGGTCAATCTACAAGACCAGGGCCCTGACAACCACTGCTTACAATAAAAAATAAAATATAGTCGTCTGTTGTCTGCAACCCATTTGCGCTTGGCATAGTTTATCCCTGCCAGAATTCTTCATAAACCTTTATACTTCCTCTGGATAGAAGGGAAATGGACATTTGAATCTAATACAGTAAAATATATCTTATATTTTCCAAATATTCTCGACTCAGTACATTCTTGTAAATGGTCTCCTTGTGCAATCACTTGTGGGGATGGCTGCACAGATATGAACATCAGATCCTTGTATTTTTATTTTTATTTTTATTTTTTGTTCTTGAGAAACTATAAGCCAATTGAAGTCACTGAAGATGGAGCTAAAAGTTCTGCTGCATGGCTCAAACTTACATGACTTATGGTTTGAACTCAATTTCAATATTTGTGGTTTATTCTAACTGGTGTGAAAATTTGCATCCACAGTAAAAGGTTTTTTTTTTTTTTAACCTCCTTTTGTATTGTTCTTCATCTCCACTTATCAACAATAGTGACTAAATAATGATGATGGTGATGGTGATGATGATAGTAGTAACTATAATCACGCCCCAACAAATATGATTGTGAATGCCTATACAGCCCCTAATACAAATTAGAATAGAAGACCACTTATTCTGCCAATATATCTTCGGAAAAAAAAAACTATAATTTTGATACATCTAAAAAGAGTATGGGCAGAGACAAATCAGACAGAGAAATTGGACATAGAGGACCCTCAATTTATAGAGGGTGAATTCATTAGAATCTATATGGTCTTTGATGTTGCAATACATCATGCAGTATTTTATTCTTGTCACGACCTTGGACTAGGACCGAGCCAACTAAGGCCCTAATCTGAAGCCACGGCGTGCCGGGCCAGAAAATTTCGCCCGCTCGCGCTATTTCTCATAAGTTTTCGCGGTGAGGATTCAAGATCCAAGACCTGTCAATCACATAAAAATAAATACATAGACGGAAGCATGTAGCAAACACAACATGAAGTACGACAAACTACAATGATGTCCAAGTCTCCTGTCAAGGTGAGAAATATACACAAGCTCATCCAAAGTGAGTGTTTAAGTTCTTACAATACCAAAAAAGTATGTTTAAAGTTATACAATCCCAAAATAAAAGCCAACAAAGGTTATTGAAACAAGTTCCCAAAAAGTGATGATCAACCCTCAAAATGTAACACGTGTCTCATAATCCAACCTGATATCTAGATGACATCATCAGGCTACTACTCTTAAGCAGGCGGCGGCTCAACCGCCTCCTTGTCATGCTTCGCCACATGGGCAATAGGGTCGACATCTGGCACCAAAAAAAAAATTGGAATTTTTCGAAACAGATTGTAATCACAAGAAAATATAGAAATTCTGGAATGAATTACCAACATTGTAAGACAATCAATTGACAAGAAATTTCCCTGTGGTTATAAACAAAGTTCTGTAGAAAACTTGGGCATAAGCTAAAACACTGAAAACAATTCTGAAATCAAACTCTCCATGTTAAAAGAATCAGTTGAATGCATTAGAAATTCTACAAGGAAATTTTGGAAATAAATCCTCATTTAGTTAGCATGCAATTCATTATCAGATTATTCACTTGCCTTGGATCAAATTGGGTCCTAAAGCACTCCAAGCACTCTCATTCTACAGCAATACCTTCAAGCTACAAAAATCTCATGAAAAACATCTCAAAACTCCAAATTTTGAAAGGAGAAGGAGCTCTCCGAGAGCCTCCTTGCATGCATGAAGGAAAGCTTCCTAAGGGTCTAGAGAGCCCATATCTAAGAGAAGTCAAGACCTCACTTGGAAGTTCAATAACCAGGAAGAAAAGCTTGAAAGGAGAGATGATTCCTGCAGAGTTCCTTCAACAATGGTGTCCTAGTGGAGCTTGATGAATGGAGAAGAGAATGGTGTATTTAGATCTCCATTTGGACCAAGGGAACCCAAGCATGCAGAGGAGAGAAGAAAAGAAGAAGAGGGCCAAGCTTCTGGTTTCAAATTCTGAAACTAAAAAATGAATGAGGAGAGCCTACGTGGGTTTATGTTGAGTTGGGTGGGGAGTGGGCCCTACTAGCTCCCAAAACTTCTAATAGCTGAAAACCTCATTTGTGGGTCCTGGACAAGATCGATGAAGAAGGGAAAATCAATCGTTGAAAATCTAGTTTCCAATAAGTATATTTTCCTCATGATTTATAAATAATGAAATTCATGCACAGATTTTGATGTGACAAGTCTATTTCGCCCTTTTTACCAAAAAAATGGAATTTCTGAGTTTCGATCATAGACGGAAAGAACATAAAAGTTGTAGGGTCCAATGTAACACATCAAGAGAAGTAAAAATTGGAATTTTTTGAAATAAAGGGTAAATCCCCCACATGTACTCGAGTCACACAGGCCACCGAGCCATATCAGACCAAGCCCAACGGCTTTAAAAATTCCCCAAAGCTAGGGAAAATCTAATCAAACTAGAAATCTAAGCTAAACTTCCTCTAATCCCATTTAGAGACTAATACTCGGCTTAAACGACGCTAAACACATCAAATCTGGGCCGGGGCTTGACAACTCTAATTCTCAATTGTTTCTTTTGTGGTAGAACATGTGGGAGCTTCTAGCAGCTCGTGGGTTAGAAGTCCTTGCATGACTTTTATGGGGTTTGTAAAATTTGTTCGTGGGCTAGATTGGGTTGCTTCAACTTGTCAATGCTTAAGGCATTCATCAATTGGGCCTAACATTTATTCCCAAATAGTACAGGTACGAAAATTATATACCTTCCACTAAATATGTATGGGTAGATCGGGCCATTAAGCATGCAGGCGCATATTTGCTTGTGTAATTATTTGGCCATAATGTCTAGCCTATACGTAGTCCTCAGGCATAATAATAATACAACTCAAACCTAGCCCAATGATTGACCCATTGGTATCTCTAGGTTCAGTTTGACCTGAGAGAAGCTGAAGAAGAGATTGATGGTCCTATTGTCTCTTAAAAAAGGTTTGGTGACGTGGTAGGCATTCAACAAGAGTCTACTTAATTTCCTTTAATGTCATGAATGTGGTTATAGGCCATGGATGATTAAAGAACACAATAAAAAAGGCATCCATGGCTAGTCTAGTTGGCAAGTTACTTGCAAACAACTTGGGAAGAGACACACCATTCTAAATAAAAATTTAAAGTTTTTAACATAGAGGATGATGTTTTTAGAAAAAAAAAAATCCATCAAGCAACTGGAATGAAATATGTTTTATTTCCTATACTCCTAACCATTTTCATCCACAAAAATCCAAGTTGTTCAAGAGAATAACTTTAAGCATTTAGGGCCCGTTTGGATGTCTACAGAATAAAATATTTACATATTTAAATATTGCAAGAATAAAATAGTATAGAATACAATACTGTAATATTATAACAGTATAATATTTTTACTGTTTGGCAATTTTTGAAGACTATTGCAGATTTTAAATTGAGTAGTTTGGAAGGTGTTATGATTAAAGTAAATTACATTATAAGATTATTTTTTTATTAAATATTTTAATTTATATGTAATTTATCACATCTAAATAAAAAAAGTAATGTGGTAAAGTAAAGTTTAACTTTCATGTTTTTACCAAAAGTTACTTGTCTTTTATCACATAAAACCATAATAAAGTATAGTAAAGTAAAGTCAATAAAAAAATAACTACTTTATAACTCTCTCTCTCCCAGTTTACTTTACTACATACTTCATCTGACCTTACTTTACCTCACCTTTAACCATGATATGACATCAATCTTTATTTTACTTTACCATGCACACCCGTAAACAAGTCATTTTTTATTTACCATATAAAACCACGATAAAATATAATAGAGTAAAGTAAAGAAAAGAAACTACTTTACCATTCCTTCCCACTTTACTTCACCATTTACTTTATCTCACCTTTACTTTACCACACCTTTACCGTCCTGTGAGATTTACTTTTACTTTACTTTACTATATATGTAATCATACACATTATAATGGATTTGGTGAACTAAAATCTTTACTTTACTCTACCACTTTGTAATAGTCATTTTTAAAGATTCTTATCTTGTAGAAAGTTTTCTACATGGGGGAGCTGTAGGAGGGAATATTGAGTTTTTTGAAAGAAAATAATCTTTTCTTCAAATTTTTCTTGAGTTACCAAACGCACAAGATTTTCTTATTTAAAAAATGAAAGATTATATTATATAAAATATTATTTTCTTGTGTTTTCTTGTGCATCCAAATAGGCCATTAGTTAGAATTTAGCGGGTTTTGAACATATAGTTTTTCACATTTGGTGCATCCACTTTTTCAAGAGGACAAACAATAAAATGAGCTAAGTTTTCCTTGATTCTACACAAAGATGCTTTCGATGAGGAGTTGGGAAAAAAAATAGATGACGAAAAGTCCAAGTTTTGCACGAATATTATACAAATGTGTCCTTAATGTATTAAGAAAAGATACATCAACCTCAACAAAAGAAAAAAAAAAGGCACTCAAATAAAACTGCTAGTTGCCTTTATTGCGTTTTATACGAATAACTTTGCTTATTTTCAAAAAGTGTAAAATAAACTACAAAAGTATTGATTACACATGTTTCACAATTTCATATTGGTAGTAAAAGACGACCATATATGAATAGACTCCATTCCTTGTGTCCACTGCAAACTCATCATCTTTCTTTCAAGTATTCTCCTTTATAAATTATCTTACCAGTGTACATATAATGGAACCATTGAAAAATCATGAACAAACATATCAATGAGTTTCATGTATTTTCTACTTCATTTCCTCCAAAGCACTAAAGTCCAAAAAACTACTCCAAATCCCGATCCCAATCCAATTCCAAATCCCATCCACATGAATTCCAAATCAATTTCTCCAACTCCATCCAAGCCAAAACTACTAAAGGTTGATGGTGGTGTAGCCACAGTAGCTTCACATTTTGTTGATAATGGCAGTCCACATAAACCAATGTTCCCAAAGAAGGAACTATTGGTAAATGTGAGGAACTGTTGACTTTGTGGTATTCTTCCATCCAGGTGATTTTGTGAGAGATTCAAGACGGCAAGAAATGTGAGCTTCGTCAATTGCCAAGGGATATTCCCTGATAACTTGTTTCTTGAAAGATCTAATGACTCAAGCAGTGTTAAGTTCTCAAACAAAGTTGATATTGGGCCAGTGAAATCATTTTGTGAGAAGTTGAGCACATGGAGTAACTTGAGATTGCATATTGATTTAGGAATATCCCCCTCAAATCTATTGTTTGAAAGATCCACTGCTGTCAATGCAGTGATGATCTTAACCACCTCCAAATCAAGCCCTTTCATTGTCACTGTCACTGAATCCTGATAGTCAGTCTCGTTTCCAGAATTTATTTGGTACTTAACAACTCGGACATTAGAACTCGAATTTGAACTGCCTTCTCCTGCCATCAATTTCCAATTTAGAAAAAAATCTGGGGGAACAATACCCACAAAAGAATTGGAAGAAATATCAAAGATTTGCAGAAATTGGAACGATGAATTTTTAGCATGGGAATGAGCAATGGGACCATAGAACTTGTTGGATCGCAAGATCAAAATACGTAAATAAGATGAACTTTCAAACCAAAATGGGAAGGTATCATTTAGACGATTGTTTCCAAGGTCTATAACCTCCAATGCTTTGCAATTGGCTAATGACTTCGGTAATGGCCCTTCTAGTCCATTGCTACCAAGATTGAGTGTCCTCAGAGTGCATTCCTTTTTAAATGTGTCAGGCACAGTGCCATGAAGAGCATTTCTTTGCAAATCCAAAATCTTGAGGGAATCCGCAATTCTACCAAGACAAGTAGGAATGTTTCCAACAAAGTTGTTTCTGGATAGATCAAGGACTTCAAGGAGGCGTGCTTTACAAATTGATGAAGGAATCTCTCCGTTGACATTATTACCTGAAAGAAAAAAGTATTGAGTGGAAGTGAGGTTTATAGTAGCTGGAATGATGGAGGAGAAATTGTTGTTTGAATAGTCATGAAAGAAGACTTGATGCGGCAGGACTGGAAGTGACCCTTGCAGTCTATTAGAATGAAGGTCAATAATTCCTAAATTACTTGATGAAACAGGCAATGGATGCTCAAAACTCTCTAAGAAGTTATTAGAAAGATTAAGTTGATACAAACTCCCATTTCCTATCTCCCAAAGCCATTTGGGTATTTCACCATGTATTTTGTTTTTTGACAGATCCAGATAATACAGTTGATTGAGATTTTGAAGGATGTTTGGGAATTCACTGATGTTACATGAACGTAGATACAAACCATACATTTGAAATGTGGGGATTAGATGAGGACTACCATTGTTATAAATGATTGACAAGCTATTGTCTGAAAGGTCGAGATATGAGAAGTTTTTGAGGTTTTTGAACATATCTAGTGCTATAGTGCCACTGAAGTTGTTGTTAGACAAAGAAAGAGATTGTAGCTTTGTGAGTTCAAAGACTAGCCTAGGAAATGTCCCTTGCAGTTTGTTGTTATTCAAGTAGATCATCTTCAGCACTGAGGATGATTCACTATGAGAGTCGGGAAGGTAACCACTAAATTGGTTATAAGAGAGACGCAAGTATTGCAATGTTGGGTGAGAAAATAGAGATGACGGGATAGATCCCTCAAGTGAATTATTATACAGATAAAGAGAAATGAGATGTTTGAACTCAACTCCATAGGATGAAGGAAGTGTGCCGCTAAAATTATTTGATGAAAGATCCATATACTCAAGTTGAATGAGGTTTGCAATTGAAGATGGCAATGAACCAGAGAGATTGCAATTCGGAGCTGATAATTCCTTCAAGAATTTGAGATTGTTGATGGAATCCAATAGTCTCTTCTGAAAGGTAGTGTTTCCCAGGAACAAGCTCTGCAAAGCTTTGTTTTGAGGAAATTCTAGAAAATCAATGGTCAGATGTGGATTGTCTGAAACATCAAGATTTTGTAGATTTGATAGCAAGAAAATACTTTCCGAAATTTCTCCATACAAACCACAGTCACTTAGGGTGAGAGATGTTAAAGCAGAGGAGTCACTCAAGAAATCAGGAACAACAATGGAGAGATTGCTTCCATCCAATGAGAGCTGAGATAGATCAGGAATCTGGAAAAGAGAGGGATCAATGGGTCCTTGAAGACCACAATAACGTAAGCTCAACCTTTGAAGACTGGGCATTGCGATGGATATGACTTGGGACCACTTGCCACCATGCTCCTCCGAGATTTCTACCCAGTCAAGAAAGAGTTCTTGGAGACTGGATAAGTTTCCAATGAGTGTTGTAAGGTTTGGATTTTTGAGCTTTAGGTTGTTTGAAGAGAGATCCAAGGAAACAAGCATGGTCAATCTTGATATTTTCAATGGGATTTGGCCAGTAAAACTTGAGTATGAGAGGTTCAGATGAGTCAAATTAGTGAGGAGGCAGAACTCAGAGGGCATTGGGTGAGGATAGAAATTGTTCAAAGAGAGGTTGAGCTTTTGGAGGCTGCGAAGATGGAAGAGGCTAGAGTCTATTTGACCTTCAATCCAACTACTTCTTGCATCAAGGCTGCTGCTAAGATCGAGTCCAATCACGTGACTTGTGCCCTCATCACAAGTGATGCCTTCCCAAGAGCAACAATCAATGGCTGGATTCCAAGAATCGAGCCTCGAAGAAGAATTATAGTAACCACGCTTAATTAAAAATCCATGCTTGAATTGAAGCAAAGCCGATTTCTCATGGTGAAGGCAGTTTGACGAGGAATCATTGTTACTGCCAGTGAAGGAAAAGGGGAGAGAGGCTTGAGAAAGCATGAGCAACTGCATCAGAAAGGCCGCAAGAAGAGAGAGGAAACAACATGAGGTTTTAGTGAAAGGAAGGAAGAAGTGATCCATCAGCAACTCTCAGATTAGATAGATAGGTTTCAAGCAATATTGATGATGTGATAAGTTTTAAGGAGAGCCACTTGGTATTTATAGAGAAATTAGAGATACTAGGCCAGTAATTGATGAGAGGTTCTCGATTTTTCGGATTTTACGAAGGAAGGGTTCACTTGACTGTTAGCTTTTCTGTCTCTGTCTTGGTGTGTAGAATATTGCCAGAGATACTTTGAATTCATTAATCGGCTATCAAACTCATGGGGCCTAAGATGTGGACCAATTGATAACGTGTGGAAAGAGGGGTGATAACTGATAATGTCAAAAGACTGTCCGTATGATATGTAGTCAAGTCAAATTTTCTTTTGGGTTATGTTATTTACTACTTCTAAGTTGGAAAAATATTGATGTTTCTTTACCATATTTTTTACATGGCTTGATGGCAATCAAATTGGAATATTTCAGTTGGACAAACCTGTAAATGGCTAGTGTTTGGATAACTCTCTTGGGTTACTTCGCTAAATTAAAAATTCATCTTGCCACTAGGTCTTACCTTGTTAAGACAGAATTATTGGAATTGTATATATGATTGGTATTGTGGAGAAGAAGAGCTCATCAAATGATCGCAGACTTGCAAGTAAATCCAAACCCCAAGAATGGTGTGCACCATTTTGATTGGAATATATAGCTTTACCTTTAGGTGTCTTTTTATTTGCGTTATAATATATAGAAATTGAATGTATATAAAACTTACGTTATAAGTGGTTAAAAGTGAACATCAGATTCATGGATGGACCCTCCCATCATGTGATTAGTTAGACTTGTAAGTCTTTTGATTTGACATAAGTAGGTGCTTGATTGTGGCTTGTAGACTTAGTCGTTGATTTGATATCTTTAGGGTAGTTAGTTTGCGCCTTGTAATTGTTATGCATGAACCACCTTTATGTGCAATCACATTTGTTTGTCCTAATTTAGACTAGCACAACAACCCAATATGCTAAGCACAGGCATGACGACACATGCGAAGCACGGGCTATAGGGTCTCCGCTCCATCTAACAACTTTTGACATTTTATTTTATAAATAAGTATATATAAGTATTGTGTGGTGTAGTGATTAGGTTAGTTATTTTTAAAAACAAAGGTCATAGGTCCAAATATCAAAAGCTATGCATTATAACTTTTTACCAAGTCTCAATAATAAAAAAAAGTCAAGATTGAAAGGATTCTAATCAAAATTGAGTAAAAAACCCTTAGCTTCAATATAATATAATAGCACATATGTAAATAAGGTGTGAAGAATATGAGTTAATAATGTCATTTTCATATGAAATTTTGTGACACTAGAAAAGGTTTGAAATGATTACATATGTTCTTGGTTAAGAAGGTGTCAATACAAATAAATTAGCTAGTTTTTATAAAGAGTTAAGAGAAATGATATTTTCTAAGGGGTGTTATGAGAAGCATTTTTTTCTTCTAATCAATATGAAATTAAAATCAAATTTAAAATTTATTAATTATTTTTATTAATTATTCTTTATCTATAACATTTATTGAAAACGATTTTATTCTGCATGGCATTTCTCAATCAAATCTAAATAAAATAGAAAGCAATATTAGAGAAAAGTCGTGGGCCAATCTCCATGAGGATTCTCCATTGAACTTTAATTTTCTTCCGCTTGTGATTTCCTCCACATCCAAATGTGTCTTAGGGTGAATAGTTGCCATCAATCAAACATAAGATTTCCGAACGACAGGTCACAAGGAAGTATACAAGTCTTTGGGATGCCATCCTTCTTAAATTTCCACTGCCTTTGGGGACACGTTTACAAGTCACCCGGTCGGTCCGACACATTTATGGCGATGACTATACAAAAAGATTCTTCTCTAATGCATGCAGTGGTCCCCTAGATTTATGGTGATAATATAGACTTATCAAATGGATCTTTCTTTCTCAAGCTTGGGTTTTTGCCTTCACCACGTGCACACACACAAAAAAATAGAAAGGGTGATTTTAATTTGTAGCTTATCTATAGAGATAGTTTTCCTCGCCCTCTTCTCAAAGGTCTAATTTTTCGTAGACCTTTTTCGTAATAGGGAAAATGTCAAAACTGTCCATATTATTATTATTTTGTTGTAGAACTCCTCGTATTGTTAGAGGAACCAATTGCTGTTTCTGAATTTCTTATTATTGCTCTATAGTTTATGCGGTTGGATTTTATTGGGATTTTGAGAATGCTAGAGCGCCAACAAGGGTGTTTGAACTTGTAGTTGTTACCATGTTAAGGCCATACTATTGGAATTGGGATGAAGATAAGAAATTAAGAAAGTGTTGAGTTGTAAAGCTCATTAAATGATTGAAGACTTGGCTGTGAAATGAAACAGTAATCTGATCCGTCTTTTCCCATAGTTTAGCGGCTGTGACTGACAATTAATAACCAAACCATCTTTCAAGGAACCCAGTCATAAACCTTTCTGAACTCCCGGAAAACCCATTTGAATGTAGGAAAAAGTAGAGAATGTATCTTTTTTCTATTAGAAAAACATTTTTGCCTCTTTGGCTCTACCTAAGAGGAGATAAGTAATGCTTCTATTAACTAATTTTTACAAAGATTTTTTTTTTTTTATAATAATTCTTACAAAGAGTCTAGAGGGGTGAAGAAAATTGCTCTTTTCTCAACTGCAATTGTAATTAAATCAAACTTCAATGATTTAATACTTTTATTTATAAATATTTCTAAAATAAATTAATCCTGCATTGCATTTTAGAAGTTTGAATCGATAGGAGAACATTTGCACGTAATTTGTGTCAGCGTGTTAGTTGATGAGTCCACTCATGGCCACCGTGCAACAAAAGCAACAGAGGATCCGGACTCATGCATAAGATTCTCAAACAAGTTGTTGTGAGAGAATAGTGCTCGTACAAGTCTCTAAAAATGTCCCCATCTTTTTCAACTGCCACTGAGCATTTTACAAGTCGCCTGGTTGGCCTCATGCGTCTATGTAGATGACTATACTAAAGCCTAAAAACAGTGAATTGGTTTGGTCCCACACGTTTATAGAGATGACTTACTAATTGACATGCAATTCCATACAAGTGGGTTTATCTTAATTATTGCAAGTTTTAGACCACTGATATCATATAACCCAAACAAAGGCTAGAATTTTAAAATGAAAGGTCCTAGACTCAATGAAAAATTGGTCCTTGTAGGGGTGCATACCTGTTGGGTGTGTTCTTTGTTGGTGTTGGCATTGTAGGGCCACCTTCTAGGTGTGAAAACCCACATGATGCTTTCATATGTACTGTAGACACTGCCAGCTGAGTCCGATTCACAAAATATTGAGGAATTCTGTATTCTGCTTCGTGAAAGTATAAAAGTTCAAAATAAATGTACCCCTTTTGTATCAGTCCTGCAAAATTTCAATTCAATACGAGTTAGGCCTAGCATTATTGATCACTGAAAAAACACATGAATTCTTCATAATAAAAACCTTGAAAAACTAAAATCAATGCCAACAGTTTCTTTTTTTTTTTTTTTTAGAAGGTTGTGTTGAGAGGAACTGTAAAATCTTGAATCCAAACAAAATTGCGACGTATTTAATATTGCATCCTAAAATCTCAAATAAAAATCAGAAGTCGATTGGCCATCTTATTGGTTCAAGACTTGCTACCTAGAGTTTGGTCGAAACTAAGATGCACCTTGATACATGTATAGGGGTTAGCGGGGCCATCATAATTAATGGAGACATTAGCTCAAGCCGAACTCCTAAACTAATATAGCGGGTTAGGAAGCACTTGCCTACGCGTTGCCTAGCGGGAATCTTATCCTTGACATGTACCTTCAGAGCACATTTGTAACTAGTGAGAAAGCCCCCGTGATTGCTCATTACCCCTGGAACCGTAGTTCTCACTGAGAATTTGTATAGTTGAGGGTTTCACATTGGTATTGGTATTTATTGATTCATATAGTTGAGGTAAATTAATTTTGATGCATAAATTAAAGAAAGTGAGGATTTTTAAATTGTATGGAGAGAGGTGGGACTAAAAATTCCTCAAAAATAAGAATTTTCTTGGCTTAAATGATTGATGATTTATAATTGTCAGGGCTTTCCATAAATGTAGAGGGGTAAAGTCTTTTTTGGTTGCCAAACATGTCTACGGAAAATATACAAATGTCCGTTCATGATCTAAATCATTCTTCAACTGCTATTCAGGGATAGACTCTGCCACCATGTGATAAGTTAAGACTTATAAGTCTTTTGATTTGACATCAGTAGGTGCTTGATTGCGGCTTGTACACTTAGTTTGCACCATGTAAGTGTCACACATGAATGAACTTTATGCCAGGCACATTTGTTTACCCTAATTTACATAGCATATATGTGTGAATATAGGTGTGAAAAATGTGAGTGAAAGAGGCCATTTTGATATTAAAGCTTTTGATACAAGAAAAGGAGTGAATAAATTACATCTGTTCTTGGTTAAGAAGGCGTGGATACAAATAAATTATCTAACTTTTATAAAGATTCACGAGAAATGATTTTTTCAAGGGGGAGTCATGAAAAGTTTATTTTTCTCCTAAGCAATCTTTAATTAAGATTTAAGCTTAAATTCAGTAGTTATGTGTTTTTTTATCTATAACATAATTATAAAACGACTTTATTCTTCATAGCATTTACATTCAAATCTAAATACAGTGGAGAACAATATTAGAGAAAAGTGGTGAACCTCTCATGGGGATTCTACAACTTTAATTTTGTTCTTGTCGTCATTTTCTCTAGATCCAAACGACAGGATGGATCGAAGAGAAGGAAGTGTACGATTCTTTGAGTACACCTTTTTTTCTTAGAAAGTCTTTGAGCACACGTTTACAAGTTCTATACAAAGATCCTTCTCCAGAGCGTGGATTTTTTATTTTTATTTTTTTGATGGAATCATCTTCTGATGACGATGATGATGAAAGTGCTTGTGCCCTTGTTGTGGATCAACTTGTCTCCCAACTCATTGGCCCTATCTGTAAAGTTTTGGTGCGTCTTCTTTTCTATCCTAAGCTCCCCTCACTTTGATCGCTAGATCGGATTCCTGCCAAAGAATCATGGGAATGGGATCAAAGAATTCGTCTTTCGCAATTGAAAGAAAGATAGAGTGGTATGATGTGCCCGGTAGTGTCTTCGACTATCGGGAGTTGTGTCATTTGGAGTTGCTCAATCTCACATTGGAATTGCCACCAACCTTCAAAGGTTTCCGCAATCTCTCGATCCTCACTCTTGCTGCTAGCATCTCAAAAGAAGATATTGAATGTGTCACGCCCCCAAAAGTGAAACTGGGGTTATGCGTGAGATTATGGCCAATTAAAAATTTTCTCAATATTAATCAAATACAACTTGGCCCCAATCATGTCCCAATTGAATCGAAGACCGCTATGAGGGATAAACAATTTCTCGAATACAACAACGATTAGCGGAAGCTTCATAATAACAAGAGGTATCTTAAACATGTATAGTTAAGAGGAAGACTGAAATATTAATTAAGGTTTGAGTTGAAGACAGTTATCAAAAATATTAATTACAAAACGAAGGCCGCACAAAAACCGGGCCTAATAAAAATAAAGAACAAAAGAAACCAAATGATGAAGTTAATCGAAATAACGTGATAGCACTTGTGTACGAGGTTGATATGGCAATACAATGCCGTCCATATTATAGTCTAAGGAGTCATTAGGCTGATCTGCCTGAACTTCCTCCGTCGCTTCTTCCTCGTGGTAGAAGGGTTTGGTACCTATGCACTAAGAGTAGCATCATCAAACACAACGGTCGGCAAGCGGATAAATATATAAAACATCATAGATATACAGTACTAAAGTAGAGTAAAAGAGAATCAGAGTTATTGGAAATGCATAGCATTTGAATCAATAAATCAACTATCAAAATAGACGGTCCACATAGGCTAATAGATGGGAATACATCCCAATCACAAAGTCTTTAGAGTGTTCAGAGTGATACACCTTGACATCTGGTCATGAGTAAGAGGCACCGCTTAACTCATACCAATCCTCTCTTGGCTCATACGGCTCGGTCCCCGTGGGCTCTAGCCTAGTCTTGCCTCAAGGTTTTATATTCAGAGTCCTCTCACAGGTGGTGCGCCAACTGTATTGAACGTTAACAGCTGAGTGGTGCCCGACAAAAAGAGCCCTAAACAGACATCAGTGAGGGACTAAGCTTTCTTGTGCGAACAAAATTCAATAAACAATAGAGAAACTACTTTACTTTAATCAGATCAGACTTCAAACAGATTTTAGACTTCAAAGCTGCCTAGTCTCAACACTTCATATAGATTTCATAATAAACGGAACATCAAAGGGGATTCTAAGTCCATCATCTAAGTTCTCCATGTAATCCCAATGCAAAGCAAAGTAAACGAAGTTAAAGAACATGGACATTACATGTAGATAGTACCAGACGGTACGATTCGGAATTATAAGCAATAAACAAACCAAACCTAAGTCAAATGTTAAACCCGAAGCATTATACAATCCTAATCAGTCAACGAATCGGAATTAGAAGCAATAAACAAACCAAACCTAAGTCAAATGTTAAACCCGAAGCATTATACAATCCTAATCAGTCAACGAAAGGAATAAGGTTCGCAATACCCGAACAAACAGTCTTCGTGCATAGATATAAATGAGGGTATCCCGTTGTCCCGTACCTTTCAAGATTGAATGAGATTGGTACCCAATGCAACCAGAGTAACTGTGAAGAACATCGGCTCAAAACATTCTCACATATAGTCAAATGAGTCCAAAAATGGATAGTCAAAGTTCCACCTAAAGTCATCAAAAAGATGGTGAAAAGAACCCCTGAAAAGGGTCTTCACAGTTGGCCCGATTGACCTAGCCCTTGGCTGGTCGACTGCATACACAGGCCTCCCGGTCGACCGAGCCCTTAGCCGGTCGACCCCCTACACAGCGAACCCTATCAACTTGAAGAGATTAGGTTGACATCTTTCCTGTGTGCCAATTGAAAAATGCAGAATAGTGTTTTGGTTAGGTTCCAGGGAACCTGACTCAGTGTCGCCGGTCAACTGGGTCCCCTGGCCGATCGACCTCGTACACTGCGGAAACAGAGCCCAGGTTCTGTTTCTGTAGTGAAATGGGTCCAAATCCATTCCTCTCTTCCTGAACCTGATAAGAAACAATATCAAGTATAAAAGCAGTCCAATCTCATTCTATAAATCTATCTAATTAGGTCATTAACATTCTAATCCATTTCATTAAGCAAATAAACTCAATTATCATATTTTCAATCTATAAAACCATCAAATGAGCAAATGACATCTAAACCATCAAATTTCCATTCAAATCAAGGAAGACAAACATATCATGCATAAACATATTTATCTACTTGCCTTAGATGAAGAGCTTGAACCAAAAATCCAAGAAGAAATTAGGGAAAAATCCTCTTAGGGCTCTAACTTGGAGAAGACAACTCTCAATCCCAAATAAAACCTACAAATGCATGCCAAGGGTGGAAATGAGTTTCCCTCATCCATTTCTATCCAAAGAGGAAGAAGAAGAGTTGCTCTACAAGCTTTAGAAGCTTTTCTAGAAGTGGGTTGTGGATAAAAACCTTAGAAAAGTAGATGGGTGAACTCTTGAAGACTTGGGGAAGATGAAGTGAGGCTTCACCGGCGATGTCGAAGCTCCGGTGGTCGTCGGCAGTGAGGAGGCAGTGAGGAGGCTGAGTTTCTGGACTTGGAACAGTGAAATGAAAGAGAAGAGATGAGATGGGTGAGGGAGGGTTACATTAGTTTAGGTTTATGGTTTAATTATAGTTAAGTCCTCCGGTTCACTAATGATGATTTTTGGGCCTCTTTGATGCGTTAGATCGAAACGCGACAGAAGACTAAAGTTCGTAAAATGTCGAGACCTACCCGATGCACCCAAACTCTCAAAACTCATAATCTATAAAAACCCCTGAAAACTTCCCAAAATTGCAAACCACCCCCGTACTGTACCCAAACGAACTCGGACTCGCGCGAGACTTCTCACGCAAGACCACACACCAAACCCGACTCGGTAAGACTCTAAACATGCTTACTAACTAATCACGTTATTAATTATAATTATTAGAAGGTTAAAGGACGGAGCATTACATCCTTCCCCCCCTTAGGCTATTTGGTCATTGAAATCTCTAACACACTTATGGCAATAATTTTGGACACTTCTCTTGAGCTTGATCTTTGAGTTCCGATGTAGCTTATCTCGGATTGTGATGCTCCCACTGTACTTTGACTCAATGGATGGTCCTTGTCCTCAGAACTTGCTCCTTTGTATCGATGATCTTCTTCGGTCTCTCTACAAATGTAACATCTGGCTGAACATCTAATGGTTCGTGATGTCGCACGTGTGAAGGGTCTGGAATGTACTTTCTCAGCATGGAAATGTGAAAAACTTTTTGAACCCCTGCTAACTCTGCCGGCAGTATCAATCGGTACGCTATTTCACCCACGCGCCTGTCAATATCAAATGGCCCAATATATCTTCGTGCCAATTTTCCTTTCTGACCAAACCTCATAGTTCCCCTAGTCGGTGAGACCTTGAGAAAAACTTTGTCTCCAACCTTAAACTCTAGATCCCTCCTCTTGGGGTCTGCATAGCTCTTTTGACGGTCTCTTGCAATCTTCAGCTTGTCAACGATCTGCTTCACCTTCTCCTTGGTATCGCTAATGATCGAAGGCCCACGAAAACTTTGAACACCAATCTCTTTCCAACAAATTGGGGTCTTGCACTTCCGTTTGTATAATGCCTCGAACGGAGCCATCCCGATACTGGAGTGAAAACTGTTGTTGTAGGGAAACTCGCACAAAGGAAGACTTTTCTCCCAATCCTTCTCAAAATCAAGAACACATGCCCACAACATATCCTCCATAGTTTGGTTGGTTCTCTCAGTCTGTCCATCGGTCTGAGGGTGATATGCAGTGCTGAAACTCAAAGTAGTATCCAAAGCTGCTTGCAAACTGACCCAAAATCGACTCACAAATCTCATGTCTCTGTCCAAAACAATGGAATCTGGAATTCCATGCAGTTTGACCATGTTGTCAATGTACTTGTGTTCCAAGATATCCATGGATCCTCTCATCTTCATCGGAATGAAGTGCGCCGACTTGGTGAGTCTATCAACAATCACCCAAATGCTGTCATTATCCTTTATAGGTGGTAATCTTGCAACGAAGTCCATGGTGATGTGCTCCCACTTCCATTCCGGTGTTTCCAAGGGTTGGAGTAATCCGGGAGGTTTCTGATGCTCAACCTTCACTTGTTGACACAGGAAACATCTTGAGACGAATCCGGCAATGTCTTTCTTCATGTTATTCCACCAGGAAAAACTCCTCAAGTTTTAGTACATCTTGGTGCTCCATGGATGAATAGCATAACGAGAGTGGTGTGCCTCAACCATGATCTCGTTTCTCAAATCATGAACATCCAAAACACATAATTTGTCATGGTAATACAATACTCCATCTAAGAGTCTGAATTCTGGCCTGTCTGCTACGCTGTCAATCAGTCTGACTAACTCTGGATCTTCTGTCTGACTGGTCTTGATTCTGCTAAGAATCTCTGGTTCCCAAGTATGCATGCTAGCAACCATGACTCTCTCACTTTGAGGCTGAAACTCGATGGCTAAACTATGAATAACTCTGTCAAAGACCACTCTGTCTGTAAACATGTTATATTCACTGTCTTTCTACTCAGTGCGTTTGCAACTACATTTGCCTTCCCAGGATGATACTTTATTGGAAAATCGTAGTCTTTGATATATTCCATCCATCTGGTCTATCTGATATTTAGATCCTCTTGTCCGAACAAGTACTGAAGACTCCTGTGATCCGAATGAACTTCGAACTTCTCTCCATACAGGTAGGGTCTCCACATCTTCAGTGCCATAACCACTGCAGCAAGCTCCAAGTCATGAGTAGTGTATCTCTTCTGGTGGTCGTCGGCAGTGAGGAGACAGTGAGGAGGCTGAGTTTCTGGACTTGGAACACTGAAATGAAAGAGAAGAGATGAGATGGGTGAGGGAGGGTTATATTAGGTTAGGTTTACGGTTTAATTACAGTTAAGTCCTCCAGTTCACTAATGATGATTTTTGGACCTCTTTGATGCATCAGATCGAAACGCGACAGAAGACTAAAGTTCGTGAAATGTCGTGACCTACTCGATGCACCCAAACTCACAAAACTCATAATCTCATAAAAACCCTTGAAAAATTTCCAAAATTGCAAACCACCCCCTACTGTACCCAAATGGACTCGGACTCGCGCGAGACTTCTCACGTAAGATCCACACGCCAAACCCGACTCGCTAAGACTCTAAACACGCTTACTAACTAATCACGTAATTAATTATAATTAATGGAAGGTTAAAGGACGAGGCGTTACAAAATGTCTGATATCTGAATGCCCTCTTCTACAGTGGCTGAAATTTATAGCATTTGATTTTTATAAGTGTCTCAACATCCATGCTCCAAATCTTCATTACTTGGAGCTCGACGGAGAATTTAAAGATGTTTCAATTAAAGCTCGTCCATTGTTGACCGATGTGTCTTTGGTTTCCAACATGTTTCCCCATTGGGCCAGGTGTGATTTTGGACCTAGCAGTCATATTCCGTTTATTGGGTGCTTGCAAGGGATTAAAAGTCTTAAATTGAAGCAGTTTTATCTACAGGTAACAACAATGCTTTTAGTTGGTTTTCATTCATGATTTTTATAGGACAAAAGCTGGGTGATAGTAAAGACGTGATTAGATTCCATCTTATGCTGCATCCTTGAAAGAATTGCAAATTGATATAAAATCCAGACTAATGCAACTTGAGGAAGACCCAGGTAACAAGAAGGGCAATGGCGGGCGGGGGGGGGGGGGGGTGGGTGGGGTGTGTGGGGGTTGGGGAAAGTGAAATTGAACCCATCCACCTGAGCAAGGAAGAGGAAGTTTTAGACCCTCCACGATAGCAAACTGATTAGTTTGCTGCAACCCACTTCTCCAGATTGGAAGATAGTATACATACACTCTTTAACCATTTTTTTATAATTTATTTACATCTATATGCAGCTGTGTCTATTTACAGGCTATGGAGTTGGGAAATAGTATCTTCCGACCTGAATCTTTTGGCAACACTATCCATTAATGGTGGAACAATCACATTAATGGGCTGGATCACCATTTGTCACGACCCAGGCCTGAGGTACGATAATCCCGAGCCGTGATCCCATACTTACTCCTGTAAACTCTTAATTAACCGAAGTTAAAACAGAATCCACAAGGGATAGCATTCATTTATACCTGTCAATTACACGATTTTGCGGAAACATATACATTGACAATACCAATTAAAATTGTACGAGTAGTAATTCAATATACACATCTCATACCCCTATCTAAGTTAACAACTGCATATTCAAAACACAATGCAGTGACAATTAATTACATTTCAAATTGAATATACAAAATCACTTCTCAAAACCTTTTCCAAAATGAATTCCAACTATTTCAAAAGAATTCTCAAAAAGAATTTCTAATCCACTTCGCACTCGGATAACCACTTCAAATATTTTCCCGTCCATTCCACTCCATCAATCATCCTGGAGGAATCAGAGCAGTCTCCTTCGCTGCCTTTAGGGCCGCTGCCGGACCGGCATTGACAATCGGGGCTGTAATGCCATCAATAATACTAATGAATACGATGGTTCAACAATGTATAAACAAATCTGTGATATCACATGTTAACACATATAATGCATACAATAATTTGTGCAATATATCAATTCGCAATTCTACTATCGATATTCAATTCTAGACCATTGTACAATGATAGTACACAGACATTTAAAGTCAAGTAATAGACATTACAAATTGGCAACTACCATTTCATTCATTTTATTTCATTTTTATTTACCATCTTCCCTCAAAGGAAGGATTTATCTTCCAAATGGAATGCATAATTTACCATCTTCCCTCAAAGAAAGGATTCATTTTCCAAATGGAAGGCATCAATCAGTACCTATAGATACGATCGGAATTGTGGGACTTACCAGTGTCTAGACCAAGGATAACTGGTATCACCACGGAGCTCCGGAATGCCCCCAAATCCATCTACTGCAGTAGGAATAGACATTTGTTCATTTATTAATTCATTTAGCTCATTTAGAGTTTTAATACAATAGGTAGGTAGTGCCGGAATTAAGAGTCAATACGTTTCAATAAGCAATCCATCACTGGATTCAATTCAATTAAGTAATTCAATTGAAAGGAATAACAGTATCATCAATCTCATTAGATTGGAATACAACGATACAGAATACAATACAATGATAGAATAGCTAATCATTCATGATTCTACTCATTTCTATCTCGGGTTCTAAATAACCATTCAGGTGTAACCATTGGTTATCAAATGCAACTGTTATTCTCGATGAACATCACATTTATATATATAATGTGTGCATTCTGGTCCCCGTAATTATCACCTATGGAAGTTTAGTCCGTACTCAATTAACTATTGGAACAATGGCTCAATCATAAAGTTCTTCTTTTATTGTTCTTCATTATCAACAATCTCAAATTACCCCATAATTAGTCTTAAACTAATTTAGGGAGTACTTGTGCTAACAAGAAGCACTCCCGTTAGGTTTGATCAATTGGCCAAAATTTTACTCCTAGTTAATGCCCCTTTCTCGCATTAGGTTCGCTCGAGCGGACTCAAGTTCGCTCAAGCAGACTCAAATAGAGAGCGGGTCGCTCGAGCGAACTCTTGTTCGCTCTAGCGAACTCAACCAGAGAGGGATCCGCTCGAGTGATCTAGAGTTCGCTTGAGCGGTCACTTTAGAATTCCACTCGAAATTCTGAACCACTCTTCCTCTTCTACTCTCCTTTTTCCATCACAATCCTCAACCTGCACAACAATGGAACTTCCTGTTCCCTCCTCAATGCTCATATCATTCATACATTAACAACACTTCTAATCATTCCATCATTCCACAAAAACAAATCCATTCTAAAATTTCAATGGAAAAATGTACAAAAACCCAAATCAATGAAATTTCCATTAACTTCTACAATAGTTAACACCATTTACAAGTAAATGCTTATACTTGCCTCTTTTGAAGATTAGTGACAAAAATCCCTTTTTACTTGGCTTGATTTGGCACAAATCACTTCCTTTCAAACCCTAATTCGATGAAAACATGAAAAAAGGGTGTCCCATGAGCCATTTGTGCTAGAAACCTCTCCTCACTACTCAATAGAACTTGAAACTCTACAAAAGTAACTAACTACTTACTTGTGATTCAAAGGAAAGAAATCTTGAGATCTTCCACAAGCTCTAGCTCCAACAATGGAGGACAAAGAGAGGAAGAAGATGAAAAAGATGAAGTTCTTCTCAAAAATCACTTCCAATCTTCACACTTGATGAGGAAGGATGGAAGAGAGCAAGAAGAAGGAGAAGAAGTGCTCTAGGGTTTTCTCTTGGGCTCAAATTGAGTGAATGAACTCAATGGAGTTCATCTCCATCCCTTATAACCCATATTTTGCACTTAAACCCTCTCCTCTTCACTCATGTACAATTTAAGTCAAATGAAGATTCATTTGATCAATCTCAAGTCAAATGGAATTGAGTCTATTATGAAAGTTAACGTACTCTTTGAGATACACGCGTTAGTATCAATAGTTTCCGTATTTGACGAAAAACATGAAAATCCGTATTACAAAAAGGTCCTTGTTTAAGCCTAAACTTAATTTAATCAAACTAGTTTTATAAAAAATACCCATTCCATTATTCTTAATGCATCATTTGAGACTAATTTGTCTCTCTTTAGTCATTTACCATCATTAAGCCAATTATCCATGCTTAATTAGCATTAATCTCAATTAATTAGCCTTAATCATGATTAGTTTGGGTCGGGGTGTAACACCATTCATATACAATAAAAGGGCAGCAAATTATTTCTACTATGTTTAAGACCCCAAAATTCCTCACCTTGGCAAAAACTTAAAACTGTACACAATTGGACTTCAATAATCCAAAAGAGAGATTAAAACACAATAAAGTGTAAAATAAACAAAGAAATCGTGCCTTTTCAAGAATGCAGAACCATCAAAATCAGGCACCTCATAATTTTCTTTCTGTTGGAAGCATTCCTAGGAGAAATATGTATGTTGGGTCAATCTACAGGACCATGGCCCTGACAACCACTGCTTACAAACAAAACTGAAATATAATGGTCATCTGCTGTCTACAATCCATTTGCGCTTGGCATAGTTACTCCCTGTCAAGATTATTCATAAACCTCTATATGCAAAATACTTCCTCTAGATAGAAGGGAAATGGACATTAGAATCTAATACAGTAAAATATATCTTATATTTTTGAAATATTCTCTACTCCACACATTCTTGTAAATGGTCTCCTTGTGCAATCACTTGTGGGGATGGCTGCACAGATATATGAACATCAGATCCTTGTATTTTTTTTTTTTTTTTTTTTTTATTCTTGAGAAACTATAAGGCAATTGAAATCACTGAAGATGGATAAATACAAGCTTAAAGTTCTACTGCATGGCTCAAACTTACATGACTCATGGCTTGAACTCAAAATCATTTCAATATTTGTACTTCATTCTAACTGGTGTGAAAATTGGAATCCGGAGTAAAAGGTTTTTTTTTTTTAACCTCCTTTTGTATTGTTCTTCTTCTCCACTTATCAACAACAACGACTAAATAGTGGTGATGGTAATGATAATGGTGATGGTGATGATGGTAGTAGTAACTATAATCACGCCCTAAATATGATTGTCAATGCCTATACAGCCCCTAATACAAATTAGAATAGAAGACCACTTATTCTGCCAATATATCTTCGGAAAAAAAAACCTATAATTTTGATACATCTAAAAAAAGTATGGGCAGAGACAAATCAGATAGAGAAATTGGACATAGGGGACCCTCAATTTATAGAGGGTGAATTCATCATAATCTATATGGTCTTTGATGTTGCAATACATCATGCAATATTTTACTCCAAAACTCAATTGTTTCTTTTGTGGTAGAACATGTGGGAGCTTCTAGAAGTGCTCGCATGACTTTTATGGGGTTTGTTAAATTTGTTCGTGGGCTTGATTGGGCTGCTTCAACTTGCCAATGCTTAAACCATTCATCAATTGGGCCTAACATTTATTCCCAATCCAAGCCCAGTACAGGTACGAAAACTATATACCTTCCACTAAATATGTATGGGTAGATCGGGCCATTAAGCATGCATAGGCCCATATTCTCTTGTGTAATTATTTGGCCATAAAGTTTAGCCTAAAAGTAGTCCTCAGGCAAAATAATAATAATACTGCTCAAACCCAGCCCAATGACTGACCGATGAGCATATCTAGGTTTAGTTTGACCTGAAAGAAGCTGAAGGAGAGATTGATGGTCCTTTAGTCACTTAAAAAAGGTTTGGTGACATGGTAGCCATTCAACAAGAGTCTCCTTAATTTCCTATAATGTCAGGAATGTGGTTATAGGCCAGTATTGACTATCAGATGATTAAAGAACACAATAAAAAAGGCATCCATGGCTAGTCTAGTTGGTAAGTTACTTGTAAACAACTTGAGAAGAGACGCCATTCTAAATAAAAAATTGAAGTTTTCAACATAGAGGATAATGTTTTTAGAAAAAAAAAATTCCATCAAGCAACTGGAATGAAAAATGTTTTATTTTCTATACTCCTAACCATTTTCATCCACAAAAACCCAGGTTGTTCAATAGAAAAACTTTAAGCATTTAGTTAGAATTTAGCGGGTTTTGAATATATGTTTTTTCACATTTGGTGCATCCACTTTTCGAAGAGGACAAGCACAAAAATGAGCTAAGTTTTCCTTGATTCTATAGAAAGATAATTCAGATGAGGAGTTTGGGAAAAAAAAAAATAGACGAGGAAAAGTTCATGGAACCGGTTTTGCACGAATATTATACAAATGTGCCATTAATGTATTAAGAAAAGATACAACAACCTCAACAAAAGAAAAAAAAAACGCACTTGAATAAAACTACTAGTTGCCTTTATTGGGTTTTATATGAATAGCTTTGCATATTTTCAGTATGTGTAGAATAAACTACAAAAGTGTTGCTTACACATGTTTCACAATTTCATATTGCTAGTAAAAGACAACCATCCATGAATAGACTCCATTCCTTGTGTCCACTGCAAACACATCATCTTTCTTTCAAGTATTCTCCTTTATTAATTATCTTACCAGGGTACATTAATGGAATCACTGAAAAATTATGAACAAACACTCTATCAATGAGTTTCATGTGTTTTCCACTTCATTTCCTCCCAAGCATTAAAGTCCAAAAAACTACTCCAAATCCAGTTCCAAATCCAACTCCAAATCCCATCCACATGAATTCCAAATCAATTTCCCCAACTCCATCCAAGCCAAAACTACTAACGGTCGATGGTAGTGTAGCCACAGTATCTTCACATTTTGTTGATAATGGCGGTCCACATAAACCAATGTTCCCAAGGAAGGAACTATTGGTAAATGTGAGGAATTGTCAGGTTTATAGTATTCTTCTGAAAAGAAAATTTTGCGAGAGGTTCAAGACTTCAAGAAATATAAGCTTTGACATTTGCAAGGGTATTTCCCCTGACAACTTGTTTCTTGAAAGATCTAATGACTCTAGCACCGTTAAATTTCCCAAAGATGTTGGAATTGAGCCATCGAAGCCATTTTGTGAGAAGTTGAGCACACGGAGTAGCTTGAGATTCACTACAGAATTTGGAATCTGCCCTTGAAATCTATTGTTTGAAAGATCCACAGAGGTCAACGTAGTGATGATCTTAACCACCTCCAGATAAAGCCCTTTCATTGTCACCGTCACTGAATCTTGATAGTAAAGTCCATTTCGAAATTGGTACTTGACAATTCGGTTGTTGGAACTCGAGTCTGAACTACACAAAGACCTAGGCCAAATACCACTACGTCAAAAGGGCCGAAAAATGACTGTCGACGACAGTTATTTTTCTTAAAAAACGACTGCTAAGGGTAGTCAAACGGGCAGTCGTTAAAATTGCAATCGTTTTCCAAAAATGACTGCTGTTAGCGATCGAAAATCTGTCAAATTAACGACTGCCCACAATAGTCAACTTTTTTTAAAGACGGACTTCGGTAGTCGAAAGTTTTAGAAGTCATTTTTTAAAAAATTATATAAAAAAAGACTTATCATTTAATTAACAACTGCCCAGAGTAGTCATTTTTTTAGATGTTTTTAAAAAATATATATATTTCATAATTAATTTTTAAAATTTATATTTTTCTAATAAAAATCATGTAATTCTCAAAACTGTAAATTAGCATCAACCACACAAACATCCATTATCCATCAAATAAATAACTCAACTAAGCTAAGAAATCATCCATCCACTTAAAATTTAAACCATCAAAGTAGCTACATTAAATGGTAGAAAATTAACAAAAACCACGTCCACGTTCACGATCACACACATCAAAGTAAATACTACGAATAAAGTCATTTAACAGTAAATCATGTGGGCTTTGAAACTTGCCAAACACAATTCTATATCTGGGCCGTGAAATGATATGACCTATGGTGAGATCCCCAAAAGTCTTTCTCCACCCAACAACTCTACGTCAAACTTCAAGATCTCATCCCCAAAAGTCTTTATTTCTGTTTTTGAAACAGTGCCTATGCCATGTACGCATCCTCGGCTATCACGACCAAAGACCTATGGAAAAAAAAAAGACCGAGTATATCATAAAACCCACAAAATTAAAGATTACTAACATTAAAAGATATTATGATCAACAAGCAATGTCAAAACACCTTTCTAACTGTATCATGGTCTAAATCACCTTGTGCCATTGAGCTGTCAGATTCACATGCAGTAATAACATCCTGCAGTAACAAAAAAGGATAAATAAGAAGCATAAGGACATTTTGGCAAACATTAATGTATACTTCATAAAAATGTTCCTAAGAAAATTTTCTAATTTAAAATATTTCTCGAAATTTCGGCATAGCCTCCCCTGTACATGTGACATTTAATTTATTTTTACAACCTGCTAATTACCTGTACATAACAAAAAAACAATTCATATAAACAACCCAATGCCCCAACACACTACAAAGTCATTCACCACTATGTCATTAGTCATTTACCACTACAAAGTCATTCACCACTACAAGTGCCCTTCCACCATTCATCTCCCTTAAAAAAAAGAAAAATATGCTAACTTGAGTTAAATCATTTCTGAGTATTTCCAGTTGACATCTCTGCATTGGGAATTGCGTTCTTGAAATATACTATAAAAAAAACACACCCACGCTACATGGTCACTATGAAATGATAAGGGACACTGCACGGACATAGATTTTACACATTAAAAGTGAAGTATTTGATACAATACGACAAACACATTGCCCATTGTGAAGTATCCGTGCATCATAGCATATGTAATATAGAAATCTCTAGGAACCCAGAATGACCTTGTAAGACATGGAAAATCCTCATGTACTGTGCAGTTATATAGACCAAACGCTGATGAGGCTGTTAGACATGAGTGGTCCTCATGATGACATGTGCTACACTATTGTGACCTACGGTTTGAGCCCACTAATTTAAGTTACTTTCCCCTTTTAGTTTTTGCTTTTACTAAATATATTTTGGATTCAATTTTAATAAACCAAGTCAAATAGGACTCTTGTTAACTAATTTGAGGGAATTAAGGAAACTTACATTTATTAGATTTCTTTGATGGGAAGAACTCTCTCTAGGGCTTATCTATATATAGGGTTTTCGGGTTCTCTCTCTTAACCTCCGAGATCTGAAAAGTACCCATCAACTTCATGCATATTGGAGTGGGTGATAAGGGAGATAGGAGAAAACCCTATTTGAAGAAAGGAGATCCGTTCATCATCAAGATCATGGCGCAAGGTAACGCTTTTATTATTTTAGATTATCCATTGTTAATGCATAGATCAAGATCCATATATTTGATTTGTATTGCAAACCATATTAGATCTGACAATTGGTATCAGAGCCATGGTTTCTGATTTATGCGTTCAACAATCTTTTAGTTGGATAATATATATATTAGTTATGATTCGAATTAATGGGATTTTCGATCATGTATATTAGTTTTATGCATATCTCGTTCTGCTGGAATCGTAAACTGATGGGCTCGTTCAGAACACAGTGATCATTGGATCATGTTATGGATCAAAAGAACATGAGTGCGCCCATATCCATATGATTCTCTGTTTAGTGATTTCGTTTTTCCTTTCTCATGATCATGACTTCTGTTGCAAGTTATTAACAATGTGTCTGAAGGGCCTCATGGTTCTTACGAGTGTTGTCATGGCTATGTTATGCCTCCCAGACACTTAACATGATGTGTTGTCACAAGGACATGCCACCTTAAGCACTCTGCTACCTCTTATTATACAAGTGGCAGAGACTAGGCAGTCATCTATATAATTTAAAATCACATGTGAATCGCCGGAACCCATATATGGAATCCATCAAAACCATGAAAAGCATTTGATTTGATTCTGGTCTTTTTTTTTTTTTAACCATTTTCATAATTTCTTTTAACTGCTTAAATCATGATGGACCGCATGGAGTTATAGTGATGGGTACCACGTGGCTGGGAGATGGGTTGTATTAATCTTGTCAATGTTAGCAATGGAAACTGTGTATTAACATTATATATAAATATATATATATATATATATATATATATTTCCCAAACTTAGGACCAGTTGGATTTGGTGAACCCAATATTATGCGTTGTTCAGTTTTCCAATTGAGGATTATACAATTCAAATCGGGACAAGTTGGAATGACCTTGTAAGACATGGAAAATCCTCATGTACTGTGCAGTTATATAGACCAAACACTGATGAGGCTTGCCACTTTGTATGTAAAATAGGTACACTTTCCTTGCTAGAGAACTATCTAATAGTTTCCTCAATTTTTCTTAACGGATGCATGTACGCTCAAAACTATGAGGAGAAGGAGAAGTTGACGCACAGGTAGTAAGGGCATACCTGAAATAAAACATCATCCAATGGTGAAGAAGGGAGATCACATTTTCTTTTTAATGCAGTTATGTTGTATGGAGCTTGTATGAGGTGCTACGAATTGCTGACTCCGATCTGTTTCTTGTAAGCTTAATACTGTGAAGCTTGTTGAAGCTCGTTGCAGTCAATTGACGACCTGTGAGTCTGGTATTTACTAATTGGCAGAGCTTATAATAGAAATGCATTAAAAAAAAAAGTGGCAATTTTTATCAAAATATTTTTGTTTTTGAGGATGCTTGAAATTTTCTCAGCATTCGCATATGAAAGTGTGGTAAAGGTGATGACCATAAAGATGAAAAACTATTTATCAATTTGCACATCATCTTCTACTTTCACGCATCTCCAACCTCTGTCAATATACAATTTAAAAAAGTAGGCCTGGACTAGATCCGAATTAAAATAAAAAAAAAAAAAAAAAAAAAGGCTCTTCTTATCGGGCTTGTACCTAATTTTTATTTTTTTTCCTCATCACCTCCCTCGTTATTAAAAGACCTAATTTTTACGCATGCACAATGATGGTAAGCACCAAACTTGTCAGCCAAGTCAATTAGAATCTTGCTAAATGACCATTTCCCCTTTTTCCATTTGAATCCAGATCCCCTGAGTGTTCTATTACACACTTCCCATAAGTGGGATGTGTGAAACTCACCCTGGGGCCCACCTACTATTATCCGAATAGGTAAAGTTGAATGCCATCTCTTCCGATAGTATATCCACAAATTTTACTTCGAAAAGATTTCGTCTCTCCATAAGATTAAACATATGATTGATAATGTAATTAATAGAATGTTATGTACATTAATCCTGTGCATTAATTACAATATCAACTTTGGGTCGAATTGTGCGATGGCACTAGATCCTATCAAAGTGAATTTTGAGGATATGCCATTAGAGGGAATGACATCCAATTTTAATCATTCGGATAATCAGTAGTTGGGCTCCACGGTAAGTTCTAAGCATCCCACTCAAATGAAGAGACCACTCGGATCCGGACTCATTACAGTAAACTGGTTGCTCCACATACATGATCATATCTCCATATGCGGGCCTTCAACCAAATGATAAAATCATGAGAGCTCCATCCGCCACTAGTCAATTCTCACCTCTTAAAAGTATTGGATTCCATGTGGCCCACATCGTCACATGGCCACAAAAATGGGCCCCACATTGAACGACCAGGCAATGAGCCACAATTTAATTTATTCTGTCGATCAAATCTGTTTCCTGTGAGAAGACAATTAAAACATTCATGCATGTTAGTTCTATAAATGATTTTTACATTCCTTTGTTTTGTGCAGTTTAGTATTTCCTCCGGAGCGGCAGCTACAGCCACTGATACAAAGAGAAATAAAAATCGAGTGATGATGATATTGGATTTGGTTCATTCACAAACTCTCTTAAAATTGTCCCATGTGCCCCTTTAATTGTTAGATGAGCCAGATTGGCCAGGTTCAAGCTTGTCCAAGCTCAGCCTGTTTGGTTTATTGGGCTCAATTTTAAGTCCTGAATCCAGCCAATGGGCCTGGTAGTTAAGCTGAGACCCAATCCATTGAAGTTTTACGTGAATATTATGAATATTATGTTTCTTTGGAACGGAAGGTGAAGGACATGACATGGAGTTTTCTTGTAGTAGAAACTGTTTCCCTTCATCAATGTCCATCAATGTCTATTGTAAATTACTTTTTTTTAAAAGACAAAAAATACCGTTGTAATAAGCTCTTATTTGAAAGTTTACCAAACATATTTTTTCAAATAGATCCATTTAAATTAGATATATTGCATGTGTTACCAAACGGTCTATTTGAAAAGAGAGTCTATATCTTACAGATCTATTTCTCACAGATCTGTTTGAGCCAGATCTATTTCAAACATATAAGATTTGCCAAACAGGGCCTAAGTGTGGTATGTCTTTTGTCTATGTGTAACTTCTTTCAAATCAAATGCTACTAGCAAAATGCCCCCGTGCTTAGCACGGACAATAGAAGTCACACAAAAAAGTGTCATTTGATTTTTATTATATAAAAGATGTTTTTTTTTTTTTTTTCATACTGTTATATTATATATAATCTAAAAAAAATAGAATTGTCTCATGAAAACAAAAGTTTTACAGGCTTAAGATTATAATCGCCAATGGGAAGGATATTATGGCATGTATAACAATCATTAAACATAGAATAACAAGTTTTCATAAAATAATAAAATTACAACTTTAAATAAATAATTAATACAATATTTTTAAAATTTCATCAAAAAATTGAAATATGATAATTTCTCAAGAAATTATATTGTGATGAAAAATATTTATAAGAAATTTAAAATATGCTATTAATTTTATTAGAGGTGGGTTTTAATAGTGAGTGGTTGGGTTCAGGGTAGATATGGGTTTCTACCTTTATGGACTTACACCTGAACGTAATTCAGGGCCGGCTCATGTTTTGAGTTTCCTTGACTTGCCCTTCAATTGATAAATTTGATAAAATTATCATCATTTACCTTCGTCCATGAGAATCATTATGTAGAAAAGTTATAATTGTAATAGATTTTTATGAAATAATAGAATTAGTTGAGTTGGATGTGAAAACTATACCATGATACTAACCATTTGTTGCTTGTTGCCTTACAAATAAACTAATAAATTTATAAATTCCAAATATTTATTTATGCTGGGGAATGGTCAAGAATCTTCTCCCAAGGGCATTGAACTCTCAACAATCAGGGGTTCGTATTAAATACATTTATCCAGATACCCCCATAGTCATAGGAAAGCAGAAATCATGATGATCGAAGGCCCATGAAAACTTCAAACACGAATCTCTTCCCAACAAATTGGGGTCTTGCACTTCCGTCCTTACAATGCCTCGAACGGAACCATCCCGATACTGGAGTGAAAACTATTGTTGTAGGCAAATTCGCACAAAGGAAGACTCACTACACCAAAAACGGAAAATTGGAACGCATTTCCGTTCCTGATTCGCCCGTTCCTAATCTGTTAAACCGTTCCAAAAGCGTTCCAATTTCCTATTTTTGGAACGGATTAACGGATTAGGAACGGAAAACAGGAAATTGGAACGCTTTACCGTTCCTAATCCGTCCGTTCCTAATCCGTTAAACCGTTCCCAAAGCGTTCCAAATTCCCGTTTTTGGTGTAGTGACTTTTCTCCCAATCCTTCCCAAAATCAAGAACACATGCCCGCAACATATCCTCCATAGTCTGGTTGGTTCTCTCAGTCTATCCATCGGTCTGAGGGTGATATGCAGTGCTGAAACTCAAAGTAGTACACAAGGCTGCTTGCAAACTGACCCAAAATCGACTCACAAATCTCATGTCTCTGTCCGAAACAATGGAATCTAGAATTCCATGCAATTTGACCATGTTGTCAATGTACTTGTGTGCCAAGATATCCATGGAACCTCTCATCTTCATCGGAATGAAGTGCACCGACTTGGTGAGTCTGTCGACAATCACCCAAATGCTGTCATTATCCTTCATAGGTGGCAATCCTGCAACGAAGTCCATGGTGATGTGCTCCCACTTCCATTCCTGTGTTTCCAAGGGTTGGAGTAATCCGGGAGGTTTCTGATGGTCAACCTTCACTTGTTGACACAGTAAACATCTTGAGACGAATCCGGCAATGTCTTTCTTCATGTTATTCCACCAGTAAAAACTCCTCAAGTTTTGGTACATCTTGGTGCTCCCTGGATGAATAGCATAACGAGAGTGGTGTGCCTCAACCATGATCTTGTTCCTTAAATCATGAACATCCGGAACACATAATCTGTCATGGCAATACAATACTCCATCTAAGAGTCTGAATTCTGGCCTTTCTGCTACGCTGTCAATCAGTCTGACTAACTCTTGATCTTCTGTCTGACTGGTCTTGATTCTGCCAAGAATCTTTGGTTCCCAAGTATGCATGCTAGCAACCATGACTCTCTTACTCTGAGGCTGCAACTCGATGGCTAAATCTCTAAATAACTCTGTCAAAGACCACTCTGTCTGTAAACATCCGGTATTCACTGTCTTTCTGCTCAGTGCGTTTGCAACTACATTTACCTTCCCGGGATGATACTTTATTGGAAAATCGTAGTCTTTGATATATTCCATCCATCTGGTCTATCTCATATTCAGATCCTTTTGCCCGAACAAGTCCTGAAGACTCCTGTGATCCGAATGAACTTCGAACCTCTCTCCATACAGGTAGTGTCTCTACATTTTCAGTGCCATAACCACTGCTGCAAGCTTTAAGTCATGAGTGGCGTATCTTTTCTAGTGGTCGTCGACAGTGAAGAGACAATGAGGAGGCTGAGTTTCTGGACTTGGAACAGTGAAATGAAAGAGAAGAGATGAGATGGGTGAGGGAGGGTTATATTAGGTTAGGTTTATGGCTTAATTACAGTTAAGTCCTTCGGTTCACTAATGATGGTTTTTGGGCCTCTTTGACACGTCAGATCGAAACGCAACAGAAGTCTAAAGTTCGTGAAATGTTGAGACTTACTCGATGCACCCAAACTCACAAAACTCATAATCTCATAAAAACCCCTGAAAACTTCCCAAAATTGCAAACCACCCCCTACTGTACCCAAAGGAACTCGGGCTCGGGCGAGACTTCTCATGCAAGATCCACACGCCAAACCCGACTCGCTAATACTCTAAACACGCTTACTAACTAATCACGCAATTAATTATAATTAATAGAAGGTTAAAGGACGAGGCGTTACAAAATGTCTGATATCTGAATGCCTTCTTCTAGACTGGCTGAAATTTATAGCATTTGATTTTTATGAGTGTCTCAACATCCATGCTCCAAATCTCTGTTACTTGGAGCTCGACGGAGAATTTAAAGATGTTTCAATTAAAGCTCGTCCATTGTTGACCGATGTGTCTTTGCTTTCCGGCATGTTTCCCCATTGGGGCATGAGTGATTTTGGACATAGCAGTCATATTCCGTTTATTGGGTGCTTGCAAGGGGTTAAAAGTCTTAAATTGAAGCAGTTTTATCTACAGGCAACAACAATGCTTTTAGTTGGTTTTCATTCATGATTTTTATAGGACAAAAGCTAGGGTGATAGTAGAGACATGATTAGATTCCGTCTTATGCTGCATCCTGGAAAGAATTGTAGATTGATATATAATCCAGACTAATGCAACTTGAGGAAGACCCAGGTAACAAGAAGGGCAATGGGGGGGGGGGGGGGGGGGGGGGGTTGGAGAAAGTGAAATTGAACCCATCCACCTGAGCAAGGAAAAGGAAGTTTTAGACCCTCCATGACAACAAACTGATTAGTTTACTACAACCCACTTCTCCGGATTGGAAGATAGCATACATACACTCTTCAACCATTTTTTATTTATTTATTTACATCTATATGCAGCTGTGTCTATTTGCAGGCTATGGAGTTGGGAAATAGTATCTTCCCACCTGAATCTTTTGGCAACACTATCCATTAATGGTGGAACAATCACATTAATGGGCTGGATCACCATTTGTCACGACACGGGCCCGAGGTACGATAGTCCCGAGCCGGGATCCCAAACTTACTCCCGTAAACTCTGAAGTAACCGAAGTTAAAACAGAATCCACAAGGGATATCATTCATTCATACCTGTCAATTACATGATTTTGCGGAAACATATACCTTGACAATACCAATTAAAATTGTACGAGTAGTAATTCAATATACACATCTCATTCCCCTATCTAAGTCAACAACTGCATATTCAAAACACAATGCAGTGACAATTAATTACATTTCAAATTGAATATACAAAATCACTTCTCAAAACCTTTTCCAAAATGAATTCCAACTATTTCAAAAGAATTCTCAAAAAGAATTTCTAATCCACTTCACACTCGGATAACCACTTCAAAGATTATCCCGTCCATTCCACTCCATCAATCCTCCTGGAGGAACTGGAGCGGTCTCTTCTGTTGCCTCTGGGGCCGCTGCCGGACCGACATTGGCAATCGGGCCTGTAATGCCATCAATAACAGTAATAAACACGACGGTTCAACAATGTATAAACAGATCTGTGATATCACATGTTAACACATATAATGCATATAATAATCTGTGCAATATATCAATTCACAATTCTACTATCGATATTCAATTCTACAGCATTATACAATGATAGTACACAGACATTTAGAGTCAAGTAATAGATATTACAAATTGGCAACTACCATTTCATTCATTTCATTTCATTTTATTTACCATTTTCCCTCAAAGGAAGGATTCATCTTCCAAATGGAAGGCATAATTTACCATCTTCCCTCAAGGAAAGGATTCATCCTCCAAATGGAAGGCATCAATCAGTACCCATAGATACGATCGGAATTGTGGGACTTACCAGTGTCCAGGCCAGGGACAACTGGTATCACCACAGAGCTCCGGAACGCCCCCAAATCCTTCTACTGCAATAGGAATAGACATTTGTTCATTTATTAATTCATTTAGCTCATTTAGAGTTTTAATATAATAGCTAGGTAGTGCCAGACTTAAGTGTCAATACGTTTCAATAAGCAATCCATCTCTGGATTCAATTCAATTCAGTAATTCCATTGAAAGGAATAACAGTATCATCAATTTCATTAGATTGGAATACAACGATACAAAATACAATACAATGATAGAATAGCTAATCATTCATGATTCTACTCATTTCTATCTCAGTTCTAAATAACTATTCAGATGTAATCATTGGTTATCAAATGCATGTGTTATTCTCGATAAACATTACATTTATATATATAATGCGTGCGTTCTGGTCCCCGTAATTATCACCTATGGAAGTTTAGTCCGTACTCAATTAACTATTGGAACAATGGTTCAATCATAAAGTTCTTCTTTTATTGTTCTTCATTCTCAACAATCTCAAATTACCCCATAATTAGTCTTAAACTAATTTAGGAGTACTTGTGCTAACAAGAAGCACTCCCGTTAGGTCCGATCGATTGGCCAAAATTTTATTCCCAGTTAATGCCCCTTTCCTGCATCAGGTTTCGCTCGAGCGGACTCAAGTTCGCTCCAGCGGACTCAAACAGAGAGAGGGTTGCTCGAGCGAACTCTTGTTCGCTCTAGCGAACTCAACCAGAGAGGGATCCGCTCGAGCGATCTAGAGTTCGCTCGAGTGGTCACTTCAGAATTCCACCAGAAATTCTGAACCACTCTTCCTCTTCTACTCTCCTTTCTCCATCACATTCCTCAACCTGCACAACAATGGAACCTCTGGTTCCCTCCTCACTGCTCATATCATTCATACATTAACAACACTTCTAATAATTCCATCATTCCACAAAAACAAATCCATTCTAAAATTTTAATGGAAAAATGTACAAAAACCCAAATCAATGAAATTTCCATTAACTTCTACAATAGCTAACACCATTCACAAGTAAATGCTTATACTTGCCTCTCTTGGAGATTAGTGACAAAAACCCCTTTTTACTTGGCTTGATTTGGCACAAATCACTTCCTTTCAAACCCTAATTCCATGAAAACATGGAAAAGGGGTGTCCCATGAGCCATTTGTGCTAGAAACCTCTCCTCACTACTCAATAGAACTTGAAACTCTACAAAAGTAACTCACTACTTACTTGTGATTCAAAGGAAAGAAATCTTGAGATCTTCCACAAGCTCCAGCTCTAACAATGGAGGACAAAGAGAGGAAGAAGATGAAAAAGATGAAGTTCTTCTCAAAAATCACTTCCAATCTTCACACTTGATGAGGAAGGATGGAAGAGAGCAAGAAGTAGGAGAAGAAGTGCTCTAGGGTTTTCTCTTGGGCTCAAATTGAGTGAATGAACTCAATGGAGTTCATCTCCATCCCTTATAACCCGTATTTTGCACTTAAACCCTCTCCTCTTCACTCATTTACAATTTAAGTCAAATGAAGATTCATTTGATCAATGTCAAGTCAAATGGAATCGAGTCTATTATGAAAGTTAACGTACTCTTTGAGATACACGCGTTGGTATCAAGAGTTTCCGTGTTTGACGAAATACATGAAAACCCGTATTTACAAAAAGGTCCTTGTTTGAGCCTAAACTCAATTTAATCAAACTAGTTTTATGCAAACCCATTCCATTATGCTTAATGCATCATTTGAGACTAATTTGTCTCTCTTTAGTCATTTACCATCATTAACCCAATTATCCATTCTTAATTAGCCTTAATCTCAATTAATTTGCCTTAATCATGATTAGTTCGGGTCGGGGTGTAACACTATTCATATACAATAAAAGGGCAGCAAATTATTTCTACTCTGTTTAAGACCCTAAAATTCCTCACCTTGGCAAAAACTTAAAACTGTTCATAGTTGGACTTCAATAATCCTAATGAGAGATTAAAAACAGAATAAAGTGTAAAATAAACAAAGAAATCGTGCCTTTTCAAGAATGCAGAACCATCAAAATCAGGCACCTCATAATTTTCTTTCTGTTGGAAGCATTCCTAGGAGAAGTATGTATGTTGAGTCAATCTACATGACCATGGCCCTGACAACCACTGCTTACAAACAAAACCGAAATATAATGGTCATCTGCTGTCTGCAACCCATTTGCGCTTGGCATAGTTACTCCCTGTCAGGATTATTCATAAACCTCTATATGCAAAAATACTTCCTCTGGATAGAAGGGAAATGGACATTAGAATCTAAAACAGTAAAATATATCTTATATTTTCGAAATATTCTCAACTCCACACATTCTTGTAAATGGTCTTCTAGTGCAATCACTTGTGGGGATGGCTGCACAGATATATGAACATCAGATCCTTGTATTTTTTTTTATCTTTTGTTTTCTATTCTTGAGAAACTATAAGGCAATTGAAGTCACTGAAGATGGATAAATACAAGCTTAAAGTTCTACTGCATGGCTCAAACTTACATGACTCATGGCTTGAACTCAGAATCATTTCGATATTTGTACTTCATTCTAACTGGTGTGAAAATTGGAATCCACAGTAAAAGGTTTTTTTTTTTAACCTCCTTTTGTATTGTTCTTCTTCTCCACTTATCAACAACAATGACTAAATAATGGTGATGGTGATGGTGATGGTGATGGTGATGGTGATGGTGGTAGTAGTAACTATAATCACGGCCCAATAAATATGATTGTCAATGCCTATACAGCCCCTAATACAAATTAGAATAGAAGACCACTCATTTTGCCAATATATCTTTGGAAAAAAAAAAAACTATAATTTTGATACATCTAAAAAAGGTTATGGGCAGAGACAAATGAGACAGAGAAATTGGACATAGGGGACCTTCAATTTATAGAGGGTGAATTCATCATAATCTATATGGTCTTTGATGTTACAATACATCATGCAATATTTTACTCCAAAACTCAATTGTTTCTTTTGTGGTAGAACATGTGGGAGCTTCTAGAAGTGCTTGCATGACTTTTATGGGGTTTGTTAAATTTGTTCGTGGGCTTGATTGGGCTGCTTCAACTTGCCAATGCTTAAACCATTCATCAATGGGGCCTAACATTTATTCCCAATCCAAGCCCAGTACAGGCACGAAAACTATATACCTTCCACTAAATATGTATGGGTAGATCGGGCCATTAAGCATGCATAGGCCCATATTCGCTTGTGTAATTATTTGGCCATAAAGTTTAGCCTAAAAGTAGTCCTCGGGCAAAATAACACTACAACAGTCTACGCATTCGGATTGTTCGCCGAAGGTCAAAAAAACGTCGGTGGAGGTTTTTACCGACGAAAATAATTTCGTCGGCCCAACGTCGGCCAAAGAACGTCAACAAAACATTTTCTCGACGAAACAAAATTCTGTTGGCAAATTTTGATTTTTACCGACGATTATACAGAATTTTACCGACGTTTTTTTTCGTCGGCAAAATATTAACGAAAAACAAATAAAAAATACAAATATATTTACCGACGTTTTATTTTCTTCGGTAATATAAAAAAGAAAATTAAAAAAATTAAAAAGACTTTCGCCAACGTTGTATTTGCGTCGTTAAAATGAAAAAAAGCAAATAAAAAAATTAATACTACTTTCACCGACGTTTTATTTTCGTCGGTAAAAGTAAAATAGAAAATAAAAAAAATTAAAACCACGTTCACCGACGTTTTTATTTCGTCGGTAAGAAGAAAATAGAAAATAAAAAAAAATTAAAACCACATTCACCGACATGTTTTTTTTTTCGGTAAAATGAAAAAAGAAAATTAAAAAAATAAAAAGACTTTCACTGACGATTCTGCTACGTCGCTAAAAGGAAAAAAGAAAATAAAAAAATTAATACTACTTTCACCTACATTTTATTTTCGTCGGTAAAAGTAAATAAGAAAATAAATAAATTAAAAAGACTTTCACCGACGTTTTATTTTCGTTGGAAAAAGTAAAGAAAATAAAAAATTAAAAGACTTTCACCGACGAAAAAAAAAGTCAGTGAAAGTCTTTTTAATTTTTTAAGATTTTATTTGTTTTTTCAATAAAAATTCCCTGTAAACCTGTTTATACACCTGTATCAAAAAATAAACCTGATCGTATACCTATATTCAATATTAAAAGTGCAAGCAAACAAATATTACTCAAACAACCATCGCCATTTTTCATCAAATCATTGATCTCATTCATCAAATATTTCATTAATCAATAATGAGACAGTCCCATAAAAATGTCCAATATACAAGTACAAATAAACTAAAAAAAATATAAGACCCGCAAAGTATGCAACCGATCCCAAAACGTCCATCAATCTGCAATGACAAAAACATGATTAGAATAATTTCAATAAATTAAATTATACAAGAAAGATATACATGTATTTATATAAATTATAAATTAGAATATTTGTACTCCACCCTTGTCGATTTTCGCTCCTAACTCCTTAACCGGGAGTCGTATTTGCGAGCCGTCAGTTCCTACAGGTTACTCTCATCTCGAGCGAAGTGCCCGTGCCAGTTTCGGATTTTTCCGGTGGCCGGTTCTTGTTCCGGACCCCCGGCGGGCTGTTTTCGTGCCTAAGTGTCGGAAAAGAGTCCGTCTTCGCTCCTAACTCCCTAATTTGGAGTCCTATTTGAGAGCCGTCAGTTCCTATAGGTTACTCTCATCTAGAGCAAGGTGCCCATGCCGGTTTCGGATTTTTTCCGGTCTCCGGTTCCCGTTCCGGACCCTGGGCGGGACGTTTTCGAGCCTAAGTGTTGGAAAAGCGTCCGTCTTTGCTCCTAACTCCCTAACCGGGAGTCCAATTTGCGAGCTGTCAGTTCCTACAGGTTACTCTACCCCCAAGCGAAGTGCCCGTGCCGGTTTCAGATTTTTCCGGTTGCCAGTTCCCGTTCCGGACCCCCGGCGGGCCGTTTTCGAGCCTAAGTGTCGGAAAAGCATCCGTCTTCGCTCCTAACTCCCTAACCGCGAGTCCTATTTCTGAGCCGTCAGTTCCTACAGGTTACTCTACCCTCGTACGAAGTGCCCGGCTGGTTTCGGATTTTTCCGGTCGCCGGTTCCCGTTCCGGACCCCTGGCGGGCCGTTTTCGAGCCTAAGTGTCGGAAAAGAATCCTTCTTCGCTCCTAACTCCCTAATCGGGAGTCCTATTTGCGAGCCGTCTGTTCCTACAGGATACTCTACCATCGTGCGAACTGCCCGTGCCGATTTGGGATTTTTCCGGTCGTCGGTTCCCGTTCCGTACCCCCGACGGTCTGTTTTCGAGCCTAAGTGTCGGAAAAGCGTCCGTCTTCGCTCCTAACTCCCTAAATGGGAGTCCAATTTCCAAGCCGTCAGTTCCTATAGGTTACTCTACCCTCTTGCGAAGTGCCCATGCTGTTTTTGGACTTTTACGGTCGTCGGTTCCCATTCCGGACCCCCGGCGGGCCGTTTTCGAGCCTAAGTGTCGGAAAAGAATCCTTCTTCCCTCCTAACTCCCTAACCGGGAGTCCTATTTCTGAGCCGTCAGTTCCTATAGGTTACTCTCATCTAGATCGAAGTGCCGTGCCAGTTTTGGATTTTTCCGGTCGCCGGTTCCCATTCTGGACCCCCGGCCGGCCGTTTTCGAGCCTAAGTGTCGGAGAAGAATCCTTCTTCGCTCCTAACTCCCTAACCGGGAGTCCTATCTGCGAGCCGTCAGTTCCTACAGGTTACTCTCATCTCGAGCGAACTGCCCGTGCCGGTTTCGGATTTTTTCGGTCGCAGGTTCCCGTTCCGGACCACCGGAGGGCAGTTTTCGAGCCTAAGTGTCGGAAAAGAGTACGTCTTCGCTCCTAACTCCCAAATTTGGAGTCCTATTTGAGAGCCGTCAGTTCCTACAGGTTACTCTCATCAAGAACGAAGTGCCGGTGCCGGTTTCAGATTTTTCCGGTCACGGTTCCAGTTTCGGACCCCCGACAGGCAGTTTTCGAGCCTAAGTATCTGAAAAGCGTTCGTCTTTGCTCCTAACTCCCTAACCGGGAGTCCAATTTGCGAACCGTCAGTTCCTACAAGTAACTCTACCCTCGAGCAAAGTGCCCGTGCTAGTTTCGGATTTTTCTGGTCGCTGGTTCCCGTTCCGAACCACCAGCTGTCCGTTTTCGAGCTTAAGTGTCGGAAAAGAATCCTTCTTCGCTCCTAACTCCCTAACCGGGAGTCAAATTTGCGAGCCGTCAGTTCGTACAGGTTACTCTCATCTCGAACGAAGTGCCCATGCCAGTTTCGGATTTTTTCGGTTGCCGGTTCCCGTTCCGTACCCCCGGCGGTCTGTTTTCGAGCCTAAGTGTCGGAAAAGCGTCCGTCTTCGCTCCTAACTCCCTAAATGGGAGTCCAATTTTCGAGCCGTCAGTTCCTACAGGTTACTCTACCCTCGTGCGAAGTGCCCGTGCTGTTTTTGGATTTTGACGGTCGTCGGTTCCTGTTCCGGACCCCAGGCTGGCCGTTTTCGAGCCTAAGTGTCGGAAACTAATCCTTCTTCGCTCCCAACTCCCTAACCGGGAGTCCTATTTGCGAGCCGTCAGTTCCTACAGGTTAATCTCATCTAGAGCGAAGTGCCTGTGCTGGTTCCGGATTTTTCTAGTCGCCGGTTCTCGTTCCAGACCCCCGGCGGGCCGTTTTCGATCCTATGTGTCGGAAAAGCATCTGTCTTCGCTCCTAACTCCCTAACCAGGAGTCCTATTTGTGATCCGTCTGTTCCTACAGGTTACTCTCATCTTGAGCGAAGTTCCTGTGCCAGTTTCGGATTTTTCCGGTCGCCGGTTCCCATTCCGGAACCCCAGCGGGCAGTTTTCGAGCCCAAGTGTCGGAAAAGCGTCCGTCTTCACTCCTAACTCCCTAACCGGGAGTCCAATTTGCAAACGGTCAGGTCCTACTAGTTAGTCTACCCTCGAGTGAAGTGCCCGTGCCGGTTTCAGATTTTTCCGGTCGCTGGTTCCCGTTATGAACCCCCAGTGGGCCGTTTTAGAGCCTAAGTGTCGGAAAAGAGTCCGTCTTGACTCCTAACTCCCTAATTTGGAGTCCTATTTGAGAGCCGTTAGTTCCTACAGGTTACTCTCATCTAGAGCGAAGTGCCCGTGCCGGTTTCCTATTTTTCCGGTCGCCGGTTCCCATTCCAGAGCCCCGGCGGGCTGTTTTCGAGCCTAAGTGTCAGAAAAGCGTCCGTCTTTGCTCCTAACTCCGTAACCGGGAGTCCAATTTGTGAGTTGTCTATTCCTACAGGTTACTCTACCCTCGAGCGAAGTGCCCGTGCCAGTTACAGATCTTTCCAGTAGCCGGTTCCAGATCCGGACCCCCGGCGGGCAGTTTTCGAGCCTAAGTGTCGGAAAAGCGTCCCTCTTCCCTCCTAACTCCCTAACCAGGAGTCCAATTTGCGAGCCGTCAGTTCCTACAAGTAACTCTACCCTCAAGCAAAGTGCCCGTACTGGTTTCGGATTTTTCCGGTCGCTGGTTCCCGTTCCGGACCACCGGCGGTCCGTTTTCGAGCTTAAGTGTCGGAAAAGAATCCTTCTTCGCTCCTAACTCCCTAACCGGGAGTCAAATTTGCGAGCCGTCAGTTCCTACAGGTTACTCTCATCTAGAGCGAAGTGCCCGTGCTGGTTTCGGATTTTTCCGGTCGCCAGTTCCCATTCCGGACCACCGGCGGGCAGTTTTCGAGCCTAAGTGTCGGAAAAGCGTTCGTCTTATCTCCTAACTCCCTAACCGGGAGTTCAATTTGCGAGCCGTCAGTTCCTATAGGTTAGTCTACCCTCGACCGAAGTACCAATGCCGGTTTCGCATTTTTCCGGTCGCCGGTTCCCATTCCGGACCGCCAGCGGGACGTTTTCGAGCCTAAGTGTCGGAAAAGAGTTCGTCTTCGCTCCTAACTCCATAATTTGGAGTCCTATTTGAGAGCCGTCAGTTCCAATAGGTTACTCTCATCTAGAGCAAAGTGCCCCTGCCGGTTTCTGAATTTTTCGGTCGCCAACTCCCATTCCGGATCCCCGGCGGGCTGTTTTCGAGCCTAACTGTCGGAAAAGCGTCTGTCTTTGCTCCTAACTCCCTAATCGGGAGAGCAATTTGTGAGGTGTCAGTTCCTACAGGTTACTCTCATCTAGAGCGAAGTGCCCGTGCCAAATTTTGATTTTTCCGGTTGTCGGCTCCCATTCTGGACCCCCCGCGGGCCGTTTTCGAGCCTAAGTGTAAGAAAAGCGTACGTCCTTGCTCCTAACTCCCTAACCGGGAGTCCAATTTGCGAGCAGGTCAGTTCCTATAGGTTAATCTACCCTCGAGCGAAGTGTCCGTGCCGGTTACGGATTTTTCCGGTCGCCGGTTCCTGGTTCGGACCCCCGGCGGGCAGTTTTCGAGCCTAAATGTCGGAAAAGCGTCCGTCTTCGCTGCTAACTCCCTAACCGGGAGTCCAATTTGCGAACCATCAGATCCTAAAAGTTACTCTACCCTCGAGCGAAGTGCCCGTACTGGTCTCAGACTTTTCCAGTTGCTGGTTCCCGTTTCGAACCCCTGGCGGTCCATTTTCGAGCCTAAGTGTCGGAAAAGAATCCTTCTTCGCTCCTAACTCCCTAACCGGGAGTCCAATTTGCGAGCAGTCAGTTCTTACAGGTTACTCAACCCTCGAGCGAAGTGCCCGTGCCGGTTACGGATTCTTTCGGTCGCCGGTTCCCGGTCCGGGCCCCCGGCGGGCAGTTTTCGAGCCTAAGTGTCGGAAAAGTGTCCGTCTTCGCTCCTAACTCCCTAATCGGGAGTCCAATTTGCGAGCCGTCAGTTCCTACAAGTTACTCTCATCTAGAGCGAAGTGCCCGTGCTGGTTTCAGATTTTTCCGGTCACCGGTTCCCAGTCCGGAGACCCGGCGGGCAATTTCGAACCTAAGTGTCGGAAAAGCGTCCGTCTTCGCTCCTAACTCCCTAACCGCGAGTCCAATTTGTGAGCCGTCGTTTCCAACAGGTTACTCTACCCTCGAGCGAAGTGCCCGTGCCGGTTTCAATTTTTTCCGGTAGCCGGTTCCCGTTCCGTACACCCAGCGGTCTGTTTTCGATCCTAAGTGTCGAAAAAGTGTACGTCTTCACTCCTATTTCCCTAACAGGGAGTCCAATTTGCGAGGCGTCCGTTCCTACAGGTTGCTCTACACATGAGGGAAGTGCCCATGCCAGTTTTGGTTTTTTCCGGTCGCCGGTTCCAGTTCCGGACCCCCGGCGGGCCGTTTTCGAGCCAAAGTGTCGGAAAAGCGTCTGTCTTCGCTCCTAACTCCCTAATTTGGAGTTCTATTTGAGAGCCGTCAGTTCCTATAGGTTACTCTCATCTAGAGCAAAGTGCCCATGCCGGTTTCGGATTTTTTCCGGTCTCCCGTTCCCGTTCCGGACCCTGGGCGGGATGTTTTCGAGCCTAAGTGTCGGAAAAGCGTTCGTCTTTGCTCCTAACTCCCTAACCGGGAGTCCAATTTGTGAGTCATCTGTTCCTACAGGTTACTCTACCCTCGTGCGAAGTGCCCGGCCGGTTTCGGATTTTTCCGGTCGCCGGTTCCCGTTCCGGACCCCTGGCGGGCCGTTTTCGAGCCTAAGTGTCGGAAAAGAATCCTTCTTCGCTCCTAACTCCCTAACCGGAAGTCCTATTTGCGAGCCGTCTGTTCCTACAGGATACTCTACCATCGTGCGAAGTGCCCGTGCCGGTTTCGGATTTTTCCGGTTGCCGGTTCCCATTCCGGACCCCCGGCGGGCAGTTTTCGAGCCTGAGTGTCGGAAAAGCGTCCGTCTTTGCTCCTAACTCCCTAACTGGGAGTCCAATTTGCGAGCCGTCAGTTCCTATAGGTTAGTTTACCCTCGAGCGAAGTGCCGATGCCGGTTTCGCTTTTTTCCGATCGCCGGTTCCCGTTCCGGACCGCCGGGGGTCCGTTTTCGAGCCTAAGTGTTGGAAAAGAGTAACTCTTCGCTCCTAACTCCATAATTTGGAGTCCTATTTTAGAGGCGTCAGTTCCTATAGGTTACTCTCATCTAGGGCAAAGTGCCAGTGCCGGTTTCTGATTTTTTCGGTCGCCAGCTCCCATTCCGGACCCCCGGCGGGCCGTTTTCGAGCCTAAGTGTCGGAAAAGCGTTCGTCTTTGCTCCTAACTCCCTAATCGGGAGTCCAATTTGTGAGCAGTCAGTTCCTACAGGTTACTTTACCCTCGTGCGATGTGTCCGTACCAGTTTCGGACTCTTGCGGTCTCCGGTTCCCATTCCGGACCCCCGGCGGGCCATTTTCGAACCAATGTGTCGGAAAATAATCCTTCTTCGATCCTAACTCCCTAACCGGGAGTCCAATTTGCGAGCTGTCAGTTCCTACAGGTTACTCTACCCTCGCGTGAAGTGCCCGTGCAGGTTTCAGATTTTTTCCGGTAGCCAGTTCCCGTTCCGGACCCCCCGCGGTCCGTTTTTTATCCTAAGTGTCGGAAAAGCGTCCGTCTTCGCTCCTAACTCCCTAACCAGGAGTCCTATTTGCAAGTCGTCGGTTCCTACAGGTTTCTCTACCCTCGTGCGAAGTGCCTGGGCTGATTTCGAATTTTTCCGGTCGCCGGTTTCCGTTCCAGACCCCTGGCGGGCCGTTTTCGAGCCTAAGTGTCGGAAAAGAATCCTTCTTCCCTCCTAACTCCCTAACCGGGAGTCCTATTTGCGAGCCGTCTGTTCTTACAGGTTACTCTCATATAGAGCGAAGTGCCCGTGCCAGTTTTGGATTTTTCCGGTCGCCGGTTCCCGTTCCGGACCCCCGGCGAGCCATTTTCGAGCCAAAGTGTCGGAAAAGGGTCCGTCTTTCCTCCTAACTCCCTAATCGGGAGTCCAATTTGTGAGCTGTCAGTTCCTACAGGTTACTCTACCCTCGAGCGAAGTGCCCGTGCTGGTTTTGGATTTTTCCTGTCGCCGGTTCCCGTACCGGGCCCCCGGCGGGCCGTTTTCGAGCCTAAGTGTTGGAAAAGTGTCTGTCTTCACTCCTAACTCCCTAACCAGGAGTCCTATTTGCGAGCTGTCAGTTCCTATAGGTTAATCTACTCTCATGCGAAATGCCCGTGCCAATTTCGGATTTTTCCAGTCGCCAGTTCTTGTTCCGGACCACCGGCGGGCCTTTTCGAGCCTAAGTGTCGGTAAAGAATCCTTCTTCGCTCCTAAGTCCCTAACCGGAAGTCCTATTTGTGATTCGTCAGTTCCTACAGGTTACTCTCATCTAGAGCGAAGTGACCGTGCTGGTTTCAAATTTTTCCGGTCAACGGTTCCCAGTCCGGACCCCCGGCGGGCAATTTTCGAACCTAAGTGTCGGAAAAGCGTCTGTCTTCGCTCCTAACTCCCTAATTTGGAGTCCTATTTGAGAGCCGTCAGTTCCTACAGGTTACTCTCATCTAGAGCGAAGTGCCCGTGCCTATTTCTGATTTTTCGGGTCGCCGGCCCCCATTCCGGACCCCCCGCAGGCCGTTTTCGAGCCTAAGTGTCAGAAAAGCGTCCGTCTTTTCTCCTAACTCTCTAACCGGGAGTCCAATTTGCGAGCCGTCAGTTCCTATAGGTTACTCTACCCTCGAGCAAAGGGCCCGTGCCTGTTATGGATTTTTCCGTTCTCCGGTTCCCGGTCCGGACCCTCGGCGGGCAGTTTTCGAGCCTAAGTGTCGGAAAAGCGTCCGTCTTCGCTCCAAACTCCCTAACCGGGACTCCAATTTGCGAGCCGTCAGTTCCTAAAAGTTACTCTACCCTCAAGCGATGTGCCCGTGATGGTTTCAGATTTTTCCGGTAGCTGGTTCCCGTTCGGGACCCCCGGCGGGCAGTTTTCGAGCCTAAGTGTCGGAAAAGCGTCCGTCTTCGCTCCTAACTCCCTAATCGGGAGTCCTATTTGCGAACCGTCTGTTCCTACAGGTTACTCTACCCTCGTACGATTGCCCGTGCCGGTTTCTAACTTTTTCGGTCGCCGGTTCCTATTCCGGACCTCCGACGGGCAGTTTCGAGCCAAAGTGTCCGAAAAGCATCTGTCTTCGCTCCTAACTCCCTAATTTGGAGTCTTATTTGAGAGCCGTCAGTTCGTACAGGTTACTCTCATCTAGAGCGAAGTGCCCGTGCCTATTTCTGATTTTTCCAGTCACCGGCCCCCAGTCCGGACCCCCCACGGGCCTTTTTCGAGCCTAAGTGTCAGAAAAGCGTCCGTCTTTGCTCCTAACTCCCTAACCGGGAGTCCAATTTGCGAGCCGTCAGTTCCTACAGGTTACTCTACCCTCGAGCGAAGTGCCCGTGCCTGTTATGGATTTTTCCGGTCTTCGGTTCCCTGTCCGGACCCCCGGCGGGCAGTTTTCGAGCCTAAGTGTCGGAAAAGCGTCCGTCTTCGCTCCAAACTCCCTAACCGGGAGTCCAATTTCCTAGCCGTCAGTTCCTAAAAGTTACTCTACCCTCAAGCGATGTGCCCGTGATGGTTTCAGATTTTTCCGGTAGCTGGTTCCCGTTCCGGACCCCCGACGGGCCGTTTTGGAGCCTAAGTGTCGGAAAAGCGTCCGTCTTCGCTCCTAACTCCCTAACCGGGAGTCCTATTTGCGAGCTGTCAGTTCCTATAGGTTAATCTACTCTCACGCAAAGTGCCCGTGCCAATTTTGGATTTTTCCAATCGCCGGTTCCTGTTCCGGACCACCGGCGGGCCGTTTCGAGCCAAAGTGTCGGTAAAGAATCCTTCTTCGCTCCTAAGTCCCTAACCGGGAGTCCTATTTGTGATCCGTTAGTTCCTACAAGTTACTCTCATCTAGAGCGAAGTACCTGTGCTGGTTTCAAATTTTTCCGGTCAACGGTTCCCAGTCCGGACCCCCGGCGGGCAATTTTCGACCCTAAGTGTCGGAAAAGCGTCTGTCTTCGCTCCTAACTCCCTAACCGGGTGTGCAATTTGCGAGCCGTCAGTTCCTATAGGTTAGTCTACCCTCGAGCGAAGTGTGCGTGCCGGTTACGGATTTTTTCGATCTCCGATTCCCGGTCCGGACCCCCGACGGGCAATTTTCGAGCCGAAGTGTCAGAAAAGCTTCCGTCTTCGCTCCTAACTCCCTAGCCGGGAGTCCAATTTGCGAGCCGTCAGTTCCTAAAAGTTACTCTACCCTCGAACGAAGTTCCCGTGCAGGTTTCAGATTTTTCCAGTCGCTGGTTCCAGTTCCGGACCCCCGGCAGTCCGTTTTCGAGCTTAAGTGTCGGAAAAGAATCCTTCTTCGCTCCTAACTCCCTAACCGGGAGTCCAATTTGCTAGCCGCCAGTTCCTACAGGTTACTCTACCCTCAAGCGAAGTGCCCGTGCCGGTTTCACATTTTTCCGGTCGCCGGTTCCCGTTCCGGACCCCTGGCGGTCAGTTTTCGATCCTAAGTGTCGGAAAAGCGTACGTCTTCGCTCCTAATTCCTTAACCGGGAGTGCAATTTGCGAGCCGTCAGTTCCTACAGGTTACTCTACCCTCGAGCGAAGTACCCGTGCTGGTTTTGGATTTTTTCGATCGGCAGTTCCCCTTCCGGACCCCCGGCAGGCCGTTTTCGAGCCTAAGTGTCGGAAAAGCTTTCGTCTTTGCTCCTAACTCCCTAACCGGGAGTCCAATTTGATAGCCGTCAGTTCCTACAGGTTACTCTACCCTCGAACGAAGTGACCGTGCCGGTTTCAGGTTTTTCCGGTTGCCGGTTCCCGTTCCGGACTCCCGGCGGGCCGTTTTCGAGCCTAAGTGACGGAAAAGCGTCCGTCTTCGCTCCTAACTCCCTAACCGGGAGTCTTATTTGCGAGCCGTCTGTTCCTACAGGTTACTCTACCCTCGAGCAAAGTGCCCGTGCCTGTTACGGATTTTTCCGGTCTCCGGTTACCGGTCCGGACCACCGGCGGTCAGTTTTCGAGCCTAAGTGTCTGAAAAGCGTCCGTCTCCGCTCCTAACTCCCTAACCGGGAGTCCTATTTGAGAGCCATCAGTTCCAACAGGTTACTCTACCCTCGTACGAAGTGCCCGTGCCAGTTTCAGATTTTTCCAGTCCCTGGTTCCCGTTCTGGACCCCCGGCGGACCATTTTGAGTATAAGTGTTGGAAAAGAATCCTTCTTCGCTCCTAACTCCCTAACCGAGAGTCCAATTTGTGAGTCGTCTGTTCCTACAGGTTACTCTACCCTCGGGCGAAGTACCCTTGCCGGTTTCAGATTTTTCCGGTCACCGGTTCCCGTTTCGGACCCCCAGCGGTCCGTTTTAGATCCTAAGTGTCGGAAAAGCGTACGTCTTCGCTCCTAACTCCCTAACCGGGAGTCCAATTTTCGAGCCGTCAGTTCCTACAAGATAGTCTACCCTTGAACGAAGTGCCCGTGTCTATTTCAATTTTTTGCGGACGTCGATTCTCGTTTCGGACCCCCGGCGGGCCGTTTTCGAGCCAAAGTATCGGAAAAGCGTCCGTCTTTGCTCCTAACTCGCTAACCGGGAGTCCTATTTGCGAGCCGTCAGTTCCTATAGGTTACGCTACCCTCGGGTGAAGTGCCCGTGCCAGTTTCGGATTTTTCCAATTGCCGGTTCCCGTTTCGGAGCCCCAGCGGGCTGTTTCGAGCCTAAGTGTCGAAAAAGAATCCTTCTTCTCTCCTAACACCCTAACCGCGAGTCCTATTTGTGATCCGTCAGTTCCTACAGGTTACTCTCATCTAGACCAAAGTGCCCGTCCCAGTTTTGGATTTTTCCGGTCGCCGGTTCCCATTCCGGACCCCCGGCGGGTAGTTTTCGAGCCTAACTGTCGGAAAAGCGTCTGTCTTCGCTCCTAACTCCCTAACTGGGAGTCCAATTTGCGAGCAGTTATTTCCTATAAGTTAGTCTACCCTCGAACGAAGTGCGCGTGCCGGTTACGGATTTTTTCGGTTGCAGATTCCCGGTCCGGACCCCCGGCGGGCCGTTTTCGAGCCTAAGTGTCGTAAAAGAATCCATCTTCGCTCCTAACTCCCTAACCGGGAGTCCAATTTGCTAGTCGTCAGTTCCTACAAGTTACTCTACCCTCGAGCGAAGTGCCCGTGCCGGTTTCAGGTTTTTTAGGTCGCCGGTTCCCGTTCCGAACCCCCGGCGGTCAGTTTTCGATCCTAAGTGTCGGAAAAGCCTACGTCTTCGCTCCTAATTCCCTAACCGGGAGTCCAATTTGCGAGACGTTAGTTCCCACAGGTTACTCTACCCTCGAGCGAAGTACCCGTGCTAGTTTCGGATTTCTTCGATCGCCGGTTCCCCTTCCGGACCCCCGGCAGGCCGTTTTCGAGCCTAAGTGTCGGAAAAGCGTCTGTCTTTGCTCCTAACTCCCTAACCGGGAGTCCAATTTGCTAGCCATCAGTTCCTACAGGTTACTCTACCCTCGAGCGAAGTGACCGTGCCGGTTTCGAATTTTTACGGTCGCCGGTTCCCGTTCCGGACTCCCGGCGGGCCGTTTTCGAGCCCAAGTGTCGGAGAAGCGTCCGTCTTTGCTCCTAACTCCCTAACCGGGAGTCCTATTTGAGAGCCGTCTGTTCCTACAGGTTACTATACCCTCGTGCGATGTGCCCGTGCCAGTTTCGAACTTTTCCGATCGCCGGTTCCTGTTCCGGACACCCGACGGGCCATTTTCGAGCCTAAGTGTCGGAAAAGCGTCTGTCTTCGCTCCTAACTCCCTAATTTGGCGTCCTATTTGAGAGCCGTCAGTTCCTACATGTTACTCTCATCTAGAGCGAAGTGCCCGTGCCTATTTCTGATTTTTCCGGTCGCTGGCCCCCATTCCGGACACCCCACGGGCCGTTTTCAAGCCTAAGTGTCAGAAAAGCGTCCGTCTTTGCTCCTAACTCCCTAACCGGGAGTCCAATTTGCGAGCCGTCAGTTCCTACAGGTTACTCTACCCTCGAGCAAAGTGCCCGTGCCTATTATGGATTTTTCCGGTCTTCGGTTCCCGGTTCGGACCCCCGGTGGGCAGTTTTCGAGCCTAAGTGTCGGAAAAGAGTCCATCTTCGCTCCAAACTCCCTAACCGGGAGTCCAATTTGTGAGCCGTCAGTTCCTAAAAGTTACTCTACCCTCAAGCGATGTGCCCGTGATGGTTTCAGATTTTTCCGGTAGCTGGTTCCCGTTCCGGAGCCCCGGCGGTCCGTTTTCGAGCCTAAGTGTCGGAAAAGAATCCTTCTTCGCTCCTAACTCCCTAACCGGGAGTCCAATTCGCGAGCCGCCAGTTCCTACAGGTTACTCTACCCTCGAGCGAAGTACTCGTGCCAGTTACGGATTCTTCCGATCGCCGGTTCCTGGCCCGGACCACCGGTGGGCAGTTTTCGAGCCTAAGTGTCGGAAAAGTGTCCGTCTTCGCTCCTAACTCCCTAACCGGGAGTCCTTTTTGAGAGCCGTCAGGTCCTACAGGTTACTCTACCCTCGTACGAAGTGCCCGTGCCAGTTTCGGATTTTTCCAGCCACCGGTTCCCATTCCGGACCCCCGGCGGGCCGTTTCGAGCCTAAGTGTTGGAAAAGAATCCTTCTTCGCTCCTAACTCCCTAACCGGGAGTCCAATTTGTGAGCCGTCTGTTCCTACAGGTTACTCTACCCTCGGGCGAAGTGCTCGTGCCGGTTTCGGATTTTTCCGGTCGCCGGTTCCCATTCCGAACCCCCAGCGGTCTGTTTTGGATCCTAAGTGTCGGAAAAGCGTACGTCTTCGCTCCTAACTCCCTAACCGGGAGTCCAATTTGCGAGCCGTCAGTTCCTACAGGTTACTCTACACTCGAACGAAGTGCTCGTGTCTGTTTCATTTTTTTTCGGACGTCGGTTCTCGTTTCGGACCCCGGCGGGCCGTTTTCGAGCCAAAGTGTCGGAAAAGCATCCGTCTTCGCTCCTAACTCCCTAACCGGGAGTCCTATTTAATAGCCGTCAGTTCCTACAGGTTACTCTACCCTCGTACGAAGTGCCCGTGCCGGTTTAGGATTTTTCCAGTTGCCGGTTCCCATTCCGGAGACCCGGCGGGCTGTTTCGAGCCTAAGTGTCGGAAAAGAATCCTTCTTCGCTCCTAACACCCTAACCGGGAGTCCTACTTATGATCCGTCAGTTCCTACAGGTTACTCTCATCTAGAACAAAGCGCCCGTGCCGGTTTTGGATTTTTCCTGTCGCCGGTTCCCATTCCGGACCCCCGGCAGGCAGTTTTCGAGCCTAAGTGTCGGAAAAGCGTCCGTCTTCGCTCCTAACTCCCTAACGGGGAGTCCAATTTGCGAGCCGTCAGTTCCTATAGGTTAGTCTACCCTCGAGCGAAGTGCCAATGCCGGTTTTGCTTTTTTCCGGTCCCCGGTTCCCGTTCCGGACCGCCGGCGGGCCATTTTCGAGCCTAAGTGTTAGAAAAGAGTTCGTCTTCGCTCCTAACTCCATAATTTGGAGTCCTATTTGAGAGCCGTCAGTTCCTATAGGTTACTCTCATCTAGGGCAAAGTGCCCGTGCCGGTTTCTGATTTTTTCGGTCGCCAGCTCCCATTCCGAACCCCCGGCGGGCCGTTCTCTGCGTCCGTCTTTGCTCCTAACTCCCTAACCGGGAGTCCTATTTCTGAGCCGTCTGTTCCTACAGGTTACTCTACCGTCGTACGATGTGCCCGTGCCAGTTTTGGACTTTTTCGGTCGCCGGTTCCCGTTCCGGATCCCCGGCGGGCCATTTTCGAGCCTAAGTGTCGGAAAAGAATCCTTCTTCGATCCTATCTCCCTAACAGGGAGTCCTATTTGCAAGCCGTCAGTTCCTACAGGTTACTCTCATCTAGAGCGAAGTGCTCGTGCCGGTTTTGGATTTTTCCGATCCTCGGTTCCCGTTCCGGACCCCCGGCGGGCCGTTTTCGAGCCTTAGTGTCGGAAAAGAGTCCGTCTTCGCTCCTAACTCCCTAACCGGGAGTCCTATTTGTGAGCTGTTAGTTCCTACGGGTTAATCTACCCTCATACGATGTGCCCGTGCCAATTTCGGATTTTTCCAGTGGCCGGTTCCCTTTCCGAACCCCCGGCGGGCCGTTTCGAGCCTAAGTGTCGGTAAAGAATACTTCTTCGCTCCTAAGTCCCTAACCGGGAGTCCTATTTGTGATCCGTTAGTTCCTACAGGTTACTTTCATCTAGAGCGAAGTGCCCGTGCTGGTTTCGGATTTTTCCGATCACCGGTTCCCAGTCCGGACCCCCGGCGGGCAATTTTCGAACCTAAGTGTTGGAAAAGCGTCCGTCTTCGCTCCTAACTCCCTAACCAGGAGTCCAATTTGCGAGCCGTCAGTTCCTATAGGTTAGTCTACCCTCGAGCGAAGTGCGCGTGCCGGTTACATATTTTTTTGGTCGCCGGTTCCCGGTCCGGACCCCCGGCGGGCAGTTTTCGAGCCTAAGTGTCGGAAAAGCGTCCTTCTTCACTCCTGACTCCCTAACCAGGAGTCCAATTTGCGAGCCGTCAGTTCTTAAAAGTTACTCTATCCTCGAACGAAGTTCCCGTGCTGGTTTCAGATTTATCCAGTCGCTGGTTCCCGTTCCGGACCCCCAGCAGTCCGTTTTCGAGCCTAGGTGTCGGAAAAGCGTCCGTCTTCGCTCCTAACTCCCTAACCGGGAGTCCTATTTGCGAGCCGTCTATTCCTACAGGTTACTCTACCGTCATACGATGTGCCCGTGCCAGTTTCGGACTTTTTCGGTCGCCGGTTCCCGTTCCGGACCCCCGGCGGGCCATTTTCGAGCCTAAGTGTCGGAAAAGAATCCTTCTTTGATCCTATCTCCCTAACAGGGAGTCCTATTTGCGAGCCGTCAGTTCCTACAGGTTACTCTCATCTAGAGCGAAGTGCTCGTGCCGGTTTTAGATTTTTCCGATCCTCGGTTCCCGTTCCGGACCCCCAGCGGGCCGTTTTCGAGCCTTAGTGTCGGAAAAGAATCCTTCTTCGCTCCTAACTCCCTAACCGGGAGTCCTATTTGCGAGCCGTCAGTTCGTACAGGTTACTCTCATCTCGAGCGAAGTGCCCGTGCCAGTTTCAGTTTTTTCCGGTCACCAGTTCTCGTTCGGACCCCCGGCGGGCCTTTTTCGAGCCTAAGTGTCGAAAAAGAATCCTTCTTCACTCCTAACTCCCTAACCGGGAGTCCTATTTGTAAGCCGTCAGTTCCTACAGGTTACTCTCATCTCGAGCGAAGTGCCCGTGCCGGTTTCTGATTTTTACGGTGGCCGGTTCCCGTTTCGGACCCCCGGCGGGCCGTTTTCGTGCCTAAGTGACGAAAAAGAGTTCGTCTTCGCTCCAAACTCCCTATTTTGTAATCCTATTTGAGAGTCGTCAGTTCCTACAGGTTACTCTCATCTAGAGCAAAGTGCCCGTGCCGGTTTTGGATTTTTCCGGTCGCCGGTTCCCGTTCCGGATCCCCCGGCGGGCCGTTTTTTAGCCTAAGTGTCGGAAAAGAGTCCGTCAAACCCAGCCCAATGACTGACCGATGAGCATCTCTAGGTTCAGTTGACTTGAAAGAAGCTGAAGGAGAGATTGATGGTCCTATAGTCACTTAAAAAAGGTTTGGTGACATGGTAGCCATTCAACAAGAGTCTCCTTAATTTCCTATAATGTCAGGAATGTGGTTATAGGCCAGTATTGACTATCAGATGATTAGAGAACACAATAAAAAGGGCATCCATGGTTAGTCTAGTTGGCAAGTTACTTGCAAACAACTTGAGAAGAGACGCCATTCTAAATAAAAAATTTAAGTTTTCAACATAGAGGATAATGTTTTTAGAAAGAAAAAATTCCATCAAGCAACTGGAATGAAAAATGTTTTATTTTCTATACTCCTAACCATTTTCATCCACAAAAACGTAGGTTGTTCAATAGAAAAACTTTAAGCATTTAGTTAGAATTTAGCGGGTTTTGAACATATGATTTTTCACATTTGGTGCATCCACTTTTCCAAGAGGACAAGCACAAAAATGAGCTAAGTTTTCCTTGATTCTATGGAAAGATACTTCAGATGAGGAGTCTGGGGAAAAAAAAATAGATGAGGAAAAGTTCGTGGAACCGGTTTTGTACGAATATTATACAAATGTGCCATTAATGTATTAAGAAAAGATACAACAACCTCAAGAAAAGAAAAAAAAAAACCCACTTGAATAAAACTACTAGTTGCCTTTATTGGGTTTTATATGAATAACTTTGCATTTTTTCAGTATGTGTAGAATAAACTACAAAGTGTTGATTACACATGTTTCACAATTTCATATTGGTAGTAAAAGATGACCATCCATGAATAGACTCCATTCCTTGTGTCCACTGCAAACACATCATCTTTCTTTCAAGTATTCTCCTTTATTAATTATCTTACCAGGGTACATTAATGGAATCACTGAAAAATTATGAACAAACACTCTATCAATGAGTTTCATGTATTTTCTACTTCATTTCCTCCCAAGCATTAAATCCAAAAAACTACTCCAAATCCAGATCCAAATCCTATCCACATGAATTCCAAATCAATTTCTCCAACTCCATCCAAGCCAAAACTACGAACGGTCGATGGTGGTGTAGCCACAGTATCTTCACATTTTGTTGATAATGGCGGTCCACATAAACCAATGTTCCCAAGGAAGGAACTATTGGTAAATGTGAGGAACTGTCGGCTTTGTGGTATTCTTCCGAAAAGAAAATTTTGCAAGAGGTTCAAGACTTCAAGAAATATAAGCTTTGACATTTGCAAGGGTATTTCCCCTGACAACTTGTTTCTTGAAAGATCCAATGACTCTAGCACCGTTAAATTTCCCAAAGATGCTGTAATTGAGCCATCGAAGCCATTTTGTGAGAAGTTGAGCACACGGAGTAACTTGAGATTCACTACAGAATTTGGAATCTGCCCTTGAAATCTATTGTTTGAAAGATCCACAGAGGTCAATGCAGTGATGATCTTAACCACCTCTAGATAAAGCCCTTTCATTGTCACCATCACTGAATCTTGATAGTAAAGTCCACTTCGAAATTGGTACTTGACAATTTGGTTGTTTGAACTCGAGTCTAAACCACCTCCTCCGGCCATCAATTTCCAATTCATAAAAAAATTTGGTGGAACAATACCCACAAAAGAATTGAAAGAAATATCAAAGATTTTTCCAGAAATTGGAACGAGGAATTTTTAGCATAGGAAAAAGCAATGGGACCATGAAACTTGTTGGATCTTAAGATCAAAATACGTAAATATGATAAACTATCAAGCCAAAATGGGAAGGTATCATTTAGACGATTGTTTCCAAGGTCTATAACCTCCAATGTTTTGCAATAGGCTAATGACTTCAGTATTCGCCCTTCTAGTTCATTGTTATCAAGATTGAGCGTCCTCAGAGTGCATTCCTTTTTAAATGTGTCGGGCACAGTGCCGTGAAAAGCATTTCTTTCCGAATTCAAAACCTTGAGGGAATTGCTAATTTTACCAAGACAAGTAGGAATTTCTCCACTAAAGTTATTTCTAGACAAATCAAGGACTTCAAGGAGGTGTGCTTTACAAATTGATGAAGGAACTTCTCCACTGACTTTATTACCTGAAAGAAAAAAGTATTGCGTGAAAGTGAAGTTTATACTAGCTGGAATGATAGAAGAGAGATTGTTGTTCGAATAGTCATGAAAGAAGACTTGAGGTGGCATGATTGGAAGTTACTCTTGCAATCTATTGGAATTAAGGTCAATGATTCCTAAATTACTTAATGAAAATTTATGAAATGATTGCTCAAAACTCTCCAAGAAGTTGTTTGAAAGATTAAGATGATACAAACTCCCATTTCCTACCTCCCAAATCCATGTGGGTATTTCACCATGTATTTTATTTTTCGAGAGATCTAGATATTCCAGATGATTCAGACTTTGAAGGATGTTTGGAAATTCACTGAAGCTGCATGAACGTAGCTGCAAACTATGCATTTGAGATGAGGGGATTTGATGGGGACTACTATTGCTATTAATGACGGAGAAACTATTGTCTGAAAGATGAAGATATGAGGAGTTTTGGAAGTTTTTGAACATATCTAGTGCTATAGTGCCACTGAAATTGTTGTTAGACAGAGAAAGATATTGTAGCTTTGTGAGTTCAAAGACTAGCCTAGGAATTGTCCCTTGCAGTTTGTTGTTATTCAAGAAGATCTCCTCTAGCACTGAAGATGATTCATTATGAGAGTTGGGAAGGTAACCACTAAACTAATTGTAAGAGAGATCCAAGTATTGCAATGCTAGGTGAGAAAGCAGAGATGACGGGATAGATCCCTCAAGTGAGTTAGCATATAAATCGAAATGAATGAGATGTTTGAGCTTATCTCCATAGGATGAAGGAATTGTACCGCTGAAAGTATTTGATGAAAGATCCAGATGCTCAAGTTGGATGGGGTTTGCAATTGAAGAAGGTAATGAACCAGAGAGATTGCAATGCCTAGCTGATAACTCCTTTAAGAATTTGAGATTGTTGATGGAATCCAATAGTTTCTTCTTAAAGGCAGTGTTTCCCAGGAACAAGCTCTACAAAGCTTTGTTTTGAGGAAATTCTAAAAAAATCAATGATGAGATCTGGATTGTTTGAGATGTCAAGTTTTTGTAGATTTGGCATCAAGAAAATACTCCTAGGAAACTTTCCATACAAACCACAGCCATGAAGGGTGAGAGATGTCAAAGCAAAGGAGTCACCCAAGAAATCAAGTGCAACAATGGATGAGAGATTGTTTCCATCCAGTGAAAGTTGAGATAGATTGGTAATCTGGAAAAAAGAGGGATCAATGGGTCCCTGAAAACCACAATAACGCAAGCTCAGCCTTTGAAGATTGGGCATTGTGATGGATATGGCTTGGGCCCACTTGCCACCGTGCTTCTCTGAAATGTCAACCCTGTCAAGAAAGAGTTCTTGGAAACCCTAAGGGCATATGCAAACCCTCCTATCCAACATGCACTGGTTAAAACTATGGGAGACGGCTAGTGAAGGTAAGTGTCGAATACTATACGTTTCCGCTTCCTGTGGCGCAAAGTCCTTGGCCAACTGAGCTACCACTCATTGGTTGATCATAACTTTTCCTGTTTCTCAACTTCTTCATTTACATGTGTATTCATAAGATACTCCAAGAACTTTGTAGGAGAGAGATGGTTGCTAGAGTTGTTGTATTGTTAAAGTAGATATTTCAATCAAAACCACACCTTGTCAATCCCCACTAGCAAAACATACATGTGCTTAGCTCAAGCAATATAATTTATAATAAAATAAAAGCTTATGTATTATAGAGAGATCGGATTGAAATCATGAAACATCACAATAATATTATCTAGCAAAATAGTTTTTTCATTGCCAATAAAAACATATAACAATTCACAACAAATACTCAAAACACGCAGGAAATATGGACTGTTATCTTTGAACTTTCAATATAGTAAAAGAAAACAACATTCCTAAAACAAAACAAAACATTCATGTCTTTGGATACTGTAATATCTTCACCATCTTTGGCCAGAACCATCAATTCAATGCCTACAAAATCATGAAAGGAAAAGAAAATTCCAAAAAGTCGGTGATCTCCATAGTGCAAGCATCAACATTTCTAATAGCACAAGTTCCCTACCACAAAAAGTTATAAAAAAAAAAAAAATACTGAACATGAATTAAGTGTTGTGTTATCCAAAAAAATAAAAACATGAATTAAGTGTACAAGATCACTCCATGGTTCCCGCATGTTTACAATATCCAGCAATGATATCAATTTATTAGCCTAATAAACAACCACTTACAACATGTTTCAACATCCATTAGAAAAAAATGAAAATCAAGAACAATCATTGTTTCACAATATAGTTGCCTTTAGACTATGCTTCGACTCTACATACTCTAGGGCTGTTATTGGACTTGGATCATGCACAAATTCTTAGCGTCCGTAGTCTCTCACACCATCGATTGTTTAGAATTATAGCACCTAATTGGCTACATTTGGGTCAGATCTAATGGGATTCAAAGGACTGAATCTAGATTTTCATAAAATGTGCATCCACAATTATATATATATATAATATAAGTTACACTACAAAACTCCCTCTGCGTTTTTCTAAAAAGAAGGCCATCTTTTTGCCAATAAAAATGTGACACGTGTCATCAGTGATATACATATCCGATTCTCTCCCCTAAAATTATCCTACAAAGTTGATCTGTTAAGATACTAACAAATCATTGGCCATTAGATAGGGGGATAAACTCTCTTTTTGAGATAGGGGAGTTTTTGAGAATTTTCATATATATACATATATATATATATATATAATATTAAGTGAATTGATTTCAAATTGAAATAAGTTACAATTAACTCTAATTAATTTTGACCATTCCCACACTCTCGACCTATAATCACCAATTGCAATGCCCTTTGATTCTCCGATACAAGTTGATTTTAATGACAATCGATTCCAACATCCAATTAATTTTTAATTTGGCATCGTTTAATTCGTTCTGTGCTCCCCCGTCCCACATAAACTTCCCCACTTCCTCTTCATTCCGGTCTCTTCTTCTCTCTTCCTCTTTCCTATGATGTAGTTGCTCTCTTCCATAGAAATGCTCCATGGAAATGGAACGGCCATCAATCAATCCCCCTCTCTCAGGCTCACTTTAATTTTCCTTCCCCCACCCCCGCTCTCTCACTTTGTCATCTCCTCTGCCCCTGTCACCAAATTCCCTCTCTTCCGCTTCTCGCTGTCTTCGGATTTGCTCTACCTCTCGACAAGGCCCGTATTCTATTTTCAAGTTGTTTTTTACACGAGGACCATGCGCATGTATATTTGGTATTTTTTACCTTTCCACAAATTTTGATTTGATCATCATGTGTTTGTATGCATTTTGTTTTCAAGTTTTCTGTGTTGGAACACTATACTTGTGCATATGATGCCGCGGTTGTTTTTTTTCCCTTCCTCTTCACGAAGTGTTTGGTGACAAATCCTAAGTTGAGCATGAAGTGTTTGATAAAAAGTTCAATATAAATTAGTCTTAATGACATGATAATTTCAAAGCGTTTAACCCCTGTTAGAATTGTTAACACCTCCTCTCATACCATGCATAATGTTAGGAGGCTTAAATGAGCTCACCATGTTCACTGTACATGGTTTTCTTCTCTATGAAAGTAATCTGCAGGTCAAATGGGCTCGAGAAAACCTTAGGAAATCAAATATGGTGTATTTGTAATTGGCCTCTTGATGGTAGGAAAAATCAAATTTCCTACGTACGCTACATTTAGGATATAGAGTGCATTTTGTGGTTGTATTGGGGGGTACACAAAACCAACCCAAACTCATTCTCTCTGCCTATGAAATCAATCTCAGCTTACCAAACTGTTTGAAGATGCTTGAAATCAACCATTCCATACTGAATAAAAGGAGAACAGCAGCCGGTCTCCCACATGTCTTCTCTTCTGGGCCTAAGTTTGGGCCCAACCTGAGCCCAAGCCCAAATCTGCAGAAACAGTATAAAAAAGAAGAAAAAAAGAAAAAGAAAAGGAAAAGCTTCTCTGCCACGTGACAGTTAACTGTTGGCCCTGAATTCATGTCTGGCGTGAACTCGACCCAACCCAATAGAAGCTCAAAAAAAATAAAAAAAAAAAATGTAATTGAATTCTCATGGCTACCCGAGGACGTCAATACCACAGGTGCTTCACCAATTACCAGCAGGATGAGCAATTGACTAAACTGGGCCATGACATGGACGAGGTGGTTTAGCGACTAGAAATTGTTGAAGCCGCTCTCAGTGAACTTCAAGGAACTCAGGCTACAGGAGGATCGTAATTTGCTGTCACAGATCTGGATCCACAAACATCTCTGGAGCCGGAAGTCAGACCATGCCTATAACCCCCACTCCCCATACATCCGGAACAAGGGCCCAAGTGAATCTAGCCACACCTAGTCGTCAGTGTCAGCATCTCAAGACCCTGTATGACATGGTACAACGCTGGAATGGAATGCTTTCTTTTAGTATTTTTCATTAGGGGCTTAGGACACCTGTGAATGTTTTCATTTGAATTTGCTGATTGATATTTGAGTTATTTGACAATCATCATGGTCCTCATCCTTCTGTTTGGGCTCGGTTTTGAGTTCTACTTCTCCACTCAACCAATTAGTGGCGGCCACATTTTTAGGAACTCCACAATCCGTAAGGTCTTTTCTCAATACTCCACTTAAAAGTGTTTATTTAATGTTCACCCCTTTTCTTAGTTCCTTGAATGTATAACCTTTCAATGCATCTCAAAACAATTCCCACAATAACATCTAGCTGGACAAAGAGGAAGAAATCAAGTGTTTATATGATGATAAATCCATGTTTGCATTTGCATGAGAGTTTTTTTGGTGTATGGATTTATTTTTCTTTTTAACGAATTCACTGCTGCCATCCTTATTCATTTGCTAATTTGCTATCATTCATTCACTTGGGATGTAAGATGATATTTAGTTGTTCATGTATGGGTATTTCGAATATCTTTATGGGTTCCAATTAGGTTAAAAATTATGAAAACTATTATAGGTACCCAATTTCGAATAATCTTATTTCAATTTTTTTATTCTTATTAAGGTTGTTTTTTAATGGCATCCGATTGGGCCGGGCTCGGGCTATCCCGGTCCATGAACACTCCTAACCCTCCTCTTCACATGCATCTGAGAGTGGACAACCCAATGTTCGGGCTCGTTCCAGGGACTACTGAGGTCAGCGGATGCGAGAATCCGTGGGGTCCAACACTTTCGTGACCCAAGACGAAAGAACAGTCGGGTTTTTCTTTTTGTATATGGGTATGCCAAATTTTCTTTTCTATTTGAAAAGAACAAGCAATGATCCTTAGACAAACCTTTTCGTGTAGAAAAGAAAATAAACTTTTGTCTAACTTTCATTGCACGTGTGTTTAAAAGAGACATAATTTGATTTTTCAATGCCGAGAAAGGCGAATTTTATTTGTTTGCCGTGAAAGGTGGTGTTTTTACCGTGAAAGGTGATTTTGTATTTGCCGTAAAAGGCGATTTTTGTTGCCATAAGAGGCGATTTATAGTTCTCATAGAAAAGACAAGATTTGTGATTTTTGTATCTCTTTAAAAATACAAATACAATAAGAAGAAAGAAAATGAAATCTGACTGTAAGAACCCGATTTTTAATTACTACGATTGATGTTAATTAATTACGTTAGTGGCTACTGACACTTGATTAGAGGTTAATCAAGAGTTTCTTGGGGTTAGAGCTAAGTTGGGATTAATTCCGGAGAGTTTTGAGGAGTTTCGTAAGAATTCGACTTTTTCCGGGTTAAGTTAGAATTTTGTGATTTTCAAGGGTATCTTGGGAATTTCAAAAAAGTTGCACCTTGAGCCCGGAAGTTAGGTCTTGACTTGCCCAACAACTTGCATGATTAGTCCGAATTCATCCGAGGTCCAGAAAGTCTAATTTGTTGCTCGTCACACTTTTCGAGGTGTATACCGCCGTTTGGAAAATTGTAGCTTCTGCCACCAATCTCCGAAAATTCTGATTTTTGGCTTGTTGGAAAGCTCTTCTTATGAGCCACAATTCTTCTTCTTGATCAAGTCTGTCCGAGGTCCCGAAGACATCCGTTTCCGAACTCCAAGTTTGGCCATATTGTGGCAAACTCACAAAGTTAACTTTTGCATAAGAAAAATAAAAAATATATCCCAACCATGGATGAAAATTTCGGGCTGCTATGCTAAATATGAAATATCGCCGTTCACAGCCGTATCAGTGTGCATCGGCCGCTATTTACCTATGGCGGCCAATACGCATTGATACGTTGCGTATAGGCACTTGCAGCGGCAGCGGGCGGCAGTAGCAGCGGGCGGGGTAGCGCCTCCTCCTCCTCTTCTCCTCCTCCTTTTCTTCTTTTCCTCTCCCCCTTTTCAATTTTTGTCGATCCTTGTGTTGGGAAAGGGAAGATGGCACCAAACTTTATTTAATTTAGGCCCTGCTTTTAATTCATTAGGGGGAGCTTAATGGGCCCTATTGTAGTTCTAAACAAAAATTAAATGCAGCCCCTCTTTTATTTCTTGTTTTGTGTGTCTCAAGCCCCTAAAACTATGTAAACCTCTTCAAATGTGGTTTGGATTCTTTTAAGGTTGGTTTATTATAGATTCTTTTATCGACATGATATTGGAACTCGAGTAATTCCACTCTTCAGATTCTATAATGTTGAAAAGTTTTTTTTTTTATTTCCTTTCAAAGGTTCTCTATTTGGTGGTTCTTTACTTCTAACGTCAATTTGGACTGCTCAGAGGTTGATTAGGAATAGATTCTCGCTTTCTCTTACGTTCAAATCAGGTTGGGTTCAACATGACAGTGTATTCATCCAATCACAAGGGATTTTGATGATCATGGTCCGTTACAAGGTAGGTTCCAATTTCTCTCTTCCTAAGTTGTGAAGGCTTTGCTTTTCGTTTTCTTGGTTTTTGTCATCTATGTTGTGCATTTGATTTTAATTTACTTTGAAGTTTTTATGAAGAGTGTGTGCAAGGCCTCAAAAGGTGGGTGCTTCTCAGTTTTTTCTTTCTTCTTGACGTTATCTACCACTATGAGAGAAAATACTGCCGTGAGTAGTATTTGGAAGATTAAAGCTTCGGCAAGGGTTATAATCTTTGGGTGGTTGGCCCTTCGGCAAAGAATTATAAAACATTAGATAACCTTCGGAGGATGGGGAGGATTGTGGTTAATGGCTGCCCCATGTGTTTAAGAGATGTGGAATCAATGGACCACCTATTGTTGCACTGCAAAACAGCCCAGTTTATATGGAGATCGGTGGTAGAGTGGTTTGACTGCTGCTGGGTCTTTCCAAAGTCCCTGCTAGATCTCTTCCAGGCTTGGAAGGCTCCTGCTGCGGCTCCTAGAGGAAAAGAATTATGAAGACTTTCCTTTCTTGCAGTCCTCTAGACAATATGGAAGGAAAGGAATTCAAGATGCTTCGAAGGGGTTGCTACCAATGAGAGGCGCTTGGTGGAGAAGACTAGGACTCTAGTTGCTTTGTGGGTGTCCATCAGTCCGTCATTCAAAGGATATACTCTACAGATCAGATAATGCAGCACTGGAAGGAGTTAGCTTTTTCTTTCTAGGGCCCTTGTATATTGTCATGGGGACCTTTGTTTTTCCTTTGTCTTTTGCGTTCCTGTTTTAGCTTGTTAGTGTACATCTCTTGTATTGATTGCTTCTTTAATGAAAGGAACTATTAAAAACAACAAAGGTTTTTATGGAGATGAATGGGACCTTGTGTTTCTAGGTTTACTTCGAGACATGCCGGTTTTCTTGCAAAGCCACATATGAGTGGTGAGTTCTGATTCAGGTTTTATCGTGCTTGATCCTATTGCGATTGTGATGTAAATAATGGGGGAAAAAATCACCAACCATGTGAGACATGCTTTGGGAGATTCATTACTTTGAACAAGAAAAGGATTCTACTTTGATAAGACCATTGGCATTAGTCACAACCAAGATGAGTGAAACCTCACCATATCTAAGGCCTTTTGTGCATTCTAATTTAAGGCACTTTCCACATCTATATGTAGAGTTGATCCTGTTACTGATATTTTTCTCCCCAATATTTTCTGTCATTTCACATATAGATTGTACTCATATAGTAGAATTTTCTTTTCTTTTTATTTCCAGGTTTTTCGTTGTCTCATTGAATTTTCATTATATGGAGAGGTCAAAACCATTTACACCTATTCTTTTACTCAAGATTTTTTTTGGGTTGGATTTATTTTGTAATTTTGGAAATCTGAAGCATGTCTACTCCTTAATCTGATACTGCAACTTGGAAATGGGCTATATGCCATGATACTTTGTTTTTTTATGTGTACAACCACTTTCCATTCATTTTGTATCATCATGTTATTCAATGATAATTAACGCCTACTGCCTACCTCAATTTAATACCAACTCTTATTTACTCTTCTCACGATTTGCCTTCAAGGATTTAAAATCTTCTTTCTTTTACATTAGGATGAGGACATGACGACTTTGAAGGGCATCATGAGGTCGTTTCAGTTGTCTTGGGCGCATAGAAGACAATGATGCTTCTCTATGTTCATGGTGTTTGAGCCTGTTTATGAAGGTAAAAAACTCATATCTCAGATTTCTCATTTGTAGTTTTATTAATTGATGTTTCTTCTTCTTCTTCATCTTTGAAGTATATTAGACTACATCTACTACTTTTTATTACAATGCAAGCAAATCAAAGATCCTATTATTAGTTTAGGGATTTGTAACAATCACTAGGGCCAATAATTAAATAGAAGACGAAGAGGATGATTTTGTTTGAGGAATACTAAGCATCCTAAACTCTCTAAAATTTATAATTTTTTAGTACAATATAAACTGGTTTGAGATTAAAGACCATCTCTTATGTAATTTCACGCCTTAAAAAGTATAAAAGCACCCAAACACTCCACTCAAGAAGTGTCCAGTATATGACTAGATCATTAGGATCATTGAAACATTATAGTCACTCAAAAGTAAGGGATATCAAGTGACGGGCCCAAACCATGTCACTCTCATATTGTGACTAAGTGTAAATGAAATTTGCAACTTGCTTTGATGTATCGGGACCATCTTCTGGGTCAGCAGTCTTCATATCTTGGTCTTCCAAAATATTAATCTTTTACGTCAAATACAAGAGTTTATCGACTTTGTTCACAGGTGTTACAAGCATATTATTAGAAGATTGAGCAAATGTTATCTTAGCAATTGAGTTTTTGTTATTTAAAAAATTTTAGATAAGGATGTATAAGAATATGCGAACAGATAAAGGAATGAAAATCATATATAGCTTTTTATACACATGTTTGTGTGTGTCTTTTTTTTTTTTTTTTTCTGCTCATTTCCAGATAAAAATTGAATTACAAATATTAAACATCTCTTCTAATATTTTCAAAGATAATATCTCTATTAACAAAAATTATTGGACAAAGCCTTCATTTTGACTTCATAGATATTGGATCCCTGAATTGTTAAATGTTGTCTTTATCTCTGTAATTCATGAATGATAGTCATATTCTAGGTGAGAAATATTGACAATAGCGTATGATGAAAAGTTACCGTAATTCTTTTTTAGCAGTGAACATTGTGGTGATAAAGATGTTATTTTGTATTTGATTGTGTTAGTTTATATTTGAAATTGTGCCTTTTGGTATAAAAATTTAACATGAGTTTAGTAACTGGACCGTTGTTGTACTGTTGGTACGTTTTTTCTTCAAATATTTTAAATTTAAGGAAGTGTTAATGTCTGCACTCATTTTAAACATCACTATGTCTAAAATTGAGCTTTTTTTCATTAATTTTTGATAGCTTATCTTTCTCGTCTTCCTAGCCATGCATTTTGTAGCTTCATCATCTTTGTGATAGTCATTGAACTTTGAGGGTTTTTATTTTGAGTGGCAGTTTTGCATTTTTTTACCATTTAATTCATTATTCTGCAGTTAACATTCGTGTAATGGTGAATCCAAAAGGAGAATTAAAAGATACCTTCAACTTTTTGAGCATATTACATTTCATTATTGATTTTAGTATATCCATCCCAATTTCAGTTTGTCATTTTCTTCCACCTTTTGGCATCTTGCCACAACTTTAAGGCAATATTTTATTGTTTGGTGGACGCCATTGTACGTGAACTCTTTTGTCAATTAATGAAATCCTTTCCATTTTTTGTCCAAAGTTGTTGTGTATGATATCTTTTTCTTGTATGTCCTTGAATTTTGTTTTGAGTTTCATGTTGATGGAATGAGTTTGAAATTGATGAGTGAATTTGAAGTTGATGGATGAGTTTGAAGTTGATGTATGATTTTGAAGTTGATATAGTGAATATGAAGTTGATGACTGAGTTTCGAGTTGATGGAATGAGTTAGAAGTTGATGTATGAGTTTGATGTCGATGGAATGAGGTTTGAGTGTTCCCTCACCCATGTTACAAAGGAGCTGTGTTCTAAACATGTTGCTAGGGTCGATAGTGACGCAAGTATTGACATTCTGCCTTAGCAGAACGTGAAGGTTAGGGTTGAAGTCGACCCTGGTGCCAAGACAGAAACTCCTTACCCGTGTCACTATCGACCCTTGGTATAACGCACCAGGGTCCACGTTGACCCTGGCCTTCACATTGCTGGTCCATTCCCTAGTTGCCCTGAATCAAGTATTGAGGTCTTAATTTGGGTTCAGGTGCAAGTCCCTTACTCAAGCTTGGGTTTGGATCCTCTTCTTACCATCATAGCCAGCCCCACAAATATTGGCTTTCTTTCTAAAGAAACGAAGAACACCATTCGCCAGAAATTGTTTAACCATACATAACATATGTTATTGTGTGCAATCTTAGGTCACTTTCCGTTACTAGTAAAACCTTTTCGCTCATCCTAGATTCAGCAACTGCATTACTGTTTTTAAGCTTAAAGAGGTATGTTCGTAACCACATGCAACAATAACTTCAGAAGAGATTAATGTCGCCTTTCATATCAACCAATCTAAGCTCCGGTGTTTTCAAAAGGCAGAATAGAATTATATACTCACAAAATTTGAGTGCAACTTCAATTAACATAGATGCGCAGAGACATAGTTTGCGTAAGGCTATTTCAAGCTTTTTCCTCAAATAAAGAGTTTTTTAAATTTATGAATAACCATTATAAACGTTGGCAAGGTTATACATCCAACTATCATCTAACACAAACGTCCATTTAGCAGTCCTTGGGGCCCTCCATGAAATATAAACACTCACATGAAAGACAACCAACGCATGCCCAAGTTATGTATTGGACAAAATATGTATGTAAAGAGAGAAGGGCTGCAAAGAATGATCATGATTTGTGATGTGAAAGACAACTAACACATGCCCTAGTTATATTTTGGACAAATATATGTATGTAAAGAGAGAAGGGATGCAAAGAATGACCATGATTTATGATACAACTAAACAATATCAATGTAACAGGCCCACCTTACATCAGACCAAACAGGTTGAATATCAAGCTTCTCCATGAATAGTGTGTTGTATTTTAATGTGTTTAAATATATTTGACATATAATAATATATTAATCTTTCTCATTTCTCTGTTTATCTTGATTCTTAGCATTACCCCTTTTATCACTCTGGTTGAGATGTAGTACAATACAATTTACTTTGGGGGTAAAAAGATACCCTTGTTAAGAAAATCATTAGTCAATATAATGTACTTCCACATTCCACACACAGCCACTCAAATTGGAATTGACAAAATAGTAACAAAAATTGATCTGTAAATTTCTTGATTTGTTTATAGGAAAAAAAGAGAAGTTAATGCTTAACAAAAATTGATCTGTAAATTTCTTGATTTGTTTATAGGAAAAAAGGAGAAGTTAATGCTTGAGATGGGTCCCTACGAAGTGATATAGATACCCAAAAACCTAAGATTCCAATGGGCAATCATTATATATTAAAGCCAAGGGTTTTGGCTTTAATTTTGACCATCACTTATAGTTTTGACCGACAGTTGTCCCTCTTTGATAAAATATTTCACATTCTCTCCCTGTAACTACTCACTCATATCCTTATCTTATCAAACCACCCACTACTCTCCACTTTAGTTCTACTTTTTTTTTTTTTAAAGTCTCTGGTTCTACCCATCTCTTTTACTCCTTTTCTGCCCAGGTTTTTTTCTTTTTTCTTCATTTATGCAACTTACTTAATAGATGGAAAGAGATACTCTACATAACCTTTTTAATGTACGAATATTTAATTTATAATGCTACCATGCTGAACACAGGTGGTTGTGCTAGTAGAACTTATGTTGCAATCACAACATCATCTTCAGAAACAATAGTCTACTGATGATAGAAGACCTATCTGCGAATCACAGTTTTCCTTCACTTCATTCGAGAGGAAACAGCTCCAAAACCAAGGACTTAAAGCTGAAAGTCTTAGGGTTTGCATGTCTGAATATTTGATAAACGAAGAGGAGACAATGAATTACAGTCAATTGCGAAAACGGATAGAGTTTGAACGAAGGGAGAATGGTATAGGTTCTCCTTTTTTGGGCGGTGGCAGTATTTCTGGGGCTTCACCAGCCGCTTCTCAGTATAACTCTTTTATACTGTAAAGCTTTTGATCAATACAGGTTACCATTTAAAAAAAAAAAAACCCGAAGTGAGAATGGGGAAAAGGAGAAGTTGATTAGTTGAGAAGAGGAAAGGCACTTTCAGACAAGCCATGGAGAGGCCTAACCTTTAAAAAGCGAGTCCAACTTAATTGAAAGAGGATTAAAAAAAAAAAAAGAACACTTGCACCCTAGACCAACGCGGTCATTTTAGTTTTCCTCCTTCCAAATGTCTTGCCGCTAAGAAATCCTTTTATTTTTACTTAATTTTTTGAGGGTCGATATCGACCCTCCCCTAAAGTCGATATTGACCCTCCGCAAGAAAAAAAAAAGTTTTCCATCACCTTCTTCCTCCTCTCTTCCCCAAACTCAACCCAATGGGGAATAACAAATGAAGAGAAAAGGATATATCAGTTTGGATATATCAGTTTGGATGATAAGAAGAGAATAAGAGATGCAATAATAATAAAATAATGTATTGTTTGCAACTGACTCAAACAACGAACAAAGAACTCTGAACTGGGGCCAGCGACTGATTATAGCATTGGATGTTGCACGAGGTCAACAAAACTGTACTGAAATACTGCAATTTCTTTTGACCTTTTCACTTTCTTATATTGTCCTTTTGTTCTAATGTATTTGATGGTTCGCTTGATTCTTGAATGTAGGTTTGTAGTATTTGCATAATGATTGCGTACCACCATAATTCACATAAATATAAATACGACCAACATCCTATTGAATGAAAGATTAGAGGCCAAGATAGGGGACTTTGGGTTGTCCAAGGTCTTTCTGATGGATGATGAACAATCTCACATTTCAACACTAGTCTAGGGAACCCCTGGATACTTCAATCCAGAGCACGTTCTCAGTCACTCACACATGAATTTGCTTTCATTTGGGTCTGTTACAAACAATCCATTATTTTATTATTATTGCATGTATTATCCTCATATTATTCTCCAAACCGATATGGCCTTTTCTCTTCATTTGATCTTTCCCATTCAGTTGGATTTGGGGAAGAGAGGAGGAAGAAGATGATAGAAAACTGTTTTTTTGGCCTGTAGAGGGTCAATAGGTAAGAGGGAAACTAAAATGACCCTTTTGGTTTAGGGTACATCTAAAGTGTTTTTTTTTTAGTAAAATCCTCTAATTGAGGCTCTGACATTTGCAATTGTCATACTCAGTCTCTTTCACATATATAAATTGTCCTTACATAAATTGGAGTTTTTTTTAACTATGAATTTTTTCAACCATTGCTCAAACATGAAAAGTATGATATGATGAAGCCCACCAAGCTGAAGTTCAAGGCTTTCACATTCATTCATATCCACTTGTTTCAATGTTTGGATTTTTGTTTGTTGCAATACGATTGAGCACATGTTGCCAATCCACTAATAGCTCAGTGATAAGAGATCTCTCTCTCCACAAGAACAACCAGCCATCAAACTTTGATCCTAGGTCTATAGGCATGCATGGGGATTTACCAAAGCAACAAATAGGGTTGAACGCCTGTTGTGGTTAGTTAGGAGGAGTAAGTAGTAAGAAGATGGTGATGGTTGGCTGTGATTTCACTAAAATAGCATTGCTTCCATTAGTTTGGACGTATGATCCAATGTTTGATATAAAAATATATTTTATTGATATTTTGAGACTAAATGAGAAAATTGTTACAAAGCGTGAGAAAATGGTCATGGAAATTACCATTTCTCAACTGCTTCAATTACACGTGTATTCATAAGATACTCTAAACCAGCCTCTGTCGATCCCCATGGGTCCTAATGTTATTCAAATTGGAGTTGTATTGACTATTGATTGAATCAACCATTGCCCAAACATAGAATGTAAGATTATAATGAAGCCTCCCAGGCTCAAGTTCAAGGCTTTCACATTCATTGACATCACTTTGCTTCCATGTTTGGAATTTTGTTTGTTGCAATTGGATTGAGCCCATGTTGCCAATGGACTGATAGCCCAATGATGTGTACCTTATGTGCATGTTTAGTAATAGTTGAGTAATCCGTAGTTTAGAATTCCTCATTGTTGGAGATTCAAGGATTTTCATTGAAGATTTGTATAGTTGAGTACTTCAGATAGATATGAATGTGCATCGGTGTCTATGGCTGAGAACAATTAGCGTGGGCATGTAAATCCATAGAATTGAGGATTCCAAAACCTATGGGGGTGGTCGTCCGTCGGGACTGAAAATTCTCAAAAATGAGGATTTTCACTTGCACAAATTCTTGAGGCAAATGTGAAAATTCCAAATTCTCCAAAAAAAGGAAAAAAAAACTGGTGCGGAATCCATGAGGATTTGGTTGGCAAACATGACCTATAATATATTTTAAAGAAAAAGCATATGTTGCAAAGTGATAAGATGGCCAAACAAAAGGTTATGTGTACTCCACTCTTTCTTTCTTTCTTTTTTTTTTTAAACAAAGAGCATGTTTTTGTATAGCTGTTGAAACCGAGATTCGAGTTACCTTTTCTGCCTTCTCTCACAGAAAAGCAACTCCACCAAACATGATTTTTCCTGTATCATGGTGAAGGTTCTGCTTTTCAAACTTTTTCTACAGAATACCATGTACACAATCGTGTCCTACAGTACACCAAGATGTGATCAGTTTTATATTGGAGGGCGCTGTAAAGACCGAAGGCGTGGAGAAGTTTTTGTTAAAGCTCCAGCTACATTGTTTCCTTCTAATGAAGATCTTGGTGTCCATACTTCAGAAATTCCAACCAACTAAAAATTCTATCATTGAAACTTTATCTATATTTAACATCTCTAGATTTTACGACCATCACAATGCATGATTACTTCTAAAATCTTTTTACCTGTGTTTGCTATCATCCTCTCATGAATTGACCTCCATCCAAATGTTTTATCACCATAATAGAAAACATCGATTTATTTCATATCACTTGTCTAAATTTCTATATCAAGATCCATCGTTTTCCATTTCATAAGTACATATGTATTTTGGGAGCTAAAGGTAACCTCTGACCTATCTTGGTGGAGAGGGATTTTGGAAAAAAAGACCGTCTGTGCTTCCCTGTGTTGTGTCTTATTGGCAATGGAGAAGATACTCTATTTTGGCTCGATCCTTCATTGCCTTGTGGTCGTCTTGTCGATAGGTATGGGGAGAGGGCAATATATGACCTTGGCAGGGGGGAGATATATCAAAGTCAGCAACTTCATTTCGAATGGTCGATGGTTTATACCTCCAAAAAACTCAAATCAATTGATAGACATTTTTCAGATGATATCTCAAGCATGCCTGGTCCTTACACAAACTCAGAGATGAAGTAATTTGGAAGAATTCAAATCATGGATTGTTCAAATTGAATTCTGCTCCGTTTGATACTCAGCAGAATCCTTCTCATGCCCAATGGTCGAACCTTAACTAGATCAATGGACAAATCAGTAAACACAATGTTTGTACATGAATGTCCATTTTAAATGGGTTGAAAACCAAATCTTTATTGGCATCCAAGAGTACAATTTTTAACACTTGCAGAATTTTTCGGTAACAGGGACCACAAAAGTGTTGACCAGTTGCTCGTTTAGCCTATATAGAACACCATCTCTTCCAAGTTTGGATTGTTGAAGTCATCTCTGACTTGGCACACACACCAAAGGGGTTGGGCCAATGACGCTATGTAGGGTAGGATATAATTAGAAATATTCTATTCTTATGTTAGTGAGATTTATGGATATCTCTTAAAGCTATGTTTCTTATTGTGGTCAGGATTCTATTTTAGCAGAGTTGCTTTTGATTTTCTATATATTGGTGATTACAACATAATACAATCATACAGAGCTAGTATTTTTGAAGTGTGTTCATCTTTTCTCTCTCTTCTCCCTCAACAAGTGGTATCAGAGCAGGTCACCTATTTTGAGAAGATCAGTCAAGCGGAGGGGCGGCAATCGTGACTGTTTTCTCATGTTCAGTGCATCTTGAAAATCGTACATGGATCTAGGGATGGATGCTGTGTAGATTAGGAACGTCGAGGCGTGATCAACTTGATCCAATCGACGAAGATCATCTTGTTGGAGTGGGTATGGAGAATAGGGAGAGAGAATAGGGTCGGTTCGGACTGTGGGTAATCCAGATCATTAAGGGCTTTGGATTGGTTTTGGCTCGGGCTCAGTGCACACAGGGAGAATATCTGAAGGTGGACCACAGACCACTGGTTTGCTGGAGATCCGGGGTCTTCGGGTTGCTGAAGCCGGAGAAGGAGAAGAAGGTGATGTTGCTGTGATATTGTAGCCGTTGCTTGGTTGTGCAAACCGGAATTGCCATCGTCATGGGAGAAGACAACAATTGCTATTTCGGTGTTGCCAATCGCAGAGGAGAGCTGGAGCTAAAGGAGAAAATCAGACTTTGTTCAGCGATTTCGGAAATAAGATTCTTTCCTCTTCTACTAGAGTTAGAGGTGGGCTAGGACACTAAGAGGAGATTGGGACTTTCTCACTGTGAATTGGTGAAAGGCAAATGATCCGATGTTACAAATCAGTTGTTTGCCCATTTTACGGAAACATGAGGTTACCGCGACATCAGCGGTGACATCAACAACAGTAAAAAAAAAGGCAGTTTTGATCGAAATTGATGGGCATAAATTGTTTACGTGATATTGGGGCCATTCGGACTCGGATTTTAGATCCGTTTGATCCTGTGTGCTCGTGGTGATTAGATCTACAGTTGGATTGGGTATTGAGGTAGATCAAACTAGATCAGCACAAGTGAATCTCATAAAGGACGATTTCTTCCTTTCTTTCCTATTGGCACTTCACGATAAGGCAAACTGCAACTTGTGGAGGAAGCAGATGAAATCTTTTTTGGTGGATCTTGACTTTTGGGAGATCACGTGTGAGGGAGACACAACACCATCATAAAAGGCATCCACGTGGAAATAGTGGACCATGAAAGGAGCACGAGCTTCATTTTCAATCAAGGTGTCACTAGATGATGCAAGCTTGAGTATTTGATGGAGGTGGAGACTCTGAAGGAAGCATGAGACATCTATGCAAGCATGTTTAATTTCCAAGAAGTCGAAACCGATCGAGGACAAAGTGTGTTACCAATGTGGTAAACTGGGACACATTGCACGAGATTGCAAAGTGAAGATGGTAGTCGTTGAGGGAAATTCAGCCACGGAGGACTCGAGGCATGGTAAAGCCAACGAGCACAAGGGAGCCATTGAGGAGGATGGTTGGGACCCAGAGGTGAATTTCGAGACATATGTCGAAATCTATGAGTATGCAATAACATTAGAAACCTTTGATGTTAATGCATGGTAAAGCCAACGAGCACGAGAGAGCCATTGAGGAGGATGGTTGGGACCCAGAGGTGAATTTTGAGACATCCGTCGAAATCTGTGAGTATGCAATAACATTAGAAACCTTTGATGTTAATGATGTGGTCTCTTCAAATTCTTTGGAGCTTGAAAATCAAGCACAAGATCATATCAAGGAAGAGGAATCAACGGTGGAGGTTGATTAATCGGAGATTGGATCAAGTCCTCAGGAAGTGCCAAATTCCAAGGGGCTTGGAGATCATGTGCTAGATTATTTCAAAGAGAAGGAATTGGAAGAAGTGGAGGATGATCGGTCCGAGATTGATTTAGATCCATAAGAGGAGATGGTTGATGAATTGGTTGTGAAAGTAGTTACTTGTAACGTTTCAAAGACTCGGGCAGATGCAAAACTTGAGTGGCAAGATGCAATGGGTGTGAACATTGCAGCCTTGATTAGGGATGAGACATGGGAGATGGTTCTATGTCCTGATAGTGTGAAGATAGCTGGATGCATGTGGGTTGACAACCGAGAAAGTTGGTCTGGTGGGATTGTTTATCCTTACACAACATGTTTGGAAGCAAAGGGGTTCAACCAATAGTACGGGATTGATCTTGACGTTATTTGTGGTCCGGTGGCAAAGATCAACATCGTACATGTGCATATTGGCATTGCAGGTAGCAAGTGTGGAAAATTCAAGCAGATGAAAGTCATAAATGTTTGTCAGCATGGGGGAGTTGATATGAAGATCTACTTAGAGAAGTCACATGGTTTTGCAGGTCAGCAAGAGCTAGCACTACGCACATGGACAATTCTCTATTGGTTCATATGGAGACTTGGCATAATGATGCTAGAGTCAACGCTGAGGGGGAGTGTTGAAGTCATTGTTGACTCAATACACGCACCGGAGGGGTTGGCCTGGTGACGCTATGTAGGGTAGGATATTATTAGGAATATTATATTCTTAGGTTAGTGATATTTATGGATATCTCTTAGGGTTATGTTTCCTATTGTGGTTAGGATCCTATTTTAGCAAGGTAGCTTTTGGTTTTCTATATATTCGTGATTGTAGTTCAGTATACAACAGAACACAATGATATAGAGTTGGTATTTTCGGAGTGTGTTCATCTTATTTTCGGAGAGCTTCTCCTCACTTTCACAAGCAAATGTCATCAAAGCAGGGAAGGCAACTTAGTCTTGGCCAAGCTCTATTTCTCAACATTCATTTGGAATGTTTGGAAAGAAAGGAACCACCCAATCTTTAGGGCATCCATCCAAACTTGGCAAGTTATTTTGAAAAAAGATTCTGCTTCCAGTAAAAACAAGAGAACTTTCTTGAACCTTGATGGTTCCTCTTCCCTAGCAACTGGTTGGGACCTTCCTCCTTCAGCCCTCGAATACCCCCTAAGAAGACCTTTGAAAAGCAAAGACAAATGGGATCTCCTCATCTCTTGTTGGTTTCTTTAAAGACTGCAATGAATCCATAATTTGGGCGAATTGAGGCGCATTCTATAATGTAGGAAGCTTAAAAAAGTTCCCATAACCTTATCATCACTTCAGACTGCAGACTCATTAGAGAGGCTCTTCTTAATCTTTGTTGTTCTCTTTGGGCTCACCGTCTTCAAGATAGAAGGGCTCCCAGATTTGCCAACAACCTGAATGTTGTAATTTGCAGCAATCACTCAACAAGGCTGATACATTACACTAACCTGGCAAAGAACATGCATCATGTGAATCCAATGCAAAGCTTCTGGTACTCCTAACTGTTGGTGTCTAAATGGTAGTTAAGTTCCAGGTTTAGAGGACTCTGTTGTGGTCTTTCTGGGTTACGCTCCTTGCATGGAGTGCTCCCATTTTCAAGTCTTTTCCTCTTTTGTTACCTGGCTCAGCTTATGGGCTCGCATTTTTTTTTCACTGGTGGGTCCTTTTGGGCCTACCTTTTTGGGCGGTTAGCTCCAGCTTGGTTGTCTCTGTGTAAGGCAATAAAGTTGAAGCTTTCCCGTCATTCTTTTTTACATTGTACATCTTCTTTGGAATACATACATAACATTTCAGAAAAAAGTATATATGTACTTATTCAAGTATATTTGCTTGACTAAGTCTAAGGGCCTGTTTTTATGATAAGAATTTAGGATGTTTGGGTTTTTTGGACATGATGTAACATCTTGTTCCTTGACATTTGAAATGCTATGTTTTTCTCACAAGACTTTCAAATTCCAACCACCCAAAAGGTCTCAAATAACCTTTGGGAATTCCACTCTCTACGCATTTTGTTGGAATTACAAATGCTCCATCAAGAGGAGGGATTTGGAATTCCACTTAAGGCGACAACTTTGGAGAGTTTGAAACTGCTCCATACATGAATTCTTGGAATTCCAATAAAGAAACGGGCCCTAAGGAAAGATTTTCTTAGACTCGGTGTAGACCAAAAGGGTCCTAAAACCTATGTATCAACACTAGTGGTCTCATGAGCCGTTTTTGGTTTTTCCTGTTTTTTTCTTTATTTGAATTTTACTTGGGCAGGGATATCCCTACTTCCCTATTGACTTGGGCAGTGATATCCTCGCTTCTCTATTCATTATAAACCCACTGAAATCCTTTTTCCTCATTTCTTCTTCTTCTTCTTCTTCCTCTCTTCTGCGGCAATCTTGTCGCTCCCTTTCACTAGTGGTACCATATCTCATCTTACACAACAGTTTATTCCATTCTTTTATTAGATTTGGTCCCATTCAAGCACATGGAGCTATCTTTGTTGTCTTCTTGCTCTTCATTGTGGCCGACATAGTAAATGATCAAATGTTTCCTGTTAGGTGTTAGGTTTGATAGAAGAGATTTCACAATGTTTTTGAAATAAAAAACTTAAGAACCATCTATAATAGAAGACCCCAACCCCTACTTTCTGTGATTAGCACTAATTAATATGTATTAGCTCTCTAAGTGTGATTAGTGGATTTTGATTTAGGTTGTGGGTTAGAATAGCTTTTCCATAGCTTTGGGGAGTTTTGAGAGCCCTTGGACTTAGTTTGACACTTTAAGGGTCCCTGTGCTATTTCGTGTAAGTGCGGGGGGTTATTTGTCATTCCAAAAATTCCCATTTGGACTTCGTTTGACTAACCACATCTTTCCCCACAACTTTCGTGTTCACTTCGTCCCCATCTGAAACCCCGAAATCCAGCTTTCCAGCCTCAGGGGCAAAACAATCCTTTCACATTGAAATCTGAGCATAATCTTCAATATCCCCAAACCATGCGAAATTTATACTTTCCAAAAACTAGATTTAACGAGGAACAAATCTATCTTCTTCGTCGATCGCGTTTGAGGCCCCAAAAACCCAAGTTTTAATCCCATTTAAGTCTAGCAGTGGTGGGGCCACACCCACCCATTATATAAAGCCAATCTCTCCCTTCCTTTCATTCCTTATCCAATCCAGTAGAAATTTAGAGGGTTTCCTGCAGATTTAGTATTTTTTCCTTTTCCCTCTCCTTCTTGCTCCTCCTTCCCAAATCTACACCAAACTCTTGACAAGTTGTAACATGAAGCTCATCTTCTTCTTCCTCACCTTCTAAGCTACTCTTGGACATCTCTTGGAGGGAAAACCAGCTAGGACAACCTCTTCTTTGGGAAAATCATCTCCATTTAGAGACTCTACAAGTAAGAAGTCTTCCCCATCTTCTAGGATTAACTTTGGCTTCCCTTAGGGAGTCTTCTCTTCCCACATGCAAAATCCATCTCCTTTTCTTCTTATTCTCTCTATTTTGGGTATTCTAAGATGGGTGATTTTGGGGGTTTTGTGTGGCTTTAGGATGCCAGCTCTTGGAGGGTGCTTGAGAGATATTTGAATGCTCTTGGAGACCAAGGCAAGTAGATGAATGGATTTATAACGAAGTGCCAATAGCTTTAGGATTTTCAGCCTTTTTCCTATGCTTTTATTGATTTCATGTTTGATCTCTTCTTGATTTCATGATGGATTTGCAAAATAGCTTTTACAACCCATGTATGTTGAATGTCTCTCATTCATGTGTTTTCTCCCTCAGTTTCTTAAATTCTACTTTCATGCATAACTCCATCTCTTTGATGAGTAATGGGTTGGGAATTTGATGGATTTGATTGAAGAAGGGATAACATGTGGATTGTGAAATTGGGTGTTGGATTTAAGGTGAATGTAATGGTGAGTTAAAAGAGCATTGGAGGCCTTTATTTATTGCAGGTATTGGTCTTGAAAAAGTATAGGAGAGAGAGGCAAGAATAACCTTAGAGAAGGGGACCTCTTTGGACTCAGAACAGAACCTGAGTCAAGCAGGGCCAGAACCCCTGCTCACTCGAGCGAGCTGGGTAGGGGCCTAGGCAGCAACTGGCCTTGCTTGAGCGAACTTTTTCTTCGCTCGAGTGAGTCTACTGACTGTTCCAGACCCCCCTCTAACACCTTGGGACTATTTTTAATTATGGAAGATGGTTCCCTTTGGCTTCTAATCCCACCCATTGATTTTTTTACGGATAAAAAGAACCCTAATGCGGGAATCCAATTTGGAGACATGTTAATACCTCGTTAATTTGATAATGTGCGTGAGATGCTTGAAATGCCGCCAAACTTCGAAAGCACGAAATAAAGCGAAAATCTGACATTCGGGATCTACACGCACATTGTGCCAAATTGTGCGGTCTCAACATGTCAACGGGACATGTATTTAGAGATTGACCATTAAATTTGGATTTGCCGAATGTACCTGGTTTACTTTTACTGTTCAGTTTTACTCGTTTTAAACTTCGCCCTCATGCCTGTTCAATTTTTGGCCTGCCAGTTTTACCCGTTTTGCCTTTCATTGCCTAGTTTTACTCGTTTTACTAAAAATAATCAGTTTTGTTATTTCGTGTGTTCCAGTGAGCTCTTGTGCATACCTTGTGAGGACTAATTGTGCTCGCGTATGTACTTGATTTAGCTTGTGTGAGTAGTTCCCCACTATTATGTGTTAGTTCCCCATATTTGAGTCGGCACTACTAAGCTTGGGCCACTTCGTTGGCCTGATCCATCGGCTTGGGGTCCTAATTCATTTCAGCCAACTGTAAATTGGGTTCTAGCTAGTGTGACTTTATTGCGCGGCTAGTGCCTACTGTGATGGCCAACTATATTGGCATTTTATATGCATATCTAGTTAGCTCTTGCCACCTCATGTGACGAAGAATATATGTATATATATTGTTGTGATCTTGTCACTTTGGTGATGGAAAATATAGCTTCGCGTGGTTGCCAATTTACCAGTTTACCTTTCTATCAGCCTGATTATGTTTTCTCACTCATTTAACTACCCGATTTATGTCATGTCATGTTTTTAAGTGCACATCGTGTAATCCCGTTTTACACTTGCTTTTACTTGCAACTTTTAGCCTGATGTCACATCATGTTTTTATATACACATCATGTTTTACATGCACGTCATGGTTACTCATAGCCTTTATTTTAATACTGGGATTTATCATGTTTTTCCGTTCTCACTTGTTCTAGATACATGCAACTTTTCATCAAATGCTAGGATTTATCAAATGTTTATATATATATATATATATATAAAATTCAGCCACCAGCCAGACTGTCATTTCTGATATACTACACTTTGGTGCTTTAGGTAGTAGGTCTCTCGTTCTAAGCTGGAGTGTGTTGGGTTGGCTGTGGAGCCATGAGAATGGCAGGTTTGTAGCGTCGTTGATGTTACTTAGATGTCGAACTTGGCACCAGAGTTACGTCATACACATATGGGTAGTAGTTGTGTTTAGTTGTTGTATTTGTATTGCTTTTGTTAGACTATTTCTTTTGGGATTGTAATTAATGCATTTTTATAATTTGTAACTTAAACATGCTTAGGAAAGAAATATTCTGTTACTGTCAGCTATGTATCTTGTGATTATGGTTTGTTCTAGTCTGATTATGGGCCATGTATGAAAGTTTATGCAAAAAGGTTGAGTGCAACGTGGAATCCGATGGTTATAGACTCCGAGTCGCAATGCCATGCAAGCTTCTGCGAAAATATTCTCGCTTGTGATGGGAATTTGACATCCTCATACACGTGGATCCTGGGAAAACAACAATTAATTTTTTTATCCCAAATCACGCCCTCTAAGGTCGGATGGCTGCAGAAGTCCGATTTCGGGGCGTGACAAATGGGCATCAAGTTTCCACTATTTAAGACATGGGAGAAATGGATGTAAACTATCTTTGTTTGATTTGTAAACATTACTGTTTGTGTGCTTTGTCTTACGTGTATGGATAGCTTGGATGTAGTTAATATAAGTTTAAAGTGAATGTGATTGAAGAAACACTTAAATGTGAATGTGATTGTTTTAGGTGAAATGTGATTGTGAAATGTGTACTTCAGGTGGATGTGCTCTTTATGTGGTTGTTTGAGGAGAAGGAGAGAAATGCAGGAAGAAGTTTCGGGTGTGTACTATAGGTGGATATTTGTGGGGGGAGATTGGAATGTGAATATGCAATGTAATTGTGAAATCTAGAATGTAATTTGTAAATGTGAGTGTGGATGTGAAAAGTGAATGAAAATGTATTTTGAAACTAATAGTGTAATTTTCCCAACTTTTTGTAGACTTGTGATGAGCAGCGATATGCCCACTCCCGACATTTCTACTTGTGATTAGCATCTTAACCTTGTAATTATAGTTTATGGAGAGCTAATATTCTTTATACATTGGATTAGTTGGCTTTTTTTTGGCTCAACTACATAAATTTATTTTATCAAGATAATATATTAATACTTTCAACCACTTCATAAGTACAAATAATGTAAACTAGCTTTAAGTCTAGAAACACTACTACCTTCTCAGAAAGACATGCAATACAGATCTTCCCACTCAAAGTAGAAGAAAACAAAACGTAGAAGCGCCTTCCCCCTTTGCTATGGGAAAAAGAAATCAAAGAATTAAGTTGAAGAGTTTATACTTATTTTCGTTGTCCAAATAAAACTATTTGTTACTTTTTATTAATTTTTCATATAATCAACTTAACATTTCTACAAAACATTGATTTCACATGTCACACATTCTAGTTGGTAGTAAAAGATACAAACAGATATGGGTTGACTCCATTTCATCTTTCTACTATGAAAACCACTAGCTTATTTCATGTTTTCTCCTTCATTGACAATCTTGCTATTGATGTACATGTACAATTGATGCAATCACTGAAAATTTATGTACATTCTATCAATGAATTGCATGTACTTTCTACTTCCACTCCTCCAGAGTGTTAAAGTCCAAAAGACTGCTCCAAATCCAAATACAATTCCGACTCCAAATCCTATCCACTTGAACCCCCAATCAATTTCTTGTTCGTCATCCAAGCCAGAACTATCGAAGGCCGATGGTGGTGTTGCCTTAGTCTTTTCACATTTTGTTGACAATGGCGGTCCACATAAACCAATGTTCCCTAAAAAGGAACTGTTGGTAAATGTGAGGAAGTGTTGACTTTGTGGTATGCTTCCAAAGAGGAGATTTTCTGAGAGGTTCAAGACGGCAAGAAATGTAAGCTTTGTCAACTGCCCGGGTATTTCCCCTGAGAACTTGTTTCTTGAAAGATCTAATGATTCTAGCACTGATAAATTTTCCAAAGATGCTGGAATTGGGCCATCAAAGCCATTTTGTGAGAAGTTGAGCGAACGGAGTAACTTGAGACTCACCACTGATTTTGGAATCTTTCCTTGAAATCTATTATTCAAAAGATCCACAGTGGTCATTGCAATCAAGATCTTAACCACATCCATGGAAAGCCCTTTCGTGATTATTGTCACCGAATCTTGATAGTAAAATCCATAATCAGATCGGAATCTTACAATTTGATCATTGGAGCTCAAACTTGAACCATCTTCTTCTATCATTGCTTTCCAATTTGAAAATAATTCTGGTGGAACAACACCCATAAAAAAATTGGAAGAAAGGTCAAAGATTTGCAGAAATTGGAACAATGGACTTTTAGTAAGAGAATGAGCAATAGGACCGTGGAATTTGTTGGATCGTAAGACCAAAATGCGCAAATCAGATAAACTTTCTAACCAAAATGGGAAGGTATCAATTAGATGATTGTTTCCAAGGTCTAGAACCTCTAATGTTTTGCAATTGATTAATGATCTCGGTATTGGCCCTTCAAGCTCATTGCTGTTAAGATTGAGCGTCCTTAGACTGCATTCTTTCTTAAACATTTCAGGCACATTACCTTGAAAAGCATTTCTTTGCAAATTCAATATCTTAAGTGAGTTGCCTAATTCACCTAGACAAGTTGGAATGTTTCCGCTAAAGTTGTTTCTAGATAGATCAAGGACTTGAAGCTTGCTTGAATTACAAATTGATAAAGGAATTTCTCCCTTGACATTATTACCTGAAAGAAGAAAGAATGCAATGGAAGAGAAGCTTATATTAGCTGGGATAATGGATGAGAAATTGTTGTTTGAATAATCATGAAAATAAACTCGATGTGGCATGATTGGAAGCTGCCCCTGCAATCTATTGGAATGAAGGTCAATAATTTGTAAGTTACTTGGTGAAAGCTCAGGCAACGAATGCTCAAAACTTTCCAAGAAGTTGTTAGAAAGATTAAGATAATACAAACTCCCATTTCTTACCTCCCAGATCCATGCGGGTATTTTACCATGTATCTTGTTTTTTGACAAATCCAGATATCCCAATTGATTAGGACTTTGAAGGATGTTTGGGAACTCACTAATGTTGCATGAACGTAAACGTAAAGTATGAATTTGAGATGAAGAGATCAGACGTGGACTACTATTGCTACTAATGACTGAAAAGACATTGTCTGAAAGATCGAGAGACTGGAAGTTCTTGAAGTTTTTGAACATATCTAGTGCTAGTGTTCCACTGAAATTGTTGTTAGACAGAGAAAGATCAGTTAGCTTCATGAGTTTAAAGACCGACTTAGGAATCGGCCCTTGCAATTTATTTCCATCCAAGTAGATCTCCTCCAATATTGAAGATGATACATTGTGAAAGTTAGGAAGCAAACCACTAAATTGGTTATTAGAGAGATGCAAGAATCGCATTGTTGGGTGTGAAAACAAAGATAATGGGATGGATCCTTCAAGTGAATTATAACTTAATTTGAGAGTAGTGAGACGTTGGAGTGTATCTCCATAGGACAAAGGAATTGGGCCACTGAAGTGATTTAATGAAAGGTCCAAAAGCTCAAGTTGGGTAAGATTTGTAATCGAAGAAGGTAACGACCCAGAAAGATTGCAAATCGAAAGTGATAATTCCTTCAAGAGCTTGAGATTACCGATGGAATCCAATAGCTTCTTCTCAAAGTTAGCAGTGTTCATATACAAGATCTGTAAAGCTTTGTTTTGAGGAAACTTTGAAAAATCAATGGTGAGACTTGGATTGTCTGAAATGTCAAGTTTTTGTAGATTTGGCAACATGAAAAAACTCTTAGGAAAATCTCCATACAAATTGCAACTTGAAAGGATGAGAGAAGTCAAAGAAGAGGAGTCACCCAAGAGATCAGGTACAACAATGGAGGAGAGAGTGTTTCCATACAGTGAGAGATGTGATAGATAAGGCATCCGAAATAGAGAGGCATCAATGGGTCCTTGAAGACCACAACCACGTAAGCTCAACCTGCGCAGATTGGGTAGTGCGATGGATATGGCTTGGGCCCACTTGCCACCTTTCTCCTCCGAGAAGCTTATCCAATCAAGAAAGAGTTCTTGGAGGTTGGATAAGTTTTGGATGATTGTTGTAAGGTTTGGATTTTTTACCTCATTTAGCCTGATTAAAGAGAGATCCAAGGAAACAAGCTTGGTCAATCTTGATATTTCCAATGGGATTTGGCCTGTAAAAATCGACTCTGAGAGGTTCAGATGAGTCAAATTAGTGAGTTGGCCCAGCTCGGATGGTATTGGATGAGGATAGAATGAGTTCCAAGCGAGATTGAGCTTTTGCAGGCTGTGAAGCTGGAAGAGGCTAGAGTCTATTCGACCTCTAATCCAACTTCTCTTCAAATCACCACCATTGCTGCCGCTGAGATCAAGTCCAATCACGTGACCCGTGGCCTTATCACAACTGACTCCTTCCCAAGAACAACAATCTATGGTTGGATTCCAGGAATCGAGCTTTGAAGAAGAATTATAGTTACCACGCTCTATTAAAAACCCATGCTTGAGTTGAAGCAAGGCTATTTTCTCGTGATGCAGGCAGTTTAACGAGGAACCATTATTACTGTTAATGAAGGCAAATGAGCAGGAGGTTTGAGAGAGCAATAGCAGCTGCAGCAAAAAGGCAAGAAGAGAGAGGAAACAGCATGAGGCTTTAGTGAAAGGGAGGGAGAGGTGATCCATCAGCAACTTTCAGATTGATAGATTTCAAGTAACACTGATAATGTGATGAGGTTCAACGAAAGCCACTTGGTATTTGTAGAGAAATACTTGGCCACTGATGGGTGAGAAGTACTCTAAAAAAAAGGCCCTTTCTTGATTGTTAGCTTTTTGTTTCTTCGCCGTAGCGTGTTGGATTATTTTTTCCCATGGGCTGATTGCCGTCAAATTGGAATAGTCAATTAGCAAATGGCCAGGCTACTAGTCTTTGGAGAGCTCTCTTGGATTATTTTACTTAATCATCCATCATGCTACATAGGTGTTACCTTGTTGGGACAAAACTATTGGAATTGAGAAGTGAAGAAAGTATTGTGGAGTAAACCTCATCAAATGATCTCAGACTTGCAACTAAATCCAAATCCCCAAAATTGTGTGTCCCATTTTGAATGGTTTATAGCTTGACTTTCGGTGTGAAATGAAACAGTAAACTGTATACTGGTCAGTCATTTGCTGACAATTTAGAGGCTTGACTGACAATTAATAACTGTAACACCTTTCAAGACACCCAGTCAAAATAATAATAATAATAATAATAAAAAAGAGACCTAAGTCATAGAACTTGTGGAAGTCCAGTGGGTACTTTAAAACTATTCAACTTATCACAGGTTCTTTTAAACTTCATAAATAGAAGGAACAAAGAGAAGCATTTTTGGTGAAACTCCATGTGAGCCTATTTGAATGTAAGCCAAAGTTTGGAAGAATTTTTTTTTTTCTTTTCTGTTAAAAAAAAATAGTTTTGTCTGTTTGGATCTACCTGAACGGCCTTGAAATAGTTTTTGGGAATTCAGTAATTCCAACCTCTTTACTTTAGTTGATAGAAGTTTTGAGTGCTCAGATACAATATAACATTGATGAATTTCATCATCAAGACAGGAACTGCATGAATTCCAAAACAAGTCCTTTTAAATGTCATCCTCATCAACTTATTTCTCCTGAACATGATGTCTTTTTCAACCGCCTTTGAGCATACGTTACAAGTCAAGTCATTTGGTCCCATACGTTTATGGTGATGACTATATTAAGATATTCTTCACCCTAAAACTAAATGGATTGGTCCCATATTTTTATGGTGGTGAATCACTAATTGACATGCCATTCCATGCAAGTGGCCATCTATTGCAATTTTAGATTGACACCCAATAACCCAATTCGAAGGTAAGGAATCGAGGGTCCTTGATTGGATGGTGGACCTTGTCAGGTGCAGACCTATTAAATGTTGTTCAATGTGGGTCGTTGTCATTGAGTGTGCATACCCTGTCAGGTGTGAAAACCAGGTATGAAGCACATACTGCCCTGGATGCCAGTTGTTTTTGGCGAGTTTTGTATCTTGTCTCTTGGCCCACTTTGTAAAATTTTAAAAGTTCAAAATAAATGTCTCCCTCTTGCTTCTGACCTGCGAAATTTCAATTTAATAAAATTAAGGCCCAATTAGCCATCTTGATGTGTCAAGACATGCAAGTATGAAACTTCGATTTTGTCGCAAAACAAGATACTCCCATTACCTGTTAGGGTCTTGATACAGATATTGGCTCATACCTAATCCCTACAAGATATTGGGCTAGGAAGTAGTTGCCTAGGCCTTGCCCCGTGGGAATTTGTCTTTTTATGGGACTAACCCGTATGGGCCCGCGGCAGCCGGATAAATCTCATGTGGCCCCATTGTGATAGCGTAGTTTCGAACTCCCAACATCCGAGAGTAACGGTTGCTTTCATTCTCGAACAAAATCAGTAGGCACATGAACATGGATATTCACATATGGATTCTACCACCATGTGATTTAGACTAATAAACTTTTGATTTGACCTCAGTAGGTCCAGGTCTTTGATTTTGAGATTAAAAAATGTCTTTGATTTGATATTATTTAAATGTCATTAGGTTGCACCAAAAAAGTATTACACGTGCTCAAGATTTATTTATATCTAGTTTGTTTGCACTCATTTGCACATCAGAGGCGTAAATGAAGGGTGAAATTTGTGTGTAAAGGAGGTCATTTTTATTTAAAAATTCACACACTGAAAAAAGGTATAAAAAAATTATTAAAAATAGAAAATTGGATAGGGTGAAGATAAATGATTTTCTCAGGGGGTTGAGAAAAGTGTTGTTTCTTTTCCTACGAATCCGTAAATTAAATTAAATTAAAAAGTTATAATAATTTTTTATTTCTAAAATGTTGTGACAGAAGGGATTGTACAACCGTACAGGTCTCTGAAAAGTCATCCTTCTCATTTTTCCTACTGAAAATGATATTTTCTTCACTGCCTTTGAACATACGTTTACAAGTCACATGATCGGTCGCACATGTTTATGGCTATGAGCCAATGACTGTACTAATAATAGCTTCTTCCCTCCAATAAGTCATTTGATGATGACAAACCAAATGGATTCTCCTTTGAGTTTTATGTTTTTTATATACCCTCCTAAGGTGTGTTGGATTTGTAGATAGGACGGGACCTGAAGTTTTAGTATTTGTAAATAACCTCTCTATTTTCATTTTAATACATTCAATGTCCCCGAAATCAATAGCCTTCTAACTGCCATAAGTTTTAGAGCGAAATGATACTTTTGCCCATCTCTTTTATCTTATATGCAGTTCAAAAGCTTGGACTTATTCTTTTTATAAGGCATGCAACATTAACAATTGCACTAAGTGGAATAGAATAACCCTACATAAATCCATTTTTCTTTTTTTTTATCAATACAAGACTCATTTAATTAAATTCAAATTGATAAAATGACAGTCAACACTTGTACTTATGATCGATCATAATTTATCCAGTCCATACATGACCCACCATTAGATTGATTAAGTTTCAAAATACATGATTAGGCTTCATGTGCATGAGAGAGTTATTGAGAGAAGCTATAGGACTTGAGATAGAATGATGGTATTTTTATAAATAATAATATACTTATTTTTTTTAATTGGCGTAAGGGCAAAACTATCATTTATATAAAGATCCAACACAAACCTCACAGTGGTTTACCATTCTTGTTAAGAATACTAGTGTGAGAAATAGAAGAAATATATTTCAATATAAAAGTAATATATGTGCATATCAAATAAAATATAAATAAAAAATATTGAAACACGAATAAGATAGAGGGAAGGAGTAAAGAAAAGCTAATGACTTAGATTCATTAGGTGGGCCCTTAATGATATAGTACTATAACCAAGCTATCATATATTCTATAATAATTACATTACACAGTGATTTTTGGCCATCGCAATGTGTCCAATCATTATAGTCATCTGATATGTACCATTATAGCTTTGATTTGGAATTGGCTTCCAAAGGGTGGACTCCATCCATATGTAGGGAGGCCACATGATTGAATATTAGATTTGAAGTTCAAGATTCTTGCCAGACAAATGTTTACTTACATGTGTTACTTTCCTTGTATGTGTGAGCTTTCTTTAATGGAACACAAGATCATACAAAATTGGGAAACCCATTAGTTTCCTTCTATAATAATAAAAAATGGCCGATTGTAGTAAGTATGATAAAAGAGAAAAAAGAGAGATTTTAGGGATTATAAAAAATCTCAAGTTTTTTCAAATGGATGTGATGAGATGGAAGTGTGCCATGTGTCATCATGAAACCATAAGAGGAAGCGCCACGTGTCGCTCCCTCGCGAAGGAGGCTATTGGTTTAATATATATAACTAGTATGAAAGGCCCGTGCCCAACATGGGACAAAAAAGAAAATGAAAAAATATATTCCAATATAAAGGCAATATCTGCGCATATAAAAAAAAATCCAATTGAAAGATAAATGCATGCCTCTATAAGATTTGTGAGGTCTCAAGGTCTCATTCAGATATTTCGTATGGCCCCAGGTGGACCCCACTATATATATCTACAATTATATTGCAAATGGATGGTTGAAACGAAATATTAGGATCAGTAGTTTTTCGTTTAGGACTTCAATAGAGAGTTTTCAATGCACTGATATCCACAGTGGATCCTACTCCTACGTAAAGTAACAGTTGGATTAATGTAGATCGTGCTTATTGGTTTGTGAGAGGGCCCTTGTTTTTTGTCCAATGTGCACTGTATTCTGGGTCTCAAGACTCAGCACAGTTGATGCTCATGGATTAATGATCCATACCATAGATCTCATGGCCCTCTGTTTGCACAGGTGGGCAACTGGACCCGTGCTATACAGATTATCCACACCTTTCTTATCCATTCGATTGAAGGGCTTGAATTGCTCCATAGGAGAGATTAATGAACCATGGTCATACCTATACCTACTCAAGAGTCAATAACTGTATGAATAGAGTACACAGTGATCTCTACAACCAGTGAGATTTATTCTAAACTGGCCCATCCATAATCATATCTACAATTATAATGAAATGACTTTCTAATTAATGATTTTACACACACAGGAGAACATAATCCAATGAGTTGCAAGTGATTCTTTGAGCAATGGATGTGACAGTGCTGGTAAAGTGAAGTAAATTGTCAGCCCTCTCTTCTTCTTCTTCCTCCTCCTCTTCTTATATATTTTTCCTTTTTTTTTTTTTTTTTTTTTTTGTTGTTGTTGTTTAGTTTGAAATAGTAGGGTTGGATTTGTAGAACATGTAGGGTTAAGAAATGGGTTGGAAAAAATATTGGAAAAGTGACCTCCAGAAGGGAGGAATTGTGATGGCTGGAATCTTAAAGAGATTATGTTGTAATTAGCGAGAAATTAGAGAGGGATTTCTAATCAGAGATTAGATATTTGAGAGATTTTAGAGATTAGATAGTGGAGAGATTTTAGGAAAAATTTCTTTTGGGGTGGAATCTTAAAGAGATTATGCTGCAATTAGAGAGAAATTAGGGGATATTTTAATTGAGGGAATATTTGAGGGAAGACTAAAAGGATAATTCCAAAATGCAGTGTTGCAAAAAGTTTTAAGATGCGCCACGTTTCGCTCCCTTACGAAGATGGTTGCTGTTATAATATATATAACTAGTGGGCACAAGCCATAATTAAAACATCATTAAAATTTCTAATTGGGATTTTTCTAAATATTTAAATAAATTATAAATGAATATTAATATATAATTCATAATAAAAATAGAAACTCATTAGAGAAATTTTAGATAGTTGGAAATATTTAGGGAAAGATCAAGTAAATAGTAAAGATTTTAAGACCTTAATTTGATTATATTTGTGCTTAGCCATAAATTTAGTGCCATTTCAGAATTAAATGTAGATTTTGAAATTAATTGGCTTCCACAATGGGCCCCACAGATCAATTAATCATATCAAATATCCAAAGAAAAGTAAGGAGAAAAATGTCCAGAATATGCCCCACATATTAATCTTACTGGATATTGAAAGGAAAATAATGAGAAAAAAATAGTAGAATACAGCCTATAAAAGTGGCCCCCACTCTGGTATCAATAAAGCTTTTCGTGTGTTGGTATAAAAAAAAGTGCCCCCCGTAAATTATGAGTTTGGAAAGAAAGAAGACTTGGATTTTGTAATGGGACTCATAAATTTATTTGGTTAAATTAGTAAATATAAATGATAATAAAAAAATCATGATAAAGATGGAGACTCATGAGAGAAAGTTTATTTGGTTAAATTAGTCAATATAAATAATTATATATTAAGTGTAGATTTTGAAATTAATTCGCTTCCACAATGGTCTCCACGGATTAACCATACCAAATACTGAAAGAAAAATAGGAAAAAAGTTGGAAAATACTGCCGACGAAAGTGCCCAAAATTTCTGTAACTTGGATCTGACATGAGGGTCCCACAAATTGATATGCAACAACATTTAATACATACATATTCACCAATCACTAAAATCATAGCCAAATAGCCTTTATTCTTTTTTTTTTTTTGGTTAGTTTTATAATACGTGGGTCCCATTAAAGGTAACGAAAGATAATTTATCATTGTATACTATGTTTTAGGCAATGGATAAGTATTTTATTTCAAGAATGTCTTAGATTTGCATTGAGATATTTTAGGTGGTGGAGTATTGGAGAATTTGAGTTAGTTTGGTGAGATTAGAAAAGAAGGGTAATTTCGGAATGTAGCATTGCAAAAAGTTTGAGGATGCACCACATGTCGCGCCCAAAGCAGGTCATAATTAAAAAAAAATTTAAAATTTCTAATTAGAAATATTTCTAAATATTTAAATAAATTATAAATGAATATTAATATATAATTCATAATAAAGATGAAAACTCATTAGAGAAATTTTAGGTAGTTGGAGATATTTAGGGAAAGATCAAGTAAATAGTAAAGATTTTAGGACCTTGATTTGATTATATTTGTGCTTAGCCATAAATTGAGTGCCATTTTAGAATAAAATGTAGATTTTGGAATTAATTGTCTCCCACAATGGGCCCCATAGATTAATTAATCCTACCAAATATTTAAAAAAAAATAAGGAGAAAAATATCCATAATGAGCCCCATAGATTATGGGTGGGTCAATAGGTGGGTTGGATAAGTTCAAGGTGGGTCTATAGGGGAGAGATTTTAGGAAAGATTTATTTTGGGGTGGAATCTTATAGAGATTATGTTGCAATTAGAGTGAAGTTAGAGGAGAATTTAATTGAGTGATTTTATGAGAGATTAGAAGGGCAATTCCGGAATGTAGCGTTGCAAAAAGTTTTAGGATGCGTCACGTGTCGCACTCTGGCAAAGAGGGCTGCTGTCTTTTATCATTAAAAAATTATTAAAATTTTTATTTAGAAATATTTTTAAATATTTAAATAAATTATAAATAAATATTAAAATAAAATCATAAAAAAGATGGAAACTCATTAGAGAAATTTTAGGTAACTGAAAATATTTAGGAAAAGATCAAGTAAATAGTAAAGATTTTAGGATCTTGATTTGATTATATCTGTATTTAGTCATAAATTGAGTGACATTTCATAATTAAATGTGGATTTTGGAATTAATTGGCTTCTACAATGGGCCCCCACAGATTAATTAATCTTACAAAATATCCAAAGACAAATAAGGACAAAAATATCCATAATGAGGCCCACAGATTAGTCTTAGAGAATACTAAAAGGAAAATAAAGAGAAAAAAGTAGCAGAATACAACCTATGAAAGTGGCCCTTGCTCTGATATAAAAAAAGCTCTTCGTGTGTTGGTATAAAAAAAAGTGGCCCCCGTAAATTGTAAGTTTGGAAATAAAGAAGACTTGGATTTCACAATGGGACTTATAGATTTATTTGGTTAAATTAATAAATATAAATGATAATAAAAAAATCGTGATAAAGATGGAGACTCATGAGAGAAAAATTATTTGATTAAATTAGTAAATATAAATGATTATATATTAAGTGTGGATTTTGAAATTAACTGGCTTCCACAATGGTCCCCATGGATTAACCATACCAAATACTAAAAGAAAGAATAGGAAAAAAAAAAGTAACAAAATGCTGCCTACGAAAGTGACCAAAATTTCTACAACTTGGATCTGACGTGAGGGTCCCACAAATTGATATGCAACAACATTTAATACATACGTGTTCACCGATCACTGAAATCATAGCCAAAGAGCCTTTATTATTATTATTTATTTAATAATACGTGGGGCCCATTGAAGGTAAGTAAAGAGAAGTTACTATTGTATGCTATGTTTCAGGGAATGGATAATTATCTTATTTCAAGAATATCTTATATTTGTATTGAGATATATTTATGGGATGATATTAGATTATAAGGGTAATTTCGGAACGTAGCATTCCTGCTGTTTTTTATTATATAATTGATTTTGGAGACATCAAAGTTATTAACTTGAAAGAGCAGGACTTTTTCGCAAATGCTAAAACCTCATAGGCCTATTTAAAAATCCTATAAACATTGAGGAGAGGGGTATATACAAAATAAAAACTCTTTTCTTTTCTAAAGCTTGGTTTTTTTACAGGCCTTCCCATTCAAAGGGGTTCACCACTGCAATTCTACACCACTAATCATAATAAGTCAATGACCCAGTCCATAATCTTGGACCCACAATAAAAATTGAGCCTCTCGTACAAGCATATTGAGATTGTTTTTGTATTGGTGTTGTTATGATGACTAATGCTGGGTCATAATCCGGGTGTAAAAAACTGCAAGATACACGCATTTATGCATCGGCTCAAAGTAGATTCGGTAGTGCGGTGGATATGGCTTGGGCCCATATAGCGTGTATCGGAGGTTATCCAATCAATAAATAGTTATCGGAGGTTGGATAAGTTTCGGAGGATTATCGTAAGGTCTGGGCTCTTGACCCCATATAGCATGACTGAAGAGAGATCCAAGGAAACAACGTGACTTTTTTGAAAAATTTCTCGATAACCGTAATAGATCAATGGTTTAAATTTGGTGTGGTATTAGTTCTTACACAATGCAGCTATTCAACGGTTTGGATGGTGGTTTTAGTAGTCCCACAGTCAAGGGAAAAAAATAAAAAAACCGACTGTTCACGTCTTCCCGCTTTTGATTGTGGGATATCCTACATCTCTAGGATATCGCAGCTTGCAATATTCTACAGACGAACAGTTCTACGGTAAATATTCATTTTTTAGCTTTTCTGAGGTTATTGTTAGCTTTAACACTTTCCGTACGGTAATTGTCCCTTTATATAGATATCCAACATAAACCTCACGGTGGTTTCCCATTCTTGTTAAAAATACTAGTGTGAGAAATAGAAAAAATATATTTCAATATAAAAGTAATATATGTGCATATCAAATAAAATATAAATAAACAATATTGAAATATGAATAACAAAGATTTGTAGAAGAAGGAAGATGAAGGAAGGAGTAAAGGAAAGATAAAGACTTAGATTGATTAGGTGGGCCCACAATGATATAGTGCTATGACCAAGCCATCTTATATTCTATAATAATTGCATAACCACAATGGTTTTTGGCCATCACAATTTCCAATCAATGTAGTCAGCTGATATGCACCATTATAGCTTTGATTTGGAATTGGGTTCCAAAGGGTGGACCCCATTCATATGTAGGGAGGCCACGAGATTGAATATTAGATTTTAAGTTCAAGATTCTTTCCAGACATATGTTTACATGTGTTAGTTTCGTTATATGAGTGAGCTTTCTCCTTTAACGGGACACATGATCATACAAAATTGGAAAACCCATTATTTTCCTTCTATAATACTAAAAAATGGCCAATTGTAGTAAGTATGATAAAAGAGATAAAAGAGAGATTTTAGGGTAGTAAGTGTGATAAAAGAGAGATTTTAGAAATTATAAAAAATCTCAAAGCTTGTCAAATGGATATCATGCGATGTGTGTGCCACGTATTATCGCGAAACCCTAAGAGGAAGCGTCATGTGTCGCTCTCTCGCAAAGGAGGCTGCTATTTTAATATATATATATATATATATATATATATTATTAATTTTGGGGACATGGAAGGTATTAACTTGAAAAAGCATGACCTATTCACAGATACTAAAACCTTATAGGCCTATTTAAAAATCCTATAAACATTGAGGGGAGGGGTGCATACAAAAAAGGAACTCCATTCTTTTCTAAAGATTGGTTTTTTGACATGCCTTCCCATTCAAAGGGGTTCACCACTGCAATTCTACACCACCAATCATAATAAGTTCATGACCCCATCCATAATTTTGGACCCACAATAAGAATTGGGCCTCTCGTACAAACCTATTGAGAATGTTTTGTGTTGGTGTTGGTAATGACAAATGCTGGGCCACAATCCTGGTGTAAAAAACTCCAAGATACACACATTTATGCATCGGCTCAATGTTGAGATGGACCAACTTTGAAAAGGAGGGCCTCGTGGTCACACTCTACAGAAAGTCTGTGTCCAAAATCCCCTTTGTCCCTGCAGTATCCTTCCCTCCGAAACAAATATAATGACTACAATGGAGACTCTCATCTACAGTTGAGAGCTCTCCCTTTTAGTATTGCCGAGAGCTTATCAACTTGGAGACTGTCATCTACAGTGTAGCCAAGAACATAATTCATTACTTCATATATCCCTCTTGGGAACCATCTTGCGAAGAAACATATACTTTTCATGATTCATAGACAGTGTTCATATTATAAATTTATTGAACACATTTATCTACATTGATGATCACAGATTATAGTCAATCATTATTGACTTATTGCGAAACTATTTTCTGTTATTTATGTAAGAAAAAATAACTCTCTTCTAATTTAAAGGAATGCGATCGCAACTTCAACGAAATTCCTTCATCTCTATTTTGTGAAGCTAATAACTGCAATCCATTTTAATGGGCATCCAAACACTTTTTAAGCACATCAAATTAGTGACTAGAGGTGAAATTCATTTTTTTTTTCTTATTTACTTTGTTTGATAAGGTTATGTAGTTGTAATTAGAATTTGTTAGGTTGTTAATAATGGTTAGCTGCATTTGAAGTTGGTAGATATCTTTTCTAGGCTGTTTTGGCATTGTCGGTATCTGCCATTCTTCTCTGGTTCCTCTTTCTTTGGTTGGTGCTTATATATGCAGATATGTGAAACTATGTTAGAGTGGATAAATCGACTTTATTTTTCATTTTGTCATTCATTCTTATGTAATTTTTTTTTCTTTTTCACCCTTAGCATCATACCCCTTTCTTTGGGTGGTGGTAAAGGTTTGGGGGTTGTACCCTGGATGTTGTTAAGATATGCTGGAATAAAATAATTATGTGCATTGTTCTTTATACATAATTTTTTTAGTTGTTGATTTTCCTCAGTAGATATTTCTATTTCGTGTAGACAGCAAGACGGAGATCTCTGCTGGGGGGGGGGGGGGGGGGCGCGGGTGGCGACCTGTTAGGCCCCGACCCGGATTAATCATAATTAAAGCTAATTAGTCCCAATTAGTGATACTTAAGCATGATTAATTGTACTAATTGTGATTAATGAACAAAATGAGTTGGGTTAATCTCAAATGATTGAATTAAGCCTAATGAAGTGAATTTGGATGGGATTGAATTGATTAAGATGAGTTTAAACTCAAACAAGGTGAACTAAGGACCTTTTTGTAAATACGAGTTTTTACGTATTTCGTCGAATACGGAAATTCTTGATACCAACGTGTGTATCTCGAAGTGTACGTCAACTTTCATAATGCATTTAGTTTCTTTTGACCTAAGGTTGGTCAAGTGGGTCTTCATTTGACCCAACATGTGAATAAGAAAGTAGAAGGGGACTTAAGTGCAAAAATTCCACTTATATAAGCTAAGAGATGAGCCTTTCCCCCATTTTGCAAACCCTAGGCAACTTTCTCTCTTTCTCTTCCATTTTCTACACTAAGAGTGGAGATTGAGGAGGATTCCAAGTGAGTTTGGGTGCAAGCATCACCATCTTTATCTTCTTCTTCAAGTGCACCCTCCATTATTGAAGAACTTGGAAGATTTTTGGAGAGGGATTGTGACAAGCCAAGCAAAGAGAGAGGGGTTTTGTCAAAGAGGCTTCCAAGGAGGCAAGTATAAGCATTACTTGTGATTATTGTTAGTATTGTGAATGTAAATGGAGTTTGTGCATTTTCCATTTAATGTTGAATGGATTGGTTGCTTGTGGATTGATGAAATGTCATTAATGTGTGTATTAAATGGTGAATGAGGAGTGGACAGGAGGTCCAAGGTTTATTGCAGGTGGTTGTGGTAATGAATGGAGAAAGGAATGAAGAAGAGAGAGAGTTGCAGAAATTCGGATTGGGTTTCTGAAGCATTCGCTCAAGCGAACTCTGTGTTCGCTCGAGCGAACCACTCTCTGGTTGAACACAGTGAAGTTCTGAAGCATTCGCTCGAGCGAACAACTCTCTGGATGAGAGCGCTCGAGCGGACAAGGGTTTGCTCGAGCGACCATTTCTCTGTTTGAGTTCGCTCGAACGAACTTTGGGTTCGCTTGAGCGACCACTTCTCTGTCTGGGTCCGCTCGAGCGAACTTAGGTCCGCTCGAGCGAACCTGATACTGGACAGGGCATTGATTGAGGCCGAAAATTTGGCCAATCGATTGGACCTAACGGTCCGATCGATTGGGGGAGTTGGTTTTGGATTTCGTAAGAAACATGGGTACTTTTTGGACATTTATGTGTCCTCTAAATTTAACTTCGTGACTAATTAATGCAAAATTAGAGATTGATGGGGATTGGACAATGAAATAGAAACTTGAGAATTGAACCCTTGGATTAATAATGGGTTAAATGATAATTGGTTATAGACTATATCTCTATGAGTGTTAATCACGGGGACTCCAATGTACATATAAATACAAATGTGATGTCCATTGAAAATAACACGTACATTGGATAACCAATGGTTACACCCAAATGGTGGGTAGGAACTGGAATAGAAATCAGTAGAATCGAATAGTCAGTGATTCTCTCATGCCATTATGTTCTGTATCGCTTCATTCCAATCTCACAAGATTGATAGTATTGTTTGTCTCTTTTCCATTGTTAAGAATGGAATCACTGTATAGAATTGAATTCATAAATGGATTATTAATGAAATGTATTGACCCTTGAGTCTGGCACTACCTAGCTATTGTATGGAATTCTAAATGAATTAATAAATGATTATGTACATGAGGCCAGGGTCATGAATGGTGTGCCCTTCCGCCCTGAGCCAAATGACTATTCCTACTGCAGTAGATGATTTGGGGGCGTTCCGGAGCTCCGTGGTGATGCTAGTGTCCCTGGCCCGAACACTGGTAAGTCCCACAAATTCCGATTGTATCTACGGGTACTGATTGATGCCTTCCATTTGGAAGATGAATCCTTCTTTTGAGGGAAGATGGTAAATGAAATGAAATGAAATGACATGAACAGAAATGAAATGAAGTGAATTGAAATAAAAGCTATGGTAGTTGCCATCTTGTACGTGTCTATTGTATTACCTATTATGCTCATCCATTGTCTAGAATTGGAACTGTTCACTAATTATATCGAATGAAATTAGTAATGTACTAACATGTGCTTTTACAAGTTTTGTTTATACATTGTTGAACCGTCTTGTTTATTAGTGTTATTGATGGCATTACAGGCCCGATCGCCCGTGCCGGCCCAGCAGCGGCCCTGGCGGCAGCGGATGAGACCGTTGCGGTTCTTCCGGGAGGATTGATAGAATGGGATGGCCGGAATACCAATTGAGATGGTATTCGAGTGCGCAAACGAACTATGATGTTTTGGGAGATTCATTTTGTGAATTCTTTTGAATAGTTGAAATTCATTTTGGAAATGTAATATTTTGAGAATTTGAATAGTCATCACTATGCATAGTATTTGAATATGCAATGATTGATGAAAGAAAGCAAAGGGACTATACATGTATAAAAAACTTCATTTTGTATACATGTACATTTTGAATGAATTGTCAATCTGTATTTCCGCAAATTGTACAATTGACAGGTATGATCGAATGAATGTTATCCCTTGTGAATTCCGTTTTAACTTCGGTTAATTCAGAGTTTACGAGAGTAAGTATGGTTCACGGCCCCGGATTATCATAACTCGGGCCCGGGTCATGACACGACCCTTCAATGCTTTTGATTGGGCCAAATACACAACACACAAGCTTGGCCATATACATACTTACATGTGCTGCTGTCCTTGCATCACGTTGTGGTACAAATAGCAAACGATTTGAACATATCGGCAAACCTTTCACTTGGTCACATTGGTAAAAATATGGTCCAGAGAAACCAAATTTGGAAGATCCTAGTCATCCATTAATTGCAACTAGAAGTGCAGAAAGACAAAGTTGGAGTCAGGAGCCGTAATTTGTATCAACCTAATGGGAGCAACTGTCAATGAAGAGAGCTTTTGCAGAATCTCTTGCTTTCTTTGTGACCATTAAGTTTGAACATATAAGAACCATGGACCAATCATCTACATGGCCCCAATGCAGATAAAATATAGTCCAGAGAAACCCAGCTTGTATCCTTCGAAATTAAGAAAGCAGAATTAGAGATATAGGGTTTTTAACTTCTTTTGGAGGAATGGGGCGGGTGCGATTTGGTTGGGGCAGCGGAGGATGATGTTCTTGGTCTAGTTGTTAGACGATCCAGCAATGATTTCTATAGAGGGCAGATTCTAAGGAGGGTCCTTTTCAAGTCTTCTATTTTTTTTTCCTAAATTTCTTATAATTCATTCCTAAAAACTCTAATTTTTCCTGAAATTCTCTATGCTAAGGGAAATGACAAAACTAGACTTTCTTTTCCAGAGGCACCTTCATTCAATGCTTTTAACTTTTTTTCCTCTCTTACTATAATTTTTCGTTCTTCTTCTTTTACCAAAACTTTGGTCATTGCAATATGTGTGGCCCACCTTTATCTGTACACTCCACCTTTACATATTGACTTGAAATTTGATTCAATGAACATATTGGGAGTATTTGTCCATATGATCAGCTTTGAACAATGAAACGTGGGCCTCGATAGGATAAATTAATTATTTATCTATATATTTCTTTTTTTAAAAATTATTCTTTTTTCCATGATCCAAAAATATACATTTTCTGGGTCCTAACACTAAAAATCACATTGATTGATAGATGATTAGGATGGAAGACTCATGAAGTTTTAGTTGCAATGTCTTACATTTGACATATGCAATATGATACCATTGGACCGTTATGATATTGCTTTTGCTTATTGCAAATATTACTTCCACACTTTCAAATATTCCTTTTTATTATGAGAGAGGCTCTCTTAAACTCAAGCTTAGGATAAAATCTCGTATGTTGATTTTTGTGGGGCCCACCTTTGGTCCATCCAAATGGACCAAACACTTGACCCTTCTAAATTGCACATGTCCACCAATTTTCGGTCATATCCGAATTTACTAGACCGTTGGATCGACTATATATTGATTCGAATGGACTATTGACCATTAAACTTTTGGGCCCATATGGAGATGATAGAAATCACGCTTGTGACAGATTTTTGGTAGAGGGGAAGATCTCAAGGAGTCCTTGGAATTCCCCCCAACCCCATCCCCATGTGGGTCCCCAGGTGGGCCCCACCACAAACTTGACCTTATCTTATCCTAAGCTTGAGCTTAGGAGAGCCTTCCTCTTTTATTATTTTTGAAAAGTTCTAAAAGTAAACCTCACTGCGGACCTAAGATCCTGGCTCGGGAGGTCGCACACCAAGTTCGGGGACCTTGGCGGTATCTCGGGATCAGGAATTGGGGCATGACAGCTACTCCTCTTTTTCTACTTCTAATGCAATTATATAAAGCTACTAATGTATGCTGTGTGCTCAAACTCTCTCATGGAATAACCTTACAGTCTTTATAAGCCAATCGGTCATCTTTTTTAATTAGGGAAAATTCTATCTGGCTCTTGCTACTTTCACTTTTATAAATAATTAAATGCTCGTCTCTCTTTTTTAAAGCAAGTGCTTGCTATTACAAGGTCAAATGCTAATACAAAGTCCATGATAGTGTCTCCTAACTCATTCTTTTCTCCAAATCTTTGTCCTCCATGCACTCTCTCATATCCTTTATTATTCCTTCCTATGTGCTCATTTAAGTCCCCTCCTATGAAGACCTTTTCACTAGTTGGAGTTTCTCGTAGAAAACCTTATCTCCTCCCAAAATCGGCTCTTGATACTTTAGTCTAATCCTGGTCGGGAAGCATATGCACTAAAGATACGAATTATGTCTTCCTCTAACACTGATTTAATTGTTATAATTCTATCACTCAATCTATTAACCCCCACAATTTTCTCTTTTAAATCCTTATGTACAACTATATCCACTTTATTTCTTGTATTCTTCTTTCTAGCATAAAAAAGTTTATAACCATCAACGAGCTCCTTAACTTTATCCCCCTTCCACTTTGTCTCCTATAGATAGGCTACACTAACTCTTCTTCTTTTCATTACCTCAACTAATACTATGCTATTGCCTGTCAAGGTTCCTATATTATGAGTAGCAAGTTGAATATTCCTCTTCTTCTACTGTTGGACTAACTTATTTAGCCTCACTTGTCCAGAATGGTGCGGTAGCCATTGTCCACTTTTCATTACAACCGGGTGACGCTGTAATGTGTCGCTTAAAGTGGGGAGCACCCTAGCATGATCTCAGAATGTTGCAATCTTAGAATTCATGTTTGAGTTTTGACAAAATTTTACGCTGGTTGTCAACCTACCTAACACGGTCCTGTTTTACCCGGGCTCGCAACTGGCAGTGAAAAAAACTGGAAGAGTTTAGGTATATAAGTATATATTATATAAAATGAAACTAGGCAAGACATGCTAGGCAAAGTCAGACCTAATATTAACTGTAAGATCCCAATCCTTAATTTATGCAATTAGCATTAATTAATTATACTTAACCATCAATGATGTGTGTTTAGACCCTAATCCAGTGATTTTATGGCTTAGAACGAGGTTTGGGTAGTTTTGGAAAGTTTCAAGAAGTTTCGCAGCAAGTCTGGTACTTGGAAAGGACTAGTTCGGATTTCAGGAAAAACTAGGGGTATTTTGGGAATTTCAAAAAAAAAAAAACTATAATGGGTCCAAGAGTTAGGTGTCATCATACCGAACAACTTTTATGTTCAACCCATGCCCATTTGAGATATCGAAAACCCATATTTGGCCCTATCAATATTCTCAAGAGGTATTCGTACTTCTAAAAATTCAACTTTTTGCAAGCAATCTCCAAAAATTCTGAGTTTGGACTTGTTAGAAAGCTATTTTAATTTGGAGCAACTTTTGTCCTTTGCGCAAGTTCATCTGGGGCCCCGAAGACCCCCGTTCATGCATATTAAGTCAAAACTGTATTTGTGGCTTACTCACAATGTAATCGGGCTCACTTTATATAAAAAGCAACCCAAAACCCGAGCCCCTTTTCATTTGCACAACCACAGCCCCACAACAGCCCTTTTTCTGCTTCCTCTCTTCATCTCTCTTGCTCAATCTTGCTCTCAGAGGCGATATCCATCAAATCCATCTCTTCCAAAGTGTTCATCATTATCATCTTCCTCTCTTTCCTCGTTTTTGTGAAGATCGATGCATAGAAACCCCATCAACCCACTTCTTCATCTTCTTCTTCTTTGTTAGGAGTCTTAGATGTGAGGTTTCTTCCCCCATTTGCTTCCCATGTGTTTAGAGCTTCCTAATCTCCATTAGTGTAAGGTTTGATTTAGGGTAGCATGGGTTTTGGATTTCTAGGGTTCTCTTGGTGTGGATTTTGGGGTTTTCTTGTGGAGAGGTGATCGACAGTTAGATGTGCAATGCTTAATCGCAAGACTATGGTGTCGTCAAGTAATAAAGGACAAAAGAGTTTGGATTATCGATCCCACGGAGAGAGGATGAAACAAGCAATTAATCCAATTTAAGTAGAATTGAACTAAGATATAGTTAATATAGAAATTGAAGTGAACAATTAAAAATAATAAACTATGCAATGTAAACAACTAATTAACAATCTAAAATATAAAATTAATAAGATCTAAGCTAATCTAACAAGCTACACAAAACTAGTGGATGAATGGTGATGGAAATGGAAGATTTAAGGAGAAGATGTGGAGTGAAACATGTAGGATTTTAAAACAAATGATGTGAAATGTAGATCTAACAATCTATAAGTGAGAACAACAAATCAAATAAATATTAAAATTAACAATAATCAAAATAAGAGATTAAGCAATCCAAAATCCGCTAAGTATGTAATTAATCCAAACAATGCATGTTCTAATTCAACCCCCAAATCTACAATTCAACTAGCAATCTCCTGTCTAATTGGATTGAATGATATAACAATGAAGATTAAAGTAAATACAATCAAAAGCGAATATCCTAGATCATAACTTAACTACCCTAACAATTAATCATCAAAATCAAGTTACAAAAGATCAAAGATAAGTGCTCTAGAGCATGCTATGTGAGATAATTTAATCTAACTACAAAGCATCAATTGAGATATCCAAACATCAAGTGTAGAGATAGAGTATGAGAAATGAGAGAGATTAGCACAATTAGATCTAAAATCTACTAATCAATCAAGGCACAAATAGGGAATTTAAAATAAAACATGCATATAATTGAACTAATCACATTACTTAGCTTCAAAAAGAGAGCCTAATTCAAGAGCTTTAGCCACTAAACATCAAGAAAGAGCTCCAAATCTTCATTAATGATCGTCAATTACACACTCTCTCTAGATTAGTTACACTTAAGCTCCTAATTATAATATAAAAGTATAAAGAAGGTAAAATAAAATTGCTAAAAGACTAACTTGCCAAAAGATTTTCTCTCTCTACAAATACATTCTAATTTATAGAAACATTGATGACGAAATATTTTCTATGTTAAAAAAATATGCAATTGTTGAGAGTTGAAACCCATAATCTATTTTATACCAACCCAAGCTCTAACCAATACACCAACTACCCCTTTGTGTTAGTAAATGACTTCTTTTATTCTTAAAGTGTTCGCCTTTTATTTTGGAATTCTTCAATTCTTCCTAAGATTTCTTCATGCAACTTTTTTTTATATTAAAATCTTTTCTTGATGCCTTGGGACACTAGCCGGAAGGTTGGGGTAGTTGTGGGGTCCACCTATACAAAAGAAATTACATAAGCATGCGCTATAAATAAACGGATTTATGCATGATAATCCGATAATCCGTTAATGTGATAGAATGATAAAATCTCCGTGTAAAGCAAATGATATGCATATGAGATGCTGATAAAACTCAGACGAATGAGGGGTAAAATATGCAATATTTAACACTCATCAAGAGTGTTTCTGTAACTTGTGGGAGTGTGAGAGAGCTTTTGAGAAGAGCTTGGAGCCAAGGCAAGTGCCCATATTCTAAGATTCATGCCATGTGCCGATATTCTATTGATTTGAAGTCTCATGCATGTATATGAATTTCATGGTTTTCTAAGTTTTTAATGCAGCATAGCTTGTTGGTTTCATGTTTTTTTTTTTTTTTTTGGTCTAAAGTTCAGGAAAGCTTCCCTAATTTGAAAAATCACAATAGACGAAAAATGGGCCAAAATAGTACTTTAATGCACTATAAAACCGGCCAACACTGGTTTTCCGGAATTCAACTGGTTCCCCGATTGTCTCTTGATCTCCCGGAAGTGGCTGACAACACTCTCCTGGAAGTGGTTGATAGCACCCTCTAGCAGTGCCCAACAACACTTCCAGCAGTGGCCGACAACCCATTATGGGCCCTATTGTGGGCCCATTTCTTTGGGAAATGAACCCAAACTTTCTCCAAATCTTTTGTAGACCCTAAAAACATGTTAGGTGGGTCCCAAAAGTGATTAAACTTCAACCATAGACCACTGAACTATTCCCCGGAAGTTGGAACCCTTCCTATGAATCATCATCCGTAGAGTGACCAGTTGTAAAGCCTAACACCCGTCCACCTCCAACTGGGGTTGTGGACATCCAGAAAACCTCATTTAAGGCCCTTTGAGGTTCTTAAGCTCTTTCTTAAGCCATTGTAAACGGTTACCCTTGCTTTAGGGGACTGAATACCTAGAATTTTGATGGAACCTTGTACCATACATAGGGTTGCAAATGGGACGATTCTGAGTCAGAACCATATTGGAGCTGGCGCCAAACCCGTTTCTAAATAACGATTCCGAATCCCTTTTTTTTACTCGGAACCAGTATTGTTGTTTCTAAACCCGATTTCGATAGAAAAATCTGGATCCGGTTCCAAAATCGGGTCTACCTAGGATTGGAATCCAGCTCCGAAATTGGTTCTAACTTCTCTTCATTTTTTTTTCTTAAAATAAATATATCATTTAGCTTATAACAGTGCATCATGTCTACTACCTCCAGTGTTATATATAAAAAAAAAGTCCAAAAATAAGTTAATTTTGAAGTAATATCAAAGACTTATATGTTGGGTTTCCGGTCCATGGTTTGGAACCTATATGGACCCGGAACTGAACCCGTTTATCAATCGGATCCTAAATTGGGTTCCGGACCCAGACCCATTTATGAATCAAAACTTGAATTAGGTTCCAGACTTGGTTTTTTGAGTCAGAACTTTCAAATAATTGGAGAATTGGATATTCGTTGCAACCCTAACCTTAACCTTGCCCAACATGATTTTCTACTTGTAACTCATTGGAAGTGATGTTTTGAATTAAAGAGTGCTTCCGAATTGCTTGGAGGCATGTGTGGCATGATGAAGGTCGTTTGTATCTGACCTTAGGGTTTGGATGTCCTCATCTTCCAGTTGCATCAAGTGTATTGAAAATCCGACGTTCAAACCCTAAGAGCAATAAAATTGAGAGTCATTGTGTTTGCATGTCCAAGGCAATCCAAGCCCTAGGATGATTAGTGTGAGACCCCAATGATGTTTAAACTTGGTACCAATATCATATCCATGTTATTTCTTATTTCAATGCTTGTCATTACTCTACTCTTTTTATCGTTGTTTGTCATGGTCATGGACTTACCTGGCCTTAGTATCTTGACCTTGAGACTCCTTGGAATTAGCGTGCAGTCTTCGTCCTACTTTGACCATGGATGTACCTAGATCCTTACAAGCTGTCTTGGGATGTGTACAAGCATTCGATTCCCCTGCACCTCCCTAGTTACCTGGGTCACCATTCTCTTTTTCTTACCTGTTTCGGGCCCCCCATTTATGGCCAAGATGCTACCCGATTTTCGTTAGAAAATTATGTCACTTGACCTTTGTTTTTAACATGCCTAAAACTACTGGTTTGATCGTTTTACGCACTCAGAACCCGATTTTTCTCCGAAACTAGTGTTTTTCATGACCTTTGACTATTATGAACATGCTTAACTCAAATCATTATTATTTTTTATTTCCCTCAATTCTCGAAGCTTTAATCATGTTTTGAGGTATTTATGGGTTTAAGAACCTAAGCAGGCTAATTATGTATATGTATATGGATTCGGCAACACCCAGCTCGATCTTACCCGGTTACTACATTGTTATCCTTGGAAAGGGGTAGTATGCACATAATATTGCATTCACTGCTGCCCACGGCTTGGGTCAGTATGCCCTCGTCATACTGCATTCGATGCTACTCTAGGAAGAGTAAGTATGCTCTCGACATGCGTTGCTTTTCATGTCACTTGCACGAACCGTATGCCCATGATATTGCGTTGCGTGCTCCGATTGTGAGTCGTATGCTTATGACTGATGACCAAGTGGAATTCAGCCACGTGGATGCCGTTAAGTCATGTTTATTATTATGAACAATTGGATATCATGTTATTTTACTTGCTTTTCAAGAAAATACTTAGTTTTATGTTTTACTTGTCAAATTATATATGATTTAAAATGCTTTCACTTGTCTCGTATAAACATGATATGCTCTTATTATGGAGTCTTGCCAGGCATTCATGTCTGACCCTACACTTGGTGCTGTAGGTATCAAACTCCTTGCCTATGAACAGGTCTTTGAGGCGGTCCAACAGGATCCACCATTTGTACGAGAGTGGACGGCTGATGATATAGAGCAGAGCATCTGATGCCGCGGAGCTCGCAATAACATTCTGTGGTTTTGTTTGGGAGTTTATACTTCTTTTTGGATATTGTTATTTGAGGATGTTTGATTGGCCAATGTTTATGCCTTTTTATTTGGGATTGTAATTAAGACTTATTTCTCCTTTATTTTCTATTTAAACTTGAATATTAAACTATGGAAATGAGTTTCATTATGATATCAGTCTATTTGATGCCATGCGAGTGCTCTATTATGCTTGTTTTACGAAACTCACACAAGGTTCTGGCATGATATCCCGTGTGGATCTGAGGGCCTGGTAATCCTCACATACCAGAATCCTGTAGGAAAATGTATGTGAAAAATTATAAATAATTATTATATTCTCCACAATTTTCACTAACACGCTTCCGCTCGCATCGTGATCCCTTAATTTAAATTTGGGGTCATGACATTATCTAACACTAGGTTGGAAAACTCGTGACTCAGACTCGACTCGTCCCATTAAAAAAAATTGACTTGGATAAAGTCAGCGCGGAGACTCGGGGGAGACATGTTTTTTAAAGGTAATTTAAAAAGTATTTAAAAATAAATCTATTACTTATAAAATATAGAATTATATTTATTTACATGCATTCATAATAATCAATTCAGTTTTAATAAATTTATATATGCAAGAAAAGTAATACAATAACAAAAATAAAATAAAAAATATTGCATATTACATAATTTGTTAATCCAAATATTAAATGTAAAACATCAATTATAAGTTTCCAATTAGATTTCAGTCACCATTTTTAAATCATTGACTCCAAAGTCCAAACCTTATGCATAATTGCATATAAATAAATTTTAATTATTTAAAATTAAATCTGTCTATTAAGAGACTCGTTATGCATCCCACTCACATGAAGAGACTCGTTACAATTAGCTGGTTGCTCTACATACATGATCATATCTCCATATGCTGGCCTTCAACCAAATGATAAAATCAAGTGACACCACGAGTGAAATCACACCTCTTAAAAGTATAAGATGCCATCATCATGATATGTCCACAAAAATGGGCCCCACATTGAACGACTAGGCAATAAGCCACAATTTAATTTATTGGGAAGTTTTTAAATAAGACCTTAAGTTTTTACCTTATTTTAAAAAAGCACATAAGTTTCAAAACTTTTCAAATTAGTCCTTAAGTTTTCCAGTAAACTTTCAATTAAGGACATCCGGTCATTTAAAGTTATTTTTTGGAAACTTTTTCTCAATTATTTAAAAAACCCAAACTATCTTTCATTAAAAACCACGACATGGTTTCGATAGCCATTACATGCAACCGATCATCATGGGGTTGTCTGTTATCATTGATCACTGTGAGGACGCCGGTGAAAAAAATGGGGAAATATAGAGAAAGTGAATGAGAGTTTTATTTCAAGGAAGAGTATTTTGGGTGTTTTTAAAAAATTGAGGAAAATTTTTGAAGAAAAATATCTTTAAATGGATGGATGTCCTTAATTGAAAACTTCCTGGAAAACTGAAGGACTAACTTGAAAAGTTTTAAAACTTGTGTTCTTTTTTGAAATAAGGCAAAAACTTGAGGCTTTATTTGAAAATTTTCCTTAATTTATTGGCTCGATCAAATCTGTTTCATGTGAGAAGACAATAAAAACATTCATGCCTGTTAGTTTGACAAATAATTTTTACATTCCTTTGTTTTGTGCAGTTTAGTATTTCCTCCAGAGCGGCAGCTACAACCACTAAGGCCCATTTGGATTTCACCTCGGTGTTTTGATTTAACCCATTTTTTAAAAAATATTTTCGCAATAAGTGTGTATTTAGTTGAAATTTATTTTATGGCGATATTGGGTTTTAAATCTAGTCCTTGACATACCAAACTCTATGATGAAATTTATTTTTAAGTTATTATTAGTTTTTCCAAAAATATATGACTCTTATTTTCAAACTAATTAAATTGAAAGTATGTCGAAACAATCATTTTGAATTTTAATGTTTAATTGATATTTGATTTACTTACCGAGCTCCAAAACTCACCCCCTCCAATTCTCAGTTTGTGCAATAAATTTTGATGCGCTTGGGATCTGAGGAAGTGGAATTGAGAGATTCGAGAATTTAGCGATAAGAACAAAAAGATCCATTCATTTTTAGGATTTGAAATTTAAATTTTTTTTATTCAAGTGATGTATCATGACCATTAGCCATTTTCTTAGCCATTTTCTTATAATATTGTGTATTGTTGAATTTATTTTTAATTAATCAGGAATCTTAGTTAAGCCTTTGTTTTGACTCTAACAATGTTAAGTGGGACTGTCGCACCTCAAAATCTGACGGTCCCAAGGGCCTTGGATCTCAGGGCGTGACAGCCTAACACAGAATTCAAAGATGAAGTAATTTGGAAGAATTTAGATCATGATTGAACATGATGCTTGTTGCTGAAATTTAGAGATTAAGGACTAATTAGTAAAGTTAAATTCGGACCTAAGGCGGGCCACGTGACAAAACATGAAAAAAAAGCAGCGAAGTGCAACAATTTCAGTATGTTTGCTTCCAAATATTTGTGATTTGAAAACCAGGAAAATGTGGTTGTTTTGCCCTCAAACTTAGCAGAATTAAAGTGTGTAACAAGGACTTTGAGACCTCCAAATGTCAGCTAAAAACTATCTTGAGATGTGGGTGAAACAGTGGCACGAATAGGGTACCTGAGTTGACTGCAATCAGAATTCATGCAGCATACTTGTTCAACTAGGCATCTTTAAATAGTCATAACTTCTTCGTTTCAAAAGATTTAGTTTTTTTTTTTTTTTTTTTGCTTTGTTCATGCATCGCCCAAGTTTAAATTTCAGCCATTAGATTTAGATTTAGTGTATTCTATGTTGGTCAAACAGTCCAGTGAAGACAGACTTGTGCACAAGTTTTTCCATACTTGGAATTTTTCAGCATGCATCATATTTTTAGAAACTTACATATAATTGATTTTTATTTTTTGTTGAAGAGTAAATTAGTTCTTCAATTGCTCAAAAATAAAATTACAATAAACGGAAGTCTAATATCAAACGACTATAGAAGCTTCCAAAAGGGGCATAGCCCTTAGTTATAGAACAGAACAATACTAAAAAATATCCTGAATATGAAAGTTATCGAAATCTCTCAATAATAGAACTATACAAAATATCAATATTATCAACATTCAGCAGTGGAGGACTAGATAATCTACTGATTAGTTTACTGAAACGCACAGTATGAGGATGAAGAGGAGAGAAGCGAACATGATGAAAGCTAGTAAACAATGCATGAAGCCGTCTCGCTTGGAATCACCTAGGCCATTCAGATTGATCTGGATGAAGGAGTATATTTTGCAAAAAAGCATCAATCTCAATGGTGATGTGAGAAGCATCAGTGGAACAAGCTGCATAAGCTGGAAGAGACTATCATAATAATTCAACGGCTACACCCTTGGTCCCTTCCAAGGGTGGTGAATGTCTCTCCATAGAATACCAACCAACACCTGATTCAACGTAGCTATGGAAAGATGCCATCCATTAGCTCTATCAGTAATCAGGTTTTGAATAATAACTTGATCATTCGAAGGCACATTCCAATGACATTGAATAGAATTTGGTAATCAAAGACCAAGATACAAGATTTTCGTTGTCACGACTTGAACAATGTGCTGCACTACAGTCCCACTTGACTTTGTTTTGGCTCTAAAAATCCTGGCATTAAGTTCAGCCCGCGCATGCCACACATAAGCACAAAAAAGAAGCTTGCCAAGAATGATGGCACCAGCACAATTCTGAGCAATTCGAGAGATAATAGAATCTAGCAGCTCCTAAACATCAGAACAGCTCAATGGCATCAAGTTCAATTTAGAAAGCAATGCGTTCCGGATCTCTTGTGTATACGGACAATGAAGCATGAGGTGAGAAGACGTTTCCCATGTACAGTCACAAAGAGCACAACAAGTATCACACTCAACATTTCGTTGCAACATGAAATCCTTTGTTTTGAGCCGCCCTTTAAATAACATCCAAGCACAAACATAATGCTTTTTAATACACCCTTTAAACCATATAGCTGATGTCCATTGCAAAGGAACTTGTAGGCAGACTTTAAAGAAAAGAACCCCTTCTCTTCAAGAATCTAAACAATTTCATCATCAAAGGCACTCCATGGCTGAATCTCATGAGGAATGCATAGAATTGCATTATTAGCATTTAGGGCATTATAAATCATTCTTATTTGCATAAAGATTGATTTTGGTAAGTAGGATCTAATTTATGACATTTTGTTTTGATTTTTCATATATTAAATTGGTTGTTTGGTTCGTGTGTTCTTTTGCAAGTTTTTCGCTTATTTAGGATCATCTCAATTACGTTTCTGTATTTAGATTAAGGTTTTTATTCTAGGAAAGTATTGTAATTAAACTTTTTACATTCAGCTGTTTTAGTAAAGTTGATGTAATTTGATAAACTTTCATTTAGGTCAAATTTAGTTTCTATTTAGGACAGAACAAAGCTGGAAGATTTCTTAAACAACATTGCTCCTTGTGGATCAACCCCGTACTCACCAAAATTTAACCACATCGTACCCTTGCACTTGGGGGTGACAAAGACGCTCCTTGCATGGAGTGCTCCTAGTTCGGAGTCTTTTCCTCTTCTGTTAGCTGGCCCAACTTGTGGGCTCGCATTCTTTTTTGTTGGTGGGTCCTTTTGGGCTTGCCTTTTTGGAGGGTTGGCTCCAGCTTGGTTGTCTCTGTGTAAGGCTATAAGGTTGAAGCTTTCCTGGCATTCTTGTTTACGTTGTACATCTTCTTTGGAATACATACATACTTAACATTCTAGAAAAAAGTACATATGTATTTATTCGAGTATATTTTCTTGACTGTGTTTAAAGGAAAATTTTTCTTAGACTCAGTGTAGACCAAAAGGGTCCTTAAACCTATGGGTGTGTTTGCTGCCGTGCCATTCGGATGATCCCATGTTCCCACGAGATGGGGCTACAAAAAACATGTTTGGTTAGTGTAAATTATTGTTTCCAAATTTTGGTCTCATGAGAAGGAACCCCATGATCTTAAACCGCTGGCATAAGAAAGTTGGAACAAAAAATCTTCATTTTTTTTAAGAAACAACTTTCTGGTACAGTTGATTCCTATTTATCTCTTATATTTTAAATAGGTTATTTAAACAGATTTCAAATCCTCTCACTTATCCTGATGGTAGGCCCTATGTTCACAATCCCAAAAAAGGTGGCCCCACTTTGTAATTCTTAAAGGTGGGTCACATGGCCACAATCACAAAAGGTAGACCTATACTATAATTCTTATAATGGTGGGACCACATTATAAGGGCCCATGTTCTAATTTCTAAATGTGGATACCACTTGTAATTTTTAAATGTGGGTCATGTATTTTCAATCAATCAAAAGATGGCCAAACATTATAAATTCTATAAAGGTGGGCCCACATTGTAAATCATATGAACGTGTCCCCATATTCTCATTACTAAAGGTAGGCACTACATTGTAATTTCTAAAGGTCGGTCATGTGTCCACAATCACAAAAAAATATGTCACCACTTTGTAATTTTTAAATGTGGGTCACATAATCATAATCACAAAAAGTGGAACCACATTGTAAATCTTATGAATGTGGGCCCATATTTTAATTTATAAATGTGTGTTCGATGTTGTAATTTCTACAGGTAGGTCCCATATTTACATTCGCAAAAAGGTGGCCTGACTTTATAATTCCTATAAAGTGGACCCATATCGTAAATCCTATAAATATGGGTCCTGTGTTCTAATTTTTAAAGGTGGTACCAAGTTATAATTTTACAGGTAGGTCTCATACACGACAATAATAGAGTGTTGCAAATAATAAAAGGTGGTCCCACGTTATAAATCGTATGATTCTCTTGCTTTTGTTCTTTGGAACAAAACTTTTATAATGTTAATAAACAAGTTTTGGACAACATATTCTTAATAGAATAATCTAATATAATGTTGCCAAACAAGATCTGAAAAGTGTAGTATCGGGTTGTACCCGATCTCAGCATAATCTGATCTGAGTACAAAACTAGGAACAACACAAGAACGATACCAAGCAGGCCCTATATATCAACAATAGTGGTCTCACGAGTCATTTTTGGTTTTTTTTTTATTATTTTATTTAATTTTACCTAGGCAGGGATATCCCCGCTTCCCTGTTGACCTGGGTGGTGATATCCCCGCTTCCCTATTCCTTATAAACCCACTGAAACCCTTTTCCCCCATTTCTTTTTCTTCCTCCTCTCTTCTCCAGCAATCTTATCGCTCCCTTTCACCGGTGGTCCCATATCTCATCTTACACAACATTTTATTGCATTTTTTTATTAGATTTGGTCCTATGGAAGCACATGGAGCTATCTTTGTCGTCTGGTTGCTCTTCACCGTGGCTCACATAGTGAAGGATCAAAAGTTGCATGTTAGGTAGGGTTGGATAGAAGAGATTTCGCAATGTCTTTTGAATTAAAAAACTCAAGAACCATCTATAATAGATTATAGAAGCTGAACCTCAAAAGAAACCACTATTCAATCCTAGATGTCCATCGGCGATGTCCTCCACCAGACAAAAGTTGGAAAAGGACATCCAGTTTTCACTAGTCAAGACCTTGGAGAAATACATGTAAACTATGTTTATTTGATGTGTAAAAGTTACTGTTTTTGTGCTTTGTCTTAGGTGTATGGATAGCTTGGATGTAATTAATATAGTTTAAAGTGAATGTGGTTGAAGAAACACTTAAATGTGAATGTGACTATTTTAGGCGAAATGTGATTGCGAAAGTTGAGAAACATTACCGTTTGAAAAGAAGAAGCAGTGAAGTGCAGGAAGAAGTTACGTGTGGGAGTAGATTGGAATGTGAATATGAAATGTAAATGTGAGAATTGGAATTGGGAATCTAGAATGACGTGTAAATGTGAGTGTGGCTGTCAAAAGTGAATGAAAATGTATAGTGAAATTAATAGTGTAATTTTCCCCAACTTTTTGTAAACTTGTGACGAGCAGCAATATCCCCACTCCTACAATTCTACATCTTGGTAAGTGGGGAGATCCCAACTTAAGCCAAAGATCTAAAATAAAGAGAGAGAGAGAGAGAGAAAAGTAGCAGGAGCACCTAAGCAAATCGGGGATCCGGACTCGGACAAGGTGAGTGCTGTCTAGAAGAAATAAAGAAAAAAAAAAAAACAAATGCTATAAATGGTATAAAACCATCAATTGCTATAAAAGGAAAATGATAGGACAAAAAAAAAAAAAAATGATAAAGGGAGAAGGGCTTGGAATAAAAATAAATGCTATAAAAACCATCAATTGAAGTACATAAATGCTGAACTCTTACTCCGAGGGGTGGCTTTGTTGGCATAGGACCACAGTTTGCACATGAAAGTTATGGGTTCGTAACTGCATCACAACACTGGGGCCACAAGGAAATTTTATCCGGCTTTCTTTCTTGGGCCGTAGGGGTCTTTCTGCACAAAGAGCTAGGAGCTTGCGTTATCAAAAAATAAAAAAATAAAAAAATGAAAAAAACCTTCATAACTCTAAATTGGCTAATTATCAAATTAATCACAATGATCTGAACAATTTGGTGGTGAGTCCAAATTCTAAGTTGATTAAAATTTTGTCCCACCGCCACTGTTCAAAGCGACCCTTCGATCATTGATCTGTGCATTTATTTGTCGGCCACGTTGATCAATCTACAGGAAAGGCGGGAGAGAATTCTCTGATATCCAAATGCCAATATATTTGTATGGGAAAACGGCCCCGTTCATGGTGATGGCCGATTGGTGAACACTACGCACCAATCCATGCTTACTTTTTAACCCATAACATCACTTTCCCTTTCCATGGAAGAGGAAGTGACAAAGCACTCGGCAACGTTATTCTCAGTCTTACATGGCTTCTTCTCCTGCTTCCCTTGAATTGCCTGTTTTCATAGACACCAACCTTGGAACCCATTTAGCCATGGCTGTGTCTCCCGACATTACAGCAGGTGATCTCAAAAGTAAGGAAAAAAACCCATCTTTTCTACTCCATTATCTTCTGTTCTTTTTAATCTCCGATTCTCGGTTGAAATTCCATAGCTTTTTGTTGATTGATACTATGTATTTCAATGACAATGAACTGTTATCTCTGTTTCTTGAAATGGGTTGTTGCTAATTTTTCTTGTTCTGGTTTCTTTTGGGTGTTTAAGGGTTTTCTTTTTTCATCTTATTCTGTTATTTGTTTCTGCAAAAAGGGGTTCTTGATGCACTTTTTGAGATGGGTCATTGCTATTCTATCTTATTTTGCTTTCCATAGAGAACTATGGAGATTTCAAGGGTTAGAAATATAATGGGGAAGTGGATTCATTGCTATTTTATATGATTAGAAATAGTGTTGGATGACATGGTGGGGGCAGTGTATAATGCTTGGTTTGAACTTTGAACCAGCCGTTCTGTACACAGAATGAGAAAGATCCTTTGGTGAGACCCACTGTGAATGAGGGTATGTTGCCAAGGACTCCATTTGCAGTCTGACTGGGTTGTCAAAGAAACAATAGGCCAAGCCCACTGTTCCAATGGCTGGGATTATTCGATGGCTTTGGTGTTCTGTTGATCACCTATCTGTGTTCAGGCCCACTGGATGATCAATGTGGATATTGATACATGGCCATATCTGCAGTGAATGTTAGTGCTGTGAAGTGTCACGAGTTCTAGTCAAACAGTGTATAACCCTCATTATATGATCCTTGCCCCTTGAGGTTTTGCAAAGTGTTGCGAGTTCTAGTCAATCACCAGAGGCTCATTGATGGGGTCGAAAGTTTTGAAGACCATTCACTTGGTGGATGGGTCATTCCTTGACTTGGTGAAGCACTGCTTGGTGATGGAGGCCTTTGAAGATTGTTTGCTGAGCTTTGTATCAGCATCCCATAATATAATTCAAAAACTCAATTGACGAACTAAATTCTTTTTTGGCTCATTCATTTGTGAGTCTACCCTGTTAATGGATCAAATCGCCGTATGCCTGTGTGACAAGTACAGTGGAGATGTTTTTAAAGTTACTCAAACTATAAATTGTGGGCCTAAAACTTCAAATTCAGGTTACAAACACGCGTTTCCTTTTATTTTTTGCTTGATGTGAGATTAATTGGCATTTTGTCTACATAGATACTCAGACAATCTCCAATATTGGATAGGAGTTCTGTGTCATAATTTGGAAATGTCAAAACAAATTTTTATCTAGCACAAAATTATTCTGAGATTCATTAAAAGTAAGGCCAAATTGAACCTTTGAGATGGGACAATGTACAAAATTTCATCAACTGACTTAAAGCTTTGCCATTTTGGCTCATGGGGAGAAATGTTTGTATGCTAATGTCATTTATCTGATGCACATGTTTATTTAAACAGGGTTATATAATGTGGTCCTCTATAATGGTATCTTGCATGTTATTATCATCCAATGTTCTACAAGTTTTCCTTGCATTAAAGCACTGTATTGGAAACACCCCTCACCAAAATAGAAAATAAAAAATAAAAAAATTGAAGGAACAGAATCATGATGCTAGCTTTCTCACCATCAGATGTCTATCTGTGACATTTTGTACTCACCTGTTGATTGTATATTTTCTTCGGTCTTTAATTTTAACTCTTAATAAGTCTATACGTGGAGTGATTGTATTGGTTCTTGTAACATCTGCATTCATTGTTCGAATGGTAACTTCAACATTCTTCTTCTTTGTCTAAGAGATGTTGTTGTAAACAACAAGTGCTATTGATTACTTTATTTTCTCCTAGATACCCAACCTGGATAGATGGGATAAGAAGCTGCTTGTGGTGGTGGTGATGATGATAAACTCTCCCGTGCATACATTATTTTATATATTGGCTTATCCTGGATTTGTTTGGCTAACCCAATATTGCAATACTATTGCAATAATGTCATTGTAACAGTATTGTACTTTGCCACTGTGACTTTTAATATTGTGATATTTGGTGTCTGAACAATAAAAAACACGTGCTGAAATATTGAAATGTTCAACTCTAGACCAGATATTCTGTGAAGCTGGATGTATTAATAATGCTATATATTGTAGTATATGGAGTTTCTCTATATCCCTTCCCAAGTATTGCTGTTGTTTGGAAAGAAATAAGTAGTTTTTTTTATTTTTATTTTTTTTATTTTATAGTGGCATGAATAATATCTGAATTTCAGGTTCTGCATGTGATTCCTGACAATGGTCTGAATCATCATCACCAATGCCTGTCCTAAATACGTTGAGCTCAGCTGCATGAATTCAGTTTCTCTATTTCAGTCTATCCTGGGCCAAATCCTAGGATAGATTGCACTTCTTCAGATCAGCCTTACTATTCCATCCATGTCCTCTTCGGCTCACCACTTTTTCCTTGAGGGGCGATGAACCTGCAGAGAGGCATTTCCTTACCAATGCCATTGTTGGCCTACATTGCACATGTCCAAACCATCTATAACTAGTCTCTTTGAATTCATCATCTATTGACGCAGTCACTGAATAAAATCTGAATTTCAGGTTTTGAATGTGGAGCAAATATTTGATTTCTTTCAAGTTTGACAGTGCTGAATAAATTCTGAATTTGAGTTTCTGAATGTAAACCGGACTATATCTACTTTCATAATATACTTTCAGTGCTAAACTATTGGCTAATTGTTGCACAGGCAAGTTTGGGAAGGAGCACTATATTTGCTTTCCTAATCTTGGGGAGATCAGGGCCCACATGTTGATGGTATGCCTTTTAGCCCCTTTCCTTTGATACTTCCAAAAACCCAGGATTTAAGGATGTAAGAGTTTGCGGGAAATGCTCTACTACATCAGCTTCAGTCTCATTGTTTTGTGGGTTTCTTGATGGCTTTGAGAGTCACTGCAAAACCAAAAGGCAGAAGCAGGGTCCTTTAAGTTCTGGTTTTTATTTGAAAATACAGGATATTCAGTAGTACTGAATCAAAACTGAGCCTTGTTCACATTAATTTTAATTTTTTTTGGTTGACAAGTTCAATTAATTGCCACCCTTCAACTTTTTTTGTTCCTATAGGTGAAATGTAATTCATGTTTCTACCGCATTCCAGATTCGGTTCCCATAAAGAATTTCATTCAAGGATTAAACAAGGCTTGGTTTCTACAACTGGATGCAACATCAATTGAGAATATGCAGAATCAAGTGGCACCCATGACTAACACCATCACTAACAAGGAGGGGAACAATCCTGGCAAACCTTGTGTAGCAAGAGCTGGAGGAATTCAGCGATTTCCACGACAGGGTTCTCTTGTAGGAAGTGAGTGTTTCAGACTCAGTCCCAACTCTCTACATTCAAGTGGCTATTGTGGAAAATTAATAATCCCAAATCCTTCTTTCAAGGAGTCAAGAGAATTGAATCGTATGCCTTCACCTCAAGATGATGAATATTTGGGAGGCAAACTGAGTGACTCCATTTCTAATGTTAACAATGTAGTGGATTGTCCCAAGTCAGGAAACCATGTGACATTTGAAGGTAAGAGGAATGATAATGACGATTCTAAAAGGCATAATGAACAGTTTATGTGCCCAGAATATCAACCTGAAGAACTTTTAACATCCATACAAGGTCCGAGGAGAAAGGGAAGACTCAATAAAAAATGTAATTCAAAGGATGTAGCTGATGGATCTCCAGAGGATGTCAAAATGAAAATTCATCCATCTTTGGGTGGTTACTCAAATGATGAGAATTTATTGTTTGATAATTCATGTAAACAACATGCATCTGACTTTGAGGAGACCCAACAAGGAGAAGTAGATTCAGATAATGGTGAAGATGATAGAAATGGTACACTTAGAACAAAATTTATAAAGAAAGCAAACTGTTGCAAATATATTCAATCTAGGTGTAAGATAGCATTTACAGAAGAGGGAAGTAAAGATGAACATCGCAACAAGGGACTTGAAAGCAATGCTACAGATGCAAATGTTGATGGGCACAAATTGGTTTCTCTTAAGAATAGTTTTCCTCACCTAACTCAGCAAGACCTGGGTGCTTCTCTTTCTCAACAAGTGCAGGGTGGTCGCCTTGCTTCCATAAATGAAGCAGTGGGTGGGGAAGGTTTCACTTCTCCCTCAGTGTCTGAAATAACATCTGTGACAGGTATCATTACAAGATACTTTTTTGAATTTGATGAGGTTACTAGCCAAACTGAAAGCCTAAGGAACACCACAGATTGTTCAACTAAAACTAATGACTCAGGCATGCCAAAACGAGAAGATACATGCCAGCCCTTCATTGCTTCAAATGTGGAGGAATCCATACCTAAGACCCCCCCTAGTAAAAAGTTCAGGAAACATAAAGTTCTTCCTTCTGCTGGGATGGAAGAGAAGGGGAGAAACTCCATGAGCCATGACACTACAGATGAGCATGGGGTTAATCAAGGTCATCGAGATGTATCTATTAAAGCTGATGCCACTACTCAAGCTGCAGTGAAATCTCCGCCTATACAGTTCTCAGTCCGATGGTCTGCTTCACCAATTACTGAGACTCCAAGGAGCAAGCCTGAAAGAAGTGAGGTTGGAAAACGTTTCCTCCTTGCAGCAAATGGGCTTGGGATTTCGACCCGCAAGCAAAAACCACAGACCAAATGTTGTTCTAAAGTGACAAAGTCATCCTTACACAACTCATTTGCACTTGGTAAAAACGTGTTTGATATTAGCAATTTTGATGATTAAGAATGGGAAAGAGATGCTGATATTGTTGATGGCAATTTTCTCTTCTGAGACCAGTCACTGATGATAGGTACAGTTTGTTTCAGTGCCGAAGACCTGCATAATTCTTTTCAACAAATGTGATTTAAGAAAATGCGCAGGGAAAATGTGGGAAATGAGACTATGACAGTGATGATGCAGGGAAATAATAGGGAGTTGTCATAGCCATCAAATATATACAAAAATCCTTCCACTGTCGTACCAAAATTTTACCTATATCCAATGATAACCTGGTATTCACATATGGTAGTGACAGTGTAGCTCCTGGATTTGGTTAAGCTTGGTGGCTTTCGGTATGTATCTGCTTGTGGGTCTTACTCTTCCAATGGTGATTCCAGGTCTTGACCGACACTAAGTTTCACGAAGTGTTCAATGCTTCAAATACTCTTGAATATAATATAGAGTATCAACAAGTGATTTCAAGAGGAAGATGTAAATGTGCAGGAACAAAAATAATTTTGCATCTGTTATGAAAAACAGTTTGTATTTTCAATTTTCAGTAATTGATATCTATGAACAAATTTTTTGACATGTTTCACCCACCAAGAGCAGGAAGGAATTTTTCAAGCAGATAATTTATCATCTATGAAAGACTTGTCATGTTAGTTTCTGAATTGATGGTAGTTATCACAGTTCACAGTAGAGATATGATATGGACGCCTACCTCTGGTTTCTGCATAGTGTTTAGTGATATATTCTTTTATTGCAGCAGTTGTTCCTCCAATGCCGCAGAAGCAAACTATGGCTATATCTATATGCACATCTCAAAGGATGATTTTAGTACTACTACTACTAACTACTTGTAGTTAGTGCCTTTTCTCTTGTAACTACTGCTGCTGCTGCTACTGCTACTGCTACTACTGGTAGTTATTGCCTTTTCTCTTGTAATTGAGGGTAGTTTGGAAACCGAAGTGGATCCTATGGCTGGGACCTGCAATTTTTGTTTGGTGTGCTGTTGGAGAGTGGAAGAGTGCACAATTTCATAGAAAAACTACAAGGTTGACCCCTCATGGGACTTTAAAATCCTAGAAAGCATAGATTTTGACATGCAAACTTTGCAGCAACTTTTACACAAAAAAATAAAAAATCTGAATGTATATTTTACGGAGATGTAGTTGGTGCACTATCGTGCCTCTGTAATTGTTCATCATCAAAACCTTGGTTGAAGATGCAAGCACACTAATTTACCTTTAAAAAAAAAAACCATGGCTCTATGTTTATATCTTTTATAACACTTTGATCATAGGCACAATTTTGGTGTTATTAACTGATATTTAAAACCGTAGTTATAACCTTTTTCAAATTAAAAAAAAAATGTTTTGTAAGTTTGTGCCCCACTATGGTGTCTAGGTTTGACGTGTCTCAAATACAAGACATGCACGACCGATCGGTTTAAGCTCAGATCTAGATTTATCATTTTGTGGATCTGGTCCCCTCCATTATTATGTGCTACCTGATCAATTTACAACCATGTTGTTTGAAAAATTGCAGGTTCCTTTGCAATATGATCTCTCTCTCTCTCTCTCAAATGGTTTTTAGATTTCTTTATCATTCTGGATCTTAAAGTAAATGATACATTAAAAAAAAAAAAAACCAAAATGGAAGGAAGGTTTAGGCATATTTGTATGCGTGCTTGAACTTGTGTGGATATGATATTCTAAGGTGATGGCCTAATCTTCTCAAGGCACTGCCCTGCGTACCAGGTATAGTGGCTTCTTATTTGTTGAGTTGAGAATGCTAGAAGGAGGGATGTAAATGGGTCCCCGATTCTCCGATTACTCAGAAGTTCTAACCCGTTAAAAACTGGGTCTGGGTCCTTATTTAGGCCCTGATAAGTAAATGGGTCCGGTTCCACCTTGGTTTGGACCCGTGGACCCGAGACCCAACATATTACCTCAATTTTCGAAAATCTCATAAAAACTATATTTTTTTAATATCATTCTCTACCTAGACCCGGACCAGGATCCAGACCCATCCCATTTATGGTTCCGGTTCCGGTTCTGGTTTTGGAGCTAAGAAACCGGTTCCGAAACGGTTCTGGGTCTGGATCCAGGTCCACCTTCTCTTTAACGGTTCCGGTTCCGGTTCCGGGTCCACCATGGACCCAAACCGGAGCCAACCCTCTTACAACCCTAGCTAGAAGGGTCCGGCTGTTCATTTTTGGGTTTTATTTCATGTTCCAGCTCTTCTTTTTTATTATGTTGGTTTAATCTTTGGGAAGTAATATTTATGCTTTCTGCTTTTGCTTTTCTTTTTATGTTTAATGGATAGAGGAGACTAATTCAAGGAGTCTTACCTATTAGAAACAGAGGGCTGGGAGCCTATATATCATTATGCTCTTCTTGGATAGAGCTATCACTAACAAAAAAAATTTTTGACATCATAGTTTTGGGGTTTCATGGAAGATGGTGAAAATACCTTTCTTAAATATTTTTGTGTGTCTGAATGATTACTTCTTTAGTATTAATTGTAAACTATGATTAAATATTGTTATTGCATCATAAATCTCTACACATGCTCCATTACTAGATTGATTTTGTATTTAGAATGTTTGAATTCGATGGTGTAGATTATATTTCTATATCTTGATTGCTTTATGTACTTAGTTATTCTGGATATAAGATGAGAATAATTGTTTCAATTAAATACCCAATCAATGTGTTTTTGTTTAAAATTTGATGTTATACTTGCATGTGGTTCATTGATATATATCTAAACCATTAATCTCATGAGTTGCTCACTCTCTTCATGTTTGCTCTACCACTCAAGGGTATGCACTTCTTTTTCCAAGCTCTTTTTTTATTTATGATGGATGGAGCCACCATAAATGAGGCCACTGTTTTTTTCCGGATGGAGTAAAAGGTGGGACACCTATATCACATTAACTTTTTTTTTCTCTTTAGATTGGTTTGGTTCGTCTTTACCCGCTTTCTAATAGTTTTTTTTGTCAATGAATGACATACTAAACTGAAATTGTACAACAAGAAAAAGAACCCAATCTGAAGAATTGGAGTACACACAGGTATAAGAGTATCATAACGCTTGTTAGAACAAAAGAAAAATCACAAAATGGGAGGGAGCAATTAAACTTCACTGTCACCCTTATCCAATTAAAGAATCAGCAATTCTATCAAACAACTGCTTACTTTTGAACACTGCTTGAACTCGAGAAAGAAAATGACTTGTTTCTTTCATATAGAAATGGAACTTCTATTGGACACACACCTACATTATATTAAATTCCAGGTCAGCAACAGCATTTAAATGGACCTTCTTTGCTCGAAAAAGTTGAATGTGAAGTGTTCGATAAAAAGTCTAATAGAAAATTGAAACTTAATGATTTGATGGGATAAGGCCAAAATGATGATGATAATGATGATGATGATGAGATGACAATCAAATGGGACATTCCAATTTCATATCTTTGAAGATTCCGGATATTCGAATTTCATATACTAAAGATTTTTTAAATTGTCCAGCTTCATTTGTGTAACCCATGTCTTGACAACCCCACACTTAGCAAAGTAGATGCAATATGGCCACACTCATGTTTTGATAGCTTCTTTGCTCCGACATGAGTGCAACATCCATCCTTATACTACATATAAGGGTTATAAAGTGTCAGAGTAAAAAGTGATACACACACCCATGTTACATTAAATCCCATCTTAGAAACAGTTGTTAAATGGACCTTTTTTACTCCAAAAAGATTATACTATATAATACAAATTTTATCCAGCCTCTCTTAAATAGATTTCAATTTGTTATGTATTACCATTTATAAACAGTTGCAAGAGGTACACACACGCATGTTGCATTAAATCCCATTTTAGAAACAGTTGTTAAATGGAGCTTCTTTGCTCCAACAAGACTGCACTATCTAACACAGCTTTTTTCCAATCTCTGTTAAATAGATATTCATTTTGTTGTGTATTACCATCTAGGAATGGTTGCAAGAGTATCTTGCTCTATATCATGCTTGGATATTAAGACCAACTTATACCCAACATTTTCATCTTATAAACACTTGTAGGGTTAATCGATGGCATTAATTTTATGAACCATCATATCAAGGAACCAAGAATTAGGAATAATGTTCTGCATTCAAGATTCATTTGGAATTTGAAAGGTGAGTTTCTTATTAGAGAGGGGAAAAAAGAACTCATAAGACAATCTCTACTTGAAATTTTGAATTTAAAAAAAAAAAAAGAAAAAAGAAAAAAAGAGAGACAGTCTCTATGAGCCTCTAGGTTACTCTTACAGTTCTTTTCACCTATAAGCAATGTTGAAAGTGTATGCGTATGCGTGTCTTTTTTTTTTATATAGAAATATAGAAAGTATTATTTCCTTTAGAGATCTTTTCACTGCATGATCATGGCTGCCCAACTGCTGCTTTGATCTAATGAAGTGATGGTAGCCTCTAGACAACTTCATACTTCTTGCATTATCCATTCTTGAGTTATTAGGAGAAAGGCACTTCTACTACGGTTAGCATTTTGTAAACATTTTTGTAATCCAAATCTGGATTTTGGGAACACTCCATGGAACAAACCAACAATCCAATGTGTTAGGCATCTCAAATCTCTGCTACAATATTAGATTAATTGCTGATTTTTTTACCCGAAAAGAGAAACTCATGATTTCCAGGCCATCAATCAGATGCCAACATTAGTGTAATGTGGGACTTTACCAATACTCATGCTCTAGTAAGTTCCCATGTTAATGTGAGACTTTACCAATAGTCATGGTTTAGTAAGAGTTGCCATGTCAAATCCACTAATTCTTAAGTGGAAACGTTAAGGTGTCTGATGCAGGCCGGGCTAATGGGTCCCATTTAAAAGTTTACTCTAGAATGCCCAAAGCTCATAAGTCTCAACAGTAAAGAAAGTCTCCAAGATCGGCAGTTTCCTATTCTAATAGGTTTTCTAAAATTAGTTGATTTCTTAGAGTTGAGTAATTATTGTAATTAGGCATTTACTAAGTTTTCTAGATTCATAGATTCAGTAGTTTCTAAATTGTAGCTTGATTACTAAAATTAGGTTTAGACTTTATTATATAAGGATGTAATCCCTTATCTTGGGATATACAACTTTATTATATAAGGATGTAATCCCTTATCTTGGGATATACAACTTTATTATATAAGGATGTAATCCCTTATCTTGGGATATATAGAAAATTAATGAAAACTTGAGTTCTCTCAAACGTGTTTCTCTCTTGTCTGTGGTGTGAGACCAAGACCTCCTACCCTAAGCCTTCTAGCTTGGAGAATAGCCCGTTGGCTACCTCCATTGTTCCCTGCGCTGCTTTAGTGTCTTGCTAATATGGAGTTTGTGAGAATAGGTTTGGTGACATGGAGTTTCAGGAAAGTGGTATTGACTACAATCATTTGATTGCTACAACAGTTACTTATTTAAGAACTTCTTTGTTGTTGGAATTCAATTCATTAAATTTTTGGTTTGGTGTTCATGGGTATCATGAAAACTGGATACAAACTTAGAAGTCAGTGGCAAAAGTTTGTTTTTGACTTGGTTCTCGCATTTGGTATTTGATGAAAGTGAAACATTGAATTTGGTGTTCGTTGTTACGGTGGGCGTTGAATGTCTTTCAAAACGTTGAGTCAAAGCTTCTTTTACATTTGGGTATTCTTTACGGGATCGTGTTATGCAATTTAGCCATGTACTGAAAAGAAAAGGTCATGTAGATTTTAGCCATTGAGAAATAAATCTTCATTGAGTAGTGAAAATGATAATGAATTATTTCTTATCCTTTTCCCTTTTATTTCTACAATAAAACCATTGGTTTTGGTGGTTCAGATTTTTTTACTTAAGGTAGAATCACATCGTCATTAAGAAGTTATGGAGAAATCTTGTTGGTTTAGCATATAAATCTATGGATTTTGATTATTTTAGTATCTGGTTGATGATTTTGTTTATTGTATATCACTATAATGTAATTTCTCTTTTTATTTTTATTTTTATTTTTTAATTGTCCGATTGTTGTGCACTGATCTTAATTTCACTTCCAACCTCACATCAATGCATTAATATAGATATGGATATTTATCCTGCTAGAAACTATTTCAAAAACTCTTTAGTTGTTTAACATTTTAGAAGAATGTTTTCCGGTCCTTTTTGGCTTTATAGTGTGGTTGTGTTCTTACTCAACTTCTGTGTGTATTAGTTTTCTTTTCCATAGGTCTTGTAATTTATTTTTAGTGGCTAGGATTAGGAGATTATAGCACATCCATACTACTGAGAAAAGCACTTAGGTCTGTCAAACCACTGATAGTTCAGCGACTATGCACCTCAGTCTCACTTGTATTGACTAGGGACCAATCCCTGTTCCTCATCTATGTAATAACACTCCTTAACCAGTGACCCAATCCATCAAAGAAAAAAAAAGCACTTATGTCTTGCTACAGTAGCAATAAGAGGTTGGGTAAGGAAAGATGCAATAAAGAATTTAGGCTTGTTTGCACAAAGGCTATCCGCTGTCACTAGTACTTGCTTGGAAGGGCTTCTTGCTTTGACCATAGAAGGTGTGTGCTTGATTTCTCTGTGTTCAAACAACTTCTGAATTAGTTTAGGAACCTTTTCTATTGAACTAACAACTCAAATGGAAAAATCTTCTACAGGTAGTTTAGGCTCCACCATTGTGGAAGAAGGTGTTCCAACACAAGCAGTCATGTCCATCAAAGCAATTATATTGCAAAACCCAGGCAATCATGAAAAGGTGATAACCACTTTGCTCTAGAATCCATTTTTTAAGGTGTTCTTTCTTTAGATCACTTTTCATTTTCCAACATTCATGAGTTTCCGATCTCTAGTCTCCACTTTCCAGACATGCATCCTGAATTTGATTGAAACCCTTATCATTAGTTTAGCAGTGTCAATTTCATTTAAGTAAACTCCTTTTTCTCTTTTCTTACTATAAGAACAGAAATATGTTATGTTGTGGCCGTTGTTTCACCAGTACTTTTATGAGAATTGTTTTATTTTTTTGTATTGGGGTGATATGTTTATCTTTTCTAAACTTCTCCCATTCTTCCTCTGTTTTCAAAAGTGATTGTTCAGCTAGCTCGTATATTGGATGCAATCAAGGTCCTGCTGCTCGTGCAACAATTATTTGGATAGTAGGAGAGTATAGTTCTTTGGAGCAGATTATTTCTAGGACAGTACCACAGTACTCCAGTACCTTGCTTGATGCTTTATTTTTGAAGAGCTGGATACAAAGCATCAGATTCTTAATGCTACTACTAAGGTATTTTCCTAACTGACGAGTGATGAGTATAATCATTTTTTTCCTTGCTTAGGAAGAAAATTCTGTTGTGCTCCGTTATCATCTACGTTTAAATCACTTTTGTTCTAATGCTATAAGTTTGGGTCAATCATGGAGAAAACACTCTAAAAATTGGGTTTCTATTATTTTGTTGGATTCGCTATTTTATTTTTTATTTTTTATTTTTTATAGGTTTTGATCTGTTTGGTCCACTATTACTTGTTAGTCATGTGGTTTCATATACATGTGAAGATGTTTCCATACTAATTTTGTACAGCAGTTAGACCTCACTCTAATCAGTTCAACATGGTAAAATATATTCACCCACTGCTTGTTTGTAACTTGATTCAGCAAAAATTCAGAAATCGTAAAAGAAAATTGTAAGAACTCATAAAACTTAAAGAATTTACTGAGTATAGTTTGCTTCCTAAAACTTGGAAGCTTAATTCTCTGAACTTATATAGAATTTGCGTTACCATCCCAATTCTCTCTTTGAAGTTTGAATATCAAATGGGAATCTAAAGATTGTGAATTTAACTCTCGCAAAGCCACATCATTGTCATCATCGAACATCCCTCTTCTCTGAATTTTCCAAAAAACTGCATGTCTCTCCATTTGGATGTTACAATTTGTTTGAAACAGCTGGCCCAGTGAGGACGAGGGCTGGAGACATATTTATTACATGAAACGGGTGGCATTCATGGTAATTATCTTGAATGAAGGCATTTACCTGATGACAAAGCTATCTGGTGTGAGTTTAGAAACCTCTATTAAATTATTTTTAAGTTCTAAGCTTTTCATGGGTTTTTTTAGTATTAGAAGAAAAGTCGGGCTCCAAAGGTTTTTTACTAAATTTTATGTACATTTATATTTTGTCAAAGCTGGTTATATATATATATATATACATATTAGAATTGCCTTTTGTTGTTGAATCTAAATCCGTTATAGTGTATGTGATGATTTTCTCGGGCTCTCTCAAATGCTCTTTCAACAGGTTCTGTTGTGTGCTCGGGGTCAACATTTGTTGACATTCAGAAAGCTCCTCACCTATGTTCTTGAACTGCCAAAATGTGATTTAAACTAATTTAGAAGACTCCTGTTCGTGCTCATGTTATAAGCAAACTTCTATCATTCCATTTAGCTTCTCAATGCCAAGCAGAAACAGATTCACATCTACAGAAAACTCCAGATCTACAACATGAACTTGTAGACAAAATATTCAGTGGAAAGGCAAAATCATCACCGCACACTAATAACAATTTTCAGTTGTATCTTCCTGGATCTGTTTCATAAATTGTTTTTGATGCATCTCCTGGATACGATCCTCTTCCAAAGCCTTGTAGTTGACACATTGTCTGGCTCTTCAAATGAACAAGGTGCATCTACTTATAATTTTGAACATTTTATTGACAGTTAAGTTGAAACTGCATATCCCCATTCATGGCATGTGTGGACTTTTTCTTTGAACATTGTCCCATGGAACCACCGGCAAAAATCATTGTAAAAGAATCTGATGAGATTCCAGAATTTGCAAAACAAGCACCAGAAACCTATGAAAGGTGATTTAATTCTCATTCTTTATTTTGTCATTTTCTACATTCCGGCATGTAGTTTTGGTTTTACTTTGAAAATGGTGAAATTCTACTAGCCACAACACAATGTTCTGCATATTCACCATATATATCTTACATGCATTCCGGTCAGGATCTAAAATTTTTGCCCCATGTGGATGGTGGATGGACCATATAGCCAAAGAATCATACTGATTGGATAGACCCAAGTCCAAACCATCCAATCAGTCAAATGGGTAATTAATTGGAAGCTTTTAGTCCAAAATATGTGGGTGAAAATATTCTGATCTGTGGCTTTGGGGCTATGGTACATCCACAATGGGGCACACTCTTGGTAACTTCTGTAGTCCAGTGTGATTTTGGGTCCAGCCGCCATGTTTCAGTGGCGTAATTACATCATGTGAATGCTATGTGAAAGAGGGTAGCACACAAACACTCTTGCAGTCATATTACTTATTTACTTTTGGATTACATAGTGTTGTGTGCTTCTATACTTTCCAGCTTTTCGATACCTCAAAATGTGCCAACACTGATTCCAGGTGAAGAGATTGCATGTCTCGAACCAGGTCAAACAACAAAGCAAAATCTTCAATTTCGTTTTCATCAACAGCTGACTGTATTTTGTAATGGGAAAAGGTATCCTGTTAAGTTGTGGTCAGACATTGGTTATTTTATAAAACCACTCTCCTTGGTTATGGATGCCTTTATGGACAATGGCAGCTACAAGGAATGTTTGAATACATTAGAAGAGGCCAGTCATCTTCTGTTTTTTCTCCATAACAGTCCAACTTTATCAGCTACTTTTTAACTTGGAATGTGAGACTGCACACATTTAATTTTGAACAGGGATTCTACCTTGAAATGTACATTTTGTAGCATAGAAATGTATAATTTTCCTTTTAAGGATAAACTTTTTGGATTGTGAACTGAGTTGGTTGCGTAAGAGGTGGGGATGTGCAATGGTATAATTTGGTTAAATCCATATCATGTTCTGCTTATTTGTCAAATGTGAAATGCAGGCCACTAATACTATCATTTTAGTAACAACTACGTGCAACGCACATACCCGTCACTAGTATAATTAAACATTAATGTCTTGTGATCCATCAAGGTTACCAAGCATGTATTGTAGCCCTACTTAGAAACTTGCTTTAGATTGAGAATGAACTCAACTTAAACTCAAATTTTCTCAAACAAGGAAACCCAAAATAGTATAATGTTAATCGTATGAATCAAGTGGAGCCCATATGTATGTGTGAGGCCACCTTAATCAGAAATTAAGTCTAACAATATTGCCCCAATACGTAAAAGTTTTGGCCATAACAATAACCAATTCTTCATAGGTTTAGTGGTTTAGTGAAACTTAGAAAGTCTTGAGTTTCATTCACTTCAATTTACATTCGTAACACAAGGGCCTGTTTCTTTGCATGAGAAACATAGGAATGGAACACAGATAAATTCAATGTAAAATGAATTGCACGAGATACATAGGAATTGAACACAGATTAATTCAATGTAAACTGAATTGCACGAGATACATAGGAATTGAACACAGATTAATTCAATGTAACTCGAACTCTATCAAAGGATTATTAAAGAAGTGAGGGGGTGAAGGCATAAGGTGGATACAAAGATATGGCCTTTGCTTTCCTATTTATTGAATTACTAGGGTCATGGCTGTGTATTCATTTTCCATCTTCCCTCGATTTTATTTCCTTACATGATACTCATTTTTTGGAAACTCAACTTTGATGTTCCTTTTTAACCACTTACTGTATGAAATCTATTATTCTAATGTAAACAAACAGGAGCTAAAACCAATTCAAACACATGACCATTGAAGCTAATTCACTTATTATCATTTATTATTTTTATTTTAAATCCAACCACTTGACAACACTATAAATGATGAAGTTTTTGGCATTTCCTATCTGATCAAGCTTCCTGTCTCTGATGGGCTCACCACCTACAGACATGACCCACTGATTTGCACCAAGCTTGCCTTTGTTCTAGTGGTGCCCTATATGGAGAGCCAAAACATTGAATCTGTGGAGATAGCGCTGCAAGAAAGTCGGAGGACGATCCAAGTGCATTGCACAATCAGCAGCAAGGTTACTGATGTTTAGAGGCTCCAAGTCACGGAGGCTTGCGGAACAGTAATAGATAATGGTAGTGTGTTTGTTGGGAATCCAAAAACCCACCCATTGCGGAACAGTAATAGTCATGGGGCTTTGACGAGACCATGCTCACTTCCAACATCTTCCAATTCTGGACTGTTTCCCGCACTTGACCATACACATCAGGGACTTGAACTGATGCCTGCCCAAGGAATCTCCTACAAGAGCCACAGTCTTATGCTGCATCCTGGAAAGAATTATCCAGTTGGCGCTGCAGATTGATATAAAATCCAGACTAATGCAACTTGAGGAAGACCCAGGTAACAAGAAGGGCAATGTGGGGTGGGGAAAGCAAAATTGAACCCATCCACCTGAGTAAGGAAGAGGAAGTTTTAGACCCTCCACAATAGGAAACTGATTAGTTTGCTGCAACCCATTTCTCCAGATTGGAAGATTGCATACATACACACGCTTCAACCCTTTTTTCTTTATTTACATCTATATGCAGCTGTGTCTATTTACGGGCCATGGAGTTGGGAAATAGAATCTTCCCACCAGAAACTTTTGGCAATACTATCCATTAATGGTGGAACAATCACATTAATGGGCTGGATCACCAATCATAAACAATAAAAGGGCAGCAAATTATATCTACTCTGTATAAGACCCCAAAGTTCCTCACCTTAACACTGTACACAGTTGGACTTCAATAATCCAAATGAGAGATTAAAACAAAATAAAGTGTAAAATAAACAAAGAAATCGTGCCTTTTCAAGAATGCAGAACCATCAGAATCAGGCATCGCATAATTTTCTTGCTATTGGAAGCATTCCTATGAGAAATATGTATGTTGGGTCAATCTACATGACCATGGCCCTGACAACCACTGCTTACAATGAAAACCAAAATATAATGGTCAGCTGCTGTCTGCAGCCCATTTGCGCTCGGAATAGTTACTTCCTGTCAGAATTATTCATAAACCTTGATATGCAAGATACTTCATCTGGATAGAAGGGAAATGGACATTTGAATCTAATACAGTAAAATATATCTTATATTTTCCAAATTTTCTCAACTCCACACATTCTTGTAAATGGCCTCCTTGTGCAATCACTTGTGGGGATGGCTGCACAGATATGAACATCAGATCCTTGTATTTATTTATTTATTATTATTATTATTTTTTGTTCTTGAGAAACTATAAGCCAATTGAAGTCACTGAAGATGGAGCTAAAAGTTCTGCTGCATGGCTCAAACTTACATGACTCATGGTTTGAACTCAAACTCATTTCAATATTTGTACTTCATTCTAACTGGTGTGAAAATTGGAATCCACAGTAAAAGGTTTTTATTTTAACCTCCTTTTGTATTGTTCTTCATCTCCACTTATCAACAACAGCGACTAAATAATGATGATGATGATGGTGATGATGATAGTAGTAACTATAATCACGCCCCAATAAATATGATTGTCAATGCCTATACAACCCCTAATACAAATTAGAATACAAGACCACTTATTCTGCCAATATACCTTCAAGAAAAAAAAAAAAAGCCTATAATTTTGATACATCTAAAAAAAAGTATGGGCAGAGACAAATCGGACGGAAAAATTGGACATAGGGGACCCTCAATTTATAGAGGGTGCATTCATTATTATCTATATGGTCTTTGATGTTGCAATACATCATGCAATATTTTACTCTAAAACTCAATTGTTTCTTTTGTGGTAGAACATGTGGGAGCTTCTGGCAGCTCGTGGGTTAGACGTGCCTGGATGATTTTTATGGGGTTTATTAAATATGTTCGTGGGCTAGATTGGGCTGCTTCAACTTGCCAATGCTTAACCCATTCATCAATTGGGCCTAACATTTATTCTCAATCCAAGCCCAGTACAGGTACGAAAATTATATACCTTCCACTAAATATGAATGGGTAGATCGGGCCATTAAGCATGTATAGACCCATATTCGCTTGTGTAATTATTTGGCCATAAAGTCTGGCCTATACATAATCCTCAGGCAAAATAATAATAATAATAATACAGCTCAAATCCCGCCCAATGACTGGCCCAAGAACATCTCTTGGTCCAGTTTGATCAGAGAGAAGCTGAAGAAGATATTGATGGTCCTACTGTCTCTTGAAAAAGGTTTGGTGGAAGCTGAAGAAGATATTGATGGTCCTACTGTCTCTTGAAAAAGGTTTGGTGACGTGGTTAGCCATTCAACAAGAGTCTCCTCCTTTTCTTTTCTTTTTTTTATTTTGAATGGTTAAATTCATTGAAAAAGCTAGCAGTACAAAAGGACCATTCGACAAGCTACAAGCACACCCCCAAAGGAAATAAAAAAGCAAAGTAAAAAACCTCAAACACCATAGAGTAAAAAACCCACCAATCACCTAAGAACAACAAGCAAAACCACAAATCCATCATGAGAAGGCAACCTCCTTCCAACTGAACATAATTTGATCCATCGAAATGCCATGAAAGGGACGGCTGATTGACACCCAATAAGCCACTATAAATTTTATGTTCTCCATCACAGAATCTAACACTTGATTGAAGCCCTTCAAAATACGGGCATTCCTCTCCTTCCACAATAGCCAAATAATAACAGAAAATGACATATTCCACATTAGTGATGGAAGAGGTCTAAAATGGAGCCAGGAAGGACTCAACTGCATGGAAACCCTCCAAGCAACTCATTCCACATCCTCCGAGCAAGTAGAAGATGGTCCACCGACTCTTCATTGTCTAAACACATTGGGCAAGAATTGACTAGAACCACACCTCTTCGTCTTAAATTATCAATGGTAAGGATTCTATTTCGGACAGCAAGCCACACAAGGACCATTACTCTGGGAGGTGTTTAAGTTTTGGCCAGAGAGCTCGTCTTAGATGCCCTCCCGGATAACGCCAAAAAGAAGGAAGAGACGGAGAAATTGCTATCTTTAGATGCACTCTAAATTCTATTATCTTGTCCTTCCCCTGGAATGTAAACATCATTGAGGAGAATGAGGAGAGAAATAACTTGATTCCCCTCATGGCCCCTGAGATTTCTCTTTAAAAGAGGGCTCCAAACCTCCTGCCCCACTGGCTAAGATCTCTCTAGGTAAGCACCGTTCAATAAATCTGAAAATTGTGTTTCCAATGGACGGTCACCAATCCAATTATCATACTGAAAAAGAATCCACTCCCCCAAGCCAACCCTATACTTTATACACTTCTTGAACTCTTCATCAGCAGATGCGATCCCCTTTCAAATGGAAGAGCCTTTATGCGAACCTTCCTGAATCTCCCACCCATCCCTTGAACAACCATATTTAGCTAATAGTATTGGTCTCCACAATCCTTCCTAAACATCCCCAAGCCTCCATAGCCATTTACCTACAAAGCTTGATTCATCAGCCTTAGCGGTCTAATGCCCAAACCGCCTTTAGATTTTGGTTTACAAACGGATGCCCAATCCACAAGATGAAACTTCTTCTCACCGCCTCGCCCATGCCAAAGTAAATCCCGTTGGAGTTTTTCTAATCCTTTTACAACCGAAAATGGGCATTTGAAAAAGTCGCCCTTCCCCCAACAGAAAGATAACTAGCTTTCCACAAAGATTACATACTTTCAAACCTTTTCACCACTGAATTCCACAAAGACTTGTTCACTGTTCTGTTCATAGACACAAAGGAAGTCCCAAATATGTAACAGGGAACGAGCCAATCTTACACTCCAAAATCTGAGCATAGTGTTGCAATAACTCCTCTACCCTTATCCCTGAGTTCACTTTTATAGAAACTGATCTTCAAACCTGACACCGCTTCAAAGTAAATTAGAATTGCTTTGACATTTTTAATATGATCTTCACAAGCATCACAAAAAATTAGCGTGCCGTCGGCAAACTGCAAATGGGAACACAGTCAAAATGGCATCCATGGCTAGTCTAGTTGGCAACTTACTTGCAAAATACTTGAGAAGAGACGCCATTCTAACTAAAAATTTTAAGTTTTCAACATAGAGGATCATGTTTTTAGAAAAAAAAAAAAAATCCCATCAAGCAACTCGAATGAAATATGTTTTATTTTAGATACTCCTAACCGTTTTCACCTACAAAAATCCAAGTTGCTCAAGATAAAAACTTTAAGCATTTAGTTAGAAATTAGCGGGTTTTGAACATATAGTTTTTCACATTTGGTGCATCCACTTTTCCAAGAGGACAAGCACAAAAATGAGCTAAGTTTTCCTTGATTATGTAGAAAGATGCTTTAGATGAGGAGTTGGGAAAAAAAATAATGCATGAGGAAAAGTCCATAGAACCGGTTTTGCACGGATATTATACAAATGTGCCCTCAATGTCTAAGAAAAGATACAACAACCTCAACAAAAGAAAAAAAAATGCACTTGAATAAAACTACTAGTTGCCTTTATTAGGTTTTATACGAATAACTTTGCATATTTTCAATGAGTGTAAAATAAGCTACAAAAGTATTGATTACACATGATTCACAATTTCATATTGGTAGTAAAAGACAACCATCCATGAATAGACTCCACTTCTATTGTCCACTGCAAACTCATTATCTTTCTTTCGAGTATTCTCCTTTATTAATTATCTTACCAGTGTACATATAATGGAATCATGATTGAAGAAATATGAACAAACATTTTATCAATGAGTTTCATGTGGTTTCTACTTCATTTCCTCCAAAGCATTAAAGTCCAAAAAACTACTCCAAATCCAAGTCCAAATCCAATTCCAAATCCCACCCACATGAATTCCAAAACAATTTCTCCAACTCCATCCAAGCCAAAACTACTAAAGGCTGATGGTGGTGTAGCCACAGTATCTTTGCATTTTGCTGATAATGGTGGTCCACATAAACCAATGTTCCCAAGGAAGGAACTATTAGTAAATGTGAGGAACTGTTGGCTTTGTGGTATTCTTCCATGGAGGAGATTTTGTGAAAGATTCAAGGCTTCAAGAAATGTAAGCTTCGTCAATTGCCAAGGGATATTCCCTGATAAATTATTTCTTGAAAGATCTAATGACTCAAGGTGCGTTAAATTCTCCAACAAAGATGATATTGGGCCAGTGAAATCATTTTGTGAGAAGTTTAGCACATGGAGTAACTTGAGATTGCATATTGATTTAGGAATCGCCCCCTCAAATCTATTGTTTGAGAGATCAACCGACGTCAATGCAGTGATGATCTTAACCACCTCCAAATAAAGCCCTTTCATCGTCACCATCACTGAATCCTGATAGAAAAGTCCACTTCCATTTCCAAAATTCATTTGGTACTTAACAACTTGGACATTGGAACTCAAATTTGAACCACCTTCTCCTGTCATCAATTCCCAACTTAGAAAAAAATTTGGGGGAATAATACCTACAAAAGAATTGGAAGAAATATCAAAGATTTGCAGAAATCGGAACGAGGAATTTTTAGCATGGGAATGAGCAATGGGACCATGGAATTTGTTGGATCGCAAGATCAAAATACGTAAATCTGATAAGGTATCAAACCAGAATGGGAAGGTATCATTTAGACGATTGTTTCCAAGGTCTATAACCTCCAATGTTTTGCAATTGGTTAATGACTTCGGTATTGGCCCTTCTAGTTCATTGCTATCAAGATTGAGCGTTCTCAGAGTGCATTCCTTTTTAAATGTGTCAGGCACGATGCCCTGAAAAGCATTTCTTTGCAAATTCAAAATCTTGAGGGAATCACCAATTTTACCAAGACAGGTAGGAATGTTTCCACTAAAGTTGTTTCTAGACAAATCAAGGACTTCAAGGAGGCTTGCTTTACAAATTGATGAAGGAATCTCTCCACTAACATTATTACCTGAAAGAAAAAAGTATTGAGCGGAAGTGAAGTTTATAGTAGCTGGAATGATGGAGGAGAAATTGTTGTTTGAATAGTCATGAAAGAAGACTTGATGCGGCAGGACTGGAAGTGACCCTTTCAATTTGTTGGAATGAAGGTCGACAATTTGTAATCCGCTTGATGAAAATTCAGGTAATGGATGCTCAAAACTCTCTAAGAAGTTGTTTGAAAGATTAAGTTGATACAAACTCCCATTTCCTACCTCCCAAATCCATGTGGGTATTTCACCATGTATTTTGTTTTTGGACAGATCCAGAAAATACAGTTGATTGAGATTTTGAAGGATGTTTGGGAATTCACTGATGTTGCATGAACGTAGATACAAACCAAACATTTGAGATGAGGGGATTAGATGGGGACTACCATTGCTACTAATAACTGACAACCTATTGTTTGAAAGATCGAGAGATGAGAAGTTTTTGAAGTTTTTAAACATATCTAGTGCTATAATACCACTGAAGTTGTTGTTAGACAAAGAAAGAGTTTGTAGCTTTGTGAGTTCAAAGACTAGCCTAGGAATTGTCCCCTGCAGTTTGTTATTATTCAAGGAGATTTTCTCTAGCATTGAGGATGATTCATTATGAAAGTCAGGAAGGTAACCACTAAATTGGTTGTAAGAGAGACGTAAGTATTGCAATGTTGGGTGAGAAAACAGAGATGATGGGATAGATCCCTCAAGTGAATTATTATACAGATAAAGAGAAATGAGATGTTTGAGCTTGTCTCCATAGGATGAAGGAATTGTGCCGCTAAAATTATTTGATGAAAGATCCACATACTCAAGTTGGATGAGGTTTGCAATTGAAGAAGGTAATGAACCAGAGAGATTGCAATTCGGAGCTGATAATTCCTTCAACAATTTGAGATTATTGATGGAATCCAATAGTTTCTTCTGAAAGGTAGTGTTTCCCAGGAATAAGCTCTGCAAAGCTTTGTTTTGAGAAAATTCTGGAAAACCAATGGTGAGATGTGGATTGTCTGAAACATCAAGATTTTGTAAATTTGACAGCAAGAAAATACTCTCAGGAAATTCTCCATACAGACCACAGTCACTTAGGGTGAGAGATGTCAAACCAGAGGATTCACCCAAGGAATCAGGAACAACAATGGAGAGATTGTTTCCATCTAATGAGAGTTGAGACAGATCAGGAATCCGGAAAAGAAATGGATCAATGGGTCCTTGAAGACCACAATATCGCAAGCTCAACCTTTGAAGATTGGGCATTGCGACGGATATGGCTTGGGCCCACTTGCCACCATGCTCCCCCGAGATGTTTACACTGTCAAGAAAGAGTTCTTGGAGGCTGGATAAGTTTCCAACAAGTGTTGTAAGGTTAGGGTTTTTGAGCTTAAGAAGGGCTGGTGCGTAACGATAATCAGAGAGATCCAGGGAAACAAGCTTGGTCAATCTTGATATTTCCAATGGGATTTGGCCAGAAAACTGTGAGTATGAGAGGTTCAAATGGGTCAAATTGGTGAGGTGGCCCAGCCCAGAGGGTATTGGGTGAGGAGAGAAATTGTTCCAAGAAAGGTCGAGCTTTTGGAGTCTGTGAAGACTGAAGAGGCTAGAGTCTATTTGACCTTCAATCGAAACCCACCTCTCACAGAGATCAAGCCCAATCACGTGACCTGTGGCCTCGTCGCAAGTGATGCCATCCCAAGAGCAACAATCAGTGGCTAGATTCCAAGAATCAAGCTTTGAAGAAGAATTATACTCCCCACGCTTTATTAAAAACCCATGCTTGAGTTGAAGCAGGGCTAATTTCTCGTGATGAAGGCAGTTTGACGAGGAGGAACCGTTGATACTGCCAATGAAGGAAAAGGGGAGAGAGGCTTGAGAAAGCATGAGCAGCTGCATGGAAAAGGCCAAAGCAAGAAGAGAGAGGAAACAACATGAGGAGGTTTTAGCAGTGAAAGGAATGAAGAAGTGATCCATCGCTAGCAACTCTCTCAATGGGCTATTATAGGTTTCAAGCAACACTGATGAGGTGATGAGGTTTATTAAGGATATAGCCAGTTGTGGTATTTATAGAGAAATTAGAGATACTTGGCCAGTAATTGATGAGAGGTTCTCAATTTTTTGGATTCCACGAAGGAAGGGTTCACTTGACTATTAGCTTTTCTGTCTCTGTCTTGGTGTGTAGAATATTGCCAGAGATACTTTGAATGCATTAATCGACTATCAAACTCATGGGGCCTAAGATGTGGACCAATATTTGACAATGTGTGGAAAGAGGGTGATAACGTCAAATTAAAAGACTGTCAGCATGATAGGATTAGGACCCACTGTAGACGAGTCAATTTTTCTTTTGGGTTGTGTTATTTTCTACTTCTAAGGTGGAAAGATATTGATGTTTCTTTACCATATCTTTTACATGGCTTGATGGCAATCAAATTGGAATATTTCAGTTGGACAAACTTGTAAGTGGCTAGTGTTTGGAGAACTCTCTTGGGTTACTTCGCTAAATTAAAATTCCATCTTGCCACCTAGGGCTTACCTTGTTGAGACGGAATTATTGGAATGATCTGATCACAGACTTGGAAGTAAATCCAAACACCAATAATGGTGTGCACCATTTTGATTGGAATATATAGCTTTAGCTTTAGGTGCCTCTTTATTTGCATTATAATATATAGGAATTGAATATATAAGATTTATGTTATAAGTGATTAAAAGTGAACATCAAATTTGAATATTAAAAAATGAGCATCAAATAACCTAATTGTCAAAATAAATGTGCCCCTTTTGTATCAGCCCTGTGAAATTTCAATTCAAGAGGAGTAAGGCCTAAAGTCCAATTGATCACATATAAAATACATAAATTTCTTCGTAATAGAAAATTTTAAAAAATAAAACCAATGGCAACAGTTTCTTTCCTTTAAAAGGTTATGTTGAGAGGAATTGTAGAAGCTTGGATTATAACGTGTTTAGTATTTCAGCCTAAAATCTCAAATTAAAATCAAAAGTTGATTGGCCATCTTATTGGTATAAGACATGCAACTTAGAGTTAGGTTGGAACAAAGATCCACCCAGATGCATGCATATGGGCTAGCTGGGCCATTATAATTGATGCAGGTCATTGGCTCAAGCCGAACTCCTAAACTTATATAGTGGGTTGACATGCAACTTAGAGTTAGGTTGGAACAAAGATCCACCCAGATGCATCCATATGGGCTAGCTGGGCCATTATAATTGATGCAGGTCATTGGCTCAAGCCGAACTCCTTAACTTATATTGTGGGTTAGGAAGCGGGTATGTATCGATGCATATAGCTGAGAAAAAATGGTTTCCGTGCATAAATCAGAAAAAAGTGAGGATTGCCAAATAATATGGGGGAGGATGGAACAAGAAAATCCTCAAAAATAAGAACTTTCATTGTCCAAATAATCGATGATTTACAATTGGCGTTCTACATAAAGAGGAAAATTCTTTTTTGGTTGCCAAACACGAAACGTGTCTTTAGGAAATATAGAAATGTTCGTTCATGTTCTAAATCAGTCTTCAACTGCTTCATGGATGGACCGTCCCACCATGTGATCAATTAGACTTATAAGTCTTTTGATTTGACATCAGTAGGTGCTTGCTTGTGGCTTGTAGACTTTCTTTGATTCGATATAGATCTTTAGGGGTAGCTAGTTTTCACCTTGTAATTGTTATGCATGAATATTCTTTATGTAAAATTGCATTTGTTTATCCTAATTTACACTAGCACAATAACCCATGCTATACAGGCATGACCCATGTGAAGCACGGGCTAGGGTCTCCGCTCCATCTAGCAACCTTTGACATTTTATTTTATAAATAATTATATATAAGTATTGTGTGGTGTAGTGATTAGGTTAATTATTTTTAAAAATAGAGATCATGGGTCCAAATATCAAAAGCTATACACTATAACTTTTTACCAAGTCTCGATAATTAAAGAGTCAAAATTGAAAGGAATCTATCAAAATTGAGTCCAAAACCCTTAGCTTTAATATAATATAATAGCGCATATGTAAATAAGGTGTGAAAAATGTAAGCAAATAATGTCATTTTCATATGAAATTTTGTGACAGTAGAAAAGGTGTGAAACAATTGCATATGTTTTTGTGACAGTAGAAAAGGTGTGAAACAATTGCATATGTTCTTGGTTAAGAATGTGTCAATACAAATAAATTAGCTGATTTTTATAAAGAGTTAAGAGAAATGATTTTTTATAAGGGGTGTTATGAAAAGCATATTTTTCTTCTAATCAATATGAGAGATTAAAATTAAATCTAAAATTTCATAATTGTTTTTTAGAGGATTTTACGGGAAAGGTCCTGGAATTTAGCCATTCATCCGAGAGGGTCCTTGCAAAGTATATAACACTAACGGGGTCCGTCATCCCCTGTTTCACTTTTTTTTTTTTTTTTTCAAATTTGAGAGGAGTGACGCTAGCGTCGCTCATATCTGATGGGGGCGACGCTAGTGTCATTTGTCATGGCATCTCCCGATCTCTCCTTCTTCCTCTCCTCCTCCTCTTTCTCCATCTTCGATTTCAGGAAAAGATGGAGATTGCAAACTATTATTGGGTTTATGAAGAACAAATTACAAAATCTGATATACCATTTAAAAGGGCCTTCAAGAGTCCCACCACCCACAATACCAAAAGTGTCCAAAAGGGGAACAAAGTTCAGTTTAGTACACACTACATAGGACTCATTTCAACAAATAGAGAGAGAAACAAAACCCCAATTAAATCAACTGATTCAAATCACAGGCAAACAAAAAAGCTAGACTCAAAGACTCAAATCCTCCCCACCTCCCCCTGGAAAAAAATATACCTTCCCGCACCTGATTTCTTGCTTCTTAAGCTTTGGGTTTCATGAGCTTCTTGTTTGAAGAAGCGACACTACTACTCTTATCACAAAACCAAACACACCACCTTCATCTCCTTGCGTTGTCTCCTTTTTTGTGGTTTTCTAGTACTCCGTGTTAAGCCACTTCACATGCTTCCACATAGGTGTTTTACTCCAATCTACACTTACTTAAATGCATAACAACCAACTTCACTTTATTAGACAAACGTAAGTCTACTATATGCAGGTCAGGTGGAAGTCTTCTATGTGGACAAGATGGAGAAAGAGGAGCAGAGGAAGAAGAAGACATTAAGAAATGCTCTGACGAGGGACGCAATCGTCGCTCAGAAAAAAATTAAAAAAAAAAAAAAATGGCAAGAGGACCCTATTAGTGTTGCACATTTTGCTAGGACCCTTTGAGATAAATGGCTGTATTTTGGGATTTTTCCAGCAAAATCCTCTATTTTTTATCTATAACATATTTTGAAAATGATCTTCTTCTGCATTGCATTAATTTCTCATTCAAATCTAGTTAACTATAATAGAAAGCAATATTAGAGAAAAGTCGCGAGCCTCTCCAAGGGGATTCTCCATTGATCTTTACTTTTCTTCCCCTTGTAATTTTCTCCAAATCCAAACGCGTCTTAAGAAGAATAGTTGCCATCAATCAAACATAAGATTTCCGAACAACAGGTCACAAGAGAAGGAAGTATACAAGTCTTTGCCTACCCCATTTTCCGACTGCCTTTGAGCACACGTTTTCAAGTCACCCGGTCTGTCCCACAGATTTATGGGGATGACTCTAGAAAAAGATACTGCTGTAATGCGTGCTCTGGTCCCCCAGATTTATGGTAATATAGACTTATCAAATGGATCCTTCTTTCTCAAGCTTGGGTTTTTGCCCACCCCACCCACACACACAAAAACATGTAAACTGGAACCTGGAAAGAGACAAAACATTGTATTGGGACTTGGAAGCCATGGTGCTAGAAAATATGAGAACCACAATAATAGGTGTCTTTGTAATCCAAGTTTCATATTGATGAGGATTTGTCATTGTCTAGACGTGGTATTACAATATGTGAAGATTTATGAGATTAAACTAAACGACTTTTTTCTTATCATTAAAGTGAGAGTCTAGGAGTGCTTTGATCATGATTTGGGCCCCATAACAATGTAAAAAATAAGATATAAATTGGGACTTTTTCGACATTTTACACAATTTTTACAACAATCTATGTACATTTAACTCGTAAAATAAAACATCAAAAGGTATTATGAATGATGTGGATCATGGACTTGGGGTTCAATGAAGTTTCAAAAATTGTCCCCTAAATTATGAACCATTATGAACCTTATTGTGTTGAGCCTTGTGCTACTCTGGGTTGTTCCTCTTGCTATAGTTTCTGCTTCCATGTATATGCTTTCTTCTCTTTTGTTAATGTATATATCTTTCTACAAAAAATAAAATTGTGTAATACCTTTTGATGTTTAATTTTTCATGTTAAATGTTCATAGATTGTCGTAAAAATTGTGTAAAATGTCAAAAAAGTCCCAATCAACGGTAGTTTCTCTTTTGGGGTAGAACATGTGGGAGCTTCTAGCAGCTCGTGAACCCAGCCCAATGACTGACCCATGAGCATCTCTAGGTTCAGTTTGACCTGAGAGAAGCTGAAGAGGAGATTGATGGTCCTATTGTCTCTTAAAAATGGTTTGGTGACATGGTAGAACAAAAATGAGCTAAGTTTTCCTTGATTTTGCAGAAAGATGCTTTAGGAGAGGAGTCGGGGAAAAAAAAAAAATAGACGAGGAAAAGTCCACAGAACCAGTTTTGCATGAATATTATATAAATGTGCCCTTAATGTATTAAGAAAAGATACAACAACTTGTCGCGACCCCGGACCGGGTTAGCGCGCCTAATCCGGGATTGGCGAGTTAGGTGGTGAGTGTATAGTGATGATTATAGAAATACACTCATTTAATTTCCTACAGGTTTCCGCAGTGAGTATTTCATACATATATACAAGTCATTCACATTGGTGCGGAAGCGTATAGCAAACCAAATTTAAAAATTTATTTAATTCCTACAAGACTGTTACCACAAATGATAATATCATGATGTCAAAGTATCAATAAACAGAGAACTAACAAGATGACAACCACACAAAAGCTAAATCCTCCATCACTAGTGTGATGAGAGCACATTCAGTGCGTTGGTCTCGGACATACGACGTGACAAGAACCAACATTATATATATACATACATATAGTTATACAAGACTACGATTGCAAAACCAGGTAATGAGGCAGGACAAGATCCATACTGTAGCTGGCAGGAGCACTAGGGGAAGGCCCAAGTCAGTGGATCAGACTAACAAGGACGTCCAAAATTAGTGGTGCCGACACATAGGTCACATAAAAATCAAAACATATACATATCTATATTGGTGTACAACACCCAGGCAGGTGGGACATGGTGCTCATAGGGACATGTTTCAATCAGTAGCCTATCATGCATATACGGGGCTGTCAGAACATGTCAAGTTCAGAAATCAATAGTTTGAACAAAACTGGGGTTTTCACTTGAAAACGGGCTAGAATATGTATCATCCAAGTAAAACAACCACAATGAATCTCTGTATAATTACGGACCATATATTGAGGCTTTCGGATTTAAACAAAATGCATAAGGATCTTGTATGTCTGTTTTTGCTCTTGGCATGGTACTCGAAGGATAGAAAACTTCTTAAGTCCCCTATACACATTGACAAGTCCAAAATCCTCAATACATTTCTGGAGTGGGGTTTCTTTATCTATCAATCTCCATATATCATCTCCTAGGTCTTCCCAAGGCGTTAGGGCTTCAAACCAACCTCACCGGACCTTAAAACACCCTTTTTGATGATACTAGGGAAGGCCTAGGAATTCTGCATGGTTGGCTCGAGCGAACTAGAAGTTCGCTTGAGCGAAGGGTTCTCTGGGAGGGTTTCGCTCGAGCACACACAAGTTCGCTCAAGCGAACTGGTCTGAGTCAAGTGGGCTCGAGCGAACTTGAAGGTTAGCTCGAGCGTTCCAGTCTCTGGAAGGGATCCGCTCGATCGTACAATGGTTCGCGCGAGCGGTCTGGCTTCTGGGAGGGTTAGCTCGAGCGAACCTGGAGGTTGGATCGAGCTAACTAGCTTCTGTAAGAGGGGTTCGCTCGGGCGAAGGTGGGTACGCTCGAGCGAACTGCTTCAGAAACTGCATTTCAGAGCAGTTCGGGCTTTCTCTTCACTTACCCCTTTACAACCTCCTTTAAACCACTTCCTTTCCACAACCATTAAAGTCTCTTTGCCTCCTTAAAACTATAATTATTTCTCCAACAACCACTCCACCAAAACATCCATTCACATTCATTTCTACCCACATTAAATACAAGGGCAACTATTAATCATGAACATCCACATTTTGACAAAAACAACCTTTAACAAAGCAAAATGCATTTATTCTCAAGAGACTAATTAAGAGAAGGTGAACTATCAATATGCACATTTCAATACTATTAAAAACTCATAGAGAAAATATGGGTGAAAGCAATTAATAAGAATCCAAAATTTTCATAAACAAGAAATCATAGAATCAACCCATTCATCCACTTGCCTTGGCTCCAAATTAGCAAATCAAGCTCCTAGACACACTTTCCAAGCCCAAATCTCCAATCTACACAAAACCTCCAAAATACACCCATGACAAACCCTAAAATAACCAAACCAAAGAACAAGGAGAGAGCTCTCAATAATAAAGATGGAGCCTCCCTAGGACTAGAAGAACACAAATCTAAGAGATGGAGAAGATCACTTACATGCAAGGTCTTTAAATGAACCAAGCTAGCTCAAAGAAAGCCCTAGGATGAGTGGTTTCCTCTACAAATGGTACCAATAGAGAGCTTTCATGATAAGGAAGAAGATGATGAGCTCCATTTTCTTTTTGACAAGAGCTTGGTGTGGATTTGGGGATGAAGAAGCAAGAAGAAAGGAGAGAACCCTGGATGGCTGGAGCTCCTTTCCACAACAATAAGAGCAAGAAAAGAGTATGGTGAGGGTGGGTTCTTCTTTTATAGAGAATAAAGATGGGCCCCACCACTTAACAAACTTGATGGGCTTAGAACATGGGTTTCCGGGTCTTGGATGAGTTCGGCGAAGAAGGTAAAAATGTTCGTCGAAAAATCTAGTTTCCAAAAAGTATACATTTTGCGAGTTTCGGAGACATGGAAAATAGTGTATAGATTTTGTGTAAAAGGACTGTTTTGCCCCTAACCTTAGAAAAGTAGGGTTTCGGGGTTTCGAACGGGAACAGAGTACACACAAAAGTTGTAGGGAATGATGAAACCAATCAAACAGAGCTAAAACACGAATTTTTGGAATATCAGATAATCCCCCAAGTCACACAAAAACACTACAAAGGAACCTCCAAAGAGCCCCACTAATGTAAAGGCTCTCAAAATTCCTCAAAGCTATATAAAAGCTATTCTAATATCAAACTTAACCAAAATCCACTAATCTTACTTAGAACTAATACACGACTTAATTAGTATTAATCGGAAACTCTCGGGGCGGGGTCTTACATCCTCCACCCCTTAGGGCATTTGATCCTCCAAATGGAAAACAACAATTAACTTCAGGTAGTAGATGCGGGTACTTCTTCTGAACTTGATCCCATAATTCCCACGTTGCTTCTTCAGGTCCATGATTTTCCCAAAGTACTTTCACCCATTGAATTGTCCGTGTCCTCAACTCTTGTTCTTTTGTATCAATTATCTGAACGGACTTCTCAACATAAGTGGCATTTTCTCTGATTTCTAACGGTTCATGACAGAGTGTATGCAATGGATCAGGGACGTACTTCTTCAACATTGATACATGGAAGACATTGTGTACGCCAGAGAGTTCGGGCGGTAAGGCTGGTCTATAAGCCACATGACCAATCTTGCTCACAATGTCATAAGGTCCAATGTACCTCCGTAATAGCTTGCCATTCTGCCCAAATCTCAATGTTCCCCTAGTCAGTGACACCTTTAAGAAAACCTTATCTCTTTCTTTGAACTGTAAGTCCCTTTATAAGAGTGCATAGTTTTTCTGTCTACTCCGGGCTACCTTCAAACATTCTTGAATTAACTTGACCTTGTCGCCAGCCTCACTTACTATGGCCGGTCCATGAAACTGCGAACGCCTACTTTTTCCCAACAAACTGGAGTCCTACATCTCCTGCAATATAATGCCTCAAAGGGCGTCATTCCAATGCTCGAGTGATAACTGTTATTGTAGGTGAACTCGCAAAGTAGTAGGGTCTCATCCCATTGAATCTTGAAGTCTAACACACAAGCCTGAAGCATATCTTCAAAAGTCTGAATCGTTCTCTCTGACTGACCATCTGTTTGTAGGTGATAAGCCGTGCTGAATTGTAACTTCGTATATATGGACTCAGGCAATGTCTTCCAAAATCTCGAGACAAATCTGCTGTCTCTGTCAGAACTGATGGAGACTGGCTGTCCATGACGGCTAATGATTTCATCGACAAACAACTCTGCAATAGGTAACATGTGCATTTTCTTTCTTGTCCTCATTGTTAGGGATTTTGTATATTGCAATTTGATGGATGCATTATCATTTTAAGCATCATTCGAATTTTCACAAGAGCATTGATTTAAAATATCTTGAAATCTTGATTTACACATGCATTGTTTTAAGTCTTTGAGAAATAATGATTTATGCATGTTTTGATTTTAAACTTGGATGCATTTAAATTTGAAAAGAAATTTTATAAATCAAGCTAGCCTACGTTTTAAATCTTTCAAATCATTTTTTAGGCTTTTTATGTTTCATGTTTTAAATCCTCTTAGAATGATTTAAATCATGTTTCCAAGCTTGATCCCATAGCCCAAAGTCCCCCCCAAGAAAATCTCTTTGAAATATTCATTTTTGAGAAAACTGGACTTTTACCGGCGGCCAAACCACTTTTACCAGAGGTTTCTGGCCCCCGCTAAAAGCAGTTTTTCAAACGGTCATATTTTTAACCGTTGAGTACCCAGTCGACCGGGCAAGGGTCCAGGTCGACCGGGGACTAGCCGTTGGGCACTTTTTTGGTATAAAATGAAGCTTATTCCTTTGCCAAAGTGAGGAACTTCTAAGCCATTCTTGAGGTGTTTCGAGACAAGACAAAGGGGAATGAGCTAAGAGAGACCAATGGGTCATTTGGAAAGCTAAAGCTTGGATCAATGAAGCTAAATCTCTAAGTAAGCTTTACTTTTATTAATCATATGTTATATGCTTTGTTTAAATTATTGGTAAATGAATTTTAGCATTATAACTATGATGTGTTGAATCCATTCTTCATTTGATCTTTGATCTAAGTTGGATTGGATTTTTCACCTTGATTTCAAACCAAGTTTTTATTTTAAAATCTTCTTTAATCATGCTTGGCCAAAATCTTTGATTTCTTTTATAGCAAGATTTATTTACTTGGTTGAATCTTTATTTGTTGTTTTCATTCATTTGAATCTTAGTTAAATTAGTTTAGTTTTGAAAACAACATTGCACATGCATCACATGTTTAGAGTTAATAGTTTCATACAACTTGTGAGCCTTTGATTTTCACTTCATCAACAAGTTAGTATTCATATATGTGATTTGCATTTCACTTCAATCAAAACTTTTTATGTGCCTCATACTTTTAAATGCTTTGAGCATATATTGATTGAGCTTACTTTTTAACTTGATTGAAGTTATCACACACACACACATCATGAAAATACACCTTTGCATTCATATAGTGTTTGTGAGTTAGATTTTCAATTTCATATCCGCCTATTTTAGAGGCATTGTAATCGAGCTTAAATTGTATCTCTTTTAGTGTTTGTGTAGACACTACTTTGAGAGAAAATATTCTTCTTGTAAAGGTTATTGCTTAGCCTAAGAAAAGCATAGTGTGGAGGTTATTGCTTAGCCTTTGAAAAGCATCTTGTTAAGGTTATTGCTTAGCCTAGAAAAGCACATTGATAGGTTGTTGTTTAGCCTAGAAAAACATCATTGTAAATTTATTGCTTAGCCAATTGAAAAGCATTGATAGTGGGAATCCGGTGGAGTGTTGGATCATAAGCCGGTAGTGGATGTAGGCATTGAGGCCGAACCACTATACATCATTGTGTGATGGTGTATGCTTTGTGGTGATTGTTTTTGTTTAGCTTCCGCATTTAATTTTATAACCATCACTTGTGACTAGTTAATTTTAAAGAAGTTAAAATTTGTCATAATTGGTTACTAATTTGTAGCTCACCCCATTCACCCCCCCTTCTAGGGTTAGGATCCCGGACTTTCACTCATGGGGATGAAATGAGCTGACTTGGTGAGTCGATCTACAATGACCCAAATTGCATTGTTGCCTCTGCTGGATCTCGGTAGTCTCGAAATAAAATCCATGGTAATATGTTCACATTTCCATTCCGAGATCTCTAATGGTTGCAACAACCCTGGAGGCTTCTGATGCTCTACTTTTACCAACTGACGTGTCATACATCGGGAAACAAATGCTGCAATCTCCTGTTTCATACTATTCCACCAAAATCTAACCTTCAAGTTCTGATACATCCTTGTGCTACCCGGATGCATGGAATACTTCATATTGTGAGCCTCTGTCATGATGTCATTCCTCAGGTCTTCAATGTTAGGCACACATAGACGGTCACGGTAGTATAAGACTTCATCCACAATACAAAAGTCTAAATGCTCTGTTATATGCTCTGAGATTCTGGCCAACTCTGGATTTTGCAATTGGTTATCCTTGATTTTCTAAATGAAGGAGGGCTCAAACGTTGACATGTTAGCTAACATCACTCCCTCCCTTAGGGGCTGTAGGTCTACATCTAACTCTTTAAACTGCTGAAAGATACTAGTATCCCGCAGACTTGCCAAGCCTGCTGTTTTCCTACTCAATGCATCGGCAACTTCATTCACCTTTCCCGGGTGATACTTGATCGGAAAGTCATAATCCTTGATGGACTCCATCCATCTTCTCTGTCTGATGTTCAGTTCCTTCTGAGAAAACAAATATTGTAAGCTGCGGTGGTCGGAGTGGACTTCAAACTTCTCTCCATAATGATAATGCCTCCACATCTTTAGTGCAAAAATGACCGCTACTAACTCGAGGTCATGCGTTGCATAGTTCTTCTCATGATCTTTCAATTGCTGGATCCATAAGCAATGACTTTTCTATCTTGCATCAACTCGCAACAGAGTCCTACATTTGAAGCATTGGTAAAGATAGTGAAACTGCCGCTTCCGGATGGTAAAATAAGGACCGACGCTGTAGTTAATCTCATTTCTAGCTCTTGGAAACTGGCTTCACACTTATTTGTTCGTACATATGGTGCGTTCTTTTTGGTAAGCTTCGTCAATGATTCCGCAATCGACGAAAATCCTTGCACAAACCTCCGGTAATAACTTACCAATCCTAGAAAACTTCTGATTTCTGATGCATTCTTTGGTCTTTCCCAATTCACAACTACTTCGATCTTAGCCGGATCTACCAACAACCCTTCTTTGGAGATGATGTGCCCCAAGAATGCTACTTGTTCGAGCTAGAACTCGTACTTATTAATCTTTGCATACAACTGGTTGTCTCTCAAAAGTTGCTGTGCTATCCTTAAAGGCTCCTCATGTTCTTATCTGGACTTGGAGTACACCAGAATGTCATTAATGAACACCACTGTGAACTGATCTAAGTATCGTGCAAATATTTTGTTCATCGAGGCCATGAATACCGCCGATGCATTCGTCAGTCCAAATGGCATCACTAGGAATTTATAGTTCCATATATTGTCCATAAAGCTGTCTTCGGTACATCTGACTCTCTAACTCTTAGTTGGTGATATTTGGACCTCAAATCAATCTTCGAAAAATAGACAGCACCTTGTAATTGATCAAACAGTTCGTCTATCCTTGGCAATGGATATTTGTTCTTGATGGTCGCTTGGTTCAATCTCCGGTAATCGATGCACATCCTCATTGAGCCATCTTTCTTTTTGACAAACAAAACTGGAGCTCCCCATGGCGAAATGTTAGGTCTAACAAAACATTTGTCTAACAATTCTTGCAATTGTATTTTCAATTCCCCCAATTCCGCCAAAGCCATTATGTATGGCACTATAGAAATCGGAGCGGTCCCTGGTAACAACTCGATGGTGAAGTCAATTTCTCTGACGGGTGGCAATCCTGGAATCTATTCTGGAAAAACATCTGAAAATTCATTAACAATTGGGATTTCCTCCACCCCTTGGGACCGTTTATCCTCCGTGATAAACACCAAATACGCCTCACATCCGCTTTTCAAAAGCCTTTCAGCCTTCAACGCTGAAATAAACCATGTACGAGGTTCCTCCTCTCTCCTTGGAACAACACGCCTGCTGGAGTCTCCTTTAATTTAAAGGTGAGTGTCTTATGGAAACAATCCATCGTGGCATGGTACCCTGCTAACCAATCCATTCCTAGGATGATATCAAAGTCATACATCTCCAATAAAATGAGATTCGCGAGCAACACCACTTCCCCTAACTTAATTGCACAACTAGGATAAAAAGTACTACACACAACTTGTTTTCCTACTGGAGTAGTCACAGTCAAAATAAACTCAAGTTCTCTAATAGGTACATCAATCAGTTTAGAAACTTTATGAGACAAAAAAGAGTGTGTAAAGCCAGGGTCAAACAAAATATTAGCTTCAATTCCACATACAAGGAGTGTACCTTCCACCACGTTGTCTGTAGCCTTTGCATCAGCCCGGCTGACTGCATACACTTGTCCTTGCTGCTGTGGCCTATGTTGAGCTTGTTGCTGCCTTCCTTGTGGTGCATTCCCATTTTGTTGAGGAGGATGAGGATTTTGGGGTTGGCCTTGCTGACGGGCTTGCTGCTATTGCTGGGGTCTGTACTGTTGCTGTGGTGCTTGTTGCTGGAGTGACCTTGGTTGGTTCTGAACAACTAGTGCATTCTAAGGCGGTGCTGGACGTTGTGCTCCTTGGTGTTATTGGTTCTGCCTATTGCCTTGCCCAACGAGCTTTGGACAATCTTTGAGCTGATGAGTCATGGAACTACATCTGAAACATGCTCCTGTTATCATACGGCATTGAACACTCTCATGGTTCTTGCCACAATGAATGCAAACTAGCGGGTTCTGAACATACTGATCTTGTCTCGGTCTCTTGTTCTGTTGGTTCATTTGTTGATTATTTTGCTGGTGAGCTTGTGTCTTTCCTTGAATTTGGAGGATCTTGTTGTTCAAGTTCTCAAACTTATATGCTTTTCTAACAGCCTCTTCAAATGTAGCTGGTGGCACAACTCCCGTAGCATCCCTCTCTATGATCTGGTTAAGTCCTTCAAGGAACTTAGCTATCTTCTTCTCCAAGGTGTTGATTAGATCTGGAGCATATCTGGACAACCTCTCGAACTTAGTGAGGTACTCAAGGACAGTCATGTTGCCTTGTAGGAGTTGCTGGAACTCGATGGCCTTTTACCTCTTAACATATGCCGGTACATACTTATTACCAAACTATTTCTTGAAATTATCCCAGGCTTCAGCGTTTGCCATAGTCCTGTATTCTGCCTTGACCGTTTTCCACCATATATCAGCTAAGCCGGTGAACATAGATGCTGTGAGTTGCACTTGTTGTCTTCCCGTGCACTGGAACACCTCAAAAATATTTTCCGTGTGTTCTAGCCAATCGTTTGCAGCTAGTGGGTCCTCTTGTCCAATGAATTCTTTTGGACCTCTCTTCCGGAAATGCTCAAAGAAGTCATTGGGATCGTTCCCTCTATTGTTGAAGACAATTTGGGTACCCGGTGGTTGAGTTTGTACCGATTCAAACCTCCTTTCTAAGACTTCCAACAACTGTCTCTGGACTTGTTGCATTTCCCTTACATGATCCTCATCCTTTTTAGTCATTTGCTCTTGCAGCCTGGCTTGGTTCTCATTTGCCTATCGTTGTAGCCTTGCATGATTCTCATTTGCTTGACATTGTTGATCAAGCATAGCCTGCATCATCTATCGAAATGGGTTCTGCATGGTTGGGTTGGGAGTGTGGTCCCCAAATGGCACTATGTGCGCACTGTTACTTGCGGTGGGATTGCTGTTTAAGGGTCTCTTACGAGGTGACATATCACTGCAAAACAAGATGTTAGCATATAATAATCAAGTATAGGGTCACACATTGCTCACATGATTCTAGCTAACAAAAGTCTAACGAATCATCGTCACATCCCTAGGATTTCTAGTTTCTTTTTAATTGCCTGAAACATGTCTCGCTCTGATACCAGTCTGTGGCAATCTCGGACCGGGTTAGCTCACCTAATCCGGGATCGGCGAGTTAGGTGGTTAGTGTATAGTGATGATTATAGAAATATACTCATTTAACTTCCCACTGGTTTCTACGGTGAGGATTTCACACATATATACAAGTCATTCACGTTAGTGCGAAAGCGTGTAGCAAACCAAATTTAAAAATTCATTTCACTCATACAAGATTGTTACCACAAATAATAATATCATGATGTTAGAGTTAGCATTTATACAAAATGTGATTAAATTAACATTCCCCAAAAAATAATGGCCAATAAAGGCCAGTACAACCAAAAGAATTTACCAAAACATGACAATCAATAACCCCCAAAATGTTCCACATCTCAAGGCTTGACCAAATGTCTAGATGATATTGTCAGCCTGCCATTCGCCTACACATTGCGGCTCTCTGGCCGCCTCCTCTGGCTCTTCCTCAAAGGCAACGGGGTCTGGACCTGAGTACCAAAGAAAGAGTTAGACACGGCGGTCTGGCAGGTGGGTGAATAGATATAACAATAAGAGAAATCGAAAGAGTAATTTAGAAGACATTAAAAACCCGTCAAAGCAAAAACACAAAAACACTACAAATGAACCCCAAAAGGGCCCCTGTAGACACCTCATTTGGCCCCGTTTGATAGCCTTAAACACCTATCATATATAGCGGTGCCTCCATTTCACCTATAATTGAATGACTAATGGCATAATTCAAATTAATTAATGACGATGAAGATACTTGTTGATAATTTTAGACTTAGTTTGACGATTTCTAGAGATTCATGAGAGAAAAGCCAAGTCGTGTCAAGATCTCGAGCCCAATTCACTACTTACACAAGTAGTGAACCGTGACACTATTCAAACCTTTTCTGGACCACTTAAGACATGCTTAGGCCAATTCCTACAAAGACCGTGCTTAGTTTGCCAAAGTGTCACCCGATTAGCCTAAGTTAGGAAACCGAATCCATTGGTCAAGAGGTCCCCCCTTGTTTTACAGCCCTATTCGTCAGGACATTTGGACCTTTAGATCCTCACTTTGAGAGCTTTCCGGCGATATGTAGAACGTCCAAATCCGATAAGCGGATCAAAAGTTTTGAGTCTTCGAAGTTTGCCTTAGAAAAAGTGACGAACCTCCATCTGGGCACCACCCATTTGGCGCCCACCCTACTAAAATCCATCTAGGCGCCCAGGGCGCCCAAGACCACCTAGGCACCCCATGGTGGGCGTCCACCCTCCAAATTCCACTAGTTGGCCTAAAAACAGACCTGGACCACTCAACGTAGGGACCGAATTCCGAAAATGAATCGACTCCACCTAAGCACCACCCATGTGGTGCCTACCCTTCTAAGTTCCACAATAGGCACCAACCCTGTGGCACCCACACTTCCCAGAATCACGTAGGCACCACCTCATGGGAGCCCACTTCCAAATTTACTTGTTCGGTTTGAGATTAGTCCGGGACCACTCATACATATGGACCAAGCACCAAAGACGAACCGAACCACCTAGGCACCACCCATGTGGCGTCCATCCTTGAAATTCACCTAGGCACCACCCATGTGGCACCCAGCTTTGAAATCCACCTAGGCACCACCCCTGTGGCGCCCAGTCAGTTAAATGCTAGTGTAGGTTCCCCCCAGCTGAAGATCTAGCCGTTCAATCCCGACTACAATTGAGACAAAGTTCCAAAAGCCAACCCAAACCATCAAGGTGCCACCGTGTGGGTGCCCACTCTCTCCAGAACCACCTGGGCGCCACCCTGTGGGCGCCCAGACTGCGCAGGACATGTGGGCACCACCCCATGGGTGCCCATCCTCCCTCAAACCCTAATTCACCCTAAAATAACTTAAGCCGCCATGGGGTGCGTGAGACCTTCTAGAAACACGAAATAATGAAGCCCTAGCCCTTCTAAACTCTTCCCAAACCTATATAATTCCTCTTAACTTCATTTACAAGAGGGGAGCTACCCTAAAAAAAGGAAAAAGGAGAGAATAAAAAAAAGAAGAAGAAAGGTAGCCACCATTAGGGAAGAGCTTCAGATCTAGAGAAGAAGAAGGGGATATGGAGGAGGAGGCTTCCATGTCTTCAACTGGAGCTATGGGTCTTTGTGAAAGTTTCGTTCTAGGAACTTGAGAAACGTTTTGTTATACCGGTATTCCTAGATCTCTCTTCTTTTATTGCATTTTATTGTCATATATGCTTAGAAACATGCTTAGGACCACTTATGCATAGATAAAAATGGTATTAGTGCATTATCATGTTAGTAACATGCTTAGGTTCATTCTAATATAGTAGACTTGCTTTGATTTCGTAGTTCCAATTGCATAGCTAGGTTAGATCGCACATTAGCTTCATCATCATCATTTATACCAAAGAGGTCGCGAGAAGCCCTTGGCAGAAAGGCTGGGTGCCACCCACTGGGCGCCTACCCTCTCCCGAACCACCTAGGCGCCACCCCCTGGGCACCTACCCTTCTGAGACAGGGTCCAAGTCCTAGATCTTTGCCTGTTACATCATTTGCTCGTAGGTTCGCTAGTTGCATCATTAGTAGTTTGAATTAAGACATTCACATAAGTCGCTGAATATCGGAAATTGTGTTGAAAATACTAAGACTCTTGTGCATTCTAAGACTCTTGTGCATTCATTGTAATCCATTAAAAACACTGACTGAGCAAGGTAGGCACCACAGGTGTGGCGCCCAAGTGGATTTCTCCACCTTCGTGCACAACTTCCGATCTTCCGTATTTAGTTCATTTAGAAACTGCATGATAATGACATGTTTGTATGTTTGATCTATTCTGAACTTTGAATTATCATTTCTGTCACGCTTCACGTCATATCATTTGAATCGCACAGCCATAGAAAAAACCAGAAAAATCATAAAACATAAAATCACCTATTTTCTTTCCTTACTCTCTAGTAAATTAGGGAAGAAAACAAAAAAAAAAATTAAAAGATATCCAGAAAACCCAAAAAGAATAGTTAGATAGTCTAGGTTATTGAATTTAGTGCCTAAGTAGGATAATTCCTAAGATTAATAGAAGACACCATAATTAATCAACTCAACAACCCCCAAATCATTCACCACACTTTAATCCCTTTAAGACCCTAATTAATTCGGATCTAAAAGTAATTATGAACTTTAAAAAATGCAAAAACCTAAAACCCCCAAAAGACAGCCACCTGGGCGCCACCCCCTAGGTGCCCATCCTTCCAAGGCCACCTGGGCGCCACCCCCTGGGTGCCCAGCTTATTCATTCTCTAAGACACCCCGGTTGAAGCTTAAGCTAATTAGTTGAGACCTTAGACTAATCCGAATTAACAGAGTAAAACATTTTAAACCCAAAATAACTGAAACCCTAATCAACTCAACCTCTAATTAACTAAAAAACACAAAATCAACAAAACTCCAAAACAGTCGACCTGGGCGCCACCCCCTGGGTGCCCAGCCTGCCAAGTCCACCTAGGCACCAACCTCTCGGCGCCCATCCCATCCCATCCCATCCCATCCCATCACTAAGGAACCCCTAATTAAAACTTTGAATTAATCACAACCCGAATTTAATCCTAATTAACATAAGAAAACACTTTTAGATCATTTAAGAAACCTGAAACCTCAATCAATTTAGACTTGAACCAGCTTAAAAACGCGAAATCAACACGAAACCACAAAACAGACACTTGGGCACCACCCCCTGGGCGCCCAGCCTGTCTATCCACTTAGGCACCACCCCTTGGGTGCCTATCCTGCCGCATTCACTTGGGCACCACCCTCTAGGCTCCTATCCTACCCAATCACTAGGAAACCCCACTTGAGATTAAACCCGAAATTCAATCATAATCAACACACCGGAACACCCTTCAAATTTAAAACAATTGAAACCATAAGCCCGAATTAACCTAAAACATCGAACCAACTCGAACACACAAGACAGACACCTTGGCGCCACCTCCTAGGCGCCCATCCTGCCACATCCACCTGGGCACCACCCTCGGGGTGCCCATCCTCCCCAATCAAAGAGACCAAATTTATTAAAACCTAATTTAATCCTAACAACATAGCAGAACACCTTGAAAATTAAAATACTTGAAACCATAAAAGTTCAACTCCAAATCAACCTAAAAACGCGAAACCGACTCGAGCCATAAGACAGCCACCTGGGCACCACCCCCTGGGCGCCCAGCTTACTCATTCTTAGGAAACCCCCAATTAACAATTTAACCTAATTAATATTCAAACCAACCCTAATTAACACATTAAAACACTTTAATATCAACAGACTTGAAACTTTAACTAATTCAGACTTAAATGCACCTAAAAATATAAGATCGACCTGAACCATAGAACAGTTCACCTGGGCGCCACCCCTTTGGCGCTCATCTGTCAAATCCACTTGGGCACCATACCCTGGGCGCCCAGCTTCCCTGTTTTCAGGAAAACCCAATTCACAACTTAGCCTAATTAATTGACGTTTAAACAAATCCCAATTGAATACGAATAGAATCCTACATCCAAAAACACTAAGTCCTTTAATCAATTTAAACTTGAATTGACCTAAGAATCACCAAACTGACCGAACCTCAACACAGTCACCTGGGCGCCACCCCTTGGGCGCCCATCCTGCCAAATCCACCTGGGCACCACACCCTGGGCGCCCAGCCTATCCGTTTTCATAAAAACCCCAACCAACAACTTAATACAATTAATTAACATCCAAACCAACCCCAATCCACATATTAAAACACTTTTAACTTGAAACACTTGAAACGTTAATCGATTCAGTCCTAGCACCCAAAGCCCTTACGAACCAACGAATAACCACTTAGGCACCACCCCTGTGGTGCCTAGCCTACACTCTAACCCTGATTCACCACTTCAACTAAAAACGAATAATTAAATACCTTACCACTTAAATTAATTAAGACCAGAATCTAGAATAGTCCTTGGATCCAAAGACCAATAATAAAGTCCCATCCGAAATAGTTGAAAATTACAGATAATCCACCTGGGCGCCACCCCCTTGGCTTCTATCCTCTCATTTGCACTAAAACGCAAATTATTGGTTTCGTTTCAAAACCCGGATCCGAATCACTTTGACATTTGAACATTAGAGAATTAAAACAATTTGAAATATTAAAATTCATCAAGTAAGAACCCATGGGATTCTACAAATAACATCAATACCATCACCACTAGCCAAACCACCCCGAATCAGTCACTTGGGCGCCACTGCCTATGCGCCCAAGTCCTCTGTCAACCCCATTTCATCGATTTCGACATTGTTTCACCCCCGAATTAAAACCTTAAATTCCATAATCTTAAGCAAACTTAAACAGAACCCTAAAATACATCTAATCTACCTCTTAATCATTCTTCAACTTAAAACAAACCAAACCAACATAAACCTCATGCAGCCAACTGCTTAGGCGCAAGAATTAGCAGACTTAGGCTATTTACGTCCCAGGATTAGATCGGATTGCCTGGTTAGGTAGCTTAGAGCATTAGGCTTCGTCTCGTCACTTTTCCTGTTCCGTTAGGGGATTGGGAGAGCTGATGTGCGTGGTCTAGGACCTTAAGTTAGGGTTAATCCGATGATCACTAGTAAAGCATTAATTACATAAATCCAAGTAAAAATCCATTAGTTAGGCCCTTCTAGCCCAATATCAAAAAAACCATAAAAACTATAAAACCAACAAAATAAACCCAAAAAGGTTTTTCCTTTATTTCTTCCTCCACCTCAGGTGCCAGATATTTAATCGAACTTAATGATAAAAGGGAATAAAAAATTGATTTCTAAAATTGAATAAATGAGAATAACGAGATGAGATGAGTGATTTCGCACATACACTTTTAAACAATCACGGCCCATAGGCCACCCTAAAACAAACACTAGCCCATCGGCCATATCCAATCAATCTTGGCCCATCGGCCACCTCCAATCAAATTACGGCCCATCGGCCTTTTACTTTTATCACTTGCGTATTGCACACGAAAAACACAAAAATCACAAGTCAAAGTCTCATTTGCATCATCATTTTGGTTTGAAAAATTAGCCTTTAAGCCCTATTTTGCCAAGGGATCTTAAGGGGGTACCCGGGAACGGGGCCGATTCTCTTCTTAAATAGTTGGCACCTCCCCCCTTTTATTTTCTTTATTTTAGTTATTTTATCTTACTTGGATATACTAAGATTATGCTATGTGAGGATTAACCCTTATTTGGACTTTAACTCATGAACCTGAATTGACCCAAAATTAAAGATACCCAAAGAGACCCAAATTAATGTGACAGGACAACCGTCGTGTGTTGCCGCAGCACATTAGACGAGAGGAAGAACCCACCTTATTATTTTTCTCCCTATATTTCTTCGGCTTTCCCCGAAGAACGGTGTTACGGCCGTTACCATAGTTGACGATCATGATCCGTGGATTTTGAGGATAGTTGAAACCCTCATTTTCGATGTAAAATTTAAATAGCATATGTGGATGAATGGAGATTTCCCCAAGCCATGTCTCTCTTGGAGAGGGGGGGGGGGTCAAAATTCACATCCGACAGTCCCACTAATGAAAAAGGCTCTCAAAATTCCCCAAAGCTATATAAAAGCTATTCTAATCCCAAACTTAACCAAAATCCACTAATCTCACTTAGAACTAATACACGACTTAATTAGTACTAATCGGAAACTCTCGGGGCGGGGTCTTACACAACCTCAACAAAAGGAAAAAAAAAAGCACTTGAATAAAACTACTAGTTGCCTTTATTGGGTTTTATACTAATAACTTCGCAGATTTTCAAAAAGTGTAAAATAAACTACAAAAGTATTGATTGCACATGTTTCGCAATTTCATATTGGTAGTAAAAGACAATCATCCATGAATGATTACATTCCTTGTGTCCACTGCAAACTCATCATCTTTCTTTCAAGTATTCTCCTTTATTGACTATCTTACCAGTGCACATCTAATAGAATCATTGAAAAATTATGAACAAACATTCTATCAATGAGTTTCTTGTATTTTCTACATCATTTCCTCCAAAGCACTAAAGTCCAAAAAACTACTTCAATTCCTGATCCAAATCCAATTCCAAATCCCATCCACATGAATTCCGAATCAATTTTTCCAACTCCATGCAAGCCAAAACTACTTAAGGTCTTAGGGTCGATGGTGGTGTAGCCACAATATCTTTACATTTTGTTGATAATGGTGGTCCGCATAAACCAATGTTCCCAAAGAAAGAACTATTGGTAAATGTGAGGAACTGTTGGCTTTGTGGTATTCTTCCGTAAAGAGAATTTTACGAGAGGTTCAAGACTTCAAGAAATGTAAGAGTTGTCATTTGCGAATGTATTTCCCTGGACAACTTGTTTCTTGAAAGATCTAATCACTCTAGCACTATTAAATTTTCCAAAGATGCTGGAATTGAGCCATTGAAGCCATTTTGTGAGAAGTTGAGCACATGGAGTAACATGAGATTCACTTCCAAATTTGGAATCTTCCCTTGGAATTTATTGTTTGAAAGATTCACTGAGGTAAATGCAACGATGATCTTAACTACCTCTGTAGAAAGCCCTTTCATTGTCACCATCATTGGATCTTGATAGTAAAGTCCATTTCCAAAATCTAATTGGTAATTGCCAATTCGGTTGTTGGAACTTGAGTCTGAACTAGACAAAGACCTAGACCAAATACTCACCTAGGGCACTTGACTTGTAACCTTATCAATATACAATTTAAAAAAGTAGGCCTGGACTAGCTCCGAATTTAAAAAAGAAAAAAGAAAAAAAGGCTCCTCTTATCGGGCTTGTACCTTTTTTTTTTTCCTCATCAACTCCATCATTATTAAAAGACCTAATTTTTATGTATGCACAATGATGGTAAGCACCAAACTTGTCAGCCAAGTCATTAGAATCTTGCAAAACAACCATTTTTCCTTTTTCCATTTGAATCCAGATCCCCTGAGTGTTCTATTACACACTTCAGATGAGTCGGATGTGTGAAAATCACCTTGGGGCCCACCTATTATTATCCGAATAGGTAAAGTTGAATGACATCTCCTCCGATAGTATATCCACAAATTTTACTTTGAAAAGATTTCGTCTCTCCATAAGATTAAACATATGATTGATCATGTAATTAATAGAATGTTATGTACATTAATCCTATGCATTAATTACAATATCAACTTTGGGTCGAATTGTGCGTTGGCACTAGATCCTATTGAAGTGAATTTTGAGGACATGCCATTTGAGGGAATGACATCCAATTTTAATCATTCGGATAATCAGTAGGTGGGCTCCACGGTAAGTTCTAAGCATCCCACTCAAATGAAGAGACCACTCGGATCCGGACTCATTACAGTTAACTGGTTGCTCCACATACATGATCATATCTCCATATGCGGGCCTTCAACCAAATGATAAAATCATGCAAGCTCCATCCGCCACTAGTCAATTCTCACCTCTTAAAAGTATTGGATTCCATGTGGCCCACATTGTAACACCCTGTCCCGAGTTAATCAAGATTAATTCTAATTAATCGGGATTAATGCTAATTGAGTGTGTTTTAAAGAATTATGTGGCTTAATGGCCAAATTGAATTGAAATTGCCTCCAATGAGCAATTTGAGCTAAATGATAAGGTAATGAATGAATTAAATTGCTTTTAGGCTTAGATTGAGGGATACGAGGACTTTTTTGTAAATACGAATTTTCGCGTATTTCGTTGAATACGGAAACTCTTGATAACCGCGCGTGTATCTCGAGGAGTACGTTAGTTTTTGTAATAGGCGTGATTCCGTTCGACGTGAATCGGTTCAAACCCTTCATTTGACTTAATATGTAAATAGTGGAATAGAGAGGGACTTAATTGCAAAAATGGGCTTATAAGATTGAGATGAACTCCTTTGAGTTCATTCTCTCACTCCCAGCACAGCTCTCTTCCTCTCTTTCTTTCTCTTCTTCTTCCTTCTTCCAATTTCTCTCCATTGAGTGGTGATTTGGAAGCTTGACAAGTGAATTGAAGAGGAACTCCACCTTCACCATCATCTTCTCCATCTTGTTCTTTGATTTCTTGAAGTTTAGAGCTTGAGAAGATCTCAAGAGTTCCACCAAAGAGACTACAAGTAAGTGTCTTAGGTTTCTTATTGAGTTTCTCAATTCTCTTTAGTGATTTGGGGTGATTTCTAGCACAAAGAACTCATTGGAGTTTCATTTGTGAAATTGATTTTGATTAGGTTCCAAAGAGGGTTTCAAAGGGGTTTTCCATCTCAAATTCAAGCTAGAAGAGGAGGTTCTTGCTAATTAGTCTCCAAACAAGGCAAGTGTACTCAATTCTCATGATTTAGTATGTAAATGGACTTGTTTGAACTCAAAGAGTTCAATCCCAGAAAATTTCAGTTCAGAGTTTTCTGAACATTATGGTCGGCTGACCGACACCTGACCGACGTTTCTGAACTGAATCTCGTAGGAGATTTCAATTTCTATAAAGTTGACGGAACCGGGTTCGGTCAGCCAACATTGAAGCTCGATCGACCAACAGTCGACCGACCTAGCTGACCGAGCCTACCTGGGCTCTCATCCAACTCTCTGGAATTGGAACCAAGGGGTGACTGAACCGAACTCGGTTAACCGACACCGTGACCTCGGTTGACCGACGCCTGACCGACGAGGTGACCGAGTTTCCTTGAGAGAAATGTCAGGATTTGTATCAGTAAACTGAGCTTCTGGAAAGCCGACCGACAGAGTTCGGTCCAACCGACAGGTGACTGACAAGGTGACTGATATTGTTGAGGTTTCAGAATTTATTTCTGATATTTTTCTAAACCTTCATGGGTGTTAGCTAAGCTTATGTGAATGTAAATTTCACTAAAAAGTGATGTCATCTAGAACAACACATACATCACATAACGAACGTTTCACCCGAATGTTGTTTTAGGAAAATCCAATTATTTCTTACTTGAGTTGGCTTATCCTCTCACGTCTAATACGATGCTCCTTGTTGAGCTACCATTGAGTTATGCTCCTTGTAGAGCTACCATTGAATAGTGTATCGAATTAATGAAGTGAAATGAAATAAATGAACCAATACAATGAATTAAAGGACATGTCTACTGTAGTAGATGGAGCGTTCCGGAGCTCCGTTGTGATGCCGGTGATCTCTGATCAAGACACTGGTAAATCCCACACATTTGAAAAGCCACTTAATAAGGTGTCCAATATGAAATGAAATGAGTCTTTCGTAAGGCTGGGTCATGAATGGCGTGCCCTTCCGCCCATGCCCTTGAGGACAATGAAAAGTCACTTACTAAAATGTACGCAATGAATTTGAATGCTTCATTCAAGGAAGAACTAAATGAATGAATGTAATTGTTTATTAATTTGAATTGTTTAGAATTACTAAACAAATTGTTATCATAGAATTGTGTATACATTGTTGAACCCTCGTGTTCATAGTGTTATTGGTGACATTACAGGCCAAGTTGCCCGTCCCGATATTGCAGAGGCCGTGTCGCTAGCGGAGGAGGCCAATCCGGTTCCTCCAGGAGGACTAAATGAGTGGTCGTAGAGCGGAGGGCAATCACAGTAGAACATTTTGAAATATTTTGAGAAAAGTGTGTAGATTCATTTTGATGTAAATAGTAGTCACCTGTATTATATTTGAATATGCATGGCTGACTTAAACGTAAATAGGAAATGGGATATGTAAGTAAACTGTACTTTTTATGTAAAGAATTGGTACGGTTTAAACTGATGTCAATGGATATATGTGTTTCTGCAGATTTGTACATTTGACAGGTATTTGTAAGATCCCTTGTGAATTTCGTATTGACTTCGGTGATACGAGGTTTACGGGAGTAAGTATGTAGATCGTGACTAGGGATTTAGCCGTGGTAACCCTAATCTCGGGCCCGGGTCGTGACACACATCATCACACAGCCACAAAAATGGGCCCCACATTGAACGACCAAGCAATGAGCCACAATTTAATTTATTGTGTCGATCAAATATGTTTCCTGTGAGAAGACAATTAAAACATTCATGCATGTTAGTTCTGTAAATGATTTTTACATTCCTTTGTTTTGTGCAGTTTAGTATTTCCTCCGAATCGGCAGCTACAACCACTGATACAAAGAGAAATAAAAATTGAGGGAAACTAAGTGTGGTATGTCTTTTGTCTATGTGTAACTTCTTTCAAATCAAATGATACTAGCAAAATGCCCCCGTGCTTAACACGGGCAATAGAAGTCACACAAAAAAGTGTCATTTGATTTTTATTATATAAAAGATGTTTTTTTTTTCATGCTGTTATATTATATATATAATCTAAAAAAAATAGAAATGTCTCATAAAAACAAAAGTTTTACAGGCTTAAGATTATAATGGCCGATGGGAAGGATATTATGGCATGTATAACAATCATGAAACATAGAATAACAAGTTTTCATAAAATAATAAAATTAAAACTTTAAGTAAATAATTAATACAACATTTTTAAAATTTTATCAAAAAATTGAAATATGATAATTTCTCAAGAAATTATATTGTGATGAAAAATATTTATAAGAAATTTAAAATATGATATTAATTTTATTAGAGGTGGGTTTTAGTAGTGAGTGGTTGGGTTCAGGGTAGAAATGGGTTTCTACCTTTATGGACTTACACCTGAACCTAATTCAGGGCGGGCTCATCTTTTGAGTTTCCTTGACTTGCCCTTCAATTGATAAATTTGATAAAATTATAATCATTTACCTTCGTCCATGAGAATCATTATGTAGAAAAGTTATAATTGTAATAGATTTTTATGAAATAATATAGTTAGTTGAGTTGGATGTGAAAACCATACCATGATACTAACCATTTGTTGCTTGTTGCCTTACAAATAAACTAATAAATTTATAAATTCCAAATATTTATTTAAGCTAGGGAATGGTCGAGAATCTTCACCCAAGGGCATTAAACTCTCAACAATCAGGGGTTCGTATTAAATACATTTATCCAGATACCCTCGTAGTCATAGGAAAGCAGAAATCATGTCTCTTAAGCAATCCTTTATAAATTACTATAGGCCCCACAAAAAAATAAAAATAATAAAATGAAATGAAATAAAAGGAAAATAAAACCAAAAGGCATCACTATACTACGTCAGCTTTTTGAACAACAAAACATAAGCTACAAATATACTATATTGGGCATCACTATTAGTGTCACGTCCCCAAAAATACAACTAGGGAAATAAACATTCAATTTCCAATGTTTAATGCAACACAAGCTCCCAAATATGGACCCACAAAATTTCGAAACATGGTGAGTCATAATAAAACATTTGCGGAAGCATTAAATCAATTGGTATCAATATTCAAAATCAAACCAACACATAACTCATTGAATATTCAAGGTTAAAGTTTCCAAATAAACTAAACAACAACTAAATAAAATTAGGTTCATTATGAATAATTTGGTACTAAAGTAGTCTCTATGATGAAAGTCACTCCCGTGTGGTCTCAGACGGCTTCGTAGCCATCATCGGCTCTCCACTCACGTTCGTCAACTGGCTCAAACGTTTGAAACGTTTGACCCTCCTCCGTTTCCCCAACAAGGTAAGGATTGGTACCTATGCACCAATAAGCAAGGTAAACAGGAAGCACGAAAGCATAATTTATAAATAAAACACAAGATCAATGAGAGTAATGACGGGTAAAGATCATAAGAGAATAACATTGTGTCAGTGACGGAAAGAACGTATCACCTATATCCAATCTATACAATAGTGCAATACAATAATCACACAGCAGCAATGCCACTGCTTTGGGTGGTCAGCCCTAATAAAGCGGGAAAACCCGTTCGAAAGACCGGCGGTCATAAACCGGTTCGTAATCAAACGCCGGATAAACCAGTTCGAATTCAATTCGGATATTACAGTGTCTGCAAACATCGGTGATCGGCCGTCCAATTACAACTGCAGTCATTCAAATATGACCCAATCAATATACATATATATACATATCATAATAGAATAAACCTAGTGACTTGTAATGCTTTGACACAGAAACCTAAGTCGAAGTGAAGGGCTGGCTGCACAATAATCCACAATCAATACCAATGAATCATTCGAATAAACATACACAATATCTCAATCACTTGCCAAGCCACATCACGGTCCATATCCAATCAATCATAGGGTATGCAACAAATAGACCAACATCAATCTCAATCATGTATGCAAATCTTAAGGTCAAAGAATAATCACAAGCCAATCCTAAGGTCAAACATAAGGTTTCGTACCCAACAACCACATGAATCTCTAAATAGATAAAAGATTAACGCATCCCTTCACAATCAATAGTGCATAGACCCAATTAAGGGTTTTCCAATAGAGATAAGTTGAGCTCGAATCCACTAGGATTTTCCCGAGGTCATACAAAGTACTAAACCCCACGTTAGTAAGATACCATGTGCCCAGACAGTATTTACTCAGGTCCAATGATTCAATTAATAAAGTACAAACATATAATCTTAACACATTAAAAATCCATTTAAAATTAATTTGCATATAATAATAAAAAGTAACAATCCTTAATTTAGAGTTTTAGAAAACCTAAGGACCCATCCAAAAATACTGTCCTCATTCAAAATAAGTCAAAGGGTCTCATTTGAAACCAGGGCCTATTTTTAATTTCTAAAACTAATGGGTCAAAGGTCACATGGAATTCTACATCCCATGACATCATCAGGTTAAACCACTCCCATTCTTTATTCAAAACAAGTCAAGACCTTTAGTTCTAATTTCCGAGAACTAATGGGCAAAGTAATACTCCACAGTACTACTGTGGTCACATGGGATGACATCATCCGTCCTCATCACTCCTTTTTTCCTAATCCTATCCGTCCAGGTTGTCTCTTGCCTCACTCCACACAGAACCGAATTCGGTGATGAAGAACGACGCCAACAACCTGGGACAGTTGGATAGTGGCCCACTGATCAAAAGCCCACGATCAGCCCCCATCGCCATGGTCGCCTAAGCCCCTTCTACAAGATGTAGGGATCTGATTTGTAATCAAATCATTCGGCGGGTCCCACCACGGCTGATGCCCAAACTGATTTTTCCCCCTTAAACATACCCCCTGTTGATCAGGCTACAAGATGATGGCCCAAACGGGGTTTGCTGCCTATGGTTCGAGTCTTAAGGTCGCCCGTGGATCCTCCTCTGGATCCACGGACCAGATCTACCATCAAGTGGCCCACCCTGGGTCCCACAGTCCAACACGAGTATAACCCCCAATCAACTAGTTCCTGACATTGCCGTTCTTCTCTGTTTCCAATGGGTTTGAGTTGAGTCCCAACACCAGCAAATCTAATTACAATAACACACCATTTACAAGATCTTAGATGTAAAAAAGGGGGTTTTTGAAGCTAAAACACCAGTGCGATGGGCAATAATGGTTTAAACATGGCATCAGTATTATTAATATGAGAAAAACGATGGGATCATCCCCAATCTACGATCTCCATCAAGAGGCAAAATTGCATAACTACGTTATTATATAAAAAGGCATTAGAGGGTTTCTACATGCATCAACACACAAATCAAGGAATAACACAAGTAATAAATTTACAAATTATGGTTATGTACTTGCCTGAAGTCCGCGGTTGAGGGAGATGGTCTAGAATTCCTATTGCCAAGGGCCAAGTGATATCTCAGAGAAAAGTTGGAAGAGAGAGTTGTGTGTGAAAATAAAAGAGTGTGGTGTTGTATAAATAGAGGATGAGAATAGGAGTTGTAATTCAACTTAAATTTCTAAAAAGAATAGAGTTTGGAATTAGATAAGAGTTCGGGTTGGAAGAGAACAAGGGTTTTGGTTTGAAAAGAACTACACCTACTAAACTGGGTTTGGGTTAACTATGGGTCAAGCCACCTACCCAACAAGCCTAACTCACCAAACCTAAGCTTAATGTGGTTCCCGCCTAGACTAATCGCGTATTTAACTAAAATACAATCAATTACATAATAATAGTAAAAATAAATAACTTATATAATTAAAATAATCAAAACGTCACAATTAGTCCAACTCTCACAGAAAAGCATAAGTTTCTATTTTTTTTTTCTTTTCATTTGTAAGAAAAAAGGAGAAAGATGAAGAAAGAAAGAAGCTTGTTTTTCTTTTCTTTATCTTTTTTTCTCTTGCATATTGCTATGCTTTCTTTCTTCCATCTTAACCTCTCTTTTTTTTCACTCTCTTCTTTTTTTTAGATTTAATAAACTATGAACAGAGAAAGTCTAGGGTTAACTAACATTTCCCCACCTTCCCTTCATCTAAGTAATATAACATTATTATGTATGTATTGATATATAAGCAAAATGAAAGAAAGCAATTGAAAGATGTATAATCTGATCCATAAAAATAAAAGCAATGGTGCCCAACATTTACCCCAGAAAACATCCAAATGACTTTCATTTGTCCACCATTAATTTGATTCCTTGAATATTTTTCTTCTTCCATGGAATTGCACAGATCTTCATCTAAAATACCCAATTCAATGTATATCTTTTTTAGTCATATTGATTTTTCTTTGGGAATAACATGCAGGGCCTTTTTCAATTTTGGCAACCTTTCATCGAAAAAAAGTTTTTTTCCAAAGAACCGATGGGCAAGCAAGGACTTTGCTAGGATTGTAGAGTCACAAGTGCTTTTACCCTTCATAAATAATAACTCCTTTGTTCCTTGAATGGCATAGAGAAGATGTCTCCCTTTGTTGTCTTTTAATTATAAAGCTTCCCTGCTTGTGCTCAACTGTAAATAGTATGCATTTTATATAATCAAGCAAAGCCAAACTTCATTTCAGAAAAAAAAAAAAAAAAAAAAAACATTTAGGTAAACAAATAAAAAATCAAATGACAACACAACAGGAATGGTTGCCCTGCTAATCTTTGAAATCTAAATTGTTAAAAAAAAAAAACATATTTCTAGTGACTAAATTTCACCACAACAAGAAGTTCACTGAGAGACAACACAATTTAGCAAAACATGCCCTTGCCAATATAATTTAGGACATAGAAAATATACAAAAGTCTCTCCACAACAAGAGTTTCACTAAGTGACAACATGTATATAAGAAAACAAATCAAGAAAAGGATGCCAAAAAAGAAACCGGGCAAAAAAAAAGAAGAAAAGAAATCTAAATTAACATAGGGCAACCATTACCTGCAAGAGATTGTGTCGGGCTCCTCCACCGTGTAGTACTCAATCTCGTAGGATATCTATATATACACTTACGCTAGGGATAATGGCCTCTTATAGTGGCTGATCATAAAACATTACAAATTTTTGGTCTGCCTTGAATTCTTCTCCATCAAAGCACCTTATTTTTACCTACTTCAAAAGACCATGCCATGGTGATGGAGACACAGGCATGGCAAAAGAAACCCACCAAAGGATAGAAGCACTGATTCAATAAAAATAATAAGAAAACAGAAGATAGATAGAGAGATGTGTAAATGACATTGTTTTCTTGTATGAAATTACCTACGACCACAAAGAGCTTGGAAAAAATTCCTCTGGAAAAGAAGAGCCTATATGTTTTTTAGGGCTTTGTCACCTAAGTCATGTTTGGGGCAAAAACCGTAGCAACATTGTGTGCATTCATCTTGCTATGTTGTTCCTCCTGAATGACATCAACCATTAGGTTGATAGGCGAATCTAACAGAGAAGTTGGTGTTAGAAGCCTCACGAGTTTAGCACATTCATCTATTGATTGGCATTGCATTACTTGGTCGAGTGTGAGAGAATCCAACACACCACTTGGAAGTTCTCTAAACCAGGCCTACAATTGTTTTTAAGGCACGTTTGGCAAGCATCCTCTCTAAGGATTCCTCTCATGTTTTATGCGATTCCTTGGATTTCCATGTTTGGCAATGCAAAGAAAACTGCATGAAAGAATCCATGCAACCCTGCTCCCATGTGTAACCCAAGTCTGAGCTTCCCCCCTCTGATTTTCAAAATCCACAAACCCATTGAAAGGCGGAGCTACAGTGAACCTACACGGTAATATAGGGCAGTCCGTTTTTTTCAAAATCTGATCTTTCTAGGCCCCACAAGTAAGATCTGAACCAGTAGCTTTGTTTAAAAGGTCCAAAATAGCTAGGACGTCAAATTTCAACCGTTGATTGTTTACAGAATTTGAGATATTTACAAAAACGTCCAGACCGTTGGATGGCAATTTCTGAAATTCTGCAGGGCCCATTTGCGAAATCCAAACCGTCCAATCTCTTCAAAATGACTAAAACGGCTCTAGGTCCAAATTTGGCAGCCTGATTCAATGTGGATCTTGAGAAATTGGCCAAAAACGTCCAGACCGTTGATTTCACACAAGGCCAAAAACGGGATGAAAAACAGTGCGTTTTTTTCAATTTCTTGGTTCCTGTGGGGCCTATAATCATGATCTAAACCGTCAGCTATCTCTGGAAGGTAAAAAACGGCTAGTTGATCGAATTTTAGCCGTTGATCATGTCTGGATATTAAGATATTTGCAAAAACGTCCAGATTCTAAAATATATTTTTTTAATTTTTGTGGGGCCCCTTTACAAGATCCAAACCATTCAAATACACTAGATGGCCGAAATTGACTTTGAGTAAAAATTTAAGGTCCTGATTCGTCATAAATCGTGAGTTATTTCAAAAAAACTTACAACTATTGTATCACATATTCTACTAATGGTAGGAATCCTCTTTCAATGCCAAACCTAGATCTCTCTGCACAAATCCTATATGAGGATGGCTTGATTCCACTGGAACAAAGGAATCATCAGGAGCATAAAATCATCTCCCTACCATGGATGCTTACCAAACGTGCCCTTAGGGTTTTAGTTTCTGCTGGAGGAGTGATGATGAAATAGTAAGACAAACGTGTGAGGAGTCATGGATGGAATTAAAACTTGAGGAATGTGCGAGAAGTTACGAACCGAATATCAGTTTCCCACAGAATACGTAGGGTCATGGGGTTTTCCATGGTGGGAAAGCAAGAAAAGAGGGATGATCAAAATAAATTCAGAGGTCTATCTCAATTGGTTGCAATCTGTTGATTTCTCGGGAGCAGGAAGGGGAAGCTAAGAAGTGAGGCGTTTTGAGAGAACATTGAGAGGTGAGAGAAAAATTCGAAAGGTCGAGAAGTTAAAAATGGAGAGACGTTTTGAGAGAAAAACAGGGAGGTAAGTAATTATGGGAGTATCTATGCCTACAATCGTCTTCTTTTATTTTACTTGCAAGAACGGTAAGTATCGATGGGTGATATTGGTAGGTTCAATAAATATGGGAGAACAATTGGCGGGATGATATTAGTACGGAGTCAAATTCGGAGAAAGGTCAAAATCAAATCTCAAATTGGCATGGAATTGGGAATTGAAACCCAATTTGCTTCATATTTATATAATAGCACGACTATATAATAGCCTTCCCCCTATTATGACAAGAGGATTAAATTGCTCAATATTATTCTACAATCGATGAATATGCGCAGCACCTATAATGGTGCATCATACAGATTAAATGATAGGGTTGACATTTTTATTTGCTGGGATCTAGCCATTTAGTCCTTCCACATGTTAACCTTTACATATGACAAAACATGGGTGTCCTTATTTACAGTTGTTTTCACTTGGGAAAGAAATTACTCCACATATTGATCTTTACATATGACAAAAACCACTGAGTGGGCTTGAAACATGGGTCAATATAGATAGTTGGAGGAATTATTAACTCTTGCCGGTTCTATCCTTCCAACTGCGAAAATGGTGTATCTAGTGATTTACGTTTGTTTCCTTATAAATTTTACGTAATTTTTTTTTTATTTTTTTATAAATTTTTTTTTAAAATTTTATCATTATATATAGTCTCTTATGATGCTATACAAATACAATGATTTTGTTAGAAAAAAAAACTACCAATTTGTGAACATAGCCTAGACATATACATATCACAATGGTTTTTACTCCAATTGTGTTTTTTTTGTTATTTTCATTTCAAGAATTCTGTGTTCTTGTGAGATGATGCTTTAGTTAACTAGCAAAAAAGGGTTTTTCTGTGGCAGAGAATAAAGTCTACATAACCTGTTTTCTGTGGACATACACAAACGCGCCCCTACTGTTCCTTAGTATTTTAAGTAAGGACCTTTTGATCTAGTCACTTTTATTGGACTTCTATACAATCAACTTTGCGTATTTACAATATATACAAAATAAACTACAAAAATATTGATGACACATATTTCACAATTTTATGTTGGTAGTAAAAGACACAACCATTCAAGAGTTGACTCCATTAATTCCTTCTATCCATTGCAAAATATCTTACCATTGATATCAATATACAAATGATGCTACCACTGATAAATCATAACCAAACATTCTATCAATTAGTTTCATGTATTTTCTACTTCATTTCCTCCAAAGCGTTAAAGTCCAAAAAAATACTCCAAATCTAGATCCAAATCCAACCCCAAATCCAACCCCAAATCCTATCCACATGAGGTCCCAATCAATTTCTTTATCTCCATGAGGTCCCAATCAATTTCTTTATCTCCATCCAAGACAAAACTATTAAAGGTTGGTGGTGTAATTGTAGTTTGCACACAGATTTTTGTTAATGGCAATCCACATAAACCAATGTTCCCTAAGAAGGAATTGTTGGTAAATGTGAGGAACTGTTCCCTTTGTGGTATTCTTCCATGGAGGAGATTTTGTGAGAGATTCAAGGTTGCAAGATATGTGAACTTCGTCAATTGCCAAGGGATATTCCCTGATAACTTATTCCTTGAAAGATCCAATGATTCAAGTTGTGTTAAATTATCCAAAGATGCTGGAATTGAGCCATTGAAGCCATTTTGTGAGAAGTTGAGCACATGGAGTAACTTGAGGTTGCATATTGATTTTGGAACTTCCCCCTCAAATCTATTATTTGAAAAATCCACTGAGGTCAATGCAGTGATGATCTAAACCACCTCTAGATAAAGCCCTTTCATTGTCACTGTCACTGAATCCTGATAGTAAGTCCCGTCTCCAACATTTATTTGGTACTCAACAACTTGGTCATTGGAACTCAAGTTTGAACCACCTCCTTTTGTCATCAATCTCCAATTTAGAAAAAAATTTGGTGGAACAATACCCACAAAAGAATTGGAAGAAATGTCAAAGATTTGCAAAAAATGGGAAAGAGAAATTTTCAGCATGGGAATGAGCAATGGGACCATGAAATTTGTTGGATCGTAAGATCAAAATACGTAAATCTGATAAACTACCAAACCAAAATGGGAAGGTATCATTTAGACGATTGTTTCCAAGGTCTATAACCTCCAATGTTTTGCAATTGGCTAATGACTTCGGTATTGGCCCTACTAGTTGATTGCTATCAAAATTTAGCGTCCTCAAACTACATTCTTTTTTAAACATTTCAGGCACATTGCCTTGAAAAGCATTTCCTCGCAAATTCAAAATCTTGAGGGATTTGCCAATTTCACCAAGGCAATTTGGGATGTTTCCACTGAAGTTGTTATTTGACATATCAAGGACTTCAAGGAAGTGTGCTTTACAAATTGATGAAGAAATTTCTCCACTGACATTATTATCTGAAAGAAAAAAGTATTGAATGAAGGTGAAGTTTATACTAGCTGGAATGATGGAGGAGAAATTGTTGTTTGAATAGTCATGAAAGAAAACTTGATGAGGCAGGATTGGAATCTATTAGAATGAAGGTCAATAATTCGTAAATTACTTGATGAAGAGTTAGACAATGGATGTTCAAAACTCTCTAAGAAGTTGTTAGAAAGATTAAGATGATACAAACTCCCATTTCCTAACTCCCAAATCCATGTGGGTATTTCACCACGTATTTTATTTTTTGAGAGATCCAGATATTCCAAGTGATTAAGGTTTTGAAGGATGTTTGGAAATTCACTGATGTTGCATGAACGTAGATACAAATTAGACATCTGAGATGAGGGGATTAGATGAGGATTATCATTGCTATTAATGATTGACAAGTTATTGTCTGAAAGAGCAAGATATGAGAAGTTTTTGAAGTTTTTGAACATATCTAGTGCTATGGTTCCACTGAAGTTGTTGTTAGAGAGAGAGAGAGAGAGATTGTAGCCTCGTGAGATCAAAGACTAGCCTAGAAACTGTCCCTTGCAATTTGTTGTTATTCAAGGAGATCTCCTCTAGCACTGAAGGTGATTCATTACAAGAGTCAGGAAGGAAACCACTAAATTGGTTGTGAGAGAGATCCTAGTATCGTAACGCTGGGTGAGAAAACAGAGATGATGGGATAGATCCCTCAAGTGAATTATCAAACAAATAAAGAGAAATGAGATGTTTAAGCTTATCTCCATAGGACGAAGAAATTGTACCGTTGAAATTATTTTGATGAAAGATCCATATACTCAAGTTGGATGAGGTTTGCAATTGAAGAAGGTAATGAACCAGAGAGATTGCAATTCTGAGCTAATAATTCCTTCAAGAATTTGAGATTATTGATGGAATCCAATATTTTCTTCTGAAAGGCAGTGTGTCCTAGGAACAAGATCTACAAAGCTTTGTTTTGAGAAAATTCTGGAAAATCAATGGTTAGATGTGGATTGTCTGAAATGTCAAGTTTTTATAGATTTGGCATCAATAAAATACTCTCAGGAAGCTTTCTATACAAACCACAGCCACGAAGGGTGACAGATGTCAAAGTAGAGGAGTCACCCAAGAAATCAGGTACAACAATGGAGAGATTGTTTCCATCCAATGAGAGTTGAGATAGATCAGGAATTCGGAAAAGAGATAGACCAATGGGTCCTTGAAGACCACAATATCGTAAGCTCAACCTATGAAGATTCGGCATTGCGATAGATATGGCTTGGGCCCACTTGCTACCAGGCTCCTCCGAGATTTCTACGAAGTTAAGAAAGAGTTCTTGGAGGCTGGATAAGTTTCCAATTAGTGTTGTAAGGTTTGGGTTTTTGAGCTTTTGGTCATATGAAGAGAGATCCAAGGAAACAAGGCTAGTCAATTTTGATATTTCCAATGGGATTTGGCCAGTAAAACTTGAGTATGAGAGGTTCAGATGAGTCAAATTAGTGAGACGGCCCAACTCAGAGGGTATTGGGTGAGGATAGAAGGAGTTGCAAGAGAGGTAGAGCTTTTGGAGGTTGCGAAGGTTGAAGAGGCTAGAGTCTATTCAACCTTCAACCCAACTACTTCTCGCATCAAAGCTACTGCTAAGATCGAGTCCAATCACGTGACTTGTGCCCTCATCACAAGTGATGCCTTCCCAAGAGCAACAATCAATGGCTGGATTCCAAGAATCGAGCCTCGAAGAAGAATTATAGTAACCACGCTCAATTAAAAATCCATGCTTGAATTGAAGCAAAGCCAATTTCTCATGGTGAAGGCAGTTTGACGAGGAACCGCTGTTACTGCCAATGAAGGAAAAGGGGAGAGATGCTTGAGAAAGCATGAGCAGCTGCATAAAAAAGGCCGCAAGAAGAGAGAGGAAACAACATGAGGTTTTACTGAAAGGAAGGAAGAAGTGATCCATCAGTAGCAACTCTCAATGGATATAGGTTTCCAGCAAAAGTGATGATGTACTGATGAGATTTAAGGAGAGCCACTTGGTATTTATAGAGAAATTAGAGATAATTGGCCAGTAATTGATGAGAGGTTCCCAAGTTTTCGGATTCAACGAAGGAAGGGTTTTCTTGACCATTAGCTTTTCTGTCTCTATCTTGGTGTGTAGAATATTGCAATAGATTGAATCCATTAATCGACTATCAAACTCATGGGGCCTAAGATGATGGACCAATATTTGATAACGTGTGGAAAGTGGGTGATAACGACGGTCAGTATGATAGGATTATGACCCACTGTAGAGTGTAGACAAGTCAATTTTCAAATTTTCTTTTGGGTTGTGTTATTTCCTACTTCTAAGGTGGAAAGATATTGATGTTTCTTTACCATAAATTTTACATGGCTCGATGGCAATCAAATTCGAATATTACAGTTGGACAAACCCATAAATGGCTAGGGGTTGGAGAGCTCTCTTGGGTTACTTCGCTAAATTAAAATTCCATCTTGCCACTAGGTCTTACCTTGTTAAGACAGAATTACTGGAATTGTATATATGATTGGTATTGTGGAGAAGAAGAGCGCATCAAATGATTGCAGACTTGCAAGTAAATCCAAACCCCAAGAATGGTGTGCACCACTTTGATTGGAATATATAGCTTTAACTAAAATCCACCCAGATACATGTATATGGGCTAGCTGGGCCATCATAATTGATGCAGGTCATTGGCTCAAGCCGAACTCCTAAACTAATATAGTGGGTTAACCGTGACATGTACATTTAGATCACATTTCATAATAGGTAAGTCAAGAAGCCGCGAGGATTGCTCGCTGCCTTTGGAATAAGGGTTTCTTACTGAGAATTTGTGTAGCTGAGGATTTCACATGGATATTGATATATATCGATGCATATAGCTGAGAAAAATGGTTTTCATACCTAAATCAGGAAAAGTGATGATTTCCAAATTCTATGGGGGAGGTTGGACCGAAAATATCCTCAAAAACAAGAATTTTCATTGTCCAAATAATCGATGATTTACAATTGGCATTCTACATGAAGAGGAAAATTCTTTTTCGGTTGCCGAACGCAAAACGTGTCTTTAGGAAATATGGAAATGTTCATTCATGTTCTAAATCAGTCTTCAACTGCTTCATGGATGGACCCTCCCACCATGTGATCAATTAGACTTATAAGTCTTTTGATTTGACATCTGTAGGTGCTTGATTGTGGCTTGTAGACTTAGTCTTTAATTTGATATATATCTTTAGCGGTAGCTAGTATTGGTATGCATGAATATTCTTTATGTGCAATGCATTTGTTTATCCTAATTTGGCATGTCCCCATGTGAAATAATTTTTGACATTTTATTGTATGAATAATTATATATAAGTATTGTGTGGTGTAGTGATTAGGTTAGTTATTTTAAAAAAACAGAGATTATAGGTCCTAATATCAAAAGCTATATGTTATAACTTTTCACCAAGTCTAGATAATTAAATAGTCAAAATTGAAAGGAATCTAATAAAAATTGAGTCCAAAACTCTTAGCGTTAATATAATATAATAGCACATATGTAAATAAGGTGTGAAAAATGTGAGTAAATAATGTCATTTTCATATGAAATTTTGTGACACTAGAAAAGGTTGTGAAACAATTACATATGTTCTTGGTTAAGAAGGTGTCAATACAAATAAATTAGCTGATTTTTATGAATAGTTAAGAGAAATGATTTTTTCTAAGGGGTGTTATGAAAAGCCTCTTTTTCTTCTAATCAATATGAAGTTAAAATTAAACTTAAAATTTAGTAATTATTATTTTTTATCTACAACATATTTTGAAAATGATTTTCTTCTGCAAAGCATTAATTCCTCATTCAAAACTAATTAAATATAATAGAAAAAGCAATATGAGAGAAAAGTCGCAAGCCTCGCCAAGGGATTCTCCATTGATCTTTACTTTTCTTCCCCCTGTGATTTTCTCCAAATCCAAACGCGTCTTAAGATGAATAGTTGCCATTAATCAAACATAAGATTTCCGAACAACAGGTCACAAGAGAAGGAAGTATACAAGTCTTTGGGATGACATCCTCCTTAAATTTCCGACTGCCTTTGAGCACACATTTTCAAGTCACCCGGTCGGTCCCACAGATTTATGGGGATGACTCTACAAAAAGATTCTTCTCTAATGCGTGTACTGGTGGTCCCCCAGATTTATGGTGATAGACTTATCAAATGGATCCTTCTTTCTCAAGCTTGGGTTTTTGCCAAAAACATGTAAACTGGAAACTGGAAAGAGACAAAACATTGTATTGGGACTTGGAAGCCATGGTGTTAGAAAATATGAGAACCACAATAATAGTTGTCTTGTTAATCCATGTTTCATATCGATGAGGATTTGTCAGTCTATACGTGGTATTACAATATGTGAAGATTTATGAGATTAAACTAAACGTCTTATTTCTTATCATTAAAGTGAGAGTCTAGGAGTGCTTTGATCATGATTTGGGCCCCATAACAACGTAAAAAATTAGATATAAATTGGGACTTTTTCTTACACAATTTTTTACGACAATCTATGAACATTTAACATGCAAAATTAAACATCAAAAGGTGTTATGAATGATGGGATCATAGATTTGGGGTCCAACGAAGTTTTAAAATTTTACCCCTAAATTATGAGGGTGTAGCCACAATGCAGCGTCGCTGCACCATCATCCAATAGTTGTATTCCACATTATCAAGGCTTTAAAGCGGGACTTTAAAACCCGGTTGTTGGTTTCAAAATGCATTTATAACCATGGTGGATTTAATTGATTCCCAATAATAACCCTATAAATTTAATCTTTAGCTCTTTTGATATAAGTGATCAACATGGCCTCCTCTTTATAGAAACTGAGATATGGGCCCGCATTTTATAATTAAAAAAATGAGACCTGCCCTTTAAGTATTATAACATGGGTCAACCTTCTTGAATTGTTGTTCATAGAGCCTGGCTTTAAAAGTTACAACATGAGATGTACATTTATAAAATTAAAACATGTGGCCCCTAGCTATCAGAATTACAATAAGAGACCCACCATTCGAAATGATAATACTGGCCCAGCTTTATAGAAAGTATAAGTGGGCCCACCTTTATATGAATTACCATGTAGGCCCATCTTTTGTGAGTGTGAGCACATCCTTTTTTTAAAATTATGGTAAGTGGGGCTCACCTTTTAAGGAATTAAAGTATATAAGTATATAACCCGCAATTTGCACTATTTTTACAAATTTTATGAGTTCATTTTTATTAAAAGAAAATTTATAAATTTTTCTTTATCCACAAACATCCACTTAAGGTAGAAAAAAAAACTCTACTAAAAAAGGAAGCTCTTCTTAGCACATATTTTTGGAAGCCAAAACTCGAATCTGTATATATCCCTTAAAATATAAAATACAATTACGAATTTACCAAATGCTCTATTATGTAGATAAGCTCTAAATTATAAAAAGATATCTTATTTTTAGAGTATCCAAAGAGCCCTAGTGTTTATTACAATTTCGGTGCCCAATAATATGGCTCCACTTTGTAAATTATAGAAGGGTGAATCTACATTTACAATCATAAAAGGTGGATCCAAGGTGGGGCCTATATTATAATTTGTAAAGATGGATCCAATGCACGACAATCCTTACGTGGACCCTTATTGAAGTTCTTTTAGTGGGCCCATGTACTTCCTATAGGTAGGCCCATGTTTTAATTCCTATAAAGGTAGGCTCCATGTTATAGTTCATAAATGTGAGTCATGTTATAATTTTTCTAAAGTGGGCTCCATGTACAGCAAGCCATGAAGGTGGGCCCATAAAATGTAGGGTCATGTTTGCAACTCATTCAAAAAAACGTTAAGGCTCAATTGGCAAGGGCATTATTGGAAATCAGCTAAATATAGGTTGGCTAAAATGCATCTAAGAAACATGAAAATGTGATTTTAAAGCTTTGATGACGTGGAACACAACTACTGGTTGTGGCTTGTCGCTGCATGCTGCATTGTAGCTATGCCTAAATTATGAACCATTATGAACCTTATTGTGTTGAGCCTTGTGCTACTCTGGTTGTTCCTCTTGCTGTTGTTTCTGCTTCCATGTATATGCTTTATTCTCTTTTGTTATTGAATATATCTTTCTAGTAAAAAAAAAAAGAAGAGAAAACAGAAAATAAAGCAAAGGAGACACTTCTAATCCATTGTAAGGCCTAGGATGATGGACCAATATTTGATGACGTATGGGAAAAGAGGAAGGTAGTGCAAAGATATTGATGTCACCAACCATATACTTTTTTTCATGGATTGATGGCAATCAAATTGGAATAGTCAGTAGGGCCAACTTGTAAATGGCAAGACTCGAGTATCTGGAGAGGCCAACTTGTAGTTGTTACCTTGTTAGGACAATACTATTGGAATTGGGATGAAGTTAAGAAAGTGTTGAGGAGTAAATCTCATTAAAGGATTAAAGACTTAGGTGTGAAATAAAACAGTAATCTGGCCAGTCATTCCCCACAGTTTAGCAAATAGTAATCTGTGGCTGACAATTAATAACTAAACCATCTTTCAAGGAATCCAGTCATAAACCTTTCTGAACTCCCGGAAAACCCATTTGAATGTAGGAAAAAGTAGAGAATGTCTCTTTTTTCTCTTACAAAAACATGTTTGCCTCTTTGGCTCTACCTAAGAAGAGAAAAGTGATGCTTCTATTAACTAATTTTTACAAAGAGTTTTTTTTTTTTTTTCTTTTGTAATAACTTTTACAAAGAGTTTAGAGGGGTGAAGAAAATTGCTCTTTTCTCAACTGCAATTGTAATTAAATCAAACTTTAATGATTTAATACTTTTATTTAAAAATAATTCTAAAATAATTTTATCCTGCATAGCATTTTTGAAGTTTGAATCGATAGGAGAATATTTGCACCTAATTTATATCGGCGCGTCAGTTCATGAGTCCACCCATGGTCACCGTGCAACAAATGCTAGAGGATCCGGGACTCAAGCATAAGATTCTCAAACAAGTGGTTGTGAGAGAAGAGTGCATGTACAGGTCTCTAAAAATGTCCCCATCCTTTTCAACTGCCACTGAGCATTTTACAAGTCGCCTGGTTGGTCTCAGACGTCTATGTAGATGACTATACTAAAGTCTAAAAAGCATGAATTGGTTTGGTCCCACACGTTTATAGAGATGACTTACTAATTGACATGCAATTCCATACAAGTGGGTTTATCTTAATTATTACAAGTTTTAGATGACTGATATCATATAACTAGGGCAGCACAAAATATCCGATATCACCGCAAAACCGGACCAAACCGACCGAACCGAGCGGTTTGGATCGGTTTATAGTTGATCGGTTCGGTTAACGGTTTGAAAATCATAAAAACCACTTACATCGGTTCGATTAACGGTTTGGATATCATAAAAACCGCTTAAACCGAACCGTTTGCGTACATTAACTTAAGTATTACTATTTTTACTATTTTAGCCCTAGGGTTTTGTTTACTACTTTCATAGTTACATTCGACAACTCATTCTTACATGAACTTAATACTGCCTCTGTGCCTCATAGTTGATCGGTTCTTTGTCAGTTTTTTGCCCGCTCTATTTTCAACTTTTGAGATTTTCTTTTCTTGGTTGAATTGCAAAATTTACATTCTATAATATAATTGTGCTCTTGCGTTTAATCCAAACTCTTTTTTTGGAGTAGAATTATTTTTTATATAGATCACTAGAATGTTGGATTTTTATGCTTGCACCAAACATTGGAATAAATGCAAAGGATGGGGTTTCATCATTTTAAAATTTTCGATGTTTGATTTAAAAAAAAAAAAACAACGGTTTAACTGACCGAACCGTTTGGTTCGGTTCGGTTTAAGTCCTCTCCATTGGTCGGATCGGATCGGTTAATTAAAAAACCGACAGGTTTGGTTTGGTAATTAGTTTTAGTGTTAAACCAATTCGAACCGCCCCATGTGCAGCCCTACATATAACCCAAACAAAGGCTAGAATTTTAAAATGAAAGGTCCTAGACTCAATGAAAAATTGGTCCTTGTAGGGGTGCATACCTGTTGGGTGTGTTTTGTGTCGGTGTTGGCATTGTAGGGCCACCTTCTAGGTGTGAAAACCCACATCATGCTTGCAAATATACTGTAGACACTGCCAGAGTCCGATTCAAAAAATATTGAGGAATTCTGTATTCTGTTTCGTAAAAGTGTGAAAGTTCAAACTAAATGGACCCCTTTCGTATCAACCCTGTAAAATTTCAATTCAATAAGAGTAAGGCGGGCCTAGCGTTATTGATCACAGAAAAAATACATGAATTCTTCTTCATAATAAAAAATTTAAAAAACTAAAATCAATGCCAACAGTTTCTTTTTTTTTTAAAAGGTTATGTTGAGAGGAACTCTAAAATCTTGAATCCAAAAAAAATTTCAACGTATGTAATATTGCAGCCTAAAATCTCAAATTAAAATCAGAAGTCATCTTACTGGTGCAAGACTTGCTACCCAGAGTTTGGTCGAAACTAAGATGCACCTTGATACATGCATAGGGGTTAGCTGGGCCATCATAGTTATGGAGACATTAGCACAAGCCGAACTCCTTAACTAATATAGTGGGTTAGGAAGGACTTGCCTAAGCATTGCCCAGCGGGAATTTTATCCTCGACACGTACCTTTAGGGCACATTTGTAACTAGTGAGAAAGCCCGGCTGATTGCTCACTGCCCCTGGAACAAGAGTTTCTCACTGAGAATTTGTGTAGTTGATGATTTCACATTGGTATTGATATTTATTGATGCATATAGTTGAGGTAAATTAATTTTGGTGAATAAATTAAAAAATGTGAGGATTTTCAAATTATACGGGGAGAGTTGGAACTAAAAATTCCTCAAAAGCAAGAATTTCCTTGGTTTAAATCATCAATGATTTATAATTGTCAAGGATGGGCTTTCCATGAATGTAGAGGGGAAAAAAGGTCTTTTTTGGATGCCAAACATGTCTATGGAAAATATAGAAATGTCCATTCATGATCTAAATCATTCTTCAACTGCCCTTGAAGGATAGACTCTGCCACCATGTGATAAGTTAGACTTACAAGTCTTTTGATTTGACATTAGTAGGTGCTTGATTACGGCTTGTAGACTTAGTTTGCACCATGTAAGTGTCACACATGAATAAACTTTATGCCAGGCACTGTTGTTTGCCCTAATTTACATAGCATATATATATATATATATATATATATATATATATATATATGTAAATAAGGTGTGAAAAATGTGAGTAAAAGATGCCATTTTGATATGAAAATTTTTTACACTAGAAAAGGTGTGAATAAATTACATCTGCTCTTGGTTAAGAAGGCGTGGATACAAATAAATTATCTAACTTTTATAAAGATTCAAGAGAAATGAGTTTTTCAAGGGAGCATTATAAAAAGTTTATTTTTCTTCTAAGCAATCTGTAATTAAGATTTAAGCTTTAAATTAAGTAGTTATGGTTTTTGTTTTTTATTTTTTATCTATAACATATTTTTAAAACGACTTTCTTCTTCATAGCATTTCCATTCAAACCTAAATAAAGTGAATAACAATATTAGAGAAAAGTGGTGAACCTCTCCAAGGGGATGCTACAACTTTAATTTTCTTTCCTTGTCATTTACTCTTGATCCAAACGCCTCTTATGGCGACAGGCAAGATCAAAGAGAAGGAAGTATACGATTCTTTGAGTATACGTTTTTCTTTAGAAAGTCTTTGAGCACCCGTTTACAAGTCGCCCTTGTTGATCCCACACATTTATGGCGATAACTGTGCACAGATTCTTCTCCAAAGCGTGGAATCTTTGTCAAGCTTTTGTGGTAATCTTGACAAGTCATTTGATGCAAATGGGTTCATCTATTTCAATTCTAGACCATCATAACCCACCAACCCTCAACCCCAACCCCGGGAAAGTTTTTTTTATGTTTTGGACCAAAGCCATGCTAAAACAGATAACAATGCAGGTGAGGAATTTCGTATCAATGGTCTGGGATCGTGCAAGGTATAGCCCTGTTGGGGATTGTTTTGTGTTGGTGTCGGTCAGGGCCGGATCCAGAAAATTTAACTTGGGGCTCTATGTAAAAGAAATATTAGGGAAAGGGATAGATATAAAAAAAGAACATATTGATTTTTAGAATTTATAGGGGGTTCTCAACAATTTAAAGCTTTTTTCAGGTATGGGTGGGGGCTTCAGCCACCAAACTCATGTACCTAGGTCCGCCCCTGGTGTTGAAGTTACACACATTCATGCATACTGGATACTTGTATAAAGTCTAGATCTTTGATTCTCAAAATCATGAAAAGTTCAAGATGCTCCTTCATGGGGCTGAACAGTTCAAAATAAATTTCTCCCTCTGGTATGGGCTCTTGCCAAATCTCACTAAAATAAGAGCTGTGACGACAATCAAATTGATTACATATAAAATACATGAATTTTTAATAAATAAAAAGGAAATTTGATGAAAATAGCTTCTTCCTTTAAAAGTTTATATTCGAAGGAAATACGCATGTCAATATGGCCCGTCAGACAAGGGGGCCCGACTTGTCCCAATCCTCAGAAAAACTCTTAAAATGAGAGCTTTTGTTTCTAAGTAAAAGTCCTAGGGCTGGGCTTGGACAGTTTTTTGCAGGCATTGAAATTTGAGGGTCGGGCTGGGACAATACTAGCCCGGCCCGGCCCTGGCCCTGGTCCTTCTACTTTCCTTTGTTTTATAATATATATAATGCCCTTATGGCAGTCACTTAGCAACAATAAAATGGGGATATAAAGTCAATTTCATACTATCATACCCATTACAAAATGCCTCAAAAACCCATACACATACATACTTGTTTTTTTCGCTCTTTATTTAATTATTTAAATTATATCTTATATTTAATGCATAAGAAATAGGTGTTGCGCTGTTGTTTTCTATCCTTTTCTTCTAGTTTTATAGCATTTATTGCAATAAGCACTTCTACTCCCAATTTTTAATTCTAAAATACTAGTGATTTTCTTAAATACATTTATATTTGTGACCGAAATCCAACAATGCTTAATAGTCAGATTAATAATTTGTTACATGAAAACTCCTATGAAAGGTGTGAGATACAACAAACAATTTAACCAATTTTATTTTTTAACAAAATAAAAAAATTCTACTTGTAAAACCCAAGTGACCAAAGTACGTATAACTTTGTCCAATAAAAGAAAGTTTTTAGAGACGGCTTCTATTCTCCAAACCTTTTCTTAGCTATGATGCACAAATACTTCAAAGTAGTCAATGAATCGTGTCGTATCGTATACGACTTGACTTTATTTTTTATGTATAAAATCCGCATCTCTGTCATGTTCATGGTGTGTCCTTCCATATCCATCTCGTATGTGGGTATCATAGTTTCTTATTGGTCCTTTTACAATAGAGATTAGTTAAGATAACGCTCAATCGACACTCGATACTTGTTAACAGTGTAAAAAAAAAAGAAAATCACTAATGGTTTTATTATTTTCGGGCCTTGGCACAACCATGTCCCTCAAGGGTAGGGTAACAGCCTACGTAGTGTAGGCACTCCAAGAGCTTTGGCCTGGCTGGGCATATATTGAGGGTAGGGTGAGGTCAACCTTGGGCTGGGCCCTCAGACACCCCTAGAAGGAACTGTAGTCTGTAGGGTCTTGGATCTAGATGGATTATGTAGACTTCCTATTTGGGCCAAAACATTTCCTCCAGGTGCAGTGTGTTTAATAATCGGGCGTAAAATTTCAACTCAAAACTCTAAAGTGGATGAGCCATCTTGTTGATTCAAGACGTGCAACTCTAGTTTGGCACAAGCCAAGGTGCACCATAAACACATTTATCAGATCTGGCTGGGCCATCATATAGGGTCTTGAGGCTGACATTGGCTTGAGACTAATTCCAAAAACATACACATATTGGACTAGGAAGCAGTTGTCATTGGCACGTTTGTTGTACATAGTTGTTGCTAAAATGATAATATTAGTTCATATTTAAATGTAGTCTTTTTAATCATATTTGATTTTCTTTCTCGACAAAATCTCTCTTTTGATAGAATATCAAATGTGGTTAGATAGTAATGGTTAAGAAATATAGTTACTCGGGTAAAGCTTATTACATCAAATCCCCACTCTATCTTTAGATATATGTTTACAAGAGTTGCTTCGTGAAGAGCAGATACAAAAATCTCCAAAAATTTAATCCCTCTTGGCACTCCCATGGCCAATGCATATGCGGCTGAGGAAAAGAAAGATGTATTGAAGGTCCAATGCTTTTCGCTGCAAAGTAGGGGTGTTGACGGAGCCAGCCCAGCCAGAGCCAGATCCGGGCCCAGCACGCATTGGTTCGAGCTTGGATACGAAATTAGACCTTGATTAATAATCGGTCTGGGCTTGGACTAAGTGATAGAAAGACCAAAGACCAGCCCAGTCCGGCCCGTGTAAGAGATATATGTAATTTAATTTAATTAGTCCAAACAATTACTCAAATGCCGAAACAAAATTGGTAAATAGCTCGGTTCGCCCAGCCGGATTGATTAAATGGGTGGGCTCGAGCCTACTTTTATGGGGCCGTGTCGGGCTTGGGCCTCAGTATATCTAAAGTTGGTTAGGCTTGGATATACATTAGCCCGGCCCGGCCCGGTCCGGCCCATGATCTGCAAAGAGATGTAACATTATGCGTATCACTGTAAGAAAGGAAAGATTTGCAATTTCGGCAAGAAGCCATGACATTTGATATCTGAATGTTATAAACGACCTCAAAATCAGTCTCCAAATGCTTATCATGCTACTTCTCCTACTTCACAAGCAACATCTTTTTCTGCCCCTAGCCAGGCTAGCCTTGATGAATCAAACAAGCCACTGACTTGAAATGGTGCAAAACTCTCTTGCATCTGCATTTTCTTGCGATGGGATTCTCAGGTAACTTTCGATCTTCTTCTATTTAGTATATGGATTCTGGAGCTACCTATCACGTGACTTTTTCACCATCACAGGACTCTTTGATATCGTTATCCAGTAATCATCATATCAAAACTGTTGTTGGTGGTTTGAGAGACACAAAACTATGTTCCTTCAAAGTAATGAATACCCAGTTGCTGCCTATGAATTAAAATCCCCAAAAAGTTAGGGTTCCATCTCCATCTCTAGCATATATCTTTCACCTTTTACGCCTTTGGTTGAAGCCCATTTTACCTTGATTTCTTAAAATTCAGGTCAAGAAAACAAAAGGCCCTTGGATTATATATGAAGATGTCTAGGGCTCTGCAAGTTTTTAATTTTTAGTTTGTATTGTTTATGAAAGGTTTACAAGGAACAACTAGAACCTAAGAGGCTCTCACGAGCAGAGATGTAGCCAAGGGCGCGTGAGGTGAGAAAAGGATATGCAGTGAGTTGGTGGGGGGAAAAACTCGAGTGTGTTTGGGCCCCACAAGAAGATATTTAAAAGAAACACCTAAAATCTAAGTGGGTCTCATGAGCGGAGATGAAGAAAAGTATAGATGGAGCTGTATGACCAAAAATAGTAGAACTCCTAAATGTTTTAGAATATAGAAATAAGAGAAATTTATCCAAAAAATCTCCTTAGAAGTCTTGTGCACCAAAAATTTCCCCATGGTTTTTATGAAACAAAATTGGTCTTCCCTACAAAATTCTCTTTTTCTGTCCTTTTTAAATGAATGTCGATGTCGCCGCTTGTTTTAATTGGAATAAGTTTGTGAGATTTTGTGGAGCGATGACATCGTCTCTTGTTTTAATTGGAATAAGTTTTTAACTGTTGTGCAACAACGTCGTCGCTCGTTTAAATTGGAAAAAAATCATTAGATTCACTATGATGTGTGCAGGTGCACTACATGATTCAAACAAATGAATTTCCCGCTCCCCTATCCTAGCTTCCAAACATCTGCAAAAAACGGTTACCAATGTTGTAAGAAAACATTCTACTCTTCAAAATTATAGCATGGCGATCTAAACAATCACAATAAACTAATAATGTAGGTATCACAAACAACTAACAATGCATACAAATCTCTTAGCATTTGGGTTGATCCAATTTACAGCTCTCATGTGCAAAGCACTCAAAACCATTGCCCCTTTTATTTAATGATGTATCCATTTAATTTAGATATCCCATCTCATGTCCAAAGCACTCAAAACCACTGTACCTTGTGTGATGGAACCAATCCAAATATCGCTAACTAGAGTTGAGAATGCCACCATCATGGATCAGGTCTAGAACAAGTGAAAAAAAAAAAAAAAAAAACAAAGGGATTCAAATTATGTGTAAAAGGTCCCAGTTTTGATATTGTTGTAGTTACAAGCCTTTAGATTTCATAGATGGACCTGGGTTATAAGAACTGTCCTCAAAGAATCAGAAATTCTGGACTACTTAAAATTGCCACTGAATTTGAGTGAATGGATTTTGTCAAATCTCTACCCGCCCATATTGAAAAAGAACACCAGAAGGATGTATATCAAATAAGTAGAATATAAAAGAACGAAAAAGGGGATTAAATATATGTCCTCTAAGAGAGAGAGAGAGTTTGATTCTATGAATCAATATTTCATCAAGTCATTTATATATACTTTTGTTCTACATGTATTGCTCTTATGGGGATATACACAAATATACAGACAATATAACAAACCAATGTTCTATGACTCCATACATTTGACCCAAAGACCTCCTCCAACCCAACAACCATCATACAGATTAAAAAAAAAAAAACTGCCAATTTAAAGACTTTTAAAAGTTAGAAGATTTGACCCTTAAAACAGTCCTAGGACCAACATCAACAGTATCAATAACATTTGGATTATCAAACAATATAAAGGGAGCATTGCATCTCTCACTTATGCTCTAACGTATCTCTCGATCCATCTCTCACCACATAAACCTCTTTACGCAACCATGTTCTCAGGTCTCGATTTGTGAGGCCCCACCCTTGTGGATCCTCACTTATGTTTAATTTGTGTAAATTATATTATATGTTAGCTAATTATACTACTTAATAGGGGTTAGTAAGGGTAGTATAATATTTTCTTATGATCTTAGCTTATTTTCTAGGAATTAGTTCCTTTTTTGTATTTTCTAGAATCCATAGGGTGTTTGTTAGACTTTTACAGGTTTGTTGGTTAATTAGAGGCCATTGCTAGTAATTAGAAGTAATATGAGGGGTTTCAACATGAGAATATTCTAATTACACCTAAAATGCCTAAATAGCATACATACTCACCTCAATTTATAACTAACCAAGGAGGGGCACTTTGGACCTTTCCTTTTCAACACAAACTATATATACTAACCCATTCCCCATTTCCAACGATCTCTCTCTTATTTCTCTCTTCTCTCTTATTTTCCCTCTCTTTCTCTCTTCCTTCCCTCATTTCCCTCCATTTCTTTCTTTCCCTCCAACTCTCTCCCTAGAATCCTAGATCTAGGGTTTCATACAAAGAAGAAGGAGAATTCTCTACAAGCTACTGTTGTTATCTCTCCTAAGGATCTCTCTCATCTCTTAGCTCTCTCTTCTTTCTACAAGATAAGGTAATCCTCTCCTACTAGCTCAATTTCCATAGAATTTCCCTTTCTCTCTCTAGAACTCCCTTTCCCTTATGCAATTCTCTTGTGGATTTGGGTTTAGCAGCTGTAGATTTCTCTAGATCTGAGTTTTAGGGTTGTTTGAGAGATTGGAAGCCATAGGAGCTTCGATTTCTATATATGGAGCTTGGATTTCTCTTTTCTAGCCATTTTTCATTGCAATTGGATTAGAGGCAAGTACAATATAACTATATTAGCATAAAATGCAGGTTTCCTATTTTTTATTATGCAATCCCAATTCATATGGTGTTTGATTGTTAGACCTATCTCTTTAAGCCTTGTTTTCTTGGATTTTGGCTTTGATGGATGGCTTTTTTCCATTTGGATGATCAATGGCCCAATTGATGATGGATTTGTGATGGATGGAGTGGTTATGGTGTTTGGGCATGGTTTTAAGATGAATGGACGAGATTTGGATGGGTTTTGATGGAAATTGGATTGAAATGAAAAGGCTACAAAAATTTTGGAATTTGAATTTTGTGTGTACCCGGTTGACCACCCTGGAGGATTTCGACCGAATACACAGGAAATTCAAAGATTCAACTGAGAGCTGAAATGCCTCTTAGTCCAAGAAAATCAGTGTACCCGGTCAACCATCATGGCCAGGATGTCGATCGGGCACACTGCACAGATTTCCCTAGGAGGCAGGGCAGGTCCTAGTAAATCGTGTGTATCCTGTTCACCCTTGCAGGATGTTGACCGGACACATTGCAGAAATTCAGAAATTTAATTTTGCCTTCCAAGTTTATGTCCAAAAGTCCATGTGTACCCAATCGACCAGGCTCCCATGATGTCAACCGGATATACTAGGCAAGATGTCGACGTAGGAGTCAGAATCATGACTCTTCTAGTGTACCCGGTCGACCACCCTTTGAGGATGTCGACCAGATACACTACGGACAGTGATTTTCCAGATTTATGTAATCTGTGTTGTGATCTGATGTGGGGCCCATTGACCATCCAAGTGGACTTCCGTTGATGTGCGAAACACGAGTCAAGGGTTTAGCTTAACCTTAACTCATGGGGTCACCAAAGTAGGGTCTAGGGTATTGGTTTGGATTTTGATTAAACCCTTAAACGCCGTCGAAGATGCCTGTAACTTTAGGAGCACCAAACACATTTCCTTTGGCATCTGAAATTTCATTTAGGAATTGAATTAACTGACATGGACCTGGACCTGAAAAGGAGGTATGACTTAGACATTGGACCTTTACTATTCTCCAATTGATTGGCTTGGATTGAGGGGTATATTAGACTTTATTCGTTGCTGTTCACTCTTGTATCTATCTATTTCTAGTGGTGACCCCGTATTATGAACGTAAATCATTTGACTCGTGTCTATGGCTAGACGGGCCATCATATAGCCCCGGGATGGATGGCTATGATTACCTTAGAAAAAAGGACTGTTATTATGATTTGTAAACCCATCTATGAATGGGAAATGTATTAAACCATGCTAGACTTGGATATTGATGAGGTATTTGGATTGTATTGGACTAAGACCATGACATGATGGGTCGTGGCCGTGGATTTGATGATGTACTTGGACTATGGATTGTATGTTTGGATTGGACTTGGATATCGGACCTTGTATGGACATGTAATGACCTTGCTTGCTCAATGATAGCCTAGACAGACACAGACCTTTACTTGTTTCCTTAAGTCAGCATTAAACATCCACCCGGCTGTTATAAGCTTAGCCATTGGACTAATAATCCTTGGTGGGAGCTATTTATTGTGGATGAGGCTTTCATGATGAGCTATGGAAAGACGGCCGATGGACTCCGGTAGCAGTCTATATATTTCTTAGGATTGTTATATTGTTATTATTATTGGTGAGGCTTGTCATCCCTTGCATTATACTTTATTTTCCCTGCCATGACAGGACAACAGTATGGGAGGGCCGTGGCATAATAGCCCTTGGTGGCCTGCTCGTGTGATTGTTCCACATTGATAGATGGAAATATTAGATGCTTTACTTTCATATTGATTCCATATGCTATATTTGCATGATTGCCTAGCTTTGTACCTTTGTCACTCTCATGATATTACTATCGTCTCTATTCTCTGCTGATGCATACATCCTATATTACTTGTGTACTGTGCCTTGCAGGATCCTTGGGTCTGACCCATCACTTGGTGCTTACGTATTATCTCCGTTCGGGAGGGCGACACGTTCCTCGAGGCACCCTTAGCAGGTGAGTACGCATGAGGAACGGTGGATCAAGAGGCTAAGCCAGAGCTTGGAGTGCCTATACACGGGATTGAGTGATTTTTTTATTTTTTATTTTTTGGAATTTGAGTGCCATTTGTGTGAGCAGGGTGGGATCTATTCATATGATTTGCACACATTATATTCATACTTTGAGGCTAGCTTAGACTCGTGCCTTGCAACATTTGATACATGTTGGATTTGATACCTTTACAACTTCCGCACCTTATTGTTGTTGCTTCCACTATTTTCTTTATGACTCCGCACTTAACCGTTGATTATATATGTTGTTAAAAGTTTTAAATCGGACCTCACTTCAGACCTATGATCTTGGAAGTTCTCGAACTTTCCTAAAAGTTGCGCACCAAATTCGGGTACTTTGGCAGTAAGTTCGGTGTTCGGAATTGGGGCGTTACATGAATTGCATTGACCCTCCAAACTCAACAGCAACAAAAAAAAGTCACCACAACAATCATCAAAAGTCTCTTCATCCCCTTCTAATACTAAGAGTGCCAAAAACAAACAATTGTTTTGTTGATGGTACGCTCAACTACACTAGTATCTACTTCTTTTAGTCATTCACCATGGAAAAGAAGCAATGATATGGTCTGATCATGGTTATCTACATGGCCAAGAAGAGGGAAACGTAAAGTGCATGATTATTAACAATTTTAGGATGCAATATCAGAAAGAGGTTAAAGAAAATAGAAAGAAGATGAAGGATCCCACACAAATAATCATTTTGGGAAACAAACAATGGGAAGACGACAAGAAAAATACCTCCACGTGATAAGATGCTCGAATCTATGATGCTTCAATTCAAGAGGTTGGAAAATGACCTCTGGGATCACGTTGCAGACTGTTGAGGAAGAATGTGGCAACAAAATTGCCATACAGTGGAAAAAGATGGGGAGGAAGAAAGGAAAATTAGGGTTTCGAGGGTTTTGTAAAATTTAAACAAGTGACAACGTTGTCGCTCAATGAAAACTTAAATAAATAAACAAAAGTGGTCATAGGGGACCACTTCCGTATCATATGAACTACTGAGGCCTTTTCTGTTTAGTGTCATTCTAAGGTGATTTTTCAGGCAAATTCCTATAGAAATAAAAAAAATATGGGTAGATTTTGGCATATAATATAATAATAAAATAATATGGATATATATATATATATATAGAGATGTGGATATGGATTAGTAACCTCAACACACCATTACTACTAGAGAAGTCAAGGGTGGTTCATCATTAGCCATGAAAACCAATGATTTTGTACTTGCTAACCTTTGGCTTTTGATATGGTTTTTTCGAGTGGAAAGAGGAAAAATTCTCTAGGTAAAATTTCTTTTCTGCACCACCATGAAAAAGAAAACCATGGCACAGAATTCTAGCTATCATACAAACGCGCCCATAGAAAATAAAGCTTTCTTCTATTCAAAAGGATGTGATGAGGCTGTTTTGTCCTTTTCAACTTATAACCATTTAGTATTTCTTTATCAAAAAAATTAGGGACATTTACTAAGAAAATTTTCTTAAATAAGGTAACCACATTTGAGGCCCCAAATTTTTATAATATCAGCTAAGAACCTCCCACCCAAATCTTCTTTTTTGCCCCGTTTTGCCATTTCTTAGTTGATGTCGACATAACCCTATTTCCAGGAATCGTTCATGTCACCTAGATCGACAGAAACAAAAGCAGAAAAAAAAGAAAAGGAGAAAGGGAAAAATGAAAAGATTGATTGCACGCCTATCTCTCGTGGTAGCAGAAATCCCCTTTCATCAATCGGATCAATTACATCGAAAGATAAGGGAACGATCGCACGCCCATCTCGCACTCCACATCGCTCTTTCTCCTCGTCGTCCTCCTCTGTATCAAAATCCAAGCCCTAGAAGAAATCCTCAAATCTCAGGACCTGTTTTTCAAGGTAATAAATTTCCACACATTCAACTCCTTCCTTCTCTTGTAAAACCTAAGATTTCCATGAATCATCTCCACGTAAAAGGGAAAGTAGATTGTTCGTGATGCTCTTGATGCCAACCGACGGTGTTCTAAGTGAAGGGAAAGCAAAGCGTTCAATGAAAATCAGTCCACTTATTCCTTAGATCCTTGTGCTTCTCAGCTATTAAATATGAAATGTCTAGTTGTTCTCTATAGTTTTGGATTAGAACTCCACCATGGCTTCCTATTACTAATCAAAGCCCTAGATTTGATAATGAGCCATTCGGACAAGCTTCTCATAGCTAGGGGATGAATGGCTCATCTATGACTTCCTATCAGAAACAGCCATGTGAGGCATTTTACCCATTCAATCTTGCATTTTAGTTTCAACACCTGCAAGGAGAGTCCTAATTCCTACAACACAATTAGCCTTCAGAGTAATCTGTTTTAGCATATTACTTTTAAGTGAATATTTGTGCATCTTGATATCTTTGAGAAATGATCAAGTCCAATAAAATAGATCACAGTATCAGTTTAACTCACTCACATTGTGGGTTTCAATGCTTTTTATTGTGGATAGGTTTTTGATGGGTAAGATTTTTTTTTGGGTTTGACATGGGTCCTATGTAATGGGTTTGGCCCAACATTATGGGCATGTTTGGCAACTAAATCCTTGGGGAAAGATTTGTGCTTTCCACAAAGTTGTAGGAAACACATGCTTGGCAATTGTAAATTCCTGAGGATTTGACACACTTGAGCTCATTGTTTAGTATTCTTAGGCCTCATCCTCTCCCATAGGATATGGATATGGAAATTCTCACTTGAAAGGGGAGGATATAAAGTCTTCAGATTTGTGCATTTCTCAACTATTAACAAAAGTGACCTAAGGATTCTGCAACTGCAAATCCTTGGTGAGAAAAATCTTGTTCAAGGGGTATTGAGGAATCTTTAAGTCCGCAAATTCCTCACTTGTCTAAATGAGATTCAAGGGGTAAGAGGAAATTTGGATCAAGTTTCAGACCAAAGGCAATACCTGGATCTGGGGCAGAGTTTCAGATTTGAAGGTACCTTAATGGTTGAATTTCCTTTATCAATCCAGATCTATACATTAATTAGAGACTATAAGGACTGATGTTGAGCAACCAATGGAGATTTGAAATGGAATAAGATCTCTTATATTTATTTACTTTCTAGACGTTGTGCAAGACATTTAAAATTGTTATTGAAGAGTTTACCTTTGTGCATGTGCACTCTTCCAATTTGTGAATACTTTCATCTGAGTCAATATATCTGGATACAGGCACTAGAATGATGTAGTTGGACAGGGTTTTAGGTTTTCTATGTGTTCAACTCCCATTTAGAGTTACTTCTAAGATTACTTTGGTCTGCCTCTTTCATATTTATTATTATTAAAAGAGCAATGATCACTTTTTATACCATTATGTGTAGATAGACAGGGATACTCCATTTACTAACGAAAACCTATTTACCATAACACGATCAAGTTTCTTAAGCAATTTGGCGAGGAGAGGTACATCCAATCATTTACTTTTATATTTACACCTAACATTATATATTTTTTAATCTCTTGAACCACTTCATACGTACATGAGTCTGTAAAACTAAACTTATTTTTTAACTGACATCTATAGGAACTGTTAGGGATTTTGTATATTGCAATTTGATGGATGCATCATCATTTTAGCATCATTCGAATTTTCACACATGCATTGATTTAGAAAATCTTGAAATCTTGATTTACACATGCATTGTTTTTTAGATTTGTAGAAATATTGATTTATTCATATTTTGATTTTAAACTTGGATGCAATTAGTTTTGAAAAGAAGTTCTATTAATCAAGCAAGCTTATGAGTTTTAAATCTTTCAAATCATTTTAGGCTTTTTATGTTTCATGTTTTTTAAACCTCTTAGTTTGATTTAAAACATGTTTCCAAGCTTGATTTATTGGCCCAAAAGTCTCCATAAGAAATCTATTTAAATATGCAATTTTTGGGGAATTTGGTCATTGGGCCCGGGTCGACCTGCAGTGTACCCGATCGACCAAGCCCATGGACCTGGTCAACCAGGCACACTGCCGGTCGACCGGGAAAGAGCCGTTGGGGCTCTTTTCAAACAGTCAGATTTTTTACCGTTAAGTACCCCGTCGACTAGGTAAGGGACCAGGTCGACCGAGGACACACAGAAACTCATTTTTTGAGTATAAAAGCTGGTTCATTCCTTTGAAAAATTAGGGGAACCAAGAGGCCCTCCTTAAGGTGTTTTGAGGCCAAACAAAGGGGAATGAGCTAAGGGGGGTTAGTTGGTCATTTGGAAAGCTAAAGCTTGAATCCATTGAGTTAAATCACCATGTAAGCTTTACTTTTCTTAATCATATGTTTTCATGCTTTGCTTTATTTATTGGTAAATCTTTTCTAGCATGATAAACTATGATTTGTTGTGTCCTTAACATGTATATGTTTTGAATTGATTTATTGTTTTGGATGCGTCACCTTGATTCAAACCAAGTAGTACTCAAATTGGTATATCTAAGTAAATCATGTTTTTGAAAACATCTTTGAAATTATATCTAACATGATTCCTATACTTGGTTGAATCTTTGGTTGTTGTTTTTCATCATAAGAGAATCACTTTCAAGTATATCTTATATTTTAGATTCAACAACTTCACAAATCATATGTACTTTTGTTTTAAAGTTTCACAACTTGCTTAGCATTGATAGGTATATCATCTTCAAGTTGAATTTTTAATTACATATGATTTGTCTCTTCACTTCAATCAAATATTTTTTTGTGTTTTACACTTTCAAATGCTTTTAGCATACATGTATTGAGCTACGTTGTTAAATTTGATTGAAGACCTCATGCATCACATGTTTTGTTCTTAGAATTTCACAACTTGTTTGGAATGCATAGGTATATCTTTTACAAGTTATTTTTAACATGTGATTAGCATTCTTTCCTCAATCATAAATGTTTTTATGAGCTAAAACTCTTAAAAGCCTTTGTCATACATTTATGAGCTTTTATTTTCAAATTGATTGAGGACATCATACATACACATTGTGCATTCATCTTTGCATTCATAGTGTGTGTGTGTGAATTAGATTTACACTTTCATATCCGCCTAATTAAGAGGCATTGTATTTGAGCTTAAATTGTATCTCCATCAAGTGTATTCTAGACACTACTTAGAGAGAGAACCAACCTTTTGGTTGCATAGGTTATTGCTTAGCCTTAGAAAAGCATAAGTGCATGGTTAGGGGTGAACCATAAAACCCAAGAGGTTATTGCTTAGCCTTGAAAAGCATATTGTAAGGTTATTGCTTAGCCTTGAAAAGCATTTTGTAAAGGTTATTGCTTAGCCTATTGAAAATCATAGATAGTGAAAATTCGGTGGGGTGTAAGATCACAAGCCAGTAGCGGATGTAGGCATTGAGGCCGAACCACTATAAATCTTTGAGTTGTGGTTGAGTTGTAGTGATTGTTTTTATTAGCTTCCGCATTTATTTTGATAATCATCACTAGTGGCTAATTTAATTTAAAGAATTTAAAATTGGTCATAATTGGTCACTAATTTGAAGCTCACCCTATTCACCCCACCTCTAGGATTTGGATCCCGGACTTTCAAGAACCACCGAAGTTAAGAATAATTTGAACCACACATGACAAAAATAGTTGGCATCTCACACGTTGACAAGAAGACTATGTGCGCATGTGTGGGTTGGAGCACTTATCGAGCATTGAGCAAATGACAATAGATCATCCTTTGATAAGAGCATTGGTAGAAAGATGGAGGTCGAAAATGAACACCTTCCATCTTTCGCATGGGGAGGCCATGATGACCTTAGAGGATGTGGCATACGTATATGGCCTCCCCATAGATGGATCGACAGTGTCAAAAAAAAAATATTGTATAGTAGCAAACAAATAGCGGAAATATGCTTTGACCTTCTGGAGATGGAGCAGTGCCAAACCGAGATAGCATCGGCACACAGATTAACTTTTCTTGGATGAAATAGAACTTCAAAGGAAATAAAAAGAAGAGAAAACAAAATGAACTTCAAGAGAAGTTTAACACCAGAGACTATTTATGTTGCCTGGTGGGAGGTCAAATCATTGGCGACTCATGCGGTACTTACGCGCCTGCTTGGTTGTTTGGTTTATTTAGAGAATTTAAGAGGTATACATGGGGCCCTTCATGCCTGGCAAACTTGTATAGGATGCTATGGAAGGCAGCAATGCTTTCTAGGTATGATGAAGAAAAGAAAGATAAAGAGGGTAAAAAATTAAAAATCATAAAGCGACAGGTCCATCAGATACTTTGACTGGCCCACTGCAATTGTTGCATGTAACATTCTTATTTTGTTTAATTGGTTACATTGGATATGAACATTTTCATATTGACTTGACATTCTTATACTGTTAATATGCAAATTTGGGCATATTCCATAATGGAATTTTTGCAGCCCAGCGACATCCATATAGATGTATCGTTGGATTTCGATTTTCCGTTGTATAAGCCGTGGGAGAAAAGTATAAAACAAACATAGGCCTCCAATGAACACCAAGGAACGTCGGGAGCAAATTGACAATATGAAAATAGAAGAAGTGAGTGCAATTTGATTTCTTTTTAAGAGGAATATTTCTGGTCGAAATCTGATTTGTGATGAATAAGTATGTACATAACTATCTATGGTGTAGTTTATCTGGATGCCGTATGAAGATGCCATTGATGAACTAAGTGAGGTAGTTCCCAATGTAGAGAGGCAATTATTCACATGTAATACAGCTCTAATCTTCTACTAGATTGTCGAACGTCACAACTCCGAATGGGTAATGAAGCAGTTTGACTTGAGACAGTTGCACCCCCGTTGTTTTTCGCATGCCATTTGAAAGAGTTGATAAAGTGAGGAAAGCTAGTTATGATTATCGCAGATTGTTGAAAGAACTCATTGCCATTTTGGATGCAAGGTAGAAGATGATACCACTGAGTGAAGAACTTGATGATTTATCAATTCACAATGATTGTTATATGAAATGGTATTCGGTGGTGACAAGATTGTGAGTCTTAAGGCCCCCAAAGAAAGAAGGTGATGGTGATCATAAGATACCTCCAACACAACCCACCTCCAAAACACATGATGAATTCATCCATAAAAGGCTGGTAAGTGGCATGGTAACATAGTTGTCTAACTCAAATTAATTATTTCATCATTTTCAATATTTATGACTCATTTGAATTTATTGGTGCAGGTTCGTTTCTTTCTGGATGACCTTGATCTACTCTGGCTAGCAAGAAAAGAACATCAGAGGAAATGAATTCGGAGGATTTTCTATGTGTAGTGTGTACCAAGGTGGAACACTTTAACAAAGCCTTTAAAAATGATTTTGTGGAATTTGGGTATCGCATAGTCAGTCCAAGCAAGTCTCTTGAAGATAATAAAATGAGTGAGAGACAGAAGATAGTATTGAAAAAGAAACTAGACTTTGCACTAAATCACATAATTCAAAGGAAAATATTTCGCCTGAATCCTCCAAAAACTAACTCTCACAAGTCCCATTACCATGGTCTCTCCTCGAATGTCTCCTAGATTCAAGATATCCCCCATTCAAATTGTTCTTGATAGTCCTCCCTCCAAAAACTTAACTCTTACAAGTCCCATTACCATGGTCTCCCCTCGAATGTCTCCTAGATTCAAAACATCCCCCATTCAAATTGTTCTTGATAGTCCTCCCCCCAATAACAATGATCATGGCTCCACCTTTAGAAAAAAAAGTGCTTCACAAATAAGAAGAGGTATGACTCCTCCTTTATGAAAGGATATCCATGCATGACTACACCTTTATAAAAATAAACTTCATGTCTGTTATCAATAAAGGTGTTTGGATATCCAAAATGATCAACCTGTTGCTACGGCAACCTATGAACCGAGTAATGAACGAATGATAATGATAATGAAAGAACATGATCCCACCATTCTATCCACCCCATTATAAAAGATAAACATGGTTCCTCTAATAAATCAAAGAAATGGATGCACCAATACCAAAAGACATGGCTCCACCAATCACCGTACACCTTTACACAAAATTAATATAGGACATCATTCCTCCTTTACAATAAGACATATGATCCACCTATTACAAGGAACACATGTAGCCACCAAATATTAAAAAAATACATGGCTCCACCTTTACAAAAGAGCTTGGCCCCACCTTTACAAAAAAACACATGGAGCCACCTTTTAGAAAAAATGCATGGTTCCACCTTTACAAAATAGAATAACAGTACTTGTCTCCACCTCTTCAAAGGATATGACTCTACCATTAATAAAAGACATGGTTCCGGTATTCCAAAAGAACATGAGCCATGGTTTTACCATCATTGATCAACTTTCCATTGGTGGATTGCGGCATTTTTATTGGTTATGACCCCTGTTTTTACAAATAGAGCATGTTAATTGTCTTCCCTGCCAATTATGGTCTTTCTTGCGAACTTTATTCTTCTTTAGACATCCAGGCTGTCTAGTAGCAAGTGGAGACTTGACCGCCTCATTACTAATGTGCCCCCATTGGCATATACCGCAAGTTGGATGTATTGTATGGCCATAAGTCCATCTATACGTATCACATGTGTACCAATCCTCACAAAAATCATATAGATCCGGGCCTCTGGTTTTGGTGGCTGACAAGGCATGCGCGCACGGAATTCCAATCATTGCCCACATCCGACACGTACAACTCCATCAATTAACTCCCAAGATTGTACCTAAAATTATTGGGACCTGCTTGTCGACAGTTCAAACGTCTTTTATAATGCGTGTAGACATGCAGACTTTATGGTCAGAAAATATCCCTCTCTAATATAATTTTTTTTTTATTACTTCAGCTAAGGGGCTGGGCCCTTGAGAGACTTGCACATGTGAGGTAACGGGAACTCACAAATCTAAGAAGTGGATAACTAGCACATATGAGGTAATAAAAACTAACACATGTAAGGAGGAGTATAAACTAGGCCACCTTGGTGAGAACTGTCATCTCTTACCACTTGAGTAAGACGCCCTGTTAGGTTGTATGGCTCAATTGAAGTAATAAATCTGGTAAACCGGGCCCCTGTATTGCCCATGTTCTACTGTGATTAGAAGTAGGTCTATTATCATAGGTCTACTGTGATTAGAAGTAGTGTTTGGGTGTAACAGGGTTTTGGGCTGATATTATAAATAGAGACTTAGTGTCTCTATGATGTACAACAACTTCTGATTACATAGTGAATTCTCCCGTCTTCCCCGTGGACGTAGGCCAAAAGCCGAACCACGTAAATCTCTCGTGTGCTTGTGTGTGCTTGATTTCTTTCCTCGTAAGCCCTAGATCACAACAAACTGGTATCAGAGCATTTTACGTGATCGGAAGAGATTCGACGGATCGGATCTAAGAGGGCTGGAGTTGTGGCTGCGTGATCGACGGATTAGATCTCAAGATTGATATAGTATTTTCTGGATCGTGCACAGGGAGATCAATTGATCTCGAAGTGGGCCACGGATCGATCTAGAAGGAGAAGAAGACTGCTGTCGTCGGTGCCATGCACTGCCTCGCCGCCTCCCATCGTGGTTCTATTCCGTGATCAAGGTGGGCCGGAGATCGAAGGCTTGTTTCTGCAACAGAAAAGCAAAAACAGAGGTATCTCTGTTTCTGTTTGTATTGACCGGAAAAGAACTGTTGCGCTCCTGTGCCGGAACCAGAGAGGAAGAAGAAAACCGGAAGGGTTTTCTGTACTCTGTTGCAGACTGTGGAAGAAAAAGGAAACCGGAGAAGAGGACGGTTTGGGTTTTGTTTTTCGGCTGGGCCCCACCTCGCTGTGAAAAAACACAGCCGGAATTCTTCGCCCATCGCCGGAGTTTCGGTTGCCGCCGCTGCCGTCGTGCCTTGACCGGAGAAGCAGCGCCGCCTACACTGTTGCCAAGGAAGAAAAGGACGACTCGGACTTCTGGGATCTGCAGAGAAACAGAACGAAAGAGGAGAAAATCAGAGCAACAGTTGCTATCGTCGGTTTTGTGCGTGTAGCCGGAGAAGGGGGTTGTCACTGCTGTCGCCAGAGTTCTGCGGGATTGCCGAGGAAGAAGAAGAAGACCGGAAGAGGGGAACTGTCTTCTGTGCCTAGTTGCAGAACAAAAAGAAGGGGAAGAAGACAACCCATTTTGTTGGGTCATTTTTGGGCGGGTTTAACTCCAGGTCAGGTCGACCTGACCCGCAAATCAGAAGCCCAGAATCAAAGTAGCAGTGACGTCAGCATCTCTGACGTCAACATCTCAACGGTCAACACTGTTTGACAAAATCGAAGGCTGAAACTGTTTTCGCTATATCTTGACGATCCGAAGTCTGATTGGAGATCCGTTTGAACCTACGGACTCATTGCGAGCAGATCTACGCTGTTGTGGAAGAAGATTGGCTGCTCAACAGTCAACAAAGGAGATTGACTGATCGGATCGCAGAAACTTATTTCTCCGATATCTTAGCCGTCCAGAGTCGGATTTCAGATCCGTTTCTTCCAGCGTGCTCATGGTGACCAGATCTACACAATTACAGTAAAAGATTTGTGGAATGGCTGCTAAATTCGAGATTGAAAAATTCGACGGTAATAATGACTTCGGTCTTTAGCGTCTGAAGATGCATGCTTTATTGGTACAGAATGGGTTGCATAAAGCTTTGAGGGAAAAGAATGCTCTATCTGAAAAATTTTCAAATGAAGAGAAGGATAAGTTGCTGGAAAAGGCGTATGGTCAGATTCTGCTGTCTTTTAGTGATGGTGTACTGCGAAAGGTTGTTCAGGAGAAAACTGCTGCTGGCATATGGCAAAAGTTGGAAAACTTGTACATCACGAAATCTCTCATGAATCGCTTGTATCTGAAGAAGCGGTTGTTCACGTTACAAATGCAGGAAGGTACGTCTGTTTCAACTCACCTTGATTCTTTCACAAAAGCTATTATGGATCTGGAAAATATAGATGTCAAAATTGATGATGAGGACCAAGCTATCATGTTGCTATGCTCTTTACCACCCTCGTATGAGAACTTTGTTGATACCATGATGTATGGTAGAGAAACTCTTTCTAAGGAAGATGTTGAGTCAGCCTTGAACTCCAAGGAGTTAAAGAAAAAGGTTGCAGCTGACAATGATAGTTTGGGTGAGGGTTTGGTAGTACGAGGAAGAACAAGAGGAAGAACAAGAGACTCCAGTAATAAGGGCAAACATAGATCCAACAGGAAAAACATTGAATGTTATTATTGCCATAAGAAAGGGCGCATCAGAAAAAACTGTCCCGAAAGGCAGAGGAAAGGGAAAGAAATAGAAGATTCGTCATCTGATGATAATTCAGTCAGTGTTGCAGATGGAAGATCAAATTATGATTCCGACAATGCACTTTCTGTGATTGAAAATGGTACTCGTCCTAAGGATGAATGGATTCTTGATTCGGGTTGTTCTTACCATATGTGTCCCAATAGGGATTGGTTTACCACTTATAGAGAAATCAACAGTGGTAGTGTCTTGATGGGCAACAATATTGCATGTAAGACGGTTGGAATTGGAATAGTTAAAATCAAGATGTATGATGGAATCGTCAGAACGTTGGCAGAAGTTCGGCATGTTCTTGATCTGAAAAAGAATCTCATTTCTCTTGGTGCCTTAGACTCCGATGGTTGTAAGTTCTCAGCTGAAGGTGGAGTCATGAAGGTTGTGAAGGGTGCTCTGGTTCTTATGAGAGGCAATAGAGTTGGAAACTTGTATGTTTTGTCCGGAAATACAGTTACAGGTGGAGCTGCAGTGTCTTCCTCAGATGACCATGAATCTGTCTCAACGCGCTTATGGCACTTGCGCTTGGGTCACATGAGTGAGAAGGGATTGACAATATTGAGCAATCGGAATTTGCTATGTGGCACGAAGACAAGCAAGTTGGATTTCTGTGAGAGATGCGTCTTCGGGAAGCATCGAAAGGTTAGTTTCAAGACATGTATTCATCGCACAAAAGGTATCCTTGATTATGTTCATTCAGATGTATAGGGGCCTCCTAAGGTTTACTCCAAGGGCGGGTCCCGGTTTATGCTGACTTTTATTGATGATTATTCAAGGAAAGTCTGGGTTTATACTCTGAAAACGAAGGATCAGACCTTTGTTACATTCAAGCGATGGAAGGAAATGGTTGAAAAACAGACTGGCAGAAAGGTGAAGAAGTTGAGGACAGGTAATGGCAATGAGTACAGATCGACAGAGTTTGAGAACTATTGTGCGGTTCATAGCATAGTTCGACATTACACCACTACAGAAACTCCGCAGCAGAATGGAGTTGCAAAGAGGATGAACAGAACGATCTTGGAAAGAGCTCGTTGTATGTTGTTTACTGCAGGATTGTCCAAGGACTTTTGGGCTGAGGTAGTAAATGCTGCAGGCTACTTGATAAATAGGTCTCCACACACAAAGATTGGTTGCAAAACACCAGAAGAAATGTGGTCAGGTAATCCAGCTGATTATTCTAACTTGAGGATCTTCGGTTGTCCGGCTTATGCTCACATGAAAACCGATAAGTTAGAACCAAGGGCTGTTAAGTGCATCTTGGTGAGATATGCTTCTGGCGTGAAAGGATACAAGTTGTGGTGTACTGATCAAGATTCACCCAGATTTATCATCAACAGGGATGTTACATTTCATGAGGATGCTTTACTCGAATCGAGAAAGCAGGTGGAGAGGACAGAAGTAGGTAGCAGCAGTGACACCATTCAGGTGGAGTCCGACATCCTAGTGAGGAAGGATAGTGCATCCGACTCCTTCCGAGATACAGGGGATCGTCAGACTGTGCAGCAGATGCAGCAGACAGAGCCGCAGATGCCGCAGACGGGTAGACCGCAGAGAGAAAGGAAACCGCCGGTTAGATACGGTTTCGAGGATATGATGATGTACGCGTCGACATCAGATAGTGGCCCTGATGATATGGTTGCATACGCATTGACGACTGAGTCTCTTGAATTAATAGAAGGGTTGGAAAGTAGTCAGCAGGCAGCAACTATAACTGAAGAGATGGACTCTCTTGATGAGGAAAATCAAGCCATCGGATGTAAGCGGTTCTACGAGGAAGATAAAGGAGCTTCTAGTGTAGGTAGAGTGCAGTTTAAGGTTCCTGATCATGTATGCGGTTTAAAGAAATCATTGTATGGGTCGAAGCAAGCTTCTGGACAATGGTACAAGCGATTTGGTGCATTCATGAAGGAATGGGTTAAATTCAAGTTCAAGCATTGCTTGGACTTGATCGGTGTGCTCAGTACCTGAGTGCCCTAAGGGGCAGGTGGAGACGGTGAAACGTGTTTAGTATATGAGGATGAGCTTCAATGTTCGCCAAGGTGGAGATTTGTTAGGTTGTATCGCTCAATTGAAGTAATAAATCTGGTAAACCGGGCCCCTGTATTGCCCATGTTCTACTGTGATTAGAAGTAGGTCTATTATCATAGGTTTACTGTGATTAGAAGTAGTGTTTGGGTGTAACAGGGTTTTGGGCTAATATTATAAATAGAGACTTAGCGTCTCTATGATGTACAGCCTCTTCTGATTACATAGTGAATTCTCCCGTCTTCCCCGTGGACGTAGGCCAAAAGCCAAACCACGTAAATCTCTCGTGTGCTTGTGTGTGCTTGATTTCTTTCCTCGTAAGCCCTAGATCACAACACGCCCTCTTTGTCCATTCCTAATATAAGTTAGTCTTTAGCTACTACTCATGAACCAGGCCACTGTGTGATATAGATCTCCCAAATATTTATTTTGATATCAAAAGATCTTTGATCGGTTTGTAGACTTTTAAGTTTTTTATTTGATACAAGTCTTCCTACCACCCAAGTCTTTCACTAGAGGACTCCTTTTTTTTCGCTTTTCGTGATTTCTTACTTAGAATTTTACAAAAGGGCACTTGCATCATCATGAGGAAATTTGGGGGGAAAGACTTGTGACCGGGGTTAGCCATAAAAAATGACCTATTTGAAACAGGATAGGAAAACTTATCAACTTTTTTTCAATTGCCAATTCATGGGACTCTTTTTTGAAAACAGATAAAAACTTTAGAAACTTCTCAAGTCGTCCTTTTTTTTTTTGGAAACTCTCAAGAAAGTTAAGCTTTTCTCAAACAAGTTAAAAGAGTTTTCTAGACCTCTTTCAATTAGGACCTATCAAGAGAAACAGCGAGTCCGGAACAGGGGATTGTTGTTTCGACTAATCCAATCTCGCCATGTGTAAAAAAGCAATCATATCAGCTGGGGACCTCTCAATTACTTCGTATAATGAAAAAAAAAAAAGAAATGAAAGTGGATCCTTTTTACAAATATGTAAATTTTGTGAAACAGAGGTGCCAGTCTCGAGGGAAGCCAGGAGGTCCTTGACGGCGCGGGAGGCAGCGATCTTGTTGAGGCCAGAGCGGAACTCCTCCAGATCATGGGCGGTAGGTGTCGATGACGGGCCACAACTTAGATCTCGTGGCTAGGGTTTTGGCTCTGATTTTCTTCTTATTCCTCTTGATCTTGAGAGGAATGATTTGGGGAATCCAGGTCGGAATCAGAGGGCTTTTGAGGATTTTGGGGGCTTGGATCGTCTGCGTCTTTTGAAGAAATCTATATCCAGGGTGTTTGGAGATTCAAGGCAAGAGGATTTAGATTAGGGATTGATTCCAAGAACTTGATTTCTTCTTAATTTCACGGAAGGACTTGGATAGAGAAGGAAGTAAGTTTGAGACCTTGATTTCGTCTTTCATGAAATCCTAAGGCTACTGTTTCACAAAATTTACATATTTATAAAAAAGACCCACTTTCTTCTTTTTTTTCATTATAAGGAAGCAATTGAGAAGTCCCAAGCTAACATGACTGTTTTTTACACGTGCCGAGATTGGATTCATCGAAACGAAGGGGATCCGGACTCCGAAACAACCCCATCGTGGGCAACTTTTTAAATTTTTTTAAAGTGATAAAATGCCTTCCCTTGCATCTTTTAAAGAGAGGGGTTTTCATCTTTTTTCCTTGATCCATTTTCTGGATTTCCAACCCACCTTTCCCTCTCTTCCTTCCACGTACTACACTTAAGATTGATGAGCAGCAAGCAACTGCCCAAGTTGGAGAGGTGGTATAATGAAAAACTTAGTGAGATGGACAGATTGAAAGAAAACACGTACAAAGTTTTGATATTGGGAATTACACAACCTTTGCTTTGAGTTTCATTGGGAGGATATGAGCCATCAGTTTTCCATCTATGTCATATAAAGTTACTAGTAGAGAAACTCCCATGCTAAACCCGGGCCCTAAAATAAAATAATGTACCTAAGTTTTTTAGAATTTTTTTGAAGATGACTACAATAATAAAGTATAGGAAAAAATGATGCAATTAATTAATATTGTAATAATAGTGAAAATCAAAATCTATTTTTTTCTAATAATTGTTAAAATACACATTTGAAAGTTTATAACTTCTTATGAATAAAAAGAAATATATATCTCAAAATTAGAACAATTTGAATTTACTTCGTAGTATTGTCTTGATTAGGAGATAAGCTGTCAACTAAAATTAGTTAAACACACTTGTATTCTTTCTTTTCAATCTAAAAACTACATGAATTTTGAAACATTACTTCTTGGTTGTGGTTCATGTGATTGTCCCAAAAAATGTACTACAACACTCTAATCCACCAAGGGAGCTACTATATGCACAACTAGGATTGCTCCTTGCACATCCGACATTGCTCCTTGCACATCCATCCATGGGACCCATGATGGACCCCTCTGAAAAATCTCCAAAATTCCCTCCCTTTTTTCCTTCTCCCCGTCTCTCCCTCTCCCTCTCGTGCTAGCCGCCCACCTCCCTCTTTTCTCCCTCTCCTTCCCCCTCTCTCCCTCTCCCTCCTCTCTCCCTATGAATCTCCCGGTCAATCTCCCTCTCCTTGTCACCGCCAACTCCACCCCCTCTCCCTCTCCTTTTCCCGGTCTCTCCCTCTACCGGCGCCCACCTCCGTCCTCTCTCTCTCTCCCCCTTTCTCGCTCCCTCTCCTTCTCTCTAATTGTTCTCCCTGTCCCTCCCTCTCCCCATTCGTAAACTCAGGGCCGAACAAGTGAGTATATTATTCGGACCTAGGTAGCCCGAACAATATCATCTTTGAACAATATACTCACTTATTTGGCCCTGAGTTTCCTAACTGGGAGAGGGAGAGAGGGAGGGATTGGGACAACGATCAGGGAGAAGGAGAGGGAGAGAAAGAGAGGGAGGGACAAAGAGAATGAGAGGGAGAGGGATAGGGGCAGCAACATGGAGAGGGAGATGGACAAGGAGATTGACAGGGAGAGGCAAAAATAGAGGGAGAAGGAAAGGGAGAGGGAGAAGGGGAGGGAGGGAGGTGGACTGTGGACGGCAAGCATGAGAGGGAGACGAAGAGACATGGAGAAGGAAGAAAGGGAGGGTATTTTGGAGACTTTCCAAAAGTTTCCATCATGGGTCCCATGGATGGATGTACAGGGAGCAATTCCGGCTGTACATATAGCAACTCCCATTCGTCAATTCTATTTTTCTCATAGTCAAATCATATATGATCTAATCAGTGTTTATGGCTAATTTTCTAATAAAAACTACTTTTCTCATTAAGTTTGTTCATTGTTTAAAGACCAAATTGGTATCATAGTTCAGTCCCAGTTGATGTAGTCTTTATGATTCCCAACCCTCTTCTGATAATGTGTGAATTCTCAAATGGAATAGGGAAAGTTTCAAATAAGGTCTTAAGTTTTTGCCTTATTTCAAAAAAAGATACTAGTTTCAAAAGTTTCCAACAGTCCCTAAGTTTTCGAATAAGTTTTCAATTAAGGACATCCTTCCATTTCAAGGTATTTTCTAGCGATTTTTTCTCTTACGTTTTTCAAAATACCTAAATTAACCTTCATTTAAGGTAATGACATCAGCATCCACTTCATGTAGCCGATTGTCATGGGGTTGCATGTTTTCATTGTTCACCATGAGGACGACGCTGAAGAAAATGAGAAGAATATAAAGGAAGTGAATGAGGGTTTTATTTCAATGAAGAGTAATTGTGGTATTTTATAAAATTGAGGAGAAAGGTTGTTTGCAAATAGCTTTAAATGGACGAATGTTCTTAATTGAAAACTTATTGAATACTAATTTGAAAACTTTTGAAACTTGCGTCCTTTATTGAAATAAGGCAAGAACTTACACCTTATTTGAAACTTTTCCAATGGAATATAAGAAAATATTACTGGCCAAAGACCATAGACAAGAGGCTTATCATTGGATAAATATAAGTTAATGAAAAAAAAAAACTCTAACATTATTGTGGGCCTTACATCTATTCTCAACCAAAAACAAATAAACAAAACCTATTTTCCCCTTCAAATATACATAAAAAAGTGACTAGATTACATCAAGATTTTCACTTCCTTGTATCAAATATTAACATGGACCATAACTTTCCAGACAAATTCGACTTGCAACAATTTGAGCTGATATGAAAGCTACCTCATTAACCCATCCAACATATTCAATGCCAAGTGTTCTCTGATTTTCATAGGGAACCTTGAATTCCAGTGTAAAGCTTAAAGAATGGTTCAGCTTGTCCCTTATGCATCCTTATCTCACATAAAAGACGGGTGACAGAGTAAATTGTGTGATTCAGAGTGACATGATATAATCTAAATTTGTATCCAACATATATTATAATGGATTCCAATATGTTCAACTTCATTGTTATATTATAATTTTTTATTATTTTGTAATATGAGTGAGTTGGATCATACAAAGGTGTCCACTTTAGTAAAGTCAAGGGTCAGTCTTCATCAGCATTCTTTTCGATAATATAGGATCATTTGTTAATTGGATGACTTTCCCCTCAAGCTTTGAGAGTCAAACCTGAGACATCCAGGATGCAAAGACCTTTGATTGCACCACTAGAGATCCACTGTGGGGCCATACTTGAAATCCAAATGGCTCAAAAGCGTATTTTTACATTTAATCAATATGATAGAAGGCATATCTTTAGTTGGAATAAACTTCGACTGCAAATTAGAAGAAGAAAAGGAAAACGAAGAAAAAGTTGAAACTGTGATTTTGAGCTATCTGAATTTCACAATCTGGCCTCATTGATTGAATTCATATGGAGCTTAGCACTTTGGGTGAACTAGGATCATAAGAGGGCAGCATTGGCCCAATAGCCTCTTACGCTAGACATGGGTTTAACTCTCATGTCCAAGAGACAAGCATGGGCCAAAGTAAACAAGCTCTAGTTAATTTTTTCTAAACCTTGTCAATAATGATGGGCTTCAAGTAACTTTTTTCTGGGGGCAAACTATGCATATAGCAAAAATAAGAGAGCAGAGTATTTTATTTTATTACTGAGAGAGAAGAAAGACTACATATAAATACTTTGAGAAAACCCACAACATTTAATAACCATTTTCAACAGTGGGTTTTTACTATCATTGTATACAATAATCTATTATGGAGGAAGAATAGGCCCTCCACCAAAGCCAGGATCAGCATATCTGGGAATAGGAGGTTCATTTTTAGGTGTTCCATATGCATCAACAACTACACCAAGAACCTTTCTTCCTGCATGATAAAAAGGAAACTTTAATTAATTTAAAAAATAATAATAAGATACAAGTATACACAACCTCAGATTGACAGAAACTTTAACCACTTAGATTTGAAATATTGAACAACGGATGCACAACGGCAGTCCTAATCCTTGCCAGAAAAGAGTCAATAGGCCACTAAAAATTTGACATTCTATCTTTGGCGCTTTATGTTGCTAATTGAAACTATCCTTACCCATTTTAACCATAGGCATTATTGATTCATCAGGATTTGCAGAGGCCACATGAGAAGAGAGGAGCATCATTGCCACAAGGAGAGTGAAAGATATAACAGAGAAGGCCTTGGAAGCAGCCATGTCCAAAGAGGTGGAAGTGTGAGAAGAGAGAGCAGGGGCTAACCATATTTATAGACGGATGTTTGAAACTAAACTTGTGGTACGGGCACTTGTGGTCAAGAAGATGAGCTTCTGGGAAAGTATTTCCCCAAGAAAATTCGTCTGGACACTTTATTTGAATGGTTCTTACCCCCGCAGTTTAGGCAACCCGACCCCGAATTTCAAATTCAATCAAACTTACCGGAGCCTGATATGTATCATCTCAAGCCCGAATTGAAAAGGATCAGGTCAAATTGATGAGTACGTGGGGTCCTTTTGGTTTGTTTGAGTCTGGTTCATGCTTTCAAATATCAATTGGGAAACCAGTGCTGTTGTGCTCTAGGGCCTACGAGAAGAGATCAAAAGCACACACAAGAAAAAATCTTATACATCCACGGGAAAGACGGACGAAAGAATTTACTATACAATCAGAAGAGATGTACATCATAAAGGCTCTTAGCCTATATTTTTAATATCAGCCTCAAAACCCTGTTACATCAAAAAACTACTTCTAATAACAGTAAAACATGGACAATGCAGGGGCCTGGCTTACCAGATTTATTACTTCTATTGAGCCATACAACCTAACAAGTGCCAACAGAGAAAGGAATTGAAACAATTCAGCCATATCAATGTGATTTTAGTTTTAGCTAAAGATAAAATTATAGGTTGGGTCAACCTATATCAGTCTGCATCAGGGATGCATGTGGGTAGGCTTGTTCATAAGAATGTGAGCTGGGCAGTGATTTTTTGAGAAACAGATATCAAATTTTGGATCAGCCAAGGTAAAAGACCCATGAAAGACCAAGAATCTCTTGAGTGGGGCTTGGCAGTGATTTTTTGAGAAACAGATATCAAATTTTGGATCAGCCAAGGTAAAAGACCCATGAAAGACTCAAGAATCTCTTGAGTGGGGCTTACTTATCAAAAATCTAAACAGCGTTAAAGTAAATGTTCTCTTATATGATTTTAGAAAAATTTCAATCCAATAAAAACTGGGTTGATGTAATTTTGATCTCTTCAACGAAAATTAGTTATACAGATACTTTTTTTTAACTTCTCAAAGTGCTGCATGTTTCCTTCTGAAAGAGAGTGGTAAACCTCATCCAAGTGAAACTTGTTCAAGAAAAAGGCCACTCTAGAATTGGTTCAGAATCAAACCGAAGACTACGACTTTCTTCAACCAAGGATGATGACTTTTATGGTGGAAAGATGACATGTGACGCCCAACTACCTCTAGCATGGGCAAGGCTTCCAATCACAAGGGTCCTTTCGTTTCAGGTAAGTGAATTTTTAGAAATTATATGAGTTTATTTCTAAGCGTGATTAAAATCGCAGAAAAAAAAAAAAAAATGAATGTCTAATACTGGCCATCCAATGGTCTCTCCTTTAATATTGGAAAATTAATTAAGGAGAGATCAGAAATGAATAAACTCAGCCGTCACCCTTGAAATTCGAATTCTAGAAGGTCAAGGTCTCATCTACATCTCCAATGCATATTCTTCATCCATCACCTCTTTTGTTTTCCTTTTTAAGGGACACTTGACAATGTCTTCTTACCTAACAATTCTCATGTAGAACAAGTTTTGGAAAATCTTTTGGAATGTTTAAATCGCATAAAATCAAGCCAAAAGAATAAGAAGAGTGCTCAATTTAAGATAGCAAGAAATGAAGCCGAAAGAAAGGTAATGGTGATTTCAACTTGCACGAAATCAAGCCACAGGGATGATGGGTTACACTTGACATCATATTCATCCTTCCAAGCAGAACAAATAGGAGCTGGCCAATTTACCATCCCACTTACAAAGGCACGTGATCTTGTAGTGAGGCCACATCATTTGATGAATGTAATCAATTTTGTGGATGCATTGATGCAGCTACATGGTTGCATCAACACATTAGAATTACTAAGGAATATGTTGTTCTACCAAATAAAAATTCTGAGGAATTGAAGCTTATTTCATTTACCGCACCAAACGCAGAAATTTGCCACCATACTATACCTTTTTCATAGCTTTCGGGATTAATGAAAAATGAGGATTTAATGCTTCCACGTTTCTCTATGCATAACAAGCTTAATTTTGTTCAATGAGGAACAGCATTCTTTAGGTTCGCACCAAAATATATATATATATATATATATGGCGCATCAGAACCATACTATGCATGTTACTAGTCTCGTTAGTTTATTCACATCTAAACCATCCAAACACTAACTGAATTAATAAGGAAGATTCATAACTTTTATTTCCCAAAAAAATTTCATAGTTTACTTCATTTAGGAAAGAAATAGGCTGAAGCAAAGGAAAACAAAATTGCACAAATATTAAAGGAGATTTTACAGAGAAAAAAAAATCTGAGATGGACCATACATGAAAAAAAAGACCCAATAGTGAAAACCACACATAAAAGGTCCTACAGCCAGTTTTCTTTATTTTTTTGGCCTTTGGGATATAGCGATGATATCTATCATCTCCCAAATATAATGGGCGACGATGTCATCACTCTTTGCTTGTATATTCATTGTCGATCCCGCTTTTTCACCGACCTACCTCATATGCCTTTTTGAGAGTTTAGACGATTTTTGTCTGCAGATCCTCACCTCTACCTTTCATGTCCTTATTTCTTAATTATTTCAACTCCATTTTAGAGGTGGTTGGGCCCCATTATTCAGGTTGGTGTACTCTTTGACTTTCATTTTTGCAAGTTTACCTTAAATGAACTCAATGTCCCTTGTGTAACCATTTTGGTTTTTTCACTGTAAGAAAACCTAGATATGCCCACATGAACATTCATTTTTAATTTAGCTTAGGACATAGTATCCATGTCCTGTGTTGAGCATTTTCAATAGTTTATTGTCTCAAACCCTAGGCATGCCCACTTAAATATTTGCTTGGTTATTATTTACCCTAGGACATAGTATCCATCTCCCATGTTTCGCCATTTGTGTTTGTTTACTACATGAACACTCTTTTTGGTCATATGAAACAACTTGTTTTTAACATCGAGCATATATTTTCTTATACTAATCCTCCCTAAATAATTTCTTCATGTAGTAGTAGAATGCCGGGTGGTGAGTTTTTAATCATATTCACTGCGATAGGGAGTTTGAATTTGATTTTATTTATTTGGCATACAAAGCTGAAAAACAGAAGACGAGGTTCATTCAAAGTGATATAACATATAGTTCAGTGGTTAGCTAGCTATTTAAACATCAAATTGGGAGGAAACCATTGGAAATATTATTATTCATTATCTCCATCACAAAGGCCATGTGTTTTCAAATAATACCATAAAAAGATGATAATAAGTGCTGCAGGGGATTTACCTAGCTCCCCTTGGTCCCGTAAGGATTTGTCCGGCCCAAAGAGCCGGGACACCCTCTGTTATCAAGAAAAAAGAGAGATGATAATGACATTAAGTGTATGTTGAATCTATCGAGAAATGGCACAAATGAGATATATTTATACATCAACAAAAAACCGTTTAATGTTGTAGACCGTATTGGAGAACAATCAATGTACGTTACTCCATTATTTTTTAATACTGTACAAGAACATTTGTATTTCATTGCTAAATTATCTTTTTCTCATGGATTTATTGAAGGCCACATAAGATGGATATGCATCCACCAAGCTGTGACAAATTCGTTGGGTCAAGTAGTATTTGTAACATGGAGAAAAAACTGGATCCTATGCATGTCCCAGAATATCTTGTTGTTGATTTTTGGGAAGATGATGACATGCATTTCTCAACCAATCCCAATATTGGTACCATTGAAGGCAATACAGATTATTTTCTTGGCGATAGTGAAAATGATACGGAGTGTGATGATGAGATTCACATCGCTAATGTAGAATTTGTATACAATAAAATAGGTTTTGTTTGTATGTCATGCCCTAGAGAAAAAGAACTAGTGCTATTAAATGTTTTAAACTCGTCAAATCATAGGCAGGATGTTATTTCTGAAGACAACATGGTTCATGGGGGGCTCTCTACAGATGTGAGTCACAACTCGGCTAAGAAGATGTGGTTAGGGCACAAGTTTCCTTATTGCAAAAACTTTAGAAGAACTCTTGCCAAGTTTGCAATCTATAACAACTTCACAATTGAGTAAATTCACCGCACACTGCAAAGATCAAAATTGTCCACTGCTTATTCATGCATTTATAATTGAGAGTGGACCATGATTTAAAGTTCACACATATAACCCAACCCATTGTTGCTCAAAGCCAATGATGGATATGTCACATTGGCAGGCATCATCGGAGCTTATTGTGGAGTATATTTTGGACAAAGTCTGCCTCAATAATGACTTGAAACCAAAGGAGCTAATGAATGACTACCAAATGGAGTTCAGAGCTACTATTTCTTATAGGAAGGCACATATAACAAAAGAGATTGCATTACATATAGTTCGAGGTTTGTAAGAAGATTCATTTAAGACCCTTCCACTTTATTATATTGAGTTGAATGACGTACGTAGGTCCAACGACAAATATTGAAATTGCAGATGAAGATAGTTTCAGAAGAAATTTTTATGGGCATTTGGACCTTGCATCCGGTCGTTCATATTGTTTCTAAAGCCAATGATTGCTGTTGATGGATCACACCTCCGTGGTAAGTATCCATGTTATTGGTAGATGTGACAATACTAAATGTGAATCGCAAGTTATTTTCCATTACATTTGCCTTCACAGAAGCCAAGCAATGTGATAGTTGGGGATGGTTCCTTGCTAACTTATTCTTGGCCCTTTGTGAGTCAACAAATTTAACTATTGTATCCGATTGGAAAAAAGGACTCATTCCCACTCTTGCAAGCACTATTCCGATTGCACATCGCTGCTACTTTTGTTGCCACTTTGCAAAAAATATTAAATTGAGCTTCATTGATACTACAACTGCTATGAAATCTTGGTGTGCAACAAAGGCATATAAACGCATGTGAGTATGAGGCCTACATGCAGGATATCATGGCCGCCCATGTTGAGACTTACAATTATATTCATACATTCGGTAGGCAACATTGGAAAAATGCATTTGTTGGAAAGCGGCAATATAACCTTTTTACTATTAATGTTGCTGAATGCACAAACCGTCTTTTGAAAGGCACTAAAGTGCTCCTTATTGTTAAACATGTTAAGGAGATAAGAACCAAATTAATGGAGTTTTAAAAAAATGCCATATCAAGACACAAAATGTTAATACTTGCCTTACTCCCTACGTGGATAAAGCATGAGCGATGAAACAAAAGAAGCCCATCAATTGCATGCTTGTGTCGCTCGCTTGGTTGAATTCAAGTTCAGTTAGCTGGGTTTAAAGATGTTCATCTTGATCATCGGTCTTGCACATGTCACAAATTGGAAGTACTTGGAATCCCGTGTTCACATGCGTTGGCCGCAATGAGAATGACTAACATAAATCCCTACGATTTCTATGATAATTGATATCTAACAAGGGTCGATCAAGCGATATATAAGTACAACATGTTACACGTGATAGCAAGCAATGTGAGCATGGGTCAGATTAAAGGATTTTGCCTCCTCTTGCTTCCAAACAATCCAAAAGGCCAAAGAAGAATTGAATTTGAATTGAAGATCGTTTCCAACAATGTAGGGTAGTTACATGCACCAATTCTAGAGAGAGGGGATACAACTGGTAAAGTTGTCGCAGGCTAATGTGCTCAAAATAATTAACCGCAATCGTACAAATTTCTATTAAGCAGATAATGGCAAATACGGGTCGATCCACAGAGATTTGTAGAAATAAGATCCAAAAATCCTCAATCAGTTTTCACACTAGAGATTTTAAAACCACAATTAGTCAAGAAAATAATAACTAAAATGATATCAAATGAAATCTAAACACAAACTTGATCAGAGAAAGAGAGATCGGGGTATCGGATTTCACCAAAACTGATTTAATAATTACAAAATTACTTCATAGTCTTATTCAAATAAAACTCAATCCAATGTGCAAGCAATTGCCTTGGATCGGAAGATTTAGCTTTGAAAACCATTTTTCTTAAAAATCCAATTCTCTAAATAGTACCTAAGACTCTCTTCACTTCAATATGTTGAAACTCTAATAACTATTTATCAAAATCAAGTACAAACCATTAAAGGAATTTAACCTAAACATGATATGTCAAAATCAAGCATAAAAAGTAAAAGACATTCCAAATAACCTTTACAAAACCAGAAGTTGAATAACATTCATGAAGGAGAACCTATTAAATCATTAAGCATAACGAGGGAAAGACATAGAAGAATAATAAGGGACAAACTCACCGGTTTTGGTTTCCTCCTCCACCCTAATCTACGGATTAGCCAAGCATTGTAGAACAAACAATAACAATGAAGCAAATCGTCATTACTGAAAGCCTTCAAGTTGTCTATTACACCATTCAATCTCCACCTTCAATTTCTAACAGAGATTGAAGAAAAATAATATTCACTCTAGAGCAAAAGAGAGCCTCCCCTTAAAAAGAAGAAAAATACAAAAAGAAAAAGAAAGAGAAATCACTCAAATTCATCATCCCTCATATCCCTCCACTTGACAGCCTGTTTTGACCCCCAAAACGTCAAAATTGGGAGATCCTCATGAGACATGATATTCCTCTCCTTTGAGTCTTCTTTCCAACTCATCTGACCTTGCCTTAATCGGATCTTGAGTCAAAAGTTATGATCAAATAGTAAAGCTTGTGCAGGATGGCTACAATTCCGAAAATCTTCTTTCCTTCATTAATTGTTCACTTGCTAAACAATAACATTCTTATTGATGTCCATGAGATTCCTTCCATTTCTTGCAAAATTGATTGCTAAGTTTTAGCAACCATTATTAGATATGGTGGGGGCCACCAAATTCTGTCTTCAACAAAAATAAAAACTGATTGTGCCAAGTCTTGAACTCATAACCTCTAACTTGAAATTCCAGCTCTCCTCCAATAAGCCTATATGCTCTTTGTGTATAACTTTTCTCAAATGGAGTCTTAGCTTTAAACCTCTCCAAATTAAGCTCAAATATGCTCAGCTCCTTCCAATTCCTGCATAATAAGAAAAAGGCTATAAGTAGAACATTTAAGACAAAATAAACAACTAGCACATTCAAATAAAATGGTAGTTATTTATATTATGCCATGCATATCAAATACCCCTAAACCTAAAGTTTGCTAGTCCTCGAGCAAAACAAAATAAAATTAAATGTTGAAAATAGAAATCCTAACTCACTTTCGCAGGAATCGCGGTTGCATTTAGCATATGCAATAAGCTATTAAACCACTAGATTACCTCTAGTGGACGAGTGTTGTCTCGTGAGGGTTTGCAGTGAATTTCCTACAAAATTCTCTTCTTTTTTTTAATCAATCAAAGTAAAAAACAAAAGGAAACTTTTCCAAAAAAAGATTTATAAACACCCAATATTCTCGATTCTCAAAATCTTCAAAGTTAAGTATGAAATTTGATTCACAAATCCTATTGTTTAGTCAGAAATCCTCAAAATCATGTTAAGTTGATCGTGCACGGTGAAAAGTGTGTACACGTAAAAAGACATAAGTCTCAAATGATTAGCTAGAAACTTCCGTGGAAACGATTTTCAATTCAAAATTTTGGGCAACCTAACTTCAGTAAAGAAAAACAGTTTCCTCTCAAGGTGACCATGACAGCTTTCGCACTATTGTTTTTTCAAATGCCGCAATTTATTTATTTATTTTTTTTATAAACATACACATGTGACTGTGCAATTCCTAGGTCCCTTAAGCTTTCTAATTAACCCATGTAACGAGCATTAGGCCAATGAATCCCAAACCAGATGTCTTTAGGACACTAGGTATGTAAATACCCCTACGGGCTTACTTGTTCAGGTTAAAAAGGCTACGAACCCAAACTAGTCACAAAAGTTTTTATTCTTTCCAATACTTCTAACTAAACACTTTTTTTTTTCTTTTTCTTTTTCTTTCCTTCTTTTTTTTTCTTTTTTTTTTTTTTTGGCTTTTTTTTTTTCATTTACGATCCCCAACAATAGGTAGCCCTTTTCATGTGCCCTCATTAATTCACCAGTTGAACCAGGAAACTGTATACTAAAGATCTGTTTTTCATCATATTTTCAATCCAATCGTCAAAGAAAATCGAAAATCACAGCTTCACATTCAAAACCTTGAAAATGTATACCACCTGTGTAAAAGTGAAGGATCAAGATTCAGCACTTTTCCAAAAATCCTTTCTTGAAACAGAATAGTAAACCATTATTTTCTTTTGCCCAAAGCATCGAGAACTCCAAAATTCGAGGTATATTCATTTCATAAAAATCCTTTTTGAAGTTTCCTTTCTCAAACACAAATACAAATTTATTTATTTATTATTAAAAAAAATTTCAAAAATTTTCCTAAAAATCCTAGAAAATCAAACAAAAAAATGTGAAATTCTTGTCTAAAGATGGACAAGTGTGTTTGTTCTCACCCCCCAACCTAGCATGAACATCGTCCTCGATGTTTAAATAAATGAAATGCAATGATCAATGAAACATGGGGAATAAAAGTAAAGGAGGGCACCTGATAATTATATAACTTGGAACTGCAACATCATGCCAAAGTTAGACAAAATTAAAAAAATAGAAAAAAAAAAAAAAAAGCAGGTAACCACTAGATATAATATACACAGAAAATACATTATTAGATCCAGTGCTCAATCAATCCTGGTAGGCAGGATCTTCCAGAGGTGCATATTCAGCCTCCGGAACAACAGTCTCTAAGAATGGTTTCAACCTTTGACCATTGACTTTGAAAATATTACCATCCTTGGGACTTTGGACCTCAACCACACCATGGGGATGAACAATATGAACGATGTAAGGTCCAGTCCAACTAGACTTCAACTTTCCAGGGAATAAGTGCAATCTGGAATTGTACAATAGGACTTTCTAGCCAGGGTGAAATTCTTTCCTGAGAATATACCTATCATGCATGGCTTTCATTCGGTCCTTGTAGCTTTTAGAGCAATCATAGGCATCATTTATGAGCTCCTCCAGCTCATCAAGCTGAAGTTTCCTGGTCTCTCCTACCTTATCAAGAGCAAAGTTGAGGCGTTTGATCGCCCAATATACCCTATGTTCCAACTCGACAGGGAGGTGACAAGCCTTCCCAAAGACCAATATGTAAGGGGACATTCCAATTGGAGTCTTATATGCGGTCCTATATGCCCACAAAGCATCACCCAAGCACAATGACCAGTCCTTTCTAATGGGATTGACTGTCTTCTCAAGGATGGTCTTAATCTCCCTGTTGGAGATTTCAACATGACCGCTCGTCTGGGGATGATATGAGGTGGCTACTTTATGAGTAATAAAGTATTTCCCATTCAAGGCCGCAAAGACCGATTACAAAAATGCTTTCCCCCATCACTGATGATTGCACGGGGAATACCAAAACGAGGAAACACAAATTCCTTGAGAGACTGAACTATCACCTTGTGGTCATTTGTTTTACAAGCTATTGCCTCTACCCATTTTGACACATAATCCACAGCAACTAGAATGTACTGATAGCCATATGACACTGGGAAAGGGCTTATGAAGTCAATGCCCCACACATCAAAATTTTCAATTATCAGGATTGGGTGTTGGGGCATCTCATTCCGTTTTGTGATTCTCCCTAATCGTTGACAACGATCACAGGTTTTGCAATAATCATGTGAATCACTGAATAAGGAGGGCCAATAAAACCCATACTGCAAAACTTTTGCAGCGGTTTTCTTTCCCCTAAAATGTCCTCCACAAGCATGGTCATGGCAAAACGCAAGAATTTTCCTTTGGTCACAGTTGGGGATGCACCGTTGAATGATTTGGTCGGGGCAATACTTGAACAAATATGGCTCATCCCAAAAATACCATTTTGCCATAGACAGAAAATGACACTTTTCTTGCTTAGTACAAGAACTTGGCATTTGCTCTGTAACAAGGTAATTCACAATGTCTGTATACAATGGGATTTCTGCATGTGAGACTGACATAGGCTGCTCATCAGGAAATGTTTCTAAGATAGGAAAGGACTCAACATGAGGCTCTACAATTAATTGAGATACATGATCAGCCACCACATTTTCTGACCCTTTCTTATCTCGAATCTCGAGATCAAATTCTTGCAATAAGAGAATCCACAGAATCAGCCTGGCTTTCGCATTCTTCTTTGTGAGAAGGTACTTAAGGGCAGCATGATCGGTGAATACAAATACTTTTGAACCTATCAGGTAGGGTTTAAACTTTTCAGAGCAAATACGACTGCCAACAACTCCTTTTCCGTGGTGGAATAGTTGAGTTGAGCGTCATTCAGAGTCTTACTAGCGTAATGAATCACATGGGGTAGCTTGTTGACTCTTTGCCCTACGATGGCATCAATTGCATAATTGGAGGCATCACACATGACCTCAAACGGCAGAGTCCAATCAGGAGGCCGAATGATAGGTGTTGAGGTCAATTCCATCCTTAGCTTTTCAAAGGCAGCTAAGCAATCAGGAGTAAATTCAAATGAGGCATCTTTGGACAACAAATCACAGAAAGGTTTTGAGATCTTACTGAAGTCCCTGATAAAACGACGGTAGAAGCCAACATGGCCCAAGAAGGATCTCACCTCCCTCACTGTCTTAGGAGGTGGTAGGGTTGCAATTAAATCTAACTTCGCCATATCAACTTCTATTCCCTTCTTTGACACTATGTGTCCCAAGACAATTCCCGATTTCACCATGAAATGACAATTCTCCCAATTGAGTACTAAGTTCTTTTCTTCACATCTCTTTAGCACAAGTGTCAAATGAGATAAACATTCTTCAAAACTAGACCCAAAGACAGAGAAATCATCCATGAAGACTTCCAAAAACCTCTCCACCATGTCAGAAAAAATACTTAACATGCACCGTTGAAATGTCGCAGGTGCATTGCATAGCCCAAAAGGCATGCGTCTATAGGCAAATGTGCTAAAGGGACAGGTGAATGTTGTTTTCTCTTGGTCCTTAGTGGCAATTGGGATTTGGTTATATCTAGAATAACCATCTAAGAAGCAGTAGTATGCATGACCAGCTAGACGCTCCAACATCTGATCAATGAAAGGCAAGGGAAAATGGTCCTTCCTAGTCATTGCATTCAACTTCCGATAATCAATGTATACTCGCCAACCAGTTTGGACACGAGTGGGGACCAATTCATTGTGTTGGTTGGCAACTACGGTGACACTAGACTTCTTCGGTACAACTTGGACGGGGCTAACCCACTTACTATCAGAGATGGGGTATATAATACCTGCATCTAGTAGTTTTATCACTTCACCCCGAACTACTTTCTTCAAAACAGGGTTTAGCCGCCTCTGTGGTTCTCTTAAGGGCTTTGCATTCTCTTCAAGATGAATTTGGTGCATTACCACAGATGGGCTAATCCTTTTGATGTCAACAATAGTCCACCCAATAGCTTCTTGATGAGCGCAAAGCACACCAAGTAACTTCCCCTCTTGATCTTTCTCTAAATCTGAGGCAATGATGACAGGTAATGTCTCGGCATTACCAAGGAAAGCATACTTTAATGACTCAGGCAATGGTTTGAGCTCTAGCTTAGGAGGCTCAACAATGGAAGGCACAGGTACCGAAGCAGAAACCAGTAAGGGCTCTAGTCTCTCTCTCCAATGACCAATATCCATTTGATGGGCTAAGTCCAACATTGCATTGACCTCGCGAATGGATTCATCAATGTCAATATCAAAGTTGAATTGGGCCAAACAGTGTTCCAAAGGGTCCTGATAACAAGACTGTTGTATTGTCTGACCTATCATGACATCAATCATGTTCACTTCTCCTCATCATCCATCTCAAGGGACTGGAATCCATTATTGAAGACATTCAATTTCAACTTCATGTTACCAAAGGCCAACGTCATTACTCCATTCCTACATCTGATAACTGCATCGGAAGTGGCAAGGAATGGGCGGCCCAAAATCACAGGAATGTGACAGCCCGGATTCATGACAGGTTTGGTATGGCCCGGATTCATGACAGGTTGGGTATCTAGGACGACAAAGTCTGTAGGGAAATAGAACTCATTCACCTTTACTATGACATCCTCCACTATCCCCTTGGGAACCTTGACTGACCAATCTGCTAGACTTAAAGTTATATCTGTGGGCTTAAGCTCCCCCAAACCTAATTGTTTGTATACTGAGTAAGGCAAAAGGTTCACACTTGCCCCAAGATCCAAAAGACATTTATCAACCATTGTGTCTCTAATTTTGATAGAGATTGTAGGGCATCCAGGGTCTTTATATTTGGGAACAATTGTTTACTGGATCAGCCCTAAAGCCTGAGCTACCATCACAGCCTCCCTAGGGACAGAAGTCTTTCTCTTAAGAGTGATCAAATCTTTCCGAAATTTGGAATAGGAAGGTATCTGCTTGATGGCATCCAAGAGAGGGATATTGATTTGAACATTCTTAAACACCTCTAAGATCCCCTCGAAGTGTTTATTCTTCCTATTGTCTTGCAGGCATTGAGGATAAGGAGCCTTGGGTATGTAGGGTGTCACTGGATGGTTATCTATAGGAGCTTGGTTCATCTCCCCTTTCTCTTGGACATCTTACCCCTTGTCCTTGTTTGGTTCACCCACATTTACATTCCTTTCCTTAGGCATTCTGACTTGGTTGTCCACTTGCTTGCTAGACCTCAAGGTGTGGATAGCTTGTACCTCATCATGGGGTAGTCCTGGAGTACTATCTATTCCAAATTGGCCTCTAAGAGCATTTTGAGCATTGGGCTGGACCTTGGGATTAGAAACTGTTTGACTGGGAAACTACCCTTTCTCTCTCCTTCCTACTGATATTGCTAACTGGCCAAGCTGGACTTCCATCTTAGCGATGGCCTGGGCAGTAGCCTGATTCAACTGGGCTTGGGCTGTGTTGGTTTGCTGCTGTTGTTGGATGAATTATTGTTGCAGCTTCATCATATCAGTCATCATAGTTTCCAAGGGTGAAGACTGTTGTAGGACAGAGGGAGAGTAATTTGCCATTGGGTCAGGAACTAGAGTTCTACAGTTGTTGGGCTGTTGAGAAGCAACATATGGCTGTTGAGGAACCAAAGCTTGGTTTGTCTGAGGATACTGAGAAGAGCCTTGCCTTGAAAAGTTTCTTTGGAAACCTGGAGGACCACTACTTTGTTGCTGAATAGGTTCACTCTGCCTATAGGAGAAATTCGGGTGAAACCTATTGTTAAGATGGTAAGTCTGACCAAAAGAATTTGGTGTAGGTTTCCGAAAGGTACTATATCCATTGATGACATTGGCTTGCTCAGCTTTAACGACCAACAAATTTAGGCTGCACTCCACCATGTGCTCAGAACTATCACAAAGGGCACATATTGCACTTGGTTCAGATGCAACATTCATCAAAGAATCTTGGTCTTGGTGGGGGTTCCTGTTGGCCATTACTATAAAGGCATCAAATTTCTTACTTAGATTGTTCACCCCATTGACCAGACTAGCCATTACATTCTTGAGATCAATGTCTGTTTTCATCTCATAAAGTCCTTGTTTTCTGGACCCTATCTCTTCTCTCTCATATCCTCCACCATTGCCACTCCAGTTTTGGGAATTTTCAGCCAGCTCTACGAGGAAGTCATATGCTTGATTGGGAGTCTGATTCATAAATTTCCTTTTGTGCATAGACTCAATCAAGGTACGTTGTGCAGTGGTTAGTCCTCTATAGAACAAATGAACCAACTGGTCCTTGTCAAGCCCGTGGTGTGGGCATTTGACTAGAAGGTCATGAAACATTTCCCAAGTTTGAGAAAACTCTTCCTCAGGTTGTCCCCTAAAGTTCCTAATGGCATCCTTCGTTTTCTCTGTCTTGGCCATTGGGTAAAATTTTGCCATGAATTTCTTTGACAACCCATCCCATGTTGTTATGGAATTAAGAGCAAGAGAATTCAACCATGCCGCAGCATGGTCTTCTAAGGATAGGGGAAAGAGCCTCAACTTGACATTTTCTTCATCTAAGTTCTGGTTTTTAAATGTCTGACAAATTGTCAGAAATTTGTTCAAATGGATGTACGGTTGCTCACTCTCAAAACCATGGAACTTAGGAAGCATGTTAATGGTAGCAGCTCTAATCTCAAACTGGGTTGCAGTGGTTGCAGGTAAAACTATGCAAGTGGGTGGGGTAGCAGAAGCGGGTGCAAACATCTCATTCAAAGTTCTCTCTCGATTTTCCATTTTGGGATCAATTGAGAAACTTTATACAAACGTGATGGGTACCTCAAATAATTCAAGTCGGGCTAAACGACCTCTCTCACGTGTCCAAGTTTGCATAAACCAAGCACACCTTAAATTTTTTATTTTTTTTTATAAGAAGCACACCTTAATGTTAACACACTAACAATCTAATGGGCTAGCCTATGTCAACTAGACAGCTCCTAACTGTGAAGAAGACACCTAGGCCTCCAATCTGGTCCTATGAAACGTATTCAGCCAGGCAAGCCCCCAGGGGATTGGTGGGATCACGATGCACGTGGCAAAGGTTCCGCTTAAATACCAAACTCCTAGAACAAATGAACTGTCTCCCTTAAGGGACAAGGCTATTCTAGGCACCGATTTCCGTCAAGGAGGGCAAATGGTACAACCTTTGATGATCTTCTCTTAATGAGCTCGTGTCCTAAGGACACGTTTCTACTTAAATTTTATTAAAGGCTAAGGATTTCTAAGTAGTGAGGAAAATAAATTCCTATGGGCAAAGAAATGGTGATGAAATCCAATCCTTATATTGTTGGGGGTATGATTGCCCTTACTAAGTGTGTGATTCCAATTTAATCAATATGTACATTCAACTAATCACACTTTTGCCAAAATCCAACAAACATGAATTAACTCATTTACTGAAGAGGCGTGGGTAGGGTTTTAGTACTCAGCTCCCACTCAAGATGGGGGAAGATCTGGTTGAGTCGACTCGGGCCATTGATACCTAGACCCAGTGTACCAACCCGAGGTACAGAGACAGTATCATCCAACTGTAGTCCTTCCTTGCCCCTAACAATTACAATCTGGGCCTTCCCAAAATTTAAAAATAATTAAAATTATTACACTTTAAAAGTCCTACTACAATGGATCTAAAAAAAAATACTACTACTAAAACTAAAATTTCTTTCCCGCTTTGAGTTGCTTTCTTTGCAAGATTCTTCTCTTTATTATTATTTTTTTGCAACTTAATCGAAGATTCTTTGTTCTCCAAATCTATAACTCCTTGCTACAAATGCTTCTTCTTCTTTTTTTTTCTTTTTCTTTTTTTCAATCCTACAAAATCAACAATACCAAAGTGTAAAAAGAAAAAAAATGCTAATTAGTTAAAATCCTAAAAGGAATTAAAAAAAAAGTGATAAAATAAAATCCTAAACTAAACTAGAGTAAAAACCAAAAATCAGATTTTTGAAAAAATTTTCAAGAACAAATCCCCGGCAACGGTGCAAAATTTTGATGTGCTCAAAATAATTAACCGCAATCGTACAAATTTCTATTAAGTAGATAATGGCAAATACGGGTCGATCCAGAGGGATTTGTAGAAATAAGATCCAAAAATCCTCAATCAGTTTTCACACTAGAGATTTTAAAACCACAATTAGTCAAGAAAATAATAACTAAAATGATATCAAATGAAATCTAAATACAAACTTGATCAGAGAAAGAGAGACCAAGGTATTGGATTTTATCAAAATAGATTTAATCATTACAAAATTACTTCATAGTCTTATTCCAATAAAACTCAATCCAATGTGCAAGCAATTGCCTTGGATCGAAAGATTTAGCTTTGAAAACCTTTTTTTTTTAAAATCCAATTCTCTAAATAGTAGCTAAGACTCCCTTCACTTCAACATGTTGAAACTCTAATAACTATTTATTAAAATCAAGCACAAACCATTAAAGAAATTTAACCTAAACATGATATGTCAAAATCAAGCATAAAAAGTAAAAGACATTCCAAATAACCTTTACAAAACCAGAAGTTGAATAACATTCATGAAAGATAACCTATTAAATCATTAAGCATAACGAGGGAAAGACATAGAAGAATAATAAGGAACAAACTCACCGGTTTTGGTTTCCTCCTCCACCCTAATCTACGGATTAGCCAAGCATTGTAGAACAAACAATAACAATGAAGCAAATCGTCATTACTGAAAGCCTTCAAGTTGTCTATTACGCCATTCAATCTCCACCTTCAATTTCTAACAAAGATTGAAGAAAATTAATATTCACTCTAGAGAAAAAGAGAGCCTCCCCTTAAAAAGAAGAAAAATACAAGAAGAAAAAGAAAGAGAAATCACTCAAATTCGTCATCCCTCATATCCCTCCACTTGACAGTCTGTTTTGACCCCCAAAATGTCAGAATTAGGAGATCCCCATGAGATATGATATTCCTCTCCTTTGAGTCTTCTTTCCAAGGCATCTAACCTTGCCTTAATCGGAGTCTTAAGTCAAAAGTTATGATCAAAATAGTAAAGCTTGTGTAGGATGACTACAATTCCGAAAATCTTCTTTCCTTCATAAATTGTTCACTTGCTAAACAATAGCATTCTTATTGATGTCCATGAGATTCCTTCCATTTCTTGCAAAGTTAATTGCTAAGTTTTAGCAACCATTATTAGATATGGCAATAAAAACTGACTGTGCCAAGTCTTGAACTCATGACCTCTAACTTGAAATTCCAGCTCTCCTCCAACAAGCCTATATGCTCTTTGTATATAACTTTTTTCAAATGGACTCTTAGCTTTAAACCTCTCCAAATTAAGCTCAAATATGCTCAGCTCCTTCCAATTCCTGCATAATAAGAAAAAGGTTATAAGTAGAACATTTAAGACAAAATAAACAACTAACACATTCAAATAAAATGGTAGTTATTTATATTATGCCATGCATATCATAGTCCTCTAGCTCAATGATTAATGTATTGGAGGAGATTATTGAAATGTTGTAGCTAGAACAACTATCCTTTTGAATGCTTTTTCTGATCCTAAACCTAAAAAATGAAAAAGTACTACTCTTTATTCTGATGAATTTAAACCTGTGTAAAATGTTGAGCTAACTTAATAACTCGTGACATTTGGTACAATGTTGATATGAAATTGATGTGTATTTTTTTTACGCTCGCATTATTATATTGATTGTACTGTTACCCTTATGCCTGACCATTGCTCCAAAATGGCCGAAATTTAGATAATTCTCACAGAGCTACTTGTATAAGAAAGGACGCCGTAAAAGCAATGATTTTACCCTTAAACTCTGCAATATCATTGGGCTAGGGTGTAGGTGCGATATCATGCGGCCATTGGATATAGCATAATTTATAACTTTTTTTTCTATTTATTATTTCTACCCATTTTGGGTTACTGAGTTGAAGCTCTTACAGTATTCACCCAATCAACATATGTTTCTTTTCTTTTTGGTAGAAAGAAAGAGAGCGAGAAAAAATTGGATTTTGTGCGATATACGATAACATGGGATATCACACGATGTGATATCCTACAACCATAGGATATCACAAGGTTTAAGGGCAAAATCTTCGCTTTTATAATGTCATTTTCTTTACAAATAGCTTTGCAAGAATTATCCAAATTTCTATAATTTTAGGGCAATTGTCAAGTATAAGAGCAATCATACGGTCAATATCCCTAGAATTATTTATAATCATGATTTACCTATTTCAAAAATATCTATTTCAAGCAGATACATCTCGCATTTATTTCAAACAAATAAGATTTGCCAAATACACTCCACGTGTGCCAATAACTCCAAGTGAGCCATCAACCTCGAATCTTGACTCTATTAAAATTATTTAAAATAATGAGTCGTGCTCCTTTTAAAGACCCATTAGTTGCCACATAAATCTCTGAAATCCACCATAAAAGAAAACCACCACCCAATACAATGTCTCTATAAAACCAACGAGGCCCACAGAAAAAAAACACATAAAATGATGATACGGTCCATTCCTAAATTACGTAACCCCTCCCCATTTCTTCTTAATACAATCCTCTCCCTCCCTCTAAACCCCCACAATCCCAACAACATCAGCAACACCACAAGAAGATCCTCCTCCTGCCCAAAGGGAAAGGGAGAGAAGAGCCTTGCAAAAAGAGGGAGCATGGTGACATTAGTGGTATCAACGACCGCCGATCCCGCCTCCATCGGCCCTGCCTCCGCTCTCCTAGCCATGCCTGGCTGGCAACCTGGCCCCTCCGTTCAGGTCAGCCTCACCACATGCCTCCCCCTCAATTTAATTGGCTCACAGAATGTATTCTTATAGAGAACTTTGTATTATAGGACATCCCAAGTTTTGTAAATGGTCAGGTAAGGCTCTTAAAACATGACAATAGTATTGTAGCTGAGGATTACTTGGATAAGCGTTGGGAGGATGCAACTACAGAAGTTGTCAATGAAGTCATCTTCCTTAGCAGGCACACTGCAGTTACAAACCGCCCTGCACTCACAGTTCACCCTATTGGTATGTAATGTAACCATTGATGTAACATTTTTGGTTTTTGTTTTTCTATGTACTGGTAATAATTAGTTGACTATGGTTAACAAAAAAAAAAAAATTTTAAGATTTGGTTCTTTTGATTCATTGCCCTTATGGTTCTTATGCGTTATGTTCTTTAGGTGTACCTCATTTGCGCGAAACTGATATACCGCCGCAAGGTGGAAAGCCTGGATGGGCAGGACCTCCTAGCCCTCGTATTGGACCATGGTTCAGGCTCTTGAAGACAATTGCAGAAGCTCATAATCTTATTCCTGAATTTGAGGTATCTTCATGTTGAGCTAAGTAAAGCATTTTTTTTATAAGATATTTTGATGTCAGAATAGACCAAGCAGTTTTGAGTTGCTGGATGCAAACATGTTGTACAAATTGGGGTTTTTTGGCTTAGTGGGGTGTATCATGGGAGTGGTTATCTTGAATATCTTCTAGGATGGACTGTTTAAAGAATCTTTTAAAATGGTTAATCCTGTCCATCAAATCTTTGGCTGATGAATCAACTTTTAAGAAGAAATAAAAGGTTAAAGATTGGTTTGTTTGGATGTCTTTATCTAAGAAGATTTTGTGTGTCACCCTTCAAATGGGCCTCTCAGATGAAAAAAAAAAAAAAAAAAAAAAAATGGGTTCATTGAACCATTTCTCTACTTTGCATTGTGAATGCATTGAGACATGGCACACTTCCTAACATATGAGCCGATTTCCTCCTCAATTTCTAAAGGCAATGTCTCTTTGCTTATATTTGAATTTTTAGTTACAAATTCCTTCCTCTTCCTAGAAGTTGATGCAAAGCATAGAATAAGGGAAACATAAATCTAAGACTGAGTTTGATTTTACAGTCCGTACTCCAAAGTATAGTTTTCAAGTCATAGTAACATTTCTTACTCGAGCTTATTTGTTTTTGCTCTTAAAACGATCTTGCCTTTTCTTTTATTAACAGGTTATCTATATTCTTAACTTGCTATCTTTTCTTCCCCTTAGGTTACTTTGGAGGCGACTCATCATGGACCTCTTGTCAATACACCAACCATGTTTGTGGAGATTGGTAATCATTTTCTCGCTAACCCACACTGAATTGTTCACTGTGATGATTTTAATAAACTAGTGTTGCTTCCTTTGATTGTTACATATGATATAAATTTGAATGTAGAATTGTATTTTATGGATAATTTGATACTGAATGAGAAATTGTTAAAAAGCTTGAGAAATTGTCATAACAATTACTGTTTCTGAACTTCTTGAATTCCATGTGTATTCATAAGATATTTTAAGGAATTTGTAGGATAGAGATGGCCCCACGAGTTTTTGTTGTATTATCAAAGTAGACATTTCAATCAAACCCAACCCTGTCAATCCCAGTTGGTCCTAATGTTACTTAATTGGAATTATCTTGACTATGGATTGAATCAACCATTGCCCAAACATAGAATGTAAGTTTATGATGAAGCCCACCAAGCTTAATTTCAAGGCTTTCACATTCAATCATATCACTTGTTTCAATGTTTGGAGTTTTGTTCATTGTGATAGGGTGGAGCACATGTTGCCAATCCACTGATAACCTTGTGGTGAGGCAGGCATCTCCCTCTCCATAGGAACAATCAGGGATCAATCTTTGGTCCTAGTTCTGTTGGTTGGGGACTCGGGTAGCATTTGTTGGTGCGTGAGTATTTACCAAAGTGGAAAAAAGACAGATTACACACGTTTTGCTGTTGTGGTTAGTTATAAGGCATTAGTAAGAAGATGGTGATGGTTTGGAATTGATGATTTCTTATTTCTATAATGAAATCTATAAATAGCATTGCTAATGAAAGACAAGGTGGAACACTTGTTGGAGAATTCAGAAAGGTGAGACTTCTACCTTTGGTGTGAAGATTCAATCATCAAATCAAGCAGTTGGCATGGATGGGGTGAGGATTCCTTCATCAAGCTCTCAGTCTTGACCTCATGAGGATTCCACAATTTCCTATAGTGCTGTCAGATATCGTTAAGAGCAACTGGCGTTGAAGTTCGCTTGAACCCAATGGTAATATCATTCCAATAAGAGTGATATTTTTGGGGCCACAATAATGAGTCAGATAACTTGTAAGTTTGAGTTTCATTGTTGTGAAATAAGGTGGAAATGACATTCGAAGGAAGATTATTGAGGCAAGACAGTTGACATCAGTATACAAATCCTGATGAATTGTGGGTTGAACTGGTTAGTTGTATTAAGTAGGTTCCAAGAATGTGATTGGAGTGTCCAAAGGGAAGAAGAGTTGTGCATGTGCAGATTGTTGTGAAATTCATTAGTTCAAAAGACTATTGAAATGTATAATAATTGTCGTCATCATCATCGTCATCGTCATCGTCAAAGCTTTGTCCCAACTATGTTGGGGTCAACTATATGAATTCTGTTTCGCCATTCCCGTCTATGCTGGGCCAAATCCTCAAATGGGTTGCACTTCTTCAAATCTATTACACTTCTTCAGATCTTTCCTTACTACTTCCATCTACGTCCTTTTTGCCCTACCCCTCTCCTTGAGACCTAGAAATGGATTAGATATGAAAAAAAAAAAAAAACACTCCCAGGAATCCAGAAGTCCAAGTGTGGAAACTATGACAATTTATGTCTTTCATGTTTTTTGGTTGGTTGTCACATATGTGGATCCCAAGACCTCTGGAGTATTGTCCCCAATGTGACCACTTAGAGAACTTGATGAAGTAAGTTGCATTAGTGATGATAATCAAAGGTTTTTGTTGAAAGAAGATGATATAAATGGTAGATGGGAAATGCATTTTAAAGAACTGTTAAATGCAAAAGATGTGGAGGAAGCAGATCATGAATCAGAGCTAAAAAAGAAAGGAGACTATGAGAGACAAAACATGTGAATCAAAAGTAAGTAAAGGAAGTATTAGTTATGACTACATGGTTCACCTAGGAAGATCATCATCATGATTGAAGCCATGCACCATCTACTCAGGGTTGGCTTTGTGAGTTCTGGTTGCACTCATATTTAACTTTGGCATGCCTTTAGATCGGATTTGCTTTTCTAATCTAACCATTCTTTACCGGGGCTTCATACCAACACATGAAGAAATTGTGACACACGGTGGATTTATGGTGTTCCTAAGGAGATGCAGGTTTAATTGGTGAAAATGGGGTTGGTTGGTTAACAGATTGTTCAATAAAATTTCGAGTACATGATAATGCATATAGAAAGGAGAAAAGCCACTGTGTTGGGGCCCCCCTCTTTCTACAAATAAAAGAGATATCTGGAACAATATAAATATAATAGATAAATCTTCAACTTGAGGCATATGACGAAAAAACTTTGGGAGAGAGATACAGAGCAGTACCTTAGACAAGAAGGCACTTCTCATCCAGACAATTGCTGAAAAGTTCAAAGAAAAGAAAAATTTACATGTGTTTCTATAGTCAAAAGAATACACATGTTTATTTTGTTGATTTATGGAAGGCCAGAAAGGGTGTTGCGGAACTTAATTTGGTCATCACTGAAAATAAAATGTATCTATCCTTAATGGATATGCTGAGAATATGAACATGTTTGAAGGGTGGTAACTGGTAAAAGAAATGTATGTAAAGAGAAATGAATTTGATGAAGTCAGTTGCACCAGAGGTCTGCTCTTGTCATTATTTATTGGCCTTGGTTGAGTTTCATTCAACGACAGAAATCCAGGTGCCAGCAAAGCAGAAGCTGTATCCCTCTGTAAAAAAGGAGACTGAGTGGAAAGAGGAAGATGCGGCATTCACACAATACCGGGTAACATGTCAAATGATCCTGTTAGGTGAAAATCATTTTTCAGCAACAAATCTGATGCTCTTGTGAGTGCAAGCAGTAGATCAACTGCCAAGCAGGCATCTTGATCAGAATCTTCTAGAGTTCTTTGCACCACTTAACTGAACCCTCAACATGGTTATTTTTGGCTATAAGATTGCAGATGGGTTTTAGCTGCCCTCTGTGATGAATTTTGGAACTTAAAGCTACAGATTGGCACCCTAGAGTCTCAACCAATATCCAATTTTAGGCAGTGATAGGTAGTAACAATATCTTCACATTAGGGTTAAAATGATCCTTTCACCTAAAAAAATAAAAGAGGAAAGAAGAAAAGAAGAAAGAAGATTAAATATGCTATTTGATCCCAGTAGGATTTCTCCAGCACCAACTTGATTCCGTAAGACAAGCCTATTAAAAATGAATTTAAACCATGAATCAGGTGACACCATGATTGAAGGATATAAGAAATTTACTGACTAAATAACAATATAAAGTTTTGGCAAGGATTCAACTGGTAGAGGCAATAGCCAAATTACAGAGTCCTTACTTCATTTGGGCTTGGAGAGCATTTGAGAAGATAAACCCGTTCCTCCTTTTGCAACTGATTTGGGCTTGGAGAGCATTTGAGAAGATAAACCCGCTCCTCCTTTTGTGGAGATACCAAGCACCATAGGCTAACGGGCTGACATCATTCATGGAAAATGAATCCTTGAGATTCATGGATCCCAGAAATAGCTCCTGAAAACAGCTAGATGGTTTAGGCCATTTTATCAGATTTAACACGCCCCTCCAAAATTGTTGAGAGAAGGGCAAAGAGCATAGTAGATGACCAATGAATTCTTCTTGCTGGTTACATATTTCACACAGAGAATACATGACGACATCATCATCGAGGTCGGCTACGTGAATTATGTTTCTCCATTCGGATCCCCCTTGGAATTGGGGGTGTTGCGAATTCTGGTCTATACTTACCAGTTCGTCCCCTTCTCTATATATATCTGGCAGCTTCCGCAAGCCAGCCGTTACACAATAGGGCCGGCATTGGAGACCGGACTGCTGGGTTATATCTGTTTCAATTCCATGCCAGCATGCTAATCTGATTAAAGTTGGCATCTGCGACATACTCCAGAGGAATGGCGCTGGTAGAATTCTTTCACAAATCCAGGCCTGAAGTAGATTGAACCAGGCTTCTCCTAAGCCAAATTTTTTTAATTCCTAAAGTTCCTGATCACCGAAGTGACATGACAAGCACTTTTGAAAACTGGATTTTCTGTATGTTCTTGCATGGTTAATGACGAATGAGGACCCCGACTACAAGGAGATCATAATTACTGACTTTTAACTGAAAAGTTTCTGTCAGCTGCTTGTCACCAACATTGAACATCAGAATCGAGAAACACCAAGAGGAATAGCTAAAATGTTTCTACCTTAATCAGCGCTTATGTGTCTCCTATTATTTTATCATTCTACATGGGTGGATCTCCCAGGATGATAAGGTCAGAAACTGTAATGGGCAAATCCTCAGTTTTTCCTTGAGGCTGGAACATCCACTTGCCTATCTGAGAAAGGAATCTAGAAATCCCTCTATACATCTATATTCATCCCATAACCCACAAGGCCACGCCCCACATCCATTTCCTGAATTTAGACATCACTTTAACATACTTCTCCACTTGCTTATTACACCTTTTGGACTGGATCTCAAAAAGTCAGTTGAGTAAAATATGACAATAAGTTACAATGATTATCATATCACCCTTTTTTCTTTTTCAATTCACCATTTGAAGTTTATGATGTGGTATTAGATGCTGCATTGCATTAGTTTTCTGTAGCATACATATGAACCATGTGAAATTAAAATTATATTTATGTACTAAAAACTTTTGTCTCACATATTTGTGCTTAGCTTCTTCTGCTCTTCGTAGGTAGCACAGAAGAGCATTGGAAGAGGCAGGATGCTGCCCAAGCTGTCGCTCTGGTAGGGTTGTTCCAATCAATTTATATATCTTTAAGCATGAAGAATTAGCTGAAACTGCCAGACCACTGATATGCTATTGATGGCCTACCTTGACTCACCTTTGATGATTCATTACTAAGATGCAAGCTTCCTTCCTTGAAGTCACTGCCATACCCCAATTTAACACTCTTCTGGCTGATATTCACCTTGGATTGCTCATGCAAAATCATGGAAAGATGCAAGTGATCCAAGGGCTAGAAGTTGTCTAATTTTATACAAACCGAGTTACAATCTTTGCTAGCACTTTGAATGTAGGATTCCGCTTACCAGCGTTCATAGCTGTTGCTTTGTGGGCATGTGCCTATCAGAAATGGCTGTGTGCATGGTTGGGGAACTTGAAAATATGATAGATTTCATGGGAAGTATGCTTTCATCGAAAAAAGATGCAGCCAGTTTGAGCAACCTGCAAGCACGATTGTTTTGTACCGTTCAGCTATTGTCTATAATCCAATTCCACAACCACCTACCCACGCTTATTAACATCAGCTCAAACTGTTTCTGATTGGAGTGATATTCACCATTATAATTAATTGCCCTAAGAGTGTGTGTGTGTTGTGTGCGTCCGTGTGTGGGTGTGTGTGTAGAGAGAGAGAGAGAGAGAGAGAGAGAGAGAGAGAGAGAGTAGGCTACATTCGGAATTAGAGTGGACTGAAAATAAATTTAATCACATCATCCAAATTCTTGATTTAAGGCCTCTAGTTTTAACCCTTCGATGAAGCTGATTTCTTATTCAATTGCACAGCTGGTAACTGTCTAATGAGTATCAGATTGGGGTTATTGCCAATTGACATGGGGTTGGATTTATCATGGGCAGTGTCCAATAAAATGTTCGTTAATTTTAAATAACAAACTGATTCTCTTAAAATGCATTTATGCACACAAATTGTGAAGAGAAGCTGGAGCACTTATAAGTGTAAAGAGTTCCAGAATCCAGCTTGTGGAGCAGACACGGCCCACCTAAGATGAATCGATCCCCTTGAAATTCCCCAGCCCACTTCACATGAGTTGGATTTTGTCCCAAATTGACACTCATCTGATTGTTAACAACCAAGAATCAGGAGAGGTGCACTTAATTTGGCTATATATGTTGTTTGATTTTATATTAATACTTCTTAGGCCTCCCTATCTCTTTGAACTTTTTTGCATACCGTTGCTTGTTAGTGCTTTAGATATCTGCACCAAGAGTTGGCCAGCATTTTGCTCAAACCACATTCAGTATTGTGCTCAAATTAAGCATCCGAGAAACTTCTATAGTAAACTATTCTCTCATAATGCCAAACGCAGTATTATTTTATTTGTTTCTCTATAAGAGGTGTGCATGTAGTTATTTGCATAAATTTGGTTCTATTAGTTAGATTTGATTTAGTCTTTTCTCAAACAGCCATTATTTATTCATTTATTCATTTTAATTTTGTAGCTCTTGTGGGAAGGACTTGGACTTGGGGGAGGTGAGGGTGTGGGTAACTGGGACAGGTATGCATGCTGTAAGTTTTGCAAAAGGTTCTATTTTGATGCTTTTCAAAGGCAACAATAGTTGTTTTAAGGAATTATCAGTCTGACATAGTAAAATTCTAGATGGTTTCCTGATGTACCCTTACAGGTGGGAGATCCAAAGCATTGCTTTGTTGGACTTGTTGTGAATCAAATGTCTAAAAGATTTTGGTGATAGGAAAATCCCAGCCATTCAATTTTCTTGTTGTTTTCTGTATTGTTGCTTTTTCTTTAGGCAACTGGCTCTGTGCCACAGATTGCCAACCCACACCACCTCCCCCCCACCCCCAGTTATATTACAATCTTGAAGATGCTTTGGGTTGTCACAATGGGACCTTCCTGTATCTAACAGGTGTTTTTTTTTTTTTTTTTGGGTTTGTGTGTGTGTGTGTGTAGGATTTGATGTTTGGATCTAAATTTCTTAAAAATGTTCAACTTATGATCTTTTGAGTGGTTGTAAGAAATGATTAGCACAATCCATTCCACTGTCTGTGCAGAATGAAATGAGATTAGTTTAATTCTGAAAATAATGGAGTTGTTCTGGTATGTAGTGGACTGTGTTTTGTATGAAAAACCATTTATACATTTTGTTACTAGCACACCTAATATGACCACCGTGTGTTGTTCCGTGGGGTGTGTTGCCAGTCCCAAGCGTGGAAGAGGTTGAGTTGGTTTTTGAAAGCCAATTGGCTATTAAAACTCAGCAAACAAAATTTCAAGTCCAGTCTGAGAAATACTACTCAGCCAACCCTAGTTTGGTAGTGCCATAGTGGGATATGTTTACAACACATGATAAATTAAAGTTATTTTAGACAGCCCTCTACTTTAGCAACGTGGAGTGGCACATTGTATTACTCTAGGAACTAACTATTCTTAACGTGTTTGGCTACTGTTCTCCTTATGGGAGCTCTCAATGTTGTAACTTTCCACAGCTCAGGTTCGAATGTGTATATATATAATTAATAATATTACAGCCAACACTGTCCCTATATCTAGACTAAAATAATCACATAAATTATATCTGCAATATAAGGGTTTGGCAGGGTACTCATCACTCTACACTACAGCCTTTGAAGAAATTATCCCTGTTTGTCCCGTAAAACACCACACTAATCAGTATAAACAAATCTATACATGCACATTCAACATAAAAGAGTTTATGCTTGGAGGAATTCTTTGATCTTGAGCATCAACAAATGTAGTTGATTAAATACATAATTCTGTACATGTGGTGACCATGTTTCAGCGATCCACATCAGTGATGTGATTGTCCTGACCATGAATGGGTACATGCCAAATCAACTTCCTTTTTACCAGATATCCATATGTCCTGCATTTTTTTATTTTTGGCCCCCCTTACATTTCTTGGTGGGACCTAATGATAGATGAAGTCCTTGCTCATCAGACATTCACCAAGGAATAGCCTCACCATTGACAACATAAGGAGTTTTCACACAGGGGAAACACTTGCTCTGCATTCATAATAATGAGAGGGAAAGGGAGTTTTTATTGAATGCATAAATGAGATATTGAAAGGGAATTGGCCATCAAAAAAAAAAAAAGTAGAAAGATTGAAAGGGAATTTATAGAGGATGAAAAGACAATCTTGGCCATTAGGAATACCAGATGGGGCTTCCGTTCCTCTTCATGAAATGATTATGTGCCAATATTTTTACACTGAACATGTTTGTCTTTACTCTTATTAATTACTTGTCAATCACTTTATCTTTTATTCATTGCATGCCAATCTATTGTCTTTCTATATCTAGAAATCTTTATTATGATTTTCTAAATTAAGAATTCTCTACAAAATCTTCCTGGAGTTGCAATCTAAGAATATTTATTGGAAATTGCTGTGTTAAGAAAGTAGACATTTTTGGGCCAATGGGTTGACTTATCATAGGTTAGACCCAATGGGTCAATAACATCAGTCACTATGGGCTTGAACCAATAGGCTAGGTCCAAGGGGATGGCCAACTATCACCCAGTTTTTGCCACCTCCTGTAAAACTTGAGTCATTGGATGCATCAATTGTATTCTAAGCATCTATTTTGTGGCAACTGATTGACAGTTAGGATCCACAATCCATAATATTTTTCAAGCCATCCCCATCCATGATGACTAATGTTATATAAAGATGTCTACCATGAGCTACTCAAGTATGAAATTTATGTTTGGGTAAACTGTACATTTTTTGAAGCTTTTCTCATATGTTTGTGGGTGTGTATTTTGCTTGAATGTGAAGGTTTAATTGTTAGTTTCCAACTTTTTATGTTTGAGTATTTCTTTATTGGTTCTATGTATGCAGATTTTAGAACTCAGTTTCTTCATGGATGTAGCTCTCCTGTAGTTTTCTAATTCTCCTTCCTTCCATGAGCAGGAATAATGAGAGCCGTAAAGTCCTTCTAGGGATAGGAGGCGGTCATTATGTACCTCGACATATGGATATTGTTAAGTAAGCGATTCTTATTTTTCTTATTTATTTATTTTTTTTCCTACGTACGTGGAGGATTTAAGCTCATGCATTTATATAACACACCCATGTCTCTAAACAACTGAGCTACAGCCAGGACACCATATTATGCTCTCTATTTATTTTATTTTATTTTATTGTTTTTGTATTATGTGTGCTGTTTTTATTATATATTATATACTATAGTTTGGAGGACAGGCGTTGCCAAATGTCAATCTCGATGCCCTACTTGGGAGAACTGTGCAAAATTGTGGTTAAGATTCAGAGAAGCAAAAGATGTTTTTTGAAGAAAGGTTATTTTATTGAAATACAATGCGAAAATAGGGTGGGGGCGACGAATGGAGGTTGGAAGTAGTAATTTAGGAGCCAAATGAGGTGGGAAAGATGTTAGGGGAGAGCTTGAGAGTTTTCGAGGTGGGGTGGAAGAAGACATTCCAATTAGGTTGTGGGATGACGTTCAGCTAGGAGATGATTCTCTTTCGTCTCAATTTTTTTGTTATTATTTTTTACTTATTATTTTTTATCAGCTCTGTTGCATCTCAATTTCAAAGGTTTAAATAGGAGAGGGGTTCTGAAAAAAACAATTTGCCTGGAGGATACTAGGGGTATGAAAGTGTGAATTTTAGACTTGCTGGCTTCTCTTATTAGTTGAGCTTCATGCACTGATTACTTCTCAATTTATTTTTTCAGTTTACGGACTTAATCGTAATTCTATTGGGGCTTTTGTAATTTTAGAAACTACATAGACTACTTTATAAATATGAGGGTTCTTTTTTATGAAAAAAAATTGTGTATATGGATCTGATAGCCCAGTAAATTGGAATCAGCAGTCCTAATCTTTTCTCCAGAAACTCTGTTCTTCTCTTTTTATTACTACTTATTCTTTCTTTCAGAGTTCCTTTTTATTTATTTTTTTAATGAATAACCATTCAAAATTATAGCTGTTAGCTTGGCTCCAAAACACTAACTGATACAAAAATCTAAGGATGATGGAGAGATATCATGAAGAAGAGAGAATAGGAAATAATTGGGTGCCAATCCCTTCTTGGGCTCCTTATATATCTCTTTGGGAGAAAAGTTGCAGTACTTTAAATCTCCTTGATTGGGGCAGCTACAATCAATATCCCCTTGATTTGGGCCCCTTCTAATCTACTAGATGAGTTAGCATAATTATTACAATATCTTCAGAGGTATCCCCACGTGGATAGCTTACTAATACTCACCTCACCCTCCACCCTCCAAACAACGAAAAATAAAATAAAATAAAAAAAAAATTGATGCTGGGAGTCCACCAGTTGCAATTTGTCTAGAAATAACTGATGCTTTGTTCTTAGTAGAACTTTAGTGAAAACATCAGCTACTTGGCGATTGGTGGTGACATTTGGAGTTATGATGTGATCACCAAAAACTTCCCTGATGTAGTGACGGTCAACTTCTAAATGTTTGGTCCTTAGGAAAAAGGGTTAGATGCAATTTGAATGGCTTGGGTGTTACACTGATTTGGAAAACCAATCTCATGAAGAAGGCCTGAAGCTAAACAACATCAAAATAGGCGGAAAACATGGACCGATATTCTGCTTTGGTGGAGGATTTAGAAACTCGGTCTTGTCTTTTACATTTTTATGATATGAAATAAGGGCATCATCAAAATATACACATCTAATCATAGAATGACAAGTCGAGACATCCTTCCTAATCCACATCATAATAGGCCGTTAGATCCAGGATGGACCTAGCATGAAAGAAGATACCAAAAGATATTGAATGATCCGTTTGACTGATGCTAGATAAAGTTGGTGAGGCTATCATGAACTGACTTACGATATTGATAACATGCGAAATGTTAGTTTGAATGATAGTTAAAGTAAACAAGCCTGCAAACAAGCTTCCATTATGTAGTTGGGATCTGTAGGAAGAATCAAGAATGTCCTCATCTTTCCAATGTTTCATATTTAACTCTGAGGGGGTGTCAAATAGGGACGGAGCCAGGATTTTCTTCTAGTGGGGGCAAAGTTGATCGACCAAAAATATTAAAGGGACCATTCAAGAAAAGATCTCTTCCCTTATTATCTACATAAGTTCACTTAAAGGAAGAATTTCTCTTACAAGTAGATTTCATGTAAAGTCCAACTCGATGGGGGCCTACTTGGGTCAAATTTAGATTACTTTATCTCCTTTCACACTTATAGTTATATCCCCACTTTGATTTGGCACCATGCCAAGTTTTGAATGCTCATCGATCCTTTACCAACTATTGGATTGGATCTCATAAAAAAGAGATTATTATTAAAATAGTGTTAGACTTTAAGGTTGTTAAATCAAGAGCTAGGATGATTTCAATGTAAGCGGATGCCATCTAAGCAACAGAGATAGTAAAAAGAGAAGGAAAAAACACATGATAGAAGAGTTCTATGTCAATATACTCACTTGTAAAATATCTAAATCGTTGAAAAACAGCCTCCTCATATAGTGTATGGACCTTGTTAGATTTCACTCAAATGACCCAGCTTAAGATTGTTAACTTTAAAAAATATATTCCATAAAATTTTTATGAACAAATTCAAATTTTTTCATATAGATCAATTTGACTTGGGCCCAAATCATATTGAGTTATATTTTTTCCATAGAGAACTAGAGCATTTATTTTATGGGGTTTATATTTTTCCAAAGTATGCCCCACTCAATAGCATCAGCCCTAGAGGACCCATATCTCGAGCCTGTTTAATTTTTTTAAGTGGGCTTCACTCGAGAGCTTCATTAAATGCTCTCTAAATATGGTTGGATGTGGGATGAGACATTAGAGATGGATGGAAATGACATTACCTAGAGAGGGAGAGAGATAATACCATAAGACTATCTTTTAGAATAAAAGGTCAATAATGCCCTTATTAAGACAAGAATGCCCTTGTTGGCTTTTAAAGTTCTCTAAGAGGAGTGAAATTTGAGGGGCAAAAGGGCATTAAATAAAAATGCCTAGATTTACTCCTATGTTTTCTCTTATTTATCAAACATGAAAAGGAAATTGAGTGGGGGCAATTGCCCACACTCGACTACCCCTCCCTCCGTCCTTGGTGTCAAAGGAGTTGAATCTTTTAATTGAGTAGTGACAATGAGATTTTGAGAGTACTTGTACTGATTGACAAATAGTCTTTTATCAGATCTGTCCTCAAGATTTAGGAAACGTGTGAGTGGACCCAGATGCTTCATAAGAAATGAAGCATGGAGAGAGTTCTGGAGCTGGAGTATGCTATCAAGATTAGTTCTAGTGACGATGATGTTCTCCACATGGACCAGACAAATAGTGATGACGTGGAGAGTGTGACGAAGGACCATAGAGAGATCATATTGACTTAGTTGAAAATTGGCTTGAAGTAGAGTTTGACGGACTTTTTCAAACCACACTCTGAGTGCTTGCTTAAGCCAATAAAGAGAATGTCGTAATCGACGAAATTGATTCTTTGAAGAAATAATGAGCCCCTGAGATACATGCATGTAGACTTATTCCATAAGATCTCTACGAAGGAAAGCGTTCCCATGATCAAGATTCTGCAATGGCTAAGAGGGTTCAAACAATGCCATTCTAGCAATGGGTGCAAATTTCTCATCATAGTCAATGCCGTGTTCCTGTCTATTGCCTAGAGCAAACAATCTTGCTTTATGCCAATCCTTCAAGCCATCAGATTGGAGCTTGATAGAATAAATCCTTTTGCAATCAATGGGCTTTGCAGAAGATGGCCATGGGACAATATCTCGTGTGATTTTTCTGAAGAGCATCCAATTCCTCCTTTATTGCTTGCTGCCAACACTCATGTCTTACAGTCTGCGAATAGGTATTAGGTATGACAATAGAGGACAAAGAAACAAGTAAAGAGGAGCGAGAAAACCATAACGATCTGGGGGACAAGAGAGGCTAGTGGACCTGCAAAGTGGGTGGGAGATGACAGAGAGGCTTGCCCATATTAAGAAACCTGGTTTAAACCTGTTGACGGAGGAAGCTGGAAATGTGAGTTGATAGAAGGCCTGGTTCATGTTGGAAAACCATGAATGTTCGGCAAAAGGCAATATTGGAAGAAGTACAAATGCTAAAAGCAGAGAGATCATGACAAAGAAAACCTTTTTGATTAGGAGCAGACTCTGAGAAGTCGCAACGAGTGGATTGGGCTGAAAATTTTGTAGGTTAGGAGGTGGAAGATGAGCAAAACAAAGGCAACTGATGTATGAAGATGATCGTATCGAGGATGGTACCCATGGAGATGAAAATAAGGAGGTTGATGTTGTAGTTTGGAGCGGAAAGAAGATTGATGAGATGTACTGCAACTTGAATGAGTTTCAGCCCAAACCTTTGGCTAATTGATTCCCATGTCACCTGACTATGGCATATAACCTGGCTGCTTCAATTTTAGATTATCTGGAAGGCTTTGGCTTTTGTGCTGTGTGGGGGCCTATTTTTCAATGGACCCTTTCAAATGAGGAGATAGCTTGAGTTCATAATCTTCTTCAAATACGGGAAGTCTATTTACCTCAGTATGAAGAGGACTGTAGGGTGTGGACATGTCAATCTCTACTAAGTTTTGTTTGAGCCTACTCCAAGATTGTTATGACACCAGGATGCCAAACTCTGTGGACCATTGGAACCCCTCCTAATGTCGTCTTTTTTAGTTGGGCAGCCATTCAAGATCGCATCTTGACTACGGAACACCTATGGATAGACAAGTGGGATAGTTGTCAATGTGTGCCTTTTGTGCTCTAGAGATGACGAATGTGTTAATCACCTCCTTAATTGCTCCATGGGCAAGGCAGTCTAGTATGCTTTCATGTCTGGAGATTTGTTGGGTACCCCATAATGACGTTCTCCACACTTTGTTGTCATCATCTTGGCGAGCTGCTTTAGATGTCGTCATTTGTGCCAACAATTGGCCCTTATGGAACGAAAGGAACATTAGATTCTTTGAAAACAAGCAAGTACATGTTGATAGGCTGATCCTCCTTTTAGAAGACGAGTTATTTTCTTTAGCACTAGCATCACATCATTTTCAGGGAGTCCATGGATACTGTAGACAAGAAATGGATTAAGATTGCATAGGATGTTAGGATATGGCCTTAAATAACTCCCCCTTGGAAGCCACCATTGCCACGTCAGTTGGAAACTAAATTTGATGCTAGTGCAGTGGGTAACCCTAGAGGGTGATTCTTGTTAGGGTGATGATTTGTCATTTACAAGGCAATGTAATGCGGAACGGAGGGAAGACCTGGGGCAGGCAGTGGAAGATGAGATGGAAGGGATAGGAGAATCAGGGATTGCTTGAAAATACGATTGCACACTCCATCATATGTGAGGATTGGCAGCCCTTGCTTGAAAATACGATTGCACAAATGGGCCTTCAGAGCCTCTAACCCGGCCGGCATATATGTGAGGATTGCGTAAGGGTAGACCCCAGCCCCACCTAGGACCGGGCCCAGACCTTTGAACAGCCCTATTTATCAGGATCGGACTTGGAAAGAGAATGAGAAGTGGTGGTTGGGGAGAGTGCACGTGAATATGAATTGCAATCTCTGGCCGTTTGTCACTTGGTGGAAACTTTAAGAATGTAAGGATGAGAGTGTAATTGTCTTTTCTGACTTCACTGGAGTAGAGGACATGAATCAAAAGTAGTTGTCTATAAGAGGAGTAAGAATTTCTTTTTGCAGTGTTCGGTGATAGTGGGGGATTCGGCAAAGGCATTGGCACTAAAGCCATGTTTGTTTGGATGGCAATTTTACTTTCTTTTCTGGCCCAATTTATTATCAAAGCCATTTCTTAACGTTACAATATTTTATCTAATCCGAGATCCAATCCAGGGTCTTAGACACAACAGAAAGGGGTAATCAACTAATCATTTGTGATTATTCTTTATTTATTTGTTCTTTAGGAATTTTACTAGAAAAGAAACTTTAGATGACCAATATACAAAAAGGGTCACTTTAGGGGACCTCACACCAAAGAGGCCTTCCCGCCCAAAAAGCCTGTTTTTTTACCTGTTTTTTCGAGGGTCGATATCGATGCTCCCTTAAATAGGTGAGGGTCAATGTCAACCCTCCCCTAAACAAGATGAGGGTCAATATCGACCCTCCGCGGGTGAAAACAACACCTTTCATCTTCTCCTTCCTCTTCCTCAAAACCCAATGGAATGGGGAAGACCAGAAAAGGCCGGTTTCCAGGTTAATTGGGCATCAAATCACATATGGACTGATCAATACGGGAAAGTGTGCCATCAGGGTGATAAAGAATACTAGAGTTTGTACTTTGTAATGATTGTCATATGGTTGCAAAATACATGTCACAGATAAGTGGCCGTGAAATCTTTTTCAGGGATGTGTTCGATTTCATCATTTCTCAGGTGGAAGATGTTCCTGCAATGACTGCTGGTAGAAGGCAAGAAAACCCAATAGGGTATGGCGTGGAAACTGATGAGGTCGGGGGGAGTGGGACAACGCGGCGGTGGGGGGGGGGGGGTGGTGGATCGAGTTGAGAGCTGAGATGGATATCCATTGAAAGAGAACTCTCCAAGGTTTTTAAGATGGATATCAAGTTTTTAAGAAGAATACCCATGGAAATGGATGATGGAAATCATTAGTGAATCCATCTTGGTCAGACGGGTTTTTAAAACATAGGTGGCTTCATCAAGAAACATTCTAGTTCTGCAAAACAGATGCCATGGTGTGTAGAATATGACAGTGTGCAAGAATACAATAAATCCATCTAACTAAGACAAATTCAAAACTTGTACTTGATCTTTTCTTGGACACAATAATCCTTCATTTGAGTTGAATCACCTGGGAAAGTACTCAGTGCTGATGTTGGGGATGTAAACCCTGTACATTTATCAGTCCCCGGATTGCTATTGCAGGTATCACAGGATGCGGTGTAACACTTTTCTGAAACTCCATGTGGGGCCCATGTAGAGATCATCTGGACCTCTCAAGACGACTCCCATCGGCTCCAATCACAAATCTTCAAGTTTCAGGTAAAAATGATTAGGTCCCAGTCCATTTGATACTATCATTTGGCCTGTTTTTTGGAGCTGGTATGGTGTCACAGTCCATTTGATGCCCAATTAACCTGGAAACCTCAATAGCCTTTTATGTCTTCCCCATTCAACCGGGTTTGGGAAGAGGAGGAAGAAGATGACTGCTATTTTCGCCAGTTTAGGGGAGTGTTGATATTGGCCCTCATCTATTTAGGGGTGTGTTGATATCGGCCCTTACCTGTTTAGAGGAGGGTCTATATCGACCTTCAAAAAAAAAAAAAGGTAAAAAAAAAAAAAAAAAAAAGGTTTTTTGTGCGGGAAGGCCTCGTTGGTGTGAGGTCCCCTAAAGTGACCTTTTTGGTCCGATGTCCATCTTAAGTGTTTTTACTGATAAAATCCTCTTGTTCTTTTCTTCCCTTTTGATAGGTATCTAAGATTGGTGTTTACTCTTTATTCCAAAATTCAGTATTGTCCTAAGAACAAGCACGTTGGTTGCATGGGTCATAATCATAGTTTGAATCTGCGGCATATTATACAGTTGGAAAGTGTGGGTGCTGACTGTCCTTTTCCAATAATACACACATTTTATGTCCAGCTTAAATGTGCAAGCTATATCAGTTTCCGGTGAAAAGGGTAGAAAGGAGAAACAAACTTGCATAATGCACTTTCAATTTTCTGCACAGCCACAAATGGCCAAAAAAGGAATCAGGGGCAGTCCAATCACCATTTCTATTGTAGTTTGAATTTGAAGTACATCCATTCCTGACACCCTGCATGTTGACACAAGTATCTTGGAAATTACAGGATTTAGGAGCCTGCATCCATAGTACAGTTTACAGGGGGGATCTTATAGATCTGTTTGTGATGTTTTACCTAGGGGTGGCAACTAGCGACTGGTCGGGTTGGGTCAACTCAGGTTCTTGTCGAACCAACCACCCAAGGGTGACAAGTATGGGTCCAGTCAGTTTATTAAGGGGTGTGGGGTGCAATGAGGTATGTCATGTCCAATGTTTTTAAAACTGGACCAGCCATCAAACATTGGTCAAGTTTGTTTCAGTTGGTGATTCTTTCAGGTTGAACTTGAGTCATGTCCAATGTTTTAAAAACTGGACAAGTCATCAAACCAATGAAGGCTTCGTTTTGGTCAAATATTTTTTGATGTGGTTCATTCAGGTTGAACTGTTGCATCACATCATTATTATACGTTAAGTAGATTAAAAATAAAAAATATATACAAATATTTTTCAGAAATAAAAGTAGTTTAAAAATAAAGGGAAAAAGTTTTAAGAGTAATGGTTTATTTATTTGTTCTCTTTTCCCCTCTGCCAATATTTAAAAATAAATGTAAAAAGTTTTAAGAGTAATGGTTCATTTATTTGTTCTCTTTTCCCCTTTGCTGCATTGGCAGTTGAGTAGCTAGTATGGACTTAACCAACCAAAACTCATGCAGTTGTTAATCAGGTTGTAAATGGAATTATTGGGGTTCGGGTTGCATAGAACTACCACCTGTAAAACCAATAAACAACTTAAACCTTTGTAAGTGTGGATTTTTGAGGTTCATAACATGCAAAACATTCAAAATCCCATAGCATATAATATCAGATTATGTTTCCTATGCAAAAGAACTGCTTATTTATCCGATCATGTTTCCCATGCAAAAGAATCACTCATTCCATCATAATCTCAGGAAAGATGGTGTCTGGGTGGGCCACCTGCTCTCTGGTTATTCTTTGCCAATGGAAGAACCGGATGGCCCGAAAACAAAAGACAGCAAAAATGATATTGGTGGAACATGGAAGCAGTCAATTGAAGCTGCATATGAGGCTACTAGATTAGCTTTTCCTGGTGGCGAAATTATTGCACATTTGGATCAGAAGTAAGTTTATTTTTCTTTATATGGATTTACACCCATCAAGCTGCTGAATAAGTTTATTTTTCTTTATACGGATTTACACCCATCAAGCAGCTGGTAGCAGTTGACAATGACCTTCATTAATTGATTGATTGGAAGAGTTCCAACATGTTGTCAAATCACAGGTAAATGCAGGTCCTATTTACTTGGTCCATTGCAGTGCTGCTGTTCGGAACTCATCCTTTGTTTTATAACTTTCCTTGAACCTATAGTCAATGCACAGCCATAGAGAATCTACAGTGTGCTGGGGAACAGCACTCTATGCAGGCATGACCCATCTTCCAGAAATTCAGATCATTCATTTGTCTGATTTGAGTCTGTTGGATGCACCTGTAATGGATGATGTGGCAAAGAGTTACCTGGCAGGGCTGTGGCCATTTGATAATTGGCTTGTAATTGAGAGTTGATAAGAATACAGTTCCATACTTCCATTAGTTCATAACCAAGTGCGCACACACACACAACAGGTGGGTGTTTGTTCACTCCCCATCCAGAGTGTATTCCGGCCGGTGAATGGGTCACTGAATGGTTGGCTCCAACCAAACCATGGATTCTCATGTAATTCCATACATTTCCGTAGTGATTTCATTTTCTGCTAAAAGATGGGAGACTTCATTTTCTACAGTTTTGGTTTCTATGTCTTGGCGCGGCGTAATATTTTCTGCTTTGAAATGTGTTCCATCTCGTGTAAACTGTAGAAAATGGTTATGTACCTCTTTCGTCTCAATCTGCTTTCAATTACAAACGCAAACTTGCTTCATCTTAAAAAATGAAAAAGAGATGTTAATTCACAACAATGGAAAATCATTCTTCCTCAAAAACCATCTTCATCTTCTGTGTAAAATTCTGCTGCACAAACATATCCTTAGTATTAATTGAACAATCAATTCAGTCATTTATTCCAACTGCTGGCTGGATGCAGGAGTTTCAAGAGCTGGCAGAAAAATGCCATCACAAGCTTCCTGGCCGAACAGAAGAACATAAAGGTTGGAAAGCCAGGCGATTTTTACTAGTTGCATACAATACAAGCTAAAGATGATTTTCCCAGATTTGTAGAACTGTCTTCCAATTTTCTGTTATGGTGCTGGAGACTGCACCTTTTTATTTTCCCTAGCCAATTTATGAAATATATTGAAATAGTTAAAATTTAGAGAATAAGGGAATTTTTTCAAGACAGAAAAAGTTATCAGCATGGAAAATTTGTTTTTACATAGAAAATATGATATATTTTGTATTGATAGCATCAACCTAGAAAGTGCATGTTTGTGCACTCTTATCAATTGCATTTTGTGTTTAGAACAGTGTTGCTGTATGGCATGGGAAAACATTATTCACATTGAAATGTATTTCTACCTTTTCTGTAAGACTGCATTAAATGGCTTTCTACCTCTTGGGTCTGAATATGGCAAAATAGAAACGTACCCCACACCCATGTGTTGAGTCCAGTCTATGTATTGGCTGCAGATGCTCAATTGGGACATCTGAGAAATCTAAGCCATTTATTTTCACTTCTGATTGTTGCATCATCTTTCATTTTTACAATCATCAAGGTCTCTTCTTTTTCTTTTTCTTTCCTTTTTCCAATCTATATATGGGCTTGGGATTGTCAGTCCTACTTTTCAATAACACTATTGCCTTGTGCATTGGCTGAAGAAATAGGGGAAGCCTAACTGATCACTCAGTATTTTTGGTGGGGTCATGCGTGTCAGCGATTGCAGCATTTTTTAGGTCCCCAATTCACCACCAGCTTTAATTTGACACATTCAAATTTTGCAAGTCTCAATTGATTGTGCAAAATTTGACAACACTTAGTTTTGTTGATAGGGTTGAGTAAAAGTAGAACATGAAAATTCCTTAAAATAGAGAGGCTTTGGTGTAAATCAGGTATCATGCTGATATTGTTCAATATTTTAAAATTATGGATATGTCCCTAATATCGCACTGATTTAATTGTCAGTCTCCACCTCCAATCAGTGTGATATATCAGGGACAAGGAGAAAATGGCCAGCGATCCAAATCCAACAGGTAGTAGATGATCTAATGATCTTATTATGATGACTTTTTTGGTCCATAATTTTTTATCAGTTGGGCCCAGCCCCCACAAGATCATCTTAACATTGAAAGGTCCTAAAAACCTAAAATTAATAAGAGAAGCCATTAGTCCTCTTTTAACTAAGGAAGATGATTTGTCTTTAGTCTGCATCCCATCCTCTGCAGAAATTTAAATCTGCCCTATTTCAGTTTTCAGGTGGGGGCTCTAAAGCTTCAGGTCCGGATGGCAAATTGTAGGTCAAGATGTGGTTTCATTGGTTAAATCTTTCTTTAGACATAAATTACCCTTGAATAGGATTAACAAAACCTTTATTGTTCTTATCTCAAAGAAAAATAATCCGCAATATGTGAACGATATCAGACCTATTAGCTTATGTAATGTGATTTATAAAATCATTTCGAAAGTTGTAGCCAATCGCTTAATAACTATCCTAAACAATATCGTAAGACACATTGCGGATAATTACATTATAGCTCATGAAATTCTTCGCTCCTATAGGAAGAAGAAATAGGAGGGAAACTAATGGGATTGAAACTTGGTATGTCCAAAATCCTATGACCGGATGAAGTGAGACTTTGTTTGTGAGACCTAAGATGTGTTTGGATTTCAAAATGAATTTATTCAAATTATTAGAGAATGCATGTCCTCGGTCTCTTACTCCATTCTCTTGCCTTTTGGCAATGTGTTTCCTTCCATGGCTTTGAGACGGGGATCCCCTCTCTCCTTACCTTTTCATCCTAGATTCTGAGGATCCTTGATGATGACCAAGAATGAAGGGTTCATTCAGGGTGCTAAAATTGCGAGGAGAGCCCATAGTATATATATCACCCGTTCTTTGCCAACTATAGCTTTAATTTTACTAGGGAATTAAGGACGTCTTGGAAGATTATTGTGAAGTGTTGGGACAAATGGTAAACTTTAACAAATCGGCAATGACATTGGGCAAAGGAGCTTGTAAAAAGAGTTGCAAATCTATCGCGGCAATCTTAGGGGTCAGATTTCTAATTGATAATGAAAAATACCTTGGTGATCCTCTTATTATTGGGAAGAACAACTGTAAGACCTTTGAACCCTTGATTAATAGGGTCAAGAGTAAAGTTAAGAGCTGGCAAGCCCCGCTCCTATCACAAGCTGGAAGGAATACTTTAATTAAATCGGTAGCCTCGACCTTGCCCGTCTACACTATATCAATTTTGAGGCTGCCAAAGAAGATAGCGTATGATCTTGATGACACCTACCGCAAATTTTGGTGCAGTGATCCTAAGAACAAGAAAAATTTTCACATGATTAAATGGGAAGAAACTTGCAAATCCATTGATAGTGTGAGGGTTTGGGGATTAGGAGCTCTGATTGCAATAGTAGAGCCTTGTTGGCAAAAATAGAACTCCTATGCACAAAGAACCTTAAAGCTAAATATTTCCCTAACAAACCACTGTGGGAAGCTTCTAGGAGAAATGGGAATTCTTGGTTTTAGAAAGGGTTTGTTGAAACTCTCAGTTTTATTAACGAGAATATTGGTTGGTTGATTGGAAATGGAGAAAAGATATCTGTACGGCATTATAACTGGATTCCCTGTTTAGATGGGCTTCCGAAACTATTTTCTCGCATGTCCAACTCAAATATTATGGTCAAGGATCTCATGGATTCTAATGAGGCCTAGGACCTACAAAAACTTTAAAGGAGTTTTTAGTGACTGGACGGATGTTGAACATATATCACAAACCTTTCATACCTTGGTCTCCAACTGATGATAGGAGAATATGACATTACAAAAAAATGGGGCCCTAACGACAAAATCGGCTTGCATATGCATCATTAAAGAGGAATTGGATTCCAAAGTTTCACCCATTTGTTGGAAAACCTCCCTTCCACAAAGAATTTTTCTTATTTTTTGGATGAAAGTATCTAGGGAGCAATCCCGATAAGATCTCTTTCAAAATCAAGAATAGGCAATGGTAGTTGCCCCTCGCTATGCCCCTCTATACGAAAAGGAGGAGGAAACCATTGATCACACTATGTTCTAATGCAACTTTGCTCCTGTTGTTTGGTTTGGCTCACAATTTGGTATTTTGACTGGTGGAGAAATGATATTTGATATTTTTTACCGGTATTTGGACAAAAGTTACACTCCAAGTCATGATTGGCTTTTAGATCCCCTTCCTAAGCGTTTTTTGGCAATATGGTGGGCAATTTGGAAGGTGAGAAATAAATTTATTTTTAAAGGGAAATCTCCAAACCTCCTATGGGCTTTAGCATTGGCTAATAGAATGAGCATCTATTCTAACATTGCAGCCCAAATACTATTCCCAACACACCCGCACCCCCCCCCCCCCCCCCCCCCCCCCCCCACCAAAATTCTCATGGGATGGGATTTGGGATCTAGATCACACTACTATCCTAGTTAGTGATGCAGCGTTTAATGCCTCTATTGGCCAATCGGCTTTTGATTTTGCCTTCTTTAAGGGAATTTCTTGTAATTTAAAGATGCTGCAAAAGAACCCAGAATAGTCTCTGTTAAAGAGGCCGAAGAAGGGCAGCTCTCTTTGCATTAAATTCTATCACTAGTAGTGTCCAGTCATCCGTAATTTTGTTATTGGCGGCTTTGGATGTTGCTAAAGCAATCAATGGTGACCCTGACTTGCTCATTCATCCTATCATTAGCGACATTTAGGGAAGGGGAAGAGACTTTTTGTATTATGATGCTATCCACATTCCCAGGAAGCTTTGCATGGGGGCTCAATGTAGATGTTAGACATGATTTTTAGACCGAGAGATAGGGAACTTTAGTACTTTTGCGCCCTCTGGGATATGTTTCTACTTTTCCATGGCCTTTTATTTGTAAGCTTTAAACCCTACTAGTCTTTAATATATCATCCTTTTGGCAAAAAAAGTGGGGACAAGATGGACTAAACTTCATTAGGGCTTGGGATAAGTAATTTTGTTTCATGTCTTTTTTCATTTTGGAAGGCTGGGTTGTGATATTATCTGTTGTTTTGTTTTCTATTTCTTGGTTTCCTCATTTAATGATATATCTTCCCTTGCCAAAAAAAAAGAAAAGAAAAAAAAGACAACCCTAGTTCCTACATTAGATTCCATAAGTCATTGGACATCATTTTCTCAAGACAACTAAACAGGGACTTATTCCTTTTCCACCTACTTACATGACACTAAATTGTTTTGACAATTGAAAGTCACCACCCTTTTTTTTTTTACAAAAATAATCACTACTAAATGTCATTAAACTACTTTATGGTGAGATATTGATTGGTTGACAAATGTAGAGTGCATTATTCTAAAAGAAAAAAACATTTGCTTAGCTGTTAACTGATTTAACTTAAGGCTATCCATTAGGAGGTGGCAACTCTGGACCTGACCTTTTGACCTAACTTGAAACCAACTTGGTAATTTAGGGTTCATGTCTGACCCCTTTTCATCCTCAAGCTCAATTTAGGTTGGCAATTCTTAGCAGATTAATGATGCTTGCCGTTTGACCACTGACCGATCTGACCCAACTCGACTCATTGCAATAAAACCCGCCAACCCAATATGAACTTGGCCTGTTTAATTAATGATTCTGGTTGGCTCTTCGAGGGTTTACGTTCGGCCTAGGTTGACATCTTCAGCCTGTTTAGTAAATGATCAGATTTATGTTGGGCTTACCTACAATGCTCTATGCAAACCCAGCTTAACCTGATCCATTTCCACCCTAACCACTCACCTTTCTTGAATTAACTTTGATAGTTTGATTACTGACCTTTACCTGTTAGTGCCTTAGATTTGATCTAAACCAGGTTTGATATAACAACAATTGTATTCATTTACCAAAAAAATAGGGGTCCATCGATTGGGAAATTAGGCTTTTTTGCTGCCAGTCAGGGTCACTGACAGATACTGTCAAAAATATGGATGGTTATTTGTAAAATGTGATTATTTGAAATTGGAACCTAACATAAGTTCTTATCAGGCATTTTCCCCAGCTCCTATGCCCCTTTTTATTTTCACTCACTGATCAATGTCAAGCAATGAGGGAACAAGAGTCATGGTTTCAGGAACAAAGTTCATGTTTTAATTAGTTGAAATAAAAAAAGAGATGTATGATGGACATTTAAAATTAATTGTATGTTTAAATCATCTTTTACCATTTTCTTCTTTTTTGTAATCAATCTCATTAGTGGATTCATCTTACAAAGTTTGATAAGTGTTTGATGACATGCCACATTTGATGACCTAGTTAGGTGATTGGCATCTGTAGAAGACCATGTGGATAGATGGTTAGACAAAAATTATCCCCTTCTAAGGTTGGTTTGTATACGCTTTAGAATTGAAAAATCAGATTTTTTTTTCCAGGTGAAAAATGTCACACTGCATTTTGTCAAGAGAGAAATTGGAAAGCCAAAAGCATGTTGTGATATGGATTTTTCACTTCCATTACAATTAGTGAAAGAATAAGTTGTACTGAGAGGTTGGATTTGAAACTGTTCGAGTCTTTTGGGCCAGCCAGTATCCAGGCTTAGGGTTTAGGTCTACTGTGGTCGTTTGCATCATTTTTCTAGGGATACGTTGTAAGCCCTAACCTTCGATAGAGAGAGAATAGAACAACTTTTTTTTTCTGGACAAAGGCACATTGCCAAACCGTGTAAATTTTACCATGTGAATACCCTTATGTGATTGCTTATTTGTTGCTTGCGTCATGGTTGTGTAATCTATATTTGGTTTTCATGGTGTGCATCAACAATCTCACCATCTCCAGAAACCACATAATAATCCACTTTCTACATTGCGGATGTTTCCAAATGAACCTCGACCACATTATTGTTTTATCCATGTCAAACTTATTTCCAACCATGATACATATATATATATATATATATATATCTATGATTAGATCATTACCTTAATGTGATTGAATAGAGTGAACTTATTTCTCCATCACAATTATATATATATATATATATTAAAGGGATAGGGTTTGATTTTGAAATTGGAGTCCAATTTCGAAATGGATTGAGAAATCGGCTCCAATTGAACAATTGAATGAGAAATTGGCTTCCAAATCTAAATTGATTTTAACTAATCTAAAGAGTCTAATTTAGAGAGAAGTTCCTATTGTGATTCTATCTCTTTCAAATTTTTCCTAAAAAGTCTCATTCCCCAAGAGAAAATCTCCTTAATCTAATCAAATTTTAGAAATATTGAATTTAAACTTACAAAAAAAAAAAGAAAAAAAAAGAACCATGGCGGATTGGGATTAGATTGTTTCAATAATGAGATAAATAGCATAATTAAAACATAGGATATTGTGTTAATCACATCATTGATCATACGATCAAATTAGTGGTGGGATCAACGCCTATGGAAGCAATATTTTTGGAAATTTTAATACACACGCAGGACCTTTATTTTGAAGAGATCTTTCAAAGTTTCCAATGACAACTCTCATGCTTTCACATCTATCTCTATCCCCCTCTCTCTCAAAACCTGTTGATCTCTATCTCTCTCACGTCTATCTCCATCTCTCTTTCAAAGATTCCAATCATAACTCTCGTGCTTTCACATCTATCTCTAAGGGCACGTTCGGTAACCAACTCAGCGTGGAAAGGAAACCGCTTTCCTCATCTTCCTCTACAATCTACGTTTGGTGCATAAAAACCCCACTGATTTTGTAGGACGCAGATCATCACTTCCATTGATTTCGGGATCCGACCCCTCCCCTTCGGATTTTCAAATCATTGGGTCTAAAGGGTTCGGTATATAATGCAAAATCCTCACCCCTTGATTTCTATCTCACGCTCTCGATCCACATTCACATCTCTCAAAAAAAGCCCTTGCATCTTCAATCATCCTCTTCCCTTGAGGTATCTCTCTCACCAATCTCCTCTTTTTATCCACCCACCCCCCACCCCCCACCCCCCCATAATTACGGTCATGCATAAATCCAATATGATTTACAATGCATTTATTTTAGGAACTATGTGTTTATCAGAATCAACAAATACCTCTTGCAAAATGTTACTTTAATAAAGATTGAATGGAGAAGGCTTTTTTATGTCTTTTTTTTTTTAATATCTATATTTTGATGGATATTTACAATACTAATAACATGGAAATCATATGGGAAGATATGTTTCAGAAGGAAAAAACGTCGGTAAAGAGAGATGTTATCATCTTAAAGAATGGTCAACTACACATGCACCTAGAACAGGACTAAAGCTTCAACTTGCGTCATTCGAAACTATGAAATGTAGTTGAGAGGACATTTCCAGCATTAAAGCAACGTTTTGCAATACTCCAAATAGCTCCACAATACCCTACCAAGACACAAGCGAAGCTAATTGTGGCATGTTGTGTTTTGCATAACTTCATCCGACAATGGAATTTAGAGGATGCGATATTTGATGAGGCAATAAATGAGACATTAGAAGATGTGGATCCCGGTGATGAACTCTATGGTAACCAACCTGAAAAATAATGTTCTAGGACCTAACAATGCAGATAGGAATTATATGATTCAATTGCGAGAAAGTATAGCAGAAGAAATGTGGGCTGCAAGGGGTGGTTCTTGATTTTTTTTGTCCTTTTCTTTATAAGAGTTTATAACATTGTCTTAGTTATTATATTTGTGGTTTAACATTGACTTTTGAGCATCTGAGACTCATATATACTAATACTAGTTTATCATAAGTTTGGTTAATATTGACTTGCATGGAGATATATTTTATTTTTTTTATAATTGCATTTAAATTATTGAAGAGTCATGGTCATGTATAAATTGAAATTCATAGTTTGAAGGGACATCAGGGTTGTTTATGAAATAATTTAAAATATAACAGGTACTTTTGTAGCTTGAAAATATTTATAATACCTTCTCATTAAGTGGACTCTACCCTTCTTTTTTCTTTTTTTTTCTTTTTGACAATGTTAAGGGCTGGTTTAGTAATTTAAATTGATTTACAACATACTTTTGAGTTTCAACTGTTAGACTTCTGATTTAGCTAGTTTTGGGTTCCATCACTTTATTTTTTCCACTTTTCAATAAAAATGATAACATCTCATGCATGGATTATAATCTGATTAATATGTAATAAATGTGCCCCATCATTTTTATCATATGTGCACTAGTGATAATGGTTCTTAATTTGTTCAATATATAATGTGGCCTCATCAATTTAATCATATGTCCACTTGTGATAAGGGGCCTTAGTTTATTCAATAAAATGGGCCCCATTTCTTCAATCATACATGCACTTGTGAGAAGGAGTCTTAGTTTGTCTTATATCAAGAAACGGGCCCCACTTGATACACTTATACTTGTTGGTCATGACTAACTTTCATAGGCTTTATATTAAGTAGGTTGTTTATTTTTCATGGATTCTAGTGTTCAACACCAAACATGGATTGAAGAAATCATTAGTGTTTCCACATTTAAAAACCAAACGTGGAATGCAAGGAATCCTTAGCTATTTAAATCCTTAGCAAGGATTATCCTTTTCTAAGGGGTAGACAGGAATACTAAATGCCGCAGATTCCAATCTTGTTACCAAACGTGCCCTAACTCTCTGTCTCTCAATGTTTGCATTGATAATTTATGTCTCTATCTCTATCTCTACCTCTTTCAAAGTTTGAGACAAGAAACTAAGCTATACTCTATTTTTCTCTCAGATTTTGCACTTGTAACTCTCTCTCTCTCTCTCTCTCTCCTCTCTCTCTCTCTCTCTTAGTTTCCAACAAGAACTCAGCCTCCTCATACTCAAGCTCATCGCACAAGCAACTCATTAATATCTCAAATTCTTGATAAGCAGCTACAAGTTCGTAGAAGATCCAATGCTCCCCTTAAAGAGATACGGGCAGTACTTGAACGACGGACTCATCATCTTCTCTCACTTGATCAAACATAAAGACTTCTTTTTTTCTTTTTTTTTTTAAGTTTCTATCTTTTCTAACTTTTAAGATTTCTCAAACATTTTAGGTTTTAGAGGCATATATATATATATGGAGAATATTCATGTGCATCCGTCCCCCACCATAGGGTGAGGGACACTTCCATAATTGGAAATTTTCATGTGCAAAAGAGGAAAAGTCATATATGGTCATATGCATAAAAGGAATATTCATGTGCAAAAAGGGGAAGTTCTCTCACCCTATGGTGAGGGATGGATGCACATGAATGTCCCCATATATAAATATATGCCCCTCGTTTAGCCAATGAAAGTGTGACGCTTGTCATCAATGGTATACTTATCCATTCTCTCTCCTAAATATTCTCCTAAAATTGTGGATCTTTTATAGATTCTCTTAAATAATTGGCTAATAGATAAGTGCATAAACTCCACTTTTGAGATAGGGGAGTTTTTTAGAAAATATATATATATATATATATATGAAAGAGACCGATTTCAATTGAAATCAATCTCTAATTGATTTTGACCCCACACAATAGATTTTGACCCTCGGCTAATTACTCCATTTATTGTCATTATAATAGTAGGCCTAGCTAATCATGAAGCAATTATTAATATATATATATATACATATATATATTTCTCCTTCCCCTCATACTTAATACATTCTCTTTTGGTCTTTTTTTGGATTTTAAACAACCTACAATTATATTTAAGTCAAATAAACATATTAGAGTCACTAATGGTAGATTGAGTCAGCAAGCTGGATTATGTTATCACCTATTTAAAAATGGGTTGGATACTACATGTTCTATAATCTTAGTTTAGTCGTTGTAATGAACTTTAAAAATAATTTTAAATTCATAAATATATTATTCATTTTATGTTATTTTAGTAATCTTGATTTCTTTAATTTTAAATACATTTTACGTTTGTAGTTTACGTAAGTTAACTATACTTTATTTCCTTTTGAATACATTTCGATATACATAATTATAAAAAAATGCTTAAAACTCAAGTTACTATCCTGCACAAGCGGGAAGAAAGCCCACAGAAGTGGGAAACATATCAAACTTGAAGTATTTCATAGTTAGCTTATAAATTTAATTTTTACTTGTTATTTATATATTTTTATAAGTCGCCTTACATGAAAATAAAGACTCATTAAAACTGCCAACCACCTATAGAAGAGCCTGACATTATCTCAAATAAATGATATGAGATGTTTGATGCATGGCCCAATTTTTAAGGCCTTTAATTACAAGCCACTCCAACTTAAACACAGCCATTGGCAAATGAGTCCAGTTGAGTCAAGTTTATTTGATTATTTGATATCTGATGCCCCCTAGGAGTCATGCCCAACTTTGGTGCAAGTTACAAGAAGTATATCCATAAAAAAATGGAAATTAATTAAAGTCCCAATCAAATATTACAACCTAAACAAAGGACCAGGACCCATGCCTCTATCGTGGTCCAAATATTCATAAACTAATAGAGTTTTAATAATAGACATATAATGACATGATAATGTTGTAGCATTAGGCCCATGCTTATCCAAGGCTCGAAAATACCAATATATTTAACTTGAGGCTATCTTTTGAGATACTAAATGAGTAGAAAAAAAAATCTAAAACAAACAAATATATCATTTTTATTAAATCAAATTTGAGTTTATAAACTTTCACTGTTTGATTTTTTAAGTAATTTTTATGAATATTATAGTGTATGTTTTATTAGAAAACACTATAAATATAATTTTATATTAATTTTAGGATTTAAATGTAATATACCAGAACCCGTCTTAAGGCTATTTATACATTATCTCTATAAAAACACAGCTGGGCCTCTTTTGCTAGAATTGGTATGTTATACATTTTTTATAGTATTAATGGAACCTTAATACATTTTAAAATATGTATTGTTAATAGGTAAGTGGTTTGTGTTAAAAGTTTTTCATTGTATTGGATTCCACATAAATTCATTGCCGTAAATGGACGTGTTGGGTAGCAATTTTTCCTCAAATAGGTCTATATAATGGGCTGCATACGTATCTCAACTTTGTAGGGCTCATTCAACTAAAATACATGGAGACTCTCTTGATTAAATTGATAAATCCATGCGACAACATATGGACCTATATATAAGATATATTACACTAAATATGATTGAATTGAAATAAATTAATAAATAGATAAGATATACCCTGGATGTCCCTGACTATTGATGATGTGCCCCACTTAATGTGGCTTTGGCCTACAAAAGATCAAGCCACTTCTTTTCCTTTGCTTAACTCCAAGAATTAACCGGGTTGTATCATTATCAAATATTATTAGAAGAACAAAAAATGCCAACTTAAACTTACATGTCAAAATCTACATATCAATTCAAAGTTTTTGGGACGTAATTATTATAATTATATTAGTTTGTCTCTCATTTATTATCTCAAAAGATAGCCTCAAATTAAATAGTTCTTTATTTTTTGGCACAGGCCTTTGTTGCTAGTCATATATTAAAAGGATAGGAATCGATTTTGAAATTGGAGTTCAATTTCTCAATTGACTAGAAATTAGCTTCAATTTAACAGTTGATTGAGAAATTGGCTTCCAAATTTAAATTAATTTTAACTATTCAAAATTCAAATTGATTTTAACTAATCTAAAGAGTCCAATTAATTAGAGAGAATTTCCTATTATGATTCTATCTCTTTTGAATTTCTCTAAAAAGTCTCCTTTCCCAAAAAACTAATATCCTTAATCTAGTCAAGTTTTAGAAATCTTGAATTTAAGTTTGACGTCCTAAGTTTGGAAAAAGGAAGGTTAACCTCCTAACTCTCTCCCTCTCTCAATTTCTAAATCATAATACGATTAGGTCTCTCTTTAAATTATTATTCCGCTTCTTTCTTCTACCATCTCTTTCTTTTGCTCTACTTCTTTGCGAAACATTATCTCCTGACTCTATTTCGAAAGTCCCTTATTCTTGGAGGTAACTATTTCTCCGATGATTCAAACTTCTTAATATTTTTAGTTTATGTATTATTTCATTGTTACTATTAATGTTTATTCTAAACAGATGAAGTGAAGATATATAGTAGGATCTCCATCTTCTATTAGTAGGTGATAGAACCTGAATACCATATAGACACACCAATATTTTATCAGTAGGTGATGTACTTGTTTACATATACGGTAAAGTAAAGATAAATATTAAATAACGGCAAAGGCGTAGTAAAACAAAGGTGAGATAAAATATAAGGTGAAATAAGAATATGGTGAAGAAAAGTGGGAGAGAGTGGGAAAGTAGTTGCATTATTTATTCTTTCAATATTTAAATCTGTACATATTGCATTATGTAAACATCCAAACGGGCCCTAAAAGTAAATGGCTTGTATGGGGGCGGGCTAGTTTTTAATCCAACATGAGTTCAGCCAATTAATCATGTGTATACAAAATGTAAATTTTTTTTAATATTTTATTTATGGTTGCCACAAAGCTAAAAGAAGCATACAGTATAGGGAGTAAAAGAGGAATCTTCTATAGTTTCTTCTTTTTTCCTATTTATGTGAGGACAATATTCATGTGCATCCATCCCTCACCATAGGGTGAGGGACATTTCCATAATTAGAAATTTTCATGTGCAAAAGAGGAAAAGTCATATATGGTCACATGCATAAAAGGAATATTCATGTGCAAAAATGGAAAGTTCCCTCGCCCTGTAGTGAGGGATGGATGCATATCAATGCCCCCCCTTTATGTTATACAGAGTTTTTAGTGATCAATCTAACGATGATAATGGCTTGATTAGAGCCAAATCAAGTTGAGAGCTTTACAATAAGGGAAAGGTGTTTCGAATAGATTGAATTGATGTTATGTGGGCCTCTTTTAAAAAATGAAAAAGGATATTAAATACCGTGCTTCAACCAAAATATCAGTAGACTTGTGAAAAAACTAAATCATTCAAATAATGACCCATTTACCTGAACGTACAATAATAATGATACTAATAATAATAATGATAATAATAGATAGCTAATAAAAGTCTCTGAGACAAAGCCACAAGAGCATACAACGCCGTCAAAAGACCCAATTATGCGAATGGCTAGCAAGTGTCCTGTTGTTGTTCTACAAAACTTTCAGCTCGATTTATTGTGCTCCGTGTAGTGGGATTGCATTTATTCTTTACCGAAAATCAAAAGACATCTCCATCCTTTCCTTCTATATGATGCTTTGCTTTCTTATTTCCCTTTTGTGTTTTGTTTTTGCTTTACAAAGACCACCAAACCATCCACAGTAACGTAAAAAAGTAAAAAACAAAACACAGGAAATGAGAAAGGAAATATCATATAGATGGCATGTTTATTTTTGCATTCCCCTTGTTCAAATTGACGGGCTTTTAAAACATTAGTTCAAGTTTGTCCATTTGAAAAGTGGCTCTCCAACCTTAGCCTATTAGCTCCTAAGGTTTTGACTTGGGCTTTGGTCTTTGCAGAACAAAGAGGCATTTTGGCTAGTCCAAACTATCTAGATGACAACTTCAATATGCGGGTGTTCATGGGCCAAGTCAGGCAAGATGTAGCCATGGCACCATAAATATATCATTTACCAAGTTTTCTACCTACTGCCATAGACTGATTGGATTCCACTCTCATATATCCCTTTCAGTCCTAAACAACTAGGAAAATGGGAAGAAACATGAAAGTGGGAAGCAAGAGTCTGCAGTTCTGCACTCTGCCCTTTTTTTCCTTTCTTTTGTATGAACCACTTGTTTGATCAATATTTAATTCATCAGAAGCTTCACTTTAAGCAGTTGTTATGTACATTAGAAAAACAAAGTTTTCAGATTATACTTTTCCAGCTATTTATTTTCCTGTTAAATAAATCATCTACTCCTATCCCTCAATAAGTGAATGACCCTGTCACGCCCCAAAAAGTCAATTGGATCCTAACCGCATCATTAGGGCCAATTAAAAACTTTCTCTTAAATAGATTTGTGGCCCCAATTCCGGGTGGGATGAAGTCCATAGTGAGGTTATGAGTGATGTTCAATCATCATAACAAACACGAAAGCAACGAGTCATACAATCTTCACAGATGGTCACCAATATAACATATAACAGTATTAGAGCTTATACAAGTAATAAAAAGGCATTTACTTATATTTCAATTATAAAGTATATTAGAGTTTTGACGAATGTCTAAAATATCATAATGACCTGTGCAAGAGGCACCTATGCTTATAACCAGGATGTAAAGTGAGACTCTCAAGTACTAACCTTGCAACACCACACTGGTGCTACTCCCCACTAGGGGTACTAATCCCTCAACTAATGAATCTGGTGGGACCGCCTCAACCCGTACACAATGGGCTGCACTACCTAAGTATCAAATGTAGCAGCATCAGATATACTAGCAAGTAAATAGACATGAGTAACAGTATAATATATGCCAATCGAAACCAATATGTTAGAAGGTACATAAATAATGGATAAAAGAAACATAACTAACCAACAAAATAATCAGACCATCTCATGCTATCAGAATGAATGCACTCAAGCGAACCCGGTACCCAGAAAAGCTGAGTGAATGAATGCAACCCAGGCGAACCCAGTACGCAGACAAGATGGGCGAATGAATGCAACCCAGGCGAACCCAGTACTCAGACAAGCTGGTCAAATAGATGCAACCCAAGTGAACCTGGTTAAACCCAGACAAGCATGTATGGTGGCGTATGTCCACCTCCCGATCTACAAATGCTGAATACAAAACCATACGCTTGTGCACAAACCAACCCCCCCCCCCCCCCCCCCCCCCCCCACCCACACACACACACACTCGAAACTACGCATACACACAAACCCAAACTTACACATACATACACACAAACCCACACAAATACACACATAAACCCAAACTTACACACACTCGAACCCAGGCATACACACACGCACAAACCACCACATACACACACACACTAACCTAAGCCTATACATACACACCCCTCCTAAACAAGAGGACGATTAGTCCTATGTAGGGGCTCCCATCACATTGTCAATACAACTATAAGAGAGCCCACCACGCGAGCATATTGGTAGAGGGTATTAGACCGACTAACCAAATGGGGATATGCTCCAGTCACTTAATATTTAGGAAGTCCTTAGCTAACCATAGCCTATCCAGATCCTATAGTTAAGGGGCCAGGGGAAGTGGACACTGACCTACTTAAGGCTAAGGTCGATCATCACGTGTAGGGTCTATACCGTCTAATACAATGGTTATGCGGGTCTGAAATGCCTTTCGTATTCATTTGGTGCTCCTGAAGTTGTTGGTGCCCTGGGGGCCCACTACGCAACCCAGTTGGCTTAATATGGGTCCCACATACACTACCTGACAACCCACAAGGAGATAATAGCTTACACACCCCCTCACTAGAAGTCTAATTCATATTCATAGGTCAAGTGGGACCAATAAGGTCCAAGTTTCAAGGGTAAAGGATCCCAAACCCATTAAATTTAACACTATTTTAATGCCCAATAACAACTCCATTATTAATGCATTTTAAATCCACACCCACAAACCCAAAAAATCCAATATAACACCATTTTAACACCCATTAATAGCTCAACCCTTAATTTATTTCAAGTCCATACCCTGATCCAAACAACCCAATTTAGCATCCATTAGCCCCGCCATTATGTATTTTAAATTCATACCTAGTAATCCAACATTTCAATTTAAAACCATTTTAATACCCATTAATAGCTCCACCATTAACGTATTTTAAATCCATATCCACTAATCCAATTATCATAAATGCATATGTTAGAGATATTTAACACATTTAAAGCATTAGTAGAGGTATTTAACACAATTAAAAGCATTAGTAGAGGTGTTCAACACATTTAAGCATTAGTAGAGATATTTAACACATTTAAAGCATTAGTAGAGGTATTTAACACATTTAAAGTATTAGTAGAGATATTTAACACATTTATAGCATTAGAACCAACCAAATAAACATGCATACACCATTAATCATGTCATATACTTGCCTTGGCTTGATTGCGCAAAACACCTCTTTCTCGGTGCTTAAGGTTTCCAAATCTTGATCTCCACCACATCCCACTCTAATCTGATACTTAAAAGCACTCTCCTGCATGCCAAAAAAGAAGAAAAACATATATAAGGCATGAATGCAGTGTTCTAGCATGAATAGAAACAAATACATGGAGATTGGAAAAGGGTATGCTTACCTAAAGGTGAAAATGGGGAAAGAGATGATGGTGGTGCTTTTGTCACGGGCTACAAGCTTTAGTGCACACCGTGCTGCCTTAGGCTTGTGTCGTCACTCTCGTATGCCTAAGTCAGCCTTAAACCTTGCTCACCAAGGTCTTGGATTGCTACTAGCAAGACTAGAACACTTAAGGGCACAAAGAAAACAAGAGAGTTTGAGAGAATGCTAAGAATGCTCTTGTATTGCTCAAGCTTAGCTTGTGTACAAATGAGAGGGGTGGTAATCCCTTTATATAGGGGAAGGCCCCCTGCAACATGTGGGTACAATTATTTACAAGTGTGTGGCTAGCATTAACCTTCTAGAGACATAAAGACCTAGAGACTTCCTAAGTGGGCAGCGGCCCTTCTACACACACTAAGTCTCTAGAGAGTTCCAGCACATGCTCAAGGGATCTAGAGTCTTCCAGCTACAATGTTTGGTTCTAGAGCCTCCCGGGGTTCTCTAGGGTCCGAGGTTTTCTAGAATGTTCCGGACTCGAATGACTTCCGAATGCTTCCGGAACATTTCCCGAGCCTTCTATCATGTCCACGCATCTTGTCTTGATTCCGAACATCCCGATACGCAACCTAGGACTTCTCCACCCAAATGCGCGCCATGGAACCAGTCTTGCATCCGGCACCCTGGCCTCGGTTCCCTTGGCGATATAACTGTCTCGCCCTCGTACGGGGACCCTCGAAAACCTCCCACGTCGCACCCGAACCTGTCTGAGCGTGTCGCCCATGACACTTTGGGGAGGCTTAGAAGTCCTTGGCTTGTCCTTGAAAGCTCGCACAATGGTGGGGAGGTGATGGAGTAAGAGAACAAGAAAAGTAGGGAAGAAGAGGAGATGGCAAAATGGGGAAAAGAGAGTTAAAGAAGATGATGATGGAGATCTTGGAAGCTTGAGGGAGACCTTGGTTGGCTTGGAAATCTTTGGGGAGATTGAGCTCGGTGAAAAGGGAAGAGGGGGAGAAGTTGAGAAGAGAGTGAAGGAGAAGAATGAGAGAAATGAGGCTTAAAGATAGTTTAAAGATTTGCAACTAGGGCCTACGGGTCAAGGGATTTATAACAAGGTCCTTTGGACCGTTAGGTATGGGCTCCTATGGGGTCTTGGGTCGAAGTGAAATGGATTTATGGACCAAAATAAAGATGGGTCTCTAGATGAGTTTTGGGTCATGAGTCATAATGGGTCCAACATAGAGAGGGTCATGCATGATGAAACTACTCAATGCACTTAATTTGGTTGCAAAACTAAATTAATACTACCAATCTTAATTAATTAGGCTAACCCACCTATTTAAAGACAGGGGCCTTAAAGATCCCTCCTTTCTTTCTAATTGGTAAAGACCCATAATGAGAATAATATCCAATCTAGCATACAGTAAATCCTTTTACCACAATGTCATTCTGTTGAAAGGCTTCTCTAATTGCATGAAAGGTATTAAGGTCCATCCAAGTAGGTGTCGGCATAACTCAAGATAGACCAACACTATTCACAGCATCCCATGCAATAATTTTTTTTTTGTTGGTGTATGCATACCAATTCTGGAACACCCCCTTTTGGATCACTTTGTTTGGGTGCCTAGTCAATCATGTCATCTTTTTGGGACCTGGTGGATTAATCTAACTTCGGAATGTTGCTCCTTCCTGAAACATGCATAAATGAACGATCGAAAAATGATGTTGTATGTGCAGTGTTGTTTTCAGCTAATCATCCAACTTAACTAGCTCAATCGAATCTTATTAAGTTTAGAACTCATTAGAAATTTGTGATGCAATTTATTGGAGCCCACCAATTAGAAATCTACATTGTTGGGCTTGTTTGGATGCACAAGACAATACAAGAAAGTAATATTTTATAGAATATAATATTTTATTTTTTAATGAAAAAAAAAGTCTTGTGTGTCTAATAACCTAAGAAAAATATGAAGAAAAGATTATTTTCTTTCAAAAAGTTCAATATTTTTCCTGCAACTTTTCCTTGTAGAAAACTTTCCGCAGTAGAAAAATCTTTAAAAATGAGGTTTATAAAGTGGTAGAGTAAACTAAAGAACTTCACCAGATCTATCATGATGTACTTGTTTACATGTATAGTAAAGTAAAGTAAAGGCAAAGCTCACATCATGGTAAAGGTGAGGTAATTTATATACGAGATAACGTATATAGTGAAGAAAAGTGGGAGAGAGTGGGAAAGTAGTTTCCTTTTGCTTGACTTTACTTTATCACACTTTACTGTAGTCTATATGGTAAAGAAAAAGTGACGCGTGATAAAATTTATGGTAAAAAAGTGGCGGCTAGACTTTACTTTACCACAATACTTTTTCATCTAAACATGTTGATGGGATAATATGTCACATCTCGATCAAAGCATGTTTGTTTATATGTGTGGTAAAGTAAAATAATATTGATGTCAAATCATGGCAAAAGATGAGGTAAAGTAAGGTAAGATGAAGTATGTGGTGAAGTAAAGTAAGAAAGAGAGTTGTAAAGTAGTTGCCTTTTTATTGACTTTACTTTACTACACTTTACATAGTTTTATGTGATAAAGAAAAGCGGCTTACGGTAAAAACGGCAGTTGAACTTTATTTTACCCTACTACTTTTTCATCCAGACATGGGAAATTATATATATATTAAGTATTTAATAAAAAAAACTATTCTAATAATGAATTTTACTATGATCAATAACATTAATTAACTTCTTGTTGTATTAGATTTTTTTAATATATATTAAAAGAAATACTAGCAGAATACCTACCTGTACTTTGCAAATAATACAGACTACCCCCCTGTACAAAAAAGTTTTGAACTAAACCTACTTGTATTTTAAAAAACAATGCAAATGGAGATGGCCGTGACAAAAAAGTTGGAATGGCGAGTTTACCCCTCCATATATAAGATGTGTCTTGACATTTTTTTATCATTTTTCCATTTTTTGCTAGCGGCTAGGGTTCTTCTTCGTTGGCGACTTCGGGAGAAGCCGTCCCTCCTTCCCGGCAATCTTCATATCCATTAAGAAGCGCTACCGATCATAGTCATAAAGACCATCAGCGCTTTCAGAGGTATAATCTCATACCTTTAATAGTGCCATGTATATTCTGATGCATCTAGTCTAGAAATTACCGAGGGTTCAGGGTTTAGAACAGTCATATTAATTTCACATCTCTACGTGCATGGATTTTAAAGTTGTTGATGGGTTTGTCCGACGTCCATGATTTATGTGAAATTTGAATTAGAAAAGTATCCCTTTCTTTGTCTCATATAGTGAATGGAGATGAGTTTTTTGTTTTTCAGAAGCCTTGAAACTGTAGGACCTTTCGTTGTCTGATATAGTGATGTTTAGTGAAAATGGTCCCCTCTTGAGCTATTTATTTCTTTTCTTTTTTTTAATGTTGGTGGAATAGAATCCCCACCTGTCTGCACTGTGTCGGCTACTTTGTCTAATATCCATGGTGGCAATTACACACAGAGGGGACCACAGTCATACATTTAAATGTTTCTTATATCTATGGTTTTGTCACACATGGATTTTTCTTTGTTATTGTTCATGAATTTGCCTCAAATAATTGTCGTTTACATGTAGACGTTGTTTGGTGAAGTTACAGTTCAATTCCACATTGGTGGTTATTTTACAGACCCACCAAATAGTGTATACATTGGGAGTGTGGTAGATGAAAGCATTGATTTTGATATTTATAAAGCGTCATTTTTTTAGTTCAGGGATTATGTGATAGAATTAGGGTACCCAGCGAATAAGTCAATGTATTTTAAGTTGTCGGGCTTGGTTTTGATGATGGTCTTAGGAGGATTGAATCAGATAAGGATGTAGTTATTCTATTAGATCATTATAAGGATAGTGAGGTGTTGACTATTTATGTAGAGAGGGGACATGAACCTTTGATGGTAGTGTCACCTAAGGGGAAGGTCTTGGTACAAAATACTTACACCAAAGGTGCCTTGAAGCAATTACTTGGAGCAGAAGTTGCATCAGCTAGTAGTGCACCTCACTGTGATTTGGACTATGCTATTGATGTTGAGAATGAGCCTGCTGTTGATGAAGGCAGTGATCAGTATGTAGATGGTAAAGATGACCAATATCAGCAACATGGTCATCATGATGACTCTAATGTTCATCACCATCGATATGCTAATGATGATCATAACAAGCAGCATTAGTTAGATGATGACAATAAGGTTGAAAGTGATCACATCATATTAGATCCTGACGAGGCTCCGGAGTTATATGAGGATGTTGAGAATGTTGACGATGAGGATATCTTTAAAGGATCTTGTGAGAAGGAATCACAACCTCATGAAGCTGAGAGTGTGGAAGAACAGTCTGAAAACCAATAAGAACCAGTTGGGAACTGGATTATAGATTCTGAGGATAGGGATGAGCTTCAGTCTTTGTGCAGCTCATCTGATGAGAACAACAAGGCTAAATGGCCTGACTTTAATGAGCTGACTGATATGGAGAATCCTCAACTCAAGTTGGGTATGATATCTTCAAATGTGATCCATTAAAAAACAACCTATATGAGTCTTTCAACAATTACATACTTGAAGCAAGGGAGAAACCAATAGTTGGTTTGCTTGAGTGTGCGAAGAGGAAGCTTATGAACAAAACTCAAGTGAAGTTAAAAGGCATTACCAAATATAATGGGACAATCTGTCCAGGCATATTGGAGAAGTTTGAAAAGAACAAGAATGATAGCAAACACTATTTTTCCAACTGGTCAGGCAGAGGTGAGTTTGAGGTGGATTGTTTTGCCAAAACTTTTGTTGTTAACACTGAGAGTAGAACATATTTATGCAGAATATGGAATTTGACTGGGATAACTTGTAAGCATGCCATAACATTTATATTCATGAATCAAGAAAAGCCTGAAGATTATATTCATGCATGCTACAACAAAGAGATGTATTTGAGGGCATATAATAGTATAATGGCGCAGTACCTGGCATGCATGATTTGGTACAAATTGGAATGGAATCAGTTGCTCTTCCATTGTATAGAAGATCTGCAAGTAGGCCAAAGAAGTTGAGGAGGAGGGAAGCAGATGAGTTACCTAATTCAAGTAGAGTTTCTAGAAGGAATAAAACAATAACTTGTGCTAGATGCTTGAAAACAGACCATAGTGCTAATTCTCGCAAGGGACCAGTGCATCCCAATTCAAAACTCATCACAGCCCATGCCACCACACAGGGTACTATGTTTGCACCCATATTTTATACTTCTAACTAGAGTGTATGCATTTACTCACTAAGGTCTTGAAATTATGATTGGTCAAGGGAAAGTCAGACAAGCTTTTTCTCGGCCCATGCTAGCTTTACAACCAAATCCATCAGTAAGAAATACCAGTGGTGGAGGGAAGTTAAAAGCAGTTAGGTCTACATCAACACCCACATGTAAAGGGAGGATTTGTAACGCCCCACCCTACACACATGCATGATATTATCCGCTTTGGCCCACGGGCCTCACGGTTTTTTTTCTGATGGGCCATAACCATGGTTCAAAATCGCGGTTCGCGGTGATCGCGGAACGAATTTTTATTTGACCCCAAAAAAATCAGAAAAAATATCCAAAAAATTTAGAATATTATAAAATGATAGAAAGTAATATTTTTTTCCATAAGTGCATACTTTAAAGCAAAATAACGGTCCCTGCAAGTTATAACATCCTGTATCATTGCTGTATCGATGTATATACTAAAATAAGTTAAAATATCATAAATTTGACATAATGCAACCATAATTTTGGGCAAACTAATAGTGTTAAACATTTAAAGTCTACAATCTAGCAATAAATACTAATAGAGTTAGTACATATGCAGTGCCAGTACTCAAGAGTCAAGACTCAACTTAATAACTTAATCAGCAAGGTGTGCTCACTAGCCCCACCTTTAAGTTTCAAATTTAAAGTAACATTCACCACATCAAAATGAAATAACTTGCTAACTTAAAGTAGTGAGTTTGGTGTTTGGACAATTGCTTGATAGCCTAATGCCAGAATGAGTAGCGTCCTTGCTCGATACCATCTTCATCATCATCATTATTTCTTGAAGGGTAGAAGGCACTAAATTGTTGTGCTACATAGCCTCCACTTCCATCATGCCATAGCCTCCACTTCCATAGTGCCCATAAGGTTGTTGTGCATGTGGATGCGGTTGAGGAACGAAAATAGGTTCATAAAATGAGGCCGAGTCATTAGTAGACTGAGATGACTAAGGGTAGTCTTAGTGCTGCCGGTAGTCTTGGTACTACCGATAAAATTCGTGGGGAAGCTCAAGGTGCTGATGTGGATGTAATACATAGTAGTCACCATACATGACTTGTTGGTGGCCAACATCACCACCACTAATACCCTCTCCCCCGCCATATCCACTACCACCTACACCTGCATGTGATGATTCGGTTGGTGGGACAATTCTCCGGTACCCACGGGTCGGGTCTATGTTACTAGAAGCAGGAAAATGCTCTACTGTCTCCATCATATGGGCTGGTATCTTACTCTCACCACCATCTCCATCATCATCACTACCGCCATCCCCATCAGAATCATGCGGCACATTTGAAGATGAGCTACTACTGTTGAGGCTAATGTCCTCATCATCATCAACTTCATCTCGCATCTCCTGAGGATCAATCCCACGCCTTCGTTGATGGGTAAGGTTTATCTCGCGTAGGTGCTCGGCAACTCTCATTGGCTCTGGCCTTTCCCCAGTCAAATCCTGGACCATATCACTAATCTGTTCATCATGATCTAGCACTGGCTCTTCTACCTCTTCTATCCATTGTGCCAACACATCATCATTCTCTGAAAAAATATAGTTCAGATTGATTGGGCAAAAGTAATCTGTTTGGTCCTCAAACTCTCTCCTTCTTCTTTGTTTATGGCGGAACTTAATGTTGTAATGTATATACACCAATTTATTCAACTTTTGTATTGTCAGCCGATTTCTCACTTTAGTGTGAATGAATGAAAAGGTGCTCTAATTCCTCTCACAATTTGATGATGTAGTTGTTTGACTAAGGACTTTCATTGCCATTTTCCTTAGTATTGGAGCACTTTCTCCGTAGTTTAACCACCACTCAGTTGAAAATAAAATGAAAGTATATTTATTAATTAAATTATACATGACTGAACTTTTAAACTGACGTATAATGAATGAAATTACCATGATCTTTACCTGGAAATGACTTCATGATAGCTCGTTTGGCAGTTGATGTCCCAAAACTACCAAAGGCTTCATTGTATATATCAATCTGGGATATACCATAAATAAAATAAGGATGAACTAACTCTATATACTCTTTCAAAAAAAAAAAAAAAAGGTAGCCATGGCCAATTAGTCCATTACACTTGCTTGGTTAACAGCCTCACATGCATAATCCTCATTCACTGCAAGTTTTTCAATAACATTTTTTAGACCTACACGTATCTCATCTGTTAAGCTTCTGTCTACATTTTCATTGTATCGATACTGTGGGTTGAAGGAATAGCCTGCATAGTATATTAATTTAGAGAGATAAAACCACAATTTAACAATACTTAAAAGTTACGATAGTTAGAAATACAGTATGTGATTCTTTACCTGCAGCATGCAAGTCATGATGGAGTTGGTTTTCCCATCGTTTGTTGATGATCTTCCAATAAGCCTTGTAGTATTTGCAATTTGCTTGTATAGCTCGAGCTACGGCCTCATACAAGAAGCCCATTGTAGGTTTGTCATCTCCATCGGCCAACCGAAGGACCTTTATCAAAGGCTCTAAAACCTTTAAGGTCTCACCAACAAATGGCCAATATCTCTTAGATTGTACAATTTTTACAACTTGCTTCACTTGGGGCGTCGGCTTCTTCCCTCGCTTTGATTCCAATCATTCTTGTGATGTAAATAGTTGGTGTAACCCTCCTCTATATTTATAAAGGCTTTTTAGAGCCATAAAGTGGGTGACAAAACCTGTAATGCTGGGCCGTAGTAGCTCATGGTTGTCTGTATATTTCTTCATCATCTCTATGAGCCTGTTTGACTGATAAATAAAATTAGTGATCTTTTTTTCCTTCAATATCACACCTTTTATCATTTTCCTCTTAGCGATGTCTTCAATCATTAAATCCAAGCAATGTGCAGCACATGGAGACCAAAAAATATTGGGCCTTTGCTGCATTAGTATCATTCCTGCATTCTTCTTGCTTGCATCATTGTCTGTGATAATCTGAACAACACATTCTTCTCCAATATCCTCAATTACCTCATTGAAAAGCTTATTCAAGTACGTCGTATCTTTGACGTACTCAGTTGCGTCAACCGATATAATAAAAACAGTCCCTAAAGATGAATATAGTAAAAAATTCAATAGGGACCGTCTAGTAACCGTAGTCCACCCATCACACATGAGTGTGCAACCCCTCTCTCTCCAAACCCTCTTAAAGGTATTCACCAATCTACTGTCTCTTTATATTCCTCTTCAACACAGTAGTGGCCAATCTCATATGGTGTGGGTGGCTTTATACTTGGACCATGTTCTGCAGCAGCGTCCAATATGGTCTTCAAATAGGGTGAAGTTGCCTTATTTGGCGCAATGGCTCCATCGAAGAAGAATTTCCCAACTGCCCTAACTAACCTGTTTCTTGCATAACCCATCTTCCCGCTTAAGGCTTTGGCTATAGAAGGTTGCTTTGCAGATGGAGACCTATATGCAGCAGGGTCAATTGGACCCACAACTTCTTGTCTACGAGCCTGTTGTGTGGGAGATTCGCCAAACTCTAACCAATCTAGTGGTCGGCGAGTCTGTTTTTTACTAAACATCAGACGCAGCATCCCACTACCACCACTAACTGAGCCATCCCCCTCTTCATATTGGCCCCCTCTAGAAGCAGACTCATAGATCATTCTTCTCCTCTCTTCTTCCTCATTATATGATCTCATGCTCTCTCTCCTTACTCTCTCTACATCTGATTCCCCATCATCGTCATTATCTAAGTCAAGCACCTCTCTAGGCCCATACACCTCTTCTCTACATGCTTCATACTCTGCCTCTCTCCTTTTCTCGGTTACTACTTTTTTTTGCTTCCCCACATTTAAGAATGCTTGCATTTCCTTCTTTAACTCTAGGGATACCTTGTTACACTTTGCCACATTTCCTATTTTATGTGCCAAGTATTCCTTCAATCTGGTGATTCCCCCAGTTACCACCTTACCACAATAATTGAATTTAATTTTACTCTTTTTTCCATCCACATCAACACCATGTTGTCATGCAGGGTCAATGTCACGTACCATTCTGTTTTACAAAAGAATAAGTATAACACTAAACACATAATCCATAAAGTAAAGTAGTTTAGAATTTTAAACATAGAAGCTTAAAACAAAATGTTTCATATCCATTTTTCAAGTACGTTTAGCGTTACAAACATACACATGAGTTATACATTAAAACTAGACTAATAAAAAAACAAAATGTTAGATAAATCATCAAAAAAATATTTTTTGATATTGGTTTATTAAAAAATCCTAAAATAAATATTTAATAAATGTAATTTTTTGGACATTCATCTAGTGAGTAACATAAAATCTAACTCAATATAAAGCTATTGGTTCATGTATTGAGTATTACACAATCACTTTAAAGGAAAAAAAACTACAAACAATTCGGATTTAAATAATGAAAAAATAAAAAATATTACAAAAAGTGCTAAAATTCCCACTTTTTTGTTCCAAAAGTGTAGATCTATTTTAAACTAACACATTATAAATGCATTTGAACACTAATTTGGAAAAATATAATTGATTTCAAGAAAAGCCCCAAATTTTGGAAATAAACACAATCTAGATCTACACTTTAAAACACTAGATCTAGGGAAAAATAAATGAGTAACATCAAATCTAACTCAATATAAAGCTTTTGGTTCATGAATTAGTGTTGTGTCTTACACAATCTTAAAAAAAAAAAAAAAAATTGGATTTAAATAATTAGAAAATAAAAAATATTACAAAAAGTACTAAAATTCATACTTTGTTGTTCCAAAAGTGTAGATCTATCTTAAACTAACACATTATAAATGCATTTGAACACTAAATTGAAAAAATGTAAATGATTTCAAGAAAAGCCCCAAATTTTGAAAATAAAAAAAATCTAGATCTACAGCTTAAAACACTAGATCTAGGGAAAAATTAGTGAGTAACATACTAACATCATATCTAATTCAATATAAAGCCTTGGTTCATGTATTAGTGTATTACACAATCTTAAAAAAAAAAAAAAAAAAAAGAAAAAACAACTCGGATTTAAATAATGAAAAAATAAAAAATATTACAAAAAGTGTTAAAACTTGAATTTTTTTGCTCCAAAAGTATAGATCTAACACATATCAATCATCTCTAAGTTATTTTGATGTTGAATCTTGAAAAGAACTCCAAAAAAAAAAAAAAAAAAAAACTTACCAGAGAGGTCTCTTGAGTTTGGTTAGCTTTCCCCACATACAAATCCACCCAAAAGTAGCATAGATCTAAGCTTTTAGGTGCTCCTCCATGTCTTGGAAGTTGTAGGAAGCCTTAGGAAGCTCTCATGGAAGAAGCAAAATGAAAAAAGTGGAAAAAGAAGACCAACAGCAGCATTTAAAAAAAAAAAAAAAAAAACGCATCAGGTAACATAACGGCCGTTATTTTGAAAATAATGGTCGTTATAATGGTACGACTGTTATTTTGAAAATAACGACCGTTATGAACCATTTTTTTGGATATTTTTCGACCGTTATGCATCGTGGCCGTTATATATAAAATAACGGCACGGTAACGGTTGTTATCGTTACATAACGGCTGTTATGTAACGATAATGGCCGTTATTTTAAACTCTGACCATAACCCATCAAAAGGCCTCATGTAAGGTACGAGTGTAAGCTCTACATATAATCCCATTCACTTTCCTCCCTATAGTCGATGTGGGACTCCGGGGTGTCACAATCCACTCCCCTTAGGGTTGCACGTCCCTGTACAGTTGCCTGCCAGTCCCTGTAGCCTGCTAGCCCTCTTAACCCGCCCACATGAAAACCCGCCCACTTGCACCAGACCACAGCAGGGGAGCCACACTCGAACTAGTCGAGAGTCGGCTCTGATACCATCTTGTAATGCCCCACTCTACACGCATGCATGATATTGTCTGCTTTGGCCCACGGGCCTTACGGTTTTGTTTCTGATGGGTCAGAACCCATCAAAAGGCCTCATGTAAGGCAAGGGTGTAAGCTCTACATATAAACTCATTCACTTTCCTCTCTATAGTTGATGTGGGACTCCGGGGCATCACGGGATTGGAGCAAGAAAAGGCAGCTCAACGGCTAGATGTTATGTTGATTCTGCTTTTAAAAACCTTTTCTGGATCATGTTGTATCATTGCTTATGGAGCAGCATAGATGACTGTTTTAAAAAACATTTTTTGGATGACTATTTGGATGATGATTCATCCAGTTTCTTTTTTACTGTTTGGATGATGACGTTCCTAGTTTCTTTTTTACTGTTTGGAGCAGGACTTTCATTGAACTATATTATTGTTATGTTGGGACTGAGATTCCCAAATCAATTAGCAATTGAAAGTTCATTGTGTTCCTGTATAGATCTATGTTTTCTATTTTTCCTATTAAGTTAGAGTTTTCTTATTGTAGGTTAATTAAAGTTCATAAAAAAAGTAGAGTGAACCAAAGGATGCATTGACAAACAAACGACACCAACCAATTTTCATAATATTATATTCTAACTAATACATATGCTTATGGTAATTCCAACCCATCTACAGGCAACCAAGTTATTAGCGGGTAACACAGGAACAACACAAACACAATTCTAGCCCAAGTCTCGAGCAGCACACGTAAGTAACATGTTTCCCTTCGACAAGCTGACTTCAGTTCCCTCTCCAACACATCAATCATATCCAATAGCTTCGGCACAAGCTCTATTTCTCCATCAACCCATTCAAAAAATTCACACGCTGGCTAGATTTGAGAAAAAATTGAAAAAAATACATTAATACTAGCATGGTAGACCAAACATCAAGAAGAACAATTAGACGGATCAAAGCATAACCCCATATAGTGCACAGCCAAGAAACCTCCTCCCTATGTTCCGCTGTGTTTAGGAAGCTCTCAAAGCAGCCCTATGCCCACAGTGACAGTAACAAATTTTACCATCAAATTGAGAGTTTTGACCACAAGAACAATGTGTATAGGAGTTTTGAGAGGCAGGCATTTGATATTGCTAGAAAAAAAATGACCGAGAGCTGCTCACAAACTCAAAGGGCTCATTACCATTTTTATAGGCTAGGTTCAGGGGCAAATAAGTCTCGTTCATAAACTATTTAGATGAGTAACTTGCCGCCAGTATGCACCAGAAGCCATTTATACGTATACACTGTTAATACTAACAGAATCCGTTCATTTTGCATGTTAATTAGAACTTCAGGTTGGTTTAGTACAAAATACCAAAGTCCCAGGGGTAGTCTGCATTATTTGCAAAGTATAGGTAGATATTCCACTATTATCCCATATTAAAATCATAGTACCTTCCAAAAAACTCAATTTAAAATTTGTGATATTCTTAAAAAATCGCCAAACAATAAATATATTATAATATTTAAATATTACACTATTCTATTCTATATTATTTTATTCTTGCAATATTTAAGTCCGTAAATATTACATTCTGTAAACATCCAAATGGGCCCTAAGTTTACATTGGGATGGAGGAGAGGTTTTTTTTCTTTAACTTGACGGACTAAACTCCTGCATGGCACCCACTAAACCCACCTCTATATAACCCACTCGGTGGTGATATTGGATGATACACTGCACTACTGATAGTTTTCATTGTTTCAAACATTATTTCAAATGAAAAAATCCATTATTTTAAAGCAAGTTTCACTCCTTTGTATGCCCTAATAAAAATGCTTTCATTTGCAAATTGATTCTTGGATGTTTTTTGTTCCCATTAAAACATTTAGATGAAAACATAATAGACACAACTAGATTAAGAAAAAAATAGAAAATGTATGAAAATGTAAAAGGCATACTCATTAAATTCTCTAAGGGTTTTTTTTTTTTTTTTCATTTGACTTACACGGGCACATTTTGCTAGTCCCTAATTATACTTCTAAAATTAATTTTTACTTGTTTAAGTCAGGGCGAGTTGACTCAAGTTAATAGATTGTTGAGTCAGGCGAGTTTAATAGTTCGAACCAATATTAAACAAATACTTCAGTCAAAATCACCTCAAGTCATCCAATAGGTCCCAGAGTCAAGCTTTCAAACACTAACTCTAACCCACCACTTGAATTGTTGTGATCATATTTGCCCATGAACCAACCAACCATGAGAGCCAATATATGTTCATATGCGCTCACACTGTATCCCACCAGTCCAGCCTTTCCAAGTTTGATAATTTTTTCCATTCAGAAGGTGGGTGCTTCTTGGTCAATATAAGAAAACAAAAATATGGCAATGTGGGTCACCAAACCAGGTTTCCATTTCACCTTTTTACTATAAAAGCCTCTACTACCATCATGTAACAAACACAACACAAGAGAAGTGGAATCCCCAAAATGGCTAGGTGGTGCAATTCATCCACCTCACAGCACCTTTTATTGCTGCTCTTTGTAGCAATTCTCTCCTCCTTTCAGACCTTTGAGGCCTCAGAAGAGCCTAAACTCTCCAATCTCCAGTTCTACATGCATGACATCGTCACTGGGCCCAACCAACAGCAATTCGGGTCGCACCCAGGCAACCCCTCAACTTCACTTGGACCGACCCAATTGCCGCTATGTTCGGCTCGATCTACGTCATAGATGACCCGCTGACAGCCACATCGGACCCGAAATCTACGGTTCTTGGACGGGCACAAGGGATTTATGCCATGACATCTCTGGGGGATGAATTTAGTTTGCTAATGACACTCACTTACTCTTTCATTAGTGGGCCATATAATGGTAGCTCAATAAGCGTGGTGGGCCGGAATCCAGTGATGAGGGATGTGAGAGAGATGCCAATCATTGGAGGCACGGGGGTCTTCCAACTCGCACGTGGGTACTGCTTGGCAGATACCCACTCAAGTGATGGGGCTGATGCAGTGATATGGTACAATGTTACTGTGTTACATTACTATATTTTTGTATGATTAGGACATGTACCATGCTTATGTCAGTTATGTGTTTTAAAGTATTCTGGTTCTTCCCATAAAAAAAAAAGTACACTAGTTCTAAAATTAGAGAATTTCTGTGACATGAACAATGGATAGCCATTATAGTTGAGATGGGTTGCAGGGGGTTAGAAACTGCAAACAGGAGATTGAATGCCTTTTTTTCTCCCCCCTTGCACTTGCATATATAGGAAATGGACTTTTATGTGCAGATACATATTTTATTGGGTTTGTAATTTGAATTAGAGGTGATGGAATTTTATGGGAGATATGGAGGAAGATAGATATGAGTCAATTGATTCTAGAGCAAATAATTATCAATTTTGGCCAATGAATAAAGATCTCTAAGTTTGGGTTGATCTCTAAGTTTTAGATGATCCTGAACCCTCTTCATTCACTGAGCCGATTAGCTTCAGCTAGTCTAGCTGAGTGCTTGGTCAACTTGCCTGACCTATTGGAGGCATACTGAGCTAAGCCGACTCTCCTGAGTCAGCTTGAGATGTGAAAACCATGGTTCAATCCACTTGCCCAAAATTGCCAAGTTATTTCGAGCTCGGGCTGAGCTCATTTGCTAGTAGGCAAATTATTCAGTCCACTTGGGCAAAAATTATCAAATCAGGCAGGAATATCCATTCAGCTAACAGATGGATAAGCCCAATAATCAACGCCACAAACTTATCCCTCAGGCCCAATCCAGGGGACCTAAAACTCAAACTACATTATGCTGGCTCAGATGCAGCCTTCATCAGTTGTAACTACTGGGTGCAACTGTCTTGGGCTCGCCATGGGTATGTCTACAGCCAAAGACAATGTAGCACAGATAGGGGCAGATTCTTTAAAGCTGTTTTAGGACTGTGTCAGATTAGGAAGTAAGAACTGCGCATCTGACCCAATTAGCAAACAATTAGTCCATGGATGTGCCTTTCCTAAGCCCGGGTGGCCTAGTTATAAAAGCTGTTATAAACCCTTTAAAACTTGGTTGATGCACTGTGAGATGGACCTTAAAAATTATAACTCACACAATGGGGACAAGATGTATACAATCGTATCATCATAATCTGTATATTCATTTTTGGTGATCTTTCGAATTCCTTCCTTCTGCTCGTCACAAATTTATAGTAACAGGGAAACAAACAAAACAAGAAACAATTATAGTGGAAATAAATAGAAAAACACATGGCTTTTAGATAAAAATCCTTATAAACAGAAGTATTTATCATTCATCATAAAAAGCAGCAGCTAGGGAGCATTTCAAAGAACTTGAGACCCATTTTCATTGCCAACATTTGTGTTATTGGGTCCAAATGCAAAAGCTTGAAGCTTTAACCTTGCCTTAGCAGCAACAGCCAGTGATTCCTCAGTTGGGTTCTCTTTTGCAGCGGCAACAGCAGCCACATAGGCCCTCCGTGCCTCTTCCACTTTCTGCATATCTATCTCATTGATTGGTTCCTGTTTCAATCAGATCATCAAACAGGACTGCCTCTGATGCTCAAATGCATACCAATAGGAAAGCATGCTGTATGCAATTGATAAGAAATCTATGATGCAAAATAACAGGAACACCAATGGGAAATCATATACATCATCATGACAAATATAACAAGACATGATGGGAACATATAGGGGCTAAAGGGAATCCATAAGAGAATTATTTTTTTTTAGATTTTTCGGGCTCTTTTACCTCTTTTTATTGAATTCCTACAAAATCATAGTAAAGAGGGTTTCTTCAAAGGAGTTAACATTCTAAGGTGGAGATCTAGTTGGGACTACCACTTCCCTAGGATTTAATATAGTAGGATGGTGGGTGGATAATCATTTCCCGTCAAACCCCTAATTATTTGATGGCCGCTTGCCGACATGTTATCTTCACCTTTAATCATTCACTTTTAGCCCCTTCGATAGAAGAAGGCATAGCTTATAACTCCGGAATTCAATATAGACAAAACAAGCACTCATAAAGAAGAGTTCTTCATTTTGGACACATTTTTCTTTTTCCAAGATGTCGGCAAACCTGAAAATGGAGTGGTATTATTATAACGTTTAAAATATGGCCATCCTAGTAAACTATGTGAACATTGTATGCAACTTCAATTAAATGGGTATTTATACCGGTGGTTAGACCTGCTTTGTCGTCTTAACTTTGAGCAACAAAGAAACAAAGAGTTTTAAGTACATATAGCTGATATGAAGAAGATAAGATGGATGTTTGGAGTTACATGAACGATAGAATCAGGAATCAATAAAAGAATACATGGGTGGGTAGCCACAATAGAAAGGAAAACCATGAAATTGTGGCTGAAATAATATGGGTACGTACACAAGATCAGAAACAGCCCCCATATGAAGTATTGGGGGGTTACCAGTTTTAAGGGACAAAAGAAGGGGGCACTGCCAAAAGATTTGGAATTTAGTGATGGAAAAAGACAGTAGACAGGAATGAAAGAAAACATGGCTTTAAATAGGGTTTAGTTGAAAAGCTGAACCCAAAGTGGACCACAATATAAATGGAATTAAGCTTCAATGATGAAGACAATGCTAATGAGTAGGCTTTCATGAAATTCACCCAAAAAAAAAGGGCATAAAGCCACGCTTTAAATACGGATAAAGGTCAGGTAATGTTCAGGCCAGTAATCGCTGGGCTACCATTAACATGCAATTATATGACCTACCTTTGATTTGTGCAACTCCCTAGCATACAAGGAATGGGAATCTGACTAATAATGTGCAGACTAAACCATACCCTTGACTGATCACAACACAGCAACACATTCAAACACGCTATAAAATTGGATTTAGGATTATCAATCATATCGTAATTATTTTAAGCATTTCATAACCTCAACATGAAATTTGAATCAACAAGTGCTGAATATTGGCAAATATCCGCGTTTAAGTGATATCATCAGTTTCAAAATGCAAATATTGTGTGTGTGTGTATTTCATCCATCTTAAGCTTACAGTATCATTAAAATAGAGGTTAAGCTTACTATTTGTGGCAGTCCATCCAAAGGAAAACGATAAGTGTTTTTCTCCTGAGCATATGTGGTTGAATTGCTCTTTGCTAATTCTTCAAATAACCGTGTAAATGCTGCAATTTCATCTTTCATAGAGCCAAGATCCTCCTGAAGCTTCTCAACCTTCCTATTGGATGTCATGGCTTCCCACTCTAATTTTTCCAGTGCCGCTTGCTTATCCGCAAGCTTAATCTGTAGAACAAAAGCAAGCAATCAACTTTCTTGACATGATGGGGGGTTCAAGGTAGAAGTAAAATAAAAAAACATTAAAAGCATCATTATTGAGCAACATTAAGAGACAATATGCGAGTAATCTACACTCCTTTGTAATTCATCAACTAGTGAATTTAATTTATCAATTGCACAATAAGGATTCAAGGACGAGAGAGGTGGAGCAGCAGTTATCAAATGCTCAACTGAAAATGCAGAAAAGAGGAAGGAGGAGTAAAATTCTGAAACCAGATGAGAAGTCAGTGTGGTATTTTCTGTAGCTTTCTGTGACTAGGTTTTGTTTTCTACATAAATGATGATGAATTCTAACTTTTAAGACTCTTAAATTCGAAGAGAATTAAGCTATCATAAAATAGTAGGTATTTTAGTTGACCAAATGTTTCTCGTGCATGCTAAGGTATTTAGGATTTGATAAATGAGCAGATATATGACATTTAATAATTACAGTGTATCGCAAATAGTTCAAAAGGATAAACTTCTGATTTATGTTCCATGGGTGCCTTTTTGAATTTTTGACAGCATAAGCTTTTCCATGAAGGGAACATATATTCTGTACCTATAATTGCGTATTTGGAAGTTGGAACACATTAACACAGCATCAGATTTCCAAGGTGCACTAGACTTTTTTTAATTTTTTCTTATTTTCGGAATCTTGGAAGCAAGGTTTAAATAGTTATAGAAAGGAAAAGGTAAACTCACCTTTAGATGGAAATCTCATATACCATGAAAGCAAACGGGAAGCGATTTTCACCCCCCTTTGTCTTATAGTGCAGTTGCTTAAGGTGGTGGAACACGGGAGCATGATGCCGAAACGGTTTCGAATTTGGATTTCTCTCTAACAAGGAAAGTCCAAAACGCCACATGGTTGTTACTTACACCGCCAAAGTCACACTCCCAACTAAGTAGGAAGTCACTGGTGCAAACTCACCGTAATTTCTTCTCATTGTAGTTAGCTCAATTGAGACTGTAGGATGAAAATGGTGCTGCTAAGAGAGGGTCCTAGTACATGTCCTCTGTGTTAAATGACTGTATTTAATTGATAGGTAAAAAGATTCAATTAAATAAAATGAAACAAAGCTCACTACATGTACATTATGGGTGCCTAGCAATATTCAAGGGGCCGCGTGCACAGCAAATGTGTAACAATGCCAAAAGCACGCACCATCTGTATGACTCTCTCTCTCTCTCTCTCTCTCTCTCTCTCTAAATATCTGTGTGCATGTGCGGGTGTGCTCTCTACATTGTAAACCAATGAAAAATGTAGGTGGGGATAGCATGAATTTGGACATGGACTCAGATCCAAAACCATATCAAACCCACATTTAGGTTTTGGTCCCTGATCTTTACACCCAAAACATAATTGGATTCTGGTCCAGATACCCAGTCATGCAGTTACAAGGAACATGGCCTCAAAAGCCATACAGAACAAAAGCAAAACTCACAATGGTAAACCTGGGTAGATGGAATAATGCTACATTGATGGTGAAATTGGTGATACCTGGAGACACCAGTTTGAGGATAGCATATTGGCACCCTACAAACATTGGCTGGTGAGGATATGCACATCTTGGTGTGCATTTCAGAATATTAGCATTTTTCCTTTTGAAGTATTTTTTATCTGCCATCCTTAGATGCTTACATTCCTTCCTTCAGCCACTAATAGGTCTCTTGCATAGTCATTCTCTCTCACACAAGCGAGAGAGAGAGAGAGAGAGAGAGAGAGAGAGTTCGATTTTTTCACCTTAGAAAGACTAAATATATGTGGACAGTCAAGTTTTTAATTAAACAGAACCCATCTAGATCACCCCAAATTATGGGACAAGACCAAGATGATGAAGCATCATTCAGATGAGAGCTATGTTCGATCAGAGTTCAAGAGTCTAAATTGCCATTAAGATACACGTATAGGTAGGGCCTGACCCATTAACAGCACCAACTCCTCTTGTCACATTGTATTACATTTACTAAGGATAGAACAAAAGGGGAACAAAACACATTTTAGTACATTTAAGCACATTTGATTAAGTTGGTGTTTGTTGCTCTTGTAAATCTCGATGGAATGTAATGTAACAAATAACACATTAAAGGCAAAGGAAAAAACCTCCTGTCATCTGGAAATAAAGGTTTACAAATCAAGACAGTGAACTACTTCAGTATTGATCACAAACAAACATCAAATCATGGTGAAATTGGTGATAAGGACAGGCATGTCTAAATTATAAATGGACATGAGTAAGATATTATTACCTTGGCATTAGAAAGTTGTAAATGAGTAGTTTTAAGAATCGAATCCTTCTCAGCGACCTGCTGCTTCAATTCATCAAGTTTGACATGAACTGAACTCATCTGGTTCAATGAATTTTCAGCAATTTTAAGAACTTCATCCTTCTCTTCTAATTTCTTCCGCAGGTCTTCCACCTGCTCCTGCAATTTAATCAACTCTTCCCTATCCTTCTCTACCGCTAATGACCTCGATGAGAAAATTGAGAAGTCATCAGCACAGGCGCCCTCCCTATCTCTACTCATATCTCTGCTCAGATCATTGCCTCCAAAATCCCTATGTTTTTTGGAGGGATTGGTTTGAGCTGTTCTCCTACCTTTTGGATCAGTAATCTGCGATTACAACATAAAAATTCATTTGATTAAATTGCAGTTATGCCATCCCTTATGTCTCAAACTTTTACTTGTAACCACATAATGGAAATTTAGAAATGGAATGGCATTCCACCAAATGAGAGGTCAACCATTTATTTTTCTCTAGAGAAGAACAATAACTAGTAACTGGAAAATTGAAACAACAACGAAATCCTGCACTTGTTACCATTGAGGAATAAAAACAAGAAGAAAAATCCTACACTCCTATGCTAATGGGTTTGCAAAATCAAGCAAATCCAAGTTAGTGTAAGCAGTTCCTCTCCCGAATAAATATTAAAAATTAAGAGGAGGAACCTCTTGTATTGACTCACAGCTCAGATTTGAAATCACGACATAGGCGAAGAGAAGAGGACGGAGAAAACTAGGATTAATATCTTCTCAACTTCAGGCCTAAGTCTGTACTGCTGTTGAAATAGAGTCAACTTGAACGAGTCAGATGCAACCTAACATGCACTCTATAGCAAAGAAGTTAAAATAAAACCACTGAATGTACATGTAAAAAATTAACACAATGGAGAATGCAACTCAGGTCAATACAGGTCATGCATGACACTGTCATACTGATACAAATTGGCCTGTACCTCCTATGATCCAATGGTTCCAACTTCAATGAGACCTTCCAAAACCCCGAAACCCCACAACTACCGTGCTTATGGCCCCACCAAGCTGGACCGTTCCTCAAGATCCTCTGCTAAACTTAGAGAAATCCTAAGTTTAAGGAGTGAAACTCTACAATGGGGCCACCTATTGAAAATCCTAGCCACTCAAATTGAAGGCCCATTAGTGTATGGGACACCCCCAATTTTGACACCAATAGCAGTTGGTCTCCGGTAAGATCGTTTTATGGACCTAACCAATACACCAACAGTCCTAGGACTGATGGAATGCGTCAAATCAACTCTTATAACTACTTAGGATCGTAACAAACCACCATGATTCCGTAGCCGATGTCCTCAGCAACTCTCACTCTAGAGGAAGGTAGCCGTTTTCTCCTCTTGGGACGACTCACACTCCAGATAGCCCTCTCCACGGCAGTTTTCACTCTAGCGGTAGGTAGCCATTTTCCCAATTTTTTTTAGACGGCTCTCACTCTACTCTAAGTAGCCCTTTCCGTGACTCGAACCCGAAAAACCCCATTAGGGCTCTATAGCATGTCTGGCCCAACTCGCATTAAAAAGATCCAGTAGTCCCCCCTTGTCTCGTCACCCCCCTCCCTTCCTCTTCCCTCTCTCCCTCCCTCCTCCCCCTCAGCTCCAGAAAACCACCCTAATCGCTCTCTCTCTCTCTCTCTTTCCATTTGAAGATGGAAAACCACTGAAAGTCTGAAATCCGAACAGAACCACCAGTCTACGTCAAAGAATCCATGGGCCAAATTTGGGATCAGGTAGTAAGAACTGTTCAATTAGTTATATCGATCGACGTATGGGGAGGAACACATGTTTCGTATATAATTCTTTTCCCTTGCCCCCCCCCCCCCCCCCCCCCCCCCCCCCCCCCTCCTTTTCATCTCCCTTTTGTAAATAAGAAGGCATAAACGTTGTTGCAATTCATTGTGTAAATAGCTATGGATTCTTTTTCTATTTTTTTGCTCGCACGAAAAAGATGGGGACTCTAATAGATATATGGAATGGAAGCTTATAGTAGCAATGATTTTATGTTTTCTTAACTTCTGATCAGTGGGTTTAGTGAATTGTTGCTTTTTATTTAAAAATCACTTTAAAGATCAACCACCAGGTGGGCATAATTTTTGGAATATGATCCATTGAAAAGGTGGTCCAGTGTGGATTCTAGATAGCAAATTTGCATCATGTGAGGCCCAGCCCTAGGAAATCATTGATGAAGCCTATTTCTTAGTTTTTTTTTTTTTTTAATTACTCATAAACATGGTTCCCTGTTAACTGGCAATGTGACAAATTTTACTTTAACTCGAATAATGAGTCTAAAAGTGAGCTCAGTTCTTCTCCTTTCCCCAATAAAAACCCCAGACCTATTGTTTTGCATTTTAGTTGCAAATGAAATTGTGCTGATACTGATACATATCGCCAGATCAATGATATGCATCATTTCTTCTTTCTCCTCATTGATTTCATAGGAGGGCCCATTTTTTTATGCATGAAACCATTTAAAATAACCCAAATATTACATTAATTATTGAATGATCCTGATCATTTAACAAGTCACGTCTCTGTGGAGTGTAACCCTATCTTTTGCCCATCCAAGAAAAAAGTGGACCATCAATGAGATGGTAACATCTAGTTCAGTTGCACTTTCGAGGCCATAAATTATCACAGTGGTAAGCCAATCTTGCACAGTTCAGATCACTGGGCTGATTAATGGATTGAGATATGACTTTTGATGAGAGAGTGTTAGTTGGTGATGTTAAATATATTGTATAATTGTATCTATTTATATGCAATACATTTTTCTCCTTTGCCATTGTTGATGTGCAGAAAGTACAACAAAATAATGATTTACTTTTTCAATTGACCATTGTCATGTCAGCCCCACTCAAACAAAACTCCTGGATCCCCACTAGACCTAAGCAATACCCCAAAAGCCCCAGGACTGATGGAGCGCGCGTCAAATCTAAGTCTTCTAACTATTTAAGACCATAACAGATACACCATTTGATTGAAAACATGATTAAGAAAATCTTATCCATCCCATACTAATCACATTTCAAATGGTCAATCTTACTGCGGGGCCAACTCCTACCGGAGTAAAATTTATAGATATCTTGGCGGGCTGTTCATATTGAGGGGCCCAGAATTCCAACAGGTTCACCCCACTATGGAGTTCCACTCCACCACCAATATCTGAGTCAAAGCCTCAGAGGATAAAGTAGACTCCTTCCCAAAAAAAAAAGTCTCAAATAATTATTTTCACGTTCTTAATCTATAATTCTAAAAACTTTCAATAAATTTATATTGACCCCCAAAGAGAAAAGGAAAACCCTGGTTAATCCCCTGCTATGAGTTTGATGCCGCTCCAAAACAAATACAAGAATGAAGAGCCACCCCACCATGAACTCGGCATCTCAAAACAGCATTCAAATCAAAATACAGACAAAAACAGAAAAATCAAAGAAACCCAGAAAAAAAAAATGCGTACTTTCTTGGGAAACGAATCTCTGGAAGGAGTGCGAGTGTAGGTGAGTGACGCACGACGAGAGTAGGACGCATTGGGTCTCCGATCCTTCTGAAAAAACCAGACATAGAAGAAATGAAAAGCAGCTACATTTGAGAAAAAAAAAAGGGAAAAGATAGAAGAAGGAGATGCTTTTGAATGCATAGGAAATGGAGAGATGAAGGAGGAACCATGAGGGATTCGACGAGGGGAACCATCTCTACGAGGTTCCTGAAGAGGACACGATCGAAATTCCCATCGCGATTGTTGTTGTTGTTTGGTTGTGAATTGGAAGAGGAGTAATCTTGATCTTGAGAGAGCCATGATCTCGGATCTTCAAAGCTCTCGTCGTTCCTTTGCAGATCGATGAAATGATTCGGCTCCAGCATTGCTCCACAAATCCACGAAACCCCAGAAATTTTCAGTCAGAAAAAGAGAGTGAAAGCAGAGAAGGAGATGATGATGAGGACTTGTTTCTTTCTTCTGTCTAGATCTTGTATTTATTTTGAATGTCTAATACATATGGCACTAGTGGTGCCACTCTGCTACTGGATTTGAAGTGTGGTTTACTCAACTGCTACTTCTTTTTGTCTTTCTTTTTTGCCTTTTTTTTTCCCTACTCTCCTTGCCTTGTATTGGACTTGTTTGAGGAATATTGTGGTTTGTTTTACATTTTCAAGAAATACAAATTTATGCTTGAGTTTTTCAATGAAATCCTGTATGAGCCATTTATTTGTATGTAATTGAATTTTTTAATACTTCTTTTAAAAAAAATGTATTTTTTAGAAGTGGCTAGAATTGAAAAAAATGAATGCAAAGATTTATCGACAGGCGTCAATAAAATTTTTTGTTAGTGGAAAATAAATTAAAGTGAGGTTAAAAATGAATAGTTAGATATTATCTCAGTAAATTAAACCCTAGGAAAGTTAGGGTTCCATTTAAATCTCTACCTTATATGATTCAACCATACCTATTTAAAAATCTTATTTTGAGAATTTCTAAGTATAGGGCTCTTTAAAATAAAATTTTAAATATATTTCAACAAAATAAACCTAAAGATACCATTGCCCTCCTTATGTGTAGTCAGAGTAAATGTGCTGATTTTGAAAATTTATGTTGAAAAAGAATATTACTTACTTAAGGACTTTAATACACACATATGAGCATACAATCAAATTAGCTATGCTAATTTCAAAATTTTACATTAAAAAATTTATTCACCAAAGGGCCATTAGCTTGCATGGAAGGATTCCTAGAAATTCAAAAGATGTGACAAGGTTGAACCTTACAGCCTGTTTGTTTCCAAGATCGATTGAGTAAGAGTGGAGTAAATCTCAAATTAGTTATAAAATTAAAGTGGAGTGGGTTGAAATAAAATAAGCATTGAATTACTTTACAAGTGTTTTGTTTGTTGGAATAAAGTAAGATGAAAGTGAGGGATAGCAACTTTCATGGGAAAGAAAGAATGTGGCAGTAAAATAGTAAAATAAGCAAGTTATTTAGATTGCTAGAATGAAATTTTGATGGATTTAGTAGAGTAAAGGGGGGGTGCCACGTCACCCAACAGCTTTATTTCAGTTGTCTCCTGTGCTCCATCCAAACATTCTTTGAGGTAAAAATTTCAACTGTTGCAAGCTTTTTTACTCCTCTTCAATTCTATCTTATGGCACACAAATAGGCAATGACATTATTATCACTCTTGATCGTAAGGTTATAATCAGATCCCTACTTAGTGTAAGTAAGCCTATAATTGAATTCTGTTCACTAGTTAAGGAATGTTATCTATTAATATATTTTTACAAGAATTGCATAAATGATTCGAATGTAGGTCCAATTGGGTCCTTTAGATCCAAATAATTGGGTCTGAACCTAGTTACACCATGAACCACACCTAAACCCAACTTATTTGCAGCCTTACCCCTCAAGGCATGATGTCAAGGGATAATTCTACATGATCTTCAGAAAAATTAAATTAAAAAAAAAAATCAGATCCCAAAAGATAAAAACTTTTGCATCCAATAGGAAGCTTGTCCTAACCCATTGATTCAAACCTCTACCATTGAGGAAGGTATATTGGTCTCAAAAGGTTTCTCTCTTTGTTTTAATGTTTTATCTTTTTAATACAAGAGCCACACATGGTTTGATCAAAATTGTTAAGAGCGATTGGCCCATTGCAAACCAATGCCTAGAAAAACTCCCAGATAGAAGAATCCTGACCCTCCAATTTACATGCATAAGGTAAATACGAAATTGGGAAAACACAGTAGCAGCCGCACATAAATCACAAATGGAGTTCGAGGTGGGAAAAACTGACTCGACCCGCAAAAGAAAACCCAACATACAGTAACAGATCTGGTTAGATTTAACCCCCTATATCTCCCATATGACCCGTTTCTTCTTCAAAAATCTTGATATTGCATTTTTAAAGTCACTCTCATTTGAGAAAGGAACTATGAAATGTACAATATTGAGCACAAGAAAGAGAGAAATTGATTAGAGTTGCGGTTAGTTTATGGGATTGAATCCGGAAGAGCAGCTGCCAAATCTACTACTATACAATATTGGTTTTCATTAATTTTCTCTCATTTACTGTAGCTACTTTGATGGTTTAAAATTTAAATTGATGGATGATTTATTAGCTTATTTGAGTTCTTTACTTGATGGATAATGGATGTTTGAATGGTTGATGATAGGTTAAAATTTTGAGGATTACAGAATTTTATAAAAAAAATGTGAGCTTTTAAAATTAATTTTAAAATATTTTTTTAATAAAATTCCTTATCTATTAAAATGACTGCTCCAATCAGTCTTTAATTGAATGATAAGTCGTTTTTACGAATTTTCTTTAAAAAAAACCCAAAGATATTGCTGGTTCTCGAGGTCTGTCGTTAAAAAACAACTGCCCTCAACCATCGCCAATGGCAATTGTTTCGAAAAACGACTACGATTTTACAAACCACCTGTAGCAGTAGTTTTATTAGAAAAACAAATGTGTTTGGCAGTTATTTTATTAGAAAAACGACTGTCTTCGACAATTGTTTTTGTGCCCTTTTGACGTATTGAAGCTTCATCTTGTTAGGTTCTAACTGTCAGAGGTGTTACGGTCATTACCATGGACAAGGTCCTCTCTCTCTCTCTCTCTCTCTCTCTCAAACCAACAAAAGCCTAGAATTCTCTCTCAAGATCTAATACTCAAACCAACAAAAGCAAAGAAACATCCAGACAAAACGATCAAGCCAAACTGTAAGCAACACACCGCCTCAAGGCCTCAAAACTCCAATTTTGGCAAGGCAGTGTATCAAACCATTCAAATTCCCAGGAAAATACCTAATTCAAATCAATTAATTATCGGAAACCGAGTGGCCTGCATGCCACGAGTCCCACGTCAAATCAAGCAACTAGAGGCCTGCAAAGAATACAATCTCACTCCATATAAAACTTGATATGCCCCCACAAATAAGACTCTCAATAGGATTAGTAGATGTGTGTTTCTTGGCGTCTTTGGAAATGTGACTCTTTGGACATCCTCAACTTTGAAGAAAATCCTCTCCATGACTGTTGTAAAAGTAAGGTTTACGAATAGGGAATGAAGCAGAGCACAAATTTTTACTTTTATTTGTTTTTAAATGAAAGTTTTAGATTTTTTTTAGCAAAATCTCCACAAATTGTAGTAATAGAATGATTGCGATGACTACATTTATTATTGAAGAAACTCATTATAGAATGTCTGAACTCATACATCTACATAAATCATTCCTTCAATTCAGAATTGTTAGTCAATCTAAATGCACCTCCATGTATCATATGTTTGTTAACTTTAACTATTGAACTCTTAAGTTTTTTTTCGACATTGAGACTTAATCATGCTAATACTTCTCAACATTGCAAGTTGTTTATCGACATCACAGTTGATGTTGGACATATATATATAGGCACAAAATTCTGATCTTGCAAGTATTATGTCTCGAACTCGCGAGTCATATATCGAGTTCGCAAGTAAGAAAGTGAAGGGCAATTTGGTCTAAAGAAAAATGAAGTCTTTTGTATAAGATGTTTTTGTGCATTACATATATTTGAGGATGTTTTTGGAGGTACAAAGATATTTGAGGATATTTATAGTAAAAACTAATTTTCTTGTTTTCTTCAAAAACTTGGGACATTTGTTTCTTCTAGCATAGTCAAGACCATGTACTACTTCATGCTTGTGGCGTAAGCATTCTTAAGCTCTTTTTTCGGTAAGACACATGGTAGAGTTTGTATGACCCCATTAACCTCACCACATAGAATAAAGATTCCAGATCCAGCCATATGCATCACATATATCAATTAAAATACTGTAAGTATTGTTCGATCTAAGTTTGTGACATTTACCAATGCTTGATAGCGCCATTAGTTGGGGCACTTCATAACCACCCGGAAGTCTCAGCATCAAAGTCCGCCAATGCGTTGGGACCCCAAGCTATTTTATAGCCCGACGAACCCGGAGAGTGGAAACAGGGGGAGGCCACCACCCTGAGGGATTAGTCAAGTGTTCAAAGAGGCCTTGGACACCCCCGGTTAGTAGAGAAAAAAAAATTTTGTGACATTTGAACAAAAGATAAAGCGAAAACTTACTTAATTTTCCAACAAGGAATTTCGTTGTTTAGGATGGGACAATTATCAATGTCCGTTGGACTTGTGATTTTCCGAATGGCGAATATCAAAACCCTTCAATAGCAATGTTATGCGAATTTAGTGTATGGCGAAGGAGAAGTCCATGATAGGGGGCCAAGAGTTCAGCTCAAGATGATATGGAGAATGCAAGCAATAATTCTGCATTATGGTCACTGATGGTCTCTCCAATTCTTCCTAAGTGGGCACCTTCAATATATGATCCATCAAAACTCAATTTGACATGCTGGTTAGGGGGTGGAGTTCATTTGATGGTAATAGAGTGATATGATGTGTCATGTAGCTAGTGTGAGGTCTGAAATAAATTGCTAGTGACAGATGAGCCAGTAGGCCTGGATTCCAATGGCTTTAACTTGTAAGGGTGACATTAAATATGTAATTGTGACGTGCTTTCTACATATGCCAACAAACTAATGCTCCACAGGATTTATTATTTTCTTTAGCATTCCAAAACTAATGGCTAAAGGAAATGAAGATTCCAAGTTCGAATGTTGAAATTAGTTATATTAGAGGATGATGACTAGACAAGAGATGAAAATGTACAATTGAGGAAGAGATGATCAACGTTTTCAGGTGCATGTCTGCAACAGGCATAAAGGTCCTGTTTGGCATCATGCCGATGAGTCGTTCCCTTGTTCCAACGAGACAAGGCCAAAGAGAACTAGTTGTTTGGCAAGTGCTAAATACCGTTCCACATATAGAATCCTCTGGAACATCCCAAAAAAAGCAGTCCCGTCAGAGTAAGAAACGAAAAACGATAAATTTTCGGTTTTTTTTTGGAACAACCCGCGGGCAAGATTGCGTCTACAAATCCTTTCCTGCGTTCTTAACTCGATCTAAGCCATTCCCAACCGTGTTCTTCACCCGCTCCAACTGCTCTGTTTTGCAGCATCTCTCGTATGTCCCACCCTCCTCCCTTCTTTGCACCTCTCTCTATCTCTAATGTCCGGTTGCGACAGCCCTTTCTAATGATTCATTTGAACAAAAATCATACCCTTGGATCGTGGGTTCCTTGTTGCATGATCTGTGGTATGAGAAATGGCGCTGTTTGCAGGATGAGAAGCAACAAGAACAAAAATCATACCCTTGGATGGTGGATTCCCTATTGAAGGATCATAACCTTGGATTGTGGGTACCCTGTTGCAGTTGCAGGATCAAACCCTTAGATCGTGGGTACCCTGTTGCAGGATGTCTAATAAATACTTCACTACCCAAGCATACTGTCCTAATCTCTGCTGCATACTGGTTTGGCATTGCCTGTACCAGCCTTTCTTCAGTTATTTAGGATCTGAATCAATGTTCTATTTTAATCAATAATGTCCTCTCTGCTGCATACTGTTTGTCATTGCCTATATCTCTCCCAATTTCATCAATAATGTCCTCTCTGCTGCATACAGGTTTTACTTCAGGTAACTCCTGATTGGTTCATGGTACTCGCCTCCTCCTTTTGCCTGATTTGTAGGGAACAATAAGACTAGGTGGCACATGATTCAACCTTCACATAACCTCAGAAATCCAGTGAATCTCTGGCTGAGGGCAACCCTAACATCTCACTTCTCGTGTATGTCTCTGACATACGCTCCTTCTCATATACTTTAAGGGCTTTAATTTATTCATCATCACTGAACCACTTCTCTCCATTGACCGATTTGTGGGAATCAATGAGTTTAGGTTACACACATCCAAATTTCACCAACTTAAAAAACTAGTTCATCTCTGACTGGAGGCGACCACAACATCACGCCTCCATGTGTCTTCCCACGCTTTCTGTTTCATCACAGGTACCTGATTACCCACGTTCACCATATCGATGCTCCCACAGACTTGTGGAAACCAAAGAGTCCAGGTGGAAAAAGATTTTCTTTATTCTGTTTATTAGAATAAAACTGTTATATTGTTACCAAGCAAGTTCCGCGTAGCATGTTCTCAATGGAACAAATTAATACAATATTGCCAAACAAGTTCTGCACAGATTGGCCTCAGTACAACTTGGTCTGAGCACAGAATTGGGAACAAGGCGGAAACGGGGCCAAAGGTTTGAATCTGATACGTTCCTACGAAATATTTAGTCCTTCGTCAAAAGACGATCTTGAAGACATCGCCATAGGAAGAATTTGATTTTTTATGGTATAAGTAGTGCCCAAACCTTTTTCAAAGGGGGATGAGTTCCCATTGGTATAGGCTGAATGGATTTATAAATGTCCTTAAGGGCCTGTTTCTTTATCGAAATTTATGACTGGAATTTGGGAGGTTGGAGTTTTTTTTTACATAATGTGACATCTTGTCTCGTGGCATTTGAAATGATGTTTCTTTCGTTAGAGTTTCAAATTCCAACCACCCAAAAGACCTTTTGGAATTCTTGGACTTCCACTCTCTATACCATTTGTTGGAATTTTAAATCCTCCATCAAAAAGAGGGATTTGGAATTCCACCTGAGGGGACAACTTTTGAAAAATTTGAAATTCTCCTAAATATGAATTCTTGAAATTCTAATAAAGAAATGGGCCCTAACTGAACTTGCCCTTGGTGGACATTGATTCCAACAAGGCAAATCCAGTCCACCTATAGGAGTGGCCAAGATTCTCTCCAAAACATTTAATTCCCAATATAAATTTAATGTAGGAATGTCTCATGCTAATCGGCCATCAGCTGGGTTTTAATGAGAAGATCCTTAACTAATAATGGAGGATCATAATTTAGAGCACCTTCCTTAATAGGGACGTTATACAATTTGTCAAATCCTGAAACCCATTCATTCCTAAAAACTTGGACTCTTGAACTATCCCCAATAACCCATTTAATGTTTTCAAAAATGACATGTCTATGCAATAGAAGCGATTCCCAAACGGGCGAGTCTGATTTCTTTCCTGAAAAGAAAAAGAAAGGAGAGTGGTTGAGGTATTTTTGGAAGGGTAATATTTAGGTGAGAACAGTTCTCACGTAATATATGAGAAGTCTCTTCACAGCCGTTGGATTGTCAAAGTGGATCCAACGGCTGCCTTCATTCTCATTTAACAGGTGATTTTGACGAGGCCCGCCCAACTTTTTCCTTTCCCCACTTTCGACAGTTCCGAAATCCCCGGGTCAAGAGCCCTTTCCTCTTCCCCTTTCAACCATTCCAATCGAAAACCTTTCATCTTCTACACTCTCCACTCCATCCCTGTGCAGCATCTCCTCTCCATCTCTCCAGGCCCTGTGTAGCATCTCCTCTCCATCTCCATCTCCATACTGAATGAGTAGAGAAGGCTTTTGACTGAAGATCAAGGTTTCAAATACCTAAGCCACCATAAGGTAATGGTAAATTAATCTTGGTCCAAGAGATGGGAAGATGTACTCTATCAATATATAGTTGACTTACCTTTCTACAAGAACTTGTTCACTTGACTTTGAATAGTAAATCTAGGTCTATAGAACATTTTTTGCAATGGAAACCAATATTTAGGTAGTGTAGTGCATACTGATTGGAGCATAATGGAGGGTCCAACTTGAGACAAAGTCACTCCTTTCCAATTTGATATTTTAAATTGAATTTCTTTAATGATTGGTTTCCAAATAGAAAACTTCAATCGTCCTATTGATAATCAGGCTCCTAAGTATTGAATCTTGTCAGCTCTGTTGGTGATTAAGAGATCTTGGGAGACCCTTGAAACCTCTCAAGCAATGCTTGATTTATCAAAAAGAATCTGTGATTAGTTCGAGTTCCATTTTTGACTCACTTCCATATGGAAAAGGTTTAGGATTTCACTGACCAAAGCTATTGCTTTTAGTATAGGTAAAGGAAAAAATAAGTATGTGATTAGCGAACTGCAGTAAGGAAAATTAAATTTGGAAGTTAAGCCTAAGGACTTTTAAGTTCTTATCAAAGCTTCTCTATAAATAATGAGACAGTAGGTCCCTCCTCAAAGTCCTCTTGCAAGAGGGAAAACCTCTTACAAGATTCTAATGATTTGAATTCGATATTTGACTTTGTGACATAGGTCACTATCCGATCTATACTGGTAGGGCAGTGAGTTTCAAAAGCCTATCGCATGTCCTATTTTCTATTTCTTTATTTTTTTTAAAAAACCACACATGGTTTGAATTTTTCATGTAAAATAAAATCTTGGATTTTTTACCGGAAAAATCTCCTTACACCCTTAGTAAATAAGAAAGGACCTAAAATTTTGTTAGTAATCAGATTGGATTTCCCGCCACACTCTGCCCTTCTTTTTTTTTGCACTTTTTGTGCTGAGCAGCAATATAATTGCCCGTCCAGCAGCAATATCACGTCTTATTTCACTACTACATATATATATCGACTCGAATTCCCTTCTCATTTGTCATCTTTTTCGTCTCAGAAGAGAATCTTTGCAACCTTCTCATTTCAGAACCCATTTTTGGCTTCCATGGATTTGCTTTTGCATACAAAGGTTTTTTTAAAACTAAAACTTGAAAGGTAGGCTCTATTATAGTATTTCCCACTTATTAATTTATTCATAGTTTTTACTCCATTAAAGAGTTCGGTGTACCATGCTCTAGAGGTTGGTGGAGTCACTTTCCTTTCTTTAATGTCATAGATGGGCATTGACATTGGAATTGTCCAAAATGTGCAATAGCTTACTTTCATTCAAACATGTAAAAGATTATAAACGAATGTGCAATAGCCTGCTATGAGCATAGATTTAGCTACTCATGACAAATAAAAATCACGGAATAAATACCAATATGGGACTCAACTTGCTACAAGCATAGATATCGCTGCTCATATTAGTTAAAAGTAAATGAATAGATGTAACTTTAGAAATAGTAGCCTGTATTAAGCATAGATATAGCTGCTCATACGAGGATTTGAAAAGAAACCCTTTGACATTCAAGGATCATTACGAAAGTTCATTCCTATAATGATCAATTGACCTCAATCTTTTTGTCTAACAAAGCTAACAACCATTTCAATTTCACAGTTACCATAAGATTAACCTCTACATTCATCTTCACATCCACATACCTCTTTATATTCACAAACATCTTGACAATCACCTTCACCTTCGCAGACACCTTAGCCACTCATCATCACATTCATTGCTACATTCCTAATCACTACCACCTACACATGGCAATTCAAATTCACACATTTGCACATCCACCTATCTAGAAATAAACCAACAAATTTAGCATCACATTCCTATCCACATTCACACAAATCTTCACCTCCATGCAACAACTTCAATCAGCCCTAAAATCACAACTTCAACCGTGTAACAACACACTCTTCTTTCATAAGCATGACATCAATCACAAAAACATTTCATTCATGCAGCCCTAAAGTCAACCGCATCAATAAAGGGGAAGTTCATATATACACCAGAAATAAAAATCAAGAGAGAGGAAGTCAGTCATGCATGGTTTACCTCGATGTGAAACTGTTATTGCAGTGGAGGGTTAGTGGATGAATAGTAAGAGGAATACCTCCTTGCCCCGATCGTCTGCCTGTGGGCCACAGAGAGGAAAAAGTATACAATGAAGATGCCGACACATGTTTGGGAGAAGTGAAAAGCTGAAAAGAAATACAAAAGATAGGTGACCCGGAGGAACTTGAGACCACAACAGGTTGAAGCATCGCCATTGATGGAGAGGGGAAGGGAAGAGAAGAGGAGCACGAAGGAAACAAGAGGTAGGTGCGTGGGATGGGTTTTTCTCCCATGTCAGCGAGGAGCGATATCGCTGCTCATGAAAAATAAAAGATAAAAAACTAGAAAGGGCCCTTGGGACTACTCCAGGCCATAAATTTCTTAGGGGCCTTTTTTCGTCTACCAAGGGTCTAAGGAGAATTTTCCGGTAAAAACCCATAAAATCTTAATATAATTTAAGGAGAGATTAATAGAAGACATCTGGCATGTAGTTGAGGACCATTGGTCTTACATATGGAAAAAGGTTTTGATGAACTATCAATCTATGAAAGATTGGCCTCATTGGCATTGTTGGCCGGCCGTTTGATTAAAGACATTAACCTTGAATCATTGGCTTCTTATATTGAGATGTGCCCTTCTATTTGGCCAAAAAAAGGGTGGAAAAAGAAAAAAAAGAAAAAGAAAAAAGGAAGATATCAACCTTTGATCATTTCCCTTTATCAAATAGTTAGTAACATATGATAAGAATTTTATCATTTTTTTGTATGGCTTCTGATTGAGGAACACTCTGGTTTTCATTAAAATAAGACACATCATTGTCCCAATTATTAAACATACTATCAAATTTGAGACTTTGAAATCATCAGTCAACAGAACAAAAGAACATATTTGATTCCGCATGCATTTGTTCATGATCCATTAACAAATATTCTCTGGTCCAAATATATTTCACCACCTATTGCCATCCCTACTCTCAAATGGCAATATGATCGCAGCTCTACATTCCCTTAATATACACCTTCCTTAATACAAGGCCTAATCTACTTAGATCTTTACGTCTAAAAGCATTAGAATTTAGATTTGAGTCTGCAAATTTAAAATTCTTGTACACATTGATTTTGATTTAAGAACCTCCAACTCCTACATACATGACTCTAGATTGAAGTTTTTTCTAGATCCAGAAGTAGGTTCTATACCTTCTCTTTTCTTGGATGTTTAGATTATTGGACACCCACCCACTTCCCTAGGTGGCATGGTAGTAGGGCTATCAATGAGCTGAACTCTTGCTGGGCCCATTTCTGAGTCCGATAAGGATTGTAGGGCTTAAATCTGAGTCTGCGTGCCTTATGGGCTCGAGTCCAGCCCAATAAAGGCTCAACCCTTATTATTGTAACCAGTGAAATGTAGCCTTAAATAGTATTGTGAGTGATTATATTTTAAATGTACAAAAGAAAAAAAAAAGGCTTTCTTCAGTTAAGAGCCTGATTGGTCTGGACTCTTGGGCCTAATTTGTGCCCAGTAAGGTTTGAAGGCCCTTAATTTAGGCTCGGGCCAAGCCCATTATGCTCATTGGAAAATCTAAATGGTACTTTAGCGTTCTTCGGCTCCAATGGTCTCAGGCCCCGCCCTTTGAGTGCCCTACATGTAGGTGCAGCCCATGCCCGACCATGTAAAAGGTGGATCACATCAGTTATATAAATATGAGCATAACAGCATTACAACCCATCTTTCCATGGAGAATGGCCACTTACCACACTCGTCAGTGGCAACAATTCTCGCCCGGGCTATTTTCTCTTTTGTGCGGATTCCTTTTTCACTTGCATGGGCCTTCTTCCCACTTGTGCGGACTGTGTGTCTTCTCGTGTGTATACTGACTCTCTCTTGCATCCCAACCCCTTTGGCTCGATTTCCAAAAAAATTCATCTTTCCATAAGCAATGAAGTGGGACGGCAATTATAGAAACAATGAGCCAAACTTTCACCAATAAATGGACCAAATCCTCCTTTATATGACGAGACCCGCTGTCTATGAGCATCCTATGTGTGCCTATAATCAACTGCATCATCAGTTCATCACCAGTTAATGTAAGCACACAAGAAACTGGGACAATGCGAGTTGAGCAAAACCAATTCTAACATGACAAATGGGTCAAGGAAACTTGTTTAATCTCTACCCAGTCCAACTACTGATAATTGTCAACTGAGCCATTAGCAAGAACTTATACTCTCCAAGTACACAGAAGATCAGAACTCTACATGGATGATGGAACGTTAATATGGAGCACACACATGAGAATTGGGAAGAGAAAGTTACGAACAGAAAAAAAAAAACTCACATATGATAGAATGCAAAAAATTAGGGAAGGAAGAAGGCCGATGGCCCCGGAAATAGTTAGAAACTATTCATGTTCCCTTGTAAGGTAATGATTCTAGAGGCGCGCACCATTATCCATTTTGTGTGACCTGTCTGAAACTAAGCCCAATGATTACAGTGATTTATGTTGGAAGATTCCTAAAACTTCTTTTAGGTCTACCAGAACCTGACCTGCACTATTATTCGATCATAGTGGCAATTCAGGTGATCCTGACTTAACAGTAAAATGGGTAGAGTACGGTTTCATCTGTCTTAATAAAGGGCATGTGGGTGTTGCACTTTTTTCATAGAAAATCCACTTAAAACCACTTCCCATAATGAGTGCACGTTTAGAATCTTGTTGTGTGTGAATTTATTTTCTGCGAATGTTACATAAACGTGTCGTAAATTTCTTGTTATCGATGTTCTCTTGAACTTCATTTGATTGTCTCTTAGCTCAATGTGTAAGATTCGTGATAGTAATATGGCAATTGTATTGATTTCGATGTTTGTACAGGGTCAGAATAATTAATTGGTGAAGATGGGCCTAAATTTAGTAGCAAAAAGAGAGGGAAAAAAAAAAAAAAAAAACAGCTGAATAGGTTAAGAGGTTAAAGTCAGTGCAGTTATTGGGGTATAGTCAGTCCAGGTATTAGGGTATCTTACCTATTTAATAAACGACCTAATATGACAGGACCCTCTGTTAACCCAATCTGTACAGGGAAAAAGATCTGGTTGACAGCCAAAGACAACGAGTCTGGGCCTAACTCGAATCACACCTTGTTTTTAAATAGGATCAAAATGTCATCCTAAACTTCGAATTCTTTGGTCTGGCTGGTAGTTCAAAGTACAATTAGTTATGTTGCACCGAGAAGGGCACCTTACCCGAGGGGTAAAGAGTGACAGTTCTCACCTGACTAGAAAGGATTAGAATCTTGACTATGCCACCTCTTCCTACATGTATGGGCTCCTTTCTCATTTGTATCGGATTTCTTCCTTTGTGTGTGGGCTCTTTTCCCCACTGAGTGGGGTGGGTTGTCTTCCCATGGGTGCGGGCTCTCTCTTGGGTCCCAGCACCCTTGACAGGGGTACCAAAGAGTGAAAAAGTAATGTTGGGCTAGGTTAGGTTGAGTAGTCTGTACTTCACTTCACTGATTTATTATTATGGTTGAAAATGTCAATCTGAACTTGGAATTATTAAAGCACAGACCAACTTGTTTTGAACAAAGTGAAAGCCATCCAAATGCTTTTCATCACATAAATCCGGAAGGGTGCTGAAATTTACATGATCAATTGAAGAGCCAAAAGAACTTGAATGAGTGTGGGTTTTGGGTCAATGCTGATTCCAGTTATGATGTGCACTCCCCCAATTATGGAGATGCTAAGCTACTGCTCCTCCCAGGTGCAATAGAGGCCACTGACCTAGGGTAGATATGCACCTTCTTGATCACCCATTGACCCAATCTAGGTAGAGAAAACATTTAAAGGGCTTAGATTGAACATAGGAGACTAGGTAAGCCCCACCGGCTTGAACCTTCCTAAAAGTTTTATCAACATGTTGCACATACATTGCCTATTAAAATGATGGTCTTGTTTTTTGAAAATTTGGCCTTAACATAGGCTCAGGTCCCAGCCAACCGATCTTTACTAGATTTCAATAACCGTGATTAAACTAGTAATTAATCCTAGATCCGATTAAAATCAAGCAATCCACACAATGAGAAGGGCACATGATTTATACGTGGAAAACCCTACTCAGGAAAAAACCACGGGCCTTACTGTAACACCCCAATTCTAAATACCGAAGATAACGCTAAGGTACTCGAAGTTGGCGCGCTACTTCCTGGAAAAACCGAGAACTTCCAAGATCGTAGTCCGTAGTGAGGCCAAATTTTAAAACTTTTTAAACAACATCATAATCAACAGTTATATTGCGGAAGCGTAATAAAAGATAGCGGAAGCAATAGTATCAAGTATATAAATCAGAAGTAAAAGTGCGGAAGCCTGATAGAATTCTCAAAGTGGTTATCAAAGTATTTATACATATCATGCTATCTACCCATGTCTCACTACAAAAATGCTCTCAAATCCAAAAACAATCTACACTCAATCCCCCTATGTGAGGCCCCACCCCTAGTGGGCCCTCAGTTTGAATTTAATAATAATTAATAAAGTATTTTATACTTTAATAAGCTATTTAATAGGGAATTAGTAGTATAGTTTATAATATCCCTAAGTTTTAGATATAGCTTTAATTTAATTTATGTTAGGTTTGATTAGATTAGAGTTAATTATAATTAGCACTAATGGAAGGGGCTTGAGAGTGGAACCTTCTAGAACCCACATAATTACCTAACTACCCATGGCCCCATTTCAATTCCATTTAGAACCAAAATACCCTTTAGGTACTTAGCCTAAAATCCTAATCTATATAAACCTAAGCTATTGCAAAAGAGCCTAAAACCCTAATTGCCTCTCATCTTCCCCAATTAACCTATCTTCCTCCCCAAGCAACCCCAATTTCCCCAAATCACAGCCCAAGAAGCTAGGAGACAAGCCCTTCTTCATCTACAACACTCCATTGGATCTCTCTCTCACCTCAATTTCCATTTTCTCCTTGATTAAGGTAAGTACCTTATGCAATTTCATTAGATGCATGCTTCTCTTTCTTGTTTCTGTAATTTAGTTTTAGTAGATGATAATACATGTGTAGATCTTCCTTTTGAGCTAGTTTTTATGGAAATTGGCCATTGATGGATGGGTTCTCTCATTTGGAAGATCAATGGCCGGGATGGGTTGATGGATTGATGGAGGGATGGAGTATAGAAGTGTTTTCTATGTTTTGAATGCTTTTGTGATGTTTGGAGGTGAATTGGGGGGAAATTGGATGAAAATTAATTGAGAAGGGGAAATCCCAGAAAATCTGGAATTCTGCAATTTACGTGTACCCGGTCGACCGGACCCTGTCTCGGTCGACCGGGCACGCTAAAATGCCTGAAAACACAAGTCTCAGTTATTTCCTGAAACAGTGCACAGACAGTGTACCCAGTCGACTGGACCATGTCTCAGTCGACTGGGCATACAGGAAAACACAAGAGATAGCTGAAACCTGGAGTTTCAGAACAGAGCAAAAATGTAGTGTACTTAGTTGACATCACGGCCATGATGTCGACCGGATACACTGGAATTCCTGCAGAACCCCCCAGGTGCTTGATACCAGGTCTCAGTGGACCCGATCGACATCACGGCCATGATGTCGACCGGGGACAATGTATGATGTCGACCTGGGAGGTCAACATCCAGTTCACCCGGTCGACATCCCAGGGTGTGATGTCGACCGGGCAAGCTGTGGACAGGCAGATTTCCAGACTTCAACACTTGTGATGTTTGATCACATGTGGGGTCCATTGACCATCCAAATGACCTCCCATCAAGTATGCCACACCACGAATCAATGGCATGGCTCAGCCTTGATTCGTGGGGTCCACCTATTGAGGATTCAGGATTCGAATCATCATTGACTCGAGCCTTAACTGTAGCCCATGGTGTCCACAACCTCAGGAGCACCAGAATTATCTTTTTGGACACCTGATGCTACAGATAGGGATCCAATCAGGTGATGAGGCCTGAACCAAGAGTGGACCACTACCTAGGACTGGTCCTTCGCCTATTTCCACTTAATTCCCTGTCTCTAAGGTTTTCATGAGTTGTTTTTCTCTCATGTCCTTGTTGTTGTCTTAAACCTAATAATTAATGGAAATTGGAGGACCTAAACTTAGGATTTCTTAGAGGTGACCCTTTATGATGTTTGGAGATAATTGACCTGTGTCTATGTCTAAGCGGGCCCTCATACGGCCTGAGATTGGGGATGTGCAACCATAGTATGAAGAGGTTTATGATAAATAGTCAATTAGCTCATTGTGTAGGAGCATAGGGTGATTAATTGTGGAATGGACATGGTATGGTACTTGTGTTGCCTCTGGCTACGGTTGTGAGCCTTGGAGTGGATCCAATGTTGTTGGACTTGGACTTGGACTTGGATATCGGACTGTATTCCACAATGTTGTACCTCAACCTCTTAGAGACATTGGGTAGGACCTTGCTCACGCAAGATAAGCCTAAACAGACACAGACCTGTACTTAGTTTCCCGAGTCGGCACTGAACATTCACTCAGTTGTTCTAAGCTCAGCGAGTTGACTGATCATCTCTGGTAGGAGCTATGTTCTGGTTACTTAGAGCTATCATGATGAGCTGTGATTAGACGGACGGTGTGATACCACGTCCGGGTTAATCTGATAAAGGGGTGTAATCGGTGAGATAAATGGGTGTGATCGGTGTTATGTATATTGTATGTTATATTTATCAGGGCTATTATCCCTTGCATGGTTATTACCCTTTCCCCACCGCAAATTGTTTATAGTATGGGACGTTTACGGTACGGGAGGGCTGCGGCATAATATCCCGTGGTGTATTTAGCTTGTGTGAATGTGCCTCTTGCTGTCTGTGTAGATTAGATACTTTATCTTTCTAATTCTAATCTGCTATTACTGCTCAACTGCCTAAATTATGTATTATGTTCACTTATATGATTATGTACCTGTCATTACTCTCTTTTGTTGTGTACATCTGGTGTTATCTGCATATGGTGCCTTGCCAGATCTTTAGATCTGACCCATCTTTGGTGCTTAGGTCCAGACCACGATCCCACGGGTGACGCGATCCACGAGGCGCCTGTAGTCGGGGACTACGGATGGGGGCTGGCTGACCAGGTGGTCGAGCCGGAGGACGAAGAGCCTGCACTGGAGGGTTGAGTGCAGTTGTCTTTGGGACTTTGAGAGTTTATTTTTGTAGTTAGATGGGTAGGTTAGACTGATATGTATATACACTTGATATTCACACTTTGAGATTATTATCAAGCTTCCGCACATTTACATCTGATATATATACTTGATACCTTTGCTTTCGCTATCTTTTATTTCGCTTCCGCATATAACTGTTGATCATGATGTTGTTTAAAAAGTTTTAAATTTTGACCTCACTGTGGACTACGATCTTGGAAGTTCTCAGTTTATCCGAGAAGTAGCGCGCCAACTTCGGGTACCTTAGCATTATCTTCGGTATTCGGAATTGGGGCGTTGCACCCTGTACAGGCTCTCCATCCTCCTGCAGGCTCTCCATCCTCCAGCTCGACCACTTGGTCAGCCGGCCCCCATCCGTAGTCACCGACTACGGGCGCCTCATAGATTGTGTCACCCGTGGGATCATGGTCTGGACCTAAGCACCAAAGATGGGTCAGATCCAAGGATCTGACAAGGCACCATATGCAGATAACACAAGATGTATACACGAAGAGAGTAATGACAGGTATATAATCATATAAGTAGCAAAGTACATGATCTAAACAGTTGAGCAGTAATAGCAGTTTATAATCAGAAATGTAAAGTACACTAATCTAATCAGACAACAAATGGCATATCCACACAAGCTAAATACACTACGGGATATTATGCCGCGGCCCTCCCGTACTGTAAACGTCCCATACCATAAACAGTTTGCGGTAGGGAATGGGTAATAACCGTGCAAGGGATAACAACCTTGATAAATATAACATACAATATACATAACACCGATCACAACCTTTTATCGCACCGATCACACCCTTTTATCAGATTAACCTGGACGCAGTATCACACCATCCGTCTAATCACAGCTCATCATGATAGCTCTAAGTAACCGGAATATAGCTCCTACCAGAGATGATCAGTCAACTAGCTGAGCTTAGAACAACTGAGTGAATGTTTAGTGCCGACTCGGGAGCTAAGTACGGGTCTGTGTCTGTCTAGGCTTATCTTGCGTGAGCAGGGTCCTAACCAAGTATCTAAAAGGTTAATGTACAATAACATGGAACACAGTCCGATATCCGAGTCTAAGTCCAACATCATTGGATCCACTTCAAGGCTCACAACCGTGGCCTGAGGCAACACAAATACCATATCGAATCCATTCCACAAGTACTCATCCCATGCTCATACACATTGAGCTAACCAACTATTAAAGACTAACCTCTCCAATCTAGGGTTCCACATTCCCAATCTTAGGCCGTATGAGGGCCCGCCTAGATACAGACACGGGTCTATTATCTCCAAACACCACTTAGGGCACCTCTAAGAAATCCTAGGTTCAGGTCCTCCAATTTCCATTAATTAACAAGTTTAAGACAACAACAAGAATAAGAGAAAAGAACAACTTATGAATACCTTAAAAATAGGGAATCAAGTGGGATTAGGCAAAGGACCAATCCTAGGTAATGGTCCATTCTTGGTTCAAGCCTCATCATATGATTGAATCCCTAACTGTAGCCTCAAGTGTCAAAAATGCTAATTCTGGTGCTCCTGAAGTTGTGGACACCATGGAATACAATTAAGGTTTGAGTCCTTGATGATTCGAATCCTAAAACCCCAATTGGTGGACCCCATGAGTCAAGGCTGAGCCATGCCATTGATTCGTGTGGGGCACACTTGATGGAAGGTCATTTGGATGGTCAATGGACCCCACAACAGATCTAATATCAAAGTCTACAGAATTCTGAAATTCACTGTTCATAGTTTGCCCGGTCGACATCACACCCTGGGATGTCGACCGGGTGAACTAGATGTTGACCTCCCAGGTCGACATCCTGCAATGTCCCCGGTCGACATCATAGCTGTGATGTCGACCGGGTCCACTGAGACCTGGTGTCAAGCAACTGGGGGGTTGTGCAGGAAATCCAGTGTATCCGGTCGACATCATGGCCGTGATATTAACCGGGTACATTGCATTTCTGCTCTATTCTGAACATGGTTTAAAATCTCGGTTTCGGTCGCGGTCTCGGCTGGGCTGAAAAACCGATATGATATCGGTATCGGTCGTGGATATCGGTCCGTCGCGGTCGTCGCGGTGTGAATTTTTTTTTTAATCCAAAAAAATTAGCAAAAATATCCAAAAAATCTAGAATTTTAGAAAATGCTGGAAAACAATATTTTTTTTCCATTAGTAACAACAATAAATCAAAATCTCGGTCACCTTAAGTTATGAGTTCTGTCTGTATCACAGTTCGTTGTCTTCTCTAGTATTTCATATAATGCAACCATTATTGATGCCTATGATCAATTTATTAGTGTAAAATATAAGAAAATAAAGATAACATATCAATCATCATTTAATACTAACTCAATCAACAAATAAATTAAGAAATTCAAGACCAAGTAACAACAATTATTTTTTGAAAAATTAAGATTTAATAAAATCATTTTCAAAATACTAAATATATAGATCTAACATAAAAGTATGTAAATCAGTCATTTATAGACTACACAATGATCATGAATCATTAAAACAACATATTTATGATGAAATCCCCAAAAAATGATATATTATAATTCAAATATTGAAAAATCCGAAAATAAAATAATTAAAATAAAAATCTAAAAATCATGTGTATGAGTAGATCTAGCATGAAAGTATGTAGATCTAGCTTCTAAGTGGAGAACACAACCAAAGTGACAAACCAAATGATCATTTCTATGCTTCATCTAAAAATAAAAAACAAAAAACACATAATAAAATGGTATAAATTGATTTTCTCTTACCTTGAGGCTTGAATAATATTTTCTTTAAGAAATAAATGTGGGATTTGAAAAGATGCAAGATGGAGAGTAGTTGCAGCCCATAAGGAGTAAAAAGATGAGAGGAGAGGAGAAGAAGAGGAAGATTGAGGATTTTTTTAACAAAAACTAGGGTTTTTTGCATTATATATCATCTCGGCCGATATTTTCAAAATATCGGCCGAGATATCAGTTCTGCCAATATTTTCATAATATCGGCCGATATGGCCGATATTTTGGCGATATTTTTCCTGCGATACCGAAACCGGTATCGCAGGCAAAATATCGGTTCGGAACTGGCCGATACCGGTTCATATCGGCCGATATGAACCGGTATCGGCCAATATTTTGTACCATGGTTCTGAAAATTCAGGTTTCAGCTATTTCCTGTATTTTCCTGTGTGCCCGGTCGACAGAGACAGGGTTCGGTCGACCGGGTACACTGTCTGTGCACAGTTTTAGGAAAAATAACTGAGACTTGTATTTCAGGCATTTTAGTGTGCCCGGTTGACCGAGACAAGGTCCGGTCGACCGGGTACACGCAAATTACAGAATCCTAGAGTTCTGGGATTTTTCCCTTTTTCAATCAAATTCTCATCCAATCCCTTCCAAACCTTTTCCATTCATCACGTTCATACAATTAAACACAAAAACACTCCAATAACCTCTATCCACCATCCAACCGGGCCATTGATCTTCCAAATGGAGAAACCCATCCATCAATGACCATTTTTCCATGAAAACAAGCTCAAGAGAAGATCTAAACTAGCATTACCATCTAATTGAATTTAGATTACAGAAACAATGGAAGAAAACATACATCTAATGAAATTGCATAGAGTACTTGCCTTAGTGTAGATGAAAGGGAAATTGAAGTGAGAGAGAAAATCCAATAAGGTGTTGTAGCTGAAATTGGGCTGGTCTCCTAGCCTCCTTGTGCTGGAACTTAGGGGAATTAGGGTTTTCTTGAGGAAGAAGACAGGTTAGATGAGAGATGAGAGGCAATTAGGGTTTAGGCTAATGTTGCAATAGCTTAGGTTATATAGTTTAGGGTTTTAGGCTAATTACCAAAAGGGTAATTTAGTTTCAAATGAAAATGAAATGGGGCCATGGGTATTTGGGTAATTATGTAAGGTTCTAGAATGTTCTAACTCTCATTAGCCCATCCTATTAATTATAATGAAAGCCAAATCCTAATTAAATCAAAACCTACCAAAATTAATTATAAAGCTCCTAATATCTACTAAGAAACATAAACAAGCTAATTCTAAAACTTAGGAATATTAGAACTATACTACTAGTTCCTACTATTAGTATATTAAAATAGAATTTACCTTATTAATTATTATTTAATTCAAACTTAGGGCCCACCAGGGGTGGGGCCTCACACTTATCGTCTAGGCTACCAGACAACCAAGCACTATAAATTGAAAGTTACAAGAAAACTCACAATCTTTTCCCAGTTGCTAACTCAACCTAAGGACTGCTTTGATTTTGCCGACTGCTCACCGTGCACCTTCACCGCGCTTGGACCAACCACCTTGAATGCCTCTTCAAGATAAATCCACTTCAGAAAAAAAAATGAATCCACATCAGAAAAGTAGCAGAAAAACCTTCAAAGACTTAAACTTCAGCTCAGCAACTTGAAGCTTTGGAGAAGAAAATAATCTCTCAATAGATCTCTAGATTTTTGGATGGGAGAGTGATACCCTAGAGTTGAGAGAGAAAGGCTATATATAGGCTTTAATTCGTGCCTCAATACTTGTAGATCATGTAGGACTCAAAAAAGTAATTGGAACAAAATTAGAAGGCAGTTTCCTATTCAAAACGGACTTTCAGCGCACTGACCCCTCAAGCAAATAAGTATGCGCTCGAGCGGATGACATTTTGTCTTCATTCGCTCGAACGACCTCCATTCTGTGATGTGCACGAAATACGAGGTAGCAGTTGTAGCTGTACACACTCCAGCGCCGTCCTCTAAGTTTGATGCATGGTTCCCATGGCAGCATCATTCATTCTTTTATATATGAACAATGGAGACAAGACATGCAGGTTGATTTCTTTGACTTTTGTTGCACTCTTTTCCAATCCAAAGACAACTATCATGTCATCATGTGAAAGGAAACACATGTGATGTCATCACAATAAAAGCCTCTAAATCCCAAAATGTGTGATGGCATGAGAACATCTCATATGGTGGTCCAAAGATAAAAACTCATATGGTGGTCCACATGTGATTGCTATGTGAAACTCCACAGTACAAATCTTGTAACCATCTTTCTTGAGCAGTCCCACTAAAATTACAATTAAATAAATCCCAGGTTTTGTCCAATACCCAATGAATTTGCTAATACTAATTATAATAGGATTGTAATTCTAACAATCTCCCCCTTTGGCAATTCATGGACAAAACACCTAAATACAAGAAAAATTCTACCCAGAAAGAATAAAATAAATTCCAAGAAACTTTGCATCAGTTCAGCCCTGCAATGCCTGTTCATGAAAGTTTGACAAAAGATCAAGCGTGAAATCTTGAAAATTAAAATTAATTCGGAAATGTAAAATAAACGTTAAACGTAACAAAACACAAAACACTAATCAGCACATGAAATCTCATGAGTTATCTCAGCTTCTCCCCCTTTTTGTTCATAATTAACAAAGCTCATACTCCCTCTAAATCAGAGAATCTATATCCTCGATAAAAATGCACAAATGCAGAACTCAATCAAGCCAACAATCGTAAACCTTCAATGATCAAACACTATAATTTGTAAGTCATGAGGCAACACAATTTTGGGGAATTTGTCATGTGTGTTAATTGTGTGTAAGATAATCTCAAATGAAAAACACAAAGAAATCGCAGATTGACTACAAATCAACAATCATCAGATACATAGCGAATTTCACACCTTTCAAAAACAATCGATCCGATCAGAAATGAGGTGCGAAGCTCCCCCTTAATGTCACACATCTTTTCATTTTTTTTTTCTTCTTTTTCTTTTTTTTTAGCCGAACTCAAGATTTTTTTTTATGAACTTCTCGGCATAAAATAATGCAAAAGTTCGAGTGCTCTTTTTTTTTTGTTGAGAAATTTCTGAACCCTATAGGATACAATTCCATTGCGTCGGTCTACAGAAATCTCTACGCACTTTGGGTTACATATATAGATATAGACATTAAGAAGAGAGCATAGATGGAAGTGTGAAAATCAAAATCGATGCTCCAAAAAGGTACAAAACCACTAAGATGGTGAATCCTGTCAATCCTAGTGTCTCATTGACCCTCAGTGTCCAAGTGAGTCATCGTGTACTTGTGGACATGATCAAACTCCTTAAATCGTGAAAAAAAAATTCAATGCGAAAATCCAACAAATCAAAGTGTATCACATGCCAGATAATCTCAAAATTAGCTCGAAAAAGTATGCATGTGCTATTCAAAACATGATTTGAGGATTAGGGGTGTAGGCCAATGCCTAGGAGCTTGCGCGGAGGGGGATCAACCTCAGCATTCTCAATTGATTTAGAGATTGCAGTGTAGACCACATTACAGCTCAGGTCACTTTTATGAATCCAAATAGCCTTAGTTTTGACCTGTTGAGGAGAAGAAGGTTTCTTCCTCATCTGACTTTCGATATGTTTTTTTCTTTTATTGCAGTGTGGTCTAATGTGTCCTTTAATTCCACAAAAGTGACATGTGGGGGTGAATTTAGGCTTATGCATATTCTTAGCATTCACAGATTTCATGGGTTGAGCCTTATGAATTAAGGGTGTCATGGAGTACACAGTAGGGCCTCGAACAAATACAGATTTACCTTTATCGTTTGAGGACGAAGCTTCATGAGTATAGCCAATTCCATATTTATACTTGTCAGTCTTTTGGCTTCCAATGATCTCATCAAGTTTCTTAGATCTAGTATTCATCCGCTTGATTGATGCTGTAGCGGAATCCAGTTCGGTGAGAGCCATCTTCAACTTTCCTCTTAAATCTTCCTTTTCACCTTTATAATCACTCAACTCTTTCTTTAAATTGTTCATCTCAGATTTTGCTTTCAACTCTTGTTGCTTCAATAATTCACTCTCCTTACCTGCAACAATCATATTATTAGACAAGATTATATGTTGATCTTCTAACTGGCTTACTTTAGCTTGTGATTCTTCCAGTAGTGCAGTAAGAGAAGAATTTTGAGTTTTCATTTCTTTCAGCTTTAATGCTCTTTTCATACTAATCTTTGACATACGTATGGAATCTTGCAACAATTTCTTGTATGCAATTTCCCAGTCCTTGTCGTCATCAGAACAGTTATCAGAATCTGAATTGTCATTAGACTTGGACTCCCTGTCAGATGACCCCTACAAAGAAGAGACAGTAGACAAAGCCATGAAAGCAACACAATCTTTAAAATCATTATCAGGAGATTCCGGCTCACTCTTTTTTTCATCTGTATCCTCATCCCAAGACACATTAAAAGCCTTACCTTTGCTCTTTTCCTTTCTGTTAGCACACTTAGCAGCAGTGTGACCATAACCTTGACATTCAAAGCATTGGATAGGCTTGGCGGATCCTTTAGACGAGTTCTTTTCCGGCACAGATTTGGTCTTGTAGGGTGCCTTATTGGTACCTTCCTTCTTAGCCTTATTATTTTTCAACATCTTTTTGAATTTTTTGATAAAATATTTTTCAAACTCAGCGTCCTCTGAGTCACACTCTGATTCAGAACTACTGTCCACAGATTTCAAAGACTTGAGTGCAACTTCCTTACCATTCTTACTAAGACAATGGTTAGCTTCGTATGTCTATAAATTACTAACTAACTCTTACACACTGAGGGAATTGAGATCCTGATGCTCCTCAATGGCAACTACCTTTGGACAAAACCTTTCTGGGAGAGACCTCAAAGTTTTCTTGACAATTTTGTGTTAAGGTATAGGTTCTCCCAAATTAAAACTTGAGTTCACAATTTTACTCAATTTAGAATTGAACTCGTCAAAAGTTTCAGAATCTTTCATCCGAATCGTCTCAAAAGCGGTTGTCAAGTTTTGGAGTTTGGTTTGCTTGACTGTGTTTGTTCCCTCATGAACAGTTTGAAGTAAGTCCCAAGCTGCCTTAGCAGTAGAGCACGCAGAAATTCTATGGAATTCTGCCGGGGTGATGCCATTGTAAATAGCATTAATGGCCTTGTTATTGCAATTGGACTTGGTCCTTTCAGTAGCAATCCATTGGGCTCTCGGTTTCTTGACAGTTTGGCCATCTATAACCACAGTGGGATCAGTATATCCTTCCACTACAATATCCCAGACCTGATTGTCTATAGCCTTGAGAAAAGCAATCATTATTACTTTTCAGTAAGGATAATTGGTTTCATCTAAGAGAGGGTGCTTATTAGTAGACGTTCCTTCTCTATTGAAACCCATTAGAGATCAGTTTTAAAAAGATCACACAGTAAATTAGTATAACCGGCTTTGATATCAATTGAAAATTTGGCCTTAACACAGGCTTAGGTCCCAACCAACCGATCTCTACTAGATTTCAATAACCGTGATTAAACTAGTAATTAATCCTAGATCCAATTAAAATCAAGCAATCCACACAATGAGAAGGGCACAAGATTTATACGTGAAAAACCCTACTTGGGAAAAAACCACGGGCCTTATCGTCTAGGCCAACAAACAACCAAGCACTATAAATTAAAAGTTACAAGAAAACTCACAACCCTTTCCCAGTTGCTAACTCAACCTAACGACTGCTTTGATCTTGCCAACTGCTTGCCATGCACCTTCACCGCGCTTGAACCAACCACCTTGAATGCCTCTTCAAGATGAATCCACTTTAGAAAAATAGCAGAAAAACCTCCAAAGACTTCAACCTCAGCGCAACAACTTGAAGCTTTGGAAAAGAAAATAATCTCTTAATAGATCTCTAAATTTTTGGATGAGAGAGTGGTACCCTAGAGTTGAGAGAGAAAGGCTATATATAGGCTTTAATTCGTGCCTCAATACTTGTAGATCATGTAGGACTCAAAAAAGTAATTTGAACAAAATTAGAAGGCAGTTTCCTGTTCAAAACGGACTTTCTGCGCACTGACCGCTCAAGCGAATAAGTGTGCGCTCGAGCGGATGACATTCTGTCTTTATTCGCTCGAGCAACCATAATATGGGTCGAGCGACCTCCATTCTGTGATATGCACGAAATACGAGGTAGCAGTTGTAGCTGTACACACTCCAGCGCCATCCTCTAAGTTTGATGCACGGTTCCCATGGCAATATCATTCATTCTTTTATATATAAACAATGGAGACAAGACATGCATGTTAATTTCTTTGACTTTTGTTGCACTCTTTTCCAATCCAAAGACAACTATCATGTCATCATGTCAAAGGAAACACATGTGATGTCATCACAATAAAAGCCTCTAAATCCCAAAACGTGTGATGGCATGAGAACATCTCATATGGTGGTCCAAAGATAAAAACTCATATGGTGATCCACATGTGATGGCTATGTGAAGCTCCACAATACAAATCTTGTAACCATCTTTCTTGAGCAGTCCCACTAAAATTACAATTAAATAAATCCTAGGTTTTGTTCAATATCTAATGAATTTGTCTATACTAATTATAATAGGATTGTAATTCTAACATTTTTCCTTTCTTTCTTAATTTTTTTTTTCAAATTCCAAGGAGACACATGTTTGCATAAAATACATAGAAATTCAAATGAGCTCCACTCAAGGATTATTAAAGAAGTAAGAGAGAGAGGACATAAGGTACTGATGTAGATTTAACATTCACTTTCCTAGGACTTGAATTACTTGGGCGGTGGCTGGGTATTCATTTCCCACAACCCCTTGATTCATCTTTTCCATTAGAGGGAGGAAAGTTTGATGGCTATTTTTAGAAATTGGCATTTGTTTTTTCAATTTGAACCATTCTACATTAAACAATCAGGCCCGAGGAATTCAAATCGGTCAAAATGTGCTAAATGAGCTTTCTTGAATCTTCATATGGATTTTGGCCTTGAACCCAGTTGAGTCCAGCAGAGTAGCAGAGAGAGAGAGAGAGAGAGAACATTCTCATCGAACTCTACTCATTATTCCTCCAAACACAAAGCAATAACATTCAGAAGTTTCAAAAGAATTCTTTTGAAATCTCTCCCACACAAAAGTTGATGCAACCCCAACGTGACCCATCTTTCAACTATTGTTAAGTTTACCATGAAATTCAGTGTCTACCAAATGGAACAAAATTATTCTATTTTGCTCCAATACATAAATAGAATAAATGGTACAGAAGAGGGAGGAAGAATTCTACCACAAATCCCAACTGCCAATATTCCAACCCAGCTAATTAAATAAACATACACAAGAAGTGGGTATGCATTCTTCTTCCTCTTTTCTGGCCAGAATTGTTAATATGCTTTCTAAGTTTGTTAGTTGATTCTCTGTTGGAATTAGGGTTACCACAGTAATCATATTTTATGTCAGATACAACCCGGTTGACGAAATGGTAGTGGCTGCCTCAGAGGGGTGACAGATTCGTGATTGGATTTTCTCCTTGACAATTGTTCTTGGCAGTTTATATTTTGCGTTAGTTAATTAATTGTTAGAACCCCACCATATGTTGAGACGTAATTTGCCTCATATGTTGTCCTAAAATCCAAGCTGGATCGAGGTTAATGGCATGTTTGTGTAACCATTTTCCGTAGAAAAGCTCATGGTTTTCCGTGGAAAAGGTCAGTATATGTAGTGGCGGACCCAAGATTTTGACTTGGGAAGTGGCGGCGGGGGGGGGGGGGGGGGGGGGGGGTTTTGTGGCGCTTAAGATAGTCACTTGAAAAAGTCAATTGCTATTTTGTTGGTATTTCTTAACATTAACTTTTGCAAAAGAGAAAATGTCTTGCATTTACAAAATATCGAATTACATGATCAACTAACATTCTATCATCAAAAGTCATGATCACCTAATTACAAAAGATTTTCTTCAGAAAAAAAAAAAAAACTTAAACAAAGCTTTTACAATTGCCCACAATGGTTCTTCTTGTTTTGAAACCTTTGCATGATTGTCTCATCGTCAATTCTATTAAAGATATCTTTTTCAATATAGACAAGCAAACAATCATTCATCCACTCATTTTCCATTCGATTGCGCAGTCGATTCTTCACAATTTTCATAGCAGAAAATACCCTTTCAACAGTAGCCGTGGCAATTGGTAGGGTTAATGCCAATTTCAAAAGCAAATAAACCAAATGATATACAATGTCCTTTTTTGTTTCAATCATCTTCTGCGCAAGCCCGCTCATTTCTTTCACTTCCAAGAACTTTCTATTTGTGCGCATATCAACAATGTAAGTATCCAGCTGATTATTATATATTATCCGATCTGAATCTGAAAAATTATCTAGATAAAATTGAGAAAGGCGGATCGATTTTTCCTTCTTAAAAGCAAAGAATGAATTATTTGGATCCAAGCATGCCACAGAGAGAAGCAACTCAGTGTTCACTTCATCGAAGCGGGAGTTAAGCTCTCGAAGTTGCAGGTCAATAACAATGTAGAATATGTCAAAACGATAATAATGTAGATTTGTCAATTCACCTTTACGCCACGATCTCTGTCGCTCAACAAACAAATTATCCATGTTGAGAGTGCTAATTTCATGTTTGTTACAAAATGAATGAACTTGAGAGATGAGAGAATCCCACCCATTATTTCTCATCATTTGAAACTGCTGCTTCGTTATTCTTACCAATTCCATGGCATTGACAATATCTTGATCTTTTCACTACAATACCTTTGATAATTCACTCGTGATCGCCAATATATTTTTCATCATATGCATTTTAAATGCAAAATCAAAAGACTCAAATTGAGTTAGCAAGTAACCTGCACAACCCCTTTGTTTACTTGAATGATCTTTTAAAATAATTCCAAGCACATCAACCACAGAGGAGAATATATGAATTAAGTTAACCAATGAGCCATAATGCGAACCCCAACGTGTATCTCCTCGCTCTTTGAGTCTAGTCGCTTGATTCAAGCCTTGTCCACTTTCAAGTTCACCACTATTGAGTGCATCAACGACTTTTGCAGCCTGTATGTTTTGGAGCATGTCATGGTGTTTGCAAGATGATCCAATGCAATCCAACAAATTGGAAACCAACTCAAAGAAATGATGGACCCGTCTTTTTCTTTCTCGCCTTCCTCCGTCCCCGGATTGCCGGGGTGCGGCGGGGCGAAGAGAAAAAAAAGAGCAAGCATCAACATTTTTTTGCACGGGTATGCCAGATTTTCTATTCTACTTGGAATTTGAAATGGTGATCCGGAGATTCACCTTCACAAGTAGAAAAGGAAATCAACTTTTTTCTAACTTTCCATTGCACATATATTTTAAAGAAAGAGACAAAAAATTTTTAATGCCGTGAAAGGTGATTTTCATTTGTTTGCCGTGAAAGACGGTTTTGCCGTGATATGCGATTTTGTGCCGTAGAAGGCAGTTTACAAATTTCATCAAAATGTAAAGACAAGAAATGTGATTTTTATGTCTCTTTAAAAAAATACACAATACAACAGAAAAGTAAGAAAAGGAATCTGACTTCTCAAGAGATTGTGGGGACTCGTTTAGATCGACGGTCGCGAGTCATGTATGGGCTCCGCCATCGTCCTTCAGATAAGAACACTTGATGCTTTGATTCACTTGGCTTGGCTTGGACCTCAGATTTTTAGAGGATAAAGACTAAGAGAATGTCTTATATCCAATAAAAAAACGAGTAGACGGGCTGAAGAGCCACATCTAGCCATGTTGGATAGAAGGAGGGGGGAGATCTTGGGGGGGTGGTCCCCCAAGGGACTTCGATCACCTTGTGGTGTTTTCTTGCAGCAGAGTTTCTTCAGAGTAGCTGAGCTTCTTTGCGCAGAGATTTCTCCGAGGTTTTAGCAATTTTTTGGGGATTCTTCAGGACAATTTCAGACAATTTTTCTGGACCACTTCAGACAATTTTTCTGGACCCTTTCTCCTTGGAATGACCGCCTATTTATAGGCTTTTGGTGGCCATTAGGAGGGTTTTATGGGCATTAATGGTATTAATGCTCCATGATGAGAGGAGTTACAAGATTTAATTCTTTATATTGTAACTCATTTTTCTTGGATTTTGATTGGCTAATGGAGAATAATGAGCATTTAATCTCCATGATGATGGGAGTTTCATGATTAATTACCATGATTAATCTCCATAATGATAGGAGTTACATGGTTAATTGTCGTGATTAATTGAACTTGTAACTCCCATTTCTTGGCTTCTGATTGGGCCATTCAAAATAATGAGTTAATGACCCTAATAAATTGCCATAAAAGGGTCATTTAACTTCATTAATTGGCTGCCGAGTCGCTTGAAGAGTCGTAGGCCGAGCTGCGTCTTTTGGAATTCTTCTTGTGATGATCATCGATGGATCCGTACGTTGTTTGATGTCGGATGACGATGAAAATTCAGACATTGGTTGCCACTAATGGGCCGGCAGCATCTGTCCAGTCGATTTCTTAATCGGTCGGGCAGAAAGTGTGCTTTCTTGGTCGGCCAGTTGGCAGTTTCGGAGTGTTCGATGATCAAATGATTTCGATGGCGGATCTGTGATGTTGACGAAGATCAACGGATATCATGCCTCAAAAATCAGATTTTAAGAAAATCATAGGGGCCAAACATCGCGAAACACGAAAAAGAACGGAAAAATGCCACTTTTGGCGGAAATCCGGCGACCCGGATTTCCAGGGTCGCCGGCGACCATGCACCCATGGTCGCCGGAGACCATGGGGCTGGCGACCTTGGACTTTGGTCCATTTTTCGGTCGCCTTCCGGTCGCCATTTCTTAGTCATTTCTCGGGCTTTTTCTCTTCTGTTTTCTCCTGTATTTTTCTTTCAAATTTCTCCTCATTTATTAGCTTAATTCCTCTGAAGAAAACATGTTGAAAGGATGTGCAAATCAAAGCACAAAGTTTCCTATTTTTTGGAAAAGCCGAAGACTCTGTAGCCGATTGCCGATTTCCCGCCAAGAGTTGAAACTGGGTCAAACGATGTCGGAATGACCTGAAATTTGAGGTGAAGCTTCTTAGGCATTAGATAGGACCAACCATGGGCTTTTATTTGAGTTTTTGAAGCCGTTTGGGGTCCCGTCGATGCTTGACTTGATTTCACCGTGCGGAAGATGTCAAGCTTTGATGTACGGTCATCCGATGTTCGATTGACCTGAAATTTGACGGGGAGCCTATTGGAGTCATTTTGAGATGATCTATTAGCTCCGATTCGGGTGCCATGGTCCCGGGGAGCTTCGCCGCCGGTAGGCTTGATTTCGCTTCGGAGCATCAAAACCGGGTCAAACGTTGTCGGAATGACCTGAAATTTGACGTACAGCCCTTTGGAAGCATGCAGAAGCTACTCATGTGTTTTGTTTGATGAGTGGCGGCATCAGAGGTTCTCGCCGCCGGGAGGCTTGATTTTGCCGTTCGAGAGTTGACGGACGGTCAAACGGTGTCGGTTTGACTTGAAATTCGACATGGAGCCTTTTGGAGGTATTTTGAGACCATCCATAGACTCTGATCGAAGATTTGATGTATTTGACACTGTCACCGTTGGGAGCTCCCGCTCAGCTGTTGGAGGATTGAAGTTAGGCCAGATGGTGTCGAAATGGCCCGAGACTTCATGTGTACCCTTCTTTTGGCTACTTTGAAAGATTTTGTAGTTTTTGTTTGGTTCTGTCAAGATCTGATGCTTGAAGCAGCTTTGCCTGTTTGTAGTAGGATGCGGCTCCATATAGCTTTTGATGTTGATGAGGCAAAGTGACATTTTTGGTGTCAACAAATGCCCCCTCGATGTACAGCAACGAATCGGATAGCCTTTGCAGTCGATGTGCCTCGAAGAAAACTTTGAAGGAGAACTTCTGACTTGACCAAGAGTTTCTGAGCATTTTTCTTGATAGTCTAGCCTTTTGAGCTTCCAAGGAAATTTTATGGCAATGAGAGACATCACGTACCATCTCAAGGCAAAATTTTGAAAATGGCATTTGGGTTGGGTTTTTGGGTTTTGGATTTTCTTTTTGACCTTGTGAACCTAAAGGCTTTGTATTGCGCATCAGGCGGTCAAGAAGTTTTTTGGTTTTTGACCTTGTGACCTAACAAGCTGTATGTGGCAGGTTAGGGGGTCGGGTTTTGAATTTTGATTTTGGTCTTGTGACCTAACAAGCTGTATGTGGCGAGTTAGGAGACCATGGTTTCGATTTTTGTCACTCTTTGGGACAACTTTGGGTCCGTTGGAGTGGTTTGGGTTTTTGTGGAATGTCAATTTCAAGGTTTTGGCTTAATTTGGTTCATGAGGTGGGATGGTTTGGATTTTTGGAAACTCATGAGGCTTGGATTTTTTGTATGGTCCAATCAACTCAAAGGAGACATGGAACCATTTTTGTATGCTCTTGGTAAGAGGAATTTTGACTAAAAGCCACTTTTAATGCCTAAGTGGTCAAACCTGGCTCATGTGGGCTAACCCATGGGACCTTAAGCTTTAAAGATGCCTTAGATCTCATGTGGTGTCATTTTTGTTAAGAATATCTAAAAATATCTCTTTTCGGTGGAGAATATCTAAAAATATTCTTACTTGGAGAGAATCTCTCAAGTTTCTTTGATTTTGGGAGAGATTTTCTCAAAGTATCTTTCTTTGGGAGAAAGTTTCTCATAATCCCTCTCTTTTTGGAGAGAATTTCTCAAAAGATCTCCTCGTTGGGAAAGAATATCCCATAATTCCTTTCTTTTAGGAAGTTTGCTAATTTGTAGCACTTACCTCCTTTCTTTTCTCCTGCTTTCCTCTTTTGGTTTGCTCTCTTCTATAAAAGCAAGGGGATTGGATCTCTTGTTGCTATTGCTCTCTTTTTGCAAGAACCTTCAAGAGTGCTCCAAGATCAAGAATTCTTCTTCTTCAAGGATCTTCAAGTTTTTTCTTCTTCTTCTCCATCAATGGCTTCAAGTAAGTTTCTTCTTTTTCCTTAAGAAACCCCATGTAGGAATAGAAAAAGGTTTTCTTTCTTTTCTTTTCTTTTCTTTTTCTTTCTTTTCTTTATTTTTTTCACATGTATTCTTTTTTTTTTTTTACACGTTTTTTTTTTTGCACGGTTTTCTCTCTCCTTTTTTTTTTTTTTAGTGTGGCTCTTCTTTCTTTTTTTTATTTTTCTCACGGTTTCTTTTTTTTTTTACCGTGTGTTTTTTTTTTTTATTCTCTCTCTCTTTTTTTTTTTTTTTTTTTTTGTGGCCGTGCAGACAAGACCGTACGGTCATGGCCGTATGGCCACGTGGCATGTGGGCAAATTTTTTTTTTTTTTCTTTCTCTCTTTTTTTTTTTAAAAAGGATTTTCTCTTCTTTTTTTTTTTATTCTGAGATGCGCATGCATGACAACTTTCCTTCTATACTTTTTTTTTTTTTTTTAGAAAATGGAATTAGAAGTATGATAGTGCACACCTGGAAATCTTTTTGCAAGTCTTGGGATTTGGAGCTCGCAGCAATGTTGAGCCCTTTCTTGGTCTTGCGGGGATATTCTGAGGAGCTTTGCAAGTTTTGGATTTTGGAGCTCGCAGCAATGTTGAGCCCTTTTCCGATCTTACGGATATTTGAGAAGCTTTGGCTTGATCTCGCAGCAATGTTTGAGTTCGAGCCTTCTTCGAGAATTTTCCATGATTATGGGCTTGCAGCGATGTTGAGCCCATCTTCAAGCTCCTATTTCTTTCGGGGTGTTTCCCTTTTCTTCGGAATTGCCCCGGAATCATGCCAAAATTTCGCTAGATTTTTAGCAAAATTCTGTCATTTTGATGATTGAATTTTTTTTCTTTCCATCCTTTGCAGGTAGTTCCTCCAGAACGAACAAGGGTAAGGAGCCGGTCACTGATGCGCCTCACCGTTCTACCAGATCCTTCAATGCGGCCGTACAGTAGGCCTGGGAGGAGGTTCAGTATGTTGAAAGGAACTTGGAAGAGTGTGACTCGCTCAACCGAGATGAGATGAGGCAACGTTTGATTGCCCTCAAGGATGAGGAGTATTATAAGATTATGGTAAGCAATCGTCCCTAGGTCATGGACGATCAGAGCACTGTGGCCAAGCCTACCTTCTTCTTTGGTGATGCCGTCCCTGACGATTCAACATACCAAAGGAGATGATTTCAATTCTCTTTCACAGTTGATGGTGAGAAGAGAACTGTTTCTACCCGGTCGTCCTTCGATCGAACAATCTCGATCATGAGCCTTTCCTCCACATGCTCGAAGAGGGAAGATCCTCCAAGCTGGGTGAAGAGGACAAATGTGATCAAGACCGGGGTTTTTGTTGGCGGCCCTTCTGGTTTTGCAGAGAAGTCGCCTGCCGGTATGGACATTTTGATGCCCGCCAGTGGCTACCAAGGTTCAGACCATTCTTCGTTCGATTTGAAACCAGTGGGCCTTGGCATTTTCAAGGGCGATGGCAGCAATTGGGTGAAGCCTTTTCGACTTCGTGGCCGTTTCAGTGCTGACTCGAGCTGGGAGTCATGGACTGATCACATCCTGCAGGTTGGCGGTGACATTCTGAAGGAGGCCGAGATTTTTGATGCGGTTCGCGCTTTTCGGCAAACCGTGGTTTTCTCCGATGAGGCTTTTATGGCCATGCTGGAGTCGTTCCTTCCACAAACCAACACCTTCGTTGTCACAAATGGTGAGATTGGTTTTTCTTTAAAGGAACTGAGTGCCATCACTGGGCTGCCTATCCTCGGCAATATCTATGAGGAGTTTATGCCTATCGACAGCGTCTTTGAGGAGCAGTCTCAGGAGTTCAGGCTTTTGTACTTTCAGCTCGTCGCCTTCTATGATTTTTTGAAGGAGAAAGAGGGCTCGAAAGTCCGGTGTAGCAGTTGGAGGAGTGATAGCTTTTTGTCTTCCAACTTCTTTGACAGCGGGGAGTTTTCTGAGAGTATGACCCAGGACGCCAGGGCTAAGAACCCGGATTCGAAGAAGATCTCCATCATGCGAGAGAATTTGAGGGTATGCTTCGCAAGCACAGACGCCATTCATTCTAACATTGCGTTGCGGAGAGATCTCGCTGTCTACCTCACTTATTGGCTGGGTGAGGCTGTTTTTGCTGGAGGAGATGGAACGCACATCAGGCCGCATTGTATTTTTCTAGTTTGTCAGATGGCGTTTGGAGAGCGGCTTGCTTTGGTGCCTGCTCTTTACTCCTATTTGTGTACCGAGCTGCAGGCTGCTGCTTTCTTGGTTCGGCTTGGGCTTCCCATGAACAGGGTATTTTCAGCCCACATTTTCTATTCGTGGTATGTATACCACTGTCCCAGTTTCCACCGATTAGGTGCTGCTCAGAACGATGACCCGTTGATGATTCGGTTGGCTAGAGGGAAGCCTGTTTCCGAATCTCTTTTATCTGCCTACTTAAGGATCCGACGATTCTGGGACGTCGAGATGGGCCAGTCTTCAGTGAAGCTTTCTCCGGGTTTGAGGAAGAAGGCCTTTGATTTTGGTGTCTCCCGTGATTCGACCAGGGCAGGGTCCGGGAGACACTATTCTTTGACAAATGCAGAGAGGAGTTGGCTTTTTAACATACGTGTCGGCACGATGGTGTACCGCAAACATCTTTTCGTCGACATCCAGCCGTATGTTCCCTCACGTTTTGCCATATAGTTAGGCTTCTCTCAAGGCATTGTTGGAGCGCCTTCGAGCAAGGTGAAGCGTTTTGGAGGTTTGCAGGACGGGAGAAATGCATGGGCCTTTTATAGCGCAGAAGACACTACTGCCCTGATTTCTTATCCTGAGTTGCCTACTTTCCGGACGGCTGGCTTCACAAAATGGTTTGTGGAAAGCTTTTCAGCATACCGGGGGCTTTCCAAGAAAGAGCTTGACATAAAGCAGTCTTCTGGGAAGGGCCTTGGGAAGTCAGACGGTGTCCGCCGATAAGAAGTTCTGGCTTTCCTTTCTGGAGAAAGGCACAGAACAGGTTTTCTCGAGGAACAGGACGTCATTAGACTGGGAGTTGCACAAGAGATACCTGGTGAGGTCTTGGAACAGCTTGCCGAGGAGGAGGCTGAGGTTGCTGCTTGGATACAAGCAGAACGAGCAAAGGCTTCCATGGAGTTTACTGGCAAGAGCAGACCGTCCAGTGAGGACTCTGGCGAGAGGCCTGATTTTGATGGTGGGGAGGGTGCTTCCAGCAGTTCGTCCCGTAGGGGCAAGAGGAGAAGGGGACACCACTGAAGTCAGAGGCGGCACGAAAGTTCTCCTGATCTGGAAATTCCTTCCACCATTGTTGAGGGGGCATCAGGGGATGATGACGAGCCTTTAGAGAAGAGAAGCCGAGGGGAAGAGACCATTGATGATGACATGCTTTTCCCTTTTCTCTTTCCATTTCTTTTCTTTCATGAGAGCTTTTGTTTTGATCTACTGCTTTCTTTCTTTTAGCAAAAGATGATGGTTTGATGATGCCCGAGGTTCCGACCGATGAGGCGGTGACGGATCCTATCGTGGCATCTGAGGAAGAACCCAAAGATTCTGAAGTAGATCCAGAATCTCCTCCTAGTATGAAAATTTTTTTTTTTTTTTTTTACCGCCACTTGCTGACATATATATATTTTTTGCCAGCTGACTTGCCAAAGGATTCCGACAACTTTAAGCCATCCATGGACACAACTTTTGATGATGTTTCGGATGAGCTCATAGATGCAGAAAGCATTCCACCAGTCGTCGAAGAAGGTACTTTGTAATGATAATCTTGATATTTTGATTTTTGACAAAATTATATTCATACCTTTTTCATTTTTCATTGGCAGGTTGTGAGGTGACAGAAGAAATTCCTCTATTTTTTTCAGAACCAGAGCAGGGGGTACCTGTGACCGATCCAAGAGTAGGGGCTTCTTCCACCAGTTTTGATGAGGCAGAGGCGAGTCCGCCTACTGATATTCCTTCCCCAGCGGATCCGGTTGGAAAGAGCTTCTTGATTACTTTTCCAACGGTGCCTGACACGGGTAGTCGACCAACGGAGCATAGCGAGTCTTCATCTGAGCCATCCCGTCAATTTGCGACGAAGGTGTTGAAGAGAGTCTTGAGCTCATGGGTCGAGACTCTTTCTTCTGGTCATTTAGAGGCTGGTTTTGGCATGGTGAAGCATGTGCAGGACATTCTTGTCGATAGCGAAGAAGTCGATCTGGACATTATAGATGCCAAGACTTTTGTTGATGAAGTCATCGCTCTAGACAACAAGTGGACTGAGACCAAAAGCTTTCCGAATGATGATTTCTTCAACGAGATGTTTTTGAAGCCTTCCAGCGAGGTCAAATTTGAACTAAATGAGATCTCGCGGACTCGGAAGCAGCTCGTTCGGGAGAGGATCGTCACCGAGTTGGCTATTATTGAGCTGACACAGGACCAGCACTGCCTCGATAGGGAGGTCACCAAAGCCAGACAGCGCCTTGAGCTATTGGAAGAACAAGCCGCTGCCAAGTGGACTGGCACTTTGCAAGCTTGCGATAGAGAGAGGACTCTCATTCACCAAGTTGAGGAGGTCGAAAGCAATCACTGGAGGAAGACTCAAGAATACGAACAATGGCAGATTCTCTGGGAAGAGCTTCCTCGTGCTGAGGATGGATCGCGACGGCTTACTGCTTTTTATGGGAAGATTCTGAAGAAAAGCAGCCTGAAAGCTTTGGAGGCTAAGGCCAAGTGTTTGCTTGAGGAGTTAAGCCTATGGCTAAAGACCATGTCGGACTAGCCTCCTGATTTGTAACAAACTTTTTCTTTTTTTCTTTCGGTACCTCCATGTATAAACATTTTTGGCACTTCTTTTTTTTGAATCCCCTTATTTCACTTAAGTTCACTTTTGATGAAAACATGAGCAAAAATTGAATGGGAATGGTTTGTTTGAAAATTTGATCAAAAGGTTGTCATTTTGTGAAAATCTTTTGTCAAATGGTTGTTTTTAGGCATGAAAGCCAGATTTTGTGGCAAAAAGCTTGGTTTTTTTATGGCTTGAAAGTCAAATTTTCGATGGCGTGAAAGCCAAAATTTTGTTTGGCATGAAAGCCGGTTTTTGGCATGAAAGCCGATTTTTGTGGCATGAAAGCCAAGTTTTTGTTTTGCGGCATGGAAGCCAAAGATTTTGTGGCATGGGAGCCAATTTTTGTGGCGTGAAAGCCAAGTTTTGTTTTTGTGGCATGGAAGCCGGTTTTTGGCATGAGAGCCGATTTTTGTTTGTTTGGCGTGAAAGCCATATTTTATGGCATAGATGCCAAGTTTTTTGAAAACCAAGTTTTGTTTTGTTGGTATGGGAGCTAGATTTTTTGATTTTTCGCATGAAAGCCAAGTTTTTGGCATAAAAGCCGGGTTTTGGCGTGAAAGCCGGGTTTTGGCGTGAAAGACGGGTTTTTTGTTTTGTTGGCATGGAAGCCAGATTTTGGTTTTTGGCATAAAAGCCTGGTTTTTTGTTTTCAAAAATGCAAGTATCGACTAAGAGTCGCCTCCCTGCTGAATAGTATTGCAAGTATCGATGGAATGTCGCTTCCTTGCTCATTCGGTTGCGAGAATCGATGGAATGTCGCTTCCTCGCGGATTTGGGTGCAAGTATCGACTGAATGTCGCCTCCTTGCTTTTTTTCTCAAAAATTTGGTTTTGTGGGTATCGATGGAATGTCGGCTCCCCACGATTTTTGAAATTTGAGGTTTTTTCGAACCCCTTTTTTTTTGTTTTGAAATTTGGTTTGTGGATATCAACTGAAACGTTGTCTCTCCACGATTTTTGTTTTTGAAATTTTGCAAGTATCGACGAGGTGTCGCTTTCTTGCGATTTTGAGGTTTTGGAAGTATGGAATAGGGTTCACATCCTTCCGATTTTTGAAAAACCGTTTTTTGTTTAAAGACACGAGGGTCGTAAATTTTGACTCAAAACCATCTTTGGTGGTAAAAGTCAGGGTGGACTAGAGTGAAAATTCCTCAGTCTTGATTTTTGTTTTAAACCATGAATTTTGGGTTCAAGGATTGAAAGTTTTGGTCAAGTTAGGGAAGAGGCTCCTAAACTTGGATTTTGGGTTTGATTTTGTTTTTTTTTTTTTTTTTTTTGAACAATGAAACATTGAAAGTAAGCATTGTTTTTGGCTTTTTAGAAATTTCAGCATAGGGATGAAAACTCTAAAAGGGGTGGGTTTGACGAGCAAGTACCTAGGAATAGGGTTTGGCCATGCAAGCATCACTCTAACCCGATGTAGGAAGTCTTGAAGGGTAGTACCGCTTCAAGAACTTGCCATTGATGGGCAGCATACATCTGTCACCTTCCATGTTTAGAAGAGCATATGAGCCATTGGAGAAGACATTGTCGATGACGAAGGGTCCCTCCCATTTTGGTTCGAATTTGCCTTTGGATTTGTGGGCAAAAACCATTGGCCTTTTCACCGCAAAAACCAAGTCACCCTTTTTGTGGGCGCGTTGCCTGACCCTTTTGTCAAAAGATCCTGCCATGCGTGCTTGGTAAAGCTCAACGCTTTGTAGAGCTTCGAGTCGTCTTTCATCGAGATTATCCAGTTCTTGGAGTCTCAATTTGACGTTGCTTTCTTGCGTCATTTCATTTTGTAGAGATACTCTTAAAGAAAGAATTTGTACCTCTAGGGGGACAACTGCTTCACATCCATAGACCAAGGAGAACGGTGTGCTATGGGTTGGTCCTCGAACGGTAGTCTGGTAGCCCATAAAGCTTTAGGCAGTTTGTCGCTCCAGTCTCTTTTGTGAGTAGAGACTATTTTTTTGAAAATTTTGCAGTGTCTTGTTGAAGGCTTTTGCTAGTCCATTCGCTGCCGGGTTATACGGAGTCGAAGGACAACTTCGGATTTTGTATTTGTCGCAGAACCTGTAGAATCTGTGATCCCGGAATTGTGGTCTGTTATCATGGACGAATCTTTTAGGTACGCCGAAGCGACAAATGATGTTGGTTCGTAAGAATTGAATGACTGACGAGGTCTTCATTTCACTGAACGCAAATGCTTCTGACCACTTGGAGAAATAATCCGTAGCGGCGAAGATGAAGCGATGACCTTTGCTTGACGTGGGAGAGATAGGGCCTATAATGTCCATATCCCAGGCTTCGAAGGGCCATGAGATCGCTGTAGAATGTAGCCATTCAGGAGGCATGTGTACATAATCTCCATGAACTTGGCATTGTTGGCAACGTTTAGCAAATTGTATTGTGTCAGCAACCATGGTAGGCCAATAATAACCTAACATTTTTATCTGATCGTAGAGCTTGGGACCAGCCTGATGGGCTCCACAAAGACCAGCATGAACTTCTTTTAGAGTTTCTTCCGCCTCTTATTGTGACAAGCAGCGTAGAAGTACTCCATTGAAGGATTTTCTGTAAAGCATTTTGGAGGGAATATCCAAATGAAAGTTTGGGGCTCGTCTTTGGATACTTACCCGCTCTTTTGGATCTTCAGGTAGGATTCTGAACATAATATAATCAATGAACGGATCTCTCCAGTCGCCAATCGGAGGTTTAAGGATGGAAATCCGACCTCCGACCACTCGGTGGCATTCAGCAACTGCTTGGTGTGTGTTGAGAGGAGGGAGAATCTTTCTTTGACACACTGTAATTTGCATGTTTTCCCCTTCTTGGGTTGCCATGGATGCAGCAAGTCCAGCCAGGGCATCTGCACGGATGTTTTCACCTCTGCGGATGTGGGTGATGTGACAGATGTCAAAGTTTCGACGAAGCGATTGCGCCTTGTTGTAGTAAGGCAACAGATCAGGCTTCCTGATTTCATATTCCTGATTCATCTGGTTGACGATCAGTTGAGAATCCCCAAATGCTTCCAGCATGGTGATGCCAGATTCGAGGGCAAGTTCCAATCCTATAATCAAAGCTTGGTACTCAGCTGCATTATTTGAACATGGTTCCAGTAGCGAAAATGCGTGTGGAATCGTGTATTTATCGGGGTTAACAAAGAGAATGTCAATTCCCGATATCGGCTTTCCTTTTTCATTTGTCCTGGTTGCACCATCGAAGTACATGTTCCAGGAGGCATTTGGTGAGGAAGTCTCTACGCTGTAGACAGGTTCGTCTGGGAGATCATCCCTGAGCGGAGAATCCTTAGGCAGTGGATGTTCTGCGAGAAAGTCTGCCAGAGCTTGACCTTTGATTGCTTTCTGTGGTACATACCTAATATCAAATTGTGACAGAAAAATGGACCATTTTGCCAGCCGGGCATTGAGAGAACTCGCTTTTGTGACAAGGACCTTTAAGAGATTGATCCTCGATATCAAGTATATTGTGTTTGACAGCAAATAATGACGCAGCTTTTGTACGGCAAACATCACCGCCAAGCTTTCTTTTTTGACTGGAGAGTAGCGATGCTCTGCACCTACCAATATGCGACTGAGGTAGTATAGAGCAGCTTCTTTTCCTCCATCATTTTCTTATGCAAGTAGAGCGCCCAAAGAATAGTCGAGAGCTCTTGTATACAAGATGAATGGTTTTCCGGTTGTGGGAACAACTAACACCGGAGGCTTGGTCAGGTATGACTTGATGTCTTGAAATGCAGCTTCACATTCAGCATCCCAAACAAAGTCTACACCTTTCTTCATCAGGCGAGAAAATGGACGGCATTTTCCTGATAGATTGGAAATGAATCGTCGGATGTATGCCAATCTTCCTTGAAGCCCATTTAGTTCTCTTAGGGTCCTTGGAGATGCCATTTCTAGAATTGCCTTGACTTTTATGGGGTTAAATTCTATTCCAGCTTTCCGAACTATGAATCCGAGGAACTTACCCGATGAGACACCGAAGAAGCATTTGAGGGGATTCATTCGCAGTTTATGTTTGCGAAGCCGGAGGAAGACTTCTCGAAGATCTTGGAGATGGTCTTCCTTCCTTTTGCTTTTGACGGCGAGGTCATCAACATAACATCCGACCGTCTTGTGCTGCATATCTTGGAATATCTTCATCATAGCCCTTTGATATGTTGCACCAGCATTTTTCAGACCAAATGGCATGACATTGTAGCAATATACGCCAAATGGGGTCCGAAAGGATGTATGCCTTTCATCTTCGGGATGCATCTTTATCTGGTTGTAGCCAGAGAAGCCGTCCATGAAAGTCATTCGCTCAAAACCGCAGGTGTTGTCAATCATTACCTCCGGTATGGGGAGCAGGAATTCATCTTTGGGGTATGCATTATTCAGGTCTCTATAGTCAATACAGACTCTGATTTACCCATTTTTCTTTGTCATAGGGACGATGTTGGCCAACCATTCAGGATGCTGTTCCTCGCGAATGAAGCCAACGTTTTTGAGTTTCTAAACTTCTTGTTCAATTTTGTCCATCACATCAGGACGGAATCTTCTTTGACCTTGTTTGACAGGCTTGATATTTTCTTGCAGGTTGAGTTTGTGAACTGCTATTTTGGGATCTAAGCCAGGCATTTCAGCGTAAGACCATGCAAAACAATCAACAAACTCACGAAAAAAAGAGACATACTCGGGTAACTCCTCATCCTTTATATTCTTGCTTATGAATACAGGACGTGGGTTATCTGGTGTTCCCAAGTCTATCTTTTGAATAGAATCTTTTGTCGGAAGGTTTGAAGGTGGTTCCTCCACAACATTTTCGGAGGTTTCCAAGTCAACAAGACCTTGTGGATTTCCAAGGGCGTTTTCAGACCATGGCTCCGTTTCTGTCCATAAATCTTCTTGATCGGTATTCTTCTCAAGACTTGCTATGAGATGATCCCAATCACCAGCTGAAACTGGGTCGAAGTAAGGCACTTCTTTTGGAGACAATGGCTCTTCTGAATCAGAGAACCATGCGTCTGTGTCATCGGACAATTCCTCTTCATCATCAGAGAAATCATACCAATTTGATGAGCTTCCTGGGTCCTTGTCGGGTAACTCTTCAAAGAGATATCCAGAGAGATCGATGTCTTCATCGACATGAGATGTTGAGGCTTGGTCGGCAAAACGACTCTGCAGCCTTTGTGTCAGCTGTCTCATTGGAGTATCAGGATCATACCACAATCCGTATGAAGACTTGTCTATGCGACGGTGGAGTTTCCAATCTTCCAGCTGACTTTTGGTCAGGGTGGGTTCCATTGGTGTGAGAATACCACGACCACCTCGCAAACCAATTGGATTTTGAGCGTCATAGCCCATTTTCTTCATGATAGCTTGTGCCATTGGACTATACAAGGATAGTTCAGGCATACCTTCATTTCGGAAAGGCTCAAGCAGGCAGTTTGATGAAGAAGCGTCCGATATATGGAAGAAGATTGGTTTATCTTCTGCCGACGTTTTCGGAACGACGAAGGTAGCAGACGCAGGATCTTCTACGTCAATAGGGGTCTCCAATGGAGTGAGAGCAAGCCGAACTTGCTGAGTATCAGCTTGGCTTGACGATGTATCGTCTTCAATCTCTGAATCTGAATTCGTGTCTTGTATGATAGACACGAAGGAGACAGTAGACTTGCCCCCTGTCTTTTGCTTTGTCTTCTTTGCTTTAGTAGTGATTACCAAAGGTTCGGAAGATTTGAAGGAGATGACGAAGGGAGACTGATTGCTCTCTTTGAGTTTGCCGGAAGGTTTGTTTTCTTCCGATGATTGCTGAGGAGCCTTGCCTTTATCTTTTTGGAGATTACCGGCAAGGGATGCTGTTTTCTCCTCCTTTTCTTCTTTTTCATCCTTGTACATCTGAGAGTCTGCAAAATGGACTTCCTTGCCTTTGAAAGGTTTTTTGTCTGCAAACACTCGATATATCAAGCCATCGTCGCCAACAAACTTGATGCACTGATGTAGAGTCGAAGGAACGACACCGTTCTCGTGTATCCAAGGGTGTCCAAGAAGGATGTTGTAGCATGAAGGGGTTTTTATTGCATATACGGTGACCTCAGAGATAAGATCGCCGATTTCCAACCTGAACCGAGTGGACACAGATGTGTGGCTTAGTTTGCTAAGTGGGATACCCAGCTCTTCGAGTGCCGAAGTAGAGATGAGGCTGAATGCAGAACCCGGATCGATCTAGACTCTATGTATCGGCATCTCTTTGATGTACCCTGTGAAGTATAAGGGTCGGTTGTGCTTCGTCTCGCCTAACAGGAGGTCTTCCTTATTGAAGGCGATGGTAGCACTTGCGGCTTTTTGGACCGAGAGCAGTGCAAGGTCCTCCAGCTTCTTTCTTTTCTCCCTTTGAGGAGGTTTTTGATTTTGTGACCCTATAGTCCATTTCAATTTGCAGGACTTGCGGGGCATGTTTGTCGACATCCAAATTCAGCCTTTGCAGTTCTGAAATGAGACTATCACGAGTTTGTGGTGACATTTGTAATAAGTCTAGGATGTGCAGTCGTGCAGGTATGTGTTTGAAGTGCTCGATCAAGTCATACTTGAAAGCCTCCTTTAGGCCTGGATTTTCATTATCACCGCCGCTTTGGGCATTTACAATTTGTTTTCCCGAAGGATTTACATAAGAAGAAGAAGAAGGTTGGTTATAGTTTTTGTGGTAATCCTGGCCAGAGTGGGTACCTTTCCCAACTTCAAAAGCTTCTAGAGGTGGTTCTTCTTTCGGAAGACCCCCTTTGGGCTCAAGGGGCTGATCTTCCCCATTTGCTGAAAACGCCTCTACAGCAGCATTACCGTCTTCAATTATTGCGTTGCATGGAGCATTTTCCGGGAACAAGTCCTGAACAGCTTGCAACAACTTTTCTTCTTTGTCCAGTATTTCATCGGTCCAGACATCTCCTATGAGGTTAGGTACCTGGGACCATTTGACTGGGTTTTCTTTGAAGACTTCATCAGCTAGAGCTTCTTCATGGTGATCAATCGGAAGAGGCTTGAATTCTGATGTCACTGTTTCAGGAGACGATGGCTGAGAAGGTGCTATCTCAGTGGAAGTCACCCGAGAATATGTAGCTCCAGAAGATATGCTACTGGATACATTTTGAGAGTCCGTGGCCTTAGCAGATGGAGCTTTAGAGGCACTATCATCCTGAACTATCACATTACAGGCAACTTCGATTGAAGATGCCTCCATAATGGACCGTTGGGAATCAGACTCATCCTCCGATGTAAGAGGATCATCAATCCAGCTACTTTCTTCATTTTCCGGAGTCACTGGAGGGGATGCTTGTAGATTTTCCGGGACTTTCGGTTCTGGATTTTGATGAAGTTGGTTGATGCGATCCTGCTCCTGCTCTATGGCTAGACGCTGCAAGATCCTCGCATATTCTTCAAGATCGGGCATAGGAGCCAAATCTTTTTCTTCATCTGCCCCTTGTGGTTCGACCTGGTTGGGATCTACTAGAGCATTTGTTTGTGCTGTGTTAACAACATTTTGGACAGCCTCTTGGTCTTCATCATCATCAGACCAGGATCCTTGTGGTTGGAAGGGGTTATACCAGATTACTAGCATAAGGTGAGATTCCGGGATCCATTCTTCGTCGGAGAGATATTCTCCGGTTTCAAGGGATTCCTCCCACTCATCGGTGTCACTGGCAGTGTCACTGGACTCATATCCATTCATGGGCAATCCAACTACCGAGTTACAAGAGTAGGATGCCCTCTGCGTAGTCTCATCTCTGAGCCGTGGTGGCATGAAATCATTGAGAGTGAATTTTCTTATCACTCTTGGAACTTTGGGGAGAGACCCCTCTGTTGCTCCCAGTGAAGCGGTAGAGGAGGTTTCTGCTTTTTCAGGGACCTTTTGTTTTGTTTGAGCCTTCTCCTGCTGTTTGAGCTTGCGGAGTTGTCTCTTGGCTTGCCTTCGCTGTTGAGCGGTCGGCTTTGTTTTGACGATCTCCCAATTTTCATCTTCTAGGAGATCGGGATGTACCCATATGGGCTATCCCTCTGGTGTTGGGTAAGGCACCAGCTCTTGGGACGTTTGTGTCATTTTTATCACCTTGAAGGAAGTAGTGACTTTTTCCTTTGATGATTTGGATGTTTGTCCATATGACAGCATGTTAACGAAGGCAGACCCATAGTTTTTGTCAAAGGTGATGACTCCGTTTTTCAACATCTCATTAATCTTCTCTCTCACAACGAAACATTGGTTGAGAGGATGTGAGACCATTTGGTGGTATGGACAATATCGGGGATCGTTGGTTTTGCCAACATCTCCCGGTCTTTTGGGGTCAGGCAAGGTGAGTTTGCCATTTGCCAAGAGAGCCCCAAATATTTTTTCGACATCTTCATCGAACGGGTATTTCTTTTCTACTCGTTCTTTGAAGGCATTAGAGAGTTCAGGTCTCTTATCTGCAGCTTTACTTTTAGCTTTCTTTGGTGGCTGAGGAGCTGACTTGGTTTACACATTGAGAACCTCCTTTTTCTTTGGCTTGGAGGTCGGAATGGCGGTCTACTCCTTCTTTGATGACTTCTGACTGTTGAGGTCTTTGATCACCGTTTCAGCCTCCATAGACGCTTCTAGGAGTTCTCCCAAGTTTTTTGATTTGTTGCCGATGATCATGGAGCGGATCCTTGCTCTCATGTTGTTTCGGCAAATGTCGACTAGCGACGCTTGTGGCAGCATATCTGAGCATTTATATGCCATTGCTTTCCTCTTGTGAATGAAGTCGTATGTTGACTCATTCTCTCCCTATTTAAGGCTGCAGAGTTGAGCCATAGTAACAGGATGATCCTCACCTTTGAAATGGGTCAGGAAACGTGTCTCTAGCATGGTCCAATTTTGAATGGAGTCCTCTGGCAGAGTGGAATACCAATCAAAGGCCGTACCTTTTAGGGTACTTGCAAAGAGCCGGATCTTGAGAGCATCTTGATCCGCAATCATTCCTGTCAGGATCTTGAAGTGGATGACATGCTGTCTGGCTAAACCTTTCCCCGTATATGTTTGGAGAAGAGGTTGTTTGAACTTTGGGGGAAACGGAACCAAGTCCATCCATAAGGGATATGGTGGCTTGATCCCATGCTCCTTCAGTGTATCCTCTTCTTTTGCTTTGGCGAGGATATTGTCAACGTCCTTTTTAGTAAGGGCGCGTGACTCATCTTCTCCACCGTTTGCCTCATCTTGTGGAGGAACTTCCTAATTGTTTGGTGGACGCTGGAGAGTGAGAAGGAGGTTTTCCATCAGAACCTCTATTCTCTGTTGTCCTTGCTCTAGCTGCTGAATGCGTAGAGCCATGTCGTCATGTGGTGGAGGTTGCTCAGAGTTTGTAACCAAGACATTCATCCTTCGTGAGTCGAAAGAGGATACCGTCTTAGTGACTGAGCTGGAGCTCATTCTTTTAGATGAAGAGCCCGAGGAATGATCACTCCGATGTCCCTGGCTTGAAGGAGTGGGAGAGTCTTCCTGATGTCTTCTCGTCCGGGAAACGCTGCGAGTCACCGGTCGTCTGACATGTATTTTCGTCGCTGACTTCTGGCGTCTTTTGGTTTTGCCAACCATGTGGACAACATCAACTTGGTCGGGTCTTTCTTTTTCGACCCATTTTTGGGAGATTTGAAGCTCAGAATGCTGGGTTCTTTGCTTCTCTAATCTCTTTTGTCGATATGCCGCGCGGCGACGTATGCGACGAGCAATTTGAGCTTCGGTTAGCTCGGGTTGTGCTCTAGCAATGAAGGACGTCGTCCCTCGTGCGCAGCAACCGAGCTTATCTTGCTTGAAGACCGGCATGGACAGGATTTGGACGCGGTCCTTAGCCTGTCGCAGCGAAGCTTTAAATTTTGCAAGCTTGTCCCCTGTTGAGATGAAGGGTCGAGTTGCAGGAGAGCAGGCCCTGGCAAGTTCTTGTCGAGGCCTTATGATGCACGACTTGATTTTGGGCTTGTATGAGCAAGCCGGCTCATGCTGAGTAGTTTTTGTTGTTCGGTGGAGGGTAGGTTTCTCTCCTTTGATGTAAGCAAGAGGATAAAACCGGTTCTCCTTAAGAGGAGCCAGGTATGCTGGCTTTGCTGATGTCCGGGACCTTCTTTGTTTTGGTGAAGATCGCGGGGACCAAGTCTTGGGACATACTTGGTTTTTTGTAAGTTGAGGCCTCACGGGATTGCCACGAGCCTCAGGTCTCTTGGTGATCGCCTTTGGTGTCGGGGTAGTGACACGTTGGGGGGCGGTCTTCTGCTTCTTAGCAGGCACCGTCTCTTCTGCGGGTAGTGGGAATGGTCCCAGTGACCCAAAGACGATGGTCCGGAAAGTGGAGGTCGATCCGGTGTTTTGGGAGTTGCCGAGGGAGGTGATGCTTCGGCAGCTGACGGGGCGCTTGAAAGTGCCCTTGCTTTGCTTCTCTTGAAGCATGATTTGGTACTTGTTCTCATCGAAGGTGATGGTCAACGAAGCTGCCATTGTTAGTTTTGAAAAACTTTTCTGAAACAAGACCACATCCATTAGTAATCACAAGAATATGGTGATCATAAATGGGCTATACTATGATTTTGTCTTTTCAAATCGCTCAGGGGCATGGCCCGTTCTGAGTGTAATGAAGAAGGCCAAAAGCCATAGATGGTACAATTGTTCTAAACGCAAGTATGGTCGGCTCGAAATGAGAGTTCCAGGGACCGCTAGAAGCAATTGTAAACCTTAATTCAAATTACCGAGAAGCGAAGCTCACTCGAGGTAAAATGATATAAGGTTAGAGATACAAATGTGTCGGTCGCGAATACAGTAGACCCCAAAGGGCGTACTAGCACCGCTAGACACAAATGTTGTAAATCGCATCCTTGAAGGACACGAGATGGGATTTTTTGAAATGTCAAGACTGGATTCGCAAAAGAGAGCAAATGTATTCCAATCCGAATACAGGTTCAAACATTTCTGCGAGCCTATATCCGAAAAAGGAAAGAACCAGGATTTCTCAGATTTGAGTCCAATAGTGACGAGTTTTTTTTTTTTTTTTTTCAAAAAGTCAAGATTGAATTCATAAAAGAGGGCAAATGGTATTCCAATCCGAATACAGGTTCAAACATTTCTGCGAGCCTAAATCCGAAAAGGAAAGAACCAGGATTTCTCAGATTTGAATCCAATAGTGACGAGAGTTTTTTTTTGAAAAGTCAAGATTGAATCCATAAAAGAGGGCAGATGGTATTCCAATCCGAATGCAGGTTCAAACATTTCTGCGAGCCTAAATCCGAAAAGGAAAGAACCAGGATTTCTCAGATTTGAACACAATAGTGACAGAAGTTTTTTTTTTTTTTTTTTTTTTTTTTAAGAGTGCACATAGGTCTTCCAATTCGGTCTTATGAAACCTTAGTGGATAGATTAGCCCCCAGGTAAGGGTAGGATTACTTAATGAACTCGTTTGAAGGACCCTTACCTCGAACAGTCTAGCCGCCTCCACACTCTGGACAAGGCTTTTCTTAGATCCACTTTGGTCAAAGAACGCAATTGGTGCAACATTAATGCTATCTCTTCTTTTTTTTTTTAAAGATCTCCAATGGACCCATCAAAGAGAGGAAAATGGCCCCTCCCAATCCGAACGTTGGCTCAAACATTTCTGCGAGCCATTGCACGAAAAGGAAAAGACAAAAGTTTCTCTAATTTGAATCCAAAAGAGAGAAATTTGAAAAGTTTTTTTTTTTTTTTTGAACTTTTCTTCTTCTTTTTTTTTTTAAAGATCTCCAATGGACCCATCAAAGAGAGGAAAATGACCCCTCCCAATCCGAACGTTGGCTCAAACATTTCTGCGAGCCATTGCACGAAAAGGAAAAGACAAAAGTTTCTCTAATTTGAATCCAAAAGAGAGAAATTTGAAAAGTTTTTTTTTTTTAACTTTTTTTTTTTTTCTGAAAGATCTCCAATGGACCCATCAAAGAGAGGAAAATGGCCCCTCCCAATCCGAACGTTGGCTCAAACATTTCTGCGAGCCATTGCACGAAAAGGAAAAGAAAAAAGTTTCTCTAATTTGAATTTAAAAGAGAGAAATTTGAAAAGTTTTTTTTTTTTTTTTAACTTTTTTTTTTTTTTTTGAAAGACCTCCAATGGACCCATCAAAGAGAGGAAAATGGCCCCTCCCAATCCAAACGTTGGCTCAAATATTTCTGCGAGCCATTGTACGAAAAGGAAAAGAACCAAAGTTTCTCTAATTTGAACCCAAAAGAGGGAAAACCCCTTTTTTTTGTTGAGAAAAGAAAGAATGGAAACAAGTTCAAAGAAATAAGTTTCCAAAGAATCCCATCTCATGTTTGTTTTTTTTTTATACAAGATCCAATATAGGCCACCAACTAGAAGGGAGCCAAGGATTCTAAGCATCGTGTTTCCAATTGAACAAGTCCCAACGGGTGTACCAACTTGATGGACCCGTCTTTTTCTTTCTCGCCTTCCTCCGTCCCGGGTCCGCCCGGGTGCGGCGGGGCAAAGAGAAAAAAAAGAGCAAGCATCAACATTTTTTTTGTACGGGTATACCAGATTTTCTATTCTACTTGGAATTTGAAATGGTGATCCGGAGATTCACCTTCACAAGTAGAAAAGGAAATCAACTTTTTTCTAACTTTCCATTGCACATATATTTTAAAGAAAGAGACAAAAAATTTTAATGCCGTGAAAGGCGATTTTCATTTGTTTGCCGTGAAAGGCGGTTTTGCCGTGATGGGCGATTTTGTGCCGTAGAAGGCAGTTTACAAATCTCATCAAAATGTAAAGACAAGAAATGTGATTTTTATGTCTCTTTAAAAAATACACAATACAACAGAAAAGTAAGAAAAGGAATCTGACTTCTCAAGAGATCGTGGGGACTCGTTCAGATCGACAGTCACAAGTCATGTATGGGCTCCGCCATTGTCCTTCAGATGAGAACACTTGATGCTTTGATTCACTTGGCTTGGCTTGGACCTCAGATTTTTAGAGGATAAAGACCAAGAGAATGTCCTATATCCAATAAAAAAAAACAGGTAGACGGGCTGAAGAGCCACATCTAGCCATGTTGGATAGAAGGAGGGGGGAGATCTTGGGGGAGTGGCCCCCCAAGGGACTTCGATCACCTTGTGGTGTTTTCTTGCAGCAGAGTTTCTTCAGAGTAGCTGAGCTTCTTTGCGCAGAGATTTCTCCGAGAGTTTTTAGCAATTTTTTGGAGATTTTTCAGGACAATTTTAAACAATTTTTCTGGACCCTTTCAGACAATTTTTCTGGACCACTTCAGACAATTTTTCTGGACCCTTTCTCCTTAGAATGACCGCCTATTTATAGGCTTTTGGTGGCCATTAGGAGGGTTTTATGGGTATTAATGGTATTAATGCTCCATGATGGGAGGAGTTACAAGATTTAATTCTTTATATTGTAACTCCTTTTTCTTGGATTTTGATTGGCTGATGGAGAATAATGGGCATTTAATCTCCATGATGATGGGAGTTTCATGATTAATTACCATGATTAATCTCCATAATGATAGGAGTTACATAGTTAATTATCATGATTAATTGGACTTGTAACTCCCATTTCTTGGCTTCTGATTGAGCCGTTCAAAATAATGAGTTAATGACCCTAATAAATTGCCATAAAAGGGTCATTTAACTTCATTAATTAGCTGCTGAGTCGCTTGAAGAGTCGTGGGCTGCGCCGTGTCTTTTGGAATTCTTCTTGTGATGATCATAGATGGTCGCCGGCGACCATGGGCCAAGGTCGCGGGCGACCTTGGACTTTGGTCCATTTTTCGGTCGCCATTTCTTGGTCATTTCTCGGGCTTTTTCGCTTTTGTTTTCTCCTGTATTTTTCTTTGACATTTCTCCTCATTTATTGGCTTAATCCCTCTGAAGAAAACCTGTGCAAATCAGAGCACAAAGTTTCCTATTTTTTGGAAAAGTCGAAGACTTTGTAGCCGATTTCCCGCCAGGAGTTGAAACTGGGTCAAACGATGTCGGAATGACCTGAAATTTGAGGTGAAGCTTCTTGGGCATTAGATAGGACCAACCAAGGGCTTTTATTTGAGTTTTGAAGCCGTTTGGGGTCCCGTCGATGCTTGATTTGATTTCACCGTGTGGAAGATGGCGGGCTTTGATGTACGGTCATCCGATGTCCGATTGACCTAAAATTTGACAGGGAGCCTATTGGAGTCATTTTGAGATGATCCATTAGCTCCAATTTGGGTGCCATGGTCCCGGGGAGCTTCGCCACCGGTAGGCTTGATTTCGCTTCGGAGCATCAAAACCGGGTCAAACATTGTCGGAATGACCTGAAATTTGACGTGCAGCCCTTTGGGAGCATGCAGAAGCTACTCATGTATTTTGTTTGATGAGTGGCGGCATCAAAGGTTCTCGCCGCCGGGAGGCTTGATTTCGCCATTCGAGAGTTGATGGACGGTCAAACGGTGTCGGTTTGACTTGAAATTCGACATGGAGCCTTTTGGAGGTATTTTGAGACCATCCATAGACTCTGATCAAAGATTTGATGTATTTGACACTGTCGCCGTCGGGAGCTCCCGCTCAGCTGTTGGAGGATTGAAGTTAGGCCAGATGGTGTCGAAATAGCCCGAGACTTCATGTGTACCCTTCTTTTGGCTACTTTGAAAGATCTTATAGTTTTTGTTTGGTTCTGTCAAGATCTGATACTTGAAGCAGCTTTGCCTGTTTGTAATAGGATGTGGCTCCATCTAGCTTTTGATGTTGATGAGGCAAAGTGACATTTTTGGTGTCAACAAGAATATGCAGATTGGTTCATGTATCTTAGCAACCGCAACGAGTGTCAATTGAAGTTGATGTGTGAAGCAATGGACGTAGGATGCGGTGGGATTCTCATTTTGAATGAGCGTTTTGAGGCCGTTAAGCTTTCCCTACATATTACTAGCCCCATCATAACCTTGCCCTCGCAAACTTGTTATGCTCAGTCCATGCTTGGAAAATATTGCTTCAATGGCCACCTTAAGTGATTGAGCAATATTGTTTGTGACATGTTCTATGGCTAAAAAACACTCAATCACACATCCGCGCTTATCCATATAACGTAAAACAACAGCCACTTGCTCTTTCATAGAGATATCATGTGATTCATCCACCAAAAGTGCAAATGGTGCATCTCTAAGCTCGTAAATGATAGCCTAAGCAGTTTCTATGACAGCTGCGTTCACAATGTCTTTTTGAATTTTAGGCGAGGCCAATTTCAAGTTTTCTGGGGCATTTTCCAATACAACTCCTTTAATAGTCTTATTATGATCAGCAAGAGATTTCAAACACTCAAGAAAGTTACCCATGTTATTTGAATCCTTAGATTCATCATGACCACGAAAAGGTAACCGTAGGCGTAAAAGAAAGCGAATGGATCTAAGGGTTGCCTTCAAGTGGATTCGATACTCTCTTCGAGCTTAATCCGATTGCTTTCAGTAACTGTCTTAATGTGTTGCTTTTGATTTAACAAATTATGACGCTTCTCGTATGCTTGATTGTGAGCACTATTAGGCCCTCCCACATGATCTGCAAATCTTTCTTTTTTCTTCCAATTCTTGTATCCTTCAGTTATAAAAGCATCACTTCATGCTTGGTCTCCAAAAAGGTAACAATATAGGCAAAACACAGCATCTTTCTTTAAGTTGTACTCCATCCAACTTTCATAATCCTTAAACCAAGTAGCATTAAACCACCTCTTCTGCTGTCAAAACTGTGTATAAGGGAATTTATGGTCATGAGGCTGACAAGGGCCCTTTTGCAGATAGATTCTTCTTATTTCATCCCGGTCCATAGGATGATAACTTGATATTGGACAACGTAATCCAGGGTCTACGGGAAGATTTTCAAAATCAACTGCTACACGACTTTTCTTCAAGGTTGATGGTGCTTGATCATTTTTACCATTCTCTAGAGTTGGAAGCACTAGATCATCGACTGATTTTCTTTTGAAATAATTTTCCATATGTGGTTCAAATTGATGAAGAGCATAACCAATCAAGACTTTGGTTAAACCAATACGCAAACAAGTCAATTGTGTCCTATTTCTAGATGATGAAATTTGTCAATCTCACCAAGTGGACCGAGACAAACTATTTTATCTAACTTTTAAGAGTTTTAATCCAATTGCTTTTGATTAGATTTGGAAACTTCATACTTTCAATAAATCAAAACCAATATTCTCACTCCAAAACAACCTCAAACAATTCATAATTAAAATAAATAAATCATTATTTTGTATCAAATCTAATAAAGAGGCTCACAAATTTAAGAAAGCACACTAACTTAACATAGCAATTAGCACACACCTCAACCAAACATTTAACTTATTTTCTTCCAATCTAAACTAATGACATACAACTACAAGAATTTGAAAGGAAAATAAGCACGCACCTCAATCAGATATGAATTTGCGAAAGGAAGGTCTCCGAGAATTTATATTGCTAGTTGCCAAAGTTCTTGTACCATGTGCTGACCACCACAGCATCAATCCACTAGTTTAGAGAGTTCCAATAGCATGCCTGTTTGGATGCCATTTTGGGAAGAACATTGGGTGACATGCTGCATATAAACAGAGCTTGAGAATCTCATTTTAAATCATCATCTACAGAAGCAGAACTTATCCAACTGGAAGAATCCTACTGTCCAGAGATCACCAGCCTTGCGGCATTGGCCTCCAATTCAGCTAAATTCTCCGAAATTGAAAGACTCAACTCTGAGTCAACCACTGGAGTCATGCAACATTCAGAACAAACTAGTAAAATCGTAAAATATTTGGCATTCTACCCAAATATAGCCTCAATTAAAATTACTTGAGCTTCACTAAACATTTAAAAAACAGAGAGATTATATGTTCAAGAACTTAATAGAGAATAGAGGATACTTTAAACAAGAATAAATCTTTACTCAAAGTCCCACAAAAAGATCCAACATTTCAACAAGAATGCATAAGAGGTATACCTCATATTCAAAGAAAATAAAACGTTACCATCTCAACAACATCCAATGTCATGCACTCGATTCAAAAACTATGAAGAAACCATATCTCTGTAATCTCAAAATCCAATTCAAGAATCCTCAATATGTACAACATTTCTATTTTCTACTTATGAATTAGAGTCCTACTCCTACATCTTCATTCTTACTCTGTTTTGCATAAAAATCCTTATTTGATTATTGAATTTCTTTTCTTCTGAGATTTTTGTTTTGCATTGGCATTGGGATTGGGTATGCAACATGCTCCAAGGAAAAACAAACATTGCTTTCCAAGAGAACAAACATCGTTTCATTGTCTTCTTTTACCTAATGAGACAGAGAGAGAGAGAGAGAGAGAGAGAGAGTACCTGTCACTGCCGGAGTGAGGGATGGTGTCGTGCCGATGCCGGTAGCCAGTAGCCTGAGATGGGGATTTTTGAGAGGGGAGGGAAAGAGATGAGAAAGGGGTTTACTGTTTAGGTTAAAGTGGAAAGGAAATAAGGGATCGTGGGGACTAGGGTCTTGGGGATTTTTTTAAGTGGGGGCCGGGCTTAAGGGCCCTTAGGGCCCTTATGGGCTTTTTACTAATTTGGAGGGGGTTGCCCAATGCATGTAGGTCCGCCCCTGAGTACACGTGCCCTAAGGAGAGTTGGATCAGATTGAAAGTGAAACTATGGAACATTAATTCTCCAAAACTTTATATTAAGAGGAGAGATGGGATAAACATTGAGGGGACTGATGTGCAGACCAGCTCCATTGGAGGCACTCAGGCTCACTTTTAATAAAGGGAGCTCTTTTCACATTCTTATTCCCCCATGATCTAACACCATGCCCAATTTTAAGCTCATCAAATCTCTACTCATAGTAGGACTAAATTTAAAAAAACTATCTATGGCTAAAAGACTATTAAACTTTGAGACTGTTAAAAAATCAAGCGCCAGAAAACTCTGTTAGGGTTGGTTTTTACATCACCCATATACCTTATGGACTGCTTAAGCTCACTATGAAGTCTACTTATGGGTGAAAATCTTCCAAGGATAAGTGGATAGGGAGAATAGCGAGGTCGACCATGAGGTAGGATGGAATAATGCATTGGTAATGATGATAATGATAACCAATGTTTTGGATCATTGAATTTTTTTGGGTTGGAGTAATTGTTGAGGAGCACAGATGATCTATCATGAATGATTGCTCAGATATTTTTGGTGCTTTACAATGTGTTAACAGTTCAAAAGAAGCCCTTTCATGTTAAAAAATCCAATGGTAAAGGCCCTTTTGGAAGTAAAATTTGGTAAAGAAAACCAAGCAGATTCTTGTGAAAAATACAACATTAAGGGTCATTTTTATAGCAAAATGTAAACTTGATTGTTGGAAAGAAAAACACGTACAACCCAGGAGAGGAATTTCGCTTTAACGGAAAATAAAGTGCCTATTGTTTACCAAAAGAACTCTTATTGTTGGAAAATATATAGACACCACATCCAAAGAGCCCAATCTCGATTTCTTTTGGACATTTCCTAGAAAAACCCTCTTTAGAAAGATACCTTCCAGGTGCGGGGAACAATTTGGGTTGGACCAAATACTCAATGAAAATGCAAGTAGAGCTGGGCCCATGCTCGAGCCTGAAGCTTGTGGGCTCACCTGCAAGTATGATAATCATGAGGGTCCGGGTTTCGAAAGGTCTATTATTATAACTAACCTGTGTTTGAAAAATGACTACTGTCCAATCAGAAGAGATACCATTTTGAGAACATCAACGGTATCCAAATTGTGGATGTTTGACAAATTGGGATGAGTCCTAAATTTGTGTGATGGGTCATAGGGCCTAGACAATTTTAATGAGTGTTGAATTTGAGATGATGTTGCGGTCCATGTACAATGAGTGTGAAGGGTTTCTATTGATCATAAGAGAGCCCCACATGCTGGATGGTCCTAATCTATCAGGGCGATGTTGGTGTGTGTGCATGTAGATGTGCAAGGAAAGTGATAATTTGAGATTAACTACAAGTTAAATTTGTTTAAGTGAGAGAATCTTTTACCTCTCTAAACTATTATATATAATATAATCAAGCGAACCAGTTTCAAACTGAAATCAATTCTAATTAGCTCCAATTGATTTTGACTCATCCAATTTAATTTAGTTTGACCTTGGCAACCGGGTTAAGTCGGGGTAAATCAGGCCAGGGCAGAGGTAGAACACACTTTTTGGACCACCAACCCGTGACCGACTTGCATTTGAAACTGATTTGCAAACCTATAACCCGCACCCATTAAGTCTTGGGTCGGGCTAACCCGTCTATCCCGCATTAGACCCGACCCGACCCGACCCGTGTATTTTTAATGATGTGGCGAAAATTAATCATGGTATGTGTCGAGACTCGAACATGGGACAATTTGGATTTCAAAGGGGCGACCCTGTCACTACACCATAGAGAATCCTTTTGCTAATAGTAATCAACAAAAACTTAAAATTAATTAATAAGGAAGGGACCTAGCCCCACTTTGGAATATTGACTGGGAGTTGGAATTTATCTACGAGGTATTTATAAAAGTAACTATTTTTTCAGAATATTGACCCTTATAAATACTGTTGTTATTGTTTTCACAATTAGGCATTGTACTTTAAGTATAGGTGTTCAAACTTTTGTAATAACTATTTTATATGGTTTCCAATATAGTCATAAATTTTCTATGATAATCATTTTACAATAAAAGTAAACCCAAATGAATATATAATATATGGAATTGATCAATAAAAATAACAAGTTTCATAATTAATAAGAAAATGACAACATTATTGAAAAACGACAAACTCGCGACAATAGCATGGAGCTAAAGAGGAAGCAGTAAATTCTCCATATAACTGATGTGCTATCATGCACGCTTGCCGAGGGATAAAGGGTAAAGTTTGATTTTTTTTTATTTTATTTTTTTTATTTTTTTTTTTGCTTTCACTTATATAAATCGTGATGCAAAAAGGAGTGAAACATTAAGATAGACCACATTTATTAAAAATCACAATCATTAAGACAAACATCCTTGCTATTTATGGGATATCCCAAAATTTCACTTCAATCTAGGTCATTTCCATAGTCAAATTAATTCTCTAATAAAAAATACAAAATACTGGAGTTTTCTCAATAAAGTTTGTTCTGTGATTTGGACTCTCCATCATGCCTTTTTATTAAAAAAACTCCCAAAATCATCTTATTTCTATCAACGCAATAGCATTTGAGTGTTAATGGGTCCCAGTGTCCAAGTGCCACAAATCTAAGGAATTTCAAATATTTTTGTTTGTTCTGATTATATGATTTTATTTTTGTTAGAATGTGAAATGTTGAGTTTTGGGTTGTCTGGTTTATTTAATTCTTAGTCTTTTTTATTTAATCCACTCTCAGTTCTAGGTTGCATGGTTTCTTTTTTATCTATTGATTTTGATTGCATACTCTTTTTTTTTTTTAAGAATGCGGAACTAATGGTAAAAGAATATCCAATAATATTGGACCATCTATATAAAGAATTAAGCTCATTCTTATTATCATCATTTTCTACTTTCTCCAATATAATTCCATTTCTCTATGTCAACAATAAAACTTTCATTTTTCTCATTCATTTACTTTTGAGTTCATTGTATTTGATTAGAGCAACTTTCAATATTTCTTTTGTTTATTTGTATCTTTTTTTAGTATTCTCTCATGTCTCATTTGCATGCTTAGTTTAGATCAGTGTTCAACCCATTTTAAAATGTGAGCATCTTAAGACAATTGGTGCAATTATTAAACATTTCAATTTTAGTGGTAAACCTTTTTTAATTCATTTACTTTTGAGGTCATCATATTTTATTTGAGCAATTTTAATTATGTCATTTTAATATAATGTTTACAAAAGAATCATCATTTTATTATTTTTTTTTACAAAAAATCATCATTTTATGGTTTTTATTTATATGGTTTTCATAGATTGTGAGTTTCTTTTGTCCCATTTTTTGTTTCAAGTTTTGGGTATTGGGTTCTCCTTGTTTTTTTTTTTTTTCTTTTAAATCACTTGTTATCATGGGATTTTCTGTGAATTCTCATTTTTATGTTGTATTTTTTTTCTTTTTTATTGCTTATCATTATGAGTTAATTGTTTATTTTACTTCCATTGGGTTCATTTAGTTTTCTTTGTGAAATATTTTTATGGATTTTTCATATTTCTTTTGTAGCTTCAGATTTTCATTTTTGAATATTAGATTATCATAAGTTAGTTTGGTTCTTCTAATTTTTTTTTATAATTGTATTGTCTATGGTTCTTTATTTATATATATTTTGTAGCCTTTTCAATAAAAAATCATTTTATTTTGTATTTATTTTATTATTATTTCTCACTTGTGATGGGTTTTTAGGTTTTTTTTTTTTTTTTTTTTTTTTTTTTTTTTTTTATGATGGTTTTATATGAATTTGTGGGTTCTTTTGTCTTTGCCCTTTTGTGCTCCATTTTTGAGTTTTTCTCTCATGGGTGTTTGGTTTTTTTAAATTGCTTATGTTATTACGTTGATTATGGATTTTCATTTTTATGTAGCTTAAACAATCAATGGATTTTATTAATAGTTTATATTATTTGTTTGTTTTGACTGTGTTTTTTAGCTGTCTAGGTCATTAATCTTTAATTTTCATAGGCTTGTGTGTTTTTTTTTTTTTAAATTATATGATATTAGGTATTGAATTCTTACGGACTCCCCCCCACCCCCACCCCCGACTATAACCTTATGCATTTAACTTTAAAGAAACTGATCATTTTTATAAATTTTGATATTAAGCTTATATTGCCCGTGCTAAGCAGGGGCATGTTTTTCTAGTTTTTCATTGGAGCAAAAGTTACCAACGGATGGACAAAAATATGATCAAATTGCTATAAAAAAAAATTGATCAAATTAGTTTCAATAATGCACAACTCTTCACACAATAGGACCCACTTTTCAAGCATCCAAATCTTCCAATTGATATATTTAATATCATCCATCACCTGTAAAGTTTTGCTTCGGCGAGGGTGATATACATCATTGGACTCGGCATTCACGATTTGATTGTCTTTATAAAAAAAAAAAAAAACAATGCTTCTAATCAAACCATAAATATGTTTCTCATGATAAATAGGAATTATAGGCATACATAGAAATGATAATTTTTGAATGGACAGATTGGATGTGGATAAGGCAGCCCTCTTTACACAAAAGACTTAAATTTTTTCAAAAGGTAGTAATGCATTTTGTTTACAACATAGTTTAAAATCGCAATTGCGGTCGCCATCGCGGTCAACCTTAAAAACCGTTATGATGCAGCATTTCATTGTAGTTCATGATCATCACTGTCCATCATTGTACGGAAATTTTTTTACGCCAAAAAATATCGAAAAAATTCCAAAAATCTTGAATGTTATAAATGCTTTAAAAGTATGTATTTTTTCATCAGTAAACACTTTTAAAGTAACTATCGGTCTCTTAAGTCATAATATCATATATCATTGTCTTATATGTAACTTGTAAAGTTTGTTATGAATTAAATAGATTTACGTGTAGATACTAACATAAGTTGAAATATCACAAATATGCATTTCATCCATAATTTTGAGCTAATTATTAGTGTTAAATATTTAAAGTCAATAAACGACTAGTACTAATACACTATTCAATTACTCAATCACCAAGTAAGCTTGAGAGTAAATCTCAGTTTTTAAATAACATTTACTACTACATCAAGATGAAGTCACTAATTAAAGTAGTGGAGTATGGACTAGGGGTATTGTGGTTTAGAAAGGAAGAAGCATTCATATGAGAATCTACTATAATCTTGCAACTTACTAGAGTTTTGGTGGAGAAAAGCGTGGAAAGCTCTAATACAGTTTCGGGAAGCTCCACAGATGGTTTGAGGAAAAAAGAAGTGAAAGAAATATGGAGAAAGAAAGTAAAAAAAATACTGTCAACGAATATATTGGCCGTTATTTTTAAAATATCAACTGTTATGATCGTTATGGATCTTTTTTTTTTTTCCCTTATTTTTACAGCAGAACCGTTATGACCATTATATTGAAAATAACATAACACATTTTTTTTTTAACCATGGTTTACAATCACTTTTTTTTATTTCATTTATTTTTAATGACATGCCTAATCTAGTGGGAATTATCCAATTGAAGCTCGGACCATAAAAATAAATATTGATAAGATATATCTTTTGGAACCGAGCTCCCTTTCCCTTGGCCATTCCTATGGGACCCGCCCAGTAATAGGACAATCATGGAGAGAGATAGAGGTTTGAAAGGTCTCCCTACATCGAATATAAAAATAAAAAAGAAGGGAGAGGGGGGAGGGAATGTTTTGAAACTCAGCCCTTGATTTTTTTATGAATTTTGAGAAAATTCTAGAAAAATAAAAATAAATTGAAAATAACCATTAACCATTGGATCACATATCCACGGATGGTTGGGATCCTCTTCGTTTACTAAACTTAGAACTCGAATCCTCTTTGAGGATATGTTGGAACCAAGAGAATGAAGGTCTCTTTTATAGTTATTAATTTTATACTGTTTTGGCCGAAACGGCCGAGATTTTTTATTTTGATCGAGTGGCTGAAAGGAAATTTCAGTCAAAATTTTTCTGTTTGAATTTCGGTCAATTTTGGCTGAAATTTCGAATTTAGTTCGAAATGTAATTTTTCAGCCGAAATTTGCATAATTAATTACTTTTAACCTTTTTTTACATATGTATACTTTGTATTTCATATATTTTTCGAAAAATGTAATTCCAAGCAATCTTGCTTATATATGTATATATTTTATAAATTCCGAAAAGTCTGACCTGAAATTTCGAATCAGCCAGAGAAACTTTTTAATATCATAGGCCTGAGTATGACAGAATTGGGTCCCAAACTATGGTTTATTCAGCAAAAGTCGCCGGTTTTTCTGTATTATATACAAGTGAGGATTGACAATAATGTTCTGCCCTACCGTCATATGCCGAAATAAACCTAGCCAGAAGAACGGCAGGAAAGGAAGAGGAAAACGGTACGAATAAATTTTCCATTTCCAACTTTCGGTTTTCTACGTCTAAAAGCCCTTTTTCTGACCACGTTACGCAGGACGATTCCAAAAACCCTTCATCGGCGCCGGCGTCGGTGTCGCCTGACTCGGCCACTTTCAGCACGGACCGACTCCCGCCGATCACCTCCTCGAGCACCATCTCGGACGAGGAGGCCGCCGGCGGTCTGGAGATCATCCGCGAAGAACCACTTGACTATGCCGACGAAGAAGATGGAGACGGTCTCTGTAAGTACGACTACACGGATTTCGCTAGGTTTATACGTCATTTTCTTTCTTCTTTCTGCTGTGGCACGATAAAGTGAGAACAGTCAGAATGATGAGGATGAATCAGACTCGTTCGACGATTCGTATTATATTGATCAGATCATGGCAGGTAGGAGCCCTATGAGGTAGCCAATGGAGGTGCAGCAGTTCTTGCTTAAAAAGTAAAGGAAAAGATAAATTCAATTATCACAATGTTATCATGTTAAATTCAATGATCTTCAGAAATGAATTTAAAGATAAATTTCAATTATCACAGAATTATCGCGTAAAATCCAAGATTGAAAGAGGCTCAATCAATCTAGTGTGTTGGTGCCTTCTCTGGAGGCTGATTTTCCTTAAAGCTTCAGAATGTAGTACAATTCCAATAAAGAAAATTTGCATTTTCCTAAGACTGAATTTTCACAGTGCATGGAGTTATTCATGTGCAAATGCATTATTAAGTATGGGCATAATGAATATAATTCATTGGAATAAAGCAGTTGTTTCTGCTAAAAATGCTCATGAGGGGGGTTTCACTGCAAGCAATTCTCATGTGTAAGAAGGGGTTTAATTGATGTGGAGATGTAGATTGGACCCCTCACTTAGCGATTTATAACCGGGCTTTACGATTACTTTTTCTATGGTCTTACTAGTTTTTTGCAGTTGAGTTTGTGTGTTATTTTCTCATGCTTGACTTCTTGTCTCAGTTTGTATATATCAAGTTGTTCAGTATCATTCATGATGCGTAAGGCTTTTGTTATTTCAGGCGCAGATGGTGACATGAATTACAGGAGGCCCAATAGGCATAGAGCTGATTTGAGACCACCAAGAGCAAGTCATGAGGATACTGGTGGTGGAACATCAAGTTCCCGAGCAACGTCACAACCCGGCCATTCAAGAGATGAAGTGCCTATGACTGATCAGACAGATGAGGAGCATTCTGAGGTTCTTAGTTTCCACTCTTGCATCCATGTCATCCTACACCATGTTAGGGACAAATAACCATGCATTGTAAATTTAGTTGTGCACATAGAGTCCCCTCTACTGACCAGGTCATGATGCTTTTCATAGTATAAAGATGATACCGATGATGTAATGCATGCAGTCCAAGGATCACTGAAGGAATGGCTTCTCAAAGATGAAGTGCGCTAGTTTATTGCCAAGAAATTTACACGAACAATCTCGACTCATCTTTGAATATGAAAATTAGTTTTCCAGTATTTTCTCCTCTGGTTGAAGCAAACTATGTTAGAAAGCAGCAGTATCTCTTGTCTGCATACAAGCTCACTGTGGAGGACAAGGCTGAAATCAGGAAACTGGCAGAGGACAATAGGATTGACAAAAGGGTATGTTATTCAGCTAATTTAGTTTTTTCTAATATCTGTTTTCAATTTATCTATGAACAGTTATCATGTGCGGTTTTAAACCAAATTTGCAGATTATAAAGTCCATTGCTGCATCAATTTATGGTCACGAAAATATAAAAATTGCAATAGCCCTTGCAATGTTTGGCGGTCAAGAGAAAAATGTCGAAGGAAACCTCTAGTTGAGGGGAAACATAAATGTCCTTCTCCTTGGGGAGCCAGGCATGGCAAAATCACAGTTCCTCAAGTAAGATTTTTTTCCTTAGTCAAAGCAAGATTCATTCACCATATTCCTAGGGAGCTATTAATTTTTCGTAGCCAGTCTTAATCCTGTAAACTTGCTGCACTGTAGACAAGTGAAGAAAACTGGATAGTGGGCTGTTTATACAGCCGGAAAAGGTTCTTCTGCTGCTGGGCTGTCAGTAGCTGTTGGTAAGGACCCTATCACAGGTGCGTGGACTTTACAGTGTCGAGCCCTTGTCCTAGCAGATAAAGGCATCTGCCTCATCGACGAGTTTGATAACATGAATGACCGGGACAGGTAAAGATCGTAGTTGTTCATTATGCTACAATCATTTTATTTATGTGTGTTTCTTTACTGCCGCACGAGTAATGAAATCTCTGTGATTGCAGGGCGAGTATACATGAAGCCATGGAGCAACATAGCATCAGCATATCAAAGGCCGGTATCGTTACGTCTCTCAAAGCACGATGTTCTGTAATTGCTGCTGCAAATCCAATTGGAGGAAGGTAACTAAGTGCTAGGGAGCTATAATGCCATATATGGCAGGGGCACATATTTTATTTATAAAAAGCAAAGCATCAGATATGATGACACAATACATTGTCCATTTTGAAGTATCCATGCACTGTAGCTAGGGAGTGCTTAATTTTCTTAATAAGATATTGGTTCTGAGAATTTAAGAATTGTGCCTACACAGATATGATTCATTGCAGACTTTCTCACAGAATGTGAATCTGACAGATCCCTTCATCTCACGCTTTGATATTCTGTGTGTTCTTAAGGTCAAACCCCCTTTCTTGACTGCTTGCTTCGGTTTGTGTTTTCTTCGTTCCTTTCTGACAGCAAGGAGGTTACCTGCATGCAGGATATAGCTGTTCCTGTCACGGATGAAATGCTTGCACTATTTATTGTTGATAACCACTACAAGTCACAACCGACGGGGGCTAAGTTAGATGAGTCTATCAGCAATTCCCAAGATGAAGTTTCAGCTTCTGCCCATCCTGAGGTTCAAACTCAACTAGCTTAGAATTCAGATGAATTTTGATTTTAGAGTTTCCTCTTAATCTCATTGGACTTTTACTATTGTATTAGATAATACCTCAAGATTTGCTCAAGTACATAACATATTCCAAATTAAATGTCTTCCCTAAATTGCTCGAAGCCCATCAGGAAAAACTTATGAATGTCTATGATGAACTGCGGGATCTGTCATCCGTGAGATTTCTCTAAACCTCTTTTTTTGTGGCATTCTTTATTAATGCTCAAGTTTTCAAGCTTAATAGTTTGTACTGCCAAATTCTGTTGGTGCAGCCTTACAATGGCAATTCTATAGTCACTAGGCATTTAGAGTCAATGATAAGGATGTCGGAGGCGCATGCGAGAATGCATCTCGGGAATCATGTATCTGAGGAAGATGTGGATGTGGCAATACGTGTCCTGGTAGATAGTATCTCAAAACAGAAATAGTTCTACGGAAGGTTTTTTTTTTTTTTTCAAGTTACCATTATTGGCATTCTCTCTAGTGAAAATTGGGGGAGATTCAACTGAAAATGTGACTTTTTAACCAGAGCATGCTTTCAGGTCTAAAGCTCATAAGTAGGACATGTTTCAATAAGTTTGTTTGCATGAGAATGCCTTTAGTATCTGACATCGTTCTTTTTGTAGTATATGGGAATGTTTGTGTAGGGTTAGCGGCACATGGGGTTGGCGAAACAAGGTTTTTTTTTATTACCAGAGAAGTATCGAGTTGTTTTGGTGAATTTCACTTTATAAAATAGCAGTGTGTACTGGGAAACCAATTTTCATATTCAAAGATGAGTTGGGATTGTTCGTGTAAATGCCCTGTAACCTCCTGAAAAAGATAGCAGTTGACAAATTTGTTGAGAAAACGCTCAATCAAAAATTGGGTCTAATACCATGAACTCTAGAGGGAAATACTTAACAATTTCTTCTCCAAGGCAAGCACAATCAACTAAATCATTCAAAAGTGTCACTTTCTTGCATCTTGGAAGTTGACCAATAGGGACAATTTGCGGGATTTCCTGAAGGGTGAGTGTTTGGTGACCTCTGTGAACAAGCCAACATTAGATAAAAGATCAAGATCGAAGACAACTTTGGCATTTTCTACCAAGAAGATGAACTATAAAATGATCCAAACACAAGCAAACTCACCTGTTTAACATTGAACAGTGAATCCTCCCTTGGATTGACATTCAGGACAAGATCCAACTTTTATTTTTGAATTTGAAGTTTGGAAGAACGGCCTATTTAACTAACTACTTTCTTTTGCAGCTCTTCCACTTTAACTTCAATGCGAGTAAGCCTTTCAGTAGTTTCATTAACAAGTTCTTTAACTAGGCTACGCAGGAGAAACAGGAGCAGCGGATTGTAATCTTCTTCTCCAAGCGCTGCCAAGAAATTCAGTTGTTTATATTGTCATAACTTTTGGCAGCAAGTAATCAGTAATGATCATTTGTTCAAGTAAGGAAATGCTACCATATACGACAATATATGGCTTCACTTGAGGATTAATTCAAGGGCATGTACCCAACCCTTTTTGGATGAATTTAGAGTATCAAGTCTTGGAAAATGTCCTTGAATTAATCCTCAAGTGAAGCCATATATTGTTGTGTATGGTAGCATTTCCCTACTTGAACAAATGATCGTTACTGGCTGCCAGAGGTCAGGTGCTATGACAATATAAACAATTGAATTTCTTGCAGTGCTTGGAGAAGTACCTGACATTTAAAGAAGATTACAATTCGTTGCTCATGTTTCTCATGCGCAGCCTAGTTAAAAACTTGTTAATGAAACTATTGGAAGGGTTACCCACATTGAAGTTAAAGTGGAAGAGCTGCAAAAGAAAGTAGTGAAGGGGAAGAGTTTGCTCGCAGACTGTAGCTTTTAGTGATTTTCTGGTAATGCAAGCCAATTTATGGTAATGCAAGCCAGTTTATGATTTGGGTATGTTAATGATTTGAGTTCTTGTTTTTACAGGATGTAGAGTATTTTGATGCCCTTCTTCACCGGTTCCTGTTCTCAGAAAACTTTGAATTCGATGAAATGAAAGGATTCGTGTGATTAGATGTGCCTCTCTCTTTCTCTTGACTGATGAATAAGGTGAGCTTTTACATTGGAATCTACCGTGCAAACAAATAATGTTTTTCATCTTTTTGCAAGGCATGTTCTTGATGTACAGAATCAACACAATATGTCCAACTAACGTTTATCTCACTACGAACTTATGAGCTGGTCCTAGGTTCAGTTGATTTGAGTTTGGGGTCTTTGGGCCTAACATTATCCAATTAGGTTATAGGCTAATATAACTTTTCCTGGGTGACAAGTCTAGCCCCGAATATTTTGTTTGATTGGTGAATGTGTGGTGGGCCTTGGCTCTTTGTAACAAACCGAACCCAGGTCCAACCCGCATGATTACTTGTTGGACTTTATTTGTCCATGACCCATATCCCATATCCGACACTAAACATAGACAACTCAAGAATGATGTGTACATCTAGGTGTTGTAATCTAGAAATGCTCGTACAGTTACAGTGAGCTTTCCGTAATGAGAGCTTGAGAAAGCTCTTATCTGCCATTTGTACTAGTCTAGACCATTCAATGATACCAAAAGATGCTTCACATTTTTATCAGTTTCACCAGTACCTGGGTGAAATAGGTGGCATGTAGGCTCAGATCAGCGTGTAGATTTGGAGATTTGACTCGTGATTTTTGCTCGAAGTCAATTTCACGAAGAGGGCTTTCCATCTTACTCTTTATTATGATGTATTCAACAGGGTCTCACAATGTGCTTAGATTTTTTGGTTGTGCAAGAGGTAAGCTTTCTAGTTGATCTCATTACAATATAACCCCATTTTCACAAATCATCATGAATGACACCCACGGTCTGATCTAGTTTTATGGAAAGATGCAAATAAGAAAATATTAATTTTGAAGACCTTTCAATCAGTGGTTGTGATGATCTTATTCAAATGATTCTTGTTCAAGATCATGCCCGCTGCAAGACCTCTCTATAACTATATCTACCCATGATTGGCAAGGATCCAAGTGGACAGACTTATGTACGTGTGTGTGTGTGTGAGAGTAACGGGAAAATAAATAGGGGAAAGGCTGGAAATTGCCTTAGGCGTTTTTAGGTGTAAAAAGAAAAAGCCCCTCTGTGTCGGTTCACTCGAGGTTTGGAAATAGATGAGGAGCATATGAGATCCCGGCCTTATCCCACGATCCTGATCATTGGACTTTTCCATGATGAAATCCAATGATATGTCCGAAACAATGAGATTTGGGCTCGTGCTAATGGTTGGAAGAGAGGGAAGACGTGGGTGCAGTTACAAATCAAGGGCCCAGGCTGCTCGCTCAGCTGGTAAGGAACATCAGTGGGCCTAGCTTGTGTTGCCCACCTGAACTGTTCATAATTATATCATGATTTGGATACTGATTTAGAAACGATATTAATGGTCAGGTTACCTAGCTCTCACGTAGGTTTCGAAGTCCAAATAAAGCCCAATTTGTACCTGAAAGAGCCGAACCTAAATTGAACATTTTTGTTGTTTGGCTTGAACCAAGTTCTATTCCTGGGGTATGAGTGCTTTAGCCCAGTTTGTACCTGAAATAGCCGAACCCAAATTGAACATTTTTGTTGTTTGGCTTGAACCAAGTTATATTCCTGGGGTATGAGTGCTTTAACCTAGTCCCGAGAGAGGAACTGGGCCCCTGAATTCAGGTCCTGATCATGATTGAGTGGGGTTGGCAAAACCCCTGCAAAAAAAAAAAAAAAAAAAAAAAAAAGGAACGAAAGAGGAAAACACACTGTAGAAAAAAGGACATGACATCTCTAATGAGTGATAAAGAAATGTTTAGAGACAAAAACCAAATACTAGGAGAATTTAGGAATCTTAGCCCTACAAGCTACATCTACTCCTACCTTGTTAAATGCTCTTTCATGCCGTGCAATTTGTGAAAAAGGGTACAATAATGAAAAATGATGGTTGGAAGTATCTCTGTAGTATACATGCGAACATGGAAAGTAAGGACCATCTCATCAGAAAGGCCTAAAATGCACGCACTGCCATTAAAATTGGGTCATTGCACTCTGGACCATGCATGAAAAGAAAGTTTTGAATGGAGGGTTAAAAATGGCAAACAGATTATGCTCTTTGTACATGTGTAGCTCAACTATTGCGTGAAACAGCTGGATTTTGGGCCTTGGTATGTTCAAAATGCGAGATTCAACTGATGAGGTCCACATTTTCTTCATATGTGCCACAGCAATTGTGCATCTAAGATTGTCCTCAGACATGCTGTGTGGATCACCAAAAGAAAAAAACAATAGTATTGATTCCTTAAATCCTTGGAACTGTATTGCCCTGTAATCAAGTTACATCTAACTCTAATTACCTGTGACTGTCTTACCAAAAAAAAAAAAAAAAAAACCCTGTAATTGGTCCTGGCAAAGAATATAGCCACTGCAACTACAATTGCGACTTAGAGTATTCAAATGCATGAAACATCCACTACACAGTAAAACCACATGCACTAAGACTTACAAAGATCAAAACGGGCTGTAATGGTTATGGTGGGACATGGTTCCACTAAAAAGACAACTGGGGCGATCTAGTCACCACTCACCAGCTACTTTTAATGGAAGCAAAATAGAAATACACAAAACCCAGTTAGCTTGGCTATTTGGAAAGAAGCAAATTTGGATCTCTGATTCTACAGCTGATGATGCGCATCCTCCATATTGCAGTCTCCAAAATGAACATAAGAAGAACAGCGAGCACACGTATAATGACATCCAATGCCAAAATAAGCTACCCGCCGCTGATCTCCCTCTCTCCTTCTCATTCTCCCTGTTTCTCTCCCTCTCCATCGCCCTGTCTCTCTCCCTCTACTCCGCTTGCCCGCCACCCTCTCTCCCTCTCCCTCTCCCTCTCGCTCTCTCCCCCTCTAGCGGTGCTGCCAGAGGAGGTGTTGGTGGTCGGGGTGGGGATGAGGGTGGGTGGGTGCAGAAAGGAGTTGGAAGGGAGAGATGTCTGTTTAGGTGATTTTAAATATGGTAATTAAAAAGTGCAGTGTGTAGAGAGCAAAAATCAGTGCGCATTTAGCCGCTCTCTGTGTATATATATGGCCCCCCTCACATGTGCTCTTACGCACACGTTATCGGGATGAGACACATCATCACGTTATGGGTCCCATCGTATGGCCAATGTGCACGTTGTGAAAGAGCGCACTTGACACTTTTTGATCAAGGTGTCTCTCACCATAAGATGGCGAAAGTTCAGTATCATAGGAGCATTTTCCATATATTCTCCAAAAAGCCACTTTTCAGCCCCTTCTTTTTTTTATTTTATTTTATTTTTATCATGGGCCTTATCTTGAGTTAGTCTAGTCTTTTTCAAATACATTACCCATATGAATAGTCACAATCCCATCTTCGACACTCATCCAACGTTTCCTTACTATTGGATTGAAATCATAAGAAAATGATGTCTCTAAAACCATTAAATTTTTGAGCCATGGTAAAAAGGGTTAGGATGTTCTTGTGGAGTCTAAATTTTGCATATATGTATGTATCATATAGTATTTCCATGCAACGAACTTCCACGATCATCTGCATCCTGGCGGGTCCAACTAGGAGGGGTGTTTTCTGGCGCTGCCTAGGGAAATATTCATGTGTATCCATCCCTCACAATATTATGGTGAGGGACAACATAGGAGGGCCGACTTTATGATACATCCAAACCATCCACATACATGGGACCCCCTAAATTACATTGAATCCATTGAGTTTTCCCCTATCCGAATGGATTGGACCGGTGGATGGAGGGTCATATTTTTTTCTTTAATATAGATTCGTGAAATTTGTGGGCCATGGATGAAGGTGTTAGAGGCATGGGATTGACCCCAAACTTGATATATGGGCACATCCAAGATGTCTCTTTCCATCCCAGAAAAGTCCCATGATCAGTGGGGCCCTGGGGCTGTTAAAATGCCACACGATTCGTTAACAGGACACGAACCCACACGATATTAATGGGTTTGGGTAGCCTCTTAATGGGTTCATGTCGTTAATGGGTCGGACCCGTTAACTCGTTAAATTAGCGGGTCGTTAACGAATAAAACCGATAACCCATTAACAACCCGATACAACCCGCCAAATGAAAAATGACATAAATTATTAAATGCATGAGGGGTCTTTTGGTAAATTTGAAAAAGTTGAAATGAAACCATAAAACCTACATATAAAAGATCATTTTCTAACCCGTTCACTCTCCTTTCATCATCAAAAGAGTATGTGTTAACTGACATGGTCCGAAGTGGATAAGATTATTTAATGGGTTACATGGGTTGTGTCGTGTAACCTGTTAAATAATTGTGTCGTGTTCGTGTTTGATTTTCTGACCTGTTTTTTTAATTGGTCGTATATAGGTTGAGGTGATTTTAACACGAATTCGTTAATACGACACGATTAACAACCCTAGTAGGCCCCATTAGGTTTGTCCCTCACCATAGTGGTGCCAACTTTATGATCTATTCGAGCCATCCACACACATGACACCCCATGAATTATACTAGATTCATTGAGTTTTCAATAATCCAAATGGACTGAACCATTAGATCGAGGGTCAAATGCTTTTTCTTAATGTAAAGTTGTTAAATTTGTGGGCCATGGATGAAGGGGTTAGAGGCATGGTGCTGTGTGGGCCCATCCAAGATGTCCCTTTCTACCCCAAAAGTCCCATGATCAGTGAAGATCTGTAAGACCCCGACCCAGGTTTGTTGTAATTAGCGCGATTTAAGCCGAGTATTAGCTCTCTAAGTGGGATTAGGGGATGTTTGGCTTAGGTTGTGAGTTGATTAGATCTCTCCATAGCTTTGGAAATCTTTGAGAGCCTCTGACCTTAGTTTGACACACTTAAGGTGACTTGCGTCACTCGTGTAAGCGTGGGAGGATTTATTGTTGATTTTGAAAAATTCCGATTTGGACTCATTTGAATAGGTCATACTAGCCCAACAACTTTGGTATTCATTCTACCCTTGTTTGAACCCCAAAAACTAGTTTTCCAATGAAAAGGGCGAAACGGACTTTTCATACCAAATATGTGCATGAATTTCGGTGTTTTCAAACAATGTGGAAAATATACTTTTTAGAAACTAGGTTTTTCGACGATCAATTTAATCTTCTTCGTCGATCTTATCCGGGGCCCCCAAATGGGGTTTCCGAGCCCTTGAAGTTTTAAGCCTAGTGGGGCCCACACCCCACTTAACTCAAAATAACACCCACGTATGTTATCCCCCTCCATTTCATTTCAGCTGAATCAAAGAAGAACTCCTCTTCTTCTTCCTTTCCAGTAGCTACTTTTTCTTGTATGTCACAGATTCTCAGCCCAAGAGAGAGATTTGGCCATACTAATCTCTTCTCCTCATCCGTAGCTTGCCATTGATACTATTTTTGAAAGAATTCTGTTGGAACCACCTCCCTCTACAAGCCTTTCTTTCTAGTTTGACTACTTCCGGGTAAGGTCTTGCTTTCTCCTCTTAGATTTGGTTTTTTCTAGACCTTTAGGAAGCCTCTAATCTTGCATGCAAGGTTTCTTTTGGAGAAACTCCTTTTTCTTTCAAAATTTGGGGTTTTTGAGTGCTTTTATGGGGCTTCTTGTAGATTGGAGTTTTAGCTTTATAAATGAGTGCTTGAAGACCTTTTTGAGTTCATCTTGGGCTAAGGCAAGTGATTGAATGAGTTACGATTGTGCATGCAAACAATTTGTGGAACTCTAGCTTGATTTCATATTTTTGAACAATGTTATGTTTAACTTACCTTGCTCTTCAAGTTTGCTAAACTACTATTTCTAGTGCATGTATGTTTTTAATTTACTTCAAATTACACTGTTCTAGTTTCAATTTATTTGAATTGAGTTCTATGTTTGGTTTTGAATTTGAAACCTTGGATGGATGAGGTTTGGTTGGCAAATTATGGTTTTGATGAGGATCGTTGGTTGAATGGTGAAATGCGGAACATTGTATGCTCTTTTTATTGCTGGGAAATGTGAATTGGAAGGGAAATTTGTTTTGGAGAAGGAACCAACCGTTAAAAGGTTCAAATTCTGGATTTTCGTTGGTGGGGCAGTTAGTTGGAGGCTACCCATGATAGTGGCGGTTACAATTCCAGAATTCTGGATGAGCAGGTGGTGGCTAGCCGACCTATGGTCGTAGCCTGACCGCCAGTTGGTGGTTAGAAAAATAGAAGCTCTAAGAGTTTGCCAGTTGGACCGCGGTCAGCCGATGGTTAACCGCGGGACCCCTCTGCGGCTAACCACACCCCCCCCCCCCCCCCCCCCCCCCCCCCGAGTTTTGAGAAATTGTAGAGAAATGCAGGGATCTCAATCATGAAACCCTTTGGACCTCATCTAGTCGATGTGTTCACTTTGATGTCTTAAATGTTGTAGAAATACGGGCACCAACTAGACAAATGACCGACAATTGGATCTCAAAGTGTACACCAATTCAATTTTTACGGTCTCATTGTGTTGATGAGAATGTGTACCGTGACCTCGTAATTACCGAACCAAACCTTGTCTTTGATCGTATCATCTTGATTGAAAGCAGTGTGTCCAAAATTGTATTCAAGCGCCAGTTTTGGATTTATTTCGGGGATTGTGTTTTACCTATACATTGTACAAGGACTACTATTCTGTGAATTACGCATGCATATAATAGCATTAATAGTGTGAGTAGTTCCAGGGTAATAAAATGTTAAATTTTCATCTGAATGTTCGTGTGTATTTTTGAGTTGGCACAATTAAGCTTGGATGACCTTGTCGATTTGATCATCCGACTTGGGTCCTTAAATACTTTATGCCTATTGTAGTTTGGAATTCAGGTGTGAATTTGCCCGTTCCGCGGCGAGACCTTTGTGTGATGTCTAGCTATACTAGGTTACTATAATTATATGCTCATGTGCACCCTTCATTTCGTGTGACGGAGATTAATTATCATGTGTGCTCTCGTCACTTTGGCGACGGAGAATATAGCTAGTTTTGAACGACCCAATTGATTCACTTTCCGATTTTATAAACTGAATACTCCATGAATGCATCTGTTCTATTAGTCATTTCTCACATAAGTGTTGTTTTATTAGGCGCTAAACTAATTAATATTATAGCATGCTCGTTACCTTTTTTAGTCACTTGACAAATTGTCGTGTCTGACCCTTCGTATTTGGTGCTCAATTCAAGATTACGTCGCCCCTGAGGAGGAGTATGAGGAGGAGGCAGTTGAGCCGCTGGTTGCTAGAGAGTGGCAGCTCGACGATGTCATCTAGACATCGAGTTGGGCCCTGAGATGCGAATCATTTTGGGAATGTTCAGCTATTTTGGGGTTTATCAGCCTTTGTTGGCTTGTCTTTGGGGCGGTAAAACTTTAAACTTATCTTTTGGTGTGATGTAAACATTGAAACTTAACCTTATATGCATGTGATCCGTCCTAAAATAGGGTTTGCAAAAATAAATTATCCCCGCTATTATCTCTACTTGCGAAAGCAAATATATTAACCGAGTATCGTATCCACTGGGATAAAAATGCTAAGTTGTGTTGGTTCCTTAATTCCTATTCTAATCCTAATTGAAAACAAAGTGTTGATTTTCAAACTAATTCTATTAGAAAACGAAGTGTTGGTTTGATGGGGTTTTATTCCTAAATTAATAAATTAAAAGACAATGATTTAATTCAATCAGAGAAAAGATCTCATGATACGAATTCACTCTAAGCTCGCACAATGGTAAGTATAGACTTAGGGTTTCACTATCAACGCTAAAAAGACTCATTCTGGTTACAAACCTTCACATAGTCAACAAATAAAGGATGTGGATGTAGATTAAGGCATAACCTATCTCTATGGCATATATTATCATAGATCTAACAACACATTCAATCAAACACCGTTATATGACTAGCATTCAAATCTACAAGATTAAAATACCAAAGAAAATAGATATTGCATTAAAGAACAAAATCCAACATGTCATATAACAAAAAAGGATTTACAGAAAACCCTAAAGCCTATTCATCACCATAAACATAAGATTAGGGCTTCATTGCAACCCTAAGATAAAGATTTAGTTACTCATGGTGAGAGGTTGATGAAGAATCTCTGACGAAATCCCCATTGACGCTCTTCCAAAGCTCCAAAGCCTTGCTCCCGATCTTCTCCCAAGATGTAAGTCTCTTCTAAAACGACTTTGGAACCATATTTATAGGTTTTGGGTTGAAAAATCTCATTGAAAACGTGCATGAGGCAGACATCACTCAGTCTGGGCGTCTGGACGCCCAGTAGTAGTGGCTTCCTGTGCAATATGTGGCCGGGCATCTGGACGCCCGGAGGCAGAACCTCCAGGTCATCTAGATTTTCAGCATTTTTCCAATTTCTTCCTGATTTGCATCAATTTCTTCCCAATGCTCCTAGGGCACCTGTAAACATTAAAATAATATAATTAGACTCATTAAACTCATTAGAGTGTATATCAAAGTCTAAACTGAGGGGGCCTAAATGGTACATTTTAGGCTCTCATAAGCATGTTAGCTATGTTTCTCTCTCTTGCATGAGTCTTTGTATACTCATATGTTTTTGATTTCTTTGTGTGTTTGCTACATGCTTCTGTCATTGATTCTAATGTTTGTTTGTGAGGTGTCATATGTGAAATCCTCACCGCGGAAACCTGTCGGAAACAATGTGAACGGGCGAAACTTTCCGACTTGTCACGCCACGGTTCCGAATTAGGGCCATGGTTTGGCTCTGTCCCGGTCTGGGGTTGTGACGGGATTGGTATCAAAGCGAGACATGTTTCAGGCAATTAAAAGAAAGTAGAAACATAGGGAACGTTTTGAGGATCCGTTAGAGTTTTATTAGTAAGTATTGATTGAGATTGGGGAATGGGTTTTTGCACTCTATTATTATATACTAACATGTCGTTTTACAACACCATGCCTCCACATAGGGACCCAGCAAATACAAACTGTTTTGGCAGTAATAGTGGAAGTGTAGGTCCATCAGTTGATAACACAAGGTCGAACCAATTTAAAGAGCTTATGTAGATTATGATCGAGCATCAATAAAAGGCTAATAACAACCAGGCCGAACTTACTCAAGTGTGGAGACAACTTTTAAAAGTGTTAGAAAGGAGATCGAAACCCATACCAGCTCCACCACAGGGCCCAAAGATCGTTATAAACAATAGAGAAAATGACCCAAATGTACTCTTTGAACATTTTCGAAAGAGAGGACCAAAAGAGTTTATCGGCCAAGAAGATCCTCTGACAGCAGATGATTGGCTAGCCTATATCGAAAATATCTTCGACCTTTTCAAGTGCACAAGCAGACAACAGGTCCATCTTGCAGTACTTCTATGTTCACCGAACTAGCGAAAATATGGTGGAAGACTGTGAAGGACGGTTACCGGAATATTGCCAATGACCAAGCATGGACAGCGTTTAAGGATTAGTTTAGTGAGAAGTACGTGGCAACCCACATCGAAAGACATAAGACTAGAATTTCAGCAGCTCAAGCGAGGGAACATGACAGTCCTTAAATACCTTACAAAATTCAAGAGACCGTCAAGGTATGCACCTGAATTGATCCACACTGAAGACAAGAAAATTACTAAGTTTTTGGAGGGATTGCATCTGGTTATTGAAAGAGATGCTACAGGTGTAGTACCACCAGCCACCTTTGCTGAAGCGGTCAAGAGAGCCTATAAGTTTGAGAACATGAATAATAAGATTCTCCGAACGCAAGACCCATAAAAAAGGAATCACCACTAGTAGCGAAACCAGAGGTTTCAACAGAACAAAAGGCCAAGACAAGATCAAAATGCTCAGACACAAGTGACATATGACCATTGTGGCAAGAACCATCACTCCAACTAGTGACGCAAGATTACTGGAGCATGCTTCAAGTGAGGTTCTCATGACCACTTACTCCGTTACTGTCCACTCCTTAATGACCTAGGCAACAGGCCTCCACAACAGCAGCAACAAGCGCCTTCACAGAACCAACACGCAATGCATAATCAAGGCAAACAACCACAGCAACAACAACAACAGTTCAGGCCATAACAACAACAGCAGCAAGCGATGCAGCAGCCTCCAAACCAGAATCCTTGTCCCCAACAAAAAAATAGAAATGGGCAACAAGGAAGGAAGAACTAAGCACATAATAGGCCACAGCAGCAGGGACGTGCCTATCACCTCAACCAAGTGGACATAGAAGTGGCAGGCAGTGTAGTGGAAGGTAAACTTATTGTCTATCGAGTAGAAACTAAGATATTGTTTGATCCTGGATCCACTCACTCATTTATATCTCCTATGTTTGGTAAGTTGATTGCGATCCCTATTACCAAACTTGAGTTTATTTGGATTGTCACCACGCCAGTAGGTAAACAAGTTGATTTCATCCCCTTCTTGTGGTAGAAAAATTTGGAAACAAGCATCTTAATTGATTTAGGACTTTTAGCAACCAAGAGAGAAAAATATGGAAAGAGAGAAATACAAATAGGGAGGTCATGGTAGCCGGGATTGAGAGAGATGTAGGGAGAGAAACATATTGAGGGACGCCATGGTGGCGGGGATTGACAGAGAGAGATGTAGAAAGAGGAATAGATACAGGGAAGGGATCTAGAGAGAGATGTAGCTAATCACCAGTGCTTAATCCTGCCAGTTAGGTCTCCATAGTCTTCGTCTTCTTTCCATCTCCTTTTCACCCTTTGTTCTCTATCCTCTTTCTCATCTGAAACTCTCTGGAGGTTGAAAGGATGAAAGTCCGCGTTCTTTTTTTGCAGGAGAGGAAAACAAGGATGTTCTAGAGAGGCACTCATGAGAGGCAGTGGGGTCGTGGTGCTCATGGGCCGGGCCAACTTGAGCTCGATCTGGGCCTTTGGGTTGGGCTTGAATATGTAATTAGGGCCCGATTAATAATTGGGTCGGGCTTGGATTAAGTGATAGAAAACCCATAGCCCGGCCTGGCCCGGCTTGTGTAAGAAATGCATGTAATTTAATTTAATTAGTGCTCTAATGCTCACAATGTGAGGGCTTTCATTTGTTTGCAATTTGATTGGATGCATTCATTTTAAATAGTTTAATCTCTCATACACTCGTACTTCTTAAATATTGGAATCTTCATGCATTATTAGTTTTTAATGTTAGCATTAAACACTTTTTGAAAAGGCATGCATAAACATGTTTTAAATCGCATTTTAAAAACTCTTTTTTCAAGCAAGTTAGCCTCTATTCAAGCCTAGTTCTCCATGGGTAAGTTTCCCTTTTTGAAATCATTTTCACAAGCTTTTATCAGGGAAAGTTCGGTCAACCGACCCTCAGTTCGGTCAGCTCTTGGTTCCTATTCCAAAATGTGTAAAATGTCAAATCCAGGAACTTCAGTCAGTTGTCGATTAACTGATATCAGTTCGGTTAACCGACAAGAGGAAGTTTGGTCAGCAAATTTCAATTTTATGGCTGTTGGAATATGACCGTTGAGTTCGGTTAACCAAACCCAAAATTTTGGCTAACCAACAAGAGAGCCGTTGGAGACATTTTTCCTATAAAAATGAACCTATTTTGATCTATCTCAACATGACATTATAACCCAATTTCCCTCTTGAATAATGCTATTGGCCAAAAGAAACATAAAGAACTATCATCATTAACCCATTTATTACGATGGATCAAGAGAGAGACATGAGAAAGGCCCTTCACAATCTAAATATAGCAAATAATAGAGAAAAGAGAGAGAGAGAGGGAGAGCCTGGACAAACAAAAAGAAAAACACAGCTCACAAACAACTCATGTGATATGTATTTATGTATCATTGTATACCCATAATGAGTAGACTTCATACCACCAACAGAGCCCAGATCAAGATATTTAAAATAGAAACAAAACTTGACTCACATGATGTCAGTAAAAGGCTTCATGTGAAGATTCGAATTTCTAATCACACAGTAGGTTAGATGCGTGAATATTTCATACACGAGTCAAGATACTATACCTTGTAAGCATGTTCAATATCAGTTACTTGATGTGTTGGTGTGTGCATGAATGCATGGAAGTAGCACAAGTAGCTCTTACCAGGAATGCGATTTCTAGTGCCTTAGTCCACAGACCACAACTCCTTTTGACCTTGCAAAAAAATTATGTGAATATTCAAAACAATAGACCTCATAACTGTTATTTAAACAAGTAAGTTTTATCATAATCAGCACCACACAATTATCCAAAAATTGGTTCAGTCCACAGCTTGATCATTAATAACAACAAAAGTATAAGTAGACGATGAGAAGTGAAATAGAACAAGATTTATTCACAACAACCCAACAACTAAAACAGACCCATCCTACTTCAACATTGTTTAACATCATTATCAAAAATCTAAAAATGAAACATCTTTTGCCTAGTCATCCATCTGCTCCCTACAAAACAAAGCAAAAACAAATAATTAAATTATCTTCTTACAAATCATATAAAGCAAAATAATGGTTATATTAAGTAAACAATAAACAAGTATTTTTATCCATCAGAAGGATCCTGTCGTTGGGCAGATAACTGTTGTCTCAACTCAGCAATAATGGCATGCATCAACTTCTTTTCTTCCAAATGTGCACGCTTCTTTTCTTCTTGGTTCTTCTTCCACTCCTCAATTTGACGCTTCTCGTCTTCTTGGTTCTTCTTCCACTCCTCCATTTGCTGGAGTTCTTGGCGCATTGAGCTTAGTTCAGTATGCACCTCATCAAAAGAGGCCCGAGATTGGCACGACATGGAGCCAAAGACTGATGTGGGCGTTGACCTAGCCCATATCCACGTACACGACCATGCCGCTCTACTCCCATTACCTGAGTATATATCTCATCACCTATGGAGCTAGAAGATCCTCATTTTTGTGTGGAACTTAGTTCCCTAAACTTTGATTGAACGGAAAAAATAATTAGTGTCATTATGATCAAATTTAGTTTTCTTGTTAAAATTATCAACTGTCGTACAATGATTTCCGCTGATTTCTCATCAATAGGAGTCTCGTCCTTCCGACTATGGGTGCGAATGAAGAGATCCGCTCGAGAAGGTACACTCCCATCAGCCCTGCTCCAAGTCTATCCATGTACAAAGTTAATTTCATTACAAATGTGAATGTCAACGTAAATTCTAAAATAATAAATAATATAATGAACCCATGTACCTCATCATCTCTATGTCGAGCAAAACTCATAGTCCCCCTTTATGTTTAAGTGTTTGGTGACTACGCTTGGCCTTATTTTTCAAAGCCACAACCTACATATATTCAATAACATTGCAACAATTTAAAAGACACAAGCAAAAATGACTCTTTCACTAAAACATTCTAACAATGGTTTCATACCTGAACCTCTGGATTGCCCCAATATTGCACAAGCTAGGCCCAATGTTCACTAGAAACGTCAGGGGGGTCTATGCTGAAGTCGTTCCTCATCTGTATTCTACGAAGAATGGTACTTATCCTTAATGCCCTTTTTATACTCTTTGTATTTCTTCCCTAAACTTTGTAGAACCCACGTTTTCCTCTCATCATCAACCATCTCGTAGTCCTGAGATTGAAGATTAAATAAGGATCACGTGAAGTGATTAACTAAAGAAGGGAGATGTACTAGTATGCAAAAATATTCATTACTATTTACCTCGACTTGCTTCCACATTTTCTCTTTTGCTTGCTCTGGAACGTTAGCCGATTTTGTCACCTATAAGGGTGCATTACCAGGTGTCCTTACAATTATTCCACATAATGTGGTGAAAGCCCTAGCATTTTCACCTATAGGTTGCCCTTTTGCATTGAACTGCACAATCAGTTTATCATTGGGCCGCCTATTAAACAACTTAATGCCTCGGTTGCTCCCTCGAGTCCTCTTTTTCCCAATGTTAGAATCTATTTTCAAAGTTTAAGAGTTGATGACCCATACAATACTAAAGAATAATCTGGTATCTTTGATCTATCAAATCTAAGTCTACTTTGATCTATCAAATTTAAGTCATCTTACTTGAATTGTTGCCAATCCCCCCAACCTCTGTAAGGGTAGACTAACTCTAAGTCTCAGATGGCCCCTTTGTAGGCTGTGGAGGGCGATGTACAGAGGAACTCTAACTAGATCTGCTTATACTTCAACGAATCACGACTATCTATTTAATTACCTAAATCACATAATCAAATATAATCCATCAAAAATATGGATTTGAATTAAATAAGTAGACAATCAATGGGCAATAATGTGACAAAAATCATATTTTTATGCTCTTACATTTTAAAAGGATTGCTTACATCTTAAAAGTATTGCATGTATATTATATATGCTCAATAAAGGTACCAACAAAAGACACTAAATTCCATAAGAATGTGATAGCAAATAAAAAAATTAAAAAGGGCAAAATAAGAGTGAAAGCATCATATTTTTAATATATAATTAGGAGGATATTAAGAATCTAAATTCAATTGCATTACTTGCTAGCAATCTTAATCATCACCAACGTCAATAGAGATATCATCTCCATCACTATCGTCAGTAAAGGTATCATCTCCCTCACCATCATCAATAAAGGACTCATCTACTTCATGTTCTTGAGTTTGATGAGGAAGAACAATATTTGCATCAAGAACCACTCCTTTGATATTAGGAATATTCCAAGTGATAACACCATCATTGGTGTCTACCATATCCATTGATTCAATGTGCAAATCGAGGTCAATTTGTCGGCAAGGATCCACTTCGGACTCCATAGCGTATAAGTCTCAGGGTTGTATCTTTATAGCAACATGCCAATTGGGCTCGATGGTGTCGTGGATGTAAAAAACTTGTGGTGCTTGATTTGCAAGAATAAATGGTTTATTGGTATTTGAGGTCCGTGTGAAGTTCACACAGATGAATCCATACTTATATTCCTTGATTTTCCTACCACAACGGTCCATTACATGCCACCAATCACATTTGAATAACACAATCTGATTCCTACCAATATATTGTAACTCCATAACATCGTTTAAAACGCTATAATAGCCAACATTGCCGGTCATCGAGTTAAAGTCTCTTGCGCTTGCAAAGCTTGATGTCTCTGCAGTTAAGAAAACTCTACTATTTTGAGTTTTCCTTTGTCTCTCGCGATCTGTTGTGTGAAATCTATAGCCATTTACAATATACCCCTTAAAGCACCTCACTACTTGAAGGGTAGGCATAGCTAATTATTGTAGTTGTTCATTTACACACACATGAGAATTGGGAAGAGAAAGTTCGGAACAAAAACAAAAAAAAAAAAAGAGAAAAGAAAAGAAAAAAACTCACATATGATGACCGTGCAAAAAAATTAGGGAAGGCAGAAGGATGATGGCCCCGGAAATAGTTGGAAACTATTCATGTTACCTTTTAAGGTAACGATTCAAGAGGCATCATTATCCATTTTGTGTGACTGCGAAACTAAACCCAATGATTACAGTGATTTTATGTTGCAAGATTCCCAAAACTTCTTTTAGGGCTACCAGAACCTGACCTGCACTATTATTCGACCATAGTGGCAATTCAGGTGATCCTGACTTACAGTAAAATGGGTAGAATACGGTTTCATCTGTCTTAATGAAGGGCATGTGGGTGTTGCACCTTTTTCATAGAAAACCACTTCCCATAATGAGTGCATGTTTAGAATCTCTGTAGTGTGTGAATCTATTTTCTACAAATGTTACACAGACGTGCCGTAACTTCCTCGTTATCAATGTTCTCTTGAACTTCATTTGACTGTCTTTTTGTTGGGTGGGTAAGATTCGTGACTGTAATATAGCAATTGTATTGATTTTGATGTTTGTACAGGGCTAGAATAATTAATTGGTAAAGATAAGCCCAGATTTAGTAGCAAAAGGAGAGGCAAGGAATAAAAAAAAATACAGCTGAACAGGTTAAGTCAGTGCAGGTATGGGGGGTATCTTACCTATTTAATGAACGGGCTGGATATGACAGGCCCCTCCGTTAACCCAATTTATACAGGGAAAAAGATCAAGTTGACTTCCAAGGACAACGAGTCTGGGCCCAACTCGAACCACACCCATTTTTTAAAATAGGATCAACATGTCAACGTAAACTTTGAATTCTTTGGTCTGGCTGGTAGTTCAAAGTACAATAAGTTATGTTGCGCTGAAAACGGCCCCTTACCCAAGGGGTGAGGAGTGACGGTTCTCACCTGATTGCCTAGTATTTAAATACTTGGTATGTCACATCTCCCTGCATATGCGGGCTCCCTTCCCACCTATATGGGCTGTCTTCCCGCGTGTGCGGGTTCTTTTCCCACCTGAGTGGGGCGGATTGTCTTCCAATAAGTGAGGGCTCTCTCTTGGGTCCCAGCACCCTTGACTGGGGTACCAAAAAGTGAAAAAGTAATGTTGGACTAGGTTAGGCTGAGTAGGCGAACTTAACTGATTTATTAATATGGCTGAAAATGTCAATCTGAACTTGGAATTATTAAAACACCGACAAACTTGTTTTGAACAAAGTGAAACCCATGCAAATGCTCTTCTTCACATAAATTCGGAAGGGTGCTGAAATTTACATGATCAATTGAAGAGCCAAAAAGAACTTGAATGAGCGTCGGTTTTGGGTCAATGCTGATTCCAGTTATGTGCATTCCCCCAATTATGGAGATGCTAAACTACAGCTCCTCCCAAGTGCATTAGAGGCCACTGACCTAGGGTATGGATATGCACCTTCTTGATCCCCTATTGACCCCATCTAGATAGAGAAAACATGTAAAGGGCTTAGATTGAACATAGGAGACTAGGTAAGCCCCCACCAGCTTGAACCTTCCTAAAAGTTTTCGCAAAATAATATCAACATGCTGCACATACATTGCATATGAAAGTGATGGCATTGTTTTCTCCTCTTTTTTTTTTAATATTTTTTTCAAATTCCAAGGAGACGCTTGTTTGCATAGAATACAATGATTATTAAAGAAGTGAGAGGCAGATTCAACATTCACTTTCCTAGTATTTGAATTACTAGGGCGGTGGCTGGGTATTCATTTCCCACATCCCCTCGACTCATCTGTTCCGTGTGGGGATAATTTTATGGCTATTTTTAGAAATTGGCATTTATTTTTTCAATTTGAACCATTTTACATAAAACAAACAGGCCAGAGGATTTCAAAGCTTTTGTTTGGCCAAAGCCTGGTTCCTTGTCAAAATGTGCTAAATGAGCTTTAAACAAGCAGACTCGGGCCTGTCCATTTCCCAATTTTGCCGGACTTCAGTAGGAGTTCCTGGATCCATGTCAGATCCAATCTTAAACTCGGATTCCTGAATCTTCATGTAGATTTCACCCTGAACCCAGTTGACTCCAGTACACACACAAAAGCCAATGCAACCCAACGTGAGTCCGTGACCCATCTTTTCCCTATTGTTAAGTTTACCATGAAATTCAGTCTCTACCAAATGGAACAAAATTATTCTACTTTGATCCAATACATACATAGAATAAATGATACTGAAGAGGGAGGAAGAATTCTTCCACAAATCCCAACTGCCAATATTCCAACCCAGCTAATTAAATAGACATACACAAGAAGTGGGTATGCATTCTCCTCCCTCTTTGCTGGCCAGAATTTTTAATATGCTTCCTAATTATGTTAGTTGATTCTTTGCTGGAATTAGGGTTACCACACTAATCATATTTTATGACAGATACAACACGGTTGACCAAATGGCAGTGGCTGCCTCAGAGGGATGACAAAGATTCATGATTGGATTTTCTCCTTGACAATTGTTCTTGGCAGTTTATTTTTTGCATTAGTTAATTACCCCACCAAATGTTGAAACTTAATTTGCCTCCTGCGCTGTCCTAAAATCCATGGATCGAGATTAAGGGCATGTTTGTGTAACTATTTTCCGCAGAAAAGCTCATCGGTTTTCTGTGGAAAAGGTCGTATGGAATAATGCATTGATAATGATGATTATGATGACAATGATAACCAATGTTCTGGATCGTTGAATTTTTTTAGGTTGTAGTAATTGTTGAGGAGCACAAATGATATATCATGAATGATTCCTCAGATATTTTTGGTGCTTTACCATGTGTTAAAAGTTCAAAAGAAGCCCTTTCATGTTAAAAAAAATAAATAAAAATCCAATGGTAAAAAAGCTAGCCCTTGTGGAAGTAAAATTCGGTAAAGAAAACTAAGCAGATTCTTGTGAAAAATACAGCATAAAGGGTCATCTTTACAGCAAAATGTAAACTTAATTGTTGGAAAGAAAACACAGTACAGCCCAGGAGAGGAACTTTGCTTTAACAGAAAAATAAAGTGTCTATTGTCAGCCAAAAGAACCCTTATTTTTGGAAAATATATGTAAAGACCCCACATCCAAAGACCCACTCTAGATTTCTTTTGGAGCTTTCCTAGAAAAGCCCTCTTTAGAAAGATACCTTCAAGGTGTGGGGAGCAATCTGGGTTGGACCAAATACTCAATGAAAATGCAAGTAGAGCTTGGGCCATGCTCGAGCCTGAAGCTTGTGGGCTAACCTGAAAGTACGATAATCATGAGAGTCTGGGGTTCCAAAGGCCTATCATTATGATCAACGTGTGTTAGAAAAATGACAACTGTACAAACAGAAGAGGTACCATTTTAAGGGCATCAACATTATCCGAACTGTGGATGTTTGACAATTGGGATGGGTGCCAAAATTTATGTAATCAATTGTAGGGCCTACACAATTTTAATGAGTGTTAAATTTGGGATGATGATGTGAACAATGAGTGTGAAGGGTTTCGATTGGTCATAAGACTGAGGTAAAAGGGCTCCACATGCCGCACCATCCTAATCTATCAGAGCATGATTGGTATGTATGCATGAGCATGGGCAAGGAAAATGATAATGTGAGATTAACTATATTTATAGATAAGGTCAAGTGACTCAAGTTAAATTCGTTTAGGTGAGAAAATGTACTAAAGATCTAAACCATTCTCCATTGGAGCAAAAGTCACCAATTGATGGACAAAAAAATGATCAAATTGTTATAAAAAAAATGATTAAATTAGTTTCAACAAAGCATAACTCTTCTCACAATAGGGCCCACTTTTCAAGCATCCAAATCTTTCAATTATACAGTTAATATCATCCATCACCTGTAAAGTTTTGCTTCGGTGAGGGTGATATACATCATTGGACTCGGCATTCACGATTTGATTGTCTTAAAAAAAAAAAAAACAATGCTTCTAATCAAACCATAAATATGTTTCTCATGATAAATAGGAATTATAGGCATACATAGAAATGATAATTTGAATGGACAGATTAGATATGGATAAATAGCCCCCTTTACACAAAAGACTTGAATTTTTTCAAAAGGTAGCAATGCATTTTGTTTAAAATATAGTTTAGAATCGCGGTTGCGGTTGCCATCGCGGTCGGCCCTGAAAACCATTATGACGTGGCATTACATTACAATTTGCGGTTATCAATGTCCATCGTTGTACGAACTTTTTTTTCCCCAAAAAAATCTAGAAAAATATCCAAAAATCTTGAATGTTACAAATGCTAGAAAACTATATATGTATTTTTCCTTCATAAAACACTTTTAAAGTAAACTATCGGTCTCCAAAGTCATAATATCTTATATCAAATTCTTATTTGTAACTTGTAAAGTTTGTTATGAATTAAATAGATTTACACTTACATACTAACATAAGTTGAAACATCACAAACATGCATTGTACCCATAATTTTGAACCAACTATTAGTGTTAAACATTTAAAGTCAATAAACTACTACTAGTAGTGCAGTATTCAATTACTCAATCACCAAGTTGAGAGTAAATCTTAATTTTTAAGTAACAACTACTCCTACATAAAGATGAATTAACTAATTAAAGTAGTGGAGTATGGACATAGGGGTACTGTGGTTGAGAAATGAAGAAGGTTTCATATGAGAAACTATAATAATCTTGCAGCTTACTAGAGTTTTGCTGCAGAAAAAGCTTGGAAAGCTCTAATACAGTCTCAGAAAGCTCCACAAACGGTTTAAGGAAAAAAGAAGTGAGAGAAATAACGAAAGAGAAAGTAAAAATAAAAAATAAAAAATTGTTTGCCAATATATTGAGTGTTATTTTTAAAGTATCAATTGTCATGACCATTATGGATCGATTTTTTTATTCTTTTTTTTTTAAATAACCGAAATGTTATGATCATTATATTGCAAATAACGTAACATCCTGTTTTTTTAAAACATGGTTTACTACCACTTTTTTTTTTTTTTCATTTATTTTTATATGACATGCCTAATCTAGTGGGAATTATCCAATAGAAGCTTGGACCATAAAATTAAGTAGCTACTGACAAGATACATCTTTTGGAACTGAGCTCCTTTCCCTTGGTCATTCTCATGGGACCCGCCCGGGAATAGGACAATCATGGAAAAATTCTTATGGGGTTCTGCAGGAAATCCAGTGTATCTGGTCGACATCATGGCCGTGATGTCAACCGGGTACACTGCATTTCTGCTCTTTTCTGAAAATCCAGGTTTCAGCCATCTCCTGTGTTTCTCTGTGTGCCCGGTCAACCGAGACAGGGTCCGGTCGACCGGATACACTGTCTGTGCACAGTTTTAGGAAATAACTAAGACTTGTGTTTTCAGGCAATTTAGTGTGCCCGGTCGACCGAGACAGGATTTTGTCGACCGAGTACACGTAAATTGCAGAATTTCAGATTTTCTGGGATTTCCCTTTTTCAATCCAATTTTCATCCAATCCCTTCCAAACCTTCCCCATTCATCACATGAACAAGAAGAAACATAAAAACACTTCTATACTCCATCCCTCCATCAATCCATCCGGGCCATTGATCTTCCAAATGGGGAGACCCATCCATCAATGGCCATTTTTCCATTAAAACAAGCTCAATAGCATATCTAAACATGAATTAACATCTAACAGAACTGAAATTACAGAAATAAGAAGAAGAAGCATGCATCTAATGAAATTGCATAAGGTACTTGCCTTAGTGAAGAAGAAATGGAAATTCAAGTGAGAGAGAAGATCCAATAAGGTGTTGATTGCAAAATGGGAGAGTCTCTAGCCTCCTTGTGCTGGGGTTTGGGGGAAATTAGGGTTGCTTGGGGAGAAAGATAGGTTAATTGAGAGAAATGAGAGGCAATTAGGGTTTTAGGCTCTTGTTGCAATAGCTTAGGTTTTATAACTTAGGGTTTTAGGCTAATTGCCTAAAGGGTATTTTGGTTCTAAATGAAATAAATGAAAATGCAATAGGGCCATGGGCATTTGGGTAATTAGGTAAGACTCTAGAATATTCTAACTCTCATGCCCTCCTATTAGTGCTAATAACAATTAAACTCTAATCTAATCAAATCTAACACAAATTAAATTAAAGCTAGTCTAAAACTTAGGAATATTAGAATCTATACTACTAATTTCCTATTAAATAGCATATTAAAGTATAAAATACTCTATTAATTATTATTAAATTCAAACTGAGGGCCCACCAGAGGTGAGGCCTCACAGAGGCAGTGCCTCGGAATTAGATGCTGGAAAGGGCACCGGTTTTCCGGCGTCTTCCCTGATTTGCGTTTGGTCCAGGTAACATTTTGTGGATTTCTAGTTCTGCAGTCTTGTTTTCTGCACAAGGAGAGGATTTGAGCATCCCACCTTCCAGGTCAAAATCGTGCTGCCGCGGAAGCCTCTTCTGCGGTTTATGCACAAACATCTCCTAAACTTCTTAGTGTTCTCTCTAATATATATTAAGTGTTATTTATGATTCCATTTGACAAATCAAATATCCATCATGATCATTTATAATTGACTTAGCTTTATTCTTTTTTTAGGGGACATTGTTCTCCTATTAGCAATATATACCGTCTTGATGGTGGGGCCGCTTAAATACATCTTTGTCAATGTGAGGAGAGTCAAAAGGTCTCTGTATGAAAGAGGGGGGTGGGGCGCCCAAAAAAGCAGCTCCACCAAATTATCCTAGCCCTTTATCTAACAACCCTAAAGTTTAATGATGTATTAATTGAAGATCCTTTTGACTCAATCCAACGGTGAATAAAGGCTCAATAGTGTAAATTTGGCTTTATGCGTGATCATGGGGTGATAAGAACATAAAAGGGCTGTACCAATCAAAGGCAGGCTAAAGTTGGCCCCATAGAGATGACCTGCACATGCAGTCCACTGGTTGGCGAACCTTCTCCTTTAGTTGTGCTCCTCGCCACTCATCCAAATCATTTTCTTAGTCTTCCTCTTCCCCTAACTTCTTCAACTAGTAACCTTTCAATTACACTAATAATATATAAGCTTGGGCTCAAATTTTGAACTAGATATAGCTCATGCTCGAAATCTGATTATTCAGGTTTCATCCGTGGCTCAAACTTGTCTATATGCATTTGAAGCTAGGCTTGGGTTAACCTAATGAGTTTGGACCTTGTGAAACTTCGACTGACAAGATGGTTTGTGAGGTTCACTATGAAAAATGCAACCCTCTCAAAATATTGACACCCTCTTATCCTAGTTTTGTGAGGCACAGACTAACAAGATTGTGACTCGTGAGGCCCCACAATGGGATCCATTGATGAAAAATTGAAACTGCTAAAAATAAATGGCATCCTCTCGTATGAGTCTTCTTTGCTCAAATAGTAGTAGGGGTCCTCATTAGATAGATCACTCGTAAGGCTCCACAACGGGATCCACTAATGAAAAACTGAAACTGCTAAAAATAAATGGCATCCTCTTGTATGAGTCTTCTTTACTCAAATAGTAGTAGGGGTCATCATCAGATTGATCACTATGAATAAAATCTATAAAATCTCACCACACATTCAAGGGTTTTGATGTTATCAAACTAGCCATGGCTTCAACTTTTTTGGGAGTGAAATTTGACTTTTTTTGTACAATCGAAGGGGACAATTTTATTTTTATTTTTAATTAGTTTTTAGTTCTCAATTCTTTTTTTTTTTTAATTAGTGGTCCTTACTGGGTGCCACAAAAAATCTTGTGATTCAAAACTCTAACCCAATGTACCAATCAGCCAACTCAACCATCTGAGTTGGACTCATATATATCTCCCGGAGTAGGGACCCAAAGGAGTAGATGATGTTCTGCCAACGTCACAGCAATCCTTCCCACTTGGCATTCCCCCATATTTTCTATGGCTCATGAGGTCCCAAACAAGAATGTGTGGATTCAACTCTCTGAGTGTCCCTTCCAGACAAACGTGCACAAACAAACCATACTTTTTAAGAGTGCTTGGGTAATGGGTATAACACAAAAACATAGTGCCAGCTGATGTTAAGCCCCACCAACTCTAACATGTATGTCTATCATCAGAACCTAACTTTGACCAACAGCTGATGCCACCTTCAACGTTTTCTCTTTGTTTGTGTAGCAGGTGTGGGTTCCAACATTCCCTCCACTCCAAAGCCTGAATTTGAGACTCAACCGAATTTTGGAGGTAAGCCCAACTGATCCATCCTACTTTAAATAGTTGAGGATTGAATAACTCTGGGACCCTCAAAACAATACTTCTCATTGTAATAATAATAATAGAAAGATAGTTCCAATTTTCTTAACTCAGTAGATCTTAGAAAAGAAAAAAGGAGTGTGCACTGATAGTGGAAGAAAATTCCAAGAACTTAAAATGCTCTAATATTTTTCAAGACATAATTTATTGTAACTTTGTTAGAGCAGTTAAAATATGAACATACCCTAGGGCTCACTATAATTAATTCAAATGAGAAAAGAAAACTATCACTATAATTAATTCAACTAAGAGAAATAGAAGTCATGTAGTTGACCAATCATAGTTAGGACAAGGCTTTGATGATGATTATAACGATTATAATGAATCCAAACTGCTCAAAATAATCGCTTTCTCCTTCATTTAGCACTTCGAATTGATATTTAGTCTAATCGAAGTAGGATCCATGTTAGATTTGTCACATGTAAACAATTAATGAAAGTCTATTAATTGGTTATTTGTGATCATTTAATGGGCCATAGTGCTTGTGGTTCAGAGGGCAGCATTTAAAGAAATTCACGAAGGTATGAAAAGATAAATTAACTCGAATGTATGTAGTGCCAAGCTAAGAATATAAATCCTTTGAACGTCTCGCTCATATTTCCAGCATACGGTGTGAAATGGTACGATGAGACCCACCTATTAAATATTTGAGCCGTTCAAAATGCACAGTCTTCCCTTGGGTGGGTTTCCTAATAAGTGGATGACATATAAAATAGATAGAACTGGATAGTCAATATGGAAAGGGCAACGGATAAACCCTACAAGAATGGGCAGGTGTGGAAGTTTGAAGTGACATTCAGCAAATTGCTCTCTCCACTTTTGTACCAATCTCTCTCCTTCATTAAAAAATATATATATATAATAATCAGTGAATGGTTGGGAATATGATGATGTGGATCAATATTCACTATGACAGGAAAAACCTATGTTGGGGGGCCCCACCTTTTCGCATACAAACCTAGGCATAAGGGTTTAAAGTCTTTCTAAGATTTTTTTTTTCCTTCTTTCTTTTTATTTTTCAGCCAAAGTAGCCGGACCCTTTGAGATACCAGATTGACATGGCCCATGGGAGTGAACCACAAGATATGGTGCTGAGAAGACCACCCGCTACACAATGGAGTGAGCTGCCTGCACACGCAAGGGAGAGAACTCAATGATTTGAACAATGACACCCAGCGCCACTGTAAGATTTAGCATGTTACATTCCTAATCATATACTCCATCTTATGGTATAACCAATTTCTATTGGAGTAACGACAGCACATATTAATGCATTAGTGCTTATAAATTGTTGTAAACAAGACGCATAACTAAAACCTGCAAATGGATGCCACTCCCTTACCATTTTCATGTCCCCAGTAACGACACCCACACAGGGTCCATTTCTCAAAAGGACAAAACCCCATATGTGGAGTATTCTATGGTCTCCAGTCCCCACTAATAGTGGCGTCCGGGGTCTGGGTCCTGCTCTCTAATACAGACAACTTGATTGGCCAAATATCATATACAACATTAAAATATATATACCTCTTTATATACATAAAATATGAATTATATAAATTATAAAGATATAATGTCTCCAACATATATTTTTAATAGAAAGCAATAATCCATGTCTGGCCCCTGGTTTATTGCTTGTACCAACCTGGCCCTGGTGAGAATACGTTAGGCTCGGGACAAAACAAGCATCCAAAGTTGAAAAAAAATGCAGAGGGACCGGATGTCCATAGTTACTGCACACTGATTTTTAATTGGTGTGCTGGAAATCTGGGACCTTCTTTTGTTCTCTTATTTCGGCTTTTTAATGAAGAGGACTGCCCTTAACCACCAAAAAAATAAAATGCAGTCTATCTCCATCCACCTTTGATCAGTGTAACCCATATTCACACTGACTACCGTCCCCTGAAATCATTACACCAGGACCAATCTGGCACAGATTGAATGTTTTAAGGGAAGTTATGTGTTTTTCTTCATTGACCCCGGAGTTTTATACTACTTAAACACACCCACCATCTACCCAACCAGACGTATTTTCTGGTTCCGCCACTGTGGATCATCATGAGACATTTCCACCCTCATAGTACCCTCACTGACAGACATGCATTTAGGTGAGCGCCCATAATCAGGACTGCATTACAAATTGAATGCAATTCACTCATAGGTGAAAATTCTCCATTGATCTTATGTACCCGGAACTGCTGCTGATGGGAACAAGCAGTAGATTTTGGACATGGAAACTACAATGATAGGAAGGATTCAAAGACCCAGAAACAAAAGAACCTTTCCAAGAAAATTAGAATCTCAATAAAACAGCTGAAATATCTCTATGAATTTCCTGTGTTATGTATGTAGTACATGCAGCTAGCATTGCCCTGCAACACAAGCCGGGGCAAGCCCTATACAAGAATGAAATTATTTTGTAACTATATAAATAAAAGACATGTGATGTATCAACTTCCTGCAAAAGCTTTTCAAGTGGTCTTGGCGAGCTTCCACCAGCTATATACTTGCCCCCATGGCACACACAATCCTCCTACTTTTGAGGTCCAATAGCTTGAGACTCGCAATGGGAAAAAAACAAAACGAAAGTTCATCTTATCATTGGAAGAATGCCTGAAGGAGACCGAGATCAAATCTCAGAAAGCTCCAGCAGATCGAATCGTCCAAGTCATGTACTCAATAGTGGTTCGTCCTCCGACAGTTGCAAACACTCTTGCGGATTGGAGTAAAAATAATCCTCTTCTTTGGGTCTATCAGGAATTACCAATCTTCTCATCGGGGTTCCCATCCTATCCGCATGGGCTTCCTTTACAGAGAAGGAGAATTCATCCCAACTCAATGAGACATTATTGTAGCGGTCTATCAGATCGACTAGAAGCTTCCTGTCCAATAGAACTGTCTTCCGGAACCCTAAGAATCTGGCGGGAGACGCACAAGAAAACATTTCCCTTTAGATGGATGCCAAAGTTTGAAAATGTACTAACCTAAATTGGGCAAAGTCAGCTGTCCTTACAGAAGAGGAAAAACAAAAGGGCAGAGTAGTGGGAATCACATATTTAACATAAGGATCGATAGAAAAGAAGCAAGTTAGTTGAAAAGATCTAAACCTTCCAGCAATCTGGTAAAAGAAGAATGACGGAAAGAAAGATCCTTTGCCACTTCACTAAATGACAACAAGAACATGAGCTATGATTGGTAAACACACCCTCAAGGCATAAATGATTGGGGAAAAGCATGGTATGGTTCACCATTAAACTAGAAAAAAACCATGTGTGGTCAGTGAATTCAGTCAATGCAGATATGGGTATGTATTATTAGGAGCACCCAGCATTAAAATTCAGCAATAATGTACCTGCGATGGCCTTCAACAACTTTGGCCATGTTCCCATCATACGTTGGAACAAAGATGTCACTCTCCAGTGACACCAAATAATCTAATGCTGCCATCTGAGATGAGTGGTTTTGGAAAAGCATGAGATCCGAAGGTTCCAGCAACGTTTCCTTTCTCACCTGTATCACAAAATAAAAACAATCACTAAAAGGGAAAGAGAAGAATGAGAGATATCCCACGACTGAAAGCGCCTACTTTAATAAGTTACCGACCAGATTAGGATATGCTGATGAAAAACTCTCCATTCTTCTTCTCCCCCCGTAGATTTCTCCAGCGGCAATGTAGATGCGGACATCACCGTCCACATCCAGAGCCCTCAAGATGAGTGCAGTTTCTTCAGGTGTCAAAGGGCAGAGACCGTCTTTTCTTTTCAGGTCCGAATTTATAACTTTCTCTTTCCACCAGGGGTATGCATACCTGATAATCAGAAATGCAAGGGACTGTTAAAAAAGTTTGTAAAACAGTGAATAAATACATATAACAAGTCGATTTGGGTTTGATGAAGCAATAACAAGTTTACCTCATTCTAGTTAATTCTTCCACCTCTTCATCACTGCAACCATGAGTGCAGCCAGAGAATGCCAGCATGTCCATTTCATATCGGAGATGAAGGACCAAGAAAGGTCCATTCTGCCTCAGTAAATTGATAACTCTTCTTCCCAACTCTTCTATCTGAGGTGTGAATCTCAGAGCACTGAAATTTACTCGGCAGCGTAACTTCTGAATTTCTATAGGCAATCCATTGTTGGCAAGACGGGCATCGGTCTTATTCAAATGCAAAATCTTGTATTTTCGTACTAGTGGAAGAATCTGCACACAAATAATTAGAACCATCAAATGCTTACTTGGATATGGAGGAAATGGAAAAAAAAAAAAAAAAACAAAAAAGAAAAAAGAAAAAGAATAGCACACTGGAATAAATAGAATAGTCACCTGATCAAAGTAGTAAGAAATGTTCGACCAACTGATGGGTGGCATGGAATAGACCATTCCTAGCTCCGCTCGCTTCTTTAGCCTTGGTGGTAGCTCCTTCAAAATTCGAACCTCATCTCTTAAGGATGTAATGAAATGATCCACATCAAATATGTCTTTAAACTCACTGCAACAACAGTTGATATTTTTACACAAAATAGCTTAAGTAACAGGTGCTGTTTCATTGGTGTTGAAGGCACTGAGGTAAAACCTATAATAATTAACTTTAAAATTGAGAAGATAATAGTTTTAAGCATTTTTCAGAAGGAAATTAACCCACCTTGGGTCAGCCCAGAATGAGGCCTTGTCCAGCTCAGGAACAATAAGCGTCACATTCAGATATCTTGCAATAGCAACCATGTCACATATCTGCAGAATAAGGTGCAAAAGAGCATATAAGCAGATGATTGATACATTACCTTCAAATATCTGAAAAATGATACCTTCTGGAATAAAAGATATATAAAATGTTAAAAAAATTTAAAAAGCACGCGCACACACTTAAATGAGCCACAATTAATATTAATTTTTTAGATAAATAGCTGAACACTTACTGCTGCTCGCATCTGATTAAGTCCGCCATTGCAAGAAACCATCAAGTAACCATTGTTCCTGTAAACCCCTGAAAGGTACAGACGGGGAAATCTATATAAACTAACAATTCCAAAATTCACCGAGTTCATAAAAAACACCTATTAAGTAAACCAGGTAACCATATATAACATGAGAGTCCTAAAATAAATAAACATGCCATGAAACTACGCAGATGAATGGTAAAGTAAAATAAATATACATTTTCCAAAAGCCAAATGTGCAAAAGAAATAATAACCATGTCAGAAAGATAAGCAGATGGATATGAAGTAAAATTAACAGTAATACAAAGTAATAGGTAATGAAAAGCAAATTACGTAAGTTACGGATGTCCTCGCAAAGCAGAATTTTGGATGGATGCCAACTTTTCTTACAAAATTAGCGCACTTTACATTTCAAATGCTAATTAGAAATGCTTTGAAACGCAGCAGAAGTAAATCCGGGATGGAAGGCGATATCCCACCGAATGCGGTTGTGATTTTCCGCTCCATCCCAACATGAATAGCAGACCGCAACACTACCCTTTCTGCAACACACTTTCGCTCCCAGAGACTAGAGATATTCCAAAATAGGACCCAACATAAGCTAGAAAGCACATGGATGGGGGAAATTAGCAATTCCCACAACGCATTCCTACAGCAATGGAGAACAAAGATCCCGAAAAACACACCCATAGATGGGGTATAAATCCAACTTCAAAGTCACTCTTATCAGAGCATATGAGCACCTGAAACACCATTACCCATCAGTACACAAGTGCCAAGAGTGCAATGAATTTTCCCGATTTTTCATCATTCAACAAACCGGAATTGCCAACATCAAAACTAAATTGGATATTTGCACCAAATGGGGTAGTAGCATTCAAAACGCAAACATGCACAAACAAACAATAAAGTGGAAACAGACTTGAAATATACAGATTGTGAATGATAACACCATCAAACATTCAAACAGATTGGAATCATGTATCTTCAAGGAAAAGAAATAAGTTCTGGGTTTACTTCCAAAAGCTGAAATATCCAAATCCCAAACCAGAAAATCAAAAAACAAGGATGGGAATTTGGATAACCTACTCTTTGGAGGAAGAGCAATTCTCTGTGCAACTGAAGAAGAAGAAGACTTCAATTCCATCGGCGAATCGGACGGTGTAAAACACGATGGCCAACCTTTCAGCACCCGTGGGCCCCACATCTCTCCCAATGCCGTGAGCTGCACGACACACGTCCATAGCAGCACCGTTGTGGTGGCTCGGATCATCCACAGCTTCATCCGCGGCCGAGACACCACCAAACCCTTCGATTTCTCTCCCCTCATCTCAGCCAGCGATTTCAAACCCATTTCAAGCTTCTGTCTTTCTCTCTCTGCGTACTTAGCTCCTGTCGATTTCTCAAATCTACACATCGTTGCAAGGGTATCTCGTATTCTCCTCCCCCATACATACAAAACCCAACAACTCTCTTATGCCATCACGAACCATAAATTTTGGTTCAAAGTCTTTAGCTCCGCTGCCAAAAGCTCAAACCTTCTTAGTGAAGGAAACCTGCCGACACAAGCCCGATCAATGTAGCAAGAAAACCCTAAAATCGCTATCTCAATCTATTCCGACAGAAATCGCAATCAAAATGTCACAGATTTCAGCAGGAATCTGTCGATTTTGTGACCGCAACTGAACACGCAAACGTGGAATCTTCGTGTCAGATTTCGGAAGTCGGATGCTTTCCTCTGCGATTTCTACCTGGAATCTTTCCCAGACGCTAAAAACCAAAGCTTTCCTCGCGAGATTCTACTTCTCTACCTGCATCCGGAGTCGCAAAAACCCGGAGATCGCGATCAAAACCGATACTGATTGAGATTCCACTCAAGATTTCACAAACACGGCAGAAATCTATCAGTTTCGATTCAGAATCCACGCCTCCGATATCCGTAACGGAGATTTCTGCTTAGAGTCTCATCCAAACCCTAGAAATCAAAGCTTTTGAAGAAAAGGTTCGATCTTTCCATCTGCATTTCAAAATGGAGAAACCCTAACTGGAAATATCCGTTTCGGAAGCTGAGAAATCAGAGAAAGAGCTCAGATCCATCGGATTTTGGTGAGTTGGAGTTGAATCAGCAAGAGATCTGTGAGAAAGGTGTAGAAGATTGAAATTCCGTCCAGATTCCGGCGAAAAGGGGCTGGAAAAATGGGACTTTTGCCCGTCGCCGGAAAATGCAGAGAAAAAGGAGCCTCCTTTCTTCGCCTTTTATTGCAGAAGAAGCTGATCCACCGCGTAGTAGCTGTATGTGACACGCTAGCCTGACTTGACAAGTCACCAAGCAAAGTGTAACTTGACACCATTGGAAACTTGACTTTCAGTGGGCGCCCACTGGACCCCACACAACATAATAAGAGAATGTGATTGGTCATCCATAAAAGTAGGATAAAATCTCACATTCTCAACATCAAGATTGATGGTTGAGAGAAGAATCAATTGATTGACAACAGCAATCAATTTAAGATAAGATCAGATCAAGATTTATGTCTCACTGAAGTTTGGTTTTTGTCAATTGATAATCAACAGAGGTATTGGCTTACATGAAAAAATCAGGGTCAGCTTAATAGAACATGGTTTTTCAAGCCTATGAATCTGATTTCAATTGAAGTGAGATTTAGATTAAACCTTAAACAAGAAGATCAGTTTTGGATTGGAAAAATAACAATCATCCAATCAAGGAAAGTCTCCTTTAAAGTTGCCAGCTTCTATCTCTAGATAGAGTGGCATTAGAGTCAAAATCTGCATGATCAATTAATTAACAATCATAAAGGGTTTTTTGTTTGTTTGTAATAAATAGAATTTCTGAAAAAAAAATTATTAAACAGGGAGGGATATAAAGGGATATAAGGTGTAAATATATACGAGTTACTTGCTAAATTTACTCGGTGAAGGATTTCATATAAATCCTCAAATCAGTTAAATTGAAAGATAAATATCTTCAGCGGAAAAAAGAACTATTTGGGTGTCCCAAAAATCTTCCCCAACAAACACATGCAACCATCAATAAATGCTTGGCTCTCTCTTAATTTTACTATATCCCACTCAGTGAAGGATACAGATGTGCAGTGTGCACATATGGAGGAGAAAATCATTATTACATATGTAGCTCTATTTCTTTAATTTTGACCATTTTAAAGGTATCTTTGCTGTAATTCTCATATTTTCAATTCAACACAAGATGAAAGGCTCATTGGATCCATGGGATATCCAACGGATGCAGATTAAGTACCAATTCAAGCACTTAGAGAACAAGAATTACAAATTGAACTCTGGACAGTAGGGTGGGAGCGGACCCATGGACCCATATTCCATATTAACTCAAATGGACTAATCATTGTCAAAGCTTACATCACATTAATTATAAAATCCCACGGGCCTTACTATTTAAGCTAAGAAAATCCGGGCCAGGCCATGAATGAAATAGAACTCAAGCTCCGTAACTTGCCCCAAGTTACGGAACGATCTGGACCCGTACTATGGTTCGCTCAAAACTAACCATGGTTAGTATCTATGGTTAGATTTTAATCAGAGGTTGGAGCATGCAGCCAATAAATGCGGGCCAGCTGGCATTCAGACTGATCTAGGCCCGCTTTACAGCGACAACAAGATCCGTCCGTAGGTAAAGGACACGTGGGATTGATGGAGTCCGTTAATCATGACACGTCGGCAGGTGGCGGGATTGTAAGCAGGATGCCATTAAATAAGGAGGGAACGAAGTGCGGAGATAAACCGACAATCTCTCGCGCACGCTGTACGGATTCCGCAATCTACGGCTGCTTTGGTCTTTTTGATGATGGGAGCTGAGGTAAAATGGATTGTACACCGTGGGACTACCAAAATAGTATGTGGAAAATCAAGACAATCATCACCTTTGATGCCGTAAAAAATAAGGAGCCGGCAAGCAACTCTAGGTGCAAACAGCTCAGAAATTTGGTTTTTAAGAAGCTTCAAATTAGTAGGATTTTTCTTTGAAAAGTAAAAGCTTAAACTTTGATTTGATGAATAAGTATACAAAAATATTAAAACAATGAATTGAGATCACCTAAGATTTTACTGCAATGACTATGAGTGGACTAATCATGGCAACGTCACCGTGGACAGCTCCTATCCAAATGCATGGTAAGCTACCCGAGTACATGATAGGCCACCCGCGGGGACATGAAAAGTACTTAGAAGATTCCTAAAATAATGGCATAGGCTGTTGTACATTTTGTTGACGAAAAATGTCTCTCGTGCCAATAATATTGCTACTCACTAGTCGTAGCAGCACTATTTCTATATATATTTTTTTCAATTGTTACTTTCATTCAGCAATCCAAAACTCATCTCTTTAAATCTGGAGCTCTCTTTAAAGAAATTGTAAAACAAAGTGAAAAAATTATGTTCATAGGCCCTTAAACCTTGTAGTTTTGTAATAGAAGTTTTCTTTTTCTAGTTTGTAACTTTGTTGAGAAGAGTATGAGGTAGAAGAGATATTTTTTTATGCGTGGGAATATAAAATAAGCGGTGATATAGTAGCACTATCACTAGTGAGTGGTAAAATCACTGCTGTGTACATCTTCTTTACGACAATTTCTCTGCCATGGCTTTTATATATATTTTATGCTATTCATGTAATCACTGCTTAAGCCTGATCGTATAACATAAACTTTCATAATCACCCTTATTTTACTCTATCCAAAAAGCCGGTTTTTCATCTACCATCCATCAATATTTGGCATGCACCCACATAAGCTTATAGAACTCTTCATTCACAGTAATATTGAACATACATGACTAGAGTACACTAGCCGTGTATAATGTAATATACACACAATGCATGAAGTAGGTTTTTCCAAAGTTGATTTGAATGGGTATAAAAAGAGATTCTTTGACTAAACAGTCTAAACCCTACCAAATATTTGGATTGAAGCGTGCAGAAGACTACTTTAAAAATGAGTGGGACAAGAATACTGAACCGACATCTTTTTTCTGAGATACTGGGGGAGAGCCTGTATGTTTATTTTGAAGGTAGCGCCGTTAAATAAGTTAACGGCGTCAGTGTCCGAACGGTCGGGTAGTCATTGCTATCGTCTGCACATCGCCGCAGCACTCTTGCTTTCTCTCACAGATGCCGTTAGACACGGCGTATTGAGACGGGACTGCCGTCTCCAGACAAGAGATAACGGCAATATAGAAATTCAGACGACTAAAGATCGCCCGTGTCGAGGGAATGCTTTTTGCAGGAACTTGCACGGCTGAATGGCTCCGTTACTATTATTCGTTTCCATCTGCTCTTGGTGGGGCCCAGTGGAGATGTGAAGATGCTTGGGTCCCACTGGAGCGTGATCTGCACCATTGATCTTATATGTAATAAGGTTGGTTGGGCCCATAATATTGTGTTGATGATGGGCATGTTTGAAACTATTTTTTTGCACTTTTTTTCCTTCCATGTGGATGACCTTTGTGTCGGTGGTGCAGTAAGATGTGAAAATAATTGCATGTATCTTTCCTCTCCATGAATTTTTAAGATTGTACTTTTTATTATTATTTTTTTAGGACCGTCATTTACCACATTGGCAAGTGGAGGCAGTTTTTACTATTTATACGGGGTTTTCTTCGTGCTTATACGGACTGCATTTCTGTGTGTGAGGGCTCTCTCTTCGGTCCCAGCCTCCTTGCTAGATTGCCAAAAAGAAAAAGAAAAAAAGATTGGAATTCTTTATTGTTAAATTAGAGATATGAAGTTATGCACTCTTCTCGCATCTGGACGTCCCTAACTAGATGAGCGCCAAGCAAGGCACCGATAAGGGCCTATTTGTTTGTTTAAAATATGTAAGAAATGAAGGTCAAATAAATTGTATGGAAGAGGTCTGATAAGAGATGAGGATATGAGGTATGATGTAGATGCAATCCTTGCTTTCCTAGGTCTTGACTTTCTAAGGGTGTCGCCTGCGTGTTCATTTTTCACTTATACTTTATTCATTTTTCATTAGAGGAGAGATAATTTGATGTTTTTCTTTATTTGGAAACTCACATTTGTTTTTAAAATTTTAACCCTTTTTTTTTAGAAACAAAAAGTCCTATGAGTTCTATGTATTGAACTGCATGAAAGAAATAGCCCGTAGTTTTGAGTGATGAATCTAACCCATAAACTTCTAGATGAGTGACATAAAGTACATTAGATGTCAATCCATCCCAAAAATAGAAAGAATAAACCCAAACCATGAATTACCAATGAGGTTCAAAATAAATCTAAGAACTGCAACTCTACTTTTGGTTCTCTCTCTCCCAAATCAACTCCCTAAATTCATCAAATCCAACTCAAGAATTAACTGCCTATTTATTTCAATACATGGGAATTCACGCTCAAATGGACTTCTTTGAACATTTCACTTTATTGCCTTAGATCTATAATATTTTTTCATAGTGTGATAAGTCATTTTTCTAAATTTGAAGACTTAAAATATCTAATTTACCCTTTCTTCAAAATCATATCATCTGATTAGTGGGATATGCCATTAATAATGGTCAACTACCATTTAATTAGCCATAATTAGTGAAATCAAATTAATGAGATTTTCAATTAAATTCTAAAAACACACAAAAGAATTAAAAAAATACAAATAAATTCAAAAGAATGCAAATAAATTTCAAAAAACTCAATAAATCTCAAAAGAATGTCGAGAAATTTAAAAAGACACAAATAAATTTCAAAAGATCCAAATAAATTTCAAAAAACATAAATAAATTTCAAAAGATGAAAATCAATTTCAAAAGATCCAAATAAATTTCAAAAGATCCAAATAAATTTCAAAAAATCGAAATAAATTTAAAAAGACTTGAATAAAATTAAAAAACGCAAATAAATTTTAAAAAAATGCAAATACAATTGCCAAAAGTAAGATAAACCAACTTTTCAAATTTTAGAAAAATCTGCCAAAAACTTAAGTATTTTTTGTCAAAACTCGGTTAAATTTATTTCAAAAAATACAAATAAATTTCAAAAGACACAAATAAAATTTAAAAAAAACAAATAGATCTAAAAAATACAAATAAATTTACCAAAAACACAGAAAGATTCATTAAAAAACTCAGTTAAAAATTTCAAAATGGAGATAAATTTGTCAAAAACTCAACTATATTTTTCAAAAACTCAAATAAATTTGCCAAAAACTCAAAAAGATTTCTTTAGAACTCAAATAAATTTGTTCCAAAAGTCAGATAAATAGCCAAAAACTCAAATAGATTTGTCAAAAACTCAGATAAATTTGTTTCATAACTAAAATAAATTTGTGCAAAACTTAAATAAATTTGACAAAAAATCAAAAAGTCAGATAAATTTGATAGAAACTCATATAAAATTATCAAAAACTCAGATAAATTTCACAAAAACTAAAATAGATTTGCCAAAAACGATATAACAGCACTACTGCCTTCCTTCTTTGGCGATGGTGCAGCAACTTATATCCAACTTCTATGCAGGACAGCGAGAAGCTCCTTCTTCAACGACAGTCGTCGATCTATACAACTAAGGATCTTTCTTGGCAAGTGTAATGAAATCCCAGAATCCTCTGTTTTAAGATGGTTCTGATTTCTGCAGAGATTCTGAGTTCTGCAAGCCTCTTCAAACAACAACAGAATGCAAAAGTCCAGATCATCGTGCTTCTTCTTCCTCTCTGGGCAAGGCAAGGTGGTGCAAAGCAATAGTGAATGGTGCGACTGTGGATTCCAGCGGCAACCCTTTTTTGTTTCTTCCACGAAGTCCAACCCAACCTTTGCAGCGGTGGTCCTCTCCTCCGGCAACGGGTGCAGGTAACAACCCTGCTGCCTTCCTTCTCTAGCAATGGCTCAGCAACTTCTATGCAAGACAACGAGATGCTCCTTCTTCGACGACGGCGGTCGATCTATACAACTAAGGATCTTCCTCAGCAAGTGTAAGGAAATCCCAAAATCCTCTATTTTGTGATGGTTCCGGTTTCTGCAAGCCTCTTCAATCAACAACAAAGCGCAGAAGTCTAGATCCTCGTGCTTCTTCTTCCTCTTCGGCCGAGACAAGGTGGTGGTGAGTGATGTTGAAGGGCGTGGTTGTGGATTCCAGCGGCAACCCTCTGTCGTTTCTGCAACGGAGTCCAGCCCAACCTCTATAATGGTGGTCATCTCCTTCAGCAAAGAGTGGAGCAATCCGAATCTCCTCTCATTTGTAACATTGGCAACAATAAAAACCAAAAGTCCGATTTCTGCTTTGTGTGGCCCACCTCTATCAAATCAAAATCATGTGACTTTTTCTCGCATGAAGAACCTGTGCGACGTCTTCTTAGCCCCAACTAGACGATCTTTGAAAGAGGGGGAACGAAAGATTTGAGAATTTGAAAATTTAAAAATTTATGCCAAATCAGTTGAAAGGGCAAATAAGTCATGGAAATTTCTGATGTGGATCTCTCGCCAAAATATGTCCAGCTGTGTGGACTATAGGTTTTAGAGAAAAAAGTTGGTGGACTGGAGGCTTTACAAGACTGTGATGAGGGACCTCTGGCTAATTATCCTTGATTTTTAAAGTGGTAATGGGGAAAGATCTTTGGTGATGTGGATACATTTTACAGCTTCCCTTGACTCATATTTCAATTTAGAGGGTAGAGAATTTGATGGTCATCTTTGAAAATTTGCATTTATTTCTTAATACTTTTAGCTATTTTTACATATAGAATTCATAGAGTTCATATGTATTCAATTACATTAAGCAAACATTCTCTTCGCACTTAAAAATTCTACCTGTTATCACCCATGAAAGAAAAAAAAAAAAGAAGGGAATGAAGATCTACAATCATTTGTCTAAAGCCCACCCTTGCCAGTCCACCCATTCTGACCTGACTGGTCACATGCATTTGCCACCCCCAATTCATTTGGAGTCTTACATCGAAAAGGCTTGGAATGAATATCCAAGTATATATTTTGATGGAAATTCCTGATCCAACCCAACAATCATGCCTAAAGCCATTTCTAACCAGTTTGAGTTGATCCCTTTTGTTTCTATTTTGGAGCATATGTAAAACATTTTTAACCCCATCCACCAGCCAATATGTTTCTTGTTCGACTTACCAATCCAATTTCCTATACTTTTGATTTGTTAACCTGACTCAGGTTTTAAGTTTACCTTTTTACTTCCTGATTGAGTTCATGGTCACAGTCTCAGTCCTATTAATAAATGGATTTAGTTTGGAAATATACAGCGTACCCACAACCATCAATCAATTTCATGACTCGCTGTCAATCATAAACAATATAATCGGGCAGTCACATGGAGTGTCCTCTATTTTATTAACCTTTTCGTTTCTTGGTGAGAAGTCACAAGGAGTTAAGAGTACATTTCTCAACTGAACACAGATAGCATGATATTGACTAATTTTGTTTGCTTAAGTCAACCAAGTAACCAACATTAGGGGGGTGTTTGCTTTCTAAATCGTTTCTTTGTTTGTTGTAGGAGGTCCCTTAACATTAGGGCACGGTCTGGCAGAATGTCCCTTCAATAAGATCATCCTAACTCTTCATTCTAGGTTCAGAATGTCCCTTGACAAGTTTCTAATTACCTCAGCACTAATGAGATATGGAAAATTTTCAAATAAGGCCTTAAATTTTGACCTTATTTTAAAAAAAAGATATAAGTTTTAAAACTTTTCGAATTAATTCTTAAGTTTTTCAATAAATTTTCAATTAAGGACATTCGACAATTTAAAGATATTCTTTGCTACTTTTTGCCTCAAACTTTTTTTAAAATATCTAAATTATCCTTCATTTAAAACCATGACATGGTTCTAGCAGCAACTACATGCAACCGATCACTGTAGAGATGTTAATTGTCCTCGATCACCATGAGGATACTGATTAAGAAGGGGAGGAGAATATAAAGGAACTGAAGGAGGGTTTTATTTCAATAAAGGGTAATATGAGTAGTTTTAAAAAATTGAGGAAAAAATCCATTAGAAAATAGCTTTAAATGGATGGATGTTTTTAATTGAAAACCTTTTGGAAAACTTATGGGCTAATTTGTAAAGTTTTAAAACTTGTGTTCTTTTTTGAAATAAAATAAAATTTTAATGTCTTATTTGAAAATCTCTCATTAGATATTGATTCCTAGTTATTTCTACGGGGGAAGGTGCCCCCACCCCCTTAGAATCTCAAAGTTCAATGATAATAATGAAAGTGCATTTTTCTATTGTCTTCAATCCGACAGTAAATAAAGGAAGGTCAGTTTGAATCTGCAATGAATAGCTGCCGGTGGCAGGCATTTAGCCTTATTTTAGGTGGGTTGCACTGTAAATATAGCATTGGTCGGGCAAGCATTTCACTAATTCTAGCCATCATCTAACAACCTCCCATAAGATTTGGCCCCCCAACACAACATTCCGGATATGACAGGGCCCACCACCGCAACAGCTTGGATCCAGGAAGATACACCCAACTAGTAATGGCAAGTGCCAATGTCAAGCTCAAATAAAAAGGTCTTATTGTTTCAACCTTGATTTTTTAAATCTGTTGCAACCAAATTGCATGCTAACAGTAGTACTTTAATATCTAACAATTCCAAAAACGGTACATATTCTTTTGTGCTATATAAGCGCTCGTTTGTTTTTGTAACAAACCAATGATAGAAGTTCCTTGTTTTGCCGGAAGTTACATGTCAATTTAGAAATTGTTTTGCTTATAAATGCAGAGAAAGAATATAGTGTAGAATTGTCCATGAGCTGAAGCCACATAAATGTCATAATTATCATGTTTAAGCCGTGCGCACATCCTATTACCTAATGTGTCAAATTCTACTTTGCCAATATGCAATTCAGCTCATGGGGCCCCTTTAAATATATGTCTATCAATGGGAGGAAGAAAGACGGAAAATTCTCTTTGTAGAGTCAAAAATCAACTCCACCAAATTTCCCTAGCTCTTGATTTAACGGCCCTAAAGTTTAATGACATCTTAGCTGTGGATTCTTTTGAGATTCAATTCAACAGTGAGTGAAAGTTTAATGAGTGTAAAATTGGTGTTGATGCTAGATCATGGGACAACAAAAGCATGAAAGGAGTTGGACCTCATAGAACTGGCCTCCACATGGATTATAGTTGATCAAATGTCTTGGATCATCTGTGAGCGAGGGAATACGTTGGCCTATAAAAACCTTGCAAACGATTCTCATCCGAATTTTTGTCATATTTCTGGTAAGATGTTCATTGTCGCAGCAATCAAAATTACATAACAGGGCTTATAAGCTCTGATGCGTTTGGAGCATATCATTGTGGGGATTCTTTTTGAACTAAAGAACAAACATGCTGTTTTCTCCCTAAGTTGTGCTTCTAGTTGTAGGATGGTAACCTTCTATGGGAGTCTTTTTATGAGTTAAGATTCTTTTGGAACTGAATAAGAAACATGCAGTAATCTCTATAAGTATCAAGAAGTTCTTCTTGTCGTATCCTTCTTCTAAACTTTAACATTACGTACAGAAATGCCATGTTAGTTTGTTTTGGTTATATATGTGTATAGGCTATAGAGAGCTGAGTTGGTTAGGTTTTTTTTTTTTTTTTTTTTTTTTTCCTTTTTTGAAAACGAAGGATCATATAGAAGCAGAAACAAAATGGAAGTAGCCCAACAAAATGGGGCCACTAGCACCTAGAACAGGAAAGAAAACATAAAATAGCAACAAAAGGACATAACCAGCAGCAAAAGGAACATCAGCAACTAACATTAAAACATCTTCCAAGCAAACACCAGCCAGCTAGGATCTTGATCATTAGCCGGGTTAGTTTTTTTTTTTTATATGGGTGTTTAAGATACGGTTAAGAGACCACATCATGTAACAAAGACACCACACTTAACATAGGAAATTTAATAGCATAATTAGTATTAATACTGAAATTATAGACCTTTATTTTCTTTCTTTCTCCATTTGGGCGGGTGGGGTTGATTATCAACATCATGTTTCTGTTGATCACTCGTACTAAACATTAACACAAAACATAAAATGTGGAGTGTCTTGCTCGTGCATAGATTGACAGCTTAGACATACTCCTCTTGAAGGAGAGGCCTGAGTTAAAGTAAGGTTGGAAAACACTCCGAGTTTACTCTTTAGTCTGGACTGTCTCGAATGCAGGTGAGACTTGGCTGACTTGATCACTTCATTTCAATAAGTTGTTTACATTATAAACCATTTGATTACTATATTTGATTTTAAACAATTAATATATATATATATTTTTAAGTAATTGTGTACAAGGGTTTGAAGTCAGCAATTTAAAAATGATGACTATAATGTAATTTGAAACTTGTAATTGATCTTTTATATTAGATATCTAAACTAACAAATTATGTAATATCCAATATTCCTCATTTATTTTCCTCTCATAGTATATCATGAATGCATTTAAACAAATATATATTTATACTTTATTAGTATTTGATTCATTTCTAGATAAATTCTAAAATCATCTTAATAAAACATGACTCTCTCGAGTCTCCGGGTTGAATGTATATGAGTATCTTTTCGTGTTGGACGAGTCAAGTCGAAGCCCCACAAGTTTCCCAACCATGGGCTTTGGTAATCCCTACAAGTAATAAAAGAGGACATAAGTGATTACTTAATAACAACAAATGGCCTTTGGGAGCTAGGTGTGCTCTCTAAGAGCTCAATATTATGAATTATCCCTAGATGGATGGATGCATCTTTTTACATTTTGAAGCTACAATGTTTGTATCGGCCGATATCACCACTGACAAATACAATATCTAGCAATTTAAAGCTCCCATATTGGTATGGCTGAGCATGTTGATACATGTATCTCACCTCTTCCCATATTGGCCAATTAAGAAACCAATATGCAGTGGCTAATTACGTATTGGTTGATAAGATTCGTACCTGTCGATCGATCTCAAACCGGGTGCTGTATTTACAACACCTTACACCAAACTTAGCCACGCCATACCACTAGGGCATGCAGCATGCAAATCCGGAGACGCAGGTAAAATTTTGAAGCAAGTCAAATTATCTCATTTTCCCTGATGCTATTTTGAACAAGGATATAAGAAATTGGGAATCCTAGTCACTGGAAAAATGAGGAGAATTCTAAAGATGAACCAACCTCTTATGTCGATCCACCATTCCTTTTTTCTAATAGTAATTCTGTTATTCTGAGTATTTACAGAAGTAATTCACTATTTTAGGAAACAAATTTACAAAGAAAGAATAGAACAATAGCAATGAAATAATCTTGTAAAGTAAATTGAAACAGAAACAATACTCTCTTTGAATGTAAAATGCACTTACAGTTTGAAGGCAATAAAGCAGTACTCTGTTGTTGAAGTTATTAGATTCAGAAATCAGCAATTGATCAAAGCTAGTATTTAACACTATGTTCTTAAGACAAAATTCGCCTCCACAATGGTGCTAATGAGTGTTCGGTGGTGTCTCGTCTCCCAGGATACAATAATCATACACACAGTAGCAGCACAACAAACTGTGTGACAGCCAATTAGTGCAGCCTTGAAAATGGAATGACCAAAATAGCATGAACGAGATACATATTTATAGCATGCTATAGGTCTGTTCATGGGGTTGAAAGAAATTTTAAATAAAATTTCTCCAAAAATAATAAATGGGTAGTGGGCCGAGCCAGGCCCAACTCTCGCATAAAGCCCAAGCCCAAGCCCGGCACGGGGCGGGGCGCGCGTGTGGTGATGACCCCACCTTGGTCTAGGTCCTCCCTCATCCACAAAAGTGGAATGTCCCTTGGGGCTTATCCTATACTACCAAGGTAAATATATTTATACCCAAATAATTTTTTACTCCCAAGCAATGTGGGAAGCAAGTTCACTACTTCCTTTTGTTTCCATGTTTAACATGTTCAAGTAGTTGTGTTTGGAAGGCAATTTCTCATTCACTTCTTAATGGATTAGAGCAACCCAATACATGTCCTTAAACTACTCATGGAGCAGATTACATCCCCATGTATTCTACCCTAAAAGGATAAGTGGGTCCTACTTTTATTTTGGCTCAAAGTTGACCAAAATAAGGGTGCTCTAGGCCATTTTTTCCAACAAATTCTCCTTTGTTTTCAATTCGAATGGAGGAACTAGATATGCTTAATGTTATCTAAATAATATAATTATTAAATAATAATTTATTTCTTTTTTATAGTAAAAAATCGGTTTCACTACAGAAAATGGTATTTTCTAGCTTGGGGAGAAAGCTATTTCTCCTACCCTTTTTTCTTTTTTTTTTTTTTTTTTTTTTGCAAAAGTTAGCTATGGAGAAAATTAAATTTCCCCAATAAAAGATATCTAAACAGGAGGGAAAAAAACACTCTCTAGAGAAGATTTTCCATTCACTCTTTTCTTCTTTATCAAACAGGGCCTTAATGATAATTAGGTCTTGATCTATTTAACATCAGAAGAAAGGTATTAAGATTAGTCCAAAGTTGTGTTCCTATGAAGTTCTGGTCAGGAAGTACTCGTGAACTTAAAACAGGATTATCAACTTTTGATAAGAACAACAAGAGAACAGAGCTACTAAGGAGCTTTAGGATTCTATGGAGTCCACACATGTCTCATCACTCAGTGGAAGAGGTGTCTCATCCTCACATAGTCGCCAAGGCTTACTCTCCACATTTTGTCATTTAGTGCCATTTAAGAGGTTTTTTTTTTCTTTTTTTATCATTTAGTGTCTTTTAAGACTAATTTCTATTATTTAGTGTCTTTACTCTTGACTCCATCATCTTTCTTTCTTTTCTTTTTTTTTTTTTTTTGGGGATAATTAGCCAAACCTCCCTTAACACGGTCTTGTAAGACATCCAGTCCAACAATTTTTTCTCTAAGGCCTATAGTCAATATAACTGGCCATATTTTAGCGTGATGTCCCTAGATGTGTCATATCAAATATTTTCATGACTGATTTGCCCTTTTAATTGTTTAGGCATAAAATTTTGAATTTTAAAATTTCAAATCTTCCATTCCCCCTCATTCCTAGGGCAAGGTTCTCTCTCATTCTCTATTGTCTCGGAGAACCCCATTCGGTATTCTTCTCTCTGTTTCTCTCGGCAAATTGTGACACGCGATCAATGGCAAGATCGGTGAGATCTTCGATGGGCCATCACTATGCATAGAGGGTTGGAGAACAGCATAACGGTTTGGATCTCTTGCCTAGACAAGAGGATCATGATTCTTAAGTTGTTGCATATCGCAACCAGATGAAGAAGAGCACTGTTGTCGCTGCTGTAGATTTTAGTTGATTTGGACTCTTTTGATCAAGAAACAAAGAAGTTCCTGTGCAAAACCGTCTCTGCAGCAACAAATATTCTCTCCCTTGATCTTTTAAATAACAGTTTCCTCTCCCTTGTTATAACCCACTTGTCATTTCTCTTCCTTCCGCTGGAAGCTTCGATTTGAGAGAACGAGAGCTAGATAAAGACATCGAAGAACTCTAAAATGAAGCTCAGCACTACGATTTCCATGGCACTGGTGGTGTTGGCTCTAATAAGGCTGTAGCCGCTGGTAGTGGCAAATTCCGTCGCCGAAATGGGAAAGTGCATGAACGTGATGTTGGCGTTTTCTCCCTGGCTTTCCTAGATGGATTCCGCGCCCAGCAACCCGCTTGTCCTCGCCTTCTCCTATCTACTGCTGGTCGTTCCAAGCTTTGGCTTCCAGCCACATCTTCGGCAAACGAGGCAAGACTTGCCTCTACTATCTGATTGGTAATCAATGTTCATAAATGAAACCCAACACAAAAATCAAATAAACATTAATAGTTAAATTGTAGAATTATATAATTTCTAAAAGAGGTCTCAATACTAAAAGAAAGTTCATTAATATAATTCTAAGATGACGTTCTCTCTTGTGCTGGTTCAGATGGCTCCAACATCTCCGGTATCCCACTCGGGTTCATCAGTTGGCTCAAACGTTTGAAACGCTTGATCCTCCTCCGTCTCCTGGGTAAAGTAGGGCTCAGTACCTATGCACCAAATATTACAAAGTAAATAGCAAGAACATAATCATAATTCGAAATTTAATACGATAACGAGAAGAATATAGACAAGTGTGTTCATAACGAAATAATGACAAATATAATAACGCTAACGAATGTATGACATAAAACCAAATGGCACAAATGAGCAATATAAAATCACACGATGACAAGTGTCCCCGTTGTGGGTGGTTAGCACTAAATAAATCAGGAAAGCCCGTCCATAACGTCGGTGGTCATAAACCGATCAAAACAAAATCAGGATAACTTGTCCATAATCAAAGCGGATTATAAGTGATCTGGTCACATCGGTGATCAACCGTCCATATATCGATCTGTAGTCGACCATAAAATGACCCACATATACACATAAACATATATTCATAATAGACTTGATTGATAATGCTCTGACACAAGAATCATAAGTCAAAATAAAGTATTTGCCATTCCACATTTCATATCATATTCGAATAGTCATTTATATATGCAAACCCGAATGTCAAAGGATAATCACAAGCCGATCCTAAGGTCAAACATAAGGTCTCGTACCAAATAACCACAGGAATCTCTAATGGATAAAAGATCAACGCATCCTTTCTAATTCAATGGTGCATAGACCCAATTAAGGGTTTTCCAATAGGAATGAGTTGAGCTTGAGTCCATTAGGATTTCCCCGAAGTCATATTAAGCACTAAACCCCATGCTAGTAAGATACCGTGTGCCCAGACGGTATTTACGCAGTCCGATGGTCCAATTAATAAAGTACAAACATATAATTTTAGCACATTAAAAATCCAAAATACCATTAAAAATTAATTTGCAAATAACACTAAAAAGTAACAATCCTTAATTTATAATTTTAGAAAACCTAAGGATCCATCCATAAATATTATCCACATTCAAAACAAGTCAAAGGATCTCATTAAAATTTATAAAACAATGAAGGACTTTATTTAATTTCTCAAAAACTAATAGGTGAAGTACTATTCCAACAGTACCTATCCCAGCACCTCACTAAGTCAAATAACCCCCATTCTTTATTCAAAAATATATTAAGACACATGGGGATCACCAGGTCATACCCTTGACCTCCACAAGATAAGTATATATATATATAAAAAAAAAAAACACATCACAGTACATCAAGATGTTACAGCCGTCCTCTCTCCTCCATTTACTTTCATTATTATTATTATTATTATTTTGTTAAACGTGTCCTCTCTCTCTTTTTCTTATCACTTGTTCTTCTAGCCGTTCTTTCTGTGAAGTCGTTCCCACACAGAAAAAGAAATGGCTCCACGACTGTGCATCTGGATCCTCTGGGAAGTGGGGCCCACTGATCACACCTCAAGATCAGCCCACACCATCAAGGTCGCCCAGGCCCCCTCTACAAGATGCAGGGATCTGATTTGCAATCAAATCATTCGGCGAGTCCCACCACGCCTAATGACCAAACTGATTTTTCTCCCTTAAAACCTGCCCTCTGCCGATCAGGCTACAAGATGATGGCCCAAACGGGGTCCGCTGCCTACGGGTCCAGCCTCTTTAGGGTCTCCCACGGGTCCTCCTCTGGATCCACGGGCCGGATCGGTCATCGGGTGATCCATCATGGGTCCCACTTCCAAAATAGGGTATAGCTCCGATCCCCCTGTTTCCCTTGTCATAGTCTCCAATTCTCCCTAGTCCCTGCACCATGTGTTTCCCCCTGCTCATCAAGACCACTTGAATTTGTGGTCTCACCACCCTAACACAAGTCTACAGAAGACGAAGATAAAAAAAAATGGTTTTGAAATCCAACAAAGTGCTGCGGGCAAAAACCTTTTGCAGCAGTAACCTCAATCGATTGGGTCTGGAGATCTCCGATCTCATTGCAAAATAAAATTGCATTACAAAGTTATCATAAGAAAAGGCATAAAAGGGTTTCTACATGCATACATACCAAATCAACGAGAAAAACAAGTATTAAATTCATAAATTATAATTAGGTACTTGCCTTTTACCGGGGTTGAAGAAAAATACACAGATCCTAACCAATACCCAAACCGCGATTCCCACAGCGCTTGAGAATAATCCTATCACCGATCTGACAAAGAATATAGGAAATGAATGCTTAGATTAACAAATTTATGGTACTCCTACCCAAAACCAAACATTGGAAAGAGTAGGAAGATAACCTAAGAATATAAATCTACTCCTAATGATTTGAGGAGAAGGTTACCTGAGATAAAAAAGTTGAACCAATAATGCTGGTATCCTCTGATTTTGATTCTGATGGCTGGATTCTAAAGCTGGTATGGCTTGGGAAGTTGAAAGAGGAAGAAGACGAAGATAACCGGGAGGAGTTGTAGAGATTAGTGGGGAGAGATAAGAAGGGTTTCGTTAAAAAAAATGATTAGGTTAAAAAGAATACTACTGGGCTTAAGTCATGGGTCAAAACTACAGGTCAGGCCGTCTACCCATTAACCCAACTCATCAATCTACGCATATAATCTAACGTGTGCCCCACTTAATCCTACCCACTTAAATAACTAAAATACATTCAATTAAAATAATAATAATATCTAATTAAAATATAATAAAATAATAAATATGTGGGACCGGGATCTTACAGTTCGTCTTGACGTCGAGCGGATCACATCTCTCATCGCCATCTGCCATATGAAGAACATGAGGATGAATAACAAGAAGACTACGCCTAGTGCTTATCTACGTTCCCTCTGCAAAGGTATACTTTTAACCCCTTTTTCTTTTCTTCACTTCATTCCTTCTTTGTATAATCCTACCATACTCTTCTTCGAACCCAGGCGAAAAAGGAAGAACCCAGACCCTGTCTCGGAACACATGCGAGGAAGAAGAAGAAACGATTGGTTTATGGCCAGGCCAGCTTCGATTTCGTGTAGGTTCCAGGTTAGGTCTGACTCGCTCAGCCCCAGAAGCCCAGTAGCATTCGGCTAGTGGGACCACCGAAATCCACCATCATCGTTGGCCTTACCAAAGAAGAAAGACAGCGGGGCCTAGGGATTTATCTGAGTTTTCATGAAATTTTATTTGAGTTTTGTGAAATTTTTCTGAGTTTTTGTCAAATTTATCTGAGTTTTTTTTCAAATTTATCTGCATTTTCTTAAAAATCTATTTTAGTTTTTGGCAAATTTGTCTGAGTTTTTTTTATAAATCTGAATGAGTTTTTGGAAAATTTATTTGAGTTTTTAAGAAATCTATCTGAGTTTTTAGGAAATTTATCTGAGTTTTTGTCAAATTTATCTGAGTCTTTGGAAAATCTATCTAAGTCTTTTCGCAAATGTGTTTGCGTTTTTTGAAATCTATTTGTGTTTTGAATTTCTATTTGTGTCTTTTGAAATTTATTTGCATCTTTTCAAATTTATTTGCGTTTTTTTAAATAAATTTAACTGAGCTTTGGCAAAAATACTTAAGTTTTTGGAAAAAATTTTTGAAATTTTGAAAAATTATTTTATCGTAGTTTTGGCAAATGTATTGGCGTTATTTGAAATTTATTTGCATTTTGAATTTTATTTACGTCTTTTAAAATTTATTTCTATTTTTTTAAATTTATTTGAATCTTTAGAAATTTTTTGTGTCTTTTTAAGTTTATTTACATTCTTTTGAAATTTATTTGCGTTATATTTTAAATTTATTTGCGTTCTTTTAAAATTTATTTGTGTTTTTTTAAATTTATTTTCGTTTTTTAAATTTATTTGAAAGTCTCATTAATGGGATTTTCATTAATCATGACCAATTACATTGTAGTTGGCTATTATTAATGGCATATCCCACAAATCATGTGAGATGATTTATCTTTAAATAAAAATGAACTTTTAAAGAAATGGTAACTTGGACATTTTAGGTCTTCAAACTTGGAAAAAAAAAACCCTACCACACTATGAAAAAGGATTCTGGATCTAAGGTCAGAAAGTGAAATGTTGAAGGACTTGTCGCCGAATGCCCCTTTTTCTTTATGTATTTGACTCTTAATTTTATTCCACTCCACCCCTCATGCAAACAAACATGCCATCAAAGAATAGGTTAACAGCTGATTAGTTTAGCCAGTAATGTATCATTGCTCTAAACATGATTGTATGCAGTCTATTTCAATACTTTTTGGTAAAAAAAAAAAAAAAAAAGAATAGATGTGTCAAAATCCATGCTTTTTATGAATTCAAGAAGTAGAATACCACATATCCAATATAGCCAATCCACCACCATCCATTAAACGGTTCAACCTCTGTACATTTATTTGGTGGATTCATTTGGCTATTGAACAAGTGTCCTTGGGGAAGGAATATTAAGAGCTAAGTGACTAAAGGGTCTAAGGTGGAGATGTACTTGCTAATATCAAGCTCAGATAACATCTGCATCTATAAACTTATATCCATCTTAAATTGGAAAAAAACACTATCAAAACCTACCCCTTAATAGGGTCAGGTTGGGGGTGAGTCACCCATTTAACCTGATCTATTACCATCCCAAAAGAAAAGTCATGAACCTTGTGAATTTTTTCTGTAAAATCATGTGCACTTTCTCTCTCTTGTCCCTCTCAACTAATATTCAAAAATTTTACTGAAATGAGAATTACAATCAAAGATGACCATAAAGAATTGGAGGGAGAAGATTTTAAGCCCCTGCTATCCACAGCTGTTTTCAGAAGTGCCCTTAAATCCATGGGTCCATGTAAGAACACATTTACTTGGTGGACCATGATATAGTAATATGGTGACCCAAATAGGTGGTGCCTGCATAAAAAAAAATGCAGGTCCGCACACATAATCATTGTCAGCTATTTATAGTGGCAGAGTTTCCTTATTCAATGAGAAAGAGCTTGCCGTTAAAAAGATGATGGCCTCTCCAACACACTGATTGTTGATTGGTGTTGGTACCATCTTATCATCATACACATGCTCAAGAATTGATCTTTGGATCTTTAAATTGAAGTATCACTCTTTGGACCATTAGCCTAACATAGCAAGCAAAAAACAAAAATAAAAAGCAAAAGAACAAAAAAAGAAAGAAAGAAAGAAAGAAAGAAAGGTGATGGGCACTGATGGCGACACTCAATGGTTCCTACTTCATGCATGTATAGGCATGCAACTGTTTGTAAAATGACAGCATATGATGCTTTGGGACCCTCTCTGTAACTTGTATGTTACTTTGGCACGTTGAATTTTGTTGGGATCTATGGATGCAAAATAGAAACGTGATTCTGGCATGGCCAAAATACCTTATACAACTAACATAGACAACCCATCCAGGGCCAATTAGGAATAGTACTCCATCTCATAAAGGGTCCAATTAGGAATACTTCATCTCATCATAAGGTGACCATCTTTGGGCTGCAGGAGAAAAGTGAAGGTTCATGACAAAACAAAACCACATCGAAATCACTGGCAACTAGACCAATGTATCTACTACCATTATAAAAGAGGCAAACTTGCAAAGTGTTTTTACTACACCATGTGGGACCCACCTCCAACTATTATAATAGAATATAATAATATATTATTATTATATTATAATAATATCTACCATATACTATCTATTATGTACTATTAAAATATACTATCTATCTAGTTCTATAAAAGAGAGATATTGTAAACTTTTTCACTACACTATTATAGGGCCCACCCCCAAATATTATAATAGAAACATTTTCGCTACACCATTGTGGGGCTCACTCCTAAATAGTATAATATAATATAATAATATATTAATATGAGAAATTGTAAACTTTTCCACTACACCGTTGTGGGGCCCACCCCCAAATATTTCTATCTATACTTCTACTATCTACTACTATTATAAAAGAGGGAAAGTTGCAAATATTTTTCACTATACCATTGTGGGGCCCACCCCCAAATATTATAATGAAAATATTTTCACTACTATATTGTGGGGCCCACGCCCATATATTACAATATAATATAATAATATATTATATGAGAAATTACAAACTTTTTCACTACACCTTTGTGGGGCCCAAACCCAAATAGTATAATATAATATGATAATATATTATTATGAGAAATTACAAACTTTTTCACTACACCATTGTGGAGCCAACCTCCAAATAGTATAATATAATATAATAATATATAATTATGAGAAATTGTAAACTTTTTTACTACACCTTTGTGGGGCCCACCTCCAAATATTATAATATCATATAATATAATAATATATTATATAATAATAATAATAATAAATCTATACCCTTATTATAAAAGAGAAGAAAGTGTCATGCTTTTTCTCTACACATTTGTGGGCCCCACTTAGTACTATGCTATTATATATATATATAAAATAAACGAAAACTACACATATGTGGGCCCCAATAAAAGAGAATAACTTGTCATGCTTTTTCTTTATGCATCTGTGGGCCTCACTTAGTATTATGATATTATATATATAAAATAAAAGAGAAATACAGATATGTGGGCCCCACTTAGTAGAATAACTTAGCATGCTTTTTTCTAGACATCCGTGGGCCCCACTTAGTATTATTATATTATATATATAGTACAAGAGAACTACACATCTCTGGGCCCCACTTAGTATTATTATATTATATATATGGATAAAATAAAAGAGAACTACACATTTGTGGGCCCCACTTAGTAGAAGAATTTGTCAAATTTTTTCTCTACATCTAAACATTTGTGGCCCCCACTTAGTATTAGTATATTATATATATAAAATAAAATGAGAACTACACAGCTATGGGCCCCACTTAGTAGAAGAACTTGTCATGCTTTTTCTCTATATCTACACATCTATAGGCCCCACTTAGTATTATTATATTATATATATATATATAAAATAAAAGAGAACTACACATTTGTAGGCCCCAGTTAGTAGAAGAACTTGTTATGCTTTTTCTCTACACATCTGTGGGCCCCACTTAGTATTTTTTTATTATATTATATATATAATCAAAGAGAATTTCACATCTGTGGGCCTCACTTAGTATTATTATATTTCGATGAAATGTTTAGCTCAAATGTTCATGAAACTGGTTGTGTTTGAAGAATTTGTACATTCGCTACAAGAACTCAAATGAGAAATTTCAATTGAGATTTTCATGAGTAGAAAATTTCAACTTCGATCACAGTGCCTGTAAAGACACGATTTGTTTGTCAGAGTAAGAGATGAGAATGCCAAAGATTGCTTGGAATCTATGTAATTTGTTGTTGATTCATTTAAAGCTATGAGTTGGGTATTATTTTGGTTGGTTGGTATTTTGTTTCATTGAATTTGCAATGCTATAAATGAAATATGTGAAATAGAATTGTGACATTTAAACATTTAGTGCTCCAACAACATTCGACAAAGTGAACTTTGTGACAATAGAAAATCTCTTTTTAATGTTGGGCCTCTTTTTAATGTTGGTTTTCAACTTTTTTTTTTTTTCAGTTAGTTTCCTTCCAAATATCTTGTTATTCCATATTCTTCTTACTTTTTTTATTGAAGCTTTTACTGAATTTTATAAGAACAATGAGTGACTGTAAATTGCTTAATTTGCAAAAAAAAAAAAAAAATGAGCTATATGTAAACTGGTCATTCTCCATTGGGATCGTTAATATTGAGTTTTTCAATAACTTTATTTTTCCAGATTATCATACTGAAAGAGTACGTTCCTTGTGCGTGCATGGGCTCCACTAGTAAATTCATAAATTCAGCTGTCCAAATAGTGTCTATTGAGGAGTGGGCTCCACTCGAGGGGGAATATTGAAAAGTATTTCCGCTGCCTCTACTAACGCGTTGAGGTTTTGATAGACATGGATGGTATTAGAGCCAACCGGTCATGATTTCGAATCCCAGGAGGAACGACTCGGAGCAAAAAAAAATAAAAAATGATGCGTGTCGCCAAAAGTGCGTCGGCCGTGTTCCACCTAAGAGGGAGTATGTAGGAGTGGGCTCCACTCGAGAGGGAATATTGAAAAGTATTCCCGTTGCCTCTAGCAATGCGTTGAGGTTTTGGTAGGCATGGCTACCTGAAGAAATTCAAGAGTGTCGACACAAATCGTAGATTCCCTTTTTCACAGAGAAATTCAGCACTCGTTTCCCTTGCACGGTTGGATCTAAAAAAACCATTACAGAATATTATGGTTTCAACCAGTGGCGGATTGAGGGTTTTCATTTGAGGGGTGTGAACCCTAATAGGTAGTTTGATTTTGGGGGAGAATTGAGGGTTTTCATATGGATTTTGAAGGTGGACCCACGATTTTTATTGGATTTTTTAAAATGGATCTAGAATTTTTATATAGGTTTTGGAAGCGCACCACGGTTTGACAGGTGCGACAGCACCCATGAGCCTCTACCTAGGTTCACCCCTACTTTGAATGTTCTAATATTAGATGTCATAAAAGCCACATATGAGAAAACCTGATTAAACATACTATGAGCCCATATAATGGGCTTACCAGGCTTTAAACTAGGGGTTTTGGCATATTGGTTCACCTTAAATTCAGTTTTTTCAATTTCATGACCCAATTTTAGATAAAGTCACTAGAGTCATTTGACTCTGGTCAACATTGATTTTAAAATTTTTTTGCACTATATCCCATGATGTCATGGGATCTATCAGTTTTTGTATCATTTTTTTTGCAAATAGTAAATAAATTAAATTTTTATAGAACGCGAAAATTGACATTTTGTGAAAAGTAAATACACATTTTGTCACAATTTCTCAAGTTTAATCATTTGAAAAAAAAAATTCCTAAGATGGTGCATAAAAGCCATGATATAATGGGATTTATCAATTTTTTGTGGCATACATTGTCCCATTATATCATGGGATTTATCAATTTTTGTGAGATACATTGTCCAATGATATCATGAGATCAAGAGCAAAAATGTTTTTTAAAATGTTGAATAGAGTCAAGCGACTCCGGTGACATTACCTGAATTTTGGTAATGAAATTGGAACATCTGAAAAAGGGGGACTAATATGTCAAAACCCATTTAAACTAACAACCCTCAACATGAAATCATTTCTACTCATCTACATAGTCCACCTAGATCCAAGCTAGGGTTTGAGGATCCTTAATTGGGATGAGAGTGATTGATAACCAACCCAACTTAGTTTCCATTCTCAAACGGATCCCCCCAGCAAGTTTATTCATCCACATCCCAAAAGACGAGCCAAACCAAGCTGCTTTTGCAAAATCGCATCGGAAAAGGGCATGCTCAACCATCCCCACCTTCCTACTACTAAAAGGGCATAAAGTACTAATACTAGGTATTTAGAATAGATGATAGATCTTACCAGAATCCTTTTCTTAAGCATTTTCAGGGGGGAAATAAGAATTCTTTGCGAGAGTGGAAGTTTCCTAAGGAACCTCTGTATTAGACTTTCTATTATCGACGGGACTTTCTTTAATAATCAAGTTATATGCCAATTTGTTGGTTACTTGTCCATTCTTTGTGAACTTCCATATCCTTTTATGCTCATGAATATTCTGAGAAAGGTAGATTTTTAGAACATCCTTAACATCCTTATATTGATTACTAATAGTGGTTCAGAATTTTAATTCATTCCATTTCCTACTTGAGGCTAGCAAATCATTGATTACCTTGTTTGGATCAGATATTGGAGAAATTGATTTTCTAAGACCTCCTATGCAAGGAATCCTCGTCTGAAATGAAAAGTCATACCCACTAACCCACCCTACATTAATAGTAATGAAGTTTAAGGCTTCCATAAATCCTTTTCAGAACACTTCCCAAAGGGCTGGCTTATTTAGTTTGGACAGTATTTAGCTTTGAGAACCCTAGAAGAAAAAAAAATGAACTAATTATATTTTCAACAAGTTTTAACTAATAGGGCTAAGTTATTTTTCATAGTATCCCTGATCCTTGGACCCTACATGTGGGATCTGGTGGGCCCCTATTAAGGTGGTAAATCCGGTTAAAATCTAGTGAGCCCCTATCAAGGTGGAAGATGTGGATGGCATTCGACCACAATCAATAGGACATTTTTTTCAGTTGTTATTAGGCACCAAATGTTTTTTTCTTTTTTGGTAACCTAGCCAAAGGGGGGTAGGACCCAAGTGAGACCTCGCATACAGATGGAAAGACAACCTACACAAGTGCGAAGGGAAGCCCGCACACGCAATAAGAGGTGGTATACCCAAGGTTCAAACCATGGACAGCCAGGTGAGATTTGTCACTCCTTACCACTCGGGTAAGGAGCCATTCTCTATTAAGCACAAGTTGATGTTTTATTTTGTGCTAAAACTTTTGAAGTCTTGGATCTATCTGTAAAACTAGTATAATCGAATAACAAATTAGATTTAAAACAAATGATTCTAATCTTTAAATGTTAATTTACATTTAGTCTATTTAATAGGCTCTTATTTCAAAATCCAGTGTTACTGGCGGAACTAGAATTCTCTTGTAGAGGACATGCATTGTTCTACCCATGATTTCATTAACTCTTTCAATTAAATGGTGTATCTATTTGTGAACATTTACCCAAACGTACAAGTTGTTTGGTGCACTATTTGGAAAGCTAGAAACAATTTCATTCATAGAGGTCAACCCTTACATCGCCATAAGATTATGGGATTAATTCGAAAAATCCTAGAAGGCCCCCACAAGCCACATTGGAGACCATCCCAACAGGAAAAAATGGAAAGCTTGTTGAGGTCCATAGAGTGATCTCTAACAAAGAAGACCTTGTGATCTTCTTAGATGCAGCCTATAAGGCTGAGGGAAATGCCTCTTTTGGATTTATTATGAAGTTTGATAATTTCATTGTAGACGCAGGCGCCATCCAAGGACCAATAGTCTCCTCTTCAAAAGAGGCTGAAGCGAAGGCAATCTTAGTAGCTTTGGAAAAGATAAGGAAACAAGGCTTTGACATAGCGCGGGTTTTGACGGATGCTAAGGAAGTGGTGCAAGCTTTAAAGGAAGATAGTGGCTGGTCTATAAACTCCATTATTTCATATATTAAAGCCTTGGCTGCTTCTTTCTCTTTTTTAGACTTTGATTATATTCCCAGGACTCTAAATAAGCAAGCACATATGCTTGCTAAGTTTTGCTACATTACTAGACATGATATAGGTTCTAAAAGGCTTCTATTCTCTTGATGGCTATGGGCTGAGCTTCTTTCTTTTGCTATTCTTTTTGGGTTTTCTTTTGTCTTGTACCTTTGCACTTTCTCTCTTTTAAGGAATTTCTTATTTTAACACAAAAAATGAAAAAAATAAAAGAATAGGAAAAAAAAACATACAAGTTGTTTAAGCTGGAAGAATGAAAATCAATATACATGTTCTTGCCCCACGTCAACCAGACACATTTTCCCCATCCCATTTGGCACCCATTTTTAGAGAGTTGGGATTCAAGAGAGAGCCTGCACCGGTCCACTCAAGTGGGAAAGGAGCTCGCACATACAGAAAGAAAGGCCACACAAGTAGGAAGATCACCTGCACATGAGAAAAGAGGTGGCGTATCCAGGATTCGAACCTTGAAAACCCAAGTGAGAACTCTTATGTGCACAAAATGTTATATTTTGATCAAAGAGGCTTGGAATGAATATCCAAGTATATTTTGATGGCAATTCCTGACCCGACCCAGCATGCCAAACTCCATTCTAAGCAGTTTTGAGTTGAATCCATTTGTTTCTCGTTTACTTTTTTACATTTTTTTACTCCATTTCCCAACCATTATTATTCTTGTTTGACTTATCAATCAAATTTCTTGCACTTTGATTTGTTTACCTGACCTGACAATTTAAGGCTTAAGTTCACATTATTAATTTTTTTATTCTTACCTTAATTTATACAAACTCACGTACCCGCACACTTAAGCTGCACAAGTCCCTATTCATTAGACACGAGGTCGACACGAGGGTCGACCTCGGTCGTTCGTATATGCGGATAGGAAGATGCTTCACTACTTGTGCTACAGTTGGGTGGCTTATTGCTTTTTAGTTGAGATTAGAGTAACAACTTCAGTCCTATTTATAAAAGGATTAAGTTTAGACATATACATCGTACGAACAACCATCAATTTCATTAATCATTAAGTCAATCGCAACCAATATAATCAGGCAATCACAAGGATTGTCGTTATTTTTTATTTTATTTGAATGTTTTGGTAAGAAGTCACAAGGAGTTTTTTTTTTGGTAAAAAAGTCACTAGAAGTTAAGGAGTACAATTCTCAACTGAACAAAGATTGTATGATATTGGGTAATTGTTTGCGCAAGCCAACCAAGTAACCACACATTAGGGAAATGCCAAAAAATAGGGTTTGCTTTTTTTTTTCTAAATCGTTTATCTGATTGCTTATGTAAGGCCTGCGTGTGTATATGTCAATCACAGGGTAGAGGATGAAATAGACATGGTCTTGGAGAATGTCCCTTTGATAAGATCATCCTAACTCTTCATTCAAGAGTGTTCACGGGGTAGGGATCCAGCCCCCCTTAGCTGGGATCACAAAAAGAAAAAGGTTAGTATAAGTGGAAAAGCGATTTTCACTTCCTCCATAAGAAATGGAATTAAAAAAAATTAAGAAAAATCCTTGCAAGGACTACTGTGTAAAAATTCAGAACTCTTGAGAGTGCGAATTTAAAAAGGACCAGAAAATCTTCCCTTATATTTTTTCCAAAATTTCTGAGAGGGTCATGACTACCCCTTGCCCCCTAGTCCTAACACTGCCCCTGGGGATGGGTTTTCGTCATTATCATAAAGTTGTTTCTCACCATTTACCCTTTTAAAGGTGGTGGAACATTAACACACAAAAACTAATGTTAAACCTTTTTGCGTTTTTTTTAATGTTAAACCTTTTTGCGTTTTTTTAATCTCTCTGTGTCTTCGACAGTTCGGAACTAAGGCTTTACATTTTAAAAAGATTTGCCTCTGCTTCTCTAAAACAGATAATACTTTTAGCGACGAAGTAATTGCGTCGCACGCTTGGCGGTCGGTGTGCGGTCTCTAAAGAGTATTAGCGGCCGCCTACATACCTTTAGTGACGGCTTTTGGCGGCCGCTAAAAGTCATTTTTCTAGTAGTGTTACATGCGCTTAATTTCCAAATCTCTACCCCGTTTAAATATTTAGATAAGCGCAGACGTGGGAAATAGAGATGCCAAAATGCACTAAGTAGCAGTGGACAAGGAGACACTCCTCATAATCCCGTCTTTATCATACAAACCCTAAATTATCTAATGGTTCGAACTCTACCTGATTTTTCTTTGCATGGTTAGGGATATTTACTAGGGTGAGATTGGGCCATCTGTACTGGTTGGCTAGCCTTCTGAAGTGGGCCATACGTGACTCACTCATTTTAGTAATCCACATACTACCAATCGTTTATTTTTCTATTCCATCTATTTAATGGTCATGTCATTCAACTATTCGAAACATTGGTTGTTACATAATCAACTGGAGTCCTTCCTGTTGAACTGCTCAACGTATGCCAGTGATCCATGTGGACCCCACAATGTGGGTTGGATTGTATTTCTTTGTATTTAAGTTTTACATAATCAACTGGAGTCCTTCCTATTAACTTACTTTTGGGGCTCATCTTGGTCTGTACCAATCATGTGAGATGGAAAGAATTCAGTGAGATTTTTACATCATCCAAATATCTTGATTTATGACCCTCAACTTCAATGGTTTTAGAAGGATTTTTAATCTCCTTTTTTAAAAAATAATTCGATAGTGGGTAACGGTTGGACCAACATCAAATTTGGGCTTGTCGCAACTTATGGGGGTCAGTGCATGATGAGGTTAACTTGATCATAGGTGAGCTAGGGTAGACTGCATATAAAAACAATGCAAAGAGCACTTCGATCTCGTTCAATTATTTTTTATATATATTTGTGGTAACATGTTAAAGGCCTCCCTCAAGGGATTGCTAAATAAAGCTATAAAATTACATAACTGAGCTGAGATGGTTTTGTAATCTAATTCTGAAGATTAAGAGGAAGCTGAGATGGTTTTGTAATCTTATTCTGAAGATTAAAATCACAAACATGCTGTTTTCTCTATTTTTTTTTTTTTTTATGAAAACGGTAACAAAATTTTCATTAAAAGAGGGAAGAAAAGAATACATCAAAACTTAGAGAAAAGAGGAGTTGAAAGGTGCATGATAGAAGCACCAGCCACTTACAAGATGACACCCATCCAAGGAATTAACCTTTCAACCCCTTGCTTTGCTAACACATCCGCCATTGAGTAGGCGGATCTAATCTTATGACGCAAGGAGACATTAATGCGAGCTGAAATCTTGCTAATTTCATTGAAGAGGAATTGAAATTTCCATGGGTTAGACTTTCGGTTAGATACCCATGTAATTGCATTTGAAGAATCACTTTCTAACACAAGGGCACTACTATATCTTATTGAGAACAATCTAAGACCTAAAATTGCTAGCACCTCCACTTCATTAGAGTCGCTCACCAACATGCTTGGAAAACACAAGAACAACATCACCCTTACTATTGCGAAGAACTTCTTCAATCCCCGCTGGGCCCGGCTTACCCCTTGAAGCACCATCAACATTAAACTTTAAAACTCCATAAGGAGGGAGACTCTAAGGAATAGATCTCCTCTCCTTACGTGGGCAGCATCCCATGCAAGCTTTCCAATTATAAAGAATATCATCAAAAGAAAACTCTAAGAACTCCTTTCTAATTAAAATCCATTTCTCAATTCCTTTCAAAAGAAAACATGCTGTTTTCTCTGTAAGTAGTGCTTCTAGTTGTACGATTCTATCCTTGTTTAAGCTGCATTTCTTTTGAAAGTGAATAACACGAATATGCAGTAATTTCTGTAAGTATCAAGTAGTGCTTGTAGATGTATGATTGTGTCCTTCTTCAGAACTAAACCATAGAGAAATACCATGGTAAGTTGTATATATATGGAGATCTGTTTTTTATTAGTTATTTTATTTATGGGTGTTTAATTAAGATACGGTTAAAGGACCACATCTTGTAACAAAGACACCACACCTAACATAGGAAGTTTAATAGCTTAATCAGTAGTGATATTGAAAGTATAGATCTTTGATCTCTTTCTTTCTCCATTTGGGCGGGCGAAGTCGATTATCATCATCATTTTTCTGTTGATCACTCGTATTAAACATTAAAACAAAACATTAAATGCTCTCTAAACATGCATAGAGTGACAGCTGATACATACTCCTCTTGAAGGAGAGGCCCAAGTTCAAGTACAATGAATTCCCTTGGGAGTAAAAAAAGAGGACATGAAGAGTGGGACACATGGTTTTAAATATTGCTACCAGACTATATATGATCATCTTTATATGTATTCGTTGTACAGTCAAAATCCACCCATCTCTCTCTCTCTCTCTATATATATATATATATTAAATCTATAGTTAGATGCATGACTTTGTCAATTAAGTGTATTAGGAATGAGTATGTTTACACTGTTATGGATAACAGCATTATTTTATTTTATATTCTTTTGAGGTTGTAAATTAAACAACTTAAAACAATAGTCTTTAATTTGATGAATCAAAGAGGATAGATCTCACATGTACAATTCCAAACATTGGGGTACATGTATTGTCAGTTCTTGTGAAGCCCACAAAGATGAATGATAATCAAGGAAACGAGGGAGATGGATGGATCAGCATGTGAGTTAGGTTTGACTTCTCTATCAATCCATTCAAATGCTTCTGGCCCTTGATTTTAGCTCCTGAAACTTCATTGGCTGCATATTGTGCAAATTTATTTGTTATATAATCTAACATTTTTTTTTGTGCTCTTGCTTATGTTAATGTAAAACCAGACTTATTGGCAGTTGAAAGGAGGCAGTTCTTTGTAAAGTTAACAATTGATCTTAGGTGGAATATGTGTGTCAACAATAAAAGGATTCAATAGAAAAGATGATTTATATATTAAGTTTTCTCAACTAACCATTCCTTATCAAAATTTCAAGGCATTAGTATAGACAACATAAGTACTTTTTCAATACATCCACTTGGGTGGAATCCACTTCTCAACACTCTCTCTCATGTGCATCCCCCCGGCTCTTTTCACGGCATATATTTTCCGTCGTCAAGTGGTTCCTACTTCGATTCAAACTTGCGACCGGTTGACTCTGATACCATATTAAGTTTTCTTAGCTAATCATTCCTATCAAAATCTCTAGGCATTAATAGAGGCAACCTAAGTACTCTTCAAAATCTTAGGCCTAATATTCCTAATTGTGACTGCATAAATAATTAATAACTTGATAACAATTTGTTTTTGTCCTCGGGGGTAATTAAGGGCCTGGATGAATGAGTCTTTTTTATATAAATTTTGATGCACAAATGTTGGCATCGGCCGATATCTATCCCATGTATGCGTCACAGGGTCACAGCGGTAGCCTTGACAAATGCAATATTTAGCATTTTAATGCTCACATGTTGGTATCCGCCAAACATGTTGATGTATTGTGTATCACACTTTTTTATTTGGTAAAAGAATGTATGTATCACACTTGTTCTACATATTGGACAATTGAGAAATTAATACTCAGTGGCTCAATATCAGTTGACACGGGTCGTATCAATTCAATTTTTAAAACCAGAAGGGGAACCAAAGTCTCAGCCCTGGTGCTGCACTTACAACACCTAACTTAGCCACTGCTGCCACTAAGGCAGCATGCCAAATCTGGAGACAGATATAAAATTTCAAACCAGCTATATGATCTCATTTCCCCTGATGCTATTTTGGACAAGGATGTCAGAAAGTGGGAAAGTCCTACTAATTGGAAAAATAAGGAGAATTCTAAGGGCACGTTTGGTAAGCATCCATGGTAGGGAAATGATTCTATGCTCTTGATGATTCCTCTGTTCCACTGGAAGAATCAAGCCATTCTCATATATGATTTGTGCAGAGAGATCTAGGTTTGGCATTGAAAGAGGATTCCCACCATTAGTAGAATATGTGATACAATAGTTGTAAGTTTTTTTGAAATAACTCACGATCTATGACGAATCAGGACCTTAAATTTTTACTCAAAGTCAATTTGGGCCATCTAGTGTATTTGAACGGTTCGGATCGTGCAAAGGGGCCCCACAAAAAAAATATTTTTTAGAATCTGGATGTTTTTGCAAATATCTCAATATCCAGACATGATCAACGGCTGAAATTTGATCAACTAGCCGTTTTTAACCTTCCAGAGATAGCTGACGGTTTAGATCATGATTATAGGCCCCACAGAAACCAAAAAATTGAAAAAAAAGGCACTATTTTTCATCCCCTTTTTTGCCTTATGTGAAATCAACGGTCAATAGTTTTTGGTCAATTTCTCATGATCCACAATGAATCAGGCTGCCAAATTTGGACCTAGAGCCGTTTTAGTCATTTCGAAGAGATTGGACGGTTTGGATTTCACAAATGGGCCTCATGGAATTTTAGAAATTGCCATCCAACCATCTGGACTTTTTTGTGAATATCTCAAACTCCATGAACAATCAATGGTTGAAATTTGACGTCCTAGCCGTTTTGACCTTTTAAACAATACTACCTGTTCAAATCTTACTTGTGGGGCCTAGAAAAGGTCAGATTTTGAAAAAAATGGACAACCCTATATTACCGTCCGGATTCACTGGAGCTCCGCCTTTCACTGCCTTTGTGGATTTTGGAAATCAGAGGGGGGAAGGTCTGACTTGGGGTATACATGGGAGCATGGATGCATGGAATCACAGAGGCTCTGTTTTGAGACTTTCCTTGCATTGCCAAACGAGGACTTTCCACGGAATTATAGAAAATGTGTGTGGAATCCTCGCTAAGGATGCTTACCAAACGTGCCCTAAGAGTATGTTTGTGTAAAACTTTTCTGCGGAAAATCGATTTTTCAGGCGTTTGATGCGGAATAATTCCACGGAAACGTTTTTGTGCCTCATCAGCATTTTCCTTAATAATGGTGGAAATGGGTTTCCTATTTTGGGGGGGGGGGTTTAGAAAACTTCTTCCTCTTTTTCTCACTCTTGTCCATTTCAACAAAAAACCCTACAACTCTTTCATTTTTTATTTCTTTAAATAAATTATTATTTGACGTTGAATAAATAATATACATGTTATGTTCTTTTTCTTCAAAAAATTGTTTCACCAAATACGAAAATTTGATTTTCTATAAGGAAACCACAGCTGCACCAAACAACATTAGCACCAATTCAACGAAGAATTTTTTTTTGCACCAAACATGAATTTCTAAACGTACAAAAATCCTTGTCCGAGGTTTCTATTTCTATGGAATTTGCTGACATGACGATTTCCCCTTTCTGCGGAAAGGGTGTGCACACAAACATGCCCTAAATGTGGAGCAACCTCTTTTGTGGATCCACCACTTTTTTCTAATAGTAATTCTCCATTGTTTTGAATTTGAATGGAGGAACCATGCAAGAAAAAACAGCTTCTACAATTATTTAAATAAACTAGTAAAATAATAAAACATTACTTTTTGATAATAGAAAAACCAGTTTCATTAGAGAGAATGGTATTTTCTACCTTAAGGAAAAGTCATTTCTCCTGCTCTTTTGTGAAAGTTAGTTTCAAGAATATTAACTTTCCCTGTGAAAGATATCTAAACAGGAGAAAAAGAATTTCTGTAGAGAAAATTGCTCACTCTAGACTTTTCTCAATTTCCAAACAGGCCCTCAATTATGAAATTAGATCTTGATCTATCAAAGAAGGCATAAGAATAGTCTTGGGTGTGTTCCTATGACTGAAGTCGTGGTCAGAAGCACTACTCAGGAGATCTTTTTCTAGAGTCCAGACATGCCTCTTAGATATAGGTGGTTAGTCATCAGTGGAAGAGGCATCTCATCCTCCCATGGCCCGTCCAGGTGGGTCTACGAAGAATAGGTTCCAGTACTGTGCTAAATTGTACTATGCCACTGCTCCAAACAAGCAAACGAGCAAAAGGGGATTGTACGGCGTCCATTTCAGAACTTTTTGGTACAACCAAATGAATAGAAATGTCCAAAATCCATGCTTTGATGCATACCAAAAGTAGGATACCACACATCCATGAACAGGGCACACTTGTGCACCTGAGTTCGGACGGAAAAGCCATTGGATACCACACATCCATGAACAGGGCACATTAGCTTACAGCTGGTTTGTATAGGCATGCCGCAAAATGGTTCCCTGGAATTTTTCCTCTTCCTGGAACCACCCCAAAACAAGAAAGGATTTTGAAAGAATCACACAAAACTAAGTTCATTTTTGCAATTTTCTTAATGAGAATCGGCCGCACAAAATATAGAATTTACGATAGTATGAAAAAGATTTTCTACTTTTCACGTTTTTTCTATACAAAAGTGTGTACACAAACATGCAAATTTTCCTAAGTCCATAAAACTTGTATGCACACAAACGACCCCGCCAAGTTTATATACTATCGACCTTACAATCAACCTTTCCACACCCGTTTGGTGGATTCAGCTGGCTAATTAAGTGTTTTTGAGGAAGGAATATTAAGAGCGCAGCTAATAAAGAGCCTATGTTGGAGATGTAGATAGGTAGATTTATGTGCTACTTTCTAGCTTAGATAAGATCGGCATCAATAAATTCATATCCGTCTCAACACCCCAAGAGAAAAGCAACCTTGTCACATTTTCTGTCAAAAAATGTGCACTTCCAGTCTTCAGACTTATATTGAAAATTTACTGGAATGAAAATGACAATCAAAGGTGACAATGAAAAAATTGGGGGGTAATAATTTCCACTCCCTGAAATCCACGGCTGTTTTCAAAGGTGCCCTTAAATTCATGGTTCCGTGTAAGAACACAGTTTACTTGGTGGACCTGATATGATGACCCAATAGAAGGTGCTGCCTCCAATAAAAATGCAAATGCAGGTCCACTCACATAATCATTGTCACTTGTTTATAGTAGTGGTAGAGTTCCCTTAGTCAATGTGAAAGGGTTTAAGATGATAGGCCCAGACGGAGACATGGGGTCCTACTTCATACATACATACACAATAGAACTGTCTGGAAAACGACAGCAGAAGATGCTTTTGAACACGTTTAAGTGTCTAGGAACATTGCAAAACTCAACCCTATTTAAATCACTAGCAACTACACGAATGTATAAAATTATAGATTCAATGGTCCAATCCCTTTGGCCAGTAATAGGCATCCGAGGATATAGTGCAAAATTTAGCCCATACAGGAACCAAAATGTGCACCAAGAACACCATTTTGAAATATAATGCATCCAAAAGGCCGTCCTACTATTAGATGTGATAAAAGCTGCATCCCAGAAAACCTGGGTAACATCTGAATACCCCCTTGGCCCTACACTTGGGTGGGGGTGGCTTATTTGGAGATATTCATTCTTTGATAATGTAGGCGGTAAAAACGACACCTACTTAGATTGAGATGAACTTCTTAGATCAGGGAAGACCGAACGCCAGGAACCTGCACGGGGCTGAGGAATCTGAAAAGAGAAGGAAAAAGGCTTGGGTCAGAGCCCCTGGCTGCCGTGAGCCGAAGGCGCTCCGACGCCTGAGTCAATTCTGAGAAAACTAAGCAGCAGCAGGAGGAAGAAGAGAATGAGAGAGGGTCTGTGGTCTATTGCCAGTTGCATATCGCGTTTTTTCCCATGTGTATATGAAGGAGATTACTCGCACATTCTCTGTGAGTGGGGGTAGGTGGGGTAAGGTTCCATCAGCCTTACCCTGACATTCTGCGGTAGGTAAAAAGGGTGCATCCCATCAGTAACTTTTGGTCAGTTGATGTGAAGGGATGATAAAGCCGACTTCTTATCGCCATAAATGAGCGCCCCTTTCTGTCAGGGCTCGCCCTTGCTTTTGGTAGGTGTGATGGCCCACTCTTTGCCTTCGTACTTTTACCGGAACCAGGAATGGCCTGGCTGAGCTGACACCCTGCTGGCACACATGCCGAGCTGACCCTACCGAGCTGCCGAGCTGAGTCACTGAACTGGCACTCCTAGCCGAGCTGCAGCGTGGAGGCCTCTTGAGCCGGCGCTCCTCATCGAGTCACCGAACTGCCGGGCTATGCTTACCGAGACCGAGGTGAAGGTCGGTAGATTACCGTGATCCTCGCTTAATCTCGTCATTACGGTATTTTACCCACACAGATAATCTTGGATTAATCAGCATATTATTGACCCACCTAATGGCATTATCAAGGTTTAGACTAACAACCCTCAACAAGACTCCACATATATAGACCACCAAAATGAAAGATCCAAGCCTGGGATTAACGACCCTTAAGCGGGGTGAGACGAGTTATAACCAACAAAATTTAGCAACCATTCACAAATGGATCATCCCTCGTCAAGTTTATAACCAAGCATCCACATCCCAAACCAAATTGCTTGTCCAAAATCACTTTGGAAGAAGGCGCGCTTATCCATCTTCACTTTCATATACTACATAAACGGCATTAACCACTAGTGCTAAGTATCTTAGAATTGAGGATTTTCTTTAATAGTTAAGTTATATGCGCAGATGGTGGTTATTTGACCAGTGTTTCTTAACATCTATAACCTTTTATCCTCATGAATATTATGAGAAATGTAGATGTTAAGAATAACATCAACAACCTTATTATACTTGAATCTAGCAAATCATTAACTACCACATTTGGGTTAGATATAGGAGATATGCAAGGCTACCATAAATCCTTTGCAGAACCACAGGCCCCACCTTTCCTGTGGCCTGCTTCCCAAACATTTGAGAATGTTCGAAAACTATTTAGCTCTGAGAATCCCAAAAAATAACAAATTACTGTTAACTAAATATTTCCAACAGAAACAATTAGGGCTCAATCTCTGGCTATAGCATTGGTGCTAAGGAAATTGCATGAGGGTCTGTGAGTGGGTGTGTGAGTACTTTATCTTACCAAAAAATAAATAAATAAAAATTATCCTCATGTTTTAACTAATAGGTTTAAGTTATCATTCCTTGTGTCTTTAATCCCTACACCCCATAGTCAATTGGACATTTTTGCAATTGTTGTTAGCCACAACCTGATTGTTATATTATATGTAAATTTTGAAGTCTTGGATCCATTTGTAAATTCTAGTCTAATCCAATAATAAATTAGGTTTAAAACAAATGTTTCTGATTTTTAAATGTTGATTTACATTTTTCTCTTTGATAAAATTATAAAATACTCTATTTTATAATCAACTGTTAGTGGCAGAGTGAGGATTTTTGGTAGCATCATGAAAAACTAATTGCCTTCTAGAACCTTTTTTTTTTTTTTTTTCTTTTTAAAGGAAATACGTCGCAGCAAATCATAAAAATGCAAAAACTATGGAAAAGTAATTTTTCTCCATAGCACTTCCGTAGAAGCGGTGCTACACAAATGTACCCTTGAGTTCAAAGGATGATTTGTTTTTCCAGAAATAGGTACAGGAGGTTTAACTGACGTCCTAAACCTAAAATTTATGTGCTTTTCTTGAAGCCCCCACTCTATGCCAAGAAAAGACGAGGATGAGGCAGTCAACAGCCAGATTTGGACTGGACTCACCTGTGTCCAGGTCCAAATCCATTTACAATTGAACAGCCAAGACTCCAAGCCCGGTCAAGGTGTGAAATGGACCCCAGCCCTCGGACACAAATTTGCCCACTTAGAAAATGTGCATTCTTAGTTCCACTCATCTAAACCCTATTAGTTCATTAATACCCTCATCCGGGCTTTAGCACAAAGCACAGATTTAAAAAAAAAAAATCAGAGAAATTCATAGAAAGCCCTATTTATATGACATGTATATGTTATACATTAATATCAGTTTGTTTAGCATGTATATTGTATGTGTCTGTATACATGTATTTAAAATTTAAATGGGCTGAATTAGAGTCCATTGGGGTTAAGCCAAAATATGGCCAGTAAGGGTTTAACCCTAAACATCGATTTGGATCTGGCGCATTGAACCAATTCCTGTTGCAGGCCTGCCTAAATGGTTGTGAATTCAAGCCGAATCTGGACAGGACTAAGCCCTAATGGTCCGCCTAAATCCTGTGGCAGGCCTGCTTATTTGAGTCGAGTCGATTTCCCAATGCAAGAAGATCCAAGAACAATGGGGTTGCACTACAATACAGTGGATACCATCGTGGGTTCCGATCCACGTTGACTATGTCCCAAATTCATCATAACTAGAGGATCTCAGCCATTCACTGAGAGCAGGGCTTCCAAAACAGAGCTGAGAAAAAAAAAAAAAAAAAGGTTTGGGCCGGACAAATGAGTGATTGACTAGGAGCCCAATAAGTATTTCAAGGCACAAATCTAAGTCCAGGTTTGAGACTTGGAACTTGGATCTGGCCTCCCTATTAGGGGTAGTAAAAGGCCAAAGCAAACCCAATACAGGCTATAGTCCAATAAAGGACCAAGTCCAACAAAGTCTTGACACCACTAAGGTTTGGACCATAACTATTAGCCCAGCCCAACAATAGTTTCCGGCCATAGATTCGGGTCAGGGTTAAGCCCTTTGGCCTTGATGGACAGTGCCAGCCACTCATATATGGGCCTTGCTATGGGGGACCTTCATATCCAATACTACCAAATGGAGTGTGCATTTTCTCATGATTAATAAAAGTTTAGGGTAAAACAAGGGCATACTTTTGCCAGTAATGTTTAAGACTTAATCAAGAGTTTGAGGTAGTTCTATTTTTTAATCTTAGTTTAACATAATAAAAAAAAAATGTTTAGTGAGGTGTATATAAAAAGAATGCACGGTGAAAGAGACATTGAAACATAAAAGAGAGACACAATTGGAAAGTGATAAGGACAAAGTGATGTGATGAGCTATTAATTGAGAGACTTTCCTGTCAATGCCTTTGTAGATATATTAAAGCCATGACCATGGATCCCTTCTTATCATATACTAAAAGCCTGCAAAGTTAGGTGTGAAGAAGCATATATACATGGTATATGATCAGTGTATAAATGTTTTTAGTGCTTTAATTTGATTCCTGGCATTATCTTGATTGGCAGGGCATAATTTGTTATGATATCAGCATTGGATCTGATCATAGTTTCGGTGTAATCCCCACCCACAATCCATGATGGACGATTGTGAATTGTGATCCAACTGATTATTTAGGCTAATGGGCCACATTGTATGTAATGGATTATGTAAACACATGTAGCTGCAGAGATGTCTCTCATCAAAACTGAGAAAAAAAAGATGAATAATTCAACAAGAGCCCCAGATGAATCATTTACCTGAATGGATTATAGAAGTAGGCCTGTGTGAGAGAGATAGAGTGGATAGAAAGATGTTAGCTTTCAGATTGTGATTTAACAGGAAGAAGAAAGAAGAAGAAGAAGAATGTGATGTAGTAACTTGTAACTGATTACTGTAGTTGAAAATTTATACAAAGTTTGGGGTGTGTGTGGAGGAGAATCCATGAAAAGCACACTACTCAAAGAGGGACCCATGACTTTGACGGTTCGAATCCTATGATGCGTTTTGATTTGAGTGGGACTCACATACATCAAGCCAAAATAACATATGGAAAGAAGAGAACAAAAGGAGTCGGTGCATAGGAAATATGGCCACGTGAGTGTTTTTTGGGTACCCCAATCATAACACGGGGCAGGGATCAAGAGAGAGCACACTAGGGTTTTGATCCATTAAAAATCGGGTTTGGTTCCTTATTTAGGCCCTTCTAAGTAAATGAGTCTGGGTCTATGTCTAGTTCCACATTGGTTTGAACCCGTGAACCCGGGACCCGACACATTGCCTCAATTTTCGAGAATCCACCTTCTTCTTTACAGTTCCGAGTCTAGAACCAAGAAGGTGGTCTCGAGACGGTTCCATGTCCGGGTCCACCATGGACCAGGACTAGAACCAGCCCGTTTACATCCTTAAAGCACACACACTCACAGGAAGATAGCCTGCACACACGGGAAAAGGTGGTATATCGAGGGTTTGAAACCCTGGACCGTTAGGTGAAAAATATCACTCCTTACCACTGGGTAAGGAGCTGATCTAAGAAAAGAAGTTGCTTATGTCTTTCTAATTCTAATTGCACAGAGAGAGAGAGAGAGTCCTTGAATCTCCACCTACCTCTTTCTCTACGTCATACACATTATTGGGCCAGAAGATGGTCTTATCATGGGCTCATTTGATGTCCAAGATAATCTTACTTCGTCGGCAACAACACAATCAAATCATTAATATTTATGATTTTTGACACATATCTAATTGATAATAAATGGCATAAAATGAACTGTTCACATTCTCAACCACAAAAACTTTGATCCTGTCGGCTGAAGCTGCTAACATATCATGCTACCCCCCAAAATTGGACTTGGACCAGTCATCTGCTGGGCCCAACTAATGTGGCCCACCATGATATCAATCTCACCAACCTAATAATCGTCCTGCAAAATGATAATAGAACAATAACTGTCAATGGCCCAGATCCAACGTTGGGAATCTTGTGGATATATAGTTGCTGATGGAGGGGAATTAGATCATGCATCACTATCAAAACCATGAACTTATCTTGAAGGTTCATGTAGCTGGCCTAAAATACAAGAGTGCCTTTTTGTCATTGCATTCTTATATTATCTGAATGGGTTGGTTTGATAGAAGAATGTTAAAAATATAACTAAAATAAAATTTACTATGTGATATGAGTACTTTCTTGACATTCCAATTGCATGCAAAATTCAAGCACGATTTGGTATTGTTATTGGAATGGTTGAAATCTCAGAACTTCTATCTAATTATTAAAAAAGTTATCCATTTGGGAATTGGTGGAGCGACGTAAGGTGTGGGTTTGCTCCCTACATTTTGTATCCAAAACCGCCGCAGACTTGTCCAGTCTGTGTTTGTATGGGCTTAGCATGTACCACTCGCGATATTTGTCTTATTGGGGCAAAGACCTCATAGATACCCACTTCATCTAAAATAAAAAAAATTAATTAATAAGCTATAAAAGATATAGCCAAGTTTTAAATTTTCTTAAGAATCTAAAATTCTACAACCTTGGTCTTTTCAAATTCGCCAACTAAAACCAACTTTGATGAAGTACAAGTTTATTTCATCTTTACAACTAACAAGACATGCTACTAACTCCAATCTCCCAACTGCTTTTCTGTACAGCAAAGGCACATACATAAATTAATAGCCAAAGATACCCAAATCACATGTGTAATTAATTCTCAATTCAAAGCACCCAAAAGCCACAAATCACATGTATGGTGAAATTTACAAGGACCTTTTAGTTGGATTGCTCTGCAGTCTGTCCCACTAACAAGGTTGTATCTTTCACTCTAAATGGTTGGTTTATCAGTTCAATTGTAATTTGAATGACATAAGAAGTCATTAATTAGAAACATGTCCTTAAGACAAAATGATAGTTTTATGCCTTGACTATCAATCTCTCCATTTTTACTTATTATTTTTTGCCTCTATTTTGACAAGTTTTGACCTTTTATTTCCTATATTATGCCCAGCAGTTTAAATTCCAAATCAATGCTAGCTGTTGATGCTAATGAAAACTTGAAGAGGAAAAGCAGATGAACAGAGCCATAAACCATCATAATTGAACAGGGAAAGGGATAAACCATATTTTCAGCCCAAATATACATCTATATAAAGGGAAAAAAAAAAAAAAAAAAACACACACACACACACAGAGCAGAGATGATCAAAGAAAGTGCAGTATTTTATACATTTAAAAAATTAAAACATAAGGGTGACCTCGCCAAGAAATTAATATGGCAATGAATCAGAAGGTTGGAAATGATGGCAGACAGGTCGAGTTGGGGAAAATTGGGTTGGGTTGGCCCAAGATGTCTACAGTTTGAACCCAAACTCAAACCCAACCCATATTAGGGTCAGCCTGTTTAATCGGACCCAATCTTTAAGCTTGAGCCAAGCCCAATCCATTGCAAACAGTAACTATGCATTTGAGTTTGGTTGCCGGCCCAAGAAAAAAGTCCAATAAAAGCAAGCTATTCCATTTAAATAAACTATTCTGAGTACTACGATATTAAACCACCAAACCGTTTAAATGGGTTTAGATATGCAAGTCGACCCATTTAAATGGGTTATATATACATAACAACCCAAACCCAACTCATCAACATGTGGGCCAGGTCCCTAATTTATTGCAGGTTGGGTTATGCAGGTAAATTAGGCCGGATATGATTCTGGTTAATGGGCAAGGCCAAATTTTGCCACCCTTAATCTTAAAAATGTAAATGGTGATTACATCACAGGTTGTACATCATCTCATAGATTGAAACTTTTGAAATGCAACCATCAAGCACTAGTTTGTCTGATCACAAGTAAAGGATGTGACGCAGCCCCATAAGCGATGGACCCACCGACGGGTCCCACCAATCCAGTAGAACACATCGATTTACTGGCCGAGGCTTCGTTTGTAGGATGTGTTTGGGTTTGTTAGTTGTCTTCTGTTCTGCTTTCATTCTATTGTGGACAATTTTCTTTCACTTGTTTTCTCTACACCCACAAACTCAAAGAGATTCTATTTAGTCCTTGAGGCAATGTGCAAAAAAGTCAAGAGCTAAAGGAGAGTTTCCAATCCTTTTAAGTTTTCTATTTGATAATGAAAGATTGTTCACTATAAAAACCTACTAAAAGAAGGATTTCATGATGGGAGTTGACTCACATAGGTAAAAAGCTATAACTGAGGGGTTTAAAGTTCTACTCTCCCCCTGTGTAGCTTGGATGTTTTTTTTTTTTTTCTCCCTTGTTGATCGGTTGTCCCTTTTTTTTTTTTTTTTCCTCTAATGAATTTCTCCCTCTACCAAAAAATAATAAAATCTTCTACTCTGCTCACTTCAGTAACACTGGTGGGATCATCTATCATACCATGCATAGGAAAAGGAGAGGAGTGTAATAGTTCCCTCCTAGAAGGAAGGAGCTGATAGCAGGCATCTATGAGAAAATCATCTGATCATGCAGATGGGTGGCATTTAGATTACACTTTGCATTGTACGGATCTATCCTCATTACATTAGATCTTATTATAGTAATTGATCACGAAAGCAAACAAAGACAACACTGTTTTTTTTTTTTTTTTTTTTTTTTTTAATTATTATTATTTTTTTTTTTTTTTTAAATTGAACTACTGGTTAGGACTCAGTAGTAATACTCGAAGGCGTAGGGATAGTTCCTTGGGCATGTGTGTGATATGAAGGAGCCAACACCACTCAACCATGATTGTTTTGGCAGCCGACAACACTGCAGTTTGAGGAAGAAGATACACGGGGATGTTTATTTCCAACCTCCCTATTTAATTAAAGAATAACAAGAAAAGTAATAGTTTCTGTCGAATACAAGGTAATAACAAGAAAAGTAAAGAGGGAAATATTCAAAGTTTCTATTTTATTTTTTTTTGGTTCGACCCGCGAAAAAATATACTCTGGAATACTAGATTCATTCCAAGGAAATATAACAACAAAGACAAGAACAAACAAAAAGTAATACAAAAAAGGACGGAGTAAAAAATTTTATATGCACATAAATTACGAGAATCCATAAAGATATTTATTGATCTTTTCTCAATAAGATTCAAGAGTAAGATTACATTACAAGAAGTACTTAAACTGATTCACCATGAGGAGAACATGTTTTCAGGTCATTGTTGGACACAGAAGTTAACTGCATTGCTAAGATGTAATACAGAACCTGTATCAAAATTACTTCACACACAACAATAATAACAAATTAATGTACATATTTAAGGTATACATGTTTAAAGCATAGTTTCCTGTAAAAGTTGTACGAAAAAAAATGCAAGACAGACAGAAAGTCTCCACTGTCTTCAAACAATGTTAGATGAATCGAACCCTGCATAGCAGAGTAGTTGTGATCCTAAAAGAAATGCCAATGCTATTCTCTTCGATTGTTTTTAGTGCGCATCTTGGAAAGGAGGTGCTCCTGCTTCTGGCTATACTTGCGCTTTATATGCTTATCTTCTTTTTCTTCGTTAGATTTTTGCAGCCCCTTCACACTAGGTCTTTCCATCCTATGCATGCGACTCTCATATTTCCCATCCATGGGGCTGTCACTATGCTCATGCTTGTGCCTGTCCATATGAGACCGGTGATGATGGTGGTGGTGGTGGTGGTGATGCTTATGGTGATGCCGATCACTCGCTAATTCAGGATGGTTAGCACGGTAGCGGCTGCTCCTTTGCCGATTGTGTGCATCATATCGATGGTGCCTAGCTTCCTGGTTATGATGGTGAGAACGGTGTGGATGATTATCATCTTCTTCACGGTGATGACTAATAGGAGGCTGCCCATACTTCCTGTTGACACTGTTCTTTTGTGTCCCTACTCCAAAACGATCCTCCCACCAGTCATATACTGGATCAAACAGTCCCTTCTGATGTAGCAGCCACAGGAGCACCACCACTGCAAATAGAAAAGATCATCCTTTGGACTTCTGCATTTCAATCTGGTGGGCAACATGAATATTCCACCAGACCAATAGCACATTGAAAGGCAGAAGAAACAATTGTAGAGATATATCTCACTAAGGATAGACGGTGAAAAAAAATCTCTCCAATTACAACTGATAAACAGGCAGTAAAAAATTTGGTGGCCAAAGGTTTTAATTCAGTTCTCAAATAAATTTTTTTTTTCTAGTGAGAATCATTTCGACTATCCTCACATTTCCCAAACTGCTGGAGCATGAATCACATTCAATACTGGAAGACTACCATGTGTTCCCTTTCTTTAAAGAGGAAACACAAAATGTTTCTTTACCATTAGACTGCCCTAAACCCAGTAAATAGGCCCACTTTAGTTGATACAAACTGTTCAGCTCTCATCCCCCGCGACAGACATGGGCAAATCGCAGTTGCAAATCACCAATGGAAAAGATAATAGTGTTCAAAGAAAGACGGCGGTACATGACATTTTGACACCGAATTGGCTGTTAAGACTCTTAATTTATGCACATCCCAAGAGCACCAGATGTGCATTATGGTAAGATGGCTTATAACATCCCCTTGCAATCACTGTAAGCTACAATTAGGATGGTATTAGGAGAAATTTAAGATGATAATCCCTACCTTAGAAGATCAGCATGAGACTTGTATTTGATGAGGTCTAGTCTCCATTATCTGGCAGCAAGACTCCTTTCTCCCTCTTCTTCCTTCATATAATGGAGTTTATTTATTTCTTTATTTTGAAGGACATCATGAAGTTCCTTAAATAAAGGTCTCATGCTTATATTGTAAGATAACATTTATCATCTCATTACACCGAAATACCATCCTACTTGCAACTTATTGTTATTTCAAGGAATGCAAAAAAGATAATACAAACTTAAAATGATGTTATACATATATTGACCAATCTTGGATTTAAATATTAAGATAGTTCTAACATGCAATAGTCAGTATAGTATGGTAAAAGTGCACCAAAACTAGTCATGCTCCACGATCATTCTTTCTCAAATTTAGGTCATGCCTCCTCCTGTGTGGAGTTCGTCAAATGAATGGCTGAGATTATTGAAAGGTGGCCCTCCACAATCTCATAGCTCGTCTTACAGAGATACCAAATTTCTCTAGTTCAAGTATACAGGACAGCAACATAAATGCCAGTTTCTCTAGTTCAAAGCATACGAGGGAGCAACATGATCATGTAAAAACTTAAAGAATCACAGTGGTGACCAGCTTGCATGATAGGAAACCATTGGATCTTCAGCATCCCTGATGGTTCCAAATATCACTCTGCTCATAATGATATTCACGTTTCAATTGAATTAATGCCAAGAGGCGTGGCTTATCTTCAATGGAAGTTGATCAAGTGTCCTGGAAAAACTGAATCCAATTAAGAGCGATATAATGGCCATCATTTATCAAGCGAGGAGATTGAGAATTGAGATCCAACAGTTTTTCACAATGGAAGGTGGGCTTGACACTCAGAATTTCAAAGGTAAACAACTGGGTACGAGGTGCAGCTGTGTAAACTTGATAATTTCTCCATATAATAAAACCTCAATTAACTATGGTTTGTCCTCATTGGTAACTAGAGAAGAAAATCACCTGTCGGAAACATCGCCAAAAATAAAGCAAACATTGCAATCCAACTTAGACATATATACTGTATGTGGCAACTGAAGTCAAAGAAACCTGAACATTTGCTTCTGAGCATAAGAAAGAACTACAATTAGCACGAACACCATAAAAAAAGTATTAATTTATCATACTAACAATATAGAAAAGAATTAACATTTGTTTTAAAAAAAGTATCGTGACTAGAACATGCAACCTTGTGGCTGGCAACAACAAGCCCTTTCCAACTGTGCTAGAAAATTATTACTAGGGGCTTCAGCGTGCTAGAATGATCGAGTTTAATCGGTACTCCAACAAGCCGCTGTTGGAGTAGTGATAAGTCATGCTCCCCTCCCTCAAATAATAATAACAATAATAATAATATCAAGGGAAAAACTGGGAGAAAATCCTAGCGTTTACGACAAAATGAGGAAAAAGCTTACCACCGAGGCAAGTGTTGCTTAATCTAAATAGAGGGGCACCGCTTTGGCAGAAATGGAAGGAAATCTAGTGCCAAAAATGCTAAAACCATTGATAACAAAAACTGCAGATTTTTTTTTTTTTTCATTTTTCCCAGAAAAATTATGTGTGGGTTTGCCAAACGTGAGATATACAAAATATCACTAATTTCGCACCAGAGACCAACTTCTTGATAGATCACTAATAGAATCAGCCTAGAGGAGCACGGAGAATTGTGGAGGCAAATGAAGTGGAGCAAATGAGGGAGCGTAAGGAAAAGTAAAATCACAAGTTCTTACCAGCAGGGATGAAAATACCATTAATGGTTGGTGTAGCACTTGGCAGCTAAAACCCTACGTAGTGGACTTTACGTAACGGCATAGCGATCTAATTAAAAAAGTACTAATTTTTTTTGGAAATATCTAGAATATTGAAAAATGTTAGAATTTAATATTTACCTTTTAATAGTAACTAAGACAAGGGGTGTAGTGATCCCCTCATTGCATGGAGGTCCCATATCGGTATGGATTCATTTCTACACTTATATTCAATTTGGTTAGTTATACATAATGAATTATATTTTATTTCTACATGGCTGAGCTTGAAATTTTTATTACTTTCTCAAATTTTTTTTCAAACATTACTACATTTCAGGAATTTTTAAAAAATTCTCATAAAAAATTATATTGGACTCATTTTCTATTAGAGTGAAATTTGATTGGGTCCCTATTTCCTTTTCTATTAGAGTGAAACTCTCTCTCTCTCTCTCTCTCTCTCTCTCTCTCTCTCTCCCCCAAATTCTACCAAATTGCAAGTATAGTTGAAGCACTCGCTATGATTATATAGTGGTTGTAGCACTGTGACAGGCCGCTACAGATGCTGCCGATGCTAAAATGTAATAATCCTAGTAGCCAATAGCCACTACCTCGACCGATATCTCGGCCACTACGCTATATAGTGGTCGATATTTTCATCCATGTTTGCTAGACTTATTAGCTCCAAAAAAAAAAAAAGAATGGCATACGGAATAGAGTGCGGACAATTGTTCCACCAACAAAATTACCATTAAATATCAGTCCCCTATCCCTTGACAAGATGACATGTTGGTATGCTGAAGGGGCCAAGGTCTTTCTAGAATAGACTAAGAAGCAGATATCATCAGATTAGAGTCCAGCAGGGAGATGAATTTAAAAATGTTTAGAATGAGCAGCGCACTGTGTTAATGGGTGGTTATGCCAATTGAATTTTCTAATCTACCAAGTACATTTGTAAGGGTCATGAATGCTCAGACCTTTCATGGGCAACTATGTGGTGATATACTTATTAGATGAAAGATCAAAATATAGCCGACATGAAGGCCCATGTGGATCACTTTAAACTTGTGTTTGACACTTTGAGAAATGAGAAGCTTATGCAAACTCAAAGAAAAGAAATATGGGAATGGATCATGTGACCATTGTTCAAAATAGCAACTCCGACGTAGCATAGTGGCCACATTAACGGACATAGCAGTTAAGGACACTATGCTATTTTGAAAATAGCAGCGCTACAGTCTAAAGCCTAGTAGCCAAGCAATTTAAATTTAAAACATTGTTTTTTCCTAATTCTTCTCCTCAATAAATTTTTATAAAGTTGTCTCTATTCTTATATGGTTCCAAATCACAATACACAAGATTGGTTGCTACACAATATTTGAATTCTTTTGACCACTTAGAAAATTCACACCATTACGCCACTACTTATTGCCGCAACCACTATGTATCAGCCGCTGCTTAGCAATTTAGCCACTACCCGCTACACCCACCACAACTGCTATTTTGATCCTTGTATGTGATGTCTCTTGGTTATGTGGTTATAGATAATTGTATAATGACGCAGACCAAGAGGAAGCCCCATGAAGACCTAGGCCAAGCACCAAGTCCAATTCATCAATGCACATTAAGCCCATGACTATTTGTAACTATCTGATTAGTTTTTTCTTTTTCTTTTTTTCTTTTTTTTTTTAAATAAAGTAACTATCTGATTATTTTTTTTTAACTTAAATATCAATTAGATTTTGTATTCTAATCTTTTTAGTATCTTTTTTAAATTAGTTTGTGATTTTGAACTATCCACCTTTAGGAAATGTAGTAATTGGGGCCCCATATTAGCAATTACATATTTTAAGGGTTCCCTTTTACTTTTTAAAGCTAGGTTCCTATTACCACAATTCCTAAAGCTGGGTCCCATGTTCATAATCACAAAAGGATGTTCTGCATTATGATTACTATAAAGGTGGGCCCACATAGTAATTCCTACAAAGGTGAGCCCCATGTTCTATTTCCTAAAGGTAGGTCCCGTGTTGTGTCATGTAAAAGAGCTCCTATCATCATCATCAAAGCCCTGTCTCAGCTACACTAAGTCTGTTTCTCCATTCTGATCTATCTTGAGTCAAATCCTCAGATAAGTTACACTTCTTCATATCTATGTTTACTACCTCCATCCTATTTGGGTCCTTATTGTAATTCCTAAAGGTGGGCCCACATTGTAATCTTATTGGACCAGTTTGGCAACTCTACTAATAGAGTCAAGTGAGGTAAAGTTGATTTTGAAGAAACAATAAAATATAAGTGGGTTATGATGGTATTTTATTTTTAGTTGTTTGTTATGGAATCTTTTTGACTTTTTGTATGGGAAAGTGGAGTTTTTTTTGTATTTTAGTGGATAAAGGTGGTTGCTTTTTGACTTTTTCTGAAAAAGATGGAGGGAGTTTTGAATTAAAGTGCTTTTGATGTGACATCTTGTCTGAAAAATGGAGGCCTTACTTGACTTTTACTATATTAGTAAAGTGCCAAACTAGGTGTGTCCCATGTTCACAATCATAAAAGGGTGGGTCCATGTTTCAATTACTATAGAAGTGGGCCCATGTTCTAATTCCTAACGTGGATCTCATGTTGTAATGTCTACTGGTAGGCCCCATGTACAACAATTCCTAAAGGTGTGCCCACATTGTAATTCCTAAAGTGGGTCTCATGTTCACAATCACAAAAGGCAGGCCCATGTTTCACTCCTTATAAATGTGGGGCCATATTCTAATTCCTAAAGGTGAGTCCAATGCTGTATTTCTAAAGATGGGCCCCATGTTGGAAACAAGTGGCTAAGACTACTCAAAAGTGAGAAAGAAGCAAGGATTTACCAACATGTTGGAAACAAGTGGTTGAGACAACTCAAAAGATAATAAAGCAAGGTTTAAAAGTGTCAGTTCAGCTTTCCAATAAATAGAAGGGGCACAATGATAAAACAGAAAAAGAAAAGGAGTGGGAATGGGAATTTTTTTCCCTGAGGCTTGACCATCAACAACTGGATCTTTAAGAAAAAATGCAAAGCATAGGGGTGTTTTTGAGGTTTCGTGAAAATATAGGGACCTTTTTGTAAAAAAAGACTATTAGGAAACTAGTTAGGAATTTGATCTATGGTTTGGATTTGCTTTAGGGGTTTTTAGTTCTTTATTCCACCCATTAAAGGGTTGTCAACACTGTAGCATGAACAGTAATGGTCACAGTTTCTAATTTTGGGATTTCTTCTCTTACAAGTAATTGTAGATTCCATTTAATAGCAAAACATATTATAGGGAAATAGACATCTAGAACCTAGGGGGAATATGAGGTGTTTCCAGAATTCTAGACATTTCAGTAGCATGATAAATAGGGACTGGCCAACTGTTTCTTATAACACAGTAATTTATAGAAATTCAATAAAATTTCAGTTTTGATTTGTTTCTCTCCATTGGATGGGGGATTATCCTTGGATTGAGGATTCTTTTCAGCAATTAATCCTGTTATAAGGTTAGTTTGTTGACTATTTCAGTTCATTTTTTTCTAATTATTCCAGAAATTTATGAATATTGGGTTATGGGCACTATACTACAATTCCACTGAGAATCCACACTCAGTCAAAATTGCTTTGTAAGAATGTTGTTCGCACTGGGCACATCTACACATCTAATTGGACACATGGGCGCAGACTTTCATTCTTTCTATGATCATATCATATTTAACTTATCAAGTTAATTTATGAAACACCAAAAAATTTCAACCTCATATGTGCACATGCAAGGCATTGCAAATTTGCCAAACTTACCCAGGTCCATATAAATTTAGTAATAAAGAAAATGATGCAAGAAACTTCAGTTAAAGAACAAAGGCAACAATAACAAAAAGGAAATTGCTTTTGCTCAGTGGATTGCAGCAATAGCCATACACAAAATCATGCATCTCTGAACTGCTTCACATAACATGTACCTGCATTTTTTACCAGCAAAGAAATCTGTGAAAGGCTTCCACATTGAATTCCAAAATCCTTCAATAGAGTCGAAGAAACTATTTATGCCACTCTTTTTCGATCCAAAATCAGGAGTGATCTGTTATGAATACAAAAGAGTTCAATTCAAACAAAGTAACAATAGTGCCCTAAAACTTCACAAGATTATATTGTGTTGTGAGCAAACAAATAAAACAATACTCATTATTTGTTTTACTCAATGCATTAGATGCATGTCAACGTTCTATATTTAATTTTATAAAATAATACCTGGATACTTCTATAGGTCTGAATACAAGTAAGAGGATATGGTATGGTTATAGCTACTGGATGTATATGATAGAAGCTGAACAGCATCCCCATATTTTCAAAGATATTTAACATATTTTATTAATACAAAATTTTGAAATATTTATATATTTTATTTATGAGTTGTACCATAATTATACTGCAAGAAAATCTAAGAATACCAAAAGTGAATATCCATGGAAATAGAACTTACTCTATCCAACCTGATATTGCATCATTGGTCTAAACATAAGAAGCACCAAAAGTGAAATAAATCCAAATTTTTCTGACAGTTGCCTGTGTTTCACATTAATTCATCTCAATATCACTTTATTTATCACATGATTTCATTATTTTATTTTTAAATAATCCATGATGCAATCCAAGGCAAGAACTGAAATGTTCCTTTTGGATTATGTGCCAAGTGGGGGCCTTACAACAGCATGTATTGAATGTATAGGTCAGATTTTATATTCACCCTCGAAAATGTTCTGGGAATTTTAGTGTTACAGAAAGAGATAAATGTGAAAAACATATGGAGTATTGATAAACTAATGATATTTTGGTTTTTTTATCAACTGGAAGTCACTTTTTAACTATGTATTGTTCCCTGCCCTACCATAAGATGCCCTTTCATTCTGTGATTCCTAATCCTTCAAAGAAAATGTAATCTGTGGATTCCCACCACCAGTGACTTTCATTCTGTGATTCCTAACCCTTCAAAGAAAATGTAATCTGTGGATTCCCACCACCAGTGAATGGAATGTGGCCCAAATCACTTAACCAGGCAGATGAACTTCTAGCCATCCAGTAGGTGATAAGTAATTAGGTATCCAATTCAATGGGCTAATGTCATGGTTTGGACACTGGGGATTGTCAACTTGTTTCCGTTTTGATCTACACATACCACAGGTAATTGAACGCATACCACAGGTAAAGTCTGTGCCATAAATATATACCTATTTAATACAAAGAAAAATAAGTAAATGTTTGTATTACACATCCAACTCATTTTATCATCATCGTCATCAAAGCTTTGTCCCAACCAACTCATTTTATTATGATAAATTCAAAATAAATATTAGAAAGAAAAGAATTTGGAATTCAGCAAAACTATGTTCATCTAGTCAAAGAGAGAATGATATTTGATAAAATAGGTCTAGTAAAAGAAGACTCACTCAATGTCTCGAGTCCTTTCTGATTTTCTAATTTAGCAATTTCTTTTGTTGTACATTTTCTTCTATGATCGGCACATTTCTTTCACTTTATGCAGTATTTATCACTTTAAAAGAATTACATTAGCTTACTGGAACATGAAATACGTCATGGTTTTGTACGACCAAATTTGTTTCTTTGAAGATGTGCTCATGATCATATAAGCAAAGTGCCTCTATTTTATTCATACAAGTTGAATAATATATCAAGAAAAAAAAATCCAAAAAACCTTCAGAACTAGTATATCAGGCAAACAAACCTGAGTGCCATTATCAGGAACAGTAGCTGTAGTAGTGAATTGACATTTTGCTCTATCAATTTCACTGAAATCAGAGTCCTTTAGTATTGCTGCAACCAAGCACAATACAGTGGCAAACAATAATATATCAACACATCAAACTAATAATCATAAACTTAATTGCCTTTTCTTGTCCTTTTTCTTAATGATTGAGTTAGACTTACCTGCACATACATATTTTGCAGCTTGATCTGTTGTTGGATAAACTTTAAATGAGCGAGTAGCAACTTCACCCGGTTTCAGTATGAAAAATTGCTCCTGAAATCATATGGAATCAGTTAGACAGTGTCCTTCCCAAACTTCTATCATAGATGAAAGGTATGATCTGATGCAAAGGATTTCTGCCAAATTATCGTGTGAAACCCTTTGCACTGGAGGTGATCAGTGAAAACCACCATTTAATGTTAAATGCCCTAGGTAATAAGGGGCCCACCATAAGTGGTAAAAGGTCTTCCACTTGTGGCAATTTGGTAGGGAATGGAAAAGAAAGAGATTAATGGAAAGCCATATCAAGCGGGTGGTCAGAGTACTTGAGTTGAAAGACGAAGCATGATAGAAGCGAAGTCAATTGCAAGAGTAGGACTGGGAGCTGTTGCGGACAAAGGGGTAGGAACAACTGTTCAATGTCATTGTTGGTACACCAGGTTCTGTGGGAACTTATTAGGTAAAAAAAGATAGAGATAGAGGAGGAAAAATATGTGAATATTAAAATGGAGTCAAGGAAGGTGCAAATGTACAAAAGGAAGATGTTAAAAAAGAAAACATTGAGTAAGGTATAAGAATTTTAATTAACAGGATCATAGCATACAAACCCTTTTTCAGTATCCCCACAATCCAAAAATGCACATTTGGTCATTTGTGCAGTCAGTTTGGTGCGTGTGAGGAGGTAAGAATGTTTAGATTGGTTTTCCACTTCCTAACAACCTAAGCTTTTTGGATGTCTTGGCTGATCAGATTTGACATGGTATCAGAGTCATGCTAGGTCGCGAGTTCAAGCCCCAAGGAGGCGTTATACCCCTAAGTCACATGAGTAGGCACAGGTGGGTTGCGAATTCGAATGATGTCCTGTTAGCGGGGTGGTGTTGGTGGTTTTTTTTTTTTGTGTGTGTGTGTGTGTGTGTGTGTGTGTGGGGGGGGGGGGGGGGGGGGGGGGGGGGTGTTTGTGTGTGTGTGTGTGGGGTGGGGTGGGGGTGGGGTGTGGGGTGGTTTTCTACTACCAAACGTCTTAAGATTTTGGGGCGTATTGTGTAATACCTCGGGCCCAGTATAAGGGCTAGATTATTTTCTGATATTTAATATTTAATTTTCTTGATTTTTCTTAGAATTATTGGGACCCATAGTTTGATGGAGGAATTCGAGTGGGACTTGTGTTGGTTATACCATAGACTCCTAGTAATGTTAGGAATAGGATTGGCATGTGAGAAGAAAATAATAAAAATTAGGAAGAGGACTTTGGGAAGGATTCTAACTTCTAGCTTTTATATATTGATCGACCCCAAGCCTCTCTCAAGCCATTCTCTCTCTTTTCCACTTTCTTTTCCATCAAGCCAAAGCCTAGTTTAGTATTAGCCTTGAAGAAATTAGGAGGAAGAACCGGTTCTAGTTAGCCATAACAGTTGAATAGGAGATTCTGATCTAATTGCATATGGTTCTATATTTCTGGATTTTGCACTCGTATATCTTTGATTTCTCTATTTATGTTAAGACATTGTATATAGATGGTTATCCAATGAATATCTTTCAAGTTTTGTGGACTGCTACAGTATCCGTCGACCATGGCAGCCCTTGTTTGAGTTTGAAAGCCTCCTTTTAATATCTAGAAATCATGCAAAACTATGTATCATTGTTGTAGGATCATTAAATACCATTTCCAACTCAAATCCACCAAAAACTGGTGAAGAACCAGATCTGACATAGGAATTCCAGAATACAGGTCGTCTAGATCTGGTTTCACGTTTTGGACTGTGGGGCCCAGGTGGGCTACCTGATGACAGATCTGGTCCATGGATCCGGAAGTGGACCCATGGACGACCATGGTAGTGCCAGACCCATTTAGGTTGGGCCCCATTTGGCCCACCAACTTGTGTCTGCAAATCCGGGAGGCGTGAGTTGTGTTTGAGGAAGAAAAATAAGTTTGGGCGACAGTATGTTGTGGGACTCACTAGATGACCTGATCGTGGATCTGGTCCACTCCAATGTGACATTCTCACAATGATAGAACTGAGAGAATGAATCTTGAATTGAATACTCAGATTGTATTATTGAGAACACACACCCCCCCCCCCCCCCCCCCCCCCCCCACCCCCATATTGGAGATCGTCCCTTAATATATATAGCTATTACATGCCTTAATCAAGGCTCTAATTTAGGTCGGTACATCAATTGCTATTCCAAGTTATGGAAACAACTAATTAAATAGAATATGTACAGCTGTATCATTGACCCAATCAAATCCACGTGTGATATAATATGTGCTGGACTGGATCTTTTCATGGGCCATGGGCCTGTATAACAATCCCCCTCAAATTGATGCGCGAGAATCAACAAGCATCAATTTGCCAACTAAGAACTAATGGCGTGGTTGTGGAAGACCTTTAGTAAGAATATCAGTAATTTGACGCTTAGTGGAGACATGCAAAAGGCTAATGATATCAGGCTTAAATTCATCACGTATGAAGTGACAATCACCCTCAATGTGTTTGGTGCGTTCATGAAAAATCGAATTTTCAGTAATCCGAATTGCACTTGCATTATCCACATAGAGGGGGGTAGCACCTTCAGCTGGAAACCCAATGTCGAAGAGTAGAGCACGGAGCCAAAGAATTTCGGAGCACACAGCAGACATGGCTCGGTACTTAACTTCAGTAGATGGTTTTCAAAATTTTTTTATATTTCTTGCATTTACAGGAAATCAGACTATCACCCAAAAACATGCACCATCCAGTTGTCGATCTGCGAGTATCCGAACGACAGGCCCAATCAGCATCTGAATAAGCTTTGAGAGATAGGATTTGCTGATGGAAAGAATAACCCGCAAGTTGGTGTGCGAATAAGGAACCAAATGATGCAGCGAACAGCAGCCATGTGAAGGTGAATAGTAGTAGTCATGAACTGACTCATTAGGTTGACTGCGTAGGAGATATCAGGACGAGCGATCGTGCGGTAGATCAAGCTACCTACTAGCTGGCGATACACGGTAGGGTTGGGAAGAAGGTCACCATCCTCTTGGCTGAGTTTGACATTCAGTTCGACCGGCATATCTACTGGAGTTGAAACAGTATGGCCAGCCAAGTCAATGAGATCAACAGTGTATTTTTGCTGATTTAGAACTATACCTTCAGTCAATTGAACTTCAAGACCGAGGAAATAGTTTAGGGGCCGAGATCATTCATGTGAAATCTCTCATTAAGAGAAGCTTGGAGCTCTTGAATCATTTTCGCATTAGGACCAGTAATGACTACATCATCAACATAGACAAGTAGCACCGTAATCCTGGACGGAGCATGATGTAAAAACATGGAAGGATCATATTGACTTGGATGAAAATCCAAGCGGAGAATAGCGTCTTGAAACTTTTCAAATCATGCGTGAGGAGCTTGTTTCAGACCATAGAGAGAGCGACGGAGTTTGGCAACTATACCCTTCCCTGATGAGAACCCCTGAGGCAAACGCATGTAAACATCTTCTTTAAGATCACCATGAAGAAACACATTTTTGACATCCATTTGATACAGGGGCTAAGACTGAGATGCAGCAATAGCAAGAATTGTACGAACGGTGGTCATCTTGCAACCGGAGCAAAAGTTTCATCATAATCAATGTCATATTCCTGCCAATTTCCAAGTGACAAGACGCGCCTTATATCAATCTAATGTGCCATCTGATTTTAACTTGAGAGAAAAAATCCACTTACAGCCAATAGATTTGACACCCACAAAAGACGGGACAATATCCTACGTATGATTTTGTTCTAAAGCATTCTATTCATCTTGCATAGCCTTGTTCCAACAGTGGTGCTACAGAGCCTGAGAATAGGATTGTGGGATGGAAGATCAAGACAAAGTGGCCATTAAGGAAGTATGTGAGAACCCATAGCGGTCTGGCGGTACCGAAATGCGAGTGGAGTGACGCAATGAAGGAGGTCCAGATGGACCAAGTGCTAGAGGTGGACCGGATGCTAGAGGAAGATCAAGAGGGGGATTCCCAGTAGGCGCTTCTTTATTCTGTCTGTGATACACAAAATTAGGATGAAATCGAACAACTGGCGTGTTGTCAGAAAAACCAGGTAAGGACAACAAGGAGGAGTCAGGAGGATCGAGGTGTCTTTGAAAAAAAATACTGGTTAAAAAAAAAAAAGGGAAATTCCTAGAGGTACGTATGCGACGAATGTGAGGATCATAGCAAAGGAACCCTTTCCGGAAGGGTGCATAACCTAAAAACACACATTGAGTTGATTGTGCAGTTAATTTGGTTCTTTCAAAAGGAAGCAAATGCACAAAGCAAACTAGGGCAAAAACATGAAGGTCATCATAGGATGGAGAAGACTTATACAATCGGTAATATGGGCTTTGATTTTTAATAGAGGTAATTGACATATGATTTATAAGATAAACTGCGGTGGCCAGTGCCTCAACCCAAAAACAAGTAGGAACCAATGATTCAAGAAAAAGGGTGCGCGTGACATCAAGGAGATGTCTATTTTTCCTTTCAGCAACTCCACTTTGCTGTGGAGTATAAGGACAAGTTCTTTGAGACATAATGCGTTTTTGTTGTAAAAACTGTTGGAAATCAGAGTACATATATTCCCCGCCCAAATTAGATAGCAAGATTTTAATGCAAGTGGAAAATTGATTCTCAACATATGCCAAAAATATTTTAAAAACATTGAAAACATCATATTTGGAATGCAGAAAATAAACCCATGTAAACCGACTGAAATCATCAATAAAAGTCACAAAGTATTTATAGTGAGCGTGAGAAAGAACTGGAGCAATTCCCCATACACCGCTATGTACTAAATCAAAACACTGAGTGTTGTGAGAAGTGGAAATAGGAAAAGGAAGAGTTTTGCTCTTTCCCGTTTTACAAGTAGCACAATCAAAAGGAATACAAGAAGATAAGCCAATAGATTTATTTAATAAACCAGAATTTATAACAAGGGACAAAGCTTTGGAATTAGGGTGTCCAAGTCTATTATGCCACAATTGACAGTTATCTCTAAAAGAAAAACAAAAGACATCATTTTCAAATTTATTCCTAGAAATTGTAGAAAGATCCAGCGGAAATAAGCGTCCACAATTAGGCCCCCTCGCGATCTCCTTCCCGGAGATCTAGTCCTGCACAACACATCTAGTAGGAGAAAAGGAGATGTTACAATTATTTTCAATAAGTTGCCCTACTGACAATAGGTTTGAAGTTAAATTGGGACAAAAGTAAACATTTTTCAATGGAATGGGACCAGGGATATCTCCGAGAGCAGTAATGGGAACATTTCCTCCATTAGCAGTTTGTATTTGAAGGTGCCCATTGTATCTTGTTACATTGGAGAGTGGGGCACGGGAGTACGCCATATGATTAGATGCTCCAGAGTCAAGGAACCAAGTAGAAGGAGGAGGTGATGTATCTGAGAGACCAAAGGCAGAGAAGGCATTGACAATCATTTGTTAGACCAATTTAGGGGTGAGAGAGGATGAGGACTTAGGTTGTGAGGGCCGAGAGGGTACAGAGGTAGTAGCAGGCATAACCGAAGAAGCAATATACGCATGCGGAGTCTGATACTGTGGAGTCTTGAGACTGTGGTGACGGATGTTGTGGGTGTCGGCAACATTCAAAGATGATATGTCCCGACCGTTTACAGTAACTGCAGACCTTCTATTTGCATTGAGTCGCAATATACCCAAATTTCTTACAGCTATAACACTGCATTTTACTTAAGTCTCGAGGCGGAGGCTGAGAAGTCATATTAGCAGATAACGCGACCGAATAGGTCTCGGTCTTTTGTTGAACTATATGAGTCGAGGTATCCATGCGCTTTTCTTCGGGTAGGAATTCGTTCAAGCATACATCCAAGGAAGGTAATGGCATCCGATTCATCAGGCCAGATTGGACCTTTTCATATTCAATGCACAATTTCATCAAAAACTGATCCCTTTGACTAGAAGCCTGAAGATCTTGAATTACTGTCAAAACATTGTCAACCACATCTGCATATTTAATGCTATCGTATTCCGACCATAGCGTACGGAATCCCGAATAGTAGTCTTTTATTGACAAGGTCCCTTTGCATATTCAGCAATCGCACATTCAAGATGAATTTGACACACAGAGTCATCTTGATGGTACACTTTCTTCAAATTCCCCCACATGTCTTTAGAGGTTGGGTAAGTTTTGAGATTCATTATTAGGTGGGGCTCGACGGATCCTAGAATCCATGATTTTATTTTTGCATCTTTAGTATGCCAAGAGGATATCTTCTTCTCATCCTCAGTGGGTTTAGGGTCAGATCCAGAAATATAGCCCCACAATTCCTTACTTCAAGGTATATTTGGAACTGAAAAGACCAAGTGGGGTAATTCTCTCCAGTGAATCTGATCAAAGTAACTTCAGATTTTTCCATCTCAAATTGATATTGGCCAAAAATTGATTTAAACAACAATGAAATCCAGCAATAGTCAAGAGATGAAGTTTAAAAGTGTATAAAAAACCTTTCTTGTGTGTAGAAACCAAGATCCAACCAAGCAGTGAGGAAAGAAACCAAAACAGAACAGTAATAGAGCAAAAAAGACCCCCAGATGACCTTGAGAGTGATTGAAGATCCACTACATGGGCCCCACTTATGGTTCTAGACAAAGATCAGATGACAGATCGAGGAAGCACTCTATACTGGCTTCTACTAGAACAAGTTTTGATCTGATTCTACTGAATATCCAAGATTTTGGACTGTCTTGATGAAAACAATGTAAAAATCTGGAAAATCTCAAGAATGAGTCAAACAACAACCTGGAGGTGCCAAAAAAATCTGGAAAAATCACCAATAAGCTTAGAAAATTCAGGCAACCATGTCTAGATGGATTGCTGAAATTGATTTGATAATCAGGGGTGGGCCACCAAGAAGATGAGACTGCCGTGGAGTGGAGAAAGGGCTGGAAAGAGCTGTATGTCTTGAAAGTTGAAACAGATCCTTGATCTTTTTTTTCTGCATGAGAGAGATTGATTCCTCTCTATTCTTATTGTCTTAATGCTTTGCAAGACAAAGAAACATATTTTCTTGAACCTTGCTTTGATACCATGACATTCTCACAATGATAGAACCGAGAGAATGAATCTTGAATTGAATACTCAGATTGTATTATTGAGCGCCCCCGGCCCCCGCCCCCGCCCCCCCCTAATGGAGATCGTCCCTTAATAAATATAGCTATTACATGCCTTAATCAAGGCTCTAATTTACGTCAGTACATCAATTGCTATTCGAAGTTATGGAAACAACTAATTAAATAGAATATGTACAGCTGTATCATTGACCCAATCAAATCCACTTGTTATATAATATGTGCTGGACTGGATCTTTTCATGGGCCGTGGGTTGGGCAACCTTGAAGGTGAAGTTGAACTTGAATGGGCCCAATGGGGCCCACTATCCAAGCATTCCAGTTTCACAAGCGTGAGGTTCTCCGCCAGAACTGGGTTCTGTGTGTGGGTAGGTTACGACTTGGCCTTGTATTGGATAGAGGTGCGGGCAGTTTTGACAATACCTGTATTGGAAAGAAAAGAAGACTTCATGTTAGCAACGGTTTGACCCGAAACATGTATTGGAAGGAGAGTCCCCATTTGATAACATTGAATTCTATCAGGGTGTATTCCAGGCCTCCCTCATAGGTTTCCAAAATTAGAAAAAGGCCCCTGGTAGTTTTAAGGAACTTAAATTTGATCCTTTGGCTTATTTTATAAAGAATAGAATGTAGAAAATATGATGGATGGGATCCTAAGTTTTTTGAAATTGCAAACAAAGGCTTCTTATTCATTGTTATTATTTGCAAATTGTTTGAACTATTTCCTTCAGTTCTTTATTGGTCAAATCTGCATTTTGGACCCTGTTATTTGAGTTAATGGTGACTTGAATTATGTATGTGGATTAATATGCTTACGTCTTTGTTATTGGGGATCTCACATGGTAGACTGTGTGGTTTGTATATGTATATGCTGTGGTTAAGTTGGACATTGAGTAATTCGCTCAAAATTGTAAAGGGTGAGTTATGTAATTGACCTCTCTCACCTCGTACACCAATTTTGATTCGGACTGGGGCGGATTAAATCCATATAATTTGAGAAGGGGTTGATTATGGAATTTTCCCATTACTAATGTTGAGGACATGCTAAATATCATATTTTTTATGAGACATATTTTGCTATTTGATTGGAAAACTGAGATACGATGACTTTGTTTGTTTGGAGGAACCTTTTGGACACCCCTAGACCACTAGCACTGTATGACTGATTTTGTAAGGATTGTTGATGTTGGATCTTTTTGGAAAAGTTCGATTTTATGGAACCCGTTTTCTGGTTTTGGGCCTTGGTGGTCGATTTTGTTTGGGAAAGAAAATAATGATTTTGAGATGTGCAGGAATGAGTTTTGGGAACTCTTTGTACATGTAATATCTTTGTGGAACATGAACTTTGGGCTTGTGCTATCAGGTGGTTAGGAGGTTGTCGTTTGTTTGACCCGATTCCAACCTTGGCTTCACTGAGACTTTGGGATGTTACTTTAATTTGTTGTGTATTCTTATCTAAGTATATGTTTAAATGTACAAATAGATTAGGATATCTATTCACTCAGTTGTACTGGTAATATATGAATTTCCACAATCCAGGTAACCAGAACTTAGCGATCAGGAAAATCTTGGTGACCGGGAGATAGATTTTGGGATGCGTACTTGAGTGTCGAAGCCACATAAATGAAGAAGAATTAGATTGTTTAGATTGTTTAGATTATTACATTTTAAAGACATTGCAGTTATTTTTTTTATTGGTCAATGTTACATTTGTTTATTAGATGTGGGTTTTTAATACAAGTTGGTTTAAGTTGGTAAATGCCTGAATCTTTATGTGATCTTTGATTTAACCTATGTGTGTGATGCTTACGAGTCTCGGCACGGAATTCTAAGGTCCCCGGATTCTAGGTCGTTACATATTGGCTGGTCAAACTTGACAAAGAGAGCATAAAACATGAATCCAAATTTATATAGCATGTTATAATTAGGACGACAGCTGAAAAGATGATCATTTCACAAATAAGTGAATTGAAGATTGATCAGGTATTCTGCAGTATGAACGACCACTGTCGAAAATGAGAATGGAATTTAAGAATCAATAAGGATAGCTTGGACAATGGCAAGAATATGTTGATTCCTTCTTTCCGCAATCCTATTTTGTTGTGGTGTATCGTGGTTTAAAAAGATGTTATCATTTCATAACAGCCATTATGAGATGGTAATGGCCTTTGTCGTTATGTTATTTTCAATATAATGATCATAATGGTTACGGTATAAAAAAAAAAGTAAAAACCAAATTGGTCAATAACAGTCCATAACGGCCATTATTTTGAATATAATGGTCATAACAGCCAATATTTTGAAAATAACGGTCAAAATATCGGCCTACAATTATTTTTTAAAACTTTCTTTCCCCTTTTTTTCTTTCCCTAACCATCTATGGAGCTTTCTGAGACCGCACTAGAGCTTACTAAGCCTCTTTTTTCACCAAAACTAAGTGATTTGCAAGATTTTGGTGGATTCTCATATGAAGGCTTCCTCCCTCCTTAGCCGCAATACCCCCATGTCCATACTCCAATGTTTTCATTAATTAAATCATCTTGATGTAGTAGTAAAAGTTACTTGAAAGTTGAAATTTACTCTCAACTTAATTGGTAATTGAGTAATTGAGTACGGCACTACTACTACTAGTTTCTTGAATTTAAGTGTTTAGCATTAATGGTTAGTTCAAAATTATGGTTGCAATGCATATTGTAAAATTTGTGATATTTCAACTTATTTTAATATATACATGTAAATCTATTTAATTTAGAACACTTCACAAATTTTAAATAAGAAAGTGATACAAGATGTTATGACTTAGAGGGACTGATATTTTGTTTCTACGTGTTTACTAATGGTTAAAAAAAAAATTCTAGCATTTTATAATACTCTAGATCGTTTGGATATTTTTTGGATTTTTTGAGGGTAAAATAAAAATTCGCACCACGATGGACCTCGAACTACGACTCAATGCTACATCAGAACGATTTTTAGCGTCAACCGCGACCGCAATTGCGATTTTGAATCATGCGTATAGGGATGAGCATTATGATTCACTTTCCTTACTTTAAATAAAGGACGGAAACTAGTTTGACATGTAGTCTCCTACAAATCTAACTCAAAATTTCAATTGCTGTAGAGAACTTAATTTCAACAAGCATGACAAATTTGGAAGATATCAACATGAGTAATGGAAAATAATAAACCTGTGTAAGACTAACATTCATCAATAAATATTGCAAAATATTTGTAGCCATTAATAGAAAGGACCGGAGCAGGTGCCCATACATCACAATATGCACTACGTCAAAACAAGCTTTTAAAACAGTTTATGAATTGGGAAGGGCAAGGTTTTTTTTACCTTCAGTCATGCAACACTACCACAAGTAGAATCATTTGAGGAAATAGAAAATGTATTGCCAAACAAGCCAAAGTTCAACATTCAACAATAACATAAATAAAGAAACCGTCCTTTGGACTCTGAGACATTGGACAGAAAAGCAACTGCAAGGTCTCTCAAATAGATGATAAACAGTGTTATCAATCATATCAAAGATTTTTATGTAATTAATATCAACTACAGGGAGTTTTTTAACATATAGTCAAAATTAAGTTCTTTAATGGATAGGGCTGGTCGTTTAACCTCGAGGGTTACGACCATGGTTTAAAAAACTGACGAGTCGGGCTATCAGGGAAGTGGGACTTGGCCAAGTCCCATGCCGACTCAACTTGAAACCTTAGAGTAAAAAGAGAGAAAATGTAGTGGCGGGGGCAGGGGGGGGGCGACGCCGAGAAAATAGTTGGTTTTTTTTTTTTTTTTGAAGTACCTTAAATAGAAGGAGGTGGAGAGAGAAAGTAGTATAAAAACAAGAGGAAAGAGTTTTGGGCATTGTGCACTGTGCAGGAAAAAGCTAATGGCTGCTACTGCAATTTTGGGCATTATGCAGTGCTGCCAGCTGCAGTGTGCTGGAGCTGCCGTTCTTCTGCTGGCTGTTGGTGGTAGGTACTAGCTCGTAGGCCGCCTCCTCCTCCTTTCTTCTTCTTCTTCTTCTCCGTTTTTTTTTTTTTATGTTTTGAGCACTGAAATGAGGGTTAGTCTAACTCGCCCGAGTCGACTTGGCCCTGGGCGAGTTGGGTCTTGAGTCTGGGTTTTTAAACCATGGTTACGACTAATCTCTTTTTCTTTCCACTCTTTTTGTCTCTCTCTCTCTCTCTCTAACTAGTATTTGTTAGGTTTATGTGTATTGTAATTTGATGAATGCATGTTCATTTTAGCATCATTTGAATTTTCTCAAATACAGTGTTTTTTTAAAACTTGAAATCTTGTATTTTCACATGCATGATTTTATAACTTCCAAATTTGTTTTTCATGCATGATTTGGTTTTCTATCTTGGATGCACAAAATTGATTTCGATCATGTATGCCTATGGTGTTAGAATTTCAAAATCATCTTAGGCATTGATAGGTTCATGTTTTGAAAAACACTTTTGAGTTGATTTAAACAAAAATCTAAGCTTGGTTTCCATGGACCTTTGAATCCCTAGTTTTATTGGCAAATTGTATAGGATTGAATTTGGACACTCTATTTTCGGTTAACCATTCGATCCATGTTCGGTAAACCGAACTGGCTTATGTCGCTTAACCGACCTTCACAGAACCTAATTCGGTTCAAGTTACTGGATCTCATTTTCCTATGAAACCGAGTTCGGTGAACACTTCGGTTCAAGTTTGGCTAACCGAACTGGAATTCGGTTGACTGATAAGTGAATCGAATTTAAATTTTGACCATTGGATGTATCCGTTGGAATTTTGGTTAACTGAATATGGAAGGGGTTACCCGACAACTAGCGGTTATACAATGTCTTCTATATAAAAAAGCTCATTCCAAGGCAAAAGGCAAGAGACTTTGAGGGACTTTTTGAAGCATATTAAGGCCAAAGAAAAGGGAATGAACTAAGGAAGGCTAAAAGGACTATTGGAAAGCTAAAGCTTGGATTCATTAGTTAAATCTCTTTTTAGTAATCATTGTTTTCCTCATCATACGTTACATGCTTTGTTTAGCTTGGATTCATTAGTTAAATCTCTTTTTAGTAATCTTTGTTTTCCTCATCATACGTTACATGCTTTGTTTAGATCTTTGGTAAATTCATTTTAGAATGAGAACTATGATTTATTGAATTCATGACATGAAATTTATTTTGAATTGACTTATTTTTTGGATTCATACCAAGTTGTACTATAACCTTCATATCTTTGATTCATGCTTTGCAAACATTTTTTAATTTACTTGTAGCATGATTCTCTCACTTGGTTGAATCTTTAGCTAAGTTGATTTCATACATTGAACACATAGTTAGACTAATTTGTTTTGAGAACAACTATGCTTATGCATCACATGTTTTAGCTTTGAGATTTCATACAACTTGTCAGCATTTTATTAGTCATATCATTAACAAGTTAGTTTTGAAAAACATGTGATTAGCATTTTCACTTCAATCAAATCTTTTCATAATTTAAACCTTCAAAAGCTTTAGGCTTACATTTTTTGAGCTACAATTTTAAAACTTGATTGAAGTCATCATACATTGATGCAGCAGCAAAACCTTCTCGTTACAACCAGGATCGTGGGCCACATGTGGGACCCATGAAATTCTGATTTCTTATTGTTATTAGTTTTATTTTTAGCAAGAGTTTAATTAGATTTAGGTTTCTAATTTGGGTAGGAATTTTATTCTTATTTCCTAGTTTGAGTAGGTTTGATTTCTTAGCCCCTAAGTTTCTTTTATTATAAATATGGCATTGTAGAGATCAATGAGCTCAGTTAATTGAAGTTAATAAATTTTCCCTGCGTGGGTTTTTCGTTAGAGACTGTTTCTTCCTCGAGTGATTGTTCTTCGGAACCCTAATTGTGCTCCCGCACTTGCATCCTAACCCTAGGTTGCATCAATTGGTATCAGAGCCGCACGATCCTCACGATCGTCGGCGTGATTACCCCCATACCGTCATCACCCTTCCCGAACTCTATTCATCCATTCCCTAACCATCTCCATCGCCAGTCCCTTCGACAGTCCCCTGCGACAAACATTCAACCTTGCAATCCCCCATTCACCCATCTGCCGAAGCCCTAATCCACCGCTTACAGTCCTCCTTCACAATCAGTAATTGTCCCTCCCAGCCAAACCCCCACCTGCTGCTCAGATCCTATTCCCAGAATCCTACATAGTCACCGAACCAAATCCCCCGCCAGAATCCCCATCCCCATCCCCATCCCCATCCCCATCCATCCCTGACGGAACCCCATCCCTGACCGAGGCCCAACCCACTCCCTTGCTCGCAGCACCCAGACGCCAAACTGCAACCCAGCCACTTTCTTGGAAAAAAAGGAGCAGCGAGAAGAAGAAGAAGACAACGAACGAAGAAGAACAGAGAAGAGAAGAAGTGTGTACCGTGCACCACGGTCGTCCTCCTGCAAGTGCCACCAGCTCCGTACCTCACCGCTATCGCCCCCTCTCCATTCGCGCCATCGCCTCGCTTCTGGCCGCAAGCCGCTCACCCTCGCCATCGTCATCGCTAGTGGCCAGCCGTTCCTTCTTTCTTCTTCGTTGTTTTTTCCTCTTCGTTGAAGAGTATACAGGAAAAAGGGTTTTTGAAAACTCTTCTCTCTTATTGTGTAAACAACACGAAGACCAAGGCAAGCAAGTGTGATCCACACGTGTACTGCCTTACAACTTAGATTGTGCCTAGTTTTCATATTCGAACCGGATCTGATCTTCGAGCCCAGGTATGATCTGCAGGACATCCTTAGTGCCACCACTTCTAATATCAACAGAGAGTAAAAGGTCTAGGTTTGACCACGATCAGCGGTCAGATCGTCTTTTCGCGATACCAGACTCCTCCAATCTCAGATTTCTTATCCGTCTTCACCAGCGGTGGAAAGCAAATCTACACATCAGGTCAGTCAGAAATTTTAAATTTTCATTAACCAAAGATGCCTCCCAAGAAGCAAGTTGACACGGAGTCTTCCTCTCATAATGATGATGATTTGAGGAACGCTGTTGCGGTTATCAGTAACTGTTAATCAACTATCCGCAACGATGGTTCAAATGTAAGCTCAAATGCAAGCTCAATTGCAAGAGTCTCTTGAAAGAATTGACACCCGATTAATTAATTTGGAAACTAATCGGCGTGAGGAAAATCATCGGGATGATCGAAGGTATAATCGGAATCAACGAGATCCACATGCAGTCAATGTTGATCGTGATTTGGGTATTAAACTCGTGATTCCCGAATATGATGGAAAACTGAAACCAGATGAATTCATGGATTGGTTAGTGTGTGTTGAAAATATTTTTGCACACAAACCAATGACAGATGGTCCTAAGATTACACTTGTGGCAACTCGATTTCGCAATTATGCTGCAATCTGGTAGGCCAAGTTGCAACGGAAGCGAAGAAATCAACAAATTGACTCCGTTGACATGTGGACTGAGATAAAAAATCTATTGAAGCAAAAATTCCTCCCTGTCAATTACTCCAGAGATATGCATGCAAGTTTTCAATATTTGAAGCAAGGATCTAAAAAAGTTGATGAGTATTCTGAGGAGTCTATGACCATGAAAGCCCGTTGTGGTTTAGATGAAGAGGAGGATGTCTTAGTTGACCGATATTTTAATGGGCTTACACTTGACATACAAGATATCCTCGCATTCAAGCATTTTGATAATGTTGATGAGATTGTTCAGCATGCTATCAAAGCTAAGGGAATTACAAACCATCAAGCCAAAAAACTTAATGCAGCTAAATGGGTTATGAAGAAGAATTCCTCAATTGCAGGGTCTAAACCGAGTGATTCCTCGGAGAAAGTTTTCACCGAGCCCGAAGGTCAAATTAGGATTACATGCTACAATTGTAAACAGCAAGGGCATCGTGCAGCAAAGTGTCCAAAACGCATCCACCTCATTGAGACTGAAAGTGATGTGAAAGATGCACCAGACGATGATCCTAAAGAGAATGACATAGAGGAAGTGCCTGACATTCTGCCCGAGGAGGATATTGATTCTCTCATGGTACTTACTGATACTCCATTAACTACTGAGAAGAAATGGTTGCGAGAAACTATTTTCCGCTCCAAAGGAACAATTAAGGATCAAGTATGCACAGTAGTTATTGATGGAGGAAGCTCTCAGAACATTATATCTCAAGCTCTTGTTGATCGATTGCAGCTAAAAGTTCGAAAGCATTATCGTCCTTATTTTGCTAGGTGGTTAATGACAGCTGATGAAGTACAAGTCCGGTATGCATGTCCCGTTACCTTTTCTGTGGGAGAAGACTATACAAATACAGTTTGGTGTAATGTGGTACCCACGGATAGTTGTGATATTTTGTTGGGTCGTCCATGGATGTATGACAAGAATGGTACTAATGGAATGCGTGCCAACACATACACATTCATGCATGGTGAAAAACAAGTAACACTCTGTCCTATGAAGCCGGCGCCAGCAAAGAAAGGGTCAAGTTCTCGTCTCATCCAGGAATCGCTTCAAGTACACACTATCTATAAAAGCAACATTAAGAAGAAGAGCCGAGTTCGAGGTCGAACTCTTTTCCAACCCGGGGAGAATGATGCAGCAGCAAAACCTTCTCGTTACAACCAGGATCATGGGCCGCATGTGGGACCCATGAAATTCTGATTTCTTATTGTTATTAGTTTTATTTTTAGCAAGAGTGTAATTAGATTTAGGTTTCTAATTTGGGTAAGAATTTTATTCTTATTTCCTAGTTTGAGTAGGTTTGATTTCTTAGCCCCTAAGTTTCTTTTATTATAAATATGGCATTGTAGAGATCAATGAGCTCAGTTAATTGAAGTTAATAAATTTTCCCTGCATGGCTTTTTCGTTGGAGACTGTTTCTTCCTCGAGTGATTGTTCTTCGGAACCCTAATTGTGCTCCCGCACTTGCATCCTAACCCTAGGTTGCATCATACATACACATTGAGCTTTCATATTTGCATCATTAAGTATATGTGTTGAGCTGTATTATCACTTTCATATCTGCCTATTTAAAGGCATTGTGTTGAGCTTAAAATGTATCTCTTTGAGTGTAATTTAGACACAATTAAGAGGGAAAAACTTTAGGCCTGTAAAGGTTATTGCTTAGCCTAAAAATACACATTGTAAAGATTATTGCTTAGCCTAAAAAAGCACATTGTAAAGATTATTCCTTAGCCTATTGAAAAGCATAAGTTTGATATAGTGGAAAATCCACTGGAGTGTAGGAACACAGGGCGGTAGTGGATGTAGGCATTGCGGCTGAACCAGTATATATCAATGGGTTGTGGTGACTATTTATTTATAGCTTCTGCATTTTACTGTATAATCATCACTTGTGCCGATATTGTTTAAAGAAGCTTAAAATTTGGATTAACTGGGATAAATCTGAGCTCACCCTATTCAAACCCACCCCCCCCCCCAAATGGTTTCCCAGACTTTCACTATTCAGTAGGGGTGTAAAAGAAACTGAAAAACCGTCTAACCAACCAAACCGAACCCACAGTTAATAACCGTGTTTCATGGTTTCAATTACAGTTATTAAAATCGGAAAAACGTGGTTCACGGTTCGGTTTCAATTTTCAGGCTCGACTCATGGCTGTTAACCAAACCGAACTGTAAAATACGATTTGTTAACCATTTTCCCAAAACACACGGTTAATCGAACCGTTATACCCCAATTTAAAAGAAAGAAAAAGAATAAAGGAGGGTATTGTGTAATTTTATAAATTAAATAACCCTTTTTAACTTCTGAGCCCTAATTGTTAATACAAAAAACGAAAGAGCGAAAATGGAAGAAGAAGAAGAAAGGAAGATGGCAGCTGCTGGAAAAACGCACTTTATTATTTCATTTGTCCATGTGAACATTTTAATGCTACTTTAGTATTTTGGAATTATGTAATTTGTTATCTAGGATATTTGGTTTTGACTTTTGACCATGTACTTTGTATTCTGACAAAAAAAAAATGTATTTTAAGTGACAATTAACCGTAACCAAACCATCTAATACAGTTAACCGCGGTCGGTTTTTTAACCGTTTTTTAGGGTATGGTTACAGTTATGGTTTTTAAAAACTGAAAACCATAAAATACGGTTCGGTTAACGGTTTTCCCAAAACACACGGTTAACCAAACCGTTACACCCCTACAGTATTCGGTATTTCCTCATAGAACCTAGATCTAAACCAATCTAGGATTCTAACTTTGTAATAGAACCAACCGATCACGCTTTTGAATCCCAGAAGGAATGACTCGGCACTAAAACTTGCATGTCGCGAGATGTGCACCGACTTGGTTCCACCCTAGGGGGAGTTTAGAAAAGTATTTCCACCGTAAGAAACCATATGCCAACCCAAAAGCTTAAGCTAATAGGTGAAAAGCCCACACAGGTATATGGACTGTCAAACCCATTGCGCAGGCGATGTGGGATGTGGGACTTCCCCACACTCCCCCTCACGTGCAGACCCAACAGATTTCATGGACGGGCCTGCCACATGGGCTACACGAGAACGACAGAAAGGCCTGTGGGCTACACAAGAATAACGGGATTGGAACCCACTCTGATACCATGTAAAAAACCATATGCCAACCCAAAAGCTTAAGCTAATAGGTGGAAGGCCCACACAGATATATGAAAGACTGTCAAACCCATTACTTAGGCGATGTGGGATGTGGGACTTCCCAACATCCACTACCTCTACTATTGCCTCAAGGTTTTGGTAGGATTGGTTAGCAGAGAAAATTTAATACCTAAACACCGAAACATAAAGAAAATTAGTCCATGCTTTTCATCTAAAAAGGGTAAAAAACCTCAGAGAGGAGAATGAAAATTATAAGGTTGCTTTCCTAAAGTTGTTAACCATAATTACCAAGAGCCTCCAAAGCCATTTGTTCTTGACACACTTTCCATCTCTCAATCAAATGGTGAAACTCTTATTAAGTCTCCAAAGATTAAAACTTATGTTCCACAAGAAAGAAGGCACAACCTGAAGTTGATAGTAAGTGATCATCCCACAAGAGATCAACCAAAAGTAGGTAATTTTTCCTACTTTGATCCTTACCTAATGATACTCACAATACCAACCAAGACAAACATTATTGGATTAAAAGAAGCTTTGTTATGTCATGCTATCAATTCCCTTCTAAATCATTATTTGACTGCTATGTCCACTATGTCTACTCCTACTGTCAAAGAAGCACTATTAACTCCTGATTGGAAAAATGCAATGAATGAAATGATGAAAGATTTTGAGAAAAAATGAACATGGGTACTTGCACAATTACCAAAAGGAAAAAGATAGTAAGATGCAAATGGGTATTCACCATCTAACATAAGGCCGATGGGTCTATTGAAAGATATAAGGCGAGGCTTCTGGCCAAGGGATTCACTCAAATGCCCGGTTTGGATGTTCACAAAACATTCACTCTAACAACAAAGTTGAATTCTTTTAAGTTCTTCTCTCACTAGTTGCTAAAAATTAGTTGTTAATCCAGCTTGATGTCAGGAATGCTTTCCTACATAATGATCTTCATGAAGAATTATATGTAAGGAACCGACTGACCCTGAAAATCCTATTTTCATAATATTTAAACTATCTGTTATTGTTTTAATAATAATTAAATATTAAGAACACGATGATGGAATTTGACCATGGTAATGAGGGCTTAGTCATGATCATTAGCCACCAATTAACATTAAATAAATATTAATGGGACGGGCAGCCATACATATTTTAGTCTAAAATCTGATTTAAAACAATATGGGGCCCACTTGTGTTGCACAGGCAAGTGTTGGATGTGTTAAGGCTTGGGATAACCTATCTGTCATCCTAAATACCAAAAAAAAAAAAAAAACACTATTAAGATAAAAATAGGAGAGTAGGAAATTAGTTGAGACATGTTAGGTAGGTAGTGCAGCATTTGTCAAATTAAAAGATCAACTGGCAAAAGTGTTTCCTAAGTTATTTAATTGAAAAAATATATATTTAACATTCTGTGCAAGTTAGGAATGATTAATAATTTTACTCCAGGTTGAGGGGGGAGTATCGGGAAATCTAATGGTCCAACTTTGGCAATTTTATTATTATAAGGGACCATAGGGGTATTATTGTGATTTTGTACATTCAAAGCTTTATAATCAACAGGGGATACGTGCACATAACAACATACGAATTCCCCCCTTTCTTTCGCACAAGACCTCTCACTTTCTTCATCTTCTCTCCTAAAACCCTAGTTTCTTCTTTCTATTCTCTTTCTTATTCTTTCTCTCAATTCCAATTAGCCATAGCTTTAGGCCATACTAACTTTTATATAATGATTCCTAGGGTTTTGCTCCCTAAAGTGATCAAAAACCCGAACTAGAAAAAGGACAAGAAAATAGAGAGATGGAGGTTGAATTGAGAGAAATATCTCATATGGTTGTGGTGCCTACGGTTAGGCAAGCACACCTATATAAACTTTATTATATTTTTTGAGAAATACAAGGAAAAAACTCATTTTTCCTATATTTACAACACAGTCCATATTTTTTTACAATTATGGATAGGTCCAACTCTTAACATGATTGCTTCTAAAGCAACAACTATATATTCCCAATATTCTTCCATGAATAAAAAGTGAAATTCATTCTCCTTTGGATTCTCCCTTCCTATCTTAGATGAGGTGGGGAATGGAGCATCTTTTGCAAAAGAAGACGAGTGTGATTCTAAGGGCTCTTCCTACATGCTCATACAAGCTGAAATAGGTTTTAGCAGTTGCTCCAACATACTGATGGAAGCGTAAGATAATTTCTCCAACATACCAGGTGTGTTGGGGGTAGGGAATGTAGGGAAAAAATGCTTCATTTAAGAAAGGTAATCGCAATATAAAATCTCACAGTTATCTCATTTTAAAACAAGACGAATGAAGACAATAAAAACAGGTCGTTAAAAACTCTAACTTCAACTCTGACATTTCAAGAGGCTTGCATTTAGCATAGGTAAAAAACGAAGGCATAACATAAGATAAAAACTAAGAAGAACGAAGAATCATGTTGATGGTAGACATACCTCCATGTGGTTGACACCTCTTGAGCAGTGAAACTACAAGATAAAACAACAATACTACAACATCATAATTAAATAAAAAGGTGAACCATAAAACTACACATGCATTTCCCAAGTCAACTGTATAACACGCATAGGAAATGCATTTTGTCAACTAGAATTACCAGAGATTAGGAGAAGGAAAAAGGAAAGGGGAACAAGAAGAATAAGAGGGAGAAAAGAAGAGAGAACATGTATTTTTGAGAGAGAGAGAGAAGAATTATTTGAATCAATCGAATAGGAAGATCAGCCAATGTGGCCGTGGCTAAACAAGTAGAAATCCATTTATGAGAATTGAGAACTCAGTCCATAGACAATTGCAATCAATTTAATGCTTTTAGTCAGGGAATAAAAAATTGGCCGAGTCCGAGTCGAGTCCCCTGGACTCGGTACAGGTCCAGGGGGACTCGCCGAGTCCCCACTTCATCGAGTCCCCCACTGACGAAGTGGGGGGCTTTAAACCCTAAAACCATCATTTTTTTTTTTCTATTCTACTTGTTGGAGAATGAAGGAAACTGCCTCCAAATTGTGTTTCAAGCATCTAACATCATCAAATCCATCTATTTTGAAGATCAAGCCTACCAAAGAATCCAAGCACTATTCACATCAAAGAGGGTTTTTTTATTTCTCAACTTTGAGGTTTGTTTTCTTGATTCTACATGCAGATATGGTTTAGAGAAGATGCTAAGATGAAGATATTGCTTGAAGATGGTTTGGAGGATCATTATTTTTTCTAAAAATGGAGCTTTTTGAATTTCTGTGTAGTTTTTTTTTTTTAAATTAAGAATCCGATTTTTTTTTTTTTTATTTACTTATGTTCTTTGTATGAAATTATTATTTTGGGTGTGTATAACATGGATCTATGGTTCTAACACTAGATCTATGCATATATGTGCAATAATAATATTTTCCTTACTTTTTCTTATAAAAATAATTATTAATAATATGAATTTTTTGTATTTTACATTCTTAAATTATATAGAATAGATGATTACATGTGTGGGTTGTTTGCAGATGAAATTTCAACTATTGTTTGGTTAAAAGAATGTGATTTTCATGATTATGATGTAATTTTAAAAAAAATTTAAAAATCCGAAATTTTTTTTATTATTTACTTATGTTCTTTGTATGAAATTATTATTTTGGGTGTGTATAACATGGATCTATGGTTCTAACACTAGATCTATGCATATATATGTAATAATAATACTTTTCTTAGATCTATGCATATACATGTAATAACAATATTTTCCTTACCTTTTCTTGTAAAAATAATTATTAATAATATGGATTTTTTTTATTTTACATTCTTAAATTATATAGAATAGATGATTACATGTGTGGGTTGTTTGTAGATGAAATTTCAACTATTGTTTGGTTAAAAGAATGGATCTATGCATTAATAATATGTTCCTTTTGCTTCTACATTCTTAAAGTATAAACATTTGATTGTGTAGAATCTTGAATTCTTGATTGTGCAGATTACTGTCACTTAGATAGTTAGATTATATCACAAATGGCCCCAAAAAAGAAAGAGAAAGAAGTTGACCCCGGATGGGAACATGGGGAGATGGTTGCAAGAGACCGTCATAAGGTCAAATGCAAATGGTGTCATAAGATTCTCAGTGGTGAGATCCACAGATTTAAACACCACGTAGCATGTATACAAGGGGAAGCTAAACCATGTGCAAATGTCCCCACTGAAGTGAAGAAACAAATGAGAGACATATTGCTTGAAAAGAAGAATGAGAAAGAAAAGAAGAAAAAATTTGATGAGAGGTTGTAAATATGAAGAGGATTAACACTTCTGAGGATGACTCTGACGGTGATGGTGATGTTGAGGCGAGGGAGTTAAGGAGGGCTATGAGAGCGAGCCGTGAACAGTTTGCTTCTGAGCAGCCTCGTATGGATGAGACAAGGGCTGGGGCCGGTTCTTCCAGAGCTCCTCCTGACCCTTATCGGGACACAGCAAGGAGAGGGACAATGGATCCATTATTACATCGGTCTCAAAGTACAAAACAACCAAAGATTAGTAGCTCTATCATGGGTGATATGAAAGTTAAAAGGTGCACGGGGTCTTACCGTCTAGCCGTTGGTACTCCGCATCTTTTCACGGAGAATTCAATTTCACCGGGTCCATGTCGGAGACAGCGGGGCAGTCGTTACACCATTCGTGCAGGTCGCTACTTATGCGACAAGGAATTTCGCTAAGAGCCATGAAAATGGGGAGAGCCATCTCAAAGTTCTTCCATTATAATCGGATTCCACCGAATGTTGCTAATTCACCATACTATCGCTCCATGGTTGATACTATAGCTGAGGTGGGGCCCGGAGTTAAACCTCCATCCGCTTATGAGATAGGCGAAAAGTATCTTGACATGGAAGGTTTTGATTATTGGAGATACTTGGAAGATCACTTCAAAACTTGGGAGGAGTATGGGTGCACGCTTATGTGTGATGGGTGGACAAGCAACAATAGGCGGCACATTATTAATTTCATGGCTTACTGTGTAACGGGAACAATTTTTGTCAGGTTTGTAGATACAAGCGGACATAGAATGGATGCACAATATTTGTATAGTTTAATTGATGATACCTCGGGTATGGTTAAAAATTGGCACAAATATGTTGTTGCAATTGTGACAGATAATGCGCCTAACTTTAAGGCTGCGGCAAAGAAGTTGGGTGAAAATCATAAGAGTATTATTTGGGTGCCGTGCGCGGCACATTATAATGATCTCATGTTGGAGGACATTGGCAAATTAAATGATGTCCGTGATATTATTGATGAGGGAAAGATGGTGACATCTTTGATCTATAACCATCAGTTCATAACCGATCTGCTAAGAGAAATGAACGAGGGTCGTGAGATTTTGAGGCCGGGTAACACACGCTTTGCTACGCACTTCGTAGCCCTTGAGAGTCTTTGTCGTACCAAGGCTAACATAATGCAGATGTGGACCGGTACAACATATGTAAAATAAGATTTTTCACGTCAACCTTTGGCACGCCGTGTACAACAGATTGTTCTTGGGGAGGATTTTTGGAACAGGGCAAAACCAATTCCTGATTTATTCGAGCCTCTTGTCTTGGTTTTGAAACTAGTGGATGCTGATACGAAGCCCACAATGGGCTTTGTGTATGATGCCATGGATAGAGCAAAGCTTGCTAAAGAGCAAAGGTCCAGAGGAAAGTATGAGACTTATTATAAGAAGCTATGGAAAATCATTGATAATCGATGGGACAACCAGATGCATCAAGACATACATGCGGCAATAAATTTTGACTATTAATCTATTATGGTTATTATAAATACTAACTAGTTATTGTTTATTACTTTATTTTGGAATCTAATAATCAATACTTATAACTTAATGACGTCATGGCATGCAGCGTACTACTTGAACCCAAGCTGCTTCTATAGCAAACACTTTTCCAACCATGAAGAAGTTTTTCGTGGCTTGAAAAAAAATGTTAGAGGCTATGACAGATAACGTGCAATATCAAGTTACAATTCTTAACCAGGTAAAGATGTCATAGATCATGACATTATTATTCACAGGTTAGTGGGCTAAGTGCTAACTTCTAAATCTTAACTTTTATAGTTGAAAAACTACAAGAGCGCTCTAGGTAGTTTTGGATCAGACGCAGCCATATGACAAACAATTGATTTTATTGTTTTGGTCTTTTAACACAACTGAATGGTGGGCTACATTTGGTGATGAGGTTCCCCATTTAAGATCTATTGCAAAAAGAATATTGAGCCAAACAGCCTTATCTTCGGGATGTGAAAGGAATTGGAGCACATTCAGCTTGATACACACTAATACCAGTAATCGCCTTACTATGGCTAAATTGGAGAAGATGGTCTTTGTCCATTACAACATGAGGTTACGGGCAAGGAATCTGACGAGAAGAGACAACGGCGACCACCAACCAATTAATTTGGATTATATATTCGAGGAAGATGACCCTCTTGATGAATGGTTGGCGGAAAGAGAGGATCCAGTATTAAATGATACAACATTCCTCGATGAAGCAATGGCTAATGTTGAAGACTTTCAGTCGGATGACGGACATATTTCCCCACCGCAGCATCCGAGTTCCAGATCTACTACGTCTACTTCTACAGCACGATTAGCGCGCGATAAGGGTAAGGGTGTAGCAACCTCATCATCACAAGGCTCAGGACGTGGTCATAACCGTGAGCCAGAGTTGACACGTTCTACTTCAGAACGTGTCACGGGGGCTAGAGAAAGATCAAAACCAACTTTCCAATACACGCGAAAGTCAAAGGATAAGAGCACCCATGCAAAGAAAAGACAAAGCCAAAGGTTGGCCACTCATGAAGAAGAAGAGGAACAGCAGAAAACATCATCTTCTAGCAAGAGTGGCTCACGAGAAAGAGGTGAATAGGGCCAAAACGAGGAGGCATATGAAGGTGGTGGTGGTGGTGGTGATAGATATGACAACATTAATGTATATTATAGTCCAAGTGAGCTTGCTGGTGGGTCACGTGGGTGGGGCAGAAGTGAAGGAAATGAGCCAACGGATGAATATCCTCAGCTGCATCAAATGGCATCAAGCCCTTGGATCACAAGTTCTGATAGTTCATACGGATATAGGCAACAATATGGACATCAATTTCATGATCCTTCGTCTGAGTATGGGCAGCCGCAGCAGTATGGTGAATACGGTGGTCCTTCGCATGGGTATGGGCAACAACAATATGGAATATTACTAGTACCTATGGCCACACCCCCACAAGTGCAACCACCATATGCATATCCTCGACTTCAAGTTATGGCTCCACCATCAAACTATGGAGAAGGTCCTATCACTCCAAGAGCAGGGCAAGGGTTCTTTCATTTTGATGTTGCTCAATATTATCGTCAAAGTCAAAATAACAACGAAGATGAAGATCTAGAACCCGTAAGGCAGTCAACATGGAATTAGCATTTAAATTGTAACAAGAAAGAGCTAAGGTATGGTTTTACATTTTTATATGCTATAAATATAATTGAAATTTGAAGCTTAGTTACATCTTTGATGATTGATATTACTAGTTGACTTGATAATTGAGACTTGAGAGTGGATATTGAAAGTTGGAAACATGTATATTGTATTTTCTACTTTTTAGTTTTAAATTTTAAATTTTAATTGCAATTAAATTATAAAATGGCTTGCGATTATGTTATTATTATTCTATCCTTAAATAACGTATTAGAATGATCAATGAGAGTAAAACTATATATATGGAATTATAGATGGATTGGACGGATGGAGGGAATAAAAAAGGAGAAAAAAAAATTTTCCTCTTTTTTTTTCACTTAATATGGGACTCGACCGAGTCGACTCGGACTCGGCCTGAGCCAAGTCCGAGTTCGAGTCCGGTTTTTTCATCCCTGGTTTTAGTCATATCACTAAAATATTGCAAGACCGCGACCCTTAATTATAATTGATTAGTGCAATTAATTGTGCTTAGTTGTTAATTATGTGTGTTGAGGTGTAAACTAATTGAGCTTCATGTTAGATTAATGTTAGAGAAGTTTTGAGAGCTTGTGGACCTAGTTTGGTACCAAAGTGGACCTAGTTGGAATTTCGCGATAAGTTGAGTGGTAATTTGGGAATTACATAAAATTGTCTTTTGGGTTCATAAGATAGAGAGGATCATTTGAGGGAACTTTTCGTTGACAGTGCATATCAATTTGATGCCTAGATTAGTTAGAAATTCCATTTTTAAGCCTCCATGTACATTAAGTGAGAAAAGCCCCATTTTTTGTAATTCTGTACAACCCCATCTCCTTTTTAATCAGCCAATCCCTTCTCCCAGCCCATTTGCTTCTTCTCTTTATCCCTCTCAGCTGGCTTCTCTTGTTTCTTCATTTCTCTTCCTCCTTGCTCCAAACGACCAACCACCCTTCAGATTTGAGCCCCACCACCGATAAGCTCATCACCCGCATTATCTTCTCCACGAATTCATCTCTCCCTTGCCTCCATTCCACTCGGCCAGCTCTCCATCTCTTCATCAGTCCATCTCATTTCAGTTGGTAAGCTCCTATCTCTTGTCTTCCATCATTTTTGCATACACTAGGACCTAGGAATCTTGCATGCATGAGGGCTTGACCTTACATTTTGGGGATTTCGCTTTGCATGTAGGTTTGTGGGTTTAATAAGCGTGGAATCAGCTGTATGAATGTTGTGTAGCTGAGATTCAGCTGGATTTGGAGTGAGTAGTTGGTTCTACAACCCAAGGCAAGTACTCATGTTTAAATTTTCTTTGCATGTATGATATTGCTGATGATTGCTTTTAATTATGAGTCCTAGTATTTGTATTTGAGTTTGATTCTTAGTTATATGATCTCATGTAAGTTATCATGCCCAATTTCTATGCATGCATGCTTAGTTTAGTTAGCTTTGATAAGATTGTGTGTTGGTCCCCTTTTTCCTAGCCTATTTTGGAATGTTTTGGTTCAATATATGCTAGGGAAATATGTGATTCCAGTGCTTTAGAATGTAGTAGTTTAATGGTTGGAATAGGGCATTGCATGCCCAATTCCTTGTGGTGAAGACACTTTTTTATTCTATGGAAAATAGCCCTCGAAAATTGTGTAGGATTATTGTGCCAGAGTGAGCTCAGGGTCGTGGAGCATAGTTGAGCTTTAGAGCTAGCTGTAAGCTAATCGTAGAACAAATTCAAGGCTAGCAGTAAGCTAACCGTAGAACAAGGTCAGGGCTAACTTGCAGGAAATTTTGTTGTGGAACTCATGGTTAACCTTAGACCACATGTCCTCATTGGTTTATAGCTTTTGACTTTTGGTTAGTTGGGACCCTTGCCTTAAGCCCCTTTGGACCTAGAGTTTGGGGTAACCTTGGACCCCTACTCTTGACCCATTGACATAGGATATTAGTGAAACCATGACCCTTGCCTTTGACCTTTTGGCCAAGGACTTTTGGGGAGCCTTAGACCTTTCCCTTGCCCATGACCCTGGATTTTGGTAAGTCTTGGACCCTTGTCATTGATCCTTGATGTTTAAGCGAAAGGCCTTTAGTTAGTAATGTGCATTGCTTGTTATGACTCCGAGTGGTCCAGAATGCATGCTAGGGTGATACTAAGTTCAAGGGTATGGTAACGTAGAACCTTGGGATGACAATTATTTTTAGAAGCATCAAGCACCTAACTCAGACGTCCCAAGTTCTACGATATCATAGGGTTGAATGACATTATGCCCAACATGAAAACAGCAACCCTTGGACCTAGATTTGATTAAAATAATTGCCGCTTTTGACCTGTTAGAACTTGAATAGGGGAGTACACCCTTATGCCTCTTTATCCACTTATCTATGGTTGTGTGCTTCTCCTCCCTGAGCATCTGTTCTGTTCGATCTTGTTTGCCATGCCAGGACCTTGAGGCATTTGATTAGCTTGAGATGAGATAACAACGGTCCTTGTAACCCTTGGAGAGCTTGAGGCATCCAATTGGGCTATGAACCCCCTTGGTAGGCTTAAGGATACAGGTAGGCCTTGAACCCCTCGGGGAGCTACAGACACCCATTAGACCTCGAACTCCCTAGAGAGCTTGAGATGGCAACCTAGGATGGACCTAGACCCTAGCTTTGATAAAATGAGTTGTAAATTGTAATATCCCCAAGGAAAGGCAGGATAGCCTAACCACGTCCCCGTGGGGCACGCGGTGACAGAGTTCAAAGACATGTGACGAATGGTTTATCTTGTATTGTAGTGCGAGGCCCATGCTTAGATCCTCGAATTTGGGCACCAAGCATAAAGGTTCTAGTGTCATGCAGTATAGAAATGGGAACTGCTAACTTCAAGGAAATTCCAACTCGGCCCTATTCAGTTGAACCATATCTTAATAGGATAATTCTGATAGACTGTGGATAAAGGACTAGTTTAATACCCCTAGCCGACCCTACTTACGTTTGGACTTGATAGGATCAGGTTAGGTACTTCGCCTTTCGGGTTTGCCCTTCCCGGCCTTGTCCTGGCTGGCCCACCTGAATTATCTGTCTTGTTACATTTGTTAGCTTTGGTAGGTATCGATGATGTGCTGATACCAAGATGTAGGTATCACGAGTTCAAATACCAAGATGTAGGCGTATCTGTTCCAAGCTTAGCCCATCTGTTCTGCCCGCTTGCTGGTTTGGTTGTCTTGTCTACCTTGTTGGATTTTATGGTAGCTCTGCCCGTTCTGCCATTCTTTATGCCCTGTAGTTCTTTGGATTATCCCTACTTGTCATTCAGGCAGGCTTCACTTTTGCTTACGTTTGTTTATTATCATTTCTTGCTTCCCAGTTATTATGATGTTTAATTATGTCTTTTAATCTATACATCATGCATCGATATGCCACCCCATCATTAGTTATGCTTTGATATATTATTCTATCATTTCTTACATATTGCAAACCTATGCTAATTATCATGGATGTATATATTGATTCATCCATGCATTGTGGTTTATTCATGTGTAGTTGCTAGGCCTAGAAGGTCTAATGCTGCACTTGTTGAAGGTAGCAGGCTTCTTTTCCACTAGCGTGAAGGATAGGGCGGTCTGTGAGAGACTGCGGGATAGCTAGAGTGATGCACATAGAGCTTATGGTATGGTAGTATCTTGCAGCTGTGCTGAGAGACAATGCAATCTTTAGATTAGTTTTATCTTTTCTGCTGTCTTTAATGGAAGATTTTATTAACCAGTTCATTTAACCTATGATTAGTGAGATACATCATACTCATGTCCCAGGATCCGACGGGCCCTGGGGCACGGGGCATGATACATATCTTACAATATATGTTTAACACCGATATCATTCAGCATAGCCCTCTAATGAGGATCAGACCGCATCCATTGATGAAGACCAGGAAAATCGCATAGGTACTCCAAAACATGTACCAGGCCCTGACGGCTGTACAGCAGGTTCAACCAGTTCAGTCAACCTGGCCCAACAGCTCAATAGGGCTGCCAAACTACTCAGCAACCCTTGCGCGGGGTTTCCAAAATATGCAGGTGTCGCAAGTCTCGGCTTTCTTTCTTTACTTTAGAAGCCCTGTAATGGCTAGTATTTATTATTATGTTATTTTTGCAGATTAGGTGTATGGACAAGATCAAAGCCAGGGCTTTTAACTTTCGTTATTGCATTAATGCAAAAATAAAACAGCCCACAGTCATCTTTAAGCTGGTCGGCCCACTCGCTTCAAGAAAGAAGCTTGGAAGCTTTGCAAAAAGGGTGGAGAATCCAACAGTTCACTTCCAAAAACAGCCCTCACTCCCTCCTTGATATGCTGTTGCTTTTCCCTTCTTTTTCTTGTGATTTTTGTGGTATTCAAGAAAGCCCAAACTGCTGAATTCTGCAGAAACTGCAGAACAGTCCTTGATTGGAGTTGCTTGCGGCCTTGATTGGGGGACTGATCACCTTCTCACAAAAACAAGATGTAGCATGCGCATGTTGTTCAACTCACCTTCAAGCTGGTGTAAAGAAGCCAGTAAGACCAACTTGGAGATAGTTTCTTGCGAACAAACTCGCTTGAGATTCTTTTGTGAATAGATTTCTAGTTGATTTCCAGTAGTCAAAATGGTGTGGAACAGTGAAAAACATTCCTCCTAGCACCTTGTTTTTTATAAAGTCACGCAATTTTGCTTTAAAATAGGAGTCAGGATAGGCACATAAATCCCTGGCCGAGGAAGTGTGTTCAACTACAAGGATGTTACGTTCAATTGCAAGATCAAGTTGTATGAGACTGATAGAAGGGCTCCCACATGGTGGGAATAGTTCAAGGCAACAACGGGAAGAAGATGCAAATATGTGTGCGCATGGCAGAAGATCAAGTCTCATAAAAAAAGCTTTTCCGTCTTTTTTTATTGGTAACCAAAATATTATATAAGAGAAAAAGGATACAAGAGCAAAACCATCCAATCAAAAAAGATGGCAGGACAACGGTAAAAAAGCCTCATACAACAAAACTAATAAAAGTTATAAAAAAGATCAAAGAAGGGAACTGAAGGATCTAACCATTGCTTCACCACCAAATCTGCCAAACCATAAGCCAAACACAAAAATGCTTAAACTCCACTTAAGTAGAAGAGGACAGCTTCTTAATTTTGCTGAGAAGGCAATGGAACTTCCACGGGCCCATATTGTATGAAACTATCATGAAACACTAAGTGAACCTCAGGGACTAATATGTAGTTTCGGAAACTATATGTGTTTTGTAATTAGAAAAATACAATAAAAAGCATATATACAGTTATAGTATGCTTTGTTTCTCCCAATTCCTTCTCTTTCTTTACTTTCTCCCTTTGATTTGTTCTAGGGCTTCTTAGACCTTTGCAGAAAAAACCCTAGATTGCCATCAACCAAATCGTCCAACTTGGTATCAGAGCATTCAAGCAGGTAGAAGACAACCAGTCAAAGCAGTACAGAGGTTTGGATAAGAAAATGGCTCTAGCATGGAGACTAAGCAAGAGAGAGAGTTTGAGTTCTACAAATGATTCTCAAAAAATTGCCTCGTATTGTGAATCCAAATGCTAGGATTACACCAAATTTGTTTTAAGTGATTATAAAGATTGGGCCCAATTCGACAAGGATGGCTATTAGAGGGACCACGAGACTTAATTGCACTGATAGGAGTATTGAGGAACCCTAAAAGAAAGATCAAACATAATCAGACTGGGCATCTCAAAATATGCTAATCATGAAATGGATTCTCAATTCTATGGAGGAGAGAATAGCTGCAAGTTTAAAGTATTATGATATCGCAACAGAATTGTAAGATTCAGTTGAAGCAGCCATATTCCCAAAAGAGGAATAATAGCTGCAAGTTTCAAGTATTATGATATCGCAACAGAATTGTGAGATTCAGTTGAAGCAGCCCTATGCCCAAAAGAGGAACGATGCCATAATTCGTAAACTGAAAAAAGAAATTCCGGCCTTCAAAATAAGGAAACTTATCATGTAGAAATTACTATTCCAAGTCGTATGAGTGAGTTGGAGACTTGGAGTTGCATCGGCCCTTGAACAATGTTGTATGAAGAAGAAAGCAAATCAAATGCAACACATTTGAGCTTCTGAGTAGTGTAAACATAGAATATGAGATTGTTTGTGCACAAGTGACCAATCAGGATCCTCTTCCTCCAATTGGAACATTGTTCGTACTTTTTCAAGGTGAAGGGAGTCGAAGGAGAGTTATTAATGTAGTCATCAATTCAAACAGTGCTCACAAAGCACCCTGACCGTCAAACACTGCTGCTGTAACAGTATGTGGGGGCTACAATGCCTCTTAGGCTTGGACGAACAAAGAAAAATGGTCAATCTACGCGAACAATGGTAGATCTCAATGTACTACACCACACACACCAAGAAGAGAATAGATATAAGGAATGCAAGTACAGAGATGTAATAAAGCAAATAATACACTGTTATTCAGCTAGAAAAGTGTTGACTGTGCAATGAGATTTCACAGTTAACTGCCACGCACCAACCCGTCCCACCCGTTTATAATTAATTTAGATATTCATTATTAAGATATTATACACAATACTTGTAGCTCAGCTGGTATTGGGCGATCGACCAAAGGGGTCAAGGGCTATGACATCCAGATACTTTGAAATACACAACATACCGTGTCGTATTATATCCAATGCTTCACTTTTTACATGTAAAATCCTGTATCCCTAAGATATCCTGCGTGTCCTGCCTTATCTAGGCATCATAGGTCAAGGGTTCAGTTCCTCTTTGGCTTTTTTTTTGGGCATGAGAGGGTACTCGAACATGCAGACTCTCACCCCCTAAAGGGGGTGCTTGTATTGGAGCCAGTCATGATGTGGCCTGCAGCCAGTATGATGTGAACGCCACAAAAGATCCTCACAGTGTTATATTAACATCATCTTCTAGAATATAATATGCAGAAATTCATTAACTTACATAATCAGTTGTAAGCTACTATAATAGGAAAAATTATCGTAATCACCCCTGATCGATGCATCAGCAGTAAAATCTGCTATGTATAGAAGTATAAAGAGGGGATCTTCCTAATGGAATAACAAAGTTTTTCAGTAAAAACAATTCTTTTGCTTTTTTGGTTTGTAATGATATCAGAGCTTTCTTTGATGAATACATTCCGGTAGCAACTGTGATGATGGATTCTGGTGGTTTTCAACATCTCTGAGAAACTGTGTCAGTCAGAAGCTTCAGTCGACAGTGTCATTTGAGATTCATCTGGTCATCTGTGGTTCTATATGCTCTATGAAAGATCTTTATGGAATCTTCTTAAAAGAATACCATCTGGTACACAAAGGAAACCAGATCTGAAGAATTCGGCTCATCTAGACATACAGTCAGTTGACTGTATCAAGACAAATTTCAGACAATCTGCTCTGGACTGCAAGCTATCAGTCCCTGTTTCTATAGAGATTAATAATGTCAAAAAATTCAGAATTCTTCCACTAAATTGAATGCAAAAAATTATTTTTCCTAAGAAACTTCAATTTTGTATGTTTGTCAAAGGGAAGGAACTATGGGGACACATAGATGGGTTAATTCCCAAACCAAAGCAGGGGATATTTCCTATGCAGTAACACTCACAACAAATAAAGATCCTCACAAATTTCTATTAATGCCATCTTCTAGAAGAAAATCGGCGAAAATTCATCAACTTATATGATTGTTTGTAAACTACTATTAAATAGAAGAATTAGATGCAACTACCCCAATATAAGGTGATACATTAGCTGTTAAATATGTCGCGTATAGAATACTGAGTACTATAAAAAAGGGTGTCTTCCTAATGGAACAAAAGACAGTTTTTCAGGCAGAAGAAAAAAACCTTCCTTTCTCAAGAAGAAAAACAATAGTTGCAAGCGTGTAACCATCCATGCATTTCTATAAATCTAACATCTAAGTTATTACGACAATATATGCATCAAAGTCGGTCAAAAAAGCCTTTCTACTTCAAATTCAAGTGGAAAATATCATAATCAAAAGATGCTCTTTAAAATAAAAGATTGCACAAGGAATGAATACTTGTGGATATAGGCTTACTGTTAAGCTATATGAAGCTTCCAATTTACCGATATTTTTAGTAGTGATTGTAGCAGTCCCAAATTGTGTAAGTGCTTCAAATGTAGGGATAGTGACATTCAAGATTTGACCAGGACTCCTGAAGAGAAAAGAAAAGATAAATATATAGCTATCACAGTTCTGAGCAAACACGTTATGCTTCTCTTAAAATGAACATAAGAAACTTCTCCATTTTGCAAAGCACGAAACCAATAAAAATATATTACGTCCATATCGCTTTGTAAGTATACCATATGATAGAAATCTAGCTTCGTTCAAAAGCGACTTACTAGCCTCAAACATATATTAGCCATGCCCCTTAGCAGTTACATATAAGTTCAAATTCCCCTAATAGTAATACAAAAAATTAATCACCACTGTTTGATCGTAAAATCTCCACCTTAGCGTCAAAATTTGTTTTAATCATCATATGAAAAGCATCAAAGATTGAAGTCCATCTTGAGATATCATAAGATAGATCCAAGTATGTTTAAGCACAGTCATCAAATAAACAAAACAAAATAAATGGCTTGCACAAAGGCTACGTGGGCATAACCCAAACATCAATGTGAATTAAACGCCTAGTCAAAACTGTGCAATATCCTTAAGAAGCTAGCAAATATTAACATTATTCTTTTTGTTTGCACAATAAGTGGATATATATGCCCACAACTCTTTTGCATTTTCATAATCGAAAACAGGTAGCCTTGGGTTGTGAATTCAATACATCACCTGCATATACTGAACCTCTCAGACCCCTTATCTAAGACCATCCATAGGTGTTTCTTTTACTCCATCATCTATGTATCCACCAAGCCTTTTCCAAAGCCCCAATATCCACCTTTGCTAAATATGACAACTCAATATAGTTACGACCACCAAATAAGTAGATAGTAATGCAATCATTGGGATTAACCACATCAATTCCAGATCTGAGATGTCCCAAAAAGAGAAAAAAAAAACCTTACTCCCCCTTGAGTTCATATTACACCCCATCCCAAGCTAATCTTGATTAACTCTAATGGAATCGAGATTAGTGCTAATTGAGCATGGTTAATTGAGCTAATTGTGGTTAATGACCAAAATGAGATAAGTTAGTCTCAAATGATTGAATTAACCTTAATGGAATGAATTTGAATGAAACTAAGTTAATTAGATTGAATTTAGGCTAAAACAAGACGGAGCGAGGACTTTTCTATAAATACGGATTTTCGCGTATTTTGTTGAATACGGTAACTCTTTATACCAATGCGTGTATCTTAGAGAGTACGTTAACTTTCATAAGAGGCTTAGTTCCACTTGGCTTGAAGTTGATCAAATGACCTTGAATTGTAAATAGAGGATGAGAGTGAGGACTTGGATTAAAAAGGGGCTTATAAGAGGATGGGATGAATGAAAATGAGTCATTCACTCATTTTCCAGCCCAAGTGTTTGAGGAGCAAGCCCTAGACCTTTTTCTTCTTTCTTCTTCCATTTTCTCTATCAATTTTTGAGGTTTGAAGTGATCTTGAAGAGGAGAGAGAGCTACTTCATCTTCTTCATCTTGTGTTGGGTTTCTTTGGAGCTAGAGCTTGAGGAGGAACTCTAGATTTCTTTCTCTTTGAGTTACAAGTAGATAGTTCCTTTTGGAGAGCTTTGGAGTTCCATTGAGTAGTTCGAAGTAGTTTCTAGCACAAATAGCTCATAGACGTCTATTTTCATGTTTTCATTGGTTTAGGGTGTGAAATTGAAGGGGTTTCATCTCAAATCAAGCTAGCAAAGAGGGGTTTCTGTAGATCAGCTCAAATAGAGGCAAGTATATGCATGTCTTGTGATTTAAGATGCTAGAGATTGTGCAGGAACTCTTGGAGTTCAAAACCCAGAAGTTCGTTTTAGAATTTTTTGAGGAATTGGGCACTATTCGGCTAGCCAAACATCTAACTGAGAGGTGACCGAGCATTTTCATGGAAAAGGATTCAGCTTCTAGAAAGCTGACGATAAGGTGACCGAGTTGTAGCGGTTAGCCGAATTCTACAATTCGGCTAGCCGAAAAGGTAACCGAACTCAGGAGACACTGGAATTGTGACCACAGGTAACCGAATTTAAATTCGGTTAGCCAAAGATAGAATTTCGGTCAACCGAATATGTGACCGAACTAGTGACCGAATTAATTTAGAAGATTGTCAGGAGTGGCAAGGTTCTGGAAAGCTAACCGTAGGTAGCCGAATTATGATTCGGCTAGCCGCTTTCCAGAATTCGGTTAACTGACAGGTAACCGAACTTGGGGAAATTTTCAGATTTGAAGTCTGATTTTTCTAAGGAAAAGCCTATTGAATTTTAGTGTTGTTGCAAGGTTATTAATGATAATTGTACCTCCATAGGTGTTAATTATGAGGACTCTAATGTGCAAATTATATACAATGTGATGTCCATTGAGAATAGCACGTACATGAGATAACCAATGGCTACACCTGAATGGTTGGTAGGCACTGAGAGAGAAATGAGTAGACTTGTTCGTTATCTGGATTCTCCCATTGAGTTGCATTCATATATTCGAGTCTAACGTTATTCCTTTCAAAAATGATAATTGTACCTCCATAGGTGTTAATTACGGGGACTCTAATGTGCAAATTATATACAATGTGATGTCCATCGAGAATAGCACGTAGATTAGATAACCAATGATTACACCTGAATGGTTGGTAGGAACTGAGAGAGAAATGAGTAGACTTGTTCGTTATCTGGATTCTCCCATTGAGTTGGATTCATATATTCGAGTCTAACGTTATTTATTTCAATCGTTTTGAATTGAGGTATGGAATTGAATTGTATTGACTCTTGAGTCTGGCACTATATGGTAATTTTATTAAAACTCATTTTAGAGCTATTCCTACTGCAGTAGATGGATTGGGGTGTTCCGAAGCTCCGTGGTGATGCCAGTTGCGCTAGCCCGGGCACTGGTAGATCCCACATTAATGAATGAATAAATGATTCGTTCCTTTGGGAAGATGGTAAATTAAATGATTCCTTCTGTGTGGAAGATAGTAAATGAATGATAATGAATAATGATTCGTTCAGTAAGGAAGATGGTAAATGAAATGAATGCTATTGCAGTTGCCACTTAGTAATGTTTATTATTGACTCTGAATTCGTGAATTGTAGCAAATGTCTAGAATTGTTTAATTATTGAAATTGAGCAGATACTAATGGATGAGCATGTACTATCATAGAACTATATATACATTGTTGAACCGTCGTGTTCATTAATGTTATTGATGACATTACGGGCCCGACTGCCAATGCCGGTCCCGCAATGGCCCCAGCGGCAGCAGAGGAAGCCATCACGGTTCCTCCAGGAGGATTAGTTGAATGGAATGGACGGGATACCATTTGACATGGATATCCGAGTGCGAATTGAATCAGAGACATTTTTTAGGGAATTTTTTTGAGAATTTGAATCATTGTCACCCTGTATTGTATTTGAATATGCACTAGTTGACAAAATTTACATGTATAAAGACCTCTACTTTTGTGTAGAACTGTACAATTGTAAATTGGTATCGTTGAATGTATGTTTCCGCAAATTGTATGATTGACAGGTGAATGTATGTTTATCCCTTGTGGATTCCGTTTTAACTTCGGTTAATTCGGAGTTTCCAGGAGTAAGTATGGGTAGCGACTCAAGATTAGCTCGGAGATAATCGGATCTCGGGCCCGGGTCGTGATGGTTCAACTTCAAATGGATCTGATTTTACTCACAATCTTCAACTACACTCAAAACTCACTGAACTAGGGTTCCATTACACCTCCCAAAAAAAGAAGGAAAAAGAAAAAAGAAAAAAACTCCCCCCACAAACACCTAGGAAAATACTTGAGACACATCGACAAACTAGTCGAGCAATTAAAAAATATACACCTGTGATCTACAGGGTAAAAAAAAAAAAAAAGTTGGTCCAAACCTAGGGATGTAAATGGGTCGGTTTCGGGCCAGAGCCAAACTGGACTGGGACCCAGAACTGAAGTTTATAACCGAATCCACTCAGAACTTATTTTGTTGGTTACAGACCCGATTTCGATAAAAGGGTCCGGATTTGGCTCCAACTAGACTGGGATCTTGTTTCAAAACACAGACCCGATTTCGATAAAAGGGTCCGGATTTGGCTCCAACTAGACTGGGATCTTGTTTCAAAACTGGTCTTGCCTGGTTTCTCTTTTATTTTATTTTATTTTCTTAAAATAAGGATATCATTCAACTTATAATAGTGCATCAAGTATACTACCTCCAAGATTAAACATAAAAATGTTCGACTAAAGTTGATTTTGAGCTACAATTTACAACATCAAAGACTCTACATGTCAGAACCAGTATGGACCCGAAACGAAACCCATTTATCAATCGGGACCTAAATTTAGTTCCGGACCGAGGCCCATTTATGAATCGGAACCAAAAATAGGTTCCAAAGCCCTTTTTTTATGGGTTGGAACCTCCGGATAATCAGAGATTAGGATACCCGTTTACATCCCTATCCAGACCTCTATAAGGTGCTGACGTCAACACACCCTCAGCCGAAGTCAGCCTTAGAATCCACAAAACTATTGCCTTCCTCTCATCTTTGTTTGCCTTTTACACATTGGATAAAAAATGGGTTCTACATATGTAACCATGCAAATGTTACATATGCAAGTGTTACACATGTGAAACACACATTACCATGTTTGTCGAAGTCATCATTTTCACAAGTGAGTACATCAAACGGTTTTAGATTTACTTAGATATTTTGGATTTTTCACAAATTTCTCAAAATCCATAAAGAATTAAGATGGGAAACTTTACATCCTGAATCCTGATGTTTACCATTAATACAAGAATATTGAACGGCTTGGATCATGAATTGGGGCCCCACAAAAGTCTAGAAAATTAGATCTACTCGTTGAAACTTATTTCACAAATTACTCAAAATCTATTCAGATTTAGGGTAATCAGCTTCAAGATCTTGGGGTTTATTAGTTCAATAAACAAATCAAACAGTTTGGATTACAAATACTGGGCCCATAGGAATTAAAAAATAAAGGTCTTTGATGGGCCCCATAGGTTAAAAAATTACCGTGTAACTCACAGTACTGGAGCCTTGTTGGTTGAGGGGGTGTGCACCTGCACAGGTGTGAAACATTTGGTGTGTAAATTGCCATATTTACACCATTTACACAACTCATTCATGCATCACATGCGTAAATGAGTATGTGATGTCTGTGATGATGCGTGACCAATCCTTAAACCTGCTCTGATACCAACTTGCTTGTTGTTTTAATTCAAAGAAGTCCATATGAATGTAAAAAAGAGAGAGAAAGAAAGAAAAGGAGGGAACACAGTAAGAGGGAAAAGAGAGCAAAAGAGCAGCTCCCCTGGAGTACAGAATAATCTCTAATATTCCTAAGAACTCCTAAGGTTTACTATAAAATAAAAAAGAATCTTTGTTTTCTTATTTCAAAATGTCTTTCTATTGACAATTTGCGTGTTGCGCACATTTTTAAGTCCCAGTAACTCTTACAGCTAACCAGTTAATGATCTCCGTGCTTATTATATTATAAGAAATCATAGATGTTTAAGCATTGTGATGAAATGGTTAATAGCTTTGATTAGTCTAACCATGAAGAATTAAAAATACAAGTTGATAAATCATATTTCATATGTCGATATCTTTCAAAACGTACAAAATGCAAATAAACAAAAAGCACGATGGTCAGGCATCTTCCACTAACAGTCAGTCCAAAAAACAATATAAGAGTATACAATTCACTTGGTCTTCCATGATCAACTATTTGATGACCAAGAAAAAGCTATGAAGAAATAACATGCATGCTGCTACCATCCATGAATAAATCACATCTGACTACAACAAGTTCCAAAGATGCACGTTTTTCAGATGATAATAAGTCATTTGAACATACACGGTTTTAAAAAGAGAAAGTAAGCAGGAAACAGACCACCTTCTACAGACATATACTAAGTCATCAGTACATATTTCTATCGAGAGATTTGTATTAAAAACCTTCAATGATTCGTTTAGAGAACAAATGTGTTAAAATTAGCAGAAACTGATCACCTTTGATAGACATATTCTATGTCATCAGCACTTAATTCTAACAAGAGATTAGTATTAAGAACTTCAGTGATTCCAATAGAGAATGAATGTGTTCCAGCATCCTGCAGACAATTGCAGGAAAAAGTTCGAGTAAAAGCATGTTTCAATTTTGAAAATGTGAAGTCATTAGAAAAGTATAAACGTAATCATAGGACATAACTGGATGCTGGTTAATTCTTTCAAACCTTCTCTCCACAGTGTACTGGGGCAGCTGATTCTTGCTGATGCGGTTCTGGTCAGCCTGTCCGGAAAAAAGAAGGATAACAACCATATTGCTTTTTAAATATATAAAAACATTACGTACATTGAAGTTACCTAGTTAAGTGTACAAGGAGTTTAATCTGAGATCTTTGATGTAATATCCTGAGTTACCTAGGCCCCAGGATTAGTTTAGCCCAGGTAGGACCTTAGTTGATTACTTATTATTGAATTAGAAAGAGTATCACGTGAATAGTTTTTAGAAAGGGAAGGAGTTGTATGACAACTCTAATTAGAAAGAGGAAGAGGAAGTATAAGAGTAGGAATAGGACTCTACTTTGTATATTTAAGCAACCAACAACCTCTTAGTTTGTTATTCTTTTCTCTTCTTCCTTTTGAGAAGTTCTGAGAGAGGGTCTTGTGGGCTGCAATTTAGGAGAAGAAGAAGAAGGCCGTCACTGACGGATGTCCTATTCGCGCCTGCATATTGCAAATGCAACGATCACGTACAAAAGGTGAGTGGATCTTCCCTAGATGACTGAGCATGTTGGATGTCGACTGTGTGTGTAGAACTATTGTGCATAGTAGTATCTAAAATCTATTGATCAGGGTAACTTCTAGTTCTTTTCATGTGCACATGGCTGTTAGAAAGATATAATCATGGATGGAGTGCAAACCCATGGAATACCATCGTTATGGGCACAGTTAGGTGGAACACAGAGACATGTCGTCTCTGGATATTTTGCTGTTTTGGGACTGTGGGGCCCCCTGGCCCACTGTATGGTTGATCTGGACCATGAAGCAGGGGGTACACTCCTAGTCGACCAGGGAGGTCATGGACCAATAGGAGGTGGGCCCTGTTTGGGCCACCATCTATTTGATTTATGCAGCAGAGACGTTAATTTGGGGAAAACAGGGTAGATGGTCGACATCTGCTGTGGGACCCATCAGTGGACTTGATCCAAGATCAAGGCCCCACATCTTGAAGGGGACCCAGGGGTGACCTGGATGGTGGTGGTCCCATGTGGATTGGGCCCCATCTGCCCAGTCATCCAGAAACTTCAATTATGTTAACCGTGAGGCTTGTCCATGAATTTCTTTGTACTTGTTAAGACTGTGGGGCCCAGTAAGGATGCCTGATGATGAATCAGAACCATGGGACTTAATGTAGGGCACTAGGCGACCATAGAGATTAGGTCTGATCATGTATCGTTCAAGTGGGACCCACTGGATGACATACAAATGTGTTCTGACGTGAAACACTAGGTTGTATGTGTGTTCTGTATGTAGAATTGAGGCTTGAGTGGGACTTATAGATGGGGACAGCCCTATACTTGGTAGGTAATTACTATATAAACCTTCCTTCTAACTTATGTAAGGTTTCTGTGTAAATATTATTAAACTACATGGACTGTTATTAATTAGTTGTGACTAAATATATGGACTGTGATTGATTATTGTTGTGTAAGGTTGTGTAATAATATAGTGTGGGCCGCCCCTATACCAATCAATACCAATTATGATTAGAAGTGGGGCAGCGATCAGTAAATTGTGTAAGGGTTGTATCCACACTACTGATTGTGTAAATTGTTAATAATAATGAATGTTGGTTGCTATATGATTATGAGATATTGTGCACTGGATCTCAGATTTGGGATGTTGGACTTAGTGTCCAAATGATTGATGGCTTCTCACCACGGTGGCCGTTATAGCGGCTAGTCCTTGGGGACGTGTCTGATGAGACAGGGTCATGGTGACCGGTATACATGTATGCGATAAGCCTTGGTGGCGTGGTAATGTGCATGGACACAAATATGTATATGGATGTACTTGTAATGGTAATTGATTTATTGATTCAGACTTGTTGTTTATGTGATATTATATTACATGTTTGTGTAATTAGGAATATTCATTCACCAGTAATACTGATGTTGTGTTGTCCTATTTAGGTAATTACGTTGCGGGTGGGACAGACCATAACGACGTTCAGCACATAGATTTTGGCATGCGTGGTTGACGGGAGAGAACGATAAAAGTTCAATTAGTTGATAAGGGGATTAACCATTGTTTAGGGAATTTTATTAAATGTTTTATGTCATCTTTGAATTGAGTTAGAATATGGAATTTGATTACTCAGAGATTATTGATATTTTTTGACATTTATAATTTAATTAGAATTATATTTTGAATAAAATGCCTGATTCCTTGTGGAAGTTATTTGATGAATGTGTAGTGAATATTTGCTAAATGATCACGATCCGGAATCCGACAGGGCCCCAGAATTTGGGTCACGACATTTGATCAACATGTAATATATTTTAATCAGGAAACCAACCAATGTTTTACGAACTATTACTCAAAGAATTGATTATGAAGTAAACAAACAGAAAACATCGGGTAGCTTTGTCCTTGACTAACCATAGTTTTCTTGAAAAATATTAGACTCGGTAAAGGAAAATGAAGTGGGAAAACTAATGAGGCAAGGTGAACACAGCTAGACCCCAAGACGAGGCCATGCGACCATTAGAAGTGTTAAAGGGTCTATGATGGGTAATCCATTTTTACCTTTCTAAATGATAAAAAAAAAAAAAAATGGACAGTTCATTTTTTTCTAAAAAATGAAAGACATTGATGCCCCATACTCACTTTGTTTCTTTATCAGTAACAAGCAAGTTTCTATTGGAAGGAAAGCAAAACAAGGCAACAGCCTACAACCAAGGACGCCAACAACAAAGGTATAAAAGGATTATACCAAAGGGAGACAACATACAATGCCACACAGCACAAAAACACGCTACCCAACTTCTGCACATAAATTTGAAAAGAATCCACCCCTTGATCTGCTAAAATGTCAACCATACCATTGGCTGCCCTACCCACATGCTGATAACTATTATAGAGAGAGATAGAAAGCATTTTAATCTATTGAAAGCAGTGGAAGAATTTCCAAGGACAGTCAACGGATTACTTCATCAAAGAAAAAGCGTTGGATTGTGATTCTTTACCATCTCTATGATCTTAATGAATTATGTGTGCTTTGCTAGTTTTCATTTCCTTGATTCCTTATGCTTTAGTTGTGTAGATCGATTTATTTGCTGAGCGTAAGCTTCCCCCTTCCCTTTTCAGTTTGTGCAGGTTAGGTGGTGAACTTTGGACTATTGGGATTGTGATGAGTGGGCCAGATGATTCTAACAGGATTAGAGATTTTTCTAAAGCCTTTTTAATTGGATTTGTTGATTAGTTTATTTCAGTTCGATTTCTGATTCTAATATTGTATTTAAGATTTCAGAATTCAGCTTGTCTAGTTTCGCAAGACTTGTTTCAGTCATGTAATAATATTGTAAAGTAAGATATGCTCTGATGTTTCGCATTATATGTAAAATTAATTTCTAGATTTGAACCATGCTTATATTTTGAAGAAAAGTCACGGCTCAAAATGTGGGCCATGGGTTTTGGGTTCCTGACAAGGACAAAGGTGATAGTTTTGACATATTAGTAGACATTGAATTCATAGGAATATAAACACAAAAGTAGATGAGAAAAATGAAAAATAATGAGAAAGCCAGTACAGATAAACAATATTATTGCAAGTAAACAACCCCACAAAAGTCAATGAAAGACAAAGGTGACAAAGAACAGACGAGTAAATATAAAACAAAATGATTACAAGCAACTTCTAGCGCACAACAAGTCATTAAGGTAAAGCTCCAGCTTTAAGAAAGTATCAATCGATCACACTCAAGGACAATCATATCAAAACAACCAAAACAAAGATGGAAAGAAAATAATTCATTTATTTAATGTAGATAAAACCAATGAAACTTCCTAAGATTAAAAATTCATGTCAATATCACACAGAAACAACTAACAAAAATAGCAAAAATAAATAAATAAATAAAGACATCCAAAATAATAAGAAACTATTTAGTAATAGGTTCAAACCACTAACATCCCAAAACTTCCATAGCTGATTTTGCAAGCAACTCTCAAATGGTGAAGAGCAAAAGTTGGGCTGTCCACTAAAAGCTTCATAACTGACACCAATTTTGTTGCATTCAAGGCCATCTAAGGTGAATCGTACTCTTTCTAAGAGCATCCACATAGAAAAATTCCTCCCAAGATTCTCTGGTTGACCGGGCACACCCTTCAACAAAACATAGCCCCCTTAGCAACAACAATTAAGTAATATAAGTAAGACCACAAAAAAACTTTAAAATACCAAATAGGCACATGCATCTGATAGATATACAGTCATGAAAATAGCCAAGCCAAAATAAGACAGTGGCTTCACCACTACAAATAGCATGCATAAAATGCATAGTAACATATGCATAGAAATTATGGGGTGCTGAGGTTCAAGAAATTATACTTTTCTAATCCCAAATGTTTGTAATACAGTACAAACGAGTACAGCACACCCCAATCTTCAAATGCAAGCACAAAACACATACATCCCAAGCCATGTTAGGGATTTCAAACAAAAGTTAAAACTTGGAAGATCATAATCATTTAGTTATTGATGTACCAATTCTACAAGATGCTCATTGTCATAGCCTCACATCCGCAAGTGATGATGGGGTGGTGATGGAATGGGTGTAGACAAACCCTACAAGAGAGTTCGGTGAATGCTAGACGGATTCCAGTGAGAACCAACTCTGCAGATGGGAATTGGCCGAATTCCTCTCGGAGCTCAATAGCACTCTTCCATTATAGAGAAAACCAAACAAACCAATCTTTATTATTGAATAATCATGAACGACTCCCCTAATGGAGGGATTACATATTTATAGGAAGAGCTATACATCCCCTTTCCTAGTAGGACTCTTCTTTCCTAAACAATAAAGGAAATTGAATCATTAACTTGCTTAACAATCCAACTAAAATAAAACTCCTAATTTTAATGATTTCTAAATAAATCACAACTCTATAGGACTCTTAAGTAATTAAAACTCTAACTAAATTGATATTATGTTGGGCCAATGGACTGGACCAAATTAGGTGGCCAGCCATGGGTATGGCCTGCATCAGTTCTCCCCACCTTAGAGAGAACTCGACCTCGAGTTCTGTAGATGCCAACCTAGGTCAAAAATACAGTGTTCAAACTTCCGATATTCGTGATCTTCATATTCTTCGTGTAGTCTGGAAGCTTGACTTGATGTCATCCTCCATGTAGAAATAGATTAGAGGCGCCACTTCTTCTTACGTTTGCATTTAGCTCGGATATGCGATCGGACCATTATATGCATGTGTACTAATAGATCATGATATTTGAATATCCATCATTGGTCCTCGAAGTGAAGTCAATGTGGGGACTTCAACGAGTTGTTCTTCTATTGATGTCTCCTGAACATGGATGAAAATAGCGGCTGTTACGCTATATCGGGGCCGCTACTCTAAAATGCATTTAACGGCATTCACATCCATAGCAGCCGCTACGGTCCGCTACGCCCGCTACTAGGCCACTACGGAGCCGCTACGGAGTGAAACAGATTTGTATTTTTCAAAAAAATTTAAAATGAATAATAAGACTTATTTCCTTGCTTGTTCTCTCCAAATAACATTTCTCCTCAACTCTTTTACCCTTTTATTTTTAAAAGAACACCAAAAAGCACATGATCTAGCCAAATTACAATCAATAAGAGTTCTTTTCTCGGTACATCGTATTAGCCACCCCATTTGTTAGAAGTATTCTTTTCTCTAGGTACTCTTAAGTCTTAGATCTTGACTTCAGGACAGGTTTTTTTATGAGCCTTTCATTAGTTCCTAAGTTAGCATAACTAAGCAACATGAATACATGTGAAAAAAATAATCATTACTATTATTTCTATTTATACAGCGATACAGGATCTCATACAATGAGTGGGCCGCTACGCCCCCTTATCTTAGTTACTTTTGCAAAAAAAAAAAACATTTTCTCTCATTTTCCAATATTCTAGATTTTCTACAAAATTTTCATACTTTTTGACGATTTTTTCAAATCACAACCCTACGCCGCTACATAACGTTTTGGCGGTGGGGCGCAGCGCTATTTTCATCCTTGCTCCTGAACTACCATGAGATTCACTAAATGTTTAGACTTGTTGCTCATTAGAACTATGTCTTCAATGTGCGTTTGTCCTACTTCACTGCCTCTTGACTCTCTGGATCAAAACTGTCCATAGAAATAATTTTAGTCCCTATGTTTTCAGGCTCTTCTGAAATATGCTCCCTTGTAGAAGTCTTGCATGATATTTCATCTGACAATGTCGTGACATCGTCAGTTTCTTGATCTTGTTGTTCAATGTCATCCTTGATGTCTTTTATCATGGTTTGTAACTCTTGTGGAACAATCACGACTTATGTTTCTTCCTTCTGCTCTCTATTTGATTCTTTAATTGGAAGTAAAGATGTAGATGGAGAAGGTGTTGGTGATGGCAATGGAATGAGCTCGATTTGTTGTCCCTTCCAAAGAAAAGAATGTATACTCTTCTCCTTTTCAATATGCACCTTCATATCAAAAGGCCATGGTCTTCCAAGTAGAATATTAGTGGCATTCATATGGATCACATCACACCAAATCTTATCTTCATAATTGCCAATCTTGAAAGATACTAGGCATCGATGAGTTACTGGAATGATTACACCACTGGCCCATGTAACTCTATAGGGCTTCGGGAGCTTCTCGGTTGAAAGCTTCTATGGCTGCGTCTTTTTTTCACTCGGGTATGGGATGGGTGCTGCCGGGATCGTTTGAGAGTTATCGGTATGGTGGAGTAGGGCATGGAGAGGGGTTTTGGAGATGGGTTTTAGGGTGTCGGAGATTCGGGAAGGAAGTGGTAAGGGATTGTGGTTCTGGTTAGAGCCGTATGTTCAGGGTTTTTCGGTTGTGGACTGAGTGAGTTCCATGGGGTTCTCGTGAGGTTCTGATTTGGGGATTTTGTGGATTGGGGGAAATTTTGGGAATTTAGGGTTTGAAATTTGGGGAAATTGGGTGATGTGGCAATGACTGAGGGTTTGGGAGGGGATGAATTCAGTTCTAGTTTTGGGAATTTGACATGGAGTTGTGGATTTGGGTTTGGCAGGGGTTTGTGGGATTGAGGATTAGGGTTTGGAAGGTTTGGGTAGGTTGGGTTTGATGTTCGGTTGGTTGTATGGATTCGGGTTTCGTGTGCAGGGGAGGAGAGTGGGTTGGCTGGGGTGAGATGATTGGATGATGAGGAAGAATTGAATGGAAGAGATCGGGGTGCACGGGTTACCTCGAGTCGGCGATCCGAGAATGGATGTTCGCTCTGATACCAATTGACGCAGCCTCGGATCCGCTAGTGATGATGGGGTGGTGATGGAATGGGGTGTAGACAAACCCTAGAAGAAAGCTCGCCGAATCCTGGACGGATTCGAGTGAGGACCAACTATGCAGATGGGAATTGGCCGAATTCCTCTCAAAACTCGATAGCACTCTTCCATTGAAGAGAAAACCAAATGAACCAATCTTTATTATTTAATAATCATGAACTATTCTCCTAATGGAGGGATTACATATTTTTAGGAAGGGTTGGACATCCCCTTTCCTAGTAGGACTCTTCTTTCCTAAACAATATAGGAAATTAAATCATTAACTTCCTTAACAATCTAAATAAAATAAAACTCCTAATTTTAATGACTTCTAAATAAATCACAACTCTATAAGACTCTTAAGTATTTAAAACTCTAACTAAATGGATATTATGTTGGGCGTGTGGACCGGACCTAATTAGGTGGCCGACCATGGGTCTGGTCTGCATCACTCATCCTAGTAAATAAAGTCTAGATTCCTTCCGAAGCTTCAATAGAAGGGCTTGGATTTGTATGAGACCTGGAGTAAGGTGACGAGATCCTCCAAGGGGTGGCCAACATATGGGTCCCATGGAGGGAAACGAACTCTCAATGTGTTGAGGGCACCTCCACTTTTGTGGCTTCATTATTAGATAAGGTGCGGTATCTAGTCGCTTCATGGGCCTCTTCCCTCTTTTTTCAAGACACACCTGCTGCTACCATTCTAAGAAGTTGGCAACAGGTTGCTTTCACTATGATTTTAAAGCCTCAGTGGCACATAAGATGGTGCCCACCTCCATCGAGCCTAAGAAAGCTTAAGTTTGATGGGAGGATAATTGGTAATATGGGCACTGCTGAAATGTTGGGATTAGTCACAACAGTCCAGGTGAGGTTATCCTTTCCTTTATCTGAACAGTTAACAAAGCAGAAAAGGAAGCCACGCAAGCTGGCTTTCTTGAAATCGCCGTCTTAATCTCATCCGCATTCTCGACTAAGTCCCGATTGACACAATCGGACTAACAAAACCAGAAATAATTTCTAGCAACTAGTGTTGTCACAGACAACTAAAAGAAAACTTAAAGAATCAAATAAGCAATAAACAAAGCATAAATCAACCCAAACTGACCTTTATAGCCTTCCTCGATCCCTATAGCATCAAGCAACTATGAGAAAGGAGAGAAAAAAAACAAAGCTAAGCTTTTATTAATGAATGCAAACTGTTGAACATAGAACTGCTTGTGTAATACCCCAGACCCTGATATAGGGGCTAGAATAATAAGGTATATTTATGTTATAAATGATTTATAATTAGTATAAGGTAGGCCCTTTAGTTTTATGACTTCTTATAGACATAGAGAAGGGGACCCAACTTCTTGTTCATGTAGGAGGTCGACACATGGTTGTTGGAGTCTTGGTGGGAGTAGAACTCCAAATTCTGGTATAACCCTACATGATAGAGTTCTGATGAAAGTTAACTTAGAAAACTATTTATAAGATCGCTCTCTCTTTTATATATAAATATATATATATATATAGATATATATATAGATATTCCCTCCCAAGAAACCCATTTGTAGGAATAGAGACCAGGAAAATTAGAGACTAGCTGAGGAAGGACTAGAGACCAGTGAATTGGAAGCCCTCGTAGATGGCTTACTTTTTCCCAGGCCAATAGAACCAGCAGAGTCTATTCCAGGTGAGTAGGATTTCCTCATATATAGAAGTTATGATGTGCATATGTGAGAATTGTGAATTGAATGTCGTAAAAATTGATGAGGTTCTATGACTCTGCACCGTTTGATGATGATTTCAGCATGATATGATGCATTAAAACATTGATGAGCAAAACTTTGTCTGATGAATTACATGTCCCAAAGTCTTGTATATGATACTGTCGACAAACCCAGGCCTTGATTGATGTTAAAGAATAATCAGATCTCTTAGATATACATGATAATTGGGTTCTTATAACTAATATTGTCCCTAGAGAGTAGTTCATGCAGAACGAATTGGATCCAATGAAGATTCAATGCAGATTCTGAAATTCTGCGCTTTCTTCCCCGAAATGAACAGTTTTTTCGACAGGGCTTGTGGGACCCATGGCCCACTTGATGAATGATCGAGACCATGGATTTGAAAGGGGACCCATGGGCAACCCCTAGGGTGGTGGACCCATATGGAGTGGGTCCCAGCTGGGTCTCCATCCAATTGCTTTGTTAGAAGGGAGGAGGCAGTTTGCAGGTTTTTAGCTGAATGTCACAAACCTTAGTGGGACCCCCTGGACCACCTGATCTCTGATCATGTCCGATCATATGTTAGGGGACTACTGGGTGACCTTGGTGATCAGGTCCAGCTTAGTTTCGACTAGTGGGCCCCACTATCCATACAAACCCAAAACTACCAGGCGTGAACATGCAGGGGTTCTGTTGTTTATCGATCATGTTATGAGTTGCCAACTTACAAATAGGCCCTGCTGGTTTGAAATATTTACTCAAGACCTTTTAGGACTGAATCCCTTGGATAAACAATAGAGCGGGGGCTCACCAGCCAGCTGCTTCAGTTCCAGGAAACGAGAGACCAAAACCTGAGACGTGGCGAGCCCTGTTTTGACTTGTGACTTTTCTGAAACTACCAATAGACCCTACTGTTTTATAAAAATCATAATGGGACCTTAATGTTTTATTCATGAGTCTTCTTTGAGTATGTACCTACATGTTGGAAGGTGATTTGATGAGGTGAATTAGACATAATTGTAGAAGATAATGGGCTTAGGCCCACTAGGCCCAGCCCACCCCATCAAGGGCTTGTGCACAGCTGTATATCTTATCCCACGTGTGGGATCTTGCAGAGATGTTGCAGATTTGATTTCTTATTTACTTCCTTGCATAGATTAGGAGATTGATTGCTTAGTATTCTAATTGCCCTAGATTACAGTATATTGTATCTATAAATATACAACCGATCCTGCCATTTGAGGCATCGAGTATTCTCTCCAAAACTCTCGTCTCCTTCCTCTTTATCTTATTTCTTACTGTAACATGGTATCAGAGCCTAGGTTATGATCCATCACCTTCCATTGATCAATCCCTCTTCTCTTATTGATCAAATCATTCTTCCTGGCGTGGATCTTCTCCCTGGTGTGGATCTTCTCTCTGATCACGCCTGATGTGCTCACTGATCAACAGTGGCCCACCACGGATCAACTTCTAGTCTCCACGAGACTTCCACAGTTGTGATCACCTACTTTTGAGGGTTATTCTAAGGGTTTTTCAGAATTTTTTCATCACCTTTTGAGGTAGGTTTCAGCCACTTCTTCCTCTGTCGATTTTAAGACAGATTTGTCAAATAGTTTTCATCAAGACCGTCCGAATTTGTCGATCTGCATCCAAATCTCAACAGATTTGGACTGAAGGAAGTAACTTTGAACTTCTTCAAGAAGTTCAAACCTGATCTGTGATTAGACCACCCTGTGGGGCCCACGCACAGATCCTGGACCAATTTTGCAGTTCGTCTGGCTGTGTCTAGAGAAAAAAAAAATTTGCACTGTTAGTGCTGTTTTTGCTACACGTTTTTGCTGGATTCTTCCCACTGATAGTATTGGTTGCTGCTGTGTGCTGTTCGTACTGATTGTTACTGTTTGGTGCTGGTTGATGCTGTTAGTGCACTGTTGGCTGCTCTGTTAGTGCACTATTGGGGCTGTTTGCTGATTCCTGCTCTTCTTCTTAAGCAAACCAATCTTTTTTCTCTACTTCTTGCATATTGGTTGGTTCCTTCAGTTCTGCTCTCTTCTTTCTATTACTTTGTTGTGTATTCTGCTATCTCTCTCTACTACATTCGGCAATGGACAAGTACGATGTTATCCCAATTAAATTTAATGGACAAAATTATGTCTTGGTCCTTCCACTTAAGGAACTTTGTAGAAGGACAGAGGCTTTTTGGTTATCTTGATGGATCGATAACTAGGCCTACGAGTACCATTGACTCAAAGGGCCTAGCCACCTGGTCCAAGGAAAATGCGAAAGTAGTTACTTGGATCCTTAATTCTATTGATCCCTCTCTTGCCGTGGCTCTTCAAGCCTACACTACAGCTGCTAATATGTGGGCCCATATGAAGAAAGTCTACCATCAAACCAATAAGGCCCGGAAATTTCACTTGGATAGTGAAATTTCCAAATATACTCAAGGGCATAAATCTGTGCAGGAATATTTTAATGGCTTCCCTACTTTGTGGACTGAAAGGGATTCCATGTTAATCCAAACTGTATCATCTGGACTTTTATCTGAGGCTCTCAAACTCCAAGAAGAAACTCTTATTAGCCAGTTTCTTATAAATCTACGTCCGGAATTTGAATCTGTTCGGTCTGCTCTCATGAATCAAGAAAATTCTCCTAATCTTGATACATGCTTTCAAGAAGTCCTTCGCAAAGAACTCCGTCTCACCTCTCAACGTGCTATTCTTGAAGAACCAAAGGCCTTCCTTGCGCCTCTTCCTACTGACTCTGCTCTCCTGGCCACCCCAAATCAGAAGCCTCCTCAATGCTATGAGTGCAAAGGCTTCGATCATCTGGCCAAGAACTGTCGGAAGAAATTAGTTTGCAGATATTGCAAATGCCCTGGTCATCTTATTGATGACTGTCGCAGCTTACAGCGAAAGAATGGGCCCCACCAGAAGCAAAATCCTTCCGCGACAAGACAAAATGCTCCGGCTGCGTTCCAAGTTCAAGCACCTCTTCCTGACACGGGCAGCACTTCTTCCGGGGCTGTCTCCACGACTCCAGCCCAGATTCAAGAACTCATTCAAAACACAGTGACCTCCGCATATGCATCCATGGGTTTTAATGGTGGTCGGTATCAACCTCTTTCTCTTCTAGCATTTCCTGCTTTTCATTCTTCACTCTCTCAGTCTTCCTCCATTACCCCATCTACCTGGTTTCTAGATTCAGGAGCATCGAACCACATGACTTCCGTGGAATGTAGCTTTACAGCCTCTCACCCATACCTTGGCAAAGACAAAATCACTACTGCTAATGGTGACCAATTAATCATTTCTGGAATTGGTACCATTACTTTATCTAGTGTCTCTGGCCAGACCCTTCACCTTTCCAATGTTTACTTTGTTCCCAAATTATCAGCCAACTTACTTTTTGTCGGCCAACTTATTGATGATAGGTACCATATTAACTTTTCTTCCACTGGTTGTATTATATAGGAGCGGCAAACTGGGAAGGTGATCGCGACGGGGAGTAAACATGGTCGACTATTTCTGCTGGACATTGAACATCGTTTCCTACTTTCTTCTTCTTCTCCTAATTTCAATAAATTGTGGACTATCTGGCATAGTCGTCTTGGTCATGTGAACAATGTTTATTTACATTCTTTGTTCAAAAATGGTTGTTTGGAACCCAGTTTTGATAATAAACTGATGTCCTCTTTACTTTCATCAAAGTGTGAAACATGTTGTTTGAGTAAGAGTCATATTTTGCCATTTCCTATTCATCGTGCTCGTGCATTATCATCTTTTGACATCATTCACACTGATGTTTGGGGCATTGCACCCACATTGAGTAGGACAGGGTTTAAGTATTATGTGACCTTTATTGATGATCATTCTCGATTCACTTCGATTTATTTCGTGCGCTTCAAATCTGAAGTCTTTTCTCTTTTCCAAAATTTTTACAATATGGTTCACACACAATTTCAGAAAGCTATAAAAATTCTTAGGTTTGACTCCGGCGGAGAATATATGTCCCATGATTTTTTCTGCCTTCCTTTCTAATAAAGGCATTCTTCACCAAAAATCCTGCCCACATACTCCTCAGCAAAATGGTGTTCAGGAGAGGAAGAACAGGCACATGCTTGAAACTGTTCGAACTCTCCTACTTGAATCCTTAGTTCCTCCAAATTTTTGGTGTGATGCTGCTCAGACTGCTGTGTACATGGTTAAAAAAACTGGACTCGGGACCAGACTCGGCCATGGCCGAGTTCGAGTCGACTCGGCCGACTCGCCGAGTCGGCTGGGACTCGGCCGAGTCAGGTCCAGTCCACTGGAATGCCTAGAAAAAAAGAAGAAGAAGAAGAAGAAGTGTACCAAGCACACCTGCAGGCACCATCAGCCATCAACAGTGGCAACACTGCAACAGCAGCCCTCGCAAGTCACAGCGACACTGCAACGACAGCTCTCACAGCTGACAGCACTGCAAGTCTGCAACAGCAGCCCTCACAGCACTGGGACACTGCACCACTGCAACAACAGCAGCAGCAGTGACCTTTTCTTTTCTTTTTTTTGGGAGAAGACAGCAACATTGACTTTAGTCAGCTGTACAGAAATTTGGTTTCTTTTTTCTATCCACAGTCCTGCCTCTTGTCCCCTTCTTTTTCTTTTTTTTTCTTTTTTCTCATTGACTACTGAGTCCAAGAAGAAGAAGAAGAAGAGGGTTTAGAGCTACAGCTACGCAACACAGCTAGCACAGCTACAGCTACAGCAGCATAGGTACAGGTACAGGTACAGCCACAACACAGCTATAGGTACAGCACAGCTACATGTACAGCTACAACACAGCTATAGGTACAGCTACAAGCATGCTTTTGGCAACACCTTTTGAGTTTTGACAGACTTTATACAGTGACATAGAGATAAGCATGCAACTTTCTGGCAAACAAGGTATGCTTTTTTGTTATTTTTTATAAGGGATGTCCCCCCCCCCACCCCCCCCCCCCCCCCCCCCCCCTTCTCTCTCTCCTTTTTCTCTTTTTTTTTTTTTCCAATGTTCTACACCGATACCGAGTCGGGCCGACCCGACTCGGGAGGTGCCGAGTCCGAGTCGACTCGGACTCGGACGAGTTTTTAAACACTGGCTGTGTATCTCCTCAATCGTCATCCTAGCTCCATTCTAGGAAAGACTACTCCATATGAAGCTCTCTTTGGTCATACCCCTTCATATTCTCACTTGCGTGTTTTTCGTTGTTTATGCTTTGTCCATCTTCCACCTACAGAGCGTACTAAGTTGTCACCTCAGGCTGCTAGATGTCTCTTTCTAGGTTACAGTACTGAACACAAGGGATTTCTTCGTTATGACCAATCCGAGAAACGCATGCGCATATCTCGAATGTGATTTTCTTAGAACACATTCCTTTCTTTTCTTTGCGTTTGGAAACTCATCCTGTTGCTATATCTTATCTGCCACAATTTCCTGTGGCTACTTCTCCCCAGCCTCCGATTACCATTGTCTATGTCCGGCGTAACACAGTTCCTCCTGTGGTGCCTCCTTCTCCTGATCCTATCCCAATGCTGCCTCTTGCTCTCTCAGGTATTAATACTTCCTCTACTGATAGTATCATACCCTTGCGATGCACTAGTCGTCCTTCTATTGCTCCTGACAGATATGGCTTTCCTGCTCTTTTCACTTCTTTGGATAGTGCTCCTATTCCCACCTCTTATTCCCAGGCTTCGAAGATTGCATACTGGCAGGATGCTATGACTGAGGAGTTGATTGCTCTTGAAGCAAACAACACATGGGACTTGGTACTGACTCCTGAACACGCCTCTATGATTGGCAGTAAATGGATTTACTCTGTAAAGGTTAACTCTGATGGGAGTCTTGCTCACTACAAAGCCCGATTAGTTGCACAGGGTTACAAGCAGGAGTATGGCATCAATTATGAGGAGACATTTGCACCCGTGGCTAAATTGACCATTGTTCGTACTCTCCTTTGTATCGCTGCAGCCCGCAACTGGCCTCTCTGGCAAATGGATGTCAAATATGCTTTCCTTCATGGCGACTTGAAAGAAACTGTCTACTTAAAACCCCCTCCGGGATATGCTTGTCCTCGTCAGCATGTTTGCAAGTTGCGAAAATCTCTTTATGGACTTAAGCAGGCTCCCCAGGCTTGGTTTGATAAATTCCGGGCCGCAATTCTTCAAGCTGGGTTTCGTCAGAGTCATTCTGATAGTTCCCTATTTCTTCGATGGACACCGAAGGGTTACACATTCCTTTTAGTCTATGTTGATGATATGATTATCAGTGGTAATGATCTCTCCGGCATTACGGCTCTCAAGCACCACCTCACTCGCCACTTCCGAATGAAGGATCTTGGTCCTCTCACATACTTCTTGGGGCTTGAATTCTTGCGCACCAAATCTGGCATTCGGGTCCATCAGCGTAAATATGCTACTGATTTGATCACCTCAGCAAGACTTGATGATGCTCACACTTCTGATACGCCGATGGAATTAAACAGCACAATCAATGCAGATGATGGCCTTCCCCTGGACGATCCTTCTATTTTTCGATGGATCATTGGTAGTTTGCTCTACTTAACTATGACTCGACCTGATATCTCTCATGCAGTTCATACGGTTAGCCAATTTATGAGCAATCCTCGCAAACCCCACCTTGCTGCTGCTTTGCGCATACTCCGCTATGTTCGAGGCACTCTTACTCATGGTCTCTTCTATCCTTCTGATACTTCTCTGCAGTTATCAGCATATGCCGATGCCGACTGGGCTGGTTGCCCTGATTCTCGGCGATCTACCACTGGCTGGTGTATGTTTCTTGGCGACTCTCTCATCTCGTGGAAGTACAAGAAGCAAACCACTGTCCAAGTCTTCCGCTGAGGCCGAATATCGGGCAATGTCTTCTGCCGATGCTGAAATCATCTGGCTCCGCCGTCTTCTCTGTGAATTCGATGTCCGTATTGGTAGTTCTACACCTCTTCATAGGGACAATACCAGTGCTACCAGAATTGCTAATAATCCTGTCTTTCATGAAAGGATGAAGCACATTATTGAAATTGATTGTCACTTCATCCGTCAATATGTTGTCACTGAGAAGATTGCCTTGCCTCATGCCTCTACTCATGACCAGTTAGTGGATATCTTCACTAAGGCGCTTCCCACGCCGTGCCATCATGAACTCACTCGCAAATTGTTGTTTTCTGCTTTACCACATCAATTTGAGGGGGAGTGTAGAAGATAATGGGCTTAGGCCCACTAGGCCCAACCCAGCCCATCAAGGGCTTGTACACAGCTGTATATCTTATCCCACATGTGGGATCTTGCAGAGATGTTGCAGATTTGATTTCTTATTTACTTCCTTGTATAGATTAGGAGATTGATTGCTTAGTATTCTAACTGCCCTTGATTAGGGTATATTGTATCTATAAATATACAACCTATCCTCCCATTTGAGGCATCGAGTATTCTCTCCAAAACTCTCGTCTCCTTCCTCTTTATCTTATTTCTTACTGTAACAATAATGTCGAGACAGTTTGTTTGGAATGAGTTCTGTTTTGATGGATCTTGCCTATTATAAGTCCAGTCCTGATAATTATAACATTTACAATGCACTCCCTTATGGTTTACTTATTGCACCCACCCTAAGTGCATTGAATACTCATGTTTTCTTATTTATGCTTAGTTGTTTCAATAAGACTGAATTGAACATATGTTGCTTGAGTTAGTTATGACATAAATTGAATGGTTATGTGGATTATGAAATTATCATTGTTTAATATGATGTGATGTTTGATTTGAATTTTCTTATTATTATTGTAAGAAGATGTTAGGATATTTCTGCATTTATTTAAAACCTCGATGAAGTGACTAACCTTATTGAGATAATTCGGGATATTGTCCTTACAACAGGTACTAATATGGTCAGGGAATGGGGTTGATGAAATGCGGAGAACACCATAAGGACAAAATCTCAAATTATCATGGCAACTATATTGGAAAATATTAATGAAAACTGTTTTCGAAATATGATTGGACCTACCCATTAGACACCCCTAGATGCACCAGCATGAGTCTAAGAGATAGATCATTTTGACGTGGCTTCTAGGCCATTTGCGTAATTGTTCTGGCTATAGGCCAGTTGCACTTGGTAGCTATAGGTCAATCGTTCGACTGACTATTAGCACGCTCTTGTATTCTGAGGCCTTGAGGTACATGTTTATATTGGAGCAAGTGCACTCGGTGGTTAGGCGGTGATCTCATGGTTAGAATTAGAGACCCTAATTGAACTAATGCCAACACATGTTTCCTTTTTATATGATTTATATATTTTGAATGGAATGTTAAAAGAAATTGGGTATGATAATGTACTCTGAACCACTAGCACAGTATGAGTTGATGATCTCATACTCAGGGTCTTTGTGGTTATGGAAATTCTGGACCTTGGGTTCAAGTTGTGTTATAGATGAGGGCCATGGAGGCCATTGTGTTTGTTGCGTTATGATGAGGGCCATGGAGGCCGTTGTGTCGGCTGGTTCTTGGTGGACGTTGTGTTAGCTGGTCCTTGGTGGACTTGGTGGACGTTGTGTTGACCGGTCCTTGGCGGACGTTGATAGAGAAATGATGCTCGAGTGGCATCTTGGTTTATGTGCAGCCTTGGTGGCAGTGTGTTGTGGACCGGGTGTGAGGATGTAGTTCAGAGATACGATTTGAGATGGAGATTGGGTTAAATATTTGATTTATTGTAATTGAATATTGCATGCTATCAGAACACTTTTGGAATTTTATTTATTTGATATCTTCAGCATCATGTTGCTAGTATAGGAAATTATATTCACTCAGTATGACTGATTGTTGTTTTCACCCCAATCCCAGGTATGACAAGCATAGAAAGGCAAGAGGTACCTAACAATGAAGAGATTAGTTTTGGCATATGCGGTTGAGGGTTTTGGGACTCACATATACCCTAGACACATACTTGCAAAGACTGTTTTGGAAATTGTGTAGTTATTTCTTTTTTCTAACATTATTGGATTTTGAATATTGTTTTAATTAAAAATTCAGATTTTTGGAAAAAAACTAGTTACTATGCATCGAATGATTTGGTTTATGATGTGAATGTGATACTTTTATAAGTCTCGACGCAGAATTCTAAGGGCCCCAGATTCTGGGTCGTGACAGCTTGTGACTGCCGAGTGTGCTATGTATATATAACACTAAAAAAACCACAAAAATCCTACTATACTTGTATACTAATACAAATAGAAGTCTTGCTAATCTTTTCCTACTCAAAACATCATCATCAAAGCCTTGCCCCAACCATGATGGCGTCAGCTACATGAATTATGTTTCTCTATTCCGATCTATCCTAAACCAAATCCTTAGATATGTTGCACTTTTCCAAAACAACTATCAATTTCTAAAAAGAAAAACAAGTAAAATTGAAGGACTTCAAAAAACATTATTGGTGGTCGAAGGATTTGGGTGGTCTAAAAAGAAAACAAGTAAAACTGAAGGCTAATAGCCTTCCATATATGCTCTAAGCATTGGGTCAACTATTCAACTTGAAGTTTTAATTCCTAAATTTCTAGGTCCCTCGAATTTGGTTCATGAACCGCATTGCTCTCAACCTCTTGCCCATGACCTCATCCACGTAGTGGTGGCATGATTAGGGAGACGGCAATCGACAGCAAATTGTATGATCACTTTACTCTAACACCAAGTAACAGTCCCAATTTGAAAAAAAAAATCAAACTATCTTCCAATTAACAAAACCAGAAATAATTTCCAGCAATTAGTGTTGTTGCAAACAATTCAGAAAATTTCCAAAATCAAATAAGCATGAATCAACCAAAACTTACCCCTATAACCTTCCTGATGTTGATATAAACTGCTGTGCCATTCACGACAGCTTGAGCTTCTAGTGTGTTTTGGTCATTAACATAGTATCAGGGCCAGAGGTCACGAGTTCGAAACCGCTGGGAGGCATGTTACCTCCATCTCTTTGCCTGGTCCCTTTGCTGTTCAAGGGGGGTGTTGATATAAATTGTCATGCCGTTCATTAACACCTCGAGTTTTTGGTGTTTCTGGTGATCGACACCTCAATCCGTATTGCATCACATGATAACAAGAGGGGAGAAACAAAGCAAACTACGCTTTTATTAGTGAATGTAAACTATCGAACATAGACCTGCTTATAACCGCTGACTGTGCTACGTATACCTAGCACTCAAAAACCACAGAAAGCCCTCAGGGCCCTACAATACTTGTATCCTAGTACAAGTAGAAGTCTTACTATTTTTTCCCAACTCCAAAAGACTATCAATTTCTTTATAAAAATCAGCAAAATTAAAGAATTTCCAAAATATGGTGGACTTTGATATTTCTGTCGAGAATCCCTATAGGCCCACATGGTCCACCCTTAGATCAGAACATGTGCAGCATGCTCCCAGGTAACTCTAGCTCTCCAAGTTTCAATTGAATTCAGTCAGTTTTGACTCTTTACACAGATGCTCCAAATTAACTGCATGTGAGCCTTGTTGCCCTAGAACGTTTCTGAAAATTGCTCAAAACCCCTATGGTCTCTGTCTTCTTCCAAAACAGTCTCATAATTTAAACATAAGCATAATTATGACTGTGTGGCCCCCAATTTTCAATCAATCCTTGTTAGGTTTCTCAATCCACTCCATGTGAGCTTCAACCACTCTAAAATCGTGATAAAAAAATCCATTCCACATTTTACTATATTAAGCTAAAGGGTTTTCAAGCTAATTTTGGCTATAACCTCTAATTTTGACCATTAGTTATATATAACTACTGTATAACTTACCCACATTTTCCTCCCACTACCAACATGAAACCACTCAAGTCTTTTTCCCAGTTTTCACTCTTTTCAACTTCATTTCCATCCCCAATCTCTTGTACCCTTTCTCAACATATTCTCCTTTCCTTCTCACCTCAATTCTCTTAATTTCTACTATGTACTCTTGGATTCAGAAAAGAGGTATCTCTATTCTTTTATGCTCTATCTATACTAAATCGTTGTTAGTAAGTATTTGAAAATGATTTACGTAGTTTGAATTTCTTTTTATTGATCTTTACACATATTGCTACAAATTTAATCAGTAAGCCCGTGCTTAGCACTGGTTATTGTGCTAGTCAATTCTTACTGAAGAAGAATCCCTTTGCTCCATTAGATGGGCAACAGGTTCATGTAGAGAGCCTTGGATGATGCAGGATGTGGTGGAGGAGGTGATGGACATAGGCAAAGCATTGGAAGCATGTTTCTCCCATATTAAAAGGAGCACGATTTCAATGGCGGCTAGCTTGGCAAAAGATGGAATTTGCTCCCATAGATTGTCGATTATCCATCACAAGATCCTAACTCCTCTAGCCTAGGCTTTATTTAGTTGTGTGATTGGTGTTTTCTGTACTTGGTCTTTTCTGTGTCAGCTTTGACAATAGAAAGAATGAACTGATTTCAATGAATGAAGTATTGCCATAGCATCAACACCTTCAGGAAATTACAAATTTACAATCAATCAAAATTAATTGAATCTCTTAAGACATAATAGTATAGTGCAACTGAAGTGTACGCTATTTTACGATATGGTACTCATGGAGGACATTCTGTTTCAGTTCTCTTAATAAAATTCCATAGTCATTCAAAAAGAATTATTAAGGTATCATAGGATCATAAACCCAGGAATGGGAGTAATTTCCATCGAAAACTTCTTCCTCAATGTCACCCGCAAGGGGAATTGATACCCATTAATTAAAGCTATAACGAAAAAATGATAATTAAATTAATCTATCAAACATCTAAAGAATTTTCAACAGAAGATAAAAGACTGTCATTACGTAATCTGGCAACATTGCCAACATACCTGTCTTGGAATTACAAGATAAAAGTCCTCAAATGATGGAAGACTTGTATAGCCCACAAAATCACCAATAAGGTTAACTCTTAAAAAATTGTCGTTGGATAACACTGTTCTATTTTCAGGGCCGACCAACACTTCCTGCAGCCAAAAACATGCCCACAAGAATAATGTAACAGAAATGCTGATACAGTTATGGAAAAACCAGATAATAAATATTTATTAACAATGAAGAATATCGTTCCCTAGTGTCAATCAACTAGTAGTTAGCCACAAGAGGAAGAAAAATGTTGATAGTTCAAACAGAACTTTCATGAATTTGCTACAAAATCTCCTCTTTTTTTAATGGTAAAATAAAATTCATTAAAAAAGCCATCAGTACAAGAGAAATATTTGCTACAAAATCTCCACTAGCTAAAAGGATCAAAGTCAGTGCCAAAATTGCTAGTGAACCAATTTGTTGAAACCACAGAAGGCGCACTTAACAAATGAAAGAAGCACATTCCAAAAATAATGTCTACTGCTTCCGACACTCACTTTACAGTTTTAAAGAAGCACCCAGGGCATGGTTCAAAAATTTTCGTCAACCATCATGTTGGCTGACTTCACCAAAAGAAAATATGATCCATGATCATTTCTTCAAGGAACCGCTGCCAGTATGACACTTCTTCTCATCTATGTAGATGACACCATTATTACAAGCAGTGACAGCAGGTATTCATTGACCGAAACAGTTTCTCCATTCCTCATTTTACATGAAGGATCTCACTAAGTCTGAATCAGCACAAATACACCAACAATCTCATTACTACACTCGCCTCCACAATTCCTATATCGTGGAGACTCCTCGAGGTTAAACTTAAAGTCAAGTATAGAAAAGATGATGTCATCTCCCAGATCCAATGATTTATTGGAAGTTAGTTGGTAGTCTTGTTTACTTAACCATGACCCGATAGATATTTTTCTTCTTGCTGATAAGGTCAGTCAATTAATGACGTCTACACAATTTACATATGGGACACCCAATCAAGGATTATTCTTTCCCACAGGTTCCGATCTACATCTCTTTGCATATAGTGATGTTGATTGGGCTGGGTGCAGAGACACATGCAGGCCTAAATACTTAGCTCATTTAATGTAGGCACCAGGCCTGGGTTTGAACATTGAAGCTTGCCAACCTAGCCTAGCAGTGCCCATTTATAGACTACTATATTACACACATTCTATTTACAATATGAATATATAATCATATTCAATATCATATAATTCATACATATATTAGACGTAGTTACTTTCTATACTAAACAAATTACTTTTAGGCGTATCACGTTTCCTATTTATTGAAAATGATCTCACCTACCAAATAGGAAAATAAAACCTATTTTTTTGCAAGAAGCTGATGAGCAAACTATTTGATTAGCATCTGAATAGAAATAGGTAAAACGAAAATAGATGAAGCTGCATAATAAATATTTTTTTTACATTTAATAGAAGTACACTAATAAAATAAATCTATTCTTTACATTTAAAGAGAACTACATAAGTAATCTACATTAGTGGGCCTGAGCCTAGGCCTTGCGCTTGACATTTTCATGAGGATTTGATGCAGGCCCTCTAGGGTTAGGGCTTGCATGGAAGTGTCGAAGCACATGTACGCAAACACTATCCAAGATCTCCGCAGAGATTTCAACAGGAGGACGCACCTCAATGTGTAAAACCAATTCAAATTCTATTAATCAAGTCTGAGAAAAAAATCTCTACAATGCAATATAAATAGGAAAAGCAAACTTAGGGGCTAAGAAAACCTAATCCAGCAATAGAAAATATCCTAGTTATAATTCTTTCAATAAAATTAGAAACCTGCTAAAAAATAATTAGGGAAATAAAAGGAGATAAACAAAATTCCTAAACTATCTTCGGTGATCCCACTTGTGGGCCTATTCATTCCGCGACACGATTGGGCTCGGGCACGACTTAAAAAGCCCACGGGCTAAACCGGGCCTGATTTTGAGCACAATTGACATTTATCAGCCTGGCCCGTTGAAAATCAAAGACACATTTAACTATACCAGTAGGTATATACTTATTTCCATCTCTAAATGTATATTATTTACTTATTTCTGAGATTAAACTTATGAAATTCTTCCTCCGCACTAATTTTGGAACTGTACAATTTGAAAGTTACAAGTTCGACAAACCTGAAAATGCGGTATAAGCTACAGGAGTTGAACTGGGCTAAAACTAGCCCCTGCCTATAGTAGAAATAGATGCAGGCATGCAGCTAAAGCCAGGCTGCAAGAGGCTTCTTCAGAGATGTGGCAACAGGAAGCAGCTTCAAGAGATGCAACTGAGAATAGAACAGAAGAAGGGCACGGAGAGTTGTAAGAATTACCACCAGCACCACTTGCCGACCCCCAAGAATTAAAACTTGAAATAGATCATTATCCAATTCAAATTGATACTAATAGATCTGAGGCTAGACGGCAATGAGAGGATCAAACAGTACCTAGTATGACCACAGCTTTGATTCAAGTTTAAGAAGATGAAGAACGTTTCGCTAATGTCAGCCTCCGCAGATGTTAGTAGAACTGAAGGGCCATCAAACATAAATATTACTCTGGATCCTCATCCCTCAGACAGAAGTTATAAATCTAAGAGGCCCATGGATAGTTAGGAATGACCCTCAGCAGTGTAGTGCTGTTGCTGGACTGCAAAATGCTGCCTCCACAGCTGAGCCATTGAGTAGCGGAGAGAGTGATGGGGTTGTGGTTCCAGTTTGGTCTCCTGCAGTCTCCATTCAATAAGAGCAATTTGTTGAACAAGAAACAGGTTTTGAAAGCAGCTTGACTTATTTACAGAGGCATGCGGAGTCACACCAGCTAATAAATTGGAGAGGCTTTCACAAACATGTTGATTTATCTAAGTATGCAACCTTGTCACAAACCGCTTGATGATCTCATAAAAATCCACAAACTTTTGTCCTTTTTGCCCACCCTCTGTTATCATGATTGTAGCATCCAACTCAAATCCTTTATTTTTGTTCTATCAGTGCTTATCGTGACCTATAATTGTAAGAAACCATATACCAACCCAAAAGCTTAAGCTACTAGGTGGAAGGCCCATACAGGTATATTAAGACATGACAAGCCTATTACTTAAGAGATGTGGGATGTGGAACTTCCCAACACTCCCCCTCATGTGCAGGCCCAACATATTTTACGAACGGGCCTGTCACGTGGGCTACATAAGAACGACGTCCACGTGGACTACACAAAAACAACGGGATCAAAACCCGCTCTGATACTATGTAAGAAACCATGTACCAACCCAAAAGCTTAAGCTGATAGGTGGAAGGCCCATACTTAGGCGAAGTGGGATGTGGAACTTCCCAACAATAATATCATGGTACTAAGTTAATTTCAACTTACACCAACTCGCCTTTACTACTCTTAGATCCACTAAATTTGCATTCCATACATTCTTTGTTCTGCTAATTCTTGACTCATTTGACTCCAAATCTCTAGCTTACCATTTAAATTATGTTTGACCAATGATTTCCACATTATCTGCCCTCGATGATTCATTAATATCATGGAAGTGTACGAAACAGCTAAGTGGCTCCAAATCATCCACAAAATCTGAATATTGCACGATGTCCTCCACATGCTCTGAAATTATTTGACTTTGTCATCTCTTCTCTGAGATTGGTCTTCGGCAACAAGAAGAAACTCCTCTACATGCGGATAACACAGGTGCCATTTACATTGCGGCCAATCCCGTCTTTCATAAATGCACCAAACATATCAAGGTGGGCTGGCACTTGATTCGTGAAGCTTATGACAACAACACTATTACCCTCCCCCACGTGTCTTCTAAACTACAACTCGCTGATATCTTCACCAAGGCAATGTCCCACGATAGAAATCAGTACCTTGTTCACAAATTGCTGCTAGTTAATCCACTAGCATCAATTTGAGGGGGCTGTTAAATGGTCCCTTGGACTACTATATTGAAACATAAGGAATACACAATTTAGCGTTATGCAGTGTACTTGATAGTAGGAGGTTAGCATTTTCAGCAACTAAGGGCCAGTTTGGCATCATTCTAGAAATGTTCCATTCTGAAAACAAATGAAGAAAAACTTGTTTGGCAAGCATTTTGTGAGAGAAAATTTAGAGAAATAGAGAGAAAAAGGAGATAGATGCGCAAATAGGGAGGGAAAATGCATGCCAAACAAGTTTTTATTCATTCTTTCTCATAATGAAACATTCCCATAATGATGCCAAACAGGCCCTAGGTTGCTTGTATCTCTCATAAGTCAATGTATATCCACTATCCATAATGCAAGTGTCCTCTCCCAAATTGATGCGGAGTGGAGTACCAGATGCGGGGCGGGTAGATACAGAGAGACGAGAGATGGAGGGTGGAAGGGATAGGTCAGACCTTCGCCTGAAAATTGGCCTCATGCCAAACTCCCCATCGCGGGCGAGGAAGAAGAGATACCTTGGGCTGACCAAAATCACTCGAGAAACTTTTCATTCAATCATTCACTAAGGAGCGAATAAGAAAGAAATAACCTTCTACCCTCACATCTCCAACTTCTTTCAAAAGGTCAAAGGAAGCTCTAGATACACTGTAGGCTCTCCGGGTGTGAAGAATTCTTTCGATCATGCTAGTGACATCCATTTATAATGTATGGTTGACTTGGAGGGGCAAGAAGATGTATATAGGGGGAAATCCCTCAAAACTCAAATGAGGGTCACAGGGTAGCCAGCGCCCTATGCAATGCATCCTCAAGCCATTTTGTACCATGAACTTCTAGAGGCTGCATCTTTTGATTAGTCCATTGGATTTTTACATTCGAGATACAGTAGGAAACCTCTCAACAAGGAGACTAAATTGGAAAATCAGACTTACCCATTTGGAGCTATTTTGTAGGTGAGATTCCTTTGTTCCAAGGGTCAAAAAACAATTTTCTATCAGGACGTTTAGCTATTTTACCCATGAGGATTAGGGAAAATGGCCTCCTTGCCTAGTTCTTTAAAATTATAATGCCTACAGATTACCCCCTCAAGAAATTAGAGCTATAAACTTAAGGTTTGGGCCTGGTTACTTGAAGAGTAAATTTTTACATGTAATTTCTTGAAATGTAATTTTTCATAATTCATCTTCATTACTCTTCATGACAAGGTAGTAAACCTAACCAACTCTTAAGGGAATGTTTGCTTGCATTGAAATGGATTAAAGGAGGGTTGAAAGAGCCTCCAATGGTCATGTTTTTTTTAACTCCAAGAGGCATTTAGATGTTTACCAGGGGATAGGTGAAGTGAATGTGTCGGCCCACATGGATGTCCCTTTTACTCCTCTCAACCTCACTGCAAGTTATTCCAGAGAACCCAAATAAAGTGCCAGTTTACTCTCTTCTCCATCCCAGACCTAGCAACAATAGAAGCAACTGATGGCAGAGAAATGTAGTCAAGGCCGTATACGATGTGGTCAAGGGTGGAGGAGACAATGTGGTCTGTGAAGATGTGGTCGGTGATGGCGGAGACGATTGTTCTAGATTTTCCTGGACACACTTCATCAAACTGGAGGGTTTCAAAAGCTTGCTACCAGGAGTGCCCGAGGGAGAAGTCCCAGCTTCCAAAGACTGGTGTAGGAGATCATTACAATACAGGGGTCCACAAGGGTGAAAGGAAGAGAAGCACGATCAACAATTTAAGGACTCTAGGAAGTGCACTAGGTGGAATTCGGCGTGCACACTATGCAAAGAGCACCCCTTATGAGTGCTCTCCTGTTTCAGTATGGGATTTCATTGCATTATGTCCTTGTGGCTTTTCTTTAATCTGAAGATGTCCAATACATGGTATTTTAGCCAAAACTTGTGCATCTGTACAGCACCTCGAGATTGGAACACGATTTGGTACTAAATTTGTCGAAGACAGGAACCCAACCAGTTGAACATCTGAATAAGAATAAGAAGATTGTGCCACTGAGTTGTGCCTTTGTACAGTCCCCAGTGGAGTCATCTCCAATTGATGATAAAATTAAGCAACCACAAAAAAGACTTAATTTAATCATCGATTTATAAAATCAATCATGTGAGACTAATTATTCTTACCCATGATGTTCTAAATACCTTGTCCTAGTCATCTAACCAATGCCGATGACAATGGATGGTCAAACAATTACACAACAAACATTACATGTCAATTTTAACATTTTTGTACCAGTAACACCCAATTTTGTTGGGAAAAGAAAGAAGCTTTTGCAATGGGGCTCCTATATCTATCTTTGGATTATAGGTTTTTACATAAAAAATAAAAATAAAATAAAAAAAAGATATCTATAAGGTAAAAAAGAAAAAGAGATTTGTGTAAGAATGACAAAGAAGAACAAGGTCTTTTTGTTTATATTAAAGAAAAATGGGTTCATAAACAAATGTGGGTTATAAGAATTTCCAAATGACCCTCAAGCATCATTAGTGAAAACTGGAAAGAGAACTGCAGAATTTGAATAAAAAAAAATGAAACACGTCTTCTAAAGAAAATGAACATAATAGAATTGCTTTAAAAATTACGTAAATCACAATTTCAAGAAGCATACAACCCTATGAGATGGAATAAAACATAGGAAGTAAAAGAGAAATGCATAAGGCTCTACAATTTAAAAAAAAAAAAAAAAAAAACATTTACAAGGTTGTTGGCAACTCAACATACTGATGTTTTGGATCCTTTCTTAACTTCAATTCGGACACTAAAACCTAGCGACCGCCTTCCAATTCCAAAAACATGAAACCTATACAGGAAAGGAAATATCAATGGCATCAGTTCCAAGAATCTAAAAAATAGAGAAGGTTTACAAGTGTGATCAACCTTAAATGACAAAATAACATAGGTGAACGACATGTAAAAAACAGAAATACACGACATGAATACAGAGACTAACAATATTTTACACTTTATAGGCATCGATCTCCTACGAGAGCCAAATCTATCATGTATAAATTAAATTTCAAATATTTCAATATGTTGAATTTATTTCTGCTGCTAGAATAGTAGGGAGATCTCAAAAACAAAAATAGCAGTTTCCTGCTAAAAATATTTCAGATCCGCATACTATACATAACGATGATGTGTAGACAACCCTGCAACTGATAGATAACCAAAGAACCAAAAAACATAAATGAAATGTTGATAGCCATACCAATCACCTGGAAATCGAAGACAATGTGCAGTATTAGCCTTCCCTTTGAACAATTTATCAACTGCTCAAAAGCAAAAAATGTCATCAAAGGAGGGAAATAGACAATAGTGTTTCAACAAAAGCTAAGCACATACAAAAAGTGAGAAGCTGAGATTTTTTTTTCTCCTTTTGAAATGAGTAGCAAACAAATTTAATAGTCCATGAAAATGACAAGCACTTACAGAAGTTTCCACATGAGGATGGAGCACGCCGCCATGGCCCGCAAGGACAACAAATTGGCTAATAAAAAGGAAATATAAATACCTTTATTTATTTATTTTTTAAAGCTAAGAATATGTGAAATATAAATATTTGGTGCAAAATAGAAAGAAAATAAAATGCTTCTAAAGAAGATATCAGCAAAAAATTGTAGGTCCACAAATAGACAAGTTACAGACAAAAATAATTATCATAAAATGCAGGGACGGAGCTAGGATTTTCTTCTAATGGGGGAAAAGTTGATCGACCAATAATGTTAGTGGGCCCACTTATGAAAAATCTAAACCATTCAAGAAAATGACCCCTTCCCGTATTATCTACATAAGATTCACTTGAAGGAAAATTTTCTCTTACAACAAGTAGATCACACATAAAGTCCAACTCTATGGGGCCTACATAGGCCAACCTTTGATCAATTTAGCTCCTTTCACACTTGTATTCCCAACTTGATTTGGCACCATGCTAAATTTTGTTGTTCATCAATCCTTTACCCACTATTGGGTTGGATCTCATAAAAAAAAGAGAGAAATTATTATTAAAATAGTGTTAAACTTTAAGCTTGTTAAATCAAGACCTAGGATGGTTTCAATATCCACGAATACCATCTACACCGTAGAGGTAGTTAAGAAAGAAAAAAAACATGATAGAAGAGTTTCACGACAGTAGACCCACTAATAAAATATCTAAATTATTGAAAAACAACCTCCTCATATAGTGTATAGACCTTATCAAGTTTCACTCAAATGACCCAAACTTCTAGAAAAATACTCCATAAAACTTTTATAAACAAATTCAATTTTTCATATAGATCAATTTGACTAGGGCCCACATCATATTGAGTTATATTTTTTTTCATAGAAAACTATAGTATTTATTTTTTAGGTTTTATATTTTCTAAAGTATGCTCCACTAGGGAGCATCGGCCCTAGAAGACCCACATTTTGAGCCTATTTAATTTTATTAAGTGGGCTCCAGTCAAGAGTTTCATTAAATACACTAACCATGGTTGCATGTGGGATGAGACATTGGGATGGATGAGAATGACAATGCCAAGAAAAATAAAACCATAAGATTCTATCTTTTAGGGAAAAGGCCAATAATGCCCTTATTAAGACAAGAATACCCTTGTTACTTTCTAAACTTTTCAAAGAGTAGAGAAAGTTGAGGAGGGGCAAAAAGGCATAAAATAAAAGATCCTAAATTCACTCTAGTAATCTCTCTTGCTAATCAAATATGAAATAGAGAATCTGAGTGGGGCCAATTGCCCTCACTCGACCTCCCCTCCCTCCGCCCATGATAAAATGACGAGTGACAGATGCCCTAACTACAAGCAAAGGATTAAATCAGAAATTACACAATTTTAATAACCATTGATCAACTGAAATGTCCATGTCACAGGAAAGAAACTAATAAAAGGAGAAATGTTTCACACTTCTTCAGAAGAATTGTCATATATACCTATCATAAGGAACAACAAATAAGCACAAAACATAAGCAATAATAGATGTTTTAATATTATTGACTTTGAAAATACAAAATGAGATGTAAACAGAAATTATGTACACCTAAATAGTAGCAATGAATACAACAAAAAATAGCAACTTTTAACAACCATTGTTAACTAAAATGTACATGTATTAAGGGGGGGAAATAGACCGAAACGCTCTTATACTTTTTTCTAAAGAAAATGAGCCTACGATAGGAGATAGCAAATAAAGAAGAGTTACATAAACAGAAATACATGTAAAGAAGAGTTACATAAACAGAAATACATGTTTTAAAGTAATCAATATGACAATAAAGAAGGAGATACAAAATGGAGCAAAGCTCACCTGAGTATGATCAATAAAGTTACCATGTTCATCTCGTAGCCTAGAGGATGCATGGAAAAACCATTTCGTAAGAAAAATGTCAATATTGTAGTATTACAATAATAATGATAACAGTAGCAGTAGTACTAGTAGTAGTGGTAGACAACAATTATTCAAGAATCATGCTTTGACGAGCACGATAAACTGCTCAACTAAACAACTCCTGCAAGCAAGCAGTTTAGTAAACAAAAAATTGGATATTTTATTGCCCATCTATTTGGTATTTGGATACAAAAGAAGCACTATTTCTGATAGTAAATTGTTTAAAGGAAAAAATCAGACACAAAATGCTTAATGCATACTGTAAAGCAGAGACATAATTGGGCATTGTTCCTGGGTCTCAGACCTATGGGTGACCAAGGCCCAACTATTTCTCCTCTTGATATTGGCAAATTATCCTGTGCATCTAACGGTACATACTGCCTATTGGAGCCCACATTATGACACATCTGAATGGACCATACAAGAATTTAAAAGGAATAGTAATTGACTTTAAAAGAAAAATAGACACGTTGGGGTCAAGAATTCATCTCATGCCTGCCAAAATCAGAGAAGAGACTAGAAAGTTAAAGGGGATATTAGGAAGCAAACAAAACAACCATGTATTTGGACGTGAGTCTAGATGACACCATTAACTTGATACTGATACTCTAATTAAAGCTATAGCTACCAATGGCTACGATAGCTTGTCAGGCCTTTGACCCTAGCTGCTGTCAGATGAGCTTGGACTCAACTTTTTGGCTTGTGAGGCAAGGCTCGCCATGAAATCAAGCCTCTATAATAAGAGGGCAAGCCAGCCTAGCCCAACATGCTAAGGTCCACAAAACTCTTGATTAGATTAGTTTAAGTTCATTACAAGTATCGTTCTCTTGCAATCTTTGTAAATAGTGACCCAGGCCCACTTCCATGTGGTCCATGTATGTAAATTGTGACCCAGGCCCATTTGGCCCATACGCGACCCACTAAGATCCTGCAAATCTTCAAGCATGGATGTGAGTCAGTCAATACTCTGTTACTACTCTTAGGAGATTATATTAGCTAGCACGTTCAATTGATTGATTTTAAGTTATTTCTTCCCTTGATTGTAGCCTTCACAATGGCAACTTTTGTATCATCGATAGAGATCCATCCCAAAGGAATGTGATACACATTCACTGCAGTCCTATTCTCTCTATTCCCTAATTTCATGGTATCAGAGCCCCTGTCAGAAAGGATTGTTGAAGCCCTCTAGCCTTCCCATCTTAGCCTTAATCGATCTCTCTCGGAAAGCTCTTTGGACATCAAAATCATGTGCTACAAAGAGAAGTTCTGAATTCCCTTGGCCCCATCAATCTTCATCTGCAATCCAATCAGTATATCTTTATAGGTTCAAAACAAAACTGCCAAATCAGTCATACGACTGCTTTGATCGCCTGATAACAAAGTAGGGCCCACCTCTGATCATTAAATCCTCTCGAAGCTTCACCTCCAAGGTTGCCTGACCATCCTAAGAATTTTCTGTTTTTCTGGAATTTTTTGGAGCATGGAGAGGTCAGTTTTTCCCATATTACTGTAACAGCTATGTTTTAGAATAGCTGTCATCAAATCATTAGATCTCCTAATCTTCTATCGCATCTGCTTTCACATCCATGGTTATTAATGATCAATGTAATCCTAATTCTCCTGCTACTTCTATTTTTCCCTCTTCTTTGGTTATCTACTCAGGGGCATCCAATCATATGACTTTTGTGGACCATCATCTCAATGATACCAAACCTTATAGTGGAACTGACCAAATTGTTGCAATAACCCTTTATACACCACAAATCCAATCCTTTTTCTTGCCAAATGTTTACTTTGAGCCTCATTTGTCAGCTAATTTACATTCTATTGCAAAATGAACTGGTTATGGCTACTCAATTCACTTTATTTCATATGGTTGTGTGATACAATACTAACAAATTGATTTAGAAAAGGGAGTAAGCGTGGTAGGACATTCTACCTGGACATCAGATCAGGATCATTGCTTGTGTCTTTTGTTAGCCTCCAGAATAACTTGTGGACCATTTGGCATCGGCATCTTGGTCAATTGCATAATGATAGGCTTTAATTTCTGTCTAAACATGGATATTTAGATTCTTCGGTGATTAATAAAGAGCACGGTTCTTAGTTAAATCCTTAATGCATTTCATGTTGTTAAAGTAAAAGTCGTATGTTGCCATTTCCTATTCCTTTTTTCATGGTCCATTGGCCCCAGTGATATATTTCACACATATGTTTGGGGTACTACACCTCAATCAAACAGGCTTGGACATTAAGTTTTATGTTACTTTAATTGATGATCACTCATGTTTTACATGAATTTATTCTATTCCCCTTAAATCTGAAGTCTTGCCTAATTATTAAGGAATTCTTCAATCTTGTTGCCAAAAAACGAAAGCACCATCACATCCTTGAAACTGCTCGGGCATTGCTTTTTTCCTCTTTTTGGTGTGAAGCCATTCATACAGTTGTTTATTTGATCAATAAAAGAGCCACCCCAGTGTTGAACAATATTTCTCCTTTTGAATCCCCCTTACATCCTCCTCCTCATTCTTACTTGCATGCCTTTGGCTGTCTATGCTTTGTTCATCTTCCATCCTTGGAAAAACACAAACTTTTTCATCAAGCAGCTACATGTTTTTTAGGATTTAGTGATGAACATAAGGGCCCATTTGGGAATTTACTATTAAAGTAAAAGTAATATAAAGCCTCCAATTTTCAAACAAGGGGTCACATTAAAAGTACACATCTTCAAAATTTCCTCCTCTTTCAAAAAAAAGTCAAAAAGAAATCTACTTTCTCCACTAATTGACAAAAAAAAATCCACTTTTTACACAAAAAGCAAAAAAGACTAAGGGAGAAAAACCACGAACTAGAAATCAAGAATTCACGAACAGTTACAAGATATACTCACAGCTCCTTTACCTCAGTATGTACCTCGACCTAAGGACCGTAATTCTTCTTGTACAGAATCCACTAACACGACTTCCTCCGTGCACCATTCTCCTTACTTGATCTGCTCGTACCTTGTTAAACAAGATGATCAATCTTCTACAAGAGAGTAGAAGCAGCATAACCTTCTAGAGAAGCCTTTCAGAACGATCTCTCAATAGCTCTAGAGAAACAAGGAAATCTCTCTTAGGGTATTCTAACCTCAGATCAAGAGAGAGAATTAACTTCTTGTCTTCTTATTTGGGTTGAGAGAAACACCCAATATATAGGCCCAAGTTCGTCCAAGAGATTTCTAAGAATAATACACTCAGAGTTTAAAGTCTACACAAACTCCTCATAACAGTCTGGATGGAACTGGGTCAACACTGCCCTGCTCGCTATTGTGAGCTTGTGTCTCGCTATTCTGCCAACGAATTAGATTTGGCCCTGACACATGCACCTTTTAACTTTTGCCTTACAATCTCCCCATTTTGGCAATTTTTGGACATAACCCCCTAGTACAATATAATATGATCTACCCAAAAGAAAAACCCAAAATACATTGAATTTTAAAATGAAAAAATTCAGCACTGTAGATCCTACATTGCCTTTGCTTGAACTTTTAGATCTTGAATTGCCTTGGCTTGTATAGCTCCCCCTAGCTCCATTGTAACCCCCGCCCCCCCCCCCAATGCCCAAAATTGACAAACAAATATCATGCAGCTTCTATAAATCTGAATGCAGTAGCTCCCCCTCAATATTGACTCCCCCTCAATATGATCTTCTAATCAGCACAAGGGTGGGGGCTTGATCTTGCAAATTGGGGGTGATGAAGCTTAGGCACACACACTTGTGAATTTAAATATTTCAGCATAGTGTGTACCAATACAGAAGAGAGGTCTTCTTTCTTGACCCAAACAGCTTTTGTATTCTTCTTTTTCGGCTCAGCATTTTGCGTTTTCCATTGCTTTTGATTCGGTAAACTTTGCAGCTTATTGCAATGGGGTCAAATGTGTCCTTTAATTCCACAATGATGACAAGTGGGAATTCATTCAGGATGTGACACATTCTGCTTCTTTGGAGCTTTCTTTGCAACACTAACATGATTAATAACAACTGAATTTTTAACAAAACAATTTTTACCTTTGGCATTCGAAGTGGATGTTCCGTCAGCGTAGCCAATGCCATGCTTGTTAGTGTGTGTTTTTTACTGCACAAGATGTCATCTAATTTTTTCGATCCAGAGTTCATCATATTCAATGAAGCTTTAACAGTATGTAACTAAGATAGAACCCTCTTGAGTCTTCCATTCATATCAGAATTTTCTGCTTTCAAAGTCTTCATATCAGAATCAAGTATGTCACATTTTTGTGATTTTGCAGTCAATTTGTCAGCCAACCTATTATTTTCATTCTCCAATTTTTGTATTTTTTCAAATGCTTCTGCAAGTTCAGCTTTCAGGGAGGAATTTTGCTCTTCAGACTCTTTCCACTTATTGGCCACTTTCTCATTCATCTTCAACATCTTCATGGTCTTTGCAAACAATGTTTGATATTCAGCTTGCCAGTCATGCTCTGTTTCTGACTCACTATCATCATGATCAGTCCCATCATTAGAAGAAACTTGTGGAGTAATAGAACCAGAAGTTTCCATAAAAGTGATATATTTCTCCTTGCTAGTGTCAGGCTTCTCAGATTCAGATCTTTTCAAATTAAAGGCCTTTGTCTTTGATTTCCTATTACCACAATCACTAGCAATGTGTCCATAACCTTCACACTTATAGCACTTAATCCCTTTAGAAGATTTCTTCTTCACAACAGATTTAGGGATTTGGGTAGAAGTGTCTTCATTGTAGATATCCATTCTAACAATATTTGGATCAACACAGTAAAATAGCGTAACCTGCTCTGATACCAGTTGAGAATTTTGCAGGACCCACTAAAACGGATACTAGTTCTAATTTAACCAATCAAAGCAGCGGAAATGACCAATCAGACAATATAGAACTGGCTATCTACTAATCACACCCCACAAGAAGGCAAACACAGTATTTAGCGTGGAAACCCTTTCCAGGGAGAAAAACCACGAACTAGAAACCAAGAGTTCACGAACAGTTACAAAATATACTCACAGCTCCTTTCCTCAGTTTGTACCTCGACCTAAGGACCGTAGTTCTTCTTGCACAGAATCCACTAACACGACTTCCACCGTGTACCATTCTCCTTACTTGATCTCCTCGCACCTTGTTAAACAAGATGATCAATTTTCTACAAGAGAGTAGAAGCATCACAACCTTCTAGAGCAGCCTTTCAGAACGATCTCTCAATAGCTCTAGAGAAACAAGGAAATCTCTCTTAGGGTATTCTAACCTCAGATCAAGAGAGAGAATTAACTTCTTGTCTTCTTATTTGGGTTGAGAGAAACACCCAATATATAGGCCCAAGTTCGTCCAAGAGACTTCTAAGAATAATACACTCAGAGTTTAAAGTCTACACAAACTCCTCATAACAGTCCGGACGGAACTAAGTCAACATTGCCCTACTCGCTATAGCGAGCTTGTGTCTCGCTATTCTGCCAACGAATTAGATTTGGCTCTGATTTGGCTCTGACACATGCACCTTTTGACTTTTGCCTTACAGAGGCTGACTATCATTTTATTCTACAGCATCTTCTCTCTAGTTCTATACAGTTGCTTCATGTCTCCTCTTAGCATTGACTAGCAGACTTATTGACAAAAGCTTTACCTCGGCCCCGTCATAATTTCCTGACTACCAAATTGTTGAATATTCCACAACCGTATCCATGTATGTAAGTAGTGACCCAAGCCCAGGCCCACTTGGCCCGCAGGCAACCACTAAGATCCTAAACATCTTCACACATGGGAGTGACTCAATCAATATGTTGTTACTATTCTTAGGAGATTATATTAGCTAGCACATTCAACTGATTGATTCTAATTATTTGTTTACTTGATTGTAGCCATCAAAATGGAAAATTTTGTATTACAAATAGAGATCCATCCCAAAGGAATGTGATACACTTTTCAGTGCAATCCCAAACCCGTTATTCTCTTATTTCAAGCTTGACAGTTTGAAACATCTTGTATAGTTGTCCGTTATATGCTTTAAAGGGACACTGAAATAAGAGCAGGTAGTAATCCACTTCTAATAAAAAATAGTATTACTTATTCAAACTATCAGGCCTCGGCTTAACACATTTTATCAGAGGGTATATTTGCCTCTTGGACTTAACATAAGGCCAGCAAGGCAAGGCCAACCTGGTGCTAAATCTCAAGCTTGAATAAAATGAGACAGATTTGGTCTGACCTTGGCCAGCCTAAGCTCAGCCCATTAATGCTCCCAACTGCAAGTACTACAATTGTGCAAGATCCATTAACTATTCAACACCATAACTAAATCAAGCTCCATTTCCAAGACTTGCCTCTCACATATTTTAACAACTTCGGCACTGGCATCTCGCTTACATTTACGTGTCGTGATAGAAAACTCCACAGGTTTATAAGGAACATCCTGGAAAAAAAAATGGCATGTGAATATTATTCAGAATTGATAAAAAAAATATTTCAAAATGGAAATGAGATAAATATTTCATAGAAATTGAGTTACTAGTACAAGCACTCTTAATTTAACCAGATAGATGAGTTCTTACATGAATATTCACCCCCTATAATTTCTTTCAAAAAGAAGGTTATTTTTTCAATCAGTTCAATAAACAAGGATTATATAAGGGGAAGTATCAAGAACATAATATGACTAAATGCGTGAGTATGCAATCCTGTGGTAATTATCCACTTCAGCCCGTGAAATATTTGTGTAGAGATATAAATGACGTACAAAAATATAGAATACACACATTAATCATAACCGAAGGCAGAGACACATAAGATCACATGGAAATTATCAAAGCCAACCTATTGAATGTTCTTGGTAATTGACAATCAACCAATATAGTTTTTGCCAAATGTGCCTTAATTAGCTTTAAGTGTTTCTGAAATCAGCCCTTAAAGTATTATATAAGTATCACTGTAGTCTTTGAAAAGAACATTTTGGAGAAATGTTATCCAGGGAATCAGAGTGTTTGTGTGTGTGTGTGTATATAGAGAGAGAGATAGGTATTATTCATTTGCCTTGCTATTTTCCTTCCTTTTTCCCTTTCAAGGGATAAGCCAGTGTATTAAGTAGGGGCATTCTTGAAAATTCCCAGATCCATCAGGAAAAGTATTTTCCATAGCCAGGAAACAATCTTCTTTCTTATTTTACATGGTAGCATAGCAGAGTTAAAAGTAATGTGACTCGGCATAAACATCAAAAACCCAAATCCCCTCTGCTTCTTCTTCCTCTTCTACTCATCCCAGAGTTCTTTGCTCTCCCTCAGGTGGTGGACCCAACTCTAACAGAGGCAGTCCCAAGAACTGCAGTCCCAAGAATAAAATCAATAGAACTCATGTTAATTATCTTTATAGTTAATCTGACCATTTATGCAGGAGCCAAAATAAACTAATACAAGACTACTATGCAAAATCTACATGACCATCCATATTCAGCTATGAGGAAGAAAAGAAAATAGACTTATCAGGCTTATGCATACAATTATGGCCAACAATTGATTGAAAATGTAGATAGGTTCTTACACGTATATATGTTATCTCATATAGGGCATAGGCAGCAGATTTGTTAACTGTTATAACTGGTGGGTTTCGCAATGTTTGCATCTTGTTAGTTGTATTGTCCTCTGCCTCCACTAGTTCTGCAACAACGGAAGCCTCTCCACCACTCTGTAATAGGAAAAGTCATAATGAGCATTCATAACTGCTTGAACTTGAAGACGGAAGTAATATGTTTGGATGACTCTACAAATTCGGGGATGCCTTTGTTCACAAACAGCTTATGTTTCACCTAGGTCCCGAAGCATTCAAATTGATTTGGAGCTGAACAGGTAGAAAAAAGAAATGGTATATGGCAATACCATTTCCTTTCTCTGTGCCACACCAACCACTACTTTCAAAAGATAATTAGTATGCAATAGCATTGCCAGGCCCAAAGGAATCTACAGTATCACCAAGTAGAGCATTCCATACAGATGGACCCCACCAATTTACCACTGGTCTACAATGTTCATAGGTTAGAATCATTGCCAGACATGAGATGCATAAAAGAGCTCTCCCATGGTCCCCACCAGGAAAAAAGTATGACTCGATGAGGCCTCAGCCAAAGATGTGGTTCACTTTTGGAGGCCACTTAGGACCACCATCTCCGAGTTAAAACATAGAATTGGAAGGTCTCATCGTTGATGGGGTTGAGCTAAAATGCCATGTTGTTGAAATATAATAGACATCAACACAAGGAGCCCAAAAAATATAATGGTACAAACTTAAGGTGATTCAATGCAACAATGAATGTCACTCCGGTCGGGATCAAATATGGCAGTCAAAATGCACAGGGCGGAGGCAATGGTTATGGAAGCAGGATATACCAAATGTAGGGTCCACAAAAAGATTGTGCATATGGTTAGCACACACTGAATCCTTTTTTCCTGAAAAGTATAGCCTATCAGTCCATACTCAATGGCAAAAGCTCCAACTTCTGGATGACTGGCATTCTTAAATTGGCAGACATTCTGGGTCCCTTCGCCTTTTAAGGTGGACTCCATGCTGGAAAAATTATCCGGCTATATATGATGGATCCCACATGCAGATGAAGCCCGTACCATCTATGGGGCTTTCGTTCTTAAACGATGAGGCAGGATTAGCAGGATTAGGGGCTCTCCCACTGCATGATGTTGGGCACACCTACTATCAAATCCAAACCATCAAGCAAAACTCTACTCCCAAATAATGGGAAACTCCCATATTTCACCCTGACCAGGGTCTTATTCATCTTGTGAAAAACATGTCACACATCTCCCTTGATTTTAAGAGTAATTATATCTCCTTACACATGACTAATCCGTGAAACATTCCACTGCAAAACCAGGCGGATGCCCAGATTCACAAACAAGAGTTACAACATTCCTATGTATAGTTCAACCAAAACATAAAAAGAAAAAAATCTGGGGTTTATCATTTCAGAGGGGTAGAATTGATTCAATGGTTTAATGTGGAGATTAGTAGTAAAAGACAACATCTTTAGCAAAATAACGATCTGGGGGGGGCAGAAAAAGAGGATCTTTGTAAGGGGTGAGTAATGCCAACCGATCCGCTGGGGACTGCCATGTTCAAGACGATCTTCTGCTTGCAATCCAACTTGTCAGAGTCGGAGAGCTTCTCGCACTTCTCGATCTTGGACTTGGAAAGGATCTCCAGTCCTATTCCTTGTTTGGGAAATACAAGAAGAAAGAGGAGGAGTAGAAGCAAGAAAAACTTTCCTCTTCCAAACCCCTCCATCCCCAAATGCTTCTTCTCTGAGAGAGAGAGAGAGAGAGAGGGGTGGCAGTTAAAAGGAAGAATGGCGCGTTTTTCAGGAAAGTGTCTTTTCAGTTTGGGATTTTTTTTAGAAAGATCCCTGAGGTTTGTGTTAAATCTAGAATTCAATTAATGTCTAACTAGCTCCCTATGTTTCAAATATTTTTCTAGGGTTAAGCCAGGCCTGAGACAGACTGCATGGGCTGGATAGGTTTTAGCTAGGGCTGGTTTTCTGGCTGAGTTGATCAATGGGCTGAACTTGGCCTATAAATGTTTTAAATGCTTAGACATGCCTCACATATCTTTATTTCTTTTCATTTTTGCTATGATTATTTTTTTTTACGGGGACACATACTGATATATTCAATTGAAAGAGGTGTGTGTAAGGTTGCAAGGAGATATCTGATTATCTAATTATTGGGAGGGGGGGTGAGTTCGATTTATTCTTTGAGAAATAGTACCATATCCGAATATAACATTATTTCTTCTTGGACCCGACCTATTTAAGCACCAATTCCCAAACTCTACTAGGATTGCAAAAACAATTTCCAATTATATGAGGTCTCTGACCCATAAAAGGAGTTTGGAACCTTTAGTTTATTTTTTATTAAAAAAATGGATCTTGCTTCAGAAAGATATTATAGGATGCATGCCAGATTTCTAATCCAAATCTATCCTTTGAAAAATAGTACTAAATCCGGATTCAACATTTAGATCTAATAGTTCACTTCATTCGGATCTATAAGAATTCAGTGGGACCTGTGTATATACGAAAGGTGGGTTTGGATGGTCCGTTTGGATAGACCAGCAAGTGGCCCCACTAGATGGCTTGTATTGTAAGATGGTAAAGAAAGCTTGTACAGGATCATCTAAATCGATCCTTTAAAAAATAATACTGGATTAAAAATACAACATTATGCCTTCTTGGAAATACCCGTTTGCAATTATAATATATGAAAGAAACTATGTCACTAAATCCAATTGAGAAATCAGGCATAATTGATTTTGACTCCCAATTGATTTTGAACCGTTCCCCACATTAAAAATCTCCCTTATCAATTGCAATCAATTGTTTTGGTTGTCCCTCAACTTTCACAAACCCTCCCATGTTCATAACTCCCACATGACCATAACTCTTCGTATACATTATTTGAATTTGACGGAATATTGTTTTAAAAATTATTTTCCTTTTAATTAATCAAGGGCACATTTTGATAGTTCTTATTTAAGCACAGATTCCCAAATTCTAATAGGATTGTAAGTGGATATTCAATCATGAACAATCTTCGATTAGGGGAAGAAAACCATATTTGGAACCTAATTCAGGTTAAAATAAAAAGGATCCAATTATCCAAACTCAAAACATATTATTGAGTTCATGCCAAATTTAGAACCAGATTCATCCTTTAAATGATATCATCAGATCCCGCTACAACATGGTTTCATCCCTAACCCGACATGTTTGCAATCTCATGGGTAAAAGTTTTGCAAATGAGTTGAGCCTATGGTTAACTTTCAGGTTCATGGATGGATGTACGCTAAATATTAGTGTCAATAACTAAATCGGCTATGCTTAGACAAGCTTCAGACCAACTCGACCTAGTCCACAAACACCCCTATTTGCTTGACCATTTTTCTTAAAATTAACGCTACCTTCTGCTATTTGAATGACTAAAAACACAAAAATGACCCCTTTTGTAATTCCCAAACCTTGCTCTAAATCTAATAACGCAAGCCAAAGCAACATATCTCAACCTTTGTGACCCGTCCTAAAACAAGGTTTGCAAATATAAATTATTCTGATATTAACCGGGTGTCGTATCCATTGGGACAAAAAGGCTAAGTTGCGTTGTTTCCTAAATTCCTAAATTAATCCTAATAGAAAACAAAGTATTGATTTCTAAACTAATCCTATGAGAAAACGAAGTGTTGGTTTGATGGGTTTGATTCCTAAATTAAAAAATTAAAAAACAATATTTCAATTCAATCAAAGAAAAGATCTTAGGGTACAAATCCACTCTAACCTCGCATCATAGCAAGTATAGACCTAGAGCTCCACTATCAACGCTAAAAAGACTCTATCTGGTTACAAACCTTCAAGAGTCAACAAATAAAGGATGTGAATGTAGATCGGAGCATAACCTATCTCTATGGCATAGATTATCCTAAATCTAATAACACATTCAATCAAGCACCGTTATATGACCTAGTATTCAAATATACATGATTAAAAATACCAAAGAAAGAGATATTGCATTAAGATAATAAAATCCAATCAATGGATAACATCATTGTTATATAACCAAAAGCGTTTAAAGGAAAACCCTAGAACCTATACATCACCATATACACAAAGTTAGGGCTTCATCGCAGCCCTAAGATAAAAATTTAGTTACTCATGGCGACAGGTTGACGAATAATCTCTGACGAAATCCCCATTGACGATCTTCCAAAGCTCCAAAACCTCGCTCCCGATCTTTTTCCAAGATGTAAATGTCCTCTAAAATGAGTTTGGACTTTAATTTATAGGTTATGAGAAAACCTCGTCAAAACGCGTGTGAGACGGTCTCCATCAGGTCCAGGCATCCAGACGCGTCCAGATGTCCGGAGGCAGTAGCCTCCGGGTTAATTCTGTGGCCGGGCTTCCTTCCTGGCGTCCGAACACCCGGAGGTAGAACCTCCAGGTCAATTTCGGTTTTTCTGATTTTTTGCCATTTTCTTCGTTTTACACCAATTTCTTCTGAATGCTTTTAGGCCACCTGTAAACATAAAAATGACACAATTAAACTAATTATACTCATCAAAAGGTATACCAAAGTCTAAATTGAGGGGCCTAAATGGTACATTTTAGGCTCTTATCACTTTCCTAACGTTAAGCATAGAATTCGGTTATATTTGTGCATAGTTGTGGACGAGCGAATTAATGAATTTACAGTTAGGGTTGTTCAGTTGCAAGCATTATAGTTATCTCTTGTCTTGGAGCATTTTGGAGACATCAAAATGATGTCCCCAACTGGAATTTTGGAATGCCCAGGGCTAATTAACATTCCAAAAAGTAGATATGTGAGAATTCTATATGGCAAAGTTATCATTTGAATGTCACTTTAAAGTTTAAAGAATCCTTGTCAATTGACCAAGGCATATGGAATTCTAGGGAGACAACACCTTCACTCTTGTCATGAATTCTAGATAGTGAAATCTTGTGAGAAATGCTTGCAACCAAATAGGCCGCAAAGTGATTCATACCTTTTTCCTTAAAAGTGATTTTCTATTAATTGGAGCAATTAATAACATTTTATCCTTTTTATTCACAGTAAAGATTTTCACCAAACTACAAAAACTAGGGATTGTAGAAAAAACTAGTGAGTGTAGATAGGGAATCTTTTCTATGGTTTTTTTTTTTTTAACAAAAACTGTGTTACATAAATGGGCCTTAGGTTGTTTTGGTTATAGTTAATTTTTTATTGGAGCGGACAAGGGTTGTGTATACAATTAGAATGGGCATTTTCATCTTTTATTGTCCAGCTCCAAAGTCAGCAGTAAAAAAGATTTTCATAATTATCAGCCACGTAGGGGTGTCTGAAATATAGTTTATGCCATTTACAGGTTTTTCAAGTTCTTTTGATGATCTAGGTCTTCTTCATTAAAGCTTGATTATTAGAACCTCTCTTTCCTTTAATTAGACACACCAGCATATGACCAGTCTCCTTACTCTCACTTGAATACTAACAAGTATTTCATCTCAAAAACAAAAGGTCTATATCCCCTCAACTACTACACCGAAAGTGACACTTAATGAAGTGACTCTCTCTCTCTCTCTAATCGTCATTACAATTTGTGTAATCTCAGCACCTCCCAAGGTATGGTTTCTGGTTCAATACTTTCCTATTCTGATAGTTTGACATCAATAGGAATATGTTTGTGACTTGTGTTTTTTTTTTTTTTTTCTGCACATGGAATCATTAAAGATTTGACAATGGGGTGCCTCTTTCTTCCTCTCTTTAATCATTATTACTTCATTACAATCTAACTAATCTCAATACCTACCAAGATATGGTTTCTAAATCCATGCTCTCCTATTTTGTTACTCTGTCATCAATAGAAATATGTTTCGTAAGTGTTTTTTTTTCTAGGGCATAAAATCATTGGGATTTGATAATGGAGATTTATATATATTAAAGCAAAGGAGGAGGTGGGCTGTGGAGGGTGCCACATCAGCCCTTAGAAATCTCTCCTTTCAAAGAAATACAAAAGAAAAAATATATATACAACCTAACAAATTTCCTTAAATCTCCTCCATTGAAATCTCAACCTATACAGATTTCCTTAAATCTCCTCCCTTAATCCTAGGTTTAGTTTAACACAATTTCTAATCCCTTTCCATCTTATGTCATTGTTGTCTAATCTAAAACTGCAAATCCCTAATTTGTAATCTTAAAATTTAAACTAATCTTAAGACTTTCTTAAAATCTATCATCTCTTTTCGTTTTTCATTATTTCCACAAACACATGTCACAATGAAGTGAGGGTTTTATTAATTGCAATTGCATGACACCGGAAGTGGATTAAAAGCAGGCCTTGTAGAAGTTCATTTGGGTTTGAAGTATCCTACATCATGTGCGCTCTAGCTGCTCCAAGTCTTAGCCATAAAGAAAACTAGCTAGATAATGGATTGCCCCCCATTACATTCTACAAGGATAAGAAAAATAATAATGCCGTCAAAAGCACTAATCTCCTTTGAAAATTCAAAATTATAGGTCTAATAGACCATTCCTGAGCTCCTTTGATTGCACAAACATGTAAGGAGTTGTTTGTTTCCACACGGTACAAATTGCATATTCAAGTGAAGGGATAACACACCCTTATTGTCAAATAAAAATAAATAGTCCTCATCCATTCTAACTTCACCCAGCCATCAAGCAAAATAAGTTTTCAAAATAAATACGGAAATAAAAACATAAACCTTATGGTTTCTCTTCATATGTTTATTTGTTTAATTTTGTAAGCTTTTTTCTTCTTCTTTTTTGTTGTTGTTGCTATTGTGGTGAAGTGTGAGATGAGGGACACCATAATATAAATGAGCATGAGGTTGATATGATATGATTGCAATTTAATTTAATTTGTATTGCCTTTTGTATTTATTTGCTTAATTTTGTAACTTTGTTTTGCTACGCTTTGTTTTATTTTGTTTGTGGGGAAATGGGTGCTATGATGATGCTCCACTGAATGCTAAAGGGACGCCAATTTTAGATACAAAAAATTAGCATAAACTATTTAATATTTTTATCAAGGCTCGGGCTAAGTACGGGCCTGCGTTGCTAAAGAAAATGTAAATACAAATGTGCGTTTGCAGCTATATTCTTGTTCTAATTCATGGAATTATTTGCAATTTAACAATGTGGCTTTTTTTTTTAAAGGAAAAGGTCACAATAGAAGTGCGTGTTTGTAACTATAAGTTTTTTTTTCTAAGCCATGGAATCATCGAAGATTTGACATCGGGCTTATTTTCTGGTTAAGAAATAAATGAAAAAAGTAAAAAGAAATTGCAAGTGAAGTCCTTTCCATTTGAGCAGATGGTTTCATCAGTGGGGCTCAACACAACACTAGTCTAAAACCTCTCGGCTCCCTCCACTCTTATGATTTTTGACCAACTCTAATACAATTCATCTTCCTTCTATAGTTGAACATTTTATATAAAAAGAAATTATATATTCTTAATTTATCTTTTTATTGTAGCTTGAAACAAAATAAGGAGGAGATTTTAAAAACATAAAATTTATTTATAAGTTTAATGTATTAGATTTTAGATAATAATCTAACTACCAAACATATATAAAAGCATAATTTAACTTGAGAGATATTAAAGTTTCAAATGTACTCTAAACACTTTTTTCTTGAAACTCATAAAAAATCTAAAACATAAATGAAAGAAAAAAAGTAAAACAATCAATAAATGTGATGAAAAGTAAGCAATGCATTATTTATTCTGTACACTTACTTCCGGCGCATTATACATGCATGATAAAATAACGAGTTTTTTTTATATAGATTCCAAAATTATATAATTTTAACTTAAATTTCTCGATTTTATTCCAATACTTTAATTTACCTTTTTCATCGTTCCTTAAAACAAAATAACTAGAAAAATATAATAACCTAAAAGTATAACGTTATATTTATAAACTTAATGTATTAACTTTTGGATAATAATCTAACTATCCAAACGCACCGAAAAGCGTTATGTTACTTAAGAGATATTAAATTTTGAAATGTACTATTAAATTTTCTCAATCTGAAACTCTAAAATATATATATATATAAGAAATAAAGTAAAAATATCAATAACTTTCATGAAAAAAAATGTGGAAAGAGTCACAATTGCGTTAGAGATTTTGTGTATTGCAATTTGATGGATACGTGATCACTTTATCATCGTTAGGATTTTCACACATGCATTGGTTTTAAAAAACGTGCAATCTTCAGTTTTCTCATGCATGGTTATACTTTTACAACTTATTTTTTATGCATGTTTTGGATTGTAAAACTTGGATGCGTAAGTTTGTCAAAGTAATTGATTTTTAATCATGAATGCTCATGATCTCATAGTTAAATAGTTTTTAACATATTAGGTTCATGATTAAATTGTTTTTTACATTGCATGCCTATGATCATATAGGTAAATCATCTTAGGCATTGATAGGTTCATGTTTTGAAAACAATATTTGGATTGATTTAAACATAAATCCAAGCATGACGTACATGACAAAGATTCCCTAATAGAAAATCATCTTTGAGCCAAAAGCTCTAGGAATTTGGTAACCGATCTGCATGTTGGTCACATCTCGATCACATTAACTGGACGAAAAAACTCTGTCAACATTTGTCGGTCGATGACATGTCAGTTAGCCCTCAGTTAACCGATAGTGTGCTTCGGTTCACCGAGAGCAAACCGAAGTGAAAAATATTTTCTGTTTGACTGGAAGTCAAACTAGCCATTTGTTAGTGTCACATCTTTGTGAGCACTATGTTTGATTTGTCAATTCCGTGTAATTTTATCCCGAAGACTTTACATCTCGAAATGTGTCAAGGAAGAACTATTTTAAGAGATTGTTCAAGCTTTTGGAATGCCTGGATTTGTTAAAGAAGACTCCTCTTGTATGCCAACCTTCTCAGGTATTTTGGACCCAAAACCATTACCTCTCTGGACCTTAGGACTTATGCTCACCTTGGCTTAAATTCAGTTTTCAATCTAAGGTTCTCTACATTCTGTTATGTCCAGATTTCAGGGGTTCGGTGACCTTTTGGTCACCTGGCGGCTAGCCTTTTTGCAAAAAGCAGCTAACCGCCAGGCAACTGAAATCCCACAGCTTCTTTTCCAGAATGCTGTTTTCTGTCAAATATGTTCGGTCACCCAGCGGTCAGCCTTCGGCTAACCGTAGTGTGGCCTGGCGGCTAACTTCCAGTTAACCGAGTTTCACGGTTACATTTCCAGAATACAAATTTCTCAACTGTTGTGGAAGTTTGGTTACCCCGCGGTTACCTTTCGACTAACCGCTCGGAACCGAATCTTACGGTTAGCTTTCCAAAATGCAACATGTTTTTAGGAAGCTAATTCGGTCACCCTGCGGTCACCTCGCGACTAGCCGCCAAGGCCACTGACGGCTAACCGCGAGCTGACCGAATTAGAAAAACTAGCCATTACCACAGAAAAATTGAAATGAGGCTAGCCGAACAGCCAAGAAACTAGCCGCCATAACTAGCCGTTGGGAACTTTTCTATATATATCTGGAGCTCGTTTTGCACTGTTGAGATTATAGTTTGAAGAGCTTATTTCCTTTCTTTTTCCCCATCTATTCTAAGTCTTCAAACCCTCTTCCAAACACACTTTTACCTTATCTAGAAAATGGATGAGTTGTTTTGGGCTCAAGAAAAGTGTGAATGGAAGAAAGGATTCTAGTTTGATTTTCAAATGGAATACATTTAGGCAGACCTAGAACCCAAACCTCTCAAACCTTGGTTGTGCATTACAATGGAGCATCTTCACCAACATTAAGCGTGCATCAAGAGGATAAAGTTTCAACTTCGGTTAAAGCTTCGATAAACACTTCTGGCTTCATCAAAGTCAAGTGTTTGGTGTCTCATCATCTCTTAAAACTTGTGTATCCAGTGATAATGGTTTGAATATGTGAGATTCAACCACTCTAAAATGTATGTGGGGGATTAGATCTGTGTGATCGAACCTCATTACCAAAATTGTGATGTGTAAATGATTGAAATCATTACTTGTATAGTTTTGATTCATCATAGTGAAACCAAGGGATTGTGTGACCCTTGTGAGTGGATGCAGGACATATGGTCCGAACCACTATAAATCTCTGTGCATTTCTTTATATTGCTTGTCTCAATGTTTTGATCTAGTTTCACATGCTTTCTTTAATATTGAACATTGCTAAATAAACACACTTTGTCTACACATCACTTGCTTATTTTGAAATCTTGATTAATATTTTAAAAAGTGGCTATAAGGTTTGATAGTCCTACTCCCCCCCCCCCCCCCCCCCCCCCCCCCCCCCCAGGACTTGTACATTTGCCCTAGGTGTTCTTTCAATGCCATTTTTTACAGTTGGGAGTTCAGTTAACCGAACTGTGAAGGGGGTCAACCGACAACTAGCCATTGGACAACTTTTTATATATCAACCAACTCATTCGAAAGCCAAGATTAAGGAACCAAAAGGGACCTTTTGAAGTGTTTTGAGGCCAAATAAATGGAAATAAGCTAAGGAAGGCAAGATGTCATTTGAAAAGCTTAAAGCTTGGAATCATTTAGTTAAATCTTTCTAAGTAAGCTTTGTTTTCCTCATCATATGTTTTCATACTTTGTTTAAATGGTTGGTAAATCTAGTTTGGCATGATTATTATGATTTGTTGAATCCCTAACTTGGACATCACTTTTAATTGATTTGTTGTCTTGGATTCTTCACTTCGATTTACACTAAGTTAGTTTCAATTTTATATCTTAATAGTTTCATGCCTTTATTAAAATTTGGATTCCTTATATAACATGATTCTCATATGTGGTTGAATCTTTAGCTTGTAGTTTTCCATACCTTAAAATATACAGTTAAATTAATTTATTTTGGAAACAACATGCTCATGTTTTGATTTTGAAATCTCATAGAACTTGTGAGTGTTTGATTAGTCATATCATAAACAAGCTATTCATTTGAAACTAAATGCGATTTGCATTTTACTTCAATCAATATCCTTTTATGATTTAAGCTTTCAAAAGCTTACATTTTTTAGCGGCATTTTTTAAACTTGATTGTGGTCATCATACATACACATTGATCATACATCTTTGTATTCATAGAGTGTATGTTTGAGTTGTTCTTTTACTTTCATATCAGCCTATCCTAGAGGCATTGTATTGAGCTTAAATTGTATCTCATTGAGTGTTTCTTATATACATAGGAGAGCGAAAATATTTAGATAGGTAACGGTTATTGCTTAGCCTAAAAAAGCATAATGTAAAAGATTATTGCTTAGCTTAGAAAAGCATACTGTAGAGGTTAATTCTTTGTGGCGATTGTTTATTTTGTTAGCTTCCACATTTTTATTTGTTTCATAATCATCACTTGTGCTAACTGTTTTAAAGAAGTTAAAATCTGGATGGAAAATTGTTGAATTTTGAATCCTTCATTACATAACTAGTATGCATTTTTAAAGTTTTAAAATGAGATATACTATAGTTGTTTTTGAAAAAAAATCACTTAAAAAAGGATAAGCGACTGTCGTGACCCCGGATCGGGTCAGGGCACCAAAGCACTCCTAATTCGGGATCAGCGAGTTTAGTGATGTGTTGGCTAAAACAATAAACATAATAATACACATATTTAATTTCCCACAGGGTTCCACGGTGAGGATATCTCACGTGCACACAAGTCATTTACTGTCACAGGACTAAGAAAGCGTGTAGCAAATAAAATTTGTAATTCATCTCACATTTCAAGACTGGTGATACATATAAAAATGATATGATGTCAGAATGAACAATATTCAGTATGGCATTCCCAATATAAAGTTAAATGTTTACAAAAAATCAGTTAATCATTTTCCCAAAAATAATGGCCAACAAAGGCCAGTACAACCCAAAAGAATCCTCCAAAATGTGTCAATCAATAGACCCCCAAAATGTTTCGTAACTCATAGCTCGACCCAATGTCTAAATGACATTGTCAGCTTGCCATTCACCTACACGTTGTGGCTCGTTGGCCACCGCCTCCTCCTCCTCCTCAAAGGCAACAGGGTCTGGACCTGACAACCACAAAAATGGGTCAGACACAAAGGTCTGGCTGGTGGGTGAATAGATATAACAATAAGAGAAATAAAAAGAGTAATTTAGAAGTCATTAAAATCTGTTAAAGCATTATTTCCATAAAATAAGATGCACCATTTATTTAAAACAAGTGTGCAAGATAAAACATGTAGGATATCAATGAACATGGAACTAGCAAGATGGCAACCACACAAAAACTAAATCCTCCATCACTAATGTGATAAGAGCACATTCTGTACGTTGGTCTCGGACACACGAAGTGATAAGAACCAACATTATATATATACATACATATAGCTAGACAAGACTATGGCCGCAGAACCGTGTAACGAGGCAGGACAAGATCCAAGCTGCAGCTGGCGGGAGCACAAGGGGGAGGCGCAAGTTAGTGGATCAAACTGACAAGGACATCCAAACTTAGTGGTGCCAATTCATAGGTCACATGAAAATCAAAACATATGCATATCTATAATAGTGTACAACACCCAGGCAGGCGGAACATGGTGCATATAGGCACACATTTCACATCAATAGCTTGTCATACATGTACGGGGCTGGCAAAACATGTCAAATGCCTAAATCCATAATTTGAGGCAAAACGGGTAATATCGAGCGAAATCGGGCTAGAACAACTATAATTTGAGTAAAACAACACAATCATTCTTCGAGTCAATACGGATTATATATTGAGGCTTCAGGATTCGGCCAATATGCATAAGGGTCTCATATGTTGGGTTTTGCTCTTGACATGGTACTCCGGGAGATAAGAGACATTCCAAGATCCCTATACAATTGAGAAGTCTAAAATCCTCAATACATTTTTGGAATGGGGTTCTTTCTCGATCAATTTCCATATGTCATCCCCTAGGTCTCCCCAAGGCCTTAGGGCTTCAACAAACCCAACCAGACCTTAAAACACCCTTTTTGAAAACACTAGGGAAGACCTAGGAATTCTGCACAATTCGCTCGAGCGGACTATAAGTTCGCTCGAGCGAAAATCTTTCTGTGAGGGTTCGCTCGAGCAGACACAAGTACGCTCGAGCGAAGTTGTCCGAGTTAGGTGGGCTCGAGAGAACTGGAGGTTGGCTCGAGCGATCAAGTCTCTGAAAGGGGGTCCATTTGAGTGTACAATGGTTCACTCGAGCAGTCTGGCTTCTGGGAGGGTTAGCTCGAGCGAACTGTGAAGTTGGCATGAGCGACCCAGTTTTTATAAGGGGTTCGCTCGAGCGAACTGCTTCAGAAACTGCCTGTTTCAGCAATTCGGGCCCCTTCTTCTCTTCCTTTCTAAACCCCTTTGAAGCTACCATTTTGACATAATATTTATGGTACTTCCATATACTCAAACCACCAATAAATCCCCCAACAACCTTCCACCAAAACTCTCAAATCTCATAAATTTCTAACCTCATTCAATGCAAGAAACAACCACTATTAATGAAAGTCTACTACTGACCAAAAACAAGCTTTAGTAAAGCGATATTTCATACAATCTCATGAGGTCACTAAGAGGAGAAAACTTATCAAGATGCACATTCCCAAAATCATTATAAAACATAGAAGAAGCATAGATGAACGTTCTCAATAAAATCCACATTTCTCATAAACAACAAGAATCATTTAAACAACCCATTCATCCACTTGCCTTGGTTTCCAAACTAGCTAAGTAAGCTCTAATCACCACTTTCCAAGCCAAATTTCCAAGCTACACAAAACCCCCAAAATGCACCCATTACAAATCTTAAACTAGTCAAACCAAGGAAATAGGAAGAGATAACTTCCAATAATGGAGATGAAGCTTCTCTAGGACTAGTAGAACACAAATCTAGAAGATGGAGAGAATCACTTACATGGAAGACATTCAAATAGACAAGGCTTGCTCAAAGAGAGTCTTGGAATGGGTAGTTTCCTCCACAAATTGTATCAATGTGAAGCCTTCAAGATGGGGAAAAAGATGGTGACTTTCACCTTTCCATTAATAAAAGTTGGGAGTGAGTTGGAGGAGAAGAAGCGAAAGGAGAGAAGGAAGAAACCCTAGGTAGCTGGAACAAGTGCCTCTTCTCAATGAAAAGTTGCAAGGAAAGGAAGAAGAGAGGTGGGTTCTCTTTATATAGGAAGTGGGGTTGGGTCCCACCACTTAACACACTAAATGGGATTGGAACATAGGTTTTTGGGCCTCGGATGAATTCGACGAAGAAGGAAGAAATGTTTGTCGAAATTTCTAATTTAAAAAAAAGTACATATTTCGTGGGTTTCGGAGATAGTAAAAATAATGTCTAGATTTTGTGTAAAAATACTATTTTGCCCCTAACATTAACAAAGTGGGGTTTCAAGGTCTCGAACGGAAATGAAGTAAATACGAAAGTTGAAGGGAATGATAACATCAATCAAATAGAGCTAGAACATGAATTTTTTGGAATATCAGATAATTCTGCAAGTCATACAAAAACACTACAATGGAACCCCCAAAGGGTCCCCATTAGTCAAAAGGGTTTCCAAAATATTCCAAAGCTATACAAAAGTAATTCTAACTCAAACATAAGCAAAATCCACTAATCTCACTTAGAACTAAAACACAACTTAATTAGTACTAATCGACATCTCTCGGGGCAGGGTCTTATAGAGACAAAAAACTTGGTTGGACTTAGGTTTCCTGGTTAATCTACGTGGTTTGATCAGCCACAAGCCAGTGAATTAATTCGGGTATATAAAAAGAGTTGCCTATTGTTGGGGACCGTAGTTGCAAAAAAAAAACTGAAAGAAAAAGGAAAAAAAAAATCAGGGATGTACAAACTTGAAATATGGTGAAATACATGACACATGGGTTTACCCCTCCTATCTTGTTATCAAAGCCAAACTCACCCAAAGCAGCCCTATTTTGAAAAAAAAAAAAAAAAACAAAAGAGGTACCTCTCACTAAAAATTTCACGATCTTTTGAAAAACAATAGTGCGAAAGCCGTCACTGCTGCCTTGAGTGGTGATCTACGTTCTGGCTAAGTCTTGGTCAACCTAAGTATTTCTAGGGTATTTTTCAAAAACACGTCTTAATTGATCATTTAACACTTTAATTATGTATACATACAATTCACGCATGCACTCATGTTCAACACATTTTCAAAAAAAAAATATATTTATAGTGAACCAGTGAACCAGATTTCAAGATTATCTTTCTCTTCGATTATTCCAGAAATTGAGATTATCCGATGATTATATAATAAAAAAAAATCCTTTCTAAGAGTTTCTTTTGATTTCTTTAGGTTTTATTTTATTTTCATATATAAAAAAAACAAAAGAAATGAAATTTTGTGGGCGTAGTCACTGCAAACCCTCATGAGGCCTAACTCGTCCACTAGGGGAAATCTAGGTGTTTAAAGGCTTACAACATATGCTACATGCAGTCGAGAGTGGCAGCGAAAGTGGCTTTTGTTTTCTTAGGTTAGATTTGGTTATATTAGTCAACTTCATCTTTCGCATCTTTCGCTGGGGACTAGCAAGACGCTTGTTCGGGGGTGTGATCAGTCCACAATATCACATATTTAATTCATTATTTCACATAGATTTGTGGACTTAATTAAAACAAAATGCATTGAATTCATAAATTTTCACAAAATCATGTAATTAGACTCTTCTGGTCGAATTTAAGTAAAAATCTCATAAAAATGCATGTCTTGGTGAAATTATCAAATTCTGCATTTTTGGGTCCTGTGCAAAACATCATTCCTTTTAAGAAAAATTATTATTTCTGAATTAGTTTAATTGTTTTGTCAAAATTCAAAAATCGTGACCCGCAAGAAGGAAAAAATTAAGAAGAGAATTAAACATAAAAAAAAAAAAAAACTGAAGAAGACCCACCATGGGACCCACCCACATTGGGTGCAAATCCTAAGGTAGGAGCCGCTAAGTGTGGACCCAATGGAGTTGCAAAATTTCAAATATCAGGAATTATTTCTCTTAGGATGAAGTGGGCCCAACTGAAGATAGTTGGAAGGAGAGTTTGAAAGATAACAGAATCTTGGGTGTCATCCAAAGAGTCCAAGTACATTGTATTCAGGTATTCCACGGATGTATCCAACCAAGACTCCAAACTGCGCCAAACTGCGCAAGATTTGAAATCTTTCAGATCAAGAGGATAATAGGGAAAGGGACTTCCAAATCACATGATTCCAATGCATCACACGTTCAACACTTCCTCTCCCAAATTGCAACAAAATCTGAAATTTTAGATTTAAATCATTTTGTCAAAGTGGGACCGTTTTGCTAGAAGAGCAAACAAATCAAGGAGATAAAGGAGGAGCCCATTTTTTCGAAAAGAGTAGTTGTGCAAAAATCTTTAAGAGGAAATATTATTCAAATGAGAAAAAAAATCTCCCAAGCTTTTCAAGATTTGAAAAGTTTTCAAATCTTGAATGGAATATATCTATGGAAGGAGTCACATGTCCAAGACGCAACTCTCCCCCTCTCATGAGTCAATCTCTCCCCCTATTCTTTCTCTCTTACCACCCATCTCACGTCCATTCATTCTCTCTCCCATTATCTTCTTTCCATTCTTCCTCTCCATCTCCTACATCTATCACTCACCTATTATACAAAGCCAATGAAAAATTGATTATTTGGTGAAGAAGAAGGATGAAGGGGTAGATTTTCTACTTGTAATCTAAGGAGAAAGGGTGTAAGTTGATTTATTTTTATTGATTGATTTTATGGGTGAGCAATTTTGATTCAAAATCTGATTTTTAATTTATTAATTTATTTTCTTTATTTATGTCTTTGTTATGCCTTATTTTAGAATGATATATTGCATGCTTAAAGGCCGCTAAATACTGAAAGTATTCGAAGGAGGCTAGAGTCTTTCTGAAATTTCTCAAATATTAATACATCTGATTTTTCAGATTTTGGGTCTTTAATGAAGTCGCCCATATTTTCAGTATTTAGAACACAACTGAACCCTGACTCTTAGATTGCAAGGCTCTCATTCAATTTTAAATTTCAATTTAGTTACTTCTGATTTTTAATCTTTCAAATTGGTTTTCTAATTATTTCTACAGTGAATGCAGTTTTTAACATAGATCTATTAGACTAGGTTTCTAGTTTAAGATTTTTCTTTAATTCGGATTGTAATTAATTTTGTTCAGATCTGTAATTAATTTTTAATTAAAGTAGGATTTGTGATGTTTATAGATTTTTGATGGACTAGCAATAGTTTTCCAATAGGACAAGTACATCATGATCATTGGCTCCCTATAGATCGATTAAGTTTCACCGGTTATTACTATATCATGACAATCCTACACTTGGGGCACGATCAAATGATCTTGCCGGTTTATTAGCAGGCTGGATGGTCATTTGCTCAAATGAATGGTTTTGTCTTTTCTATTTGGTTGGATAAATTAGCAAAAAGGAAAATAAATTGGAGGGTCTGTATAATATTGGACCATATGAGACCATTCTCAAATTAACAAGTACAAGCAAAGATCATGCACATAATGGATACCAGAATCACTTTGAAATTGTTGAGATTTCAGAAATTCTACTCACTATGAGAGAGATTTCAGAAAAAACAAAATTTTCTTGTCATGGCTTTAGCTCCTCCCTCTCAAACTCTCCAACCAAATGGAGACGGCTTCCATAAAATTACCTGCATGACATTAGTATTTTTCTTCCATAACACTAAAAACATGCAACATTACTATACGTATAATTGCTCTCTGGACAAGAAGAGGACACATAATCAGCTAGCTGAAGTAAGTGGGCCCATCACGGCTACAATCAAAATCATTGAATACAGATCCGTAAGAAAAACAATCAGCCACTGTCATCGTTTCCTTCTTTTTTTTCATGATTCTTTTAGTGTCTATTTGTAGAACTCTCTTACCAACCCTAGGTTGTTGGGGGTAAAGCTTAAATGATGATGATAGCGATAATAAAAGTAGGCCAGTTTAAGGAGGCACTATAAGCTAATAAGAACTTATTCTCACTCTTTATACTCGTGACCCTCATCCTGCTCTCCTGTGTTGTAATCTTTTAAAGACCAACAAAACCAGTCTTTATCCTATGTCAACTATAATTCCTGTCAATTGATTGTAAGAAAGAAAATTAGTTTCAAAATTTCCTATTACTTCCCAGCCCTAATTAGAATAATCAAGGAAAAAAATCCCTTTTTTCTTCAAGAGTCTGCAGCAATGCAAAGAGAGACTAATCAGCAGGGGCATTCTAGAATACATAATGAATTAATCCGGCCTCCTCCTTCATCAGCACCCAGCACAAAGCATTGTTTGTTGATTGAGGAGCTCTTCAAACAGATGTTGCTTACAGAAGAACTGATTTGCAGATGCACGTTGATAACAGGGTTGTATACACCTTTAGTTGCGCCAACGGTCATTGTTAATGGAGCAAAAGAAACTTCTGTTGCTCATGGAGGCAAGAAGCTGTTGTTTTCTATCCATTGCTTGGAAGAGCATATGCTAGGAACCTTCAGATTGCTTCTCATCAAGCATTTCTATTGCTTTGATGAGAAAAGCATACTCAAAAGCTGCCTCCTCATATTGTCCAAAACGACCACCCTCACCAAAATGTCCTCCACTCATGTTCGCCTTCAAAATGACCGAATGAGAACAGCTGGGACATGCATTCTCCCGCACTCTTGCGACCCATTTTGAGGCTTCCCAAACTCCCACCCTAGAAACCATACGGAATCCGTCATAAGCATAGACAAGGAAATACAGAAGCAGATATATACATTCAACAAATGAATTATATAATCCTCAGTCTGATGATATGCACGATGACACTTGCACCTAGAGTTATACTTATGCATGAATAGGGCCCATGATCTGGTGATCCTGACTATTGATCTGATGGGAGCCACTGCTAATAGACAATGCCCATAAAGCATTCCATGCTTCAGGTATATGAATAAGATTTCACACAAGAAGTTGAAAGACTAATAGGATTTATAGATGGGGGAAGGTATGATAGTGTGGGTCACTGAACCATGAGTCCTCATATGAACAAAATCAAGGCTTGGGGATAATATCCATAACCGATGAGTATTTGACCAAGAAGATTTTTGAGGCAAACACCATCCTATCAAATGAGCATTACAATCTTGAAAAAGAACAAAAAAATAAATAAATAATAAGGTCGGAATCAATTAAAAAAGAAGAAAAGAAAAATGGTCCGCAGCCCCAGTTCAGCACAAAAAATCAGACGTTGAAATTTATATAATCAGCATGATTTAAACTACTTTGAATCCCTAAGGGTGATTACAATTCCAATCATCTGCATAGGTGTACATATCGGACATTTATGGCATCTAGTTACTACAAATTATTGCTTCAAGGAAAAATATGTATGAAAAAACAGGAAGTTGAAATCATTTTTCTACACAAAAATAGGTGCCAAACCTACCTAGAGTCATAAAATGAAGTTGTAACCAGCACTGATGGTAGGCAAACTCCTGGACAAATGTTATCATAAGGAGAGTAACTTCGAATGGTCTCAAATTCTTTTAGAACCCTGGGGTCACCAAATTCCTCGTAGTCCAGAACAGTGAGAGGCAAATTGGGATCCAATAGTGTGTTGCATATATCAAGGAACGGAACCTGCTTCATGCTTAAACCAAAGATCACTTTCCTGAATAATTGAATTGCAGTTTTTTTTTTATACAAATACCAAGAAATTTAAAGCCAATACAGCCAAGATGCATCTATGGACATGGATATGGATGCAAGCGAGGATCAATGTCATAACTATTCTTCTCAGGATTTTTTTTCTTACGAATTTATAGGGATATTTTTAAATTTGGGGATTTTCTCAAGATACCATCAGCAAAATGTCATAGGCAATGACCATTAAAAAAATGTCACAGATAATAAGAACTAATTCTCAAATCATAAAAACAGCAAATATATATATATATATAAAATTCTAAAAAATCAAATATTTTTTTTACCAATTCCCAATAATAATGTCATATTTTCAAATTTCCAATATTTCAGAATATTAGAACATTATAAAAAATAGTATGCCAAAAAATATCGTGATAATATTATGACATTTTCAAAATATTGCCAATATTTGTGTCATAGTTGGTATACAGCTTTGCATTATTTGAAATTTAGGACAAATATAAATATATGGGACTGAGGGACATCATCATCAGCACAGCACTATCTCATCTAATTGGGTTTGGTAAGATAATGTTATGCATATGACTATGTATCCACCAAAATTTGCTATTTATATGTAACACTATGAATTGGATAAAGTTCACATAATACCAGTAACTTCAATTTTCACAGTATTATTTGTTCTTTTAAAACATTATGATTTTTTTCTTTCTTTTGAGAGAGAGGGAGAGGGAGGGTAACGCTTGGATATCTATGATGGTGATAGTAAAAGAATTTATTTACTTTTTTTTTAATGGTTAAAGAATTTATTTATGAAGAAAAACATATAGAAACTGTAAAGATATAGGTCAGCTTGACCTAATGGGTCAGCCCACAACCCATGAATTGTAAACAAAACAGATGACCACTACCCCCTCAGCCTCTGGTTCTGCCATGACCATTTCAGGTCCTTCAGGTACACATGATATTACATGGATTTTTTATTCCGGTGCATCTTATCATATGACAAATGATGTTTCCAAACTTCATAATTGTTATACTCCTGCTAGCTCTCTCATCATTCATACAACAGATGCCACTCCTCTACCAGTCTCACTTATTGGCTCCGTTTCAAATAAGCTGATCTCTCCCACTAATGTCTTGTGTTCCCCACCTATCTATGAACTTATAGTCAATTGACTTCTTCTGGGTGTTCCCCACCTATTTATGAACTTAATCTCTGTTAGTCAATTGACTTCTTCTGGGTTTTTTGTCTCATTTTCTTTCATTGGCTGTTCTGTGTAGTGTGTAGGATCCACGCATTGGGAGACAAATTGGGACCGGCCTTAGGTCAGGAGGACTTTACTACCTCCGCTCGCTGCATCTTCCATCATCCAGCATCTCCCCTACCGCCTCTGTTTCATTTGCATTACCCTTTGCTCTTTGGCACTCTTGTTTAGGGGCCATTTATCTTTAAATAAGATGAAGTTTTTATTTACTAGTGGTGTTTTTGGAAACATTGCTGTATCAAGCATTTATACTGGTTTTGGTTGCCAATTTGGTAAACAACATGCATTCCCTTATAATAAAAGAACTTCTTCTACTAATGCTCCTTTCGATTTGGTGCATTATGATGTCTGGGGACCTGCCTCTCAGCCAACGAAAGGCGGTTCCATTTATTATGTGTTGTTTATTGATGATTTCACTAGATATACATGGTTGTATTTGATGAAAAAGCATTTTCAGATATACACTATCTACACTGCTTTCTCCACCGTGGTTTCCACTCAATTTGACACGAGGATTAAAATATTCAGGTCTGACTCCGGGGGAGAATACATGTCCCACAAATTTCGTTCTTACCTGACCAGTCAAGGGACTCTTGCTCAAGTATCCTGTCCTGCCACACCACAGCAGAATGCAGTGGCTGGACCTAGAGACTGCTAGATCCTTGATTTATTCCTCACATGTTCCTCTGCAATTCTGGGGGGAAGCAGTCCCGACTGCAACCTATCTAATTAACAGAACACCATCCACTGTCTTATCTGGCACATCTCCATATGAAAAATTGTTCTATAAACCTGACTTGTCCTATCTCAAAGTATTTGGCTGCACTTGTTTTGTTCCGTTGCATGAAAATGAAAGAACCAAACTTTCCCCAAAATCCACTGTCTGTGTTTTTTTAAGGTATGGCATCGAACAAAAAGGCTATCGATGCTATATGATCGTAAAACCAATGAGTTACAAGTCTCTCGTAATGTCACTTTTTTGGAACATATACCTTTCTATACATTACCTATTGCATCCTCTTCTCCTGAGCAACCTATGGTTTATCCTCTTGACCCCTTTCCAGACCTTTTTCCCTCTGATACCCCTTCTCCTCCACCCCTGCAAGTATATCATCGTTGTCCCAAAACTCCGTTTGCTCATTCGGACTCTGCAGCCCCACCTCCTACTTCTGACCATGGGCCTATCTCCTCTGCTCTAGATGTACAGGATCCTCCTCAACCTCAAAGGTATCCCTTGCGCGCCAAAATCCCTCCCTCCAGATTTGGCTTTGTTTGTACTGATCATTTTTTTCCATTGTATAAGTCCTTCCTTGCAACAATTCATACTTTGGCAGAACCACAATCCTATAAGGAGGCAATTACTCATCCGAACTGGAGATCTGCCATCGCAGAAGAACTTGGAACTCTGCAGAAAACTCAAACATGGGACTTTGTTCCTCTTCCCTTAGGGGAAATGGGCTATCGGCTGCAAATGGATATTTAAGATCAAAACCAAATCTGATGGATCTGTTGATTGTTACAAGGCTCGCTTGGTTGCCAAAGGCTACACACAAAAATATGGGGTAGATTATGAGGAGACTTTTGCTTCAGTTGCTAAGATGACAACTGTCCGTACTTTTATCTCTGTCGCCGTTGTTAGACATTGCCCACTCTATCGGCTTGATGTTAAGAATGCATTTTTGAATGGATTCCTTCAGGAAGAAATCTATATGCATCCTCCTCCAGGCGTCGTGTGACCTCCTCATTATGTGTGTCATCTCAAACGAGCCTTGTATGGACTCAAACAACCCCCTCATGCTTGGTTTGAACGGTTTAGCACCAGTATTATCAGCATTGGCTTTTCTCAGAGTGCTCATGACTCCACTCTATTCACTCGCTATTCATGATCTGGATGTGTTTTCTTGTTACTCTATGTCGATGATATGATTATCACTGGCAATGATGCTCCTCGTATTCTATACTTGAAGCATTTTCTTCATCGATAGTTTGAGATGAAAGATTTGGGCCATCTGCAGTACTTTCTAAGCATTGAGATTGCTTACTCTCCCAAAGGCTATCTTCTGTTGCAAACGAAATACTGCAATGATGTTCTCCAAAGAGCCGGACTCACAGATCGTAAGCCCGTTTCTACTCCAATTGAATATAATATGAAGCTTCGAACTATTGATGGAGATCTACTTTTTGATCCAACTCGTTATTGTGAGGTGGTCGGCAGCTTGGTTTATCTTACCATCACCAGACCAGATATTGCCTATGCGGTACATGTGGTAAGCCAATTTGTTGCGCGACCCACTCATATTCATTTGGCAGCTGTCCTGCGCATACTGAGCTACTTACAAGGAAGTTCCAACCGCGCCCTCTTTCTTTCCTAAGGTCAAAATCTTACTCTGCATGGCTATTCTGATTCTGACTGGGTAGGAGATGTCAATGATTGACGCTCTACAACAAGTTTCTCCATTTTTCTTGGCTCTTCTCTCATATCTTGGAAGAGCAAGAAACAGGAAGTTGTCTCACGATCATCAACTGAAGCTGAATATCGTGCTGTGTCTCACACTACTATTGAAATTATTTAGCTTCGCTGGTTACTTTGGGATTTAGGAGTTCTAGTCCCTAAATCTACCCCTTTTACGGACAGTGAAAGTGCACGAAAACTGGCAGGCAACAAATGATGTCTTCCATGAATGACCCAAACATCTTGAAGTTGACTGTCATTTCATTCGTCAACATGTTCGGAGTGGTACTATAAAGCTCTTCCAGATTTCATCAGCTGCTCAAATTGTAGATGTTTTCACCAAAAGCCACACCACATCTCGTTTTTCGGAGCAAGTTTCCAAGCTCTCAATGGTCACATTCTCCCATCCAAAGCTTGAGAGGGGGTGTAAAGATATAGGTCAGCCAGACGACCTAATGGGTCAGCCCACAAGTCAAAAGATTTTATGAATTGTCTTATGATTGTACAGCTAGACAGTATATATTAGTTTCCTTAATAGTACCTGTAATCTTGTAATTAGATCTACTAATCTAGGCAATACTGTATTATAAAAGACCCATCGTCAATACAAGAATACCACAATATTCTCTTGCAATACTTCTCTCTTGTATGCTTCTGTGATTTCTGGTTTGTTCAAGATATGAGTTCTGGGTCATCTAACAGAAACGAGTACGACCAGACCATGGAAATGAAAAGTAAACAAAACAGAGCACTACATATGCAAAACAAGATCAGTGATGGGATCTTGTTTGCAACGAAAAGATGAATCAATACTCCCAATTCCAACAAACCCCCCGCCAAGATTGGAAGAAAAGATGACAAGATGATAAGAGGTGAAAGTTTTCTAATTTAAGTTTCAACTGTGAGATTTTTCTCAATCATTTCCCACATTGCCCTTACATGTCTGTTTGGGAAGTTGAAGATGAAGACTAAGAAGAGAGAGGATGGGAGAGAGAAGGAAGAAGCCTACCATGCTAGTGTTGTGTTCGTGTTGACTAGAAAAAATCTTATTAGTAATACATGGAAAACATATGGTTTGGTATCTGTCCGACATCCTACAATATGTCCAACATTAGGTATCATTGGCTGAAACTCTATTTGCATGATAGCACTTCAATTATTGAACCACCATTTTTCTTTCCAATATAATGAGCCAAGAAAAGACTTATGTGGCCATTAATAAATGGAACATATGCTTGACTTGAGATGAGTAAAACCTATTACTTATAATGACTTTCTAGAGCTCTTTGTATCTACTTTCTTGGCTTACCATATCCACTCTGATTGTTTTCTCAATTTTCAGAAGCCAAAAGATGTAACGAATCACACAGTTCATGGAACTTCAACTAAGAGAATATGTAAATCCTGACTGATGCAGTTACCAATTTGGGCAGGAAACTTTTATGACTACCATAAATGCAACGCAGAGCTCAGATATGGACCAGCCACCCCAATTTTCAGAAACATCCAAATGGGAAATGGAGTTAAGAAATAGAGAATGGTAGGAAATAATTACCTTTAAAATGGCAGCGCAGAACAAATCAGGAGACATATTGATAACTGCCCCTGCAAGAAGACCTCCTGCACTAAGGCCAATAGCACAAAGCCGATTGTTGTGCACATATCCCTCACTAGTCAGGAACTTGCCACATGCAATTAAATCATGCATTGAGTTAATTTTTTTAGATCCAATGCCTGCATGATGCCATGACTTGCCCCCACCTCCACCGCCCCTGCCCATTAAAAGCAATCTCATGTAAACAAATTCATACCTCAGAAACCAAGTCCTACTGAAAATTTTAGCCTTGACGGCTATCCATTGTGTGTATCTAGATCCATGAATGCCCGTATACATTTACTAATAATATCTATTTTAGTTCATAACAGAACTTTATATGAATTCAGGTCTGCACAAATATCCTGCCATATCATTGTATAACACTATCTACTAACATTGTTACGTCCACTGTAATAGATTTGATAAGGTTCTGAGTAGACATGTTTACATCAGGCAAAAACTAGCTTGTCTTTTTAAGTTATATAATATTCAACCTGACCCAACAGTAACAATTGCCCAGAAGAGATCCGGCATAGGATTGCTCATGTAGCAGTAGCCAGTAAGATGAAACTAAGGCATGACAAAAGATAATGTAAGTAGAAATATTGGAACTTTGTAAACCAGTGGTTCACAGGGCCACATATTTCCACTGACAGAAAGTGATGGAAGCATTTTCATCTTGGTCATTCATTTGATGAACACATATTTGATGGTTAGGAACACCTTATCAATGTGATTACTGATTATCACAAGATGTACTCCATTTACAATGGAACTCACCATATTGAAAATCCAGAATAGATGCAATTATGCTATATGCACTTTGATAAGTCACCATGATGTTTAACTTTGTGCGAGACACGCATAGAAATCATAGTCAACAGAGACTTGTCCCATCAAGATGGGGTCAGCTAAGACCATATAAATCTTATCAATATATTGATGAATAAACACCAAGGTGAGCCTTACCTAACATCAGCATATGCTACAACCCAACCACGATCAAGTAAACTTATATGGGCTGCACACCAGCTTTTATCTAAAACTTCTCCATAAGCTCCATAACCTTGTAAAAGGCCAGGAGATTGACCATTTTTCTCTGCTTTTCGAGAGTAAAGAATGGTTAAAGGGACTCTAATACCATCATGTGAAGTAACCTCCCTTCTTTCACAGGTATAAGCTTCAGAAAAGCCACTCCAATTATGCAGCTCTTGCATATTTTGAAAATTCTTGTCCTGGGGGGTCTGCACGTCTGACAGATTTGTGCAGTTACTCGCAGATGAGGATAATCCAATATTGCTTGTAACACCAATAACCTCTTCTTGATGCACAATGACGAATGTCTTATCTGACATATCATAGTCAACTATCGTATCAGGCACCTGCATGTTTCAAGAGATAAAAGAATCAAGATTTGAGAGGCAACCCTCCCAGCCCAATTTGGAAAGAAAAAATTTGTAAGTTCATGTAGGGAGGAGAGACTTCAGAATTCAGAGTCCAGAGTTTTTATTTCAAAAATTACACGAAATCAATCTCCAAGAACAAAAGTTTTTTCTAAAAGCTACTCTGCACATTTGTTGCACTAAACACTATTGGCTGGCAAAACACAAATATTCTGTTGAAGAGGAACCCATGGTGTACTGTCCATGTCTTTGAAAAGAAAACATGGCAAATTCACATTCTATACCACAACATGGGTGTGCATAGTGCTTCAGGCCAATGAGATGCCCATAGGGACAAATTTCCAATATATAATTATCAGCCATTCAAGCCAACAATAGGCTTGGACATTTATCTTTGTATAGAAAAAAGCCTAGGCAGCAATAGCCTAGGTTATAGAGCAAAGCATAATAGATGCAAATAGTATTTACCTTTTGAGTTAAAAGTTAAAACTTAGTTCTAGTTGAATGGATTTTGTGCCTTCTGCCCACTTGGAAAAACAAAAGCCATAGCTGAAGTAGGTTGACTCATTGAAACCAGACACGAGCATTTTACATATAAGATAAAAAAAAAAGGCAAATGGAAAGACCAACAGTAATTTCCCATAGCAGCTGACCAATTAAATTGAAAGAGTAGATCTTTATTGGATGCAAACCTTGGGTAACAAAGAAGATGCAATGAAAGCCACGCTTCAATAGCTGTTCCATAGCGACAAAACTATCTTCCAATGGTCTGATCTGGTTCTTAATGAAGAATATGAAAATTGGCCAGTTGTTCATCCAGGTTATGAGGAGCCAAATGATGTTTCTATGGTGGTGGCTGGCCATAATGACGGTACCAATCCTCCCAATAAGGAACAAAAGAGAATCAAATGTAAAAGGTTGGAGAGTGGATACTGATCAATTAAAAAAATGCAGAAGGTTAAAAAAGAATTAAGAATCTTTTGCTGTAAGAGCGAGGATTTGGACCATTCAGATTTTAAAAAAACCAAGATTTTATGTGATTTTTCATTACGGGACTTCTGAATAAGGATTGGAGGTCAAATCATAATAGGAGGGGTATAAAATCCAAAGGAAACTTAAAAAGGCAGAGAAAGAAACTTTTTTTGTCCTCTTTTTTTAGATGGTAACAGAAAATTTATTACCTAAAGAATCATAATGAACATGCTCCAAAACACATCAACACTAGATAATTAAAACTTAAAGAGTTTACCATACCAAGCTCTTGGACCAAGATCAGAAACAATAAAAAAAATTCTAAAAACTCTTTAGTGGTCATGGTTCAAGCAATGTTGAGTGAGTAAGCCTGACGAGCAACATCAATAGGCAAAAGAAGCCATAATTTAAAAAGTCCTATCTCCGTGAAGCCATAAGGACCAATGAACAGATACCACCATTTAAATTCACAGACTAGCCCACTTCAAGGAGTGTAACCAAAATTTCAGCCTTCATTGAATGAAGCATTCACTGTACTCAAAATATTTTAGAAAAATAAAATAAAATAAAATAATTTCAAACTTCTCAGGCAAAAGGACAGGATATAAGCAGGTGAGAAATGCATTCTACAACTTGCAAGTACATAATATAACCATTGAAAATATGTGGCCTTTTATTACGCCAGAAAATGTTATCAATGGTCAGCATCTTCCTCAGAAGAGCTGTCCAACAAAACATCAAAACTTTTGGAACAACGTTGACTGACCATTGGAGGTGGAAAACTTACCATTGGAGAGGACAGCACCATGCGATAAATGTGTGTCATAAAGTCATGGTTAGACCCTGGAACCGCACTGCATGACTCTGGAGGCATTGGGAAAAACCACGGATTGAGATCCTCAATATGCATGGGGTGCTGGAAAATGTATGATGAAGTATTTAGTTGACAATAACAAATTACAGAAGAACAAGAAGATTAAGAAGATATTTGCTAACATTACATACTTGCAGTCCATGGTGGAGTTGTTATCACAGTTGAACTGAGTTCAAAAAATTACAAAAGAACAAATAGATGAAATTTTATGTTCAATATATGATCAATCTAATGGTGGTTCCATTTCAGACTTCTGTGAAACATAGCCTAATGCCATGTCACCGAGGAAGACTAGTTTTGAACGATTTGGATTGGAGGAATGGGCCCCATTCATAAATTAATAAAGACAGACATTAACATATGATTCAATACACGCCACAAGATATGACGAATAGTTGAATACATCTAGCATTTGATGTAAAAAATCTCTATCCAGTTAAGTAGAGATATATCCGGGAGAGAGGGATGGTAGGAGAGAGGTATGCAAAGTTTAGGATTTTTAAAGGCTCAGATGAAAACTTGCAAGGCTCATGGTGCATATCTATTAAAACTCTAAACTGATCAAGATAAATGTCTCTCACTCGTATGCATTCCAAATAACTTTTACTCTAATAAGAGATGGTCCAACCAAAGATGAAAATAGTGGTAGCGGCGGGTGAATAAATAAATAAATTTTATGATGGTTTAATTCTATTAGAGTAAAAATTGATAGATCCTATTAAGTAGGGGACCAATCATTCTGATTGGTTTAGATTTTTAACAGGTGGGACCAACTGTGAAAGTTTACATGTTTTTTTTTTTATATTCAATTTAACAGACAAGGAAAAGGGATAAAGGAAGCTTTATATGCTTTGCCATAAAAGTGGGCATAGATGAAAATAGCGGCCGCTACGTAGCGTAGCGGCCGCCACCGCTACGCTACGGCCGATTTATCGGCCGCCGCACCCGTAGCGGCCGCTACGTCCGCTACGGGGCCGCTACATCCGCTACGGGGCCGCTACGGCCGCTACAGGCCTGCTACGACCGCTACGGGGCCGCTACGGGGTGAGAAAAATTCTTACTTTTAAATTTTTTTTAAAATACATAATAAGAATTATTTCTTTTCTTCTTCTCTTCAAATAACATTTCTACACAACTCTTCTACCATTTTATGTTTAAAAGAACACCAAAAAGCACATAATCTCGCCGAATTACAGTCAATACAGAGAGTTCTTCTCTAAGTACATCCTATTAGACACCCCCTTTGGTAGATGTATTTTTTTCTCTAGGTACTCTTAAGTCTTGATTTCATGATATAGTTTTTTCTTTTCTGAGCCTTTTATTAGTTTCTAAGTTAGTATAATCAAGCAACATGAGCACATGTGAAAAAAATGATCATTACTATTATTTTCTATTTATACAGCGATACAGGACCTCATATAGTGAGGGAACCGCTACGCCCCCTTACCTTAGTTACTTTTGCAAAAAAAATACATTTTCTCTCATTTTCCAATATTCTAGATTTTCTAGAATTTTTTCATATTTTTTTGACGATTTTTCCAAATCGCACCGCTACGCCGCTATGTAGCGCCGCTACGCTACGTATCGCCCGCTACGTAGCGTTTTGGCAGCAGGCCGCTACGCCCGCCGCTACCGCTATTTTCATCCTTGCTTTCTATATCTGTATTTGAGAAATTTCATATTCTTCAATGTGTGGAAACTTTGCTGCACATACCAAATTTGCATACTGATCCACTTGTTGAAGTGGTCCCACAAAGGTGGCTGAGAGTCTGGTTGGACCCAAACCCAAGACATGCACAAAATCAATTCAAAACAAGAAACTGATGTCTTTCTTGTCTTTTATTTGAGATTACTTTATATTAATTTGTTCAAGGAGGGCTCTCTGTAAGAAAATTAAACTTTGCTAGGATTTTTAGTTTCCTCTTTTTATGGTTTATAGATCAGATAGGATGACTTCTTTGGGCTTTTTATAAAAATAAAGGTTACAATCAAGTTTGCAGCTTTTATGATGGAATAAAATTAGTCTTTTCGTTGGGTTTACGTGGAATAGGCTTGAATTCCTGTTTAATTCATAAGAAAACCCTTTCTCGTGTTGGGTTTGCACCATAGTTACCAAATTCGATAAGAGGGTACCTGAATACTATACTGGCTGAATTAAATAATTCAGGATTCGATTCAACCGAATTCAGGTTTCCAAAGCTGCACAATTCGTTGCAGTTCGTGACTTCATTGTTTGTAGCAGGAAAGTTATGAGGGGAAAGGAGAAAGTGAAGAGAAAGTCCTTTCTCTCCTTCGTATTTGTATCTCTCTTTCAATCAAGTCAATCACCCACTTTCAAGGATGAAAATAGCGGTGGCGGCGGGCGTAGCGGCCCGCCGCTAAACCGCTACGAAGCGGGCGATACGTAGCGTAGCGGGGATACGTAGCGGCGTAGTGGTGTGATTTGAAATACTCACCAAAAAAATCTGAAAAAATTCCAGAAAATCCAGAAAATTGTAAAATGAAAGAAAATGTGGTTCTTTTGCAAAAGTAAGTAAGAAAAGGGGGTGTAGCGGTGCCCTCAATATATAAGGTCCTGTATCGCTATATAAATAGAAAATAATAGTAATGATTAGTTTTTTCACATGTATTCATGTTCTTTAGTCATGCTAACTTAGAAAGTAATGAAAAGCTCATTAAAAAAAAAAAAAAAAAAAACTAGAACATGAAATAAAGGCATAAGACTTAAGAGTTAGGTCATTAGTGAACATTGAACAATCAATAGTCAATACTTTAAGCCTCAAGGTTAAAGGTTCAAATTCAATCAAGTGAATGAAGTGGTCAACACTCAACAACTCAACATTCAACACTAATTTAGAAATGAAGTGGTCAACACTCGTCCTCTCAAAAGATGACACATCCGATTAAGAGGAAGACTCCAAGGTCAACACATAAATCAATTACATCTCCTACAAAACAATGATGGAGACCGTGGGAACTTAAGAAGTTCCCTCTCGGGCCTCTCCCACTTAGTTATTTAACAATGAGGGTTCTTTTAAAACAGTTAAATTAAGACCAGTTTAAAATTTAGTAGTAATAGGTAACCATATCTATACTACTACACACATTCCAAATATAATAAAACATGCTTAATATCATATATTAACAAATAATGATAATAATAGACATCCAAGCACAACAAAGAAAGACAACCAGTAAAAGAGGCCTAGCTATCATGGTCAAGTAGGATCCTTTTGTTTTCATGATTGTCACTTCTTTAAAACATGCGTTTCGCAAAGGGGGTCCGGGGGTATCCCCCGGCGGGGATCGAGCTGCCCGGTCAGCTCGCGGGGGCCCAGGGGGCAGCGCCCCCGGACCAGAAATTTTTTATGAAGTTCTTCCTTCGAAATCGAATTTCTACTTTCAGAACCTGTGCCCCTCCTTAAAAGTTGTGATTCATAGTAGTTAGAGAGTGATAATCTCAAAAGTTGAAAAAAGGTGAAAAAGTCGCGGTGGGGGGGGGGGGGGGTGGGTGTTGGGTTTGTTTAACACTGCCGATATGTATCGGCCGCCACCCGCTATTTTAATCCATGAGTCCTTGATGATGAATCTTCTTTAGATTCCTTAGAATAGTTGAATCTCTTGATTTTGTAGCAACAAATCTTGACAAAATGGAGTTGGGACCACTAGGGGGACACACAAAGGGTTCACAACAGTAAAAATGGAGAAAAAAGAGGAATGAAGATGAAAAAAGTTGAAAAGGTAGAACGAAAAGTCGTCAGGGGGGTTTTATTACCCCCCAGCGCCACATAGCGGCCGCCACGCTTGCGTAGCGGCCGCTACGGGTGCGTTAGCCGCTAAATTCAATTTAGCGTGGCGGCAGCTGCCGCTACGCTACGTAGCGGCCGATATTTTCATCCCTGTTCCTAACTTCCTCTCCCACCAGATCACCCCACAAAGCCACCACCAAAGAGCAACTACACAAAAGCAACCTAAACAACTACAAAAGTAGAAGTAAATACTCCTGGAGGAGGAGGAAGGATTGTCCACAAGTACACAGCATTTACTTCCTTTCCACTCTAACTAATGAGGGCAACATCATCTGCAAACAACATATATAAAGGAGTTTGCCGTTCTTGTCCACAAGTACACAGTATTTACTTGCTTTCCACTCTAACTAATGAGGACAACATCATATGCGAACAACATAAACAAAGGAATTCACTGCTCCTTAAAACTACCAATATATTTTTTAAAAGTACTAGCATTTTACCAATAGCTACGAAATATCTACAAAGATAACTCACAAATCAATGAAGACTTGATCCTAAAACTTGAGCAAATGAATGATGCATTGGAGAACAACTTAAAAGTACTCTTAATTTATAAGATTCATGTAGAAAGCCCTCAAAATAATAAATAGCACAAAGATGACACAGTGGCATGTAAGCATTCCCTATACAATTTATAGAGAGCACGGAACGCTCATATTTCTTGGAAGCAACCACCCAAAATACTAGCTATCAATAAACAAGAAATAGAATTATATATATTAAATAACTTATACCTTGCAATTGACATCAATAGGCATATTTATAGAACAAACCATTGGAAACCCCCTCCTCTGAAGAAAAAGCACCAAATGCCCATTAAAAATGTCCATGTCTTCAAAAATGACATCTTCACTGGATAGAATAATATCCTAGAATGCCAATACATGAAAACCAAACGAATTATGCACTAGAAAAGCATTTGATTGGCTGAGTATTAGATAAGTTAACAATTAAAATGATAGACTCGAGAAAGAAACATGCAAAAAGAGTAAATTAATAACATAGTTGTATTAACATGGCATATCCATTTTGTATAAACCAAGAATAAAATCATGTTATTCATCTTGAAAACAAAATTGGAGTACTTAGATATCAAATATGAAAACAAATAGATTGGCAATAAACTCAAGATTTTGCATAACAACAGGGTGAACATTACATCCTGTACAACCATGGCAAGGATCATAGTGGTTGGACCCTCTAGTGAAATGTTTCAGCATTCCGGTCAATTCCTGTATTCCGTTCTAGAAAAGATGTGATTGAAAATGGAAAAAAATATGAAATAGTACATAAATTCGAAAAAATAGTTGAACGCTAAAATAATACTAAAAATGCATACTTACATCACTTAAATTAAACTATGCTCTACAATTGACCATTTTCTAGTTTTCACTGCATATGAATGGAAGTATGAAACCTTGGCCGGAATGGGGCAGAATTGGTCGAGAATAGGAACCGGAATGACTAGAACGGATCGGGAACTTTTAACCGGGGCGGGGGGGGTGGGTGGCATTCCATTCCGCCCAAGGCAAATTCCGAAACAGAATGGAATTGACAAACATGGCAAGGATGCAGTTGAGATAAGTTCAACATAGATGGGCTTATGAAGCATAGTTAGAAAATTTTATATCATAATGACCAAAAATATATATGAATTTAAATGCCAAAGATAAATTATAAAGAAAAAGTCCTAACTCCTCTGTAGCTTACCAAAGATAAATGAATAAAAAAAAAGTCCTACGTAGCTTCTTGTTCAGATCTATAAAGGTGTTGGAAACATGGTACGGGATTGAATTCTCTAATTAGCTTGGGTATTTTATGCATCCGTTGGTTGTTTTCTATTGCCTATATATGCCCGTTACTCTTTACACTATAATATGTTTCAAATGAAGTAATCAGTTAATATTTCAAAATATACATACACACATACTTATATCTTCTCTATAATGCACAGGATCTATTCACAATTTGCAATAACTACAGGTTGCATTCAAAAAACATGTGCACGCACACACTACAAATGGTATTCTCAATATTTCTAAGAAAATGAAAGAGACCTGCCAACCAGCCACTGGTAAATTCACATCCCTGAATCTTGCTAAATGATAGTCTCCAGTAGCAGAGAAGCCTACTCCCTCTGAAGAAGCATTAGTAAGAATGTAGAAAAAATCATGGTGGTGTTCCAGAAAATACTGCACACCAGCCACCCGTGTTCTCACACACTGCAAACCATCAAGTGGGCAAGCTGCATCTATTACATAAACCTGTAAGCAAGGCATCAATACGATTAGAGCATAGACCTAGAATATATGCTGGAGTTCTGGAATGAACAACTCATATGCAGAGAACAACTTTATTAACATTATGATGAAAAAGATAAGAAAGTAACCTTCCTCAGATGAAGTCCTTGAGTTGGAATTCACAGTTATAAACTTGCCATCTTTCGTGCTTGTGATGTCCACACAATAACCCAAGTCATTTTCTGTATACAGAAGACTATCCGAACCATCCAATCCCAGCTTTGTACAAAGTACCCTGCCAAACAACAATGACTAGAGTATGGCTCAAAACCTGCTAGCAAATGTTTACAAGAGGAATCGTATAATCCTTGACCTGAAAATATGGTGTCATCAGGTCTTGAGTTTGTAAATGTGGTAGGTTAAAGTATCAAGTATCAACAAGTGATCCAGAGTCTATAGTCTGAACCACCAGATAGGGAGCACCTTGGAAAGATCATGCATCTATGCCTTAAAATAACCCAGATTAGAAGATTCTAGCTATCCAACATTTAGCATCAGTGGCAGAGTGGAAGGTGCTCACTATTACAACTTTAAGGTTGTGGGTTCAAGTCTTATCACTGATCAAAAAAGAGATCATTTAGCAACTTTTACATTGAAAATGGACTGTATATTTGTCTCAACTGTGTTCAAACAATTGACCAAAGGCATAGGCCTGTTCCAGTAGGTACAACTTTAAGGGTGTGAGTTCAAGTCTTGCCACCAATTTAAAAAAGAGCTAATTTAGCATCTTTTACGTTGAAAATGGACTGTATTTTTGTCTAAACTGTGTTCAGACAATTGACCAAAGGCATAGACCTGTTCCACTAGGCAGATTGATCATACTGAATCAACAGTGTACCCATCAGGTCAATTATCTAAATAACTGAACCATGGGTTCCACCTGTACTACATCATGCTGAAACAAAAATCTGAAAGGTTCACCTGTAAGGTCGTTGGGTTTCATCAGACACTGTATACAACAAATGACTGCTATCCTTGGCCCATGCCAAGCTAACGACACCCTCAACTCTTGACCTAGGAATAATGCATCCAGTTGTAAGGTCTTTAATTTGAAGCACAAATGATTCAGAACCGGTCGTATCCAGTGTATATGCAAGGAATTTATGATCAGGAGAAACTCGACACGTTCCGACATGAACGTAACCTGCAAATATGACAGTTATGAAGTTGAATCATGAGTTCTAAGAGGATGTAAAGAGTAGAAATAGAATTGTATTATTTCCAGTCAGTAAATCAGGAAAATAAAATCACAATGATTCATTTACAATAAAAAAAAATTGAAAATGAATTCACTTTCAATAATAAAAAGTTATAAACCAAACTTTTCTTTTAAATGAAAGCTGAGAACTTTTGAATAGCTTTATTTTATTTTTTGAATGATAATTCTCATAGACTACTTCAAAAGGGGGGAAATGCTTGAAATGGGATTCAGCATTACTAGGAAACAGCTTTGGTGCATTGGTGCTGAGTATCATAAATGGTGGCAGAAAGTTTCAATGGTGAGGATATATTCTATTAGTTTGTGAACTTGTTCACATTCCATCAGGTGATGCATCCTCTTCTCTTGCCATTTGCCAATCATTCCATACGAAGTAATTTCAAGTTCTTTTGAGGCTCTTCACTATGAACATTGGTCACCGGAAAGAAGACAAAAATAAATGGCAACGCTTGAAAGCATAGACTTGACAAAGAGGTTCCATTTCTATCGAATCTTACTATTTATGATTGGAGTCTTATGGCTAGAATCAAGTCTTGTGCGTAAAAAAGATTTGAATCTTATGCCTAGAATCAAATCTTGTGCATTAACAAATGAATCTTATGGCTGGAATCAAATCTTGTGCAGAAAAAGATTTGAATCTTATGGCTAGAAGCAAATTTTGTGCACAAAAAGATTTAAGTCTCATGGCTATCCTTGTTGAGTCTTTGACGCAGGAGCAGAAGATCCAAACCTCATGGGTCCTGCATTGGATCGAGCCTTGGCTCATTTGGACCAATTAGATAGGTCCAGTAGCTATTTGTCCATTTAAATCAGGGCCCAATCAAACAAGAGCTCGGATCTAAATAGGAAGGCAATTTTCAAATAAAAGGAAAGAGGCACAAAGATATTGAGATTTCTTAAAACAAGAAGCACTTCAAGGGATTTAGAAACCAAAAATAGAAAGTAGAGAAATTCTCTCTACCATGAGATTTAAGCTAACCCAACGTCCTAATTTCTATCTTTCTTGATTATCAGGTAATGATGTAATTAGCAAGGACTATTAATATTGATTTTCTTTCCTTAGCCATTTTGGAAACATATTTTATAAAATTAGAAAGTAGAATGAGACTTCTTATTTGCTGGAGATTATAAATGCCCTATGTATGGGACATCCAACCCATGTTTGGATGATTTATTTCTTTAACTAGAGTGATGCATGGTTGCTCCTTTATTCTCTTCTCCATTGGATTGAGTGTATCTCCCAAAGGACTGAAGATCAAACAAGCGGGAATTAGTGATCTTGGGTAAGCTAAACTCTATTTCCTCCTTGTTATTGCATAATTGGTTGTAGATCGGGGTGGAGTTGATATTTATTTTGGTTTTTATCAACTCAATCGATCTAAATCTGTTGGGCTCATAAGGTAGTCTAATTTGCTAATCGGAACTGCACCCATCTTATTTCCAACACTTTTTTCTACAGGTAAGTAGCTGACTCTTGTATCTGGAAAACAAACACCTCCAGAGCATTCGCTTCAAAGTCCTTTTATAGGCAGTTGGATCCATGTGATAGGATGTGGTCTTATTGTGCTTCAGTTTGGATGGGTCTTGCCCCACCTAGAGTAGAGGCCTTTTGCTTGTTGGCGTGGCAGGAAAGTTATCGATGGTAGATAACCTAAGGAAGGGACTGGTGTCATGTTCCATTTCAGACATATGTTATTTATGTGGACGGAGAGGGAGTCAATAGATCACCTAGTCGTTCATTGTGGCTTTGCATCATCACTTTGGGGCTACGATACAGGATACTTCAAAATGGGCAATGTACCGTGTTGTGTCATATGTAATACTTCACTTTTTATCTTTAAAATCCATGTCCCTACCATGTCCATGGCATGTCCCAGTCATATTGGTGTCGTATATGAGCATCATAGCTTTGGGTTTTTTTCTTAAAAAATGTGGTGCAGCATTGTTTGTCCCTGGTTCAGTAGGTCAGTTGTTTAAGGCATGAAGGGGAAAGCCGCTGGGTGTGGATTGACTCTGGATATTCCTTTTGCCATCTTGTGGTCTATATGAAAGGAGAGGAATGAAAGAACTTTTAATGGGAAGGAATCGTCCAGGGAAGGCCTTCTGTCCACTATAACTTCAAAGATTGCAAAATCGGCTGGCACTAGAAAGGAGTTCTCAAATCTCATGATAGATAACATCATGCATAATTGGGGAGCTTGTTTGAGGATGAGTTGATCAAAAAGGAGGAAGAAAGTTCCATGGAGTTTCCTCCAATGTGTTTTCTAAAGTTTAATGTGGATGGGACAGCTTATGATATACCGGGATCCATTGGTATAGGAAAAGTTCTTAGAAACCATAAAGGGGAGGTGTTGTATATGTTCTCAAAGAACGTGGGTGTCGAAGATTCCAATAAAGCAGAAATTTTGGCTATCTTAGACAAGGATTCAAAAAGCAGAATAGGGACTCGACTCGGCAAGGCCGAGTCCAAGCCGACTCGCCCGGGAATCGGCCGAGTACGGTGAAGCTCCATCTTGTGCTCAGGAAAAAGAAATGAAAAGAAAAGAAAAACAGAAAAAGGGACCCGGCCAAGTGATAAAAAAAAAAAAAAAGAAGGGGAAAGATAAATGAAGAAGAAGAAGAAGAGAGGTGAGTTTGGAGTGCATGGAAGAGAGAGGGAGAGAGGTGGGCAAGGATGAAAATAGCAGTAACGCTACGAAGCGGGTGCTACGTAGCGTCGTAGCGGTGCGATTCAAAAAACTCATAAAAAAAATCTAAAAAATTCCCAGAAAATCCAGAATATTGAAAAATGCTTGAATATATTGTCTTTTTACAAAAGTAGCTAGTATAGCGGGGTGTAGTAGTCCCATCATTGCATGAAGTCCTGTATCGTTGGATGATTATAAAATGATAATATTGATATATTTTTTCATATACATTCATGTTGGTTAGCTCTGCTAAGTTAAAAGCTAAATAATTGTTTATAATCAAACAGTGTTATCAAAATATCCTCACCATTATGCTTAGACTATAACATTTTAGAGTTGCATTTTTATATATATATATAGAGCGGGGGGGCGGGGGGGGCGGGGCGTGGAGGGGAGAGAGAGAGAGAGAGAGAGAGAGAGGGAGAAATTTTCAGTTAAAGTGAAATTTGATTAGGGCCTTATTTCCTATTAGAGTTAAATTTTCCTAGGTCTCATGTCCTATTAGAGTGAAACTTGGTTGGGCTCTATTTCTTATTAAAGTGACATTTGCCGGGGCTCTATTTCTTGTTAATATGAGATTTTGTTGGAGCTCTATTTTCAATTGGTGTGAAATCTGGTTGGGGCCTATTTCCAATTAGAGTGAAATTTTGATTGGGGCCTATTTCCAATAAGAGTAAAATTTTGATTGGGGCCTATTTTTAATTAGAATGAAGTTTGGCTAAGGCCTTATTTTCAATTAAGTAAGATTTGGTTAGGGAGTAACTTTTTTATTTTAATACTTGGGCCTCATTGTGGAGCTCACCAATTAAGGTTGTGCTTTTTTTTTGCTGGGGCCCACTTAATTTTTTATTTGAATCTACCATAAGGTGGGCTGTGGGCCAAATTGGGGTCCATATGTTACCCTTTAAAAACGATGGAGGGCAAAATCAACTAGGGCATTTGCTGCCCATTTGTTTTCGCCAAAACAGAAGCATCAAGAGAAAGAAAACGAAAAGAAAAGAGGGAAAAGGAGGGAGGGAAAGGAAAAGAGGGAAGATGTTCGAAGCTTTCTGCTGCTGTGATTCGATGTTGCTGCCTGCTGCGACTATGGTGGCTGGTGGTAGCTGCTGCTGGTGCTCCTGCTCTCCAGGTATGTTTCCTTCTTGCAAGTTGCAGTTGCTATTCTTTCTTTCTTTATTTATTTCTTTCTTCTTGCACTAGGTTGGACGAATACAGGGGTAGAGAGTTTTTCTTTTTTCTTTTTAATTTCTGCAGCTGTGCCCGTTACGTAGCAGCGCTACAACAATGTAGCGGTCTGTAGCGGCCGCTATGCTTGCTTGCGCCGATAAATATCAAAAAGCGTAGCGGTGGTCTGATTTTGGGCTGATACGTAGCTATTTACATCCTTGGTGGGTTGGCTGGACAAAGGAAAGAAAAAAAAAAAGGGAAGAAGGCGGAGGAGGAGAGCGTACCAGGCACCTAAGCTAGCAACAGCAAAAGCAGTCAGCAGTTGGCTGAACAGCAGTCAACAGCAAGGTAAGACATTCAACAGCAAGCAACAAAAGAAGTCTGCAGCTACAGCAGACAATAGGAGCAGCAACAGCAGTAGGCAATAGGCAGTAGCTGTAGCAGGCAGGCAGCAACACCAGTCAGCAGTCACAACACTGCAGAGAGCCCAGGTAGGTATACCTTTGCCTTTTTTTTGTTTTTGAACATTGCTCTCTCTCTAGTCTCTGTCATCCAGCTGTTCACCTTTTCCTTTTCTTCTTTTCTTTTTTCCTTTTCCTCCTGTACTCCCCATTTCTTTCGTTCTTTCTTTTTTCCCTCCAATGATGCAGGCCTCCCCCATCCTTTCCCTTTATTTTTTTTGCCCCTTCCAATGCTGCAGGCTAGTCGAGTCCCATCAGCATGAGACTCGACTCGGACAGGGCCATGTCCGAGTCGACTCGAACTTGGCCGATTTTTTAAACCATGATCTTAGAAGCTCTTCGTAAATCTCGGCATTCATTATAACTTAGCCACATAGTGGAAAGTGATTCTATCAACACCATATGTTGGGCAAAGCCTTCAAGGGGCCTTGGTAGACGCAGTTCTCATTCAATGAGATGGAGTTAACTATAGGAACTTGTCCGTCCTTTCAGCATGTTAGTAGGAGCGCTAATGGGATGGCGGACACTATAGACAAAGAAGGGATGGATCAGTTATGCAATTTATGAGCCATTATTGCAAAGCTTGTTTTGGGTTGTGCTTGGTAAATATCTCTTATACCGACTCCCATATGTATCGGCTACAAATAAAATTTCCAAACTAATCTTTTCCTTAACAAAAAAAAAAATTGAATCTTACGCTCGACTCCCTTACATGAGAACCTTACTATGGTTTGAATCTTACAATAATCAGATCTCGTTAATCACTAAAAGAATCAATTGTATGATTTTGTAATAATTTTAACCAATAGAATTGACTTTTTATCTTTTCCTTGATTTTCATTTTCAAGTTCTGTTTAAGGCATTTAAGCCCAAATAATATCTTATTTAACACATACCAAGCAATTATAAAAAGGGTTAATCTATCTAGGTATTAAACTAAGTCAAAATTCAAAAGGTGACAATGAGAAGCTTATAGAACCTAAAGACATTATACCATTAGACTGGATCAATCTGCAATGATATATAAATATATATATATATATATACAAACACACACATGTAGTTTGTTGCTTTTTTTCATTTTTTTAATGGTTGTAGTTACCCTTCTCTTTCTCATTTTATTATCTCAGTTCCTGCATTTAATTTTTTACTTGTTGTAAACACAGTTCATTTTCAACTTTGAATCTCCTCTTAAGCTGTTGCTCCAGCGATGTACCTTTTCTTCTTTTAATGAAATTAGTTACTGCTACCAATCAGGAATACACACTGTTATGCAACACAAAGCAAATCCAATTTAACTCATAGCAACATACCAAACTGTTCTGCGACTTCATTCCAATCAAGCAAAACTTCTTCCCTTCCAAAGCCTCTCATAAAATTGAACACTGTTTTAATCATACCAGTATTGCTCCCCAATTTTCGGCATAGAACTGGATAATCCTTTCCCTCAGGTATGTACTGATAGTATAACCTGATCCACAGTAACAAATCTCAAACAAAGGACATCACAAATGAATATTTCACTTTAGGACTTTGAAACATTTAAATAGCAATTCAAAAACCAACACAGACAAACAGCATTCACAATGAAATGCAAGAATACTCAAGAAATTGATGCAGCGCCTCACGTTGCACGGAACTATTATGCAATGATATTTCAATTTAAACATGGCTGACTGAAGGGTGGGTCACAACTGTCCAATGGGTCCTAAAATGAATCACTCATAGGAACCATAAATAACAGGATCAGAGAACCCAGATATCACTATTTCCAGTAACCCACCATGCAGTGTTTCTACATCTTCATATTCTCCTCCACCTCCTTTACCTACAAAAGTTCCTTTCTCTTCTGTCTTTGCTAGCCCTGCAGAGTGGTATTCTCATCACCCTGAACTTTTGCACCCCTCCACTAGCAGCATTCTTCATACCCTCTTTCCCTCCTATTGCCACCTACAGGAAGCTAACATTCCCCTTTATGGCATTGCTTATTCTGTATTATAGGCATTCCTCCCCCTTAGTCATCTTTCAGTTCATCCTTATTGAGCCATCTTTGTTTATATGCTGCTTTCTTTACCAGCAATCTTCTGCCTTCAAATATGAACCATTGAGCTCCTTACAAGCTCTAAACCCCTCTATAGCACAAGGCGCCCCCTCCCCACCTTTCCCTAGTATATAAACATACCTCAGCTATAAAGGCTATAGGTTGTCTACAAAGATGGAGTGCAGCTCATGCATCCACAATTCCACATCCTTCTTTGAGATTACTATCTACTGGAATCGTTAGGTAATTAACCCTCCTTGATTCTTACCATCTATTTGAAGTTCACTGACCAAACAAGAACTATCTTATAGCTAAGGCATTAAAATTGCGACCATCCACAGTATTTCTACTAAATGGACGAATCCCAATCCGCAACTCCCCTATCATGTCTATGGTCGAAGGTGACAGTGCAACAGTTCGCACTTCCCATACTACTTATAAATTAAAATAATATCATATAATTCCCTGATTCAAACATAAACATGAGAGAGAGTGAGAGCTCCTAGCATAATCCCACATTGTTTAAAGATCGTCCCCCCATATAACCTACCAAGTATCAATCCTTAAGAACAGTTCGTCTGTCGGACCCCCACCATGGATTGCCCCAATGAAGAAATATCAGAAATTGGACGGCTCAATGGGTGGGCCCATTTGACATGTAAACGCAACTTCAAATTAAACTGGCAACAGCTCAAATTGAAGAGCAAAAGACTTTGCTGGATGATTAGGATCGTCATACGGATGGGACTCCCAAATTTCAGCTCAGCTAAAAAGGAACCACTAGACAAGTGTTCTGATTTCTGGACACTGAAGGTACAACCACGTAAGAAGCAACCATCAAGACCACGGAAACTAGAATTCAGCTTCGTTTTAGGGGTACATTAAGATCAGGAACTGGATACAGAACAGAAGACAAGATTTCACTTTTACACATAAAATGAACAGATATCTACTTCAAACTGCTTGAAATTTTTACCACCGAGGAGCCTCACGGAATTTTCGTGAGTGGAAGCCTCAGAAATAACAATCTCACATAGAAAAGAAATAACAAAGAAAAGAAAAGAAAAGAGAGATTAGGGTTTTGATTCAGACCAAGGTCCCCAGCGCTCAGGGGGAGTGGAGATGTTAGGGGGCGTGCGGCTTCTCATCTCCTCGAACAGTTGCCGTTGCAGATCCTCTGTGTCGGCCATGAAAGCCGCAGTGTAAGAGTTCTCCTGCAGGAGGTAGTGAGAGAGATCTGGATCGTTGGTGTTGGACATCCAATGGTAGGGATCTTGCCACGTTTTCCCATGTGCGGAGGCGGTGAAAGGGATTTGTTTAGGACGAGGGGGTTTTAGAGATGGAGAGGAGAAACGGGTGCCTACTGCTCCTCTTCTGCAAGAATAAGAATAAGAAGAAGAAGAAGAAGAAGAAGAGAAAGAAGAGGAGAGAAATGGAACGAGAGGAGAAGAGAGGGAGAGAAGGGGTCTACATTTTAGCATGGTGCTGCGGGGAAAGTGAATATCAACTGTGATGTGGTCTGGTTTGCTGCCCTCTTTTTCTTTGTGCTCTCTGTAAAGGGTAGACGATCGACATTTAAACAAGGAATTTTGTTAAAACACTCCAGGTTTTTGCCTTAAATTTGGATTAGCCCCCTATCCTTTGCTTTTGAAAGTAGGCACCATCACTTTTGTCAGCACCCATTTAAGGTTGACGTTTACTTCGTATATGGTAATTACAATATGAGGAGCCTATCAAACACTCATATTTTTTTCATTCCTGTAAGCCCCATTTTCCAATTCAATTCTCCTACTGATTATATTAAATCTTTGGAAAATTTGAGTATTTTGTAAAAATGTCTCAAAATAAAAATCTAATTTCTTTTTGCACCTCTATGGCCCCCAATTCTTGGTCTAAATCATTCAATTCAATACTCTTGTATTATTAATAGTAAATAACAATATGTTTAGTTAGAAATCTTAATTCTTTCCGGATTTTAAGAAATTTGTGAAAAAGTCCAAAAAGTTCCAAATATATTTAATGAGATTGAAGATACATCGTTGGATGTTTAGAATTTGAATCATTAGTGTGATGTGGCTCCCATCTTCTCTTATTCAAGATTATATGATGCTTATTTTTTTTAATATTCACATTTGATTCATCGTTTTTATCCACTTATATAGAAATACAAAGGCTCTAAATATCTAACCATTCAATTACATAAAACAAATTGGCACTATCCAAACCTCTCAGAAGCTCTAGCTCCCTTGCTTTGATTGGCACATGATGAAATTTCACCTCAATCTTCAGAATTCAATGCCAACATCGGCACGTTTTAGGTGATTAAGAAAACAGAACAGGAAAAATAAGAAGAAAAAAGAAAAACTTTGTATGTTTTCACTGAATTTAATTCATCCGCTGCCGTCAAGTTTTCAAGCCCTGGGGCTATATCCACTTAGGATCAGCTTAAGCAACAAGATAGTGTACTAAGCAATATTCAAAAGCTAGACAGAGAAATCAGTTACAATAGAGAGAATAAAAGGTAATCATCTTATACAACGAAAACATAGCCTAAAAATCCAATGGTGTTCACAGAAACGCATAAAATGTACATAGGAAATTCAACTAGCCTCTACCTTTCCTCCAATTTGACACACTAAAATGGAAAGCAAACACCAATAGATGGATCATCTGTTATATGACATCTCAGGCATCCCCAAATAGGCCAGAGCAAGAATAAACATCATCGCATGCGTGTTTGCCCGGACATTCCATTTAATTCCCCTTGTATGTTGCATTATTTCCACTTGAATAGCTAGCAGGGATCCATTCGAATATAATACGGATTTACACCAAGTCAGTGGTTGTCTTTGACTGCTTTTTTGAATTCTCATCGTCATCCTCACTTTCTAGAGCCTGCAAGTGAAGAGAATGTCAGAAACACAGTTCTACTGCATCATTTTCCTCTTTTCCATATTGGAGACGAAAGAAATGATAAAAACCAAAGAGAACCGGCCTACAGCTTTATGGAACAGGGTATTTTTACAATACCATGAATAACAAAGGACTTAAACATATTCGTAGATGAGTTATCTACTGCACTGTGCGTCTAGGGGAATGTGGAATCTTAAATAAGATAAAGAGTATATTATGTTAGGGCACGGCTGTACAACGAGAGGGTTCAATGATAGAGAGGAAAATTGTTCCAATTTTCCTTGCAGGCCACTGTTCCGGTGTTTGATGTGACGCATTTTCCTTCCAGAATAGGAAAAAAATGATCTAATTTTCCTTGATAGAGAGGATTTCGATTTCCCATGGAAAAGGGGTAGGAGTGCAGATTTCCTCTCATGTGGAAACAGAAATCCAAAGAAGGTGAATCCTCCCATCGCATAAACAAGTACACCGTGGAGAATTTTCTTCTGAAAATGAAAATGGTTTCTATTGGATGTAATTTTCCATTCCGTGTCTTAACATTTCCCGCTGTCCTCATTTTCTGAGGAGAAAGCATTTCATGCAATTTTAGCATAAAGCAGATTTTGACACAACAGATAGAGAACCATTTCTGCAGTCTGAAACATGAGATACAATTACAAAAACATTTTACCATGAAAATATCAGGGCGCCAAATAAATAGAAAATAAATTACTGAAAATGATGTCTTTGGTTTCAATTTTCTGCAGAAAACCATCATGCACACAACATGCACTAATTCTCTGCGAAATCAATATTCATGACTCTGGCTGTGTTGCCATATTCATGCATCCCAGTACCAAATGGTGCCCCTTCTTTCCCGTTAAATAATAGAAATGGGGACCATATACTGCTTTTCATGGGCACGGGATGAGACAGATGAAGCAGCATATCTTCTCATCTCCTATCATTGGACATGATGGATGAAAAGCAAACAGGCCTATACATCCTCAATAGGTTAAACATGGAGGAGAGAAAATATACAAATGAAAACTTTTGCTTACCGAGGCGCTCACAATCTTGTCGAAATCATCATCAAAATCTCCATCGGCATCACCATCATCTGAGAAATTCAGTGAATGATTTTTGTAAGGAAAACTATGTGACATTATATTACAAACATAGAAAGCTCATGGTTACCAAAATCAATCGATCAGACTACGGTTTAGCTGACAAACTAGATAACCAAAGGACTAAATAGGAACAACATTGTTACGAGAGAATTTGGCTTCTTAATGTTTAGAGCCATAATGCATGGATACTTCAAAATGGGCAGCATATCGTGTCGTATCTGATACTTCACTTTTTATGTGTAATACCCATCTCCCTGCCATGTCTCTGGCGTGTCCTTTCCGTATCCATGCCGTATCCATAAATCATAGGTTTTGAGAGCCCAACATTCTCTTGTTTCCCTAAAACTTTGGGAACTCTTAAGTCCTGACCAGTAGAGAATCTTCTCAGCTCCCAACACAGCAAGTAATTCTTCTTTTTAAGGGTTTATAGCTAGAGGTAATAACTAGAACAAGAGAAAACAAATAACAATTGAAAAAATTCAAGTTACTATGAGCCAGTTTGTCTAACTCCTATCAAATACCTAGGATTTAGAAATGGCATTCATTGAAGGGCCAAAAAAACCCAAAAAAAGAACAAAAAGAAAAAAGAAATGATTGACTCCCCACACCCAATGAAAGTAAATCTTAAGAATTAATGCCCCCTTTAGATCTCCACCCTTGACCCGTTAAATACTCCTGCAATGAAAGCCCTTCTCAATGATTCCTAGGTATTCAGTAATAATTAGGCAAAATGGGCCCAAAATAATCATTGGCAATACCCAATAACACATACAAACCGAAAAAATCAGATCAAACCACACAAGTTATACAGGAACAAGATTTATGTATTTAGAATCATTAAGATTCAGAACCAGCTCTTTAGAATAAAGATTGGAAAAAGAAAAACTAAATGGACAAGTTTACAGGTATTGAAAAAAATAATCTCAATATTTTAGCACCCACTCATGGAGAAAGACACTAAAAGATAAAAGTCTGGTTGGACGCACCCAATCAAGAACCCAACTAAATCTAGTCAAGTCAATTTCCAACAAAATGAGAAGCACAAACTTTTCGAAGGGATTGAAAGGAAGAAGGTACATTTCCCAAATCTACTTTTTCACAGAAAAGCGACCGGTCAGACAGGTTTAGTATACCAAACCAGCAAATGGTTTTTGTGTGCAAAGCAGATAGACAATACAACCATGCATTGCTAAACTAAGTTTAGGTGGCCAGCCGTATCCTGTTTCTAGAAGCACGGAACCTAAACATTTTGCAAGTAAACGATGAGTCTTTTTTTAACTAACAACAACATGGAAACCATATAAAGTTGCAGAAACTTAAGCTCTTCAGTTCTAGGGCCTGGCCTCTAGAACCTGGTTTAGCTATGCTGAACAATGACAGAAATTTATCAAATTAATCCCATACAAGATCTAGCTCTAAAATCATAAAATTCCTAAGTGAAATTATTCTGGGAAAACAATTACTTGTATTTCAGTTCAACCAAGCCAAACCAACCTTTAGCTTTCCATTTACATATCAATTTGCTGAAAAAAATGATAACACTGATTTAAAAAAAAACAAAGAAAAAAAAAGAAGAGGAGAACATATGAGAACAAGAGATTCTAGCCTCTAAAGCCTGTCTGACCTGAAATCAGCTAATATGTACTAAAATAACTGACTTCTATCCGGGCTCCAATTCTAATATCAATGATGTTCTCAATTACATTATTCAGTAAAGCAAAACTGGAAATCAGGTATTTCATTTCAGCCCAGCCAAACAGACCCATTTACATATCATCTTAAAAATAAGATAACCAAAAAAACTCTAACACAAAAATTTTGTTAAGCCTATGGCACAATGGAAGGTGCTCGACATATAATAGAACAGTGCACTATAAGAAATAGCTTAGCCATATGAGGAGAAGACTCATTATGTACTGTTGGCCCTGCTGGTAAGCAGCTAGGATCGTCCACAAGAGGCATAATGACGTGCCTACTTGAGGCGTGCAAGATGCAAGGAAACATAGAATAACTCATGTAAAGTAGTAAATAATAAGTTATGATAAGAAACATCAAATTAAGAAGGTTTCTGTTATTGTCTTTTCATCACACGGAGGATTCTTTTTTAACCAAGCAAACAGCAGAATATGAGTCAATAACCACATGAACTATATACCTGGTCCATCATCGCTGCTGCCAAGATCACCCAAAAGAAATACATCCAAGTCCTGCTCAGTATCTGAAGCCTTACTTTGCCTGTTTGTTTCTGTCATTTCAATCGCAGATGATGCTTTTGTGGTTGGATTTTCACTCGCTTTAGTATCTTTTCCTTGTTCTGCAGATTTCAGTTCAATCTCCTCCATATATCGTTTCTCATAACTAATTGAAATCACATAAAGTAAAATATTACAGAGGGAAGCTAAAGGCAGCCACAAAAGATTTAAGAAATAGATGATCTTTTCCTGACATAAAAGAAGCAAAAAATAAAGTCTACAACAGAAGATGTTTAATATATCTTCAGACCTCAAATATTTATATACACACTCATGGTGCCACCACAGAGACACTGATCTGACATGCACCACATCGAATAAACACCAGACATCCTTAAACAATCCACTAAGAGAAAACCTTAGTCATTTAATCAATGCCCAGAAAATGTAAGGCTTAAAAATAAATAAACAGTTCACATCAACAAAAAAATGGTCAAACATTCCATAATAGGATATTATCTTGGCAGCTGGCCATTCACGCGGAGGCCATCAGATCAACATTTGGACCACTGGGTCAAGTGCACCTCTTGTACAAACTCAAGACAAGATAATATACACATGGAGCCCATCAGATTAACATTTGGACCACTAAGTCAAGTGCACCGCTTGTACAAACCCAAGACAGGATAATATACACACCAAGGTTGAGGATAAAATAGATATACTATAGAATGAGATCCTGGCAATCCCCAATACCAATAGCGATTAATGATTGCAATCAAGTAGGCATATTGGCACACTTAAAAACTTCTAGATTTCATAAGATCATCATAATGAATTCCAAAGGGGTAAAACCCCCAAACAAACCCCACCCCCACCCCCACCCCCACCCCACCCCAAACAACCCAAAGGGGAAATATCACGTACAGAATATTATTGAGAAAATAAGTCTCCCCTCCAAAGTAAGTGGAGGAAAACCCTTATCAAGCCAGACTTAACCCAAGCCTTTCACAGGGCAGGTATGGTAACTGGTATCAGATATCCTAAACCAATCATGGAGCTGCGAGGGTGTGTGTTGGGTCAGGTATGAATTTACCCCCAACATGTATTAAACTCAACTTGTTGCGATCTCAAGCGATAGGCATAACAGATACAACTAGACATGACATTATTGACTAAAATATTATTGCAATAATAAACAAAATAACATCTATATCACTCAACAATATGCTTCCTTGAGAAAGAAAATAACTTACGGAGTCACATGACTCTTCACAAGCATAAAATATATCCTCCAAAACTTTCTCTCTTTCATATGACGTGGGCACAACTCATATCTTAGCCGTGAAATTTCCTGCAGAAGCAATCCTATCAGAAAATGGACTATCACATACTGAAATATCTTGCTGGGCCTAGAGCATCTTGATACAGCTCAAAGATTGAACACATGCAAAACATGAAAGCACAATCTAACTCAAAGGGAGGAGTATAGCAGGAGGCATAATTTGGCGCTGTGTACTTCTTTTCAGTGATATATAGCTTGTTAAAAATGTCTTCTCTTACGTTATGGCATCTACAACATATTAGTTTAAGATTTTTGTCTTTTCATGCTAGGTTCTTATGACATATAATATAAAGGTGGTCTACACCAGGTAACGAAATTGCTTTTTTTCTTATCAGCAACAAAAACTTATTGATTAAAAAAGGAAAAGTCCATAACATTACACTATCACCAGCACAAGAAAACTATACTGTTTCCAGCTGCACCTTAAAATGACCCCTCATATAGCTCACAATTCTTTTATCCTACAGAAGAAAAATACGTTGAATGATAATTGAATCGCAATCAACTCCTGGTTGCACCAAAAAAATGGAGAAAGTAGAGAGAAGAAAGAGATGAATGACGTGTTAATTAAGAAACTTGGAGATATATGCCAAGCTGGTATATGATTGCCTCTTTCTTGGAATGGTGTCATGATCACCTTCTCATAATCATTTCTATTGCCAATGAAATACGTGAAGTTTCTCTATAGTTATAATGGATTCAATCGAATCTCATGTTATTTATCTCACCCGGTTACACTGCATGGGAGTAGGTGGCAATCTAATTTCTTGGATATTAACTATAATGATGCTCTATTGTTATACCACTATTCTTAAGTCTTTCATGCCTGTGAGGAAGTGCATGTGTCAGATCCATACATGTATAATCATCTAAAGTTACTATGGTGCCCTTAATGTTACTTGATGCTTGTTTATGATAATTCTTTTGCATATGTAATTTGCAACTAGTTACTTAACCACAACCATGCACAGTGATCTTAGCCAAGGAGAAGGCAATTTCACATTTGGTAACTGGAGATAACAGTACAGTAAGAAAGAAAGAAAATACCTTCACAGTTGAAAGAACAAGCATAGCATGTCTTGCTTGCCATTCTGTAAGATCTTGCCTAACATTTGAGACTGTTGGGACATCTGATGCCTGTGGTTCATCTGCAAAAATAAAATAACAGTAATAAAAATACAAGAATAAATTTCATTTACACAAAAAGAGAGAAAAACACACAAATCTAAAGCAAGGCTATCACCATATCATCAAAATAAAGTAATAGATAAGTAAATTCACTGAAATACACTCAACAACCACCCCTTGAGTCCATGTCCAAGTCATACACTTCCATGGCCTCATTTTTATAAAACTTGCCCTAGATTAAATACTATCATACACAGGCTTTACTCCATCTCTAATCTATCGTCTACTAAACAATAGGGATGTCTGTGTATGTCTCAATCTGGCCATTTTGTTCACCACTAGAAGAACTCCAGATGTTCATAATTTTGGCTTGATCATTCAAACTCAGTTCTCAAATTAGATCTGGCGGCAATTCAAGGAGGTAGTAAGTGTGAGAGGACTACATTGATCATGGGAGTAACAATAACCTTTTCTACTGAGATAGTATAGTTTTCTGAAAAAAACGAAGCATCTGATGCAAGATTAATCAGATTGTGATTTAAAGTGCACCCAACAGAACCCTAATTCCAATTAGAAGGAGAAAAATATATATATCGTTCTGGCATCCGCACTACATCCATCAGATTCCGAGCACCAAAAAACCCTAAATATAATAAAAAGCAAAATGCAGCAACCAATCCCTACCATTCCCAACCAAGAAAAAGAAACGCCAAAATTTCTAACCCCAGAATAGAGTTAGCTACCATCCTGAACACCAACCAAATCCAAAAATTCAACCAAAACCAAAATGCAGCAACCAAACACTACGAATCCCAACCCCACAAACAAAAACAAAAAACCTAAAATCGACTCACACTCCAACCTAACCCCCAATCAACAGCAAAAAATGCAGCAAACACAAACCCCACAATTCCCAACCCAAAATCCAAAACCCTAGAGCCAAACCCAAATCTACCTTCCAACGGAAAGTCCTGAAACGTGCTCATGGTGATTTCCTTCACGAACTCCCTCAGCTCGTCGGTGACCCCGAACTTCTCCAGATCCGGCTGTTGTGGATCGGGCGCAGGGTCCTTAGTCGGGATGGGTTGGACGGACGAGATCCCCTCGGCCAGGGTCTTGATTTGGTCGGCGCGCTTGAAGGCCTCCACCTTGATGAGATCGGCCCGCTTGGTGGCTTCGGTGGCGATCTCCTTCGATTTCTTGGCAGTCTCGGAGACGATCTCTGCCGCTCCTTTGGTGATGACTTGGGAGCGTTTGGCTGCCTCTTTCGTGATCTCTTGGGATCTCTTTGCTGCTTCCTCTGCGAAGCTTCGAGCTCTCTGCCACAGATCCATGGCTGAGGAAGAAATGCAGAGGAGAATGAGAGGGAGAGACTGTAATTTGTATGAATGTATGAAGACCAGGAAGAGGCATTGCTATTGAAAAGATTGGAGTTTATGGCTTCTCTGTGATGGACACGTGGCAGACAGGTGGGGGCGGTGGCCCACTGTAAAAGGTTGATTTGTTTGATTTGTTATTGTTGAAATGATCTGTTGCTACGTTGTTATAATTGGTATGTTTGTTGTTGGATGGTTTAAACTTTAAACCGTGTGGGACCCCATTTTGGGGATGAAACTTGACCCTTTGCATATGAATTTTATCAAGTTTCACTCTGTACTATTTGGCTAATTCACTTTTAAAGTGAACTGAAGTGCCAACTAACTGAATTTTAAATTTTTAAAAATTTGATTTTTGTTTTTTTTTTTTTTTCACATCTCTTAATTTAAACATTCACTTCAATTTACTTTGTATAAGTGAATTACCCAAACAAGTCTAAATTCTTGAAATTATATCTAGAGACTATTTGGGATTCCCAAGTGCTGAAAATCTGAAGTGCTATTGAATTATGTTATTTTTAGAATTTTCTTTTTCTTTTATAATAAAATTTATATTTAAGAGATTTTAGATTTCTAAATTAATTTTATGAATGATGAGTGTCATAATGTAAGGATTTATGACTGGAATCTTACTCTATACTCTAATATGCATTATTTATATATTAATTTCAGGTAACACTGCTCACCAATAAATATATAACTCAATATACATATGGGTCCCATTAATGACAAAATGTAGGACTCAATGTTGGGGCCCACATTCACAATTCAAGAAATCAAGAAGAAAGCACAATCCATACAAACTACAACCATGTAAAACTAATCACATGTCATAATCCAAAGAGTAGGCGCCATGCGTGGAGTGCCAACGACCAAACTTTGAATTGGGCATATGATATTAAGCAACCAAGCAATGAATTGGGTCAGTGGGCAATTTACAGCCCAATGCAACATATTTCTCATCACATTCCCACAAAATGGAAACTCGTTTCAGATTCCCACATATCCAAACTGTGTGGGTAAAACACCGTAATGACGAAGTTAAGCAAAGATTACAGCTAAACTTGCCGAACACCTCAGCCTCTGCGGTGGAAGCTCGTTAGCTCGGTAGCTCGGTCAGTAGCTCGGTAGCTCAGCACCGCGGTTCGGCAGCTCGGCATAAATGCCAGCTCAGCGCAAAGGCACGCCACGGCCAAGCCACCCTTGGTCTCAGACCACAGTACTAGAGTCAGAGTGGGCCGCCACCTTCCTCCTGGAAATACGGCGCGCCAAGACAGATATGAGCAGTCATTTATGGCGATAGGATCGCTCATTTATGACGATAAGAGGTGCGCTTTATCAGCCCTGTACACCAACTGGCTGAAGGCGTGGAAAGAGAGGGAGGGGTGTTGTCCATTTCACCTACTGCTGCCTGTCAGGGTAAGGATCGATGGGACCTCACCTCACCTACCCCCACTCACAGAGAGAATGAACGAGGAACGCTCATTTATATATACACATGGGATCAGCCCCATGGGAGGTACGCAATACACAACTCACAATACTCCACATCGTTTCATTCTCCTCTTCCTCCTCCTGTTTAGTTTTCTCAGAACTAACTCAGGCATCGGAGTGCCTTCGGCTCACGGCAGCCAGGGGCTCTGACTCTAGCCTTTCTCCTTCCTTTTCAGGTTCTTGGCGTTCAGCATTTCCCGTCCTAAGAAGTTTACCTCGATCTCATCTCAATCTAAGTAGGTGACGTTTTTACCGCCTACAGTTTGGCGCCGTCTGTGGGAAACTGAACAAAAAGCTTGTAAAACACCATGCCTCCAAAAACAGAAATGGCGAAGGACCCTCTAAAGGCAAGGCTTTGTCTATACAGCTTACGCTGGCGCAGAACCTTCCACCTCCGCCCCCTCAGCAAAGGAGGTCTGGGGGGAGGTCTCCCACGGTCCAGACACAGTCGCGGTTTAGGGGAGTGACCATGCTCTCCCTTCACGACGTCCCACCTCCGGAGCAGCCCCGCTATAGTCATAAGCGGGCCATGCAAGGCGACAACTCAGTCACCAAGCCACACGAGAAGTCAGCGCGGGCTGGATCACAGTCACACCATCAAGCCAGCCTCGATCAAAACGAGGACCCCCGCCTGGATGACATCAGAGCACAGAACCGCCTCATCCAGGAACAGCATGAGCTTATCCAACGGCTCAGACAACAGCTCGACGACAAGAATGGTCAGAGCCCGCCGCCCAGGCGCCTGGGCCACGGGCGAGACCTGAGGCGCGACTGAGACCAAGGGGAAGAAGGCTCCAGCAGCAGTCACATGCACGAAGGGCCGAAGAAGCAACGCCAGGTTTCGGAGGATGAAGAGCTGAAGCAGTGGATCGACCAGCAGGTGAAGCAAACGATCCGCCGGAATATGGAGACTGCTGGTATCGACCGAGACCAGTATACCGCCTTTGAAGCTGAGGACACTGGCGCGTCTCCTTTCTTTAGGGAGATAAGAAAATACACACTCCCCGAGACGTTCAGCGTCCCGAGGTCCACCCTGTATGATGGAACCTCGGACCCTGCTGCCCACCTCCGACATTACGTCCAGAGGATGTCGGTCTGGGGGGATGACGATTCCCTAAACTGTCGAGTTTTTTCCTCCAGTTTGGCGGATCTCCCCCTGCGGTGGTTTTGCTCGCTTCCTGAAGATTCCATCTCCAGTTGGCGGCAGCTCCGGACCTCCTTCCTGGGAAAATTTCAGGCTCATCGTGTCATCCCAAAGACCGATGCTGACCTGATGGCCCTCCGAATGCAGGAGAACGAGAACGTCACCCAGTTCGCTCGCCGGTTCTGGACTGTCTACAGCCAGATCGAGTGCGCTTCTGAGGAGCTAGCAGTGAGGTCCTTCCAGCTGGCTCTGCAACCAGGCATCCCGCTTCGGGCACAGCTGGTCATGTACCCCGTGACCACCATGAAGGAGCTGATGACCCGAGCAAATCGGTTCATCCTGGTAGAAGAAGACGAGGTGCGAGGTCGAGAGAACTTCAGCCTCACTAAGAAGAGCCAACCGGCCAAGGGAGACAGCAGGTCCTCCCGGAGGGAGGATCGTCGCAGAGATCCATCCCCGGATCGATGCAAGGCCCGGTCCTCAGAGCAGCGCCGAACCCCCTCTACTTCGGCGGCGGGATCGGGGAACGGCAGAAGGTCAGGCCACGAGCCAACCTCCTACGTGGCAGTAAATACCATCTTTAAGGAGCCGATCTATAGGCTCCTCAACAAAATAAAAGCGCAGCCTTTCTTCAAATGGCCTCGGCCAATGACAACCGACCCCTCCTCCCGGGACCAGAGTAAGTTCTGTGTCTACCACAAGCAAAATGGGCACAGGACCGACGAATGTAGGAGCTACAAGTTCCACCTGGAAAACCTCATGAAGGAGGGGCACCTCAGGGAGTACATCAAGCAGGAAGGCCGAGGTGATGACCGACCTCCGCGGCGGGACGCTGACAACCAGGATAGCGAGCCAGAAGGCATCATCAACGTCATTCACCTCGCCGCCCTACCTAAGAAGAGCTCTCAGGCTCGCGCCGAAGCCAAGCGCGCCTCCCATCAGAAACAGGTGCTGACCGCGGCACCAGAGCCGGCCGCGAAGAAAGCCAAAACGGAGGGGGTCAGAATATGGTTTTCTGACAAGGACTTGGAAGACGTCGAGCTCCCACACAACGACGCTCTAGTGCTCACCCTGAAGCTGCATAACTTCTTGGTTCAGAGAACCCTTGTCGATCCTGGCAGTTCGTCCGAAGTCCTCTACTACGACTGCTTCAAGAAGTTAAAACTGAAGGACGAGGACCTCCAGGCTGCCCGTACCCCTCTGGTCGGCTTCAGCTCCGAGCCTGTTTATCCCAAGGGTAAGATCTCCCTCAGAGTCCAGGTGGGTGGCGCCTGCAGGCAAGTTGAATTCCTAGTAGTCGATGTCTCCTCCCCATACAATGTCATAATGGGAAGGACATGGCTGCATAGCATGGAGGCAGTGCCCTCCACCCGACATCAGAAACTCAAGTTTCCTTTGGAAAACCGGTCGGGCCGAACGGATGTGATCACCGTTAGAGGCGACCAGCACATGGCCAGGCAATGCCTGCTGGCCGTGCTGCCTGGCGAGGCTGAGCCATCCCAAGTCAATGTGGCCGAGTTGGATAGAGAGGCCGAGCTCGGGGACGTCGGCAGGGCTCCGGCGCAGAAAAGCATCGAGGACCTCACCAAGGTCAACATTGATCCCGCCGATCCCGACAGATTCTTTCTCGTGGGAAGCCAGCTCCCCGAGTCCGAGAAGACAGAACTGCTCGACCTCCTCGTGGAGAGTAAGGCGGTCTTTGCCTGGACACCCTATGAGATGCCCGGCATCAACCCGGCAGTCATCTGCCATGAACTGAAGGTGGATCCCAACCATACGCCCGTGCTTCAAAAACCGCGCCGGACTAGGGTCCTGCAGACTGAGGCCGTGGTTGAGGAAGTTCAGAAACTCCTCGAGGCAGGCGCAATAAAAGAGGTCCACTATCCGCAGTGGCTAGCCAACACCGTGGTGGTCAAAAAGAAGACGGGAAAATGGAGGGTCTGCGTGGACTTCACCGACCTCAATAAGGCCTGTCCCAAAGACAGCTTCCCTCTTCCGAAGATCGACCAGCTCATTGATGCCACTGCCGGACATGACCGGATGAGTTTCCTGGATGCCTACCGAGGGTACCATCAGATTCCCCTGTACGCCGCAGACTAGGAGAAGACAGCTTTCATCACTCCCAGGGGCACCTATTGCTATAAGGTAATGCCCTTCGGGCTAAAGAATGCGGGAGCAACGTACCAGCGGTTGGTGACGAAGATATTCCAGGCCAAGCTCGGGAAGACGGTGGAAGTCTACATCGATGATATGGTCGTCAAATCCAAGAAGTCGCAGGACCACTTGACCGACCTCCGCCAGATTTTTGGCATCCTTCACCAGTACCAGTTGAAGCTGAATGCATCCAAGTGCGCCTTTGGTGTCGGTTTCGGTAAGTTCCTAGGGAGCCTGGTCACAAGAAGGGGGATCGAAGCGAACCCTGACCAGATCACCGCGATCCAAGAGCTCCAGTGTCCGACCTCGGCAAAACAAGTTCAGCGGCTGACCGGAATGGCTGCCGCCCTGAACCGATTTATCAGCCGAGCTTCGGACAAGTGCAGACCTTTCTTCCAACTCTTGCGTAAGGGCTCCAAGTTCCAGTGGACATCGGACTGCTCTCAGGCGCTGCAACAGCTAAAACAATACCTCTCTTCTCCACCGCTGCTCTCCACCCCGACCTTTGGAGAGGCATTGTTCTTGTACCTGTCGGTCTCGGACCATGCAGTGAGCTCGGTGCTCGTCAGAGAGGACAACGGCCAGCAAAGGCCTATCTATTACACGAGCAAAACCCTGCTGGACGCCGAGACCCGGTATTTGCAGCTCGAAAAGCTCGCCTTGGCGCTCGTTAGCACCTCTCGAAAGCTCTCCCACCACATCCAAACCTTCACAATAGTAGTCGTAACAGAATACCCACTGAAGGCTCTCCTCCGGAAGGCAGATTTCTCCGGACGGATCTCCAAATGGGCTGTCGAACTGGGGCAGTATGACATCAGCTATCAGCCCAGGACGGCCATCAAAGCTCAAGTCCTAGCGGACTTCATTGTGGAGTTTACTCCTCAAAGTTCGGCGCCGACCACGCTCGACATCGAACTGGGGGGCGATAGGGGTGCAGAGGTTGTCACCGAGACTGAGCAAGAACAGTCCTGGAGAGAACTCCTAGACTCATCCTGGAAAGTCTTTGTCGACGGATCCTCAACATCCAAAAGAGCTGGCGCTGGCATAGTTCTTCAGTCTCCCGAAGGCCTCGTCATCGAACAAGCTCTGACACTTGGTTTCAAGGCATCTAATAACGAGGCCGAATATGAAGCGCTCATTGCCGGACTTATCAGTGCCAAAATCTTGGAAGCCCAGTCCGTTGTGGTTTTCAGCGATTCCCAGCTGGTGATAAGCCAGCTCAGCGGAGACTACCAAGCTCGGGATGAGAGGATGGCAGCCTACCTTGCCCATGTCCGGGGACTTCTCTCCCAGTTCGTAAGGGCCGAGGTCCGGCAGATCGGCAAAGAATCCAACTCCTATGCAGACGCCCTCGCCAGCCTCGCCTCGGCTGTGGAAGCCGGTGAAAAGAGAACCATCGAAGTAGAAACATTGCGGGAGCCCAGCATCGACCTCCAGCAACCCCGGCAGCTCATGTGCCTTGATCTCGGCCCGAGCTGGATGGACCCCATCATTGCATACATGAAGGACGACCAGCTACCCGAGGACAGGACTGAAGCTCGAAAGGTCAGATTGAAGGCCACCCAGTTCTGGCTCTCCCCAAACAGCAAGCTCTACAGAAAATCGTTCACAGGGCCCTACCTCCAGTGCGTTCACCCCAGCAAAGTCGACGATTTCCTCTACGAAATTCACGAAGGAATCTGCGGCAGTCATATAGGAGGTCGGTCTCTTGCTTACCGGGCTATCAGCCAGGGTTACTGGTGGCCCTACATGCAAAAGGACGCCCAGCTCTATGCCAGAAAATACGAGAAGTGCCAGAAGTTCTCTCACTCTCTCCACCAGCCAGCCCAGGACCTAAGCCCCCTCTCCAGTCCGTGACCTTTCGCCCAGTGGGGCCTGGACATCGTCGGACCGCTTCACCGAACTCCAGGGAACAAAAGGTGGTTGATGGTGGCCACGGACTACTTCACGAAATGGGTCGAAGCTGAACCCTTGTCCTCCATCACCGAATTAGACACGAAGAACTTTGTGTGGAAGAATATCATCACGAGCTTTGGAATTCCTCGTACTCTCATTTCCGACAACGGAACGCAGTTCGATTCCAACCTCTTCAAAAGCTTCTGCCAAGAGTACGACATTCGCAATATCTACTCCACCCCGGCATATCCCCAGAGCAACGGTTAGGCCGAGATCTCGAACAAAGTACTCCTCGACGGAATTAAAAAGAGACTCGACCGAGCCAAAGGTCGATGGGCAGAGGAGCTGCCAAGTGTTCTATGGGCCTACCGGACTACTCCGAGGCGTTCCACCTCGGCTACCCCGTTCTCCCTTGCCTACGGCATGGAAGCAGTCATTCCCCTTGAGGTCGGCCTCCCGACCTTGAGGTCGGAACTCTGCGAACAGGGTCTGAACGATCTGAACGTGGCACGGGAGCTGGACTTGGCTGAAGAACGAAGAGAGGCGGCAGCTATCCGCCTGGCCGCCTACCAACAACAGTTGGCCAGGGGATACAACCCGAAGGTCAAGGAAAGAAGATTCGCAATAGGAGAGTTGGTATTAAAGAAAACCGTTCCTGGCGACCGAGATCCAAACGATGACAAGCTGGTGCCCAACTGGCAGGGACCATTCAGAATAACCTCTACAGTTCTCCCTTGCCTACGGCATGGAAGCAGTAATTCCCCTTGAGGTCGGCTTCCCGACCTTGAGGTCGGAACTCTGCAAACAGGGTCTGAACGATCTGAACGTGGCACGGGAGCTGGACTTGGCTGAAGAACGAAGAGAGGCGGTAGCTATCCGCCTGGCTGCCTACCAACAACAGTTGGCCAGGGGATACAACCCAAAGGTCAAGGAAAGAAGATTCGCGATAGGAGAGTTGGTCTTAAAGAAAACCTTTCCTGGCGACCGAGATCCAAACGATGGCAAGCTGGCGCCCAACTGGCAGGGACCATTCAGAATAACCTCTACAGCCGGGAGATCTGCCTACCGACTCGAAGATATGGAGGGGAAGGCACTCCCGCGACCATGGAATGCGTCGCATCTCAAAAAATTCTACTTCTGAAAAATGTATTAAAGAAATCAAAGATCAATAAAAGGCGATTTTTCTGGAATGAGTTTTTGCATTGCTTCAAGATTCACGGCGGCTCGACCCCTCTGTTCGGAGTATCAACTGTCAGCTCGGCGCCATCGCCAGCTTCGACAGAACCATGCGCATCAGGGTCCGGTAACAGTACCACCCTCGCGGCTCGGCCCCTCTGTTCAGAGGGCCAACTGCCCTCAGCTCGGTGCCTCCACCAGCCTGGGCGGCACAGCCATATAGACATCAGGGTCCGGTATCAATACCACCATCGCGGTTCGGCGCCTCTGTTTAGAGGGCCAACCGCCCTCAGCTCGGTGCCTCCACCAGCCTGGGCGGCACAGCCATATGCACATCAGGGTCCGGTATCAGTACCACCATCGCGGCTCGGCGCCTCTGTTCAAAGGGCCAACCGCCCTCAGCTCGGTGCCTCCACCAGCCTGGGCGGCACAGCCATATGCACATCAGGGTTCGGTATCAGTACCACCATCGCGGCTCGGCGCCTCTGTTCAGAGGGCCAACCGCCCTCAGCTCGGTGCCTCCACCAGCCTGGGCGGCACAACCATATGCACATTAGGGTCCGGTATCAGTACCACCCTCGCGGCTCGGCACCTCTATTCAGAGGGCCAACTGCCCTTAGCTCGGTGCCTCCACCAGCCTGGGCGGCACAGCCATATGGACATCAGGGTCCGGTATCAGTACCACCCTCGCGGCTCGGCGCCTCTGTTCAGAGGGCCAACCGCCCTCAGCTCGGTGCCTCCACCAGCCTGGGCGGCACAGCCATATGCACATCAGGGTCCGGTATCAGTACCACCCTCGCGGCTCGGCGCCTCTGTTCAGAGGGTCAACCGCCCTCAGCTTGGTGCCTCCACCAGCTTGGGCGGCACAACCATATGCACATCAGGGTCCGGTATCAGTACCACCCTCGCGGCTCGGCGCCTCTGTTCAGAGGGCCAACCACCCTCAGCTCGGTGCCTGCACCAGCCTGGGCGGCACAGCCAAAAGCATCAGGGTTCGGTACCGGTACCACCATCGCGGCTCGGCTCCTCTGTTTAGAGGGCCAACCGCCCTCGCTTAAGTACCTATTATACTACTCGGCAGACTACTTGTATCGATACTCATTCCACCACAAACAAGACAAGGATTATGCACAGAACATGTGGAAAAAAAATGCTGTTTGATTATGAAAAGATCTGCCTGAATACAATGTATGGAAAAAGAAAAAAGAAAACTACAAAATTCAGGGAGCTGCAGCTTCCTTATTACACTCGGTTCCGGTAGCGCTCTCGCTGGGAACGGCCGAGGCGGTCTCCGGAGTCACCAGGGGAGCAGGAGGGACTTCCAGTGCGGAGGATGCTGGGGTGACCTCCGAGGCGGAGGGAACTGGGACGTATTGCGAGATGGCACGCAACTCCGAGTCTGAGCGAGGGAACCTGGGCGGATTCTTGAAAAGGGGGTTGTCCATAGAAGCCCCGACCCTTTTTAAGGCCGCCTTCCACCCAAGTATCCATCCCCGATCTCGGATTCCTGGCAGCTGCGCCTTATAGTCAGCTGTCAGTCTCCCGATCTCCTCGTTCATCACGGCGTCGTGCTCGGCTCGATACTCTTCCTTGAGTTTGGCTTCCTGCCCTCTCAGAGCCAGCTCGAGCTTGGTCGCCTTCCCCTCCAGAGCCATCTCTAGTTTTCTTTCAGCGAGCTTTCTCTCGGAAGTAAGTCTCTTATTCGTCCCCCGCGGCATCTGCATATCTTCCTCCTGCCGCGACGACGAGAGCCGGACCTCGTCTAGCTCCCAGGAAAGGTGTGCGTTTTGATCCGCCGCCTCCTTTGCTTCCTCTTTGAGATGCTCGGCCAAGGCCCGTGCTGCGTCGAGCTCGGCAGAAAGATCCGCAGTCTTACTCGCCTCCTCCTCCAGGGTCGCGTCCTTTGCCGCCAGGGACTTCAGCAGCTCCTCTTTCTCCGCCGCCCAGACCGCTGCCCTGGCCTCGGCCGCGTCCAGCCTCCCCATGCCAGTTTGGCACTTTTGCAAGAGCTGCAGTAAGAACAGAGTGTCGGCTAAAGAAACGCAGCAGAAAAAGAGAGGAACATGAAGAATAAGTGTACATACCGCTACCAACGACCGCATTGAAGAAAGCAGCAGCGACTCGTTGTCCATCTGCGCCCACCTTTCCATGTCCTGGGGAAGGGAGCAAGCTCGTCCCAGAGCGGCAACCACTTCGGGGTTGACCGCTCGGTCCGACTCGGCTAGTTGCCTCCCCAGCACTCCCTTGATGTCCGGTCTCCAAGGGACAAAATCGGAGGGAGTGGCGGAACCCCCGACCGACACAGGAGGCTCCGGGGCAGGTGGGAGTTCGACCCTCGGCCTCTTCTCCGGCCTGCGCGCCTCGACGACCTCGGCAGGACCCTCTCTGCCTGAGTGGGAGGGCGACTCGTCAACGACTATGGCCGGAGGATCAGCGCCGACCTCGACCGCGGTAGGAGGGCCAGATTGGGCCCCGTCAATGGCTTCTGGTCCCGTCTCGGTCGCGGGAGCAAGCACCTTTGCAGCAGCCATGGGCGTCGTAGTCGGGGCGACGCTGGCTCCCCGAAGAGGGTCCGAGGTCTCCCCCCTATGTCCCCAAAGGCTGCAGCGGACAGGTCCTCGGCCACGAAGCGCTGGCGACGACTGCGCAACATCTCGACTTCGGATTCTTCCGAGCTGGATGAGCTCCGGGACTCGCTGGAAACGACAAATTTCTGCCTCTGCCGCTTGCGCCGGGTCTCGGCTCTCTCGGTCACCGCTGGTTCACGGACAGGAGACTGTTCGCCCGATCCTACCGGAACCCCGCTGGGAATCGCGACAGTCACCGTCTCCGAGATGGGGACCTCGGTCTGTACGGTGTTCGGGCCGATGTTTTCCCCATGCAGCACGGAGTCAATCCCGGTCACCCGTCTCGGGGTGATGAAAGACTTGTAGTGGGGCGTGTACCCCAGGAGCGAGAACGCGGCTCGGCAGTGATGGCCGCGGTACTTCCGCACCTTCTCGTGCCAGTCTTTGTTCACCCTCCACCGGTTCCTTCTGGCGAACTCCCTTCTCTGCCGAAAACCTGCAGTGACAGAGCGATGTTAACAAAAGGAAAGAGACAAGACTAAACTACAAAACCCAAGGGGCCTCGGTTTTTTACTTGGGGGGACTCCTATTCTTCATGGGATCCGAGCTGTGGTGCTGGACTCCGCCTCGCCGAACTCCCATGCCCCTCGGACGAAGACACGGTCCTCCCCCGCGTATTTGTTGGAATCTTCCAGCGCGGTCACAAAGGCAGTTCGGTGGACCCTTAGCCGGAGGTAATACGTATTCCCTTCTGCGGATTTGCAGAGGTCATACACCTCCTCGATGTCCGGAACACCGAGGTTGATTTGGAGAATCTCGTTTAGCCGCACTACTCCCATGATGATTTTATACCCATTGGGAAGTAGCTAGCAGGGGCTTAACTCCCACTCCCGGAGACAATCCCTGAGGAGTGGGTGAAGGGGGAACCGGATTCCTCCCTCCACGACGGACACAAGCCAAAACGGCATCCAGCCGTCGCTGTATGTGATACCGTCGTCAGGGCCGTCTGGCCTAACCTCTACGTTCGCAGGGACCTTGTATGCCTCCCTGAACAAACCTATGGACAGTGGGTCACCCAGCCAGTGCCTGTAAATGCCCATTTTCTACCCTAGACGGAGAACTACCTACTAGAAAGGGAGAAGACAGAGGGAAGAGATCCTACGATGAAAGGCTGTGCAAACGAGAGTGCTCGCAGGTAGTACTGTTCTTCAGCAGAGTGCAACAGGGATTCTGAGGATCAAAAAGAGGGAAGATGGAGGAGGTGCCCTAATTTATAAGGGATGGAGGCGCCGTTTCAGATTTTGAGAGAAGCCTTTAATGTGGCCCTACCTCGAATAGCCCTAACGTCGTCTCGGGCAGCCCAGGCCTCCGGCAGATATGATTGCATGCCCTTCGAAGAGGCGACACGTGGCATCGGCGCCGCATTTCCAGAGGGCTATTAAATGCCGCGACATACGAGCGGATAAATGCCGCGACAGACGAACGGGCAAACTCCTCGACAGACGAACGGGCAAATGCCTCGACTGGCGAAGAGAATTCAATGAGGGGGGGAGATTATGGGTACACAGCAGATCGAGACCACGGTTCATGCACAGGGTCTCGGTCATTGGCGGATCTCTCAATTCTGAGAATGGCCAGGACTTCGGCTATCCGGACCAACAACTCAAACAGAGAAAAGCATTGCGACATAAGGTCGACCACACCTTTTTCATCAGAGACAAGGAGAAAGGAAGCCAGAATGCGAGCAAAGTTTCAAAGTTTTCATTAATCAAAGCTCCTGATTACAAGATGAATGGAGATACGATAAAAGAAAAACTTACAAAAATTACAAAAAGCCTCAGAGGGCTGCAGCTTCCACATTGCAGTCAATCTCTGGAGGGACCTCGGCCACGACCGCGCTGGCCTCGGGAGCGGTCGGGGTAGCTTCAGGAACGGCCGCACTCGCTTCAGGAGCACTAGCCTCGGGGGCGACAGCTTCAGGAGGGGCCTCGATGACCGCAGCCACTTGGTAGCCCTCGGGATCAGCGTTGGCAGCTGAAGCCTCTTGAGGCGCCCCGGGAGCGGCGTTCGCCTCCGGACACGCTGGCGAAGGAAGGTTAGAAACCCGAGACACGGCCGCTAGTCCCGAGTCCGAGCAGGAGAAATTTGGGGAATTTAGGAAGAGAGGGCTATCCTCGGGGACCCCAGCCTTGTGCAAGGCTGCCTTCCACCCAAGCTCCCAGGCTCGGTCCCGGATCCCCGGCAGCTGAGCCTTGTAATCAGCAGACAGCCTGCCGACCTCCTCCCCCATGATGGAGTCGTGCTCGGCGAGGAACTCCTCCTTGAGCCTGGCCTCTTGTTTTGCCAGGGCAGACTCAATCTCGGCCGCCTTCCCCCTCAGCGCCATCTCCAGGGAACCTTGCGCCTGGTTCCACTGAGAGAGGAGCCTCCTGTTTGTCCCCTTCGCGCTCTCCAAGTCGTCTTCCAGCCGCTTTGCAGCAATCCGGAGATCGTCGAGCTCAGAGGCGAGGTGGAGGTTCTGGCTCTTCTCGTCCTCCAGCTCGTCCTTGAGGCGCTCGACCTCGACCTTTGACTCCTCAAAATCGAAGACGAGGCCGGCGTTCCTGGCCGCCACCTCTGCCAGCGTCGCGTCCTTGGACGCCAAGGACGCCCGCAGCTCGTCCCTCTCAACGACCCATTCCGCCTCCCGCGCCTCGGCCTCATCGAGCCTCTCAATGCCCATTTGGCACCTCTGCAACAGCTGCAAGATGAGAACCCGAAGTCAATAAAACGACACCGGACTAAAAGATGAGGGAAAAATACTGCACTTACCGACACCAGGGATCGCATCGAGGAGAGCAGGAGTGACTCGTTGTCCATCTCGGCCCACCTAGCCATATCTTGAGGAAGGGCGCAGGCTCGTCCTAGCGCTGCGACCACTTGGGGATCGGTGGCGCGGTCTGTCTCGGCCAGCGGCCTCCCCAGAACCTCCTCGATGGCCGGCCTCCACGGAGCCGGAGGAGGAGGCAGGATCGTCCCCCCAGCAGGCGGAGGCGAGGAGGGGCCAGGCAAGGCCTCGACCCTCGCCCTCTTCTCGGGTCGCCCGCCCTCAGCGACCTCGGCAGGGCGAGCCCGACCTCCGGCCCCCACGGCATGATCAGAAGGTGAGTCATCTGCGACCACGGCCGGAGGCGGAGCTAAGACGACCTCAGCCTCGTCGGGCCGAGCAGCCCCAATCGCAGCAGTACTAACCGTCTCGGCGTCTGGGGCAGGAGTGCCACCCGGGAATACCGGAGGCGTCGCAGCCACTGCCTGAGGAGGATCTCGGACCCCGCTTCTGATGTCCCCGAAAGCCGCCGCGGACAGGTCTTCCGCAGCGTAGCGTCGCCCGCGCTGGCGTAACATTTCCTCTTCCTCCTCTTCCTCCGAGCTCGAAGCTACTAGCCTCCTTCGGGAAGGCCGGGGCTTGGCTCTCGAAGTCCCGACAGGCTCCGCGGCTAAGACTGCTGGAGCACGGTCTACCGACTCAACCAAACGTCCGGTGGGAATCGCAACGATCACCGCCGCCGAGCTAGGCACCACGGTCGTCGCTATTCCTTGACTAACTCCTTCCCCGTTCAGCACGGAGTCTATCCCCGATACCTTTCTGGAGGTGTTGAAGGACCTGTAGTGGGGCACGTACCCCAGGAGGGACCACGCAGCACGACAGTTGTGGCCGCGGTAGTTTCTCACCTGCTCGTGCCACGCGTTGTTCACCTTCCAGCGGTTCCTCCTCGCAAGCTCCCTCTTTTCGCGGAAATCTGCATAGACAAAATCATGTCAGGAACCAGACACAGGAAGAAAGGGAAAAAACTGCAAACCGAAAGAACTTCGGTCTTTACTTGGAGGAATTCCTATTTTTCGAGGAACCCGGACCGTGGTGGCAGGCTCCGCTTCACCGAACTCCCATCCTCCTCTGACGAGTACCCGGTCTTCACCCGTGTACCTATTGGAGTCCTCCAACGCGGTCACGAACCCAGTCCGGCGGACTCTCAGCCGGAGGTAGTAAGTGTCCCCTTCTGCGGATTTGCAGAGGTCATACGTGTCCTCGATGTCCGGGACACCGAGGCCGATTTTCAGGATCTGGTTGAGCCGCACTACTCCCATTATGATTTTGTATCCATTGGGGAGTAGCTGGCATGGGCACAACCTCCACTCCCAGAGGCAATCACGGACCAGTGGGTGCAGGGGGAAGCGGACCCCACCTTCCACTACAGAGACCAGCCAGAACGACATCCAGCCATCACGATAGGTGAGGCCGTCAGCAGGATCATCCGGTCTAACCTCCACATTGGAGGGGACCTTGTATAAATCCCTAAAATGGTCTATGGAACCTGGGTCTCCTAACAGGTGTCTATAGACTCCCATTCTCGACTCGGACGAGGACTTATCTAAAAGAAAAGACTAGGAAAACGGAGAGGAGTCCTACGAATAGGGATTGCACAATCAGGATCGTCGGAAGTCCACAGGCGCCGGAGAAAGTTCTCTTGCAAAGCGCAGTAGAAATCTGAAGAAAGCAGAGGAAAGTGAAGACGAAGGAGGCGCCCTGATTTATAAGGCCTAGGGGCGTCGATTCGACTTTCGAGGAGAGCCTTTAAGAGGCGGCCCCTCAATCAGCCCTAACGTCCCATCTCGCAGCCCTAACGTCTCCTCGAAGTAATTGCAAGACAGCCAAAAGAAGCGACACGTGTCACCACTAGCGCGATATCCGAGGGCTATTGAGTATCCAGGACAGGCGAAGAGACATCTCGAAGGGGACCACACGATAGCAGCCACCTCCAGGCCCAAGGGGACCCTCCTGATCCGAAGCTCCCTCGTCCCGGTACTACCCTCATATGACTATAACCCTCACTTGAGCCCGGTAGCGGAGCCAGCTGTACGGTCACCAAGCTTCTGAGCTCCTCGAGCTGGGAGGCTCTCAGAAGTCAAAAGCTAGGGGGCAATTGTGTGGGTAAAACACCGTAATGACGAAGTTAAGCAAAGATTACAGCTAAACTCGCCGAACACCTCAGCCTCTGCAGTGGAAGCTCGTTAGCTCGGCAGCTCGGTCAATAGCTCGTTAGCTCGGTCAGTAGCTCGGTAGCTCAGCACCGCGGTTCGGCAGCTCGGCATAAGTGCCAGCTCAGCGCAAAGGCACGCCACGGCCAAGCCATCCTTGGTCTCAGACCACAGTACTAGAGTCAGAGTGGGCCGCCACCTTCCTCTTGGAAATACGGCGCGCCCAGACAGATATGAGCAGTCATTTATGGCGATAGGATCGCTCATTTATGACGATAAGAGGTGCGCTTTATCAGCCCTGTACGCCAACTGGCTGAAGGCGTGGAAAGAGAGGGAGGGGTGTTGTCCATTTCACCTACTGCTGCCAGTCAGGGTAAGGATCGATGGGACCTCACCTCACCTACCCCCACTCACAGAGAGAATGAACGAGGAACGCTCATTTATATATACACATGGGATCAGCCCCATGGGAGGTACGCAATACACAACTCACAATACTCCACATCGTTTCATTCTCCTCTTCCTCCTCCTGTTTAGTTTTCTCAGAACTAACTTAGGCATCGGAGTGCCTTCGGCTCACGGCAGCCAGGGGCTCTGACTCTAGCCTTTCTCCTTCCTTTTCAGGTTCTTGGCGTTCAGCATTTCCCGTCCTAAGAAGTTCACCTCGATCTCATCTCAATCTAAGTAGGTGACGTTTTTACCGCCTACACAAACATTCATACATCTCTATTCGTACATCAGTCTATATATGCATCCACATCAAACCACACAAACATAATCTAAATTTAATACAACTACCCATAAATACGATAGTTGTTCATAGCCATCCACACAAATATAATGTAACAATTGCAGTCATCTAAAAGTAAAAAAGTTTTCCTACGTCCAACGTAAGAACAAAATAAGTAGGAATACATTCATCCATATCATGAACTATTACCATTCATTTTTATCAAAATGCAAAAGAAATGAGTTTCTTGCACTTTGTTGCTTGTCTTGGATTTATGGTCCTTGTTTGTTTTGATTGTGCCAGTTTGTCCTAATGGGGTGGATGCACGCCTTTGTGAATTTACACTAGGATGAAGCAAGTTAAGCTCATGCACATCATACAATCCAAGTGGTTGGGACCCAAAACTCTCATTAATTGTTTCATCATTTTCATTGTCCGATGCCATTTTTGGAGCATTTATTTGTCTCCTTTAAGTTCCAATAAGGGCTATTTCACCTTCGACAATATCATCAACAATGAGATCATGAATTTCCTCATAAAACTTTATAGTGATACGCTTATACTTAGCCAATTTGTTATTTGCCTATATCAAGTTTATTTAGTTAGAATGTAATTCATTGAAGGGAAAAACATGAGCAAATATTAACTTAAATGCAATTTTTATGTTGAATTTATCTACTCCAAGTTTTCTCAAACTTCATCTACGGTTGTTACCATCTTTAGTGTATCGTCTCATTCGAATCCAGATATTCTAAGAAGTTGTTCACTTTTGTTAAGAAGTTGTTCACTTTTGTGTATTGTGTACGCTGAAGTTCTGTACTTATTCTTAGAATTACCTACAGTAGTTTCCAATCAATTTTTTTCTTTTAGCTTTACTATAGCTTCCTCCCAAGAAGCATTATTGAAGGGTTTTTTTTTTTTTTTTTTTTTCAAAATTTTCTTCCAGTAAGCTTCATTTATATAAGCGAATACATTAAAACCCTTTCTGCTCTTAGATCCCATTTGAAATTGTCTTTTTTCTGCAACCCTAATGAGATGTGATCATTGACAATTTAACTATTTAATATGAAAATGAACTAAATATGTCATCTTAAATGTCATAAAAAAAACACTAAGAAAATTTTACTTTAAAAAGTTGTCATTTTGAACGACAATTATACAATGTAACATAACAATACATTGTCAGGAAAAAAAAAAAACATCTAAACAATGCCAAAACATAACTAGACATTGAGTGTTAAAGGGCCTTTTGACCTTATAAAAATCACTAATCCAAAATAGATCATGTTTCATTGGCCAAGCATTGGATAAAAGTTCTATTATAGCCTTTACCATCCAAAAAGCCATTCAAAAAGATATTTTTTGCCTTTATCATCGGTCACTTTCTTAGAGCACGTTTGTGTAGAGGTAAATTAGATAGAAAGATGAAATTACACATCAGCAAATTCTATGGTTTTTAAATACTTCGGAAAAGGTTTTTCGCGGAAGTCAAAAATTCATGTTTGGTGCAAAAAGTTTTTCCTCGGTGACTTGGTGCTAATATTGTTTGGTGTGGCTACGGATTTCGTACAGAAAGCCAGTGTTTACTGTTTGGTGCAGCAATTTTCTGTGAAAAAATAACATTACTTAGTGGTACTGTCATTTGTAAAATAATAACTTTACATTAATTGTTCTAATGTTAATGAAAAATTTTCCTTTTGAGCACCAATCACCCACCCTAAGGTTGACATAATCACCCGCCCTAAGCTCTAAGGGTGACATACTCTACTCTTGTTTCCTTGAATTTTCCATCAACCCATTCATCGTTTAGTAATGTTGTTGTGAGGCCCACAATTGGGCCCATCATTGATCCTCATGCAGGCCCAAACTGGAAGTGGTAAGTCAGCCTCATTTGTTGTAAGTTGGACCATCATTGATCCTCATTCGTTGTAAGTGGTAATTCAACGTAAGTGGTAATTCAACAGGCCTCATTAAGCCTCATTCGTTGTATATAGGCTAAGTAAGGGGGCTGGAGGGAGGGGGGACTTGAGAAATAAAGATTTGAAATCTAACAGAACCCAGGTCTTGAAATTCGATATTTGGGACAGGCTGGAGAAGCGGTGTGTGTGCGTGTGTGTGTGTGGGGGGGGGGTGGAGAAGAGGTGGCCAGGCGGGGTAAGGTGTCTGCGCGTGGTGGCTGGCAGTAGGGAAGAAAGAGGTTGGGAGGAGAATAGAGAGGGAGAGAGAGAGAGGTTGGGGCATGGCTACAAGCACAAGGCGGAGAAGGGGGGGGGGGAGATAGAGGTGGCTAGGCAGGGTGGGGTGTAACGCCCCAATTCCAAATACCGAAGTTAATGCTAAGGTACCCGAATTTGGAGCGCTACTTCCTGAAAATCTGAGAACTTCCAAGATCGTAGTCCGCAGTGAGGTCAATTTTTTTTAAAACTTTTTGAACAATAATACAATCGACAGTTGTATTTGCAGAAGTATAAGAAAAGATAGCGGAAGCAACAGTATCATGTAAATAAGTCAAATGTAACAATGCTGAAGTCTAATAAAATCTCAAAGTGTAATTATCAAAGTTTATACAAACTGTCTATCTACCCACCCGCTACAAGCGACTCTAAAAAACCCAAAAAGATTTGCGCTCATTCCCCTTGTGCAGGCGCTCCATCATCCGGCTCAACCACCTGATCGGTCGGTCCCCACCCGTAGTCACCTACTACAAGCGCCTCGTAGTACGCGTCGTCCGCGGGGTCAAGGTCGGGACCTAAGCACCAAAGATGGGTCAGATCCAAGGATCTGTCAAGGTACCATATGCAGATAACACATAATGTATACAACAAAAGAGAATAGAGATGTGGATGTAATCATAAGAATAACAAGGTACATGATCTAGGCCATTGAGTAGTAAATAACAGTTTAGAATCAGAAATGTAAAGTAATCTAATCTAATCAGATAACAAATGGCAAATTCACATAAGCTGGATATACCGTGGGATATTATGCCGCGGCCCTCCCATACTGTAAACAGCCACGGTGGGGAAAGGGTAAAATAATCATGCAAGGGATCACAGCCCTGCTAATAATAATATACATAAATATAACACCGATCACACCCTTTATCGCACCTATCACACCCCTTTATCTGATCAAATCGGACCCGGTATCACACCTTCTGTCTAATCACAACTCATCATGATAGTTCTAATCGTAACCAATATAGCTTCTACCAGCGATGATCAGTCAATTGGCCGAGCTTAGATCAACTAAGTGAATGTTCAGTGCCGACCCATGGAACAAGTGCAGGTCTGTTTTTGTCTAGGCTTATCTTGCGTGAGTAAGAGCCTAACCAAGTCTCTAAGAAGTTAAGTTACAATATCATGAAACATCGTCCAATATCCAAGTCCAAGACCAATATCATTGGATTTACTTCGAGGCCCACAACCATGGCCTGAGGCAATACAAGTACAATGCCATGTTCATTTCACAAGTAATCATCCTATACTCATAAACAATGAGCCCACAATCAATTAAATACTAACCTCTCCTTTCTAGGGTTCCACATACTAAATCTTAGGCCGTATGAGAGCCCGCCTAGCCACAGATACGGGTATTCATCTGCAATTACATCCTTGGGTCACCACTAAATAGTCTTAGGTTCAGGTCCTCCAATTCCCATTAATTAACCGGTTTATGACAACAATAAAGATAGGAGAGAAGAACAGTACATAAAATCCTCCAAATCATGAAATCAAGTGAAATAGACAAAGGTCCAATCCTAAGTAATGGTCCACTATTAGTTCAGGGCCTCATCATGTAATTGAACCCCTAGCGATAGTCTCCGATGTCAAAAAGATAATAAATCTGGTGCTCCTGAAGTTATGGACATCATTGAATACATTTAAGGATCGAATCATTGATGATTCAAATCCCAAAAACCCATTTGGTGGACCCCACGAGTCAAGGCTGAGCCATGCCATTGATTCGTGCTTGGCACACTTGATGGAAGCCTATTTGGATGGTCAATGGACCCCACAATTGATCAAACATCAAAGAAATTGAAATCTAGAAATTCACTGTACACAGTTTGCCCGATCAACATCATCCCCTGGGATGTCAACTGGGTACACTGAATGTTGACCCCCAGGTCGACATCCTGCAGTATCCCCGGTCGACATCATGGCCATGATGTCGACCGGGTCCATTGGGACCTGGAGCCAAACAGTTGGGGGGTTTTACAGGATTCACTGTGTATCCAGTCAACATTATGGCTTAGATGTCGACCGGGTACATAGGATCTTGGCCTGTCTAAGAAATTCAGCTCTCAGTTATTTTCTGCAGGCACATGTGTTTCTGGTCGACCGAGACAGGGTCCGGTCGACCAGGTACACTGTCTGTAAATTTACAGAAAACAAACAAATGGGACTTGAGTTTCTGCCTTTTTAGTGTGCCCGGTCGACCGAGCTGGAGGCCGGTCGACGGAGTACACACACTGAGCTGAAATTCCAGATTTCTGGGATTTCCCTTCTTCAACCCATTTCTCATCCAATTCATCCCCAATCTCATCCATTCATCACATAAACACAAATAAACAACAAAACACTTCTATAATCCTCCATCCATCATCCAACTGGGCCATTGATCTTCCAAATGGGAGAACCCATCCATCAAATGGCCATCATCTATAAACAAAGTTCAAAAGGAAAGATCTAAACATGCATATCTACATAATTGAATTCAAATTGCAGAATCAAGAGAAGGAAAAGCATGCATCATGTGAAATTAGCATATGGTACTTGCCTCAATTCGAAATTGCAAAAGAGTTGGGAAAGAGATATGAGAATTCCAAGCTCCTAAGAGTGTTGATAGTGCAATTGGGGTGATCTCCAGCTTCTTCTTGGGCTGGAGTTTAGGGAATTATGGTTTATTAGGGAGAGATAGGGAAGATGAGAGTGAATTAGGGTTTTAGGCTACATTTACAATAGTTGGGCTTATATAGATTAGGGTTTAGGACAATTACCAAAATGGTAGTTTAGTTGTAAATGGGAAAGAGATAGGGCAATGGGTAAATAGGTCTTTAGGTGGGAATTCTAGAATGTTCCTAACTCATAATACCCCTCCTATTAATTTTAATATTAGCTAAGTCCTAATCTAATCAAAACCAACTAAATTTACAATAAACACCTAATATCTATAAAGAATTATAGAAAAGCTAAATTCTAAAACTTAGGAACATTAGTAACTATTCTACTAATTCCTATTAATTAGCATATTAAAGTAGGTAATATCTTATTAATAATCATTCAAAACAAATTGAGGGCCCACAAGGGGTGGGGCCTCACATGGGGTGTGGTGGCTGGATGGAGGGTTGTTGTTGCTGGGACGGGGTGGATAAGAGAGAAGGGGAAGAAAGAGGTGGCCAGGCGGGATGGATTGGCTGCGCGTGGTGGCTGGCAGCAAGGGAGAGAGAGAGAGAGAGGAGGGGGGGGGGGGGTTGGCTGGCAGCAAGGAAGAAAGAGATTGGACTAGGAAGAAAATAGAAAGGGAGAGAGAGAGGATGGGGCATGGCTGCAAGCTCAGGGCGGAGAAGAGAGACAGAGGGAGGGAGGCGATGGCCGCCGTCCACAAGGAGGCTCTCGTCGATGAAGGAGAAGAGAGAACTAGGGGCTAGGGTTTTGGATGTGAAAATGGGTTGGAGAAGAATTTTACAAAAGGGGGGCCAGTTTTCTGAGGAAATAGACTTTCGATTCCACCCCCCCTAGGAAGTCTATTTCCATATGGTGAGGAAGGAAAACGCTGAGTTGGCAAAAAAGTGATTCCATGGAAAAATACTACACCAAACACATGAAAAGTAGGTTTTCTGAATAAAACTACATCCTTTTCCATGGAAACGGGCTGCACAAACATGCCCTTATTGTTGCTGCTCATAATCACTCCGCATTTGCTCAGCTATTGGATCTCGAAATGCTTGTCAGGTATCTCTAATGAAACTTGGGATTGCTTTTGAATTTTTGCTCTTTCATAAGGGAGGATCGATTCTATATATCGTCGTCGTGGAAATTATTTCAAGCACTGGATCTCCATCACTGTGCATAACTATGTGGTTGTGGAGAACGGAAAAGGCAATGACAATATCATGTTGGGTAGTCAACGAATACCCGATGGCATATGTAAATTTGAAAAATGATTTTTAACAACTCGAAACACTTCCTGAGAATTCACAGGAGTACTTTCCTCATACTCTCTTAAATGGTAATACACATTTGCACAACATGCTACCACGGTGACGACAACAATAGGTCTAAATCGTCTTTTAAATAATTCTATTGCAACGCAATACTTATGTATAAGGAGTCAGGTAGCCACAGACCTCATCTTCTAACACCAACTCCTCCCTTTTGTCCACACTACACATTGTCAAACTCTCATTCAATAGCTTTCCTCTTCCAACAGGTTTTACTTCACTCTTCTCAACTTTTCTTTTAGCTTTCTATACTTAATACTATTGAGGTCATGATTAGTGATGAGATTAAAGCGTTATGCAGGAATAGGTTTCCAAGATACTATGATGAAATGACGTGGATTGCAAAAGGGAGTGGTGTTTCTTTTCTTCATGTAATCTAACTCATCTAACCAAAGAATCGCAATGGGCCGAGTCTGGTATGGGTTGGGTAAACCATTCAAACCTACATAGGGCCATATGTAAAAACTCATATGGCTATAAGATGAGGCTTAAATTTACTGGACATCTTACAAAAGAATTCTATAGCATGGTAAAATTCTAAAGGGGATACTTACTCATAGTTTAAGGGCACGTTTGTGTAGCCCACCCCCATTCCAAACAGCCACACTCTCTCCTAGACAAGTACAACCCGAGACAAGAGAAGATTTTGGTAACATTTGAGGTTGGGCCATGTCATGAAGCCTACCTGATGGGTTTTCAGATAGGAGAGAGATTTTCTACTTTAATAAGGAGTAGGGTAGCCACATACCTCATCCTCTAACACCAACTCCTCCCTTTTGCCCACACTACATAATGTCAGACTCTCATTCAACAGCTTTCCTCCACTCTTCTTTTAGCTTTCAATGCTTAATACTACAGAGGTCATGATTAGTGATGAGATTAAGGCGTTATGTAGGAAGAGGTTTCCAAGATATTATGATGAAATGCTGGGGATTGCAGAAGAGAGTGGTGTTTCTTTTCTTCATGTAATCTAACTCATCTAACCTAAGAATTGTAATGGGTCGAGTCCTGTATGGGTTGGGTAAACCATCCAAACCTACATAGGGCAATATGTAAAAACCCATATGGCTATTTAGATGAGGTGTAAACTTTATCGGACATCTTACAAAAGAATTCTATAACATGGTAATATTCTAGAGGGAATACTTACATGTAATTTAAAGGGAGGAACTTGTTTTGTGAGATGGTGGGTGGGAAGGGTTTAAATAGCTGTTGGTAGGACCCTAAAGTTCAACTTATAGTTGATGTAATTCATTTATGTTTTAGATCCAACGGTTTATATTAGTCTAATTAGCATCAAATTTAGCGGAGTGCCAATACATTGAGTGAAGGTGTATGTGGCGGTTTAAGTTTATTGTAGCTAGACGGTGGACCACATGGATACATGCTCAGTTAATGGGTTGGGTATAGATTGATGAAAATATCTCATTGACACTTACATCTTTGCAGAAAAACAACACCAATTGGATATCCTAACCCCTTGATCTTTGGCCCTCAAACCCTATTAGTTTTTAAGGCATTAAAATTTTAAATCTTTCAAAATAATAGTGAGTAATAACTAGAAGTGTGTCAAATTGGGATGAGTTTCAATTCATTGGCCGAGAGGGGAGGTTTAATGGATCATAGGCGAGCCAAATTGAAATAAAATATAAGGTTCACACCATCCACTAAATACAAATAAACATAATTCAGTCACTTACATTCAACGCATTGCCGAGGCCATTAGCTTCTAGCAGATCTCGCGAAATGAGATTCCGGCCAATGCTACCCACTGCAATCTCCTCTTCCAATAGGAGTAGAGAATCCAGTGTAAACGCCTTAACAAATAATATCTATTCACATATGTCTCTGGTTTTATGATGCGTTGAGTTGAATTGTGAAAGCTAGTTCAATAAACTGTAAATGAGCCAATTGTATTTGCCTTCTAACAATGAAGGAATCAGTCCCTAATTGAACTACAGAAGTTTTTAATTGCAAACAGAGTCTAATCCCATTTCCAAAAGAAAAAGGGAAGAGCTGATTTCACAATTTGTTATTCCTCTTTATTTTTGTCGTACCAAGTCATAGTACTATAGCTCAGTTGCACATTCAACTACAATCCAATGGAATTGAGTAGAGCAGAGATGTCACTAGCCTATGACCGTTGAACCCAAATGCACAGCTTGGAAGCTCTTCTGCATATGTATAAGCAGTGAATGAAAGTCCATTTAACAAGGATGCCTTGATCAAATAGCTGCAAAACCAAAGAAATATGTCTTAAGGCTTAATAATCATTTTGTATGCTAAGTTTATATGTTATTAGCGAAGGCAGAGATGATGAGTTGGATCATTACACGTGGTTAATCAAAGCAATGTTTACATTCTCATTGTGTACTACTATTGCCATTGTATCATTTACGATGAGAACATAAGAACAGTCACTTGAAGTGGTTTTACTCGTCGACAGCTTTGTCTTTGGAAGAAATGAGAGAATCTCCTTTCTAAAATTCAACAATAGTATTTGTATGCGATTTTTCATCAATGAGATGAAGTAAGTAAATTATAACTAGTAACTATTTATGCACTTTCTTTGACAATAATGGGTCACATAGGTAATTAGCTACAATTAGAGATAACGTTCATATGTTATTTATAGCCCTCTTGGTTTTGGACCCTAGACTTACAACCCTAATGTGGACATTGACAATTAGGGCATATGCAGAAAAATAAATCTTCAATGGGGTAAAAAATGACAAAAATAGGGAGTTCGGGAGATATCAAGGTAAAACTCTAGCACTCAAGATCTCAAATGGTCATCTCAGAATTTGATTTTTAGACTGTGACAGGGAAAAAGAAGGTGGGTTTCTGCTTCCTCTACACTCCCAGATCATTTCTATGAATGCTTTTCTCTATTGCCTTGCTATTTTGATTCCTTATTCTTGAGATGGTTTGGAGATAGAGATGGATAACGATGCCTGATAGACAAAATGCTAAATGGTAATCCACACTTGCACAACATGCAACCATGACGGCGGCAACAATATGTATAAATCATCTTTCGTATGATTCTATTGTAGCGCAATACTTATGCGTAAACATGATAAAGCGATGCAAGTACAAAATAACAATAGAAAGTCTAAGGATCAAAATCATATAGTTTTTATACCGTGGAATCACTAACTTCTTATTAAATTCAAGATTGTGGAAGAAATAATACATTTCCTTGAGTGTAAAGCGTAGAAATTACACTAATAATCACTCACTTTCTTATGTCCGCTCCTACAATAGAAAGACACCATTACATTTATTTTATACAATAACCTCATTGCATCTTGAGTTCCAATCAACCCTAAAAACTTATCAAACAAGGAAAAAAAATGAAAAAAATGCTAAGAATGACACACATGAATAGAGGGTTATGTTAGTAAAATATTAGGATTTAAGAAGCTCAACTCGCTAAGATTGTAATTTTATAAAAATGATGAAAAAATGGAGAATTGATAATGAAATAATGTAAATAATTAAGCCCTTAAATAAAATTGGGCTTTTTACCAAAATTTTTTAAATAAATTCACTAGTTGCTAACTAATGATAAGGATTCCAATTTTTTTACTGAAAGCTGATAAAAGGCCGATGTTGGCGAAATCTTTGGCAAAATTGCCCATATTATGAAACCAATGAGATAAAGGGATTGAGAATTTCTTTTGAATATGAATTGAATTCGAATATGAATTCTTTTGAATATGTGATGCCACATGACGTCCGTGAGGGCCCTTATATGACACCGTGAGGTTTGAAAGTGCTGATGTAGCATGTTCTAGAGCAGGGCTCCCTATTGCTTTAATATCTATGTTAGCAACAAAGGCCCATGCTAAGCTGGGCCCAATAATCTATATATATTAAAATCCGAAGACGTATTATTTAAAAGAAAGTAAATCTAAAATAAAAAATATATTATTTTTTATAATTAAAATCATTTTTATCAAAATACAAAGCAAAAAAAATGAAGTAAATTAAATATCAATTTAAGCAATACTATGCAATATCAATTAATCAAATAAGATCTTAGAAAAAAGATAGAATTGCATGGAAAGTCAAAACTTAGAGTCGACCCCTAAAAAAGGGATAAGGCTTTAATGGGACAGTGCATGGTGGTAATGGTGATAAGTATGATCGAATGCTTGAACCAATAGGAATACCTATAAAAATAATATCTCTAAAAAAACATAACAATTAAAATAAAGAAAGAAAAAAGTCTAATAACTTATTATATATATAATGAAAGAGGCTGTTTCCAATTGCAAAAATTAGGCAATTGATTTGGATTCTGATTTTGACTATTCTTTACATTTGACTATTTAAAATCCTCTTAAAAACGTCTTTCTTTCTTTCATAAATGAGTCCGGATCCGGTGAGGTAAAACCTGACATTGACCATAAATGGACCATTCACGATCCGACACGTCACCGCAGGTAGATTGCTATGCGTGCGGACAACTTGCCATGCATCCGGGCAAGGGTTGCCTGCGATAATGTGGCAGACCTAAGTGGTCCACTTATAATTACCGTGTGTGGACCCATGCAGAGGATCCCGATTCTTCATAAATATACGGATTGTTTAGTTATCGCAAAAGGGCATGCGGTATGGAACTCTTATCATCAAAATTGGTAACTGCACACCTCAATTGATTTTTACTAGGCTATTTGTTCACTCTCTATTCTCTCTCCCATGTAGAAGTCTCTTCAAGTCTCCATAACCGACAACCTAAAACCATCTCACTCTAATTCTTTCGTGCCCCACACCAAAAGAAAGGAATAAGATCATCTTTCCGAAACTCTTTTCAGTGTAGCCACTTTCATCTTCTTCCTCATTTCCTATATATCCAAACAACTTTATTGTGACACTGTTAGGCTTTTGTTTATTGGCTAATTCATGGGTTGGACAAAACTCTGGGTCTTTTGAGTTGTAATTCTTATTTTTAGAAAAGGACTCCGAAGATAGAAGATTGGAAGGACTCAAAAAAGACAGTTGGAAGAAAAAGATTGTTGAAATTCTGGATCAACCAGAATGGTGTTCGCTTAATCAACCACATCATCCGCTCGAGCGAACATAAGTCAGAATAGCCATCACCTAAAAAGAAGCTCTATTTGTGCTAAGATAGAGCCTCCTCCACTCAAGCGGATGGAAAGTCCGCTCGAGTGGACATGCAACAGAGTCCTAAGAAACTTAGAAACTGAATTCTAATTGTGCCCAAACTGCTTGTTTTAATCCTAATCAAGTTAAGCGACTTTAAGCACGTCCTAATTGCTATTTAAATGACTTAAGGGCTATTCTAAAGACACGCCTCACCTCTTAAAGTTATGAGCTAGAAATTTAATTGAGAGAATTCTTCTCTAAAGATTTATTGAAGAGTTATGTTGACAAGTTCTCTAAAGAGCTAGTTTCTTCTGCATTATTTGTAGAAGATCATCTTCTTGAGTAGAAGATTTGAGAAGTAAAGCGCAGGATTGAGTATGTTGTAATCAGCGGTGTGAAGTCTTTGAAGCGTGAATCGAAATAAGGTAACTTCAGTCCTTAGGTAAGGGATTTTTGGGGAGGAAATCTGAGTTTCTTGTAATTGGGAGATTCATATTGCTTAATTGTTGATCTAGTTCGGATCCTTGGTTTTTCACTCAGTTAGGGTTCTTTATGCTAAATCTGGTATCCTTGTGGTGTGTGATTGTTGATTTTATATCCGATGCATAATTATTGTTTTTGTGCTTTTTTGGACTGATTTATTGAGCAGACCAATCTAAAGATCTCGAACCCTAAACTTTTAGACACTCATGCAAGATTCGGGTGGAGCAGCTCTCAACTTTACCTATCATATATAAAGAAGGTAAAAACCCGACAAGTCTCTTGTCTTGTTTTGGTTGGTTTCTATTCTAAATGTTAATGGGGTAATGTTTTTCTATAGTTGGTGTGGATGATGAAATGCCATGTGATTTGTTTATAACTAAATGGATTTGAAACATGTCTTTGTACATAAATAGAAGGTGTCAAACATATCGGAATCGAAGAACATGGAAAGGAGCTAGCTAGTTTGATAAATAGGTGTTGGAAGCCAAAATTGATGATATTTTGTGTGTGTGTGTGTGATTTATGGTCATAGTATTTGAGAGAAACTTTACTAATTTTTTAAATGAATTGCGAGCTATTTTTCTTAATCATGGTACACATTGAATCATTACATTATAATGAAGTCAAATAGATATTTCAAATAAGAAACCCACCTAATGGGATCATAAAAAAACTATAAAACATCTAAAAATGTGATGTGCCCACCGAATGATTTTAATGACTTTAGAATATTTGAAAATAAAATTTACAATTGATGTTTTCTAAAAAAAAACATCTTTTAACTCTGTTTTGTACATCGATCAAAATTATTTGTCCTTGGCAAACTAAATGGGCAAACACCAAAACTCAAGCTAATTTAGTACGTATCATTTGAAGTATTTTCTTCTTTAGAAAAAGAAAAAGATATCAATGTGGAACAAAGTTTGGTTAGTTTCTTCTTTTTTACTAGTTTATATGTAAACATTTCAATTACCATGTTTCTTACCTTTTGAAATTATGTGCAAGATATTGTGGATTCTTGAAAATTATGATAATTAATGGAAATGCTTTTAATGTTGTATTGTTCTTTCTTTTTTAATATGTTTTCATCCCAATACCATCTTATGAAGCCCCATCTTTTTTATAAAAAAAAATAATTCATTAATTATGCTATATTTAATGAATTTGAATATTTAAATAAAACCTAAAGATTTCTAAGCATGGTAATTTATATTGGGCACGGGCTTAGGGCGGGCCTTTTGTGCTAGTTAGTATTGATTAACACAAAATAAGTCCCTACTTAAATTTTTATATCCATTGATTTATAACCACGCGATTGTTAGCATTGTAATGCATTGGTAATTGTAGGTTGGTAATCAAAATCTGGTCTTTTTTTTTGTTTTTTTGTTTTTTTTTCTACTCCTTCCTTTGGGATGCAATTTATACCTGTTTTTTAAAGTTGATGACCTGACATGAAACGCAGATATGGTCCTGTTTGATTATCAAGTGTGGATCCGGATCAACAGTCATAGACCTGTGGGGAAACCTGAGGTTACATTTGGTGTCCAGAACCTAATTGGGTCTGGATCTAGGTCTATATTGAGTGGATCCAGAATCAAACCTTCTACATTGGGCCCAGATAGCTTTGTGTGAACAAGTCAAAACCAATCTCTTACTTGGCAAAGAAAGATGGGGTAGAGCCCTTTGATGAAGAAGGCTCATCAAATAATCTTAACCTAGGGCCTCAGTTTAGAAAGGGGCCCACTTTTTCCCTAATTCTTGGTGCAACAAATAGAGGGAAAAAGTATCATAAACCCTTTTTTTTCTATGGGAAGAGGAAACGTGAAACGTGTGGAGTATTTGTATTGTCATATGAATGGGATTTCAATGAATGGTCTTTGTAATACCATAATTTTAATTGAAATTGAGAGATTTAGGGAGGAGGTTTGGAGAGAATAAATGAAGTGAAGAAATTTAGGGAGGAGATTTCAAGAGGTGGAGCGTAAATGTTAGAGGCTTGTCGATATTAGATTGATAGATATATATGATTGTAGGAAAGTTTAAGGCTTCCATGTTAAATTTAAGAGCTTTTTGTATATACCCCCCCTAATATTTTTAGGATTTGTAAATAGGCCCCTGAGATTTTAGTATTTGTAAATAGGCCCCTGCATTTTCTTTTTAATATCTTTTATGTCCCCAAAATCAATATTCTTAGCAAGAAAGGGCAGCTACTATGAAATTTGTGTTAGATTTTTATATAAATGGCAGTTTTGCCCTCCATTAAATAAAAATTAGTATGTTATTATTTACAAAGATACCATTATTTTATGTCAAGTTCTAATGGTTTTTCTCAATAACTCTCTCATGCCTAGAACCAGGAGTGGGCCTTGTATGAGAAAAGTTTAAAATCACCCCCCCCCCACCCCCACCCCCCCCCCCCCCCCCCCCCCCACCCGGTAAATTCTAAAAATTGATTTTTTTTTTTACATTTGCCTGATCCCTCAATATTTCTTTTACACCCCGTACAAATGAAGCATAATCATGTATTTTGAAACTTTTATCAATCAAATGGTGGGTCATGTATGGATTGGATAAATCATAACCGGTTATAAGTACATGTGTTAATTGTCATCATGATTAATTTGCATTTAATGAAATGAGCCTTATATTGATAAAATAATAAATTTATGTAGGGGTGTTTTCTTCCACTGAGTACAATTGTTAATGTTACATGTTTTATAAAAAAAAATTAGTCCAAGCTTTTGAAATTATGTATATGAGGATAAAAGAAATGGACAAAAGTGTTATTTCACTTTAAAAACCTAAGGAGGTTAAAAGACTATTGATTTTGAGGACACGGAAGATATTAAAATGGAAATGCAAGGGCCTATTTGTAAATACTAAAACCTCATGCGCCTATTTGTAAATCCTACAAACCTTAGGGGGATAAATACAAAAATCTCTAAATTTAAATTGTATAGTGATATGGGTGCCTACATATATCAACTTCGTTGGGGTTATCATTAAAGAGAGATTTTAGGAATTAAAATTTGAATTCAAAGAGGTAATTTAGGGAGTTGAATTTCTTTAGGATTGTGAGAGTTTTAGGAAATCAAAATGATCAAATAGCATGCTTTTCAGTTTAGTACTTTAGAAATCAACCTATGGGCCCTGTTGAGAAATTAGGTGGCTTTAGAGAGAGATGGTTTTTTTTTTTTTTCATATGTAATATATACATAAAATAACTAGCTGCCCACTTGATGGATGTCCACTTCTGGATGTCCTATTAGTTGCATATGATTCGTTGGAATCCCAAATTGCCAAACTAGGTTCTGCATGAAGTTATGCTCTACCTAATCTCTCATGACTCGATTTTGTTTCCAACCTTACCTCATGTATAAAAATTGATTGATTTAACAAAGTGGAACACTCATGTGATTATTTTTCATAATTTATTATTGATCATGGCCCACTGATGGATGTCTTTTTCTGGATGTGACGAGTTCATAAGCTGAATGCATATGGGTTTTTAAATCACAAACTGCCAAACTGGGTTTTACATCTGCCTAATCTCTCATCATTTCATTTCGTTTCCAACCTTATTTCATGCATAATTCGAGCATAAGTTTTCACAACAAATTCTATCTTCTCAGTCAATTATTTCAATCTAGCCACCCCATTTGTGGGCCTCACTTATATCCACTTCAAAGGAGGCAAGCAAACTCCACGTGTGCAGCCTAACTCATGGGGCTAGATAGTTTCTCCTTTTGAGAGGAGGGCAGATGTGAAGGTATTTATCAATTAGACCAAGTTTAAGTCTAACTCTACGTATTACAGATTCTATTACAATATAAAAAGGAGAATGTATCAAGAGTGCTCCTTTTATATCTAGATGATATATCAAGGGTTCTAAGGCTCATTTCTTGGTTGGTTTGGGGTCCATTTTACCTGAAAAGGTTGGCACACACATGGAGGTTTTTTTTTTACGAATTCGGGCCTTCTAAGACTTGTAGAGAAGCCTTCAATTTTGATCTTCCTTGAGAGACACTTAGAAGCAAGGTCTTGGACTCTTTCACATAGAATTGACAACACAGGGGTGGACACATGTGACTATGGTCCTAATAGTTGCTCCTAGGAGAACATTCTCCTAGCTCGTGAGGCATGGGTGAACTTAGAATTAAGGCATGAACCTTTCTTCGGTAATTGTTCCAAATTCATGTCTATTAAGGTTCATACTCGAATATCTAATTAATAAAAACTTGTACATTTACTTTTGTATGTAACCATGGTTTAAATTATTAGCAGATATAGGTTCATATCGGCAGATATGAATCGGTATCTGTTACAGTCTGAAATGATTAAAAGACTTAATTAGACGTATTTTCCATCAATCCTAAAATTTTTGGCGTATTGGTTAGGTTATATCAATTCGGTGATCATGGAAGCCTATTATTTTCAAAATATATCTACTGATATATCAATTGATATCTTATATATATCTCACTTTTTCCTTAAAAAACCCTCTCTCAACCTCTTCACTTCCATTTTCTCATTTCCGTACACAACCACGACAAAGTGCAAGGCTGCTTGAGCTCCCTCAACCACTCTTCTTGTGTAAAACTCAATTGCATTACAATATTTGACGGATTTCTTCATGGAAAAAATAAGCAATGTAACAAAGCCCTTATAGTTATGTATTTTGAGTTTATTTCTTTTTAATATTTTTTCAATTCAAAATAGATTAAAAATGATTGAAGCTTGTTTTTTCTTTGAAGTGTTGGAGCAAAAGTTTGTAAATAGTTATTGAAACTACTAAGTTGAAGATTGAAGGTTGCTCCACAAATGGATTGCAATAATGCAAGGCCCACCCATATTTGCCTTCTAGAAGTTGGACTGTGACCAATACCACGACTTCGAAGTTTCCATTCCATGCAACGGGATCATAGCGTTCGAGTCGTCTTCCAAGGGGTTGACTTGCATTATTGTACTTCCCAAGAGCCCATAGTGCCATACCCCTTGGGCTCGAAACTTGGCCACAAAGAAACCAAGGCATATGCTCAGAAGATTTTATAATGCTCAATCCAACAAACGAGCGGCTGTGATGATCCCTTCAGATGGGCCACACTTCCTTTCCAGAAGGATCTAGCGATCCGCATGCAGCACACCAGCTCACCGCTCACAGTTCTATAAAAATCCAGAGGGCCTTGAGATTCTGTCTCCTGGAAATCTTTCTTGCTCCCCACTCCACGCCTTCGTTTAAATCTTCGTCTCAATCCAGTCTTTTGTTTCTGATGTTGATAGCTTCGCACCCAATTTCACTAACCCACCTTACCCATTTTGGAAAATCTCAACCGTTCAGCCCCCAGTGGCCCACTTTCATCTAATTTTAACTTTCACAGAATCTGGGGTTTTCTTCTTTCAAGTGGAAGATAAGGTCAGCTTTTCACTTCTCTACTCATTTCTATTCTGTTTTAAGGACATTTGGAAGCTGTCTTCAATATCTAGTACTAGTATTTTGGGTACTCTGAAAATTTTAGGGTTTTATTCTTCTGTTTTAGATTCTGCGTTATTTATTTATTTATTTATTTAATTATTATTAAAAATCTTCCTCCTTGTGGCCTTTCTATTATTGTTTTTAGGGTTTATTGGTTCTTGGGTTGTGGGGCTTTTAGGGTTTTGTTTATGGATTGTTAGTGTTTGGTTTGGATTTGGGATTTGGTGTTTTTAAGTACTCTCTCTCTCTCTCTGGCATCTGAGTTTCTAGGTCTTCCAGGTGGGAGTCTGTTTTTTGATTTTGGGGGTTTTTTTTTTAGGGTTAGGGTTCTGAAAGATGATGGTTCTTGGCGTGAATTCTAAGAGGCAAAGGCGTCCGAACGTGAGGTTAGGAGAGATTGGAGATGTTTCTGCTGCTATTTCTTGTGCAAGTTCTTGGAAATTTAGAGAGAATCGTGAGGAGAAGAACCTGAAACATGAGCGGAAAAGCTTCAAAGAAATGGATTTTCATGTAGATAATAGTGGGTTTCCTCTGCGTACATCGAATTTCACAGATTCTGATCCGGGGGTCTCACCAAGGTTGGATACATATAGCAGGGAGAACAGGAACCCTAATTCCGTAGAAACAGTTTTGCAATTCGCAGGTTTGGAAACTGATGTGGCCAATGCAAAGTTGGATTTTGGAAAGGTGACAAAGAAGAGCAGGGCGATGAAGCGCCGGGAACGTAGCAGTAGAGACAACAGCAGCATTGGGAGTGCTTGGAATTCTAGGCTTTCTTCTGGGATCACCAATGAGAATGGAAAAGGTGATGGAGATGATGCGTTTGGGGAGCCTGCATCCAATGCCCTCTATGAGGTTTATACCATTGAAGAGTTTAAGGATCCTTTGGACCGCGACACTTCTGACATGAGCAAGCACACCTATGAGAATGAGTTCGAGGATCCCATTTCTGACATGAATGTGCGGGGTGATTCAGATGAGTTTTGGACAGGGAATGGTTGCAAAGAGAGAAATGGGTTTTCTTCTGATGATGGTCACTTTGCGGATAACAAAATTGATGAAGTCCAAAGGACAGGGAATGGTGGTGCAGTTGTGCATGATGTTGGGGAATGGTTGGAGGAGATGGGCTTTGGGAAGTATGCTGGAATGTTTGAACTGCATGAGGTGGATGAAGAAGTGTTACCTTTGCTTACATTTGAAGACCTCAAAGAGATGGGTGTAACTGCTGTTGGGCCTCGGCGAAAGTTATTCACGGCAATTCAGCGCCTTAAGGATGGACCTGCTCAATAGTTGGTAATGTTGTCTTAACCATCTCCAAATGTAATGAACATCACACTTGATGTAACTTGACACTCTTTTTTGGGTTTAAGAACATCATTGTGTTTCTTTTTGCACTGAGCTCAGTAACTTAGACATGTTAAAAATCTTATATCGCATTTACCTTTTATTGGATGAAGCTATAGTTGTCTAAGCTTAATATACTTGTTCTATTGGGGGTGGTAATGTGGAAAATAGCCAATATTTCACGGACGTGACATAGAATCTATCTAATTGTTTACTTTAACCATTATATATATATATATATATTTTTGCAGTCCCTGATCTTTTAGTGTTATGTATGACCCTTGATTCTTGTCTTTATTATTGTGTGGATTGTAATTTTGTCACAAACCTTGGGTGTCCCCTTGAATGTGTGGGGGACATCTAGAAAATTAAACTTGATGGAGTATTGGAGGAAAACCCATTTGGGATAATTCCGGCTATGCAACAAAATATTAGCAAAGCCACTTTCAATCCACCCAATATTTTGAATGAGAAAACTTTATTGCCTTGTAGATATGCCACCAGGCCCACCACTATTTTTTTCCTTGAAAATCATCCATATGGGTAAGCTCCCAAATGTTCATTTTAAATAGGGAGGTTTGTGGTGATTATAGTGACAATTAACTCGTAATGGCTGCTTTCTAATCTATGTTAGCACAGTTTTTTGAGTGTGTATTTTCAAGTTCCTCTTTGATTTTGCATACATATATATATATATATATATATACGGGAGATGCTCCCATAAGAGCATCTCTCACCTTACTATGAGAGATACGGTGGGGGCCCTCACATTTAAGTTGTTGGCATTGGATATAACTGTGAGGGCCCCCACCTTATCTCTCATAGTAAGGTGAGAGATGCAGAGCATCTCCCTATATATATATATATTTTAAGATTAAGATCAAGCAACAATTTTATGGAAAAGTTAAAATTCTGTGCTGCATCTGGGAATCTGCCATCCCTAGTATCATGATTTCTCCACATTGACCATGATGAGAAGTTGGTATGAGGTGGATTTCTCTTTCATGATTTTTTCATTTAAGCTTGCCTAGATGGTTTTGCCACACCCCCATGCCCAAGATGGGAGGGCAATTGGCAACCTTGGTTTAGTGAGTGCTTGCTCCAATTAGGGCTTGGTTGAATCCCGAAGGGATTCCATGTGCACAAACACTCTCAACCAAAGAGAAGCACTCACAACCACAGGCAAACCAGATCAGTCTTTATTGAATAACGAAGAGTTGTCTCTCCCAATGGTGGGATTACATATTTATAGGAAGAGTTGGATGCTCCCTTTTTTAATAGGACTCTAATTAAAGGAAGGAGACTAAATATCTCCTAAATATCAAGGTCATGCTTGGCAACTAAATCCCGAGGAAAAGATTTTCGTTTTACGTAGTCGTGAAAAATCTACATTTTGCAATTGTAAATCCTCGAGGATTTGGATGAATGAAAATCCTCATTTGTTAGGATTTTCAGATCCAACCTCTCCCCATTGGATTTGGAAATCCTCACTTTTGTGGATTTCACACCGAAACCCATTTTTCTTTGCTATATCTGTTGGAACACACTAGTATCAATGTGAAATCTTCGGCTATGTAAATCCTCAAGGAGGAATCCCTGTTCGAGGGCAATGAAGAATCATTAGATCTATGGATTCCTCATTTGTTACCAAACATGCTGTAAGGGAAACTAAATATCCTAAAACAAGCCAATTCAAACCAAAATCAAAACTTAAGGACTTCTAAATAAATCAAAACTCCTAATTAAGATTCCTAATCAACTTAAATTCCTAGGGTAAATTGGATGAACCTGTTGGGCTTGTTGGCTGGTCCCAGTGGGGTTGGTTGACCCATGGATCATCGTTCTAGCTTGCATCAGCAGGGATAGCTCTCTCTTTGCCCTTGCTCGTTGTTGCTCTGTCAACAAGGTGGAATGTTAGCTCCGAGGACTGGTCTTTGCAAAGTTCATTGTATTTACTTTTGGCAGATTATAAGGTGGAAGGCCTCAGGTCTCAGGTCTTTGTAAGGCCTTTGGAGTTTAGTAGATGTGATGGAACAGGTGTTGGAGCTATGGCGGCATTTTTTATGTCTCCTTTTCTCTTGTCAAGTGGAGTGCTAATGCGTCATTAGATCTATTAGTCAAGGAGGGAGTCATATGATTAGTTTGATTATGAGTGCCCTAGAATTGCTTTTCTTTGCTTGATTGTATTGTGTGTCCTTGTTTGGGCTTGGTTTCTCTGCTTTGTAGCTTTTCAGTATATTTCTCCGATGCTGTTCATATTTTAATTGATGAAAGTTAATACTCCTTTTTTTTTTTTGATATCCACTTTGGAAAGTTGACTTTGGGAAAGAGTTATAGTGTAAAAAGTGGAAGAAAGAAAATCAAATGTATTTGAGAAACAGTTTAGGTTTATGCTAGGTAAAGCCAACAAACTTTTTTTTCTATTGGGTCAAATGAAAAAGTTTAAAGAGAGGAGGAAAACTTACATACGGTTTTTATTCATTAGTCAAGTCACACAAAAAGTTGTTAGGCGCAGGGCTGTTAGTTTGGTGAATATGATCTATAATGGATAATTGAGATTAGATCTGACATGTAAATAAGGTTACAATAAGCGCAACGACTTTTTGGTGTAATAATCAAGTTCCTAGTTGCGGTTGGGTCGGACGAACAGGTTTGATTTTTTCCAATTAGAGTTTCATTATCATATGAAGCCAAATATTGGGCAAATAAGTGAAGATGAAAAGAGAGATCACAATTGTAAGGTGCTCACTGTCGCAACCCAGTGTTGTTGGGTTCTGGTTAGTCACCTATCACAACGGAACAAAAGACAAAGTGTGTGTGATTGAGACATATGCTAAGATGGATCTCTTCAGTGAGAAGATGGTTGGATTAGGAGTTGGTGTATTAGAAGAAATCAATTGGTGGTTCCATTGTTAGAGAAATCATGGGATGCCATTTGGAAGGTTTGAGTCTTTGAGATGTATGTATAGATACTATGAAGAGGAACCAAGAAACACTATGAAGTAGTCAATTTGACATGTTTGCTTAGAACTGAAAATGCTGAACCTAGATAGACAGCATGAGACTTTTGTTGTTGTTGTTGTGGTGGTGGTGGTGGTGGTGAATTAATTCCACCTATGCTTATGTTACAAATTGCTACATTACCTTGTATAAGATGCTGCACTCAGATGTTAAAGCAGGTCATTTTCTTGGTTGAAACTCATCTTGAATTATTTGTCTTCCAGTGATCAAGGTACTAATTTTTTTCATTTTTTTTCACTTTATTTACATTTTATTAGTTGAAAATAGAAAGAAGTCCTTGTTACATTGAAATTTAGTGGATTGACATGTTAGATGATTTTACTTTCAAATCTCAAGGTTTAATGAAATGATTTCTGACTTCATGTTTATTTTCTGATAATTGGGGATCAAAATGTAGGTTTTGATCGTTAGTTATCAAAATATTGAAGGGCATGCAAAAAAATGGGTGTAGCAGACCTAGGAGTGTTGAGTTCGATGCGTAAAAAATGAGGGCATTCGTGAGCATTTTAGGGGCAACATTGATAGGTGGTAAATTAAGAGAAACTTGTTTGTGATGGTTTGGACATGTCAATCATAGGCCAGCAATGGGGTCACTGAATACAAATTTTCTATTAAAGCTAATGGACCACCAAGAAAAAAGGGGTAGGCCAAAAAGGACATGGATAGAAGTAGTAAAGGATTAGAAGAGCAACTGTTTGACGATTTGGCCAAGGATAGACTAAAATGGAGAAATAAAATTCATGTAATTGACTCCAACCTAGTTGAAATTAGGCGGCAGGCTTTAATGATGATGAAGGAGTGTTGCATGTACAGAGAGGAGATTGATAAAAGACAGGCTTGAATCAGATTGGTAAAAGGAAAAGAGGCTCAAATCAGATCATGTACAACATTTTGAAGGTAATTAGTTCATAGAACTAGAAGAAGTGGGAGATCTGTAAATATCTTGGGATAAGTAGTGCGGAAAGACATGTTTGATTGGCAGGACATGTCAGTTTGGGTGTTATGGAGATAATGCCATCAAATAAGGCCACATTGGAAAGTGCAACCCAAATACAATGTGTCGAAGGGTTGCCAGTTTAGAGAACTAGAGGGAGAGATTGATAAGTGAAGGTATCTTACATTGGAGACTATGGAGAAATACCATTAAGTACGGTCATGTTAGACACTGCAAAGATGATCTAATGGGGTTGATATTTTTTTGGATGCTCTATTTTTTAGCAGAGGTCATTTTTTTTGGACACCCATGATCTTATTATGCTTTATTTCTGAAAAACTGTTAATTGTTGCGGGCATGAGATTGTGGATTCAAGTCACATTACCTATAAACAAAATGTGTTTTGTTTAAAACCTTTTAGGCTGGGAATCCCCTAAATGCATTAGTGGTAGTTTGTTTGCAGTCATTTACATATGATTTACATGTGTAGTGGTTATGCATTGTCACTTTTGTTTGCATAAATGAGGTATGAAAATGGTGTAAATAAGGCCATTTCCACACCTGTACAAGTGTGAAAATCACTTGCACAATTCTTTCAAAAAGGCGCAAGCGCAATCACTCAGATGGTGATTGCATTCTTGTGGGCCCCATCAACCACTTCCCCACCATTCCTATGGGCCCAATATTTGTAATCCAAACCCAGCAATCTGTTTATTGACCTAATAAACCTTAACACCTTGAAGGCGATTATCGTAAATTTTCATAGATTTGAGTAATTTGTGAAAAAATCTCAACCTATAGATGTGATTTTTTGCACTTTTTGTTGGCCCCAATTTATTATCCGAACTATTCAATATTCTCATATTAATGATAAGCATCAAGACTTTTAGTTTCATATCTTAGATCTTTATGGATTTCGAGAAATTTGATAAAAAAGTCTAAAACATTGAAGTCTGAACACATCTAAAACCATAGGATGTTTTCATTTACTTGTGTGAAAATGGTGATTTTGACAAACAAGGTAAAGCCCATTTTCTATCCCTTGCGTAAAATGCGAATGACCCCCTTGAGGTTGTAAATCCATAAGTGAAGTCCACCTAAGAAATTCAAGCTGCTCAAACTCAAAGGCATTGTATTTATCAATGCTAGCCTATATCTAACTCTAATTGGAGTTGGCTCCATCTTAAGATTGATCACCCCCAAAGCATGGGATTTTTCTTTGGTTTTTATTTTTATAATATATTTTAAACATGATCAATCTGATGGTGGGGCCAACTTTTATTGGAGTCAAAATTGGCTTAGAGTTTCCAACATGGCTCCCAGTGATGGATTTATTTCTTTGGACTGAACGAATTAGTTCATATTTCATCATAATTCATCAAACTTGAACTGTGAATCAGACTGATCTGAAAACACATCAAATGAACCTATTGCATTGAATGTTTGGATTTAGTCTCAAAATATGAATTGAATGGAGTAACTATGATGGGATCATGCTCACAAATTGTGATAGTTATGGTTTGCTTCATATAATCAGCGTATGGTCAGCAAGCCTGTTCGTTTGTAGGGAAGAATAAAATAAAATAGAATTGAGTGTCAAATCAAGAAGAAATAAAAGTGGAGGGAGTTGGGAGTAAAAACACCCTTTTTTTGTCATTTTGTGCTTTTTAAGAGCATTTTTTTTTTTGGGGTCATTTTGTGCCTTTTTAGATCATATTTTTTGTCATTTTGTGCAACTAATGTGCTTTTACAACCAACTCACTCTATAGTTTTTTTTTTTTATATTCTTGATTTGACACTCTATTTCATTTCATTTTACTCTATCCTACAAACAAGCGCGTTGACAAATTCTTGCACATAGGTATTCTCATCCCTAATTCTGTTTTTTCGGGTCGCCTGCTATTTGGTAGTACTCTTCCAGAGTCTGGCTAGTTGCTGTGGGCATTGATCACTGTACTATGTGGTTCCATATGTAACTCTGAGTGAATAGTTTATTTTTTAAGAATAGTGGTGAATTTGATTAATTGCTAATTGCAAGCTTATGACAATTGAACTTTGATTAAATGCCACTTTCCATGGTGAGGAATCATGTACAATTATTCCCAAGCTTTCATTGATTGGCCACACTCAGTATTTGTGCATGCACCAAATATATTGGTTTGGAAGATCATTGCCATTTTATCTTTGGCCTTTTCCCCCAATATTTATTATGAACTGTTGGTTTGTTTTCTTAGTCTTCCGTTTGCTGGCAGCAACCAGTGAAGGGGTGGAGAATGTAGGATTCTCACATCTGCGAAATCGTGCATGCACATAACATGTAAGTGGGACTTGCCATATGGATGCTCCTGATCAAATTTTTGGGTGGGTACAGATGTGGAAAACACAATCAAATTGTTGGACAAGGACTTCAAAAGCACAGGTTTTTTCACCTTTCACTGTTTAAACCATGGGATCTTCAGTTCTGTAGGTTGTAAAGGATTTCGAAGTCATAGTTGGATGGATTCCTTTCTGACTTTTGTGTAATACTGGAAGAACCAGTGAATTCGGCGGTCTTTCTTGTATTAGCAATGAAAAATAGTGTGTTGTCTTGATTGGAAAATCTGCTAGAGGATCCAAGTCTTCTAGGTGTTGGGCTGGTCTAATCCTAAATTAAGACAAGTTACAAGTTATAAGTTGTGCTTGTGCTTTGGATTTAATTGAGGTTTGCCCGAGGCCAAATTTACTGTGTGGCTGTTGAACAGGTTTGGACTGGGCCTTGATAGGATGTATATTGATTGGGCCTGAAACCCGGGGTGAACGAGAAATGTGCTAGGCCTGTGACTCGCCCCAGATTCTGATTTTCCTTTTTAAACTATCTTGGGTCATACGTGGCCGATTGTAACTGCTCCTCGAACCAGGCCTTCAACAATGCGAGCCCAGGACTTCTTGGACCTGGTCCATTTGGTATATTCTAGTGACCTGTGTATGACTGTGGACATAGGTTGTCTGTGGTGTCTGGGGTATCTTATATAGGACCATTGTGCCTTTGGTACGGTTGGAAGGATTTCAAGGGAAAAAATAAATAAAAAACAGAGACTGTTTCGGGGGCTTGTCAGTCTAAATCGGTGTTGAGTTCTATGGATACAAGTGATAAGAGAGGATTTGCACAATGAGCTGTACCATTCTTTATAAGCTTGGTTTACATCCAGGTCACCTGGATTGCTAAGTTGCAGTAGTTTTGTCCTGTGGACCTGCATAATCTAACATACTTGTATGGGCCATATCTATTTTCCCTTGTCGTAAACAATTATATGTGAACAGAAGATAGAAAGGCATTTGGATTTACTGGTGATTTTCTGAAGGGCAACTTAGTTTTGCACATTCCCGTGTGTCCATTGGAAACCGGTTTTGCAGACTTTTTCCTCTCGCGATAATAACTGATCTCCCAAAATAGGAAATGCTTTCCTATGGAATTATGAAATATTTAGCTCATTTATGTGCTTCATCAGACGCGGGAAAGTAATCAGACCAGGATTTTCATGCTTTTTCCGCAGAAAGTGGCCCAAGAATGGTAAAAATAAGGGTGGGGATTCAGAGGGAGGCTAGTAATTTTCTAGGCTGTTAACTTACCAGTGGTTCCATTGCTTAAAATGTAATGTAGCCGGGTTTGTACGCAGTGCCTACCTATAAAGTGAAACAAAGTGAAAGCATTAAAGATGAGGGAGATCCACAAAGACCAATAAAAGAATCTCCCCTTAGATGCGATTGATTAACTACCATTTGCCTTAAAAATTAGATCCTAATAAAGTGATGGATACAGGGGAAAAAGCGATTGATGCCGATCTCTAACTTCTCTTCATGGTTTAAACCTTTGGGTTACAACATTAGGTCACGGGTTCAAAATATGACACCAACAAAAAAGAAGAGTTGGTTACCTTCTTCACCAAGTGGTGGGTTTTCTCCATCTTCTTGTCACTTCCTTTCATTTCATAATCCTTCAACAGACCTCCTTTTTCATGAATTCCTATTTATTGGACGTTTTGTCGGCAAACAGGCCATAATAGAACGTTCTTTTGATGGCGGCTGTTAGTTTTAGATCTAAATCCTTGGGTCATACTCGTAACCCTAGGATACAAATCTGAAAACCATTGGATCATAAAAATGCCAATGGGCAAAAACGAAGGGGCTGAAATTACTAAATTTTCAAGGTTAATTGAAACCTTTCGGGGAGCTAGAATTTTAAAATACTTGTGAAAAAATATGACATTTGTAAATTTCTGGGGATGAGATATAAGATCATGTCCATAAATTCACAACATGACAAATTTCTTTCAGAAGCATGCCCTTATTTCCCATGTCAACTTGCTTTGTGCTCAATTTAGCACCATATGAAATCTACTCATCATCCTATCGGATCTTCATCATCATCATGAAGCGTTGTCCCAACTATGCTTGGTTAGCTATATGAATTGTGTTTTGCCAATTCAGTTTATCATGGGCTAACTTGCACTTATTAAGATCTATCTTTACTAGACATTTCCATTCATGTCCTTTTTATCATTTTTTTAAAGGGGTTATCAATTTGCTAGAAAACCTTTTCCTCAGGGGTACCAAATATGGATCTTGTTTTGGATCTAAAAAAATGTGTAAACGGTTTGGATCTTGCATCCTCATACTCGAATTTCTGGTAATTAGACCCCTCATTTTCCTGGGTGATTGGACCTTTCCTTCTCACCCCTGTTCATGCATTTAAGTGTGCCCTATGAGTTATACTGCATGTGACCAGTGTGTAGTCCACTCACCAAGAGAACACAAATCTAAGATGTTATCATGGTGGTTCGCTAGTGGTCCCCCAACCAGTTTGATTCCTATGCTCAATATTGTTTTCCATCCTTTCCCTCCTTTCCCTCCTTTCAAGAATTGCATTTACCTTTAATTCTCGCGAGCACGCTTTATATCCTCATTCCTTCGTATCCTAGCCAATTCCAACATTCTCATTGAACCAATCAATGTGTTTGTTCTACACCTAATGCAAGTTTGCTGAACCCAAGAAACATCAAAGCTCGCTTTTGGTGAACCATGCATCAGACACGATAAGAAGTGGGCCACAGCATGTCCCACCATCAGAGAAGTCAAAATGGACATCATTATCTGGTGTGGTGTTTGACAAGCAATTTGGTCTACTCTAATAAATAATATAATCTCCATTACACACTTTACAACCACCCCAAAATTACATTTAAACAACTCCATAGTGTCGGCCATAACACTTCACATATTGAGCATGTTTTTAAAATCAAACAGAAAGAAATGTATTTTTGCTCTCATGCCTTTACCCAATTGTTTTTGCCAAAGATCCATGGTCCTGAAATGAAGGGTCTTGTTTTATGGTGCACCCGACACAGCCCAGTTGTGTATAGGGCGGCGCCTTCTTGGGCGTGAATAGTCCATGGTCATGAACTGCTGCATGTCTTTCTCTCTGGTGTTGATTGGTACTTGATCGTTCAGTTTTTCTACTACTTACAAACAAATTAGGACATTCAATTAGTCACAGAGTGAAAAAAAAAAAAAAAACAAAATCCTTACAGAGGGTAGTCTCCCTTTCATGCACCGTAACAAGAAAGATGGGTTAAATGGCTGCAAGTTGTTTTATCTTTTTGTGTTTATTAAGTCAAAAGCTTTTAAGCTGATGACGATGATGACGATGATGATGATGATGATGATGATGAAGAGTTTGGTGGTTATTAGTTAAATACTTGAGAATCACACAGCCTGTCATTTATTGAAAGGGTTATTTGATAATTCTAATCACACAAATGCAACAAAAATCTTTTCATCAATTGCAAGAAGGGTTTTGTTTGTCAAAGTTGATGGGCTGGTTAGGAACATGCCTAGTGTGGGCAGATGTGTGGGTTCCAGTCCCTCGTAAAAAAGAAGAAGAGTGAGAACAGCTTGGCTTAATATAATGGTTTCAACATGTTTTAAATCTGCAATATAAAAAACCAATTAGATAGTAGCTAGTAGTAGTGCTGAGAATGACATTCTTGTTCCAATCCAAATCTTGCATTGCTTATGACTCTAAATAACCACATCAATCAGATGATTGCAAGCATTTCTTTCGTGGTAATGGAAATGGATAAAAAATCATAAGAAACTTGGCCAATATCTTGATGGTAAGGGAACTTCATAATGAACGTGTTCTAAATCAGTCGCCCTCGAAGAAAGAAGAGAAAATCAAATGGACGCCCCTATATAAGCTAAAGTGTGTATAGAATCATTCCCTTTTTACCCATATAATGAATTAGTAAAAGTAAAGTAACAACTTTAGTACTGTAGCAAAATAGTGTAAGAAAAGATCAATTCAAACTTCAAAGCCATGAAGAAGTCAAGAAGCTAAAGGTAAGACAACAATCCTTCCCCCTGATGGATTGCTCACAACTCATTCAAGTGTCGGCAAAACAGAGAACGAAACATGATTAAGGTATCTTTGGTTAGAAAATCACCTGTAGAACGTCCATTTTTCACATTGTTAGATTTGTAATCTCCATTCATTGATTCTTGAACCTGTATTTTATGGACAGGAATTAAGGAACATTAAAGGTCCACAACAACAAAAAAGCCAACAAGAAATGGGTCTGTTTAGTGTTTAGTGTAGTGAGCGCGGAAGTATTAGCGGAAGTCCTTACCATGGGCACTTCAATGGATCTCAGTTTCCTGGGTAATTGCCTGGGTAATTTACCTATAGCAAGCACCACATAATGAGCTGTACAAGTTGCATAGAGAGAGAGAGAGAGAGAGAGAGAGAGAGAGAGAGAGAGAGAGAGAGAGAGAGAGAGAGAGAGAGCAATGTTCGCTTACTTTGGTCGTGAGGGGAATAAGCAAGAGTCCTGTGAGAAGTACAAGGTGGTACCAAAGTAGAGAGGGTAATGAACAGGGTTGTGATGATTAGCAGCTTCATCTCTTAACTTAAAAGAAGGTTTGCTTTTTGCATGAGAGATTTTGTGGGTGAGTTTTGGATTATATATATTTCTTAAGGAGCCCAGAAGAGGGGTTATGAGAGAGGGAGCTTGAAAGAGAGACAAGAACATGAAACATAAGAGTGGCCCAGCAGCTCCCTAAAGTTCTTTCATCCTCCCTCTTTATCTGCTTTCCATTTATTGTTACGAGTAGTGTGGAATTATCTTATTTAGAAATGATTCTGTGTAGCAGAATACAGTGAAAGGAGTCCAGATAGCAAGGACTAAAATAGATTCTTTGGCCAGGCCCAACGGCCCATAGCATACATTCATCAATGACCCCACATGTTAGTAAAATCTTAGCCAGTTTTCAATCCAAAAGAAACAACTGACATTGTTATATAAAATAAAGAAAACAATGGATGAAAAATCACATGTTTAACTATTGATCAATCTGACAGAAGGGTGAGATTTGTTGGAAAGCTGAAGAATTAATTGGAAATCTACTGTACTCTAATGTCACAAGACATGGCGATATTCTCAAATTTGATTGTATTCTCAGGATTCTAAGTGATGACAGTAAAAAATAGCATATAAATAATAAAAATAGACTTAAATAGTTAGTACCAATTTTACCTTTTTATATCCTATCAATTTTGTAATACTATGGGAAAATTTCATTTGACAAATTTATGTCAAGAATATCATGATACCAAACTATGACATGGATTGAAATTACTTGTCATTGAAAAAAATTCATTTGAGTGAATTCTAAGGCTTCTGTCTTTCCATCTGTCTAATTCTTAGGTTCATATAGTGTGGTCCTCCTTTGGAATGGTCTAAATTGATGTGGATGTGTTAGTGTGACGTCTGCTTGAGTGTCATACACTACAATCTGCCGTTCTCTAAAAATCTATGTGCATTTAGAGGAGAAAAATCAGGGCCCTCCATTTGTTGTGATTGATGTATTTTGAGGGTTTTAATCAATGGCGGGCCTTGTCAATGAATGCTATTGGTCCTGATCGCGACTAGTAAGCTGTCCATACTGTCCAAATCATGGGGCCTACTAGGGATTGAGTTATCTGAAATCACAGTGATGCCTATCTGATATTGTCAACTATTTATTGAGAAATGATACTCTAAAACTGTTTGTTTGTAAAGATACACGTAGGAATTGAATATGTAAGAATACACGTCAAAAGTGGTTAAAAATGAGTAGGCAAAGGTGAATATTCAAAAATGAATATCAAATAACCTCTCCTTCAATGGAAAGTGAATGAAGGAAGATTAGACATCAACGTGCAGCGTCAGAGATATCAAATGGGCTGGGCCAACCCGTTTTTGCCCGGCCCGGCCCCTCTTGGCAGTCAACAGCCCACGGCACGGCATGGCCTGTGCCATGGGCTGCGTTGGGCCGAGGGAATGGGCACGATCGGCCCGTTTCGGCACTGCACGCTACGGGGTGGGTTGGCCTGCATATTACATATATTATGTTTTTCATTTCTCAATCCACCTCCCATTCCAACTAATGTTAAGTTAGTGGATAAAATAACAAACTTTTCATAGTCTACTCACGGCCACAACCTATAATGCTCAAATACAGCATGGATATGTCATTTATATGGGGGGAAATGAAATTTTCGCGTAACACTAAGTCACCTAACCCTTATCCTGTCTCACAACAACTTTAGTAAAATGAAGTAGGATATATTATCTATTTTGAACTATCTGTGTATCATAGTCCATAGCAAAATGAAAACTTGCCATGGAATGGAAAACATCTCTTCGTACTTTAAGATTTTGTAATTTCTCACAGTCAAACAAACGTTTATTAGAGAAAATCCCATTGACACTTGCCAACTTTGGATCTAGTCACTGACTCTATATTTTAGGCCCGCCATTCTCTACAAAGATTGTAAGGTTTTGAAGGTAATTCTATTTACAAACCTTCAAGAAGTTTAGATCCAAATGGTTCTTTTCTCAGTGGAGTAGGTCGAGTTTGACTGAACCACTTAAATATCTTTGTCATTCCCCGTGCTTGTGTTCTAATTTTAATTTTAATACTGAAAAGGTGAAAAAAATTAGTCGGGAAAAAAAATTTAAAGAGGCACGACCGGCATGGCCTGGCATGCTCCACGCGTGACCCGTGGAGGGCTGTGCCTTGCCAGGATAAATCCATGGCCCAGCCCGTTTGACATCCCTATGCAACGAATAACCTAGTAATTCAAATCCCATAAAAGTCAAGGGCACACACACACACACACATATATATATATATTTATATCACTACCTTATGCTCTTCATCCCACACCTCATGTCATTCCACACCTTAGATCTTTTAATAATCTTTTGGGAGAGCTCATTTGAACATGAATCCCAACCTATTCAATTCCTATGTACTCCAATGCAAACAAATAAGTTCTCTGTGTCTATACAAAGTGTATTATATGCTCTAAAAATCTTCATCTTGGGGGCCCAATTCGTTTGTTTCAAACTTCTGGCTGAATCTTTCCTCCTGAGGTTGGAGAGGTGCTCACTTGGATCGTAGGGATACTCACTGTTGAAGCTGTAAGAAGACACTGATTAGATGAATGAGTTAATCATGTTATCCACACAGTTTAATTGAGCAAAGTGGGCCCCACCCACACCTGAGATTGCTCGAGGATAGGCTGTACTTGGTGGTGTAATCACAAACAAAGATCAATTCTCAATAATCTCCTTGAGTTTTTAAGTGGCCACACCAATATGATTTAGAAATATATGATTAGCATGACAATTGAACTATAATCCATCTAAAGCTAAAAGTTTCAAATCAACATGAAAAATGGCCTACTACGTCGTGAAATATTGTGTTAGGCTTAGGATATTTTAAGCCTGAAATCAATTGCATGGACACTGCCCACAAGCGTGAAATCAGAGCCCTGAACCAGCCCAAAATATTCAGGCCTAGGCTCAAGTTGGGCTTCAAAAGGGAATCAGTGAACAGCCAATAAACTAACAGGAGGTTGCTTGCATTACACATGGAATGATTCATTGTAGAACTTGCAATTTATACAAGGAAAGGGACCCATCGTATGTGCACACCAAATGCCCTTAGCTGCTTGGCTCCTCTTTTTATTACCTTCGTGGGATCATCTTAACCCCATGTTTGTTTTTTTTTTTTTTCTTGTTTTTTTTTTTGTTTTGGTAAATATCTTAACCCTATGTTAAGAGCCTCCAAAATAGATAGTTTTAGTGACTGTCTATTTCATGTACATGCATACTCTAGTTGAAGAAATTGGGTCATCCTATTCTCATCAAGGTGAAAAGGAGGAGGATACTGAAGCTTTGATGTAGGACCTTAGAATGCATAGTCTACCTAACTCATAAATAAACGAAACTATCAATTGATGATAATTTGCTATGAGAAGTAAATCTACAAGAAGGTAGCAAGATGGACCATGTCAGGCCTGTTAGGGTTTTCAGTGGTTGCAATTTAATTGGACACATTCATTTTCATCGTTGCTTGATCTCTCATTCATTCATATCTTAAGTTTTAAATTGTAATATGCATTATTTTAAACCTTTCAGAACTTTTGTATCATGCATGTTTTGTTCTTAATCTTGGATGTATTAATTTTTGAAAAGAAAAATTTTGAATTATGTAAGCCAATGGTTTTAAAAGTTTCAAATCATCTTAAGCATTTTAGGATCATGTTTTTAAAACTCCTTTAGAATGATTTAACACATGAAATCAGGTATGATTCCATGGCCCAAAGTCCCCACAAGAAAAATTCTTTGAAAAATATATTTTGGGGAAAATAGACTTTTACCGGCGGCCAGCATAACTTTTACCGGCGGCCCTGGCCCCCGCTAAAAGTTGTTTTTAAAAAATAAATATGACCGTTAACTAGCCGTTGAAGCCTTCTTTTTCTTTATATATAGTGCTTCCTTTGGCTTTTTAAAGTGACTTTTGAGTCCTTCGAAGACCAAGGAAGGAGGAGCAATCCAAGCTAGGCTAATGAGAGATTAGGAGGGCTAATCCATTATTTCAACCTTTGATTCTTCAAATGGGTGTGCTTCCTTTGTCCCAAGATTAATTCATGCTTTGTTTTAAAATCATTGTTTCATTTAATAGCATGATCAAATGTTTGTTTAACTTGTTCAAATGTTGTTTTCATAACATGCTTAGAACTTTAAACATGATTAGCTTTATGTCTTCAACATTTGTTTGAGTTCCACATGTTTAGTTTCATGTTTTCTAAAACAAGATAGCTAGTTATTAATTAACAACTTTCAAAAACTAATTTGTTAATCTTGAAAAACATGTGTGGCTCATTAACTTCTATCTCACATACATACTTTTCATCTTAGCATCATTTATGTGCATTCATTTTTAAGAGATAGAAAGTTTTATGTATATGCATCATTCTTAGGAATTTTCAATCATCATGCACTTACATAGAAGTTGAGATTTCTTTTTCAAATCAGCCTAATTAGAGGCATTAAATTGTACTTAATTATTCTCTTTCAAATGCATACTTAGGCATAAATTTGAGAGAAAGAATTTCATGTTGTAAAGGTTATTGCTTAGCCTTAAAAGCATAAAGAGTGGTTGTAAAGGTTAATGCTAAGCCTAGAAAAGCATAGTGGTGTTTTGTAAGGTTGGAGGTGAACCCAAACCTCATATTGAGATAGTAGAAAATCCGGTAGGGAAAGCCGGGAGTGGATGTAAGCACGTTGGCCGAACCACTATAAAATCTTGTGTTATGGTTGCTGTTTATGTCTATGAATGATGATCACATGTGTATGGTTGATGCTCATAATCTATGCTTATGGTTCACATGCTTGATGTTTAGATCACATGCTTATGTACTTCTTAGAGTCATCATATGTATTCAAATTAAATAACATTTACCAAAGCATAATTGGTTATAGACTTTTAAAATTGGTCTAGTTCTTTGAGCTCACCCTATTCACCCCCCCTATAGGGTTCGATCCAGGACTTTCAAGGGTGCATGTACACAAAGATCTTGGCTTCTTGTAGCTGCTTGGAGAGATGAATACCATAGATGACTATGATATTATTCAAAGCATTTAAATCTAAGGTGACCCTCTCATTTGCAGAGGGTCTTTTCCCAATATCCAAGAGGAAAATGTAAAAGTGGATGGCCTTTTAGTCCATTAACAACATACATAAGTTGAGATCAAGTCCATTGATCTTAACACACAATTCATGGCCGTCTGATTGGGCCAAGGACAAGCCCATTGCTCTCCCAAAGATTTTCAAGAAAAAAAGGTAGGCCATTGACATAATGTACAATTTGGATAATTGCCGATAAGGCCTGATAGAGTGAATAAAAATTGCTGACATTAATAAATTTTATGTTTTTCAAAGACCTCTCAAAATGTATGAGGATCTAAGTGTTGATATAAATTCTTGTGTTGTTCACAAACAGATTAACCCTTTCGTGTTACTAGTTACCAAGATGATATCCAAGCTGAAGGTTGCTAGCTAAGAGCCTCCAAAATAGATAGTTTTTTAATTTTTAATTTTTAAAATTTTTTTTTATGGTAAAGTAGTAGGACCAGCTTAATCCTATGGTAAGAGCCTCCAAAATAGATAGTTTTAGTGACTATCCATTTCATATACATGCATGCCCTTGTTGAATGAATTGGGTCATCCCATTCTTATCAAGGCAGGAAGGGGGATACTAAAGCTTTGATGTAGGAACCTAGAATGCCCAGTCTACTCAACTCATAGATAAATGAAATTACCAACTGACAAAAACTTTGTTGTGAAAAGTAAATCTACAACAAGGCAGCAAGAAGGAACATGGTGAGGGTGCCGTACACAAAGATCTTGGCTTCTTGTAACTGCTGGAGAGATGAATACCATCAATGACCATTGCGTTGTTCAAAGCGTTGAATTAAAGGCGACCCTTTCATTTATAAGTGATCTTTTCCCAATAGACAAAAGGGAAATGTTAAAAAGGATGGCCAGGAAAATTATATAAGTTGAGATATCTTATTGTTTTTTTCCCGGTGATAGTTTTATTTTCTATAAATCTAACCTGTGTGAAGCCAAGGAAATTAAGCACCTTCTTGAGGATTATTGCCAAATCCCGGAACAGGTTATTAATTTTTCTATAAATCATGTATTTACTTTATCAAGTGGCTTATAAAAAAGATGCAAAGGTATAGCTTCAATCCTAAGGGTAAAGCTTATGGAAACAAACGAGAAGCATTTGAAAAACCTGTTATTTATTGGAAGGAATAAGAATCTTAGTTTTGAAGCTCTCATTAATAAATCAAGGCTACAATCAATACTTGGCAGATTCTGCTTCTCTCTAAAGCGGGTAGGAACACATTAATTAAATTGGTAGCTTCAACTATTCTCGTTTATAATATGTCGGTTTTGTAACTCTCCAACAAAACTTCTAATGCTATTGATAAAATGTTTAGATCCTTTTGGTGGGGGGAAGGTGAGGGAAAGAAAAAAAATGCACACCTTAAAATGGAAAGAGTTTTGTAAGCCGATTGTGGATGGAGGGCTTGAAATAAGGGATGCCATAAGTAATAATTTAGCTCTTCTAGGCAAAACATGTTGGCGTCGCCTTGATGATAATCTCCTATGCTCTAAAATTCTTAAAGCAAAGTATTGTCCCAAATCTAATCTATGGGAGGCTAAGTACATAAAAGGAAACGCATGGTTTTGGAGAGGGTTTGTGGATGGGGTGAGTTTCATTTACGATAGAGTGGGTTGAATAATTGGTAATGGGGAAAAAATCTCAGTTTGGGACCATAACTAGATCCCTATAAAAAAGGCTTGAGGAAAACTTTAACCAACATAACCAGCCCAAATATTACAGTTAAAGATTTATGGAAAGCTAATAAGCAATGGGAAGAAAATAAGATTAGAGAAAATTTGAATAACTTAAACGAAGTGAAGGATATTGGAAAAATATAAATTTCGATTGGTAATCATAGTGACAAAAGGGTTTGACTTTTTTCAAAGAATGAACAATTGTCAACAAAGTGGGCTTACAGAGAATTAGTGGAAAGACGCAATCGGAAGGGGTTTTGGAGAATTCCAATTCCCTAAAGGATCATGTTGTTTGAGTGAAAATGTTTTCACTTGAGAATAAATATTGTAAATCCCTTGTGCCCACTCTGTGAGGATATAGTGGAAAGGGTTTATCACTCTCTAATGAAATGTGATTATGCTAGAGCATGTTGGTTTGGTACCCACTTTGGGCTCCTAACTCATAGTCTTAGTGTTGGGGAGTTAAAGGAGTACCGAAGGAGTTCTGCGAGCAAAGTAACCCATTTGCTCCTCTAGGAAATGATCACTCTAGAGTGTGCGTGTTGACCATGTGGTGGACCTTATGGAAAGCAAGAAACGAATTCCTTACCAAGGGAAAACAAACGAACCCCGCAAATATAATCCACTTGGTTAAAACAATGGTTGATAGTTTTAACATTCGTTGTTCTTTAAGGGATAAGAAGAAGGATGGGGAACAGAAAACTATCAAGAGTGATCAATTCCAAGGAGGTTGTGATGTTCTTAGATGCTACTTATAGGGCAATAGATGACAAAGCTTCATTTGGTCTCATGGCTATGCTTAAAGGGGTGGTTGTGGATGCTAGTGCTTGGATTGGTCCAAAAGTTACCTCATCGAAGGAAGTTGAAGAAAGGGCGCTTCTCGCAGCTCTAAAAAAAGGCGAGGGAACTATGTTATGTAAGGATCTGAATATACTTGGACACTAAAGAGCTGGCTTAAGTTGTTCATGGCAAATTTGGTTGGGCTATCTACCCAATAATTGCTTATATTAAGAAACTACTTCTTAATTTTGATATTGTGGAGGTTTCTTATATTCCTAGAACTTTTAATTCTACCATTGCTAAGTTTTTTCTTGTAGTTAGAACATACACCTGGAAAGCGTGCGTGTGTTCATAGGGTTAGACTATTGACTATGGTGTTGTTTGTGGGGGTGTTTCTTGTTTTATGGAGTCTTTTTGTTGGTTTGTGTTTTTTTTTTCTTTTTTTTTTTTTGGAAGAATGAAAGGCCTTTTTTCATACCAAAAAAAAAAAAAAAAAACATATATAAGTTGATATCAATTTCTTAACATGCAATCCATGACCGGTTGATTGGGCCAAGGCCAATCCCATTGCTCTCTAAAGAATTTCAAGGAAGAAAATAGGGCAGGTTATTGACATATTGTATAATTTGGATTGTTCATCTAAAGGCCTAATAGGGAATGGAAAAATTGATGACATTAATATGCAATTTTTATGTTTTTCAAAGATCGACAAAACATTGGACCCGTAAACAAACGTAAAAAATCAAATTGACAAAAGTTGACTTTTAACCATTTCGGGTTACCTCAATAATACAATTTACGATTTAAAACTTATAAGAGTGAAGCAACCATGAGTTTTACCGTACTCTTAATCAAACAAAATTAACCAGCATTTTACCTATTAATCAAGATCTTATCCATCATCATTGACTAAGCCAAGGAAAACATTCATTTTTTTATACCCATATTAATGTTGGGTGTAACACCCCGACCCTTAATATCCTATTATTTATAATTAGTTATTTGTTAGCTAATTAAGTGTGCTTAGAGTCCTAGCGAGTCGAGTTTGATGTGTGAGTCACACGTGCGAAGTCTTGCGTGATTCCGAGCTTGTTTGGGTACGGTAGGGGTGTGTGTAGTGATTTTCCGAAAGTCTCGAAGGTTTTTTGGTATTTCCTGATTTTCGAGATTTTGACACCATCGGATAAATTACTTAATTTCTCGAACTTTGTCCTTCTACCTCATCCAGACCCGGATCCCCGAAGCCCATCTAAAACTTGACTCAAAGCCCACTTAAACTTTTTTAATACTTTTTCTCTCACTTATTTTATCTTTTCCTCCCTTATTTTATCATTTCTCCACATCACCATAACATTATGTTTGGGAAGGAGGTAAAATGAGGGGAAGGAAAAAAAAGAGGGGAAAATGGAGGGAATGTTGAAATTGAGGGTGCTTGGGAAGGAGGGAGGGAAAGTTGGGGAGGCGAATTTTGGGATAAAATTAGAGTGGGGCCCACTCCAAAATTTTTCCTTCAAAAATGGGGGGAAAGAGGGAGGCAAAGAGGGGATTTTGGGGCAAATTATTGAACTGCCCTTTTGTCAACTTGAAGCTTTTGCAAAAGTAAGGCTAAAATGGTAATTGTCTCTCTACCTTTTCCCCTTACTTTTTGACTAAACAAACAAGAAGAGGGAAAATTAATTTTCCCTCCCCTCCCCTCCCCTCCCCTTCATTTTCCCCTTCCCCCTCAAAATTTCCCTCCCCTCCTCTCTCCACTTCCCAAACATAGTATAAGAGAACACTCCTTTCACTCATTTCCTCTCCCTTAACCCCATTCCCCTTTATCACTCACGTGACCCACTTCCCCCTCTCTCTTTCCTTCATTTATTTCTTTTCTCTCTCTCTCTCTCTCCCCCTTGATTCTTTCTCTGTCATTGCCTCCCCTTGTTGCTTGCTCAACTGGAGCCCCACCAAGCCAAGGAGACCACTCTCATCATCCTCCCCATGCTCCACTGACCTGGAGCATCTCTTTCTCCAAGCCATCCATTAACTCTCCATATCTAGGTAAGCTCCTAAGCATGTAGAAATTAGGGCCTTTTCCCTCTTTGCTTTGAAATGGTTTAGGGAGGCTATTTGCTACCTTTTGCATGCATTTTTGTAGGTTGTTTTGGGTTTGAGAGGTTCTTCCCCAATTTGAGTTCCAACAGTGGGTTTTCTATTTTTTCCCTTATTTTGGAGTACACTCACCAAAGGCAAGTGGATATCTATAGTATGCTATGATATGTTGCTCCTCTTTATAATTCTAACATCTAATTTTAATTCTAGACACCCTTGTGCTCATTGTATATTAAATTGGAAATTAATTTGCTAGGTTAGGTTATATTTTGAATGGGATTAATATGGTTGGATTGGAGCTTGTATAAGGTATGAATGGAGAGGGTGTGGCCCACTTGTCATTTTAGTTGATTAGATGTATGGGAGTGTGAGAAACTTCCTCTGTTTCAGAATTGAAAACAGAACCCAGATTTGGGTTTCTGTATGTCTCTCGATTTTTGAGGCCTGATGGTATGAATGAGTTTGATGAATAGGAGATGGCTTTGGATGGAAAAACCATTAAGGGGACGTTTGTTATATAGGGAGGAATCCTATATATCCAAAAGGGTTCCTTCATTCCTCTAGAATAATGCTATCCTCTCGGAGGATTTTTGAAGGGAGGAATCATTGTATTCTAGGTTTGGAAAATACCTAGGAGGAGTCACTTTTATAGCTTGGTGCTTCTTTGCCTCTGTGGATTCGCGAAATTCGATGGGGGAAAGTGGAGATGGAGGAATCGATGGAAGAGGATTTTTTATTGGTTTGGAGGATTTCGAAAATTCTCTCACTTTTCATCTCTTCACTCAAACTTGCGTTTTCCTCTTAATCGAGGAAAACCAGAGAGGATTCCTCTCCGAGGACATTACCCAAACATGCCTAAAGAAACCAAAGCATGCTTTTATTAATTCTTTATGCACCCATTTGATCACTTTGCATTTCTTTATTAATATATAAACCTTTGTCCATCCGCACCCATTTCATCACTTTGCATTTATTTTCTTAATATATAAACAATTGTTCATTTGTTAGGGTGTCAAATGTATATGTACATACTCATGCTTACTAAAGCCTCAATGTGACCCAGTGTTATGATCATTTCGAATATAACTGTGGTTGCATTTTTGTATTGCAGATACTTTAGGACTTGTGGACTTCGGTGGACCTTGGCTACCTCTTTATGACTTATTTAACTATGTGTGAGGAATATTTTGAGCCGAGATTGCTCGTGGTTATTCCGAATTTCTCTGGATTCAACTTATCTTAATCGCGGACGTTATGGGGCAACGAGATACCCTCTTTGTATCTATGCATGAAGAAGAATTGTTCATGTATCGCGAACGCTAATTCCTTTCATTGACTGAGTAGAGATGTACGAAACTCCGGGAATAGCATTGTACTTAAGTTTGGATTGTTTATCACTTTTGATTATGAATTGTACCATCTGGTACTTTGTCTTCATATTACGAACATGTTCATTAGCTTCATTTAGTTTGCTTTTTTGGGATCACGTGAGACCTTAGATGTTGGACTTAAGATCCCCTTTGATGTTATGTTTGTTCCGACGCTTGACCGAAAGTGTTGAGGCTAAGGGCTTTGATTGTATAAGCTTTGAAGATGACTACTTTAGGCATTTTTTATTCTGTCTGTTTGCTTGATCTGATTTGATGAAAGGTAGTAGTCAATTTTTCGTTTGACGAATCTTATTCACGTAAGATGAACCTAGCCCTTCACTGTTACTGTATTAGAACTTGTGTGTTAGGTACCACTCACCCGTACCATTTGACACAGTTGGGGCACCACTATAATAGGACTGTTACCTTTGACCATCTGCAGTTCGGATGTTCTGTGATGGATGTACACCATCGAATACTTTATGATGATGGGGGTTCTGATGTTTGTTTGTTTGTTTTTTACCCAGTATCCAATTCTGCTTGGTCAAGCTTTTCTCCCGTGCATTCTCTCTACCACAACTCAGTTCGAGTAAGAAAGGCTGTGATAATATCCCATGGTGATGAGCATATTTGACTGTGTATTTTGTTAAGATGTTCATGTTAGGTTTATTATGATTCGGTTGCTATACATTTATTATAATCTTGTCTATTCATTTACTCTGTTTAATACTGCATATCTATTAGTGTTTTATATGAATATCTGCTTGCCGACCATCGTATCTGATGATGCTACTCTTGGTGCATAGGTACCGAGCCCTTTTATCTCGAGGATGAGGAGACAAAGGAAGTTTAGGCGGATCAGCCAGATGACCTCCTAAATTACTATACAGACGACATTGTTTAGTTGTATCATCCCCGTACTCGAGAGCCACATGTTTGTCCTGGCTAGATTCATCTTTTGTTCTTTTGATTAGGCCCAAATTTCAGTTTGGCATTTTGTTGTAATTAATACTTTTGGTTAATTTTTTCAAACTTGAACTCTAGTTAATATATTTCGGTATTTGCTCTTAACCACACATTCTGAGATATCACTTGTATTTATGAAGCTTTCGCCATACGTTTTATGTATATGAGAAAATGCATACACCTCACAGTGGTCCTCGATACATATGAAACATGATTGGGGCCACGTGTTGTTTGTTAATGTTGAAAAATTTTAATTGGCCTTAATCTCACGCATAATCCCCGTTTTACAAAATGGGGGCTTGATATTGGGTGTTTTAACTTCTCATGAGTTTGGGGCCCAAAAAGCACTTTCTTGGGCTTTATATCCTCAAAAGAGATGGCCCATTAGTTATAGTAGTGGCACTACTTCAAAAATGGGATGAAACCACATCAGTTAAGTGCAAAAAGCCTCTCCCCTTGGTTGTTGCATTTTTAACAACATTTGCTTTCATAAATCATAACCCAATTTTTTCATTCATCTCATCTAAAAAAGAGTAAAAAAAAAAACTTCCCTCTACCCATTCTCTCCCACGCTCTGCCCTACTTTTCTCTCAATCGAGCCATCTCTACCAAAGTGTTCTTCGAAACCAATCTCTCCATCACCGAACCCCATCTCTTCGTTCCTTTCTTCCTCTTAATTTTCCCCCAAAAATACATCTATTCGTCATCTCTTCAGTCCTTTCTTCTTCCTGCGTGGAAAACTAGTTATCTATGCAAAGGAGTAAAAAAGACGCTTCATAAAGGGGTTTTGTGAAATAACTAGTAATAGTGAAAGAAAAGGGGGTTTTCATCTCCCTTTCTCAAGCTAGGGTTCAAAGATGAGAAGAATATTAAGGTTGGAGCCGAGTGAAGATCTAATCCACTAAATACAAATGAGCAATAGGTTTGCCCATCCCATTGTTTGGTTGGATGAGTTTTGTTTTCCCCATTTAAGGTATTATGTTGCCTTATTTCTTATTGTAATCCAGTATGAAGGTTGGTGATGATTAATATGGTTGTCTTGACATCCTATTATTGTGTCTAGAGATGACTTTTGTAATCTCATTTTCAATAGTGGAAGTTGTGAACTTTAGTCCCATGGTTTTTCCCTTCACTTAGAAGGATTCTCAACGTAAAAAATCGGTGTGCTCTTGCTCTTCTTCTTCTTCTATTTTACTACTTGAGGATTTTGATCGTGTTGTTCAATATTCTCCATTAATTCGCATATGTAGAGGGAAAAATGTATGGTGCTTTTCCATCAAGATCCTAACAACGAAGTCAGCTAAAGTCTGAATAATTGACACAAGGGATTTGACTAAGGCAAAATTCATCTTGAGAAAAAGAAAAAAAAAAGGAAAATAGCAATATTTACTGTCTTAAAGATTGTTAGAAAAAAATATAATATATACAATTGTCATATGAGTATCGCATGGAGCATATAAATGGTTGATTGGTGTTAAGTTTCCTTAGCTAACCATTTATATCAAAACCTCGAGGCATTAGTAGAGGTAACATACATACTTTTCAATACTCCCCTTTGGTGGAGCCTGCTCGTCAACACTCTCTCTTAGGTGGAACCCAGTTGGCTTACTTTTGGATAGACAATTTCGTACCGAGTTGTCCCTCTTGGGATTCAATCTCGTGACCGATTAGCTCTGATACCATATTAAGTTTCCTTTACTATCTTTGAGGTCTTGGTAGAGGTATCATAAATACTTTCCTTGCGTGGAGGAAGAGCCATTTGAATTACAACATAAATAATGGAACAATAACTTTTACTAACCACCTCTTAGCCTAGGCTAAGAAGCAATCTGACTCAGCCCAGCTAGGGATTATGTCAATTTAGATCTAGCCCAATAAAATGCAAAATTAAGGCCTCCTCAATTAGGGCTTAAAGCTATAAGCTTAAACCCACAACCTCACTTAAATTGAGATGCGGAAAGACGCAGCCAATAGTCAAGGTCAATGCATGCTGACTTAATAAGATTAGTAAATGAAACACTTAGAAAATGGGTACTTTCTTTTCAACACCATCCTATGTGAGACAATAGAAATGTAGCCTAAGAGACCAAAAATGGTTCCTACTCACTAGATTTTGCAAATGTTTGACAATTTCCAACACTTTTGGCCTTTTGGGTGCCTCCACCATCTCAACCTCTTCTTTCTTTAATGCAAAATTACTAAGTTCAATCCATGATGATATTGGTCATAATTATATTCAAACCTACATAAAACCTATGTCTCCAAACCGAGGTTTATATTAGAGTATCTTAATACATGGACTGTTACTTGAAACTTAGGCAAAAAAGCTCTTATGGCCATATCTTGTCTTCTCAAGATGAGATAGATCTGAGGTCAAACATTTAATTTTCTCTTGATGAGCTACTCACAGGTAGTAATTATTTTTGAATAAATAGAAACTAAATTCTATGAAGTAAAAATGGTCATTCAAACATTAGAATCCACAACGTATATGATATTATTCTTGGAGTTTGGGTCCTCTATCGCACTTGGTATATACTCACCGGATTGGACCACTCACATTGTGCCACATCACTAAAAATCCATGTACAATTGCTCCCATCCGATTCAAACCTATTACAACTGTAGTTGCACATGGGTTTTTCTGGTGATGTGGTGCATCGTAAGTGGTCCACTCACGGTGAGCGTATACCAAGTGCGATAGAGGACCGTAAACATCCTTTTGAAGCACGACAATTGGTCATAGTCTAGATTGTACAAAATAGGACACTATAGGAAATTAATAAAATAAACAAGGTATTTTTATACCATAAAGCTAGAAAGCAATTGAATAAAAGCCATATTCTTGATCCTTCACAAGTCAACAAGTGATCCTCGTAAACATCCTTCATCTCAAAGAAATGGCTCATGCCTCTTCCTCTTCTAAATGGCTCTTCCCACTTTCTCTCTCTCTCTCTCTCTCTCAAACATTATATTCATCCTCACCCATGAATGTCGTAGTGGTGGCCACAGAAAGTCTACCACTTTTTAAATTTAAAGTGCATTTTCTAGAAAATCCTTATTTTAGTTTTTTATTTTATTTGCCTTTTTATTGTGTGTTGGGGTCTTTTATAAATAGGTCCCACTTGCACATTTGTGGTTGACACACGTCACTCTCTCTTTCTTCGCTTCTCTCCTCCAAACTACTTTTCTATCTTATCATGGTGCCATATCATTTTTCTCACCAAGCCATTACCAATATCCATTTCTCCATACACCAAACTTACATTCTCCATACACTTCATTAATCCCACTACTTCATATGAGGCGAGCTCCGGTGCAGCATCCATGCACCATAATATTATGCAACTCCCACCTCCATCAAATAGTAGCATCACACGTATGAAGGGTTCTAAGGTATATTCATACCTTTCCGTGTCTTCTTTCCATCCTTAATAAATTCAGTTTATTTCCACTTTTACCCCTTTCAAAATTTTGCTTTTGACTCTTTCCACATGAGTTGTAAAGGACCCACATTTGCAAGATCATGGAGGCTTCTGTGATTATAAATATGGCCGGATGACTCTACCTTTAGAATGATAAAGTGGCGAGCGTTTTAGAATTAAAACATATGCCCGCCTTTGTAAATTATAACATAGAAATTACTAAATAACGGGGCCATCCAGTTACTCGGAATTGCAATGTGGGCTTTCATTTAGATATGACAATGATCCACATAGAAATCATTAAACATGATAACCACTTTTAAAAAATACATGGGATCTAACATTAAAAATTAGAACATAGGGCCCACCTTTATACGAATTACAAAGTCGGGCTACCAAGTGTAGAAAAAGAACTTATTTTCAAAGTAAGTGCTTCTTAAAGGTGGGTCCCATATTTACAATCACAAAATGTGGACCCACATTGTAATTTCTAAAAGGGGAGTCTCGGTGGCAGACCCAAGATTTTCATTTGAAGGAAGGCGAACCCAAACAAGTAGTCGGGTTTTGGTGCAAAACCAAGATTTTCTTTTGGATTTTGGGGGCAGTTGTCATACTTTTATGTGGATTTTGAAAAGAGATCCAAAATTCTCATTGGGTTTTAGAAGCGGACACCAAGGTCCAATCGTGGCAACGCCTCCAAAAGCATGTGCCTCGGTCCACCCATAGGGACTCTATATTCTAATTCCTAAGTTGAATTCCATGTTTTAATTTTCAAAGGTGGATTTCATATTCAATAATTCATTCCTAAGTTGTTGAATTCCAAAAGGTAAGCCCAATTCTCTAAATCTCATAAAAGTAAGCCGCATATTGTTTCTAAAAACGATTCCCTTACAAAAGGTGGGCCATATTGTAATTCCTATAAATGTGGCCTCATGTTGTAATTCCTAGGTGGATCCCATGTTGTAATGTTGTTCCAAGTGCAATGATTTCTATATGAATTTTTATAGTAATATTTATAGGTAGGCCCAAGTTGTAATTCTTAAAGGTGGGTTCCATGTTGTGATTTTCAAAGATGGGTCCCATTTACAACAATTCCTTCCCAGTCATTGTTGTAATTGCTAAAGTAAGTCCTATGCTCTAATTCTTATAAAAGTGGGTCCATATCGTCTCTAAAAGTACTTCCCAAATGTGGGTCTCATTTTCACAACCACAAAAGGTGGCCAATATTGTGATTCCTATAAATATTGCCTCATGTTATAATTCGTGACAGCAGATCCCATATTGTAATTCTTATTGGGTTTCAAGTTTTTAAGGGTAGGTTTCAAGTACCAAAACTTCTATATGGATATTTGATGTACTTCTTATATGTAGCCCATGTTGTAATTTTTTATTGCATTTCATAATTTTTGAAAGTGGGGCCTGACGTTATAATCTTTTAAGGTGAGCCTTGTACAATAATTTATAAAGTTGAGCTCCATTATAATCAAAAGCCTTATCCCATGTTTCAATTTCAATGAAGGTTGGTACGTATTCACAATATATACCTAAAACCAATCCGATCAGAATTTCAAAGGGTAAAAGTGGAAATAAAATATTATTACGTTGAAAGAAGACATTGTAGAGCCTAAATGTGTGAATTAACTATCCTTAATACTTGTCTTGCTGTCATTCGATGGAGCTCACCACTGCATCATACTATGGTGCAAGCTTTTTTATTTTTCACTTCTCATATACATCATTACTCCATTAACTTCTCTAGACACCAAGCTTTCATTTTCCATACATCTCATTCAACCACTTCTTATCTTTCCCATGGCTTTCAACTAATTATCTTTTTTTGCCATGCAAGCACCTCATTATGCTAGCAATTTCCCAAATCACTACTTACAGGGAAATTCTAAAAAACGCTCCACTTTAAAACGCCCCTTTTTCTGCCCCTCTTTTTTTCATTTGGTCATGGGGCCTTGTTGAGTCAATCTAGTCTTTTCACACACACTGCCCCCCATGAATAGTCACAAGTCCAAGTTTGACACTCGTCCTACTTTTCCTCACCATTGGATTGAAATCATGACAAAATGATGCATCTAAATCATTAAATTTTAGAACAATGGATCAAAAGGTTAGGATGATATTATAGACTCAAGGTTTTGCATATAGGTATGCCTCATTTGGGTCTTTCCATCCAATAGACTACTATAATTATCACGCGTCTCAGTGGGCCCAACTGGGAGGGGCGTTTTCTCTTAAAAGACGCCCGGGCGCTTTTTCCTAAAAGACGCTTGGGCGCGCTCCCCATTTATATATGCATGTGGGTGAGTCTTTCGAACCAATGTTCACGAAATCTATGAGTAAGTAGAGAGAAGTAAAGTTATATCAACAATAAGGTCATATCTTATGCAATGGTGACCTTAAATTAAATTAAATGTCTTATCTTTGAATGTAATTAATCTATTTTCCCTCTTGTCTTTTGATTGTTCTTCTTCTTTTATCTTTGTGTTCAGGCTACTAGTGTGGTCTTGCACACTATTCGAGAAGTGGAATTCTGGAATTTGGATTACATCTTTCTCTACGCTACGTGGTGAAACCTTCTTTACATAAAACAAATTCAATGCCCCATCAATGCCTGTATAAATGATAGAAAAAATCCAATATAGAGATCATTTTTTTTTTATCTTCTTTCTCTTCCCTATTTCATTCCCTTCTTCTTTTTCTTTCACCTTGATTTTATTAGGATTCCTTCCGCTGATTGAAATGGTTTTTTTTTTTTTTTTTCATTTTCATTGTTTTCTTGATGTGTTTGGTAGTGAATGGACGATAGTTGAAGAATTACATTAGATTATTTTATTTTATTTTTGCATGATTTCATTAGGACTTCTTGTTATTGATTGAAATTGTTTTTTTTTTTTTTCCATCTAAATATTGACTAGCAAAACATGCCCGTGCTAATATATTTATAGTACCATGAAAATATAATTTTTAAATAATATTTAGTCTAAATTATATTAAGATGGTAATTTTTTTTTAAAAAAAAGGGAATTTTATGAAAATAATAAGTTTAAACTTGAATTAAATGGTTTCATGAAGAAAAAACATAAAATCACGAGATAATTGTTCACATATGTTTTTGGAAAAAATTGTCCCAGTTGATGATACCATTAATCTAGTTGATGATATCATCAACTTGGTTGATGTTATCGTCAACCTCTTGCAATATTTCTTATTTTTCTTGGACTTTTTTCTTCTTTGATGGTTTCCATACCTAATTGTCTTGGGTCTATAAGAGGGGATGATGCTGAAATTTTACGGAAGATGAATATTCATTTCAAACAAATGAATGAAAATTGAAAGGATGTGATGAATGCATCTTCACATATCACATAATGAAGTGTGGGTTCAATCCGTCTTCTATCAAATTCATTCTTAAAATTGGTTCTAAGCTTTCGGATTAATGAAACAAAAAACACTCTTGAGATCTAAAACTACACATAAGCAATACAAGGTCTAGGAGAAAACCTCATATTCACTACTAAAAAATTGCCCAACATGGCTCCCTACATATTGTTCATAAATATCAGAAATTATGAAATTCTCCAAAAACAAATGGCTTCAAACTCTAAATGCTCACAAATGCATACCAAAATTCATCACCTTAAGCTTCACTCGAAGCAACAGCCAAATTGAGAGAAAATCCTCATTTAGGCATTTCACCAAGCACCTTGCACTCTAAACTTGAACTCTCAAAACTCATGTGAAGGGGGGCGATAAATGTGTAGAAACTAAGCACGAGACCAACATGTCTAAGCAGAATTGCCGAGACTACTTAAGGAAAACCACTGAAACATAAACTGGAATGATTTTCATATCTTTCAACCATTAGGTGGAAGAAGATGGATCAAAATATTATTTTTTTACAATGAAGGTTGACAATATCTGTAACGCCCCAAGATCCGGGCTCCTCGAATCTCGGGGTGCTACGAGAAAGTACCTAAGAGATGCGGAAAATTCAGTAATATAATCAAGTTTAGATCTCATATGAGCATATAGATGGACATAGTCCTAAAACTTTATTTCACTTTAAAGGATTACAAGGTACTTTATATAATAAGCTAACTATTCAATCCTATGCCGACACGGCCAACTACAATAAAAGGAAAGAATAGAGATCTATCTGATAGACGCCTCTCGGTGCATCAACTGCACCACTCTCTGAACCCTGCGGCAACGGATCAGCTGCCAAGCAATTCTACCAATCAAAGAAAGCGGAAGAGGATATACCTGAAAACACCAAGGATTGGATCAGGCTCGATGAGCCAGGCCAATAGGCATGTTTAGATGGCAACACATTATATTAACAGATGGGGACGAAGATCATACCTGATCCTAACGGAACCTGCGTGATTAGTACCTCAATAATGATATAGGATATCAGAGTGCAACATAAATAGTGTGGAGTGCAGTGCATGAACGGTAATCGAAATAATAATATAACAGATGTAACAAGAGGAAGTAACCCTACCATATCCACAATCATCGTATCTGGATCCAACCGTATCAACGTCAACAGTCAAAGATACTAAGCAACGACATCCTGAATACGTAATAGTAATACATCCAATATACATCCATGAGAACACACAAGGTACGTCCATAGTTGAAGTACAAGGGATGTGGGAGGTCAGAGCCAACCCATCGTCGTCGTCCCGACAATTGTCGACGGACGTTAACCATGGGGGTCATAGCCACCCATCGCTGTTGTCTCATCGAATAGGAGCATACAAGAGTCAATCAATACCCATAGCCACAGCCAAGTCCCAGCCATTGGTCTTACGTATTAGATCAACCAGTAATACCTATAGCCACAGCCAAGTCCCAGCCATTGGTTTTACGTGCTAGATCAACATCACCGTCCATCCACACCGGGTCCGAACGCCGGCGGTCTCAGTACTCCTCCCCCACCGGTACCTACTGTGTCGACCAACAATATCTCAATATCAGAGTCCATGCTGGCATCATAACCCTCGGCAAACCAATCGTACATCCACAAATCATACAGACCACTAGGAGGGGGTACTCCGAGCTGGATAGCCTTATCATAATTAATATGAGACGATGTTAGTCAAGGGCATGAGGCACGGAGTTCAGGCATAAGTAATCTATCCTTACGATCATCAACAGTTAATAATGCATGTCCTTATGAACTCCGCTTCTCGATATGCTTAATTAACATTATCTCATTATATAGTCCGTCCATCAATATCTACCGTTAAGTTCCTAATATTACAGGTCAGGACTCCAAGTGCCATGTCCTGACATCTTATCCAATACAGACCGTGATCATGGATCAGAGCCTAAGTGCAATACTCTGATTATAGTCCCTCTCAAGGCCAACATCCAAGATTCGGACCTACCAGCCAGCCTCAGTGTCCGTTTCATCAATACAAGTACCATATGTCACAAATCCATAGATGATCGCTGCCCTCCATTCAGGTTTAGGGCCCCACTTCACCTAAGACAGTGATCACGGAGTCCTAGATGCTTATTATGTATCCTTGGTGTTCCTGAAGGTATTCACCTGAAGGTATTTAGCATCATAGGACATCCATAACCATTGAATCAGGTTTCGTTTACAACCCTAGACCCTACTTAGGTGGCTACACGGGTCAGGGTTAAGCCCAGCCCTTGACTCGTGTCTAACGTATCCCAAACAGTCCAAATGAAAGGTCAACGAGGCCCACACATAATTGGCTCATAGAAGGGAACTAAATCTAAGAAATCATTATTTACAGTGTACCGGGTCGACATCATGGGTCCACGGGTCGACCTGGTACACTGCGAGCATTTCCACAAACAACTGGTAGGTGGGGCAAGGTATATAATTTAACAAAGTTAAGGTACACGAGTTGCATCATCATTCTCCTAATTTATTCCTATAAAAGTAAATCAAGCACCACACACAAGTCAATGGGCTTAATAATATTCTAATATCACTAAGTTATATCACAAAGTCACATGGGATGCCACACTCCCACATGCTCTCACAGTCCACTGAACCACACACATTCATCTCATCTTCCATTATTCCCTCACACACACCACCTCATCTTCTCTTATTCTTTTTCATTCTTATTCTATTCCAACTCAGGTACAGGTCCCAAACACATGTCATCTCCATTTCCTATTCTCTCTTTTTCACTCTTATTCCCATACACCCCTGGACCACTGGACTACACTCATCTCCTTCCTCTCTTTCCTTATCCACATAACACGTTCTGTACTCAGAACTCTCCAAAGCAGAACAGGGGTCTCGCCTGGGATGTGAGGACTGCAAAAATCGTGGGCCCCATTGATCAAAGCCCATGATTAGGCTACACCATCAAAATCGCCCCACCCTGTACGGCCATTGGAGCGGACGAGATTGCGATCAATCATTCAATGGGCCCCGCCACGGTCTGATGTTAAAAACGAAAACCCCTCAAACACAACTCATGCCTCCCAGATTTGTAGACACAAGATGGTGGGTCAAACGGGACCCACTACACATGGGTCCACCACCCTTGAGGTCGCCCATGGGTCCACACCCCGATCTTTGGACCCGATCTATCATCAGGTGGGCCATGTGGTCCCACAACCACAGACGACCCAAATGTGTTTTTGACGATCTGAAACTGAGAATTTCCCATTCTGATTCGGATTTCTCACTGACTGTGTAAAAATCAAGATGAGAATAGTACCTAAAGCTCATATCTATATTACTACAGAGATTTGCAAGGACCCAAGCTGTGGGTGAAGATGTCGAGCCCCATATTTGATACATACTATAGCAGATATTCTAATGCTAAGAAATCAACCAACATCATCATCTACATCCTTAGCATCTCTAACCACTTCCAATCCACATATTTCTTCACATAAACATACAGGATAATAATAAGAAAAAAAAACACTTCAATGCCTAACCAACCATCAACAGAAACCATGCTATACATCCATCAAACACAGTAATCATCAATCTAAGCACATTAATCGATTAAACTAAAGCATCTAAACATGTCCACTTGCCTCTATTGGAAATTGGTGATGGAGTTGAGAGAGAGATATGTGAATTCCAAGCTTCTAAGGAGTTGATTGAGCAATTGTGGTGGTCTCCTAACTTCTCCTTGGGCTGGAATTTTGGGGGATTAGGGTTTGCTTGGGGAGGAAGATAGGGTAAATGAGCGATGAGAGCAATTTAGGGTTTTGAGCTAAAGTTTGCAATAGTTTACTTTTATAACTTAGGGTTTGGGAATTTTACCAAAAGGGTAACTTAGTTTAAAATGGGAAAGGGATGGGGCCATGGGTAAATAGGTCATTAGGTGGGTTTCTAAAAGTTTCTTAACTCTCAAGGTCCTTCCTATTAGTTCTAATATCAATTAAGTCTTAATCTAATCAAGACCTATTAAATTAACAATAAACACCCAATATTTATTAAGAATTATATATATACAAGCTAGTTTTAAACTTAGGATCATTAGCCATCTATTCCATTAATTCTTATTAATTAGCATATTAAAGTAGGAATTACCATATATGGTTAGGATTACAACTTAGGCTTTTAATTGGAAAATTAATTATAGGAAACCACTATTAATCTAACAAGGGTCTTAATCTCATAGTTTAAGCTAAATTAATGAGAATTACCAACTACTCGTGCTAATCACTTATTAAATAAGAAATCAAGGATTTTGACTTGGTCAAATTGGGTCCCACTAGGTATTTTTAGGAACGGGTCCTCACAATATCATCAACCAATTGACGATAACGTCAACTGAATTGATGATATTGTCAACTGGGGTGATTACGTCAATAAAAATGAATGAACAATTATCTTGTCATTTTATAGTTTTTCTTCGTAAAACTGTTTAATTAGGATTTAAGCTTGATTTTTTTCGTAAAAATCCCAAATAAAAACCTATAATAATGACATAAAAATATAGTTAGTTAATTTCAAAATGAGAGCACTTTAATTTATTTAAAATTAGTTGAGAATTCTAATTTCAAAACTATAATTTAAATTTTAAAATTGATAAAAAAAACTTTTCAATAATAGATGATATTCAAATATCATAACAAAATCATAAGGCATTACAATAACGTGCAAAAATAAGACAACAATAATAATAAAAAAATTATCACATTAATAACATTTTTTTTTTACATAAGACATCAAATAAAGAAATAAATAAAAAAAATCAATAGAAAGAAAATGTAGAAAAAGTGCTATATCCCAAATCTTTTTTCTAAATTTGAACATTAAAAATAAGATATTAATGTCATGTTTGCTAATGGCAGAGAATCTCCAAATTAGAGGATTCATTAAACTCCCGGAAACCAGGCCAAAATCCTTAGTAAACAAATCTATTGGTCTAGCTAGAGTAGGGTTTTTTTTTTTTTTGTGGTGATTTTTTCAACATCCTTGATAAAATATAAAAAAGGAAATATAGAGGGAAAATAATATGTAAAAGGGTCAGACAGATAGGAAGAAGAATAAGAAAGAAATAAAGAGAGATAATGTTGGAAAAAAAATAAGGAAAGTACCTAAAATTAAATAAGTAATGCAATGCTTACATGATTCTTTTGAAACAAAGTAAACTATGAATCAAATTTAGATATTAATTTATTGGTATGAATCCTGAAAAGAAACTTACTTTTATGCCGAATAGATATGAAAGAAGGTTGTACCTATTTTGGAAATTGAGCCTGCGTTTGTTTCTAATAATATGGAAATGCTAGACTCCATAGAAGAGACCTAAGTTCCAAATCCCAAAAAGGTCTCACTTTGAATTGGATATGCTAGTATTAAGAAAATTCTAATTTTGATAGGATTTTTTGAAAAGAAACTTCTCCCTAAATTGGACTCTTTAGATGGAAAATAAAACATCATGGGAAATAAAACCTCAAATGCAACATTTTCATTAGATTCTTGGATCTAAAATTCATTGTTTTTTTATTAAACCAGATGTAGTAAAACAAAAGAAGAAAAACACAATTTCCAAAACTCAGATCTTTTATTGAAAAAAAAAGAAAGGAGTATATAACGGAAATGCTACACTCCATAGAAGAGACCTAAGTTCCCAATCCTAAAAAGGTATCACTTTAAATTGGATATGCCAGGATTAAGAAAAATCTTATTTTGATAGGATTTTTTGAAAAGAAACTTCTCCCTAAATTGGACTCTTTAGATGGAAAATAAAACATCATGGGAAATAAAACCTCAAATGCAGCATTTTCATTAGATTCTTGGATCTAAAATTCATTGTTTTTTTTTTTTTTTTTATTAAACCAGATGTAGTAAAACAAAAGAAGAAAAACACAATTGCCAAAAATTAGATATTTTACTGAAAAATAGAAAGGAGTATATAATAAATGGGTCAATGACATTGTGAAGGATGTCCACACCACCCCATATTGTTGTGTTAAGAGAGGCGAGTATATGGGAAATGGGATTTTATGGTGAGGAACATAAGGGACTCAGGAGAATTACACTGTCTAATGACTTTCTAAATGTAGCAAATCTCTGTAACATTATACACGTGCATCAATTAAAATGTGACTCCATGAAAGGAAATTGTATTCTTGAGAGTTCAATGTCTAACAAATCAAATCAAAGTAAAACATTATATTTCCAGTGAATCATTCATCAATATAAAATGCAGTCTCATCTTTGTGTTAAGCAGTTCATATATCCAGCAATTCAAAAGGAACAATATTAGAACCACAGTATCAGGTCACAAATAGTCCAATTTGTGCAGAGAAAAGATACTCTATGCTCTTCTCTCTATTCCTGTCCCGCTCCACACCTCTGCCACATTCGCTGCGGTGACTCTTAGAGCAACTACTGCTCTGTCGGGACTCTCTCTCCGATGATCTCGGTCCCTTTTCCGATCCTTCTTGATCTCATTCCTCTCTTCCCCCTCTATATGCTTCTTCTATGCAAATCCCTCTTGTGATCGCGAAACCTCTCGTCCTCCGATCGTGATCTCTTCGAGCGATGATGGTCGGCATCTCGATCAGAATCCTCACTCCGGTGCTTAAAGCTCTGGCTCTAAAGGGTAGATAAAAAAAAAAACCCTAAAGAAGATTACCCGAAAACATCTCTATATTAGGAAAGAGAAAATAAGATGGGGCAGCAAAAAGAGGATGGAAAATAAAAGGAAGATGCAACATTTTTTTTAAGAAATAAAGAGAGGAGTTGATGAGACCATGATGCACGAAGAGAACAGAAGAAGAGATTAAACGATTAGGGCCTTTAGTGCTGCTTTATGCAATTATTCCCTTAACTACATGAGGTTTTGATAAATCGAACAGTTACATCACAGTTTTTTTTGGAAGGGGTAGTTACATTAGAGATGAAACACATGAAGAAGAAAAAGTGTTGGGTCGATCGGTTTAGCAAAACTAAAGTAGCAGTCAAAGCAAATTTATTGTGGTCAAAATCAATTGAATCAATTGGATACAATCCGGCTGATTTCTCAATTGCGTTCATTTTGCTTCATATATATATATATATAATGGGAATGCAAGTGACTGGACGAGGATGGGTTTCTCAGTGAATGGACAAGGTTGAAGAACTCCATAGTATGATTTTATTTATTTTGCATGATTTTAATTAGCATGATTGCATTTAATTTTTCATGATTTTTATTTTTGTATTCTTCTTCTCTGTCTATCTCTAGCTCTCAAAGAATATGACTTTGAGAAACCCATATCAAATGGACAATTTTGCATTGTGATTTGTAATAAATCAACAACACATTCAATAATTGGGGATTTGGGTTTTAACAGTGTAGGTTTTTCCTTCCTCTTTCTCGATCATTTATAAGACTGCATGGCAGGATTTGATTTGATTTCCTTCTCTTCTTCTTCTTCTTCTTCTTCAATTTAAATCCAAGGCCACTTATTTCCTGATATGGTTGGCTAATATGTGGAGTTGATTACCACTTTGTATCTATCCATATGAACCCACTGCACCTTTTGTCAAAATTGTTAGATGCTCACCTCCCACCTATCAAGAATCCAGCAATCCAAATTGAAATATTGGTTGTCCTGTGCTCATCTTACAACCTTTAAGTTCATTTTACTAAGAGGTAAAAACCTTTCTGCAGATGCATAAATACCTTGTAACAGGCATCATTTGACTAGAGCACCTAGCCGGCATCATTTGACTAGAGAACCTAGCCTCTCTGTGTCTAAAGCACTAACAAAGTTTACGTGTGGCACCATTGGATAAGGAGCTTAGAAACCAATCCTAGATTGATAAGGCTAAGATGATGAAGGGACCTATGATGATATAAAGATCTTAGCCTCCCAATGAATATGTCCACTCTACATGTACCTTTTGTAGGTCATGAACAGCAAAAAAAAAAAAAAAACAAAAAAGAATTAGAGTTTTTTCGAGTAGAGTTCTAACTGGGGCATGGTTTATCTAGAGGGGGTCCATCTTAATAAATGTGACCACCACTGCCAGGGCCCATCCACAAGGGGTTCCATCATATCGACCAGGATGATGGGGTCAAGTTATGTGGCTCTAGAAAGGTTAGTCGATGTACAATAGAAAACCAAGATGGAAAAAGAGAAGCAACCTGACAGAAGTGATCTTTTAATAATATCAGAATACTGGCTTTTGTTTGTTCAAAATCAAAAGTAGTGTGGCCACGGTTTTTAATGTTATTATACAAACCATCTTCATCGTCGCTCCCTTATGGTGTGGGCCATTTCATCCTGGAATGGCCCATGTAAGCCAACCAGTCCCTCCCAATGGGTTTTTTGACCGTTTTGCACCCCTCATCTTTTAATCTGTGACAGAGGATACGGACTTGAGCCCAGGAACCCGAAAAACTATATGATGATGACATGGCATGGTGGTTCAGTCTTATTGATAAGAGATGAAAACTGGGTCGGGCCGTCCAGGCCCAATATGGCCCCAGCACGGCGTTGGCTGGCCAGTGGCCTTTTTTTGGAACTGACTCACATATTTGAGACATTTTTATTGAGTGAATTTTGCTTAATTGATTGAGAGGTTTGAGATATTTCCAAAAATTTGGATATTTGTATTTTTATGGAATTGATTAATTGATTGAGAGGCTTAACTGTTTTATTCTATTGATTTGAGAGACTTCAAGACATTTTGATTGAAATGATCTTTCATTTTTATTGAGAGGTTTTAATTAAAAGATATTTTCTTAATTAATGATAGAATGAACCCTGATGGGTAACTTAGTTGGCTTAGGACCACGGTTTGCCCTTAGAGCTTGAGGGCACGTTTGGCAACGGTCGTCGCCAAAGGATTCCTCCCTATTTTTCCGCGCAATGGTGGATTTCCTATGTTTGGCTGGGCTCGGATTTGAAGAGGACAGACAGACAAAATCAACTGTTCTGATTATTTTTCAGGTTGGACCACCCCCCTTCGAACGTGTTGAATCCTCGTAACGTAAGAAAGGCGGAGCTACAATAACGCTACAATACATAGGGTGGTAATGTGGGATTAGTAAGTTTTTAGTTTGGAAATGTACCTTTTGGGTCCTGTAATCATGATTCAAACCGTTAGTCACCTCTAACGACTCCAAACTCCAAAACGGCCACCTCATCAAATTTCAATCGTTGACTCCTCTTATATCTTGAGATATATGCCAAAACGTCCTAGCCGTTCACACTATATATTGAAAATGGAAATAAAAATAGTCCATTTTCCCAATTTTTTGATTTATGTGGGGTTCAAAATCAAGATTGGAACCAATCATTAATTTTGGAAGGTTGAACACGGCAAGGTGACCAAATTTCAGCCGTTGATTCTTCTTATATCTCGAGATATGTGCCAAAACGTCTTAACCGTTTACACTATATTGAAAACGGGAAATAAAAACAATCCGTTTTTCCCAATTTGTTGGTTTATGAGGAGGTTCAAAATCATGATCGGAACTGGTTCATTATTTCGGCAAGGTCAAACACGGTAAGATGACCAAATTTCAACCATTGATCCTTACTATATTTTGAGATATTTGTAAAAACGTCCATACACTAGAATATTGTAGGAATCTTTCCTCCATCCAAACCTCGAACTCTCATCGGGAATCTTACCCGAGGAGGGAGGTGTTGGTTCTTTGGAGATGGAGAGAATCCTCTAAACAGAGGATTCTTCTATGTTTACCAAATATGCCCTAGGGGTTTAAAAGTGTACTACCATACTAGGGTCACAAGGGATTTACCCAGCTACCCCTGAGCCTTAGGGATTAGTCCGGCCCAAGGCTGGGACACCCTCCGTTGTTAAAAAAATAAAATAATGAGAGAATTCTTCTTTATAATTTTAATTGAGAGATTTCTTCTTTCATCCATGGTCCGTGGCGCTCTGTGTTCAAAAAGAGGGAGCCCATGGGCGAGCACGGAAGTAGACCGTGCCTAGGCCCGGCCCACTCATGGATGGGCCCTGGCCCAGTTTTTACCACTGTCTATTGGTGGGCTAGGATTTCGAGATGGGCTCCACTAATCGTTTTCTATTCAAAGAATCAGAGAATCTTAGCCAGAAGGCCAAGAAAGGTATGGAATCAGAGAATCTCACTCTTCTTCCCTTTTACAGAATCCAAGTTAGAGAGAGAACGAATCTCACTCTTCTTCCCTTTTACAGAATCCAAGTTAGAGAGAGAGAACGAGAGAGAGAGAGAGAGAGAGAGAGAGAGAGCAATGGCAGCGGTTGGCAGCAGCGTGGGGTTCTTCCTTTCGGGTCAGACTCGGACTCTCTCTTCCATCAGACCTCCAATCGTCACCTTCAGACTCACACGCCATATCTTCCCGACATTCATTCGTGCTTCTGCAATCGCCACCGTCCAAACCAAACCTGTAATCTCTTTTCCTGTAGTCTCTTTATGCAGAAAGGATACTATATGTTTGTTATCTTTGGTAGAGAAGATAACATAATATGATTTTAAAGTATCTTTGTCATGTTTAATCTTCATCCCATGATTTTGTTTTCTGTTTAGGATCCTATTGTGGATGGAAAGATCAATACTGGCATGAATATTTTAGCCTGTCCAATTTGTTACAACCCCTTCATCCAGAATGGTGATACAGACCTAACAGTGTAAGTTTTAAGTTAAATACTGTATGACTTCATTAAATATGAGCCTTTTTTCATTTGTAATGTATTGTTAGAAGGAATCCTACAACCTTTGTCATAATGATATGCATAGTATTATTGGCTTTTTAGTATCTAAAAGTGAGGTCCATTGTTCAGCGGTCCAGACTGTTGTTTTGATTGGTATCACTATGGATAGACCATACTCTTTCTCTGGCTTGTTTGGCAAACTTACGTATGGAGTGAAGTGAGGTGAAACCTTAAATCAAGAGAGAATAAAATATGAGGGGTCTAATCACAGTGCAATGGGATTTTTTTTTTCAGTGGCTTCATAAGAATTCTTTTTGACTTTTTGGGTAAAAAGTGGATGAGTTTTTGTCTTTTAGTGGTACGAAAACGTTGCTTTTTGACCTTTTTTTTAATAAAAGGGGAATTTTGAAATTTTGTACATTTGATATGACCCCTAGTTTTTTAATGTATGATAAATGGAGGCTTCACTCACCTTAGTAGTGAAGTTGCCAGTAAGCATCCTAAACCTTGAGCAATGGCTTGTACATTGATGGTTGTAAAAATGGAACAATGCTCCAGATTCAGCATAGAATTTAGAAAGGAATGGTAGGACTTTGTTAGGATCTTTGCAACTGGAATCATGGAGCATGTCCTATCTATGGTGGGCAATTTATTAAATCAAGGGTCTGCATCACCCAAATATTGGTGGATTGTGGGCTCACATGAACAAAACTGGGGCTTTAGGAAACTATGCTTATGATGGATCCAGGGTAATATAGTAAGTTCCTTGTATTCTTAAGTTCTCTCTTAGGTTAATTTATATTACAGATACACCAAGATTTTTTTTTTTTTTTTGTTCTTTTTATGTATGAGATTTTCAATGTAGCAGTGGGCTAATAATTTACTCATTCTGCATTGGATCTATCTACTGCAGAGTACCTACAGCTGGGTCTAGTTTTCAGTGCTGCACTTGCAAGAAGGATTACTTCAACAACGATGTATATCTTGACCTTACAGTTTCTAGTGGTTCAAAGGCATATGGTGAATCTGTGCCTATGTCAACAGAACTTTTCAGGTAGTAGTTTATTTAGAATGTTGTTTTAGAAGCGTCAGAAAGGACAATTGGTATAATTAATGTATTGTAGTTTTATTTGTGGACTAAATAGTTAATTATATCTAATTTAAGATTATGTTTCATCCCTAATTATTAATGATGTATCTGATATGGGCCTCACAAACTGGTTTTGCAATCAAGCTGAGCATCTTATATAATTTCTTTATAGTGGTGCATTTAGAAAAGCCAAGTACTGCCATTCGTTTTGGCCTTTTATTATTGTAATAGTTTAGTTTTATTATTCATGGTCTTTCAAATGCAGAAGTACTCCAAGATTCAGCATTGGAATCTGCTTTTAGTTGCAGAAAGAGGAAACATTGGAATATGGTGCCTTCCATCAAATGGCAGCCTTATACAATATAACTAGGTAACAATAATAATTGCTGCAGAACCACATCCTCTAGGATCTGGTCTGAGTCTAAGTGAGATCATGGCCCACATGGTTCCCACCAGATGCATTGACTGAACCTGTGGAAGCAGCATGAATGGTTGCAAGCAATTTCCAGACATGGCCTTTTATTTTAGTTAAAACTAAACACCCTATTTCTTTCCTTTTTCTTATAGATGTTTAAGATTCTAAGTTCAGTAAAATTTGTTAGATTTCCTTCAATCACTAGGATTTAGTTTCACTAACTGTTATAAGTCTAGATTCATTATGAGTTTGATTTGATTTCTTCACAAGTGATGTAAGGATAATTCCTGGATTATTATTGATTGGAATACCAAAATTGAAGATTTTGATACAAGTAATCTCTCCATTTCGATGGGTATTGACTTACACCTTGATTGTACAATTAGTTCATGCTGACCCGATTTGCACAACATTTCTGCCTTTACTTCTAGCCTGGTGGGTACTCACTACTGTATGGAGATCACCTTTTCATTGTCATTAGCTCTTCTATTGAATAGAGAATACAGCTCGTTTAGGACCCATTTGGTTGCATAGGAATTGAATTCCTAGGAATTTTAAGAAAATATTAGGGCCTGTGAGAATTCCTGTTTGAGGGTTTTAAGAATTCCCTACCTGTTTTCTCAAATGCTTAGGTACATAGTAGGATTTCGGAAACTAGTTCGGAGAATTCTTTACAGGGCAAACGTGACATTTCACAGCTGTTTTTTGGTATATCACCATTAAAATAGGGAATTCCAATTCCAAATGCTAGAGCGATAGCACCTGATATTTCCGTCAGGAGTTCACAACATATGGAATTCCTGTTAGAAAAACCTCCACACAAGAGGGCCCTAAAAGTGGCTCAATTGAAGAAACTAAGGTGAAGTTCCATAATTGGAAATCAAATATTCTCCTCTTTAGGGCTTGTTTGTGTAACTCCATGGAAATGGAAACCCTTGTCGGACATGTGTTTCCACTTTCCACTTGTGCACAGGAAAATAGCTAATAAATAGCGATTTTCTGTGGAGAGTCTTTGTGCAGTAAACAACCAAGCGTCGAAAATCTTGGATGTTTCTGTTCCATTTCAGTGGAAAAGACTGTGCACAAATGTGCCCTTAATTAAAAATGAATTCAGGGGAGATGGAAAATGAACCCAGCCATTGCCCTTGTAAATCAATTTCCATCTCTCCTTAATTTCTCTTTAAGGGGTGATTATTTTATTCCCATTTATGGATAATCACCTTTATTTTTTCAATTTTAGCCACTCTTAGAAATACATTTCTTAAAATTCCTCGAGATTCAATTCCATGAAACAAACGGGTTCTTATTGAACGTAAACAGTTGGGTCGGGGGCTTTTTGCATCTGGTTCCGAGTTTATGGAAGAAAAATACTTGTGTATATTATTAGAGTCCTATTGTGTGCTCATCGACTAATCAGGTTTAAACAGAAATCTCAGTACCTGCAGCGGATTTGATGTTGCCCATTTTGTTGCAAGGGCATTGAAGAATTGGTGGGTTAATTCATAAAGCTATGTGTGAGGTTTTCTGCATGGTAGTCTTATTGTTTGGAGGGGAGTCAGATTAATTAGAGTTTGGTATTGAGAAAATTCCTGCTTAGAGTTTGGTATTGGGAAAATTCCTGCAAAACTACTGGAAAGTATACGTTATTGTTAATTCCAGAATTGGTAGTATTTGTTGTTGGTTTTACTGTGGCGCCGCTGAAACTTGCATTGGAAGATAAATTTGGTGTTTTTGAATTTACGTGCTAGACCAGGGTTAGGCAAATTGGTCCAAGTCAATCTGTTCTAACCTAAACTGAGTCCAGTCTGACCAGATTTTATTAATTTGGATCTATCAGTTGAGCCCCCTTTTATATTGCGTCAATAACTCATGTTCACATAATGCTTTATATGGTTGGCATTGGCTGAACAGCATCAACTGTCTCTGGTCCCATAAGGTGTCTTTTATTGACTAAATCCATGTCTTACATATATGTCTACCTTCTGTATAATTTAGATGTTTGGTTTTATAACAGTAAGTCAATTGCAAAGAAAGATGAAAAGGTCCTTTCAACTGGAATTTTCTTACTCATCGACACAGGAAATTTATTGAAGCAGGAATCCTCTAGTTTCATTTCTGTATGAGAGGGGCTGGCGTCAAAACTTTATATGGGGTGGATTTCCTGGTCCAGAGAAAGAGGTGATGTGATGTTCCCTTGTTTTGCTCATGCATTGTTGCTTGGAAAGAAAAATCTTGAACTGATTCATCTATGCCTATGTAATTTGGACACAGGACATGTGTATCTGTGTATCGCACATACACAGAGGCTATAAAAAAAAAAAAAAAAACTGCTGTGTGTCGGTGTATCACACATTCAGGGCGGGATATAAAAAAAAATTGAAGTAAAAATCTACGCAAGAGATTGAAAAGAATGGATGGGCAGATTAAAAGGAAAAAGAGGAAGAAGAAAAGTAATTTAAGCAAAAGAGAGAAGAAAGAGGCTGGACCATATATATTCTTGTATATGATCCCCCTGCAACTTGTATTAATCATAATAATTGTCATGGTGATTATTATGTATGTTGGGTTGGCTACTTGAATTCTATTTTGCCATCTCAGAATTCATGTCGTAGTTGTGACACTAACAAAAGTTTTATGCAGGCTGTCACCCTCACAACTTGTATTTATATTGTACAAAATTTCGTTTACCCCCTTAAGTATCAGTGTATCACGTAACAATAGAAACACCCAAATGAGAAATGAAAAATAAAATATGAAAACTCCCTTGTTGTAAGTTGTATTTCTCTACATTTCCTTTATTAAGCCTTGGCACTTGATCTACCTACCAGATGCTTCTTATTTTTCCATGTAACAAAAGTTTTCAATCACCAAAGATCATTATCCAGTGATAGATCTTTTTATCATCGTACAAATTAGCTCTATCAGCATCAAAGAAAACTCAACGTTATGATGAACATGATTAGGATATAATAAGCCAAGTCCTGAAGACTTCTTCAAGTAATAAAGTATACGATGTACTGCAATAGGATTTGAGTGTGAATGTGATCAGAGGAAGGAGAGAACTAGATCATATGAAAGGGGAGAATTCACCACTCGTTGTTCTGTATTATTGAGAAAGACAACTACGATATGTATACACTTGCTTGCCATATGAATGGCTACAGTCAGGGCCTAATTGAGCCCATTACAGATCTAATGAAAGCTACAGTCAGGGCCTAATTGAGGCCATTACAGATGTAATGAAATCATCTAGCTAAATAAGGAGAATACAATCTAGCCAAGAAAGGAAGAAATTAATATACAATGTTGACCCAATCTAACTAGATCCCACATGGGCTAAGTTGTTCATGGGCTAAGTTTGGGTCGGCCTGCTTCTGATGGATCTTATTGGACAGGTCCTTATCCATTCTACATTGAGATGCCTTATTCTTTCCTTCCTGGTTCATGCATAAATTGACTAGCAATGCTAACCACATAAGAGATATTTGGTTGAGTAATTGATAGATCTAGGAGCTTATTCGACAACTAGTTATAAAGACAGAGATTTGACAAAGAGTCACCACAATCTAGCTTGAGTCTATGATTTTGTTTAACTGGAGTATCAAAAATGGATAAGCATTGAGTTGACCAAAATCATGAAGAATGAGTGATAAGTCCACAAAATTGCACTTTTAATTCAATATTTCATGTGAACTTTTGGACTTAATTAAAGTAAAATGCATCGAATTAATTGTTTTTTTACAAAATCAAGCAATTGGTCTTTCATGTTTGAATTTAAGTCAAAATCACCAAAAATTTCAGAAAAATGCATGTTTTGGTGAAACTATCAATTTCTGCATTATCAAACTATCATTGCTCATCACTTTTATTCACTCATGAAATGACATGATTTCTTCGCACTACGGTGTAGAGCACGAAAAATCAATGAACATGGTATATTCATGTGCAGTCATATGGTGTCAATTGGCCGTGGCCCCATGCATTAGCACTATTCTTTTTGATAGTAAATTTTTTATTTCTGAATTAAATTTGATTGTTATGTAGGAAACCTCAGGAATTGGGGCCTGCAGGAAGTGGAAAATCAAGAGAGAAGTAAGAAAAATTGAAGAAGACCCACCATGGGACCCACCCGCCTTGGGCGTGAATCCCAAGGTAGGGGGCGGCCACGGTGGGACCCATTATTGTTGCAAAAATTTCAGAATTTCAGTCCAAGTTTTGAGAAGGTTCCTTGCAAGATTCAAATTCAAATTCAAAGGCAAAGAAGGAAAGAAAATATATATACCACCAAATATGGACGTCCACCAAATGGAGTTTTCAACACATCTTGCGTCCACCCAACCCCTCCCAAGTTTTGCCTTTGAATTTGAATTTGAATCTTGCAAGGAACCCTCTCAAAACTTGGACTGAAATTCTTAAATTTTTGCAACAATAATGGGTCCCACCGTGGCCGTGCCTACCTTGGGATTCACGCCCAAGGAGGGTGGGTCCCATGGTGGGTCTTCTTCAATTTTTCTTACTTCTCTATTGATTTTCCACTTCTTGTGGGCCCCAATTCCTGAGGTTTCCTACATAACAATCAAATTTAGTTTAGAAATAATATTTTTTTATCAAAAAGAATTGTGCTAATGCATGGGGCCACGGGCAATTGACACCATGATTGCACATGAATATACCACACTCATTGATTTTTTGTGCTCTACACTGTGGTGCGAAGAAATCATGTCGTTTCACGAGTCAATAAAAAGTTATGAGCAATGGTAGTTTATAATGCAGAAATTGATAGTTTCACCAAAACATGCATTTTTCTAAATATTTTGGTAATTTTGACTTAAATTCAAACATGAAAGACCAATTGCTTGATTTTGTAAAAAAACAATTAATTCGATGCATTTTACTTTAATTAAGTCCACAAATTCACATGAAATATTGAATTAAAAGTACAATTTTGTGGACTTATCAATGAACCAATTCAATGCCCAAAATTATTATTTTTTTTTTCACAGACTTAGTGGCAAATCACGACCAAGAAAATCTTTTAGGGACTGAACTGTAGTTGAGTTATCACTATCTACAATAATATCATCGATATAAACAATTATTTTTGTTCTACCTACAATAATTTTATCGATGTAAGCAATTATTATTGTTATACCCACACACTGCTTGAAGAACAAGGTATGATCATGGCTCCAAGAACATCTAGAACTCAACATGGCTTGATTAAATTTGTCAAGCCATGCAGGAGTGGGCTTTTTGAGGCCATAGATTTCTTTAACTTGCAAACAACCCCAGGGCGTGATTGAATCAAACAGGGAGGAAGAGAGCTATACCACTATTCCCTTTTAATCTCCATTCAAAATGAATTTTTAACATCCAACTGAGATGGACGTGACATGTTTGTTGCAGGAAATAATAAAACTCAAACAAAGTTTAACTTTGCAATTCGTGCAAATATCTCATGATAATAAATCTCCTGAGCCTATGTAAAACCTTTTGTTTCAAGTTTGTTCTTATATCTTTCAATATTTCCATTGAATTTGAGCTTTACATTCAGTTGCATGTTTTCCACATACAAGCTCTCAAGTTTGACTTTTCTCAAGAGCATTCATATTATCAATAATGATCTGTTTCCACTTTTGATGTGAAAGAGCTTCACGAACAGTACACTGAAGGAATATGAACAGAAGAATTAGAAGACAAGAAAGCATGATAAATAGTTTAGTTGAACTTATATGAAATAAAGTAATAGATCGGATGCTCAATATATATGCATTCTTCCCTTTGCATAAGGCAGTGGGGAGATCACCATGAACACCATTGTGAGACTCAATAGGCACAGGTGACCTGCAACAGTCTCTAAAAGAAGACATTTGGAGAGATTGGTTCATCATTCATGAACTACTTCTGGAGGTCGTACTTGATTAAATGAAAACTCTTCTATATTTTTCCTTCAAGTATATGTATTCATGATTTTTGTTTGTTGTGGAGGCAAATCACAATTTGAAGTAACATGGTTAGTACTGTTATCAGCATTTTCTAGGAACGACAAGCATGGGAAGAATTATGTTATCACTCTTATTCTCTTTGAAGAAGATATAGATTGGAAAGGCCCTTGCTTTTAGAAACAAAGAAGGGTACATTTTTTTTTTTTTTTTTTTGAAAAGGTTATGTCCATACGACTAAACTTTCTGACACTTCTACCATGTATTCTTTATATCCTTTTTCAGAACTGGAAGTCCTAAGAAATGCTTTTGATACTTAATTTGTCTCTGAATTCTAGGAACATGTACAAAGCAAATACATCCAAAGGCCTTGGTTAGTATAAACACATCACATGGAACTCAAAATAATAAAAATAAAACAAAACCTTTGGGCTCTATCTACCAGGATAGATTGGGATGGGAAAACATAATTCATGTAGCTGACCCCAACATAGTTGGGACAAGGCTTTGGTGATGATGATGAATCTGATGGTAGGGCCTGCTCCAATTGGAGTGAAATTTGGCTCACCACCAATCAAAGGCAGCAATTTGGATTTAACAAAGTGGGTCCCTCTAGTTGATTTAAGCTGAGGGCACCTTTGTGTTAGTCGACGATTCCCTAGTGCTACGCTCTGTGTCTTAGTGTGGTGCTCTTCCGCTTGGGAAAAGGAAAATTTTGGATTGATTTTCTTTGAGTCCATGGAAAGCTCATCATCATCATAAAAACCTTGTGCGTAATTTTTTTTTTTTGTAGGGTGGTGGGGTGGGGTGGGGTGGGGGGGATTTCTTTTCCACAGCACCATGAAATGGAAATCCATGCAGAATTCTAGCATTACATAGACATTGGGGATCATCATTGATTTTACAAATAGAAGCCATAAAATACAGGTGCAAGCATGAAGCAGATTTGAAAATTGATTGTCTAATGAATATTCGACACTCTACAGAAGTGCTCTGTATGAAATTTAGTGTGGCATACTTGCTAGTTTATGTTATCTTATATCTATACATATTTATTTATAATGGATGGGCTATTTCATCATATCAGTATCAGTTCTTTATGAACATGCTTCTTTTGCATCATCACTTCTACTTTATTTTGAAAAATCTGCTCGATTTCCCTCATTTGGTTATGATCTTTATCCCATTCAGTTTTACTTGTGCATTGATTTGGCCCATTACTCTATGCGCAAGTGTATATATATATTTTCACGTGTAAAACTTCGTTACAGTTTGAAATGGCCAGAAGTTACCTTCAGCCCACTGTGGGTGGAACCATTGTCGATGCAAGCTGTGGGAGTGGGATGTTTTCAAGGCTTTTTTCTCAGAGTGGAATGTATTCGCATGTGGTTGCTTTGGACTTTTCAGAGAATATGCTTCGGCAGTGTGACGAGTTTATCAAAAAGGATAACATTCCAACAGAGTATTACTTCTCTTCTAAAGTTTGAAATTATTACTTTACATTGTGTAATGCATATAATGTGAATAGATACTAGTATATATTTTATACATGTATAACATCAATGATACATCTTTTTAGGACTTCAGCAAGTATTGCAGATACAATAATATTCTCACATTGATATATCTTCAAAATTAAGTATTTTATCTTCTTTGAAGAGGGAATGAGATAATTTTAACATACTTTTTTGTATCCACTTCCAATTTCATCAAGTTGCCTTGATATGAACCTTAGACTATTGTTAGATTCAATGTATTCCATCTGCTGATGGAATTAAATCTCCTTTGAAATAAGTTGGTACAGGGCTACTGGGATGGCCCATGTGAGTTTTTTTAATTCAGTTCTACCTGGTCACTGATGGAGGAACTTAGTTGTTTCAAGTGAATTGCAATGTAGTCACTTGTTTCACCTATTTGAGGGTTATACCTTGGATTTTTTGAAGTTTTTGTTGACTTCCTGGAAGCTTAATGCATGAAATGCTCAAATCAGGCCACCGGGATTAATGAATTGAAGCTGAACGGCAAGAGCAGTACAGTTGAAATTGAAGAAGAATATAATGGAATAAATTTTTAACTTAATAGTCAATTAGTAATATTATCTTTCTGTTTTTTTTTTTTTTCCTATATTTTATAGTTTTTTATTTCACTGATTGCGTTGATCAAATTAATGGAGAATGTATTCTTCATGGAAAAAAAGAGACAAAAAAAGAAGATGAGAATGGTTAAAAGCTTGAATATGATGAAAAAATATATATTAATAATTGAACATTTTAAGATCCAAGTGAATGTTCTGAAGGTTTATAAAGTTTTTGTTGTTTTTAAGCTTTTTTTAATAGAATTTGTAACTGATTCTTTGGCAACATGGTAGAGTTGCAATGAACTTTCCCAGTCTATGATACAAGAGGAATTGTACACGCACACCTAGAAAGCTATTGGACACCTGTATCCATTCCAAAAGGTGGGATTGAAACATATCTTTGGTGCTCTTCTATTTAATAACTATATTTCTTTCTTCCAGGAACTTAACCTTGGTTAGGGCTGATATCTCTAGACTCCCATTTGTTTCAAGTTCCATTGATGCAGTACATGCTGGTGCTGCATTGCACTGTTGGCCATCGCCATCTTCTGCTGTAAGTATTACTACCTTTATTAGGTCATCTATCAAGAGAGTAGAACGAAAAATCATATTTAAGCTGCTACTTTCCCTTTTGTAACTGATATTATTTTGTGCATGTTCTCTATTGCGTTGAGGTCTGGCTAAACAGTATGCACATTTGGTTCTCATTCTTGGTCCTTGTAAATTGCTATTAAAAAAAAAAAAAAAAAAACTATAGAATGATACAGAATTGCGATCCGAAACCACTCATCGAAGGCCTGTTGGCCTGCGAATAAACAGTTAACAAAGATCACCAGCAACTATCTGCATTCTATAAAAAAAGATTGATGGCTAGGGTATTCCAATCTGTTTTGTTCTAAGAGCAGATTTATCCATGGCAGACCCCATCAATCAATAATCTGGATATCTTATCCATGGGCTCAACATGCTCAAACTGAAGCACAAGGATATTTTGTTTTTCATGTTTACAGTCAGCTTGTGATCTGCAATATCAAATTTTACTTACTTGAAGCTGTAATGAGTGCATACTGGATTTAGAATGTTTTCTGTAATTTGGAAAATTAGCAATGCATTCTGTAATTTGGTAGTTTTTTGTTTTGTAGATAGCAGAAATAAGTCGCATACTGAGACCTGGAGGGGTTTTTGTTGCTACAACTTTCATTCTTGATGTAACGCTTGTCCCAGTTCCAATTTTGAGGATTCTGAGCCAGGTATTGGCCAAATGTTGATCAACTGTACATTTACTATGAATGTTTTAGGAAGTCTTGAGAAAGTCGGTATGATGGGAATATGTCCAAATTTATATCATCAATTGCTTTCTGTTTTGTATATCCATTTTGGGTGGAAAAAGCAGTAAACCTACATCTGATATGTTGTGCTTCTGGTTTTCCCAAACTGCCCCAAAAGCTTCGTGTCAACGTATCTTATCCACCATCATCTTGGGGGTACTAAAGACACCCTAAAATGTGACATAAATGTTTATTATAGTTTTTTTATTTTTTAGATTTCTATTATCATCTTCTTCATAGCCAAAGAACATATGTATAGCTGTTACCTCTATTAAGATCATGGACAGTGTTGTGCCGTGTGTGCGGAAGTGTGAATACCTGCAATCGGCGATCAAGAAAGAGAAAACACTTGACGATTTACGTGGTTTGACGATGCTCTTACATCCATGGCCAAAGAGAAACCTAACTCTTTAACATTTTATATAAATATATATATATATATATATATATGGAAATGCTCATGTGAGAGACACTCTCACCTTACTATGAGTGATAGGAGTGGGGGCCCTCACATTTAAGTCGTTGGCATTGGATATGGATGTGAGGGCCCCCACTCCTATCTCTTATAGTAAGGTGAGAGATGCTCTCATAGGAGCATATGCTCTCTATATATCCATTAGATCCATATCCAATGCCAACCACCTAAATATGAGGGTAAAACAAATACGCCCCTCGTGAGAGTTACCCTCATAGGAGCATTTCATATATATATATATATATATATATGGGGCCAACGCTACTAAGTTGAAACAATGCTGGTTCCACAAATCAAAGTCGATTATCGTTGTTTTTTGCCTGTTGATCGTCTCCAAAATCAAGATAAATCCAATCAGAATCCAGTTCCATCATGTAAGAAATAGATAAAATCAACTTTAATTTGTGGGACCAGCACTATTCCAGCTTAGGATAAGCTAAGCTGCAGCTTAGGAGAGCCTTGCTCTATAAAACTCTCTTTTTTAGCCTCTAAGAAAGCTCGGTACAATTACCAAAATAGCCTAACCCATAGCTTGGTCCTTGGCAAAACCAATGGACCAATCCGGTATACCCAGAATACAAGACACAACATGGGTATCACTTCCCATAGTGTTCACCCAAATTACATGGATGGATGATTTCTAACACTGGTTGCCATTTAAAAGATGGTTAAAAGTGAAAATGAAGTCATGGACCAAACTTCAATGATCAAATATCCTCTTACCAGAGGTTAAAGAATTGACTTGTTTTGATCATGTAGCTATGTGCCATCTACTGTACACCTTGTTTGCAGCAGTTGTGCAATCATTTGAATCCTCATGCCATCCGATGGTTCCAAGCATTTCTTAAGTGCATGTTCTCTGTCCATGCCCTGTGGTTGTTGTTAATTAGCAGTTTCAAGGGTTAAAATACATTTGGTGGAAAATTTTTAGAGAAACATTTTCCTGTTAGTCATCATTTCTTAACAGTCAAGCATTACTATGTTTATAGTTCTTCGGAGTTATCCAAACATTCCTTCCCACAGTAGATTTACATATATACAAGATTATAATATTTTGCTGTTTTTGTGTCAAATTTTTTTTTTTACTTGAAGCTTTTATTTATATTGTGTAAAATATTGATAATTATTATATTGTGTTTCCTTGGTTGTGTGATAAATTTGTTGGGAAATATGAATAGATATATCTGTTTTAATGGAGTGTATCTATACTGTAGAGGTACAGATTGACAGTGAAAAGTTTGTAATATGCAAGAATGTAGGCATTAGAGTGTACATAAATATATTAGAATGAGGAATACATATCTAATAACTGCAAATAGTATGTTAATAGATATGAGGGGCTGCCACCTTTAGCATCCCACCTTCACATCCCCTTATCTCTGTTTCTACATATTCTTTCAGTACATTATATTCTTCATCTCTTCTTTCTGTCTAAAATCTAAATCTGCACTGCCTTTGATCTAAGATCTAAACCCTAGCTCTTCAATGTCTAACACTCATATTTCATTCGAACTTTCCCCCTTTAGTTTTATATGGGAACAAATAATTCTGTAAATGAAGCTATTTTCATTTCCTATTTTTGAAAGCTTTCCTGATTTCTTGGAATTTCTAGGATTAGAACCAGTAGTTTAACATGAATATATCAAGCGATGTATCAACATTTATGCGATGTATCATGGTGTATATTTAATAAGTACGTGGCAAAAATGATATGCTAAAATGATTTTTAAAACTCTGATTGGTTGTTGAAATTTGATAATAATGAAAATATCCTATGATGGCCTGAGACGGAGATGGATATGGACATGGGTATGGGAATTGGAGATGACTTTTGCATCTGTTCATATCGAGGAGACAGACACAGATTCGGCCATCGTATCCATTATTAAGAAACTAATTTCTATCATTTTTAATGTTCAAAAGTAAGAAACTAACAGTGCTTTATGAAATAGTAGCTTCCAACAATGGAATACATGATACTCTCTACCTTGCAAATATGGGTGCAGTATCTAATGCCAATGCCAGTATTGTATCTGCTCGGATGCAGGCACATTGGGGAATGTGGATATAAAAAGTGCCTTTGTATTATAGCATATATTACAGAGTATAAGACTAATCTCGGAGTTACTTTGGGGAAACACATGCAAGTTACTGCAGTAGAACAGTTACTTCCTGCACGATAATTGTTTTGTTTAGAGGTTCTTCCCTGCATGGTGGTGATCATGACACAAAAATGACACCAATCCGCCATTTTTACTCTTTATCTTTTGTATATTGAATGTGACCCTAACATGCAAATGCAGTTTTTTAAAGAATGATGAATTTCCATCCTACCAAGCAAATTGCAATGTGCACGTCTTCTTTGCTATAATTTGATATCTCAGCTTTACTCATTCTGATTAAAGTCACTGTGGTTTCTGAATTCTGATTCTTGCACATAAGCTTGATGTGTGTGGGGGTGTCAGTATCCATTTTATATTATTTTGCTTCTTCTATTCAGTATATAGCGCAAGCCTCAAGCAATCACTTTTATATATCTGAAAGCGAGCTGGAAGACCTTTGCAAAGCATGTGGGCTTGTGGGCTTCACATGTGTGAGGAATGGTTCTTTTGTCATGATTTCTGCAACCAAACCAAGCGAATGATGCGGTTGCTGTGCTCTCTCTGCTGCTGAAGGTTTTGTTGCAATTCCTTGGTATACATGTCCTGCAATTGTAGCGCTCTAAAGTTGTATTGCAAGTGTATTGTATTCTTATTCATCTTGCAATGTAATAAGAAAAAGGATAGCTATTAAGCTGGCTGTTTTGGGGCTTTACTAATGAAGTTGAGTGAAGTAAAGATTATTTTGAAGAAAGAATAAAATATAAGTGGGTTATGATGATATTTTATTTTTAGTTGTTTATTATGGAATCTGTTTTACTTTTTGTATTGATTGTGGAGTTTTTTTTGTCTTTTAGTGGAGAAATGAGATTACTTTTTAACTTTTGTTTGAAAAATATGGTAGGAAATTTGAATTAAAATGCTTTTGATGAATCTTTTTTTTTTTTTTTTTTTAAATGGGAGCTTTACTTTACTTGATTCTAATAGTAGATTTGCCAAACAAAGGTTGCTGAATAATTGAAGTTATAATGGGTACTACGCATGTAAGAAAATAATCTTAAATAGGGATGAGTATAAAAGTAGAACTCACCGAACTAATCAAGAACGGAGGGAGGGTAGGTCGAGGAGGGGCAATTGTGTCTCCTCAACAGTTTTTGTGTTTTTGGAAACAAGGGTTAGGTTTCAAATTCTCAAGGGTATTTTGATCTCTTGCACTTTCGCCCCTCCTAATCTCTTTTTTTCTTTCCCGAAGACAAGGAAATTTAAAAAGAATTGATGATAATTTTGTCTTTTGCTTGCTTCCAAAAGATAAGCGAGTCATTATGCAAATCCTCAAGGAGTTGCAATCACTTAACTAGGACTAAATTATTCGTTCTCTCCTCTTTTCTCTCCAAAATGGAACTCTCTTTAATGACACTTTACGAAGAATCTTTCTCTAACAACTCTATGGATTTGGTCAACTTTGGCTATCCTTCGGGTTCAAATAGGAGTTGGTCTCACCATATTTTTAGCATATATTTAAAATATGTCAGGTTCAATCTTAAGGTGGGACCAAATCTTACTAGAGGCAGCCCCTTATACTAAGCAGCATGGATGTTATACCTTGATTATTCATTGCCATTTTATAGCATTGGTTAATGGCTATAATTGGTTGCTCTCAACCATCCATGCCTATCAAATGCATTGCGGTCCACCGAACGATCACAAGCAACCAATCAATGGATTTTCAACCATCCATGTCTATAATATGGATTGTAGCCTATTAAACGAAAACAAGTAACCAATCAACTAATTTTCATTAATTAACTGTAGGTGGGTTAGTTTATATGCAATTAATCCAATACATGTCAGACTTTGATTAGAGTGAGATATAACTCTTGGTCCTAAAATGAAGAGTAAATGATTATTTTGAGCGGTTTGAATTTATTATAGTTTTGATAAATATGTCTTTAAAAATATTAATGTATTTCAAATTTTGTATTTTTCTTTAAATATTAGTAAAAATATCTGAAAAAAAAACCTATTTATAAATAGTGAGTAAAAAACCAACAAATATGAAGATGTTATCAATCCCTCCCCATAGAAAAAAAGCACACCGCACCCCCCACACCACGCACCCAAAAAAAAAAAAAAAAAGAGGAAATTCTGGCCCCGTTACTGTCAGCATCCCACCTTCATACTGTCCCCTTATCTCTGTTTCTACCATATTCTCTCATTATGTTATATATTCTTCATCTCTTCATCTATTAAAATTCTAAATCTGTAATGCCTTGATCGAAGATCTACTTCAATGTCTATCTAGCATATTCCCTGTGTTTTTTTTCTCTTATTTATTACCTTTAAAATCAAGTTTTATCATATTTTATTAGAAAAAAGTTTCATGGAAACAATAATTCCATACATGAAGCTTTATCCATTTCCTATTGCTGAGATCTTTTTCAGAATGGGGCCCGAAGGGATTAGTCCAGCCCAAAGGACTGGGACACCCTCCGGTATAAAAAAGAAAAAGAAAAAGAAAAAGAGATCTTTCTGAGAATGTTTGAAATTTCTATGATTAGAACAAGTCTTTTAACATGAATGTATGAAGCAATGGATCAACATTGATGCGACGTATCGTGGTGCATATTTAATGGGTACTTGGCAAATATGATATGATAAAAATGATTTTTAAAATGCTGATTGTCTGTTGAAATTTGACAATCATGAAAATATCCTAGTATGGCCATAGATAGATATGGATACGGACATGGACATGGGGATTTGAGATACGACTGCGCATCTTTTCATATCAAGGAGACACTAATTATAGAGATTTGGCCATCATATCAGTAACTTCAAATTTCATATTTTTAGATTAAGATTTTATGCAAAATATTATATTACTTAAAACATTTCAACTTTAATGAAATTATCATTGTTTAAATTCCTATCATTTTTAATGTTCAAAAGTGAGAAACTAATTGTGCTATTTGAAATGGTAGCTTCCAACAATGAAATATGCTATACTACCTTGCAAATATGGGTACATGATCTAATACCAATACCAATATTGTATCCCTTGGATGCAGGTACACTAGGGATATGAAAGCGCTCGGTATTATAGCATATATTCACAGAGTAAAAGACTCATCTTCAAGTCACTTGGGTTAAAAACATGCTAATTACTGCAGTATAATGGTCACTTACTGCAAGATAATTGTTACCCTAGAGGTTCTTCCCTGCATGGTTCATGACACAAAAATGCAGCTTCTTTTAAGAATGATGAATTTCCATCCTGCCAAGCACATGGCAATGCACATGTCTTCTTTACAATAATACGATGTCTCAGCCTAAGCCATTCAAATTAAAGTCACTACATATTTTCTGAATTCTGGTTCTTGCCATAAGCTTGATCTGCATGGAGGTATCAGTATCCATTTTACATTATTTTGCTTCTCTCATGCAGTACATAGGGCAAGCCTCAAGCTTCAACTTATATTTCTACTATAAGTGAACTGGAAGCCCTCTGCAAAGCATTAGGGTTTGTGAGTTTCACATGTGTGAGGAATGGGTTTTTTTGTCATGATTTCTGAAACCAAACCAAGCTAATCATGTGGTTGCTGTCACTGTCTTCAGCCGCTGCAATCCCTTTGTATACATTGACCTTTGTATTACAAATGTATTGTATTCTTATTGATCTTACAATATAATAAGAAAAGGGTAGCCATTAAGGTCAACACTAACAGGGTGTCATAGGGTGTTGCCGTGGGTAGCAACACCCGCTCCCTCCACGGATCGATCCCTGGAGGGGTAGATTTCCTTCTATGTTCCTGGTCATTGAGCCAACTCAGAAAAAAAAAAAAAAAATGGTGAACATGAACATTGTATAAGGTATCTGAATAATTGAAGTTGGGACTTTTATCAAATCTTTTTTAGAGGAACCCACTAATCTCTAATTAATAATAGGGATTTGAGTTGTTTTTTTTTTCCAAAAAGAGATAACTGAAAATTCGGGTCTTTTCTTTTGACAAAAGTATCCAACAGGCGAGATCCTGATCTTCTCTCTACCCCACCCCTTTTCCCACTTCTTTCTCAACCTCAAAAAACCCTATACCCTCATGAAAACCCCAAAAATATAAGGATCAGCAATCCTTCAATTAGGATCATTAAATCAAAGTGCTGTTTGGACCATTACCGACATTTGGTTGCTCATATCTGCTTGTTTGGACTTTCAGATCATTGAATTGAGTCCTTCATCTATAGCGGTTGATTGCATACGGGGACTATTGTTACTTTATTCTCTTCATATAATTTGGAGAACTGAGTAATAATTACAACCAATTGAACATTTACCAATGATAATAATGATAGTTGGACCAAATGCAATTCAGTCGCATATTAAGGTAAAGGCCACACCCCACCTAGCAAAAACCTTTTACTTTTTCTTGTTACTCAGAAATTACAGAGTTGAGATTTCATGAACCAGAGTGTACAGACAATTTTACAAATCCTAAAATTCTTGGATCACATGCACACACACGTGTGTATGGCCTGTTTGGATCTTTCATAGTAACAGAATTTATGCTCAAATGTAGATTCAGGCATGTTGATGAGCTGAGTTACCTGTGAGTGAGGAGTTTTTGTGCTTTGCTGCAACCAATTACAGGTACTTAGATTCACAAAAAAAACTTGGTGCTGGGAAACAGTGTTCCAAGGACATGGCCTCATGCACAGATAAACTTTGTGCTGGGAAAGGGTGTTCCAAGGACATTGCCTCAGTCTATGAACATCTTTGTACACAGATAAAAATACAAGTGATACTCAAATAAAACGAATGATGCAAAGACATGATACACACCAGAGTAAGGGGTAGCTACCCACCTCTTCAAAAAGGCCTAGAAGATCAAATCACTACGATTGGGGAAATTTCATCCAGCAGAGAAAAATTGAACCAAAGAAGAAAAAAGTTAAAATTTTAAATATGAATCAAAAGAATCAACATGGATACAAACATCACTTCTCTGCTCCTGAATTGTCTGTCAATTACTTTGTTTGTAACGTATCATGACAGATGTTACAGGTAACAATAGGCCCAAATTGAAAGGAAAAATGCATTAGTAGTAGAGGTGTCTTGTACATCCATGAAATTCTGTAACAAAGGAATCACAAAGAAGGATGAAAGAGAGAGAAAAAGAAAAAGCAGAACAGACTTCTCACATGAATGGAAGCTTTGAAAGAAAAGCAGCTTCTCAAATTTTCATGGAAGCCTGTATGGGAAGAAAACCACGAATGAAAGAATACCTAACAGGCTTGCGAGCTGCGCCAACAAACCATAAAAGGAGCATGTACACTGAAACAATAATTTATCAACTGGGCACGATCGAGACCAAGTAAGAAGAGAAGCTTGCAACTACAAGTACTATCTGTTATCCGTCCTGGGCCTCTTCTGTGTTTGCTCTGAGTCTTCACCGCTGCTGGCCACCCTTGAATGTGGCATGGCCCTGTTGCAGGATGAAGGGTCCCCATGATCCTGCAGCAATACCAAGCATAAGTGAAGGAAAAAAGAAGAAGAAACCTTAATGAACAAGAACAATTTATAAACCCATCTGGTCAACTAGGAGCTCGCCAAGTCAATTCAACTTGGAACTATCATATCAGATGACTGGGTCATGAAAACCAACTCTATCTGGGCTTGTGGTGAAATTAGGCCTAGTTGTCCTGGTTGACATTTTTTATTTACTCCTGGTAAACCAAAACCAATGATTAATTGAGTCACAATTTTGGTCCTAGTTTTTTCACTATGGAAATAAACATAGGATCCTTGATCCAAGGAAATGCTTAGTTTCCCATGGCCCCAAAGTTCATACAAGGGTGAAATGATGCTATGATCCAATTTATAGATAGGATGAGCCCACAGTGGATACAATATGCCCCCAGATACAAAGGAGTCTAGCAGATCCTAGCTCTCTGTTGCACTTGGTAGATAATTTGTGCTACATAGCAATGGTATGGATCATCTAAATGTTGACCTCTCATAGCTGCTCAAGGCCTTTGGTATATAGCGGTCAATTGGTGTCGGTTTAGCCAAACAGGCTGAAATTCAGACTTGTTCGGAACTATTTAGCCATTTCGGTCTAGATTTCAGCATGTTCAGCCAAACAGGCCGACGTGGCCAGATTTTGGCTAAACAGAGGACTAATAGTGAAATTTTTATTTTTTAATTTTAAAGGAAAAGTCTCTTCATTTTGACCTAAGCACTTACGTGCCTACTTGAGTTAATAGATTATGTGAATGTGTTTATTTTAAGTTATTTTAGGCTATTGCTTTGACAAATGGGAATGAGAGCTGATTAGTGATGTCCTAATTTCACATTGTTATACACAAGCATGGCCCATATACTATTCGCCTATGAATGTAGAAATATTGAAATAACATGTTGCATTGTCGATTCAGTAGAATGATTTAAATAAGTATAGCATATATCAATGTCAATTTCACTTTTTTGTAATTTTTAATGATATATTTTTGAAATTCTCAAATTTTGCTGAAAAAGAACTCTGAAATGAAACACCAAAATGCTGAAATAAAACACTGAAATGCCGAAATGCCAAATCAGCTAAAAGGCTTGTCCCAAGTCAAACCAAAATGGGGTCTGAAATGAAAATGACAACTATGTTTGGCATGCCTCTTGAAATGTTGTTCTGGCAGTTGTGTTGAACAATCCAGACACCACCTGCACTGTGAGGCCCCACCCCTTGTGGGCCCTCAATTTGATTTAAATAATTATTAATATAATATATTAGTTATCTTAATATGCTATTTAATAGGATTTAGTAGAATAGTCTATTATTGTTCCCAAGTCTTAGGATTAGGCTTTATATATATTTCTTTATAGATATAGGGTGTTCATTGTAATTCTATTAGGGTTTTAGTTAGATTAGGCCTTAGCTAGTAATTAAACTTTAATAGGAGGGGTGTTATAGTTAGGAAGCTTCTAGAATTTCCTCCAAATGACAAAGTTACCCATACCCTCATTCCCAATTCCATTTAAACCCTAAGGGCTTTTTAGTAACCAACCACTAAACCCTAACCTATATATACTAACTATTGCAATGAAATGAAACCTAGCCCTAATTCACTCTCATCTCCTCTATCTCTCTCCCTAAGAAACCCTAATTCTCCAAATCCCAGCACAAGAAGGAGTAGGAGATCATTCCCAATTGCATTATCAACCTCCTAGGAGCTTGGATTTCTTATCTTTTTGTCAATTCTCTTTGCAATTCCGGATTGAGGCAAGTACCCTATGCTGGACCACTCAGAATGCATGTTTTCCTTCTCTTGATTATGCAATTTCAATTCAATTGATGAATGTATGTTTAGATCTATCATTTGAGCTTGTTTTTATGGTTTTTGGCCATTGGTGGATGAGTTTATCTCATTTGGAAGATCAATGGCCCAATGATGGATGGTGGGATGTGTATTAAAGTGATTTCGTGATTTTTATGTCTATGTGATGAATGGTGTGGATTGGAGGATGTTTGATTGGAAATTGGATTGAAGAGGAGGAAATCCAGAAAAATGAGTTTTTTGTTACAGGCACGTGTACCCGGTTGACCTGCCTGTAGTGGGGTCGACCGACGACACTGAAATGGGAGAAAAATCGACTCGCAGTTAATTTATGAGAAAAACTCATTCAGTGTATCCGGTCGACTGGACCCTGTTCCGGGTCGACCGAGAACAAAGGATTTTCTAGAGGAAACTGGGAGCTGGAACATCTCTTCTTTAGGGATATCCTGTGTGTGCGGTCGACTGCCTAGGCTAGGAGGTCGACCGAACACATAGAAGAATTCTGTGACTAGGCCATTGCCTGCCAGGTGCTTGTCTGTAAATCTCAGTGTGCGCAGTCGACCGACCAGGCCAGGAGGTTGACCGGGCACACTGAACAGTGGGCCGACCTGGGAGTCAACATCCTGATTTCCCAGTGTACCCGGTCGACCGGACCCTGCGCTCGGTCGACCGAATACACTGTGTACAGTGATTTTCCAGCCTGCAGTCTTGAGATTTTGATCAATTGTGGGGCCCATTGACCATCCAAATAGACTTCCATTGATGTGCCAAGCACGAGTCGAAGGTGTGGCTCAACCTTGACTCGTGGGGACCACCAAATAGGTTTTTAGGATTGGAATTGTCAGTGATTCGACCCTTAAACGTAGTCAATGATGTTCGTAACTTCAGAAGCACCAAATATAACATCCTTTGGCATTTGAGACTACAGTTAGGGATCCAATTATTTAATGTGGCCCTGAACCTAAGAGTGGATCATTACCTAGGTTGGACCCTTGCTTATTCCACTTGATTCTATTGCTTGGAAGGTTTTATACATTGTTCTTCTCTTATATCCTTGTTATTGTTATAAACTTGTTAATTAAATGAAAATTGGAGGACCTGAACCTAGGACTACGTAGTGGTGACCCGGTGATGTAATCGGTGATAAATGACCCGTGTCTGTGGCTAGGTGGGCCCTCATACGGCCTAAGTTGGGTGTGTGGTACCTTAGAATGAAGAGGTTGGTCATGATGTATAGTTGTGAATGGATATGGATTGGTTACTTGCATTGTTATAGACTAAGGCCATGGTTGTGGGCCTGGTGTGGATCCAATGGTGATTGGACTTGGACTTGGATATTGGGCTGTGTCCTATAATATTGTACTTGAACCTCTTAGAGACTTGGTTAGGACCTTGCTCGTGCAAGGTAAGCCTAGACAGACACAAACCTGTATTTTGTTTTCTGGGTTAGCACTAGACATTTACTCAGTTGATATAAGCTTAGCCTGTTAACTAATCATCACTGGTAGGAGCTATATTTGATTATGACTATAGTTATCATGATGAGTTATGGTTAGACGGACGGTGTCATACCGAGCCCGATCTAATCTGATAAAAGGGTGTGATCGGTGCAATAAAGGGGTGTGATCGGTGTTATATTTATATATTGTTATTAGCAGGGTTGTTATCCCTTGCATGGTCACTTTACTTTTCCCCGCCGCGACTGTTTACAGTATGGGAGGGCTGCGGCATAATATCCAGTGGTATCCAGCTTGTGTGAATGTGCCATATTGATATCTGTTAGATTAGATTACTTATATTTCTGATTCTAAACTGCTATTTACTGCTCAATTGCCTAGTTTATGTTTCCTTGTTACTCTTATGATTATATGATCGTCTCTATTCTCTTTGATGCATACATCATGTGTTATCTGTATATGGTGCCTTGCCAGATCTTTGGATCTGACTCATCTTTGGTGCTTAGGTTTCGACCTTGAGCCCGTGGGTGACGTGATCTACTAGGCGCCTGTAGCCAGCGATTACGGTTGGGGACCGGTTGACCAGGTGGTCGAACCAGAGGATGGAACGCCTACACAGGGTGTTTGAGCGTAGTTTATTTTTCGGTTTTGAGTGATTATGTAGTGAGTGGGAATTAGACTGATATATATAACTTGTTATCCACACTTTGAGATTTTATTAGACTTCAGCCTTGCTATTACTTGATTCATTTTAGGGAAATAATCAAGTGAGAACTGTTCTCACGATTCAAACCGTGAGAACTATGGGTAGGGGGCACCTATCATCCAATCCAAATCTTGCAATGGACAGGGCCCCTTTGATAGTCACATGCCTCATGGTTTGACACCAATGCGAATGAACTGGACCGTTGGATCGACTATATACCCATACGAATGGATTGGGCGTGTTGGCCATGGATGACGGGGTTAGAAGCATGGGATTGGGGCCAAACTTAATATTTGCGGGAGTCCCATATAGATCTTTCAATCCCCACCGGTCCCATTACGGGGCCCCACAAAAAAGTTCTCACGGTGACTCCGTGAGAACAGTTCTCACTGGATCACATCCCTTCATTTTATATGATACATATTGCTTCCGTTATCTTTTCTTATGCTTCCGCAATTTAACTGTTGATTATTTTATTGTTCAAAAAGTTTTAAAAATTTGACCTCACTAGAGATTATGATCTTGGAAGTTCTCGGATTTTCTAGGAAGTAGGGCGCCAATTTCGGGTACCTTGGCGGTAACTCTAGTATTCGGAATTGGGGCGTTACATGCACATGCACATGCACACACACATTTTCGTCTTCTTCTTAGGAAAAGTAAACTTCATTAAAGCTAGAAGGACCAAGGGAAAAATGAAGAAGAAGACATTGAGGCAAAAGGAACAGATCCCTAGGTTGAAAGATGATCTTTTCACTCCTTTTCAGTCCATTGATTCCTATCCCCACAAGGAAAAATAACCTAAAACTGAGAAAATGGCCAAATTTACCTTAGCACTAGATGCAGTGGTTGGTCTACTATTTGCTCGCTTGCCAAGATCGATTTGCACGGAGATACTGGCCTGCGACAGATCTATGCCCGAGCTCTGTAGCGCATGTGTTAGAGAACTCAATAACCTGTTCCAGACCAAGCAATCTTACAATCAGACTAAATTCAATCTAATCCTCTACCCACATATTTTGGATATAGAGTGAACAACACACATTGTTTCAAATAAAAAGCAACAAGATATCAGCAATTAGTATTAAAGATATTAAAGAAGAAAAGGTTAAAAGATGATGAAGCTGTCATTCTAACTCAAAACAAAGGTCGCATGGATTTGGTGCTTATAAGTGATAAGGAGCCATATCGTTTCCTATAACTAGTATAAAATAAAAATCAGAAGTGGTGGATTTGGTGTTTGGTTTGAGTGAGTTAGAAATGATTCTGGAAAGTGACAATCATGTGTAGTGTTTCCATCAAGAAAGTTGCATTCAAAAGACTTCATGTTTGTTGCCCTGCCAATGTGCTGACTACACTAAACTGCGAATTCCAGAATGCCAGTTCTTTCCTTTTAGTGCCGGATAATCTATAACCTCGTTGTCCCTTCATCAATCATTAACAGAAACATGTTACGTAGCAATGAGCTGTTAGGCATGCATACAACTCTATGCATCAAATAAACTTGACCCAAATCTCAGGGTACTTGGACATCACTATAACAATACTTCATGCCTCTTTTTTCATTATTAGGATATATTCTTGAATATGATCAAATACTTGGGCGTGACAACCATTGCTGACATGGATCCTGTACACAGATCATGTAATACCATAGGTGGGCTTGCATGAATTCCTGTTGGCACCGTGGGGTTCAGGATAGATTAAGGGTCAACTGTAGACAAACCATTCCCTGGCAGTCACCTGTGTTGGAAAAGAATATCATCCAGTATATGCTCGACAAAAGCTAAAGGAAGGAAGAAAGAATGAAAGTAATGGATGTGGACCGTGTTGTCCATGATGGTCACTTAAAGTGATCTATTGTAAAACTATGATACTTCCAAATGGATGAGCCATGGAAATGGAGCGTGGTGGAAACAATAAGCACGAGGTTGAATCACTTAACTCTGCCCAACTTCTATACTCAAGCCACTTCTACAAAACCAAGCCTGAAGACAATGTGGATATCCTCGGGTCCCGGATAAATTATAATCGATCCTTTTAAATAGGTAAAATTAGATTCATGGAGATTATGTCAAGGATAAGAATGCAAAAGCAGAAATCGGCTTGAATCCGTAAAACATTAAAAATGAAGTGTTGGTATTTTTGGCAGTATGCAAAATCCAAAACAATTAAATTATCACAATTACCCTGAGGCCTAAAGAAAAATGCAAGTATCAAGTGGATCATAAATCCTCACCCTTGAGAATAGACAGTGGATAACTGAATTGTGCCCCCTTCAATTGCCAGGTCCTCTTGCTCATTCAATACATCACTGTCAGCAGGACATGACCTCTGCCACAAATGCTGTTGAGACCGAGAAGCTATATTTTCAGCATCGGACAGCAGTCTAGGCCGGGGTTGCACAACCCCATTATTCCTTCCAACAGAACTGTTCAAGTTTTGCTGCAAACGAATGGGAACTGAAGCTGCCTTATTTTCCAAACCCGTGTGGTGATCCAATGCTTTGTAACGTGTACCTGTGCTCAAGTTGTCAGATTCCACTGGATTCTGTAAATTCCCGAGCATTGATGGGGTGACAGCGATATGATTGCCATCAAGCTTCCCAGCAAACATCAACCCAGGACTGGCGCCATTTTTTAGGGCTTGAGAATGATCTGCTATACTCTCTCCTAGTCCATGGTTGCGTCTCTGTTTGAAAATCCGAAATTAAGGAAAGGATGGTTAGTAAATTCCAGACAAAGATACAACTTGCACATAAAAGATGGCAAAACTTCCAAATGCAATTCAGTCTCAAGTCCTCTTTAAGCATTAACTTCTCAGAACAACTAAGTGCTGAGCTAAAAACTAATAACACTTTCTTTAGATATGTCAAAAGACTACTCTCTTACCTAGATGTTCAGACTAGATGATACACTTTCTAAGACTTTGAGCTAATTCTCAAAACAAACTAGTTGTCCCTATGCCTACTGAACATGGAAAACCTTAAAACTTTCCTACTTTAATGATTCACAACAATTTTATAATAAGAAGAAACAAAATAAATTACACAAGAGCCTAATTTTACTACTGCGGCTGCTGTTTTTATTTATTTATTATTATTGGACTGACTTGCGCACTTATCTATGTTACAGTACTCAGTTTTTCATGAGTTAAGTTCGACATGGAACCAAACTCATGTTGTATATGTCTAGTGCAAGTATTTTGTACCGTAAGGATCCTGGTATCATAATCTAGACACTTCTTCAGAGTTCAGTGTGATCACATAACCATCCAAGACATATCATACCACCACCACAGTAAAACAACTTCCTTTGAGTAAATGGTAAATCTACCATGGGTTTCCATAGAAAAAACTGAGCACACAGAGAGGGCCAACATGCTGAAATGCACTTCTTGCATATTGCATGCACACAAAAAGTAAAGCCTTCTACAAAGTTTGCCACAAGTATGAGAATAGCCCTACATTTTCTTTTTAAATGGAATAACCATGAGTTTTTTCTGTTTTCGTCCTAAATGGAATGGACCTGAAAATCCTCAGCAACAAACAATCTAAAATACTGATTTTTGTTAATGTGCTGTGTGCATGCTAGTACCCCATGTTAGGTGTGATGCATAAAATGACTACCCAGCATCTAATGTCCAAAAAATGGGCAAACACGTGCTTTGGCAATGATTATCAAATGCATGCTTACATAACATTAAATATAAAAAACTTAGGTATTAGATTTGTTCCACTGATAAAAGGAATCAGAACCTCTTGTTCTGGGGACAGTGAAGGGAATTAGATTTTTACCCACTGTGTGAGTTTCATGTTATCCTGATTCCATCCTGGAAATGCTGCCTCATGCTTATTTACCTTTTCTTGTAAAAATTGGATATATTCGATGACCTACATAAGATGATAATGGATCATTCATCAGGTTCCATGTTGAAAGTGAACCAAAAAGGGCAAAAAAGCAGATAAATGTTATGATAGCATTATATACCTCTAAAAGGAATGAGGCCTTGTCTCTCTTCTGATCACTATGTGGTATGAGTTCTCTCAAGATCTGGAACCTGCACAATAAATTAGAAATTTATCAGTTCCAGTTAGTGAGTTAAAAAACCAGTCTTCGAACTTCATGCAACTGAGACAATAATCGTAGAAACTAGAAAAAAATTAAAAAAATGAAAATAGTGAATTGTCAAGAAGAATGACAATTGATAGAAAATAATGGAAATATTACAAGAAAAAAGTGCTAAGAATTGTTGACCGAGTTTACGTTTGTAGTATAAAGTGCACTGTGCAGTTAAGTGTCAATGTAGGGTGACTTGAGAGTATTTGACAGTTGCTTAATGGTCTAAACTTTTGGAGAAGTAAAAAGTCTAGCACAAAAATAGGAGTTCAGAAGAAGCATATCATTTGAGATGGGTTAAGAAAGTGTTACAGAACAAACAGAGTAGGAAGATATTCAAAAAAGGAAGAAAAAGAAAGTAGGAAGATAACATTGTTGCCTCGCCAGAAATTTAGAAGGATTTGTAGGGTACTCATGTTGCTTAACGAATTCAAGAAGAAACTACAAAAGTAGATAAACAATGTCAAAATGAAGTGTACAAGCGCACGTGTGCATGCATGAGAGATCAAAAAAAAAAAAAAATAACAAGACAAGTTTTCAAGGGTTGTGGAATGTGGACTTCAACCAACATGACCTAAACCCATATCTGCAAAAGTAGAAGTAGGCACAATTCAGATTAGGAACATCAACAACTCACTGTGCACCTCATCAGTTTGTGTGCTGTGTACAGAAAGAAACACCCGTTTCCTGATTTCCCAACAAATGCTTGAACCAACATGAGCTGATGATCCATCTCAAGATTCTTCGATCCCAACTGCTATTTGTAACTGAATTAGAAGTAATGGCCCCGCTCTACTATTTTGAAATGGTAACAGTAACTTTATTTCCCCCCAAAAAACTTATGGAGACAATGAAACCATTGGCCATTCAGAAGCAGATAACACTCCTTTCTCCTTAAAACCAATGTGATGATTTTAGGCAATTGAACTATTGATGTTAGGAATTCCTCCTTCTCTTTAAAAGGCCCTTGTAGATTTATCACCGTCGTTATGAGAAACAACAGCTTTCTCAAGAGATCCGTAATGGAAAACCATGTATCATTCTCTCTTTCTTCCCCCAAAACAGAACCACTGTTTGATCAATTTTCAACAGTTGATTCTTTAGACATATCTAGCAGGACAATTCAATCTTGTCCCTCACAAGATTGACAAAAATTCTCTCAAACTCTCAGACAAAATCATCACTGAACTGATTATCCTCCCTTATTTCCCTCCTCACTTACCTGATTGCATTACATAAAACAATGACTCTGTGGGAAAGACAAAAGTGTCACCTTCATCTTTTCATCAAACAACAATGGTGAAGGAACAGGATAATCCCATTGTTAGCATAGAACTGAGCAGAATGTGACTCCACTTGCTTCTAAGAAGATATCTAACAGCAAGTGTGAAGGTTTCAATTTGCTCCATATGTGGTTGCCAATTTAGTATCACTCTCACTTGCTAGGGGCCAATTAGAGTGAGAACTAGTGCTAGAACAAAATTCCTAAGTCCTTACACCTTCTCCAATAATCTAAGCACATTCCCATCAATTTTCTTTGACAAACCTTTAGCTAGGATTTCAACTAGAAATAGTGTTGTGAGGCGCTTGCCAGTTGCTTTCATTATGGTCAGCAACAGAACTTGCCTCCAAGGTGTTCTCCTTAAGGAGCCCTTACTTACCAACCCCGTGCATGGCGCAATGGAAAAGGAATTATCCCATTATGAGGAACTATGCCTTAGTCCAAGGATCAGTATGTGTGAGATCTATGATGCACATATACGGTATGAATACGGTAAGGATACGCCATAGACACAGCAGGGACACAGATTTTATACATAAAAAGTGAAGTATCGGATACGATACGACACGATACGTTGCCCATTTTGAAGTATCCGTGCATCATAGGTGAAGATACACAGTGAAAAAAAAAGGGAACCTTCTTTCAATTCTATGTGTGTATGGGGAGAGGAATTTTCTCACTAGAAGATATACACAACCTCCTTCACCTTCTGGCTCCTTTGGAAAGTCTTAAATCTGCCACAAGGTTACAACCAACGTCACCAGTAACCCAACAATCCACAGGGTGGACTCGGGCACTATCAAGAGCACCTTTTCCTTGAAATCTCATATTGACAATGAAATGTACACCATCCACTTCCAACCCAAAGATTTTGGCACTTGATCACAAAAAACAACACTGTATCCCAATTCATGCACATTGGATCACTTCATTTGAAATGAAGTCTCATCAACATTATGAACAAACCAGCACAAATATCACATGCACCCAATGAATAGATTGTTTCTTCCAATCAAGCATGGAGAGGAATATCCAAAAACCAAATGGAACCAGTTTTAGCATATGTCCAAACACTTCCTTCCAGCAATCTGGATGTCCCAGAGGTCCCTCATACGTGCAATCCTCCCTCATTCATCTTTTATAACATGCACAAATCAGATGTGGATCTATCTAAGACTTAACAGCCTCCTCAATGCCTCATCATTGCAAAACGCAGACAGAATCTCCTCTTTGGAACACTCTACCTGGACACTGAACCCACAAAAGTCGAGCAAAAGTCCTTTGGACCGAGTGAGCTTAGAATTTAAGCCATGCCTCGCCTCCCACCAATATACCACTAGAAACGTCTTCAGCCCAAATAATACAGTCACAAAAGTCAACATATAAATAAATATATGTATGTATGGTGTTAATTACCGATCATTGATTTTGCTCCTTCGACGCTGCTCGGTAGCTGAGTGCTTTGATCGTGGAGTATTGGCTCTCTGATCATTGCCCTTCACCTCTATTTTTACTCCAATGTCCCCTGCAAGAAATCAAAAAGGACATTAGCAAGGGAAAAGCACACTCAGGGTGGATCTGGCTGGGGCTGGATCAACAGATTGAATAGTTAAAAAAAATTTGGAATCAATCCCAAAAAAAAAAAAAAAAAACTGTTTTATTAATCAGGTCAGAAAAAGACGGCAACAAGTCAAAATTGGTGGGTCAGGCCAAACCCATACCTGCTGTGATACACACTTGTCCAGCCCCATACCCTGCCTGTCTCCTGATGATTTTTTGATTTGCAATGTCAAATCTACTCCCGTATAAATTTGATCGAGTACGATATCTTAAAATATTTTACTAAAATGGATTCGAGCTCCCAAATCTTAATTCAATTCCATGTAACAAACGGGCTTTTCAGATTTCCTCTGCCCACCACGCCAGACCCTCTTTTTTTCCTTGTTTTTCTTTCTTGATGTAATTCTGTATATAGACACCATTCTCACTAACCCGTCTCTAATGGGAGAGAGTTGGGCCGTTCAAACCTTTCACCTGACTCATTTGCCTCTACTACTACAACCCAACTCACACATCAAACAAAACAAAACAAAACAAAGAAGTTGCACTTCCCGAAGCAAGGTTATATAGCCCCAAACTCCCAGTTTTGTTACCCCACTAATGAACTCATGGGCTAATGGAGATGGAGAAAGACTGACCTTTTTGGGAAGAGACGACCTCTTTCTTGACGTAGTCGTCTTCATCATCTTCGTCTTCTTCTTCAGGAAGCCCCTTCATGCTCTTCATCATCTCCAAAAATCCCTGTACCTTCTGCTCGTGAAAGTTGCTGAAGGTGGGTGAAAAAGAGGGGAAAAAAAAAAGATGAATTCAGAACCCTGGAAACTCAAAGCAAAACCCAAGAATCCAAACTGCAGAAATAAAAGGGAAAGATTGCGACCAACCTGGAGGATGTCAGAGAGCAGAAGCCGCTGTTGCCTGAGATGAGCGGTGGAAATTGTGGTGAATTCTCGGAAGGCTCTGCAAGAGGAAGGGGATTAGAAGATCTTGTTAAACCAATCAGGTCCAGCCCAGCAGGGCCAAACTGGCCTTTGACCAAGCCTATTGTAAGGGCCTATGTAGTATTCGACATTCGCACTTGAGTTGGGCCAGCCATATCAGCTATAATAAGGGGAAAAATTCTTGAGATTTTTTGTCGGACTCACTTGGTGTGGTAGAATGTGGGGATAGAGTGACAAGAACGTCAAATTGTGGCTATGATGTTGGACGATAGAATCATCTCAATCGCATCATCATAACTATTGATTTAGTGCCCTGAAGGTTTGAAGTTTAATAATTTCTTAAGTTTTTTTTTTTTGTGAAAATCTTTCAAATTAGTTCTAAATTAAGGTGAGCGAAAGGATTGGCGAGTGTGAAAAGTTTAGATTGATAATAAGTAGATCCAAAATAATACTAAAATTATTCCCTCTCAGCGGGGGTGGCCCGACTATAAGGCAAGAAAGGTCATTGCTTTAGGGCCCCAAAATATAAATCCCCATAGTGTTACATCCTATTTAAATTATTTTTTCACATTCTAAAAAAAGCATTAAAACAACTACCATAGTTCTCTTTTTCCCAAAAAAAAAAAAACAAAAAAAAGAAAAAAAAAAGCCCCATTATAGTAATTAGTATTACATCTCACTAAAGCTATCTTTTTACAATACGAAAAAACATTAAACCGATTATCATTTTTCTTTTTTTCTACACAGTGTCTTTTTAAATCCCAATAAATCTCAACCTCCCTGCCACCTCACCAGTGAGGTGTTTCAAATGAACGTTTCTCTACTAACGCTTTCCCATCTTAAGTACTCTTAACTCTCTCACCCTCTCTGTCTCTCTCATAGATTATCTCTCTATAACTGTTTTTTTTTAAGTAATATTCTTTAAGAATTTATTGATCTGTTTTTTATCTTTGTTTTTAATAATATATGTTGATAAGTTTTGATAATATATGTGGGTATTTTTTTATAATATATGCTAATCATAACTCACTAACTCAAATATAATCTGATTTTTTTTTTTCATATTGAAAAAGTTGCATCAAATTGGAAACTCATCTACATTTATAATCTTTGTGGCCAACAATGATAAATCACAAGTTCTATTATTCTACGCTTTTTAAGATTTTTTTTGCTCCAAGCTCGTATTGTATGCTTATTATATAGATATTGTTTGTTTTATTTGTAAATATTATTAGTTATAATTTATAAATGATGAATATGTCTATAATAAAATACGAATTCTGGTACTCAAAACTTAAAAAAGAAGAAGAGAAGAATAGATAATTTAATACCTCATTTAGAATTGTCGCTTTAGACCTCAAATTGTTTTAAGCCAGCCTTACCTCTCCGACAAGTCGATGTGCTAACAATAGAACATAACCCAAGATCTATTACCTTTATTTATAATTATGCATTATCTAAAAAAGTAAACTCAGTATATGATTTGATCCGGGTACTCCAAAGCCTGACATGTGAGCTTGGGTTTGGCCCAGTCCACTTTGCACCCCTGCAATCCTATGTAAAAAAAAAAAAGAGAGAGAGAGAGAGAGAGAGTAAAGGCGATAGTTTTAATTACTAACCTCTGGTGAGATGGCTTTCACCCACCTTATCCTTCGCCAACATCTTGTCCTTCCCAGCTGACCCTTCCCATAGTGTAAAGGCTCCTCCATTGTAGGAGCTGCAGTTACTATTGGCCTTGCTAGCTTCGCCATTTCTCTCTGTGCTGCTTGCCTGAACCACGGTGTATACCCTTCCTTCTGGCTTCACCACCCCACGGCCAAAATGAGGAATGTGGCTTATACTGTATGTCCCAACCCCACCAGGAAGAATGTGCTCAGTCGACGAAGCTTTGTCAGCCGAGGATATCTCCTTCTCACCTTCATTGGAGTTGCTCTTCCCGACCCGTTCTAGTGGCTGTAGAAAATCATGGGTCTTAAGGTAAAACCCTGTAAAAACATGTGGTTTGACACTTTGGTTACAGCTGAAAAAAGTTGTAAACTCTGTTAAAGATGGCATTGCAAATTTGTTAATTCAAAAACACATGTAGGTGTAAGAAGTGATATCCAAGGGGGCTAAAACTCAGATTACAATAGTATGTGAAAAAAAAAATGTCATACACATCCACTGATTATTCATGTTGGCCCTTCCAATATTAAAAGAAGATTTTAGGTTTTTTTCATGTTCACCCCTCGAAGAATTTTATTTTACATAGTGGCTCCGCAAAGGAAAATTTCCTCGAGTCCCATAAAATACGAGAAAGAAAGGACATAAAAGGGCTGATTTGAGAAACACCCTAGACAACCCAAAATTGAGCATTTGATTCTTCATCTAACTTAAACTCAAACTTCATAGTCCTAGAAACTTGCAGTAAATTTTCATGACTTGGTAGAGATTCTTTGAACCTGATCTGCAAATTAATATAGAAGCCAAGAAATTAAAATAATGTGCTGCTATAAAGTGCAGGCTTGGCGCATGTGAAAACAAGAAAACAAACGTCTGTTTGAAAAGCGCCAAGTTAATAAATACGTCCGAAGGCAACTGTGGCCAAGTTAAAACATTAAGCACAGTCGCGTAACTTCAAAAGCTTCACCTAGTCGCGCGGTGATTGGCTAAGGTTGATGACTGATGGGGCCACTAACGTTTGTTTCAACTGTTTGTCACGTGCATGGCATATGCATCCCTTTTCATGCCTTTAATCCAGGCCCACAAATTGACATGCATTTGTAAAAGGCCAAAACATGATCCTGACTTGTGGGCCATCTATATGAGGCCCCAACATGACCCAATTTTTACTTGTCTTCTCTTCCCCAACTTTAAGAAGACATGTGCCCCTAACATGATTTCTTTTTTCTGTGACATGTTAGGACAATTTCTCCTTTTGCAATCTCCATTTTTTATGTTAAGGTAAGTTCACAAGGTAAGATAATAAATTAACTTTTTTGCATCTGATATTCTTAATCAACTAATCTAAGAATTTGATTTTCCTGATCAAAACAACAGTTGGAATTACATCCAACTATCATCATATTAAGTCAGGGTAATCAAAATATCAAATCAAAACAGTTAATTATATATTAAGCTAGGGCGTGATCAAAGTATCAAATCAAAATGGATTTTGGTAAATGGGTTATCCACAATTATAAATCACTCCATGTATTTTGGGATAAGTGGGTCCCCCCAAGTCTGATTGCAGTTGCAGATCGCCAAAACATGGTCCTCAGGAGGTGGACCAACCAAAAGAGGCCCTGAAAATAGACTAATTTTGGCTGCTACTTCTTCTTCCGACGTTTTAAGAGGACATGTGTTACACATCTATATGGTTTTACCATCTCTGGGATTTACAGCTCAAATAGTCTCTCTTTCTACAAGAAAACACTAATTTTCTTAAATTATCTTTTTAATTAAGTTATTAATTTCAAAACTCTTAATTGTTTACCTAAAACACCATAAATCTTAAAATCCAAAATACCCAAGTCAATAAATATTAGATCATCATCAGAAATCTTAATTATTTGCCAAGGCACTTAACATTAGATCATTAATTTCCTATAAATTCTTAATCATAGTATGGAGTAGATGGAATTACTTTTTCATTTGGTTTGAAAGTTTTTTTTACTCTGTCATTTTATCTGAAGATAATTTTCCTATTTTTTAGATTTCAAATAGTGAAGACACAAGTAAAAAAAAAAAAAATAGAGAGAGAAAAAACAACAGAGAGAGAGAGAGAGGGAATTATTGTGAAGAAGGTAAAAATTGAATATGGTGCATACCTTGGGAAGGCCTTGGATCTTGATGTTGCTGGAAAGATGAATCAGTATACAGAGAGAGAAAATCATTGGTTGGTTTCTTACCTGTAAAAACACACACAAACCCATTAAAATCTTCAAAAACACCATCACTTTCTCCAGCAGAGATATATATATATATATATAGAGAGAGAGAGAGAGAGAAGAAAGAGACCTTCAGCTCCATAAGGCCTGGGTTGAGGAAGCTCCATATTTGAAGAAAAAATAAAAATAAAAATGAAAGAACACAAATGAAAGAACACAAGAAAGAAAGGAGTTTTCCTTTCTTGAATTCTCTTTCCTTCCTTTTCCCCTCTTTCTTACTATCTAAAACATCAGCCTACTACTATCCATTATTCAAAGAAATCAATCACAAGAAAACTCAACAACAATTCCCAATCACTCCAACTAAAATCCTATCCAAACATTCACCCTTCCAACATCAGTTTCTCCAAAATCTCGATCCAAGATCCGATCTGTAACACGTTCGTGTCTCCTTTATATGCAGCTGAATTTCCCCGATCGGATGCAAGGCGAGGCAGATCGACGACCAGATCTACGATCCTTTAACAGAATTAGATTTCTCCAAGTCGACTTCGAAATCGAAGCTTTCTGCGAAATCTGCACAGGTACGCACAAAAACCTCAGGAAATTCAGATTTATGCAACTTAGAACCAGATCTGGAATCAGAAGAATTCCAACACCTACCTTGGAGCTCGAATTCTGGAACGAGTTCTCGGAATTCAGATGAGATTCGTCGTCTGAAACTCGATTGAATCAGATGAGAATGCGACGGAAAGGAGAAGAGATTACGCGAGATGAAATGCAGCGAAATTTGATTTGAATTTCGCTCGTATTTCACTGAATCTTCGGTGGTGGCTTTCTCTCTCTTTCTCTTTCTCTCTCTTTCTCTTTGCGAGAGGAGCGAAACGGAGGAAGAGGGGTCGGGTCGGAGGGGACTTTGGTGGATCTTTATACGGGTTTTCCTCTTGTTTTTACGATTCTCTTTTCCGTTATGGAAAACGGCGTTTCTACATTGACGTCGTCAGCTTATGTTAACGGCATTAGGGGAAGTGTCTGACGGTTTGCGGGAATCCGGTTTTTAGATGAAGAGTAACGGCGAGGAGATGCGAGTTTTCGATGATTGTAATTGGATTGCATTTGTTTAAGAGAGTAGATTGTGCGTTTGCTACTGTTTCCGTGGGTGAGGAAAACCTTTCCCTCTCGCTAGAAGGGGGCATAATGAATTGAGAATTTAGTAGACCCAAACATAACTTAAATTACATATAACATGTACCAGGCATGCCTAACTCCAACGGACCAAAATGGTCTCAATCCCAACTTTATATCCAACTCAAAACCCTCATACTCCAATTATCAATCAAGACTCGCTTAATAGGACATTACCGGGATCCAATTCAATTTACGAGTTTATAATTTGTAATACCGACTCGCCCTAAGTAATTTCAAAGTTAAAAGCATTTGAGGCTATAACCTCTTGCTTTAATCATTTCCCATGAACTCTATCATGCATGATTTGTCTTTCACAATCAAAGTTTTTGCTTCTCCAACAACTAATGAAAAGGTTTTACAAAACTGAAAAAAAAAAAAAAAAAAAAGCTAATGAGAAGTCATTAGAAACTATAAAAACCAATTATAAATGGAGTAGAGTTTAGAAAAAAAAAATCCATCTCAAATGTAATCTATCAACCTTAATTAATAAAAGCAGGTCCAAGAGGGTCACCCATTTAACCCACCTCCTGTGATGGCACATGTACAATACATCACATGAGGTTGACTATGGTTGGCGTTGACGTCTCAGCCTTTGTCTTCTTTTATCTCCTCATCCCATGATTAGCGTAAATCCCTATACAACTAATGAAGACTCTTAACCCTGTTTTTATTAAACTTCCAAACTCCAAAGCTCCAAACTCCCACAGGGGGGGCATGTTCTTGGGTTAAAGGGGGCAAAAGTCACGTGCCCTCTCATGTGGGCCCCTCTCCCCCTCCTCAGTGCCAACACATTTGCGGAAAACGCGGGCATTCCCTTCTTTGATGAGCTCTCATGTGCACCAGATTCCCTCACTCATTTTCCTCACAGTTTCTTCCCATTAAATTAAAATTTCCCCATTTCTTTATTGAGCTAATGCATAATACACTTATACATATTTTTTAATTATATGGACATAGTGGAATGGGGTTAAGGAAAAGCAAACCATCAAGACTTGGGAAGATTATTTTGTGGGGCCCGTGTGTGGGCCAACCCTCAAAATTAACAAGAAAAATTCTGGATTTGCCCCAAAAAAACCCAACTACTTGTTTGGATTTGGCCCCACTCAAACGAGAATCTTGGGTCGGCGATTGGTCCCATAGTGGAGGCTGTTATAATATTAATAACATCTCTGTCATTACTAAGAATACTTCTATTTAAGTCTTATACTCAAGATTTAGCATCCTCTTTTTATATTCTTAATTGTTGTTATGAACTCATAATTTGATGTAGAATTGTGAGGAATGGGTACGATACAGTCACATGCTGTCCGGGATCACAATATCTATATAGTCATAAAATATTATAGTTGGTGTTTGCTTTAAATCAAACAATTGAGTCATAATAGATTGGTTGGTTATTCATCGGGATTCTAAAACAAGAGACTCAACTGTTTTATCTTTTATTATTGTAACTACAAACCTCATTACTCTTCTACTTGGGTTACCCATAAGCGTATATAATTTAGGTAGGAGATTGTCACAGATATGGCTAATGGATTATTAAGTACAGAATTATAATGGGGGATTTTTAGAAATTCAGGTCTCTCAAGAAGCAAAAATAATAAAAAGGGAAAACTATAGTAGTTTTAATGCAACATCACAAAAACATAATACTATTTTATTTTTCATCAAAAATTTTGATTTGATCTGATACTATTCATTTTTTAAACCTTTTAAGAATGTTGGTATTTAAAACCACAACTCCAAGTACATTCATTTAACAAGGACATTTGTTTGGAGGAGTCTCATATGAAAATTTCATATGTTAAGAATTTCACTCAGCAATGCTAGTTATTATTATGGAATCCCCTAGTTGCACACCCGAGTACTAGAACTTCAATATTGTTTCTTCAACCTAAATCATGGTGCATCTAATTTGATTGCGAATGTACGTACCCAAGTCATATTTGTCATTTTGAACCGGTCGGTACCTAATCTAGGTGACATGAAAAGAGATTCTGTTGTGTAGTTTGTATTTGTAAACGGAGCAAATGATTGTAATTTACTCAAATAGCACAAGTTTCAACATTGACGGCTACATGTGATCAAGACTTCAGTTATAATTTCTGTTTTAAAAGATGAGAATAGTGGGTTAAGATATTTATGGGTTTTTTTATATTTAATGTTTAGCTAACACATAGGCAAACGATGTTAACATTCTCCAGAAGCAAATGAGAAGCGTTTTTCATCCATCTAATCCTTCTAATAGATGGTAGCATACTTGGATAAAAATAGAAGTCCAGAACCCATAACAATTATGCAATTGTCCTACAATTTTGGACCCTTTTTAGCTGTTCAAAAGCAGTGATAACCTGTCCATGGGTTAAGTGATGACATGAACAACCTTAATAATTATTAAACTCATTAACTCAGTGTTGAGAAACGTTGAACATAAGCCTACAAGTAGGTGATTGATTGAGTGTTTAGGATGATCTATTCAATGATATTATTGCATTGTAACTAATCCGTGTGGTGTTACATCTATTTAATTGGATGGGTGATCTGGGTTTAAGGATGATCTATTCTATGCTGGCTTCGCTATGGTGCATGGTAGTTAACTCTTGATTTAACATGAATGAACCCACCTTTGTTGCATTCAACTACAGACCTTAACTAGGCTTTGGAAGACCAATAGCTTGATTAGGCATGGGCCAACCGGTTCAAATTAAAATTTAGCCTCAAGGGGTCTTAAGCACTGGCCATTGACTATTTCAAATATAACACATTCATATCACTCTCCCTTAATCTAAATTTCACTTTAAATAGAGTGATATATGCTACCGAATTGAATTGCTCATGATGACCTGTACAATTAAATTTTTTTTTTCATATTTGATCAATACAACAATTTTTATTTTTTTTGCTAGATGAGGATGAGGAACAACATAGACAACAGACAAGACTACAACTAAAGCTAACTAAAAAAATGATTCAAAACACCCAATCAAACATCAACCTACATGAATTTCTGTTCTCAGTTCTCATTTAAGATGAAGTACCAACGGGAATTTTCATCTTAATTCCCATTTAAGAGAAAGTACCAACGGGAATTTCCATTCTCAGCTCTCATTTAAGAGCAAGTACCAACGGGCGGTAGCTTAGTTGGCCCAAGGTACGGATTTTGGTCCTCTTGGTCCTAAGTTTGACTCTTCGCTCTATTAGGACCTCAAGAGCTGGAAACAACTCTCAGCATGCACCTGGTGAGTGGGACATGGGAAGACCGCCACCTAGGGATCAATCTGGTGCCCAAAGAGGCATGGACACTTCATTAGCGAAAAAAAAAAAAGAAGTAAATAACATGAGGAAATATTCTCTTACAAGCAACGGGGCACTAAGGTCATGGCTAGAATTATATATCTCGACATGGGATGGTCACCGCCATTGATCGTGAATATGCTTACAAAACCCATATAAAGATTTTGGATCTACTTCCAAAATCCATATAAAAATCGTGATTTATGCTCAAAACTCACATAAAAATTCAAAAAACCCAACTACTTATTTGGGTGCTTTTTTTTATTATCCACACATCCCGCTGGAGAATATCTTCCTAGCACAGATAGATGAAGATAAATCAATTGGTTAGTTGACACTCGCAACAGAAGAGAAATTTCACTTGTAAAATTAGGTTAAGCAGTTGAGAAAAAGAGGTGGCGAAAGAGAGATGATGATGATGAGAAGACGTGTTTAAAAATCAATGGGACAATAAATAAATGAGCTTTCTTGCTGTTTTTCTTGGTAACAAAGCACGTGATTAGCACTGATTGAGACTTGACATGCGTCACCTGCTTCATGGCTACTAATTCACTATAAATTTGCACGTCTTATTGCGTGGACATGTGGCAACGCCAAAACCAATCGCGTGCTAGCGCTGATGCTGTTGTTCGTGACGCAGTCTCATTGCTTTTTAGCCTTTAGTTTTTAGCTTTTGGTGGGCCCCCATATTCCTCTTCAAATAAGATGGATAGCCCTACGCCCCTACACCTAATCCCTCTTTAAATTGGGATCACATGTGCTGATGATCATTAATTGTACATGGCATAAACTATTCCTTAAATGAAACTCCATTTCCGGATAAATTTGGCAACCAATCTTAGCCTTAATTTTCACTATTGAAAGTTTAATGGTTGTAAATCGTATGGTTTTATTATAATGAAAATCAATGTTGAATTAATAATCAATGAGAGTTAGGTTTACAGAGAAATTAGATTGATCATAGGTGGGCCTTCTATATATTATATTATATACAGAGAGTTGCCGTTAAAAAAAATGGCGTTAGGTAGGAAGAATTTGTGTTGAATAAGCTGAAAGTCCATAACTGAATGGCTATGATCGTCGGAGCTCAACAGGCTTGCAAGGGTATTAAAATGTCTCACATGCAAGGTGGTTAGAAAAAGGAAGACATGGGAATTTTGTGCTCCTGGAGTAATGGGCCTTCTCCAGAGTCTATAATCTATATGCCATCTTCGGATTTTTCTTAAACTATGTGGTGGATAAATTTTATATACTACTTTGCCATTAATGAATTGGAGAGAGAGAGAGAGAGAGAGAGACTTACCTTTCAATGATTAAGATGGTCCAGGTTTGGATCATGGATGTTATTTCACAATCACCCAAGTTTCAGATATCTAACTATGGAAGCTTAGGATGGTCCCGTTTTAGAGAATCTTTTTGGTAAATAAAGCTATAATCATCCTTAAATTTCCATCTACTTACTATCAATTTTAGTCTTATGCGAGTGCATAGTGGAGAGTGAAACTTGCACATAGAAGGAGAGAGAACTTGCACACAAGTGTAGTGGGGTAGACCAAGGTCTATCCTTAGTAATCCAGGTGAAAGACGGGTTTGTGTATGTTTCATTGAGTAATTGATCATGTGGGCATGTGAAATTTTTATAAATTCAGATTTGATTTGCAAATTATGTAATTTTGACTACATATTCTCTTTTTAAATAAATATCAATATAGGAAATCTGAAAATGATAAACGATATATTTGTTTGTTTTAGATTTATTTTCTTCTCATTGGTACCTCAAAAGGTATTTTCAAATTAAACATAATTTTTAGTTTTGGAAGCACATGCCTGTTTTGGTAGTGATATTTGTGCTTCCTTAATTCTCAAATGACAATATGATCTAAACTTTTGACTAGGTCCTAAGTTCAAGATGCTCAAGGACCCGGGTTTAGATCTTAGAACTTTCCATTCCAATTTACATGGATATGGACTCAAAATCAAAGTTATCTCATATCCAAAACTAGGCTTGAAAAAATGGTAGAAAAAAAAGGCTTCATTCCAACTTTTACGAGAATCTAGAGATACTTGCATGTTAAAAGAACCACACACCATTGACATCCCTGTGGGGGCTCCCTCTGGATCACACATGATCTATCCTCATGATAGGTTCAAAATGTATGTTTACAGTAAAACTGCTCGTCTGTAGGATCTCGCAAGCTGCAATATCCTAGGGATGTAGGATATTCCACAATCAGAAGGGGGAAGACTAGAACAGTTCATTTTTTTATTTTTTTCCTTGACTATGGGGCAACCAAACTACCATCCAAACTGTTGGATAGCTATATGAGTGTAAGAACTAATATTGCACTAAATTTAAATCGTTGATCTGTCATGATAACCAAGAAATTTGGAAAAAGAAAAAAAAAAAGGCCTATAATGTGCTCTTATAATTTGCAAAACATCATGATTTTTTTACGAATTTTTCAATAACCGTCATAGATCAACATTTAAATTTGGCGCGATACTAATTCATAAACTCATACAGCTATCTAATGATTTAGATGATTTTTTGGTAGTCTTACAGTAAAATAAAAAAAATAAAAAAATAAACTGTTCAATTCTTCCTATTTGTAAAATATCTTTTACTTCTACTATATCATAGCTTACAATATCGTATAGCTCAAACAGTCACGCGGTAACTAGGGTTATTCAGCTTGAACCCTTCCTTGTGATAATTGTTCAAAAAACCAATTAGTATACCAAACCAAAAGCTCCCACAAGTGGCAGTCCTTGGGCTTTTCCCTGAAAAAATAAAAAAAAACGTACTGCAGTGTAGTCATCCTGATTGATTGATGGCTCGACTCCATTCACTTTTCTGGCTCATACAGATAACGCAAGGAGGGGCGTTGTGTGTCTCACGTGCGCTTCTAAACCTCCAACGGCCTTTGAAATCTGAAATCTAAAAGCTTTTTTACAGTGTCGCGTCCTTATCGCTTCGTAGATGGATGGGCATGCGTGGATCACACTCGTACACATTTTTATGCACGTGGGGCTCATGTCAACTGTCAATCCAAATCATCCCATGGTGCCCCACCCCTGTTGTCATTATATAGGCAGGCATTTCAACCAAACTGTGTTTCAAAGTCGGGGTGTTAGTCATTTTACGGGACGTTTGGTAAGTATCTATGAGGATTTTCCCCATACTTTACGTGGTTTCGTAAATTTTCACGCTTGGCAATACAAAAAAACACTGCATCAAGGAATCCATGAATCTATCCTCCCATGGATAACCCCAATCAGACCATTCACCCTTTGAAAGAAAAAATCCACTAGAATGATGAAAGGCTGAGCTACGGTGCGTTGAGACGGTAGTATAGGGTTCACCGTTTTTTTCAAAATATGACATTTTATAGGCTCCACAAGTAAGATCTGAACTGATAGTATTGTTTAAAATGCCCAAAACGGCTCGTACGTCAAATATCAACAGTTGATTGTTCACAGATTTTGAGAAATTTACAAAAACGTCCAAATCGTTGGATGGCAATTTCTGAAATTCTGTGGGGCCCATTTGCAAAATCCAAACCGTCCAATCTCTTCAAAATGCCTAAAACAGCTTTAGGTCCAAATTTGGCAGCCTAATTTAATGTGGATCATGAGAAATTGGTCAAAAACTATTGACCATTGATTTCACACAAGGCCAAAAAGGGGATGAAAAACAATGCGTTTTTTTCAATTTTTTTAGTTCCTGTGGGGCCCATAATCATGATCTAAACCGTAAGCTACCTCTGGAAGGTCAAGAACGGCCAATTGATCAAATTCCAGCCGTTAATCATGTTTAGACATTGAGATATTTGCAAAAACGTCCAGATCCTAAAATAATTTTTTAAAAATTTTTGTGGGGCCCTTTTGCACGATCCAAACCGTTCAAATATACTAGATGGCCCAAATTGACTTTGAGTAAAAAGTTGAGGTCCTGATTCGTCTTAGATGTTGAGTTATTTCAAAAAAGCTTACAACTATTGAATCACATATTCTACTACTGGTGGGAATCCTCTGTCAATATCAAACCTAGAACTCTCTTTACAAATCCTATATGAGGATCGCTTGATTCCACTGGAACAAGGGAATCATTAGGATCATAGAATCCCCTCCTTACCATAGATGCTTACTAAATGTGCCCTTACTCATGTGGGGATGGTTTTCCACGGATTTGCAGAAAACTTGCTCATGTTATTTTTTTTTTTAAGGCCGAACGACTCAGGTAATATTATTAGATTTTCAGTCATGAAAATAGTAAGGTAGAATTTAAGATGAATTAATATTTCAATGCACTTTTTTCTCTATTTTTTTTTCATTTTTTTCCAGCATTAATTTTCCTTGGCCTCCATGGTTGTCAATCGTTTATATGGGCTCTGTAAAGTCATCCCCGTCATCTCTCCATTTCATCCAAGCATTTCATGTACGTGTCTGTGTATGAGAGAGAGATGTGGATGTTTGAGCACCCCATACCTGAAAGAGATGGGGTACGTGCCACTGTTGCACCAGGCACGTGCTACTGTTGCAACAAAGACGCAGACAGTAGGGTCGACATGTCTAAACTAGAAAGAAATGGCCGGTGTAACCCAACCCTATGCTATTGTACTGGCAGGCCCACAAACCACACAGAAGCTCAAAAAACACCAAACCCCAAAAGAACCCAAATTTGCATCTCTTCGGTGGCGCCATGTGAGTCTCATGCATATCGTTCTCAACTTGCTCTTTTCCATCCCCAAGGGCCATTACTCCATTCGACAATGACAAAAGCCCTCCCCTCTTTGGAGCTATTCATGGTGCATGGGATTAAGTCAATGAGGGTAGTTGGCCTGAAAGGAGCAGGCATGGGACTTTTTGAGTTTCGTTTCAATCCAAATGCTCTTGGGTTTTGGTACTCAGCCCTGACCCATTTTTCAGTAGTGCCCTTCCCCCAAAGTCATGTAGGGAATCTCGTATTGGGGATGCTCGAAAACAAGTTGGTCCCGTATTGTTTGACTTTGTGGTGGGGCCATTGTCATGTAACTTTCATTCTAAGCATTCACAGGAGGTTGGTCTAGACACTGGTGGACATCCTTGTTTGTGACGGAAGAGGATTTTGTGATTTATAAAATTTTATTTTTCACCAAAGCGAGATCTGAACTCTTATTCTCATAGGAATTCAAAATTACATCTATTGAGATAAATCAATTTAGCTTTTTCTACTTCTATCGAGTTAAATCAATTTAGCCTTTTCTACTTCTATTGAGATCGATAAATCAATCATGCAGTATTCACATCAAACGGACTAAAAATGGGTTGAGAAAAAATAATAACAACTTCTCTCTCTATTCCTTTCATCTTAGAAATGCACAACCCTATATAACCTGAGGAAAAGCCATCAAGAGTGAAGCACTTCCTTGAGATCCAAGCCAACCAATACGGGCATATTTGTATGCATTAGAGTATAGGAGAATTAAATATATAGGAATTCATGGTCAAATGAGCTCCATCAAAGAATTATTAAATAAGGTAAAGTGTGAATGATTTGAAGTACAAAGTAGAGGACATAAGGTAGCATTGTAGATGGAACCTTTCTTAGGATTTGACTTGTTAGGATGGTGGTTGAGTATTCATTTTTCATCTTCCCTTATTAGTTTTCAATAAAGGAGATATTATTTCATGGATATTTATAGATATATATATGTTTATTACCTTGATCTTCATTTTTAATTATTTATGACATGAATTTATGTGCATATGTGTTCTAAATGACATGAATTCATGCACTGTAGAATCTATATATATATTTGACACATATATACACATAAAAACACAGTAATAGCTTTGGGTCTGAATCTAAATGAGACCCTAATTTATTTAAGTCTATGCATGAAGCTGGGAGCCTAAACATGAATTAAAAATGAGTCCAACAATTATAAGAAAAGCTGATTAATTTTCCTAATTAAAGTCCATGCGAGCTCATTTTCATCTCCGAGTTCATCCCCACTACTAACTATTGTAATGATTATATACATGTTAGGCTCCTCCTTTGTCTAATATATAAGAACTCTTTAAGAACTGGAGGGGATCAAAGAACATCTCCAAGCTGGCCAAATCTAGAAAAGATATCATTATTAAGACATGGTTTTGTTTTTCATTACAGACATGGACGGTTGGTTATACAAATGAAGAAATCGGATCTATATTCCCCAACTTAACCGTCCTATGTTTCACCTCTCGCTGGGGAGGACATCCACATGCACATCCACATGCATGCATCCCAACATACACAGCATGTATGTTTTGCATTTTCATCCAACACATGCATAAATGTGTGTGCTGTGTACACTCGGGTCTGTGACCTTGTTCTCCCTGGGGAAGGCGGCAATTTATTGCTTCATACATTAAAAAGAGACACCCTTTAAATCATTAGTCATCTCTGCTTGTTGGCCTGAAAGGATGGGTGGGTCATCTTGCAGTTTGGGATCGTCTTCTAGGAAATTGAAGTAAAGGAGAGAATGGTTTTCGGCTGTTCCATGTGGATAACTGTAAATTTTACTTTTCAACGTTAAAAGTATTTTTTGGGGAAAATTTCAAAATAGGGCCGAAGTAATAGGCAATGTACAGTGCTCCCCTGAGCAATTGGCCATCTTTTGCTCCACCAAATCAGTTGGGTCTTACCAAACAATAACAATCCTGAGCTCACTTGGCACACATGCAATTTTAGGTCGAGTTCAACTAGGTCAATATCTTGCCTTACCAAGCCAAGCTACACCCTTACTTGTGACAACTAGGGTCGGTTGAAGAGATATGGTCAGACCATCTTAGAATCGGCCATTAACTCCAATGGGTCCGCCCCCAATTTAAGTTCTCAAAGACTAATCCATATCGTTCATTTAGAGTGATGTAAAAAAGATTGCACCAACATCGTTATCATCATCAAAATCTAGTTTCATCTTAGGGCAGCTTCATTAATGTTAACATTTCATTTCTTTTGATTTATGTAGAACTCATAAAAAAAAAATAATTTTTTTTTCTAGTCAATTGCTAATATGATGCAAACTTTATATATTTTAGGTTTGAGTCCTATTTATAATAAATCAGTTACATATAGGGGTTGTTTGTTTGAAAAAAAAAAAACACATAGAAATTGAAAATGTTAGAACTCGTGGTGAAATAATTAATCTCCACTGAAGGATTCTTAAGGAGAAGAGTTGAACGATGTAAGGTAGTGGTGAAGTATACAATGTGAAGATGTATATGAGAGCTTGGCTTTCCTAGGTATTGAAAGCTGAATATTCATCTTTCGTCTTCTTTGGATTTAATTTCATTAAAAAAGTTATTTGATGGCCATTTTTAGTTGGTTACATTTGGTTCTTCGTTAGAAATGCAATCTTGGGCATTCAATTACATGAAACAAACAGGCCCTCAAAGATGATTTCAAAAAATGGGCAATTTTTAAACTTCTTTACTAATATAATATATTAAACAAATGGGCGACTCCCCTATTATAGGGCCCACTGGATGAATAGTGTGGATCATAAAACAGGAAGGGCTGTACTGCCATTACATATTGTATAGTACTTTAATGTACAACACAACCGTTTAATAATGTGTTTTGAAAATGATGCAAACTAATGTCTCTAACCACACCTATAAAAGGAAATAATTAAAGTAATGGAAAGCTAAAGATTCCAATGCATCCAAAAGGCACTCCACGTTCGTGAACTCACCCTAAGATAAGTCCATGGGATTAAGACACACACGAAATAAATCAAAACCAGGGGTTACTTTATTTTTTTCCCCTATGGTTTTCTTCTACACTACTTCCCATACAGCATGGACATTCCCTTTTTAAGGTATCCGTTTAGGGATCTGTAAATAAATCTTCAGCCACTGTCACAGATTTAAGATAACATTTCCATTAATCGCGGAAATTTAATTATTTTAATTGCTTTGCTGCTTTAACTATTGCCTATCAAGGGAGAATATGACAAAGTGGACCATGTTTTGGTGTTGGTTCAATGGACGCCACATATATTAAAAAAGGGATATATGGATCAGTCCTCTAGTAAAATCAACTTCATTAACCATTGTCGCTATCTAATTCATTGAATGGCCCATAATCATCATCAAAGATGTGATGAGATAGCTAATAATGCCTAAATCGATCAGATATTTGCTATGGCTAATCTGATGTTGATAAATGAAATTTTTATCCCTGACATTCTACCGGAAAAGGGGACACATCAACACATTAGATAAGGGATGGACTCATATTAGTAAAATCAAATGATCTTAACCCTTAGTTGGAATGGATCTAAAGATTTAAAGAACTTATATATATTAAAACTTGTATGAAATTAAATCTAATGATGGGTAATTTGATTGAATCAGTGCAAATTAAGCCCATAGCTAAATCACAAAGAAACAATGTCAAATTAAGATCATTGCAACTTCACATAAGATAGACATATGTATAAAGGGAATAGAATGTTTGAAAAAAAAACCATATTCTAAATAAAAAAGATATCGTAAGATTGAATACTTAGGTAAATGCCCAAAAATTACCATAAATAATCTCCTTTTCAATAAAAATAGATTTAAAAAATATGGAAATTGACCATCTAGAAAAGTTTAAAACCCTATTTACATATATATCTACCTTAAATCTTTTGGGCCTCACTTCTTTAATAATCTACGATAGAATTTCTCTTACGAAGAATTCATATGCATTCAATTTCCATCTATGTTCATATAATAAATTGTGATGAGAATTTTCTTTTGTATGAACAGTAGTTGGCAATGGCATGATGAAAGCCCACAAATCTTTCGTCACGGACTTCCTTTTCGTTATATTAAAATCATTAATGCGTGACACGTGTCCCTAGGCCCGTAAAATCAGCACGGCGTCACGTGACAGAAAGCGTCAGCCTACCGCATCGTCGCCTCCCAAATCACGTGGCCAACTCACGCCGCCATGGTGGTGGGTCCCGCAAAAGCAAAGGGCGACGAGGGTTGAAACCGGTTTTGGTGTTTCCAGACGGCGGTTTTCGTAGGCGGTTTTGAAGGCGGTTTCTGGAGGGTGGAGAGCGGTTTCTTGCTTTTTGTTGTGTGGTTTGGCATGTGATGCTTGATCCTGCAAAAACGTCTGCCTCATAATGGCATTCCGGGGCCACATGGAAGTGACGTGGCAGCGCACGTGAGCGGTAGGAGGGAGAGGTCACGTGCGCCCATGCCCCTGCCTTCCATCTGACACGTGGCGGGGGGCGGTCGCGTGCGGTGGTCCCCGCCACCTGCTTGCTTTTGTCGCTTTCTGGGTTCTGGCGGAACGGCGCTGGTTGCTGTTAGCGTTAGGTGACGGCGGGTTTTGGACGGCGTGAGTTACAGCTGTTGGCTATAACGACCCCAGCATAAAATGCTGTAAATTGCGGTATTGCCCCCTGCTTTTCGCTAAAATGTGGAAATTACGCCAAACGTTATGCTATGCATTAGAACCGGAAAACGAAAATATGAACCCACTTTATGGGATCTAATTGAAAATCCGGCCCAAACTAGGGTTTGGTAGGGATCGTACTACCTATAAATTGAGTTATACAAAATAAAAATATATATAATTATGTTAATTTTAAGGGATAGCCATATCTTCCTTTATCTCTACGCCTCTCTTGCATTATTTAAGTTGGATCAGCCATTCTTAATGCATAAGGGCCTAGGCCCATTTGATAATTGAATTGGACTAAAGGAAGACCATCATATCTTCCTCTATCTCTGCATTTCTCTTGCATTATTCATGTTGGATCAGCCATGCTCTATATCACTCCTCCGCAGTTGTTCAAGGTATATATGTTTTTATTTTCTAGTGAATTACTCATTTTCTATAATTACTTTAAAATTTTAAATATCATGTGGCCTAAGTGAAGCAAGACACCCGTGTGATTAGACAAATCAGCATCTCCTAGCTAGGGGTGTCAAAGGGCCGGGCTGGGCCAGGCCTAGGGTTGTCCTTATCCTACCCTTAATGTATGCAGGGCTGGGCCCTGGCAGGCAAAAACCCTCCAAGGGCCTGCATTACTTAGGCCCTTACCCTACACTCAAGGGTTAGGGCCGGGCCAGAGAAGGGCTCAAGGCCTCAAAAGGAAAAAAATATTGTTATTACTATTATTTACATTGTTATCAATGTATCGAGCATCAACCGACCGCTATCTTGTCTAACATCTACTGCGAATGGATCAATAAAAAACTGTTTAGAGTATAGAACCTCTATCTAAAAACTTTCTTTCATCGGAGGAAATCAATACATACTTTGGTGACTTGGGTTCTAGGTGTACTTTTCTTTTCTTTTCTTTTCTTTTTTTTTTTTGTCAAAGAAGGAAAATGGCTAAAGAGTTTGTTCTATCTCACACTTTTCAAAAAAATTTCCAGTACCAAATCATCTTAACAAAATATTATTATCTTTGAGAAATTTAAACCGTTTACATTCAGCTACTTTCTATGAATGGACATTACTTTCAGTTTAACACTGATATGACGATTAAATATTCTTGGATTTTAGTCACAACAATAAAAGCACTTAAAAAATTATTGTTATTTTAGACTTAAAAAATTGAGACTTATAATTATCAAATTAAAAGGATATTTGGATCGCCCCATATCATTGAAGTTCTATGCACATACAAACTACCTTTATAATTGGTTGGCATCCCAAGTCACTCTATAGAGGAAAAAGTCTATCATTATTAACAAGAGTATACCCCCTTTTGCACTAGCAAGAATATATAAAAATAATTTGAAAAAATCTAAATATGAAAAAACCTAAACAAGAAATTAATAATAAAACTAGAAGAAAGAAATTGAGAAACAGCCATGCAACGCTTATTGCTTATACATTAAGTATGATACAGAACTTCAATAATTAAATAGAGAATAAATGAATCAAGTATGTGTATTGGTTTTTAGAGCATCTTGTAATGGGCATGAGGCTGTGAAATTGCCTCTATATCCCCATTTTTATTATGGCTAAGTGACTGTTATAAAGAATTTTAGTATATATTTATAAATATAAAATATATATTATATAAAATAAAGAAAACTAGGTGGATCATGGCCAAGGCTGGGCAGGGCTAGTACTGTTCAAGCCCGGCCTTCAAATTTCAGGGCTTCCAAAAAACTGTCTAAGCTCGGACCTAGGGCTTTTCATTAGAAACAAAAGCCCTTGTTTTAAGGGCCTTTTGAGGCCTGGCCCCCTTTGTCTCAGGACCAAATTGACAAGCCTACCTGGCCCTTTGCATTTGTAATTATATTATTACTTTTTTTTATTCTTTTACAAATTTAATTGAATATTCAATATGCAATATCAAAGAATCAAGAAAAATGTGACAAATCAATAGGTCGGACCAAGTAATACTAATGCTGTACTAAAGACAAGTGCAAGAGTTGTTGAATCCATGAATTTGCAAATTTTTAGGAACTTAATTAGGTAAATTGCACCAATTTTCATTCATTTTCACCATTTTGTGCATTTTTACCTAGAATTTGGATTTTTCACATTTTTATATATTTTCTGCATTTTTTTTGGTGTTTTATTCAAAGAGTCCAATTGGAGTAAAACTCTATCCGGTCGGGTCTCACTTCAAGTGGGCTCTTCAGCATTTGATGAGTTTAATTAGTATGTGTAGGGGATGGTAGGACCCGCAAAACCACAAAAAAACTCAAAAGCAATTCGTCCCACTCACTTTCGGGCAGCCAAGGGGGGTCCACTCGTCTTTACATTGTCATTCACATTTTCTTTGTTGATAATTCCAATCATTTTGAAGAAATTTTCAAGAAATCCAAGATTTGAAGAAATTGTGATTTTCACCAGTAGCAAAGGGACTCACTTCTCATCAAGTTCAATGCCAATTCAAAGGAAGAAACAAATGTTGCAAGATCTGCCAGCACTATGATACACGTACAATGCATAATTTTTATGAGTACATCACCCTTCATCTCATGGCCAATATAATATGTGGGGTTTACCACAATGTGGCAATTAAATAGAGATTTAAGGGTAAACATGGAACATCAATTACATTGCAAGGGAAGGACAATTTATGGCTTACCAGAAGTTGGAAAAAAGAGTCAACATCCTTACCCATTCATTAAAATAAGAGAAGAAACATGGTTGGCCAATGATACCCGTATTGGAAAGACTATCACATCAGTACACTAAAAGGCAAGCCTCTACCCCATACCACATGCCCACTTCCTATTTTCAACCAAGCTTGGAACCCAAGAAAACTACTTGTTATATGGAGGATAAATTGTATGGAAACAAGAGGCCATGTAACTCTATAAAGTCTTGGACGTACCACACAAAAAAGAAAAAAAGAAAAAAAGAGGCCCATTTTTTCTTCTCTCCAACGTCCAAGAGCAAGCCCTCCTCAAGTGAGATTCTCTCTCTATCTCCTCCCCCTCTCTCTATCTTCTCTCTAGAAAAAAAGAGAAAAATCTACAGGTATTCTGGAGCCCTGTTTCGGAACTAGATTAGAAGAATGTGAAAGAAAATTGTAATTGCCATGAAGTTTTCAATGAAAATCACATATTTTGCAATAGAGGAGTAGATCCCTGGATCAGAGTGTCAGATGAAGTTAAGTGTTTTTCATCGTTATTCTATGTGATATTTTTGTCTCTTGCCTATTTATTATAATAATAAATCTGTATTCTGTCATTGACAACCTTTGTTATTCAATTTTTTATTTGAACAATGCTTTAATCATGTATGTTTTCTTAATAAGTTACTCTTAAATTGATTTTTTTTGATAACCTATCTTTGATTAATATGTGATATTTAGTTAAGTTCATAATTTTATTAGGTGAAGGAGAATTTTTCCTTAAATAAATTGTGAAAATTGTGCTATTTGATAGACAAATTATCCGAATCAGATACATTGATTTGTTTCTGATTTGAAGGATTTTTGGGACAAATTTATTTTATTGATTACATAGAATGATGGTGAGACTACTTAATAGATTCATGACATTCTGATATACATTTTCTCATATTTTATTTTTGCACTTTAGATTTAGAATTTTTTTTAATCTTATTATTGTTTGTGATCATGGTTCAAAATCGCGGTATCGGCCGGGGCAAAAATCCGATATCATATCGGTATCGGTCGCGGTTATCGGTTCGTCGCGGTCATCGCGGTGTAAAATTTTATTTTAATCCAAAAAAATTCACAAAAATATCCAAAAAATCCAGAATATTAGAAAATGCTGGACAATAATATTTTTTCCCTTTAGTAATAACAATAAATCAAAATATCGTTCACTATAAGTCATGAGTCCTGTCTATGTCGTTGACTCGCTGTCTTCTCCAGTATTTTATATAATGTAACTATTATTTTGGCTCAAGATCAATTTATTAATGTAAAATATAACAAAATAAAGATAACATATCAAGTATTATTTGATACTAAGTCAATCATCAAATAAGTTGTGAACTCCAAGACCATGAAGATAAAATATTAAAATCTGAAACATGATAGTGAGATGAATAATTCAAAAGGCACTTGGACATCAAAAGGTTTATTGTTTGCTTGAAATTAAGAGAGACTAGAGAGAGAAATTGATGAGCATGACAACCTAATTCCAAGTGGAGTGTTGCCCAAGCTCGATATCATCATCATCATCATTTATTCGGTATGGATTGTTAAAAAATACATAATAGTTAAAATAAGGGAGTATGTTGATTTTCTTACAAAAATAGAATGAATTCTTCAAGAAATAGTATTGGAAATGCGCAAGAGAATGAGCTAAGGAGGAAGGGTTGCTCCAAGGAGATGAGGGGAGAGGAAGAATGTGGGGGAAGAATGAGGAAAAAAGTGAAAATTTAAGGATTTTTTTACCATTATTCGATCTCAGCCGATATTTTGATCGAGATTGACCAATATATCGGCCGATATATCGATTAAACCGATATTTTCAAAATATCGGCCGAGATGGACCGATATTTTGGGGATATTTTGGTCTGCGATACCGAGACTGATATCTCACCAAAATATCGGACCGGTATGGGTCGGTACCGGTTCATATTGGCCGATATGAACCGGTATCGGCCGATATTTTATACCATGTTTGTGATTGACACTTATATGTGCAACATTTAACCACAAGACTACGGTGTTATCAAGTAGTAAAGGACTAAAGAGTTCGAATTATTGATCCCACGGAGAGAGGATGGAACAAGTAATGAATCCAATTAAAGGAAAATTGAACTAAGATTTAGCTAATATAGACAATTGAAGCAAACAATTAAAACTATTAAACTATGTAATGTAAACAATTAATTAACAATTTAAAATATGAAATTAATAAGTTCTAAGTTAATCTAACAAGCTATGCTAAATTAGTGGATGAATGGTAGTGGAAATAGAATATTTAAGATGAAGATGCGGTGTGAAGTGTGTAAATTTTAAAACAAGTGGTGTGAAATGTAGATCTAACAATCTAGAAGTAAAAACAATAAATCAAATAAAGATTAGAATTAACAACAATCAAAATAAGAGATTAGGCAATGCAAAATCCATTAAGCATGTAATTAATTTAAACAATGCATGTTCTAATTCAGCTCCTAAATTTACAATCCAATTAGCAATCTCTTGCCTAATTGGATTGGATGATATATCAATGAAGAGCAAAGTAAATAAAATAAAAGGCCAAGATCCTAGATCATCATCTAGCTACCCTAACAATAAATCATCAAAATCAAGCTACAAGAGATCAAAGATAAGGGCTCTAGAGCATGCTATGTGAGAGAACTTAATCCAACTACAAAGCATCAATTGAGATTATCCAAGCATTAAGTATAGAGATAGAGCATGAGAAATGAGAGATATTAGCACAATTAGATCTAAAATCTACTAATCAATCAAAGCACAAGCAGGGAGTTTAAACTAAAACATGAATGAAATTGAACTAATAACATTACTTAGCTTAAAAAAGAGAGCCTAATTTAAGATTTTTAGCCACTAAACATCAAGAAAGAGCTCCAAATCTTCATTAATGATCTCCAATTACACACTCTCTTTAGATTAGTTACAAAGAAGCTCCTAATTACAATCTAAAAGCATAGAGAAGGTAAAAATTGCTAAAAGACTAACTTAAAAAAAAAAAAGCTTTTTTTCTCTTTACAAATACATCCCAATTTATAGAAACATTGAGGATATTTGATTGGTGTTATGAAATAGAGAGACTAAGAGAAAGAAGAGTAGAGGGAGAAGGAAGATCTTTTCTCTATCTCATTAACTGTGTATTGATACAAAGGTGGAGATGCCTATTTATAGGCAAAGTATCCCTACAAAAGGGGAACCCTAATTCTAACCCTAACTCATCTCAAGTGGGCATCCACCCAAGATACATATATTATAACACTCCCCCTTGGATGACCACCATTCAAAGACAGTTTCCTCATTAAAAACCTTGCTAAGGAAAAACCCAATGGGAAAAAACCAAAGCGAAGGGAAAAAGAGTATAACATTCTTCAAGATCTTTGAACTGGTGTTGGACGTGCATAATGCTGCCTTGTTAAAACCTTGACTAGGAAAACCCAGTGGGATAAAACCTAGAAAAGGAAAAAGAGTACATCGTTCAAATGTCCAGGGTACCATACTACATGATGCCCCCTCATAAAACACTCCCCCTGATAATAACAGCTATTCACATAGTTTGATGATGAACTCTACGCTTGCCAATCTCATATATAAGCTTCTGGAATATTGATTTTGGCAATGATTTAGTAAACAGGTCAGCCAGGTTGTTACTCGAACGAACTTGCTTGACTTCAATTTCATTGTTCTTCTGAAGTTCATGAGTGAAGAACTTTGGTGCTATATGCTTAGTCTTGTCTCCTTTAATGAAACATTCTTGAATCTGTCTTATACATGCTTCATTATCTTCATAGATAATATTCGGGATACCTGTAATAGATGGTAATTGACAAGAACTACGAACATGCTGAATCAAAGATCTTAGCCATACACATTCCCTACTGGCTTCATAAAGGGCCAAGGTCTCAGCATGGTTCGAGGAAGTAGCTACCAAAGTCCGTTTAGTGGAACGCCAAAAAATGACGGCATTACTATTAAGAAATACATAACCTGTCTGCAATCGACCCTTATGAGGATGAGAAAGATAACCTGAATCTGCATATCCTACAAAACTGAAATCTTTACGATCATAAGAATAAAATATTTCTAAATCAGCTGTTCCACGCAAATATCGTAGGATGTGCTTAATACCAATCCAATGCCTTCGGGTTGGTGCGGAACTGTACCTGGCAAGTAGATTTACAGAAAATGCAATGTCCGGTCTAGTACATTGTGCCAAATACATCAGGGCTCCAAAAGCACTTAAATATGGTACTTCGGGACCCAATACCTTTTCATTTTCTTCGATGGGACGGTATGAATCTTTCTTTATATCAAGAGACCGGACGACCATGGGGGTGCTTAATGGGCGTGCTTTGTCCATACCAAATCATTTTAAGACCTTCTCGGTATAATTAGATTGATGGACTAACATTCCATTAGAATTTCTCTCGATTTGCAACTCGAGAAAGAATCTTGTTTTCCCAAGGTCTTTCATTTCAAATTCTTTCTTTAAATAGTCAGCAGTTTCTTCGAGCTCTTCTGGAGTTCCTATCAAATTTATATCATCCACATAAACTGCTAATATTGCAAATTGTTGTGATTTTAAATTCAATCCTTTAATACTGCAAGTGCACAGTTGTCTTGTTGAGACAGTGTCAATTACAGGTCGATCCCACAGGGAGCACTACTAAGTTAAAATTTAAAATTTGATTTTTTTTTATCAATGATAATGACAAGAGAGATAATAAGAAACAATAATAAAATTAAGAAAATTCTAGATCTAAAGTGCAGAAATAAGATATAATAAAAAAGCAGATCAGAATATCATAAATCCATTAAGTAGTCCCACCATCATTCTATGCAATTGATAAAATAAATTTTTCCCAAAAATCCTTCAAATCAGAAACAAATCAATGTTTCTGATTCGGATAATTTGTCTATCAAAGAGCACAATTTTCCACAATTTATTTAAGGAAAAAATCCCCTTCACCTAATGAAATTATGAACTTAACTAAATATCACATATTAATCAAAGATAGATTATCAAAGAATTTCAATCTAAGAATAATCTATTAAGAAATCATACATGATTAAAGCATTGTTCAAATAAAAAAATTAAATAGCATAGGTTGTCAATGACAGAAGGCAGATTTATTATTATAATTAATACGTAAGAGACAAAAATATCACATAGATTAATGATAAGAAACACTTAACTTCATCTGATACTCTGATCCAGGGATCTACTCCTCCATTGCAAAAGATGTGATTTTCATTGAGAACTTCATGGCAATTACAATCTTCTCTCACACTCTTCTAACCTAGTTCTGGAACAGGGCTCCAGAATACCCAAAAATATCTCTAATTCTATTAATTAGGAAAAGAAGAGAGAGAGGAGAGAGATAATGTAGTGGACGTCCAAGGGGGGGTGAGTCTCTCCCGTATGCTTTCTTTTGGTTCCTTTTATAATTCCCGATTATCTTACAGATACATTGAATCTAGACACCTTCTCTGCAGATTTGGTTTATCTTCATTGATAAGGTATATCTCTTTATCCTTTTTGAATTTGAATGAGATGGAAGCTTCTGGAAACCTCTGGATGGCTTGGCTAATCTTCAGATGGGGTCCCACAAGGGATATGCAGCAATGGATTATCAACGGTGTGGATTTTAGTGCAATCCCGTCTAAAAATGAATATAAAAATCTCCGGGCCCATAACTTTGTCGATTTAGCTCTGATTTGCACAATCTTGGGCTCCACGGACATCTACTCTGAATAAGCTTTCCAACAGTAAGTACATTACATCGATCCGACGGTAGGATTGAAAGATATGGTCATTTGAAGATGAGTTATCCTGAGAAAAACGGGATTAACTTTTAAAATTTGATTTGCAATGAACTCTATCTCTGCACAACTTTCATTTTTGAAAGGATATCAGATGTGGATGATTCAAACTCTTCTTCTTTTATTCCAATCAAACTTTTACTCTTTGAATTATCCATTAATAGTTTCAAGTCTGCAACAACTGCGGACCCTGCTATGTGGGACATTTTATCTGCTTGAACAGTGGGCCCTATGAGAAGTCTTCTACTGTAGTTAGGGCTCTTCAATTGACATGATGAGTGGACCCCTCCTTTCATTGATTTGCACATGGCTTGTATGTGGGGTCCACGTGGTGAATTATTCAATTTACTTCTTTTCAAGCTTCAATTTAGCAATGTAGGGCCCAGGATGACTATGTATGCTTGAAAGTGGTTCCGTGACAGGGGCCTGCAATTCTCATTTTCTGCACATTCTAATTCAACACATCAAACACTAAAGAGCCCATATTGAAGTGGGACCCATCCGGATAGAGTTTTACTCCAACTGGGACTCTTCGAAGAAAAATTGCATAATGTTCTAAGTTAATGCAGAAAATATATGAAAAATATAAAAGTTCAGGTTTCTAGGTGAAAATGCATGAGATGATGGAATTAAATGAATAATGATGCAATTCACCAAATAAAACCCCTAATTCATCCTAAAATGATGCATAAATATGCAAATTCATGAACTTAACACAAATCTCTTCAAGAATTTCTTTATAAATAGATACGGGCAAATGAGATTGTTTTCATACCCCATTTTAGACAAGTATTCACTAAGACGGTTGTACTACATTCTTCCGGATTGCTTCAGGCCGTACAATGATCGTCTTAATTGGATTGAGTATGTACTCCTTGGCTTTGCTGCAGGCAAAGGAAATTCTTCTGGGATTTTCATGTGAATTTCTGTGTCTAAGTCCCCATATAAGTAAGCAGTTACAACATCCATGAGTCTCATTTCTAGATTTTGAGAAACTGCTAAACTCATTAAGTATCTAAATGTTATATCCATAACAGGGGAGTAAGTTTCCTCATTATCAATCCCAGGTTTCTGCAGGAAACCTTGTGCCACTAATCGTGCCTTATATCTGGTAATATCATTCCTTTCATTTCGTTTTCTTATAAACACCCACTTGTAACCTACATGGTTAACATCTTTTGGGGTTTTTACTATAGGTCCGAACACACCATGTTTGTTGAAAGACTCTAACACTTCTTTGATGGCACTTTCCCATTTTGGCCAATCCTTTCTTTGTCGACATTCTTTTATAGAACGTGGTTCTGTGTCCTAATCATCATCATCATTTTCCTTGAAGATTTGTGTAGCCACCGCATATGCAATTGCGTCATCGATGATAATCTCATTTCTATTCCATCTCTCTCTTGAATAATTATAAAGTATAGAGATCTCTTCGTTATCCGGTACCGGAGCCTCTTTAGGGGCTTTCAAAGTCTCATCAGGGACTTCCATTATTCTAGAGAGAGCAGATTTTACCATAACCTCTTCAGAAGCGTTACGTGCCTCTTCCGAAGGAACCTCTTCAAGATGGTTACTTGCCTATTTGGGAGGACATGATGATTGCTCATTTCTCATTTTCCGCGGAGCTGAGTCCTTTGAACCTATAGGTTTGCCACGCTTCTGCCGTATTGCAGATTCTTTTGCTGATATACTTTGTCCTACAGGGACATTAATTCTGGCAGGTGCATTCATAGCTGGCACATGTGACTTTGTCACCTTTGCTGCACCGTTAAATGCATTGGGTAATCTGTTTGCAATTTCTTGCAAGTGCACAATTCTCCGTACTTCATTCTCACATTGTGAAGTTCGTGGATCCAGATGAGACAAAGTGGAGGTATTCCATGTTAATTCGCACCGTTCTTCAGGAACGGGTTGTTCTACAGGAACAATACGTTCTGCAGGAACTATCTTATCTCCCCTAACGGCAGGAATATTGTCTCATCGAATTGACAATCGGGAAAACGAGCATTGAAAACATCTCCTGTCATTGGTTCTAGATATCGAATAATCGAAGGAGAGTCATAACCGACATAGATTCCCAATCTACGTTGTGGTCCCATCTTAGTACGTTTTACACAACCAAACTTGCGTAAGTGAGAAATATTGGGTAGATGTCTTGATATAAGTTGGGCCGGAGAATATTGATAATAGGCCGTTGGTCGAAGTCGAATTAGCATTGCTGCATGTGATACAGATGTCCCCAAGCACTAACTGGTAATTTAGACTGCATCGGCAGAGTCCTAGAAATAAGTTGGATGCGCTTAATTATGGATTCAGCTAAACCATTATGGGTGTAGACATGGAGGACAGGATGTTAAACTACAATTCCTAGAGATGAACAAAAATAATAAAAAACCTGTGATGTAAATTCGCCTGCATTATCAAGTCTTATAGACTTAATGGGATAATCAGGGAAGTGAGCTCCCAGTTTAATTATTTGAGTTAATAGGCGGGCAAATGCTACGGTTTTAGTTGAGAGTAGGCAAACATCCGACCAACAGGTGGAGGCATCGATCAAAACCATAAAATACTTAAAGGGTCCACTAGGGGGATTGATGGGTCCACAAATGTCACCTTGTATCATCTGTAGAAAGGATGGGGATTCATATGCAACCTTAGTAAAAGAAGGCCGGGCGATCAATTTTCCTTGTGAACATGGGGTACATAAGAACCTACTTGGGATGGTCAATTGATGGTTCTCTAAGGAATGCCCAAATGACTTATCTACGATTTTTCTCAAAATAGTAGCACCAGGGTGACCTAACCTATCATGCCAAAGCTGTAAAGTCTTAGGATCACTAAGCTTCGGGCTTGACTTTGTGGTTTTGCTCGTAACCGAATGTGATTCAACATTGGAGATTGTCGTATAATATAACCCTGAGGAGAGTGCACTTAGTTTTTCTAGTATGTGCTTCTGGCTTCCAATACTAGTAATGATGCATAAGTACTCATTGTTACCTTCACTTACAGTCTCGATGTAGTACCCATTCATTCTGATGTCTTTGAAACTAATCAAGTTTCTCCGAGAACTTCTTGAGAACAGAGCATCTTTAATTAACAGATGGGTACCATTAGGTAACATCATATGGGCTCTTCCGGAGCCTTCACTTATCTGCATAGGTCTAACTATGGTGGATACCTTTCATGGAACGAATATTAATTCTGAGAAAAATTTCTGATTTTTCAAAATGGTGTGTGTAGTGGCACTATCTACCAAACAGAGATTGTCTCCAGTTCCATGATCCATACCTTGAACAAAAATAATAAAACAACATAACTATGCAACCACAAGATGAAAAATTGAAATAATTAAAACATTCACCATAAAGTAGGACATTAATAAAGTTTTCCATCAAAACGGAAAAAATCTAAGAAACATGCATCTCAAATGAACTAAAAAGAAAATTAAGTAATGTCCAAAGAATCATAGGTCTTCTAGACCATGCCAAGGGGTGCCCCCAAAAGACTGCTAAATGCCCTATCATCCAGATGTTGGTTGTCCTCATCCTCAAATTAAGAAGTCACGAGTCTCTAAGTTTGTAATGTCAACAGGAGGCCTCTCTGATGTTATTATATCCCAATTCTAGCCTTCTAGATCATTTGTCTCTATCTCTGCTGAATGAACAGAGGCCTTGTATGCTTTGTATTGTTCTACCACTTCCTTTGGTGCACGGCAAGTGCGTGACCAATGTTCACTTCTTCCACATCTGTGGCACGTGTCATCAGGACGGTGGGATGGGTTAGCCAGTGGATTTTGGTTGTTCTTGTGCTGAGGGGCAGACCACTTCTGGTGATTTTTGAATTTTGGTGGGGGACCTTTAAAACCACCTCGCCTAGAGTAGTGATTTCGGCCACCTCTACTGGAGGATTTATGTCTTCCATTACCCCTACCTTTGCCCTTGTTTGAGCTAAGGCTGGCATTTGCTTCAGGAACTGCCAAAGATCCAGTTGGTTTGGAGTTATGATTTTTCAGTAATACTATGGAATACTGCTCAGCGACTAAGAGACATGAGATAATTTCTAAATATTTGGAGAAATGTTGCTCTCGATACTGCTGCTATAGGAGCACATTCGAGGCATGAAAAGTTGATAATGTTTTCTCCAACATCTGCTCATCCGAAACCTTTTCACCACATAATCTTAATCTGGAAACAATATTAAAGAGGGCAGAGTTGTATTCAGATACAGTTTTATAATCCTGTAACCTCAAGTTTAACCATTCATTCTGGGCAGTTGGTAGGATGACCATCTTCTGGTGATCATACCTATCCTTTAGGGATTTCCATAGTCCTGCTGGGTCTTCCTTGGTAAGGTATTCGTTTTTGAGATCGTCATGTATGTGATGACGCAAGAAGATGAGGGCTAACGCCTTTTCCTCTGGGGACGTCTTGTTACCTTCCTTTATGGTCTCTCCTAGTTTCTTGGATTGCAAGTGGATTTTAGCATCCAATTGCCAAGATAAATAATTGTCCCCATTTCTGTTAAGTGCTTTAAAATCAATCTTAGCCAAATTTGACATCATGCAACAACTGTAATAAGAAATGTATATATGAAGTTAACTATATGTAGATAATCAATAAATAAAAAAAAAATGAAAGTTTAACATCAAAATTAAACTAAAAAAAATTAATCATAAAAAAAAAAAAGAGCCAATGAAAGGTTTAGAACATCAGGTTCTCAACTTTGAAAATCAGAACTGCTGATTCTGCCAAGACTTCAGGCTTGATAAAGAACTTCAAGTTCATTAGAACTGCAGGTTCTGTCAAATCTTCAGGTTTGAAGTAGAACTTCTGGTGCTAATAATTTATCGGAACTTCTGGTTCTGTCAAAACTTCAGGTCTAATTTCATGGCTTTATAATTTCTATGGATATGAATCTGCAGGTTCATATCAGTATTCCGACTTCTAGAACTGCTGGTCCAAGAATCAGTGAACTTCAGATCCAGATTTAGAACTTCTGGTTCTATTTTTGTGACCTATTCATAGTATTGATCAAATTTAAAAAAAATAAATATACAAGAGGATTAATAGTAAACAAAAACTATGATTACTGTAAACAGGTATAAAAAAAACAGATTTCACGTGTTCTAATAAATTGAATTTAACTAATGGTCAGATACCACTTGTAGACACCTCGTTTTGGCACCCTATGAGGGGCAATTCAGTCCACCCTATTTAATGATGTCCTGATTAGGCCCCGAGTCAAAAGTCACCTATCATCTCTAGGCGTCTGATCACGCAGGGAATTGGCACATCATGATCTACTCGTCGAGAGCTTTCCGCCCATATATAGAACTCCAAGATCTGACGGGCGGATAAAAAATCATGACAGCGGGTCCCACACCCCAGCGGCGCCCACGTGAAAAATCACCTATCGTCTCTAGGCCTCTGATCACCCAGGGAATTGGCACATCATGATCTACTCGTCGAGAGCTTTCTGCCCATATATAGAACTCCAAGATTTGACGGGCGGATAAAAAATCATGACAGCGGATCCCACACCCCTGCGGCGCCCACGTGAAAAATCACCTATAATCTCTAGACCTCCGATCGCCCTGAAAATCAGTTCATGGCGACCTACTCGCTGAGAGCTTTCCATCGATATGTAGAATGTCGAAATCCGACGAGCGGATCGAAATCTATGAAACCTTATCTACGAAACCTGGGCCCTATTAATGATAACCCGGCCAATCTCCACCGGGCCCCACCTTCTCGACCCAAACCAGTTTCTTTTAAATCCAAACCCACCAGGCCTGGCCCAATGAACTCCAACCCAAGCTGAACCTAACCCGATCCAACCCGAGCCTGATCCAAACCTCCTGACCCGAACTTGACCTGTCCCACGAGGCCCATTACGCTGCATGGGAGAGGACAGTCCATGAGATCTGGACTCTCCCCTCCCCGTTAAACCTCGTCTTTCCCTCTCAATCTCTTAACACCCAGGCCTGATCCCTCTCAATTTCAAACTCCCAGGCTTTATCCCCTCTCTCCCAGTTTTCGATCAAAAAAGACCCACGCATCCCAGATCTCAGAGGATCCTCTTCATGCGCAGACCCGGACGGAGAACCCATCTGACGCTCATCTCTCCCCAGCGATTCCTACGCGAGACCACCATCTCCCCTCCATCACCATCACCCTCTCCATCGCCCCTCTTCCTGCACGCTGCAACATCTCACCATCTCAACCACCATCCTCCATCAACCATCCATCGCCTCCCATCATCTTACGCAGAACTCCCTCTCAAATTATTATCTTCCGCTCCATCTCATCTCATCGCCCACCTCCACGTCTCTCACACACAGAACTCCTCCCTGCAGCCCATCTCACAGCCCTCACGCCCAGATCCCAGACGCACGCAGCGGCAGAACTCCTTCTCCCTCTATACGTCTTCTTCTCCATCCCAATCTCCCATCTCACATATCCCAAAACCCATTGCCCACCATCATCTTCATCCCAAACGCAGATCTCCACCATCTATCATCTTCATCCCATCACCCTCACCATCTATCATCTTCATCCCATCGACCCTCTCTCCCTCTCTGCCCACTCTCCCCTCTCGGATCTCCTTTCTCCTTCTCTGCCATCTCCCTCTCTGCTCCGCCGTCTTCCTGCACCCTGCAACCCATCTCGCCATCATCACTCCATCTCCATCTCTACGCCCATCATCCCTCTAACCCATGCGCAGACCTTAGACCCTATCGTCTCTCCCTCTCTCACCCATCATTCCCTCTCATCATCTTCCTCTACTCACGCAGAAGCCCCCTACCATCTCCATCTCATCTCGATCCGGCTCCCATCTCCACCTCCCTCACACAGCACCCCATCATCATCTCCATCTCACGACGCCCATCTCCCCTCCATCCAGCGCCCATCGCCCTCTTCCTCATCCCTTACAACCCATCTCCTCCAGGCTCCATCTACTTCCCAGTAGACCCGGACTCCCCATCTTCTTCTTCTTGCATGCTGCAACACATCTCACCCTTGCGACCCATCATCCTCCATTTGCCGCATCACCATCGCCCTCCATCCTCTTCCCTCCACTCGTCTCCCTCACACACAGCCCCCAGACGCACGCCGCAGAAGCACCTCGCACATCCGCACGCAACAGTCGCTGGACGCATGCAGCAGCACCTTCTTCCTCCTCCTCGCGCCGCCGGACGTCTCCCCCTGCACCAGGTACGCTTTCTTCTCTTCCTCCCCACCACCTGCACCCACTGCACGTCTCTCTCTCTCTCTCTCGTCTCTCTCTCTCTCTCCCCCCCATCTCTCGCTCACTCTCTCTGTCTCTCCTTTCTCACGCTCTTTCTTTTCTTCCTCTCTCGCTCGCACACCTTCTCCTCTTCTTCTTTCATTCTTTCTCTCTCCTTTTCTTTTTCCCTCTCTTCTCTTCCCCTGCCATCATTCTCCTTCTCCGCACCCACCTGCTCATCCTCTCTGTCTCCCCCTGCTCTGTCTCTGCCCCGCACCCACCTGCTCATCCTCTCTGTCTCCCCTGCTCCTTCTCTTCCCAACGCCAGCCCCTGCTCTCTCTACCCTCTATCCTTCACCCTCTTCGAGCGCACCACCCTCTCCCCCTCCTTTCCTGGTTCTCCTCTCTCCCTCTTCCCTGTTCTCCTATCTCCCTCTCCTTCCTCTTCTTCCACTCCTCTGCCACCCGCGCAGCCACCTCCCTGCCATTACCCCGCTCCACCTCTCATTCTCTCTTCCCCTCTCGCTTCACCTTCCTCTCTCCTTCTCTCCATTCCCTCTCTCCCCGCCTCTCTACTCTCTGTCACTCTCTCTCTCCATCTCTGCACCCTCTCTCCTTCTCCACTCTCCCTCACTCACTCGCCATCTCTCCACCCCTTGTTCTCTTCTGCACTTCCTCCCTCTCTGCTGTTCCCCTCTCCCTCTCCACTCTCTCTCTCTGCTCTCCCTCTACCTCTCAGTCCGCCCTCCCCACCTCCGCTGCATCCAATTGGCACCACACCCACCTCACCTGAGCACTCCTCCACATCGCACCACACCGCACTCTCTTCCTCCCTCTTCTCCACCTACTCCACCAGCAGCCTACACACGCCCCCATCTTCTTTTTCTCTCTTTCCCTTCTTCTCCTCCCCCATCACGCCACTTCACTGCTGCCCCTGCACCTGCACCTGCACCTATACCTGCACTTCACCCTCATCTGCACCATCGTCACCCACCAAAACCGCCAACCGAGCACCCATTTTCCTTTTCTATTACGAACATCATTGAACCAAACAACTCACACCCCCACTTTACGTATCTCTCGCGCCATTCGAAGACCCTAGCTCTGTCATCCTCACACTAGGCACACACAACTTTGCTCTTGACACCAAGCCCAGTCTCTCAACTCCAAACCCACAAACAGCATTAGCCACTTCAACTTGTATCGCACCGAGCCTAACTCAAACCTGCATCACACACCAACCAAGTACTCACCTGAGCCCAAATTTGCACCCAAGCCTAGTCATCAACCCATCCGTCCGCCACATTTAGCCCACACACGCCCCCACTCTTTCTTTCGTTTCCCTTTTTGTTCTCCTCCTTTCTTTTTTTCCTCCTTCTCTTCCCCCATCACGCCACTTCACTGCTGCACCGCACCACACCTTCGCTGCACAGTCCCATTCCATCACAGCCCTCCCCGTTCTTCCTCTCTCCACTTAAACCCACCCATTGCACCCATCGGACTAGTCCACTCATCTAAACCGAACCCATGCATCCCTATTTCATTTTCTTGCATTGAATTTAGATCCATATTTGTTTATTGTTTCTTTTTATGATATTGCATGCATCTAATATGCTCATGCACTCCAACATGTTCATGCATTTGAATAATATCTTAGGTTGTTATTTATTTTAAATTTATTTCTAGCATATTCTAACATGCCCATGCACTTTAACTTGCCCATGCATTATTACTTAGTTGCGTTTTTATTTCATATTCTTTTAGGTGCAATTTAGGACTGCATAATTTATTAAAAAAAATAAAAAATAAAAATAAAACAAAAACAAAACCAAATAATAAAGTGAAAAGTGAAAAATTAAAAATAGAGTTTTAACTATCCTTTTAACTAAAAACAATTAGGCTATATAGAATTCTTTTTTCTCCTCCCCTCTCACTAGGATTAGGGAACCCTATTTAGGGAACTCAAGATTATTTAGGATAATTAATTAAATTAAAAATTAGAAATTCATTCTCTTTCCCCTTCCCATTTCATTAGGATAGATCAATTTAGGATTTTAGGCCCTATGAATAAACATAAAAACAAATAAAAATAATAAAAATCCAAAATACCAAAAACAAAGTAAAAGATATTAAAAAAACCAAAATATTAATAAATTGGAGTTAGAAATTAGATAGTAGCCTAGACTGATTAGGTCAGACCCCGGACCTAGAAGGCCTCCCTTAGCCAGCTTAGACTACCCTAGTTTTATTAATCCCAACTGATTAGGTCCCACTTTCTCTCCGGGCCCCGCTAAGGGACCGGGAGAGCGGGTGTGGGCGGTTAGGACCTTAGGATAGGGTAGAGATCCATTAGGGAAATGGAACAGTTAGATTGAATCCAAGTAAGAACTCCCCTAGCTAGGCCCTTCTAGCCCAAATTATTAAAATCCAAAAAAACTATAAAACCAACAAAACCAATCCCAAAAATATTTTCTTCTCTTTTCCTCCACCTCCGGTGCCAAATATTTATCTGAACTCAATAATTAAAGGGAATAGAGGCTGATTCCGAGAATCTGAATTAATGAGAATGATGAAACGAGACGAGTGATTTCACACACCCCAATATCAGTTTATTTATTACCGGCCCAACATCGGCCACCCTCAATCAATCTCGGCCCAACATCGGCCATTTTTATCTTACTTCTGGCCCATCATTGGCCATGCAATTTTATCACCTGTGTATCGCACGCAAACCCACAGAAATCACAACTCGAAGTTTCGTCTGCATCATTCTTTCGATTCGAAGAATCAGCCTTTAAACCCTAGGTCATCAAAGGACATTGAAGGGGTTACCCAGGAATGGGGTTGATCATCTTCTAAATATTTGGCACCTTTCCCCTTATTTTCTTAGTTTATTTTTATTTTAATTCGCTTATCCCCTAGAATACTTGGATTTAACTTTAATTAGTCTGTTCAACCCTGGATGTTGATTTCCCCTGCCTAGTTCATTATGGTCCCATCTTGAAGCCCATAATTTGACCCTTTACCCAAGTTCGACCCGAATTGAAAGACCCAAATTAAGTGACGAGACAACCGTCGTGTGTCGCCGGCGGCACATTAGACGAGAAAAGAACCCACCCTATTTTCCTCCCGCATTCTTTCGGCTTTCGTCGAAGGACGGTGTTACAACCGAATCCGTAATTGGCGATCGTGATCCGTCGATTTTGAGGGTAGTCGAAATCCTCATGTTCGATGTATTTTTTTATCTCACACTGTTGAATGGCGATTCCCGTCTCGGGGGGGATCAAAATTCACATCCGACACCACTTACCGTGATCGCAGTTTAGAGATTTTTTTGACCGTGGGAATGCCGATATGTTACATCTATTAGGTAGTACTCGTCGCTACGAATCCGCAAAACCAAACCGTTCGTCGATCGAAGATCAGATGAAAAAGTTATGCCCTGTCAAAGCTTTTGTTGATTGGATCACGTAAACTGAGGTGGAGGATGACTTTGAAGACTTAGGGTTTTTTTTTCTTTAACGCATGCAAACCGAGATGGAGGAAGACTTTGGGTTTGTTGCTTTTCAATGCATGCAAACCGAGGGAAGATGCCTTTTGTTCGAAGAAAAAAAAAGGGAAAATTACCATACGGATGTTCTTAAATTCCGAAATTACCCAAGGACAGATGAAAGAGTTGAAATTGCCTCACAGACGATCGTACAGAAAAAGAGGCTTGAAGGGGACATTTTTATCCTTTTTCCTGGGATATCCTAGACCCTTGTGATATCCCATTATTCGATATCCCAGACCCTTAGGATATCGCATCGTTCGATATCCTACACACAGAGGATATCTCCCCAAATTTTCACCATTCTCCCTTCAACCTAGGTGAAATCACAAGACGGAGGTAAAAAACCCTTTTTACTGTAATCATCTTCTTCGATCCTCCAATGGTTTTTTGTCCGTGTTTTTCTCATCGTCTTGCTATGGATATTGCAGGAACACAGCATTTCATTCCATTCTCTTCCGTCTATCGTTGCAACATCGTGAATCTTCCATTGTGTAGGATTTTACTGTGGGAAATAGACCTACTCGTCAGCAGTTTAAGGTATAGGGAAGAAGTATTGTTTTACATTTTTCTTTTGGTTTGTTTTACTCTTTTTTCTGGATTAGGGCTTGTTTTAAGGCTGGGCATTTGGGATTTTATTGTTATTTGGGGGTTGTGGTTGCAGTGCGTGATGTAGCTATTTAATATTCTTTTATATGTAAACGTGTATTATACATGGAGTTCATGAATGAGACAGTCTAAATGGGCAATCTCCCACTGCAATGAGTCTTTGTTGATGTCTTCAACGACAGGGTAATCTTGCTAGCTATGTAGGCCCCTTCATATGTTCCAACAGCCACCATCTTTACCAACATCTTGTCCCTTAAGAGATCATTAGTTTTATACCGCCCGTTAAAATCTATTATTTAAGTATTACGGTGATTATAGCAATGCAAAAGGTGTAGTAGTTCCTTTGCTAGTGCCCCACTAATGAAATCACCTGAATCTTCCACACACATTTCTTTGGCAGAATAATTTCTTTATTTGCATGTCTTTCTTTGGTTTTGCCTGTGATGATGAAGATTACATCAAACTTAAATAAAACAAGGATATAAAATTACATCTTTGAAACCTCTGTGTCGGCCAGCTTGGAAACTTGGCCTAATTAAAAGAGTCACAACTTTCCAATGGGCACTGCCCATATTCAAGTGGTTGGGGTTTGCAGTTCTAAGGCAAGACGTGGCTCCACAAGTCCTAGAAACACATTAATTAGAATTATGATAAGAGATCAAGAGTTTTAGAGGATAATGAGAGTTTAAAAAATTGGAGATTATACTTGAGAAGTTACACCTGCCTATAGATTTTCTGAATATATAGGGGTGCTCCGAGTCAGCCCACCAGGGGTTGGGTTCGGACCTTGGGTTTTAGCACTCGGAGTAGGCCTGAATTTAAATTTTAGATCCATTTAATATTTGGGCTTGGCTTGGATTGAGTAATAGAAAACCCAAAGTCCAGCGCAGAGTGCCCTTCCATCTCCAGATTATCACTCCCACAGCAGAGGGGTCAATGTCTAAAAAAAAACAACCACCATGGCATGGCTCCCTAATTGATTTTTTTTCTGACTACTCTTAGAAAAATGGTGTATTGTGTTTTCAACCATTGAAATTATGTATAATGTAATAACAACAAATAGAGATCCAACTATTTGTGATTATAAGTACATGAAAATGACTGCTATTGCACTACTATTCTGATGTCTGAGTTGATAATGCTAGATTGTTTGTTTGGATATTTTGTGATTACACGTACGTGAAAATGACTGTCGTAGCACTACTATTCTGATGCCTAAGCTGATAATGCTAGATTTTTTTTTTATTTATTTTTATGTTAGATTGGTTGTTAAATTGCATTCTATTTTTAGTGAATTGTTATTTCCACCTAATTCGATTAATGCTTGGCAGATGGAATCATTTCAACCCAGTCCGGTTGATACATCTATATTATCAGAACAACATAATCACGTATCGACATCAATATGGAATGGCAAGGAACCCGGTGTTTACCAATGTATTCCCACTAATCCTAAGAGTGGATTATGGAAATTAAATGATAGGCAATGTGACATTGTGAAAAGGACTGGCCTCCACCATCTAGCGCAAATTTGCCACATGCGAATTGACCATGCACTGATAAGTGCATTAATTGAAAGGTGGAGGCCAGAAACAAATACATTTCACTTTTGATCCGGAGAGGCCACTATTACACTTGAAGATGTGGCAAATATTTATGGTCTACCCATTGATGGTCCACCAGTTATAGGCCGTAAATACACGAAGAGACCCATCGTTGAGGAAGTATGCAATTCACTGTTGGGAAAGGTGCCTAAACCCACGGACATCGAGGGTGGACAGCTCAAACTGACATGGTTTCATAAAAACTTGGTTGAGGCCCCAGAGAATGCGTCTGAAGAGGATATCAATAGGTATACTAGGGCATTTCTCTTCTGCCTTGTTTCAACCCAAATATGTGGGCTTACGTCGGGGTCAAAGTGGGCCTGCCTACCTTCTTGAATTATTTGAATCATTCCAAGTGTATGCATGGGCTCCTGCTTGCCTCGCAAATTTATACAAAACACTGTCCAAAGCCACCTGAGTGAAGGTTGGGATACGAACAATATGTGGGGCCCTCCAACTTCTTCAGGTAAATAATAACTACGTCGTATATTGCTTGTTACAATAAATATTGAAAATCCAAGTTTATGAATTACTTATATTTCGACAGATATGGGCATATTCCCGAATGAAAATTGGACGTCCAATCAAACAAAATATGGATTCTATCAAATTTGAGTTCCCACTCTTTAAGATGTGGGAAAATAGATTGAAAAATCATTTTTGGTTGACTACTGTTGGAGAAGCTCGTCAACAACTCAATCAGCAAGGCATTGATCAGGTAAGTTCATTTAGCTATCTCTGTGTTCTTTTCCATTTTTTCGGGTAAGTTCTTTTAGTTATCTATGGGTTCTTATCCCCTTTTTTCTCTGTCTATATGGAATAATGAAAAAATGGATGCAGTTTGAGTGGCAGCCTTACCTCCAACTTGCTGAAAAGTTGATTGAACACGTGTCAGAAGCAGATAATTGTTTCTTTACATCATGCACTGAAATGATCTTTTACTCAATTGTTGAACCGCACAATGCGGATCGTGTAATGAAACAATTTGGCTGGAGACAAATCCTTCCTCCACCACTCCATCCAACTCCTTGGAGAGATGAAAAAAGCTCAAATGTTACAATCGATTATAAAGTTAAGCTGCAACAACAAATACAAGCATGGGAAAATAGAGTGTCATCAGTTATCGATGGAGAGTACGATGACTTGGTCGGTAGACATTCTGACGAGTACTTTGCTAGGTACCACCGTATCACTAGACTGTGTGTCGGGCGGCTACCCAATGGAAGGAAAAATGCACAATATGAACATGCAGTCCAACAGGTAATTGTAGCTGCAACATTAGCTGAAAGAGGAGGATCATGAATAATTTAACGTTATTGATACGTTACCTTTTTTTTTACTAAATAACATGTTACTAATCGTGACATATTCAACCATCAGATGGATATCTTCCTCAAACATATTGTGGCTATTGTAGATAGTGTGGATGAGAAATATGATTCATGGTTCCTGTATAAAATTATGCAAACAATTCAGCACCAATGTGTGAAATTCTCTGCCGCCTGCTCTGCCAGATTTGAACATTTCAACTTCGAGGAATGTATTAATAGCGGGTCATATGAGAATTTCAATAAGGTTAGTTTTGATATATTAACAATTATTGCATTGTATACTACAACTGTATTGAATTTCATTGGTTGTTTAACTTTGTTGTTGAATATAATATTATTATGAGATATCTATGCTGTGTAGCAGGAAAATCAAGAGGAAGGTATGGGACAAGTGCCACCTGATGTCCACACACCCCAGCCTTCTCCATTCGCAGACCCAAGTCACGCACCCCATCCACCTCCATTCGTAACCCCAGGTGCTAGAGCTCAAACTTCTTCATATGTGGTTCCAAGTCCAACACCACAACCACCCCCATTCGTACCTTCCAGCTCCACACCCGATCCTTCTCCATATGTGACTCCAATTCCAGCAACACAACCACCCCCCTCGTACCCTTGAGCTCCACACCCGAAAGGGATCCATATGTGATTCGGAGTCCAAAACCCCAACCAGTCCCTTTCGTAATCCTAAGTCCCACACCCCGTCCACTTCCAATCGTTATCCCAAGTCCAACACAAGGCGTATCTTCAATGGTTGGCTGAGTGAAAGGTAATCCTAGGAAAATGATTATTCCTCCAAGGCTCTCTCCATATGTCTTGGGTCGAAGAAGCAAACACCCACGGCCCAACCGACAATATTCTCTTACACCAAAAGAAGATATGATCTTAGATAAGTTTTGGAATGGTTATTATAGAAAGTATGTATGTATAATGTATCTTTTAAGATTGCATTATTGAATTGGGCAATACAAGTATATAATGATCTTATATATGCAGGGTACCCGAATTAGATCAAATTTGTTCAAGGGTTTCTGCTGAGAGTCTGCGTCAGTGCCTGCGTAAATATTGGATCGATACCAATGTATGTTGCAATTATAGATAGTAATCTTGTATTCAATTTTTTTTTCGTGTAAATGAATTAATTGTATCACATGGGTTTATTATGGTGCATGTGTATTAGATAATGAATTGCTGGTTTGAGATTCTTGAGGCCAAGGTCCCAATAGCACATTTTTTTCCATCTTCACTGGCGGTATGGATTTTTTTTTCATTGGTGACTTATAGTATTATAATTTCTGATAATAGTTACATTTTATTTCTTTACCATGCAGCATTGGGAGCAGAATAATTTGATTGATTATTATTGTATTGCATTTCGGAAAGAGGGACATAGAGAGTATAGTGAATATCAAATGCTATTTTTTCCAATCTGGCATCAATCACATTTTTTCCTCCTCGTTGGATATCCAAAACGAAAAAAATGGGAGTTTTACAATAGTATGGATAACGATGCTGATTGGGAATATACTTGTCATTTCGTAAGTGTATCTCACTTAAATATATGTTTTATATTTTAGAGGATCAGTTTTTTTTTTTGCATTGACATAGGTAAAATCATTTGTACAGGTTTTATTCATTAATTGTTGTTTCTCCCAACTTGGTTGGGACGATCCTGCACACTGGCCAACTATACCTCATGCATGTCCTAAGCAAGATAATAAGTGATTTTAATTTGCAAATGTTAGATGTTTGCGTTATTTGATGATGGGATGCATGTTCTCATATGCAGATTTTTTTTCTGTGCAGGGATGATTGTGGAGTTTTTGTGATGGCATACGCCGAGCACCTAGTATTTGGCCGACCCATGCAGTTCACGTAGAACGACATGTGGTTTTATAGACAGAAGATAGTACATGACATATATTACAAGCAATGGGAAAATAGTGGTTTCCTTGAATCTTCGACAGATGATATCTAGACTGTATTAGTATTTTAGTTTCATGGATTGCTAGTTACATGTATATGTATATGGAGTTTTTACTTAGGTCAATCATTTTTTAGGTCATCATCATTTTATTTTAACCTGCAATGTAAATAACAGTGTACAAGTTTTTCATATATAAAATTTTGGATTGTTTTAGTATCATTTTTTTTTTGTCTAATCAACATTGGCATATCTGGTAGGTGACTGGTGACTCATATGTATTGGTGAGGTCTATATCCATTGATATCTTGATAGTTTGGGTGTTCTATATCCACTGATATCTTGAAATTTTGAGTCCAACCTGCGGTGTGAAAAATATAACACAAGAGAATTTTTTGTCATAATATTTTCATAAAAAAAATCTTACAGTGATATTATAAAAAGTAATGAATTGGAATTAGCACATTGATATTATAAAAAATAATGATTTGCAATTTTAATGAAAGAATGATTTATGGTTTCTTAATCAGGCAATGTCATTTATTATCATAATATCATAATAGTTTAATGAAAATAATCTTACAATGATATTTACCAAATAATGAATTGGAATTATCACAATAAAAACATTACCAAAAACATAATAATGTCTGATTTTAATGGAAAAATGATTTCTGATTTCTTTTTTTATATAATTGAAATTAATTTTATGTTCAACAGTTTACTGAATTATCTCCCCATTTTTTCTTATCTTTTTCTGAATGGCAAAGTTTGAGCTTCTTGCTGAGTATTATTGGCTTCTAACCTGCTGTGTTGGAAAAGAATTAATTTCAAAGAAGAGTGGTCTGGCTTCTAAACTACAGTGTTAGGTAAACATTCCAGAGTGTGGTCTCGTTATAGCGCGAGAATAGCATAGAGTGGTCTCGCTATAGCGCGAGAATAGCATGCTAAAAGGGGGGAGCCAGAGCATGCAACAGCGGGCGGGGTGGGGGGGGGGGGGGGGAGCCATAGCGCAACAGTGGGGAGCTAGAGGGGCGCCTCGCTATAGCAAGCATTGGTGCTCGCTACAACGAACTTTGAGGGATTTTCGTCGAACTCTGAGGGTATTTTCGTCGTACTCGTAAAAGGGACCGAGGGATAAAATGGCATGTGACTTGCTTGTTCTCTCTCTCTCTCTCTGACTATTCCTACCCATGCTCCCATCGGTCTCTTTCATTTCCTCCTCTTCTCTTTCATTTCCTTCTCTTCTCTCAGCTTCTTCAGGTATGATCCTCTTCTATTCTTCTCATGAGTTTTATTTTTATTCAATAATTTTTTATCCTACATAGAAGGTACAAGTGGGGAAAACAAGGGTAAAAATCCGTGGGAGAAATTTTTCAAGATTTTAATTTCTGTGTTGGTTGGATGATTGGGGAAAACAGGTTCCCTGTTTGTTTTTTTCATTTTTTCCTCTCCGTTGGTGAGAAGATTTCCATTTTTTGTCATCCTCCTGTTTCTGGGGGATTTGAACTGTTTGTCTGTAGGGTATTCTGGGGTGGACTAAAGATAAGTTCTGCTAAATGATCTAGATATTTTTCACAGCTGGATTCTGGGTTTGAATCCTTGCATTTTCAAGCAAAGACCTCTTTTTTTTTTTTTTAATTTTTTTTATCAAAAATAGGATTTTTCACTCTGATCTTTGTCACTGATTTCAGACTGTTTTGCTGACTACTATTAATGTCTTCATCCCCTAGCAATTTGTGTTGGCCTTTTCATTTCTTCTTCAATTTGTATTGTGTTGGGTTATTCCCAGGGTTGATCTGTTTGCCTGTATGTTCTGTGACAAAGTGCTGTACCAATATGATGTTTCCCTTTAGGATTATATATGAAGTCATTTATATATCATGGAAGTTGGTGGGTTTTTATGCACATTGTGTTTGTTGAATCAGGGTTGCACCTTACCTTTTTCCTTTTTATTTTATTTTATTTTCTCTGTGACTCTCCATGGTACAGTATGCCTCCTAAAACTTACAAAGGGAAGCAACCAGAAACTTCTAAAGGGAAGCGACCAGCTGGGTCTTCCTCTCGTTTCAATACTGAAAGGTTTAAAGATGTTGACTGTGCTGAACGTTTTGAATCAAGATTCACCAATCGCATAGTGATCTTTGAGAGAATAGTTGTGCATTCCGAACTCACCCATACTGGGTTTTTGCACTGGCTCCATCTTAACGGTCTTATGATTTTAATGAACTTAAATAATGAATGCCTTGAAGATGGGGTACGGGAGTTTCATTGCAATATGTATGATGTCAACAATAGTGGTTTCAAGACATACGTTCGGGGAAAGATACTGGCTGTAAATGCAAATAGCATTGCCACTTTACTCAGTCTTCGGAGACCTGTTCACAGATCCTATCCAGCAAATGATCTGGATAACATCATGATGCGAGCGAATGAGGTGGCTACAGAGCTGTGTGGGAAACCCACTGTACTGGATACTCCTGTTCTGAAGATATTTGGTCTAACCACTGATTACCAGTTGCTCAACATATTTTTCTGCCATAACATCGAGCCTAGAAGCCATAGATCTGATCTTATCTATTCTCGGGCTTTCCTTCTCTACTCCTTAGGCACAGGCACCTCTGTTAACATCCCACAGGCGATACTAGAATCAATGCTGCGAGTTTACGACAAACCATGGAAAATCACTCTTCCTTTTGGTGCAATGATATGCAAATTGATGATTGAGAAAGGTTGCCAAGCGTACACTCATGAATTGCCCGTTGCTCGAAGGCAGGAAATAAATGGCAGAACCAAAGCAATGTCTGATACACATGTGGCCCGACATCTTCAGAGGGGATAAGCCCCAGATGAAGCTAATGATGATGCAGAGGCATATTCCATTGAAAATCGTCTCCTTGCGATTAAACATGCAGTGTTTGATCAGTCTATCCAGATTGAACAATTGGACGAAAGGATGGCAACCGGTTTTTCCGACATTCGTAATCAGCTGATCGAAATGTTCAACCAGCTTCGTCATCAATGAAGTGCCTCCTTTAGAAATCTCCCCAACTTTTTTTTCTATGTTTTTCTCTTTGTTATCCATGACTATGTACAACCTATGTAAAAAACAAAAAAGTGAATGGTAGTTTTATGTTTTTGTTTAACCTTTTGTAAACTAATGAACTCAATTAGACTTATCATATTGAACATTCTCTGATTTCTTTACCAACACCTTTAGGGTATCAATGTTCAATTATTGGCACATTTGCGCTCAATACAACTAATCCACAGGATCCAACAAAAACATCACAAAAAATAACAATAAAAATAATTTTAAAAAAAGGCATCACAGTTTCATGCAAAAGAGGCATGATTCATTCTGTCCAGATGCTTCACAAATTTATCTATTACAAAAAGGCTTCACAAATTTATCTATTACAAAAAGGCTATTACAAAAAGGACCCACATGATGCTTCTCAAATTTTCCCTTTATCTTTTACAAAAAGGCTATTACCCTGCAGGACCCACATGATGCTTGTTTCCCATATATATAACAAGCAATCAATAAAGCTGCTAATGCATTAGCATATGTTACAATAAAATTATAGACAACAATTAGCAGTGGGTCTTGGCAAACAAAATTTAGTGACTTTTGTTTGTTACAAAAGTAGTTACCATAGTCAATCTTTGTCAGCAAATCCTACCAACTTTTTGTACGAATGAAAAGGCATTACTCTTGAGCTGGTGGATTTCGACATGTTTGTCTATTATGATCCTTTCTTCGACAACGGAAACATGTGACTGGATTCCTTTGTCGGTCTTCTGTACGAATTCTATTCTTCTTAGGTCGGCCAGGCTGTCTTCTTGCATGGGGTGGTAACACCCGCACGTTGCTTCTTTCCTCCCATTGCCTTATATCTCGTGTTGCATGCAAAACATGACTGTATGTTTGTCGATTTGTGTCCCTGGAGAACCAATGCTGACATAAGTCGTATGGGTCGAGACCTCTGGCCTTGATTACTGCTAAGGCATGAGAACATGGGATCCTAAGTACGTCCCACTTCCGACAAGTACAAGAATGTTTGTCAAGCAAAACGACGTCTACATACTCACCAGGTGAATGAACCTGAAATTCCCATTGACTGGCTGGATGCACTCCCAATCTACGTGAACGTTCCAACTCCGTGTTTATGACCTTTTTAGCATAATGGGTCATCCTTGTTTCCAGCAATTGTGATTTCAAGCGTCGATCTTCAAAAAACTCCATTAGTTTGGCGCGTATCGCTTCAACTTGTTTTGCTATAGGAAACTCCCTTACTTCCTTCAGCAAAGCATTCGTACATTTCGCAATGTTCTGAGTGAGCATATCATAACGTCGGCCCCTTACAAATGCATTTGCCCACTGCTCTTTTGGGATGTTGTCAATGTACTTGTATGCTTCCTCTGAAACAATTCTTATATCGGCCATCTCTTTCTCATACTCGCATGCTCTGAACGTTTTTGCCGCTCTCCAGAACTTAGCCACGATAGCTTTATCCTGAATCTTACGGCTATATTTTCTGCAAGATGTCGTACGCAATGACAATGATATGCATTTGGGAACCTATTGGAAACAGCCTGCACAAGTCCTTTCTGCCGATTAGAGACAATGGTCAAATCTTGTGTAGGTCAAAACACAATAGAAATTGCAGCAAGGAACCACTCCCAAAAATCTTGTCGCTCAATTTTGGCTATAGCAAATGCAAGCAGAAATAGTTTGCGGTCTCCATCATAAGTCATAGCTGTGAGGAAGACTCCAGGATATTTTCCGCGAAGATGGGCACTATCAACAGCAATTAATGGTCTAAGGGATGAACGAAATGATTGTATGCTTGACCCAAATGCCCAAAAAAATCTTAAGAACGAATCATCATCTTCCTTAATCAGCACCGTTACGCTGCCAGGATCTGACCTCTGCAGCTCAAGGCAGTAGTGGGGCAACATACTGAAGGACTCCTCGAAAGAACCCCGTATATCAAGCATCGCAATTTCTTTTGCTTTCCACGCCTTCCTGTAACTAAGTAAAACACCAAATTCCAATTGAAAGTCAGTAATAATTTCCTTCGGTGTGTACGACGGATGGTGTCGAAGCCGCTCCTTGATCCACTTAGCGACTAAAATCGATGTAGCTTGCTTATGTCCCATCCCCATCGTTGGCTTTGAACAACATTGACTGATGTTATATGTCCTCACTTGAAATTGTGGTCCAGAAGCTACAATCAAAGCGTGGATACACCACGAACACGTATGATCAGCACATCTTGCAGTAACTTCTATCTTGCTCGTTTGTAGAGGCTTAATAGCAAAGTTTTTGTCCATTGCAAATTTCGCCAATGTTTCTCTGAATGAATCACGATCTGGAAATTGTCTTCCCTTCCACATGTCATGTTGGGATATCTCTACATGCTCATCATCATTGTGCTTTAAATCAGGAATCAAAGTGTCAACAATATTATGGTCTTCTATTGCATTAGATTTATCTCCATTTACTTCTGCGACACATGTTCCGTTTTCAGCCATAACAAAATGCTGGGATTCACGCGGTGGGGGAGTAGCACATGCAACGGGGCTGTTTAAATCGAACAGAATAGGTTCAGTGCCAGATTGTTTAAATCAAACTGAATAGGTTCAGTGCCCGATAGATGAAACCTGCATAGTGGATGATCAATCATGAACACATTGATGAAAAAAATATCTAGAAACTACATTTCAAAAGTTTTAGTGCAAACCTATTGGATTTAGTAATTGGAAAAGGACTGACTTCATCCTCAAGGACTATTGATGGGTTTATATCAGCTTCATTCATGAACAATCTCTTTTTTACGCCATTACTTCCCGTTACCTTCTCATTATCACGTTCATCCTCGAGAACTATTGATGGGTTTATATCAGCTTCATTCATGAACAGTCTCTTTCTTAAGCCATTACTTCTCGTTGCCTTCTCATCGTCATGTTCATCCTCAAGAACTCCTGATGGATTTATATTAGCTTTCTTCATGAGTGGTCTGTTCCTTACGCCCATACTTCTCGTTACCTTCTCATTATCTTGGTATGATTGAGATATTGTACACCTGCTATGCATCCAAATGGACTTAGATAATAAAAATTATAATAATAGATATCAAGCAGTAATGTGATTTATTCCATACCTTAAACTTGGCGGTTGAAGGTTTGTGGCAACACCATCACTTCTATGGATATACAGAAAGATAGGATCAACTCCATATCGAAATAATCTGAACATTCTCATGAGATCGTCATCACCTCTTAGGCCTACTAATGTAAAGTTCCGGCCTCTATGATATATGTATTGCATGTAAGGGTACCCATTTCTCATCTCCAAATTGATTTATGCTACAACTTTTTCAATTAGTGAATTATAAGTGATGTTGCTATCGACAAAGATAGGCTTCTGCTTTCCACCATTATATATTGGATGTGAGCGATCCACATCTAGCTTCTCATCAAAGTGCAGTATAAGACACAAATCAACATCTGACATCCTAATTAAAACAATAAAAATACATTAGATTTTATTAATAAAAATTGCATGGGTTGGAAATATGTAGTAATCAAAGGATGAATTTTACCATCAAATCCTTTGTTATGAGATTTATAGGAACAATATAATGCCACAATATTAGTATCTATAAAGGACTGAGAATGCCTTATTTTCTAGTGAGTAACAACTTCATACTTTTCTGGATAACATAGAAATCCAAAAAAAAAAAAAAAAAAAAGCCTTCACCAAAATGGACTATTAAATAGGTTAACGGTGAAAGATACAAGATGAGGGAGTAGTATAAAAATAACAAAAAAAACACATCAAATGCAAAACCATTAACAAAATAATTCATTTGATGGAGGGATCTATCACTTAATAAGTGATTTAAGGTTTCCATCATAAGAATCAAAGTAGAAAAAAAGGTTTATCAATGCTATATTTATGGGCTGTTTTTCTACTCATTCAGAAATTATACGGTCCGACATACCTGTTGTGATATAAAGTACGGATGAAAGAAGGTGGAAATGGTAATACCCTATCGAAACCACGAGCTAAAACGGAGAAGATGAAAACAAGTCTTATTAGGAACAGAACGAAGGTATTCAGTTTCTGATGTAAAGATGTATTTATATGGTGGGATGGAAGTAGGTGAGGGTGTGATATACTAGACACGTAGGATATCGAACGGTTCGATATCCTACGCTCATAGGATATCGAGCGACGGGATATCCTAAGGGAATAGGATATCGCAAGAAAAAGGGTATAAACGTCCGACTTTGGGCCTCTTTTTGTGTGCAACCTTCGGCTGGGCAATTTCAACTCTTTCATCTGTCCTTGGGTAATTTCAGAATTTAAGAACATCCGTACGGTAATTTTCCCAAAAAAAAAACGTGGCAAATAGAGAGGAGAAAGCCAAAGCAAACCAATAGGAGAAAAAATACAAGTGCTGACTCCTTGGATTATGTGCGCAATATGAGGCAAGTTTTGTTTTCTTTTCAACTCATGCAACAAGCGGGTGGGTTTTGACGCATGCAAACCAAGAAGAAAAACAACTTGTTGCGTGTGCAGGGAATCGAAGCAGACCGAGGTGGGTCTTCTTTCTTTGGTTTTTTTTTTTTTTTTTTTGGTGCTGATAACTTGTTATGAAATAGAGAGACTAAGAGAAAGAAGAGTAGAGGGAGAAGTAAGAGCTTTTTTCTATCTCATTAACTGTGTATTGATACAAAGGTGGAGAAGCTTATTTATAGGCAAAGTATCCCCATAAGAGGGGAACCCTAATTCTAACCCTAACTCATCTCAAGTGGGCATCCACCCAAGATACATATATTATAACAATTGGCTCATTTTCTTTCACAAGAATTGCTTCAATTTGATTTAAAGGCTTTTCATTGGCTCTTTTGCTTTCATATGGATTGCTTCAATTTGATTAGTTGCAATAATTTTTTCTTCCAAAAGCTAAAAGCATATGTGTTTTTTTTTTTTTTTGCTTGCTTTGATTGGTGGAGAGGTTCGAGTTGGATAAAAATATTTTCTATGTAAAAAAAAAAAATGCAATTGTTAGGGTTTGACCCTATAACCTGTATCATACCAGCCAGAATTCAAACCAATACACCAAATGCTTCTTTGTGTTAGAAAATTACTTTTTTTATCCTTAAAGTTCTCTCCTCTTATTTTGGAGTTCTTCAGCTCATCATAAGATTTCTTTACTAAGATTTATTCATGTAACTTCTTGATTGAAATCTTTTCTTGATTCCTTGGGATACTGGCCTGAAGGTTGAGGTAGTCGCGGGGTCCACCTACACAAGAGAAATTAAATAAAAATGCACTATAAATAATCGAATTTATGCATGATAATCCGATAATTCATTAATACGATAGAAGGATAAAATCTCTGTATAAAGCAAATGATATGCATATGAGATGCTAATAAAACATGAATTGTTGACGGGTAAAATATGCAATATTTAATACTCATCAGTTTGTTTCTTATTATCTCTCTTGTCATTATCATTGATAAAAAAAAAAAAAAAATCAGATTCTAGTAAAAAAAAAAATCCAATAGTGCTGCCTGTAGATTCAACCTGTACATGCCCCACTGTCTCGACAAGACAACTGTGCACTTATAGTATTAAGTGGTTGAATTTAAATTCATATCAAGAGCTAAAACAAGTTTTGGAACTGAATGATGAGTTTTTCAAGCATAAACCCTTTTTTTATTGATTAATTGAATCTTCGTACCATAAAAAATTCAAATTGATATTACTTTTATATATTTTCTTCTTCATCATATATTATGTTATTCATATTACTCTTCAATATTTTTATTTTCTTCCATTATTATCCTATCTTGCAATACCACTTACCATATAATTTGGATTGGCTTATATTACTTATTTAATCCTTTAAACCTTTAGTTTGTAAAACTCTATTTTAATTATTATTATATTATAATTTCTATATTAATATTTACTTACAATTCATTTAAAATTTATAAATTTATTATTTAATAATATAATTAAATTTTTAATCAGCGCAGGTCCTCTTTTACCAATATATTATTATTTCAATAAATGGAAAGATAACAAAGTGGTTCTAGGATAAATAGCCAAGTTGGATCCATTGTGTGATAGTGCAAGTTAGACCAATGCAAAGTTCTAGAGGGGTTAATAGGAATAATTAAAAGAATTCAACTTAATCAAATAATTGAGTTCAAATAAACACAAATACAAATTCAATTAAATTACACAATAATATATAATTTTGAAAGAGCGCAATCAAGTGACCAAATAAATATGAAGTTATCTACAAGTGATATGGGGTAAACGCACGCTCAATGAAATGCCAACTTAGTCAATGTATTCTAGCCCATGTGAATTGTATATCAAGTCAACAAAAGTGTAACTAACTAATATGTTCAACTCATAGCATGTATAGAAAGCAAGTAAAGTATAGAGAGATAAAGGCATGCAATGATTTATAGTGGTTTGGTTCTTGATCTATGTCCACTCCCAAAATAACTACTCACCAATGGTCTCTTGGCTTTCGTTATAAAAGATTTTTAATAGGTGTATTTCACAAACCTTTGCACCTAGATTTTTTTATACGATGGTTCAATCACATTGGTCTACTCTACCACTCTATTTTGTTATAATGGTTCGATCACACAGGTCAATCCACTTTACAATGATGTAAGAAATTAAAATAACCTAAAAACACTTGCATCTTTGTAGACAAATGTAACTCGATGCGCATTCTTTAAAGCTTCAACTTGAACTCCAAGCTTTCACTTGTTGCTATGCTCCTTAGTGATGTAGATATTTCAATTGTGCTCAACCAAGAGAGTAGGAGGTCTAGGTCTAGGGTGACTAAGATATGCCTACGAGGTTAGTTTGATCTATAAAAGCTGATCTTTTCACGAGACAATCTTTGATGAGCTTTGAATGGTCAAAGATATACCTATATAAGAGGATCTTAGAGTGTGTGGAAGAAGGTCTTGAAGGTCCTAAATTAAAGAAGTTTGCCTAGGGGAGCAATCTCACTTCAAGACACTGGATCCTAATTCCACTAATAACTCTCTCTTAAGCTTTGAATGCTCTTAGATTTAACTATCAAATCCTAAGAGAGTGAGTGGAAGAGGACTTTGAGGTCTCTAAAGGTGTTTAACTAAGAATCAGTTTATGGTTTAAGAGAGCTTTCAAAATCTGGTTAGTTAGACGGTTAACCATGGGACATATATGGTTAAACGTAGTACAAAATTGCTGAAAAACAATATTTAGTAAAAGCAATCGTAGAGCAATTATGGTGGCCTTCCTCAAGCTTTATAATTAGCCATGCCCCTGTTACGGCTAATCGTGAGGCCTGGAATTGAACAACTTACTTGTTAACCAATTGAATCTTATCAATTTTACTACTTAGGTCGAGGATTCTAAGGGCTTATTCTTCATTTTTCTAAGGCCCAACTTACCTAAATAGGTTGGCACAAATCGGAGTATTTGACTTGAAGATCCACTGGCCTTCCAAGACTTGAACTTCTTAACCTGATTTGATCTTTCTTTGACGAAGCTCCCGGAGGTAAGGTCTGGACTTAGATACGAAATCGACAGCCCAAGGGAGTACAAATTTGACTATGGCAATAACATATTGAACTGGGGCCCAAGTCTCAGTACAAAGTTTTAATCAGAGTTGGATCTAAATAACACTCTAAATCAAGATCCATAGTTCTTGGTCCCAGATCCAAACCTACCTTGTTCTCTAGTAACATTCATATTTAAATGGAAAGCCAATTCATCAATCACTGGTGAGGCATCTCCCGGCCCTATCCACAGATACAACCAAAGATCGATCTCTAGGTTTGTTGGATAAGAACTTGGGTAGTGTGTGTGGGGTTTATGAGTATAAAAGAAAATAAGTGAAATAAAATCAAGGAACTCAACCGACACCATGTCATAGTTAAAGGTTTTGGACATGGCCTATATATATGGATTTATTTATTGATACATTTGAATTAAATAATGCATTAGAACTTAATTTCCTCCACCATGGAGCCCTTCTTTTAAGCGTCAATGCTTGTGGGCCCCACTTGGCCCCCACCTAGGCATGGGATCAATGGTATAAATTTAAGATCTAGCCCCTGATTCTCTGATTATCTGGAGGTTTTGACCCATTAAAAATTGGGTTTGGATCCTTATTTAGGCCCCGAAAAGTATATGGGTTTGGGTCATTTTTCTGGACCCGTGGCCTAAATGGGTTTGAGTCCAGTTCCACTTTGGTTTCGACCTGTGGACTTAGGACCCGATGTATTACCTTAGTTTTCAATAATCCATCCGAAAAACTTAAATCCCCCCCCCCCCCCCCCCCCCCCCCCCATCATTCAATACCTATACTCGGACCTGGACCTCGAGCTGGACCATATACGGAATTGGAAACTGAAATCGGTTTCGGTTCCAACTTCTCATAAAGGGTTTCAGGTTTGGAACTAGGAAACCAATTTCAGATCCATTTTCTCATTAACGGTTCTGGTTCTAGGTCCACCATGGACACGGACCAGAACTGACCTGTTTACATTCTTATATATATGGCGACGAAGGCTTTGATCATCACAGGCCCCACTTGATCATGGCCAACAAGTCTTTATCGTTTAAAACGAGCACATACTTGATCAAACGGTCTAGTTCATTTCGGATGACTGCCAAATCGTGGGGCCTATGACCACCAACATAAATCCTTGTTTTATGGTCCATTTGGATGAATCAAAACGTGGGAACCACCACGTGTTCCACGGCGCTTACCATAAGGTGTGAACTGGCACTCAGCTAAGGGATTCCACTCCACCATTATACTGAACTTTGCTGGTTTTTTTTTTTTTTTTTTTTTTTTTTTTTTTAACATCTAAAACTCTCTAAAATCTATAAAAGAATGAAGATCACAAAATTCTCTATATCGATTTTTTGCAAAATTATTTAATTAGAAAAATTGTGGAACCGGTGCCTTTTCAGTTACAACAACAATGATTATGGTGCCGGCATTAGAAAGTCCAGTGAAGAAGAGGAAGAGTAGAGGACGGGGAAATGGGATGCTTTGGTATTGGTCTCATTCAAAAGGAATGAATGCATGAGATCATCTCCACAATTTCTGTTATGTGTCAACCGCTTGTCAAAATAATGGCCTATGTGATCACCCGACCGGGGGGGGGGGGGGGGGGGGGGGGGGGGGGGGGGCGGGGGGGGGGGGGGGGGGGGGGGGGGGGGGGGGGGGGGGGGGGGGGGGGGGGGGGGGGGGGGGGGGGGGGGGGGGGGGGGCGCCAGCCCTTGCTTTAGGCCCCCCAAAAAATAAGGCCCCATAAAAATCATTTTTTCAAATTCTAAAAAAAATTCAAGCAATTGTAATAGTTTTTTTTTTCTCCTAAGGGCCCCCTTAATAGTAATTAGTATCACATCTCATTAAAGCCATCTTTTCACATTTAAACAAAGCATTAAAGCAAGTGTGATTCTTCTTTTTCTCAACACAGTGTCTTTTTAAGTCCCAACAAATCTCAACCCAACCTCCTTGCCACATCACTAGTGAGGTTTTTCAAATGAACGTTTCTCTACCAACAATTTCCCATCTCATGTACTCTTTACTCTTTCACCCTCTGTCTCTCTCATAGTTTGCCTTTCTCTATAATTATTATTTTTTATTTCTAAAGCAATCTTCTTTAAAGATTTATTGATCTGGTTTTGTCTTCTTTTTAATAATATATGTGGATATATTCTGATAATATATATGAGACTTTTTTATAATATATGTTAATCATAACCCACTAACTCAAATATAATCCATTTTTTTCATAATGAAAAAGATGGATTAAATTCAAAATTCATCCATATCTACAATCTTTATGGCCAATAATGATATATCACTAAATCAAGTTCTATTGTTTTATAATTTTAAGATTTTTTTAATTCCATGCTCGTATTGTATGTTTATTATAGTTAGTGTTCGTTTTATTTATAAATATTATTAGTTATAATTTATAAATGATAAATGTATCTATTAGAAAATACGAATCCAGATGCTCAAAACTTCAAAAAAAAGAAAAAAAAAGAGAGAGAGAGAGAGAGAGAAAGAGAAAAGAATAGATAATTTGAGGCCTCATTTAAGATTGTTGCTTTAGGCCTCAAATTGTCTCGAGCCGGCCCTAAATCACCCCATGACCCACAAACTTAAAAAAAAGAAAAAAGAAAAAACAGTAGAGGAAGAGCTAGGAATAAAGGAAATGGATACAATTAAAAGGGGATGGGAGCTTTGCCAATGCAACCATGAAATATTGAATAAAATAAAGACCAAAGGCTCCACTCCTAGGGGAGAAGAAGAGTGTACAAGAGGTTGCCTTTTTTTTTTTTTTTTTTTAATTGTGTGTGCTGTTTGGTTCGGGTTCCCAATTGGGCAATTGGGGGGTTGGCTTAAGTGTGTAGGTGGGGATCGACAACAAGCATTCATTACTAACCTAACGAACCCTAACCATACACATGCATAAAGTAGGCGTGTTGACACGGAGAAAAATAAAAAAAACTTATGCATGACAATTGGCCGCGAATGATCAATAGGTCAAAGCATGCAGTCAGATCAAAGGTGGGCCCCACAAGAGTAAATTCTGATCATGTGGATCGTGATTGGTCCACCCCCATGGGGTAGAGCCTCGGGCTCGCTCAACTTGCATCCACATGGAAACACATCAGCATGACCATAAATAAGAGCAATGATAATAAAAAAAACATGGTTGGATAAACAGTTGGTAGAACTAAGCAGGTGGACAGTGACTTTTACATAGGGTCTTAATTTGGGAATGCACCTATCGGAAGGATTCCTTATTTCTTTTCCTGACCTCTACATCCTCCTACCTTGGTCATTCAAAGCTAACTTACAAGGGCACTTATTTAAAAGTTGGAAAATGGTGACGAACTGTTACAAGAAGACAAAAAACTGTTGAGAAATAGTGAAAAGAAGTAGAAAGCATTCCATTTGATGTGTTTGTTATGGTTCTAAATAGTTGAAGGGCTTGATTTGACACGTTTCATTAGTCTCGAGGCTTTTGACATATCGGTTAATTAGATCCATAACATTTGGTATCAAAATCGGCATCCACATCTTGAATCCAAGCCACAGAAAGGGCTGAAAAAGGCTACCTACTGTAGAGTCAGGGCTGCCAAGGATATCGGTTGTGAAAGTGCCGTGGTCTGTTAGGACCCTAAATAGTTACATGATTTGATTTAATGCGTTACATTAGTAGTGAACTTTTTGGAGTATTGGTTAGATCCATAACTGTCATGTTCTACAAAATAAAAATTAGGAAAAAACGTGAAAAATAAATCAAATTCAAATTTCCTGTATTTAATACAACACAAGCTTCCAAAAGTGCATCGACATAAAATTTCAAACTATGGTGAGTCAAGATGAATTTCATAAAATGCAACGGAAACTTAATTCAATTGGTATCCAAGGTTCATAAATGAGATCCAACACAAAAATCAGCTAAAAGAATAATAATTAAAGTTGCAGAATGAATTAAAAAATTTATAAAAGAAGTTTAATCATAGAAAGAAAGCTCATCTAAGCATTCTAAGATAACGTTCACTTTCATACAGGCTTAGACGGCTCCAAAGCCATCTTCGGTATCCCACTCGGGTTCATTAGTTGGCTCAAACGTTTGATCCTCCTCTGTCTCCTCGGTAAAGTATGGCTCGATCGGTATCTATACACTAAATATTATAAAGTAAATAACAAGAACATTATTATAATTCGAAATTAAATACTATGTCAAATTGTATATAGACAAGTGAGATTATATAGAAGCAATGACAAAGATAATAATAAGAAAGAATATATAACAAAAGTCTAAACGATACAAATGGAGCAATATAGAAATTACACGGTGACAAGTGTCCCCATTGTGGGTGGTCAGCCATAAATAAATCGGGAAAGCCCGTCCATAACGTTGGTGGTTATAAACCGATTAAATATCAGGATAACAGGTCCATAGTCAAAGTGGATTATAAGTGATCAACCGTCTATATATCAATCTGCAGTCGTCCAAAAAATAACCCACATACTCACATAAACACACACACACACACATATATATTTATATAATACACCCGATTCATAATTGCTTTGACACAAGAATCCTAAGTCAAAATGAAGTGCTGGCTATTTCACAATCCATATCATATCATATTCAAATCATATACAAAAATTGCCAAGCCATCTCATGGTCCATAAACACATAATAGGGTATGCATATAAAGGAATACATAACCTAAACCAAAATATGCATGCGAATTCAAAGGTTAGGTCATAATCACAATCCAACATAAGGTTAGACGTATATTCATATGCCCGTCAACAAGCAATCATAACCACCAGTGAATGAGGAACATTATATCTCTCTAAATTCACTGTGCATAGTCCCAATGAAGGGTTACCAATAGAGATGTACCGAACCTCTCTCACTAGAGTTTACGAAAGTTACACTGAGTATTTGAATCCTATGTCAATAAGACACCGGTTCTTATATAAGGTCCAGGCAAATAATTAAGGTTATTAAATCCATATGAAGTCCCATACACAATGCCACAGTTTCCCACAATGCTATATATAGAGCCAAATCAGTTCAAAGGAAACATAAATTACCTAAGTGCACTGAATGCTCGAACGTTCCAGACCAAAGTTCAAACGTTCAGTGTCATGGGATTTTGGCTCAGAGACGAGTGGACTCGAACGTTCGAACATTCATAAGGCATGTTCGAATGTTTGATGCTTCTGCCCTTTGGCCCAGACGAGCCTAGACTTGAATGTTCGAACGTTCAAGTGCAACATTCGAACTTTCAACGTCCAGAACATTGGCCGTGATGATGCAGTCATAGAAATTGGGTTTTTTTCCCTTTTTCATTCATTCTTTTTCCCTGTACCAAAGGAGAATCCAATCCAACCAAAATCCATACAAATTATATTTAATCCAAAAAGGGAGGAAATTTACAATTCCATTTCTAAACACCAAATAACCCAAACATCCATTTAAAATCTCTAATCTATCATTACCATTTAGAAAAGGGCAATAAAACAAACCTATATGCATAATAACAAGAATCAAAGATTAAACACATATTAAATAACAAATCATGATAATGTATTTGCCTTTTACCAGAGTTGAAGAAAAATGCAACAGATCCTAACCAATACCCAATCCGAGATTACTACGGCGCTCGATCACAACCTTTACACCAATCTCACATAAGAGATGTGAAAGAAATACCTAGGTGATCAGATCTATGGTAATCCTATCCAAAATCTAGCATTGGAAAGAATAAAAAGATAACCTAAGAGTACAGATCTATTCCTAATGGTTTGATAAGAAAGTTGAACGAAGAATGATAATATCCTCTGATCTTGATTCTAATGGCAGGATCCTAAAGTTGCAATGGCTTGGGAAGTTGAAAGAGAAAGAAGACGAAGAATAATCGAGAGGAGTTGCAGTGATAAGTGGGGAGAGATAAGTCGTTTGGTTATTTAAAACTAGGAATTAGGTTAAAAGAATATTCTCTAGGCTTAAGTTATTGGGTCAAACTGTGGGTCAGATCATCTACCCAGTAAACCACCTTACCGATTCACGTAGTTAATCTAACGTGTGCCCCACTTAATCATACCTTCTTAAATAACTAAAATACATTTAATTAAAATAATAGTACTATTCTAATTAAAATATAATAAAATATTATGAGCAGCGCGGGGATCTTACCATAACAGTGTCATTATAAAATTGGTAGTAGCAACCGCTAGGTTGCCATGGTGATCTTGGAGAGTCTCTTAAATAAAAAAGGGATAGTAGCAAAATACCTACCTATACTTTGGTCATATTTTAGACAACCCTCATGTACTTTGGTCTTTTGTACCAAACCTACTTGTATTTTAAATCACAATGCAAATAGAGACGATCGTGATGGAAAATATGGAATGACAAATTTACCCTTCCATATATAAGATGGGTCTTGGAATTTCCCCAAATTGACTCTTCTCCCTCTCTCGTCTACATTTCCAGATCAACTCTTCTCCAACCCCTACAGTCAATTCTCTTCAACCAGAAATTCCTAAAATCCCAAACCCCACACCATTTCCCATCGCCCCACCGAAATCCTAAATCAATCCTGGCTCATTATCCCTCCTGCCTCTAGCTTCACGGAAAAACACTTGAGGCCCTCCTGAGCCGGCTTACCTCCCTCGTGACTGAATGCAGGAATAACAATAATTTGATTCGTCTGAGGGTAATTACAGCAAAAATCCAAGTCGTTGATTAGAAGATGATCGTACGGTGGCAGCATGAGACGGTAGGACCAAGTCATGGTTGATTTGGTAACAAAGAAAAAGATGGGGTTCTGATTAAAGAGATGGAGACTGCAATTGTCTTTATGTAGTTATTGCTTTCCCTATCAGGAGCAGTTCCTAATTTGAAGAGAGGGGTCATTTGCACAAAGGCAATTGCTCTGCAAGAGAGAGAGGGAGGGAGGGATGGAGCTCGGACTTTAAGAAAGATGGGTGTTTTGGTCTTATCTTTAATCAATAAGGTGAAGATGAAGATATCAGAAAAAGTTGCAAACGAAGAAGCTGAATATGGAAAAAGCTGGAATACTAGTTAAGAAATAATAAAATGTCTTAGTGTTTGAAAGAAGAAGTCATATTTTCTTCCCAAATACTGTTCAACCAAAACCAAAAGTCCCAAACCTGCTTCAAACCCAAACACCCCAACCCACATCAGAATCAACACCTTTTCCCTTGCAGCACAAACCCTCAGAATCATCAGACCCTTCAACTCAAAGGAGCAGAGTCTAAAAAATTGTAAAAAAAAAAAAAAAAAAAAAGGAAAGAAAGCAGAGGAGTGGAGAGTGCACCATCCACAACCTTCGGCGAGCTCATCACCACCTTTTCATCGCTGGAGGTCCTTTCATCGCTCGAGGATCCGAGAGCTTTTGAGAGTGTTTTTTTTTTTTTTTTTCTTTTTATCTTTCAACTAGATGTTACATATAAGGCGTTTTTCCGGAGAAAAGCAGGGGGGTGAGATTGAATTGTTGTTTTCAAAAATCAAACGAGAAACAAGCAAAGTTGGAGGAGTGTAAAGGATGTTAGCTGGGTGTCCTGCACTACTATCGCCGAGGCACCGATTGAGAAGCAAGGCTTCCGTGCAGCTCCAAGCTTGCCATTTCCAGTTGCAAGACGAACTAGGTTCGATGAGTACACAGAGATTGGATCTCCCTTGTAGTTTCAATCCTAAAGCAGTCACCCTGCTATCCCCTAGGGAGAGAGGAGATGGCCGGAGATGGAAGAAGAGGGCGGAGTGCAGGCCAGAGATATTCTAGATCTGGCCGAAGAGAGGGAGAGTTGCAAATCGATTAGGTTCAGAAATTTGGAAAGGGGAAAATAAGAAGAAAAAAAAAGGCGGGCCTGGGATTTTTTTCTCCCTAGAGGCAAATTAGTCTTTTTGGGGGAGTAATTTGCCGCTAGTATGCACCAGATACCATTTATACGACCTATGCCATTAATACTAACATAATATGTGAGTTTTGCATGTTAATTAGAACTATAGGCAGATTTAGTACAAAAGACCAAAGTGCAGGGGGTAGTCTGAATTATGACCAAATTAAGTCCAGGTAGGCATTATGCTATTATCTCAATAAAAAATGATCTCTCCAAATAAGGGTGGAGAAATAGACAAGGGATATGCATGTCCCATCACTGGGGTCCAAGAGGTGTCGATTCAAAAGAAATGCAGGGGATCATCTCCATTGTTTCTTTATGGTGCTGATTGTCGATCAAAATGGCCAATAGCCCTATACAATAACCACACCTACAGAGAACGAAAATCAGAGAAGAAGATGAAGAAAGGAGATAGCTTGTGTGGTGGGGAATATGCTATTCCAGTGGACATGAAAAGGAAGGGTTACCCTCAACTCTTGTGAGACTCGTCTAGTTGGCGCTCTTATCCTCATATGAACCCTTCTATATATTATTTTTTCTTTCTTTCTTCTTTTCAAGGACAAAGCATCAGATCACGTGTTTTTGTCACACTCTGGGCCCAAAGGTTGTCACATGAAATGTCATTTTCGATTGTTTTGAGAGAATTTGATTCGGTTGAGTACACTACAGAGATTGCGACCATTCATTTTAGTTGAAAATTTTCTAGGCAACAACGATAGTTTTTTTTTTTGGTAAAACAACAATGATAGTTGACAATAAGATGAGATGCACAATATTTGCCTAATGCCTACCTTTTATGAAGCCAACCTTGAAAGAACCACAATCAAAAGAGATAGGGTGATGGAAAGTTTAGACATGGAAAAAAAGTACACGAAATTTAAGGTTGATCAAATGATCCTACACCTTAGTCAAAAGTTGTCAAAGGATAATAGTTTTATATAATATAAAAAATTGTGATAAAATCCAACGGGTGGCAACATTTGAATGAGTGTCAAATTAGGATCAATTTAAAATAAAAGGAATTAGTCCTACTATACTTGTGTGACATGAAATTTGGTTGTTGATATATATCAACTCTGGAATGGAATTAGTCTTAATTGATAAGAAATTAGAGTTGTATGCTAATGTGTATGGTTCCATATCAAAATTATATGATTGGAGGATAGAACCCAATTCTCAAAATCTTTCATTGCCCACAATGCCCTGGATGAAAGTTGTGAGATTTTCAGTAAAATGTCCATCACCATGTAATCCGTTCATCTAAAATTCCCCAAATAACACACCAGCCAGATAATTTCAGCCTGTCATCTCCCTCTAATTCTTAAACGAGACAGATCCTAGGGTGTGTCTGTGAGTGCAAGGATTCAGCATGATATAGCTTTTATTTTTTGTGTGGGCAAGAAATCTACCCTCCAACCCCCGCACAAAAAAGAAGTTTAAAAAGGTGCCTTTTCACACAAAGTTGTACGTGTCCTATCAAAATGTCAAAAAGAACAGGCTGAATGAAAAATCGAAGTTATTTCCTCTTCATGATGAATCCTCTCCTTACATGATCATGCACAAAAGACTTGTTTGTGGAAGGAGAGGGCTCCATGCATGCTTCATCGAATTCTATTTTAGTGGGGACATAGATCATTCCTCCCCCTTTATAAAACCAAATAAAAGGTAATCAGTTCATTTTTTTCATGTCCATAGGAAAAATATATCACGCTAAACAAGGGAATAGAGAGGGGTGGGAAATAAGCAAATATTTTCCTCTCCATTCCTGAATCATCTTGTTGCATAAATTTGTTTGGTAAAATTACTTGTATAGTAAAGTAAATGGTCAAATAAAAAAAAAAAAGCTTAGAAAAAGAGTACTAAATGACAAAAAGCGCCAACTCTTTTCACTAGGAAAAAAATACTCTCTTGTGGAACTAAATTACAAAAAGCTATAACTTGGAAAAAGTAACTTCTTATTATTTAGCACTTCTACTATTGACCCCCCTTCTTTTCTTTTCTTTTGATTTGAATCTTTATTTCACTTTATTGTACAAATAAATTACCAAACAATTAAAGTGCTCAATTTACCTGGGAAAGAAGATATCCAAGAAAATTGACGATGGTCTATCACTGTACAAACGACAAGTAACAGTGAAATTTTTTTACACTATAAATGAGTCAGGCTTGCACTTTATTTTTCCCTTTTTTTTCTTCTTTTTGCCATCAGTTAAATTGACATTCATGTATTGGGCCGACTGGACCGGGATTAGTGATCATCTCCAGTCTTACCAGACTTAAATTAAATATGAGCTGGACTAGCCCGGGCTCAACCAAGCCCTCCCCATGCCATATGATGCGCCTAATCAAGAAAAGAAGAGATTATTGACATCACTAACTTGACCGGGCTTACAGCTTTTGGGTTAGAAATCCAGGCCAGGCCTCTTATAATTAGGCTTGGTGTTTAGGCCTGGTTGAATCCAATATGCCTAAAATATGCCCCTTTCTTCAAACAGGCCAGGCCAATAGATGTGATGGGGCAGCCCAGCCCACTGAATGCAATTGGCGTGTATATGATGGATCAATTGCCAGTAAGTATGGCTTTACAAATATCTACTGCTTGCTTGAGTTTCCCGGAGTATTAGTGGGGTTGTTTTGTAATGATCCAAACTTTTGACATCACTGGCCCAATCAATGTTTTGAGAAATGGACTGGGCTGCCCAATCCAACTAGAGCTGTCACAAGTTCAACCAAAATTGGTTACCCTTAGTTGCAATTAGTGAATTGCTTTGTCTTACTAAGCCTAAGTAATGGTAGGTTTTGGTTTGAGTATTTTCCTTCTGGGCTTTGGGATACTGAAGGATTTCCCGAATCCTGGAGGATTTAAGAACCGTTTATGCCTTTCATTCACACACTTGAAAAGGTGGTAGAGATTATATTTTTAAATACGGATAAGGTGCTAGTACATGTGCAATAGAATTTTTGTCTAGTGTAAGTTGTGGGATCAAATCCCTTTAACTACAATTTTTTCCCCATTTTGTGATCTTATAAACCAATGAAACATTTAACTTCACATCTTAAATCTTCATTGATTTTGTGAAATTTGTAAAAGAGCTTGAAAAATACCAACATGAAGATATGATTTAATGCACTTTTGTGGGCCCTTAATTCATTATCTGAACTGTCTATTATTCTTTTATTAATGATGAATGTCTACATGTTTAGTCTCCTACGTCATCGTAGATTCTAAGTAACAATGTAGTTGAAAATACAAACACATCTCAAACCGTTTACTCATTTACTCCATGTAATTGTGCTTCTAAATAAACATGATAATGCATTTCACATATGTAATGTTTGTATATAAAAAAGTTAAACATATGAACTCTTTATATATATATATATTTATATATATATATATATATATAAAAGAAGGACATGACTTCCCTTTTCATCTTTCTGCCACATTTCCATCTCACCTTCTCCAGTAAGAGTTTTCATCTTTCTAATATGTACTTCAAAGCATGATTATATTATTTACATTTACTTAAAACAATTTCAGTATATCAGTACTATATTTTCATAATATCACCAACATTGATAATATTGAAAGAAAACCATCAAATATTGAAATACAATAGAAAAGTTGGAAGACTTTTATTAAAATGGTTTTTAACAATAGTTTATATTTATTTATAAAAATTAATTTTTTTCCTCAAGTATTGAAATGCAACTAAAAACGAAAAGACTTTTATTAAAATGATTTTTAACAATAGCTTATATTTATTTATAAAAATTAATTTATTTCCTTCGACATTTACTTTCCAAGATTGGAAATTTTTGAAACATTTAGTTAATCTTCCAAGAACGATATTCGAGACATTGGTCCACATTAGCCATAACCTTGACAACTTAGAGAGGTATCTATTTATTAATTTTAGGCCAATTTCATTACAATGGTCTACTTGAATCTATAAAAAAATATGTAAGAAAAAAGATTTCCTTTTTTGCCCATATACAAAACTAGAGAATTAGATTTGCACCCGGAAAATTTAGCACAAAACACCACAAATTGTCCACATTTCATATGAGGATTAGTAAAATAAAAAAAAAAGTGAGGAGCATTTTTCTTATTATCACCTAGCAGTTTAAGTAGTTGCTTGTGCAACTTTGGAAGCTTTATGGGTCGTTTGTCAATTTCACATGTGATAGGAAAATGGTCCACATGTATAAATGATTCACATATGAATTATTTTCATTTGCAAATGAGTCACATGTGAAACACATTCCGTTGTTAGTCATTTTCACACCTCTTCAAATGTGTATCTAAGTGCATCTAATGGTTCACATGTCTTACACTATTTTGCATGAATTTTGAGGAATCCATGATGAATCAAGTGATGAGATTCGATCCACAAGCTATTGTTAGCTTCCCGAAGAGGATCAACGAACTGGATTTGGAAAAAGAGGCCCATAGAAATCAGAATTGAAGATCCAACAATCTGGATTTTTTCGCAAATATCTCACAATCCATGACGGATCAATGGATAGAATTTGAGCTAATAACCACTTTTAGCCTTATGAAGAGGATATACAGCTCAAATCAAGCATTAGATGCACAGATGATCACAAAATTCGAAAAAAAAAAATGGACTGTTGTTGAACTATAGAACATACTGTAGCAACAATGTATGGATCCAAGGGTTCATACAATTTTCCAAGGTTATTTAAGATTAGTGATGAACCAACATCTTAAATTTGACCCCATACATTCAAATGGAAACTTAGTGTATTGATGTTGAGAGTCAGAACTGAGGAGTGTTGAAGTCATCGCAGACTTAGCACACGCCCGAGAGGGGTTGGGCCGGTTACGCTATGTAGGGTAGGATTATATCATTAGCGTGGTTTGCTTAGTTACTTATTTTATTACGATTGGGTTACCTATTGTGGGTAGTTTTCTTACACAACAACTTAGGTTAGGGACATTTTATACATTGATGATTGTAGTTCAATTTATAGAAAACAAACAACACAAAAATATAAATTGGTATTTTGTGTGCGTTAATGTTTTCTCTCTCCCTTCTCCCTCAACATCCTCCAAACCATCTTGATTGGGATTTATGGTGAGGGTAAATCCTCACATACAAATACTCAACCAAGGGTTGACCTTTTGTTCGCGTAGTGTGTATGGCCAGAAGAGAGAATCTTGTAGGGAGGTCATTGTCATCTCGAAATGATTAGAGATAATCATCTCTAGGGAAGTCAAATGGGCCGGGCCGGCTCGTTTCGACACGGCCCAGGCCACCAGTCAACGGCATGGCCCACCAGGCACGGCTCTTGCCATGGGCCGTGCTGGCCGAGGGATGTAGCATGACTGGCCCGTTTTAGCATGGCACGCGATGGGCCGACCTGTCCACAATGATCGGCCCTCCAGGCACAGCCTGCCTGCCTAGCCAGTATGCACTTCTTCTTTTCTGATCTAAATTTTTACAATTCAGTTGAGTAATGTACCAATAGACACCCTACAAATTTTTTATCTTTCTATCCCAATCATCCTAAATCCCAATTTATACAGAGAAAACTGAAGGAGAAACTTAAAATTCAAATTTCGCACCAAATATTTGTCTGCTAGAGTCCATCACTATCAGTTGATGAACATTGATGAAGATGATGAGATTGTGAAGTCCGTATGATTCATGGACAATGTATATGAGCTTGATTTTTATACAGAACAATGAAAAAAATTGACAATTACCATGATCCCAATTTTAGAAAGAAAACCGAGGGGCAAAAACTTAAAATTCGAATTTTGCCTTGACACAAACACTGGGCATTCATAGGATTCAAGGGAAAATACATTATTTTTTTCTTTTTTATATCACGTAATTGCGCAAAGGGTACATTTGTGTAGCAGTAAAAAGAAAAGGATTTGCTAACAACCTTTTATGCATTTGGTGGAAAACCAAATCTAAGACACATCCACTCCCCATTGTCATTTGCAATGGAATTATGAAAAAAACTAAATTGGTTTTTCATTTTTCCTGCAGTTTTGAGAACATTTAAACGCAAGCCAGGAAAAAGGCGTCGAAAAGAAAATCTCTAACTATTCAGATTGATAGCCCACCAAGGGTAAGGAAGAGGACAGAGAGGATGTAACTTCAAGTAGTAAAAATGGATTTAGACAAGTGCAAATTATCTTCAGATCTTACTCAAATAAATCAAAATGGAATAACTAAATTCAAGTAGCTGGCCAATAGCGTGTCATGCCTTATGCTGATTTACCACTAAATCTATTATACCCATAATAATAATAATAATAATAATACTATAGAAGAAAAATACCCAAATAATCGTATATCATAAGTGGACTACACACTCCGATTTTAGATAGGTTGGCCTTTGCCTATTTAAAAGTTCAATTCTAACACTAGAATATAACTTGTCTAATTTAAGGGCCTTTGCCTACATGGCCTTTGACATAGATGCATGGAAAAAAAAAAAAAACAATCGGAAAAAAAAATTAAAGAGGCATGGCACGGCCTAGCCCGCTTCAAGAACGACCCAAGGTAAATCCCTAGTAGGCTGAGATTTGCGCCCGGCCCGTTTGACATCGCTTTAGGCTTATTACCCAGGCTTGGCTCTTCACCATATGATATAATATAATATAAATATATAAAATACAAAGGCAAGCTTGATAAGAGTCCTTTTAAGCTTATTACCCAGGCTTGGGTCTTGCCTATTAAGGGTTTCAAACTCTAAGCATGTGTCGGAAGTCGATCCCAAAAGTATCTCCGGGCCTGCCATAGCAAACCCTTTGGCTGCACCCAAATAGAAATCAGGCCTATCTACAACCATAGTAAAATGAGTGAGCACATCCTTGGAACAGTTTGTTTCTACACAATGTGGGCCAAAAATGTCATGATTCGGTTCAACCCTGCTTGACCACATGGTTCAGTTAACCTCATGTACGTACCATTCCCTGTCATATATTCCACAATATTAATTAATACATAGTTACTATGAAAGGGCACACTGAAAGTCTCATTCCATTTTATCTTTGGCTGTGGTTATCAAACTATGAACATTTAATTATACAGAAGAAGCTGACACATGAAGACAAGATCCGGACATGTAGTAATAGTGCTACCAATATACAGAGGAGAGAAGGAGCAATCATGCATTGAACAATACAATACAAAACTATGAAAATCTACTTTCTGTGATATGCAAACTTGGGAAATGCAGAGAAGAAGGTTTGTGTCATGCTAAGCAACAACAACAAAAGGGCAGCAAAAAAAGATATGATTGCCCATGGATTTTTGAAGTAATCATGCACCAAGGTTGATCTCATTTTCGGCCAAACCTTATTACTGTACCGATTGATTTCCTTACAAACACCAGCCAAATAGAAATCTTCATCATACTTGATTACCTCTCTGCCCATATTGTTGTAGACAGCAACCAAATCTTCTTCACTGCCTAACCAGCTGTCAATTATTCTATTTCGGCAGAGAATTGCGACGTCCTTGTTGGTGTTGATGAGGCAGTCCATGAAGGTAGTGTATGCGGTGAAGTATTTCTTGCAGTGGCAATAGCATTGCTCGAATGCAATGAAGTTAAGAAATCCTACATTTGTCTTATCCCAAATCTGCAGAGGGGGGATTTCTAGGACTCCATTTTGAAACTTTATACTCAACTCGGTTGTTCTGCTATCAGTAGTTGTGCTGCTGCCGTCATCATCCGGCTTCCTTAACTTAATTCCTCCCGCTTCAAGTTTTGATGCACTAGGGATTATCACTAAACCCTGCTCTGGATATTTCTCTTTGATGTCGATGATGTAGCTTGTGTGCATTAGATGAAGTAGATGCAGGATTTGGATATCGGAGTTGTTGATTCTGTTTTCCATACCCGAATCCCATTGCCCATAAATACGAAAAGCCCACTCTGCAAGGGAAGGAGATGGGAAGCAACCAACTGTCATCAGACTAAATAAGCATTGGAGAATGAAAAAAGGAAGTTGATTTTCGAGCATGAACAAGTCGGCCATTACAGCTTTCGCTAGCCATTCCAATTCGAAGATGGGATCGCCATCGTGATCTTCCTCATGAGACTTGCGAAAAAACTCAATGATGAAACAGCCATCTAGCAACATCATTTCGACAAAAGAATGGCTGTCCTGATCGATTACCTCCGAGTAGCAATCTCGAGCCCTTCCCTCCAGCTCTTTAACAGAGATCAAATACCGCTCCAAACTGACTTGTGGATTCCGAGATAGGATGTCATGCAGATATCTCCATTTGTGCTCCTCCATGGCTTTAAGTTGACCTTCTCTTTTTTCGTAGTGAAGCGGACCAATTGAGATGACTTCAGGATCAAACACATTCTCATTTCGTAGACGAAGCTTGCGAGGGACACGGTGGATGGAGCATGAAATGTTACTCGACGACGCTTTCAATTTTCTTGGCTCGACAGTTCGCCTCTCATTTATTTTAGACACCCAGTTTGGATCCAAAGATTCCTCCAAGTCTTTGAGAATCTTGTTCTTATCCGACAGGAAGATGTTCGATGCGGTGATCCCCTCTCTCGTGGGCGCAAGAGGTCCTCTTCCTTCTTGCGTTTGCTGCTCTCCCCTCCGTGTTCTCGTACTACTGCTCAGCTGATCTCCTCTAATTGTGTTGGAGCGATTCACTCTCGTTTTCTTCACTCTCATGTTAATCAAGTATTTCAAAGGCCCTGGTGGCGAAGGCACGCTCTCAGCGCGGAGGCTTCTCCTCAAAAGACTCGCCGACTTCTCTATCCGAACCACAGATTTTCGGATCCTTCTATCACCAGCATTTTGGGAAGAAGAATGAGCAATTTGGGTCTCCTGGCTAACCCCTTCTTCAATTCTTTCAACCCTCTCGGCTATGGAAGTGATCTCTTCTGCCATTTAGTTATTGATCGTTTCCTCTCCCTTCAAAACCCTCCTACGTACCTTACAAGAGCAAGGAGAAGAAGTCAAGGGATGTGATCCAAATGACTTATAATTAAATACGCTCTGCCGAAAATAAGCACATGGCCAATCCGAAAATGATCCAAACTCTCGCTCAGAAAAATTGATTTGACACAGCAGACTTCTCACCCTCCCACTAGAGAGGGCGTTTTCACTTTACATGAGGTATATACCATCCCTCCCCTAAGAGCTTGGTTACCTCAACCCCAGGTCTACTACCCTTACCATTTGAGGGTGACAGAGAAATTTCACGTGAAGTTTGAGAGTTGACTCATGATATTTTATTGGGAGCTATCACTTTACCTAAGGTATATACAATCCTCACCTCAGAGCTTGGTTACCTCACCCCGAGGTCTACTACCCTTACCAAGGGACCCAAGATTTTTATTTGAGGGTGACAGAAATTTTATATGAATTTTGAGAGTTGACATATGATTTTTTATTGGGTTTCTTGTAGTGGACCCAAAATTTTAATATAGGTTCTTTTGGAAGCGCACCGGGGTTTGACATGTGCGACTATATTTGTACCTATGTCCGCCTCCTATAGCTAGATACCAAAAAAGAAAAAAGAAGTAAAAATTGATTTATTTTTACATTTCATAGCCCGCTGTTGGATTTCTACGACTAGGTACCGGAGGATGCGCTCTACTGTCGTCTTGCTTTTGACCCGTGATTTTCCATAGAAAGAAAGGCTACTTTTCCCATTGACATTGTTGCCATTTTTCTAGAAAATCTTCTCTCAAATCACGAATTCTTTTTTTTATTCTCTCAATGTAATTCTCCCATGACAGATCTTCCCATTTGAGATATAATGGCCCTCTCTCTCTCTCTCCCTACAGAAAAACCTAACCCTCTCCCTACAGAAAAACCAAGCAATCCATGTTTTGTTTTGTACGTCTTTGTTTTCACTTTGCAAGCAACAGCAATTAACAGGCTATGTACAGTGCTGCCCCGAGCAATAGGCAGACATGCAATTTTAGGTCCACCAAATCAGTTGGGTCTTACGGCTTAACCCCTACTTTTGACCAAAAGAAACCCCACTTTAAAGTTTGGTTGAGTCCAAACCTACCCAACCAACCCAACCGGACAACCCATCCTAAATTAACTATTTATAAAAGAATATAACAATGATGAATGATCTTAGAGAGTTATAGTCAAGATAAGTAGTAAATAAAAAAAGAAAAGGTTAACACAAAGGATGATCATAAATAAGAGCAATGATAATAAAAAAAACATGGTTAAATAAACAGTTGTTAGAACTAAGCAGGTGGACAAGACTTTTACATAGGGTCTTAATTTGGGATTGCACCTATGCAAGGATTCGTTATTTCTTTTCCTAACCTCTACATCCTCCTACCTTGGCCATTTAAAGCTAATTTACAAGGGCACATATTTAAAAGTTGGAAAATGGTGACTGACTGTGACAAGAAGACAAAAAACTATTGAGAAATATTGCAAAGAAGTAGAAAGCATTCCATTTGATGTGTCTGTTATGGTTCTAAATAGTTATAGGACTTGATTTGAGGCATTTCATTAGTCTTGGGGCTTTTAACATATTGGTTAATTAGATCCATAACATTTGGTATCAAAATTGATCTCCACATCTTGAATTCGAGCCACAGAAAGGGCCGAAAAAGGCTACCTACTGTAGAGTGAGGGCTGCCAAGGATATTGGTTGTGAAAGTGTGGTGGTTTGTTAGGACCCTATATAGTTACATGATTTGATTTAACACATTACATTAGCTGTGAACCTTTTGGAGTATTGGTGTAGGCGGTAAAAACGACACTTACTTAGATTGAGATGAGATTGGGATGAACTTCTTAGGACAGGGAATGCTGAACGCCAAGAACCTGAAAAAAAAGGAAAAAGGCTAGAGTCAGAGTCCTTGGCTGCCGTGAGCCGAAGGCGCTCCGATGCCTGAGTTAGTTCTAAGGAAACTAAGCAGGAGGAGGAAGAAGGGAATGAGACGATGTGGAGGGTATTGTGAGTTGCGTATCGTGTACCTCCATGGGGCTGATCCCATGTGTATATATCTGGGCCTTCCTCGTTCATTCTCTCTGTGAGTGGGGGTAGGTGAGGTGAGGTCCCATCGATCCTTACCCTGACAGGCAGCAGTAGGTGAAAAGGGCAACATCCCATCCTCACTTTCCATGCCTTCAGTCAGTTGATGTACAGGGCTGATAAAGCTAACTTCTTATCGCCATAAATGAGTGATCCTATCGTCATAAATGAATGCTCATATCTGTCAGGGCGCGCCGCATTTCCAGGAGGAAGGTGGTGGCCCACTCTGCCTTCAGCATTTTGGTCCGAGACCAATAATGGCTTGGCCGTGCTGTGCTTTTGTACTGATCTGGCATTCACGCTGAGCTGCCGAACCGTGCTGTCGTGCTGGTAATCTCAACCGAGCTGCCGAGCTGACGGGATATGACCACAGAGGCCGAGGTGATCAGCGAGTCTTGCTGTAATCTTTGCTTAATTTCGTCATTACGGTGTTTTACCCACACAATTGCCCCCTAGCTTTTGACTTTTGAGAGCCCTCCAGCTTGAGGAGGTCAGAAGCTTGGTGACTGTATAGCTGGCTCCGCCACCGAGCTCGAGAGAGGGTTACCGTCATACGGGAGGGAGCTACCGGGACAGAGGAGCTCCGGATTAGGGGGGTCCCACCTAGACCTGGTGGTCGTCGCTAACGTACGGTCACCTTCGAGATGTCCCTTCGCCTGCCCAGGATATTTATTAGCCCTCTGATATCGCGCCAATGGTGGCACGTGTCGCCTCTTTTGGCTGTCTCGCAATTACTTCGAGGAGATATTAGGGCTGCGAGATGGGACGTTAGGGCTGATTGAGGGGACTCCTCTTAAAGGCTCTTCTCGAAAGTTGAAACGACGTCTCTAGGCCGTATAAATCAGGGCGTCTCCTTCGTCTTCACTTTCCTCTACTTTCTTCAAATTTCTACTGCGCTCTGCAAGAGAACTTTTCCGACGCCTGCGAACTTCCGACGATCCTGCTTGTGCAGTCCCCTTTCGTAGGACTTCTTTCCGTTTTCCTCGTCTTTTCTTTTAGGTAGACCCTCGTCTGAGTTGAGAATGGGGGTCTATAGACATCTGTTAGGAGACTCAGGTTCCATAGATCATTTTAGGGATGTATACAAGGTCCCCGCCAATGTGGAGGTCAGACCGGATGGCCCTGATGATGGCCTCGCCTATCGTAATGGCTGGATGCCGTTCTGGCTGGTCTCTGTAGTGGAAGGAGGGGTCCGCTTCCCCCTGCATCCACTGGTTCGGGACTGCCTCCGGGAGTGGAGGTTGTGCCCATGCCAACTACTTCCCAATGGATACAAAATCATAATGGGAGTAGTGCGGCTAAACGAGATTCAGAGAATCGGCCTCGGTGTCCCGGACATCGAGGACACGTATGACCTCTGCAAATCCGCAGAAGGGGACACCTATTACCACCGGCTGAGGGTCCGCCGGACTGGGCTCGTGACCGCGCTGGAGGACTCCAATAAGTACGCGGGCGAAGACCGAGTACTCTTCAGAGGAGGATGGGAGTTTGGTGAAGCGGAGCCTGCCACCACGGTCCGGGTTCCTCGAAAAATAGGAACTCCTCCAAGTAAAAACCGAAGTCCTTTCGGTTTGCAGTTCTCTTTTTTTTTTTCTACGCCTGGCTCCTGACACAGTTTTGTCTATGCAGATTTCCGCAAAAAGAGGGAGCTTGCCAGGAAGAACCACTGGAGGGTGAACAGCGCGTGGCATGAGAAGGTGAGAAACTACCGCGGCCACAACTGCCGTGCTGCGTGGTCTCTCCTGGGGTACGTGCCCCACTACAGATCCTTCAACACCTCCAGAAGGTTGTCGGGAATAGACTCCATGCTGAGCGGGGAAGGCGTCAGCCAAGGACCAGCGACGACCGCGGTGCCCGGCTTGGCGGCAGTGACCGTCGCGATTCCTACCGGACGTCTGATTGAGTCTGGAGACCGTGCTCCAGCAATCTCCGTCGTAGAGCCTGTCGGGACCTCGGGAGCCGAGCCCCGGCCTTCTCGAAGGAAGAGGCTAGTAGCTTCCAGCTCCGAGCAAGAGGAAGAAGAGGAAGAAATGCTACGCCAGCGTGGGCGGCGTTACGCTGCAGAAGACCTGTTTGCGGCGGCCTTCGGGGACATCGGAGGCGAGGTCAGGGATCCCCCTCAGGCAGTGGCTGCGACGCCTCCGGCATTTGCGGGTGGAACTCCTGCAGCAGACGCCGGGACGGTCCGTGCAGCCGCTACCGAGGCTGCTCGGCCTGACGCAGCAGAGGTCGCCGCAACTCTGCCTCTGGCTATCGTCGTGGATGACTCACGCCCCGATCAGGCTGTGAGGGTTGGAGGTCGGGCTCGCTCCGCCGAGGTCGCTGAGGGCGGGCGACCCTAGAAGAGAGCAAGGGTTAAGGCCTCGCCTGGCCCCTCTTCGCCTCCGCCTGCTGGCAGGACGATCTTGCCCCCTCCTCTGGCTCCGTGGAGGCCGGCCATTGAGGAGGTTCTGGGGAGGCAGCTGGCCGAGACAGACAGAGCAACCGATCCCCAAGTGGTCGCAGCGCTGGGACGCGCCTGTGCCCTTCCTCAAGACAGGGCGAGGTGGGCTGGGATGGACAACGAGTCACGCCTGCTCTCCTCGATGCCCTCTCTGGTGTCGGTAAGTGCAATATTCCCCCCCCCCATAGCTTTTAGTCCGGTGTCCTTTTATTGACTTCGGGTTCTCATCTTGCAGCTGTTGCAGAAATGCCAGATGGGCATAGAGAGGCTTGACGCAGCCGAGGCGCGGGAGGCGGAATTGGTGGTCGAGAGGGACGAACTGCGGGCGTCCTTGGTGGCTAAGGACGCGATGCTGGCAGAAGAGGTGGGCAGAAATGCTGGCCTCCTCTTCGATTTCGAGGAGTCCCAGGTCGTGGCCGAGCGCCTCAAGGACGGGCTGGCGGATGAGAAGACCCAGAACCTTCACCTTGCCTCTGAGCTTGACGATCTCCGGATCGCGGTAAGGCGGCTGGAAGATGACCTGCAGAGTGCGAAGGGGACAAACAGGAGGCTCCTCTCTCAGCGGAACCAGGCGCAAGGTTCCCTGGAGATGGCGCTGAGGGGGAAGGCGGCCGAGATTGAGTCTGCTCTGGCAAAACAAGAGGCCAGGCTCAAGGAGAAGTTCCTCGCAGAGCATGACTCCGTCATGGGGGAGGAGGTCGGCAGGCTATCCACTGACTACAAGGCTCAGCTGCCAGGGATCCGGGACCGAGCCTGGGAGCTTGGGTGGAAAGCAGCCTTGAACAAGGCTGGGGTCCCCGAAGATAGCCCTCTCTTCCAAAATCCCCCAAAATTCCCTTGCTCGGACTCGGAACTCGTAGCCGTGTCTCGGGCTTCCTCTTGCCTTCCTCCGCAAGCCTATCCGGAGGCGAGCGCCGCCCTCGAGGCGCCCCCAGAGGCTCCAGCTACCAGCGCCGATCCTGAGGACTCCCAAGCGCCCACGGTCGTCGAGGCCCCTCTCGAAGCCGTCGCTCCCGAGGCTAGCGTTCCTAAAGCGAACATTGTCGTCTCTGAAGCTACCCCGACCGCTCCCGGGGCCAGCGCGGTCGTGGCCGAGGTCCCTCCTGAGGTCCCTCCAGAGATTGACTGCAATGTGGAAGCTGCAGCCCTCTGAGGCCTTTTTGTAATTTTTCTTTTATTGTATCCCCATTTATCTTGTAATCAGGATCTCGATTAATGAAAACTTTCTTCGCATTCTGGCTCTCTTTCTCCTTGTCTCTGATGAAATGGGCGTGTGGTCGACTTCATGTCGCAATGCTTTGTTTGTTAAGTTGTTGGTCCGGGTAACCGAACTCCTTGTCATTCTCAAAATTGGACATCCACCCATGGCCGAGACTTGGTGTATGAACCGTGGTCTTGATCGGCTGCGCACCCACAATTTCCCCTAGCTTTTGACCTTTGAGGGCTCGTTCAAGTAGGTCGGAAGCTGAGTAGTTTTGTCAGGCCGGCACCGCCACTGATCTTAAGAGTATCAGGAATGTGAAGGATTGCCGAGATGGTGGAGTCTCGGTTCAGGGCGGGTTCCTTCTTATCCTCATCACCGTTTGCTGATGTGGAGTGACTCGTCGAGGTGTCTCTTCGCCTATCGAGGCATTTGTCCTTTCGTCTGTCGAGGCATTTATCCTTTCGTCTGTCGAGGCATTTAATAGTCCTCAGGAAATGCGCCGCTGGTGCCACATGTTGCTTCTCCGAAGGGCACGCAATCATATCTGTAGGACGCCTGGGCTGCCCGAGACGGCGTTAGGGCTGTTCGAGGTAATGCCTCATTAAAGGCGTCTCTTGAAATCTGAAACGGCGCCCCCAACCCTTATTAATTAGGGCACCTTCTCCTTCTCCATTCTTTTCGATCTTCCAGAGCTTCTGTTGCATTCTGCTGGAGAACAATACTGCCTGCGAGCGTTTTTGTTTGCACGGCCTTCCATCGTAGGACTTTTTCCTTCCATTTTCTCCCTTTCCAGTAGGTAGTTTTTCGTTTAGGGTAGAGAATGGGCATTTACAGGCACTGGTTGGGGGACCCACTGTCCATAGGCTTGTTCAGGGAGACATACAAGATCCTTGCTAACGTAGAAGTTAGGCCAGACGGCCCTGACGATGGCATCTCATACAGCGACGGCTGGATGCCATTTTGGCTAGTGTCCGTCGTGGAGGGAGGAATCCGGTTCCCCCTTCACCCACTCCTTAGGGATTGTCTCCGGGAGTGGGAGTTAAGCCCCTGCCAGCTACTTCCCAATGGGTATAAAATCATCATGGGAGTAGTGCGGCTGAATGAGATTCTTGCAATCAACCTCGGTGTTCCGGACATCGAGGAGGCGTATGACCTCTGAAAATCCACAGAAGGGAATACCTATTACCTTCGGCTGAGGGTCCACCGAACTGCCTTTGTGACCGCGCTGGAAGACTCTAATAAATATGCGGGAGAGAACCGAGTTTTCGTCAGAGGGGCATGGGAGTTCGGCGAGGCGGAGTCCAGCACCACAGCCCGGATCCCACGAAGAATAGGAGTCCCTCCAAGTAAAGGCCGAGGTCCCTTCGGTTTGTAGTTTAACCTTGTTTGTTCTTTTTCTTCTGTTAACACCGTTCTATTTGTGCAGGTTTTCGGCAAAGAAGGGAGTTGGCCAAAAGAAACCTGTGGAAGGTGAACACTGACTGGCACGAGAAGGTGCGGAAATACCGTGGCCACCACTGCCGAGCTGCGTTCTCGCTTCTGGGGTATACTCCTCATTACAAGTCTTTCACCACCTCGAGGCGGGTGACCGGGATTGACTCAGTGCTGCACGGAGAAAGCTTCAGCTCGAAGACCGTACAGACCGAGGTCCCCATCTCGAAGACGGTGACTATCGCGATTCCCAGCGGGCTTCCGGTAGAATCGGGCGACCAGGCTCCAGACCGTGAACCTGCTGGGACCGCGAGAGCCGAGACCAGATGCAAGCGGCAGAGGAAGAAATTCGTTGTTTCCAGCGAGTCTCGGAGCTCATCCAGCTCGGAAGAAGCAAAAGTTGAGATGTTGCGCCGCTGGGGTCAGCGCTTCACGGCCGAGGACCTGTCCGCCGCAGCCTTTGGGGATATTAGGGGCGAGACCCCTGATCCTCTTCAGGCCACCAGCGTCACCCCGACTACGACGTCCGTGGCTGCTGTAGAGGAAATCCTTGCTCCAGCGGTCGAGGTGGGTCCTGGAGCCGTTGCCGAGGCCAAGGCCAGACCTCCCACCGCGGCCGAGGTCGGCCCTGAACTTCCGGCCAAGGTCGTCAACGAATCGCCCTCCGAGTCAGTAGGCAGGGGGGGGTCCTGCTGAGGTCGTCGAGGCCCGCAGGCCAGAAAAAAGGGCAAGGGTCGGACTCCCACCTGCTCCTGAATCGCCTGTGTCGGTCGGGGAAAACGCCACTCCCTCTCAGTTTGTCCCTTGGAGGCCAGACATCGAGGGCGTGCTGGGGAGGCAATTAGCCGAATAGGACCGAGCGGTCAACCCTGAAGTGGTTGCCGCACTGGGACGAGCTTGCGCCCTTCCCCAGGACATGGCGAGGTGGGCGCGGATGGACAACGAGTCATTACTGCTCTGCTTAATGCGGTCGTTGGTAGCGGTATGTAACCTCATTCTTCACATTCTTCTTTTTTCCTGCTGCGTTCTTTTAGCTGACACTCTTTCTTTCAGCAGCTCTTGCAAAAATGTCAAACTGGTATGGGGAGGCTGGATGCAGCCGAGGCCAGGGCAGCTGTCTGGGCGGCGGAGAAGGAGGAGCTGCAGAAGTCCTTGGCGGCAAAGGACGCGACGTTGGCGGAGGAGGCGAGTAGGAATGCTGACCTTTTCGCCGAGCTTGATGCAGCACGGGCCTTGGCCGAGCACCTCAAAGAAAAAGCAAAGGAAGAGGCGGACCAGAACGCCCACCTTTCCTTTGCGCTAGATGAGGTCCGGCTTGCGCTGTCGCGGCAGGAGGAAGACATGCAGATGCTTCGGGGGACGAACAAGAGGCTCACCTCCGAGAGAAGACTGGCTGAAAGAAAACTGGAGATGGCCCTGGAGGGGAAGGCGGCCGAGCTTGAGTTGGCTCTAAGAGGGCAGGAAGCCAAACTCAAGGAAGAGTACCAAGCCGAGCACGACGCCGTGATGAACGAAGAGGTCGGCAAATTGGCAGCTGACTATAAGGCACAGTTGCCAGGAATTCGAGATCGGGCATGGATACTTGGGTGGAAGGCGGCCTTGAAAAGGACGGGGGTTTCTGTGGACAACCCCATTTTCAGGAATCCCCCCAGGTTCCCTCGCTCGGACTCGGAGCTGCGTGCCGTCTAGAAATTTGCCCCAACTCCCTCCGCCTCGGAAGTCGCCCCAGCTCCCCTGGTGGTTCCCGGGACTGCCTCGGCCGTTCCCAGCGAGAGCGCTGCTGGGATTGATTGTAATAAGGAAGCTGCAGCTCCCTAAATTTTGTACTTCTTTTTCTTTTTACATTGTATTTTGACAGGTTCTTACGTAATAAAACAACATTCTTTCCACATGGTCTCCTGTTTATGATTTCTGTCTTGTTTGTGGTGGAATAGGTGTGGACACAGGTAGTTTGCCAAGTAGTTTAATAGGCGCTAAAATCGGACGTTGGTATTTTTCGGTGCTTGCCTTTTAAACCACGGCCCCGACCGTGCTACCGAGCCGAGGGGTGGTGCTATCACCGGACCCAGACGTCGGTGGCTATGTCGTCGAAGCCGGTGGTGGCACCGAGTTGACGGTATATCTCTGACTAGAGGCGCCGAGCCGCGGGGGTGGTACTGCTACCGAACCCTGAGGTGCTTATTGCTGTGCCGCCCAAGCTGGTGCAGGCACCGAGCTATGGGCGGTTGGCTCTCTGAACAGAGACGCCGAGCCGCGGGGGTGGTACTGCTACCGGACCCTGATGTGCTTATGGCTGTGCCGCCCAGGCTGGTGCAGGCACCGAGCTAAGGGCGGTTGGCTCTCTTATCAGAGACGCTGAGCCGCGGGGGTGGTACTGCTACCGGACCCTGATGTGCTTATGGCTGTGCCGCCCAAGCTGGTGCAGGCACCAAGCTAAGGGCGGTTGGCTCTCTGATCAGAGACGCCGAGCCGCGGGGGTAGTACTGCTACCGGACCCTGATGTGCTTATGGCTGTGCTGCCCAAGCTGGTGCAGGCACCGGGCTAAGGGCGGTTGGCTCTCTGAACAGAGGCTCCGAGCCGCGGGGGTGGTACTGCTACCGGACCCTGATGTTTATGGTTGTTCCGTCGAAGCTGGTGATGGCACCGAACTGACAGTTGACACTCCGAACAGAGGCACCAAGCCGCGAGGTTTCTCGAAGCAATGTAAAGACTCATTCCAGAAAAGTCGCCTTTTATTGATGTTTGAATTCTTTAATATATTTTTCAAAAGTAGAACTTTTTGAGATGCATCGCATTCCATGGTCATGGGAGCTCCTTTCCCTCCATGTCTTCAAGTCGGTAGGCAGATCTCCCAGCTGTTGAAGTTATTCTGAATGGTCCCTGTCAGTTGGGCGCCAGCTTGCCTTCGTTTGGATCTCGGTCGCCGGGAAGTGTTTTCTTTAAGACTAGCTCTTCCACCGCGAATTTTCTCTCCTTGACCTTCGGGTTATATCCCCTGGCCAACTGTTGTTGATAGGCGGCTAGGCGGATAGCTGCCGCCTCTCTTCGTTCTTCAGCCAAGTCCAGCTCTCGCGCTACGTTCAGATCATTGAGGCCCTGGTCACAGAGTTCCGACCTCAAAGTCGGGAGGCCGACCTCAAGGGGAATGACTGCTTCCATGCCGTAGGCAAGGGAGAACGGGGTAGCCGAGGTGAAGCGCCTTGGAGTAGTTCGGTAGGCCGACAGAACACTTGGTAGCTCCTCCGCCCATCGACCTTTGGCTCGGTCGAGTCTCTTTTTAATTCCGTCGAGGAGCACTTTGTTCGAGATCTCGGCCTGACCATTGCTTTATGGATACGCCGGGGTGGAGTAGACATTTCGAATGCCGTACTCTTGGCAGAAGCTCTTGAAGAAGTTGGAATTGAACTGCGTTCCGTTGTCGGAAACGAGAGTTCGGGGAATTCCAAATCTCGTGATGATGTTCTTCCACACAAAGTTCTTCGTGTCTAATTCGGTGATGGAGGACAAGGGTTCAGCTTCGACCCATTTTGTGAAGTAGTCCGTGGCCACTATCAACCATCTTTTGTTCCCTGGAGTTCGGTGGAGTGGCCCGACGATGTCCAGGCCCCACTGGGCGAAAGGCCACGGACTGGAGAGGGGGCTCAGGTCCTGGGCTGGCTGGTGGAGAGAGTGAGAGAAGTTCTGGCACTTTTCGCATTTTCTGGCGTAGAGCTGGGCGTCCTTCTGCATGTACGGCCACCAGTAACCTTGGCTGATAGCTCGGTACGCAAGAGACCGACCTCCTATATGACTGCCGCAGATTCCTTCGTGAATCTCGTAGAGGAGATCGTCGACTTTGCTGGGGTGAACGCACTGGAGGTAGGGCCCTATGAATGACTTCCTGTAGAGCCTGCCGTCTGGAGAGAGCCAGAACCGGGTCGCCTTTAACATGACCTTGCGAGCTTCAGTCCTGTCCTCGGGTAGCTGGTCGTCATTTAGGTATGCAACGATGGGGTCCATCCAGCTCGGACCGAGATCAAGGCACATGAGCTGCCGAGGTTACTGGAGGTCGATGCTGGGCTCTCGCAGCGTTTCTACTTCAATAGTTCTTTTATTACCGGCCTCGACAGCCGAGGCGAGGCTGGGAAGGGCGTCTGCATGGGAATTGGACTCTCTGCCGATCTGCCGGACCTCGGCCCTTTCGAACTGGGAGAGAAGTCCCCTGGCGTGGGCTAGGTAGGCTGCCATCCTATCGTCCCAAGCTTGGTAATCTCTGCTGAGCTGGCTTGCCACAAACTGAGAATCGCTGAACACCCCTACGCATCGAGCTTCCAAGATTTTGGCACTGTTAAGTCCGGCAATGAGCGCTTCATACTCGACCTCGTTATTAGATGCCTTGAAACCGAGTGTCAGAGCTTGTTCGATGACGAGGCCCTCTGGGGACTGGAGGACTATGCCAGCGCCAGCTTTTTTGGATGTTGAGGATCCGTCGACGAAGACTTTCCAGGACGAGTCCAAAAGCTTTCTCCAGGACTGCTCTTGCTCGGTCTCGGTGACAAGCTCTGCACCCCTATCGCCCCCTAGTTCGGTGTCGAGCAAGGTCGGTGCCGAACTCTGAGGAGTAAATTCCACGATAAAGTCCGCTAGGACTTGAGCTTTGATGGCTGTTCTGGGCTGATAGTTGATGTCATATTGCCCCAGTTCGATAGCCCATTTGGAGATCCGTCCGGAGAAGTCTGCCTTCCGGAGGAGAGCCTTCAGTGGGTATTCTGTCACGACCACTATTGTGAAGGTTTGGAAGTAATGGGAGAGCTCTCTCGAGGTGCTAACGAGCGCCAAGGCGAGCTTTTCAAGCTGCAAGTACCGGGTCTCGGCGTCCAGCAGGGTTTTGCTCGTGTAATAGATAGGCCTTTGTTGGTCGTTGTCCTTTCTGATGAGCACCGAGCTCACTGCATGGTCTGAGACCGACAGGTACAAGTACAGTGCCTCTCCAATAGTCGGGGTTGACTGCAGCGGTGGAGAAGAAAGGTAGTGTTTAAGCTGCTGCAGCGCCTGAGAACAATCCGACGTCCATTGGAACTTGGAGCCCTTTCGCAAGAGTTGGAAGAAAGGTCTGCATTTGTCCAAAGCTCGGCTGATAAATCGGTTCAGGGCGGCAGCCATTCCGGTCAGCCGCTGAACTTATTTTGCCGAGGTCGGACATTGGAGCTCCTGGATTGCGGTGATCTGGTCAGGGTTCGCTTCGATCCCCCTTCTTGTGACCAGGCTCCCTAAGAATTTGCCAGAACTGACGTCAAAGGCGCACTTTGATGCATTCAGCTTCAACTGGAACTAGCGAAGGATGTCAAAATTTTGGCGGAGGTCGGTCAAGTGGTCCTGCGACCTTTTGGATTTGACGACCATAACATCGATGTAGACCTCCACCGTCTTGCCGAGCTGGGCCTGGAACATCTTCGTCACCAACCGCTGGTATGTCGCTCCCGCATTCTTTAACCCGAAGGGCATCACCTTGTAACAATAGGTGCCCCTAGGAGTGATGAAAGCTGTCTTGTCCTGGTCTGCCGCATACAGGGGGATCTGATGGTACTCCCGGTAGGCATCCAGGAAACTCATTCGGTCGTGTCCGGCAGTGGCGTCGATGAGCTGCTCTATCTTCGGAAGAGGGAAGCTGTCTTTGGGACAGGCCTTATTGAGGTCGGTGAAGTCTACGCAGACCCTCCATTTTCCTGTCTTCTTTTTGACCACCACGGTGTTGGCTAGCCACTGCGGATAGTGGACCTCCTTTATTGTGCCTGCCTCGAGGAGCTTCTGAACTTCCTCAATCACGACCTCAGTCTGCGGGACCCCAGTCCGGCGCGGTTTTTGAAGCACGGGCTTATGGCTGGGATCTACCTTTAGTTTATGGCATATGACTGTCGGGTCAATGCCCGGCATCTCATAGGGTGTCCAGGCAAAGACCGCTTTATTCTCCACGAGGAGGTCAAGCAGTTCTGTCTTCTCAAACTCGGGGAGCTTGCTTCCAATGAGGAAGAATCTGTCTGGGTCGGCGGGATCAATGTTGACCTTGGTGAGGTCCTCGATACTTTTCTGCGCCGGAGCCCTGCCAACGTCCCCGAGCTCGGCCTCTCTGTCCAGTTCGGCCACATTGACTTAGGATGGCTCGGCTTCGCCAGGCAGCACGGCCAGCAAGCATTGTCTGGCCATGTACTGGTCGCCTCTGATGGTGATCACATCCGTTCGGCCCGACTGGTTTTTCCAAAGGGAATTTGAGCTTCTGATGGCGGGTGGAGGGTACCGCCTCCATGCTATGTAGCCACGTCCTCCCCATTATAACATTGTATGGGGAGGGGACATCGACTACTAGGAAGTCAACTTGCCTGCAGGCGCCACCCACTTGGACTCTGAGGGAGATCTTACCCTTGGGATAAACAGGCTTGGAGCTGAAGCCGACCAGAGGGGTACGGGCAGCCTGGAGGTCCTCGTCCTTAAGTTTCAACTTCTTGAAGCAATCATAGTACAGGACTTCGGACGAACTGCCAGGGTCGACAAGGGCTCTCTGAACCAAGAAGTTCTGCAGCTTCAAGGTGAGCACTAGAGCGTCGTTATGTGGGAGCTCGACGCCTTCCAAGTCCTTGTCAAAGAACCATACTCTGACCCCCTCCGTTTTGGCTTTCTTCGCGGCCGGCTCTGGTGCCGCGGTTAGCACCTGCTTCTGATGGGAGGTAACCCTGGCCTCGGCGCGAGCCTGAGAGCTCTTCTTGGGTGGGGCGGCGAGGTGAATGACGTTGATGATACCTTCTGACTCGCTGTCCTGGTTGTCAGCGTCTCGCCGTGGAGGTCGGTCATCACCTCGGCCTTCCTCCTTGATGTAATCCTTGAGGTGCCCCTCCTTGACGAGGTTCTCCAGGTGGGATTTGTAGCTCCTGCACTCGTCGGTTCTGTGCCCATTTTGCTTGTGGTATGCACAGAACTTACTCTGGTCCCGAGAAGAGGGATCAGTTGTCATCGGGCGCGGCCACTTGAAAAAAGGCTACGCTTTTATTTTATTGAGGAGCCTATAGATTAGCTCCTTAAAGATGGTATTTACTGCCACGTGGGAGGCCACCTCGTGGCCTGACCTTCTGCCGTTCCCCGATGCCGCTGCCGAAGTAGAGGGGTTCGGTGCTGATCCGAGGACCGGGCCTTGCGCTGATCCGGGGACGGATCTCTGCGACGATCCTCCCTCCTGGAGGACCTGCTATCTCCCTTGGTTGGTTGGCTCTTCTTGGTGAGGCCGAAGTTTTTGCTACTTCGCACCTCGTCTTCTTCTGCCAGTATGAACCGATTTGCTCGGGTCATCAGCTCTTTCATGGTGGTCACGGGGTACATGACCAACTGTGCCCGAAGCTGGATGCCTGACTGCAGAGCCAGCTGGAAGGACTTCACTGCTAACTCTTCAGAAGCGCACTCGATCTGGCTGTAGATAGTCCAGAACCGACGAGCGAACTGGGTGACGCTCTCGTCTTCCTGCATCCGGAGGGCCATTAGGTCAGAATCGGTCTTCGAGATGACGCGATGAGCCTGGAATTTTTCTAGGAAGGAGGTCCGGAGCTGCCGCCAACTGGAGATGGAGCCTTCAGGAAGCGAGCAAAACCACCGCAGGGGGAGATCCGCCAAACTGGAGGAGAAAACTCTACAGTTTAGGGAGTCGTCATCCCCCCAGACCGACATCCTCTGGACGTAATGTCGGAGGTGAGCCGCAGGGTCCGAGGTTCCGTCATACAGGGCGAACCTCGGGATGCTGAACTTCTTAGGGAGCGAGTATTTTCTTATCTCCCTAGAGAAAGGAGACGCGCCAGTGTCCTCAGCTTCAAAGGCACTAAACTGGCCTCGGACGATACCAGCTGTCTCCATATTCTGGCGGATCATCTGCTTCACTTGCCGGTCGATCCACTGCTTCAGCTCTTCGTCTTCCGATACCTGGCGCTGCTTCTTCGGTCCTTCACGCACGTGACTGCTGCTGGAGCCTTCTTCTCCATGGTCTCGGTCGTGCTTCGGGTCTCGCCTGTAGTCCAGGCGCCTGGGTGGTGGACTCGGACCCTTTTTGTCCTCGAGCTGTTGCTTGAGCTGCCGGATAAGCTCATGCTGCTCCTGGATGAGGCGGTTCTGAGCCCTGATGTCATTCAGGCGGGGGTCTTCGTTTTGATCGAGGCTGGCTTGATGGTGTGACTGCGATCCAGCCCGCGCTGACTTTTCGCGTGGCTTGGTGACCGACTTGTCGCCTTGCCTAGCCCGCTCGTAGCTATGGCGGGGCTGTTCCGAAGGTGGGACGTCGCGGAGGGAAGGCATGGTCACTCCCCTAGACCATGACTGTGTCTGGACCGTGGGAGACCTCCCCCCTGACCTCCTTTCTTGAGGGGGTGGCGGTGGAAGATTCTGCACCAGCGTAGACTGTACGGACAGAGCCTTGCCTTTGGAGGGTCCTTCGCCATTTCTGGTTTTTGGAGGCATGGTGTTTACAAGCTTTTAGTTCAGCTTCCCACAGACGGCGCCAAACTGTAGGCGGTAAAAACGACACCTACTTAGATTGAGATGAGATTGGGATGAACTTCTTAGGACAGGGAATGCTGAACGCCAAGAACCTGAAAAGGAAGGAAAAAGGCTAGAGTCAGAGCCCCTGGCTGCCGTGAGCCGAAGGCGCTCCGATGCCTGAGTTAGTTTTGAGGAAACTAAGCAGGAGGAGGAAGAATGGAATGAGACGATGTTGAGGGTATTATGAGTTGCGTATCGCGTACCTCCATGGGGCTGATCCCATGTGTATATATCTGGGCCTTCCTCGTTCATTCTCTCTGTGAGTGGGGGTATGTGAGGTGAGGTCCCATCGATCCTTACCCTGACAGGCAGCAGTAGGTGAAAAGGGCAACATCCCATCCTCACTTTCCATTCCTTCGGTCAGTTGATGTACAGGGCTGATAAAACTAACTTCTTATCGCCATAAATGAGCCATCCTATCGCCATAAATGAATGCTCATATCTGTCAGGGCGCGCCGCATTTCCAGGAGGAAGGTGGCGGCCCACTCTGCCTTCAGTATTTTGGTCCGAGACTAAGAATGGCTTGGCCGTGCTGTGCTTTTGTATTGAGCTGGCATTCACGCCGAGCTGCCGTGCTGGTAATCTCAACCGAGCTGCCTAACTGACGGGATATGACCACAGAGGCCGAGGTGATCAGCGAGTCCTGCTGTAATCTTTGCTTAATTTCGTCATTACGGTGTTTTACCCACACAATTGGTTAGGCCCATAATAGGTGTGGTGGTTTGCTAGGACCCTAATCATGATCTTGGAGAGTCTCTTAAATAAAAAATGATCTCTCCAATTAAAGGTGGAGAAATAGACAGGGGATATGCGTGTCCATCACTGGGATCCGAGAGGTATCGATTCAAAAGAAATGCATGGGATCATCTCCATTGTTTCTTTATGGTGCTGATTGTCGATCAAAATGGCCAATAGCCCTATACAATAACCACACCTACAAAGAACACCGAAATTTAGAGAAGAAGATGAAGGAAGGAGATAGATCGTGTGGTGGGGAATATGCTATTCCAATGGACATGAAAAGGAGAGGGTTGCCCACAACTCTTGTGACTCTTTTTAAGGACGAAGCATCAGATCACATGTTCTTATCACGTAGATTGTGGGCCAAAAGGTTGTCACATGAAATGTCTCATACATCAAATTTTGTGTTGCCCAACCCACGTTCAGTCATAATCCAAGCTCGTGATGGGTGCTAAATAATAGGTGTCTGTTACGGTGTTGTCATCTAATTGTTTCTTTTGACTTAGTAGTCCTTGACTAATAGTGAGGGGTCCATGTGAGGTGTCCCATGTAGTTTGTCTGTTACATTTGTTAGCAGCTATTGTGGAACTCAAGTGGCCATTGGAATGGTGCTGTTAGAGTCTCACTACATGTATTTAATGAGAAACTCAGCAACGAGAGGAAATCAATTAATTTTCCAGCAAACTCTTGCATTGGTGCAATCTCCCACTTGAGATTAAAAATCATCTTTTTTTCCTCATTCTCGAGCAGTGAACCCAAAGAATTTCACCATAGCTTGAGGATGGAAAAAATACCATATATGTCATTTTCGATTGTTTTGAGAGAATTTGATTCGATTGAGTACACTACAGAGATTGTGACCATTCATTTTAGTTGAAAATTTTTTAGGCAACAATGATAGTTGACAATAAGATGAGATGCACAACATTTGCCTAATGCCTACCTTTTTTGAAGCCAACCGAAACGAACCACATTCAAAAGAGATAGGGTGATGGAAAGTTTAGACATGGAAAAGGAGTACACGAAATTTAAGGTTGATCAAATGATCCTACACCTTAGTCAAAAGTTCTCAAAGGATAATAGTTTTATATAATGCAAAAGATTGTGATAAAATCCAAAGGGCGACCAACATTTGAATGAGTGTCAAATTAGAATCAATTTAAAATAAAAGGAACTAGTCCTACTATATATACTTGTGTGATAGGAAATTTGGTTGTTGATATATATCAACTCTGGGAATGGAATTAGTCTTAATTGATGAGAAATTAGAGTTGTATGCTAATGTGTATGATTCCATCTCAAAATTATATGATTGGAGGATAGAACCCAATGCTCAAAATTTTTCATTGCCCACAATGCCCTGGATGAAAGTTGTGAGATTTTTAGAAAAAAAGTCCATCCATGTAATCCTCCGTTCATCTAAAATCCCCCAAATAACACACCAGCCAGATAATTTCAGCCTGTCATCTCCCTCTAATTCTTAAACGAAACAGATCCTGGGGTGTGTTTGTGAGTGCAACGAGTCAGCAGGATAGCTTCTATTTTTTGTGTGGGCAAGAAATCTACCCTTCAACAACCGCACATCAGATTCCAACTTCCCCTAAAAAAAGAAGTTTTAAAAGACACAAAGTTGTGTCCTATCAAATGTCAAAAAGATCAGGCTGAATGAAAAATCCAAGTTATTTCCTCTTCATGATGAATCCTCTCCTTACATGATCATGCACAAAAGACTTGTTTGTGGAAGGAGAGGGCTCCATGCATGCTTCATGGAATTCTAGTTTAGTGGAGATATAGATCATTCCTCCCCCTCTATAAAATCAAATGAAAGGTAATCAGTTCATTTTTTCATGTCTGCAAGAAAAATGTATCAAGCTAAACGACGGAATAGCAGGATGGAAAATAAGAAAATATTTTCCTCTCCATTCGTGAATCATCTTGTTGCATAAATTGGTTTGGTAAAATTACTTGTTTAGTGAAGTAAATGGCCAAATCAAGAAAAAAAAAAAAAGCTGAAGAAATTAAAAGAGTACTAAATGACAAAAAGAACCTACTCTTTTCACCAGAATTTTTTTTTTTTTTTAACTTTCTCATGGAACTAAATTACAAAAAAGCTATAACTTGGAAAAATTAACTTCTTATTATTTAGCACTTCTACCATTGACCCCTCTTCTTTTCTTCTTTTTTAATTTAAATATTTAATTCACGTTATTGTACAAATAAATTACTAAACAACCAAAGTGCTCAATTTGCCTGGGAAAGAAGATATCCAAGAAAATTGATGATGGTCGATAACTGTACAAATGACAAGTAACAATGAAATGTTTCTACACTATAAATGAGTCAGGCTTGCACTTGATTTTTCCCTTTTTTTTTTCTTCTTTTTGCCATTATTAGTTAAATTGACATTCATGTATTGAGCCGACTGGACCGGGATTAGTAATCATCTCTAGTCTTGCCAGACTTAAATTCAATATGAGCTGGACTAGCCTGGGCTCACCCAAGGCCGCCCCACACTATATGATGCGCCTAGCTAATCAAGAAGAGAAGAGATTAGTGACATCACTAACTTGACCGGGCTAACAGCTTTTGGGTTAGAAACCCAGGCCAGGCCTCTTATAATTAGGCTTGGTGTTTAGGCCTGGTTGAATCCAATATGCCTAAAATATGCCCCTTTCTTCAAGCAGGCCAGGCCAATAGAAGTGATGGGGCAGCCCAGCCCACTAAATGCAATCGGTGTGTATATGATGGATCAATTGCCAGTAAGTATGGCTTTACAAATATCTACTGCTTGCTTGAGTTTCCAGAAGTATTAGTGGGGTTGTTTTGTAATGATCCAAACTTTTGATATTACTGGCCCAATCAATGTTTTGAGAACTGGACTGGGCTGCCCAATCCAACTAGAGCTGTCACAAGTTCAACCAAAATTGGTTACCCTTAGTTGCAATTAGTGAATTGCTTTGTTTTACTAAGCCTAAGTAATGGTAGGTTTTGGTTTGAGTATTTAACTTCTGGGCTTTGGGATTTGGTCCAATTCTATGAAGATCTTCTCACCACAAGTAAAAGAAGTGAGCCCAAAATCTTTAATTTGCCGTTAGTTTGATTTTTGAAACTATAAAAATGTATCATCCAAAGCACTATTTGAAATCCAAGAGTTATTTTTGAAAGTAGGCATTTTTTTTTTTAAAATTTTGTCATTCCTGTGATTTAAAAAAAAATATTTCCAAAATTTATTGTATTTTTAACCTATTTATTATATGGTTATGCTATGTTGTGTGTATACACCTGAAATGTAGGCTATGTAGCACTCGTTCAGCCGGATTCGACCAGTCAGCCATCAGCACTGTAATTGCCAGCAAGGCTCGTTCACCTTGCACGACTTGGTGGCGTACTGGCTAACTGAAGGTAAGCCAGAAGTGAATTTTCATCTGATGGCTTGAGCCTTTTAATTGGGCTGGCCTGGCCCATTGGGTATGAATTTGGTCCCATTCAATTCTACAAACTGGTTGTTGAGTTAAGCAAGTCGGGCGAGTTTGACCAGACTCAGCCGATTTACCAAACTCAACCTTGTTCCAAGCTGAGTCGAGTTTCTGGCTGTAGAACACCGCATCAAATGGTTGCAATTTCTACGTGTGAGACAACAACTACTTCACATATACTAGCAAAACCCTGTGCTATGCGCGGACTACGGAACCACCAAATGCACAGAGCTTATATGAATTATTTTTATTAAATTTATTAATTAGTAAACTTCTGAGTCTTTCTTTTTGTTGCTAATTTGATCTTTACGTGTTGTTGTAGATGTTTTATTCTTTACGTGAGGTGTAAATGGAGTTTGATGAAGCCCGGGCACGTGTAAAAATAAATAAATAAAAGACATATTCTGGCCTAAATTAAGTTGCATTCTGACCTGATTTAGGCTTGTAATTCTGGCCTAATCTTGACCTGTTTTTTAACCCATAAGTCCAAATTGGTTTAGAATTATAAGTATGGACTAATTCTAGGCTGACTTGAATCTGTAATTCTGGCCTGATTTGGACTGCCATTTTGGCCTGAGTTAGACCCAGAATTCTGGCATGATTTTTGACCCAAAATTTAGCTTGTATCAGACACAATATTTTGTCTTGAATTAGACCCAAATCTGGCACGATTTAGACCAAAAACCCTAGCCTGGTTTAGACCTTATATTCTGTCTTGAATTAGACAAAAAATTTGGCCTGATTTACACCAAAAAATCTGGCCTGGTATAGACCCAATATTCTGTCTTGAATTAGACCCAAAATCAAGCCTTATTTAGGCCCAAAATTTGGCCTGAATTAGACCCAATATATTTTTCATTAATGAGCTGAAACTCTGGCCAATTTCAGTCCCTTTCAGGCCAATAATGAGAGAGTTTACTAAGGGAAATCTGGGCAAATTGTAACCCAATAATGAGACAATTCGCAATTTCAGTTTGAGCTGAAACCCATTTAGAGAATACAGTTTGGGTCAAGTCTTAGCCCATTTAGAGAAACTAATTTGGGTCAAGTTGTAACCCATTTGTAATCCCACCATAGACCAATGAGGACAATCAAGCTAGAATCTAAATTCATTCTTTGCTTGGATTAATTCAACACATTTGTTGAAAACCTAACATGTTTAATGTTCTAATTGAATTGGGGTTATAGGTTTATGGTACATGTTTAGTGAAGCCAAACCTGTATGTCTGATACAACCCGATTTATTTTCAACCCTCATTCAAGCTAGGTTTGAAACCATTTATAGTCATCATTTGAGACCATATTTAACCTTTGTAGAGCCACATTTGGTTATGTACTGCTTGTGAGGCCCCACCCCTTGTGGGCCCTCACTTTGAATTAAATAATAATTAATAAGGTAATTTCTAATTTTAATATGCTAATTAATAGGGAATTAGTAGTATAGTTCTAATATTCCTAAGTTCTAGATATAGCTTTTATTTAATTTGTATTAGATTTGGATTAGATTAGGATTTGGCTTTCATTAGCACTAATAGGAGGGCTTGAGAGTGGAACATTCTAGAACCCTACCTAATTACCCAAATGCCCATGGTCCCATTTCAATTCCATTTAGAACCAAAATACCCTTTAGGTAATTAACCTAAAACCCTAAGTTATAAAACCTAAACCATTGCAACATTTCCCAAACCCTAAGTGCCTCTCATTTCTCAAAATTAACCTATCTTCTTCCCCAAGCAACCTAATTCCCCCAAATCTCAGCACAAGAAGGCTAGAGACTCTCCTCATTTGCAACTATCACTCTATTGGATCCTTTCTCTCACTTCAATTTCCATTTCTTCTACTCTAAGGCAAGTACTCTATGCAATTTTATGCAATTTCATCAATTGTATGCTTTCTTTCTTTGTTTCTGTAATTTCAATTCAGCTGAGCAGAAATGCATGATTAGATCTTCTTCTTGAGCTTGGTTTATGGGAAATTGGCCATTGATGGATGGGTTTCTCCATTTGGAAGATCAATGGCCCGGATGGATGGTGGATGATGATTATTGAAGTGTTTCTGTGTTTCCATATGTATATGTGATGAATGGGAGTGATCTAGGATGATTTGGATGAAAAATGAATTGAGAAGGAGAAATCCAGAATTCTGGAAATTCAACTTCCTGCGTATACCCGGTCGACTGGACCCTGTCTCGGTCGACCGGGCACACTAAAATACCTGAAAATGCAAGTTCCAGCTATTTTTCCTGAAACCTTGCACAGACAGTGTACCCGGTCGACTGGACCTTGTCTCAGTCGACCGGGCACACAGCAAATTATAGGAGGTGGCTGAAACCTGGATTTTCAGAAAAGTGCAGAAATGCAGTGTTCCCGGTCGACATCACGGCAATGATGTCGACCGGATACACTGGAATTCCTGCAGAACCCCCCAGGTGCTTAACACCAGGTCGCAGTGGACCCGGTCGACATCACAGCTATGATGTCTATCGGGGACACGGCAGGATGTTGACCTGGGAGGTCAACATCGAGTTCACCCGGTCGACATCCCAGGGTGTGATGTCGACTGGGCAAACTGTAAGCAGTGAAATTCCAGACTTCAACACTTGTGATGTTTGATCACATGTGGAGCCCTTTGACCATCCAAATGACCTTCCATCAAGTGTGCCACACGGGAATCAATGGCATGGCTCAGCCTTGATTCGTGGGGTCACCAATTAAGGATTTAGGATTCGAATCATCATTGACTCGAATCTTAATTGTAGCCCATGGTGTCCACAATTTTAGGAGCACCATAATTACCATTTTTGACACCTGAGGCTATAGTTAGGGATCCAATCATGTGATGAGGCCTGAACCAAGAGTGAACCATTACCTATGATTGGTCCTTTGTCTATTTCTATTTGATTCCATATTTTGAGGACTCTTGGGCTATTTTTCTCTCTTGTCCTTGTTATTGTCTTAACCTATTAATTAATGGAAATTGGAGGACCTGAACATAGGATTACTTAGTGGTGACCCTATGTGGTGTTTGGAGATAAATGACCCATGTCTGTGGCTAGGCGGGCCCTCATATGGCCTAAGGTTGGGGATGTGAAACCATAGTATGAAGAGGTTTAGGATAAATGGTCAGTTAGCTCATTCAGTTAGCTCGTTGTGTATGAGCATAGGGTGATTACTTGTGGAATGGATATGGTATGGTACTTGTGTTGCCTCAGGCTACGGTTGTGAGCCTTGGAGTGGATCCAATGATGTTGGACTTGGACTCGGATATTAGACTGTGAGCCATGATTGTATCTTCTTTTAGAAACTTGGTTAAGACCTTGCTCACGCAAGATAAGCCTAGACAGACACAGGCCCGTACTTCGTTCTCAAGTTGGCACTAAACATTCACTTAGTTGTTCTAATCTCAGCCAGTTGACTGATTATTTCTTGTAGGAGCTATGTTCTGGTTACTTAAAGCTATCATGATGAGTTGTGGTTGGACGGACGGTGTGATACCAAGTCCGGGCTAATAAAGAGGTGTGATCAGTGCGATAAAGGGGTGTGATCGGTGTTATGTATATTGTATGTTATGATTATTATCAGGGTTGTCATCCCTTGCATGGTTATTACCCTTTCCCCACCGCAAATTGTTTATGGTATGGGACGTTTACAGTATGGGAGGGCCGCATGCATAATATCCCGCGGTGTATTTAGCTTGTGTGAATGTGCCTCTTGCTGTCTGTTTAGATTAGATACTTTATCTTTCTGTCTCTAAACTGTTTATTACTGCTCGACTACCTAGATCATGTTTTCTTGTTACTCTTATGATTATGTACCCATCATTACTCTCTTTTGTTGTGTACATCTAGTGTTGATCATGATCCCGAGGGTGATGCGATCCACGAGACGCCCGTAGTTGGTGACTACGGATGGAGGCCGGCTGACCAAGTGGTCAAGCCGAAGGATGGAGAGCCTGCACATGAGGGTTGAGTGTAGATTATTTTGGGTTTGAGAGAACTTTTGTAGTGAGACATGGGTAGATAGTTGGTATGTATAAACACTTTGATATTTACACTTTGAGATCACTAACAGGCTTCCACACTTTTACATCTGATATATATACATGATACTATTGCTTCCACTATCTTTTATTCCGCTTCCGCATTTCAACTGTTGGTTATGATGCTGTTTAAAAAGTTTTAAAATTTGACATTATTGAGGGCTACGATCTTAGAAGTTTTCGGTTTTTCCGAGAAGTAGCGCGCCAACTTCGGGTACCCTACCGTTATCTTCGTTATTCGGAATCGGGGTGTTACACTGCTGCTTTGCAATCATACTTAGACCCATGATACAGATTTATAGCTCTCATTTATTGGCCCATTTAAAGCCATGCTTGGGCTAATTTTAACTCCTTTCTAAGGACAAACTTGGGTTGAGTTTTCAACCTTAACCCATTTTTATTTGGCCTTTTTTTTTTTTTAGCCCGCATGGTGAAGGGTTTTGGCCTGTATTCATTAAAAACCTTTTTTTTTTTTTCCAGCCAATCCACTATAACTAAATCCTATTTATAGCCAAACGCTGGAGTAATTTTAAGTCTATTCACGGATCTAATTTTTAGCTTTTTCATAGTAGTTTGCTGAGCCAGTTTTCAGTCCATTTAGAACTCTCTTTTAGTCTGTGTTTCAGCCCACCACATCTATCTATTGGGGTGGTTTTTTACCCAATTAGAGCTCTATACTTGACCAAACTCTCAACCCATTTGCTATCGCAATCTGGCTATATAACCCAGCCCAATTTCAGCAATTGTTTGAGATAAAATCTAGTCAAGTTTCAGTAATTGTTTGGGCAGATTTTAAGCTCATTCAGTTTTACAGCTATTCAGCTTGTTTGGATATGAGGACCCAAGTTGTTCGCTTAGGGGGATTTGAATTTATTTGGGTGTTTGGTTTTGATTATTCTAGGGTGTTTGGTTGGGAGGACTCGGTTTTGGGCTGTTTGTCTAGGAAGTGCGAAGTTTGTTTGTTTTTTTTTAGGAAGTTGTGGGTTTAGTTAGTTTAGAGAAAGGAGAGTGGAGAGAGAGGAAACTTGGAATGGATGGAATTTTGGAGGAAGTTATGGGGCCAGTTACTCTAGAGCGAGGATATAGTGGAGAGAGAGGAGAGTGGAGAAAGAGGAGTGTTGGCATGGAAGGAGATTTTGACAATTTGTTTTGAAGTATTTTTTAAAATCAGGATTCATAGTTTGGAGGCCTGTGGTTAACCGAAGGCAAACCACATTCCAATAGATATATAGATAGATTAGCTAAAGTCATACTACAGATTAACAAATTTAAAGGGATTATCACTCTTGATGTAAATTATTCTATGCAAATTATAATTATTATCAGACTACATCATTTAATAATTATTCTATGGAAACTAAGTTGGGTTAATTATTTTATTTGTAGTCCCTTACTCTTTGCTTCAGGGTAGTAATTAACAATATAATTATTCAATGCAAATTATACTCATTGTTGATCCTTACTCGTACGCTTTTGGAAAAAGAGATCCTAACCCTATCCTAACCCATTCCACATTTTCTTCTCACTTTTGGCCCAATCAGGAGTCTCCCTAGCCTCCCTCTCTCTCCCTTTCCCCGTATCGATGGAGATACAGTTACACATATCTCCATTCTCCTAGATGCAGAGTCTCTGTTTGACAATGGTTGCAAAAGGAGGTGGTTCAAATAGAATTATCCACCAAGGGGATAGAGGTTCGAGGTTTTCCCAGTGGAGATAGTAGTGCTCTTGCAGCAAAGGACCAAATTGTTTCACCTCCATGCCGAGATGAGACCAAAGTATAAAACCAAATTCTCTCAACTAATTCATCTTATTACAATGATATATACATGCATATCAAATCAGCAATTTAAGTAAATGATTAGATGTTAGAGTGACGAAATTATCTAATTAAATTTTTATGTGTTATTTGTTTAAGATTTTTTTTTTTTACTAATCTAGTAAATTGCCCCTTTTTCGTTATTCCATTATGACTGAATCCTTTACTCTAATATACTACAATAACCTGTACGAGAAAATTTACTTGAAAGTACACTCTCTGGGTCTTCTTTTGCCCTTTTCATAAAAAAAAAAATCCTTCTTATTGTTCCGAAAGGGCCAACCCCATCCGTGCTCAATGGTCCGATCCAATTGAAAATTACCTCAAAAACTCAATCTTTACACCAATCAGCATATCTTAGTGGGCAACCCCCATCCGCAGTCAAAGGTCAGACGTACCCCAACCAACCGAAACTCCACACCAGAGCCCTCCATCATATACGACACAATCGCCTCCCCACATATCCAATCCGATTGCGAATTGGGGTGCTTCAAAATTTCAATCTTTAGCAATCAGAATGACTTAGAGGGCCACCCCATCACCCGGCCAAGTTTAGCTCCATAGCAAGTGGACCCCACAATGCTATTAAATAATTTAAACGGTTTAAAGCCTCTATAACATGAATTCATTCTAATCAATTTTACTCCGAAGTAGGTGGCCCGCAATCCATTCAAAGTTGCTATCCCATATATTCATCATAGGCCAAATTTTACTCAAAAGAAAGTGGGGCCCAAAGCCCAATTGAAGAATCCAAACCATACAAAGTCACTATCTTATGTACTCATCCTAGGCCTAGTTTTACTCCAAAATTGGTGGGGTTCAGTCCAATTAAAATTATGCACAAAAGCACATATTTCCTCCCCCTCTCCTTTTTGTTTTTTCATTTAGTCACATCTTTTATATATGATCCAATGAAAGTGGACCCCACTTTAATTCAGTCCAGCCCTCATAAAAGAAGTGATGATGATTTCAAATAGTTTGTGTCTAAGAGGTGGGCCCAACAGACGGATTCATTGGTTTGGCCTCTAAAAAATCTCCCATACGAACAATCTGGCCTACCCATGCGGCCCACTCATTCAAATCTGCATGTGGGCCACACCTTTAGCAAGACTCGTTCACCTCGCACGACTTGGTGCAATACTCGTTCATCTCGCACGACTTGGTGACATACTGGCTGAGTCAACTCGCCCAAGTCAAGGTAAGCCAGAAGTGAATTTTCATCTGATGGCTTGAGTCTTTTAATTGGGCTGGCCTGGCCCATTGGGCATGAATTTGGTCCCATTCAATTCTACAAACTGGTTGCTGAGTTAAGCACGTAGGGCGAGTTTGACCAGGCTCGGCCTATTTACCCAACTCAACCTTGTTCCAAGCTGAGTCGAGTTTTTGGCTCTAGAACACCGCATTAAATGGTTGCAATTTCTACGTGTGAGACAACCACAACTTTACATATAAGTCTCTTCTCCTCCCACTTCCACGTATCAACACAACCATAACAAAGAAACAAATCAAATATCAATTAACCAACAAAGCCTCTAAAATCCTTGAATTCCAATATCAATCAATCAACAAAGCCTCTCTAAAATCCCATCTGACACTTTCCTCATAAACTCAATCACCTAGTCCCTACAAAATCCTTGAAAAATATTCCTGTAGGCGGTAAAAACGACACCTACTTAGATTGAGATGAGATCGAGGTAAACTTCATAGGACGGGAAATGCTGAACGTCAAGAACCTGAAAAGGAAGGAGAAAGGCTAGAGTAAGAGGCCCTGGCTGGCGTGAGCCGAAGGCACTCCGATGCCTGAGTTAGCTCTGAGAAAACTAAACAGGAGGAGGAAGAGAGGAATGAGAAGATGTGGAGTATTGTGAGTTGTGTATTGCGTACCTCCCATGGGACTGATCCCATGTGTATATATAAGTGAGCGCTCATCGTTCATTCTCTCTTGTGAGTGGGGGTAGGTGAGGTGAGGTCCCATCGATCCTTACCCTGACTGGCAGCAGTAGGTGAAATGGGCAACACCCCTCCCTCTCTTTCCACGCCTTCAGCCAGTTGGAGTATAGGGCTGATAAAGCGCACTTCTTATCGTCATAAATGAGCGATCCTATCGCCATAAATGACTGCTCGTATTTGTCTGGGCGCGCTGTATTTCCAGGAGGAAAGTGGCGGCCCACTCCGATTCTAGTATTGTGGTCTGAGACCAAGGGTGGCTTGGCCGTGGCGTGCCTTTGTGCTGAGCTGGCATTTATGCCGAGCTGCCGAACTGTGGTGCTGAGCTACCAAACTATTGGCCGAGCTGCCGAGCTGCCGAGCTGACGATCTTCTACCACAGAGGTTGAGGTGTTCGGCGAGTTTAGCTGTGATCTTTTCTTAACTTTGTCATTACAGTGTTTTACCCACACAATTTCCCCCTAGCTTTTGACTTCTGAGAGCCTCCCAGCTCGAGGAGGTCAGAAGCTTGATGACCGTATAGCTGGCTCTGCTACCGAGCTCAAGTGAGGGTGATCGTTATATGAGGGTAGTACCAGGACGAGGGAGCTTCGGATCAGGAGGGTCCCCTTGGGCCTAGAGGTTGCTGCTATCGTGCGGTCCCCTTCGAGATGTCCCTTTGCCTGTCCTGGATATTCAATAGCCCTCGGATATCGCGCTAGTGGTGACACGTGTCGCTTCTTTTGGCTGTCTCGCAATTACTTCGAGGAGACGTTAGGGCTGCGAGATGGGACGTTAGGGCTGATTGAGGGGACGCCTCTTAAAGGCTCTCCTCAAAAGCCGAATCGACGCCCCTAGGTCTTATAAATCAGGGCGCCTCCTTCGTTTCCACTTTCCTCTGCTTTTCTTCAGACTTCTACTGCGCTCTGTGAGAGAACTTCTCCGGCGCCTGCGAACTTCCGACGATCCTGCTTGTGCAGTCCCCATTCGTAGGACCCCTTTCTGTTTTCCTCGTCTTCTCTTTTAGATAGGTTCTTGTCTGAGTCGAAAATGGGAGTTTATAGACATCTGCTAGGAGACCCAGGTTCCATAGATCATTTTAGGGATTTATACAAGGTCCCCTCCAATGTGGAGGTCAGACCGGATGGCCCCGATGACGGCCTCACCTATCGTGACGGCTGGATGCCGTTTTGGCTGGTCTCTGTAGTGGAAGGGGGGGTCCGCTTTCCCCTGCACCCACTGGTCCGGGACTGCCTCTGGGAGTGGAGGTTGTGCTCATGCCATCTACTCCCCAATGGATACAAAATCATAATGGGGGTAGTGCGGCTCAACCAGATTCTGGAAATCGGCCTTGGTGTCCCGGATATCGAGGACACGTATGACCTCTGCAAATCCGCAGAAGGGGATACTTATTACCTCCGACTGAGGGTCCGCCGGACTGGGTTCGTGACCGCGCTGGAGGACTCCAATAGGTACGCGGGCGAAGACCGAGTACTCGTCAGAGGAGGATGGGAGTTCGGTGAAGCAGAGCCTGCTACCACGGTCCGGGTCCCTCGAAAAATAGGAATTCCTCCAAGTAAAGACCGAAGTTCTTTCGGTTTGCAGTTCTTTCCTTTCCCCCTCTGTCTGGCCCTTGACACGATTTTGTCTATGCAGATTTCCGCGAAAAGAGGGAGCTCGCAAGGAGGAACCGCTGGAAGGTGAACAGCGCCTGGCACGAGCGGGTAAGGAACTACCGCGGCCACAACTGTCGTGCTGCGTGGTCTCTCCTGGGGTACGTACCCCACTACAGGTCCTTCAACACCTCCAGAAAGGTATCAGGAATAGACTCCGTGCTGAGCGGGGAAGGCGTGAGTCAAAGAACAGAGACGACCGTGGTGCCTGGCCCAGCAGCGGTGTCCGTTACGATTACCACCGGTCGTCTGGTTGAGTCGGTAGACCGTGCTCCAGCAGTCTCCGCCGCGGAGCCTGCCGGGACTTCGAGAGCCAAGCCCCTGCCTTCCCGAACGAGGCTAGTAGCTTCCAGTTCGGAGGAAGAGGAAGAGGACGAGGAAATGCTACGCCAGTGCGGGCGACGCTACGCTGCAGAGGACCTGTCCGCGGCGGCTTTCGGGGACATCGGAAGCGGGGTCCGGGATTCTCCTCAGGCAGTGGCTGCGACGCCTCCGGCATTCCCGGGTGGCACTCTTGCCCCAGACGCCGAGACGGTTGACACCACCGCAATTGGGGCTGCTCGACCCGACGAGCCAGAGGTCGTCTTAGCTCCGCCTCCGGCCGTCGAGGCGGTCGTTGCGGATGACTCACCCTTCGATCATGTCGTGGGGGCCGGAGGTCGGGCTCGCCCCGCCGAGTTTGCTGAGGGCGGGCGACCCGAGAAGAGGGCAAGGGTCGAGGCCTCGCCTGGCCCCTCCTTGCCTCCGCCTGCTGCTGGGACGATCCTGCCTCCTCCTCCGACTCTGTGGAGGCCGGCCATCGAGGAGGTTCTGGGGAGGTCGCTGGCCGAGACAGACCGCGCTACCGATCCCCAGGTGGTCGCAGCGCTAGGACGAGCCTGCGCCCTTCCTCAAGATATGGCCAGGTGGGCTGAGATGGACAACGAATGACTCCTGCTCTCCCCGATGCGATCCCTGGTGTCGGTAAGTGCAGTATTCTTCCCTTAGCCTTTAGCCAGGTATCGTTTTATTGACTTCGGGTTCTCATCATGCAGCTGTTGCAGAGGTGCCAAATGGGCATTGAAAGGCTCGATGCAGCCGAGGCGCGGGAGGCGGAATGGGTGGTTGAGAGGGACGAGCTGCGGGCGTCCATGGCGTCCAAGGACGCGACGCTGGCGGAGGTGGCGGCCAGGAACGCCAGCCTCGTCTTTGATTTCGAGGAGTCAAAGGTCGAGGTCCAGCGCCTCAAGGACGAGCTGGAGGACGAGAAGAGCCAGAACCTCCACCTCGCCTCTGAGCTCGACGATCTCCAGATTGCTGCAAAGCGACTGGAAGACGACCTGGAGAGCGCGAAGGGGACAAACAGGAGGCTCCTCTCTTAGCGGAACCAGGCGCAAGGTTCCCTGGAGAAGGCGTTGAGGGGGAAGGCGGCCGAGATTGAGTCTGCCCTGGCAAAACAAGAGGCCAGGCTCAAGGAGGAGTTCCTCGCCGAGCATGACTCCATCATGGGGGAGGAAGTCGGCAGGTTGTCTGCTGATTACAAGGCTTAGCTGCCAGGGATCCGGGACCGAGCCTGGAAGCTTGGGTGGAAGGCGGCCTTGCGCAAGGCTGGGATCCCCGAGGATAGCCCTCTTTTCCTAAATCCCCCAAGTTTTTCCTGCTTGGACTCGGGACTCGCGGCCGTGTCTTAGGCTTCTATCCCTCCTTCACAATCGTGTCCGAAGGCGAACGCCGCTCCCGGGGCGTCCCAAGAGGCTCCAACTGCCAGCACTGATCCCGAGGGCTGCCAAGTGGTAGCAGTCGTCGAGGCTCCTGAAGCTGTCGCTTCCGAGTCTAGTATTCCTGAAGCGGGCGCGGCCGTTCCTGAAGCTACCCCGACCGCTCCTGAGGCCAGCGCGATCGTGGCCGAGGTCCCTCCAGAGATTGACTGCAATGTGGAGGCTGCAGCCCTCTGAGGCTTTTTGTAATTTTTTCTTTTTATGTATCTCCATTTATCTTGTAATCAGGACCTTTGATTAATGAAAACCTTTTTCACATTCTGGCTTCCTTTCTCCTCGTCTTTGATAAAATGTGTGGTCGACCTTATGTCGCATTGCTTTTCTGTTTGAGTTGTTGATCCGGATGGCCGGACTCCTGGCCATTATCAAAATTGAAACATCCGCCAATGACCGAGACCCGGTGCATGAACCATGGTCTCGGTCTGCTGTGTACCCATAATCTCCCCCCCCCCCCCAGCTTTTGACCTGTGAGCTCCTTGGAGCAGGTTGGAAGCTGAGTGGCTTTGTCAGGCCGGGACTGCCGCTAATCTTTAAGAGTACCTGGTTTGTGAAGCGTTGCCGAGATGGCGGGGTCTCGGTTCGGTGGGGGATTCCTCCTTATCGCATGTTGCTGACGTGGAGCGCTTCATTAAGTGCTTTTACTGACGTGGAGTGCCTCATTAAGTGCTTTTGCTGACGTGGAGTGCCTCATTAAGTGTTTTTGCTGACGTGGAGTGCCTCATTAAGGTCTTTTCGCCAGTCGAGGTGGTTGCCCTTTCGTCTGTCGAGGCGTTTAATAGTCCTCTGGAAATGCGGCACCGGTGCCACGTGTCGCCTCTCCGAAGGGCACGCAATCATATCTGCAGGACGACTGGGCTGCCCGAGACGACGCTAGGGCTATTCGAGGTAGGGCCACATTAAAGGCTTTTCTTGAAATCTAAAACGGCGCCTCCAACCCTTATAAATTAGGGCACCTTCTCCGTCTTCCCTCTTTTCGATCCTCAGAATCCCTGTTGCATTCTGCTGAAGAACAGTACTACCTGCAAGCACTCTTGTTTGCACAGCCTTTCATCGTATGATTTCTTCCCTCTATCTTCTCCCTTTCTAGTAGGTAGTTCTCCGTCTAGAGTAGAAAATGGGCATTCACAGGCACTGACTAGGGGACCCACTGTCCATAGGCCTGTTTAGGGAGGCATACCAGGTCCCTGCAAACGTAGAAGTCAGGCCAGACGGCCCTGACGATGGCATCTCGTATAGCGACGGCTGGATGCCATTTTGGCTAGTGTCCGTCGTGGAGGGAGGAGTCCGGTTCCCCCTTCACCCACTCCTCAGGGACTATCTCCGGGAGTGGGGGTTGAGCCCCTGCCAGCTACTTCCCAATGCGTATAAGATCATCATGGGAGTAGTGCGGCTGAACGAGATTCTCCAAATCAACCTCGGTGTCCCGGACATCGAGGAGGCGTATGACCTCTACAAATCCGTAGAAGGGCATACGTACTACCTCCGGCTACGGGTCCACCGAACTGCCTTCGTGACCACGCTGGAAGATTCCTATAAGTACGCGGGGGAGGACCGTGTCTTTGTCCGAGGGGCATAGGAGTTCGGCGAGGCGGAGTCCAGCACCATAGCTCGGATCCCACGAAGAATAGGAGTCCCCCCAAGTAAAAAACCGAGGCCCTTTGGGTTTTGTAGTTTAGTCTTGTCTCTTTCCTTCTGTTAACATCGCTCTGTCACTGCAGGTTTTTGGCAGAGAAGGGAGTTTGCCAGAAGGAACCGGTGGAGGGTGAACAAAGACTGGCACGAGAAGGTGCGGAAGTACTGCGGCCATCACTGCCTAGCCGCGTTCTCGCTCTTGGGGTACACGCCCCACTACAAGTCTTTCATCACCCCGAGACGGGTGACCGGGATTGACTCCGTGCTGCACGGGGAAAACATTGGCCCGAACACTGTACAGGCCGAGGTCCCCATCTCGGAGACGGTGACTGTCGCGATTCCTAGCGGGGTTCCGGTAAGATCGGGCGAACAGTCTCCTGTCCGTGAACCAACGGCGACCGAGAGAGCCGAGACCGGGCGCAAGCCGCAGAGGCAGAAATTTGTCGTTTCCAGCGAGTCCCGGAGCTCATACAGCTCAAAAGAATCCGAAGTCGAGATGTTGCGCAGTCGTCGCCAGCGCTTCGTGGCCGAGGACCTGTCCGCGGCAGCCTTTGGGGACATAGGGGGGAGACCTCGGACCCTTTTCGGGGAGCCAGCGTCGCCCCGACTACGACGCCCATGGCTGCTGCAGAGGTGCTTGCTCCCGCGGCCGAGACGGGACCAGAAGCCATTGACGGGGCCCAATCCGGCCCTCCTGCCGTGGTCGAGGTCGGCGCTGATCCTCCGGCCATAGTCGTTGACGACACGCCCTCCGACTCAGGCAGAGAGGGTCCTGCCGAGGTCGTCGAGGCGCGCAGGCCGGAGAAGAGGCCGAGGGTCGAACTCCCACCTGCCCCGGAGCCTCCTGTGTCGGTGGGGGGTTCCGCCACTCCCTCCGATTTTGTCCCTTGGAGACTGGACATCGAGGGAGTGATGGGGAGGCAACTAGCCGAGTTGGACCGAGCGATCAACCCCGAAGTGGTTGCTGCTCTGGGACGAGCTTGCGCCCTTCCCCAGGACATGGAAAGGTGGGCGCAGATGGACAACGAGTCGCTGCTGCTTTCTTCAATGCGGTCGTTGGTAGCGGTATGTATACTTATTCTTCGTGTTCCTCTCTTTTTCTGCTGCGTTTCTTTAGCTGATACTCTGTTCTTACTGCAGCTCTTGCAAAAGTGCCAAACTGGCATGGGGAGGCTGGACGCAGCCGAGGCCAGGGCAGCGGTATGGGCGGCGGAGAAAGAGGAGCTGCAGAAGTCCCTGGCGGCAAAGGACGCGACCCTGGAGGAGGAGGCGAGTAAGACTGCGGATCCTTCTGCCGAGCTCGACGCAGCACGGGCCTTGGCCGAGCACCTCAAAGAGGAAGCAAAGGAGGCGGCGGATCAAAACGGACACCTTTCCTGGGAGCTAGACGAGGTCCGGCTCGCGTCGTCGCGGCAGGAGGAAGATATGCAGATGCTGCGGGGGACGAATAAGAGGCTCATCTCCGAGAGAAGGCTGGCTGAGAGAAAGCTGGAGATGGCTCTGGAGGGGAAGGCGGCCGAGCTCGCGCTGGCTCTGAAAGGGCAGGAGGCCAAACTCAAGGAAAAGTACCTAGCCGAGCATGCTGCCATGATGAACGAGGAGGTCAACAAACTGGCAGCTGACTATAAGGCGCAGTTGCCAGGAATCCGAGACCGGGCGTGGACACTTGGGTGGAAGGCGGCCTTAAAAAGGGTTGGAGTTTCTACGGACAGCCCTATTTTCCAGAATTCCCCAGGTTTCGTCGCTCGGACTCGGAGTTGCGGGCCGTCTCGGAATTCGCCCCAGTTCCTTCAGCCTCAGAGGTTGCCCCAGCTCCCTCCTCATTGGAAGTCGCCCCTGCTCCCCCAGTGGTTCCCGAGACTGCCTCGGCCGTTCCCAGCGAGAGCGCTACCGAGGCCAATTGTAATAAGGGAGCTGCAGCTCCCTGAATTTTGTATTCTTTTTTTTTTCTTTTTTCATACATTGTATTCAAACATATCTTTTCGTAATAAAACAGCATTTTTTCCACATGTTCTGTGCATAATCCTTGTTTTGTTTGTGGTGGAATGAGTATCGACACGAGTAGCCTGCCGAGTAGTTTAATAGGTACTAAGCGAGGGCGGTTGGCCCTCTGAACAGAGGCGCCGAGCCGCGAGGGTGGTACTGATACCGGACCCTGATGTGCATATGGCTGTGCTGCCCAGGCTGGTGCAGGTACCGAGCTGAGGGCGGTTGGCCCTCTGAACAGAGGCGCCGAGCCGCGAGGGTGGTACTGATACCGGACCCTGATGTGCATATGGCTGTGCTGCCCAGGCTGGTGCAGGCACCGAGCCGAGGGCGGTTGGCCCTCTGAATAAAGGCGCCGAGCTGCGAGGGTGGTACTGATACCGGACCCTTATGTGCATATGGCTGTGCCGCCCAGGCTGGTGCAGGCACCGAGCTGAGGGCGGTTGGCCCTCTGAACAGAGGCGCCGAGCCGCGATGGTGGTACTAATATCGGACCCTTATGTGCATATGGCTGTGCCGCCCAGGCTGGTGGAGGCACCGAGCTGAGGGCGGTTGGCCCTCTGAACAGAGGCGCCGAGCCACGAGGGTGGTACTGTTACCGGACCCTGATGTGCATATGGCTATGCCGCCCAAGCTGGTGGAGGCACCGAGCTAAGGGCGGTTGGCCCTCTGAACAGAGACGCCGAGCCGCGGGGGTGGTTCTATTACCGGACCCTGATGTGCATATGGCTGTGCCGCCCACACTGGTGGAGGCACCGAGCTGAGGGCGGTTGGCCCTCTGAACAGAGGGGCCGAGCCGCGAGGGTGGTACTGTTACCGGACCCTGATGCTATGGTTCTGTCGAAGCTGGCGATTGCGCCGAGCTGACAGTTGATTCTCCGAACAGAGGGGTCGAGCCGCCGTGATCTTGAAGCAATGCAAAAACTCATTCCAGGAAAATCGCCTTTTATTGATGTTTGATTTCTTTAATACACTTTTCAGAAGTAGAATTTTTTGAGATGCGACGCATTCTATGGTCGCAGGAGTGCCTTCCCCTCCATATCTTCGAGTCGGTAGGCAGATCTCCCGGCTGTAGAGGTTGTTCTGAATGGTCCCTGCCAGTTGGGCGCCAGCTTGCCATCGTTTGGAACTCGGTCGCCAGGAAGGGTTTTTCTTTAAGACCAACTCTCCTATCGCGAATCTTCTTTCCTTGACCTTCGGGTTGTATCCCCTGGCCAACTGTTGTTGGTAGGCGGCCAGGCAGATAGCTGCCGCCTCTCTTCGTTCTTCAGCCAAGTCCAGCTCCCGTGCCACGTTCAGATCGTTCAGACCCTGTTCGCAGAGTTCCGACCTCAAGGTCGGGAGGCCAACCTCAAGGGGAATGACTGCTTCCATGCCGTAGGCAAGGGAGAACGGGGTAGCCGAGGTGGAACGCCTCGGAGTAGTCCGGTAGGCCCATAGAACACTTGGCAGCTCCTCTGCCCATCGACCTTTGGCTCGGTCGAGTCTCTTTTTAATTCCGTCGAGAAGTACTTTGTTCGAGATCTCGGCCTGACCGTTGCTCTGGGGATACGCCGGGGTGGAGTAGATATTGCGAATGCCATACTCTTGGCAGAAGCTTTTGAAGAGGTTGGAATCGAACTGCGTTCCGTTGTCGGAAATGAGACTACGGGGAATTCCAAATCTTGTGATGATATTCTTCCACACAAAGTTCTTCGTGTCTAATTCGGTGATGCAGGACAAGGGTTCTGCTTCGACCCACTTCGTGAAGTAGTCCGTGGCCACCATCAACCACCTTTTGTTCCCTGGAGTTCGGTGAAGCGGTCCGACGATGTCTAGGCCCCACTGGGCGAAAGGCCACGGACTGGAGAGGGGGCTCAAGTCCTGGGCTGGCTGGTGGAGAGAGTGAGAGAACTTCTGGCACTTCTCGCATTTTCTGGCATAGAGCTGGGCGTCCTTTTGCATGTAGGGCCACCAGTAACCCTGGCTGATAGCTCGGTAAGCAAGAGACCGACCTCCTATATGACTGCCACAGATTCCTTCGTGAATTTCGTAGAGGAAATCGTCGACTTTGCTGGGGTGAACGCACTGGAGGTAGGGCCTTGTGAATGACTTTCTGTAGAGCTTGCTGTCTGGGGAGAGCCAGAACCGGGTCGCCTTCAATCTGACCTTTCGAGCTTCAGTCCTGTCCTCGGGTAGCTGGTCGTCCTTCAGGTATGCAATGATGGGGTCCATCTAGCTCGGGCCGAGATCAAGGCACATGAGCTGCCGGGGTTGCTGGAGGTCGATGCTGGGCTCCCGCAGTGTTTCTACTTCGATGGTTCTTTTTTCACCGGCTTCCACAGCCGAGGCGAGGCTGGCGAGGGCGTCTGAATGGGAGTTGGATTCTCTGCCGATCTGCCGGACCTCGGCCCTTTCGAACTGGGAAAGAAGTCCCCGGGCGTGGGCAAGGTAGGCTGCCATCCTGTCATCCCGAGCCTGGTAGTCTCCGCTGAGCTGGCTTGTCACCAGTTGGGAATCGCTGAAAACCACAATGGACCGGGCTTCCAAGATTTTGGCACTGTTAAGTCCGGCAATGAGCGCTTCATATTCGGCCTCGTTGTTAGATGCCTTGAAACCAAGTGTCACAGCTTGTTCGATGACGAGGCCTTCGGGAGACTGGAGAACTACGCCAGCGCCAGCTCTCTTGGATGTTGAGGATCCGTCAACAAAGACTTTCCAGGACGAGTCTAGGAGTTCTCTCCAGGACTGTTCTTGCTTAGTCTCGGTGACAACCTCTGCACCCCTATCACCCCCCAGTTCGGTGTCGAGCGCGGTCGGTGCCGAACTCTGAGGAGTAAATTCCACAATGAAGTCCGCTAGGACTTGCGCTTTGATGGCCGTTCTGGGCTAATACCTGATGTCATATTGCCCCAGTTCGACAGCCCATTTGAAGATCCGTCCGGAGAAATCTGCCTTCTGGAGGAGAGCCTTCAGGGGGTATTCTGTTATGACCACTATTGTGAAGGTTTGGAAGTAGTGGGAGAGCTTCCGAGAGGCACTGACGAGCGCCAAGGCGAGCTTTTCGAGTTGCAAATACCCGGGTCTTGGCGTCCAGCAGGGTTTTGCTCGTGTAATAGATAGGCCTTTGCTGGCCGTTGTCCTCTCTGACGAGCACCGAGCTTACTGCATGGTCCGAGACCGACAGGTACAAGAACAGTGCCTCTCCAAAAGTCGGGGTGGAGAGCAGCGGTGGAGATGAAAGGTATTGTTTTAACTGTTGCAGCGCCTGAGAACAATCCGACGTCCACTGGAACTTGGACCCCTTCCGCAAGAGTTGGAAGAAAGGTCTGCACTTGTCCGAAGCGCAGCTGATAAATCGGTTCAGGGCGGCAGCCATTCCGGTCAGCCGCTGAACTTGTTTCGCCGAGGTCAGACACTGGAGTTCTTGGATCGCGGTGATCTGGTCAGGGTTCGCTTCGATCCCCCTTCTTGTGACCAGGCTCCCGAGGAACTTGCCGGAACCGACACCAAAGGCGCACTTGGATGCATTCAGCTTCAACTGGTACCGGTGAAGGATGTCAAAAATCTGGCAGAGGTCGGTCAAGTGGTCCTGTGACGTCTTGGATTTGACGACCATATCATCGATGTAGACCTCCACCGTCTTCCCGAGCTGGGCCTGGAACATCTTCGTCACCAACCGTTGGTACGTCGCTCCCGCGTTCTTTAGCCCGAAGGGCATCACCTTGTAACAATAGGTGCCCCTTGGGGTGATGAAAGCTGTCTTCTCCTGGTCTGCCGCGTACAGGGGGATCTGATGGTACCCCCGGTAGGCATCCAGGAAGCTCATCCGGTCATGTCCAGCAGTGGCGTCGATGAGCTGGTCGATTTTCGAAAGAGGGAAGCTGTCTTTTGGACAGGCCTTATTGAGGTCGGTGAAGTCCACGCAGACCCTCCATTTTCCCGTCTTCTTTTTGACCACCACGGTGTTGGTTAACCACTGCGGATAGTGGACCTCTTTTATTGCACCTGCCTCGAGGAGTTTCTGAACTTCCTCAACCACGGCCTCAGTCTGCGGGACCCCAGTCCGGCGCGGTTTTTGAAGCACGGGCTTATGGTTGGGATCCACCTTCAGTTCATGGCAGATGACTGCCGGGTCAATGCCGGGCATCTCATAGGGTGTCCAGGCAAAGACCGCCTTATTCTCCACGAGGAGGTCAAGTAGTTATGTCTTTTCGGACTCGAGGAGCTGGCTTCCAACGAGAAAGAATCTATCGAGGTCGGCGGGATCAATGTTGACCTTGGTGAGGTCTTCGATGCTTTTCTCCGCCGGAGCCCGGCTGACGTCCCCGAGCTCAGCCTCTCTGTCTAGTTCGGCCATATTGACTTGGGACGACTTGGCCTCACCAGGCAGCACGGCCAACAAGCATTGCCTGGCCATATGCTGGTCGCCTCTAACGGTGATCACATCCGTTCGGCCCGACTGGTTTTCAAAGGGAATTTGAGCCATGCTATGCAGCCACGTCCTCCCCATTATAACATTGTATGGGGAAGGGACATCGACCACTAGGAAGTCGACTTGCCTGCAGGCGCCACCAACTTAGACTCTAAGGGAGACCCTACCCTTGGGATAAACAGGCTTGGAGCTGAAGCCGACCAGAGGGGTGCGGGCAGCTTGGAGGTCCTTGTCCTTTAGTCCCAACTTCTTGAAGCAATCGTAGTAGAGGACTTCGGATGAACTGCCAGGGTCGACGAGGGCTCTTTGAACCAAGAAGTTTTGCAGCTTCAAGGTGAGCACTAGAGCGTCGTTGTGCGGGAGCTCGACGTCTTCCAAGTCCTTGTCAGAAAACCATATTCTGACCCCCTCCGTTTTGGCCTTCTTTGCGGCCTGCTCTGGTGCCGCGATCAGCACCTGTTTTTGATGGGAGGGGCGCCTGGCCTCGGCGCGAGCCTGAGAGCTCTTCTTAGGTGGGGCGGTGAGGTGAATGACGTGGATGATGCCTTCTGGCTCGCTGTCATGGTTGTCAACGTCCCGCCGCGGAGGTCGGTCATCACCTCGGCCCTCATGCTTGATGTACTCCCTGAGGTGCCCCTCCTTGACGAGGTTTTCTAGGTGGAACTTGTAGCTCCTACATTCGTCGGTCCTGTGCCCATTTTGCTTGTGGTAGGCACAGAACTTACTTTGGTCCCGGGAGGAGGGGTCGGTCGTCATTGGCCGCGGCCATTTGAAGAAAGGCTGCGCTTTTATTTTGTTGAGGAGCCTATAGATCGGCTCCTTAAAGATGGTATTT